>CM062525.1:34636793-37421793 GCA_031439595.1 Pterocarpus santalinus
TTTCTCTTTGTCCCCTTGAAGCTTCTTTTGGCCAATGATTGGAATCAAATCTTAATCATTAAGGAATTGGTTTCTATTTGCCGTTTAAGATCTTTTGGCCATTGGTTGGAAGTAAGTCTTGGTTCATAATGAATAGATTCTATTCGCCTTTTAAGTTCTTTTGGCCATTGATTGGAATCAAGTCTTAATCATTAAGGAATAGATTCCCCTTTTTCCTTTTAGTTCTTTTGGCAAAGATTGGAATCAAGCCTTAATCATTAAGGAATTGGTTTCTATTTGTCCTTTAAGTTCTTTGGCCATTGATTGGAAGTAAGTCTTAGTTCATAATGAATTGGTTTCTCTTTGTCCATTAAGATTTTTGGCCATTGATTGGAATCAAGTCTTAATCATTAAGGAATTGGATTCTCTTTGTCTCTTAAGTTCTTTTGGCCATTGATTGGAATCAAGTCTTAATCACTAAGAATTGGTTTCTATTTGTTCTTTAAGTTATTTTGGCCAGTGATTGGAAGCAAGTCTTGGTTCATAATGAATAGGATTCTCTTCGCCTTTTAAGTTCTTTTGGCCATTGATTGGAATCAAGTCTTAATGATTACGGAATTGGTTTCTCTTTCTCCTTTAAGGTCTTTTGGCCAATGATTGGAATCAAATCTTAATCATTAAGGAATTGGTTTCTATTTGTCCTTTAAGTTCTTTTGGTCATTGAGTGGAAGTAAGTCTTGGTTCATAATGAATTGGTTTCTCTTTGTCCTTTAAGTTCTTTTGACCATTGATTGGAATCAAGTCTTAATCGTCAAGGAATTGGTTTCCCATTTTCCTTTTAGTTCTTTTGGCCAAAGATTGGAATCAAGTCTTAATCATTAAGGAATTGGTTTCTATTTATCCTTTAAGTTCTTTTGGCCATTGATTGGAATCAAATCTTAATCATTAATGAATTGGTTTCCCTTTGTCCCTCAAGTTCATTTGGCCAAAGATTGGAATCAAATCTTAGTCATTAAGGAATTGGTTTCTATTTGTCCTTTAAGTTCTTTTGGCCATTGATTGGAAGTAAGTCTTAGTTCATAATGAATTGCTTTCTCTTTGTCCTTTAAGTTCTTTTGGCCATTGATTGGAATCAAACCTTAGTCATTAAGGAATTGGTTTCTATTTGTGGTTTAAGTTCTTTTGGCCATTGATTGGAAGTAAGTCTTAGTTCATAATGAATTGGTTTCTCTTTGTCCTTTAAGCTCTTTTGGCCATTGAATGGAATCAAATCTTAATCATTAAGGAATTGGTTTCTCTTTCTCCTTTAAGTTCTTTTGGCCAATGATTGGAATCAAACCTTAATCATTAAGGAATTGGTTTCTATTTGTCCTTTAAGTTCTTTTGGTCATTGAGTGGAAGTAAGTCTTGGTTCATAATGAATTGGTTTCTCTTTGTCCTTTAAGTTCTTTTGACCATTGATTGGAATCAAGTCTTAATCGTCAAGGAATTGGTTTCCCATTTTCCTTTTAGTTCTTTTGGCCAAAGATTGGAATCAAGTCTTAATCATTAAGGAATTGGTTTCTATTTATCCTTTAAGTTCTTTTGGCCATTGATTGGAATCAAATCTTAATCATTAATGAATTGGTTTCCCTTTGTCCCTCAAGTTCATTTGGCCAAAGATTGGAATCAAATCTTAGTCATTAAGGAATTGGTTTCTATTTGTGGTTTAAGTTCTTTTGGTCATTGATTGGAAGTAAGTCTTAGTTCATAATGAATTGGTTTCTCTTTGTCCTTTAAGCTCTTTTGGCCATTGAATGGAATCAAATCTTAATCATTAAGGAATTGGTTTCTCTTTCTCCTTTAAGTTCTTTTGGCCAATGATTGGAATCAAACCTTAATCATTAAGGAATTGGTTTCTATTTGTCCTTTAAGTTCTTTTGGTCATTGAGTGGAAGTAAGTCTTGGTTCATAATGAATTGGTTTCTCTTTGTCCTTTAAGTTTTTTTGACCATTGATTGGAATCAAGTCTTAATCGTCAAGGAATTGGTTTCCCTTTTTCCTTTTAGTTCTTTTGGCCAAAGATTGGAATCAAGTCTTAATCATTAAGGAATTGGTTTCTATTTATCCTTTAAGTTCTTTTGGCCATTGATTGGAATCAAATCTTAATCATTAATAAATTGGTTTCCCTTTGTCCCTTAAGTTCATTTGGCCATTGATTGGAATCAAATCTTAATCATTATGGAATTGGTTTCTCTTTGTCCTTTATGTTCTTTTGGCCAATAATTGGAATCAAATCTTAATCATTAAGGAGTTGGTTTCTATTTGTCCTTTAAGTTCTTTTGGCCATTGATTGGAAGTTTGTCTTGGTTCATAATGAATAGGATTCTCTTTACCTTTTAAGTTTTTTTGGCCATTGATTGGAATCAAGTCCTAATCATTAAGGAATTGGTTTCTCTTTGTCCTTTAAGTTCTTTTGGCCATTGAATGGAATCAAATCTTAATCATTAAGGAATTGGTTTATATTTGTCCTTTAAGTTCATTTGGCTACTGATTGGAAGTAAGTCTTGGTTGATAATGAATAGGATTCTCCTTGCCTTTTAAGTTCTTTTGGCCATTGATTGGAATCAAGTCTTAATCATTAAGCAATAGGTTTCTCTTTGTCCTTTATGTTCGTTTGGCCAATGATTGGAATCAAATCTTAATCATTAAGGAATTGGTTTCTATTTGTCGTTTAAGATCTTTGGCCATTGATTGGAAGTAAGTCTTGGTTAAGTAATGAATAGGATTCTCTTTGCCTTTTAAGTTCTTTTGGTCATTGGTTGGAATCAAGTCTTAATCATTAAGGAATTGGTTTCTCTTTGTCCTTTATGTTCTTTTGGCCAATAATTGGAATCAAATCTTAATAATTAAGGAGTTGGTTTCTATTTGTCCTTTAAGTTCTTTGGCTATTGATTGGAAGTATGTCTTGGTTCACAATGAATAGGATTCTCTTTGCTTTTCAAGTTCTTTTGGCCATTGATTGGAATCCAATCTTTATCATTAATAAATTGGTTTCCCTTTGTCCCTTAAGTTCATTTGGCCAAAGATTGGAATCAAATCTTAGTCATTAAGGAATTGGTTTCTATTTGTCCTTTAAGTTTTTTTGGCCATCGATTGGAAGTCAAGTGGTTTTTATTTGTCCTTTAAGTTCTTTTGGCCATTGATTGGAAGTAAGTCTTAGTTCATAATGAACTGGTTTCTCTTTGTCATTTAAGCTCTTTTGGCCATTGGTTGGAATCAAGCCTTAATCATTAAGGAATTGGTTTCTCTTTTGTCCTTTATGTTCTTTTGGCCAATAATTGGAATCAAATCTTAATCATTAAGGAGTTGGTTTCTATTTGTCCTTTAAGTTCTTTTGGCCATTGATTGGAATCAAGTCTTAATCATTAAGGAATTGGTTTCTCTTTATCCTTAAGTTCTTTGGCCATTGATTGGAATCAAACCTTAGTCATTAAGGAATTGGTTTCTATTTCTCCGTTAAGTTCTTTTTGGCCATTGATTGGAAGTAAGTCTTAGTTCATAATGAATTGGTTTCTCTTTGTCCTTTAAGCTTTTTTGGCCATTGAATGGAATCAAATCTTAATCATTAAGGAATTGGTTTCTATTTGTCCTTTAAGTTCTTTTGGCTATTGATTGGAAGTAAGTCTTGGTTGATAATGAATACGATTCTCCTTGCCTTTTATGTTCTTTTGGCCATTGATTGGAATCAAGTCTTAATCATTAAGCAGTAGGTTTCCCTTTGTCCTTTAAGTTCGTTTGGCCAATGATTGGAATCAAATCTTAATCATTAAGGAATTGGTTTCTATTTGTCGTATAATATCTTTTGGTCATTGATTGGAAGTAAGTCTTGGTTCGGAATGAATAGGATTCTGTTTGCCTTTTAAGTTCTTTTTACCATTGATTGGAATCAAGTCTTAATCGTTAAGGAAATGGTGTCCCTTTTTCCGCTTTAGTTTTATTGGCCAAAGATTGGAATCAAGTCTTAATCATTAAGGAATTGGTTTCTATTTATCCTTTAAGTTCTTTTGGCCATTGATTGGAATCAAATCTTAATCATTAATGAATTGGTTTCCCTTTGTCCCTTAAGTTCATTCGGCCAAAGATTGGAATAAAATCTTAGTCATTAAGAAATTGGTTTCTATTTGTCCTTTAAGTTCTTTTGGCCATTGATTGGAAGTAAGTCTTAGTTCATAATGAATTGGTTTCTCTTTGTCCTTTAAGCTCTTTTGGCCAATGATTGGAATCAAGTCTTAATCCTTAATGAATTGGTTTCCCTTTGTCCTTTTAGTTCTTTTGGCCAAAGATTGGAATCAAGTCTTAATCATTAAGGAATCGGTTTCTATTTGGCCTTTAAGTTCTTTTGGCCATTGATTGGAAGTAAGTCTTAGTTCATAATGAATTGGTTTCTCTTTGTCCATTAAGCTCTTTTGGCCATTGAATGGAATCAAATCTTAATCATTAAGGAATTTGATGCGGAACCCCGTGGATATAAAGATCCAGAAACCCCAGGCACACACTTTGATAGAAAACAAGACGTAGAATAAAGACTCCTCCTACTAAACCCCAAGAAACCTGTCCTTGGAAACGTAGATACTTGGGGAAAAAGATAGAATAGAAATTGATTGAATATCACAAGGAATTTACCTTAGAATGAATTCTCTCAATTTCTTGATGCAACAAGCAAAGCAAATCACTCACCTCACTTGCACACAAAAGCACTGTTTTCTTGAAAGAAAACAAAATAGAATTTCAATTAATCAAAAACTGATAAACAATGTGTTCCTTGAGGTATTTATAACCTCTTACACTAGGTTAAACACTTAAACTAAGTCCAAGCCCAATAAGAAGTGTTCTAATGCTAAATAATATGAATTGGGCTGGATAAAACATAAAATATGGGCTAAATAAAATAACTAAAAGTTTAGATGTCCTAATTACTTAAACTAACTAAACTAAACAAGACCAAAATAGGATAATGGCCCAACATGGCCAGTATAAGCTTCTAAGCCCAATTAGCAGCAAATAACAAGATCTTGGGTTGTCCATTAGTATGTGTTGGCATCTTCTTGGCCCATTCTTGATATATGTCTTCTACAATTGCTTTAGCCAAGTTCCCAAAGCTTTCCTTGACATCTTTGCTCTTGCCCTTGTGATAGGTCCCACGGGCATGCTAAAATTCCCATCTTGCCCTTTAGTGCTGGAACGTCCAATTTGTCCTCCGGAGCACGTATCATTCCCTCCCTCCTCAAAAAGATTCGTCCTCGAATCTACATCCATGTCAAAAGGAGAAAGGTCAGAAACATTAAAAGTAGTCAAACATTGTACTCACCTGGTAGGTCAATCTTATATGCATTGTCATTGATCCTCTCTAGCACTTGAAATGGACCATCTCCCCTAGCATCAAGCTTGGATTTCCTTTGAGTAGGAAACCTCTCCTTTCTCAAATGAACCCAAACCCAATCACCAGGTTCAAACACAATTTGTTTACGACCCTTATTCACTCTTTGGGCTGTCCAACACGCTTCTTCTCAATCATCTCACGTGCCTTCATGTGCATCTCTTTAACCCTTTCAGGCTTGCCTTCACCATCTAAACTAACAATATCACTCAAAGGCAAAGGCATTAAATCCAAAACAGTTAAAGGATTAAAACCATACACAAGCTCAAATGGAGAAAAACACATGTAGAACAATGTATAGTCCTATTATAAGCAAACTCAATAAATGGCAAACAATCTTCCCAAGTTTTCAAGTTCTTACCAACAATTGCACTAATAAAGACCCTAAAGTTCTATTCACCACTTCAGTTTGACCATCCGTTTGTGGGTGACAAGTAGTAGAATAAAGCAATTTTGTTCCCAACTTACCCCACAATACTTTCCAAAAATGACTCAAACTTCACATCATGGTCAGAAACAATAGTTCTAGGGACACCATGCAAACGCACAACTTCTCTAAAGAACAAATCAGCAATATTTGTTGCATCATCAGTTTTATGGCATGCAATAAAGTGAGCCATTTTACTAAATCTATCCACTACAACAAAAATGCTATCTCTACCCTTCCTAGTTCTAGGCAATCCAAGCACAAAATCCATGGATATGTCAATCCAAGGATGAGTAGGAATAGGTAAGGGCGTATACAAACCATGTGGCATAGACTTAGATTTAGCTTGTTTACATGCAATGCATCTAGCACAAATTCTCTCAACATCTTTTCGCATGTGAGGCCAATAAAAATGTTCAGACAACACATCCAAAGTCTTATGCACACCAAAATGACCCATCAATCCACCACAATGTGATTCCCTAACAAGCAATTCTCTAGTTGAGCAAATAGGCACACAAATTCTATTGCCACGAAACAGAAAACCTTCATGCCTATAGAACTTGTTAAATGCACCATTTTCACATGCAAAGCATATATATTAGCAAAATCAGAGTCGATTGCATACAAATCTTTCAAGTGCTCAAATCTAACAACTTAGAAGAAAGTGTAGTGATTAAAACATATCTCCTAGATAAAGCATCGGCAACTACATTCTCTCTTTCTCCTTGCTTATAAGCAATCACATATGGAAAGGTCTCAATGAATTCTACCCATTTGGCATGTCTTTTGTTCAACTTACATTGACCTTTTAGGTGCTTCAAAGACTCATGATCAGTGTGAATCACGAACTCTTTGGGCAGCAAATAATGTTGCCAAACCTCCAAAGCTCGAACCAAGGCATATAGCTCCTTGTCATAGGTAGAATACTTGAGTTGAGCTCCATTCAACTTCTGTGAAGAATGCAATGGGACGTTTTCTGCATCAAACAAAGACCTATACCAATCCCAGAAGCATCACATTCTACTTCAAAAGTCTTATCAAAATTAGGCAAAACAAGAATAGGAGCAGAACATAATTTTTCTTTCAAAGTGTTAAAAGCAAGTTCTTGTTCGTCCCCATTTAAACCCAACATCCTTTTTAACAATTTCAGTTAAAGGAGCAGCAATGGTAGAGAAATTTTTCACAAATCTCCTATAAAACCCAGCTAAACCATGAAAACTCCTTACCTCGTAAACACTCTTAGGCGTTGGCCATTCTTGAATAGCCTTCACCTTCTCCTCATCAACCTCAATACCATGTGCACTCACAACAAAACCAAGAAACACAACTCTATCAATGCAAATGTGCACTTCCTAAGGTTGGCATACAACTTCTCCTTCCTAAGAACTTCTAAAACAGCCTTTACATGCAATATGTGTTCATCCAAACATTTGCTATAAATTAAGATATCATCAAAATAAACAACCACAAACTTCCCCAAGAAATCCCTCAAAACATGGTTCATTAAGCGCATGAAAGTACTAGGTGCATTAGTTAACCCAAAAGGCATAACCAACCACTCATAAAGACCATATTTTGTTTTAAATGCAGTCTTCCATTCATCCCCTGGTTTCATTCTAATTTGGTGATACCCACTTTTCAAATCAATTTTAGTGAATATGCATGCACCATTTAACTCATCAAGCATGTCATCTAACCTAGGAATAGGATGGCGATACTTTACCATTATCTTGTTGACTGCACGACAATCCACACACATCCTCCAAGTGCCATCTTTCTTTGGAACCAACAAAACTGGAACAAAGACATGGACTCATGCTTTCCCTCACATACCCTTTAGCCAGCAAATCATCCACTTGCCTTTGAAGCTCCTTTGTCTCCTCAGGATTACTTCTATAGGCTGGTCTATTTGGAATACTAGCTCCGGGCACAAAATCAATTTGGTGCTCAATCCTCTCAATGGTGGTAATCCACTTGGCACCTCACTAAGGAACACATCTTCAAACTCCTGCAACAAAGAAAGAAAACAACTAGGCAAATTTGGGTTAAGTTCAGTTTCATAGAGTAAAACCTCCTTAAATCGAATCATAATCAAAGCTCTTTTGCCTAACAAAGCACTTTTCAAATCTCTCTTTTGCATAAAAACATTTCCTCTCACTCTCTTCATTTTTCTCACTCTTCTCTTTCTTTTCACTCTTTTCTTTCTTTGCATTTTGCTCACCTCTCTCTTTTCTTTATTTTCTCTCACCATTGGGCCTTGTTCTTTATTCTTTTCTCTCATGGCCTCTTTTCTCTCTTTTTCTTTTTCCTCACTTCCCAAATTCCCCATACAAGTTTGTTGAAGCTTCATTTGATCAAGATAGACCTCCTTGGGCGATAATGGTGCAAGAGTGATCTTGTGGCCATTATACTCGAAGGAATACCTATTCTTGTACCCATCATGTAGCACACGCCTATCAAATTGCCATGGTCTCCCCAACAACAAATGACTAGCCTGCATGGGTACTACATCACACATTACTTCATCACTATACTTCCCAATGGAGAATGCAACCACAACTTGTCTAGTAACTTTCACTTCCCCACTATTATTCAACCATTGCAACCTATATGGATTAGGATGCTTATCATGCTTCAATCCCAACTTCTCCACTAAGGTGGTACTAGCAACATTGGTGCAACTTCCACCATCAACAATCAAACTGCACACCTTTCCACCAACCAAACATCTAGTGTGAAAGATGTTCTCTCTTTGCTCTAGGCTATCCTCCTTAACTTGCATATTCAAAGCACGTCTAGCAACAAGAGACTCACCATGCACAGCATATTCAACATTCTCATCATTATCGAACAGTCCTCTAATGGTGGCATATCATCACTACCATCGGACTTACCATCATCATCGATTAGGATACAACTTCACCTCCCTAATGACCATTGTTCTCTTGTTCGGGCAATTAGATGCATAATGGCCCAAGCCATGGCACTTGAAGCATTTAACATCTCTATGTCTAGAAGAAGTAGCAGTAGAAGAAGATGAATTAGAAGTACCATTCTTCTTGGCTATGTCCAGTCCCTTCTCCTTGGGATTTGAGTCCTTATTCTTCTTTGTGTCCTCATACTTAGACCATTTTGAACCCCACTTCGAGTTGGAATTAAAATGCCTTAGCTGCCCTTCTTTGATTTTGTTGTTTCTCTACCTTCATTGCCATGCTAACCAAATCCTCCATCTCCACATAATGGTGTAATTCTACCACATCTGCAATCTCCTTATTTAAACCACCTATAAACCGAGCCATAGTTACTTCCATGTCCTCCTCAATGTTGGCTTTAATCATGAGCATTTCCATCTCCTTATGGTAATCTTCTACGGACTTGGAGCCTTGAATGAGCCTATGCAATTTTTGGTGCACTTCCCTATAGTAGTGGGAAGGAACAAATCTCTTCTTCATTATCCTCTTCATCTCATCCCAAGTTTCTATGGGGTATTCCCCATTCCTCCTTCTAGACTTAACTAGCTCATCCCACCAAATTAGAGCATAATCAGAAAATTCCACAGCAGCTAATTTGACCTTCTTCTCTTCAGAGTAATTATGACAAGCAAAAATCATCTCCACCTTTCTTTCCCACTCTAAATAAGCTTCAGCATCATTCCTACCCTTGAATGGTGGTATTTGCATCTTGATAGCGTTAATGTTGCTATCCCAAGCCTGCATTTCTAGTTCTCCTATTTCTGGCTGAATCAACTTCATCAAACTCCTCCCCAGATAGCTCATGGCTGGAATCATGGTGACGTCGATTCCTCAGATCAACCCGTCTACTTCCTCTGGACATGCTTTGTGTCATCTCCTTTCTCCACTCATCCATCTCATCAAGTCTACTATTCAACTTCTGAAATTGACTAGTGAAAGCTTGGTACATGAGCTTCATGTCAAGTGTCATACCAGGTTCCTCTTCATAATTTTCTTTTCCTTCCTTCCTTGAGTTGTTAGCCATTGAACAACCTGCAAAATGTTAATAAAAGAAAAGGACCTCACAAGCACTCTCTCACGTGTTTGCACTCAAAATTGGGTACACTCGTGTTTTCACTCAATTCTTGGCTTTTACCCTCTTTTGTGCTCACCACTCTTGCCTTTTACCACTCTTGATCACTTTAGAATGTTGCACTTTAGAAATTAAATGAAATCAAGCAAGGCAAATCCACAAGTAATATTACGATCAGAATTTGATAACAAGGACCAAGAGAAACTCAAGTTGAAGACTTAGAATGGATTACTTAATTTGCAAGGAAGAAAAAAAAATGCAAAAGACACACAACTAAGGATTACTTAGACTCCAAGGAACTCAAGATAACACAAAATCTGGTGTAAATCAACCAAATCTGATGTAAATCAGATTTAAAAATCAAAATTTAAATTCCAAGGAAAGACAAGATATGTAATCTGATTTGAATTAAAACTGAATCTAAACACAATCTTTTTGAATTTGAAACAAAGGATAATGTAATCTGATGGGAATCAAAACTAAATCGGAGTATAATCCTTTCAATCTTTTCTAACTTCCCCTCCTTCTTCTCTCTTTTTTTTTTTTTTCGTCCTTCTTTTTTTTTGGCTTTTTTTTTCGTTTTTTATTTTCTGCACCTTCTTTTTTTTTTTTTTTTTTTTTTCAAATTTGAACTAGCAACAAAGATTGAAAGCAAACAGGAGAAACACAAAGATGGAACAAAGATATGACCGCAACACAAAGGATAGACAAAAAAAATAAGAACGCAAACAGACAAAGAAAGAAGACAAAAGGTAAACGTAAAAGACAGATAGATAAATAGGAATTTATCTAGACCTTGCTCTGATACCAAATGATGCGGAACCCCGTGGATATAAAGATCCGTAAACCAGTGCACACACTTTGATAGAAAACAAGACGTAGAATAAAGACCCTCCCTACTAAACCCCAAGAAACCTGTCCTTGGAAAGCGTAGATAATGAGGGAAAAGATAGAATAGAAATTGATTGAATATCACAAGGAATTTACCTTAGAATGAATTCTCTCAATTTCTTGATGCAACAAGCAAAGCAAATCACTCACCTCACTTGCACACAAAAGCACTGTTTTCTTGAAAGAAAACAAAATAGAATTTCAATTAATCAAAAACTGATAAACAATGTGTTCCTTGAGGTATTTATAACCTCTTACACTAGGTTAAACACTTAAACTAAGTCCAAGCCCAATAAGAAGTGTTCTAATGCTAAATAATATGAATTGGGCTGGATAAAACATAAAATATGGGCTAAATAAAATAACTAAAAGTTTAGATGTCCTAATTACTTAAACTAACTAAACTAAACAAGACCAAAATAGGATAATGGCCCAACATGGCCAGTATAAGCTTCTAAGCCCAATTAGCAGCAAATAACAAGATCTTGGGTTGTCCATTAGTATGTGTTGGCATCTTCTTGGCCCATTCTTGATATATGTCTTCTACAATTGCTTTAGCCAAGTTCCCAAAGCTTTCCTTCAGCATCTTTGCTCTTGCCCTTGTGATAGGTCCCACGGGCATGCTAAAATTCCCATCTTGCCCTTTAGTGCTAGAACGTCCAATTTGTCCTCCGGAGCACGTATCAGAATTGGTTTCTATTTGTCCTTTAAGTTCTTTTGGCTATTGATTGGAAGTAAGTCTTGGTTGATAATGAATAGGATTCTCCTTGCCTTTTAAGTTCTTTTTGCCATTGATTGGAATCAAGTCTTAATCATTAAGCAATAGGTTTCTCTTTGTCCTTTAAGTTCATTTGGCCAATGATTGGAATCAAATCTTAATCATTAAGGAATTGGTTTCTATTTCTCGTTTAAGATCTTTTGGCCATTGATTGGAAGTAAGTCTTAGTTCATAATGAATTGGTTTCCCTTTGTCCTTTAAGCTCTTTTGGCCATTGATTGGAATCAAGTCTTAATCCTAAATGAATTAATTTCCCTTTCTCCTTTTAGTTCTTTTGGCCAAAGATTGGAATCAAGTCTTAATCGTTAAGGAATTGGTTTCTATTTATCCTTTAAGTTCTTTTGGCCATTGATTGGAAGTAAGTCTTAGTTCATAATGAATTGGTTTCTCTTTGTCCATTAAGCTCTTTTGGCCAGTGAATGGAATCAAATCTTAATCATTAAGGAATAGGTTTCTATTTGTCCTTGAAGTTCTTTTGGCTATTGATTGGAAGTAAGCCTTGGTTGATAATGAATAGGATTCTCCTTGCCTTTTAAGATCTTTTGGCCATTGATTGGAATCAAGTCTTAATCATTAAGCAATAGGTTTCTCTTTGTCCTTTAAGTTCATTTGGCCAATGATTGGAATCAAATCTTAATCATTAAGGAATTGGTTTCTATTTCGTTTAAGATCTTTTGGCAATTGATTGGAAGTAAGTCTTGGTTCATAATGAATAGGATTCTATTCGCCTTTTAAGTTCTTTTGGCCATTGATTGGAATCAAGTCTTAATCATTAAGGAATTGGATTCCCTTTTTCCTTTTAGTTCTTTTTGGCAAAGATTGGAATCAAGTCTTAATCATTAAGGAATTGGTTTCTATTTGTCCTTTAAGTTCTTTTGGCCATTGATTGGAAGTAAGTCTTAGTTCATAATGAATTGGTTTCTCTTTGTCCATTAAGATCTTTTGGCCATTGATTGGAATCAAGTCTTAATCATTAAGGAATTGGATTCTCTTTGTCTTTTAAGTTATTTTGGCCATTGATTGGAATCAAGTCTTAATCATTAAGGAATTGGTTTCTATTTGTCCTTTAAATTCTTTTGGCCAGTGATTGGAAGTAAGTCTTGGTTCATAATGAATAGGATTCTCTTTGCCTTTTATGTTCTTTTTGGCCATTGATTGGAATCAAGTCTTAATAGTCAAGGAATTGGTTTCTCTTTCTCCTTTAAGTTATTTTGGCCAATGATTGGAATCAAATATTAATCATTAAGGAATTGGTTTCTATTTGTCCTTTAAGCTCTTTTGGTCATTGAGTGGAAGTAAGTCTTGGTTCATAATGAATTGGTTTCTCTTTGTCCTTTAAGTTCTTTTGACCATTGATTGGAATCAAGTCTTAATCGTCAAGGAATTGGTTTCCCTTTTTCCTTTTAGTTCTTTTGGCCGAAGATTGGAATCAAGTCTTAATCATTAAGGAATTGGTTTCTATTTATCCTTTAAGTTCTTTTCGCCTTTGATTGGAATCAAATCTTAATCATTAATAAATTGGTTTCCCTTTGTCCCTTAAGTTCATTTGGCCATTGATTGGAATCAAATCTTAATCATTATGGAATTGGTTTCTCTTGGTCCTTTATGTTCTTTTGGCCAATAATTGGAATCAAATCTTAATCATTAAGGAGTTGGTTTCTATTTGTCCTTTAAGTTCTTTTGGCCATTGATTGGAAGTATGTCTTGGTTCATAATGAATAGGATTCTCTTTACCTTTTAAGTTCTTTTGGCCATTGAATGGAATCAAATCTTAATCAGTAAGGAATTGGTTTCTATTTGTCCTTTAAGTTCTTTTGGCTATTGATTGGAAGTAAGTCTTGGTTGATAATGAATAGGATTCTCCTTGCCTTTTAAGTTCTTTTGGCCACTGATTGGAATCAAGTCTTAATCATTAAGCAATAGGTTTCTCTTTGTCCTTTATGTTCGTTTGGCCAATGATTGGAATCAAATCTTAATCATTAAGGAATTGGTTTCTATTTGTCGTTTAAGATCTTTTGGCCATTGATTAGAAGTAAGTGTTGGTTCGTAACGAATAGGATTCTCTTTGCCTTTTAAGTTCTTTTGGTCATTGGTTGGAATCAAGTATTAATCATTAAGGAATTGGTTTCTCTTTGTCCTTTATGTTCTTTTGGCCAATAATTGGAATCAAATCTTAATCATTAAGGAGTTGGTTTCTATTTGTCCTTTAAGTTCTTTTGGCTATTGATTGGAAGTATGTCTTGGATCACAATGAATAGGATTCTCTTTGCTTTTCAAGTTCTTTTGGCCATTGATTGGAATCCAATCTTAATCATTAACAAATTGGTTTCCCTTTGTCCCTTAAGTTCATTTGGCCAAAGATTGGAATCAAATCTTAGTCATTAAGGAATTGGTTTCTATTTGTCCTTTAAGTTTTTTTGGCCGTTGATTGGAAGTAAGTGGTTTTTATTTGTCCTTTAAGTTCTTTTGGCCATTGATTGGAAGCAAGTCTTAGTTCATAATGAACTGGTTTCTCTTTGTCGTTTAAGCTCTTTTGGCCATTGGTTGGAATCAAGTCTTAATCATTAAGGAATTGGTTTCTCTTTGTCCTTTATGTTCTTTTGGCCAATAATTGGAATAAAATCTTAATCATTAAGGAGTTGGTTTCTATTTGTCCTTTAAGTTCTTTTGGCCATTGATTGGAGGTATGTCTTGGTTCACAATGAATAGGATTCTCTTTGCCTTTCAAGTTCTTTTGGCCATTGATTGGAATCAAGTCTTAATCATTAAGGAATTGGATTCTCTTTATCCTTTAAGTTCTTTTGGCCATTGATTGGAATCAAACCTTAGTCATTAAGGAATTGGTTTCTATTTCTCCGTTAAGTTCTTTTGGCCATTAATTGGAAGTAAGTCTTAGTTCATAATGAATTGGTTTCTCTTTGTCCTTTAAGCTCTTTTGGCCATTGAATGGAATCAAATCTTAATCATTAAGGAATTGGTTTCTATTTGTCCTTTAAGTTCTTTTGGCTATTGATTGGAAGTAAGTCTTGGTTGATAATGAATAGGATTCTCCTTGCCTTTTATGTTCTTTTGGCCATTGATTGGAATCAAGTCTTAATCATTAAGCAGGAGGTTTCCCTTTGTCCTTTAAGTTCGTTTGGCCAATGATTGGAATCAAATCTTAATCATTAAGGAATTGGTTTCTATTTGTCGTTTAAGATCTTTTGGCCATTGATTGGAAGTAAGTCTTGGTTTGTAATGAATAGGATTCTCTTTGCCTTTTAAGTTCTTTTGGCCATTGATTGGAATCAAGTCTTAATCGTTAAGGAATTGGTCTCCCTTTTTCCTTTTAGTTCTTTTGGCCAAAGATTGGAATCAAGTCTTAATCATTAAGGAATTGGTTTCTATTTATCCTTTCAGTTCTTTTGGCCATTGATTGGAATCAAATCTTAATCATTAATGAATTGGTTTCCCTTTGTCCCTTAAGTTCATTCGCCAAAGATTGGAATCAAATCTTAGTCATTAAGAAATTGGTTTCTATTTGTCCTTTAAGTTCTTTTGGCCGTTGATTGGAAGTAAGTCTTAGTTCATAATGAATTGGTTTCTCTTTGTCCATTAATGATGAGTTTCATCTTAAACTGCTTGAATTAGGATCTATCTAGGATGTGGACACAAGAAATATGATCAAATCAAAAACATGTTTACGCAGAAAATAGGGCTCTAGACGTCTTGTTAAAAGGGTTTCGTATTTGACGCTACAGACATCGGAATTGAGCTATTCCAAAACAAGAAGAAAGATGACGTTCCGAAACTCAATTTAGACTCAAGAATCACCGAAAAACAATATGTATAACTCGAGATATGAGCAAGAGATAATGAGACGAATTATGGGAAAATTAACACGAAATTGATGAAAAAGAAACAAGATAAGAATGGCGCCACAAACCTAGTTTGATAAGCCAAGAAGGATCGCCACAAGAATTGGAGGATTCTTGATAAGATCAAAAGATGCAAGGAAGAACTCTAGCAGAGAAAAACTCACAATTTGTGCAACATATGTATTCTGGTCTGTTTTGATCTCCAAATGTTTTAATACAAATCAATTCATGAGTTTGCCCCTGAGACTTAACAAAACTAAAAGCAAAACCCCTTAGCATAAGCATTGCTGATGTGTTCTAGTGGTTAACTAGACATATTCAGCCTCAAGTGCTTGGGTTCTAATCTTACTATAGATAATTTATATCTTTTTTTATCACAACATAACAATAGAAAAATAAAATAAACAACTAAAGTCTTGCTAATTCAGATTGACTCTTTGGGCTCTTTTCCTCTCACTCCAAGTAGGCTACGCATGTGTAAACTCTCAGATTCATGTGTTGGGCTTCATTTGGATATCAGGCTTCAAATTGTGTTTGGGCTTCCAACAAGGAGATAATCACATGTTTAACAGCTTCTTGGACCTTCTTTGCTCTAGCTCTTGTCATGGGTCCTCCAAGGCCTTGTATTGGATCTTGGGCTTCTTTTTGTGCTTGAGTCTGGACTTGGGCTTGGGCCTTTGTGTCCTCATCATTCCCTCCTTCTTGTGAAGCATTTGTCCTCAAATCTTGTAAGTCATCACCTACATCATAGAAGGACAAGTCAGCCACATTAAAAGTAGCACTTACACCATACTCACCTGGCAAATCAATCTTATAAGCATTATCATTGATCTTCGCCAATACTTGGAAAGGTCCATCTCCCCTTGGCATTAGCTTAGACTTCCGTTGAGATGGAAATCTTTCCTTCCTGAAGTGTACCCATACCCAGTCACCTGGTTCAAAAGTTACCTTTCTCCTTTCTTTGTTTGCATGTTTAGCATACCCTTCCATTTTCTTCTCAATTTGGGCCTTGATCTTCTCATGAAACTTCTTGACATAATCAGCATTTTCTTGGCCGGACTTATCTTTCAATTGAGAAACGTTAGGTAAAGGCAACAAATCCAAAGGAGTCAAAGGATTAAAACCATAAACAATTTCGAATGGTGAAAGCTGAGTAGTACTATGTATTGCCCTATTATAAGCAAACTCAACATGTGGCAAACACTCTTCCCAAGTTCTAAGATTTTTCTTAATAATAGCTCTAAGAAGAGTAGAAAGAGTTCTATTTACCACCTCTGTTTGCCCATCAGTTTGGGGATGGCACGTAGTTGAAAACAGAAGTTTAGTGCCAATCTTTCCCCACAAGGTCCTCCAAAAGTGACTAAGGAATTTAGAGTCTCGATCACTCACAATACTCCTAGGCAAACCATGCAATCTTACCATCTCTTTGAAGAATAAGTCAGCTACATGACATGCATCATTCACCTTCTTGCAGGGTATAAAGTGAGCCATTTTTGAAAACCTATCAACCACCACAAAAATTGAGTCATTTCCTCCCTTGGACCGAGGTAAACCTAAAACAAAATCCATAGAAATATCAATCCAAGGGTGTTCAGGAACAGGCAACGGAGTGTACAAACCATGTGGCATGACCTTAGACTTAGCCTTTTTACAAACAAGACACTTATCACACAACTTATATACATCATGCTTCATGTGAGGCCAGTAGAAATGGTCATGCAAGATGTCATATGTCTTTTGTACCCCAAAGTGCCCCATTAAGTCCCCTTCATGTGCCTCCTGAACAAGCATTTCCCTAATTGAACTCTTAGGCACACAAAGTCTCTTATCCTTTATTAAATAACCATCATGCTTAAAATACCCATCAAATGCAGTATGAGAACATGTTTGATAAATATGAGAAAAATCAGCATCATGCTCATATAATTCCTTAATGCACTCAAAACCAAGAAACTTAGTTTCAAGAGTAGACAATAAAGCATACCTGCGTGACAAAGCATTAGCTACCACATTGGACTTACCTTTCTTGTGCTTGATCATATATGGGAATTGTTCAAGGAATTCCACCCACTTGGCATGCCTCTTGTTCAACTTTCCCTGCCCTTTCAAATACTTCAAGGATTCATGATCACTATGAATAATGATAAATTCTTTAGGCAGAAGATAATGTTGCCAAGTTTGCAAAGCCCTAACTAAAGCATACAATTCCTTATCATATGTAGGGTAGTTAAGGGCAGCCCCATTCAACTTTTCACTAAAATATGCAATGGGATGTCCTTCTTGCATTAAAACAGCTCCTATGCCTACCCCAGATGCATCACACTCCAATTCAAAGGATTTTGCAAAGTTAGGCAAAGCAAGTATGGGTGCATGTGTTAATTTCTCTTTTAGGATAGCAAATGCTTTCTCTTGTTTCTCTCCCCATTTAAATTCGACACGCTTCTTGACTAGCTCATTTAGAGGTGCAGCAATGGTACTAAAATCCTTAACAAACCTCCTATAGAAACTAGCAAGCCCATGGAAACTTCTTACCTCACTCACATTTTTAAGAGTTGGCCATTCTTGGATTGCTTTTATTTTCTCTTTATCTACATGCACTCCACTAGAATTAACCACAAATCCTAAGAACACAACATGGTCCTTACAAAACATGCACTTTTCCAAATTAGCATACAATCTTTCTTTTCTAAGAACATGCAAAACAGATTTCAAATGATGCAAATGCTCATCCAAATTTTTACTATATACAAGAATATCATCAAAGTAAACAACCACAAATTTCCCTAAAAACTCTCTCAAAACATGGTTCATCAATCTCATGAAGGTACTAGGGGCATTTGTCAAACCAAATGGCATTACTTTCCACTCATACAAGCCATACTTGGTTTTAAAAGCTGTTTTCCACTCATCACCTTCTCTAATCCTAATCTGATTATATCCACTTTTCAAATCAATCTTAGAGAAATAACAAGAACCATACAGCTCATCAAGAAGATCATCTAACCTGGGAATGGGATGTCTGTACTTGATGGTGATGTTATTGATGGCTCTGCAATCAGAACACATCCTCCAGCTTCCATCCTTTTTGGGCACCAATATAACAGGTACAGCGCAAGGGCTCAAGCTCTCCTCAACCCAACCTTTGCTAATCAAGTCAGCAACTTGCCTTTGAATTTCCTGGGTTTCCTGGGGATTACTCCTATATGCTGGCCTGTTAGGCAACATAGCTCCTGGAACCAATTCAATCTGATGTTCAATGCCTCTCAATGGTAAAAGTCCTGGTGGTATCTCTTCAGGAAATACATCTTGAAAGTCCTGCAAAATAGATTCAACACCACTTGGCAGATCAAGGTTAGAAACAGAATTATGAGTAGGTGAAGTGACTTCCTTACTATACATAATGTACATGGATTTTCTTGCCAAAAGGACTCTTCTCACCTCTCCACTTTTCACAAATAGAGCATTTTTCCTCTCTTTCTTTTCTCCATTTTCTTTTCTCTCTTTCTTTAAACTCTTTTTCTCTTTCTGTTTCTCTTTTAGCTCTCGGCTACTCTCACTCTTTTTACCCTCTTTTTCATTTTCTTTTCTGTCTTTTCTCTCTTGCTCTCTTTTCTCTCTCATTTTATTTTGATCCTCACAAACCTCTCTCAAAGACAATGGAACAAGAGTGACCTTGCAATCATTATGGACAAAGGTGTACTTGTTGGTGTGTCCATCATGGTGAGCTTTCTTATCAAATTGCCATGGTCTCCCAAGCAACAAATGACTAGCCTCCATAGGAACCACATCACAAATGATCTTATCCACATACCTTCCAATGGAAAACTCAATTTCTACTTGCTTATCCACCTTCATCTCACCTTGCTCACTTAACCATTGTAACTTATAAGGTCTAGGGTGGGGTTTGGTCTCCAAATTCATCTTTGCCACCATCCTAGCACTAGCCACATTTGTGCAACTCCCTCCATCTATGATCAAAGAACACAACTTCCCTTGGATAAGGCATCTAGTATGGAAAATGTTCTCTCTTTGGCTTCCCTCATCTTCTTTAGCTATCCCTCCTAGCATCCTCCTCACAATGAATAGATCTCCCTCAAGAACCTCCTCTTCTTCCTCACTCTCTTCCTCACTAGATGGATCAGATTGAGAACTCTCACTTGTGATTTCCCCATCATCCTTTAACACCATAACTTTCTTAGTAGGACACTCAGAAGCTATGTGTCCTCTACCCAAACACTTAAAACACTTTATGTCTCTAGACCGAGACTTGCTGGCCACCTCTTTGCCCTTGTTTTGGGTTGGCTGTGATGTTGCCCTTGGGGACCTATTAGATGAAGTTCCCTCCTTCTTAAACCTCTCCTTCCATCTAGAATTATCATAGTTTGAAGCACTCTTCCTCACACTTTTTCTTTTTAATTGTTGCTCCACTTTCATGGCCTGATGGATAGGTCCTCAATCTCTACATAATTTTGAAGCTCCACTACATCCCTTATTTCTCCATTCAACCCATCAAGAAACCTTGCCATAGTAACCTCTCTTTCCTCCTCAACATTGGCTCGGATCATGGCTATTTCTAGCTCCTTATAATACTCATCCACACTCCTACTACCTTGGGTAAGTCTTTGTAGCCTATTATGTAATTCCCTATGGTAATGGGATGGCACATATCTCCTTCTCAAGACTCTTTTCAACTCCTCCCAAGTTTGCAACATAGGCTCTCCATACCTCCTTCTCTCCTTTTGAAATTGATCCCACCACACCAAGGCATAATCTGTGAACTCTAAGGTAGCCAACTTAATTTTTCTCTCTTCAGTTAGGGTATGACAAGAAAAAATTTGTTCTACCTTCATCTCCCACTCTACATAAGCTTCAGGATCACTTTTTCCCCTAAATGGTGGAATGGTAATTCTTACTCCCTCATCTTGGTTTCCTCTTGGTTCTTCCTCATTTTCTCTCTTTCTCCTTCCATCAAGCCTCCTTCTACCTCCATCAGC
Organism: Pterocarpus santalinus; assembly: GCA_031439595.1. Taxonomy (NCBI): domain Eukaryota; kingdom Viridiplantae; phylum Streptophyta; class Magnoliopsida; order Fabales; family Fabaceae; genus Pterocarpus; species Pterocarpus santalinus. Next base: position 34,657,186 of record CM062525.1, read on the forward strand.
ATCAGGATGTCCTTGATTTTCTAACCGCTCAATTCTTACATATAACTCCTCTGTATGCTCCCTCATCATCCTTTCCATTTGAGCTGTAATAGCCTCCACTAACAATCTGTTGTTTCCTTCAGGAGGAGGGCTACCACTACCACCTGTTCCTGCCATCATTCAAGTAAAAGAAAACAAAAGTGAAAGCAATAGGACCTCACCACACGTCTCACGTGTTTACACTCTTAAAGATGTATCACTCGTGTTTGTTGCACTCAAAATTGGCTTTTATGTAATGTAACTCTCTTGCCTTTTTCCACTCTTCCTCTAGCTTAAGGTTCTTACTAGATCAAACAATCAATTATCAAGAATCACTTAAGGGTAGCAAACACAAGACAAGAAAGATAAACACGGACTCTATGGAAAACAAAGATGAGACAAGACACAAGGCACAACTTAAGAAAATGAAAAGAAAACAAACTCACAGGTTTAGGACAGCAAAGGTACAAACTTCAACTAAGAAGAACAAAGGAACACAAATTACTACAAACCAAAGGAACAAGGATACCAACTTAGAAACAAGAAATAGACCAAAGATAAGAAATTTCAAGCCCTCTAAATGCAGAATTCCAAGATAGCTCAAGAACTCAATTTTTTTTTTCACCTTCAATTCTGTTTTCCTTCTTTTCCCTTTTTTTTTTAAATATGAATGCAGAATTTTATCCTTCAAATCACTAACAATTGTTCAACAAATACCAGCCACACTTGAAGTAAATTTCAGCACCAAATTCACCACCAAACAGTTACAATTCAGAATTTGAATTCCCTCAAATTAGGCATCAAACAAGCAATTAAAATCAAGGTTTTACAAGTACCTACTTGTCAGCCAATGCAACACCTCCTTGCAGCCGTCAAGCAATCAAATTTCTGCTTTTTTTTTTCTTCTGCAAAAACAATCACCCAAACAGCCCCTTTTTCCTCTAAATTCACATCCACAACTAGCCCTAGTGACTAGCTCTGATACCAAATGATGAGTTTTCATCTTAAACTGCTTGAATTAGGATCTATCTAGGACGTGGACACAAGAAATATGATCAAATCAAAAACAAGTTTACGCAGAAAATAGGGCTCCAGACGTCTTGTTAAAAGGGTTTCGCATCTGACGCTACAGACATCGGAATTGAGCGATTCCAAAACGAGAAGAAAGATGACGTTCCGAAACTCAATTTAGACTCAAGAATCACCGAAAAACAATACGTATAACTCGAGATATGAGCAAGAGATAATGAGACGAATTATGGGAAAATTAACGCGAAATTGATGAAAAAGAAACAAAATAAGAATGGTGCCACAAACCTAGTTTGATAAGCCAAGAAGGATCGCCACAAGAATTGGAGGATTCTTGATAAGATCAAAAGATGCAAGGAAGAACCCTAGCAGAGAAAAACTCACAATTTGTGCAACATATGTATTCTGGTCTGTTTTGATCTCCAAATGTTTTAATACAAATCAATTCATGAGTTTGCCCCTGAGACTTAACAAAACTAAAAGCAAAACCCCTTAGCATAAGCATTGCTGATGTGTTCTAGTGGTTAACTAGACATATTCAGCCTCAAGTGCTTCGGTTCTAATCTTACTATAGATAATTTATATCTTTTTTATCACAACATAACAATAGAAAAATAAAATAAACAACTAAAGTCTTGCTAATTCAGATTGACTCTTTGGGCTCTTTTCCTCTCACTCCAAGTAGGCTACGCATGTGTAAACTCTCAGATTCATGTGTTGGGCTTCATTTGGATATTGGGCTTCAAATTGTGTTTGGGCTTCCAACAAGGACCTTCTTTGCTCTAGCTCTTGTCATGGGTCCTCCAAGGCCTTGTATTGGATCTTGGGCTTCTTTTTGTGCTTGAGTCTGGACTTGGGCTTGGGCCTTTGTGTCCTCATCAATTAAGCTCTTTTGGCCATTGAATGGAATCAAATCTTAATCATTAAGGAATTGGTTTCTATTTGTCCTTTAAGTTCTTTTGGCTATTGATTGGAAGTAAGTCTTGGTTGATAATTGATATGTCATTAAACTACCAAATTAAAAACCTTTGCTTGGTTTAGGAAAAATTAGTTTAGTAATGAGCAAAGGGTCGATCCACAAGGAATTGAATTAATCTAATTATTTAGCTTATTTTAGATTCTGATTCTAATAAACTCTAAAAAAAAAAACACAAAGTAACACAAAATGGGGGGGGGGGTTTGTTGTTTCTATAATTCAAACAAAAATTATATAAAAAAATTACACGAAAATAAAAAAAATAAACAAGAGCAAATGATGTTGGTTTGTTGAAATCAATTAAAACTGGTTAGGGATCCCTTTTCCCCACCAAATTATATCATGCAATTAGTTCTCAATTTTAGCCTCCAATTCTCCTTTTATAGTTACCAATCTTAGGCAATGAAACATTCTATTACCTACCTTCTTTTAAATAGATTAAGGAACATCCATTAACCTATTCTAATCACTAATTGACATAGGGAACATCCACTAAGTTCAATTAACAATTGTAACTAGAAGGACAGATTGATCTAAGTTTTGGTCTCTAACATAGGACTAAGTGACTTAGGTTATATTCTCCCTTGCATACAATCAAAACTTGACCATTAAGTTTGCACACAAGTTACTACATATGGATAAAGGATAATGAAGATCATAATCCTAAATCTAGCAATCAGCCATAACATGAAATAGAAGGGTGGCCAATCCAAACATGTCACATTACTACCATAATCATGAAGTGAGTAGGAGAATATAATCAACTCTCAAGAAAATAGAGGCTTGAAAATCAATTTAATTACATGATAATTTAGGGTTCAAAGTTCACCCATAACCACAAAAGTAACTTAGCCTAACATTCTAAAGAAAACCATATCACAAATTGAAGAATACATGACATGAGTTAAGAAAGAAAGAAAACATGTGCAAACTTAAGGGTGAAAGCAAAGTTGCCCAAACTCTAATCTTCAGCACCTATCTCTTCTTCTTGTCCTCAATTAAATCCTTAAAGAGCAGCAGAAAATGATGTCCACAGCTACAAGCTTGATGAAAATGTCACTTTTTTCACTCCAATATTGTAACTATGGTTTCTAAGGATGAGTGGCTGAAACCTCTTTCTCTCTCCACGAAAATTTCTCTCTCCAGTAGGAGAAAAAAAATGCTCAGTTCTGACTCCTCCCCTCCCTGGTTGCTGGTCCCTTCCAAAATGTAACCTCAGCCATCCAAATTGTAACTGCTCCCAGTGTAACTCCACTTTAAACTAGCTTCATAGGTTACATTCTCACAAAGAATTGGTGATTATCAGAAATAATTCTGATAATTAAGTTTTAACAACCTATAATCAGACAATGAAAAGCCACAATTGAATTGAACTCAATTGGCCCACCATTCATTAATTAAAATTGGCAGTTTCGGTTTCTTCTGGCAGCTCAGCTTCACATGTAAATTTCATTGACCAAATGGACTTGGATCAGAGTAATTCGACCGCCATTGGAAAGTTAACATCTTGGGCTTCATTTTTGGCTCTGGAATCATCCCATTTGGGCTTATATCAAGGGAGAACTGAATTGAGCAAAACTGCATTGAATGCAGTGACGGGTCAGCATCAGGCCCAACTTTGGCAGCTTCAATCTTTCTGGTCTGCTGGACTTTTTGATTGATCTTCGCGTAAAATTAAAGCTCTGGATGTCTACTTTCATCTCCAAGTGGAATCATGTCATTTTGACTTCGGAGGAAAAAGCTATGCCCTTGGAAAGAAATACTGCTCATGCTGTCCAACACTCAATTCTTAACATTTTCTTGAATTAGCTCCAAATTGAGTCATTTTACTCTTGTTCAGCTCAAAAATCATCCTTAAGCTTTATTTTCCTACAAAACACAAATAGTAAAATAAAAACATTATATTTACATGATTAAAGCTACGAACAAGCATAGAAAAGAACATAAAATAAGTGAATAAAATGCAATTATCAATAATGAATAGGATTCTCCTTGCCTTTTAAGTTCTTTTGGCCAATGATTGGAATCAAGTCTTAATCATTAAGCAATAGGTTTCTCTTTGTCCTTTAAGTTCGTTTGGCCAATGATTGGAATCAAATCTTAATCATTAAGGAATTGGTTTCAATTTGTCGTTTAAGATCTTTTGGCCATTGATTGGAAGTATGTCTTGGTTCACAATGAATAGGATTCTCTTTGCCTTTCAAGTTCTTTTGGCCATTGATTGGAATCAAATCTTAATCATTAATAAATTGGTTTCCCTCTGTCCGTTAAGTTCATTTGGCCAAAGATTGGAATCAAATCTTAGTCATTAAGGAATTGGTTTCTATTTGTCCTTTAAGTTCTTTTGGCCATTGATTGGAAGTAAGTCTTAGTTCATAATGAATTGGTTCCTCTTTGTCCTTTAAGCTCTTTTCGCCATTGATTGGAATCAAGTTTTAATCATTAATGAATTGGTTTCTCTTTGTCCTTTATGTTCTTTTGGCCAATGATTGGAATCAAATCTTAATCATTAAGGAGTTGGTTTCTATTTGCCCTTTAAATTCTTTTGGTCATTGATTGGAAGTTGTCTTGGTTCATAATGAATAGGATTCTCTTTGCCTTTTATGTTCTTTTGGCCATTGATTGGAATCAAGTCTTAATCGTCAGGGAATTGGTATCCCTTTTTCCTTTTAGTTCTTTTGGCCAACGATTGGAATCAAGTCTTAATCATTAAGGAATTGGTTTCTATTTATCCTTTAAGTTCTTTTGGCCTTTGATTAGAATCAAATCTTCATCATTAATGAATTGGTTTCCCTTTTTCCCTTAAGTTCATTTGGCCAAAGATTAGAATCAAATCTTAGTCATTAAGAAATTGGTTTCTAATTGTCCTTTAAGTTCTTTTGGCCATTGATTGGCAGTAAGTCATAGTTCATAATGAATTGGTTTCCCTTTGTCCTTTAAGTTCTTTTGGCCATTGATTGGAACCAAGTCTTAATCGTCAAGGAATTGGTTTCCCTTTTTCCTCTTAGTTCTTTTGGCCAAAGATTGGAATCAAGTCTTGATCATTAAGGAATCGGTTTCTATTTATCCTTTAAGTTCTTTTGGCCATTGATTGGAATCAAATCTTAATCATTAATAAATTGGTTTCCCTTTGTCCCTTAAGTTCATTTGGCCAAAGATTGGAATCAAATCATTGTCATTAAGGAATTGGTTTCTATTTGTCCTTTAAGTTCTTTTGGCCATTGATTGGAAGTAAGTCTTAGTTCATGATGAATTGGTTTCTCTTTATCCTTTAAGCTCTTTTGGCCATTGATTAGAATCAAGTCTTAATCATTAAGGAATTGGTTTCTCTTTGTCCTATATGTTCTTTTGGCCAATGATTGGAATCAAATCTTAATCATTAAGGAGTTGGTTTCTATTTGTCCTTCAAGTTCTTTTGGCCATTGATTGGAAGTATGTCTTGGTTCATAATGAATAGGATTCTCTTTACCTTTTAAGTTCTTTTGGCCATCGATTGGAATCAAGTCCTAATCATTAAGGAATTGGTTTCTCTTTGACCTTTAAGTTCTTTTGGCCGTTGATTGGAATCAAACCTTAGTCATTAAGGAATTGGTCTCTATTTCTCCTTTAAGTTCTTTTTCCCATTGATTGGAAGTAAGTCTTAGTTCATAATGAATTGGTTTATCTTTGTCCTTTAAGCTCTTTTGGCCATTGAAAAGAATCAAATCTTAATCATTAAAGAATTGGTTTCTATTTGTCCTTTAAGTTCTTTTGGCCATCGAATGGAAGTAAGTCTTGGTTCATAACGAATAGGATTGTCCTTGCCTTTTAAGTTCTTTTGGCCATTGATTGGAATCAAGTCCTAATCATTAAGGAATAGTTTCTCTTTGTCCTTTAAGTTCTTTTGGCCAATGATTGGAATCAAATCTTAATTATTAGGGAATTGGTTTCTATTTGTCGTTTAAGACCTTTTGGCCAGTGATTGGAAGTAAGTCTTGGTTCATAATGAATAGGATTCTCTTTGCCTTTCATGTTCTTTTGGCCATTGATTGGAAGTAAGTCTTGGTTCATAATGAATAGGATTCTCTTTGCCTTTTAAGTTCTTATGGCCATTGATTGGAATCAAGTCTTAATCGTTAAGGAATTGGTGTCCTTTTTTCCTTTTAGTTCTTTTGGCCAAAGATTGGAATCAAGTCTTAATCATTAAGGAAATGGTTTCTATTTGTCCTTTAAGTTCTTTTGGCCATTGATTGGAAGTAAGTCTTGGTTCGTAATGAATAGGATTCTCTTTGTCTTTTAAGTTCTTTTGGCCATTGACTGGAATCAAGTCTTAATCGTTAAGGAATTGGTGTCCTTTTTTCCTTTTAGTTCTCTTGGCCAAAGATTGGAATCAAGTCTTAATCATTATGGAATTGGTTTCTATTTATCCTTTATGTTCTTTTCGCCAATGATTGGAATCAAATCTTAATCATTAATGAATTGGTTTCCCTTTGTCCCTTAAGTTCATTTGGCCAAAGATTGGAATCAAATCTTAGTCATTAAGAAATTGGTTTCTATTTGTCCTTTAAGTTCTTTTGACCATTGATTGGAAGTAAGTCTTAGTTCATAATGAATTGGTTTCTCTTTGTCCTTTAAGCTCTTTTGGCCATTGATTGGAATCAAGTCTTAATCCTTAATGAATTGGATTCCCTTTGTCCTTTTAGTTCTTTTGGCCAAAGATTGGAATCAAGTCTTAATCATTAAGGAATTGGTTTCTATTTATCCTTTAAGTTCTTTTGGCCACTGATTGGAATCAAATCTTAATCATAATGAATTGGTTTCTCTTTCTCCTTTAAGATCTTTTAGCCATTGTATGGAATCAAATCTTAATCATTACGGAATTGGTTTCTATTTGTCCTTTAAGTTCTTTTGGCCATCGATTGGAAGTAAGTCTTGGTTCAAAATGAATAGGATTCTCCTTGCCTTTTAAGTTCTTTTGGCCATTGATTGGAATCAAGTCTTAATCATTAAGGAATTGGTTTCTCTTTGTCCTTTAAGTTCTTTTGGCCAATGATTGGAATCAAATCTTAATCATTAAGGAATTGGTTTCTATTTGTCGTTTAAGATCTTTTGGCCATTGATTGGAAGTAAGTCTTGGTTCATAATGAATACGATTCTCTTTGCCTTTTAAGTTCTTTTGGCCATTGATTGGAAGTAAGTCTTGGTTCATAATGAATAGGATTCTCTTTGCCTTTTAAGTTCTTTTGGCCATTAATTGGAATCAAGTCTTAATCATTAAGGAATTGCTTTCCCTTTGTCCTTTTAGTTCTTTTGGCCAAAGATTGGAATCAAGTCTTAATCATTAAGGAATTGGTTTCTATTTATCCTTTAAGTTCTATTGGCCATTGATTGGAATCAAATCTTAATCATTAATAAATTGGTTTCCCTTTGTCCCTTAAGTTCATTTGGCCAAAGATTGGAATCAAATCATAGTCATTAAGGAATTGGTTTCTATTTGTCCTTTAAGTTCTTTTGGCCATTGATTGGAAGTAAGTCTTAGTTCATGATGAATTGGTTTCTCTTTGTCCTTTAAGCTCTTTTGGCCATTGATTAGAATCAAGTCTTAATCATTAAGGAATTGGTTTCTCTTTGTCCTATATGTTCCTTTGGCCAATGATTGGAATCAAATCTTAATCATTAAGGAGTTGGTTTCTATTTGTCCTTCAAGTTCTTTTGGCCATTGATTGGAAGTATGTCTTGGTTCATAATGAATAGGATTCTCTTTACCTTTTAAGTTCTTTTGGCCATTGATTGGAATCAAGTCTTAATCATTAAGGAATTGATTTCTCTTTGTCCTTTAAGTTCTTTTGGTCGTTGATTGGAATCAAACCTTAGTCATTAAGGAATTGGTTTCAATTTCTCCTTTAAGTTCTTTTTGCCATTGATTGGAAGTAAGTCTTAGTTCATAATGAATTGGTTTCTCTTTGTCCTTTAATCTCTTTTGGCCATTGAAAGGAATCAAATCTTAATCATTAAAGAATTGGTTTCTATTTGTCCTTTAAGTTCTTTTGGCCATCGATTGGTAGTAAGTCTTGGTTCATAATCAATAGGATTCTCCTTGCCTTTTAAGTTCTTTTGGCCATTGATTGGAATCAAGTCTTAATCATTAAGGAATAGTTTCTCTTTGTCCTTTATGTTCTTTTGGCCAATGATTGGAATCAAATCTTAATCATAAAGGAATTGGTTTCTATTTGTCGTTTAAGATCTTTTGGCCATTGATTTGAAGTAAGTCTTGATTCATAATGAATAGGATTCTCTTTGCCTTTTAAGTTCTTATGGCCATTGATTGGATTCAAGTCTTAATCATTAAGGAATTGCTTTCCCTTTTTCCTTTTAGTTCTTTTGGCCATTGATTGGAATCTAATCTTAATCATTAATGAATTGGTTTCCCTTTGTCCCTTAAGTTCAGTTGGCCAAAGATTGGAATCAAATCTTAGTCATTAAGAAATTGGTTTCTATTTGTCCATTAAGTTCTTTTGACCATTGATTGGAAGTAAGTCTTAGTTCATAATGAATTGGTTTCTCTTTGTCGTTTAAGCTCTTTTGCCCATTGATTGGAATCAAGTCCTAATCCTTAATGAGTTGGTTTCCCTTTGTCCTTTTAGTTCTTTTGGCCAAAGATTGGAATCAAGTCTTAATCATTAAGGAATTGGTTTCTATTTATCCTTTAAGTTCTTTTGGCCATTGATTGGAATCAAATCTTAATCATTAATGAATTGGTTTCCCTTTGTCCCTTAAGTTCATTTGGCCAAAGGTTGGAATGAAGTCTTAATCCTCAATGAATTGGTTTCCCTTTGTCCTTTTAGTTCTTTTGGCCAAAGATTGGAATCAAGTCTTAATCATTAAGGAATTGGTTTCTATTTATCCTTTAAGTTCTTTGGGCCATTGATTGGAATCAAATCGTAATCATTAATGAATTGGTTTCCCTTTGTCCCTTAAGTTCATTTGGCCAAAGATTGGAATCAAATCTTAGTCATTAAGGAATTGGTTTCTATTTGTCCTTTAAGTTCTTTTGGCCACTGATTGGAAGTAAGTCTTAGTTCATAATGAATTGGTTTCTCTTTGTCCTTTAAGCTCTTTTGGCCATTGAATGGAATCAAATCTTAATCATTACGGAATTGGTTTCTATTTGTCCTTTAAGTTCTTTTGGCCATCGATTGGAAGTATGTCTGGGTTCATAATGAATAGGATTCTCCTTGCCTTTTAAGTTCTTTTGTTCATTGATTGGAATCAAGTCTTTATCATTAAGGTATAGGTTTCTCTTTGTCCTTTAAGTTCTTTTGGCCAATGATTGGAATCAAATCTGAATCATTAAGGAATTGGTTTCTATTTGTCGTTTAAGATCTTTTGGCCATTGATTGGAAGTAAGTCTTGGTTCATAATGAATAGGATTCTCTTTGCCTTTTAAGTTCTTTTGACAGTTGATTGGAAACAAGTCATAATCATTAAGGAATTGCTTTCCCTTTTTCCTTTTAGTTCTTTTGGCCAAAGATTGGAATCAAGTATTAATCATTAAGGAATTGGATTCTATTTCTCCTTTAAGTTCTTTTGGCCATTGATTGGATTTAAGTCTTAGTTCATAATGAATTTGTTTCCCTTTGTCCATGAAGATATTTTGGCCATTGATTGGAATGAAGTCTTAATCATTAAGGAATTGGTTTCTATTTGTCCTTTAAGTTCTTTTGGCCATTGATTGGAAGTAAGTCTTGGTTCATAATGAATAGGACTCTCTTTGCCTTTTATGTTCTTTTGGCCATTGATTGGAATCAAGTCTTAATCATTACGAAATTGGTTTCTCTTTGTCCTTTAAGTTCTTTTGGCCAGTGATTGGAATCAAATCTTAATCATTAAGGAATTGGTTTCTATTTGTCCTTTAAGTTCTTTTGGCCATTGATTGGAATCAAGTCTTAATCATTATGGAATTGGTTTCTCTTTGTCCTTTAAGTTCTTTTGGCCAACGATTGGAATCAAATCTGAATCATTAAGGAATTGGTTTCCATTTGTCCTTTAAGTTCTTTTGGCCATTGATTGGAAGTAAGTCTTAGTTCACAATGAATTGGTTTCTCTTTGTCCTTTAAGCTCATTGGCCATTGGAGGTAAGTCTTAATTCATAATGAATTGGTTTCTCTTTGTCCTTTAAGCTCTTTTGGCCATTGAATGGAATCAAATCTTAATCATTAAGGAATTGTTTTCTATTTGTCGTTTAAGATCTTTTGGCCATTGATTGGAAGTAAGTCTTGGTTCATAATGAATAGGATTTTCTTTGCCTTCTAAGTTCTTTTGGCCATTGATTGGAATCAAGCCTTGGTTCAAAATGAATACGATTCTCTTTGCCTTTTAAGTTCTTTTGGCCATTGATTGGAATCAAGTCTTAATCATTAAGGAATTGCTTTCCCTTTTTCATTTTAGTTCTTTTGGCCAAAGATTGGAATCAAGTCTTAATCATTAAGGAATTGGTTTCTATTTCTCTTTTAAGTTCTTTTGGCCATTGATTGGAAGTAAGTCTTAGTTCGTAATGAATTTGTTTCTCTTTGTCCATGAAGATCTTTTGGCCATTGATTGGAATCAAGTCTCAATCATTAAGGAATTGGTTTCTATTTGTCCTTCAAGTTCTTTTGACCACTGATTGGAAGTAAGTCTTGGTTCATAATGAATAGGACTCTCTTTGCCTTTTAAGTTCTTTTGGCCATTGACTGGAATCAAGACTTAATCATTAAGGAATTGGTTTCTCTTTGTTCTTTAAGTTCGTTTGGCCAATGATTGGATTCAAATCTTAATCATTAAGGAATTGGTCTCTATTTGTCGTTTAAGATGTTTTGGCCATTGATTGGAAGTAAGTATTGGTTCGTAATGAATAGGATTCTCTTTGCCTTTTAAGTTCTTTTGGCCAATGACTGGAATCAAGTCTTAATCGTTAAGGAATTCGTGTCCTTTTTTCCTTTTACTTCTTTTGGCCAAAGATTGGAATCAAGTCTTAATCATTAAGGAATTCGTTTCTATTTATCCTTTATGTTCTTTTGGCCATTGATTGGAATCTAATCTTAATCATTAATGAATTGGTTTCCCTTTGTCCCTTAAGTTCAGTTGGCCAAAGATTGGAATCAAATCTTAGTCATTAAGAAATTGGTTTCTATTTGTCCTTTAAGTTCTTTTGACCATTGATTGGAAGTAAGTCTTAGTTCATTATGAATTGGTTTCTCTTTGTCCTTTAAGCTCTATTGGCCATTGATTGGAATCAAGTCTTAATCCTTAATGAATTGGTTTCCCTTTGTCCTTTTAGTTCTTTTGGCCAAAGATTGGAATCAAGTCTTAATCATTAAGGAATTGGTTTCTATTTATCCTTTAAGTTCTTTTGGCCATTGATTGGAATCAAATCTTAATCATTAATGAATTGGTTTCCCTTTGTCCCTTAAGTTCATTTGGCCAAAGGTTGGAATGAAGTCTTAATCCTCAATGAATTGGTTTCCCTTTGTCCTTTTAGTTGTTTTGGCCAAAGATTGGAATCAAGTCTTAATCATTAAGGAATTGGTTTCTATTTATCCTTTAAGTTCTTTTGGCCATTGATTGGAATCAAATCTTAATCATTAATGAATTGGTTTCCCTTTGTCCCTTAAGTTCATTTGGCCAAAGATTGGAATCAAATCTTAGTCATTAAGGAATTGGTTTCTATTTGTCCTTTAAGTTCTTTTGGCCACTGATTGGAAGTAAGTCTTAGTTCATAATGAATTGGTTTCTCTTTGTCCTTTAAGCTCTTTTGGCCATTGAATGGAATCAAATCTTAATCATTACGGAATTGGTTTCTATTTGTCCTTTAAGTTCTTTTGGCCATCGATTGGAAGTATGTCTGGGTTCATAATGAATAGGATTCTCCTTGCCTTTTAAGTTCTTTTGTTCATTGATTGGAATCAAGTCTTAATCATTAAGGAATTGGTTTCTCTTTGTCCTTTAAGTTCTTTTGGCCAATGATTGGAATCAAATCTGAATCATTAAGGAATTGGTTTCTATTTGTCGTTTAAGATCTTTTGGCCATTGATTGGAAGTAAGTCTTGGTTCATAATGAATAGGATTCTCTTTGCCTTTTAAGTTCTTTTGGCAGTTGATTGGAAACAAGTCATAATCATTAAGGAATTGCTTTCCCTTTTTCCTTTTAGTTCTTTTGGCCAAAGATTGGAATCAAGTATTAATCATTAAGGAATTGGTTTCTATTTCTCCTTTAAGTTCTTTTGGCCATTGATTGGATGTAAGTCTTAGTTCATAATGAATTTGTTTCCCTTTGTCCATGAAGATATTTTGGCCATTGATTGGAATGAAGTCTTAATCATTAAGGAATTGGTTTCTATTTGTCCTTTAAGTTCTTTTGGCCATTGATTGGAAGTAAGTCTTGGTTCATAATGAATAGGAATCTCTTTGCCTTTTATGTTCTTTTGGCCATTGATTGGAATCAAGTCTTAATCATTATGGAATTGGTTTCTCTTTGTCCTTTAAGTTCTTTTGGCCAGTGATTGGAATCAAATCTTAATCATTAAGGAATTGGTTTCTATTTGTCCTTTAAGTTCTTTTCGCCATTGATTGGAAGTAAGTCTTGGTTCATAATGAATTGGACTCTCTTTGCCTTTTAAGTTCTTTTGGCCATTGATTGTAATCAAGTCTTAATCATTACGGATTTGGTTTCTCTTTGTCCTTTAAGTTCTTTTGGCCAACGATTGGAATCAAATCTGAATCATTAAGGAATTGATTTCCATTTGTCCTTTATGTTCTTTTGGCCATTGATTGGAAGTAAGTCTTTGTTCACAATGAATTGGTTTCTCTTTGTCCTTTAAGCTCATTGGCCATTGGAGGTAAGTCTTAATTCATAATGAATTGGTTTCTCTTTGTCCTTTAAGCTCTTTTGGCCATTGAATGGAATCAAATCTTAATCATTAAGGAATTGTTTTCTATTTGTCGTTTAAGATCTTTTGGCCATTGATTGGAAGTAAGTCTTGGTTCATAATGAATAGGATTTTCTTTGCCTTCTAAGTTCTTTTGGCCATTGATTGGAATCAAGCCTTGGTTCAAAATGAATACGATTCTCTTTGCCTTTTAAGTTCTTTTGGCCATTGATTGGAATCAAGTCTTAATCATTAAGGAATTGGTTTCCCTTTTTCCTTTTAGTTCTTTTGGCCAAAGATTGGAATGAAGTCTTAATCATCAATGAATTTGTTTCTCTTTGTCCATGAAGATCTTTTGGCCATTGATTGGAATCAAGTCTTAATCAATAAGGAATTGGATTCTCTTTGTCTTTTCAGTTCTTTTGGCCATTGATTGGAATCATGTCTCAATCATTAAGGAATTGGTTTCTATTTGTCCTTTAAGTTCTTTTGGCCATTGATTGGAAGTAAGTCTTGGTTCATAATGAATAGGACTCTCTTTGCCTTTTTAAGTTCTTTTGGCCATTGATTGGAATCAAGTCTTAATCATTACGGAATTGGTTTCTCTTTGTCCTTTAAGTTCTTTTGGCCAATGATTGGAATCAAATCTTAATCATTAAGGAATTGGTCTCTATTTGTCCTTTAAGTTCTTTTGGCCATTGATTGGAAGTAAGTCTTGGTTCATAATGAATAGGACTCTCTTTGCCTTTTAAGTTCTTTTGGCCATTGATTGGAATCAAGTCTTAATCATTAAGGAATTGGTTTCTCTTTGTCCTTTAAGTTCTTTTGGCCAACGATTGGAATCAAATCTGAATCATTAAGGAATTGGTTTCTATTTGTCCTTTAAGTTCTTTTGGCCATTGATTGGAAGTAAGTTTTAGTTCACAATGAATTGGTTTCTCTTTGTCCTTTAAGCTCTTTGGCCATTGAATGGAATCAAATCTTAATCATTACGAAATTAGTGTCTATTTGTCCTTTAAGTTGTTTTGGCCATTGATTGGAATGAAGTCTTAATCCTTAATGAATTGGTTTCCCTTTGTCCTTTATGTTCTTTTGGCCAAAGATTGGAATCAAATCTTAATCATTAAGGAATTGGTTTCTATTTGTCGTTTAAGATCTTTTGGCCATTGGTTGGAAGTAAGTCTTGGTTCATAATGAATAGGATTCTCTTTGCCATTGAAGTTCTTTTGGCCATTGATTGGAATCAAGTCTTAATCATTAAGGAATTGGTTTCTCTTTCTCCTTTAAGTTCTGTTGGCCAATGATTGGAATCAAATCTTAATCATTACGGAATTGGTTTCAATTTGTCCTTTAAGTTCTTTTGGTCATTGAGAGGAAGTAAGTCCTGGTTCATAATGAATTGGTTTCTCTTTGTCCTTTAAGCTCTTTTGGCAATTGATTGGAATCAAGTCTTAATCATTAAGGAATTGGTTTCTCTTTGTCCTTTATGTTCTTTTGGCCAATGATTGGAATCAAATCTTAATCATTAAGGAGTTGGTTTCTATTTGTCCTTTAAGTTCTTTTGGCCATTGATTGGAAGTATGTCTTGGTTCACAATGAATAGGATTCTCTTTAGCTTTTAAGTTCTTTTGGCATTTGAATGGAATCAAGTCTCAATCATTAAGGAATTGGTTTCTATTTGTCCTTTATGTCTTTTGGCCATTGATTGGAAGTAAGTCCTGGTTCATAATGAATAGGACTCCCTTTGCCTTTTAAGTTCTTTTGGCCATTGATTGGAATCAAGTCTTAATCATTAAGGAATTGGTTTCTCTTTGTCCGTTAAGTTCTTTTGGCCATTGATTGGAATCAAGTCTTTTGGCCATTGATTGGAATCAAGTCTTAATCGTTAAGGAATTGCTTTCCCTTTTTCCTTTTAGTTCTTTTGGCCAAAGATTGGAATGAAGTCTTAATCATCAATGAATTTGTTTCTCTTTGTCCATGAAGATCTTTTGGCCATTGATTGGAATCAAGTCTTAATCAATAAGGAATTGGATTCTCTTTGTCTTTTCAGTTCTTTTGGCCATTGATTGGAATCATGTCTCAATCATTAAGGAATTGGTTTCTATTTGTCCTTTAAGTTCTTTTGGCCATTGATTGGAAGTAAGTCTTGGTTCATAATGAATAGGACTCTCTTTGCCTTTTTAAGTTCTTTTGGCCATTGATTGGAATCAAGTCTTAATCATTACGGAATTGGTTTCTCTTTGTCCTTTAAGTTCTTTTGGCCAATGATTGGAATCAAATCTTAATCATTAAGGAATTGGTCTCTATTTGTCCTTTAAGTTCTTTTGGCCATTGATTGGAAGTAAGTCTTGGTTCATAATGAATAGGACTCTCTTTGCCTTTTAAGTTCTTTTTTGGCCATTGATTGGAATCAAGTCTTAATCATTAAGGAATTGGTTTCTCTTTGTCCTTTAAGTTCTTTTGGCCAACGATTGGAATCAAATCTGAATCATTAAGGAATTGGTTTCTATTTGTCCTTTAAGTTCTTTTGGCCATTGATTGGAAGTAAGTTTTAGTTCACAATGAATTGGTTTCTCTTTGTCCTTTAAGCTCTTTGGCAATTGAATGGAATCAAATCTTAATCATTACGAAATTAGTGTCTATTTGTCCTTTAAGTTGTTTTGGCCATTGATTGGAATGAAGTCTTAATCCTTAATGAATCGGTTTCCCTTTGTCCTTTATGTTCTTTTGGCCAAAGATTGGAATCAAATCTTAATCATTAAGGAATTGGTTTCTATTTGTCGTTTAAGATCTTTTGGCCATTGGTTGGAAGTAAGTCTTGGTTCATAATGAATAGGATTCTCTTTGCCATTGAAGTTCTTTTGGCCATTGATTGGAATCAAGTCTTAATCATTAAGGAATTGGTTTCTCTTTCTCCTTTAAGTTCTGTTGGCCAATGATTGGAATCAAATCTTAATCATTACGGAATTGGTTTCAATTTGTCCTTTAAGTTCTTTTGGTCATTGAGAGGAAGTAAGTCCTGGTTCATAATGAATTGGTTTCTCTTTGTCCTTTAAGCTCTTTTGGCAATTGATTGGAATCAAGTCTTAATCATTAAGGAATTGGTTTCTCTTTGTCCTTTATGTTCTTTTGGCCAATGATTGGAATCAAATCTTAATCATTAAGGAGTTGGTTTCTATTTGTCCTTTAAGTTCTTTTGGCCATTGATTGGAAGTATGTCTTGGTTCACAATGAATAGGATTCTCTTTAGCTTTTAAGTTCTTTTGGCATTTGAATGGAATCAAGTCTCAATCATTAAGGAATTGGTTTCTATTTGTCCTTTATGTCTTTTGGCCATTGATTGGAAGTAAGTCCTGGTTCATAATGAATAGGACTCCCTTTGCCTTTTAAGTTCTTTTGGCCATTGATTGGAATCAAGTCTTAATCATTAAGGAATTGGTTTCTCTTTGTCCGTTAAGTTCTTTTGGCCATTGATTGGAATCAAGTCTTTTGGCCATTGATTGGAATCAAGTCTTAATCGTTATGAATTGCTTTCCTTCTTCCTTTTAGTTCTTTTGGCCAAAGATTGGAATGAAGTCTTAATCATCAATGAATTTGTTTCTCTTTGTCCATGAAGATCTTTTGGCCATTGATTGGAATCAAGTCTTAATCAATAAGGAATTGGATTCTCTTTGTCTTTTCAGTTCTTTTGGCCATTGATTGGAATCATGTCTCAATCATTAAGGAATTGGTTTCTATTTGTCCTTTAAGTTCTTTTGGCCATTGATTGGAAGTAAGTCTTGGTTCATAATGAATAGGACTCTCTTTGCCTTTTTAAGTTCTTTTGGCCATTGATTGGAATCAAGTCTTAATCATTACGGAATTGGTTTCTCTTTGTCCTTTAAGTTCTTTTGGCCAATGATTGGAATCAAATCTTAATCATTAAGGAATTGGTCTCTATTTGTCCTTTCAGTTCTTTTGGCCATTGATTGGAAGTAAGTCTTGGTTCATAATGAATAGGACTCTCTTTGCCTTTTAAGTTCTTTTGGCCATTGATTGGAATCAAGTCTTAATCATTAAGGAATTGGTTTCTCTTTGTCCTTTAAGTTCTTTTGGCCAACGATTGGAATCAAATCTGAATCATTAAGGAATTGGTTTCTATTTGTCCTTTAAGTTCTTTTGGCCATTGATTGGAAGTAAGTTTTAGTTCACAATGAATTGGTTTCTCTTTGTCCTTTAAGCTCTTTGGCCATTGAATGGAATCAAATCTTAATCATTACGAAATTAGTGTCTATTTGTCCTTTAAGTTGTTTTGGCCATTGATTGGAATGAAGTCTTAATCCTTAATGAATCGGTTTCCCTTTGTCCTTTATGTTCTTTTGGCCAAAGATTGGAATCAAATCTTAATCATTAAGGAATTGGTTTCTATTTGTCGTTTAAGATCTTTTGGCCATTGGTTGGAAGTAAGTCTTGGTTCATAATGAATAGGATTCTCTTTGCCATTGAAGTTCTTTTGGCCATTGATTGGAATCAAGTCTTAATCATTAAGGAATTGGTTTCTCTTTCTCCTTTAAGTTCTGTTGGCCAATGATTGGAATCAAATCTTAATCATTACGGAATTGGTTTCAATTTGTCCTTTAAGTTCTTTTGGTCATTGGGAGGAAGTAAGTCCTGGTTCATAATGAATTGGTTTCTCTTTGTCCTTTAAGCTCTTTTGGCAATTGATTGGAATCAAGTCTTAATCATTAAGGAATTGGTTTCTCTTTGTCCTTTATGTTCTTTTGGCCAATGATTGGAATCAAATCTTAATCATTAAGGAGTTGGTTTCTATTTGTCCTTTAAGTTCTTTTGGCCATTGATTGGAAGTATGTCTTGGTTCACAATGAATAGGATTCTCTTTAGCTTTTAAGTTCTTTTGGCATTTGAATGGAATCAAGTCTCAATCATTAAGGAATTGGTTTCTATTTGTCCTTTATGTCTTTTGGCCATTGATTGGAAGTAAGTCCTGGTTCATAATGAATAGGACTCCCTTTGCCTTTTAAGTTCTTTTGGCCATTGATTGGAATCAAGTCTTAATCATTAAGGAATTGGTTTCTCTTTGTCCGTTAAGTTCTTTTGGCCATTGATTGGAATCAAGTCTTTTGGCCATTGATTGGAATCAAGTCTTAATCGTTAAGGAATTGCTTTCCCTTTTTCCTTTTAGTTCTTTTGGCCAAAGATTGGAATGAAGTCTTAATCATCAATGAATTTGTTTCTCTTTGTCCATGAAGATCTTTTGGCCATTGATTGGAATCAAGTCTTAATCAATAAGGAATTGGATTCTCTTTGTCTTTTCAGTTCTTTTGGCCATTGATTGGAATCATGTCTCAATCATTAAGGAATTGGTTTCTATTTGTCCTTTAAGTTCTTTTGGCCATTGATTGGAAGTAAGTCTTGGTTCATAATGAATAGGACTCTCTTTGCCTTTTTAAGTTCTTTTGGCCATTGATTGGAATCAAGTCTTAATCATTACGGAATTGGTTTCTCTTTGTCCTTTAAGTTCTTTTGGCCAATGATTGGAATCAAATCTTAATCATTAAGGAATTGGTCTCTATTTGTCCTTTAAGTTCTTTTGGCCATTGATTGGAAGTAAGTCTTGGTTCATAATGAATAGGACTCTCTTTGCCTTTTAAGTTCTTTTGGCCATTGATTGGAATCAAGTCTTAATCATTAAGGAATTGGTTTCTCTTTGTCCTTTAAGTTCTTTTGGCCAACGATTGGAATCAAATCTGAATCATTAAGGAATTGGTTTCTATTTGTTTTTTAAGTTCTTTTGGCCATTGATTGGAAGTAAGTTTTAGTTCACAATGAATTGGTTTCTCTTTGTCCTTTAAGCTCTTTGGCCATTGAATGGAATCAAATCTTAATCATTACGAAATTAGTGTCTATTTGTCCTTTAAGTTGTTTTGGCCATTGATTGGAATGAAGTCTTAATCCTTAATGAATTGGTTTCCCTTTGTCCTTTATGTTCTTTTGGCCAAAGATTGGAATCAAATCTTAATCATTAAGGAATTGGTTTCTATTTGTCGTTTAAGATCTTTTGGCCATTGGTTGGAAGTAAGTCTTGGTTCATAATGAATAGGATTCTCTTTGCCATTGAAGTTCTTTTGGCCATTGATTGGAATCAAGTCTTAATCATTAAGGAATTGGTTTCTCTTTCTCCTTTAAGTTCTGTTGGCCAATGATTGGAATCAAATCTTAATCATTACGGAATTGGTTTCAATTTGTCCTTTAAGTTCTTTTGGTCATTGAGAGGAAGTAAGTCCTGGTTCATAATGAATTGGTTTCTCTTTGTCCTTTAAGCTCTTTTGGCAATTGATTGGAATCAAGTCTTAATCATTAAGGAATTGGTTTCTCTTTGTCCTTTATGTTCTTTTGGCCAATGATTGGAATCAAATCTTAATCATTAAGGAGTTGGTTTCTATTTGTCCTTTAAGTTCTTTTGGCCATTGATTGGAAGTATGTCTTGGTTCACAATGAATAGGATTCTCTTTAGCTTTTAAGTTCTTTTGGCATTTGAATGGAATCAAGTCTCAATCATTAAGGAATTGGTTTCTATTTGTCCTTTATGTCTTTTGGCCATTGATTGGAAGTAAGTCCTGGTTCATAATGAATAGGACTCCCTTTGCCTTTTAAGTTCTTTTGGCCATTGATTGGAATCAAGTCTTAATCATTAAGGAATTGGTTTCTCTTTGTCCGTTAAGTTCTTTTGGCCATTGATTGGAATCAAGTCTTTTGGCCATTGATTGGAATCAAGTCTTAATCGTTAAGGAATTGCTTTCCCTTTTTCCTTTTAGTTCTTTTGGCCAAAGATTGGAATGAAGTCTTAATCATCAATGAATTTGTTTCTCTTTGTCCATGAAGATCTTTTGGCCATTGATTGGAATCAAGTCTTAATCAATAAGGAATTGGATTCTCTTTGTCTTTTCAGTTCTTTTGGCCATTGATTGGAATCATGTCTCAATCATTAAGGAATTGGTTTCTATTTGTCCTTTAAGTTCTTTTGGCCATTGATTGGAAGTAAGTCTTGGTTCATAATGAATAGGACTCTCTTTGCCTTTTTAAGTTCTTTTGGCCATTGATTGGAATCAAGTCTTAATCATTACGGAATTGGTTTCTCTTTGTCCTTTAAGTTCTTTTGGCCAATGATTGGAATCAAATCTTAATCATTAAGGAATTGGTCTCTATTTGTCCTTTAAGTTCTTTTGGCCATTGATTGGAAGTAAGTCTTGGTTCATAATGAATAGGACTCTCTTTGCCTTTTAAGTTCTTTTGGCCATTGATTGGAATCAAGTCTTAATCATTAAGGAGTTGGTTTCTATTTGTCCTTTAAGTTCTTTTGGCCATTGATTGGAAGTATGTCTTGGTTCACAATGAATAGGATTCTCTTTAGCTTTTAAGTTCTTTTGGCCATTGAATGGAATCAAGTCTCAATCATTAAGGAATTGGTTTCTATTTGTCCTTTATGTCTTTTGGCCATTGATTGGAAGTAAGTCCTGGTTCATAATGAATAGGACTCCCTTTGCCTTTAAGTTCTTTTGGCCATTGATTGGAATCAAGTCTTAATCATTAAGGAATTGGTTTCTCTTTGTCCGTTAAGTTCTTTTGGCCATTGATTGGAATCAAGTCTTTTGGCCATTGATTGGAATCAAGTCTTAATCGTTAAGGAATTGCTTTCCCTTTTTCCTTTTAGTTCTTTTGGCCAAAGATTGGAATCAAGTCTTAATCATTAAGGAATTGGTTTCTATTTATCCTTTAAGTTCTTTTGGCCATTGATTGGAATCAAATCTTAATCATTAATAAATTGGTTTCCCTTTGTCCTTTAAGTTCATTTGGCCAAAGATTGGAATCAAATCTTAGTCATTACGGAATTGGTTTCTATTTGTCCTTTAAGTTCTTTTGGCCATTGATTGGAAGTAAGTCTTAGTTCATAATGAATTGGTTTCTCTTTGTCCTTTAAGCTCTTTTGGCCATTGATTGGAATCAAGTCTTAATCATTAAGGAATTGGTTTCTCTTTGTCCTGTATGTTCTTTTGGCCAATGATCGGAATCAAATGTTAATCATTAAGGAGTTGGTTTCTATTTGTCCTTCAAGTTCTTTTGGCCATTGATTGGAATCAAGTCTTAATCATTAAGGAATTGGTTTCTCTTTGTCCTTTAAGTTCTTTTGGTCGTTGATTGGAATCAAACCTTAGGATTCTCTTTGCCTTTTAAGTTCTTTAGGCCATTGATTGGAATCAAGCCTTGGTTCATAATGAATACGATTCTCTTTGCCTTTTAAGTTCTTTTGGCCATTGATTGGAATCAAGTCTTAATCATTAAGGAATTGGTTTCCCTTTTTCCTTTTAGCTCTTTTGGCCAAAGATTGGAATCAAGTCTTAATCATCAATGAATTTGTTTCTCTTTGTCCATGAAGATCTTTTGGCCATTGATTGGAATCAAGTCTTAATCAATAAGGAATTGGATTCTCTTTGTCTTTTCAGTTCTTTTGGCCATTGATTGGAATCAAGTCTCAATCATTAAGGAATTGGTTTCTATTTGTCCTTTAAGTTCTTTTGGCCATTGATTGGAAGTAAGTCTTGGTTCATAATGAATAGGACTCTCTTTGCCTTTTAAGTTCTTTTGGCCATTGATTGGAATCAAGTCTTAATCATTACAGATTTGGTTTCTCTTTGTCCTTTAAGTTCTTTTGGCCAATGATTGGAATCAAATCTTAATCATTAAGGAATTGGTTTCTATTTATCCTTTAAGTTCTTTTGGCCATTGATTGGAAGTAAGTCTTGGTTCATAATGAATAGGACTCTCTTTGCCTTTTAAGTTCTTTTGGCCATTGATTGGAATCAAGTCTTAATCATTAAGGAATTGGTTTCTCCTTGTCCTTTAAGTTCTTTTGGCCAACGATTGGAATCAAATCTGAATCATTAAGGAATTGGTTTCTATTTGTCCTTTAAGTTCTTTTGGTCATTGATTGGAAGTAAGTCTTAGTTCACAATGAATTGGTTTCTCTTTGTCCTTTAAGCTCTTTGGCCATTGAATGGAATCAAATCTTAATCATTACGGAATTAGTTTCTATTTGTCCTTTAAGTTCTTTTGGCCATTGATTTGAAGTAAGTCTTAGTTCATAACGAATTGGTTTCTCTTGTCCTTTAAGCTCTTTTGGTCATTGATTGGAATGAAGTCTTAATCCTTAATGAATTGGTTTCCCTTTGTCCTTTAAGTTCTTTTGGCCAAAGATTGGAATCAAATCTTAATCATTAAGGAATTGGTTTCTATTTGTCGTTTAAGATCTTTTGGCCATTGATTGGAAGTAAGTCTTGGTTCATAATGAATAGGATTCTCTTTGCCTTTGAAGTTCTTTTGGCCATTGATTAGAATCTAGTCTTAATCATTAAGGAATTGGTTTCTCTTTCTCCTTTAAGTTCTTTTGGCCAATGATTGGAATCAAATCTTAATCATTAAGGAATTGGTTTCAATTTGTCCTTTAAGTTCTTTTGGTCATTGAGTGGAAGTAAGTCCTGGTTCATAATGAATTGGTTTCTCTTTGTCCTTTAAGCTCTTTTGGCCATTGATTGGAATCAAGTCTTAATCATTAAGGAATTGGTTTCTGATGAGGACACAAAGGCCCAAGCCCAAGTCCAGACTCAAGCCCAAAAAGAAGCCCAAGATCCAATACAAGGCCTTGGAGGACCCATGACAAGAGCTAGAGCAAAGAAGGTCCAAGAAGCTATCAAACATGTGAATTTAGAGGAAAAAGGGGCTGTTTGGGTGATTGTTTTTGCAGAAGAAAAAAAAAAAAGCAGAAATTTGATTGCTTGAAGGTTGCAAGGAGGTGTTGCATTGGCTGACAAGTAGGTACTTGTAAAACCTTGATTTTAATTGCTTGTTTGATGCCTAATTTGAGGGAATTCAAATTCTGAATTGTAACTGTTTGGTGGTGAATTTGGTGCTGAAATTTACTTCAAGTGTGGCTGGTATTTGTTGAACAATTGTTAGTGATTTGAAGAATAAAATTCTGCATTCATATTTAAAAAAAAAAAAAAGGGAAAAGAAGGAAAACAGAATTGAAGGTGAAAAAAAAAAATTGAGTTCTTGAGCTATCTTGGAATTCTGCATTTAGAGGGCTTGAAATTTCTTATCTTTGGTGTATTTCTTGTTTCTAAGTTGATATCCTTGTTCCTTTGGTTTGTAGTAATTTGTGTTCCTTTGTTCTTCTTAGTTGAAGTTTGTACCTTTGCTGTCCTAAACCTGTGAGTTTATTTTCTTTTCATTTTCTTAAGTTGTGCCTTGTGTCTTGTCTCATCTTTGTTTTCCATAGAGTCCGTGTTTATCTTTCTTGTCTTGTGTTTGCTACCCTTAAGTGATTCTTGATAATTGATTGTTTGATCTAGTAAGAACCTTAAGCTAGAGGAAGAGTGGAAAAAGGCAAGAGAGTTACCTTACATAAAAGCCAATTTTGAGTGCAACAAACACGAGTGATACATCTTTAAGAGTGTAAACACGTGAGACGTGTGGTGAGGTCCTATTGCTTTCACTTTTGTTTTCTTTTACTTGAATGATGGCGAGAGCAGGTGGTAGTGGTAGCCCTCCTCCTGAAGGAAACAACAGATTGTTAGTGGAGGCTATTCTGACTCAAATGGAAAGGATGATGAGGGAGCATACAGAGGAGTTATATGTAAGAATTGAGCGGTTAGAAAATCAAGGACATCCTGATGCTGATGGAGGTAGAAGGAGGCTTGATGGAAGGAGAAGGAGAGAAAATGAGGAAGAACCAAGAGGAAACCGAGATGAGGGAGTAAGAATTACCATTCCACCATTTAGGGGAAAAAGTGATCCTGAAGCTTATGTAGAGTGGGAGATGAAGGTAGAACAAATTTTTTCTTGTCATACCCTAACTGAAGAGAGAAAAATTAAATTGGCTACCTTAGAGTTCACAGATTATGCCTTGGTGTGGTGGGATCAATTTCAAAAGGAGAGAAGGAGGTATGGAGAGCCTATGTTGCAAACTTGGGAGGAGTTGAAAAGAGTCTTGAGAAGGAGATATGTGCCATCCCATTACCATAGGGAATTACATAATAGGCTACAAAGACTTACCCAAGGTAGTAGGAGTGTGGATGAGTATTATAAGGAGCTAGAAATAGCCATGATCCGAGCCAATGTTGAGGAGGAAAGAGAGGTTACTATGGCAAGGTTTCTTGATGGGTTGAATGGAGAAATAAGGGATGTAGTGGAGCTTCAAAATTATGTAGAGATTGAGGACCTAGTCCATCAAGCCATGAAAGTGGAGCAACAATTAAAAGGAAAAAGTGTGAGGAAGAGTGCTTCAAACTATGATAATTCTAGATGGAAGGAAAGGTTTAAGAAGGAGGGAACTTCATCTAATAGGTCCCCAAGGGCAGCATCACAGCCAACCCAAAACAAGGGCAAAGAGGTGGCCAACAAGTCTCGGTCTAGAGACATAAAGTGTTTTAAGTGTTTGGGTAGAGGACACATAGCTTCTGAGTGTCCTACTAAGAAAGTTATGGTGTTAAAAGATGATGGGGAAATCACAAGTGAGAGTTCTCAATCTGATCCATCTAGTGAGGAAGAGAGTGAGGAAGAAGAGGAGGTTCTTGAGGGAGATCTATTCATTGTGAGGAGGATGCTAGGAGGGATAGCTAAAGAAGATGAGGGAAGCCAAAGAGAGAACATTTTCCATACTAGATGCCTTATCCAAGGGAAGTTGTGTTCTTTGATCATAGATGGAGGGAGTTGCACAAATGTGGCTAGTGCTAGGATGGTGGCAAAGATGAATTTGGAGACCAAACCCCACCCTAGACCTTATAAGCTACAATGGTTAAGTGAGCAAGGTGAGATGAAGGTGGATAAGCAGGTAGAAATTGAGTTTTCCATTGGAAGGTATGTGGATAAGATCATTTGTGATGTAGTTCCTATGGAGGCTAGTCATTTGTTGCTTGGGAGAACATGGCAATTTGATAAGAAAGCTCACCATGATGGACACACCAACAAGTACACCTTTGTCCATAATGATCGCAAGGTCACTCTTGTTCCATTGTCTTTGAGAGAGGTTTGTGAGGATCAAAATAAAATGAGAGAGAAAAGAGAGCAAGAGAGAAAAGAAAGAAAAGAAAATGAAAAAGAGGGTAAAAAGAGTGAGAGTGGCCGAGAGTTAAAAGAGAAACAGAAAGAGAAAAAGAGTTTAAAGAAAGAGAGAAAAGAAAATGGAGAAAAGAAAGAGAGGAAAAATGCTCTATTTGTGAAAAGTGGAGAGGTGAGAAAAGTTCTTTTGGCAAGAAAATCCATGTACATTATGTATAGTAAGGAAGTCACTTCACCTACTCATAATTCTGTTTCTAACCTTGATCTGCCAAGTGGTGTTGAATCTATTTTGCAGGACTTTCAAGATGTATTTCCTGAAGAGATACCACCAGGACTTCCACCATTGAGAGGCATTGAACATCAGATTGATTTGGTTCCAGGAGCTGTGTTGCCTAACAGGCCAGCATATAGGAGTAATCCCCAGGAAACCCAGGAAATTCAAAGGCAAGTTGCTGACTTGATTAGCAAAGGTTGGGTTGAGGAGAGCTTGAGCCCTTGTGCTGTACCTGTTATATTGGTGCCCAAAAGGATGGAAGGCTGGAGGATGTGTTCTGATTGCAGAGCCATCAATAACATCACCATCAAGTATAGACACCCCATTCCCAGGTTAGATGATCTTCTTGATGAGCTGTATGGTTCTTGTTATTTCTCTAAGATTGATTTGAAAAGTGGATATAATCAGATTAGGATTAGAGAAGGTGATGAGTGGAAAACAGCTTTTAAAACCAAGTATGGCTTGTATGAGTGGAAAGTAATGCCATTTGGTTTGACAAATGCCCCTAGTACCTTCATGAGATTGATGAACCATGTTTTGAGAGAGTTTTTAGGGAAATTTGTGGTTGTTTACTTTGATGATATTCTTGTATATAGTAAAAATTTGGATGAGCATTTGCATCATTTGAAATCTGTTTTGCATGTTCTTAGAAAAGAAAGATTGTATGCTAATTTGGAAAAGTGCATGTTTTGTAAGGACCATGTTGTGTTCTTAGGATTTGTGGTTAATTCTAGTGGAGTGCATGTAGATAAAGAGAAAATAAAAGCAATCCAAGAATGGCCAACTCCTAAAAATGTGAGTGAGGTAAGAAGTTTCCATGGGCTTGCTAGTTTCTATAGGAGGTTTGTTAAGGATTTTAGTACCATTGCTGCACCTCTAAATGAGCTAGTCAAGAAGCATGTCGAATTTAAATGGGAAGAGAAACAAGAGAAAGCATTTGCTGTCCTAAAAGAGAAATTAACACATGCACCCATACTTGCTTTGCCTAACTTTGCAAATTCCTTTGAATTGGAGTGTGATGCATCTGGGGTAGGCATAGGAGCTGTTTTAATGCAAGAAGGACATCCCATTGCATATTTTAGTGAAAAATTGAATGGGGCTGCCTTTAACTACCCTACATATGATAAGGAATTGTATGCTTTAGTTAGGGCTTTACAAACTTGGCAACATTATCTTCTGCCTAAAGAATTTATCATTCATAGTGATCATGAATCCTTGAAGTATTTGAAAAGCAGGAAAGTTGAACAAGAGGCATGCCAAGTGGGTGGAATTCCTTGAACAATTTCCATATATGATCAAGCACAAGAAAGGTAAGTCCAATGTGGTAGCTGATGCTTTGTCACGCAGGTATGCTTTATTGTCTACTCTTGAAACTAAGTTTCTTGGTTTTGAGTGCATTAAGGAATTATATGAGCATGATGCTGATTTTTCTCATATTTATCAAACATGTTCTCATACTGCATTTGATGGGTATTTTAAGCATGATGGTTATTTAATAAAGGATAAGAGACTTTGTGTGCCTAAGAGTTCAATTAGGGAAATGCTTGTTCAGGAGGCACATGAAGGGGGCTTAATGGGGCACTTTGGGGTGCAGAAGACGTATGACATCTTGCATGACCATTTCTCGGCCTCACATGAAGCATGATGTACATAAGTTGTGTGATAAGTGTCTTGTTTGTAAAAAGGCTAAGTCTAAGGTCATGCCACATGGTTTGTACACTCCGTTACCTGTTCCTAAACACCCTTGGATTGATATTTCTATGGATTTTGTTTTAGGTTTACCTCGGACCAAGGGAGGAAAGGACTCAATTTTTGTGGTGGTTGACAGGTTTTCAAAAATGGCTCACTTTATACCCTGCAAGAAGGTGGATGATGCATGTCATATAGCTGACTTATTCTTCAAAGAGGTGGTAATATTGCATGGTTTGCCTAGGAGTATTGTGAGTGATCAAGACTCTAAATTCCTTAGTCATTTTTGGAGGACCTTGTGGGGAAAGATCGGCACTAAACTTCTGTTTTCAACTACGTGCCATCCCCAAACTGATGGGCAAACAGAGGTGGTAAATAGAACTCTTTCTACTCTTCTTAGAGCTATTATTAAGAACAATCTTAGAACTTGGGAAGAATGTTTGCCACATGTTGAATTTGCTTATAATAGGGCAGTACATAGTACTACCCAGCTTTCACCATTTGAAATTGTTTATGGTTTTAATCCTTTGACTCCTTTGGATTTGTTGCCTTTACCTAACATTTCTCAATTGAAAGAAAAGTCTGGCCAGGAAAAAGCTGATTATGTCAAGAAGTTGCATGAGAAGATCAAGGCCCAAATTGAGAAGAAAATGGAAGGGTATGCTAAACATGCAAACAAAGGAAGGAGGAAGGTAACTTTTGAACCAGGTGACTGGGTATGGGTACACTTCAGGAAGGAAAGATTTCCATCTCAACGGAAGTCTAAGCTAATGCCAAGGGGAGATGGACCTTTCCAAGTATTGGCCAAGATCAATGATAATGCCTATAAGATTGATTTGCCAGGTGAGTATGGTGTGAGTGCTTCTTTTAATGTGGCTGACTTGTCCTTCTATGATGCAGGTGATGACTTACAAGATTTGAGGACAAATGCTTCACAAGAAAGAGGGAATGATGAGGACACAAAGGCCCAAGCCCAAGTCCAGACTCAAGCCCAAAAAGAAGCCCAAGATCCAATACAAGGCCTTGGAGGACCCATGACAAGAGCTAGAGCAAAGAAGGTCCAAGAAGCTATCAAACATGTGATTATCTCCTTGTTGAAAGCCCAAACACAATTTGAAGCCCAATATCCAAATGAAGCCCAACACAAGAATCTAAGAGTTTACACATGCGTAGCCCACTTGGAGTGAGAGGAAAAGAGCCCAAAGAGTCAATCTGAATTAGCAAGACTTTAGTTGTTTATTTTATTTTTCTATTGTTATGTTGTGATAAAAAAAAGATATAAATTATCTAAAGTAGGATTAGAACCCAAGCACTTGAGGCTGAATATGTCTACTTAACCACTAGAACACATCAGCAATGCTTATGCTAAGGGGTTTTGCTTTTAGTTTTTGTTAAGTCTCGGGGGCAAACTCATGAACTGACCAGAATACATATGTTGCACAAATTGTGAGTTTTGCTCTGCTAGGGTTCTTGCTTGCATCTTTTGATCTTATCAAGAATCCTCCAATTCTTGTGGCGATCCTTCTTGGCTTATCAAACTAGGTTTGTGGCGCCATTCTTATCTTGTTTTCTTTTTCATCAATTTCGCGTTAATTTTCCCAGAATTCGTCTCAATTATCTCTTGCTCATATCTCGACTTATACGTATTATTTTTCGGTGATTCTTGAATCTAAATTGAGTTTCGGAACGTCATCTTTCTTCTCGTTTTGGAATCGCTCAATTTCGATGTCTGTAGCGTCAGATACGAAACCCTTCTAACAAGACGTCTGGAGCCCTATTTTCTGCATAAACTTGTTTTTGATTTGATCATATTTCTTGTGTCCTAGTCCTAGATAGATCCTAATTCAAGTGGCTTAAGGTGAAAACTCATCAGTTTCTCTTTGTCCTTTATGTTCTTTTGGCCAATGATTGGAATCAAATCTTACACATTAAGGAGTTGGTTTCTATTTGTCCTTTAAGTTCTTTTGGCCATTGATTGGAAGTATGTCTTGGTTCATAATGAATAGGATTCTCTTCAGCTTTTAAGTTCTTTTGGCCATTGATTGGAATGAAGTCTCAATCATTAAGGAATTGGTTTCTATTTGTCCTTTATGTCTTTTGGCCATTGATTGGAAGTAAGTCTTAGTTCATAATGAATAGGACTCCCTTTGCCTTTTAAGTTCTTTTGGCCATTGATTGGAATCAAGTCTTAATCATTAAGGAATTGGTTTCTCTTTGTCCGTTAAGTTCTTTTGGCCATTGATTGGAATCAAACCTTAGTCATTAAGGAATTGGTTTCTATTTCTCCTTTAAGTTCTTTTGGCCATTGATTGGAAGTAAGTCTTGGTTCATAATGAATAGGATTCTCTTTGCCTTTTAAGTTCTTTTGGCCATTGATTGGAATCAAGTCTTAATCGTTAAGGAATTGCTTTCCCTTTTTCCTTGTAGTTCTTTTGGCCAAAGATTGGAATCAAGTCTTAATCATTAAGGAATTGGTTTCTATTTCTCCTTTAAGTTCTTTTGGCCATTGATTGGAAGTAAGTCTTAGTTCATAATGAATTTGTTTCCCTTTGTCCATGAAGATCTTTTGGCCATTGATTGGAATGAAGTCTCAATCATTAAGGAATTGGTTTCTATTTGTCCTTTAAGTTCTTTTGGCCATTGATTGGTAGTAAGTCTTGGTTCATAATGAATAGGACTCTCTTTGCCTTTTATGTTCTTTTGGCCATTGATTGGAATCAAGTCTTAATCATTAAGGAATTGATTTCTCTTTGTCCTTTAAGTTTGTTTGGCCAATGATTGGAATCAAATCTTAAACATTAAGGAATTGGTTTCTATTTGTCGTTTAAGATCTTTTGGCCATTGATTGGAACTAAGTCTTGGTTCGTAATGAATAGGATTCTCTTTGCCTTTTAAGTTCTTTTGGCCATTGATTGGAATCAAGCCTTGGTTCATAATGAATACGATTCTCTTTGCCTTTTAAGTTCTTTTGGCCATTGATTGGAATCAAGTCTTAATCATTAAGGAATTGGTTTCCCTTTTTCCTTTTAGTTCTTTTGGACAAAGATTGGAATCAAGTCTTAATCATCAATGAATTTGTTTCTCTTTGTCCATGAAGATCTTTTGGCCATTGATTGGAATCAAGTCTTAATCAATAAGGAATTGGATTCTCTTTGTCTTTCCAGTTCTTTTGGCCATTGATTGGAATCTAGTCTCAATCATTAAGGAATTGGTTTCTATTTGTCCTTTACGTTCTTTTGGCCATTGATTGGAAGTAAGTCTTGGTTCATAATGAATAGGACTCTCTTTGCCTTTTAAGTTCTTTTGGCCATTGATTGGAATCAAGTCTTAATCATTACGGAATTGGTTTCTCTTTGTCCTTTAAGTTCTTTTGGCCAATGATTGGAATCAAATCTTAATCATTAAGGAATTGGTTTCTATTTGTCCTTTAAGTTCTTTTGGCCATTGATTGGAAGTAAGTCTTGGTTCATAATGAATAGGACTCTCTTTGCCTTTTAAGTTTTTTTGGCCATTGATTGGAATCAAGTCTTAATCATTAATAAATTGGTTTCCCCTTGTCCCTTAAGTTCATTTGGCCAAAGATTGGAATCAAATCTTAGTCATTAAGGAATTGGTTTCTATTTGTCCTTTAAGTTCTTTTGGCCATTGATTGGAAGTAAGTCTTAGTTCATAATGAATTGGTTTCTCTTTGTCCTTTAAGCTCTTTTGGCCATTGATTGGAATCAAGTCTAAATCATTAAGGAATTGGTTTCTCTTTGTCCTTTATGTTCTTTTGGCCAATGATTGAAATCAAATCTTAATCATTAACTAGTTGGTTTCTATTTGTCCTTCAAGTTCTTTTGGCCATTAATTGGAAGTATGTCTTGGTACATAATGAATAGGATTCTCTTTAGCTTTTAAGTTCTTTTGGCCATTGATTGGAATCAAGTCTTAATCATTAAGGAATTGGTTTCTCTTTGTCCTTTAAGTTCTTTTGGCCATTGATTGGAATCAAACCTTAGTCGTTAAGGAATTGGTTTCCATTTCTCCTTTAAGTTCTTTTTGCCATCAATTGGAAGTAAGTCTTCGTTCATAATGAATTGGTTTCTCTTTGTCCTTTAAGCTCTTTTGGCCATTGAATGGAATCAAATCTTAATCATTAAGGAATTGGTTTCTATTTATCCTTTAAGTTCTTTTGGCCATTGATTGGAAGTAAGTCTTGGTTCATAATGAATAGGATTCTCCTTGCCTTTTAAGTTCTTTTGGCCATTGATTAGAATCAAGTCTTAATCATTAAGGAATTGGTTTCTCTTTCTTCTTTAAGTTCTTTTGGCCATTGATTGGAATCAAGCCTGAATCATTAAGGAATTGGTTTCTCTTTGTCCTTTATGTTCTTTTGGCCAATGATTGGAATCAAATCTTAATCATTAAGGAGTTGGTTTCTATTTGTCCTTTATGTTCTTTTGGCCATTGATTGGAAGTATGTCTTGGTTCGTAATGAATAGGATTCTCTTTAGCTTTTAAGTTCTTTTGGCCATTGTTTGGAATCAAGTGTCAATCGTTAAGGAATTGGTTTCTATTTGTCCTTTATGTCTTTTGGCCATTGATTGGAAGTAAGTCTTGGTTCATAGTGAATAGGACTCCCTTTGCCTTTTAAGTTCTTTTGGCCATTGATTGGAATCAAGTCTTAATCATTAAGGAATTGGTTTCTCTTTGTCCTTTAAGTTCTTTTGGCCATTGATTGGAATCAAACCTTAGTCATTAAGGAATTGGTTTCTATTTCTCCTTTAAGTTCTTTTGGCCATTGATTGGAAGAAAGTCTTGGTTCATAATGAATAGGATTCTCCTTGCCTTTTAAGTTCTTTTGGCCATTAATTAGAATCAAGTCTTAATCATTAAGGAATTGGTTTCTCTTTCTCCTTTAAGTTCTTTTGGCCAATGATTAGAATCAAATCTTAATCATTAAGGATTTGGTTTCAACTTGTCCTTTAAGTTCTTTCGGTCATTGAGTGGAAGTAAGTCTTGGTTCATAATGAATTGGTTTCTCTTTGTCCTTTAAGTTCTTTTGGCCGTTGATTGGAAGTAAGTCTTAGTTCATAATGAATTGGTTTCTCTTTGTCCCTTAAGCTCTTTTGGCCATTGATTGGAATCAAGTCTAAATCATTAAGGAATTGGTTTCTCTTTGTCCTTTATGTTCTGTTGGCCAATGATTGGAATCAAATCTTAATCATTAAGGAGTTGGTTTCTATTTGTCCTTTATGTTCTTTTGGCCATTGATTGGAAGTATGTCTTGGTTCATCATGAATAGGATTCTCTTTAGCTTTTAAGTTCTTTTGGCCATTGTTTGGAATCAAGTCTCAATCGTTAAGGAATTGGTTTCTATTTGTCCTTTATGTCTTTTGGCCATTGATTGGAAGTAAGTCTTGGTTCATAATGAATAGGACTCCCTTTGCCTTTTAAGTTCTTTTGGCCATTGATTGAAATCAAGTCTTAATCATTAAGGAATTGGTTTCTCTTTGTCCTTTAAGTTCTTTTGGCCGTTGATTGGAATCAAACCTTAGTCATTAAGGAATTGGTTTCTATTTCTCCTTTAAGTTCTTTTGGCCATTGATTGGAAGTAAGTCTTGGTTCATAATGAATAGGATTCTCTTTGCCTTTTAAGTTCTTTTGGCCATTGATTGGAATCAAGTCTTATTCATTACGGAATTGGATTCTGTTTGTCTTTTAAGTTAATTTGGCCATTGATTGGAATCAAGTCTTACTCATTAAAGAATTGATTTCCCTTTGTCCTTTAAGTTCTTTTGGCCATTGATTGGAATCAAATCTTAATCATTAATGAATTGGTTTCCCGTTGTCCCTTAAGTTCATTTCGCCAAAGATTGGAATCAAATCTTAGTCATTAAGGAATTGGTTTCTATTTGCCCTTTAAGTTCTTTTGGCCATTGATTGGAAGTAAGTCTTAGTTCATAATGAATTGGTTTCTCTTTCTCCTTTAAGCTCTTTTGGCCATTGATTGGAATCAAGTCTTAATCATTAAGGAATTGGTTTCTCTTTGTCCTTTATGTTCTTTTGGCCAATGATTGGAATCAAATCTTAATCATTAATGAGTTGGTTTCTATTTGTCCTTCAAGTTCTTTTGGCCATTGATTGGAAGTATGTCTTGGTTCATAATGAATAGGATTCTCTTTAGCTTTTAAGTTCTTTTGGCCATTGATTGGAATCAAGTCTTAATCATTAAGGAATTGGTCTCTCTTTGTCCTTTAAGTTCTTTTGGCCATTGATTGGAAGTAAGTCTTGGTTCATAATGAATAGGATTCTCTTTGCCTTTGAAGTTCTTTCGGCCATTGATTCGAATCAAGTCTTAATCATTAAGGATTTGGTTTCAACTTGTCCTTTAAGTTCTTTCGGCCATTGAGTGGAAGTAAGTCTTGGTTCATAATGAATTGGTTTCTCTTTGTCCTTTAAGTTCTTTTCGCCGTTGATTGGAAGCAAGTCTTAGTTCATAATGAATTGGTTTCTCTTTGTCCCTTAAGCTCTTTTGGCCATTGATTGGAATCAAGTCTTAATCATTAAGGAATTGGTTTCTCTTTGTCCTTTATGTTCTTTTGGCCAATGATTGGAATCAAATCTTAATCATTAAGGAGTTGGTTTCTATTTGTCCTTTATGTTCTTTTGGCCGTTGATTGGAAGTATGTCTTGGTTCATAATGAATAGGATTCTCTTTAGCTTTTAAGTTCTTTTGGCCATTGTTTGGAATCAAGTCTCAATCATTAAGGAATTGGTTTCTATTTGTCCTTTATGGCTTTTGGCCATTGATTGGAAGTAAGTCTTGGTTCATAATGAATAGGACTCCCTTTGCCTTTTAAGTTCTTTTGGCCATTGATTGGAATCAAGTCTTAATCATTAAGAAATTGGTTACTCTTTGTCCTTTAAGTTCTTTTGGCCATTGATTGGAATCAAACCTTAGTCATTAAGGAATTGGCTTCTATTTCTCCTTTAAGTTCTTTTGGCCATTGATTGGAAGTAAGTCTTGGTTCATAATGAATAGGACTCCCTTTGCCTTTTAAGTTCTTTTGGTCATTGATTGGAATCAAGTCTTAATCATTAAGGAATTGGTTTCTCTTAGTCCTTTATGTTCTTTTGGCCAATGATTGGAATCAAATCTTAATCATTAACGAGTTGGTTTCTATTTGTCCTTCAAGTTCTTTTGGCCATTGATTGGAAGTATGTCTTGGTTCATAATGAATAGGATTCTCTTTAGCTTTTAAGTTCTTTTGGCCATTGTTTGGAATCAAGTCTCAATCGTTAAGGAATTGGTTTCTATTTGTCCTTTATGTCTTTTGGCCATTGATTGGAAGTAAGTCTTGGTTCATAATGAGTAGGACTCCCTTTGCCTTTTAAGTTCTTTTGGCCATTGATTGGAATCAAGTCTTAATCATTAAGGAATTGGTTTCTCTTTGTCCTTTAAGTTCTTTTGGCCGTTGATTGGAATCAAACCTTAGTCATTAAGGAATTGGTTTCTATTTCTCCTTTAAGTTCTTTTGGCCATTGATTGGAAGTAAGTCTTGGTTCATAATGAATAGGATTCTCTTTGCCTTTTATGTTCTTTTGGCCATTGATTGGAATCAAGTCTTATTCATTACGGAATTGGATTCTGTTTGTCTTTTAAGTTAATTTGGCCATTGATTGGAATCAAGTCTTACTCATTAAAGAATTGATTTCCCTTTGTCCTTTAAGTTCTTTTGGCCATTGATTGGAATCAAATCTTAATCATTAATGAATTGGTTTCCCGTTGTCCCTTAAGTTCATTTCGCCAAAGATTGGAATCAAATCTTAGTCATTAAGGAATTGGTTTCTATTTGCCCTTTAAGTTCTTTTGGCCATTGATTGGAAGTAAGTCTTAGTTCATAATGAATTGGTTTCTCTTTCTCCTTTAAGCTCTTTTGGCCATTGATTGGAATCAAGTCTTAATCATTAAGGAATTGGTTTCTCTTTGTCCTTTATGTTCTTTTGGCCAATGATTGGAATCAAATCTTAATCATTAATGAGTTGGTTTCTATTTGTCCTTCAAGTTCTTTTGGCCATTGATTGGAAGTATGTCTTGGTTCATAATGAATAGGATTCTCTTTGCCTTTGAAGTTCTTTCGGCCATTGATTCGAATCAAGTCTTAATCATTAAGGAATTGGTTTCAACTTGTCCTTTAAGTTCTTTCGGTAATTGAGTGGAAGTAAGTCTTGGTTCATAATGAATTGGTTTCTCATTGTCCTTTAAGCTCTTTTGGCCATTGATTGGAATCAAGTCTTAATCATTAAGGAATTGGTTTCTCTTTGTCCTTTATGTTCTTTTGGCCAATGATTGGAATCAAATCTTAATCATTAAGGAGTTGGTTTCTATTTGTCCTTTATGTTCTTTTGGCCGTTGATTGGAAGTATGTCTTGGTTCATAATGAATAGGATTCTCTTTAGCTTTTAAGTTCTTTTGGCCATTGTTTGGAATCAAGTCTCAATCATTAAGGAATTGGTTTCTATTTGTCCTTTATGGCTTTTGGCCATTGATGGGAAGTAAGTCTTGGTTCATAATGAATAGGACTCCCTTTGCCTTTTAAGTTCTTTTGGCCATTGATTGGAATCAAGTCTTAATCATTAAGAAATTGGTTACTCTTTGTCCTTTAAGTTCTTTTGGCCATTGATTGGAATCAAACCTTAGTCATTAAGGAATTGGCTTCTATTTCTCCTTTAAGTTCTTTTGGCCATTGATTGGAAGTAAGTCTTGGTTCATAATGATACGTGCTCAGGAGGGTATTTTGGTTATTCCAACACTGGAAAAGAGCTTGTTTCTAGCAAGTTGGTTCTGCCTTGGAGATCAAGCAAACCAAGAGCTTATTTCAAGTTACTTGGAAATCAAGGAATCAAGCATAATTAAAGTAACTTGAAGGGCAAGCAATCTAATCATGTTGGAGATATGTTTAGATTGTAGGTAGATTCTTTTTTGATTTGTTTTGACTTAGTCTAGATTTTTTTAGATTTAAATTGCTTCAGTTTATCTTTTAGGATTTAAATCAAATATGATCTAATCTATAAAGATCAAATCTGATTTAAAATTAGATAGGAATAAATCTTTTAGAATAGAATCGTATCTTTAATTTTTAAATTTTAGCTTCAAATCAAATCTTTTAGATAGGATTAGATAATTTCTAGTTTTAGAATTTATGTATAAATAGGCAACTTGGCCTATAGACAATGGAGAATTTTGATCATATTTTTTTATCATGGTTTAACTACCGAGATAGTTGTGAGGTTTTTCCTCATGTTGTTCTGTGTGATGCAGAATGTTCTATCTTTTCCCTGTTATCTACGTTTCCAAGGACAGGTTTCTTGGGGGTTTAGTAGGGAGGGTCTTTATTCTACATCTTATCTTCTATCAAAGTGTGTGCCTGGGGTTTCTGGATCTTTATATCCATGGGGTTCCGCATCATTTGGTATCAGAGCAAGGTCTAGATAAATTCCTATTCATCTATCTTTGTCTTTTACGTTTATCTTTTGTCTTCTTTCCTTGTCTGTTTCCTTTGTCTTTGTCCTTTTTTTTTTCATTCTATCCTCTTGTGTTGCTGTCACATCTCTGTCTATCTCTATGCTTCTTCTTTGTTTTGCATTTTTTTTTAGTTGCTAGTTTAGATCAAAAAAAAAAGAAAAAAAAAAGGAGAAGAAATTAGAAAAGGTGAGGATTATAAGCATAATTTTTTTCCCTGTTATCTACGTTTCCAAGGGCAGGTCTCTTGGGGGTTTAGTAGGGAAATTCTTTCCTTTGATCTAGGTTGCTATGGACAGGTTTCATAGAGGTCTAGTAGGAAAATCCATTTCCGGTGACCTAGGTTGCTAAGAACAGGTTTCTTAGAGGTCTAGTAGGAAAACCCTATGTTTACTATCCTTTGTTCTATTTCGTTTCCACTTTGTTAATTTTATTTCCCTAGTCTTTTTTCCTTTGTGTTTTCCCTAGTTTTTTTCTGTGTTTTGAGTCTCGTTTCCTTAATCGTTGTGTCAACTTTGTCCACTTTTTTTTTTTTTGGTATTTGAGGTATATTCAATTAAAAAAAAAGGAAAAAAAAAGAAGGAAAAAAAGCGAAAAAAAAAGAAAGAAAAGATAAAAAAAAAAGAAAAAAAAAAAGAGAGAAGAGACAGTGTTAGTGAGATTCTTCAATTGTAGGTTCTTAGATGGCTTCTTGGAGGGAAGGCAATGGTGGAGATATCTTTGAAGGTTACAAAGGCAAGATTCGAGGGCGAATCTTTTTTGAAGAGGGGGAGAATGATACGTGCTCAGGAGGGTATTTTGGTTAT
This sequence comes from Pterocarpus santalinus, assembly GCA_031439595.1. Classification (NCBI taxonomy): domain Eukaryota; kingdom Viridiplantae; phylum Streptophyta; class Magnoliopsida; order Fabales; family Fabaceae; genus Pterocarpus; species Pterocarpus santalinus. Next base: position 34,694,486 of record CM062525.1, read on the forward strand.
TCCAACACTGGAAAAGAGCTTGTTTCTAGCAAGTTGGTTCTGCCTTGGAGATCAAGCAAACCAAGAGCTTATTTCAAGTTACTTGCAAATCAAGGAATCAAGCATAATTAAAGTAACTTGAAGAGCAAGCAATCTAATCATGTTGGAGATATGTTTAGATTGTAGGTAGATTCTTTTTTGATTTGTTTTGACTTAGTCTAGATTTGTTTAGATTTAAATTGCTTCAGTTTATCTTTTAGGATTTAAATCAGATATGAGAATGATACGTGCTCAGGAGGGTATTTTGGTTATTCCAACACTGGAAAAGAGCTTGTTTCTAGCAAGTTGGTTCTGCCTTGGAGATCAAGCAAACCAAGAGCTTATTTCAAGTTACTTGGAAATCAAGGAATCAAGCATAATTAAAGTAACTTGAAGAGCAAGCAATCTAATCATGTTGGAGATATGTTTAGATTGTAGGTAGATTCTTTTTTGATTTGTTTTGACTTAGTCTAGATTTGTTTAGATTTAAATTGCTTCAGTTTATCTTTTAGGATTTAAATCAAATATGATCTAATCTATAAAGATCAAATCTGATTTAAAATTAGATAGGAATAAATCTTTTAGAATAGAATCGTATCTTTAATTTTTAAATTTTAGCTTCAAATCAAATCTTTTAGATAGGATTAGATAATTTCTAGTTTTAGAATTTATGTATAAATAGGCAACTTGGCCTATAGACAATGGAGAATTTTGATCATATTTTTTTATCATGGTTTAACTACCGAGATAGTTGTGAGGTTTTTCCTCATGTTGTTCTGTGTGATGCAGAATGTTCTATCTTTTCCCTGTTATCTACGTTTCCAAGGACAGGTTTCTTGGGGGTTTAGTAGGGAGGGTCTTTATTCTACATCTTATCTTCTATCAAAGTGTGTGCCTGGGGTTTCTGGATCTTTATATCCATGGGGTTCCGCATCAAATGGCCAAAAGAACTTAAAGGAGAAATAGAAACCAATTCCTTAATGACTAAGGTTTGATTCCAATAAATGGCCAAAAGAACTTAAAGGACAAAGAGAAACCAATTCCTTAATGATTAAGCCTTGATTCCAATCAATGGCCAAAAGAACTTAAAAGGTAAAGAGAATCCTATTCATTATGAACCAAGACATACTTCCAATCAATGGCCAAAAGAACTTAAAGGACAAATAGAAACCAACTCCTTAATGATTAAGAATTGATTCCAATCATTGGCCAAAAGAACATAAAGGACAAAGAGAAATCAATTCTTTAATGATTAAGACTTGATTCCGATCAATGGCCAAAAGAGCTTAAAGGACCAAGAGACACCAATTCATTATGAACTAAGACTTACTTCCAATCAATGGCCAAAAGAACTTAAAGGACAAATAGAAACCAATTCCTTCATGACTAAGATTTGATTCCAATCTTTGGCCAAATGAACTTAAGGGACAACGAGAAACCAATTTATTAATGATTAAGATTTGATTCCAATCAATGGCCAAAAGAACTTAAAGGACAAAGAGAAATCAATTCTTTCATGATTAAGACTTGATTCCAATCAATGGCCAAAAAAACATAAAGGAGAAATAGAAACCAATTCCTTAATGATTAAGACTTGATTCCAGTCTTTGGCCAAAAGAACAAAAAGGAAAATGGGAAACCAACTCCTTAATGATTAAGACTTGATTCCAATCAATGGCCAAGAGAACTTAAAAGGCAAAAGAATCCTATTCATTATGAACGAAGACTTACTTCCAATCAATGGCCAAAAGAACTTAAAGGAAAAATAGAAACCAATTCCTTAATGATTAAGATTTGATTCCATTCAATGGCCAAAAGAGCTTTAAGGACAAAGAGAAACCAATTCATTATGAACTAGGACTTACTTCCAATCAATGGCCAAATGAACTTAAAGGAGAAATAGAAACCAATTCCTTAATGATGAAGACTTGATTCCAATCAATGGCCAAAAGAACTTAAAAGGCAAGGAGAATCCTATTCATTATGAACCAAGACTTACTTCCAATTAATGGCCAAAAGACCTTAAACGACAAATAGAAACCAATTCCTTAGTGATTAAGATTTGATTCCAATCATTGCCCAAAAGAACTTTAAGGACAAAGAGAAACCTATTCCTTAATGATTAAGATTTGATTCCAATCAATGGCCAAAAGAACTTAAAAGGCAAGGAAGGAGAATCCTATTCATTATGAACCAAGACTTACTTCGAATCAATGGCCAAAAGAACTTAAAGGACAAATAGAAACCAATTCCTTAATGATTAAGATTTGATTCCATTCAATGGCCAAAAGAGCTTTAAGGACAAAGAGAAACCAATTCATTATGAACTAAGACTTACTTCCAATCAATGGCCAAAAGAACTTAAAGGAGAAATAGAAACCAATTCCTTAATGACTAAGGTTTGATTCCAATAAATGGCCAAAAGAACTTAAAGGACAAAGAGAAACCAATTCCTTAATGATTAAGCCTTGATTCCAATCAATGGCCAAAAGAACTTAAAAGGTAAAGAGAATCCTATTCATTATGAACCAAGACATACTTCCAATCAATGGCCAAAAGAACTTAAAGGACAAATAGAAACCAACTCCTTAATGATTAAGAATTGATTCCAATCATTGGCCAAAAGAACATAAAGGACAAAGAGAAATCAATTCTTTAATGATTAAGACTTGATTCCGATCAATGGCCAAAAGAGCTTAAAGGACCAAGAGACACCAATTCATTATGAACTAAGACTTACTTCCAATCAATGGCCAAAAGAACTTACAGGACAAATAGAAACCAATTCCTTAATGACTAAGATTTGATTCCAATCTTTGGCCAAATGAACTTAAGGGACAACGAGAAACCAATTTATTAATGATTAAGATTTGATTCCAATCAATGGCCAAAAGAACTTAAAGGACAAAGAGAAATCAATTCTTTAATGATTAAGACTTGATTCCAATCAATGGCCAAAAAAACATAAAGGAGAAATAGAAACCAATTCCTTAATGATTAAGATTTGATTCCAGTCTTTGGCCAAAAGAACAAAAAGGAAAATGGGAAACCAACTCCTTAATGATTAAGACTTGATTCCAATCAATGGCCAAGAGAACTTAAAAGGCAAAAGAATCCTATTCATTATGAACGAAGACTTACTTCCAATCAGTGGCCAAAAGAACTTAAAGGAAAAATAGAAACCAATTCCTTAATGATTAAGATTTGATTCCATTCAATGGCCAAAAGAGCTTTAAGGGCAAAGAGAAACCAATTCATTATGAACTAAGACTTACTTCCAATCAATGGCCAAAAGAACTTAAAGGAGAAATAGAAACCAATTCCTTAATGACTAAGGTTTGATTCCAATCAATGGCCAAAAGAACTTAAAGGACAAAGAGAAACCAATTCCTTAATGATTAAGACTTGATTCCAATCAATGGCCAAAAGAACTTCAAAGGTAAAGAGAATCCTATTCATTATGAACCAAGACATACTTCCAATCAATGGCCAAAAGAACTTGAAGGACAAATAGAAACCAACTCCTTAATGATTAAGATTTGATTCCAATCAATGGCCAAAAGAGCTTAGAGGACAAAGAGAAACCAATTCATTATGAACTAAGACTTACTTCCAATCAATGGCCAATAGAACTTAAAGGACAAATAGAAACCAATTCCTTAATGACTAAGATTTGATTCCAATCTTAAGCCAAATGAACTTAGGGGACAAAGGGAAACCAATTTATTAATGATTAAGATTTGATTCCAATCAATGGCCAAAAGAACATAAAGGATAAATAGAAACCAATTCCTTAATGATTAAGACTTGATTCCAATCTTTGGCCAAAAGAACTAAAAGGAAAAAGGGAAATGAATTCCTTAATGATTAAGACTTGATTCCAATCAATGGCCAAAAGAACTTAAAAGGCAAAGAGAATCCTATTCACAATGAACCAAGACTTACTTCCAATCAAATGGCCAAAAGAACTTAAAGGACGAATAGAAACCAATTCCTTAATGACAAAGATTCGATTCCAATCTTTGGCCAAATGAACTTAAGGGACAAAGGGAAACCAATTTAGTAATGATTAAGATTTGATTCCAATCAATGGCCAGAAGAACTTAAAGGAGAAATTGAAACCAATTCCTTAATGATTAAGATTTGATTCCAATCATTGGCCAAAAGAACTTAAAGGAGAAAGAGAAACCAATTCCTTAATGATTAAGACTTGATTCCAATCAACGGCCAAAAGATCTTAATGGACAAAGAGAAACCAATTCATTACGAACTAAGACTTACTTCCAATCAATGGCCAAAAGAACTTAAAGGACAAATAGAAACCAATTCCTTAATGATTAAGACTTGATTCCAATCTTTGGCCAAAAGAACTTAAAGGCCAAAGGGAAACCAATTCATTTAGGATTAAGACTTGATTCCAATCAATGGCCAAAAGAACTTAAAGGACAAAGAGAAACCAATTCCTTAATGATTAAGACTTGATTCCAATCAATGGCCAAAAGTACTTAAAAGGCAAAGAGAATCCTATTCATTATGAACCAAGACTTACTTCCAATCAATGGCCAAAAGAACTTAAAGGACAAATAGAAACTAATTCCCTAATTATTAAGATTTGATTCCAATCATTGGCCAAAAGAACTTAAAGGACAAAGAGAAACCAATTCCGTAATGATTAAGACTTGATTCCAATCATTGGCCAAAAGAACTTAAAAGGCAAAGGGAGTCCTTTTCATTATGAACCAAGACTTACTTCCAATCAATGGACAAAAGAACTTAAAGGACAAATAGAAACCAATTCCTTAATGATTGAGACTTGATTCCAATCTATGGCCAAAAGAACTTAAAAGACAAAGAGAATCCAATTCCTTAATGATTAAGACTTGATTCCAATCAATGGCCAAAAGATCTTCATGGACAAAGAGAATCCAATTCATTATAAACTAAGACTTACTTGCAGTCAATGGCCAAAAGAACTAAGACTTACTTGCAATCAATGGCCAAATGAACTTAAGGGACAAAGGGAAACCAATTTAGTAATGATTAAGATTTGATTCCAATCAATGGCCAGAAGAACTTCAAGGAGAAATAGAAACCAATTCCTTAATGATTAAGATTTGATTCCAATCATTGGCCAAAAGAACTTAAAGGAGAAAGAGAAACCAATTCCTTAATGATTAAGACCTGATTCCAATCAATGGCCAAAAGAACTTAAAAGACAAAGAGAATCCTATTCATTATGATCTAAGACTTACTTCCAATCAATGGCCACAGGAACTTAAAGGACAAATGGAAACCAATTCCTTAATGATTAAGATTTGATTCCAATCAATGGCCAAAAGAACTTAAAGGACAAAGAGAAACCAACCCCATAATGCTTAAGATTTGATTCCAATCACTGGCCAAAAGAACGTAAAGGGCAAAGAGAAACCAATTCCTTAATGATTAAGACTTGATTCCAATCAATGGCCAAAAGAGCTTAAAGGACAAAGAGAAACCAATTCATTATGAACTAAGACTTACTTCCAATCAATGGCCAAAAGAACTTAAAGGACAAATAGAAACCAATTCATTATGAACTAGGACCTACTTCCAATCAATGGCCAAAAGATAAAGGACAAAGAGAAGTCAATTCTTTAATGATTAAGACTTGATTCCAATCAATGGCCAAAAGAACTTAAAGGAGAAATAGAAACCAATTCCTTAATGATTAAGATTTGATTCCAATCATTGGCCAAAAGAACATAAAGGACAAATAGAATCCGATTCCTTAATGATTGAGACTTGATTCCAATCAAAGGCCAAAAGAACTTAAAAGACAAAGAGAATCCAATTCCTTATTAATTAAGACTTGATTCCAATCAATGGCCAAAAGATCTTCATCGACAAAGAGAAACAAATTCATTATGAACTAGGACTTACTTCCAATCAATGGCCAAATGAACTTAAAGGAGAAATAGAAACCAATTCCTTAATGATGAAGACTTGATTCCAATCAATGGCCAAAAGAACTTAAAAGGCAAGGAGAATCCTATTCATTATGAACCAAGACTTACTTCCAATTAATGGCCAAAAGACCTTAAACGACAAATAGAAACCAATTCCTTAGTGATTAAGATTTGATTCCAATCATTGCCCAAAAGAACTTTAAGGACAAAGAGAAACCTATTCCTTAATGATTAAGATTTGATTCCAATCAATGGCCAAAAGAACTTAAAAGGCAAGGAAGGAGAATCCTATTCATTATGAACCAAGACTTACTTCGAATCAATGGCCAAAAGAACTTAAAGGAAAAATAGAAACCAATTCCTTAATGATTAAGATTTGATTCCATTCAATGGCCAATAGAGCTTAAAGGACAAAGAGAAACCAATTCATTATGAACTAAGACTTACTTCCAATCAATGGCCAAAAGAACTTAAAGGAGAAATAGAAACCAATTGCTTAGTGGCTAAGGTTTGATTCCAATCAATGGCCAAATGAACTTAAAGGACAAAAAGAAACCAATTCCTTAATGATTAAGACTTGATTCCAATCAATGGCCAAAAGAGCTTAAAGGACAAAGAGAAACCAATTCATGATGAACTAAGACTTACATCCAATCAATGGCCAAAAGAACTTAAAGGACAAATAGAAACCAATTCATTATGAACTAAGACTTACTTCCAATCAATGGCCAAAAGAACTTAAAGGACAAAGAGAAACTAACTCCTTAATGATTAAGACTTGATTCCAAACAATGGCCAAAAGAACTTAAAAGGTAAAGAGAATCCTATTCATTATGAACCAAGACATACTTCCAATCAAAGGCCTAAAGAACTTAAAGGACAAATAGAAACCAACTCCTTAATGATTAAGACTTGATTCCAATCAATGGCCAAAAGAGCTTAAAGGACAAATAGAAACCAATTCCTTAATGACTAAGATTTGATTCCAATCTTTGGCCAAATGAACCTGAGGGACAAAGGGAAACCAATGTATTAACGATTAAGATTTGATTCCAATATTTGGCCAAAAGAACCTAAAGGACAAAGAGAAATCAATTCTTTAATGATTAAGACTTGATTCCAATCAATGGCCAAAAGAACTTAAAGGAGAAATAGAGACCAATTTCCTTATGATTAAGATTTGATTCCAATCATTGGCCAAAAGAACATAAAGGACAAAGAGAAACCAATTCCTTAATGATTAAGACTTGATTCCAATCAATGGCCAAAAGAGCTTAAAGGACAAATAGAAACCAATTCCTTAATGACTAAGATTTGATTCCAATCTTTGGCCAAATGAACTTAAGGGACAAAGGGAAACCAATGTATTAACGATTAAGATTTGATTCCAATCAATGGCCAAAAGAACGTAAAGGACAAAGAGAAATCAATTCTTTAATGATTAAGACTTGATTCCAATCAATGGCCAAAAGAACTTAAAGGAGAAATAGAAACCAATTCCTTAATGATTAAGATTTGATTCCAATCATTGGCCAAAAGAACATAAAGGACAAATAGAATCCAATTCCTTAATGATTGAGACTTGATTCCAATCAAAGGCCAAAAGAACTTAAAAGACAAAGAGAATCCAATTCCTTATTAATTAAGACTTGATTCCCATCAATGGCCAAAAGATCTTCATGGACAAAGAGAAACAAATTCATTATGAACTAGGACTTACTTCCAATCAATGGCCAAATGAACTTAAAGGAGAAATAGAAACCAATTCCTTAATGATGAAGACTTGATTCCAATCAATGGCCAAAAGAACTTAAAAGGCAAGGAGAATCCTATTCATTATGAACCAAGACTTACTTCCAATTAATGGCCAAAAGACCTTAAACGACATATAGAAACCAATTCCTTAGTGATTAAGATTTGATTCCAATCATTGCCCAAAAGAACTTAAAGGACAAAGAGAAACCTATTCCTTAATGATTAAGATTTGATTCCAATCAATGGCCAAAAGAACTTAAAAGGCAAGGAAGGAGAATCCTATTCATTATGAACCAAGACTTACTTCGAATCAATGGCCAAAAGAACTTAAAGGACAAATAGAAACCAATTCCTTAATGATTAAGATTTGATTCCATTCAATGGCCAAAAGAGCTTAAATGACAAAGAGAAACCAATTCATTATGAACTAAGACTTACTTCCAATCAATGGCCAAAAGAACTTAAAGGAGAAATAGAAACCAATTCCTTAATGACTAAGGTTTGATTCCAATCAATGGCCAAAAGAACTTAAAGGACAAAGAGAAACCAATTCCTTAATGATTAAGCCTTGATTCCAATCAATGGCCAAAAGAACTTAAAAGGTAAAGAGAATCCTATTCATTATGAACCAAGACATACTTCCAATCAATGGCCAAAAGAACTTAAAGGACAAATAGAAACCAACTCCTAAATGATTAAGATTTGATTCCAATCATTAGCCAAACGAACATAAAGGACAAAGAGAAACCAATTCCTTAATGATTAAGACTTGACTCCAATCAATGGCGAAATTAACTTAAAAGACAAAGAGAATCCAATTCCCTAATGATTAAGACTTAATTCCAATCAATGGCCAAAAGAACTTAAAAGGCAAAGAGAATCCTATTCATTATGAACCAAGACTTACTTCCAATCCATGGCCAATAGAACTTAAAGGACAAATAGAAACCAACTCCTTAATGATTAAGATTTGATTCCAATCACTGGCCAAAAGAACATAAAGGACAAAGAGAAATCAATTCTTTAATGATTAAGACTTGATTCCGATCAATGGCCAAAAGAGCTTAAAGGAACAAAAGAAACCAATTCATTATGAACTAAGACTTACTTCCAATCAATGGCCAAAAGAACTTAAAGGACAAATAGAAACCAATTCCTTAATGACTAAGATTTGATCCCAATCTTTGGCCAAATGAACTGAAGGGACAAAGGGAAACCAATTTATTAATGATTAAGATCTGATTCCAATCAATGGCCAAAAGAACTTAAAGGACAAAGAGAAATCAATTCTTTAATGATTAAGACTTGATTCCAATCAATGGCGAAATTAACTTAAAAGACAAAGAGAATCCAATTCCCTAATGATTAAGACTTGATTCCAATCATTGGCCAAAAGAACTTAGAAGGCAAAGAGAATCCTATTCATTATGAACCAAGGCTTACTTCCAATCCATGGCCAAAAGAACTTAAAGGACAAATAGAAACCAACTCCTTAATGATTAAGAATTGATTCCAATCATTGGCCAAAAGAAAATAAAGGACAAAGAGAAATCAATTCTTTAATGATTAAGACTTGATTCCGATCAATGGCCAAAAGAGCTTAAAGGACCAAGAGAAACCAATTCATTATGAACTAAGACTTACTTCCAATCAATGGACAAATAGAAACCAATTCCTTAATGACTACGATTTGATTCCAATCTTTGGCCAAATGAACTTAAGGGACAACGGGAAACCAATTTATTAATGATTAAGATTTGATTCCAATCAATGGCCAAAAGCACTTAAATGACAAAGAGAAATCAATTCTTTAATGATTAAGACTTGATTCCAATCAATGGCCAAAAAAACATAAAGGAGAAACAGAAACCAATTCCTTAATGATTAAGACTTGATTCCAGTCTTTGGCCAAAAGAACAAAAAGGAAAATGGGAAACCAATTCCTTAATGATTAAGACTTGATTCCAATCAATGGCCAAAAGAACTTAAAAGGCAAAAGAATCCTATTCATTATGAACCAACACTTACTTCCAATCAATGGCCAAAAGAAAATAGAAACCAATTCCTTAATGATTAAGATTTGATTCCATTCAATGGCCAAAAGAGCTTAAAGGACAAAGAGAAACCAATTCCTTGATGATTAAGACTTGATTCCAATCAATGGCCAAAAGAGTTTAGAGGACAAAGAGAAACCAATTCATTATGAACTAAGACTTACTTCCAATCAATGGCCAATAGAACTTAAAGGACAAAGAGAAACCAATTCCTTAATGATTAAGACTTGATTCCAATCAATGGCCAAAAGAACTTCAAAGGTAAAGAGAATCCTATTCATTATGAACCAAGACATACTTCCAATCAATGGCCAAAAGAACTTGAAGGACAAATAGAAACCAACTCCTTAATGATTAAGATTTGATTCCAATCATTGGCCAAAAGAAGATAAAGGACAAAGAGAAACCAATTCCTTAATGATTAAGACTTGATTCCAATCAATGGCCAAAAGAGTTTAGAGGACAAAGAGAAACCAATTCATTATGAACTAAGACTTACTTCCAATCAATGGCCAATAGAACTTAAAGGACAAATAGAAACCAATTCCTTAATGACTAAGATTTGATTCCAATCTTAGGCCAAATGAACTTAAGGGTCAAAGGGAAACCAATTTATTAATGATTAAGATTTGATTCCAATCAATGGCCAAAAGAACTTAAAGGATAAATAGAAACCAATTCCTTAATGATTAAGACTTGATTCCAATCTTTGGCCAAAAGAACTAAAAGGAAAAAGGGAAATGAATTCCTTAATGATTAAGACTTGATTCCAATCAATGGCCAAAAGAACTTAAAGGACAAATAGAAACCAATTCCTTAATGACAAAGATTCGATTCCAATCTTTGGCCAAATGAACTTAAGGGACAAAGGGAAACCAATTTAGTAATGATTAAGATTTGATTCCAATCAATGGCCAGAAGAACTTACAGGAGAAATAGAAACCAATTCCTTAATGATTAAGATTTGATTCCGATCATTGGCCAATAGAACTTAAAGGAGAAAGAGAAACCAATTCCTTAATGATTAAGACTTGATTCCAATCAATGGCCAAAAGAACTTAAAAGACAAAGAGAATCCTATTCATTATGAACTAAGGCTTACTTCAAATCAATGGCCACAGGAACTTAAAGGACTAATGGAAACCAATTCCTTAATGATTAAGATTTGATTCCAATCATTGGCCAAAAGAACTTAAAGGAGAAAGAGAAACCAATTCCTTAATGATTAAGACTTGATTCCAATCAATGGCCAAAAGAACTTAAAAGACAAAGAGAATCCTATTCATTATGAACTAAGACTTACTTCAAATCAATGGCCACAGGAACTTAAAGGACAAATGGAAACCAATTCCTTAATGATTAAGATTTGATTCCAATCAATGGCCAAAAGAACTTAAAGGACAAAGAGAAACCAACCCCATAATTATTAAGATTTGATTCCAATCACTGGCCAAAAGAACATAAAGGGCAAAGAGAAACCAATTCCTTAATGATTAAGACTTGATTCCAATCAATGGCCACAAGAGCTTAAAGGACAAAGAGAAACCAATTCATTATGAACTAAGACTTACTTCCAATCAATGGCCAAAAGAACTTAAAGGACAAATAGAAACCAATTCATTATGAACTAAGACTTACTTCCAATCAATGGCTAAAAGAACATAAAGGACAAAGAGAAATCAATTCTTTAATGATTAAGACTTGATTCCAATCAATGGCCAAAAGAACTTAAAGGAGAAATAGAAACCAATTCCTTAATGATTAAGATTTGATTCCAATCATTGGCCAAAAGAACATAAAGGACAAATAGAAACCAATTCCTTAATGATTGAGACTTGATTCCAATCAAAGGCCAAAAGAACTTAAAAGACAAAGAGAATCCAATTCCTTATTAATTAAGACTTGATTCCAATCAATGGCCAAAAGATCTTCATGGACAAAGAGAAACAAATTCATTATGAACTAGGACTTACTTCCAATCAATGGCCAAATGAACTTAAAGGAGAAATAGAAACCAATTCCTTAATGATGAAGACTTGATTCCAATCAGAGGCCAAAAGAACTTAAAAGGCAAGGAGAATCCTATTCATTATGAACCAAGACTTACTTCCAATTAATGGCCAAAAGACCTTAAACGACAAATAGAAACCAATTCCTTAGTGATTAAGATTTGATTCCAATCATTGCCCAAAAGAACTTTAAGGACAAAGAGAAACCTATTCCTTAATGATTAAGATTTGATTCCAATCAATGGCCAAAAGAACTTAAAAGGCAAGGAAGGAGAATCCTATTCATTATGAACCAAGACTTACTTCCAATCAATGGCCAAAAGAACTTAAAGGAAAAATAGAAACCAATTCCTTAATGATTAAGATTTGATTCCATTCAATGGCCAAAAGAGCTTTAAGGACAAAGAGAAACCAATTCATTATGAACTAGGACTTACTTCCAATCAATGGCCAAATGAACTTAAAGGAGAAATAGAAACCAATTCCATAATGATGAAGACTTGATTCCAATCAATGGCCAAAAGAACTTAAAAGGCAAGGAGAATCCTATTCATTATGAACCAAGACTTACTTCCAATTAATGGCCAAAAGACCTTAAACGACAAATAGAAACCAATTCCTTAGTGATTAAGATTTGATTCCAATCATTGCCCAAAAGAACTTTAAGGACAAAGAGAAACCTATTCCTTAATGATTAAGATTTGATTCCAATCAATGGCCAAAAGAACTTAAAGGAGAAATAGAAACCAATTCCTTAATGATTAAGATTTGATTTCAATCATTGGCCAAAAGAACATAAAGGGCAAATAGAATCCAATTCCTTAAAGATTGAGACTTGATTCCAATCAAAGGCCAAAAGAACTTAAAAGACAAAGAGAATCCAATTCCTTATTAATTAAGACTTGATTCCAATCAATGGCCAAAAGATCTTCATCGACAAAGAGAAACAAATTCATTATGAACTAGGACTTACTTCCAATCAATGGCCAAATGAACTTAAAGGAGAAATAGAAACCAATTCCTTAATGATGAAGACTTGATTCCAATCAATGGCCAAAAGAACTTAAAAGGCAAGGAGAATCCTATTCATTATGAACCAAGACTTACTTCCAATTAATGGCCAAAAGACCTTAAACGACAAATAGAAACCAATTCCTTAGTGATTAAGATTTGATTCCAATCATTGCCCAAAAGAACTTTAAGGACAAAGAGAAACCTATTCCTTAATGATTAAGATTTGATTCCAATCAATGGCCAAAAGAACTTAAAAGGCAAGGAAGGAGAATCCTATTCATTACGAACCAAGACTTACTTCGAATCAATGGCCAAAAGAACTTAAAGGACAAATAGAAACCAATTCCTTAATGATTAAGATTTGATTCCATTCAATGGCCAAAAGAGCTTAAAGGACAAAGAGAAACCAATTCATTATGAACTAAGACTTACTTCCAATCAATGGCCAAAAGAACTTAAAGGAGAAATAGAAACCAATTCCTTAATGACTAAGGTTTGATTCCAATAAATGGCCAAAAGAACTTAAAGGACAAAGAAAAACCAATTCCTTAATGATTAAGCCTTGATTCCAATCAATGGCCAAAAGAACTTAAAAGGTAAAGAGAATCCTATTCATTATGAACCAAGACATACTTCCAATCCATGGCCAAAAGAACTTAAAGGACAAATAGAAACCAACTCCTTAATGATTAAGAATTGATTCCAATCATTGGCCAAAAGAACATAAAGGACAAAGAGAAATCAATTCTTTAATGATTAAGACTTGATTCCGATCAATGGCCAAAAGAGCTTAAAGGACCAAGAGACACCAATTCATTATGAACTAAGACTTACTTCCAATCAATGGCCAAAAGAACTTAAAGTACAAATAGAAACCAATTCCTTAATGACTAAGATTTGATTCCAATCTTTGGCCAAATGAACTTAAGGGACAACGGGAAACCAATTTATTAATGATTAAGATTTGATTCCAATCAATGGCCAAAAGAACTTAAAGGACAAAGAGAAATCAATTCTTTAATGATTAAGACTTGATTCCAATCAATGGCCAAAAAAACATAAAGGAGAAATAGAAACCAATTCCTTAATGATTAAGACTTGATTCCAGTCTTTGGCCAAAAGAACAAAAAGGAAAATGGGAAACCAACTCCTTAATGATTAAGACTTGATTCCAATCAATGGCCAAGAGAACTTAAAAGGCAAAAGAATCCTATTCATTATGAACGAAGACTTACTTCCAATCAATGGCCAAAAGAACTTAAAGGAAAAATAGAAACCAATTCTTTATGATTAAGATTTGATTCCATTCAATGGCCAAAAGAGCTTTAAGGACAAAGAGAAACCAATTCATTATGAACTAAGACTTACTTCCAATCAATGGCCAAAAGAACTTAAAGGAGAAATAGAAACCAATTCCTTAATGACTAAGGTTTGATTCCAATCAATGGCCAAAAGAACTTAAAGGACAAAGAGAAACCAATTCCTTAATGATTAAGACTTGATTCCAATCAATGGCCAAAAGAACTTCAAAGGTAAAGAGAATCCTATTCATTATGAACCAAGACATACTTCCAATCAATGGCCAAAAGAACTTGAAGGACAAATAGAAACCAACTCCTTAATGATTAAGATTTGATTCCAATCAATGGCCAAAAGAGCTTAGAGGACAAAGAGAAACCAATTCATTATGAACTAAGACTTACTTCCAATCAATGGCCAATAGAACTTAAAGGACAAATAGAAACCAATTCCTTAATGACTAAGATTTGATTCCAATCTTAAGCCAAATGAACTTAGGGGACAAAGGGAAACCAATTTATTAATGATTAAGATTTGATTCCAATCAATGGCCAAAAGAACATAAAGGATAAATAGAAACCAATTCCTTAATGATTAAGACTTGATTCCAATCTTTGGCCAAAAGAACTAAAAGGAAAAAGGGAAATGAATTCCTTAATGATTAAGACTTGATTCCAATCAATGGCCAAAAGAACTTAAAAGGCAAAGAGAATCCTATTCACAATGAACCAAGACTTACTTCCAATCAAATGGCCAAAAGAACTTAAAGGACAAATAGAAACCAATTCCTTAATGACAAAGATTCGATTCCAATCTTTGGCCAAATGAACTTAAGGGACAAAGGGAAACCAATTTAGTAATGATTAAGATTTGATTCCAATCAATGGCCAGAAGAACTTAAAGGAGAAATTAAAACCAATTCCTTAATGATTAAGATTTGATTCCAATCATTGGCCAAAAGAACTTAAAGGAGAAAGAGAAACCAATTCCTTAATGATTAAGACTTGATTCCAATCAATGGCCAAAAGATCTTAATGGACAAAGAGAAACCAATTCATTACGAACTAAGACTTACTTCCAATCAATGGCCAAAAGAACTTAAAGGACGAATAGAAACCAATTCCTTAATGATTAAGACTTGATTCCAATCTTTGGCCAAAAGAACTTAAAGGCCAAAGGGAAACCAATTCATTTAGGATTAAGACTTGATTCCAATCAATGGCCAAAAGAACTTAAAGGACAAAGAGAAACCAATTCCTTAATGATTAAGACTTGATTCCAATCAATGGCCAAAAGTACTTAAAAGGCAAAGAGAATCCTATTCATTATGAACCAAGACTTACTTCCAATCAATGGCCAAAAGAACTTAAAGGACAAATAGAAACTAATTCCCTAATTATTAAGATTTGATTCCAATCAATGGCCAAAAGAACTTAAAGGACAAAGAGAAACCAATTCCGTAATGATTAAGACTTGATTCCAATCATTGGCCAAAAGAACTTAAAAGGCAAAGAGAGTCCTTTTCATTATGAACCAAGACTTACTTCCAATCAATGGACAAAAGAACTTAAAGGACAAATAGAAACCAATTCCTTAATGATTGAGACTTGATTCCAATCTATGGCCAAAAGAACTTAAAAGACAAAGAGAATCCAATTCCTTAATGATTAAGACTTGATTCCAATCAATGGCCAAAAGATCTTCATGGACAAAGAGAAGCCAATTCTTTATAAACTAAGACTTACTTGCAATCAATGGCCAAAAGAACTAAGACTTACTTGCAATCATTGGCCAAATGAACTTAAGGGACAAAGGGAAACCAATTTAGTAATGATTAAGATTTGATTCCAATCAATGGCCAGAAGAACTTAAAGGAGAAATTAAAACCAATTCCTTAATGATTAAGATTTGATTCCAATCATTGGCCAAAAGAACTTAAAGGAGAAAGAGAAACCAATTCCTTAATGATTAAGACTTGATTCCAATCAATGGCCAAAAGATCTTAATGGACAAAGAGAAACCAATTCATTACGAACTAAGACTTACTTCCAATCAATGGCCAAAAGAACTTAAAGGACAAATAGAAACCAATTCCTTAATGATTAAGACTTGATTCCAATCTTTGGCCAAAAGAACTTAAAGGCCAAAGGGAAACCAATTCATTTAGGATTAAGACTTGATTCCAATCAATGGCCAAAAGAACTTAAAGGACAAAGAGAAACCAATTCCTTAATGATTAAGACTTGATTCCAATCAATGGCCAAAAGTACTTAAAAGGCAAAGAGAATCCTATTCATTATGAACCAAGACTTACTTCCAATCAATGGCCAAAAGAACTTAAAGGACAAATAGAAACTAATTCCCTAATTATTAAGATTTGATTCCAATCAATGGCCAAAAGAACTTAAAGGACAAAGAGAAACCAATTCCGTAATGATTAAGACTTGATTCCAATCATTGGCCAAAAGAACTTAAAAGGCAAAGAGAGTCCTTTTCATTATGAACCAAGACTTACTTCCAATCAATGGACAAAAGAACTTAAAGGACAAATAGAAACCAATTCCTTAATGATTGAGACTTGATTCCAATCTATGGCCAAAAGAACTTAAAAGACAAAGAGAATCCAATTCCTTAATGATTAAGACTTGATTCCAATCAATGGCCAAAAGATCTTCATGGACAAAGAGAAGCCAATTCTTTATAAACTAAGACTTACTTGCAATCAATGGCCAAAAGAACTAAGACTTACTTGCAATCAATGGCCAAATGAACTTAAGGGACAAAGGGAAACCAATTTAGTAATGATTAAGATTTGATTCCAATCAATGGCCAGAAGAACTTAAAGGAGAAATAGAAACCAATTCCTTAATGATTAAGATTTGATTCCAATCATTGGCCAAAAGAACTTAAAGGAGAAAGAGAAACCAATTCCTTAATGATTAAGACCTGATTCCAATCAATGGCCAAAAGAACTTAAAAGACAAAGAGAATCCTATTCATTATGAACTAAGACTTACTTCCAATCAATGGCCACAGGAAATTAAAGGACAAATGGAAACCAATTCCTTAATGATTAAGATTTGATTCCAATCAATGGCCAAAAGAACTTAAAGGACAAAGAGAAACCAACCCCATAATGCTTAAGATTTGATTCCAATCACTGGCCAAAAGAACGTAAAGGGCAAAGAGAAACCAATTCCTTAATGATTAAGACTTGATTCCAATCAATGGCCAAAAGAACTTCAAAGGTAAAGAGAATCCTATTCATTATGAACCAAGACATACTTCCAATCAATGGCCAAAAGAACTTGAAGGACAAATAGAAACCAACTCCTTAATGATTAAGATTTGATTCCAATCAATGGCCAAAAGAGCTTAGAGGACAAAGAGAAACCAATTCATTATGAACTAAGACTTACTTCCAATCAATGGCCTATAGAACTTAAAGGACAAATAGAAACCAATTCCTTAATGACTAAGATTTGATTCCAATCTTAAGCCAAATGAACTTAGGGGACAAAGGGAAACCAATTTATTAATGATTAAGATTTGATTCCAATCAATGGCCAAAAGAACATAAAGGATAAATAGAAACCAATTCCTTAATGATTAAGACTTGATTCCAATCTTTGGCCAAAAGAACTAAAAGGAAAAAGGGAAATGAATTCCTTAATGATTAAGACTTGATTCCAATCAATGGCCAAAAGAACTTAAAAGGCAAAGAGAATCCTATTCACAATGAACCAAGACTTACTTCCAATCAAATGGCCAAAAGAACTTAAAGGACAAATAGAAACCAATTCCTTAATGACAAAGATTCGATTCCAATCTTTGGCCAAATGAACTTAAGGGACAAAGGGAAACCAATTTAGTAATGATTAAGATTTGATTCCAATCAATGGCCAGAAGAACTTAAAGGAGAAATTAAAACCAATTCCTTAATGATTAAGATTTGATTCCAATCATTGGCCAAAAGAACTTAAAGGAGAAAGAGAAACCAATTCCTTAATGATTAAGACTTGATTCCAATCAATGGCCAAAAGATCTTAATGGACAAAGAGAAACCAATTCATTACGAACTAAGACTTACTTCCAATCAATGGCCAAAAGAACTTAAAGGACAAATAGAAACCAATTCCTTAATGATTAAGACTTGATTCCAATCTTTGGCCAAAAGAACTTAAAGGCCAAAGGGAAACCAATTCATTTAGGATTAAGACTTGATTCCAATCAATGGCCAAAAGAACTTAAAGGACAAAGAGAAACCAATTCCTTAATGATTAAGACTTGATTCCAATCAATGGCCAAAAGTACTTAAAAGGCAAAGAGAATCCTATTCATTATGAACCAAGACTTACTTCCAATCAATGGCCAAAAGAACTTAAAGGACAAATAGAAACTAATTCCCTAATTATTAAGATTTGATTCCAATCAATGGCCAAAAGAACTTAAAGGACAAAGAGAAACCAATTCGTGAATGATTAAGACTTGATTCCAATCAATGGCCAAAAGATCTTAAAAGGCAAAGAGAGTCCTTTTTCATTATGAACCAAGACTTACTTCCAATCAATGGACAAAAGAACTTAAAGGACAAATAGAAACCAATTCCTTAATGATTGAGACTTGATTCCAATCTATGGCCAAAAGAACTTAAAAGACAAAGAGAATCCAATTCCTTAATGATTAAGACTTGATTCCAATCAATGGCCAAAAGATCTTCATGGACAAAGAGAAGCCAATTCTTTATAAACTAAGACTTACTTGCAATCAATGGCCAAAAGAACTAAGACTTACTTGCAATCAATGGCCAAATGAACTTAAGGGACAAAGGGAAACCAATTTAGTAATGATTAAGATTTGATTCCAATCAATGGCCAGAAGAACTTAAAGGAGAAATAGAAACCAATTCCTTAATGATTAAGATTTGATTCCAATCATTGGCCAAAAGAACTTAAAGGAGAAAGAGAAACCAATTCCTTAATGATTAAGACCTGATTCCAATCAATGGCCAAAAGAACTTAAAAGACAAAGAGAATCCTATTCATTATGAACTAAGACTTACTTCCAATCAATGGCCACAGGAACTTAAAGGACAAATGGAAACCAATTCCTTAATGATTAAGATTTGATTCCAATCAATGGCCAAAAGAACTTAAAGGACAAAGAGAAACCAACCCCATAATGCTTAAGATTTGATTCCAATCACTGGCCAAAAGAACGTAAAGGGCAAAGAGAAACCAATTCCTTAATGATTAAGACTTGATTCCAATCAATGGCCAAAAGAGCTTAAAGGAAAAAGAGAAACCAATTCATTATGAACTAAGACTTACTTCCAATCAATGGCCAAAAGAACTTAAAGGACAAATAGAAACCAATTCATTATGAACTAAGACTTGCTTCCAATCAATGGCCAAAAGAACTTAAAGGAGAAATAGAAACCAATTCCTTAATGACTAAGGTTTGATTCCAATCAATGGCCAAAAGAACTTAAAGGACAAAGAGAAACCAATTCCTTAATGATTAAGACTTGATTCCAATCAATGGCCAAAAGAACTTCAAAGGTAAAGAGAATCCTATTCATTATGAACCAAGACATACTTCCAATCAATGGCCAAAAGAACTTGAAGGACAAATAGAAACCAACTCCTTAATGATTAAGATTTGATTCCAATCAATGGCCAAAAGAGCTTAGAGGACAAAGAGAAACCAATTCATTATGAACTAAGACTTACTTCCAATCAATGGCCAATAGAACTTAAAGGACAAATAGAAACCAATTCCTTAATGACTAAGATTTGATTCCAATCTTAAGCCAAATGAACTTAGGGGACAAAGGGAAACCAATTTATTAATGATTAAGATTTGATTCCAATCAATGGCCAAAAGAACATAAAGGATAAATAGAAACCAATTCCTTAATGATTAAGACTTGATTCCAATCTTTGGCCAAAAGAACTAAAAGGAAAAAGGGAAATGAATTCCTTAATGATTAAGACTTGATTCCAATCAATGGCCAAAAGAACTTAAAAGGCAAAGAGAATCCTATTCACAATGAACCAAGACTTACTTCCAATCAAATGGCCAAAAGAACTTAAAGGACAAATAGAAACCAATTCCTTAATGACAAAGATTCGATTCCAATCTTTGGCCAAATGAACTTAAGGGACAAAGGGAAACCAATTTAGTAATGATTAAGATTTGATTCCAATCAATGGCCAGAAGAACTTAAAGGAGAAATTAAAACCAATTCCTTAATGATTAAGATTTGATTCCAATCATTGGCCAAAAGAACTTAAAGGAGAAAGAGAAACCAATTCCTTAATGATTAAGACTTGATTCCAATCAATGGCCAAAAGATCTTAATGGACAAAGAGAAACCAATTCATTACGAACTAAGACTTACTTCCAATCAATGGCCAAAAGAACTTAAAGGACAAATAGAAACCAATTCCTTAATGATTAAGACTTGATTCCAATCTTTGGCCAAAAGAACTTAAAGGCCAAAGGGAAACCAATTCATTTAGGATTAAGACTTGATTCCAATCAATGGCCAAAAGAACTTAAAGGACAAAGAGAAACCAATTCCTTAATGATTAAGACTTGATTCCAATCAATGGCCAAAAGTACTTAAAAGGCAAAGAGAATCCTATTCATTATGAACCAAGACTTACTTCCAATCAATGGCCAAAAGAACTTAAAGGACAAATAGAAACTAATTCCCTAATTATTAAGATTTGATTCCAATCAATGGCCAAAAGAACTTAAAGGACAAAGAGAAACCAATTCCGTAATGATTAAGACTTGATTCCAATCATTGGCCAAAAGAACTTAAAAGGCAAAGAGAGTCCTTTTCATTATGAACCAAGACTTACTTCCAATCAATGGACAAAAGAACTTAAAGGACAAATAGAAACCAATTCCTTAATGATTGAGACTTGATTCCAATCTATGGCCAAAAGAACTTAAAAGACAAAGAGAATCCAATTCCTTAATGATTAAGACTTGATTCCAATCAATGGCCAAAAGATCTTCATGGACAAAGAGAAGCCAATTCTTTATAAACTAAGACTTACTTGCAATCAATGGCCAAAAGAACTAAGACTTACTTGCAATCATTGGCCAAATGAACTTAAGGGACAAAGGGAAACCAATTTAGTAATGATTAAGATTTGATTCCAATCAATGGCCAGAAGAACTTAAAGGAGAAATAGAAACCAATTCCTTAATGATTAAGATTTGATTCCAATCATTGGCCAAAAGAACTTAAAGGAGAAAGAGAAACCAATTCCTTAATGATTAAGACCTGATTCCAATCAATGGCCAAAAGAACTTAAAAGACAAAGAGAATCCTATTCATTATGAACTAAGACTTACTTCCAATCAATGGCCACAGGAACTTAAAGGACAAATGGAAACCAATTCCTTAATGATTAAGATTTGATTCCAATCAATGGCCAAAAGAACTTAAAGGACAAAGAGAAACCAACCCCATAATGCTTAAGATTTGATTCCAATCACTGGCCAAAAGAATGTAAAGGGCAAAGAGAAACCA
Source organism: Pterocarpus santalinus (assembly GCA_031439595.1). Taxonomy (NCBI): domain Eukaryota; kingdom Viridiplantae; phylum Streptophyta; class Magnoliopsida; order Fabales; family Fabaceae; genus Pterocarpus; species Pterocarpus santalinus. The sequence goes on from CM062525.1 coordinate 34,716,132, forward strand.
ATTCCTTAATGATTAAGACTTGATTCCAATCAATGGCCAAAAGAGCTTAAAGGACAAAGAGAAACCAATTCATTATGAACTAAGACTTACTTCCAATCAATGGCCAAAAGAACTTAAAGGACAAATAGAAACCAATTCATTATGAACTAGGACTTACTTCCAATCAATGGCCAAAAGAACATAAAGGACAAAGAGAAGTCAATTCTTTAATGATTAAGACTTGATTCCAATCAATGGCCAAAAGAACTTAAAGGAGAAATAGAAACCAATTCCTTAATGATTAGGATTTGATTCCAATCATTGGCCAAAAGAACATAAAGGACAAATAGAATCCAATTCCTTAATGATTGAGACTTGATTCCAATCAAAGGCCAAAAGAACTTAAAAGACAAAGAGAATCCAATTCCTTATTAATTAAGACTTGATTCCAATCAATGGCCAAAAGATCTTCATCGACAAAGAGAAACAAATTCATTATGAACTAGGACTTACTTCCAATCAATGGCCAAATGAACTTAAAGGAGAAATAGAAACCAATTCCTTAATGATGAAGACTTGATTCCAATCAATGGCCAAAAGAACTTAAAAGGCAAGGAGAATCCTATTCATTATGAACCAAGACTTACTTCCAATTAATGGCCAAAAGACCTTAAACGACAAATAGAAACCAATTCCTTAGTGATTAAGATTTGATTCCAATCATTGCCCAAAAGAACTTTAAGGACAAAGAGAAACCTATTCCTTAATGATTAAGATTTGATTCCAATCAATGGCCAAAAGAACTTAAAAGGCAAGGAAGGAGAATCCTATTCATTATGAACCAAGACTTACTTCGAATCAATGGCCAAAAGAACTTAAAGGACAAATAGAAACCAATTCCTTAATGATTAAGATTTGATTCCATTCAATGGCCAAAAGAGCTTAAAGGACAAAGAGAAACCAATTCATTATGAACTAAGACTTACTTCCAATCAATGGCCAAAAGAACATAAAGGAGAAATAGAAACCAATTCCTTAATTACTAAGGTTTGATTCCAATAAATGGCCAAAAGAACTTAAAGGACAAAGAGAAACCAATTCCTTAATGATTAAGCCTTGATTCCAATCAATGGCCAAAAGAACTTAAAAGGTAAAGAGAATCCTATTCATTATGAACCAAGACATACTTCCAATCAATGGCCAAAAGAACTTAAAGGACAAATAGAAACCAACTCCTTTATGATTAAGAATTGATTCCAATCATTGGCCAAAAGAACATAAAGGACAAAGAGAAATCAATTCTTTAATGATTAAGACTTGATTCCGATCAATGGCCAAAAGAGCTTAAAGGACCAAGAGACACCAATTCATTATGAACTAAGACTTACTTCCAATCAATGGCCAAAAGAACTTAAAGTACAAATAGAAACCAATTCCTTAATGACTAAGATTTGATTCCAATCTTTGGCCAAATGAACTTAAGGGACAACGGGAAACCAATTTATTAATGATTAAGATTTGATTCCAATCAATGGCCAAAAGAACTTAAAGGACAAAGAGAAATCAATTCTTTAATGATTAAGACTTGATTCCAATCAATGGCCAAAAAAACATAAAGGAGAAATAGAAACCAATTCCTTAATGATTAAGACTTGATTCCAATCAATGGCCAAGAGAACTTCAAAGGCAAAAGAATCCTATTCATTATGAACGAAGACTTACTTCCAATCAATGGCCAAAAGAACTTAAAGGAAAAATAGAAACCAATTCCTTAATGATTAAGATTTGATTCCATTCAATGGCCAAAAGAGCTTAAAGGACAAAGAGAAACCAATTCATTATGAACTAAGACTTACTTCCAATCAATGGCCAAAAGAACTTAAAGGAGAAATAGAAACCAATTCCTTAATGACTAAGGTTTGATTCCAATCAATGGCCAAAAGAACTTAAAGGACAAAGAGAAACCAATTCCTTAATGATTAAGACTTGATTCCAATCAATGGCCAAAAGAACTTCAAAGGTAAAGAGAATCCTATTCATTATGAACCAAGACATACTTCCAATCAATGGCCAAAAGAACTTGAAGGACAAATAGAAACCAACTCCTTAATGATTAAGATTTGATTCCAATCAATGGCCAAAAGAGCTTAGAGGACAAAGAGAAACCAATTCATTATGAACTAAGACTTACTTCCAATCAATGGCCAATAGAACTTAAAGGACAAATAGAAACCAATTCCTTAATGACTAAGATTTGATTCCAATCTTAGGCCAAATGAACTTAGGGGACAAAGGGAAACCAATTTATTAATGATTAAGATTTGATTCCAATCAATGGCCAAAAGAACTTAAAGGATAAATAGAAACCAATTCCTTAATGATTAAGACTTGATTCCAATCTTTGGCCAAAAGAACTAAAAGGAAAAAGGGAAATGAATTCCTTAATGATTAAGACTTGATTCCAATCAATGGCCAAAAGAACTTAAAAGGCAAAGAGAATCCTATTCACAATGAACCAAGACTTACTTCCAATCAAATGGCCAAAAGAACTTAAAGGACAAATAGAAACCAATTCCTTAATGACAAAGATTCGATTCCAATCTTTGGCCAAATGAACTTAAGGGACAAAGGGAAACCAATTTAGTAATGATTAAGATTTGATTCCAATCAATGGCCAGAAGAACTTAAAGGAGAAATAGAAACCAATTCCTTAATGATTAAGATTTGATTCCAATCATTGGCCAAAAGAACTTAATGGAGAAAGAGAAACCAATTCCTTAATGATTAAGACTTGATTCCAATCAATGGCCAAAAGAACTTAAAAGACAAAGAGAATCCTATTCATTATGAACTAAGACTTACTTCCAATCAATGGCCATAGGAACTTAAAGGACAAATGGAAGCCAATTCCTTAATGATTAAGATTTGATTCCAATCATTGGCCAAAAGAACATAAAGGACAAAGAGAAACCAATTCCTTTATGATTAAGATTTGATTCCAATCAATGGCCAAAAGAACTTAAAGGACAAAGAGAAATCAATTCTTTAATGATTAAGACTTGATTCCAATCAATGGCCAAATTAACTTAAAAGACAAAGAGAATCCAATTCCCTAATGATTAAAACTTGATTCCAATCAATGGCCAAATGAACTTAAAAGGCAAAGTGAATCCTATTCATTATGAACCAAGACTTACTTCCAATCAATAGCCAAAAGAACTTAAAGGACAAATAGAAACCAATTCCTTAACGATTAAGATTTGATTCCAGTCAACAAACCCAAACTAGGTCAAAACAAATAAAAAATGAATCTAAACACAATCTAAACATATTTTCAGCATAATCAAATTGCTTGCTCCCCAAGTTACTTTTAATTAAGCTTAATTCCTTGATCTCCAAGTAATTTGAAATGAGCTCTTGGATTGCTTGATGTCCAAGGCAGAACCGACATGCTAGAAACAAGCTATTTTCCAGTGTTGGAATGACCAAATTACCCTCTTGAGCATGTATCAGAACTTAAAGGACAAAGAGAAACCTATTCCTTAATGATTAAGACTTGATTCCAATCAATGGCCAAAAGAACTTAAAAGACAAAGAGAATCCTATTCATTATGAACTAAGACTTACTTCCAATCAATGGCCAAAGGAACTTAAAGGACAAATGGAAACCAATTCCTTAATGATTAAGATTTGATTCCAATCATTGGCCAAAAGAACATAAAGGACAAAGAGAAACCAATTCCCTAATGATTAAGACTTGATTCCAATCAATGGCCAAAAGAACTTAAAAGACAAAGAGAATCCAATTCATTATGAACTAAGACTTACTTCCAATCGATGGCCAAAAGAACTTAAAGGACAAATGGAAACCAATTCCTTAATGACTAAGATTTGATTCCAATCTTTGGCCAAATGAACTTAAGGGACAAAGGGAAAGCAATTCATTAATGATTAAGATTTGATTCCAATCAATGGGCAAATGAACTTAAAGGATAAATAGAAACCAATTCCTTAATGATTAAGACTTGATTCCAATCTTTGGCCAAAAGAACTAAAAGGACAAAGGGAAACCAATCTTTGGCCAAAAGAACTTAAAGGACAAATAGAAACCAATTTCTTAATGACTAAGATTTGATTCCAATCTTTGGCCAAATGAACTTAAAGCACAAAGGGAAACCAATTCTGTTATGAACCATTATCCATGAAGCCTAATTCTGGTGTATTGTGATTGTAATTCAATCAAGGAATAAAAATCACAAAAAAAAAATGGAAGAGACAAGGAATGGAAAGAGATTGGAGGGCGCCACAATCAAGGATGATTGATAAGCCAAGGATGATCGCCACAAGAGCAATTGGAAACTCTTGATAAGACTTAGGGTTCCAAGCAAGAACCAAAGAGACACTTTTACTAAAAGTATTCTGATTTCAATTTGCCAAAAATCCCCTTCAAAATGTGTTTACAAGGTTTATAAACTAAACTAAAGTTTAGGAAATGGGCTTAAACACTTAGCTCAATATTAAAATCTAAACTTCTTAAAACTCATTAAAAGGCTAAATAGCTAAAAACAAGTGATGGGCTATATGAAATTACAAGCCCAATTACATTATTACTAACTTAAAATTAACAAGCCCAAAGGTATAACTAAGCTTGTTCAGCCACATGAATGCAATGGACTAGTCTTGAGTCATTTTCTTCTTGAATGGGCTTTGCCTCAAATAAACTTGAAATCACTTGGCCCAAAGCTTCCTTAGCTCTCTTGGATTTGGATCTAGTCATTGGTCCACCAATTCCTTCCAAAGGATCTCCTCCTTGCCTTTGCTTTCTTGAGTCTACTTTATCTTCCTTGATCACATCATCCCCTCCTTCTTCAAGAGAATTCGTCCTCGAATTTAGCTCTTCATCACCTACATCAAATAAGGACAAGTCAGCAACATTAAAAGTAGCACTTATCCCATACTCACCAGGTAAGTCGATCTTGTAGGCATTGTCATTTATTCTCTCCAAGACTTGGAAGGGTCCATCTCCCCTAGGTTGGAGTTTGGATTTCCTTTGAGATGGAAACCTCTCCTTTCTCATGTGTACCCAAACCCAATCACCGGGTTCAAATACAACCTTCTTTCTACCCTTGTTGGCTTGCTTTGCATAACTCTCCATTTTCTACTCAATTTGGGCTTTTACTTGCTCATGCAGCTTCTTTACAAAGTCAGCCTTAGCCTATGCATCTTTATGCTTAAAAACAGAAATGTTAGGCATAGGCAGTAAATCAAGAGGAGTCAAGGGGTTAAATCCATACACTATTTCAAAAGGAGAACAATTAGTAGTGCTATGGATAGCCCTATTATATGCAAACTCTACATGAGGCAAACACTCTTCCCATGACTTAATATTCTTCTTTATAACAGCCCTAAGGAGAGTAGAAAGAGTCCTATTAACTACCTCAATTTGCCCATCAGTTTGGGGGTGACAAGTAGTTGAGAATAGCAGTTTAGTACCAATCTTACCCCATAGTGTCCTCCAAAAGTGACTTAAGAACTTAGTGTCCCTGTCACTCACAATACTCCTAGGTAGTCCATGTAGCCTCACTACCTCTTTGAAGAACAAATCAGCCACATGACAAGCATCATCCACCTTCTTGCAAGGTATGAAATGAGCCATCTTGGAGAACCTATCCACCACCACAAAAATAGAATCCTTGCCATTCTTTGTCCGAGGCAGTCCTAAAACAAAGTCCATAGATAAATCAATCCAAGGAAAATCAGGAATTGGCAAAGGAGTATAGAGTCCATGAGGCATTACCTTTGACTTAGACTTCTTACAAACAATGCATCTTTCACAAAATTTATGCACATCATGTTTCATGTGTGGCCAATAAAAATGTTCATGCAGTATGTCTAAAGTCTTTTGGATCCCAAAATGCCCCATTAAGCCCCCCTCATGTGCCTCTCTCACAAGCAACTCTCTAATGGAACTTTGAGGCACACATAACCTTTTCTCTTTAAACAAATAATCCTTATGCCTAAAGTACCCATTTTGGACAGCATGCACACAATTTTTATAAATCTGAGAAAATTTTGGATCATGCTCATACAATTCCTTTATATGCTCAAAACCAATGAATTTAGTTTCAAGAGTGGAGAACAAAGCATACCTTCTTGAAAGCGCATCAGCAACCATATTAGCCTTACCTTTCTTATGCTTGATCACATACGGAAATTGCTCAAGGAACTCAACCTACTTGGCATGTCTCTTATTCAGTTTACCTTGTCCTTTTAAATACTTCAAGGACTCATGGTCACTATGAATCACAAATTCCTTGGGTAAAAGGTAATGCTGCCATATTTGTAATGCCCTTACTAAGGCATACAACTCTTTATCATATGTGGGATAGTTAAGAATAGCACCATTTAATTTTTCACTAAAATAAGCAATTGGGTGCCCATCTTGCATCAAAACAGCCCCTATTCCCGCACCAGATGCATCACATTCAATCTCAAAAGATTTAGCAAAATTAGGCAATGCAAGGATAGGTGCATGAGTTAATTTATCTTTGAGGGCAGCAAAAGCTTGCTCTTGTTTTTCACCCCATTTAAATCCAACATGCCTTTTAATTACTTCATTCAAGGGTGCAGCCAATGTACTAAAATCTTTAACAAACCTCCTATAGAAGCTAGCTAACCCATGAAAGCTTCTTACCTCACTAACATTCTTAGGAGTTGGCCACTCTTGAATAGCTTTCACCTTCTCTTGATCAACCTGCACTCCTTGTGAGCTAATAACAAAACCAAGAAAAACCACATGATCTGTACAAAAAATACATTTTTCCATGTTGGCATACAATTTCTCATGCCTAAGAGCTTCCAAGACACTTCTCAAATGCACATGATGATCATCATAGGATTTGCTATAAATCAAAATGTCATCAAAATAAACCACAACAAACTTTCCTAGGAATTCCCTTAACACATGATTCATCAATCTCATGAAGGTACTAGGAGCATTTGTTAATCCAAAGGGCATGACCAACCATTCATACAATCCATATTTGGTTTTAAAAGCAGTTTTCCATTCATCCCCTTCTCTAATCCTAATTTGATGATATCCACTTTTAAGATCAATTTTAGAAAACACACAGGCACCATGCAATTCATCCAACAAATCATCTAATCTAGGAATGGGATGTCTATATTTTACCGTGATGTTATTGATGGCTCTACAATCAGTGCACATCCTCCAAGTCCCATCTTTCTTAGGCACTAGAATGACTGGAACTGCACACGGACTTAAGCTTTCTTGCACCCACCCTTTTTGCATCAAGTCTTCAACTTGTGTTTGAATCTCCTTGGTCTCTTGAGGATTACTCCTATAGGCTGGCCTATTAGGCAATGAAGCTCCTGGAATGAGATCAATTTGATGTTCTATTCCTCATAGAGGGGGTAGACCATGAGGTACCTCCTTGGGAAAGACATCTCCAAATTCCTGCAACAAAGAAGAAACTTCACAAGGAAAAGAGTTAGTAGCACCTGCTTCATGTAATTTACTTTCTTTACTCAAAAGTAAAAGCATTGGCTTTTTCATGAGCATAGCCTTTTTCACCTCTTTTTCTTTAATAAACAGATTTTGAAATTTTCCCTCTATTTTTCCACTCTCTTTTTCCTTTTTCTTTTCACTCCCTTTTTCCTTTTTCTTTTCACTCTCTTTTTCTTTTCTTTCCTGTTTTCTTTTATCTCTCATTTTGGATTGATCCTCACCAACCTCTCTTGGAGACAAAGGGGCAAGAATAGTCTTGCGCTCTTTATGTACAAATGAAAACTTATTTGTGAACCCATCATGCAGAGCTTTCTTATCATACTGCCAAGGCCTACCAAGAAGTAAATGGCAAGCCTCCATAGGCACCACATCACACAAAACTGCATCATCATACTTTCCTATAGAGAATTCCACCTCCACTTGCTTACTCACAGTCATTTCACCATCCTCACTAAGCCATTGAAGCTTATATGGCCGTGGGTGTGGTTTAGTCTCCAAATTCAGTTTTGAGACCATCCTTGCACTAGCAACATTAGTGCAGCTCCCTCCATCAATAATTAAAGAACAAACCTGATACATGCTCAGAAGGGTAATTTGGTCATTTCAATAGTGGAAAAGAGCTTGTTTCTAGAAGTTGGTTCTGCCTTGGAGATCAAACAATCCAAGAGCTCATTTCAAGTTACTTGGAGATCAAGGAATCAAGCTTAATTACAGTAACTTGGAGAGCAAGCAATCTAATCATGTTGGAGATATATTTGGATTATGTTAGATTCTTTTTTGATTTGTTTTGGCATTTTCAAATTTAAATTGAATTAGTTTATCTTTTAAGACTTAAATCAAATCTGATCTAATCTATAAAGATCAAATCTGATTTAATTTTGTTAGGGATAAATCTTTTAGGATAGAATCGTATCTTTAATTTTTAAATTTTAGTTTCAAATCAAATCTTTTAGATAGGATTAGATAATTTCTAATTTTAGGATTTATGTATAAATAGGCAACTTGGCCTATAGACAATAGAGAATTTTGATCATATTTTTTTATCATGGTTTAACTACCAATAAAATTGTGAGGTTTTCCTCATGTTGTTCTGTGTGATGCAGAATGTTCTATCTTTTCCCTGTTATCTACGTTTCCAAGGACAGGTTTCTTGGGGGTTTAGTAGGGAGGGTCTTTACTCTACATCTTGTTTTCTATCAAAGTGTGTGCCTGGGGTTTCTGGATCTTTATATCTACGGGGCTCCGCATCAGTACTCAAGTATTGTAAAGGTTTTAAAACCTTGAAGAATTTGACATAGTGAGAAATCCTGAGTTGATTGCTTGGGGACTGGACGTAGGCCACAAAGGGTGACCGAACCAGGATAAATCTGAGTTTGCTCTTCTCTACTCTTATCTTTTTACTTAATTGCAAGTTAAATTCATACAGTTTATTGTTGAAGTAATTTGAAACTTGCATTAATTTTCAAATAGTTAATCACTTAATCACCTATTTTTTAATAAGATTTAAAAGAAAGAGATTTTTGGCAAAAGAATTAAGATAAACTTAAGAACTTAATTCACCCCCTCTTAAGTTCGTGAGGCCACTGGGTAACATTTCTCTCTCCACGAAAGTTTCTCCCTCTAGAAAGAGAAAAAAATGCTCAGTTTTGACTCCTCTCCTCCCTGGTTGCTGGTCCCTTCCAAAATGTAACCTCAGCTATCCAAATTGTAACTGCTCCAAGTGTAACTCCACATTAAACTAGCTTTATAGGTTACATTCTCACAAAGAATTGGTGATTATCGGAAATAATTCTGATAATTAAGTTTTAACAACCTATAATCAGACAATGAAAAGCCACAATTGAATTGAACTCAATTGGCCCACCATTCATTAATTAAAATTGGCAGTTTCGGTTTTTTCTGGCAGCTCAGCTTCACACGTAAATTTCATTGACCAAATGGACTTAGATCAGAGTAATTCGACCACCATTGGAAAGTTAACATCTTGGGCTTCATTTTTGGCTCTGGAATCATCCCATTTGGGCTTATATCAAGGGAGAACTGAATTGAGCAAAACTGCATTGAATATAGTGATGGGTCAGCATCAGGCCCAACTTTGGCAGCTTCAATCTTCCTAGTCTATTGGACTTTTTGATTGATCTTGGTGTCAAATTAAAGCTCTGGATGTCTACTTTCATCTCCAAGTGGAATCATGTCATTTTGACTTCGGAGGAAAAAGTTATGCCCTTGGAAAGACATACTACTCATGCTATCCAACACTCAATTCTTAACATTTTCTTGAATTAGCTCCAAATTGAGTCATTTTACTCTTGTTCAGCTCAAAAATCATCCTTAAGCTTTATTTTCCTACAAAACACAAATAGTAAAATAAAAACATAATATTTACATGATTAAAGCTACGAACAAGCATAGAAAATAACATAAAATAAGCGAATAAAATGCACTTATCAATTTCCCCCATACTTGAACCTTGCTTGTCCTCAAGCAAGACTAAAATAAAACCTAAGCTAATCCACTTTCGTAGGAAATCACGATTGCATTTAGCATATGCAACAAGCCTTTAAACCTCTAGGTGGCCCATAGAGGACGAGTTATAGTCTCGTGAGGGCTTCCAGTGATGATACCCACAAACACCTATTCTTTCCAGCATTTTTCAGAGAACTAGAAATACACAACATTGAAATTGAACAAGAAAAATGTTATCATCAACCATTCTTAAGATAATGCATCCAATGAACATCATACTCAAGTAAATGAAACAACTAAGCTAATGGTGAAAAAAAAAACTATGCAACACTTTAAACAGGCCTCACTCTTTCCACCTCCACAATTCAAGCTTTCAATTTTCATGCAATCATGTCAAGCATCAAATTCTTTTAATTCATGCAAATGTCAAATCATCATCAAAACACCACAATGGAATCAAAAGGTCTTTTCTTTGGTTGTAATGGGGTCAATGGGGGTTGTAATGTATCTTAGGAAACAAAGGGAAAAGGAAATACACAAGAGTTTCTTTGAATTCCTAGAAATAGAGACATGAAATGATAATGCAAGCATGTTTAAGTCAAAACTCCATAGAACAAACATGAAGGTCAATTTTTTTTAGTGTGGACCCTTCCTTCACCTTTCTTTACTCAACATCAGAACATGCTTTGAACTTCAATTGAGTTTATTGAACACTTTTTTTTTTTCTTTTCTTCCTTTTTTTTTTCATTCCACTAATTGTTGGAAGATAACAAATTCCCCCACACTTCTCATCTTTACCATACTTGAATTACCAATATCTTGCACATCAATCAGGTCTCTAACTCTATTCCATCAAAGAAACAAAGGTTAGGACAAAAATTTATATCAAGCTAGGTAAAGAAGATAAGGGTGCCAAAGAAAATAAGACTAAATTCTATGAAGGCTCAAATTGGCTCACTAAGGATTTGTATTCACTTTGGAACATCAAAATGTAGGGAACAGGTCCATTTGGCCATGGTGTTAGACAACAAAATGCCTTAATCATTTTCCAAAGTGGCAGAAATCAGTTTCAAATCCAAAAGCACTTCAAAAGAGAATTTTTAGCTCAACAATCAAACAATTAAATCTAATGACTATCCAAGTGTAAATTTCAAGAATGCAAGCAAGGTTAAAGTATGCATTATAATTATACCAAAAGCAAAGTAAGTAACATTTAAAAGAGTATAACATTATAAAAATGCATTAACAAGAGAATGAAGTCAAATCCAACTCTAAACTTGTTATCAATCAAAGCTATGAATTAAAGCTCAAAATCTCATCATTTTTCTAGAAAGAATAAAATAAAATAAAAACCTAGAACTAGACTTAAAAACAAAATTATGAAAAAAAACACAGCCAGAATTTTTTTTTTAACGCTTGATTTTTTTTTTTTAATAAACAAGAAATTATCCTAAACCATTCCCCCCCACACTTAATCCTTACATTGTCCTCAATGTATGACAAAAATATGAATTAAAGTGAAAGGGAAAGAGAAAAATAACAAACTGCAAAAGCAAGCAAAATAAAGGAGTAAAATGAGATCAAATCTGATTTCCAAAGCTCTCTATCCATTGGGTTGCCTCCCAAAAGCGCTTGGTTTATTGTCCTCAGCCTGACTTTGCCTTAGAAGATCAAAGATGGTCATAAGAAGGCTCTTCCAACTTTATCTCCTCAATCTCATCAAAACCAGAAGATGGTAAATCATAATAAGGCTTCAATCTATGACCATTAACCTTGAATACTTTCCCTGTATCTAAAGCCTTAATTTCAACTGCACCATGGGGAAATATGTTAGTGACAACAAAAGGACCAATCCACCTTGATCTTAACTTACCAGGAAACAGTTTTAGCTTTGAATGAAAAAGAAGAACTTTTTGACCAATGGAAAAATCCTTCCTCAAAATCATCTTGTCATGGAACATCTTTGTCTTCTCCTTATAGATTCTTGCATTATCATATGCATTGTTCCTGATTTCTTCAAGTTCTTGCAATTGTAACTTTCTATGAATTCCAGCTTCATCTAAATTCATGTTACATTGCTTAACAGCCCAATAAGCTTTATGTTCAAGCTCCACAGGTAAATGACAAGGTTTGCCATAAAGCAACTTTGTATGGAGACATTCCCAAAGGCGTTTTATAGGTCAGTCCTATAAGCCCACAATGCATCATCAAGCCTTAAGCTCCAATCCTTTAAATTTGGATTCACTATTTTCTCCAAGATGGATTTCACCTCTCTATTTGACAATTCAGCTTGTCCACTTGTTTGAGGATGATATGCAGTGGAAATTCTATGGACAACATTATACTTCTTCAAGAGAGCTTGAAAAGACCTGTTACAAAAATGAGAACCCCTATCGCTAATAATAGCTTTCGGAGTGCCAAATCTTGCAAAGATATTAGTTCTCACAAAATTACAAACAGTTTTAGCATCATTCAACCTAGTGGCCTTAGCCTCAATCCACTTAGAGACATAGTCAACTGCAAGAAGAATGTAAACATTACCAAAGGAAGAAACAAATGGTCCCATAAAATCAATTCCCCAAACATCAAAAATTTCAACAACAAGTATAGGTGATTGGGGCATTTGGTTTTTAGGGCTTAAATTACCAACACGTTGGCATCTATCACATGCTTTGCAAAGCAAATATGCATCCTTAAACAGAGAAGGCCAATAAAAACCACATTCAAGCACTTTAAGAGCTGTTCTCTTTGGCCCAAAATGGCCACCACAAGCATAAGCATGACAAAAACTTAAAATTGAGTTAAATTCAGATTCAGGGACACACCTTCTTATTACCTGATCAGAACAATGCTTCCATAGATAAGGATCATCCCAAATATAATATTTGGAGTCACTCTTAATCTTGTCCTTTTGAGCTCGAGTTAAATCCTTTGGTAGCTCTTTTGCGACCTTAAAATTGACAATATCAGCATACCAAGGAACACTGACATTAATGGCAAAGAGTTGCTCATCAGGGAACTTCTCTTCCAAAGGTAAGCCATCCTCTTCAAGAGCCAAGCGACTAAGATGATCAGCCACTAAGTTTTCACTTCCCTTCTTGTCTTTGATCTCAATGTCAAATTCCTGTAATAAAAGAATCCACCTAATCAGTCTAGGCTTTGCATCTTTCTTAGAAAGCAAATACTTAAGTGCTGCATGATCACTATAAACAACAACTTTAGATCCAACCAAATAAGATCTAAACTTCTCCAAAGCAAAGATTACAGCAAGAAATTCTTTTTTAGTGGCAGAATAGTTTAGTTGTGCATCATTTAGAGTACGAGAAGCATAATAAATGACATGAGACAACTTCCCTTTCCGCTGACCCAAAACAAAGACTAATAGCAAAATCACTTGCATCACACATAACCTCAAAAGGTAAGCTCCAATCAGGTGGCTGAATAATGGGAGTTGAAGTGAGAAGCTCTTTAAGCTTGTTGAATGCTATCTTGCACTCTTCATTGAAATCAAATGCCACTTCTTTTTTCAGCAACTTGCAGAGAGGATGAGAAATCTTTGAGAAATCCTTGATAAATCTTCTATAGAAACCTGCATGTCCAAGAAAGGAACGAACCTCCCTCACCGAAGTGGGGTATGGTAAGGATTTAACAAGGTCTACTTTAGCTTTATCTACCTCAATTCCTTTAGCTGAAATCACATGTCCCAAAACAATTCCTTGATCAACCATAAAATGGCATTTTTCCCAATTTAAAACAAGATTTGTTTCTAAGCATCTTTCCAAAACAAGAGACAAATTATCAAGGCATTTATCAAAAGAATTACCATAAACAGAGAAATCATCCATAAATACCTCAATAATGCTTTCAATGTAATCAGAAAAGATACTTACCATGCACCTTTGAAAAGTAGAAGGGGCATTACATAAACCAAAGGGCATTCTTCTATAAGCATAAACACCATAAGGACATGTGAATGTGGTCTTTTCTTGATCTTCTGGAGCGATCACAATTTGGTTGTATCCTGAATAACCATCAAGGAAGCGTATGAGAGTGTCCAGCCAATCTTTCCAGCATTTGATCCATGAAAGGAAGAGGAAAATGATCCTTCCTTGTGGCTGAATTAAGCTTCCTATAGTCAATACACATTCTCCAACCAGTTTACACCCTTGTTGGAACCAACTCATTGTCTTCATTCTTGATCACTGTGATGCCAGATTTCTTGGGAACTACTTGCACAGGGCTCACCCATTTTGAATCGAGATGGCATAGATGATACCAAAGATCAAGCAGTTTCTAAATTTCCTTTTTCACAACCTCCATCATGTTAGGATTAAGTCTTCTTTGAGGTTCTCTACTTGGCTTTGCTCCATCTTCAATTAAGATCCTATGCATACACATAGAAGGGCTAATTCCCTTTATATCCGCAATTGACCATGCAATGGCTGTCTTGTTGTCTCTAAGGACTCTAATAAGCCTTTCTTCTTGGGATGGTGTCAAATTGTTAGCAATTATCACAGGAAGTGTTTCTTTCTCTCCCAAGAATGCATATTTGAGATGACCTGGTAAAGGCTTCAATTCAAGCTCAGGTGCCTTAACAATGGATGGGGAAAGCTTTTCTTTGAGTGTAGGAAGCTCAAGGTATGACACCATGTGTAGAAGAATGGGAGACATGGCTTCCAAGGCAGCTACCTCTTCAATGATGTCATCTTGCAATTCTAGCTCCCACTTTGGCTCATTAAGCTTCTTTAACTCAAGATTGTTGACAAGAGCCACTTCCAAGCTATCTTCCTTCCCTAATTCAAACACTTGCTGCACTAATAAGTCAATTGCATCAATAACTTCAATGGAACATAAAGAAGATGAATCACAAGGGTATTTCATTGTATCAAACAAACTAAATTTAATGACATGCCCATCAAATTCCATAGAAAGAGATCCTTCACACACATCAATCTTAGTTCTAGTAGTCATTAAAAATGGTCTCCCAAGCAAAATAGGAGTAGGGTTAAGTGCATCCTCATCCTCCATATCTAGAACATAAAAATCAACGGGAAAAACAAGTTCATTCACTTTCACAAGAACATCTTCAACAACTCCTTTAGGATATGCATGAGATTTATCAGCTAACTGAATTATGATGCCAGTTTCTTCTAATGGACCAAGATTCAAAGATTTGTAAATAGAAAAAGGCATTACACTAATAGAAGCACCTAGATCTAACATACATCTCTCAAAAATTTTATCACCAATGATGCAAGGAATTGTAAATGAACCAGGATCTTTACATTTTGGAGGAAATTTCTTTTGAAAAACAGCAGAAACTTGTTCTCCCATGCAAACCTTTTCATTACCTTTTAACTTCCTCTTGTTTGTGCACAAATCCTTCAAAAATTTGGCATACCTAGGAACTTGCTTAATAGCCTTAAGCAATGGAATATTGATCTGCACCTTCTTGAAAGTGTCCAAAATCTGCTTTTCTTATTCCTCTTTTTTGGACTTTGCAAGCCTTTGAGGGAAAGGTGGAGGATGCACATAAGTGTCAAGTGTTGGAGATGTATGCTTCCTTGGAGATTGGGTGGAATCATGAGTTTCTTTAGTAACCACCACTTCCTTTTCTTCATCATTCCTTAATGTTTTGGGTGCTAGATTTGTAAGCTCTTTTCCGCTTCTCAAAGTGATGGCACTAGCATTCTGAACATTAGGATTCACTATAGTTTGAGAAGGAATTTTGTTTGACACTTTAGCCTCCAAATTATTTAAAGATGTTGCAAGTTGTCCAATCTGATTCTCCATATTCTTCATGCCAGATTGCATTTGAGAAACAGTTTGTTGCAATTGGATTGTATTTGAAGCAAGAGTCTTCATCATCTCCTTCATTTCATCATTAGAACCTTGTTGCTCTTGAGGTCTTTGTTGAAAATGTGCTGGCTTTTGAAAAAAACCAGGTGGTTTGTTAAACATTGCATGAGGTTGTTGACTTCCTCCAGAACTAAAACCTTGCTGATTATTCCAACCTCCATATTGAGGGCGTTGTGGCTACCCTTGAAATCCTCCAATTGCATTGCAATCTTCTTCTTGAAGTGTGGGGCACATATCAGTAGGATGCCCAAAATTTGAACAAATTCCACAAGCCTTTACTTGCTGCACATTACCAACCATGAGTTGTTGCATTAAGGTTGCCAAATTTGAAATCTGTTGAGTGTTGGCAGAAATTTGTTGCTCCAAGGAAGATGATGACACTTCATTGACCCTCCTCATATCTTGTCTAGTGCCAAATTGTTGAGTATTGGCTACCATGTTGGTAATCAAATCTCTTGCTTCTTGAGGAGTCTTGTTCATCAAAGCACCGCCACTAGCTGCATCAATCATACTCCTATCCATTGGTGTGAGTCCCTCATAAAAATATTGAATAAGCAGTTGCTCACTAATTTGATGATTAGGACAACTAGCACAGAGACGTTTAAACCTCTCCCAATATTCATGTAATGTTTCCCCATTCATCTGTCTAATACCACAGATTTCCTTCCTTATGTTGGCGGCCTTGGATGCAGGGAAATATCTTTCAAGGAAGCTTCTTTTCAATTCAACCCAAGAACCAATTGAGCTTGGAGGTAAGTAGTAGAGCCAATCTTTTGCAGCACCATCCAAAGAGAATGGAAATGCTCTTAGCTTCACTTGTTCTTCTGAGATGTTTGAAGGTCTCATGGTAGAGCAAACAACTTGAAATTCCTTAAGGTGCTTGTTTGGGTCTTCTCCTGCAAGACCATTAAACTTTGGAAGCAAATGGATCATCCCAGACTTCAACTCAAATCCACCTTCAATGACTGGAAATTCTATGCCCAAGGGTTGTTGATCAAGATTAGGATCAGCAAGCTCCCTCAAGGTTTGATTTCCTGCCATCATCTCTTTTTCTTCTGAAAATTCAGATGTTGAACTTGAAAGGGCATGTTGATGGCTTGTTCAATTTGGTATGGTGAAAAGCCTAAAGATGATGAGGATGGAGAATGTAGCAATGGTGGTGGTATTGGTGCAAAAATGTGTCTTCTAGCTTCAAAGAAATTGTTGAGTCTTCTATTTCTCTCAATATAAAAATTGTTCTCTAACATGCACCTAAAGAACACCAAGAAAGCAAAACTCCAACAAAATGATTAGATAAATATAAATTTAAGGACAATGTAAGCAAAACTTAATGAAACAAAGAAAAACACAAAAACAAACAAGACTAAACCAGAACTTAAAAACACTAAAGAACACCAACAAAATAGAACAAAACCTAAATGAACAAAATAATCCAATTAATGTCAATTCCCCGGCAACGGCGCCAAAATTTGATATGTCGTTAAACTACCAAATTAAAAACCTTTGCTTGGTTTAGGAAAAATTAGATTAGTAATGAGCAAAGTGTCGATCCACGAGGAATTGAATTAATCTAATTATTTAGCTTATTTTAGATTCTGATTCTAATAAACTCCAAAAAAAAAAATGTAACACAAAATGGGGGGGGAGGTTTTGTTGTTTCTATAATTCAAACAAAAATTATATAAAAAAATTACACGAAAATAAAAAAAATAAACAAGAGAAAATGATGTTGGTTTGTTGAAATCAATTAAAACTGGTTATGGGATCCCTTTTCCCCACCAAATTATATCATGCAATTAGTTCTCAATTTCAGCCTCCAATTCTCCTTTTATAGTTACCAATCTTAGGCAATGAAACATTCTATTACCTACCTTCTTTTAAATAGATTAAGGAACATCCATTAACCTATTCTAATCACTAATTGACATAGGGAACATCCACTAAGTTCAATTAACAATTGCAACTAGAAGGACAGATTGATCTAAGTTTTGGTCTCTAACATAGGACTAAGTGACTTAGGTTATATTCTCCCTTGCATACAATCAAAACTTGACCATTAAGTTTACACACAAGTTACTACATATGGATAAAGGATAATGAACATCATAATCCTAAATCTAGCAATCAGCCATAACATGAAATAGAAGGGTGGCCAATCCAAACATGTCACATTATTACCATAATCATGAAGTGAGTAGGAGAATATAATCAACTCTCAAGAAAATAGAGGCCTGAAAATCAATTTAATTACATGATAATTTAGAGTTCAAAGTTCACCCATAACCACAAAAGTAACTTAGCCTAACATTCTAAAGAAAACCATATCACAAATTGAAGAATACATGACATAAGTTAAGAAAGAAAGAAAACATGTGTAGACTAAAGGGTGAAAGCAAAGTTGCCCAAACTCTAATCTTCAGCACCTATTACTTCTTCTTGTCCTCAATTAAATCCTTAAAGAGCAGCAGAAAGTGATGTCCACAACTACAAGCTTGAAAATGTCACTTCTCCCACTCCAATATTGTAACTATGGTTTCTAAGGATGGGTGGCTGAAACCTCTTTCTCTCTCCACGAAAGTTTCTCCCTCTAGAAAGAGAAAAAAATGCTCAGTTCTGACTCCTCTCCTCCCTGGTTGCTGGTCCCTTCCAAAATGTAACCTCAGCCATCCAAATTGTAACTGCTCCAAGTGTAACTCCACATTAAACTAGCTTCATAGGTTACATTCTCACAAAGAATTGGTGATTATCAGAAATAATTCTGATAATTAAGTTTTAACAACCTATAATCAGACAATGAAAAGCCACAATTGAATTGAACTCAATTGGCCCACCATTCATTAATTAAAATTGGTAGTTTCGGTTTTTTCTGGCAGCTCAGCTTCACACGTAAATTTCATTGACCAAATGGACTTGGATCAGAGTAATTCGACCACCATTGGAAAGTTAACATCTTGGGCTTCATTTTTGGCTCTGGAATCATCCCATTTGGGCTTATATCAAGGGAGAACTGAATTGAGCAAAACTGCATTGAATGCAGTGATGGGTCAGCATCAGGCCCAACTTTGGCAGCTTCAATCTTTCTGGTCTATTGATTGATCTTGGTGTCAAATTAAAGCTCTGGATGTCTACTTTCATCTCCAAGTGGAATCATGTCATTTTGACTTCGGAGGAAAAAGTTATGCCCTTGGAAAGACATACTGCTCATGCTGTCCAACACTCAATTCTTAACATTTTCTTGAATTAGCTCCAAATTGAGTCATTTTACTCTTGTTCAGCTCAAAAATCATCCTTAAGCTTTATTTTCCTATAAAACACAAATAGTAAAATAAAAACATAATATTTACATGATTAAAGCTACGAACAAGCATAGAAAATAACATAAAATAAGTGAATAAAATGCACTTATCAGTGGTCAGATGAGATCCCTCTATGTTGAAGGCAAGTGGTCAAATGAGATCCCTCTATGTTGAAGGCACGTGGTCAGATGAGATCCCTCAATTTTGAGGCACGTGACTAGAAGAGATCCCTTCAACTAGAGGCACATGACCAGAATGAGATCCCTCCAAGACTAGAGGCACGTGAATCCCCTTGCGGGTGAGTCGGTTTGACGACGGCCACGGGTGAAGCTGACGAGCTCACTCCAAGGCCAGACTACCCAAGGGCAGTAAATGCACCCTAGGGACGGCGATACGTAACGCCTAGGTGTGCCAAGTAAAAGCTAAAAATTAAAGACTAAAGATTAAAGATTAAAGTTATGTGCAGATGTTATGTTCCCAGCATATTGATGTTATGTGAGTGTCTTAGTATACTGTAGTTCCAGTAAAGTATAGGTAGAAGTTATGCCTCTGGTACATTGATGCTATCGTACTTTATGGTATTTCGGTTATTAGTCCTAATATAATTCATGACTTGATTTTTATGGGTTCTCTCAGATGCCAAGTGTATGATTAAAATAGACTTTGCTTCGGATGACATATCTTCGAACTATAAAATTGAACAATATATATTCACCTTTTTCTTAATAAATCGAAGCAAACTGGAGATAACAGCGATAACACTACTTATGATACTTAGAGAATCCTACTGAGAATTTACGATTCTCACTCCTATTTCCGTGTTGTCTCCAGATAGTTTCAGAAGTTTTCGAAGACGACTGAGGTTGCTGTCAGACAAGGTCTGCTCAGGTAACAGTAACAACTCTAGGGTATAGTACTATGACTTAAGCATAGTACTGTACTAAGGAGGATGTTACATTATGGTATCAGAGCAATTCGATCCTCCCCAGACTTGAGGATTTGGACTGACTACGTTTCCAGTATACTCTGAAATCCTTAGAAAATGAGAGAATGTCATGCAACTAATCTTATCTGCTTAGATAAGATATAGGATAGAAAATTAAACTAGATATGCATGACTGCCTAACTGTGATTGTTATTAGTTGCTGTCACACTTAACTTATTGTTGAGCCTGATCAACTCAATGCTTTGTTGTGTGTGACTAGGAACTAATGGCTTCCAGGGGGCGCGGTAGGCCACGAACCGTACCCACTCCAGAAGATCCTACAAATTTTATGGATACGATGCGTGAAATGGCTCATGCCATGCGGGAGCAAGCCGCTGCAGCTCATCAAATGATGGACCAGTTGGGTAGGCGGCCCGAGGCCAGCCATGTAGGAAATTCACATGGCCTAGGATTAGACTTGGAATATCTCAAGTTTGCGGAATTCAGAAAAGCAAACCTACCCAGCTTTAGAGGAGCGTTCAACCCTGACAAGGCTGACGAATGAATCAAGGCGATGGAAAAGGTTTTCTCTGTTTTGGATTGTACAGATCGCCAGAAAGTAGCATTTGCCACTTATATGCTCGAAGCAGATGCAGAATTCTGGTGGAATGGTGTGAAGCGGCTATTAGAAGAATCCCAGACGGAGATCACCTGGATTGTGTTCAAGGATGCTTTTTACCAAAAATACTTTCCTCCATCAGTCCGAAATGCTAAGGAGTTGGAATTTATGCAACTCCGCCAGGGAAGCAATAGCATGTCAAAGTACACCGCTAAGTTTGAGGAGTTATGTAAGTTTTCCACGATCTATCAGCGGAATCCAGACGAGACGTGGAAGTGCGTCAAATTTGAAGGCGAATTGAGGGAAGATATCCTCGCCACAATAGGCCCTATGGAGATCAGGGATTTTCCTACCTTGGTAAATAAGTGCAGACTTGTGGAGAATTATAACAAGAAATTGGAGAATTCCAAGTGTGATACTCATGGAAAGAGGCCTACACCTGAAAACCAAGAACCTGAGTACGCCTCACCACCAAAGAAACTATGTCAATTTAATGGACATGGGGATAGACCAATTCAAGGGCTAAGCACAGGGCAAGCATGCTCTAAGTGTGGAAAGTATCATGGAGGAAGGCCTTGTTTGGCGGGGCAGAATGTATGTTTTAGGTGTGGGGAGCCAGGCCACATGATCAAAGACTGCTTATATACACATCAGTCGTCTGCCCCTAAATCGCAATGACCAAGATGGGTCTTCACCTCGAATATTGAAGAGCTATTTCCCCAATTTTACTAAACTATGTTATGTTAGATTATATAACTAGGTGTGCTGTATTTTCTTTGACTATGTTTACTCATCTTTAGTGTACGTATATGTGAACTTTTCTTCAAACTCTTATGATAATAAATAGTTAGTTTTGTGATCAAATTTTGAGGACAAAATTTTTTTTTTAGGAGGGTAGTAATGTAACATCCCAATTTTCGAGTTCCGAGTTCGCCCTCGGATTCCACATAATTTCCGACTTCACGTCTTGTCCGATTTCAGATTTCATCTTCTATTACCGATTTCCGACTTTGAGTTAAGGTATATTGGGCATAATCTCCGACCTCAAGTGGCATAATTTACTACTTCACGACTTCCGACTTAAACTTCAAGTTAAACAATATGAACGTGATTCACCGGTATTCGACTTCATGTCTCAAAGGCATTATTTATACACGGTTTCCGATATCATCACATGTAAGATACCGACTTCCGAGTTTAAGTACTTGGGTTTGGAAATGTGACTCGAATTCCCGAGTTCCGACCTTAGTGTTGAACTCAATTGGGGTGGACACGAGTTCAGATCCTTGAGCTGATTTCCACAACACACACGAGTTCCAATATACGATCTTATTACAAGGAGTCCCGACTTTGAACTGGGAGTTCCGAGATCAGTTGATACCTCCGACCTTGATTCCAAGTCTCAACATAAACAAGATTTCCTCAAGTCACAAACAAGTGGACGAGTTCTGACACCAGACTTAAGCTACAATAACACGAGTTCCAACTTTAAGTGAAATGGGACGATTTCCGATTTCAGGTAGACCGGAAGCATGTCTCACTTTAGGGGCAACGTGGAGAGCAATTTGGCCACAAAAGTGAGAGACATGGCGAATTACTACCACAAAATATCAACCAATCAACACCGCAACTTTCATGTATTTACATCAGACTCTTCTCTTCATTTTGGTCTGATTTACGTTCCCCTTCCCAGCCTTCTTCTTCTTCCTTTCCTCTCTCAATCTACCCTATCAAATCTCCAAGCTTTGTCAAGGATTCCATCAATTCAAACTCAAATTCAGCAAGATCACACTTAAAGGAGGTAGGATTTTGCTTCTATTCCTGAATTTCTTGCACTATGGTTGCATGAGATTGTGTTCTTCCTTATGTATCTGATGAATTATTGGATGTATTATGATGAATCATGATTGAATTAATAGAAGATTTTGAGATAGAGTTAGAATTAGAAGAAGAAAACTAAGAGAAATGAATGGATGAGGGTGCTGTCTTGGTGGAGATTCCACGGCAGTTCGTACGGCGGAGCGTACGGCGCCGCCTACAATCGGTCAAATCCGGTGAAACCATTTTTATATGAAAGTAGACATTCAGGGATTTCCATGGATATATGATAAAAGGTTATTGGATCAGTATTGAGAGAGATACGAATTTTTGAAGTTTAGCCTAGGGTTCAGGATTTTCATCTGAGCAGGGTGACATGAGGAGAGTATAGCTCACCCTATACAATTCCAAATTGAGTGAAACCAGTTTTGTTAGAAAGCCTACACATAGGGGAACATCTCAGTGTGAAATTCCGAGTTTGTTATGGTCCCAATTGTTCCCAGTGATTCGAGGAAGTTGTCCTATGTCTAATCCAGACCAAAACAGGGTAGTTCAGGAAGGTCGACTTTCAGGACTTATAACTCGAGGTGTACTTAAGCAAATGGAGTAATACTTGTGGCAAATGAAAGGTTGTCCTGTTAGCTTTGATATGAGATGAATTTCGTAAGATTTGAGCTTAGTTTCGATTTTTAGTGAATTTATATTCCCAGGAGTGTAATTTGGGCTAGTGACTGAACAGGCTGAGGTAAAAGTTGAATATCTTGATTTATATAAATCAGAATGACATGGGACCAAAGAGGTTAGAAAGTAGACATATAGAACTATGACATATCCAAATTTCAGATTTAAATGAGTTGAATAGAGATAAAGGTGGATTGTACAAGATTCGGGCAGAACCGAATAGAATTGGCAGGATGGCCAAAATGATAATTTTACAAGTATTAGTGAAACCTATAAAGTTTGAGTTGAGGATTACCAGTTTGACATTGATATATATATGTGTTAAGTTGATTATGTTGCTATGACTAATTTGTCCGTGAGAGCTGGCACTATTCATGGGGAACCGGACCTGATCCATTATGCTGCCGGATTTACGGCAGAAGTACGTTACGAATATGTACGTGAAGATCATGTGTGCAATGACGTATGAAAATGAATGATGTATAGGTGCCGTCAATATGACTATGCATGACCTTATATGAGAATGAGAAGCCATGAGTACATTAAATGTGAATCCCTTCACTCGGAGGCAGTTAATTGAATCCCTCCTTGTGAAGGCAGTTAAATGATAAAGATATGAATCCCTTCACTTGGAGACAGTTGCACTTTGAATCCCTCCCTGTGAAGGCAGCTACCCTTTACCTTGGAGGCACGTGGTCAGATGAGATCCCTCAATTTTGAGGCACGTGACCAGAAGAGATCCCTTCAATTAGAGGCACGTGACCAGAATGAGTCCCTCCAAGACTAGAGGCACGTGAATCCCCTTGCAGGTGAGTCGGTGTGACGACGGTCACGGGTGAAGCTGACGAGCTCACTCCAAGGCCAGACTACCCAAGGGCAGTAAATGCACCCTAGGGACGGCGATACGTAACGCCTAGGTGTGCCAAGTAAAAGCTAAAGATTAAAGACTAAAGATTAAAGATTAAAGTTATGTGCAGATGTTATGTTCCCAGCATATTGATGTTATGTGAGTGTCTTAGTATGTTGTAGTTCCAGTAAAGTATAGGTAGAAGTTATGCCTCTGGTACATTGATGCTATCGTACTTTATGGTATTTCGGTTATTAGTCCTAATATAATTCATGACTTGATTTTTATGGGTTCTCTCATATGCCAAGTGTATGATTAAAATAGACTTTGCTTCGGATGACATATCTTCGAACTATAAAATTGAACAATATATATTCACCTTTTTCTTAATAAATCGAAGCAAACTAGAGATAACAGCGATGACACTACTTATGATACTTAGAGAATCCTACTGAGAATTTACGATTCTCACTCCTATTTCCGTGTTGTCTCCAGATAGTTTCAGAAGTTTGAAGGCCGAGGTTCTTTGTCGGACAAGGTCCGGTCAGATAATAACTCTAGGGTATAGTACTATGACTTAAGCATAGTACTGTACTGAGGAGGATGTTACACTTTAAGTTCTTTTGGCCAATGATTGGAATCAAATCTTAATCATTAAGAAATTGGTTTCTATTTGTCCTTTAAGTTCATTTGGTCATTGATTGGAAGTAAGTCTTAGTTCATAATGAATTGGTTTCTCTTTGTCCTTTAAGCTCTTTTGGCCATTGATTGGAATCGAGTCTTAATCATTAACGAATTGGACTCTCTTTGTCTTTTAAGTTATTTTCGCCATTGATTGGAATCAAGTCTTAATCATTCAGGAATTGGTTACTCTTTGTCCTTTAAGTTCTTTTGGCAAATGATTGGAATCAAATCTTAATCAATAAGAAATTGATTTCTATTTGTCCTTTAAGTTCTTTTGGTCATTGATTCGAAGTAAGTCTTAGTTCATAATGAATTGGATTCTCTTTGTCCTTTAAGTTCTTTTGGCCGTTGATTGGAATCAAGTCTTAATTATTAAGGAACTGGATTCCCTTTGTCTTTTAAGTTAATTTGGCCAGTGATTGGAATCAAGTTTTAATCATTAAGGAATTGGTTTCTCGTTGTCCTTTAAGTTCTATTGGCCATTTATTCGAATCAAATCTTAATCATTAAGGAATTGGTTTCTATTTGCCCTTTAAGTTCTTTTGGCCATTGATTGGAAGTAAGTCTTAGTTCATAATGAATTAGATTCTCTTTGTCTTTTAAGTTCTTTTGGCCATTGATTGGAACCAAGTCTTAATCCTTAATGAATTGTTTTCCCTTTGTCCTTTTAGTTCTTTTGGCCAATGATTGGAATCAAGTCTTAATCATTAAGGAATTGGTTACTCTTTGTCCTTTAAGTTCTTTTGGCAAATGATTGGAATCAAATTTTAATCATTAAGAAATTGATTTCTATTTGTCATTTAAGTTCTTTTGGCCATTGATTGGAATCAAGTCTTAATCATTAAGGAATTGGATTCACTTTGTCTTTTAAGTTCTTTTGGCCATTGATTGGAATCAAGTCTTAATCATTAAGGAATTGGTTACTCTTTGTCCTTTAAGTTCTTTTCGCAAATGATTGGAATCAAATCTTAATCATTAAGAAATTGATTTCTATTTGTCCTTTAAGTTCTTTTGGCCATTGATTCGAAGTAAGTCTTAGTTCATCATGAATTGCATTCTCTTTGTCTTTTAAGTTCTTTTGGCCATTGATTGGAATCAAGTCTTAATCATTAAGGAATTGGTTTCTATTTGTCCTTTAATTTCTTTTGGCCATTGATTGGAAGTAAGTCTTAGTTCATAATGAATTGGATTCTCTTTGTCCTTTAAGTTCTTTTGGCCGTTGATTGGAATCAAGTCTTAATCATTAAGGAATTGGATTCACTTTGTCCTTTAAGTTCTTTTGGCCATTGATTGGAATCAAGTCTTAATCATTAAGGAATTGGTTACTCTTTGTCCTTTAAGTTCTTTTGGCAAATGATTGGAATCAAATCTTAATCATTAAGAAATTGATTTCTATTTGTCCTTTAAGTTCTTTTGGCCATTGATTGGAAGTAAGTCTTAGTTCATAATGAATTAGATTCTCTTTGTCTTTCAAGTTCTTTTGGCCATTGATTGGAACCAAGTCTTAATCCTTAATGAATTAGATTCTCTTTGTCTTTCAAGTTCTTTTGGCCATTGATTGGAACCAAGTCTTAATCCTTAATGAATTGTTTTCCCTTTGTCCTTTTAGTTCTTTTGGCCAATGATTGGAATCAAGTCTTAATCATTAAGGAATTGGTTTCTATTTGTCCTTTAAGCTCTTTTGGCCATTGATTCGAAGTCAGTCTTAGTTCATAATGAATTGGTTTCTCTTTGTCCTTTAACTTTCTTTTGGCCATTGATTGGAATCAAGTCTTGATCATTAAGGAATTGGTTTCTCTTTGTCCTTTAATTTCTTTGGCCAATGATTGGAATCAAGTCTTAATCATTAAGGAATTGGTTACTCTTTGTCCTTTAAGTTCTTTTGGCAAATGATTGGAATCAAATTTTAACCATTAAGAAATTGATTTCTATTTGTCCTTTAAGTTCTTTTGGCCGTTGATTGGAATCAAGTCTTAATCATTAAGGAATTGGTTACTCTTTGTCCTTTAAGTTCTTTTGGCCATTGATTCGAAGTAAGTCTTAGTTCATCATGAATTGGATTCTCTTTGTCTTTTAAGTTCTTTTGGCCATTGATTGGAATCAAGTCTTAATCATTAAGGAATTGGTTTCTATTTGTCCTTTAATTTCTTTTGGCCATTGATTGGAAGCAAGTCTTAGTTCATAATGAATTGGATTCTCTTTGTCCTTTAAGTTCTTTTGGCCGTTGATTGGAATCAAGTCTTAATCATTAAGGAATTGGATTCACTTTGTCTTTTAAGTTCTTTTGGCCATTGATTGGAATCAAGTCTTAATCATTAAGGAATTGGTTACTCTTTGTCCTTTAAGTTCTTTTGGCAAAGGATTGGAATCAAATCCTAATCATTAAGAAATTGATTTCTATTTGTCCTTTAAGTTCTTTTGGCCATTGATTCGAAGTAAGTCTTAGTTCATCATGAATTGGATTCTCTTTGTCTTTTAAGTTCTTTTGGCCATTGATTGGAATCAAGTCTTAATCATTAAGGAATTGGTTTCTATTTGTCCTTTAATTTCTTTTGGCCATTGATTGGAAGCAAGTCTTAGCTCATAATGAATTGGATTCTCTTTGTCCTTTAAGTTCTTTTGGCCATTGATTGGAATCAAGTCTTATTCATTAAGGAATTGGATTCACTTTGTCCTTTAAGTTCTTTTGGCCGTTGATTGGAATCAAGTCTTAATCATTAAGGAATTGGATTCACTTTGTCTTTTAAGTTCTTTTGGCCATTGATTGGAATCAAGTCTTAATCATTAAGGAATTGGTTACTCTTTGTCCTTTAAGTTCTTTTGGCAAATGATTGGAATCAAATCTTAATCATTAAGAAATTGATTTCTATTTGTCCTTTAAGTTCTTTTAGCCATTGATTCGAAGTAAGTCTTAGTTCATCATGAACTAGATTCTCTTTGTCTTTTAAGTTCTTTTGGCCATTGATTGGAATCAAGTCTTCATCATTAAGGAATTGGTTTCTATTTGTCCTTTAATTTCTTTTGGCCGTTGATTGGAATCAAGTCTTAATCATTAAGGAATTGGATTCTCTTTGTCCTTTAAGTTCTTTTGGCAAATGATTGGAATCAAATTTTAATCATTAAGAATTTGATTTCTATTTGTCCTTTAAGTTCTTTATGCCGTTGATTGGAATCAAGTCTTAATCATTAAGGAATTGGATTCACTTTGCCTTTTAAGTTCTTTTTGCCGTTGATTGGAAGTAAGTCTTAATCATGATGAATTGGATTCACTTTGTCTTTTAAGTTCTTTTGGCCATTGATTGGAATCAAGTCTTAATCATTGAGGAATTGGTTGCTCTTTGTCCTTTAAGTTCTTTTCGCAAATGATTCGAAGTAAGTCTTAGTTCATCATGAATTGGTTTCTCTTTGTCCTTTAACTTTCTTTTGGCCATTGATTGGAATCATGTTTTGATCATTAAGGAATTGGTTTCTCTTTGTCCTTTAATTTCTTTTGGCCAATGATTGGAATCAAGTCTTAATCATTAAGGAATTGGTTACTCTTTGTCCTTTAAGTTCTTTTGGCAAATGATTGGAATCAAGTCTTAACCATTAAGAAATTGATTTCTATTTGTCCTTTAAGTTCTTTTGGCCATTGATTCGAAGTAAGTCTTAGTTCATCATGAATTGGATTCTCTTTGTCTTTTAAGTTCTTTTGGCCATTGATTGGAATCAAGTCTTAATCATTGTGGAATTGGTTTCTCTTTGTCCTTTAATTTCTTTTGGCCAATGATTGGAATCAAGTCTTAATTCATTCATGAACTGGATTCTCTTTGTCTTTTTAGTTCTTTTGGCCATTGATTGGAATCAAGTCTTCATCATTAAGGAATTGCTTTATATTTGTCCTTTAATTTCTTTTGGCCGTTGATTGGAATCAAGTCTTAATCATTAAGGAATTGGATTCACTTTGTCTTTTAAGTTCTTTTGGCCATTGATTGGAATCAAGTCTTAATCGTTAAGGAATTGGTTACTCTTTGTCTTTTAAGTTCATTTGGCCATTGATTGGAATCAAGTCTTAATCATTAAGGAATTGGATTCTCTTTGTCCTTTAAGCTCTTTTGGCCATTGATTCGAAGTAAGTCTTAGTTCATCATGAATTGGTTTCTCTTTGTCCTTTAACTTTCTTTTGGCCATTGATTGGAATCAAGTCTTGATCATTAAGGAATTGGTTTCTCTTTGTCCTTTAATTTCTTTGGCCAATGACTGGAATCAAGTCTTAATCATTAAGGAATTGAATTCACTTTGTCTTTTAAGTTCTTTTGGCCATTGATTGGAATCAAGTCTTAATCATTAAGAAATTGATTTCTATTTGTCCTTTAAGTTCTTTTGGCCGTTGATTGGAATCAAGTCTTAATCATTAAGGAATTGGTTACTCTTTGTCCTTTAAGTTCTTTTGGCAACGGATTGGAATCAAATCCTATTCATTAAGAAATTGATTTCTATTTGTCCTTTAAGTTCTTTTAGCCATTGATTCGAAGTAAGTCTTAGTTCATCATGAATTGGATTCTCTTTGTCTTTTAAGTTCTTTTGGCCATTGATTGGAATCAAGTCTTCATCATTAAGGAATTGGTTTCTATTTGTCCTTTAATTTCTTTTGGCCGTTGATTGGAATCAAGTCTTAATCATTAAGGAATTGGTTACTCTTTGTCCTTAAAGTTCTTTTCGCAAATGATTGGAATCAAATTTTAATCATTAAGAAATTGATTTCTATTTGCCCTTTAAGTTCTTTTGGCCATTGGTTGGAATCACGTCTTAATCCTTAAGGAATTGGATTCACTTTGTCCTTTAAGTTCTTTTGGTCATTGATTGGAAGTAAGTCTTAGTTCATAGTCAATTAGATTCTCTTTGTCTTTTAAGTTCTTTTGGCTATTGATTGGAATCAAGTCTTAATCATTATGGAATTGGTTTCTCTTTGTCCTTTAATTTCTTGTGGCCAATGATTGGAATCAAGTCTTAATCATTAAGGAATTGGTTACGCTTTGTCCTTTAAGTTCTTTTGGCAAATGATTGGAATCAAATTTTAATCATTAAGAAATTGATTTCTATTTGTCCTTTAAGTTCTTTTCGCCGTTGATTGGAATCAACTCTTAATCATTAAGGAATTGGATTCACTTTGTCTTTTAAGTTATTTTGTCCATTGATTGGAATCAAGTCTTAATCATTAAAGAGTTGGTTTCTCTTTGTTCTTTAAGTTCTTCTAGCTATTGATTGGAATCAAATCTTAATCATTAAGGAATTGGTTTCTATTTCTCCTTTAAGTTCTTTTGGTCATTGATTGGAAGTAAGTCTTAGTTCATAATCAATTAGATTCTCTTTGTCTTTTAAGTTCTTTTGGCCATTGATTGGAATCAAGTCTTAATCATTAAGGAATTGGTTACTCTTTGTCCTTTAAGTTCTTTTGGCAAATGATTGGAATCAAATTTTAATCATTAAGAAATTGATTTCTATTTGTCCTTTAAGTTCTTTTGGCCGTTGATTGGAATCATGTCTTAATCATTAAGGAATTGGATTCACTTTGTCTTTTAAGTTCTTTTGGCCATTGATTGGAATCAAGTCTTAATCATTAAGGAGTTGTTTACTCTTTGTCCTTTAAGTTCTTTTCGCAAATGATTGGAATCAAATCTTAGTCATTAAGAAATTGATTTCTATTTGTCCTTTAAGTTCTTTTGGCCATTGATTCGAAGTAAGTCTTAGTTCATCATGAATTGGATTCTCTTTGTCTTTTAAGTTCTTTTGGCCATTGATTGGAATCAAGTCTTAATCATTAAGGAATTGGTTTCTATTTGTCCTTTAATTTCTTTTGTGTAACACCCTCCCAAGCACAGTACTATGCTTAAGTCATAGTACCACACCCTGGAGCTGTTATCGTTACTCTGAGCTTATTCTCATCCGACAAAGAACTTCACTGCCTTTCGGAAACTTCTACAATCATTTGGAGACAACATGGAAATAGGAGTGAGAATTATAAAATTCCCAGTAGGATTCTCCAATTTTCATACATAGTGTCATCATGGTCGTCTCCAGTTTGCTTCAGTTTACTTTGAAAAAGGTGAACATGCTGCTCAAACTGTTTAATTTTACATTTCGAAAAAATGTCTTATCCGAAGCAAAGTTCATTTTTGTTCATATACTGGTCCTTTGGGAAAGTGTACACAAGGTTAATTCATGAATAATACCATGGATAATAAGTTCAACATATAAAACGCATATAGCATTAATCTAATGGGAACATCACATCTGTACCTCACTTAACTTGCACTGGAATTCATACATATACATAAAATTTTACTTTTCTTTCATTCGGCACACCTAGGCGTTACGTATCGCCGTCCCCAGGGTGCTTAGATCTGTCTACACTTGAGCGTTATGTGTCACCGTCCTCAAGTGCAGTGTCATACCATATTCCAGAGTATGATCGCCATGTCATACCCCATCAGAGCGTGATCGCCATGTCACGTTCCTTAGGAAGATGGGATCCTCATGCTATATTCCAGAGTATGATCGCCATGTCATACCCTATCAGAGCGTGATCGCCATGTCACGTTCCTTAGGAATATAGACTCATCATTATATCTTTACATGCCACATTCCAGAGTATGATCGCCATGTCATACCCCGTCGGAGCGTGATCGCCATGTCACGTCCCTTAGGAATATGGGATCTTCATTCGGTACTTACACTAGCTGGGTTATGCCATGCCTCATGTAAGTCCTACCCCTATACTCACACTAGCTGGGTCGATGTCATGCCTCATGTGATTGGGGTGCTTGCATATACTTTAATCTTTAGTCTTTAGTCTTTTACTTGGCACACCTAGGCGTTACGTATCGCCGTCCCTAGGGTGCATTTACGCTCTTGGGTAGCTTTGGCCTTGGAGTGAGCTCGTCGACTTCACCGTGGTGACCGTCTGCCACACCGACTCACCCACAAGGGGACCCACTGCCTCTAGGTTGGAGGGACCCAATGTGCAACTGCCTCAAACATAGAGGGACCCAAGTCTTTAGCTGCCTTCACAAGGAGGGACCCATGTGCAACTGCCTCTAGGTGAAGGGACCCATGTCTTTATCATTTAACTGCCTTCACAGGGAGGGACCTCAATTAACTGCCTCCGAGTGAAGGGACCCACATTCAATATATTTACATTCTTTCATTCTCATGCATATTCAAGCATAGTCATACTGAGTGTACTCATACATATACTTCATTTATTTTCATGTATCATTGCACACATGATTTTCACGTACATGTTCATTACATATAAAGGCCCGTAGCCTCCTTACCAATTTACCGGTACTCATGCATATGCTACATCACTTACCCTCACATACCTCATAACATAATTATGTCATTCTTGAATATAGGGTTTCTATATACCCATTTAAACTTTAATTCATCCTTACATCTAAACATTCATAGCTTCTTAGACTTACCAGTAAATCGGCGACATGATGAGAATCAGCTCCGCCTCCCCATGAATAGTGCCAGTTCACATAGATAGTTCAGTCATAGTAATATAATCAATCTATTCATATATATATGAATTAATATAAAACTGGCAATCCTCAACTCAAACCTTATGTGTTTCACTAGCACTTGTCAGATTATCATTTTGGCCATTCCGCCAATTCTATTCGGTTCTGCCCGAATCTTGTATAATCCACCTTTATCTCTATTCAACTCATTTACATCTGAAATTTGGATATATCATAGCTCTATATGTCTACTTTCTAACCTCTTTGGTCCCATGTCATTCTGATTTATATAAATCAACATACTCACCTTTTACTTCAGCCTGTTCAGTCACTAGCCTGAATTATACTCCTGGGAATATAAATTCACTAAAAATCGAAACTAAGCTCAAATCTTACGAAGTTGGTCTCATATCAAAGCTAACAGGACAACCTTTCGTTTGCCACAAGTTTCACTCCATTTGCTTAAGTACATCTCTAGATATAAGTCCTGAAAGTTGACCTTCCTGAACTACCCTGTGTGGGTCTGAATTAGACATAGGACAAATTCCTCGAATCACTGGGAACAATTGGGACCATAACAAACTCAGAATCTTATATTGGGATGTTCCCCTGTGTGTAAGCTTTCCAACAAAATTATTTTCACTCGATTTGGAGTTGTATAGGGTGAGTTACACCCTCCTCATGTCACCCTGCCCGGATGAAAATCCTAAACCCTAGGTCAAACTTCAAAAATTCATATCTCTCTCAATACTAACCCAATAACCTTATATGATATATCTATGGAAAGCCCCGAATGTCTACTTTCACCTAAAAATCGTTTCATCGGATTTGACTGATTGTAGGCGGCGCCGTACACTCCGTCGTACGGACTGCCGTGGACTCTCCACCAAGACAGCACCCTCATCCATGTACTTCTCTTAGTTTCCTTCTTCTAACCTTAATCCCAACTCAATATTTCATGTTAATTCAATCATGATCCATCATAATACATCTATTAACTCATCAAATACATGAAGAAGAATACAAGTTCATACAGCCATAGGGCAAATAATTCAAGAATAAAAAGTAGAATCCTACCTCTTTGGAGTATGATTTGAGCTAGGTGCTGAAACTTGGAGTGTTAGAGCCTTACTAAGCTTGAAGGAGTAATGGAGTTGGAGAAGAGAAAAGAGAGCTGAACAAGGGAGAAAGTGGCGTAGAAATGGGGCTGAATGAGAGAAAGAGATGAGTTTATAAGCTTGAGGTGGTAGTTAACTTGGAGGGCTTTGATTGGCTGAATTTTCTTGTGGACAGAATTTAGCTACGTCTCACTTTCAGAGTAACTTGCCGCCATACTGTTTGAAATCGGAACTCGCATTTACTCTATTTCAAGTCGGAACTCATCCCTATTATACTTGAGGTCGGAACTCGTGCCGTTTTTACTTGAGCTTGGAGCTGAAGACTAATGTCGGAAATCGTACCAGCTTGTTTGTGACTTGGGGAAATCTTTGTAGCAAGGTCGGAGGTCGGAAGTCATACAATTCCCATTCATATAATCTCGGAACTCCCTATTTGAACTCGGGGAATGCCAATGCTGGATGTAAAATCGGAGCTCGTGTGACTGAAGATTTGCTCAAGGGTCCGAACTCGTGTCCATTCCAATTGAGTTCAACACTAAGGTCGGAACTCGGGAATTCGAGTCACATTTCCAAACACAAGTTCTTAAACTCGGAAGTCGGTATCTTGCATTTTGATTATATCGGAAACCGTGTATAAATACCTTTGAGACATGAAGTCGGAAGTCGTGAAGTAGTAGATTATGCCACTTGAAGTCGGAGGTCGGAAATTATGCCCAATATAATTCTAAGTCGGAAATCGGTCATAATCAAGATTGAAGATTAAATCGGAAGTCGGACAGGATGTGAAGTCGGGAATTGTGTGGAATCCAAAGGCGAACTCGGAACTCGTAATTAATCCTCTTATCTGAGTGTTCAAGGATGAAAGTCGGAAATCGGGGATGGTCAATCCTGCTGGCGAAGTCGTAACTCGGAAATCGGGATGTTACATTTTGGCCATTGATTGGAAGTAAGTCTTAGTTCATAGTGAATTGGATTCTCTTTATCCTTTAAGTTCTTTTGGCCGTTGATTGGAATCAAGTCTTAATCATTAAGGAATTGGATTCTCTTTGTCTTTTAAGTTATTTTGGCCATTGATTGGAATCAAGTCTTAATCATTAAGGAATTGGTTTCTCTTTGTCCTTTAAGTTCTTTTGGCAAATGATTGGAATCAAATCTTAATCATTAAGAAATTGATTTCTATTTGTCCTTTAAGTTCTTTTCGCCATTGATTCGAAGTAAGTCTTAGTTCATCATGAATTGGATTCTCTTTGTCTTGTAAGTTCTTTTGGCCGTTGATTGGAATCAAGTCTTAATCATTAAGGAATTGGATTCTCTTTGTCTTTTAAGTTATTTTGTCCATTGATTGGAATCAAGTCTTAATCATTAAAGAATTGGTTCCTCTTTGTCTTTTAAGTTCTTCTGGCTATTGATTGGAATCAAATCTTAATCATTAAGGAATTGGTTTCTATTTCTCCTTTAAGTTCTTTTGGTCAATGATTAGAAGTAAGTCTTAGTTCATAATCAATTAGATTCTCTTTGACTTTTAAGTTCTTTTGGCCATTGATTGGAATCAAGACTTAATCATTATGGAATTGGTTTCTCTTTGTCCTTTAATTTCTTTTGGCCAATGATTGGAATCAAGTCTTAATCATTAAGGAATTGGTTACCCTTTGTCCTTTAAGTTCTTTTGGCAAATGATTGGAATCAAATTTTAATCATTCAGAATTTGATTTCTATTTGTCCTTTAAGTTCTTTATGCCGTTGATTGGAATCAAGTCTTAATCATTAAGGAATTGGATTCACTTTGTCTTTTAAGTTCTTTTGGCCGTTGATTGGAATCAAGTCTTAATCATTAAGGAATTGGATTCACTTTGTCTTTAAAGTTCTTTTGGCCATTGATTGGAAGTAAGTCTTAGTTCATAATGAACTAGTTCCTCTTTGTCCTTTAAGTTCTTTTGGTCATTAATTGGAATCAAGTGTTAATCGTTAAGGAATTGGATTCTCATTGTCTTTTAAGTTATTTTGGCCAGTGATTGGAATCAAGTCTAAAACATTAAGGAATTGGTTTCTATTTGTCCTTTAAGTTCTTTTGGCCATTGATTAGAAGTGAGTCTTAGTTCATAATGAATTGGTTTCTCTTTGTCCTTTAATTTCTTTTGGCCATTGATTGGAACCAAGTCTTAATCCTTAATGAATTGTTTTCCCTTTGTCCTTTTAGTTCTTTTGGCCAATGATTGGAATCAAGTCTTAATCATTAAAGAATTGGTTTCTCTTTGTCCTTTAAGTTCTTCTGGCTATTGTTTGGAATCAAATCTTAATCATTAAGGAATTGGTTTCTATTTCTCCTTTAAGTTCTTTTGGTCATTGATTGGAAGCAAGCCTTAGTTCATAATCAATTAGATTGTCTTTGTCTTTTAAGTTCTTTTGGCCATTGATTGGAATCAAGTCTTAATCATTATGGAATTGGTTTCTCTTTGTCCTTTAATTTCTTTTGGCCAATGATTGGAATCAAGTCTTAATCATTAAGGAATTGGTTACTCTTTCTCCTTTATGTTCTTTTGGCAAATGATTGGAATCAAATTTTAATCATTAAGAAATTGATTTCTATTTGCCCTTCAAGTACTTTTGGTCGGTGACTGGAATCAAGTCTTAATCATTAAGGAATTGGATTCACTTTGTCTTTTAAGTTATTTCGGCCAGTGATTGGAATCAAGTCTTAAACATAGGGGAATTGGTTTCTCCTTGTCCTTTAAGTTCTTTTGGCCGTTTATTGGTATCAAATCTTAATCATTAAGGAATTGGTTTCTCTTTGTCTTTTAAGTTATTTTGGCCAGTGATTGGAATCAAGTCTTAATCATTAAGGAATTGGTTTCTCGTTGTCCTTTAAGTTCTATTGGCCATTTATTCGAATCAAATCTTAATCATTAAGGAATTGGTTTCTATTTGTCCTTTAAGTTCTTTTGGCCATTGATTGGAAGTAAGTCTTAGTTCATAATGAATTGGTTTCTCTTTGTCCTTTAAGCTCTTTTGGCCGTTGATTGTAATCGAGTCTTAATCATTAACGAATTGGATTCTCTTTGTCTTTTAAGTTATTTTGGCCAGCGATTGGAATCAAGTCTTAATCATTAAGGAATTGGTTTCTCGTTGTCCTTTACGTTCTATTAGCCATTTATTCGAATCAAATCTTAATCATTAAGGAATTGGTTTCTATTTGTCCTTTAAGTTCTTTTGGCCATTGATTGGATGTAAGTCTTAGTTCATAATGAATTAGATTCTCTTTGTCTTTTAAGTTCTTTTGGCCATTGATTGGAACCAAGTCTTAATCCTTGATGAATTGTTTTCCCTTTGTCCTTTTAGTTCTTTTGGCCAATGATTGGAATCAAGTCTTAATCATTAAGGAATTGGTTTCTAATTGTCCTTTAAGTTCTTTTGGCCATTGAATGGAAATATGTCTTAGCTCATAATGAATTGGTTTCTCTTTGTCCTTTAATTTCTTTGGGCCATTGATTGGAACCAAGTCTTGATACATAATGAATTGTTTTCCCTTTGTCCTTTTAGTTCTTTTGGCGAGTGATTGGAATCAAGTCTTAAACATTAAGGAATTGGTTTCAATTTGTCCTTTAATTTCTTTTGGTCATTTATTGCAAGTAAGTCATAGTTCATAATGAATTGGATTCTCTTTGTCCTTTAAGTTCTTTTGGCCATTGACTGGAATAAAGTCTTAATCATTAAGTAATTGGATTCTCTTTGTCTTTTAAGTTATTTTGGCCATTGATTAGAATCAAGTCTTAATCATTAAAGAATTGGTTTCTCTTTGTCCTTTAAGTTCTTCTG
Source organism: Pterocarpus santalinus (assembly GCA_031439595.1). Lineage (NCBI taxonomy): Eukaryota > Viridiplantae > Streptophyta > Magnoliopsida > Fabales > Fabaceae > Pterocarpus > Pterocarpus santalinus. The sequence goes on from CM062525.1 coordinate 34,753,273, forward strand.
GCTATTGATTGGAATCAAATCTTAATCATTAAGGAATTGGTTTCTATTTCTCCTTTAAGTTCTTTTGGTCATTGATTGCAAGTAAGCCTTAGTTCATAATCAATTAGATTGTCTGTCTTTTAAGTTCTTTTGGCCATTGATTGGAATCAAGTCTTAATCATTATGGAATTGGTTTCTCTTTGTCCTTTAATTTCTTTTGGCCAATGATTGGAATCAAGTCTTAATCATTAAGGAATTGGTTACTCTTTCTCCTTTATGTTCTTTTGGCAAATGATTGGAATCAAATTTTAATCATTAAGAAATTGATTTCTATTTGCCCTTCAAGTACTTTTGGTCGGTGACTGGAATCAAGTCTTAATCATTAAGGAATTGGATTCACTTTGTCTTTTAAGTTATTTCGGCCAGTGATTGGAATCAAGTCTTAAACATAGGGGAATTGGTTTCTCCTTGTCCTTTAAGTTCTTTTGGCCGTTTATTGGTATCAAATCTTAATCATTAAGGAATTGGTTTCTCTTTGTCTTTTAAGTTATTTTGGCCAGTGATTGGAATCAAGTCTTAATCATTAAGGAATTGGTTTCTCGTTGTCCTTTAAGTTCTATTGGCCATTTATTCGAATCAAATCTTAATCATTAAGGAATTGGTTTCTATTTGTCCTTTAAGTTCTTTTGGCCATTGATTGGAAGTAAGTCTCAGTTCATAATGAATTGGTTTCTCTTTGTCCTTTAATTTCTTTTGGCCATTGATTGGAATCGAGTCTTAATCCTTAATGAATTGTTTTCCCTTTGTCCTTTTAGTTCTTTTGGCCAGTGATTGGAATCAAGTCTTAAACATGAAGAAATTGCTTTCTATTTGTCCTGTAAGTTCTTTTGGCCATTGATTGGAGGTAAGTCTCAGTTCATAATGAATTGGTTTCTCTTTGTCCATTAAGGTCTTTTGGCCATTGATTGGAATCAAATCTTAATCATTAAGGAATTGGATTCTCTTTGTCTTTTAAGTTATTTTGGCCATTGATTGGAATCAAGCCTAAATCATTAAAGAATTGGTTTCTCTTTGTCCTTTAAGTTCTTCTGGCCATTGATTGGAATCAAATATTAATCATTAAGGAATTGGTTTCTATTTCTCCTTTAAGTTCTTTTGGCCATTGATTGGAAGTAAGTCTTAGTTCATAATAAATTAGATTCTCTTTGTCGTTTAAGTTCTTTTGGCCATTGATTGGAGTCAAGTCTCAATCATTAAGGAATTGGTTTCTCTTTGTCCTTTAAGTTCTTTTGGCCATTGATTGGAATCAAATCTTAATCATTAAGAAATTGGTTTCTATTTGTACTTTAAGTTCTTTGGCCATTGATTGGAAGTAAGTCTTAGTTCATAATGAATTGGTTTCTCTTTGTCCTTTACGCTCTTTTGGCCGTTGATTGGAATCAAGTCTTAATCGTTAAGGAATTGGTTTCTATTTCTCCTTTCAGTTCTTTTGGCCATTGATTGGAAGTAAGTCTTAGTTCATAATGAATTAGATTCTCTTTGTCTTTTAAGTTCTTTTGGCCATTGATTGGAATCAAGCCTTAATCAATAAGTAATTGGTTTCTCTTTGTCCTTTAAGTTCATTTGGCCAATGACTAGAATCAAATCTTAATCGTTAAGAAATTGGTTTCTATTTGTCCTTTAAGTTCTTTTGGCCATTGATTGGAAGTAAGTCTTAGTTCATAATGAATTGGTTTCTCGTTGTCCTTTAACCTCTTTTGGCCTGTGATTGGAATCAAGTCTTAATCATAAACGTATTGGATTCTCTTTGTCTTTTATGTCCCTTTGGCCATTGATTGGAATCAAGTCTTAATCATTAAGGAATTGGTTTCTCTTTGTCCTTTATGTTCTTTTGGCCTTTGATTGGAAGTAAGTCTTGGTTCATAATGAATTGGTTCCTCTTTCTCCTTTTAGTTCTTTTGGCCATTGATTGGAACCAGGAGTTAATCGTTAAGGAATTGGATTCTCATTGCCTTTCAAGTTATTTTGGCCAGTGATTGGAATCAAGTCTAAAACATTAAGGAATTGGTTTCTATTTGTCCTTTAAGTTCTTTTGGCCATTAATTGGAAGTAAGTCTTAGTTCATAATGAACTGGTTCCTCTTTGTCCTTTAAGTTCTTTTGGTCATTGATTGGAATCAAATGTTAATCGTTAAGGAATTGGATTCCCTTTGTCCTTTTAGTTCTTTTGCCCAGTGATTGGAATCAAGTCTAAAACATTAAAGAATTGGTTTCTATTTGTCCTTTAAGTTCTTTTGGCCATTGATTGGAAGTAAGCCTTAGTTCATAATGAATTGGTTTCTCTTTGTCCTTTAATTTCTTTTGGCCATTGATTGGAACCAAGTCTTAATCATTAAGGAATTGGTTTCTCTTTGTCCTTTAAGTTCTTTTGCCCATTGATTGGAGGTAAGTCTCAGTTCATCATGAATTGGTTTCTCTTTGTCCTTTAAGTTCTTTTGGTCATTGATTGGAAGTAAGCCTTAGTTCATAATGAATTGGTTTCTCTTTGTCCTTTAATTTCTTTTGGCCATTGATTGGAACCAAGTCTTAATCATTAAGGAATTGGTTTCTCTTTGTCCTTTAAGTTCTTTTGCCCATTGATTGGAGGTAAGTCTCAGTTCATCATGAATTGGTTTCTCTTTGTCCTTTTAGTTCTTTTGGCCATTGATTGGAATCAAGTCTTAATCATTAAGGAATTGGATTCTCTTTGTCTTTTAATTTATTTTGGCCATTGATTGGAATGAAGTCTTAATCATTAAAGAATTTGTTTCTCTTTGTCCTTTAAGTTCTTTTGGCCATTGATTGGAATCAAATCTTAATCATTAAGGAATTGGTTTCTATTTCTCCTTTTAGTTCTTTTGGCTATTGGTTGGAAGTAAGTCTTAGTTCATAACGAATTAGATTCTCTTTGTCTTTCAAGTTCTTTTGGCCATTGATTTGAATCAAGTCTTAATCATTAAGGAATTGGTTTCTATTTGTCCTTTAAGTTCTTTTGGCCATTGATTGGAAGTAAGTCTTAGTTCATAATGAACTGGTTCCTCTTTGTCCTTTAAGTTCTTTTGGTCATTGATTGGAATCAAGTGTTAATCGTTAAGGAATTGGATTCTCATTGTCTTTTAAGTTATTTTGGCCAGTGATTGGAATCAAGTCTAAAACATTAAGGAATTGGTTTCTATTTGTCCTTTAAGTTATTTTGGCCATTGATTAGAAGTAAGTCTTAGTTCATAATGAATTGGTTTCTCTTTGTCCTTTAATTTCTTTTGGCCATTGATTGGAACCAAGTCTTAATCCTTAATGAATAGTTCTCCCTTTGTCCTTTTAGTTCTTTTGGCTAGTGATTGGAATCAAGTCTTAAACATTAAGGAATTGGTTTCTATTTGTCCTTTAAGTTCTTTTGGTCATTGATTGGAGGTAAGTCTCTGTTCATAATAAATTGGTTTCTCTTTGTCCTTTAAATTCTTTTGGCCATTGATTGAAATCAAATCTTAATCATTAAGGAATTGGATTCTCTTTGTCTTTTAAGTTATTTTGGCCATTGATTGGAATCAAGTCTTAATCATTAAAGAATTGGTTTCTCTTTGTCCTTTAAGTTCTTCTAGCCATTGATTGGAATCAAATCTTAATCATTAAGGAATTGGTTTCTATTTCTCCTTTAAGTTCTTTTGGCCATTCATTGGAAGTAAGTCTTAGTTCATAACGAATTAGATTCTCTTTGTCTTTTAAGTTCTTTTGGCCATTGATTCGAATCAAGTCTTAATTATTAAGGAATTGGTTTCTCTTTGTCCTTTAAGTTCTTTTGGCCATTGATTGGAATCAAATCTTAAACATGAAGAAATTGCTTTCTATTTGTCCTGTAAGTTCTTTTGGCCATTGATTGGAGGTAAGTCTCAGTTCATAATGAATTGGTTTCTCTTTGTCCATTAAGGTCTTTTGGCCATTGATTGGAATCAAATCTTAATCATTAAGGAATTGGATTCTCTTTGTCTTTTAAGTTATTTTGGCCATTGATTGGAATCAAGCCTAAATCATTAAAGAATTGGTTTCTCTTTGTCCTTTAAGTTCTTCTGGCCATTGATTGGAATCAAATATTAATCATTAAGGAATTGGTTTCTATTTCTCCTTTAAGTTCTTTTGGCCATTGATTGGAAGTAAGTCTTAGTTCATAATAAATTAGATTCTCTTTGTCGTTTAAGTTCTTTTGGCCATTGATTGGAGTCAAGTCTCAATCATTAAGGAATTGGTTTCTCTTTGTCCTTTAAGTTCTTTTGGCCATTGATTGGAATCAAATCTTAATCATTAAGAAATTGGTTTCTATTTGTACTTTAAGTTCTTTTGGCCATTGATTGGAAGTAAGTCTTAGTTCATAATGAATTGGTTTCTCTTTGTCCTTTACGCTCTTTTGGCCGTTGATTGGAATCAAGTCTTAATCATTAAGGAATTGGTTTCTATTTCTCCTTTCAGTTCTTTTGGCCAATGATTGGAAGTAAGTCTTAGTTCATAATGAATTAGATTCTCTTTGTCTTTTAAGTTCTTTTGGCCATTGATTGGAATCAAGCCTTAATCAATAAGTAATTGGTTTCTCTTTGTCCTTTAAGTTCATTTGGCCAATGACTAGAATCAAATCTTAATCGTTAAGAAATTGGTTTCTATTTGTCCTTTAAGTTCTTTTGGCCATTGATTGGAAGTAAGTCTTAGTTCATAATGAATTGGTTTCTCGTTGTCCTTTAACCTCTTTTGGCCTGTGATTGGAATCAAGTCTTAATCATAAACGTATTGGATTCTCTTTGTCTTTTATGTCCCTTTGGCCATTGATTGGAATCAAGTCTTAATCATTAAGGAATTGGTTTCTCTTTGTCCTTTATGTTCTTTTGGCCTTTGATTGGAAGTAAGTCTTAGTTCATAATGAATTGGTTCCTCTTTCTCCTTTTAGTTCTTTTGGCCATTGATTGGAACCAGGAGTTAATCGTTAAGGAATTGGATTCTCATTGCCTTTCAAGTTATTTTGGCCAGTGATTGGAATCAAGTCTAAAACATTAAGGAATTGGTTTCTATTTGTCCTTTAAGTTCTTTTGGCCATTAATTGGAAGTAAGTCTTAGTTCATAATGAACTGGTTCCTCTTTGTCCTTTAAGTTCTTTTGGTCATTGATTGGAATCAAATGTTAATCGTTAAGGAATTGGATTCCCTTTGTCCTTTTAGTTCTTTTGCCCAGTGATTGGAATCAAGTCTAAAACATTAAAGAATTGGTTTCTATTTGTCCTTTAAGTTCTTTTGGCCATTGATTGGAAGTAAGCCTTAGTTCATAATGAATTGGTTTCTCTTTGTCCTTTAATTTCTTTTGGCCATTGATTGGAACCAAGTCTTAATCATTAAGGAATTGGTTTCTCTTTGTCCTTTAAGTTCTTTTGCCCATTGATTGGAGGTAAGTCTCAGTTCATCATGAATTGGTTTCTCTTTGTCCTTTTAGTTCTTTTGGCCATTGATTGGAATCAAGTCTTAATCATTAAGGAATTGGATTCTCTTTGTCTTTTAATTTATTTTGGCCATTGATTGGAATGAAGTCTTAATCATTAAAGAATTTGTTTCTCTTTGTCCTTTAAGTTCTTTTGGCCATTGATTGGAATCAAATCTTAATCATTAAGGAATTGGTTTCTATTTCTCCTTTAAGTTCTTTTGGCAATTGATTGGAAGTAAGTCTTAGTTCATCATGAATTAGATTCTCTTTGTTCTTTAAGTTCTTTTGGCCATTGATTGGAATCAAGTTTTAATCGTAAAGGAATTGGATTCTCATTGTCTTTTGGGTTATTTTGGCCAGTGATTGGAATCAAGTCTAAAACATTAAGGAATTGGTTTCTATTTCTCCTTTAAGTTCTTTTAGCCATTGATTGGAAGTAAGTCTTAGTTCATAATCCATTGGTTCCTCTTTGTCCTTTTAGTTCTTTTGGTCATTGATTGGAATCAAGTGCTGATCGTTAAGGAATTGGATTCTCATTGTCTTTTAAGTTATTTTGGCCAGTCATTGGAATCAAGTCTGAAACACTAAAGAATTGCTTTCTATTTGTCCTTTAAGTTCTTTTGGCCATTGATTGGAATCAAATCTTAATCATTAATGAATTGGTTTCCCTTTGTCCCTTAAGTACATTTGGCCAAAGATTGGAATCAAATCTTAGTCATTAAGGCATTGGTTTCTATTTGTCCTTTAAGTTCTTTTGGCCATTGATTGGAAGTAAGTCTTAGTTCATAATGAATTGGTTTCTCTTTGCCCTTTAATTTCTTTTGGCCATTGATTGGAACCAAGTCTTAATCCTTAATGAATTGTTTTCTCTTTGTCCTTTTAGTTCTTTTGGCCAGTGATTGAAATCAAGTCTTAAACATTAAGGAATTGGTTTCTATTTGTCCTTTAAGTTCTTTTGCTCATTGATTGGAGGTAAGTCTCAGTTCAGAATGAATTGGTTTCTCTTTGCCCTTTAAATTCTTTTGGCCATTGATTGGAATCAAATCTTAATCATTAAGGAATTGGATTCTCATTGTCTTTTAAGTTATTTTGGCCAGTGATTGGAATCAAGTCTAAAACATTAAGGAATTGGTTTCTATTTGTCCTTTAAGTTCTTTTGGCCATTGATTAGAAGTAAGTCTTAGTTCATAATGAATTGGTTTCTCTTTGTCCTTTAATTTCTTTTGGCCATTGATTGGAACCAAGTCTTAATCCTTAATGAATTGTTTTCCCTTTGTCCTTTTAGTTCTTTTGGTCAGTGATTGGAATTAAGTCTTAATCATTATGGAATTGGATTCTCTTTGTCTTTTAAGTTATTTTGGCCATTGATTGGAATCAAGTCTTAATCATTAAAGAATTGCTTTCTCATTGTCCTTTAAGTTCTTCTAGCCATTGATTGGAATCAAATCTTAATCATTAAGGAATTGGTTTCTATTTCTCCTTTAAGTTCTTTTGGCCATTGATTGGAAGTAAGTCTTAGTTCATAACGAATTAGATTCTTTTTCTTTTAAGTTCTTTTGGCCATTGATTCGAATCAATTCTTAATCATTAAGGAATTGGTTTCTATTTGTCCTTTAAGTTCTTTTGGCCATTGATTGGAAGTAAGTCTTAGTTCATAATGAATTGGTTTCTATTTGTCCTCTAATTTCTTTTGGCCATTGATTGGAACCAAGTCTTAATCCTTAATGAATTGTTTTCCCTTTGTCCTTTTAGTTCTTTTGGCCAGTGATTGGAATCAAGTCTTAAACATTAAGGAATTGGTTTCTCTTTGTCCTTTAAATTCTTTTGGCCATTGATTGAAATCAAATCTTAATCATTAAGGAATTGGATTCTCTTTGTCTTTTAAGTTATTTTGGCCATTGATTGGAATCAAGTCTTAATCATTAAAGAATTGGTTTCTCTTTGTCCTTTAAGTTCTTCTAGCCATTGATTGGAATCAAATTTTAATCATTAAGGAATTGGTTTCTATTTCTCCTTTAAGTTCTTTTGGCCATTGATTGGAAGTAAGTCTTAGTTCATCATGAATTAGATTCTCTTTGTCCTTTAAGTTCTTTTGGCCATTGATTGGAACCAAGTCTTAGTCCTTAATGAATTGTTTTCCCTTTGTCCTTTTAGTTCTTTTGGCCAGTGAATGGAATCAAGTCTTAAACATTAAGGAATTGGTTTCTATTTGTCCTTTAAGTTCTTTTGGTCATTCATTGGAGGTAAGTCTCAGTTCATAATGAATTGGTTTCTCTTTGTCCTTTAAATTCTTTTGGCCATTGATTGAAATCAAATCTTAATCATTAAGGAATTGGATTCTCTTTGTCTTTTAAGTTATTTTGGCCATTGATTGGAATCAAGTCTTAATCATTAAAGAATTGGTTTCTCTTTGTCCTTTAAGTTCTTCTAGCCATTGATTGGAATCAAATCTTAATCATTAAGGAATTGGTTTCTATTTCTCCTTTTAGTTCTTTTGGCTATTGATTGGAAGTAAGTCTTAGTTCATAACGAATTAGATTCTCTTTGTCTTTCAAGTTCTTTTGGCCATTGATTTGAATCAAGTCTTAATCATTAAGGAATTGGTTTCTATTTGTCCTTTAAGTTCTTTTGGCCATTGATTGGAAGTAAGTCTTAGTTCATAATGAACTGGTTCCTCTTTGTCCTTTAAGTTCTTTTGGTCATTGATTGGAATCAAGTGTTAATCGTTAAGGAATTGGATTCTCATTGTCTTTTAAGTTATTTTGGCCAGTGATTGGAATCAAGTCTAAAACATTAAGGAATTGGTTTCTATTTGTCCTTTAAGTTATTTTGGCCATTGATTAGAAGTAAGTCTTAGTTCATAATGAATTGGTTTCTCTTTGTCCTTTAATTTCTTTTGGCCATTGATTGGAACCAAGTCTTAATCCTTAATGAATAGTTCTCCCTTTGTCCTTTTAGTTCTTTTGGCTAGTGATTGGAATCAAGTCTTAAACATTAAGGAATTGGTTTCTATTTGTCCTTTAAGTTCTTTTGGTCATTGATTGGAGGTAAGTCTCTGTTCATAATAAATTGGTTTCTCTTTGTCCTTTAAATTCTTTTGGCCATTGATTGAAATCAAATCTTAATCATTAAGGAATTGGATTCTCTTTGTCTTTTAAGTTATTTTGGCCATTGATTGGAATCAAGTCTTAATCATTAAAGAATTGGTTTCTCTTTGTCCTTTAAGTTCTTCTAGCCATTGATTGGAATCAAATCTTAATCATTAAGGAATTGGTTTCTATTTCTCCTTTAAGTTCTTTTGGCCATTCATTGGAAGTAAGTCTTAGTTCATAACGAATTAGATTCTCTTTGTCTTTTAAGTTCTTTTGGCCATTGATTCGAATCAAGTCTTAATTATTAAGGAATTGGTTTCTCTTTGTCCTTTAAGTTCTTTTGGCCATTGATTGGAATCAAATCTTAAACATGAAGAAATTGCTTTCTATTTGTCCTGTAAGTTCTTTTGGCCATTGATTGGAGGTAAGTCTCAGTTCATAATGAATTGGTTTCTCTTTGTCCATTAAGGTCTTTTGGCCATTGATTGGAATCAAATCTTAATCATTAAGGAATTGGATTCTCTTTGTCTTTTAAGTTATTTTGGCCATTGATTGGAATCAAGTCTTAATCATTAAAGAATTGGTTTCTCTTTGTCCTTTAAGTTCTTCTGGCCATTGATTGGAATCAAATATTAATCATTAAGGAATTGGTTTCTATTTCTCCTTTATGTTCTTTTGGCCATTGATTGGAAGTAAGTCTTAGTTCATAATAAATTAGATTCTCTTTGTCGTTTAAGTTCTTTTGGCCATTGAATGGAATCAAGTCTCAATCATTAAGGAATTGGTTTCTCTTTGTCCTTTAAGTTCTTTTGGCCATTGATTGGAATCAAATCTTAATCATTAAGAATTGGTTTCTATTTGTACTTTAAGTTCTTTTGGCCATTGATTGGAAGTAAGTCTTAGTTCATAATGAATTGGTTTCTCTTTGTCCTTTACGCTCTTTTGGCCGTTGATTGGAACCAAGTCTTAATCATTAATGAATTGGTTTTCCTTTTCTCCTTTTAGTTCTTTTGGCCAATGATTGGAATTAAGTCTTAATTCATATGGAATTGGATTCTCTTTGTCTTTTAAGTTATTTTGGCCAGTGATTGGAATCAAGTCTTAATCATTAAGGAATTGGTTTCTCTTTGTCCTTTAAGTTCTTTTGGCCATTGATTGGAATCAAATCTTAATCATTAAGGAATTGGTTTCTATTTGTCCTTTAAGTTCTTTTGGCCATTGATTGGAAGTAAGTCTTAGTTCATAATGAATTAGATTCTCTTTGTCTTTCAAGTTCTTTTGGCCATTGATTGGAATCAAGTCTTAATCATTAAGGAATTGGTTTCTCTTTGTCCTTTAAGTTCTTTTGGCCATTGATTGGAAGTAAGTCTTAGTTCATAATGAATTGGATTCTCTTTGTCCGTTAAGTTCTTTTGGCCATTTATTTGAATCAAATCTTAATCATTAAGGAATTGCTTTCTTTGTCTTTTTAGTTCTTTTGGCCATTGATTGGAATCAAGTCTTAATCATTATGGAATTGGTTTCTATTTGTCCTTTAAGTTCTTTTGGCCATTGATTGGAATCAAGTGTTAATCATTAAGGAATTGGATTCTCTTTGTCTTTCAAGTTCTTTTGGCCATTGATTGGAATCAAGTCTTAATCATTAAAGAATTGGTTTCTCTTTGTCCTTTAAGTTCTTCTAGCCATTGATTGGAATCAAATCTTAATCATTAAGGAATTGGTTTCTATTTCTCCTTTAAGTTCTTTTGGCCATTGATTGGAAGTAAGTCTTAGTTCATCATGAATTAGATTCTCTTTGTCCTTTAAGTTCTTTTGGCCATTGATTGGAACCAAGTCTTAGTCCTTAATGAATTGTTTTCCCTTTGTCCTTTTAGTTCTTTTGGCCAGTGAATGGAATCAAGTCTTAAACATTAAGGAATTGGTTTCTATTTGTCCTTTAAGTTCTTTTGGTCATTCATTGGAGGTAAGTCTCAGTTCATAATGAATTGGTTTCTCTTTGTCCTTTAAATTCTTTTGGCCATTGATTGAAATCAAATCTTAATCATTAAGGAATTGGATTCTCTTTGTCTTTTAAGTTATTTTGGCCATTGATTGGAATCAAGTCTTAATCATTAAAGAATTGGTTTCTCTTTGTCCTTTAAGTTCTTCTAGCCATTGATTGGAATCAAATCTTAATCATTAAGGAATTGGTTTCTATTTCTCCTTTTAGTTCTTTTGGCTATTGATTGGAAGTAAGTCTTAGTTCATAACGAATTAGATTCTCTTTGTCTTTCAAGTTCTTTTGGCCATTGATTTGAATCAAGTCTTAATCATTAAGGAATTGGTTTCTATTTGTCCTTTAAGTTCTTTTGGCCATTGATTGGAAGTAAGTCTTAGTTCATAATGAACTGGTTCCTCTTTGTCCTTTAAGTTCTTTTGGTCATTGATTGGAATCAAGTGTTAATCGTTAAGGAATTGGATTCTCATTGTCTTTTAAGTTATTTTGGCCAGTGATTGGAATCAAGTCTAAAACATTAAGGAATTGGTTTCTATTTGTCCTTTAAGTTATTTTGGCCATTGATTAGAAGTAAGTCTTAGTTCATAATGAATTGGTTTCTCTTTGTCCTTTAATTTCTTTTGGCCATTGATTGGAACCAAGTCTTAATCCTTAATGAATAGTCTTTCCTTTGTCCTTTTAGTTCTTTTGGCTAGTGATTGGAATCAAGTCTTAAACATTAAGGAATTGGTTTCTATTTGTCCTTTAAGTTCTTTTGGTCATTGATTGGAGGTAAGTCTTATTCATAATAAATTGGTTTCTCTTTGTCCTTTAAATTCTTTTGGCCATTGATTGAAATCAAATCTTAATCATTAAGGAATTGGATTCTCTTTGTCTTTTAAGTTATTTTGGCCATTGATTGGAATCAAGTCTTAATCATTAAAGAATTGGTTTCTCTTTGTCCTTTAAGTTCTTCTAGCCATTGATTGGAATCAAATCTTAATCATTAAGGAATTGGTTTCTATTTCTCCTTTAAGTTCTTTTGGCCATTGATTGGAAGTAAGTCTTAGTTCATAACGAATTAGATTCTCTTTGTCTTTTAAGTTCTTTTGGCCATTGATTCGAATCAAGTCTTAATTATTAAGGAATTGGTTTCTCTTTGTCCTTTAAGTTCTTTTGGCCATTGATTGGAATCAAATCTTAATCATTAAGAAATTGGTTTCTATTTGCCCTTTAAGCTCTTTTGGCTAGTGATTGGAATCAAGTCTTAATCATTAACGTGTTGGATTCTCTTTGTCTTTTAAGTCCCTTTGGCCATTGATTGGAATAAAGTCTTAATCATTAAGAAATTGGTTTCTATTTGTCCTTTAAGTTCTTTTGGCCATTGATTGGAAGTAAGTCTTAGTTCATAACGAATTAGATTCTCTTTGTCTTTTAAGTTCTTTTGGCCATTGATTTGAATCAAGTCTTAATCATTAAGGAATTGGTTTCTATTTGTCCTTTAAGTTCTTTTGGCCATTGATTGGAAGTAAGTCTTAGTTCATAATGAACTGGTTCCTCTTTGTCCTTTAAGTTCGTTTGGTCATTGATTGGAATCAAGTGTTAATCGTTAAGGAATTGGATTCTCATTGTCTTTTAAGTTATTTTGGCCAGTGATTGGAATCAAGTCTAAAACATTAAGGAATTGGTTTCTATTTGTCCTTTAAGTTCTTTTGGCCATTGATTAGAAGTAAGTCTTAGTTCATAATGAATTGGTTTCTCTTTGTCCTTTAATTTCTTTTGGCCATTGATTGGAACCAAGTCTTAATCCTTAATGAATTGTTTTCCCTTTGTCCTTTTAGTTCTTTTGGCCAGTGATTGGAATCAAGTCTTAAACATTAAGGAATTGGTTTCTATTTGTCCTTTAAGTTCTTTTGGTCATTGATTGGAGGTAAGTCTCAGTTTATAATGAATTAGTTTCTCTTTGTCCTTTAAATTCTTTTGGCCATTGATTGAAATCAAATCTTAATCATTAAGGAATTGGATTCTCTTTGTCTTTTAAGTTATTTTGGCCATTGATTGGAATCAAGTGTTAATCATTAAAGAGTTGGTTTCTCTTTGTCCTTTAAGTTCTTCTAGCCATTGATTGGAATCAAATCTTAATCATTAAGGAATTGGTTTCTATTTCTCCTTTAAGTTCTTTTGGCCATTGATTGGAAGTAAGTCTTAGTTCATAACGAATTAGATTCTCTTTGTCTTTTAAGTTCTTTTGGCCATTGATTCGAATCAAGTCTTAATCATTAAGGAATTGGTTTCTCTTTGTCCTTTAAGTTCTTTTGGCCATTGATTGGAATTAAATCTTAATCATTAAGAAATTGGTTTCTATTTGTCCTTTAAGCTCTTTTGGCCAGTGATTGGAATCAAGTCTTAATCATTAACGTATTGGATTCTCTTTGTCTTTTAAGTCCCTTTGGCCATTGATTGGAATCAAGTCTTAATCATTAAGAAATTGGTTTCTATTTGTCCTTTAAGGTCTTTTGGCCATTGATTGGAAGTAAGTCTTAGTTCATAATGAATTGGTTTCTCTTTGTCCTTTAAGCTCTTTTGGCCAGTGATTGGAATCAAGTCTTAATCATTAACGTATTGGATTCTCTTTGTCTTTTAAGTCCCTTTGGCCATTGATTGGAATCAAGACTTAATCATTAAGGAATTGGATTCTCTTTGTCTTTTAAGTTATTTTGGCCATTGATTGGAATGAAGTCTTAATCATTAAAGAATTTGTTTCTCTTTGTCCTTTAAGTTCTTCTGGCCATTGATTGGAATCAAATCTTAATCATTAAAGAATTGGTTTCTATTTCTCCTTTAAGTTCTTTTGGCCATTGATTGGAAGTAAGTCTTAGTTCATCATGAATTAGATTCTCTTTGTCCTTTAAGTTCTTTTGGCCATTGATTGGAACCAAGTCTTAGTCCTTAATGAATTGTTTTCCCTTTGTCCTTTTAGTTCTTTTGGCCAGTGATTGGAATCAAGCCTTAAACATTAAGGAATTGGTTTCTATTTGTCCTTTAAGTTCTTTTGGTCATTGATTGGAGGTAAGTCTCAGTTCGTAATGAATTGGTTTCTCTTTGTCATTTAATTTCTTTTGGCCACTAGTTGGAACCAAGTCTTAATCATTAAGGAATTGGTTTCTCTTTGTCCTTTAAGTTCTTTTGGCCATTGATTGGAGGTAAGTGTCAGTTCATCATGAATTGGTTTCTCTTTGTCCTTTTAGTTCTTTTGGCCATTGATTGGAATCAAGTCTTAATCATTAAGGAATTGGATTCTCTTTGTCTTTTAAGTTATTTTGGCCATTGATTGGAATGAAGTCTTAATCATTAAAGAATTTGTTTCTCTTTGTCCTTTAAGTTCTTCTGGCCATTGATTGGAATCAAATCTTAATCATTAAGGAATTGGTTTCTATTTCTCCTTTAAGTTCTTTTGGCCGTTGATTGGAAGTAAGTCTTAGTTCATAATGAATTAGATTCTCTTTGTCTTTTAAGTTCTTTTGGCCATTGATTGGAATCAAATCTTAATCATTAATGAATTGGTTTCCCTTTGTCCCTTAAGTACATTTGGCCAAAGATTGGAATCAACTCTTAGTCATTAAGGAATTGGTTTCTATTTGTCCTTTAAGTTCTTTTGGCCATTGATTGGAAGTAAGTCTTAGTTCATAATGAATTGGTTTCTCTTTGCCCTTTAATTTCTTTTGGCCATTGATTGGAACCAAGTCTTAATCATTAAGGAATTGGTTTCTCTTTGTCCTTTAAGTTCTTTTGGCCATTGATTGGAGGTAAGTGTCAGTTCATCATGAATTGGTTTCTCTTTGTCCTTTTAGTTCTTTTGGCCATTGATTGGAATCAAGTCTTAATCATTAAGGAATTGGATTCTCTTTGTCTTTTAAGTTATTTTGGCCATTGATTGGAATGAAGTCTTAATCATTAAAGAATTTGTTTCTCTTTGTCCTTTAAGTTCTTCTGGCCATTGATTGGAATCAAATCTTAATCATTAAGGAATTGGTTTCTATTTCTCCTTTAAGTTCTTTTGGCCGTTGATTGGAAGTAAGTCTTAGTTCATAATGAATTAGATTCTCTTTGTCTTTTAAGTTCTTTTGGCCATTGATTGGAATCAAATCTTAATCATTAATGAATTGGTTTCCCTTTGTCCCTTAAGTACATTTGGCCAAAGATTGGAATCAACTCTTAGTCATTAAGGAATTGGTTTCTATTTGTCCTTTAAGTTCTTTTGGCCATTGATTGGAAGTAAGTCTTAGTTCATAATGAATTGGTTTCTCTTTGCCCTTTAATTTCTTTTGGCCATTGATTGGAACCAAGTCTTAATCATTAAGGAATTGGTTTCTCTTTGTCCTTTAAGTTCTTTTGCCCATTGATTGGAGGTAAGTCTCAGTTCATCATGAATTGGTTTCTCTTTGTCCTTTTAGTTCTTTTGGCCATTGATTGGAATCAAGTCTTAATCATTAAGGAATTGGATTCTCTTTGTCTTTTAATTTATTTTGGCCATTGATTGGAATGAAGTCTTAATCATTAAAGAATTTGTTTCTCTTTGTCCTTTAAGTTCTTTTGGCCATTGATTGGAATCAAATCTTAATCATTAAGGAATTGGTTTCTATTTCTCCTTTAAGTTCTTTTGGCAATTGATTGGAAGTAAGTCTTAGTTCATCATGAATTAGATTCTCTTTGTTCTTTAAGTTCTTTTGGCCATTGATTGGAATCAAGTTTTAATCGTAAAGGAATTGGATTCTCATTGTCTTTTGGGTTATTTTGGCCAGTGATTGGAATCAAGTCTAAAACATTAAGGAATTGGTTTCTATTTCTCCTTTAAGTTCTTTTAGCCATTGATTGGAAGTAAGTCTTAGTTCATAATCCATTGGTTCCTCTTTGTCCTTTTAGTTCTTTTGGTCATTGATTGGAATCAAGTGCTGATCGTTAAGGAATTGGATTCTCATTGTCTTTTAAGTTATTTTGGCCAGTCATTGGAATCAAGTCTGAAACACTAAAGAATTGCTTTCTATTTGTCCTTTAAGTTCTTTTGGCCATTGATTGGAATCAAATCTTAATCATTAATGAATTGGTTTCCCTTTGTCCCTTAAGTACATTTGGCCAAAGATTGGAATCAAATCTTAGTCATTAAGGCATTGGTTTCTATTTGTCCTTTAAGTTCTTTTGGCCATTGATTGGAAGTAAGTCTTAGTTCATAATGAATTGGTTTCTCTTTGCCCTTTAATTTCTTTTGGCCATTGATTGGAACCAAGTCTTAATCCTTAATGAATTGTTTTCTCTTTGTCCTTTTAGTTCTTTTGGCCAGTGATTGAAATCAAGTCTTAAACATTAAGGAATTGGTTTCTATTTGTCCTTTAAGTTCTTTTGCTCATTGATTGGAGGTAAGTCTCAGTTCAGAATGAATTGGTTTCTCTTTGCCCTTTAAATTCTTTTGGCCATTGATTGGAATCAAATCTTAATCATTAAGGAATTGGATTCTCATTGTCTTTTAAGTTATTTTGGCCAGTGATTGGAATCAAGTCTAAAACATTAAGGAATTGGTTTCTATTTGTCCTTTAAGTTCTTTTGGCCATTGATTAGAAGTAAGTCTTAGTTCATAATGAATTGGTTTCTCTTTGTCCTTTAATTTCTTTTGGCCATTGATTGGAACCAAGTCTTAATCCTTAATGAATTGTTTTCCCTTTGTCCTTTTAGTTCTTTTGGTCAGTGATTGGAATTAAGTCTTAATCATTATGGAATTGGATTCTCTTTGTCTTTTAAGTTATTTTGGCCATTGATTGGAATCAAGTCTTAATCATTAAAGAATTGCTTTCTCATTGTCCTTTAAGTTCTTCTAGCCATTGATTGGAATCAAATCTTAATCATTAAGGAATTGGTTTCTATTTCTCCTTTAAGTTCTTTTGGCTATTGATTGGAAGTAAGTCTTAGTTCATAACGAATTAGATTCTTTGTCTTTTAAGTTCTTTTGGCCATTGATTCGAATCAATTCTTAATCATTAAGGAATTGGTTTCTCTTTGTCCTTTAAGTTCTTTTGGCCATTGATTGGAAAGTAAGTCTTAGTTCATAATGAACTGGTTCCTCTTTGCCCTCTAATTTCTTTTGGCCATTGATTGGAACCAAGTCTTAATCCTTAATGAATTGTTTTCCCTTTGTCCTTTTAGTTCTTTTGGCCAGTGATTGGAATCAAGTCTTAAACATTAAGGAATTGGTTTCTCTTTGTCCTTTAAATTCTTTTGGCCATTGATTGAAATCAAATCTTAATCATTAAGGAATTGGATTCTCTTTGTCTTTTAAGTTATTTTGGCCATTGATTGGAATCAAGTCTTAATCATTAAAGAATTGGTTTCTCTTTGTCCTTTAAGTTCTTCTAGCCATTGATTGGAATCAAATCTTAATCATTAAGGAATTGGTTTCTATTTCTCCTTTAAGTTCTTTTGGCCATTGATTGGAAGTAAGTCTTAGTTCATCATGAATTAGATTCTCTTTGTCCTTTAAGTTCTTTTGGCCATTGATTGGAACCAAGTCTTAGTCCTTAATGAATTGTTTTCCCTTTGTCCTTTTAGTTCTTTTGGCCAGTGAATGGAATCAAGTCTTAAACATTAAGGAATTGGTTTCTATTTGTCCTTTAAGTTCTTTTGGTCATTCATTGGAGGTAAGTCTCAGTTCATAATGAATTGGTTTCTCTTTGTCCTTTAAATTCTTTTGGCCATTGATTGAAATCAAATCTTAATCATTAAGGAATTGGATTCTCTTTGTCTTTTAAGTTATTTTGGCCATTGATTGGAATCAAGTCTTAATCATTAAAGAATTGGTTTCTCTTTGTCCTTTAAGTTCTTCTAGCCATTGATTGGAATCAAATCTTAATCATTAAGGAATTGGTTTCTATTTCTCCTTTTAGTTCTTTTGGCTATTGATTGGAAGTAAGTCTTAGTTCATAACGAATTAGATTCTCTTTGTCTTTCAAGTTCTTTTGGCCATTGATTTGAATCAAGTCTTAATCATTAAGGAATTGGTTTCTATTTGTCCTTTAAGTTCTTTTGGCCATTGATTGGAAGTAAGTCTTAGTTCATAATGAACTGGTTCCTCTTTGTCCTTTAAGTTCTTTTGGTCATTGATTGGAATCAAGTGTTAATCGTTAAGGAATTGGATTCTCATTGTCTTTTAAGTTATTTTGGCCAGTGATTGGAATCAAGTCTAAAACATTAAGGAATTGGTTTCTATTTGTCCTTTAAGTTATTTTGGCCATTGATTAGAAGTAAGTCTTAGTTCATAATGAATTGGTTTCTCTTTGTCCTTTAATTTCTTTTGGCCATTGATTGGAACCAAGTCTTAATCCTTAATGAATAGTTTTCCCTTTGTCCTTTTAGTTCTTTTGGCTAGTGATTGGAATCAAGTCTTAAACATTAAGGAATTGGTTTCTATTTGTCCTTTAAGTTCTTTTGGTCATTGATTGGAGGTAAGTCTCTGTTCATAATAAATTGGTTTCTCTTTGTCCTTTAAATTCTTTTGGCCATTGATTGAAATCAAATCTTAATCATTAAGGAATTGGATTCTCTTTGTCTTTTAAGTTATTTTGGCCATTGATTGGAATCAAGTCTTAATCATTAAAGAATTGGTTTCTCTTTGTCCTTTAAGTTCTTCTAGCCATTGATTGGAATCAAATCTTAATCATTAAGGAATTGGTTTCTATTTCTCCTTTAAGTTCTTTTGGCCATTGATTGGAAGTAAGTCTTAGTTCATAACGAATTAGATTCTCTTTGTCTTTTAAGTTCTTTTGGCCATTGATTCGAATCAAGTCTTAATTATTAAGGAATTGGTTTCTCTTTGTCCTTTAAGTTCTTTTGGCCATTGATTGGAATCAAATCTTAATCATTAAGAAATTGGTTTCTATTTGTCCTTTAAGCTCTTTTGGCTAGTGATTGGAATCAAGTCTTAATCATTAACGTGTTGGATTCTCTTTGTCTTTTAAGTCCCTTTGGCCATTGATTGGAATAAAGTCTTAATCATTAAGAAATTGGTTTCTATTTGTCCTTTAAGTTCTTTTGGCCATTGATTGGAAGTAAGTCTTAGTTCATAACGAATTAGATTCTCTTTGTCTTTTAAGTTCTTTTGGCCATTGATTTGAATCAAGTCTTAATCATTAAGGAATTGGTTTCTATTTGTCCTTTAAGTTCTTTTGGCCATTGATTGGAAGTAAGTCTTAGTTCATAATGAACTGGTTCCTCTTTGTCCTTTAAGTTCGTTTGGTCATTGATTGGAATCAAGTGTTAATCGTTAAGGAATTGGATTCTCATTGTCTTTTAAGTTATTTTGGCCAGTGATTGGAATCAAGTCTAAAACATTAAGGAATTGGTTTCTATTTGTCCTTTAAGTTCTTTTGGCCATTGATTAGAAGTAGGTCTTAGTTCATAATGAATTGGTTTCTCTTTGTCCTTTAATTTCTTTTGGCCATTGATTGGAACCAAGTCTTAATCCTTAATGAATTGTTTTCCCTTTGTCCTTTTAGTTCTTTTGGCCAGTGATTGGAATCAAGTCTTAAACATTAAGGAATTGGTTTCTATTTGTCCTTTAAGTTCTTTTGGTCATTGATTGGAGGTAAGTCTCAGTTTATAATGAATTGGTTTCTCTTTGTCCTTTAAATTCTTTTGGCCATTGATTGAAATCAAATCTTAATCATTAAGGAATTGGATTCTCTTTGTCTTTTAAGTTATTTTGGCCATTGATTGGAATCAAGTGTTAATCATTAAAGAGTTGGTTTCTCTTTGTCCTTTAAGTTCTTCTAGCCATTGATTGGAATCAAATCTTAATCATTAAGGAATTGGTTTCTATTTCTCCTTTAAGTTCTTTTGGTCATTGATTGGAAGTAAGTCTTAGTTCATAACGAATTAGATTCTCTTTGTCTTTTAAGTTCTTTTGGCCATTGATTCGAATCAAGTCTTAATCATTAAGGAATTGGTTTCTCTTTGTCCTTTAAGTTCTTTTGGCCATTGATTGGAATTAAATCTTAATCATTAAGAAATTGGTTTCTATTTGTCCTTTAAGTTATTTTGGCCGTTGATTGGAATCAAGTCTTAATCATTAAGGAATTGGATTCTCTTTGTCTTTTAAGTCCCTTTGGCCATTGATTGGAATCAAGTCTTAATCATTAAGAAATTGGTTTCTATTTGTCCTTTAAGTTCTTTTGGCCATTGATTCGAAGTAAGTCTTAGTTCATAATGAATTGGTTTCTCCTTGTCCTTTAAGCTCTTTTGGCCGTTGATTGGAATCGAGTCGTAATCATTAACGAATTGGATTCTCTTTGTCTTTTAAGTCCCTTTGGCCATTGATTGGAATCAAGACTTAATCATTAAGGAATTGGATTCTCTTTGTCTTTTAAGTTATTTTGGCCATTGATTGGAATGAAGTCTTAATCATTAAAGAATTTGTTTCTCTTTGTCCTTTAAGTTCTTCTGGCCATTGATTGGAATCAAATCTTAATCATTAAAGAATTGGTTTCTATTTCTCCTTTAAGTTCTTTTGGCCATTGATTGGAAGTAAGTCTTAGTTCATCATGAATTAGATTCTCTTTGTCCTTTAAGTTCTTTTGGCCATTGATTGGAACCAAGTCTTAGTCCTTAATGAATTGTTTTCCCTTTGTCCTTTTAGTTCTTTTGGCCAGTGATTGGAATCAAGCCTTAAACATTAAGGAATTGGTTTCTATTTGTCCTTTAAGTTCTTTTGGTCATTGATTGGAGGTAAGTCTCGGTCAGTAATGAATTGGTTTCTCTTTGTCATTTAATTTCTTTTGGCCACTAGTTGGAACCAAGTCTTAATCATTAAGGAATTGGTTTCTCTTTGTCCTTTAAGTTCTTTTGGCCATTGATTGGAGGTAAGTGTCAGTTCATCATGAATTGGTTTCTCTTTGTCCTTTTAGTTCTTTTGGCCATTGATTGGAATCAAGTCTTAATCATTAAGGAATTGGATTCTCTTTGTCTTTTAAGTTATTTTGGCCATTGATTGGAATGAAGTCTTAATCATTAAAGAATTTGTTTCTCTTTGTCCTTTAAGTTCTTCTGGCCATTGATTGGAATCAAATCTTAATCATTAAGGAATTGGTTTCTATTTCTCCTTTAAGTTCTTTTGGCCGTTGATTGGAAGTAAGTCTTAGTTCATAATGAATTAGATTCTCTTTGTCTTTTAAGTTCTTTTGGCCATTGATTGGAATCAAATATTAATCATTAATGAATTGGTTTCCCTTTGTCCCTTAAGTACATTTGGCCAAAGATTGGAATCAAATCTTAGTCATTAAGGAATTGGTTTCTATTTGTCCTTTAAGTTCTTTTGGCCATTGATTGGAAGTAAGTCTTAGTTCATAATGAATTGGTTTCTCTTTGCCCTTTAATTTCATTTGGGCATTGATTGGAACCAAGTCTTAATCCTTAATGAATTGTTTTCCCTTTCTCCTTTTAATTCTTTTGGCCAGTGATTGGAATCAAGTCTTAAACATTAAGGAATTGGTTTCTATTTGTCCTTTAAGTTCTTTTGGTCATTGATTGGAGGCAAGTGTCAGTTCGTAATGAATTGGTTTCTCTTTGTCCTTTAATTTCTTTTGGCCATTAATTGGAACCAAGTCTTAATCATTAAGGAATTGGTTTCTCTTTGTCCTTTAAGTTCTTTTGGCCATTGATTGGAGGTAAGTGTCAGTTCATCATGAATTGGTTTCTCTTTGTCCTTTTAGTTCTTTTGGCCATTGATTGGAATCAAGTCTTAATCATTAAGGAATTGGATTCTCATTGTCTTTTAAGTTATTTTGGCCAGTGATTGGAATCAAGTCTAAAACATTAAGGAATTGGTTTCTATTTGTCCTTCAAGTTCTTTTGGCCATTGATTAGAAGTAAGTCTTTGTTCATAATGAATTAGTTTCTCTTTGTCCTTTAATTTCTTTTGGCCATTGATTGGAACCAAGTCTTAATCCTTAATGAATTGTTTTCCCTTTGTCCTTTTAGTTCTTTTGGCCAGTGATCGGAATCAAGTCTTAATCATTAAGGAATTGGATTCTCTTTGTCTTTTAAGTTATTTTGGCCATTGATTGGAATCAAGTCTTAATCATTAAAGAGTTGGTTTCTCTTTGTCCTTTAAGTTCTTCTAGCCATTGATTGGAATCAAATCTTAATCATTAAGGAATTGGTTTCTATTTCTCCTTTAAGTTCTTTTGGCCATTGATTGGAAGTAAGTCTTAGTTCATAACGAATTAGATTCTCTTTGTCTTTTAAGTTCTTTTGGCCATTGATTCGAATCAAGTCTTAATCATTAAGGAATTGGTTTCTCTTTATCCTTTAAGTTCTTTTGGCCATTGATTGGAATTAAATCTTAATCATTAAGAAATTGGTTTCTATTTGTCCTTTAAGCTCTTTTGGCCAGTGATTGGAATCAAGTCTTAATCATTAACGTATTAGATTCTCTTTGTCTTTTAAGTCCCTTTGGCCATTGATTGGAATAAAGTCTTAATCATTAAGAAATTGGTTTCTATTTGTCCTTTAAGTTCTTTTGGCCATTGATTGGAAGTAAGTCTTAGTTCATAATGAATTGGTTTCTCTTTGTCCTTTAAGCTCTTTTGGCCAGTGATTGGAATCAAGTCTTAATCATTAACGTATTGGATTCTCTTTGTCTTTTAAGTCCCTTTGGCCATTGATTGGAATCAAGTCTTAATCATTAAGGAATTGGTTTCTATTTGTCCTTTAAGTTCTTTTGGTCAATGATTGGAAGTATGTCTTAGTTCGTAATGAATTAGATTCTCTTTGTCTTTTAAGTTCTTTTGGCCATTGATTGGATTCATGTGTTAATCATTAAGGAGTTGGATTCTCATTGTCTTTTAAGTTATTTTGGCCAGTGATTGGAATCAAGTCTAAAACATTAAGGAATTGGTTTGTATTTGTCCTTTAAGTTCTTTTGGCCATTGATTGGAAGTAAGTCTTAGTTCATAATGAATTGGTTTCTCTTTGCCCTTTAATTTCTTTTGGCCATTGATTGGAACCAAGTCTTAATCCTTAATGAATTGTTTTCCCTTTGTCCTTTTAGTTCTTTTGGCCAGTGATTGGAATCAAGTCTTCAACATTAAGGAATTGGTTTCTATTTGTCCTTTAAGTTCTTTTGGTCATTGATTGGAGGTAAGTCTCAGTTCATAATGAATTGGTATCTCTTTGTCCTTTAATTTCTTTTGGCCATTGATTGGAACCAAGTCTTAATCATTAAGGAATTGGTTTCTCTTTGTCCTTTAAAATCTTTTGGCCATTGATTGGAAGTAATTGTCTGTTCATCATGAATTGGTTTCTCTTTGTCCTTTTAGTTCTTTTGGCCATTGATTGGAATCAAGTCTTAATCATTAAGGAATTGGATTCTCTTTGTCTTTTAAGTTATTTTGGCCATTGATTGGAATGAAGTCTTAATCATTAAAGAATTTGTTTCTCTTTGTCCTTTAAGTTCTTCTGGCCATTGATTGGAATCAAATCTTAATCATTAAGAAATTGGTTTCTATTTCTCCTTTAAGTTCTTTTGGCCATTGATTGGAACTAAGTCTTAGTTCATCATGAATTAGATTCTCTTTGTCCTTTAAGTTCTTTTGGCCATTGATTGGAATCAAGTGTTAATCGTTAAGGAATTGGATTCTCATTGTCTTTTAGGTTATTTTGGCCAGTGATTGGAATCAAGTCTAAAACATTGATTGGAAGTAAGTCTTAGTTCATAATCCATTGGTTTCTCTTTGTCCTTTAAGTTCTTTTGGTCATTGATTGGAATCAAGTGTTGATCGTTAAGGAATTGGATTCTCATTGTCTTTTAAGTTATTTTGGCCAGTCATCGGAATCAAGTATGAAACACTAAAGAATTGCTTTCTATTTGTCCTTTAAGTTCTTTTAGCCATTGATTGGAATCAAATCTTAATCATTAATGAATTGGTTTCCCTTTGTCCCTTAAGTACATTTGGCCAAAGATTGGAATCAAATCTTAGTCATTAACGAATTGGTTTCTATTTGTCCTTTAAGTTCTTTTGGCCATTGATTGGAAGTAAGTCTTAGTTCATAATGAATTGGTTTCTCTTTGCCCTTTAATTTCTTTTGGCCATTGATTGGAACCAAGTCTTAATCCTTAATGAATTGTTTTCCCTTTGTGCTTTTAGTTCTTTTGGCCAGTGATTGGAATCAAGTCTTAAACATTAAGGAATTGGTTTCTATTTGTCCTTTAAGTTCTTTTGGCCATTGATTGGAGGTAAGTCTCAGTTCATAATGAATTGGTTTCTCTTTGTCCTTTAAATTCTTTTGGCCATTGATTGGAATCAAATCTTAATCATTAAGGAATTGGATTCTCATTGTCTTTTAAGTTATTTTGGCCAGTGATTGGAATCAAGTCTAAAACATTAAGGAATTGGTTTCTATTTGTCCTTTAAGTTCTTTTGGCCATTGATTAGAAGTAAGTCTTAGTTCATAATGAATTGGTTTCTCTTTGTCCTTTAATTTCTTTTGGCCATTGATTGGAACCAAGTCTTAATCCATAATGAATTGTTTTCCCTTTGTCCTTTTAGTTCTTTTGGCCAGGGATTGGAATCAAGTCTTAAACATTAAGGAATTGGTTTCTATTTCTCCTTTAAGTTCTTTTGGCCATTGATTGGAACTAAGTCTTAGTTCATCATGAATTAGATTCTCTTTGTCCTTTAAGTTCTTTTGGCCATTGATTGGAATCAAGTGTTAATCGTTAAGGAATTGGATTCTCATTGTCTTTTAGGTTATTTTGGCCAGTGATTGGAATCAAGCCTAAAACATTGATTGGAAGTAAGTCTTAGTTCATAATCCATTGGTTTCTCTTTGTCCTTTAAGTTCTTTTGGTCATTGATTGGAATCAAGTGTTGATCGTTAAGGAATTGGATTCTCATTGTCTTTTAAGTTATTTTGGCCAGTCATCGGAATCAAGTATGAAACACTAAAGAATTGCTTTCTATTTGTCCTTTAAGTTCTTTTGGCCATTGATTGGAATCAAATCTTAATCATTAATGAATTGGTTTCCCTTTGTCCCTTAAGTACATTTGGCCAAAGATTGGAATCAAATCTTAGTCATTAACGAATTGGTTTCTATTTGTCCTTTAAGTTCTTTTGGCCATTGATTGGAAGTAAGTCTTAGTTCATAATGAATTGGTTTCTCTTTGCCCTTTAATTTCTTTTGGCCATTGATTGGAACCAAGTCTTAATCCTTAATGAATTGTTTTCCCTTTGTGCTTTTAGTTCTTTTGGCCAGTGATTGGAATCAAGTCTTAAACATTAAGGAATTGGTTTCTATTTGTCCTTTAAGTTCTTTTGGCCATTGATTGGAGGTAAGTCTCAGTTCATAATGAATTGGTTTCTCTTTGTCCTTTAAATTCTTTTGGCCATTGATTGGAATCAAATCTTAATCATTAAGGAATTGGATTCTCATTGTCTTTTAAGTTATTTTGGCCAGTGATTGGAATCAAGTCTAAAACATTAAGGAATTGGTTTCTATTTGTCCTTTAAGTTCTTTTGGCCATTGATTAGAAGTAAGTCTTAGTTCATAATGAATTGGTTTCTCTTTGTCCTTTAATTTCTTTTGGCCATTGATTGGAACCAAGTCTTAATCCATAATGAATTGTTTTCCCTTTGTCCTTTTAGTTCTTTTGGCCAGGGATTGGAATCAAGTCTTAAACATTAAGGAATTGGTTTCTATTTGTCCTTTAAGTTCTTTTGGTCATTGATTGGAGGTAAGTCTCAGTTCATAATGAATTGGTTTCTCTTTGTCCTTTAAATTCTTTTGGCCATTGATTGAAATCAAATCTTAATCATTAAGGAATTCGATTCTCTTTGTCTTTTAAGTTATTTTGGCCATTGATTGGAATCAAGTCTTAATCATTAAAGAATTGGTTTCTCTTTGTCCTTTAAGTTCTTCTGGCCATTGATTGGAATCAAATCTTAATCATTAAGGAATTGGTTTCTATTCTCCTTTAAGTTCTTTTGGCCATTGATTGGAAGTAAGTCTTAGTTCATAACGAATTAGATTCTCTTTGTCTTTTAAGTTCTTTTGGCCATTGATTTGAATCAAGTCTTAATTATTAAGGAATTGGTTTCTATTTGTCCTTTAAGTTCTTTTGGCCATTGATTGGAAGTAAGTCTTAGTTCATAATGAACTGGTTCCTCTTTGTCCTTTAAGTTCGTTTGGTCATTGATTGGAATCAAGTGTTAATTGTTAAGGAATTGGATTCTCATTGTCTTTTAAGTTATTTTGGCCAGTGATTGGAATCAAGTCTAAAACATGAAGGAATTGGTTTCTATTTGTCCTTTAATTTCTTTTGGCCATTGATTAGAAGTAAGTCTTAGTTCATAATGAATTGGTTTCTCTTTGTCCTTTAATTTCTTTTGGCCATTGATTGGAACCAAGTCTTAATCCTTAATGAATTGTTTTCCCTTTGTCCTTTTAGTTCTTTTGGCCAGTGATTGGAATCAAGTTTTAAACATTAAGGAATTGGTTTCTATTTGTCCTTTAAGTTCTTTTGGTCATTGATTGGAGGTAAGTCTCAGTTCATAATGAATTGGTTTCTCTTTGTCCTTTAAATTCTTTTGGCCATTGATTGAAATCAAATCTTAATCATTAAGGAATTGGATTCTCTTTGTCTTTTAAGTTGTTTTGGCCATTGATTGGAATCAAGTGTTAATCATTAAAGAATTGGTTTCTCTTTGTCCTTTAAGTTCTTCTAGCCATTGATTGGAATCAAATCTTAATCATTAAGGAATTGGTTTCTATTTCTCCTTTAAGTTCTTTTGGCCATTGATTGGAAGTAAGTCTTAGTTCATAACGAATTAGATTCTCTTTGTCTTTTAAGTTCTTTTGGCCATTGATTTGAATCAAGTCTTAATCATTAAGGAATTGGTTTCTATTTGTCCTTTAAGTTCTTTTGGCCATTGATTGGAAGTAAGTCTTAGTTCATAATGAACTGGTTCCTCTTTGTCCTTTAAGTTCGTTTGGTCATTGATTGGAATCAAGTGTTAATCGTTAAGGAATTGGATTCTCATTGTCTTTTAAGTTATTTTGGCCAGTGATTGGAATCAAGTCTAAAACATTAAGGAATTGGTTTCTATTTGTCCTTTAAGTTCTTTTGGCCATTGATTAGAAGTAAGTCTTAGTTCATAATGAATTGGTTTCTCTGTGTCCTTTAATTTCTTTTGGCCATTGATTGGAACCAAGTCTTAATCCTTAATGAATTGTTTTCCCTTTGTCCTTTTAGTTCTTTTGGCCAGTGATTGGAATCAAGTCTTAAACATTAAGGAATTGGTTTCTATTTGTCCTTTAAGTTCTTTTGGTCATTGATTGGAGGTAAGTCTCAGTTCATAATGAATTGGTTTCTCTTTGTCCTTTAAATTCTTTTGGCCATTGATTGAAATCAAATCTTAATCATTAAGGAATTGGATTCTCTTTGTCTTTTAAGTTATTTTGGCCATTGATTGGAATCAAGTGTTAATCATTAAAGAGTTGGTTTCTCTTTGTCCTTTAAGTTCTTCTAGCCATTGATTGGAATCAAATCTTAATCATTAAGGAATTGGTTTCTATTTCTCCTTTAAGTTCTTTTGGCCATTGATTGGAAGTAAGTCTTAGTTCATAACGAATTAGATTCTCTTTGTCTTTTAAGTTCTTTTGGCCATTGATTCGAATCAAGTCTTAATCATTAAGGAATTGGTTTCTCTTTGTCCTTTAAGTTCTTTTGGCCATTGATTGGAATTAAATCTTAATCATTAAGAAATTGGTTTCTATTTGTCCTTTAAGCTCTTTTGGCCAGTGATTGGAATCAAGTCTTAATCATTAACGTATTGGATTCTCTTTGTCTTTTAAGTCCCTTTGGCCATTGATTGGAATAAAGTCTTAATCATTAAGAAATTGGTTTCTATTTGTCCTTTAAGTTCTTTTGGCCATTGATTGGAAGTAAGTCTTAGTTCATAATGAATTGGTTTCTCTTTGTCCTTTAAGCTCTTTTGGCCAGTGATTGGAATCAAGTCTTAATCATTAACATATTGGATTCTCTTTGTCTTTTAAGTCCCTTTGGCCATTGATTGGAATCAAGTCTTAATCATTAAGGAATTGGTTTCTATTTGTCCTTTAAGTTCTTTTGGCCATTGATTGGAAGTAAGTCTTAGTTCATAATGAATTAGATTCTCTTTGTCTTTTAAGTTCTTTTGGCCATTGATTAGATTCATGTGTTATTCATTAAGGAGTTGGATTCTCATTGTCTTTTTAGTTATTTTGGCCAGTGATTGGAATCAAGTCTAAAACATTAAGGAATTGGTTTCTATTTGTCCTTTAAGTTCTTTTGGCCATTGATTGGAAGTAAGTCTTAGTTCATAATGAATTGGTTCCTCTTTGTCCTTTAAGTTCTTTTGGTCATTGATTGGAATCAAGTGTTAATCGTTAAGGAATTGGATTCTCATTGTCTTTTAAGTTATTTTGGCCAGTGATTGGAATTAAGTCTAAAACATTAAGGAATTGGTTTCTATTTGTCCTTTAAGTTCTTTTGGCCTTTGATTGGAAGTAAGTCTTAGTTCATAATGAATTGGTTTCTCTTTGTCCTTTAAGTTCTTTTGGCCATAGTCTTGATCATTAAGGAATTGGATTCTCTTTGACTTTTAAGTTATTTTGGCTAGTGATTGGAATCAAGTCTTAATCATTAAGGAATTGGTTTCTATTTGTGTAACATCCACGACTTCCGACTTCCGATCCCCTCTAATGTTGAAATTTCCGATTTCCGAGTTTGTCTTATAATTCCGCTTCCGACCTCAATATTAGCTTCGACTTCCGATCTCGTTTCAAGGTTTACAAGGGATTTCTTCCGATTTCCGACCTCATGCATGCAGCTTACGATTTCCGACCTTGTGTAAGCGTGTATAAATTTTGACCTCATCAGTATGAATTCCGATTTCCGATTTCAGGAGCTGAAATGAAGAGATTGATGCTTCCAACTTACGAGTTTGTCTTCGACTTCAGCACAATTTACGACTTCCGACCTTAGCAATCAACGATCAAAATGTTCGATTTCCAACTTCATCTCTAAGGCTCCAATGAACTGGCTATATTCCGAATTCCGACATTATGATTCACAAATGTACGAGATCCGATCTCGAGTTCAATGTCAGTAACTCTCATTTCTATATCTTTTCGAGTTCCGAGATCGAGATTCTATAATTTCCGATTTCCTGGTACACAGATTAATGTTGTGAATTTCGACCTCCGGAATTATGTTTACGATTGATTCGTTTTGCCTAATTTCCCGATTTCCGACTTTAAGTGCTTGGCTTCACAACAGGCTCTGCTTTCAAGTTTCGACTAAACTGGATGTTTTCTGAGTTTCGACTTCATATACAGGAGGTTCACGAGTTCGGACTTTATAAAGCGTACAAGTTCCGATTTCGTTTCCAGAATATACTGGAAACTAGTCCCACTTTAGGCGACGTGGAGAGTGATTCTACCACACAAAGAGGACGACGTGGAGAGCAAGGTTGGCTAAAACTCAACCTTACGTTTTGAGGCCAATCAAAATCTTCCAAGTTAACTCCCACTCATGCCTATATAACACACTCTCCTCCTCTGATTCAGACCCCCTTCTACGTAACTTCTTCTTCACTTCAGCTCTCTCTTTTCTTTTCATCTCTCACCCAACTCCATCATACCTTAAACTTTTAACAAGTTGCAGCTACAAACTTAAACCAAAATCATTCACGATAAGAGGTAGGGGTTCTAAAATTCTTACTTGACTTTTAGATTCTTGAAGTATTGGTGGTGGTTTAAATTTTATTTTGATGTGTTGATTGAATAATTATGATTAATTATAGCTGAACTATGGGTTGTCTATGAGGCTAAAACTTGAATTGAAAGAGAGAAAGGATAAAGATATGAAGAAGTTGAGAGGCTGGAAAACCCAAACCCTCGGCAGTCCGTACGGCGGAGTGTACGGATTCGCCTCCCACCGTTTAAAATTAACGAGACCATTTTTATGTGAAACTAGACATCTAGGGATTTCCATAGACATATCATATAAGGATTTTGGATCAGAATTGAGGGAGATATGAATTTTTGAATTTCAACCTAGGGTTTTGACTCTGGCTCTAGGCAGATTAGGTTATTTAGGGTAGAACTCGACCTATACTACATGAAAATGAGTGAAACCAACTTTGTTAGAAAGCTTACACATAGGAGAATATCTCATAAAAATTTTAGAATTTAATAAGGTCCCAATTGCTCCCAGTTCTCCACGCAATTCGCCCTATGTCCACACCGGGCTAGAACAGGGTAGTGTAGGAAGGTCCGAATTCGGGGCTTGTAACTCGAGCCCTAATAAGCCAAATTGAGTGGGACTTTTTCTAAATGAAACTTTGTTCTGTTAACTTTAATATGAGACAAATTTCGTATGATTTGAATCAGTTTTCGATTTTTAGTGGATTTTTACTTTTAGTTGCCTGATTCTGACTAGCCAATGGGCAGGCCGAGATAAAATTTAGATATCTTGAGTTGTAGATACCAAAATTGGATGGGACCAAAGAGGTTAGAAAATAGACACATAACACTTTAACATACTCAAATTTTTGGTCCAAATGAGTTAAAATGAAATTGTGGCTTGAATTACAAAAACCGGGTTGGTTGAATATGCTGAGGCAAGATTTCTGCCTTAATGAATTTGATATGGATTTGAGTTCTATGTTGGAATATAAATGTGAAGTTGTGTTCCTTATGATAAATTGGTGTATTGATTGGCTGGCACTATTCATGGGGAAGCGGACATGTTCCGTTACGCTGCCAAAATTTCGGTAGAACCCATGTACAAGTTATGAATTACATGTTAATGCATATGCATTCTTAAGGAAGCCATGAAAGTTATGAAAAGAATTATGTTATTATGCAAGTTCCATACTACTTGGGCCAGCCCAAGATAAGAAGTTAAAGGGAATAGATCGGTGGAAAGGTCGGGGAAAGTAAACCCGGCAATTCCTGTATAGGAACGAGCTCGATCCTGATAAGCAGACTATTACCTAGGAGTCTAAAATGGCCAAGAACTCCCAGGGGACCAAGAGATGGAAAATGATAGAAAGTAATGAAAAAGTTTATGAAGGGAAATTCAAGAACGAGTCTACATGATTACATGAATGCATGAATACATGGAATAGCTACATTAAGATGTTTACAATTGTCTGTTATAATTGCTCACTGCTATTCATTTATTTATTTTGTTTATCATTCTATGTATCGGTATTGGTAATCCAT
This sequence comes from Pterocarpus santalinus, assembly GCA_031439595.1. NCBI lineage: Eukaryota > Viridiplantae > Streptophyta > Magnoliopsida > Fabales > Fabaceae > Pterocarpus > Pterocarpus santalinus. The sequence continues at coordinate 34,784,122 of CM062525.1, forward strand.
TGTGTTTCTTATGCCAATTTAAGTAAAACTGAACCTTGCCTCGGACCAGACGTTTTCTTAAACTTATGAAAATGGACTTTTCAGTTTAAACACATATTTTTATAATTAAATAAAATCCGAGGCAACTGAGAATGTATGTGACGTCAGCACCAGTATAACCGAACCCTACTGAGAATTTTCTTGAAATTCTCACCCCGTTTTGTGTCTCCCGCATCATTCTCAGACACTGGCGATGGACTCCACAGCTACCCTTTTCATTGAGATTCCTGCGTTCTGACTCCACCATGATCCGGAGTTGGACTCTTTGTACATAGCTGGTTCGTGCAACTTCCGTTTATACCTCTTCAGCGATAGGAACTTTGATGTTCCTTTACACCATCCCCTCTTCAACCCTGCTACCCCTTATATTGCCGTCCCTCTACACATGGCGCACCCACATCCTGCACCTCCTGCACCCGCAGCACCCGCTGACCCTGCCCCTGAGTCACCACCGCAGGCAGCCCCCGACATCCCGTTGAGTTCGGAGAGTGACCCCTCCGAGGCCACCGGCTCGTCGCCCTCTTCCTCCTCGGGACCCAGCGCAGACTATACACCGGCCGAGCCTGGCATGGCTAACGGCTACCTGACGAAGTAGCTTAGCGGCAGGAGATGTTATACAGTATGACCCTCTTTTGGACAGCATGTAGCTTTGGGTCATGGACTTGATTGTAGAATTAGCAATAGGTTACGAAATGTCCTTTGAGGATGATGTGATCAAGGAAGATAAAGTAGACTCAAGAAAGCAAAGGCAAGGAGGAGATCCTTTGGAAGGAATTGGTGGACCAATGACTAGATCCAAATCCAAGAGAGCTAAGGAAGCTTTGGGCCAAATGATTTCAAGTTTATTTGAGGCAAAGCCCATTCAAGAAGAAAACAACTCAAGACTAGTCCATTGCATTCATGTGGCTGAACAAGCTTAGTTATACCTTTGGGCTTGTTAATTTTAAGTTAGTAATAATGTAATTGGGCTTGTAATTTCATATAGCCCATCAATTGTTTTTAGCTATTTAGCCTTTTACTCAGTTTTAATAAGTTTAGATTTTAATCTTGGGCTAAGTGTTTCAGCCCATTTGCTAAACTTTAGTTTAGTTTATAAACCTTGTAAACACATTTTGAAGGGGATTTTTGGCAAATTGAAATCAGAATACTTTAGTAAAAGTGTCTCTTTGGTTCTTGCTTGGAACCCTAGGTCTTATCAAGAGTTTCCAATTGCTCTTGTGGCGATCACCCTTGGCTTATCAATCATCCTTGATTGTGGCGCCCTCCAATCTCTTTCCATTCCTTGTCTCTTCCATTTTTTTTTTTGTGATTTTTATTTCTCCTTGATTGAATTACAACCACAATACACCAGAATTAGGGTTCATGGATAATGGATCATAACAGAGGACCATAGGGTATTTTGGCGGATGAGGGCATTATGGTCTTTTTGATACACCAGCCCCCATATGTGTTCTACTTTAAAACTTTATACATAAACTGAAACAGTGGCTTCCGATATATATATATATATATATATATATATATATATATATATATATATATGTTTACACGTATGCAGTAACACTATTATACTATACTCATCTTGGTGATATTTTGTTCGATTCGTTTCGCTTTTAGTATAGCAGCGCGTCGTTTTGTCAAAAAAAAAAATGTTTATATGATGATGACGATTTAAAGAAAAATTAAAACAAGAAAGGTAACTAGAGTATCAACACGGTAACACGATCTGACTAGTTTCATGCTATGATTTAAGCATAACATAAAATTAGTAGGGTGTTACAATTTGTCCTTTAAGTTCTTTTGGCCATTGATTGGAATCAAATCTTAATCATTAAGAAATTGGTTTCTATTTGTCCTTTAAGTTCTTTTGGCCATTGATTGGAAGTAAGTCTTAGTTCATAATGAATTGCTTTCTCTTTGTCGTTTAAGCTATTTTGGCCGTTGATTGGAATCAAGTCTTAATCATTAAGGAATTGGTTTCTATTTCTCCCTTAAGTTCTTTTGGCCATTGATTGGATGTAAGTCTTAGTTCATAATGAATTAGATTCTCTTTGTCTTTTAAGTTCTTTTGGCCAACGATTGGAATCAAGTCCTAATCATTAAGGAATTGGTTTCTCTTTGCCCTTTAAGTTCTTTTGGCCAATGATTGGAATCAAATCTTAATCATTAAGAAATTGGTTTCTATTTGTCCTTTAAGTTCTTTTGGCCATTGATTGGAAGTAAGTCGTAGTTCATAATGAATTGGTTTCTCTTTGTCCCTTAAGCTCTTTTGGCCAGTGATTGGAATCAAGTCTTAATTACTAACGTATTGAATTCTTTTTGTCTTTTAAGTCCCTTTGGCCATTGATTGGAATCAAGTCTTAATCATTAAGGAATTGGTTTCTCTTTGTCCTTTAAGTTCTTTTGGCCATTGATTGGAAGTAAGTCTTAGATCATAATGAATTGTTTCCTCTTTGTCATTTAAGTTCTTTTGGCCATTGATTGGAATCAAGTGTTAATCATTAAGGAATTGGATTCTCATTGTCTTTTAAGTTATTTTGGCCAGTGATCGGAATCAAGTCTAAAACATTAAGGAATTGGTTTCTATTTGTCCTTTAACTTCTTTTGGCCATTGATTGGAAGTGAGTCTTAGTTCATAATGAACTGGTTCCTCTTTGTCCTTTAAGTTCTTTTGGTCATTGATTGGAATCAAGTGTTAATCGTTAAGGAATTGGATTCTCATTGTCTTTTAAGTTATTTTGGCCAGTGATTGGAATCAAGTCTAAAACATTAAGGAATTGGTTTCTATTTGTCCTTTAAGTTCTTTTGGCCATTGATTGGAAGTAAGTCTTAGTTCATAATGAATTGGTTTCTCTTTGTCCTTTAAGTTCTTTTGGCCTTTGATTGGAATCAAGTCTTGATCATTAAGGAATTGGATTCTCTTTGACTTTTAAGTTATTTTGCCTAGTGATTGGAATCAAGTCTTAATCATTAAGGAATTGGTTTCTATTTGTCCTTTAAGTTCTTTTGGCCATTGATTGGAAGTAAGTCTTAGTTCATAATGAATTGGTTTCTCTTTGTCCTTTAAGCTATTTTGGCCGTTGATTGGAATTAAGTCTTAATCATTAAGGAATTAGTTTCTATTTCTCCTTTAAGTTCTTTTGGCCATTGATTGGATGTAAGTCTTAGTTCATAATGAATTAGATTCTCTTTGTCTTTTAAGTTCTTTTGGCCATTGATTGGAATCAAGTCTTAATTATTATGGAATTGGTTTCTCTTTGTCCTTTAAGTTCTTTTGGCCAATGATTGGAATCAAATCTTAATCATTAAGAAATTGGTTTCTATTTGTCCTTTAAGTTCTTTTGGCCATTGATTGGAAGTAAGTCGTAGTTCATAATGAATTGGTTTCTCTTTGTCCTTTAAGCTCCTTTGGCCAGTGATTGGAATCAAGTCTTAATCATTAACGTATTGGATTCTCTTTGTCTTTTAAGTCCCTTTGGCCATTGATTGGAATCAAGTCTTAATCATTAAGGAATTGGTTTCTCTTTGTCCTTTAAGTTCTTTTGGCCATTGATTGGAAGTAAGTTTTAGATCATAATGAATTGGTTCCTCTTTGTCCTTTAAGTTCTTTTGGCCATTGATTGGAATCAAGTGTTAATTGTTAAGGAATTGGGTTCTCATTATCTTTTAAGTTATTTTGGCCAGTGATTGGAATCAAGTATAAAACATTAAGGAAATGGTTTCTATTTATCCTTTAAGTTCTTTTGGCCATTGATTGGAAGTAAGTCTTAGTTCATAATGAACTGGTTCCTCTTTGTCCTTTAAGATGTTTTGGTCATTGACTGGAATCAAGTGTTAATCGTTAAGGAATTGGATTGTCATTGTCTTTTCAGTTATTTTGGCCAGCGATTGGAATCAAGTCTAAAACATTAAGGAATTGGATTCTATTTGCCCTTTATGTTCTTTTGGCCATTGATTGGAAGTAAGTCTTAGATCATAATGAATTGGTTTCTCTTTGTCCTTTAATTTCTTTTGGCCATTGATTGGAACCAAGTCTTAATCTTTAATGAATTGTTTTCCCTTTGTCCGTTTAGTTCTTTTGGCCAGTGATTGGAATGAAGTCTTAAACATTAAGGAATTGGTTTCTATTTGTCCCTTAAGTTCTTTTGGTCATTGATTGGAGGTAAGTCTCAGTTCAAAATGAATTGGTTTCTCTTTGTCCTTTAAGTTCTTTTGGCCATTGATGGGAATCAAATCTTAATCATTAAGGAATTGGATTCTCTTTGTCTTTTAAGTTATTTTGGCCATTGATTGGAATCAAGTCTTAATCATTAAGGAATTGGATTCTCTTTGTCTTTTAAGTTCTTTTGGCTATAGATTGGAATCAGGTCTTAATCATTAAGGAATTGGTTTGTCTTTGTCCTTTAAGTTTTTTTGGACATTGATTGGAATCAAATCTTAATCATTAACAAATTGGTTTCTATTTGTCCTTTAAGTTATTTTGGCCATTGATTGGAAGTAAGTCTTAGTTGATAATGAATTGGTTTCCCTTTGTCCTTTAAGCTCTTTTGGCTGTTGATAGGAATCAAGTCTTAATCATTAAGGAATTGGTTTCTATTTCTCCTTTAAGTTCTTTTGGCCATTGATTGGAAGTAAGTCTTAGTTCATAATGAATTAGATTCTCTTTGTCTTTTAAGTTATTCTGGCCATTGATTGGAATCAAGTCTTAATCAATAAGGAATTGGTTTCTCTTTGTCCTTTAAGTTCATTTGGCCAATGACTAGAATCAAATCTTAATCGTTAAGAAATTGGTTTCTATTTGTCCTTTAAGTTCTTTTGGCCATTGATTGGAAGTAAGTCTTATTTCATAGTGAATTGGTTTCTCTTTGTCCTTTAAGCTCTTTTGGCCAGTGATTGGAATCAAGTCTTAATCATTAACGTATTGGATTCTCTTTGTCTTTTATGTCCCTTTGGCCATTGATTGGAATCAAGTCTTAATCATTAAGGAATTGGTTTCTCTTTGTCCTTTAAGTTCTTTTGGCCATTGATTGGAAGCAAGTCTTAGTTCATAATGAATTGGTTCCTCTTTGTCCTTTAAGTTCTTTTGGCCGTTGATTGGAATCAGGTGTTAATCGTAAAGGAATTGGATTCTCATTGCCTTTCAAGTTATTTTGGCCACTGATTGGAATCAAGTCTAAAACATTAAGGAATTGGTTTCTATTTGTCCTTTAAGTTCTTTTGGCCATTGATTGGAAGTAAGTCTTAGTTCATAATGAATTGGTTTCTCATTGTCCTTTAATTTCTTTTGGTCATTGATTGAAACCAAGTCTTAATCCTTAATGGATTGTTTTCCCTTTGTCCTTTTAGTTCTTTTGGCCAGTGATTGGAATCAAGTCTTAAACATTAAGGAATTGGTTTCTATTTGTCCTGTAAGTTCTTTTGGTCATTGATTGGAGGTAAGTCTCAGTTCATAATGAATTGGTTTCTCTTTGTCCTTTAAGTTCTTTTGGCCATTGATTGGAATCAAATGTAACTCATTAAGGAGTTGGATTCTCTTTGTCTTTTCAGTTATTTTGGCCATTGATTGGAATCAAGTCTTAATCATTAAAGAATTGGTTTCTCTTTGTCCTTTAAGTTCTTCTGGCCATTGATTGGAATCAAATTTTAATCATTAAGGAATTGGATTCTATTTCTCCTTTAAGTTGTTTTGGCCATTGATTGGAAGTAAGTCTTAGTTCATAATGAATTAGATTCTCTTTGTCTTTTAAGTTCTTTTGGCCATTGATTGGAATCAAGTCTTAATCATTAAGGAATTGGTTTCTCTTTATCTTTTAAGTTCTTTTGGCCAATGATTGGAATCAAATCTTAATCATTAAGAAATTGGTTTCTATTTGTCCTTTAAGTTCTTTTGGCCATTGATTGGAAGTAAGTATTAGTTCATAATGAATTGGTTTCTCTTTGTCCTTTAAGCTCTTTTGGCCAGTGATTGGAATCAAGTCTTAATCATTAACGTATTGGATTCTCTTTGTCTTTTCAGTCCCTTTGGCCTTTGATTGGAATCAAGTCTTAATCATTAAGGAATTGGTTTCTATTTGTCCTTTAAGTTCTTTTGGCCATTGATTAGAAGTAAGTCTTAGTTCACAATGATCTGGTTCCTCTTTGTCCTTTAAGTTCTTTTGGTCATTGATTGGAATCAAATGTTAATCATTAAGGAATTGCATTCTCATTGTCCTTTAAGTTATTTTGGCCAGTGATTGGAATCAAGTCTAAAACATTAAGGAATTGGTTTCTATGTGTCCTTTAAGTTCTTTTAGCCATTGATTGGACGTAAGTCTTAGTTCGTAATGAATTGGTTTCTTTGTCCTTTAATTTCTTTTGGCCATTGATTGGAATCAAGTCTTAATCCTTAATGAATTGTTTCCCTTTGTCCTTTTAGTTCCTTTGGCTGGTGATTGGAATCAAGCCTAAAACATTAAGGAATTGGTTTCTATTTGTCCTTTAAGTTCTTTTGGTCATTGACTGGAGGTAAGTCTCAGTTCATAATGAATTAGTTTCTCTTTGTCCTTTAAGTTCTTTTGGCCATTGATTGGAATCAAATCTTAATCATTAAGGAATTGGTTTCTCTTTGTCTTTTAAGTTATTTTGGCCGTTGATTGGAATCAAGTCTTAATCATTAAAGAATTGGTTTCTCTTTGTCCTTTAAGTTCTTTTGGCCAATGATTGGAATCAAATCTTAATCATTAAGAAATTGGCTTCTATTTGTCCTTTAAGTTCTTTTGGCCATTGATTGGAAGTAAGTCTTGGTTCATAATGAATTGGTTTCTCTTTGTCCTTTAAGCTCTTTTGGCCAGTGATTGGAATCAAGTCTTAATCATTAACGTATTGGATTCTCTTTGTCTTTTAAGTCCCTTTGGCCATTGATTGGAATCAAGTCTTAATCATTAAGAAATTGGTTTCTCTTTGTCCTTTAAGTTCTTTTGGCCATTGATTGGAAGTAAATCTTAGTTCATAATGAACTGGTTCCTCTTTGTCCTTTAAGTTCTTTTGGACATTGATTGGAATCAAGTGTTAATCGTTAAGGAATTGGGTTGTCATTGTCTTTTAAGTTATTTTGGCCATTGATTGGAATCAGGTCTTAATCATTAAGGAATTGGTTTCTATTTGTCCTTTATGTTCTTTTGGCCATTGATTGGAATCAAATCTTAATCACTAAGATATTGCTTTCTATTTGTCCTTTATGTTCTTTTGGCCATTGATTGGAAGTAAGTCTTAGTTCATAATGAATTGCTTTCTCTTTGTCCTTTAAGCTATTTTGGCCGTTGATTGGAATCAAGTCTTAATCATTAAGGAATTGGTTTCTATTTCAGCCTTAAGTTCTTCTGGCCATTGATTGGATGTAAGTCTTAGTTCATAATGAATTAGATTCTCTTTGTCTTTTAAGTTCTTTTGGCCAACGATTGGAATCAAGTCCTAATCATTAAGGAATTGGTTTCTCTTTGCCCTTTAAGTTCTTTTGGCCAATGATTGGAATCAAATCTTAATCATGAAGAAATTGGTTTCTATTTGTCCTTTAAGTTCTTTTGGCCGTTGATTGGAAGTAAGTCGTAGTTCATAATGAATTGGTTTCTCTTTGTCCTTTAAGCTCTTTTGGCCAGTGATTGGAATCAAGTCTTAATCACTAACGTATTGAATTCTTTTTGTCTTTTAAGTCCCTTTGGCCATTGATTGGAATCAAGTCTTAATCATTAAGGAATTGGTTTCTCTTTGTCCTTTAAGTTCTTTTGGCCATTGATTGGAAGTAAGTCTTAGATCATAATGAATTGTTTCCTCTTTGTCCTTTAAGTTCTTTTGGCCATTGATTGGAATCAAGTGTTAATCATTAAGGAATTGGATTCTCATTGTCTTTTAAGTTATTTTGGCCAGTGATCGGAAGTAAGTCTTAGTTCATAATGAATTGGTTTCTCTTTGTCCTTTAAGCTATTTTGGCCGTTGATTGGAATCAAGTCTTAATCATTACGGAATTGGTTTCTATTTGTCCTTTAAGTTCTTTTGGCCATTGATTGGAAGTAAGTCTTAGTTCATCATGAATTGGATTCTCTTTGTCTTTTAAGTTCTTTTGGCCATTGATTGGAATCAAGTCTTAATCATTTAGGATTTGATTTCTCTTTGTCCTTTAAGTTCTTTTGGCCATTGATTGGAAGTAAGTCTTAGATCATAATGAAATGGTTCCTCTTTGTCCTTTAATTTCTTTTGGCCATTGATTGGAATCAAATCATAATCATTAGGAAATTGGTTTCTATTTGTCCTTTAAGTTCTTTTGACCATTGATTGGAAGTAAGTCTTAGTTCATAATGAATTGGTTTCTCTTTGTCCTTTAAGCTATTTTGGCCGTTGATTGGAATCAAGTCTTAATCATTAAGGAATTGGTTTCTATTTGTCCTTTAAGTTCTTTTGGCCATTGATTGGAAGTAAGTCTTAGTTCATCATGAATTGGATTCTCCTTGTCTTTTAAGTTCTTTTGGCCATTGATTGGAATCAAGTCTTAATCATTAAGGAATTGGTTTCTCTTCGTCCTTTAAGTTCTTTTGGCCAATGATTGGAATCAAATCTTAATCTTTAAGGAATTGGTTTCTATTTGTCCTTTAAGTTCTTTTGGCCATTGATTGGAAATAAGTCTTAGTTCATAATGAATTGGATTCTCTTTGTCCTTTTAGTTCTTTTGGCCGTTGATTGGAATCAAGTCTTAAACATTAAGGAATTGGATTCCCTATGTCATTTAAGTTATTTTGGCCATTGATTGGAATCAAGTCTTAATCATTAAGGAATTGGTTTCTCTTTGTCCTTTAAGTTCTTTTGGCCTTTTATTGGAATCAAATCTTAATCATTAAGGAATTGGTTTCTATTTGTCCTTTAAGTTCGTTTGGCCATTGATTGGAAATAAGTCTTAGTTCATAATGAATTAGATTCTCTTTGTCTTTTAAGTTCTTTTGGCCATTGATTGGAACCAAGTCTTAATCCTTAATGAATTGTTTTCCCTTTGTCCTTTTAATTCTTTTGGCCAAAGATTGGAATCAAGTTTTAATCATTAAGGAATTGGTTTCTATTTGTCTTTTAACATCTTTTGGCCATTGATTGAAAGTAATTCTTAGTTCATAGTGAATTGGTTTCTCTTTGTCCTTTAATTTCTTTTGGCCATTGATTGGAACCAAGTCTTAATCCTTAATGAATTATTTTCCTTTTGTCTTTTAAGCAATTTTGGCCGTTGATTGGAATCAAGTCTTAATCATTAAGGAATTGGTTTCTATTTCTCCCTTAAGTTCTTTTGGCCATTGATTGGATGTAAGTCTTAGTTCATAATGAATTGGTTTCTCTTTGTCCTTTAAGTTCTTTTGGCCATTGATTGGAATCAAGTGTTAATCGTTAAGGAATTGGATTCTCATTGTCTTTTAAGTTATTTTGTCCAGTGATTGGAATCAAGTCTTAAACATTAAGAAATTGGTTTCTATTTGCCCTTTAAGTTCTTTTGGCCATTGATTGGAAGTAAGTCTTAGTTCATAATGAATTGGTTTCTCTTTGTCCTTTAAGTTCTTTTGGCCATTGATTGGAATCATGTCTTGATCATTAAGGAATTGGATTCTCTTTGACTTTTAAGTTATTTTGGCCATTGATTGGAATTATGTCTTGATCATTGAAGAATTGGTTTCTATTTGTCCTTTAAGTTTTTCTGGCCATTGATTGGAATCAAATGTTAATCATTAAGGAATTGGTTTCTATTTCTCCTTTAAGTTCTTTTGGCCATTGATTGGAAGTAAGTCTTAGTTCATAATCAATTAGATTCTCTTTGTCTTTTAAGTTCTTTTGGCCATTCATTGGAATCAAGTCTTAATCATTAAGGAATTGGTTTCTCTTTGTCCTTTAAGTTCTTTTGGCCTTTTATTGGAATCAAATCTTAATCATTAAGGAATTGGTTTCTATTTGTCCTTTAAGTTCGTTTGGCCATTGATTGGAAATAAGTCTTAGTCCATATTGAATTAGATTCTCTTTGTCTTTTAATTTCTGTTAGCCATTGATTGGAACCAAGTCTTAATCCTTAATGAATTGTTTTCCCTTTGTCCTTTTAGTTGTTTTGGCCAAAGATTGGATTCAAGTCTTAATCATTAAGGAATTGATTTCTATTTGTCTTTTAAGATCTTTTGGCCATCGATTGAAAGTAAGTCTTAGTTCATAAAGAATTGGTTTCTCTTTGTCCTTTAATTTCTTTTGGCCATTGATTGGAACCAAGTCTTAATCCTTAAAGAATTATTTTCCTTTTGTCCTTTAGTTCATTTGGCCAGTGATTAGAATCAAGTCTTAAACATTAACGAATTGGTTTCTATTTGTCCTTTAAGTTCTTGTGGTCATTGATTGGAAGTAAGTCTTAGTTCATAATGAATTGGTTTCTCTTTGTCCTTTAAGTTCTTTTGGCCATTGATTGGAATCAAGTCTTAATCATTAAGGAATTGGATTCCCTTTGTCTTTTAAGTTATTTTGGCCATTGATTGGAATCAAGTCTTAAACATTAAGGAATTGGTTTCTATTTGTCCCTTAACTTCTTTTGGTCATTGATTGGAAGTAAGTCTTAGTTCATAATGAATTGGTTTCTCTTTGTCCTTCAAGTTCTATTGGCCATTGATTGGAATCAAGTCTCAATCATTAAAGAATTGGTTTCTATTTGTCCTTTAAGTTCTTCTGGCCATTGATTGGAATCAAATCTTAATCATTAAGGAATTGGTTTCTATTTCTCCTTTAAGTTCTTTTGGCCATTGATTGGAAGTAAGTCTTAGTTCATAATCATTTAGATTCTCTTTGTCTTTTAAGTTCTTTTGGCCATTGATTGGAATCAAGTCTTAATCATTAAGGAATTGGTTTCTATTTGTCCTTTAAGTTCTTTTGGCGATTGATTGGATGTAAGTCTTAGTTCATAATGAATTGGTTTGTCTTTGTCCTTTAAGCACTTTTGGCCATTAATTGGAATCAAGTCTTAATCATTCACGTATTGGATTCTCTTTGTCTTTTAAGTCCCTTTGGCCATTAATTGGAATCAAGTCTTAATCATTAAGGAATTGGTTTCTCTTTGTCCTTTGAGTTCTTTTGGCCATTGAATGGAAGTAAGTCTTAGTTCATAATGAATTGGTTTCTCTTTGTCCTTTAAGTTCTTTTGGCCATTGATTGGAATCAAGTGTTAATCGTTAAAGAATTGGATTCTCATTGTCTTTTAAGTTATTTTGCTGATTGGAATCAAGTCTTAAACAACAAGGAATTGGTTTCTATTTGTCCTTTAAGTTCTTTTGGCTATTGATTGGAAATAAGTCTTAGTTCATAATGAATTGGTTTCTCTTTGTCCTTTATGTTCTTTTGGCCATTGATTGGAATCATGTCTTGATCATTAAGGAATTGGATTCTCTTTGTCTTTTAAGTTATTTTGGCTTGTGATTGGAATCAAGTCTTAATCATTATGGAATTGGTTTCTCTTTGTTCTTTAAGTTCTTTTGGCCATTGATTGGAATCAAGCCTTAATCATTAAGGAATTGGTTTCTCTTTGTCCTTTAAGTTCTTTTGGCCGTTGATTGGAATCAAATCTTAATCATTAAGAAATTGGTTTCTATTTGTCCTTTAAGTTCTTTTGGTCATTGATTGGAAGTAAGTCTTAGTTCATAATGAATTGGTTTCTCTTTGTCCTTTAATCTCTTTTGGCCATTGATTTGAATCAAGTCTTAATCATTAACGTATTGGACTCTCTTTGTCTTTTAAGTCCCTTTGGCCATTGATTGGAATCAAGTCATAATCATTTAGGAATTGGTTTCTCTTTGTCCATTAATTTCTTTTGGCCATTGATTGGAAGTAAGTCCTAATTCATAATGAATTGGTTTCTCTTCGTCCTTAAAGTTCTTTTGGCCATTGATTGGAATCAAGTGTTAATCGTTAAGGAATTGGATTCTCATTGTCTTTTAAGTTATTTTGTCCAGTGATTGGAGTCAAGTCTTAAACATTTAGGAATTGGTTTCTATTTGCCCTTTAAGTTCTTTTGGCCATTGATTGGAAGTAAGTGTTAGTTCATAATGAATTGGTTTCTCTTTGTCCTCTAAGTTCTTTTGGCCATTGATTGGAATCATGTCTTGATCATTAAGGAAGTGGATTCTCTTTGACTTTTAAGTTATTTTGGCTTGTGATTGGAATCAAGTCTTAATCATTAAGGAATTGGTTTCTTTTTGTCCTTCAAGTTCTTTTGGCCATTGATTGGAATCAAATCTTAATCATTAAGGAATTGGTTTCGATTTGTCCTTTAGGTTCTTTTGGTCATTGATTGGAAGTAAGTCTTAGTTCATAATGAATTGGTTTCTCTTTGTCCTTTAATCTCTTTTGGCCATTGATTGGAATCAAGTCTTAATCATTAACGTATTGGATTCCCTTTGTCTTTTAAGTCCCTTTCGCCATTGATTGGAATCAACTCTTAATCATTAAAGAATTGGTTTCTCTTTGTCCTTTAAGTTCTTTTGGCCATTGATTGGAAGTAAGTCTTAGTTCATAATGAATTCGTTTCTCTTTGTCCTTTAAGTTCTTTTGGCCATTGATTGGAATCAAGTGTTAATCGTTAAGGAATTGGATTCTCATTGTCTTTTAAGTTATTTTGTCCAGTGATTGGAATCAAGTCTTAAACATTTAGGAATTGGTTTCTATTTGCCCTTTAAGTTCTTTTGGCCGTTGATTGGAAGTAAGTCTTAGTTCATAATGAATTGGTTTCTCTTTGTCCTTTAAGTTCTTTTGGCCATTGATTGGAATCATGTCTTGATCATTAAGGAATTGGATTCTCTTTGACTTTTATGTTATTTTGGCCATTGATTGGAATTATGTCTTGATCATTGAGGAATTGGATTTTCTTTAACTTTTAAGTTATTTTGGCTAGTGATTGGAATCAAGTCTTAATCATTAAGGAATTGGTTTCTTTTTGTCCTTTAAGTTCTTTTGGCCATTGATTGGAATCAAATCTTAATCATTAAGGAATTGGTTTCTTTTTGTTCTTTAAGTTCTTTTGGTCATTGATTGGAAGTAAGTCTTAGTTCATAATGAATTGGTTTCTCTTTGTCCTTTAATCTCTTTTGGCCATTGATTGGAATCAAGTCTTAATCATTAACGTATTGGATTCCCTTTGTCTTTTAAGTCCCTTTGGCCATTGATTGAAATCAAGTCTTAATCATTAAGGAATTGGTTTCTCTTTTTCCTTTAAGTTCTTTTGGCCATTGATTGGAAGTAAGTCTTAGTTCATAATGAATTGGTTTCTCTTTGTCCATTTAGTTCTTTTGGCCATTGATTGGAATCAAGTGTTAATCGTTAAGGAATTGGATTCTCATTGTCTTTTAAGTTATTTTGTCCAGTGATTGGAATCAAGTCTTAAACATTAAGAAATTGGTTTCTATTTGCCCTTTAAGTTCTTTTGGCCATTGATTGGAAGTAAGTCTTAGTTCATAATGAATTGGTTTCTCTTTGTCCTTTAAGTTCTTTTGGCCATTGATTGGAATCATGTCTTGATCATTAAGGAATTGGATTCTCTTTGACTTTTAAGTTATTTTGGCCATTGATTGGAATTATGTCTTGATCATTGAGGAATTGGATTCTCTTTAACTTTTAAGTTATTTTGGCTAGTGATTGGAATCAAGTCTTAATCATTAAGGAATTGGTTTCTTTTTGTCCTTTAAGTTCTTTTGGCCATTGATTGGAATCAAATCTTAATCATTAAGGAATTGGTTTCTATTTGTCCTTTAAGTTCTTTTGGTCATTGGTTGGAAGTAAGTCTTAGTTCATAATGAATTGGTTTCTCTTTGTCCTTTAATCTCTTTTGGCCATTGATTGGAATCAAGTCTTAATCATTAACATATTGGATTCCCTTTGTCTTTTAAGTCCCTTTGGCCATTGATTGGAATCAAGTCTTAATCATTAAGGAATTGGTTTCTCTTTGTCCTTTAAGTTCTTTTGGCCATTGATTGGAAGTAAGTCTTAGTTCATAATGAATTGGTTTCTCTTTGTCCTTTAAGTTCTTTTGGCCATTGATTGGAATCAAGTGTTAATCGTTAAGGGATTGGATTCTCATTGTCTTTTAAGTTATTTTGTCCAGTGATTGGAATCAAGTCTTAAACATTAAGGAATTGGTTTCTATTTGCCCTTTAAGTTCTTTTGGCCATTGATTGGAAGTAAGTCTTAGTTCATAATGATTTGGTTTCTCTTTGTCCTTTAAGTTCTTTTGGCCATTGATTGGAATCATGTCTTGATCATTAAGGAATTGGATTCTCTTTGACTTTTAAGTTATTTTGGCCATTGATTGGAATCAAGTCTTAATCATTAAGGAATTGGTTTCTCTTTGTCCTTTAAGTTCTTTTGGCCAATGATTGGAATCAAATCTTAATCATTAAGAAATTGGTTTCTATTTGTGCTTTAAGTTCTTTTGGCCATTGATTGGAAGTAAGTCTTTGTTCATATTGAATTGGTTTCTCTTTGTCCTTTAAGTTCTTTTGGCCTTTGATTGGAATCAAGTCTTAATCATTAAGGAATTGGATTCTCTTTGTCATTTAAGTTATTTTGGCCTGTGGTTGGAATCAAGTCTTACTCATTAAGGAATTGGTTTCTCTTTGTCCTTTAAGTTCTTTTGGCTATTTATTGGAATCAAATCTTAATCATTAAGGAATTGGTTTCTATTTCTCCTTTAAGTTCTTTTGGCCGTTGATTGGAAGTAAGTCTTTGTTCATATTGAATTAGATTGTCTTTGTCTTTTAAGTTCTTTTGGCCATTGATTGGAATCAAGTCTTAATCATTAAGGAATTGGTTTCTCTTTGTCCTTTAAGCCACCCATCCAAGCAAACAACTTTGGGCTAAAGATGTCATCATTCAGTTTGTGCAAAAAAATTGCCAATTTGCTGGATTGCCTAGTGACAACAACTTTTTGGAGATCTGTGACACTATAAAAATTAATGGTGCCGTGGATGATGCTGTTCAGCTGAGATTGTTTCACTTCTCATTGAGGGATAAGGCTAGAGCCTGGTTGAAGTCTCTACCACAGGGGACACTTACTACTTGGGATATGGTAGCCAGAAAATTCTTGGAGAAGTACTTTCCTCCTGCCAAGTCTACCAAGATGAGGAATGACATCACCTCCTTCACCTAAGCAGATAGTGAATCTTTTTATGAATCATGGGAGAAGTACAAGGAGCTGCTGGCTAAGTGCCTGCATCATGGCATCCCACTCTGGATGCAAATCCAGATATTCTACAATGGTCTCCTTATGTCCACTCAGATCATGGTTGATGCAGCAGTTAGTGGTTCTCTGAACAATAAGACACTCGAGCAGTCTTGGGAGCTATTTGAAGTATTGACTAGCAACAATTACTAGAGGCCTAGTAAGAGAATCCAGAAAATGGGAGTTTTGGAAGTTGACACTACCACTGCCCTCTTGGCCCAGATGCAAGCCCTTTCTGTCCAAAATGCAGCCATTCAGAAGTAATTGGGCTTGCTTAGCACTACTTTACCAACACATGCCATGCATTGTGATTTTTGCCATAGGAGCCTTCCGAATGGAGAGTGCATTACAGCTCCTTCTGATGAGTAGGTTAACTACATGAATGCCCAGAAGCACAACTTCTACTCCAGCACCTATGTTCCTGGGCAACAGTTCAATCAACCTCCACAAGAAAAGAAGCCCAACTTGGAAGACATGTTCTAGCAGTTCATGAGGAGTCATATGTCTTTTGTGGAGAAGATTGAAGCTTTTATGGAGAGGACAGAGGCTCAATTTAGAGCTCATAATGCTGCAATAAAAAACTCAAAGCATCAAGTGGGGCAAATTTCCAAGCAGTTACCTGAGAGGCCACTAAGTTCCCTACCTAGCAATACCACTGAAAATCCAAGGGAGCATGTGAATGCAATCATACTGAGAAGTGGTAAAGAATTGGTTGAATTTGAAAAGGAAGAAGTAAGGGTAAAAGAAAAGTCTGCTAAAAATTCCAATATGGCACCACCTGAGGAGAAAGGATATGTGGCACCTTCTGCTTATGACCCTCCAATTTCTTATCCTCAAAGGGTGAAGCAACAAAAGAAGGAACCAAAAGGGCAGCAATTTCTTAAGGTTCATAATGTGCTTAAAAAGCTCCACATCAATATTCCATTTGCTGAGGCATTGGAGCGAATGCCAACCTATGCCAAGTTTATGAAGGAGCTACTCTCTAAGAAAAGGAAATTGAATGCTGATGAAACTGTACCATTCACTGAGGAGTGTTCAATAATCATTCAGAGGAAACTGCCACCTAAGTTGAAGGACCCTGGGAGCTTCACTATTCCATGCATGATTGGTGATATAAGGATTGACAAGGCACTATGTGACCTTAGAGCAAGTATCAATCTGATGCCTTTGTCACTTGTGCATAGATTGGGCATTACTAAAATGAAGCCTACAAGGGTATCTCTGTAGTTGGCCGGTACATCTATCAAACTTCCCTATGGCATTATTAAAGATGTCTTGGTGAAGGTGGACCATTTCTTCGTTCCTACTGGTTTTTTGATTCTTGATATGAAGGAAGATGTCAATCTCCCTCTAATTCTTGGGCATCCATTCTTAGCCACTAGCAGAGCCCTGATAGATGTAGAAGGGGGGAGCTAACTCTGAGATTTCAGAACAATAAAGTGTAGTTCCAAGTTTTCCAAGCAATAGACTCTACCACAAAGACAGCTCAATGCTATAAAGTGGATATAATGGAAGCTAACTTGAGTACTTCAGTCCCCGTATCACATGCCACACCTCCTTGGGAGCATCCATTCAGGAAGAGCAAAACAAAGAAGAAAAAGAAAATAGTGGGGGATGATAATCTTAAGCCACCTGAGAAACTGCCAGAAGCTTTCACTTGCCATTCGAGCCTAATTCTATCTCATTGGTTTTTGGGAAGAAGAACCACTATCCTGGTGACAAGTCACCAAAGAAGGGGAGGAAGAAACCACCATGAGTGACAGAACTATGTCTAACTTAGGGATATTAAACCAAAGTGCTTGTTGGGAGACAACCCAACTTTTCTAACCTTTCTTTGATTTTAATTTGTCTTATTTATGATCTTTTTAGTTTTTTTATTTAGATAAAATTTTAGTTTTGATTAATTTTAATTAATTTAATTTTATTTTGTAGATTTATTGGAGCAATTAGGAAGTACATAAGTGGAGGAAAAAACCACATGGGACGTGCAGCAAAGATACATGCGCTGGGGAGTAACTTTTCTTTCCTTTCCTTCTTGATTTTATTTTCATGCATTAGGGACAATGCATAATTTTAAGTTGGGAGTTGGGAAAATCCATCATTGCACTTTGTTATTTGTTTCTGTTTCCTTTTGTTAGTTTTGTTGATTAGGTTGCTAGTGTTTTTTAATTTCAATTTTTTGCTAAAAAAACTCGAAAAAGAAATTTTGTCTTTTTTTTGTATTTTTTATTTTAGTCAATTGGTTGTTGTTGCTTGTGTCTATGATATGAAATACTGCTCCGTTTGTTAACTCTTAAGTTACTTTGTATCCGAATTTAAGTCTTGAAAATCTTCTTGTGCTTTTACTTTTGAATTGAGAAGGATTATTTTCTTGCACCTTGATAAGAGTTAGCAACTTAGGATAGGTGACCTTTATGCTTTTTATTCTTTATTTAGGCTCAGACATGCATTCTTATTCATGTGAATCTCTTTTGAAATATATGTGAGTGAATCTTAGCCTTAGAAGTGATTTAGGCCATGTTTGGTAGCCATAATTGAGCCTCATTGCCGATCGTTGGTCATTGATCCTTAGTCACCCTATTAGGTTGCTAGTGTTTTTTAATTTCAATTTTCTGCTAAAAAAAAATCGAAAAAGAAATTTTGTCTTTTTTTTGTATTTTTTATTTTAGTCAATTGGTTGTTGTTGCCTGTGTCTATGATATGGAATACTGCTCTGTTTGTTAACTCTTAAGTAACTTTCAATCCGAATTTAAGTCTTGAAAATCTTCTTGTGCTTTTACTTTTGAATTGAGAAGGATTATTTTCTTGCACCTTGATAAGAGTTAGCAACTTAGGATAGGTGACCTTTATGCTTTTTATTCTTTATTTAGGTTCAGACATGCATTCTTATTCATGTGAATCTCTCTTGAAATATATGTGAGTGAATCTTAGCCTTAGAAGTGATTTAGGCCATGTTTAGTAGCCATAATTGAGCCTCATTGCCGACCCTTGGTCATTGATCCTTAGTCACCCTATTAGGTTGCTAGTGTTTTTTAATTTCAATTTTCTACTAAAAAAAATCGAAAAAGAAATTTTGTCTTTTTTTTTTGTATTTTTTATTTTAGTCAATTGCTTGTTATTGCCTGTATCTATGATATGAAATACTGTTCTGTTTGTTAACTCTTAAGTAACTTTGGATCCGAATTTAAGTCTTGAAAATCTTCTTGTGCTTTTACTTTTGAATTGAGAAGGATTATTTTCTTGCACCTTGATAAGAGTTAGCAACTTAGGATAGGTGACCTTTATGCTTTTTATTCTTTATTTAAGTTCAGACATGCATTCTTATTCATGTGAATCTCTCTTGAAATATATGTAAGTGAATCTTAGCCTTAGAAGTGATTTAGGCCATGTTTGATAGCCATAATTGAGCCTCATTGCCGACCCTTGGTCATTGATCCTTAGTCACCCTATTAGGTTGCTAGTGTTTTTTAATTTCAATTTTCTACTAAAAAAAAATCGAAAAAGAAATTTTGTCTTTTTTTTTATTTTTTATTTTAGTCAATTGGTTGTTGTTGCCTGTGTCTATGATATGAAATACTGCTGTAACATCCCCAATTTTTGTCTAAGCTAATTAGCTCAGTGATCCTGGCTAATTAGAGAGGTTAACGATTAACTGAGAACTAATCGGCTAACCTCGATGAGCAAGAGTTTAGTAAATTGAGTCAAGACAATAATCGAATCATAACGCACTAAATGGTTTAATTAAAACCTAATTATTCGAACCTCATTAATTTGTATCTTAGAAATATAATTAAGGTAATCCAATCCTATTAATTAAGTATAAGACAATTGTTCTACCTTAATCGATTGAGATAGATTAATTCTTATACCCTAATTACATAATTTATAAGAGCAATTCTTTTAGAGAAAAACGTTTTAAAAGTGTAATTAGCCGAAATCGGTCAAAGAGCAATTTAACTAATCAAGTTGAATTAATAACTTAAGTAATTCTAATAGCTTTGAAGATTTAAAAATTTATCCTAATTGATGCACCAAATCTTGGCCAAGGACAAGAGCAAAATCCAAACATTCATTTGCCTCCTCATCATGCACTCTTAGATCAAGAGTCTATATTAGTAGTATCCCTTGAGTCAAGCCAAGAGATGTACTCTCCTCCATCAAGATTGTGACACTTGGAGTGATCATATTCACCCAAGCCAATCCCAAGAGTGCTCATGCTTTTAACCACTTGAGAAAACACAAAATGGTCTTTACCCAAGCACCAAGACTCAAAGAAAACACAACCCACTCTTTTACTCGAAGGTTCCTAGCCCTTTTGCTTGAAAAAGAAGTAAAACTCACCAACTCACCCATGCTTGTTGGAGAAGCAAAAGCCATCAGCCCCCCTCACCCATTTTGCGCCAACTAAGCCCCTCCCTCACTCTCTCATTTTGTGATTTCCATTCTTTCCCAAAGACACCAAGTAGCCACTCCTTTTCCTCTCAACCTCTCCTTGTTCTTCCTACTTTCCTTCTTGTTCTTCTTACTCTCCCACCACCACCACCCTCATTTCCTATCACCACCCTCACAAACTCTTCAAGAACCACCCTCTTTGGTTCTTGAGGAAGCAAAAACAAACACTCACTTAGCCCCATTTTCAAGCTCAAGGAGGAGGAGGCTATCTCCAACCATTCTCACTCTTCAAGCTTTCAAGAAACTCATTTGGTAGTGACTCTAACCCCTTTCTCTTCCATGTTTTTCAAGCTCTAGAACTCCTAAACTTTCCATAGCTAGCTGGTTTTAGGACTTGCTCTAAAGGCCTCATGGCCATGCTTTCACTATATAATGTTGTTTGTGATTTTGCTCTTCTTTTGGAAAATGACTTTGGTTGTGCATTTTGCTTTATGTTGAACCCAACTTTTAGAACTCAAAATATTGATTTTTACCAAGATCTCAAAGTTTAAAGATGGTTTGGAAATATAAAATGGTCACTTGAAGAAAAGACTTGATATTTTCACAAGAAAACTCATTAAAAACAAAACCGTGGAAACTGGAAAATTCTGGCAGTCTGTATGGCGTGACCAATAACTTCTTCGATATAATTCCAAATGGAACGAAACTAATTTTAAATGAAAATAGACTCATAGAGCTTTTTACACATATAAAATATGTGAGATTTGGCCTTAAAACGAGAGAGATATGAATTTTCCAAGTCTGCTGTTCTCGGATGGGTTTCTGTTCGGGCAGTAGGTGATAAAACGTGCATAACTCAAGTTATACAGAACCTTTTTGAGTGGAACCAAGTTTTTTAGAAAGCTAAGACACAGAGGAACATACCCATAAAACAGTTTTAGCAGATTCCTTGTGAGGAGTTCACAGTAATGTTTAAAAATCACTGACCCGAGATGAACTTTCAAGTCTAAACAGTCAGAATAAAATGTGCATAACTCAAGCTACAAAATGAATTTTTGAGTGGGGCTTGTTTTGTTTAAAAATAGACTCAGAGAAGTATAATCATACCAAAATTCGAAGTAAAAGAATAAAATATGAAATTATGGTGAATTTTTGAAGTTACTGCCCCACTGTAAAAATGAAACTAGTTATGGTTAAGTTTTAAAGGTTAATGAGGAATAAGTTTTAAGACATTAAGTCCCTTACATTAAGTATTGGAAAACCTTCATAATTCAACATAAAAAGTTTTAAAGAGGATAATAGATAAGATTGGCCCTAGGCCTAATAAAAAGAATTTATACAAGAGGCAACCTCAATTAAAAGCTTGCACCAAATTTGCTAAACTAAGCTCATAAGACTTTGTGTGATATGTATGCCTCTATGTATCATTATGATGACAATGATATGATGATGATCATGATGCTGATGATATGATAATGATGATTATGATAGTGATATGATGATATGATATGATAATTACGATAGTGATATGATGGTGATCATGATGATGATGATGATGATATGATATGATGATGATAATATGATATGATGATGATGGTATAAAGATGACGTGTTGAGGATATGATGCTTAATGATATGTGATAAAGGAATCACATTTGGGGACGGCGATACGTAACGCTCAAATGTGGAAAAGAATTAAAATAATTTTGCATCATAAGCCTTAATAAGAAGATAAAGTAAACTAAGGGCGTGATCCTTCAAAAGGGAAGGTGACCCAAAGTAAGTTCCCCTCACCCACGACTCACATGAGACATGGCATGACCCAACTAGTGTGAATATAGGGGATAGGGCTTACATGAGGCATGGCATGACCCAGCTAATGTAAGTACCGAAATGTTATGGTGGCGACGGCCACGGTATGAGCTCATTATCACTTATGTTTAGTGGGTGAAAAGAAAAGAACTTAAGATAAGTCAAGTTAAGGAAAGAAAAGGATTTAAGAGAAAGTCAAGTTAAGAAAAGAAAAGGACTTCAGTCCAACCCAAGTAAAGAATGAAACTCATAAGATGTGCATGCATGATACAAATTGTCATACAAGTTTTTATGTATACCATGATGTTGTTATCATAATGAGAATATGTACTTAAAATTGAATCTACTTCGGATAGCTATGTCTTCGAAAATCTAAGAATTGGACCTTGTGTATGCTCACTATTTTCATTATAAAACCGAAGTGGCTGGGACGATGATGATGACACCTCCGTGTCGGGTTCGAGTCCTACTGAGAAATCTTATTTCTCACTCTAGTTACTTTTCCGCATCGTCACCAGAATCCGATGGCGCATCCAATGGAGTGGAGCATGGATCCCCTACACTGTAAGCAGACGGACGACGTGGGATGCCAGATGAAGCTATTTTGGGACTTATAGCGACCGTCACTCTACATCTTCGCATATTTCTTTTCGAGATGAGCTTTGTCATTGGAGTTTGTATTTAGTACCTAGAATTTGGATCATGGCACGACCATGAGCTTCCTTTGATGTAATGTTGTTATATATATGTATGTATATAAATATTATGAACCTAGATGGATGTAATGATTAGTTATGTAATGCAATGTATTTGTATATTACTATTTATTTATCTTTCTCTTGTTTTATGATATTGGGTTATGTATCTTATGTGACAAGCTCCTTCTTTCTCTGACTTCTCGCTCAAGGCTTTACTTTTCAAAATGCTGCAAAGTAATGACGTATTTCAAAAAAAAGATCTTACCGTATTTTTTCATGTAATTTAATTTCAAGTGAAGTTTAATTTTTCATAAGCATAAGTAACAACTAATAAAATGCCGTAATACAACTTAAGCGTAGTATGGGTTTATTAGGGTGTTACAACTGCTCTGTTTGTTAACTCTTAAGTAACTTTCAATCCGAATTTAAGTCTTGAAAATCTTCTTGTGCTTTTACTTTTGAATTGAGAAGGATTATTTTCCTGCACCTTAATAAGAGTTAGCAACTTAGGATAGGTGACCTTTATGCTTTTTATTCTTTATTTAGGTTCAGACATGCATTCTTATTCATGTGAATCTCTCTTGAAATATATGTGAGTGAATCTTAGCCTTAGAAGTGATTTAGGCCATGTTTGGTAACCATAATTGAGCCTCATCGCCGACCCTTGGTCATTGATCCTTAGTCACCCTATTTGAGCCTTAAAGCCTATTCTTAGATTGAACCACATTATGAGCCTAATGCCCTTCCTTGCTTTTCCTTTTTGATCCCATGGTTTACCCTCAAGCCTTAACTTCTAAACTCATTTGAATAAGGTAATACCTCTACTACACCAACCTCATGCTTTCTAAAGTCAAAATTAGAGTGGGTGAATATTTGAAAAAAAATAAAGAAAAAGAAATCGGAAGGAGGAATGAAGAAAAGAAAAAAAAGAAAAAAAATAGAGAAAAGTTGGCAATACAAGGAAAATATAATGCCAATGTTTAACAAGAAAAGCATGATGGTTGCCAAGCAACTATGTTGGGGGTACCCCAAGGAGAATGAATTAGGGGTGAGGGTTTGTTAAGTTGAGGAGATTAATTGAGCTTAAATGACTATTCCATCATACCCCTTACCTTGGCTTACCATTACAAGCTGAGAGAAGTCCTTTTGATCTTTGGATAAGTGACATTCATGTAGAAACGGAGAGAGAGGATTGTGGATAGTGTGATGTTTTTGTCTTTTCTTAAACATGGCATAACATAGGGTGATCAATTCTTTGTTGCTTTTCTCTTGTACACACACACTTGATCCATTCTTTTGACAATGTGATTGCATAACTAGATGGTCTTGGACTTAGACTTTGATCCTTGGTAACTTTTGAGTTAAGCTATAGAGCAGTGATGAGGAATTCCGTAGACAACAACTTTTATCCTAACCATTTTGTCTAGTGAGTCCTTTTGTTTTAAGTGCTTTTGGTTGAGTCTTTTTTTTTTAATTTTATTTTTGAGTCTTTGATTTGAGTTTTGCTGGGGGACAAGCAAGTACTTAAGTTGGGGGTTGTGATAAATCCTTGTAATAAGTTATATTTTTAGTTAATTTTTATTTAATTTAGGACATAGTTGTTTAGTTTAGTTAATATTTTGTTTTATTTTCATTAAGTAGTTTAGATTAGGTGGTACTTTTATTTTCTATTATTTTCTTATATTTTAGATACTTATTTATGTTTTTGGTCTACTTGTTATTAGATAGAAGCACTCAAGTTGGAATTTGGAGCCATGAGAGAGCTTATCTTGCATAAAATCAAGATCTTTCAACATTGAAAATTCAATATCTAGCTCTCAAGAAGTCGGATTATGATGGTTCAAGATTCCTTGGAAAGAAGGAAGAATATTTTCAACTTTGTTGTTGGACACCTTTTCCAGTTCTCGAGTCTTCTAGGCGAAAAGGGTGAAACAAGATTGAAGCTTTATCTTATTTCTGATGCTATCAAGTCTGACATTTCATCACTATTTCACTTGTATCCTAAGTTAAAGAACTTCGATTGAGGTGATTCTTATTGCATTGGAAAGCTTACTCAAAGATCTACAATCACTATTTCTACCTTCAAGGCCAAATTCCAGCTATTCTGACTACTACATAGCTTGGAAGTATATAAAAATGGTTAGCACTATCAAGCAGGCGCGCTATAGCATGCTGCCTTGCGCTATAGCGCGACGCCGTTTGCAGCAAGTTGCTGGTTCGGGCCAAAATTCGAGAAAAGAATCCATAGACTATAAAAGGCAATACATAAGGTCAGAAAAGGGATCTCTAGACACTTCCAAACACCTCCCAAGATAAAAGAGCTCTTCCAAAGAGATTGAAGGCGAAGATTCAAGGATTTCAGAGCTCAAGTTCAACACAGAGAGATCCACATTCTTTCGAATCTCTTGTTTCGAGCTTCAATACTTTATGGCTTTTGTTTCTTCTATCTTCTCATCTTCATACTCTTTCATTGTTTTCTTTTCTTTTGTTATGAACAAGTTTTCTTTTGCTAGGGCGTTAATGGACCCTTTTTGTATGGCAAGTTTACTCATGGATTAATGTTAATCTTGTTTTCTATCTCTATTGCTTAGTGTTTTTTTTTTTTTTTTGTTCTTAATGCTTTTAATTACTTTATCACCAATTAATTGATTTGGGGATTTATATCAACCTGAGAGAGGGTTTGTGAATAGAGACTCTTAACATAAACACCGTGAGCTGAGCGAAAACTAGATATAGACAAATGCGGTTCGTGCGGTCAACATAGGAACCTATAGAACTTCAACCTTTACCTAGATTAGTTTGTGCTAAGAGATTAGGCAATCATTTTAGGATAAAGAGTATTGCTTGACCTCGAGAGAGGCTAGGAATAAATTAAGGGGAACCAACCATGAGTCAATTAGAATAGGAACTGATTAACAAAAATTCATAGTAAATGTGTCTGCAATAGGTGAAATTAATTAGCCCTAGCATCCATCCCATTGCATTTATCCATACTATTAGAATTTTTTGCATTAGTATTTTTCTTATTTATTTTATTTTATTTAAATTTTAATTTCCTCATTAGTAATTCCATTCTGTTCAAATAATTATTCCCTTAGACTATTTTGGTATTTGATCTATCCCCATAGGAATGATACTTTACTTATTACTTTATTACTTGTACGATCTGGTATACTTGCTGGAGCCACATTACTCAGCTCCTCCATTGTGCCCTTCGGGATTCTCCTAATCCTTTTGCTCCATTCGCTCCATCATGCAATAGGCAGCAGCAACTAGCTCCCTCATGGTAGCAGCCATTTCACAAAGCGTCCCCATGACTTCCTTGGGACCTTCTGGCTCATTACGGGGCGTACCATGTCTCCCTGATGCCATTAGTTCCTGGTACGCAAAACAGAAGACATTAAGTTGATTAGGCTTAACATTTACGCTGAGCGAACCAACAATTAACCACATTCAAAATAGGCGATCATGCATGTCTAATCCCTATGTCCAATCATATAGATGAGACTCAAAGCATGACTTAACTAATACGTATGCTTAGAAGCATAGTCAGTCCATCCCTAGGCTCTTTAAGGATGACCTGCTCTGATACCAAAATATAACACCCTAATTGTAACACCCTAATTGTAACACCTTACCAGACAAAATACTATGTTTAAGTCATAATAAATTATCTGATAAGTGATTACGTGTAATACCAGTTAAATTCTATTTTCTGTATTAGTATTAATTACCTGCATAAAAATGCTCAATTGCGTAGCAAAATTTTCTGCGTGACGACGGAATAGATGTAGTTAATCGGTAATACTATAAATAATGTAACATTACTAAAAATACAATAAAGACAGAACTACTATAAAAGGCATCATAAATATATACATAGACATCTAATTTTAAAGTTTGTCAAAATGATACAGGGTAACAAAATGAGGCCGCTAATACAAAACAAAACGGCCAGTTTCTACGAATAGCACCCCAAGTGGTCCCCATGGGACATTTCATGTACATTCCTAACATTTACCCATCCACCCATGACCTAGACTGCCAAAAGAGGGTCATTTTGTACATCTAACCCTACTACAGCATGCACGCTATCTAAACAGAGTCTGATGAAAGGAACCCATTCACCATGGTGGCATCCGCTAGGGGGTGTCCGACACTGGGAGTAGAGGATGATGAAAAAGAACTCGCCGCCTCGGACGGATCCTCCTCCGAGATCGAAGCTGATAACATCGGCTACGGTGGTGAAGCAGGAGGGGCCATGGGAATTGGAGCTGCTAGTGCTGCTGGTGCTGCTGGTGCTGCTGTTGGTGATGGTGGAAATAGATGGGCCATGTGGAGGGATATGGCAATGTAGGGAACAGCAGGATCAAAGAGAGCATGCATAAGCGGGACGACGAAGTCCCTCTGGAGAAAAAAGTAAAGGCGGAACTGACATCAGTCAGAGATATATACAGAATCCAAAAACGGGTCAAGGTGTATATGTAGCTCAAGGAACTCAATGACTAGCACCCTAGTTGCTGCGTGCTCCATGGTCTGAGAATGAAGCGGAACATACAATAGGGTGAGAAATGAATATTTCTCAGTAAAAATTCCTAGCTTCTATACATCTATCATCGCTATCATTCCCAGTTATTTTAGTCTTGTAATATTTTTCAAATAGTACGGTAAAACGTTATTATTCAACTTAAACACTTGTTTGTAAAGCATACATTGAAACAAATTAAATTTTAGTTAACAAATACACTAATGTACTCAAACAGTAATCATGGTGGACAATAGCATGTTAAGAACAATAAACAGGGATTCAGAACAATCAAAAAGGAAGCATTACACTATACATATGCATGTACAATTAGAAAATGCATCTTATTCTTGGAGGCTTTCACCTATTAGAACTTATTTCCATCCTTAGTCTCCTGGGAGTCATTGGCCATATACTCCTGGTAATAGTTCGCTTTTCAGGACCGAGCTCGTTCCTATACAGGATGGCCGGGTTTACTTTCCCCGACCTTCCCACTGATCTATTTCCCTTAATTTATTCTGGGGCTGGCCCAAGTGACATGGAATTCTTTATAATATCATGAAATGAATGCATATCTAGCTTGACTCTTTAAATATAATGTACTCAAGCTCTCATAAAGTTTCACAACATATGAACTTCTTACCAAAATTTTGGCAGCATAACGGATCGAGTCCGCTTCCCCATGAATAGTACCAGACAACTAGTACAATTGCACAACTTGTAATTTCAGTATAGAGCAGCAAATATATATATATATACATTCATAGCATCATTCAACAATTTCAAATCAAGCATCAATAAGGTTTCAGTTTATTCTTCTCTGTTCTACCCGAGTTTGGCATGCCCCAATTTTTATTCAATTCAATTCATTTAAATCTAATTTTTGAATATGGCATAGCCTCATATGTCTAGTTTCTAATCCTTTTAGTCCCATCTCATTTTGATGTGTATAACTCTAGATATAAACAATTTACCTCAGACTGCCCTGTTCTCAGCCAGAATTGGGTCCTTATAAGTAAAAATTCACTAAAAATAGAAAACTAGGTGAATTTATACGAAATCTATATCAAACTAAATCTATCAGAATAAGCTTTCAGATGAATTAAGTTTTATGTCATTTACATAAGTATATTTTGACTTATGAGTCCCAAAACTTGGCCTTACTAAACTATCCTAATTCAGCTCAGTTTAGATTTAAGCCAATTTCCTTGGTGCACTGGGAGCAAATGGCTATGAATTTGGTTCTGAAATTTTTATGAAATATTCCTTTTACCTTTCAAAAAAACTTGGGTTCACTCAATTTGAAGTTGTATAGGGTGAGTTATACCCTTCTCAACTCACACTGCCCGGATAGGAATCCAGATTTCTAGGTTAAATTTCAAAAATTCATAACTAATTCTATACTAATCCAATGGTCTTATATTATATATGTATGGAAAGCCCTAGATGTATAGTTTCATATAAAAATGATTTGATCCAATTTAAATAGCGGTAAGCAGAGCTGTACACTCCGCCGTACGGACCACCAAGGAAAACCCCAACAGCTTCTAGATTTGTCTTCCTCCTTCAAGCTATTTGCCCTCAATTCCAATTTTAATCACAACATACATGCAAAACTAGTCATAAAACATCATCATCACTCTATAAAACATCCATATCTTAGATTATGCATGCTCACCATGCAGCCCCAAATCAGAGAAAACAAGAGGAGAAGTAGGACTTCCTACCTTGTCTTATGCAATTTGTGTTGATTTTGTGTCTTTGATGGTGGTGACTTAGGATGAGACTTGAAGATGGATGAAAATGGAGTGGAAATGAGAGTAGAGAGGAAAGAAAGAGAAGAGCTTCAGCAGATGGAAGGTGGCCGAAATTCTGATGAGGAGAAAAGGAGAAAAAGGTGAAGATATTTGGAGATGCTTGGCTTTGATTGGTGGACCTCTCCATGTTATCAATGTTGGTTTTGCTTCCACCATCAAGGGCTGTCCTAGGCCCCACTTGGGTGGGTTATTTGGCTAAATCTTAAACGTTGATTCTAGGGCACTCACAGAAAAATTCTACTGGTCCGGTTCCGACAGTTTGAAATACCGAAATCTTACTGATTTCCCTTAAATCGGTAAACTAGCTTGAAAATTTTCTGTGGGGTTTTCTATGCTCCTAATCTAATTCCATCAAGCCTAATCCATCCAAATCACACTTAATTGGCTTTGAGTAAATGTCTAATCAGATTTTGATTAAACTCACTTATTCGATAAAACTGAACAACTCAGTTGTTAACGATAAAATTTTTCAGACGTTACACTAATAGTCCCATATTATATTTAAGTCATATTATGGAATTATTAGTTGTTACTTTTGCTCGCGAAACTAACATTACCATTTGAAGTTACTATTATATGAAAATATGGGGTAATTTTTTTTTAAACAATAATGAATAAAATATTTTGAAAACCAAGAGCCATGAGCGCATCATGAACGCATAATATAAATATCACTATCTCATACATACTGTGCGAATAAAATAAATAGAAATGACAAGAATAATAATAACTTATATTAACATGACATTTATTTCATGACCATTTATATTTAATATAATAATAGTGACACTTTTAAGCATTGTTTTGACTCAAGATCTAAACTTTATGAATTAAAGGTTGCAAAACAATGCTTTTATGACTTAAAGATTTCATTTTTGACTAAAGTTTGAAACTTTATGAAAGGTCTTGCCTTCACGGTTTGATTTCTAAGATATAAAGTGACAAGATATCATTTTTATAACTTAAAAAGGCTTCATATTTCAACAAGTTTAGACTTTTACATGCAATCTTATCTTCAAAACAAAACAAAGTAAGACTTTATGAAGGCACCAAAACTTGCGCCACTTTTTGTGCATCAAGAAGCAAACTTTTTGAGCTTTAAACTCTTGGAATG
The DNA here is from genome assembly GCA_031439595.1 of Pterocarpus santalinus. Taxonomy (NCBI): domain Eukaryota; kingdom Viridiplantae; phylum Streptophyta; class Magnoliopsida; order Fabales; family Fabaceae; genus Pterocarpus; species Pterocarpus santalinus. Next base: position 34,813,763 of record CM062525.1, read on the forward strand.
TTCATAGTTTTATCAAATCATGAAAAATATGTAAAGATGAAACTTTTCTAATCATAAACTCATCATAAGAAAAGGAACAAACTTTAAACAAAATACCATGAAGAATGTCATTCTTTTTCAAGCAACTCACAAGAAATATCAAGATCTCGTGCATCAAAAAAAAAAAAAATAGAAACTTTGGAGCACTTGAAGAAAGGAACTTTTCAAGAACTCAAGAACACTTATGAATAAGAACATGAACATATTTTATCAAAAATAGAAACTTTTGCTCATGAAGAGCATGAAAGATCTTCTCAAGTTTTCACTTAAAGATTTTGGTCATGAGAAAAACCAAGCTTCAAGCTTTCTTAAGTAAACAAAATAAAAGAGTGAAAATCACTACCTAATGATGAAAGTGGCATGTTCTTGAAGGAGAAAAGGAAGAAGATGGTGGCTCCTCAAGGTGGTGAAGGTGGCTGTTTTGCAAGGAGGAAGGAGAAGCTCTTGAGTTATGTTAAAAATAAAGCTTGTAGTGTTTAGATCTTGTCTCCAAAGACCAAAAGATGTGGTCTTTGAAGGGCTAAGTAAAAGTTTTTGGTTATGGTGGGCATGGAGACGAGAAGAAGAAGATGAAGAAGAAGAAGAGAGTTTTAGGGAGAAAATAAGAATTGAAAAATGAAAAGTTGATGTGTGTGTGCGTGCATGTTGAGGCCGTAACTTGTAGTGTGTGGGGGGAGAGAATATTTTCTTAATTTTGTGTTAATTAAGGCTTAGGGAGACAAATTAGATAATGGGGGAACAAATCAAGTACTTACTCTTACATAAAGCACTCTTGTCTAATGCTTTATGCTTTAGTGATATCATTCTTTACTTTATTATCTAGTTGACTAAATTTGAATTTAATCATGTGATTAAGTGCTCTTGCAACTTAGTTAAGATGATTAAGCAAGGATTAGTGATTAACACACAAGAACATGATTAACAAAAATTACTCTTGCGATTAAGCTTAATTATTCTTAACTAAACTCGATTAACTAATTAAGGGCTATTAGTACTTAATTAAGCTATTAAGGTTTTGATTATCTAATCTCGATTAAATATTCTCTTAGCTTTTCTCATCAGAGTTGACTTATAAACATTTCGTTAATCCCTTAATTAAGTCTTAATCTCATAATTTTTCATTAAATGCCAAATTACTTAGGGTTACTAAGATGATTTAGTATAACAAGAATTTGAGGATGTTACATGGATTTATGGTGCTTGAGGGTGAATAGAAAGAGTGAGAGTTTGGAGGTGTTTTGATGAAGTTTTTGACAGCAAATGATAGAGGAAGAGGAAGAAGTGAGTTGTGGCCAAAGGGGGCAGTGTTGGGATTGAGGATGAGTGTTTAAAGTGTGTCAAGGTCAGTTTGAGGGGGTAGATGTAACCTCCAAAAAAATATTTATCATTAACAACTGAGTTGTTCGATTTTATCGAATAAGTGAGTTTAATCAGAATCTAATTAGACACTTACTTAAAGCTAATTAAGTGTGAATTAGACAGATTAGGCTTGATGGAATTATATTAGGAGCATGGAAAACCCCACAGAAAATTTTCAAGCCAGTTTACCGATTTAAGGGAAATCGGTAAGATTTCGGCATTTCAAACTGTCGGAACCGGACCAATAGAATTTTTCTATGAGTGCCCTAGAATCAACGGCTAAGATTTAGCCAAATAACCCACCCAAGTGGCACCTAGGACAACCCTTGATGGTGGAAGCCAAACCAAAATAAAGAGCTTGATGGAGTCCACCAATCACATGCCTTCACCTTCCAAATATCTTCACCTTTTTCTCCTTTCTCCTCATCAAAATTTCGGCCACTTCCCCATCTGCTGAAGCTCTTCTCTTTCTTTCCTCTCTACTCTTATTTCCACTTCATTCTCATCCATCTTCAAGCCTCATCCCAAGTCACCACCATCAAAGACACAAAATCAGCATAAATTGCACAAGATAAGGTAGGAAATCCTACTTCTTCTCTTATTTTCTCTGATTTGGGGCTACATGGGGAGCATGAATAATCTAAGATATGGATGTTTTATAGAGTGATGATGATGTTTTATGACTGGTTTTGCATGTATGTTGTGATTAAAATTAGAATTGAGGGCAAATAGCTTGAAGGAGGAAGACAAATCTAGAAGCTGTTAGGGTTTTCCTCGGCGGTCCGTACAGCGGAGTATACGGCTCTGCCTACTGCTATTTAAATTGGGTGAAACATTTTTATATGAAACTAGACATCTAGGGCTTTCCACACATATATCGTATAAGGCCATTGGATTAGTATAGAATTAGTTATGAATTTTTGAAGTTTACCCTAGAAATCTGGATTCCTATCTAGGCAGTAGGAGTTGAGAAGGGTATAACTCACCCTATACAACCTCAAATTGAGTGAACCTAAGTTTGTTTGAAAACTAACATGTAAAGGAATATTCCATAAAAATTTCAGAATCAAACTCATAGCTGTTTACTCCCAGTGCACCAAGGAAGTTGGCTTAAGTCTAAACCGAATTGAACCAGGGTAGTTTAGTAAGGCCAAGTTTCGAGACTCATAAGTCAAAATATACCTATGCAAATGACATGAAACTTAATTCATTTGAAAGCTTATTCTGATATAAATTTCATATGAATTCACCTAGTTTTCTATTTTTAGTGAATTTTTATTTACAAGGACTTAATTCTAGTTGAGAACAGGGCAATCTGAGGTAAATTGTTTATATCTAGAGTTATACGCATCAAAATGAGATGGGACCAAAAGGGTTAGAATCTAGACATATAAGGCTATGACATATTCAAAAATTAGATTTAAATGAGTTGAATTGAATGAGAAGTGGGGCATACCAAATTCGAGCAGAACAGAGGGGGTTAAACTAGAACTCTATTGATGTTTAATTTGAAATTGTTGATTGATGATATGAATGTATATGTATAATTGCTGGTCTATACTGAAATTGCAAGTTGTACAAATGTACTGGTTGTCTGGCATTATTCATGGGGGAGCGGACTCGATCCGTTATGCTATCTAAATTTTGATAAGATGTTCATATGTTGTGAAACTTTATGATAGCTTGAGTGCATTATAATCAAAGACTCAAGCTAGATGTGCATTCATTTCATGATATTATAAAGAATTCCATATCACTTAGGCCAGCCCCAAGGGGAATAGATCAGTGGGAAGGTCAGGGAAAGTAAACTCGGTCATCCTGTATAGGAACGAGCTCGATCCTAAAAAGCGGACTATTACCTAGGAGTATATGGCCAAAGACTCCCAGGGGACCAAGGATGGAAATAAGTTCTAATAGGTGAAAGCCTCCAAGAATAAGATGCATTTTCCAATTGCACATGCATATGTATAGCGTAATGCTTCCTTATTGATAGTTCTAAATCCCTATTTATTGTTCTTAATATGCTATTGTTCTACCATGATTACTGTTTGAGTACATTAGTGTATCTGTTAATTAAAATTGAATTTGTTTCGGTATATGCTTTTCAAACAAGTATTTAAGTTGAATGTTATCATATTATCGTACTATTTGAAAAATATTGCACGATCGAAACAACTGGGAATGACAACGACGACAGATGTATAGAAGCTAGGAATTCCTACTGAGAAATATTTATTTCTCACCCTATTGTATGTTTCGCTTCATTCTCAGACCATGGAGCACGCAGCGACCGGAGTACTATTCATTGAGTTCCCTGAGCTACATATACACCTCGACCCATTTTTGGATTCTGTATATATATCCGGCCGATATCAGTTCCTCCTATACTTCTTCTTCCAGCGAGATTTCGTCATCCCGCTCATGCACCCTCTCTTTGATCCCGCTGTCCCATACATTGCCATACCCTCCACATGGCCCATCCATTTCCACCAGCAGCACCAGCAGCACCAGCGACTCCAGTTCCCATGGCCCCTCCTGCTTCACCACCGCAACCGATGTCGTCAGCCTTGGTCTCGGAGGAGGATGCATCCAAGGCGGCGAGTTCTTCTTCATCATCCTCGGCTCCCAGTGTCGGACACCCTCCCGCGGACGCCGCCATGGCGAACGGGTTCCTTTTATCAGACTCTGTTTTGATAGCGTGCATGTTGTAGTAGGGTTAGATGTACAAAATGACCCTCTTTTGGCAGTCTGGGTCATGGTTGGATGGGTAGATGTTAGGAGATGTACATGAAATGTCCCATGGAGACCACTTGAGGTGCTGTTCATAGAAATTGGCCGTTTTATTTTGTATTAGCGGCCTTATTTTGTCACTTTGTATCATTTTGACAAACTTTAAAATTAGATATCTATGTATATGGTTATGATGCCTTTTGCAGTTATTCTGTCCTTATTGTATTTTTATTTATGTTACGTTATTTACAGTATACCGATTAACTAGTATTTATTCCGCCGTCACGTAGGAAATTTTGTTACGCGATTAAGTATTCATATACGAGTAATTAATACTAATACAGAAAATAGAATTTAACCAGTATTATACGTAATCACTTATCAGATAATTTATTATGACTTAAGTATAGTATTTTGTCTGGTAAGATGTTACCGTAGATGAATAGAGAAAAGACTAATTTAGTTAGTGATAATCATTAGATTAATTAAAGTTTAATTCAGGTAGTTTAGTTTGTTAATTGCGCAACCAACGATTAATTAATTTAACTATCAATTAAAATTGATTTAGATGTATTATAGTACTCATATTATATGTTGATTAAGGTTTAAGAAAAGATTAAAATGGTTTAAAGCTTAATCAGTGCATAATTAACAATTTTTCTAAAATCTAGATTACACAATTTAAGCTTTTACCAAACAATTAAATTTCTTTAATCTATCATCAAATCCATGTTTCCTTATGTGTTAGATGATATTCTAAATATTTCCATAATTTTTTTACAATTTTTATTATTTTTGGTGAATTTTTAGTTGGTTTTTAACTAATTTAATTATTAATTTGATTCAAACTGAACCAAGGGTTTTAGAGTTGGTTAGGGTTATCCTTAGGGTTAGGGTTAGAGTTTTATATTTTATTTAATTTATTTTAGATTTTATTAGGTAATTATGGCCTTTTTGATGTAATTAGGCCCAAAATTATGCCAAAAACTGTCATGCCCAATTCATTAGTCTCCATGGCCCATTTAGTGGCCCATTCACATGGTAGCCCTAGCCCAGAACTCAACTGATTTTTTCCCTTATTGCAAGTTAAAGTGGTTTGACAAGATTTTTGGTGCTTATGTTGCATCTTGGTGTAATTATTTTTGTGTGTTTACGTAAATATTGCTCAAATTTGCTAAAAAATTGATATTTATCTTCAAAAATATGTTGAAAACATATTTATAATTTTTTGGGGTCTTTTGGGTAGTTTTTGACTTTTTGTAAGCTCTTTAAAGCTTTTTAGTAGAATTTTTATTGTACCTTTTGCTTTCCATAACTAATAGCATTTTTGTAAGTTAGAGTAAGTCCAAGAATATGTCATGTCATTTTGTAACATCCCCGTTTTCATCTAAGCTAATTAGCTCAGTGTCTCCGGCTGATTAGAGGGGTTAGCGATTAATTAAAAATTAATTGATTAATCTCGAGAGCAAGGGCTTAGTAAATTAAGGCAAGTCAACAAGATAAGCGAAAGTCAATGACTAATTAAAAAAGTCAACAATTGAAACATAACGCATTAAAAGTTACAATTAAAAGCCTAATGGCCCAATCCTTGTTAATTCATGACTTAGAATATAAAAGGTGACCTAATCTTATTAACTAAGAGAATGACAAGCATCACATCCTAATCACATGAAAAATTAACCCTCACACCCTCTTTACATAATTAATGAGAAAAATCCTTTTCAATAAAAATGTGTTAAGGTGTAATTGAGCCAATCAAATTAATTAACATTTAGATAATTGTAGCAATTGGAAAAATGTTGAAACTTCCCTTTAATTATTGTTTGAAAGTTTGGTCAAAGCAAGAGTCATATCCAACCATCCATTTGCCTTCTCATCATACACCACTAGATCAAGCGTCTATATTAGTAATATTCCTTGAGTCAAGACAAAAGATGTACTCTCCTCCATCAAGATTCTAACACTTGGAGTGATCATAGCCATCCAAGCCAAATCCTAAGAGAGGTTATGCTTTTAACCACTTGAAAAACACTACATGGTCTTTACCCAAGTGTCAAGACTCAAAGGAAACACAACTCTCTCTTTTGCCCCAAGGTTTTTCCACCCTCTTGCTTGTTGTAAGAAGCAAAATCACATCACTCTCTCCCTCCCCTTTTGTGCACCAATCAGCCCCTCTCTCTCCCCTTCATTCCATTTTTCATTTCCTCTCTCAAAACATACAAAGCTCTCTCCTCTCTCCAGGTCTCATACCCACTCTTTTCTTCTTCCAACCTTCATTGTTCTTCTTCTAACCTTCTTACTACTTCCTACCTCATCTCCATCACCACACTCACAATCCCTTTAAGGATTATCATTTTTGGTCTTTGGAGAAACAAGGCCACTCATACACAAGCCCCATTTTCAAGCTTCCAAGTAGGAAGGCTCTCCTCAACCTTCTCCTCATCCCAAATCCTTCAAGAAAGCTCTCTTTGGTAGTGACTCTAACCTTTCTTTTTCGTGTATTTTTTATACTCTAGAACCCCTAAGCTCTTCATAGCTATGTGGTTTTAGGATTTGTTCAAGGTCTCATGACCATATCTTGCTTTATGAGTTTTCCTGCCTTGTTGAAATTGTTGTCTTAAAATGAGATTTTGTGGTATGATGGTTCTTATGAGTCTTGCTTCATTTTTTTTTAAAATACTGATTTGGTGACTAAAACCTTGAATATGATAGTGAGATAAAACATGAAAATGGTGATTTAAAGTGGTATAATAACTTTTCCATAAGCTTGATATGTAAAACATGAAAACTAGTTAAGCTGGAATTCTAGCAGTCTATAATGCATATGGTATAACTCATCCTACAAAACTCAAAATGTAATGAAACAAATTTTCTGTAAAATTAGACTCAAAGAGCTTTTCAAGCGTATAAAATACATTAGATTTGGATTTAAAATGAGGGAGATATGATTTTTCAAAATTGGCTGTTCCTGGATGGGTTTCTGTTTGGGCAGTCCGCACTAAAAACCCTATAACTGAAGCTACAAAAATTATTTTTGAGTGGGACTAAGTTTGATAGAAAGCTAAGACATAGAGGAACACCCCCATAAAACAGTTTTGGCAGATTCCTTGTGAGGAGCTCATAGTAAAGTTTAAAAGTCACTATAGCGAGAATAAACCTAAAAGCTAAGCAGTCAGAATAAAATGTGCATAACTCAAGTTACACAATGAATTTTTGAGTGGGGTTTCTTTTGTTTAAAAATAGACTCAGAGAAGTATAATCATACCAAAATATGAAGCAAAGGAGTAAAAGGTGAAATTATGGTGAATTTTTGAAGTTACTAGCCCACTATAAAAGTAAAACTGATTATGGTAAAAGTTAAGGGTTAATGAAGAATAAGCTTTAAGACATTAAGACCCTCACTTTAAGTATTAAAAAACCTTCATAATTCAACTTAAGAGTTTTAAAAGAGATAATAGATGAAATTGGCCCTATGCCTAATAAAAGAGTTTACACAAGAGGCAATCTCAATTAAAAGCTTGCACCAAATTTATTAAGCTAAGCTCATAAAACTTTGGTTGAGAATATGCCTATGTTTTTGTGCAAGCATGATGTTATGATGATGATGGATGATGATAGTATGAATATGATATGTTGATGATATGATGCTTAATGATATGTAATACTGGTTTCTCTGTTTGGCAAAATTTTGGGAAGTTTTGGTCTAGCCGTTAGGTTGCCGAAATTTTGTAAAAATTGTGGACTTAGAAATATTTTGCATCATAAGCTTTAATAAGAAGAGATTTAATAAAGTGTGTGGTCTTTCAAAAGGGAAGGTAACCTAATTTAAGCTCCCCTCACCCACGACTCACATGAGGCATGGCATGACCCAACTAGTGTGAGTATAGGGGATAGGGATTACATGAGGCATGGCATGACCCAGCTAATGTAAGTACCGAAATTCTATGGTGGCGACGGCCACGGTATGAGCTCATTACCACTTATGTTTAGTGGGTGAAAAGAAAAGGACTTAAGATGAGTCAACTTAAGGAAAGAAAAGGATTTAAGAGAAAGTCAAGTTAAGAAAAGAAAGGGACTTCGGTCAGACCCAAGTAAAGAATGATACTCTCAACATGTTCATGCAGGTTATGAATTGTCATATAAATTTTTGTGTATACCATGATATTGTTATCATAACAAGAATATGTACTTAATATTGAATCCACTTTGGATAGCTATGTCTTCGACAATCTAAGAATTGGACCTTACGCATGTTCACTGTTTTCATTATAAAACCGAAGTGGCTGGGACGATGACGATGACACCTCCGTGTCAGGTTCGAGTCATACTAAGAAATCTTATTTCTCTCTTTAGTTACTTTTCCGCATCGTCACTAGAATCCGATGGCATATCCGGTGGAGTGGAGCATGAATCCCCCACACTGTGAGCGGACGTACAACGTGGGATGCCAGAGGAAGCTATTTTGGGACTTATAGCGACCGTCACTCTGCATCTTTGCATATTCCTTTTTTAGATGAGCTTTGTCATTAAAGTTTGTATTTAGTACCTAGTACTTAGGTCATGCACGACCATGAGCTTCCTTCGATGTAATGTTGTTATATATATATATATATATATATATATATTATGAACCCATATGGATGATTCGTTATGTAATGCAATATATTTGTAAATTACTATTTATTTACCTTTCTCATGTTTTATGATATTTGGGTATGTACTTCATATGACACGCTCTTTCTCTATCTACCTTCTCGCTTAAGACTTTACTTTCCAAAGTGATGACATATTTCAATAAAAAGAAATTTACCGTATTTTCCGCGTAATTTAATTTCAAGTGAAGTTTAGTTTTCCACGAGCATAAGTAATAACTAATAAAACACTGTAATACGACTTAAGCGTAGTATGGATTTATTAGGGTGTTACATTATGGTATCAAAGCAGTTCACCCTATTAAAGCTTGAGGTTGGACTGACTATGCTTCTAAGCATAACTCTACGTGCACTATGTTAAGTCATGCTGTGGATCCTATCTATATGATGGGATGTAGGACTTAGAATGCATGATCGTCATGTGGAATTGCCTTTAGTTGCTGTCATGCTTATGCTTGATATTGGGCCTGATCAACTCGATATTTTTGTTTTGGTTTGTTCAGGAACTAATGGCCACTCGCAGACGTACTGCCAACGAGCCTAGCAACAGCACAAACATCGCTAATTTCATGAGAACGTTTTCAGCAAATGGTGAACGCCATGCAAGCTCAAGCTACAGCCGCTAAACACATGATGGATCAGCTAAACCGAAGGTCAGAAGAGCCCGTCGGTGGAAATGGAGCAAGTGCTGACTATCAGAAGTTCTCAGAGTTTCGCAAGGCCAACCCGCCCAGTTTCAAAGGGGCTTTCAACCCTGAAGAAGTTGATGAATGGATTAAGGAGATCGTAAAGATCTACTCTGTGCTGACTTGCTCCGAGACCCAAAAGGTAGCCTTTGCTACTTATATGCTGAAAGCGGATGCCGAATTCTGGTGGAAGGGAGTAAAGAGCTTGATAGAGAGCGACCAAAGAGAAATCACTTGGGACGTCTTCAAGATAGCTTTCTATGAGAAGTACTTCCCGATGTCTGTGAGGAACATAAAGGAGATGGAGTTCCTAAGGCTCTACCAGGGAGGTATGAGCATTGCTGATTACACTGCGAAGTTTAAGTAGCTATGTAAGTTCTCCACACTTTATCAACGAAACCCCGACGAGCACTGGAAGTGCATGAAATATGAAGGGGGTTTGGGGGCTAACATCCTGGCATCTGTGGCCCGGTTAGAGATTCGGAACTATGCGACCCTTGTCAATAAGAGTCGCGTAGTGGAGGAATGCAACCGTAAGCTAGCAATCCAAAGGTCGGAGGCCCATAAGAGAAGGCAGGCATCCCAAGAGCAACACTCGAAGCAGCCCCCGTAGAAGAAGCCCTACCATGGTGAAGGTTCTAAAGGCAAGCAACCACAAAGGTCCTCCGCCAATCCTCTAAGACCCGCCGGCCAGCCTCCGAAGTCTGCAACAAATCCCGTCTCCTCTAAGTATGGGAAACAACACAAAGGGGTTTGCTATGTCGGATAAAATGTTTACTTCAGATGTGGATAGCCTAGGCATTTCGCCAAAAACTGTACCAAGGACACACCTGCCCCTAAACCGCAACGCCAAGGGAGGGTTTTCACCATGAATGCTGAGGAGACCACGAGGTTTGATGATCTCATTCGAGGTATATGCGAAGTGAACGGTAACATCTTAACTGTACTATATGACTCTGGTGCTATGCATTCCTTTATTTCCCATGATTGCATAAGTAGATTGGGGCTGTCTATTTCTGAAATACCTTATATGTTGCTTGTTTCTACTCCCACTGGGAAACTAGTTAGAACCTGTCTGTGCTGTTTAAAATGTCAAATTCACATTGATGGAAGGACCTACGAGTTTGATTTAATCTGCCTTCCTTTATCTGGTTTAGATCTAATCTTAGGCATGGGTTGGCTCTCAGCCAACCATGTTATGTTAGATTGTGCTGCCAAGTCAGTCGTATTCCCTTCTTTACCTTCTAAACCTGTTAGTTTAAGCTTGAAACCTATTGTGTTATACTGTTGTAAGACTGAGAATCAAGAATACGTTCTCCTATCGACTAGTGAGGTTGAACTAGAGCAAGCTCTTGATGAGATTCCTGTGGCGAATGAGTATCCTGAAGTCTTTCCTGAGGATATCCTTGAGTTTCCCCTTGAGAGAAAGATAGAATTTTCCATAGAATTGGTGCTAGGAACTGGACCAATATCTATTGCACCTTATTGAATGTCCCCTTTGGAGTTGGAGGAGCTAAAAACCTAATTAGAGGAGTTACTGGAAAAGAAGTTTGTGAGACCAAGTGCCTCACCTTGGGGAGCCCCGGTGTTGTTTGTCAAGAAGAAGGATGGAAGCATGAGGCTATGCGTGGATTATCGGCAATTGAACAAGGTTACAATGAAAAACAAGTACCCCTTACCAAGGATAGATAACTTGATGGATCAACTCAGAGGAGTAGTGGTGTTTTCAAAGATAGATATGAGGTCGGGATACCATCAAATTAGAGTAAAGGAGGAAGATATTCCCAAGATAGCCTTTAGGACTAGGTATGGGCATTATGAGTTTAGAGTAATGTTGTTTGGATTGACCAATGCCCCGGCTGTGTTTATGGATTATATGAACAGGATCTTTAGGCCATATCTGGATAAGTTTGTGGTGGTCTTTATAGATGACATCCTCATCTATTCAAAGATGAAGGAGGAACACGAAGAGCACCTTAGGATTGTGTTAGAAATTTTAAGGGATAAGAGCTTTATGCGAAGTTGTCGAAGTGTGAATTTTGGCTGGAAGAAGTGAAGTTTTTGGGTCACGTCGTGTCTAAGGGAGGGATATCCATAGATCCAAGCAAAATGGAAGATGTGAACTGGGAGAGACCTACGATGGTGACAAAGATTCGGAGTTTTCTCGGCCTAGCCGGATATTATCGGAGGTTTATAAAGGGATTTTTTCAGATATCCCTACCTTTGACTAAACTCACTAGGAAGAATGCTGCTTTTGTGTGGACTGAAGAATGTGAGAAAAGTTCAAGAGTTGAAGGCGAAGTTGAATTCCATACCTATACTAGTCCTGCCTGACCCTAAGGGAGCCTTTGAGGTTTATTGTGATTCCTATGGAAGAGGTTTAGGTTGTGTTCTGATGCAAGATCGTAATGTGGTAGCATACACATCTAGGCAACTGAAACCTCATGAAGTTAATTACCCAACCCATGACCTCAAATTAGCGGCCGTGGTGTTTGCCTTAAAGATATGGAGGCACCATTTATGTGGAGTTAGGTTTGAGGTATTTTCGGATCATAAGAGTCTGAAGTACTTATTTGACCAGAAAGAGCTTAACATGAGATAGAGGACGTGGATGGAATTCTTGAAGGACTATGATTTTGGGTTGAACTACCACCCTGGTAAGCTAATGTGGTGGCAGATGCGCTGAGCTGCAAGTCATTACATGTGTCATGGATGATGGTCAAGGAAGCGGAGTTGATTGAGAGCTTTAAAGACCTGAACCTCGGAGTTGCCTTGACCCCTCATAGCATAAGGTTGAATCTGATCAAGGTGACGAGCGAGTTCAAAGGACAAATTATGCAGGCTCAGGAAGAGGATGAAGAGTTCTTGAGGATAGTAGCCCGAGTGAAGGAGGGAAGGCTGAACGAATTTACTCAAGGCGTTGATGGCATGTGGAGGTATCAAGGGAGGATATGTGTACCTGCTAAGAATGACTTGAGGAGGATGATTGTAGAAGAAGCTCACAAAGGTCATTTCACCATGCATCCTGGCATGACGAAGATGTACCAAGACCTCAAGAGGATGTTTTGGTGGCCAGGCATGAAACGAGACATAGCAAATGTGGTGGGTAAGTGCTTAGTTTGTCAAAAGGTGAAAATTGAGCACCAAAAACCCTCAGAAATGCTGCAGCCATTGGAGATTCTTGAATGGAAATGGGATGGAATCTCTATGGATTTCGTGATGGGTTTACCCCGAACACAAGCTGGATTTGATGCCATATGGGTTGTTGTGGATAGATTGACAAAGTCTGCCCACTTCTTACCCATAAGAGCGAATTATCCTCTGGATAAGCTAGCCTAGCTATATATCCAAGAGATTGTAAGACTGCATGGAGTACCTGCAACCATTGTGTCTAATAAAGACCCAAGGTTTACTTCAAGGTTCTGGGGAGCCTTGCAAAAGGCATTTGGGATGAGACTTTGTTTAAGTATAGCCTACCACCCCCAGACTGATGGGCAATCATAAAGAACCATACAAACCCTAGAGGATATGTTGAGAGCATGTGTAATGGACCGACCCGAAAGTTGGGACAAACACCTACTCCTCATCGAGTTCGCCTACAACAATAGTTTCCATACTAGCATTGGGATGGCACCTTATGAAGCCCTACATGGCAGAAAGTGCCAATCTCCGCTTTGTTGGTATGAACCGGGTGAGCAAAGCCTTTTAAAGCCCAATCTGGTTAGACAAACCACCGAACAAATTAAGAGGATAAGGGAAAGGATTCTCACTACACAGAGTCATCAGAAGAGCTATGCGGATAAGAGGAGAAAGCCAATCGAGTTCCAAGAGGGAGAACACGTATTCTTGAAAATCACTCCTACAACAGGCATTAGTAGAGCCCTTAGAGTCAAAAAGTTGAGCCCTCATTTTCTTGGCCCTTTTGAAATCTTGAAATGAGTGGGAACAGTTGCCTATCAAATAGCACTACCATCCCATTTGTTAAACCTTCACAATGTTTTCCATGTCTCCTAACTGAGAAAGTACAACCCCGATCCCAATCATCTTCTTGAGCCAGAAAGTGTACAGTTAAAGGAAGACCTAACCTTCGACCTACCACCTATGAGAATCATAGATAGGAAGGTCAAGCAGCTGAGGAACAAGTCTATGCCCTTAGTAAAAGTGGCTTGGGGAAGAGGAAACTTGGAAGAGCACACATGGGAACTCAAGGCAGAGATGCAAAGAGATTTTCCCCACCTGTTTTCAGGTAACAAATTTTGAGGGCAAAATTCTTTTCAAGGAGGGGAGAAATATAACATCCCTGTTTTCATCTAAGCTAATTAGCTTGGTGTCTCCGGCTGATTAGAAGGGTTAGCGATTAATTAAAAATTAATCGATTAATCTCGAGAGCAAGGGCTTAGTAAATTAAGGCAAGTCAACAAGATAAGTGAAAGTCAATGACTAATTAGAAAAGTCAATAATTGAAACATAAACGCATTAAAAGTTACAATTAAAAGCCTAATGGCCCAATCCTTGTTAATTCATGACTTAGAATATAAAATCAAGGTGACCTAACCTTATTAACTAAGAGCATGACAAGTATCACATTCTAATCACATGAAAAATTAACCCTCACACCCTCTTTACATAATTAATGAGGAAAATCCTTTTCAATAAAAATGTGTTAAGGTGTAATTGAGCCAATCAAATTAATCAACATTTAGATAATTGTAGCAATTAGAAAAATATTGAAACTTCCCTTTAATTATTGTTTGAAAGTTTGGTTAAAGCAAGAGTCATATCCAACCATCCATTTGCCTTCTCATCATATACCACTAGATCAAGAGTCTATATTAGCAATATTCCTTGAGTCAAGACAAAAGATGTACTCTCCTCCATCAAGATTCTAACACTTGGAGTGATCATAGCCATCAAAGCCAAATCCTAAGAGAGGTTATGCTTTTAACCACTTGAAAAACACTACATAGTCTTTACCTAAGTGTTTAGATTCAAAGGAAAAACAACTCCCTCTTTTGCCCCAAGGTTTTTCCACCCTCTTACTTGTTGTAAGAAGCAAAATCACATCACTCTCTCCCTCCCCTTTTGTGCACCAATCAGCCCCTCTCTCTCCCCCTCATTCCATTTTTTATTTCCTCTCTCAAGACACACAAAGCTCTCTCCTCTCTCCAAGTCTCATACCCACTCTCTTCTTCTTCCAACCTTCATTGTTCTTCTTCTAACCTTCTTACTACTTCCTACCTCATCTCCATCATCACACTCATAATCCTTTCAAGAGCCACCATTTTTGGTCTTTGGAGAAACAAAGCCACTCATACACAAGCCCCATTTTCAAGCTTTCAAGTAGGAAGGCTCTCTTCAACCTCCTCCTCATCCCAAATCCTTCAAGAAAGCTCTCTTTGATAGTGACTCTAACCTTTCTTTTTTATGTATTTTTCAAGCTCTAAAACCCCTAAGCTCTTCATAGCTAGGTGGTTTTAGGACTTGTTCAAGGTCTCATGACCATATCTTGCTTTATGAGCTTTCTTGCCTTATTGAAATTATTGTCTTAAAATGAGATTTTGTGGTATGATGGTTCTTATGAGTCTTGCTTCATTTTTTTTTTTAAATACTGATTTGGCTAAAACCTTGAATATGATAGTGAGATAAAACATAAAAATGGTGATTTGAAGTGGTATAATAACTTTTCCATAAGCTTGATATGTAAAACATGAAAACTAGTTAAGCTAGAATTTTGGCAGTCTATAATGCATATGGTATAACTCATCCTACAAAACTCAAAATGTAATGAAACAAATTTTCTGTCAAAGTAGACTCAAAGAGCTTTTCAACCATATAAAATACATTAGATTTGAATTTAAAATGAGGGAGATATGATTTTTCAAAGTGGGTTATTCCTAGATGGGTTTCTGTTTGGGCAGTCCGTACTAAAATCCTTATAACTGAAGCTACAAAAATTATTTTTGAGTGGGACCAAGTTTGGTAGAAAGCTAAGACATAGAGGAACACCCCCATAAAACAGTTTTGGAAGATTCCTTGTGAGGAGCTCGTAGTAAAGTTTAAAAGTCACTGTACCGAGAATAAACTCAAAAGCTGAGCAGTCAGAATAAAATGTGCATAACTCAAGTTACACAATGAAATTTTGAGTGGGGTTTCTTTTGTTTAAAAATAGACTCAGAGAAGTATAATTATACCAAAATTTGAAGCAAAGGAGTTAAAGGTGAAATTATGGTGAATTTTTGAAGTTACTGCCTCATTGTAAAAGTAAAACTAATTATGGTAAAAGTTAAGGGTTAATGAAGAATAAGTTTTAAGACATTAAGACCCTTACTTTAAGTATTAGAAAACCTTCATAATTCAACTTAAGAGTTTTAAAAGAGATAATAGATGAAATTGGCCCTATGCCTAATAAAAGAGTTTACATGAGAGGCAATCTCAATTAAAAGCTTGCACCAAATTTATTAAGCTAAACTCATAAAACTTTGGTTGAGAATATGCCTATATTTTTGTGCAAGCATGATGTTATGATGATGATGGATGATGATAGAATGAATATGATATGTTGATGATATGATACTTAATGATATGTGATATTGGTGTCTCTATTTGGCAAAATTTTGGGAAGCTTTGGTCTAGCCGTTATACTGCCGAAATTTTGTAAAAATTGTAGACTTAGAAATATTTTGCATCATAAGCTTTAATAAGAAGAAATTTAATAAAGTGTGTGATCCTTCAAAAGGGAAGGTAACCTAATTTAAGCTCCCCTCACCCACGACTCATATGAGGCATGGCATGACCCAGCTAGTGTGAGTATAGGGGATAGGGCTTATATGAGGCATGGCATGACCCAGCTAGTATAAGTACCGAAATTCTATGGTGGCGACGGCCACAGTATGAGCTTATTACCACTTATGTTTTGTGGGTGAAAAGAAAAGGACTTAAAATGAGTCAAGTTAAAGAAAGAAAAGGATCTAAGAGAAAGTCAAGTTAAGAAAAGAAAGGGACTTCGGTCCGACCCAAATAGAGAATGATACTCTCAACATGTTCATGCAGGTTATGAATTGTCATATAAGTTTTTATGTATACCATGATGTTGTTATCATAACGAGAATATGTACTTAAAATTGAATCTACTTCGGATAGCTATGTCTTCGACAATATAAGAATTGGACCTTACGCATGCTCACTGTTTTCATTATAAAATCGAAGTGGCTGGGATGATGATGATGACACCTCCGTATCGGGTTCGAGTCCTACTGAGAAATCTTATTTCTCGCTCTAGTTACTTTTCCGCATCGTCACCAAAATCCGATGGCGCATCCGGTGGAGTGGAGCATGAATCCCCCACATTGTGAGCGGACGTACGACGTGGGATGCCAGATGAAGTTATTTTGGGACTTATAGCGACCGTCACTCTGCATCTTTGCATATTCCTTTTTGAGATGAGCTTTGTCATTGAAGTTTGTATTTAGTACCTAGTACTTGGGTCATGCACGACCATGAGCTTCCTTCGATGTAATGCTGTTATATATATGTATGTATATAAATATTATGAACCCATATGAATGTAATGATTAATTATGTAATGCAATCTATTTGTAAATTACTATTTATTTATCTTTCTCATATTTTATGATATTTGGGTATGTACTTCATACGACATGCTCTTTCTCTATCTACCTTCTCGCTTAAGGCTTTTCTTTCCAAAGTGACGACGTATTTCAATAAAAAAAAAATTTACCATATTTTCCACGTAATTTAATTTCAAGTGAAGTTTAGTTTTCCACGAGCATAAGTAACATCTAATAAAACGCCGTAATATGACTTAAGCGTAGTATGGATTTATTAGGGTATTACACATTTCACATTTGGATATCTCTATGGTTCAATTGGCTGAAATTTAGGTATCTACAATTTGGTTATATTATTCTACTATGCTTAAACTCCTATTCAACTAATTTTATTGATGTCGGGACTTAAACATAATTTTCTAAATGCTCTGGTGTCAAATTAGAGAAATAACTTCAAAGGTCTAAGTGTAATTATCATCAATTCTAGGAAATTCTATAAATAACAAAAATTTACACTATAAGGATATTTTCATCATATCCTAATTTTTTAATATATAGCAGTGTCGTAATTTCAATGGTAGTGTCATATTGCCATATATTTCTAAATGTGAAAATCGTTATGGTACAACACTACATAAGAAATGTTCACACTGCCTCAGTGAAATAATTCAAAATTTTTACTATGCTATATTAAGAATAACGGGGATGTTACAATATATGGTTTATCCATCCTCAAGGGTTTTAAGTGTTGTAAGAATTTATTTTATAACTTATACTATCTTAAATCTTGTATAAGAGTAGATTTTTTTTTTTAAAAAATCTTTTATTATAAATAAAATTAACCAATACACAATAATCTTCTACGACAACTATGTGACTTTGAATTTCTTATTATATTGAAGGATAAGCAAGGGTGTAAGCCAAGTGAAAATTAATTTTTTCTTAAATTTTATTTCTTTTATGTATTTTCTTTTTTTTGGGTAAATAATTGTTAGAATTTTCTAATGTGAAAAGTAAATATTATTAAAGTTAAAAATTAATTTACATAATAAGCTTTGAGGTAAATATTATAAAATGGATATATTGAGGATATAGTAAGATTAAGTTTCCATCATTTCCTGTTCATAAATAGACTCTCGAACCCAATCTCTTTAAAAGATTGATTTTTACTAAATAAAAAATATTTCCAATTTGTCCCTTGATAAAAATTAGTGGTGACACTATTGAATTATTTTTCAATTTTTTTGTTAGCTTTTGTTACAATGCCCTATAGGCACGTTGTGACATGCATCATATGGGCTATTATGTTTGTACATTCTAATAGTTATTTTTAAGATTTATAATCACCAAAAAAATTTACATAATTTTATATTTTAATTTTAATTATTAATATAGCATTCAATAATTTAAATTTACTCTTTTCACTTTCTTCTGTCAAAGTAGATGTATATTTTTTTAATACCATAAATTCCAATTTTCTTCGTTATTCTTCCTATAGTAAGTTCTCAAAGTAGTTTTTATCGATTTTTATATTTGACAAATTAGTTTCTAACAAAATAAATTAACAAATTGGTCTTAAATCTTTTAAATAGCCAGATAAATTAGTTCTTAACAAAAATAAATAGGCAAATTGATTTCTAATCTTTTAAAGGTAACATAATTTAGTCGTTTCACTAAGTTTCTCTATTAGATACTATGATATGACCCATTCAATAGTTAACACGACATTGTTATCTTTTACTTTACCATTTTAGTCACTTCTATTTGTTAAAATGATGTCAATTTAGTAAAATTTCTCTTATTTGTATATTATATCATAATATAAAATATACAAAAAAAAATGATATTATTTTAATAAATGAGAGTGACTAGAATAACAAGATATGAGATAACAGTGCAATATCAACTATATAATGGGTCAATCATATTATTTAATAAAAAGACTTGATAAATAGATTAAATTTTTAAAAAATTAGTGATAAATTTATCAGTTTATTTTTGTTGGAACTAATTTATCTAAAGTTTTAAAAGATTAAGAATTAATCTATAAGTTTATTTTTAGAATTTAATTTAAATATACTGACAGTATGAAATAATTTTACACTATCAATAAATAAAAATAATAAAAAATATTAATTTATATAAATAATTATCTATTATAATGAAAAATCTACTATAATTTCTTATTTTTCACTATTTTTATTGATTGGCTATTGGAAAATCAATATATATCAATTAAACTTTCATTTTATTCGATATAAAATTTGACGGAGTGGGCCGTACTCTTCTTTGTCCTTCTGTTTCCGTTTTAATATGCCTGTCTCGAGAACCGAAAGCCGAAGCCATCTGCTCTCTTGTCTTCAACCCCAGAGGCCCAGACACATGCCCAGTCGACTCTGAAACCTCTTCTCTATCTATATTTCTATATTTATATTTATTAACTAGAGTGAAGGCCCAGTTGAGCGCGAAGACGAGGAGGAGGAAGAATGGGAGAAGGGAGAGAAGGGGATTGGGATTGCGGTAGCTGCAACAACAGAAACTACGCCTTCAGATCATTCTGCAACCGCTGCAAGCAGCCCCGCCTTCTTGTCGATACCAAAACCCCTGCTGATTCCAAGTGGCTCCCTCGTATCGGCGACTGGATCTGCACTGGTTAGTCCCCACCTCTCTCATCAATTCTCTGTTCTTTTTTTTTTTAAGAAATAATTTGTTTTAATAATTGTTTTGAACGTGGAGAATTTCAGTTTCTTAGATTATTGAACATTAGAGTGATAGTGGGTATTCAAAGATTCTCTGGTAGATTTCGGGAATGGGATACAGAAATTGCTAGGCAGCTTTATCGGGTTGTGTTTTTCATGCTTTGTTGGTATGGTTTGTTAATTGGGTTTTAGTTCCTGTTTGTGAAATGGGTGGTCTAGCCTTTCATTCTCCTGAGGTTTTTTTTTTTTTCTTTGAGAGGGGGTTGTTAGTTTGCTTCATGGACGCATGATTGTAGTTGCCGGTGCAAAACTTGTTTGTATATTTTAATTCAATGTTAAGAGTCTTATTTTTTTTGGGGGGGGGGGTTTTGTTGTGTGCTCCTTTTGTTTTTTGTTTGGGGGGGGGGGGACTTAAAGAAATGAAATGAAAATAAGAAGTTAGCCATTATTCATCAGTTCCCGAATGACCAAGTGTGGCTCTTTCAATTTGGCTCATATCCTATGTGGAACACTTACAGGCTTTAATTTGAGATTGTTTTGGAAAGTGGATGGACACTAGTTACTAACATGCTTCTGAAACAACAGCTTTACATGCTCCATGTGGTCCACGGTAGTTGACTACAACATAGTGAAAGTTTGTTCGATGTTATTTTGTTAATAGGCTAATTTTGTGTAGTTCGTTTTAGAAACTTATTACTCGCAAGGACAGAGGTATGCCACCCTGCATTGAACTGTATGTGTTTTGTACGTTTGTAGGTTTTTTCCATTAGTTGATTATAAAATGATGCTCAATCTAGCATGGCATTTGATTTTTGGTTCATGATCTTCTGTTGCAAATTGAGATGAAGAACTTGCTATCAACTAGGTTGAGATGTTTGTGCTTTTGTATGTCTATTATGTGTGGGATGGACGGGTTGGTGTGCGTGGGACGTGTTGGTTTGCATATGCTTGGCTTCCTTTCCCTCTGGCTGCTATGTGGTGGGGATGGGTTTGTTTGCAATGGAACTATAGGTTGCACTAACAACAATTATGCATCAAGAGAGAAGTGCAAGAAGTGCGGACAACCAAAGGAGCTAGCGGCCATGCCAGCAATTGCAATGACTGGAGCATCTTTCCCCGCTTATTCAAATTATTTTTCCAGGGCTCCAGGTGGACCAGAACAAAAGATGAATATTGGATTGATTGCCAATGGTGCTCCACTGCAGTCACTTCATTTAAACTCCAATTGGCCTATTACAGGATCTGATAAGTATGGTTTCCAG
Organism: Pterocarpus santalinus; assembly: GCA_031439595.1. Classification (NCBI taxonomy): domain Eukaryota; kingdom Viridiplantae; phylum Streptophyta; class Magnoliopsida; order Fabales; family Fabaceae; genus Pterocarpus; species Pterocarpus santalinus. Next base: position 34,834,758 of record CM062525.1, read on the forward strand.
CCAGTTCCCATATGGCAACTAGGTGGAAATTATAGCTCCCAACTTCCTTATGAAAATTCCACCAGTCAAAACCTATCTATACCAAAGGGATGGCGAAATGGGGACTGGATCTGTAACTGTGGCTTCCATAATTACTCATCACGCTCACAGGTAAGTTCTTGAATTTTATATATGATGTAGAGTTACTAGCACTGAAGTATTCATTATTTTTTATTCTATGTTGAAATTATTTGCAGTGTAAAAAATGCAATGCTTTTCCACCTGGTATGTCTTCCTTTCCTTTTTGAGTTAGTATATATTGTAGGTGCAAAATACATAACCTTCTCCTTCTACCAACAGATACTATGTGCCAGTGCACAGATCTCAGATTATACTGTCTTATAGTTGCCTTGTAGTCCTTCAGATAATTCCCAATCCCACTGGGAATCATTGCACTCATGGGAATATTTTTAGTAAACATATATTCAGAATAAAAAGTTTTTGTAGTGATTGATGTTAAACTTCATGCTGTTTCCACTTATTTGGCTTAAAGCACTTGGGACAAAACGGTTAGCTTCTGAAGAGTTGGTTGATGACTGGGACAACAAAAGATTGAATGTAGGACCTGTAAGGATTTTTTTTTTTTTTTGGTTTAATTAATTTCTGATTCTGCTGTGATTTTAAATCTGTTTTGGCAGTATAGCTTTGCTCTTTCATTTTGAAGTTTTTATTCTCCTCTTACTGTCTTACTTATTGTACAGACTAATGATCAAGTAGTAGGGACCAGTGCAGATCCAAAACCTGGAGTCTTCCCATCTTACCCCAGCCTAAACTCAAGCACAACAGCTCCAAATTTGCCAATTCCCACACTGTTTCCACCTCCAGTTTCTACACCTGCACTCCTTGGGAAAGGGTAACTAATTCCTCTCACATGAGCTTTGTTTGTACAGAAGACATATTTTTTTATCATTGTGCTTCTCAACTCTTTGATGATGCTATTACACATTCCTAGGCTCATAGTTTTAAGTAGTTTATCCTATTTGACTTACAGGGCAAAGCAATGGCGTAGTGGAGATTGGATGTGCACAAATTGCAACAACCATAATTATGCTTCTAGACTACAGTGTAACAGGTCAATTTGTCTTTCATATGGCTTCTACGTGTTAAGAGGGAGGAAATTGAATACTCTCCAATTGGAGATAAAATTATGCGAATCATTATAACAAGTTCTCATTGGCCATCATGCAATTCACTTAATAATCAATGCTCGTCATTTGCAGGTGTAAAACTCAGAGAATGCTACCTGTACAACCCAGAAATGCCATGTAATATTGAATTCATTTGTTAATTGTTGTTGCTTGCACTAGTTTTGCTGAGTTTGTTTTCGATTTTTTAGCGTGTATTTTGCAAGCAAAGGAGATGATATTCTCAAAGACTCATTATATTTGCACAAGACATGAATGGTTGCCTCAGTGGCATTGTATCTTTTCAGTTATTGAAAGGTATTTTCGAGATAAAAATATTTTATATTCCATAATTAAAGGATTTTGGGTGAGTTTTGATTATCCCATTTGCCTATCAGTCTATCACTCATATGTCCGATCTTTCTTTTCCTCAAAGTTCATTTATATCCTTTTGGTTCACTAGTATGTTGATGGTCCTACTCTAGAATAGATATTGCAAATATTTGAGATAAGACTAAGAACTATATCTGAATTGCTTGAGTTCATTTGACACTCAACAAGACTTTATATAAAAATACGAAATAATTACAACAAAAACTTACAATGGGCAGGCTACAACTCCCTATGTATATGAATCTACAAGTTCGTGAACAGTAATTAACGTTTATTCCTATTTTCAACACTATCCCTCAAGCTAGAGCATATAAGTCAAATCCTCCAAACTTGCAACCAATATGATGAATATGAGGTCCCCTTAGGGGTTTCGTAAAAATATCTACTAGTTGATCATTTGAACGAATGGGTTCAGTAATAATTTCCTTCGAAAGACTTACTCCTGCACAAAGCGACGTCGATCTCGATATGCTTTGTTCGCTCATGAAAAATAGGAGTAGAGGCTATATAGCTACTTGATTATTAGAACATAATTTCATTTGCTGAATGTCTCCAAACTTTAGCTCTTCAAGTTGTTTAATCCAAATAAGCTCACAAGTGGTTGTAGTCATTGACCGATATTCAACTTTTGCACTAGATCGTGCAACCACCTTTTGCATTTTACTTTTGCATGAGAATATTTCCACCAACTAAACTACAATACTTAGTGGTGGAACACCAATCAATAGGAAAGCCTGCTCAATCTGCATCACATAGCCAACTACTTGAGACTGTCCTTTATCCTCATAGAGTAATCCTTTGGCCAGGAGCTTTCTTAATATATCTCAGAATTCGCATTATTGCATCCCAGTGAACTGTGTGAGGGGATTGCATGAATTGACTTCCTACTCCAATTGCAAAAGAAACATATGGTCTCATAATTGAGATAGATGAAAGAAACATATGGTCTCATAATTGAGATAGATGAGCTTTCTGCTACTCTTCTATACCTCTCAGGATCAAAATAAGGCTCTCCCTTTTTGGCAACAATATAGTATTTGGATCCATAGGACTATTTGTAGGTCTGCTATCCAAAATTCTTGTCTTTGTGAGTATGTCTAACTCCACTCTCTTTGTGAGATAGTAACTCCGTTCCTTAGTTAAACAACATCAATAAAGGGCTGCCCAATGCATGAGAGTCCCACCTAGTCGGGTCTGGGGAGGGTAGATGTATATAGCCTTACCCCTACAAGTTTAAAGACTGTTTCCAAGATTTGAACCTGTGACCTCCAGGTCACAAAGCAACAACCTTACTATTGTGCCGAGATTGACCCTCAATTGAGCAAGTTCAATACCGAGGAAATATCTTAATTTCCGTAGATCTTTAGTTTGAAAATGCCTGAACAAATGCTCTTTCAGTTGGGAAATTTTCTCATTGTTGTTATGTGTGATACAATGTCGTCAACATAAGCCATCAAGTATACACATTTACTAGAAGAAATGTGGCAATAGAAGATTGGATGATCTGCTTTACTAGGTTTCATCCCAAGAGCTTGAATAATAAAACTAAACTTCCCAAACCAAGTAGGGACTATTTTAGTCTATAGAGAGATTGATGTAGTTTACAAACCAAACTAGACTTCCCTTGAGCAACAAAGCCAGGCAGTTGCTCCATGTAAAGTTGTGAAGTTCCTCATCTAGCTCACCATGGAGAAATGCATTTTTAATGTCCAATTGATATAGTGGCCCTTGACAGATGGCAGCGATGGCAAGGAAGATGTGAATAGAAGTAATTTTCAGCACTAGAGAAAAGGTATCCTCATAGTCAAGGCAAAGGCCATAAACTTGGGTATATCCTTTTGGCAACTAGATGAGCTTTGAGATGATCAATTTTACCATCAAGGCCAAATTTAATAGAATAAATCCACCAACATCCAATAGTTGATTTTCATGGAGGAAGATGAACCATCTCCTAAGTGCCACTCTATTCCGAAGCTTGCATTTCATCAATCATGACTTGTCACCATCCTAGATAATCAAGTCCCTCACAAAAATTCTGAGGAATTGAAACAGGTAAGAGAAGAAAGGAATGGACCAAAGAAGGGAACAGGAAAAACATCAAGAATAGTTTTAGACTCTTTCAAAGATGAAGAGAAATATGGAGTATCTTCAAATAGTGTGACGTCTGCAGACATGTAATAATGATTGGTGATTGGAGAGTAACAATGATATCCTTTCTGTAACCTAGAATATTCAAGAAAACCACATTTGATAGCTAGAGCAGAAAGTTTATCCAAACATGGAGAGAGATCATGAACAACCCTAGAATATCCAAGAAAACCACATTTGATAGCTAGAGCAGAAAGTTTATCCAAGCATGGAGAGAGATCATGAACAAAACAAGTATATCCAAACACACATGGAACAGCAAGAATAATGGTTTTTCAGGAAATAAAACAAATAAGGAACTTTATTTTCAGTGGAGGAAGATTGCATCTGATTTATAAAGAAACAAGCAGTTAGAATTGCATCACCCGTATGACAGATAGGGATGTCTTTTTTCTTTCTGCTATGCCATTCCGTTGATATGTATGAGGGTAAGTTCATTGCCTTGGATGCTCTGCTGCTTTGAGGACTAGACACACAAACTCTCCGGGATATTCTAGCATATGAGCTATGCTGCTCTCGTTGGTTTTGTGTAGGCATCTAGTCTCCCATTTAAGAATAGCACCTTAAAGATCCAATTGGCTATCAAGGAAGGAGTGCAAGCAGCATTGCCCATTTCTGAGACACAAAAACAGGTTTTCAAAATGGGAATTTGGTTGGAAATGTAGGGACGTTGGAGCTAAGGAGTTTGACAGAGAGTGCGACGGTATATTTGTAGGCTAGCTGCTGGTCAGTTAGGAAAGATAGAAAGAAAATAGTTGATTGTCTTTTTCTGGCTGCATGTCCATAGTTGGGTAATCAGTTTACATATCTTTATTACGAAATTTTTATTTTATTACTGTGATACTGAATTTTGCCCTACTCTTAAGTGATATCAGAGAAAGTAGAGATGTTTATTTGGGTATTATAAGCATATAATACGTGCCTGTTTTGTCACTTTTAAAGATCACCTTTTTAAAAATATTCAAGGTTAGAAAAGCACACAAATGAAGGAAATATGGCAACCAGGCAAAATTGGCCTATTTTGGCATCAATGTATGGAGAAACCAGTGCATTAGATGTCAAAGGAACATCAGCATTTGATGGAAAATGTCAAATCTTTGGTTGATATCTGGTCACTAGCAAGTGCTAGCGTGGAATATATTCCCATGAACTCATATTAAGTGCCCATATGTTTTTGTTCATTTTTTCCATTTTTATCAAGTTGGTTTCCTTTCAGCTTTATTGTTACGAGCTTATGTGTTTGATTCACAGATAGAACTGAAGAAGCTAATAATCGACTTGGAGTAGCTTCTTTCATATTTCAACCCATTGCTTTTCCAGCTAACATAATTTTGTTAGTACAATATTATGATAGAATCAAAGCGCTGCAATGCTTATCCATAGTTTGATGATGTTCTGTATCTGTATCAATGAGCTTTGGTTGTTTGTCAATTGTGAAGCATATACTCTATTGGGCAGATTATTTATTGATTGTTATTTTGTTGTTTTATTTTGTTTTTCTTTTCTTAAAAGATCTTATAAGCAATAGCTTTGTATTGAGTGGCCAGGCATGAAACTAAGTTTTTAATTCACTGTCCCCTCTTTGTTCCATCATACCCCCCAAAATAAGGAAGGAAAGTTACATGCTGTTGTCTTTGCTAGAATTGCAGAACTAATTTCCATTTGAACCGGGTGGTTTTTGGGAGTGCATTGAGATTTTCTATAATAAATTATGCCCTCCCATTGGACAATCAAATGTAATTTGGGAATGGTTCTGGAAGCGCACTACTTCCATTTTTGTCCATGGAATTTCTGTTACATTACTTTTCACATATGTATACTCTAGCTGTCTTATTCTATATAATGGCCTTGTTATGTATGAGGCTGTTGGTAGATTTGTGGGGAATGTTAGTAATGAGTTCGAAATTGGAATATTGGGTTATACTGTTGTAGCCGTTAAAGTGACTAATGACGACAGAATGTCTGCCCTCGTAAGTTTTGGCAGCTCATGGTGCATTAAAGAAGGCATTATGTAAGATACTTCAACTTTCTCAAAGTTGCATACATATGTTTAAATGTTACTGCCATTTGACTTAACATGCAGAAAGCTTGGAGAATGCGTTTGCCCGCTTAATGTGGAAGCTATAGAAAATAAAGCTCCATTTGAAGTATTGGGTCTGCTGGGTCTATTGCTAATGCTCTACAAATTTGAAGGAAAACATTAGTCGAGGAAGAATGATAGAATTATAAAAGGGATTATCAGCTTCGATGTCCCTGTTTTAATATAACCGTAAAAATACCGTTCCTTTGTCTTGTCTTGTCATGATGCTGTGTGTTCCTGTTTTAGCTTAACTGTTAATTTAGTTTCTTTTGTTTTGGGCTGTAATGTGAACTAGTTTGTGCATGTTAACCCTAATATAAGATCTTCACTCAGGCAGATTATCTAGTCTATAGTTCTCATCAAGTGGCAGCATCAAAATTTGAAGCCATTTTGTAACCCAGGGAAAAATTGTGTAACGTCCGCCACAAGTTCCGATCTTTGACCTTATTTCCAAGGTTCAAGTGGAACAAGGTTTCCGATTTCCGACTTAACCTCCAATTGAAATGAAATATTCTTGATTTCCGACTTCCGACTTTAAGTTTCAAATAGTTTACACGATTTCCGATCTCCGGGTTGATTGCAAATAGAATGGACATTATTTCCAATTTTACGAGTTTCAAATAAAACGGATAATTTCTGATTTCCGACTTAACTTTCAAAGTCCAAACAAAATGGACGTGATTACCGGTTTCTGAGTTTAATCAAGTTTCGATCTTTGAACTTATTTCAAGAGTGTTTTTATTTCTATTGATATATTCCTGAGTTTGAGTTTGTGACCAACTTCCGAGATTTTATAAGTTTCGATTTTCTAGTACATAAAGTTTATGTAACATCCCGACTTCCGAGTTTAAGTCTTTTATGTTTCATGATCTCGTCGTTGACCGCCGATTTTAAGGTAAATTATTTGCTGTGATTTTCGATCTCAGACTTTATGTTTCTAACACGATTTTCGATCTAATAACCTATTTTCAAGTGACTCGAGTTTCGATATCAAAACTAATCTCCAAGTTCAAATAAGATGGACAAGAGTTCCGACTTTACTCAAGATGAATACGAGTTTCGAGTTCAGACCAAGTGCAAACAAGTTCTCATTTTGCGTGGAGGATAATTAAGGCCATTAAACCACAAACAGAAGGAAGCATGGCTGGAAATCAGCCACAAGAAATTCAGCCAATCAACACTCATAGTTCTAGCTACCCTCTTTATGTTTAAATCAGATTTTTCCTTCTTCATTGAGCTGACTTACACGCTTCTTTCTCTCTTTACTTCAGTCTCCCTTTTCTCTTCTCATTTTCCTCTTCTCTTCTTCTCTCAAATAACCTCCAACACTTAGCAAAACAACACATAAAGAGGTAGAGATTTAAATTTTGTTCTTGTTATTTTGACTGTGGGTGACTGATCTTTGGCTTTATTTTCTCCCTTCTTAATGTGATTAGTGAATGAATATGATGATTATTGGATCGGTTGTTGGCTGCTTTGTGTTTAAATCTGATTGATTAAAGAATAGGAAAAGGTGAGAATAAGAAGATGTGAGAGGCTGGAAAACCTAATTCCCTCGGCAGTCCATATGGTGGATTATACGGCTCTGCCTATAGCCGGTTAAATCCGATGAAACTATTTTTATATGAAACTAGATATTTAGGGCTTTCCATACATGTATCATATAAGACCATTGGATTAATATTGAGAGAGATATGAATTTTTGAAATTTGACCTAGGAATCAGGACTTTCATCCGGGCAGTACGAGTTGAGAAGGGTGTAACTCACCCTACACAACTGCAAATTAAGTGAAACTAATTTTTTTTGAAAGCTTACACATAGAAGAATATCCCACAAAGAAATTTCGAGTTTGTTACGGTCTCATCTGCTCCCCGTAGTTCAAAGAAGTTGTCCTATGTCCAAATCGGGCCAAAATAGGGCAGTTCAGCAAGGTTAAATCTTGGGGCTTATAACTCGAGCCCTGCTAAGCAAATAAGATGGGACTTTTTGAAAATGAAAGCTTGTCCTATTAGCTTTAATATGATACCACTTTCGTATGATTTGGGCTGGTTTTCAGTTTTTAGTGAATTTTTACTTTTAGGTGTGAAATTTTGGCTAGCTACAGGGCAGGCCGGGATAAAATTTGAATATCTTGAGCTGTATAAGTCAAAATGAGATGGAACCAATGAGGTTAGAAAATAGACACATATTACTCTAATATATCCAAAATTGAAGTTGAAATGAAGTTATGGCTTAATTTATAAAAATCGGGTTGAATGCAAGTGTTGAGACAGCAACCATGTTTTTAATTACAATGATTGTGCCATAAATTTGATATGTGAAATATAAACAAAATGCTATGAAATTTCTGAAAATTTGGTGTACTAATGTCTGACACTATTCATGGGAAAGCGAACACGTTCTGTTATACTACCAAAACTTCGGTAAGTCGTATGCATGAGTTATAATATATCTTGAGATCCATGAGCATTTTTGAATGAAGTTCATAAATATTATGTTATGATGAAAGTTCCATAATGCTTGGGCTAGCCCCCAGATAAAAATTTAAGGGAAATAGATCGGTGGGAAGGTCGGGGAAGGTAAACCCGGCATTCCTGTATAGGAACGAGCTCGATCCTGATAAGCAGACTGTTACCCAGGAGTCTAAAATGGTCAAGAACTCCCAGGGGACCAAGAAATGGAAAAAGTTTATAAAGATGTGTTCAAGAATGAGATTTTGCATGATTGCATTAAATAGTCATTATATGATGCTTATAGTTTGACTGTTATACTTACCTATTACTGTATGATTGTTTATTCCGCTCCCTATTTTGTATCACTACTTAATAGTTTCTCTCATTTCCTATATTGTCTTAAGTAAAACTTTGCCTCGGATCAGACGTTTTCTTAAACTTATTAAACATGGATAATCTAGTTTTGAACCCATGATTCACAATTAAATAAAAACTGAGACAACTGAGAATGAATGTGACGTCAGTCATACGAACCCTATTGAGAATTTCTTTAAATTCTCACCTTGCACTGTATTTCCGCATCATTCTCAAACGCTAGTGATGGATTCGACTGCCACTCTTTTCATTGAGATTCCCAACCTACAGCTCCACCATGATCCCTTTATGGATTCACTGTACATAGCCAGTTCCTACAATTTCCGTCTCTACCTGTTCAGCAATAGGAATTTTGTCATTCGCCTTTTTCACCCTGCTTTTGATCTTGCTGCTCCATATTTTGCGATCCTGCTGCATATGGCACACCCTCCTCCAGTACCAGCGGCATCTGCTGCACCTGCCAGTCCTCCGCCCGAGTCGCCTCCACAGATGGTTCCAGACATCCCACTTAGCTCCGAGAGTGATCCCTCGGAGGCTACTAGCTCATCATCCTCCACCTCTGGACCACCTAGTATGGACTACTCCCTAGCCGAGCCTGGTATGGCCAACGGCTACCTGACTGAGTAGGTCCCAGCCGTAAGTGACATAGTACAGTATGACTCTCTTTTGGCAGTATAGTATTGAGCCATAGACTTGGAGCAGATATTCCTTGGAGAATCTTGTAGGTTTGTTTTGATTGACACGGGCCCTATATTCTTTTGGTTATACTGGCCCTATTTTTGTATCCTCTTTTTCATCTGTACATAAATTGAAGCGTTGGCTTCTACTACACACACACACACACACACACACACACACACATATATATATATATATATACAGTTGATGATATATTACTGATTCTTATCTTTCCTGTCATGTTTTATCAAATTTTGTTACACTCTGTCACGTTGGTCACGTTTGTCATATATAGCGCACTGTTTTCGCCGGTTCAAAAAAAAAATAAAATAATAAAGAGGATGTGACTGGGTAAGAAATTAGTAAGCAGAGTATCAACACGGTAACATAATCTACTTAATTTCATGCTATGACTTAAGGATGGCATTAAATTGGTAGGGTGTTACGAATTGCACGAGATATATAAAATTTGAAGAAGCTGTGAGTTGAGTTTCTCCATTCTAATTGGAAGGTATATATATATATATATATATATATATATATATATATATATTGTGGGACTACATTTACAAAGCCCAAATTTGATCAAGATATTAATATTTCATTTTTGAAATATGTAATGATTAATCATAATAATACGAGTACAATACAACCCTATTCCTTGATAGATCATTTTATTGCACTTCCCTCTCATAAAAAATTAAGATAAGTTATATTTTAATCTATTTTCAAGTTTTCTATTAATTCTCAATTATTTCATATTTATTGTTTACTTTTGATCGAAATACCTTTTATTAGTAGTTGTACAATTTTTTTTTTAACAAATCAAATATATATATATATATATATATATATATATATATATATAATTTTTAAATTATACATAAAGAGAATAAATTCTATATAATATTTTTTTACCAAATCAAATATATTAAGAGAATAAATTATTAATAATAAAAATAAATTTTAATAATTATTTTTCAAAGTTAAAAATTATGTGTTTTCTCAGCTATTAAGTTTAGAGTATTAATGTTTTTAGAGGAATATGACAAAATCTAAAAAATAGTTTCATTTTTGAAAAATAATTATTTACAAAGAATTATTACTAATAATAATTTGCTTGCTTAACATAGTAATAATTTAAAAATTAAACTAAAAATACATATAAATATATCAATATTTTGTTATAAGCCATATATATTTTATTTGGTTAAAAAAAGATTCAATATATATAACTATTAATAAAGGGTATTTTTATAAAAAAATAAAATAATAAACATGAAATAATGGAGAGTTAGTAGAAAACTTGAAAATGGAATAAAATAGTGCTTAATTTTTTATGGGAAGGGAGTAAAGGTTTTAAAAATGGAAGGGAAGGAAGTGTAATAAAACCAGCTTTCAAGGGAGGGAATTATATTTTACTCTAATAATATTTGACAAAATCCTAATGTGAGATAGGTATCTTGTGTTCAGGGAAAATAAAATCACCTTTAGTTATTTGAGAAGTTTTTTTAGATAATATCTAAAACACATAATTTTTATTTGACTTTGAGTGTAATATCCTGTTTAAAAATAAAATATCTATTGAAAATAAAATGCGGTTAAGGAGAAATTTTAAGATTTCACATTAAGTTTATAGTAACAATGGAATTGAATTCAGTTAAAAGGGGATAAGATTTTAATCAAAGAAGAGTATTTGGAAAAGAAAGAAAATGAAAAGATGAAAGAAACTTAGACCACATACATTCTAAGTGGTGTGAACACCCTTAGCCCCTCCTTTTTTCTTTCTCCCCTCTCACGATACTTCTCATTTCTTTTCCTTCAACCACCGTCTCTCTCTCTCTCTCTCTCTCTCTCTCTCTCTCTCTCGTTGGAAAAATCTCTCTCCCTTTCATCGCCGCGACTTCACCCTTGCCGTTTGGCTGCAGTTCACCAATCATAGCTCTCTCTCTTTCTCTCTGTCATGGGTGCCTCTCACTCCACCATGGATTGTTTGGTTTATGTTGTTATTGATTATGTATTATTAAGGAGCATTATAGTGACTTTCTTGTTAAATGATTTTGTGTACTAAAGGGATTAACATATAATTATGGATCATTATGTTATGTAGTTTGATATCTTATAATATTATTAAGCTATTTAGGTTGATAGCTTTTGATCAATTTTTAAATCTTGTGTAGCATAGGTACCTACAAGTGAATTAATCTTACTAAACTAAATGAGCACCATATGTTTTAGGTTAGCACAATCTAGTCAAGAGAAGCAATAATATAGAATGAATAACTAATTGGTTCACTAAGTTGCAGTATAAGGACCCTGTATAGTTTTCTATCATAATTTGTGAATGTAGATAAACCATAGTTTGTGTTTGAATTGGTCATGTGTTGATTTCAGTTTCCCAAGGAGATTAGCATTTGATAACTCCTTGTAGTGAGTTATATTTTTAGTTAATTTTTATTTAATTTAGGATATAGTTGTTTAGTTTTAGTTAATATTTTGTTTTGTTTTCATTAAGTAGTTTAGATTAGGTGGTACTTTTATTTTCTGTTATTTTCTTATATTTTAGATACTTATTTATGTTTTAGGTCTACTTGTTATTAGGTAGAAGTGTAACACCCTACTAATTTTATGTTATACTTAAGTCATAGCATGAAACTAGTCAGGTTGTGTTACCGTGTTGATACTTTACTTACCTTTCTTGTCTTTAATTTCTCTTTAAATCGTCTCTATTAACGAAACGGCGTGCTGTTATATTAAAAATGAAACAAACAAAATATCACCAAGATAAGTATAGTACAATAATGTTACTGCATACGTGTAAACATATGTATATATATATCAGAAGCCACTGCTTCAGTTTATGTACAGAGTTTTAAAGTAGAAATACATACGTGGGTTGGTGTATCAAAAAGACCATAATGCCCTCATCTACCAAAATGCCCTATGGTCCTCAAAGGACATTTCGTAACCTACTACTAACTCTACAGTTAAACCTATGACCCAAAGCTATATGCTGTCCAAAAGAGGGTCATACTGTACAACATCCCCTGCCGCTAAACTACTCCGTCAGGTAGCCGTTAGTCATGCCAGGCTCGGCCGGGGTGTAATCTGCGCTAGGTCCCGAGGAGGAAGAGGGCGACGAGTCGGTGGCCTCGGAGGGGTCACTCTCGGAACTCAACGGGATGTCGGGGACTGCCTGCGGTGGTGACTCAGGGGCAGGGTTAGCGGGTGCTGCGGGTGCAGGAGGTGCAGGATGTGGGTGCGCCATATGTAGAGGGACGGCAATATAAGGGGTAGCAGGGTCCAATAGGGGATGGTGTAAAGGAACATCAAAGTTCCTGTCGCTGAAGAGGTACAAACGAAAGTTGCACGAACCAACTATGTACAACGAGTCCAACTCCAGGTCATGGTGGAACTGTAATGCAGGAATCTCAATAAAAAGGGTGGCTGTGGAGTCCATCGCCAATGTCTGAGAATGATGCGGGAGACACAAAACAGGGTGAGAATTTCAAGAAAATTCTTAGTAGGGTTCGGTTATACTGGTACTGACGTCACATACATTCTCAGTTGCCTCGGGTTTTATTTAATTATAAAACATGTGTTCAAGCTGAAAAGTCCATTTTCATGAGTTTAAGAAAATGTCTAGTCCGAGGCAAGGTTCAGTTTTTACTTTACATTAACATAAGAAACCACATAGATTACGAATACGGGTACATAGAATGGTAATCGAAATAAATAAATGCATAGTAGTGAGCAATTATAACATATAATTATAGACATTTTGATGTAACTATTTCAAGTATTCATGTATTCATGTAATCATGTAGACTCATTCTTGAACTTTCCTTCACAAACTTTTTCATTTCTTCCCATCATTTTTCCATCTCTTGGTCCCCTGGGAGTTCTTGGCCATTTAGACTCCTGGGTAATAGTCTGCTTATCAGGATCGAGCTCATTCCTATATAGGAATGCCGGGTTTACTTTCCCCGATCTTCCCACCGATCTATTCCCATTAACTTTCTATCCGGGGCTGGCCCAAGTAGTATGGAACTTGTATAATAACACAATTCTTTTCATAACTTTCATGGCTTTCTTAAGAATGTATATGCATTCACATGTAATTCATAACTTGTACATGGGTTCTACCGAAGTTTCGGCAGCATAACGGAACGTGTCCGTTTCCCCATGAATAGTGCCAGCCAATCAATACATCAATTTATCACAAGAAACACAAATTCACATTTATATTCCAACATAGAACTTAACTCCATATCAATTTCATTAAGACTGAAATCCTGCCTCAGCTTATTCAACCAACCCGGTTTTTGTAATTCATGCCACAATTTCATTTTAACTCATTTGGACCTCAAATTTAAGTATGTTACAGGCTTATGTGTCTATTTTCTAACCTCTTTGGTCCCATCAAATTTCCATATCTATAACTCAAGATATCTAAACTTTATCTTGGCCTGCCCATTGGCTAGTCAGAATCAGGCAACTAAAAGTAGAAATTCACTAAAAATCGAAAACTCACTCAAATCAGACGAAATTGGCCTCATATTAAAGCTAACAGGACAACCTTTTATATACAAAATGTTCCATTTCATTTGCCTTAGTAGGGCTCGAATTACAAGCCCCGAAACTTAGCCTTCCTGAACTGCCTTGTGTTGGCCTAGTTTGGACATAGGGTGATTTCTTCAAATCACTGGGAACAACTGAGTTGATAACAAACTCGGAATTTCTTTGAATATTGTTCTCCTATGTGTAAGCTTTCCAACAAAATTAGTTTCACTCGATTTGGAGTTGTATAGGGTGAGTTACACCCTTAAGAACCTAATCTTCCCAGAACTAGAGTCAAAACCCTAGGTCGCGATTCAAAAATTCATATCTCCCTCATTCCTGATCGAAAATCCTTATATGATATGTCTATGGAAAGCCCTAGATGTCAAGTTTCATCTAAAAATAGTTTCATCAGATTCGACCGATTGTAGGCGGCGCCGTACGCTCCGCCATACGGACTGCCGTGGACTCTCCACCAAGACAGCACCCTTATTCATTTACTTCTCTTAGTTTTCTTCTTCTAATTCTATTTCTAACTCAAAATCTTCTATTAATCCAAGCATAATTATTTAATTCACACCTCAATTAAGGTGAAAATGATTCAGCCCAGCCTGCCAAGTGCATAGATTTGATGCAAGAGATCAAAACCCCTACCTTTGATTGAAGTGTTTTGTGCTGAATTCTTGGAGTTTGGATGAACAAGGCTGGAACTTAGCTTGAGTTTTGGATGTGTGAGCAAGAGAGAAAGAGAGCTGAAGGAGAAGAGGAAAGCAACGTGAATGAGGGTCTGAATCAAAGGGGAAGGAAGTGTTATATAGGCATGAGTGGGAGTTAACTTGGAAGGTTGTGATTGGCCTATAAACATAAGGCCAAGTTTCAGCCAACCTTGCTCTCCACGTTGCCCTCTTTGTGTGGTAGAATCACTCTCCACGTCGCCTAAAGTGGGAGTAGTTTCCAGTATATTCTGGAAACGAAGTCGGAACTCGTACGCTCTATAAGGTCGGAACTCGTGAACCTCCTGTATATAAAGTCAGAACTCAGAAAACATCCAGTCTAGTTGAAACTTGAAAGCAGAGCCTGGTGTAAAGCCAAGCACTTAAAGTCGGAACTCGGGAATTATAAAATTTCTATCCCGGAACTCGAAAAGATATAGAAATGAGAGCTACTAACATTGAACTCGAGATCAGATCTCGTACATTTGTGAATCATAATGTCGGAATTCGGAATATAGCCAGTTCATTTGAGCCTTAGAGACGAAGTCGGAAATCGAACATTTTGCTCTTTGATCGCTAAGGTCGGAGGTCGTAACTTGTACTGAAGTCGAAAACGAACTCGTAAGTTGGAAGCATCAGTCACTTCATTTCAGCTCTTGAAATCGGAAATCGGAAATCATACTGACGGGGTCAAAATTTATACATGCTTACAAGGTCGGAAATCGTAAGCTTCATGCATTAAATCGGAGACCGTAAGCTGCATGCATGAGGTCGGAAATCGGAAGAAATCCCTTGTAAGCCTTGGAACGAAGTCGGAAGTCGAATCTAATATTGAGGTCGGAAGCGGAATGTAAGGCAACTCGGAAATCAGAAATTTTCAACAATAGAGGGGATCGGAAGTCGGAAATCGGATGTTACAAGAAGCACTCAAGTTGGAATTTGGAGCCATGAGAGAGCTTATCTTGCATAAAATCAAGATCTTTCAGTATTGGAAATTCAATATCTAGCTCTCTAGAAGTCGGATTATGATGGTTCAAGATTCTTTGGAAGGAAGGGAAGAATATCTTCAACTTTGTTGTTGGACACCTTTTCCAGTTCTTGAGTCTTCTAGGCGAAAAAGGCGAAACAAGATTGAAGCTTTATCTTATTTCTGATGCTATCAAGTCTGACCTTTTATCACTCTTTCACTTGTATCTTGAGTTATAGAACTTCGATTGAGGTGATTCTTGTTGCTTTGTAAAGCTTACTCAAAGATCTACAATCGCTATTTCTACCTTCGAGGCCAAATTCCAACTATTCTGACCGCTATAAAGCCTGGAAGTATATAAAAATGGTTAGCACTATCAGGTAGGCGCGCTATAGTGCGCTGCCTTGCGCTATAGCTCGACGCCATTTGCAGCAAGTTGCTGATTCGGGCCAAAATTCGAGAAAAGGATCCGTAAACTATAAAAGGTAACACATAAGGTCAGAAAAAGGATCCCTAGACACTTCCAAACACTTTCCAAGATAGAAGACCTCTCCAGAGAGATTGAAGGCAAAGATTCAAGGATTCTCAAGCTTAACGTCAACATGGAAAGATCTACACCTTCCGAGTCTCTTGTCTCTAGCTTCAATACTTTATGGCTTTTGTTTCTTCTATCTTCTCATTTTCATACTCTTTCATTGTTTTCTTTTCTTTAGTTATGAACTAGTTTTCTTTTGCTAGGGCGTTAATGGACCCTTTTTGTATGGCAAGTTTACTCATGGATTAATGTTAATCTTGTTTTCTATCTCTATTGCTTAGTGTTTTTGTTTGTTCTTAATGCTTTTAATTGCTTGATCACCAATTAACTGATATGGTGATTTACAATAACTCGAGAGAGGGTTTGTGAATAGAGCCTCTTAACATAAACATCGTGAGCTGAGCAAAAACTAGAGATAGACAAATGCAGTTCATGCGATCACTATAGGAACCCATAGAGTTTCAACCTTTACCTAGATTAGTTTGTGCTAAGAGATTAGCCAATCAGTTTAAGATAAAGAGTATTGCTTGATCTCGAGAGAGGCTAAGAATAAATTAAGGGAAACTGATCGTAAGTCAATTATGATGGAACTGATTAACAGAAATTCATAGTAAATGTGTCTACAATAGGTGAAATTAATTAGCCCTAGCAGCTGTCCCATTGCATTTATCCATACTATTACAATTTTTTGCATTAGTATTTTTCTTATTTATTTTATTTTATTTTATTTGAATTTTAATTTCCTCATCAGTAATTCCATTCCGTCCAAATAGTTATTCCCTTAGACTATGTCGGTATTTGATCTATCCTCGTGGGAACGATACTTTACTTATCACTTTATTACTTGTATGATCCGGTATACTTGCCGAAGCCGCATCAACGTTCAAGTTCAATGACCCTAGGATATAGATTCAACATTCATGATTGTCTGTGAGTGGATAATATATCTATCGTATGATTCTTGCACTTTATTTCATATGTATGTTGATCCATTTTACTTACTTTTTTAAAAGAAAATGTACATCGCTTATTTTGTATAAGAGACAAGCAACCTTCGGAACTCTGTTTTGACTTCCTAATTGATTTTGATAAAAAGAGTAAGGTTTTAAGTTATTTTCAATGGAGGAAAAAAGGATCCACAAGTTTGAACTAAATATAGCTACTATGAAAACCTTAGATCTAACAACTTTTCTTTTATGAATTTGTATGTTTTGAGAACTAATAATAATATTCGAAATATGTTATTATAAGTATTGAATAGGGTTTGAAAGCTTTGATTCTTGTATGGACTCAGAAAGCTTAAAGCATTGGATCCATGTTTTTGACTTGTGAGAAAAAATATTTTGTGGGGGATAATTTTGACAAAAACTATAGTTAACGATAGTAGACATTAGCCTTGATGCACCTCGGTTCGTACTCTAGCTAGTAGGAGTGCTATTAGTATGGTCACAATGGGGATGGGTGATAGGGCTGCCCAGATGTGATAAGATTTATGATTTTTATTTTGGTCCCTTTCTGATTTTTTATTTGCTTGAATTTGATAACTATATGCTATATTAGAGTAAGATCGTTGATGATATTTCTATGTCTTATTTGATGATTTTATGATATGACAATTGAATGTATTTTCTAGATTTTACACTGAAGCTTCCCATTTTAATATGAATGGTTTCAAGGTATAATCCTAACCTTTATGCTTGAAAGTTGCACTGATGATAGATTATTGTGGTTTTGCAATTTTGTTTTGGAACAGAAGTATTCTCTCTATAAATGTATGGTTATGAAAGAAACTTGTGCCTAAGCTTGCCCTATGTAGATATATTACCTCTAACTAGGTCTATTTGACTCACTCTTTCTCTCTCGCCATTTCAGGCACAGGTTCGAGTCCTTCGATCAGCTAGAAGCATTGAATCTTCAGTGTGCCCACATTCTTATTCATGTCGGCCTTGTGTTTTGTATGCATGAAATGTATTTATTTATATTCTTTGAATACTCTATGGTATATAATCTCTAGAGGTAGGATCTTGGTTTCCGCGTTTTACTTTGTTAGTGATATTGTCCTAAATTTTTTGGTTCTTATGATGTATTTTGGAAATGCCTGGTTAATTCCATGCCTATATAGGTATATTGAGATAGCTAATAGGGTTTAACATGAATGACAGGAATGCCCTATTTTGGGGAAAACTCCTTCAAATTTTCTATAAGAATTTTTTTTTTTTTTGACTTGCTAGGGAGTCGATGCTTCTTATATACACCAATCATGGCCCTGGTAGGTCGTGAGATTGAGTTATGACACTTCTTGAAAAAGATTATGGAGCTGTTTGCAATGCACCCTAAATTTATGGTGCATCATGTGCCTTGGTGATTAATGGTCTGATGATCTATCTACATATCAAGTTCCACCGATGCATTGTATTAAAGCCCATTTTCTCCTTATCCTCACCCAAAAGCACCTGTTTCTCATGGCAATGTGTTCTTATCTCTCCACTATCCCATGCAACATCCCTTTTTTCAATAAAATGTTTTGCAAAAAGCAATATGAGTAACCTACTTTATCGAAATATTTTAATTGATTTATTTGAGTTGATTTTGTGACAACAACTAATTGATTAAATAATTAAATTATAGACATTAATTTTTTAAAATTACAAAAGAAAAAAGACTATAATTAATATCAGTAGACTTTTTAAAATATGACTATAATTAGCAACATGTTCATAATATATTATTCTATTTATTAAGATAATAATAATAATAATATTGGAGAAAAAAAAACTCACGTCAATGATGTGAAATTTGGGCAAAGACTTTTAGGTATAAAAAGAAAATAAAATAAAAAGATGATATTTTGTTAAACTTAATAACCAAGTTTTTTAAGCCACTAGGAGTGGTTTATTAGTGAGGGATTTAGGTAATATGCATGAAATCTTAGGTTTAAATTTCATTGCCATCAATGTACCAAAAAAGTTGACAAGTTTTCAAAGTTTATAAATTTTTTTTTGGGGGGGGGGGTTGTTCACGGTAAATATTGACGAAACAAATTGTAAGTGTTATGAAATGTAATAGAAAGACAGAGAGATGGGATTAACCATCAAGAAGAAAGAAAGAAAAGGGAGAAGGAAGAGCAAATAATACGAGCTCAGGAGGGCAAAATGGGGATCTTGTCATGGCCATGTGTCCTATCACAAGAGAAAGAGCTTGCTAGTGATAACTTGAAGAAAAGCAAAGCTAGAGCTTGTTTCTACCAAGTTGGAGATGACTTGGAAAGCAAGCAACCATGAGGAGCTCAACAAATCAAGACTAAATCTTAATTAATTAGTTAGATTATTATTGAATTACAGATTACTTGGAGAGCAAGCAATAATGTGGGGTGCTATATATCTGGAGCAAATCAGATTTGATCAGTTGGTTTGATTCTGATTGGAGTGCAACAAATCAAAAGCTGATCTAAATTGATTGATTGGATTTAGTTTATATTTTGTCGTTTGATTCAAATCTAATCCATATCCTTAAAGGATCAAATCAGAATTGTTAGGAATGAATCTCGTTATCTAAGATTAATCTTTTTAATTTCAGTTTCAAATAAAATTTTTTAAATATGATTGAATAATTTCTATTTTTATCAATTTTATGATTTATGTATAAATAGGAAATTTGACCTATAGGCAATTTATAGTTTATCATAGTTTTTAATATCAATACAATTATGAGGTTTTCCTCATTTTGGTTTTGTATGATGTAGAATTTTCTTTCCTTTTATCTAGGTTGTCAAAAACAGGTCTTTGAAGGTCTAGTAAGGAAAATCCCTTTCCAATATCCTAGGTTGCTAAGAGCAAGTTTCTTAGAGGTCTAGTAGGAAACCCTATCTTTACTATTCTTTGTGTCTATTATAATTTCCGTTGTGTTGGTTTTACATTCCTTCTTTCTTTCATTTTATCATTTGGTATCAGTTACAAGTAATGTCTTTCTTTATGTTTTGAGTCTCATTTTTCTTACCTGTTGTGTCTACTCTATCTACATTTTTTTTTTGTTTTGCATTTGAGTCATATTTAGTTCAGAAAAAAAATATAACAAAGGAGAAAAAAACAAAAAAAGAGCCAAAAAAGGGCAAAAAAAGGAGAGTATTAGTGAGGTCCTTCTTTTCACAGGTTCTTAGATTCTGTCATGGAGGGAAGGTAATGGTGGAGATAACTCTAAAGGTTACAGAGGCAATATTTGGGGACGAATATTTTTGAAAAGGGGGAGCATGATACGAGCTCAAGAGGGCAACATGGTGATCATGTCATGGCCGTGGGTCCTATCACAAGGGAAAGAGTTTGTTGGTGATAACTTGAAGAAAAGCAATCTAAGAGCTTGTTTCTGCCAAGTTGGTAATGACTTGGAGAGTACGCAACGATGAGAAGCTTAACAAATCAAGAGCAACTCTCAATTAATTAGTTAGATTATTTCTGAATTGGAGATTACTTGGACAGCAAGCAATTATGTGAGGTGCTACATATTTGGAGCAAATCATATATGATTGGCTGATTTGATTCTGATTGGAGTGCAACAAATCAAAAGCTGATCAAAATTGATTGATTGGATTTAGTTTATTGATTTGTATCTGATACATATCCTTAAAGGATCAAATCAAAATTGTTAGGAATGAATCCTGTTATTTAGGATAAGATCTTTTTAATTTCAGTCTCAAGTCAAATATTTTAGATAGGATTAAATAATTTTCGTTTTTATTGATTTTAGGATTTATGTATAAATAGGAAATTTGGACTATAGACAATTCATAATTTATCATACTTTTTCCTATCAATACAATTGTGAGATTTTTCTCATTTTGGTTTTGTGTGATGTAGAATTTTCTTCACTTTGATCTAGGTTGTCAAGGACAGATTCTTTGAAGGTCTAGTATGGAAAGAAAGAAAGGACATGTTCTTCCCTTTAATTTCTGCTCTGATACCAAATGATAAAATGAAATAAAGAAGAAATGTAAAAACTAGCACAACAAAAATTAAAATAGAAACAAAGGATAGTAACGATAAGGTTTCCTATTACACCTCTAAGAAATTTGTTTTTAGCAACCTAGGTCACTAGAAAGGGGTTTTCTTACTGAACCTCTAAGAAACTTGCTCTTAGCAACTTGGGTCACTAGAAAGGAATTTTCCCTAGACCTTCAAAGAACCTTTCCTTAAAACCATAGATCACATAGAACCAAAATGAGGAAAATCTCACAATTGTATTTATAGTAAAAACTATGTTAAACTATGAATTATCTATAGGCCAAATTGACTATTTATACAGAAATCCTAAAATTGATAAAACAAAAATTATTTAATCCTATCTAAAAAAATTTGATTTGAAATTAAAAAAGATCTAATCCTACATAACAAGATTCATTCCTAACAATTCTGATTTGATCCTTTAAGGATATGGATCAGATTTGAATCTATCAACTAAATCTAAACTGAAGTCAATCAATCAATTTAGATCACCTTATGATTTATTGCACTCCAATCAGAATCAAATCAATCAATCAAATATGATTTGCTCTAGATATGCAGCACCCCACATAATTGCATGCTCTCCAAATAATCTCTAATTCAAAAATAATTTAACTAATTAATTAAGATTTGGTCTTGATTTGTTGAGCTCCTCATGGTTGCTTGCTCTTCAAGTCATTACCAACTTGGTAGAAACAAGTTCTTGGATTAGTTTTCTTCAAGTTATCACCAACAAGCTCTTTCCCTTGTGATAGGACCTATGATCATGACAAGATCCCCAATTTGCCCTCCAGAGCTCGTATCAAGAACCAAAGTCTAGACTTTGCTCTTTTTAAGTTGAGCTCTTCTTACATAGCTTCTATCCAATTTTGATCTTAAAGAGCTTCATCAACAGATTCTAGTTGTATTTCAGAAATCAAAGCCATGTTTCATTCTATTTTGAATGAAGATATGGTTCTGACTCCTTCAGAAGGTTCACTAATGACTTAATTTTGGGATATATAGCTCTTAAGTCTCTTGAACTATTGTATATTCTCCTCCTCATACGGGATGCTCCAGAGTCTTCGAGAATGTTATCAGACATGATGAGGCATGGAAAGGTCAGGATTATCATCTATTGTGGTTATCTGAAGGGAGTTTTCATTTTGTGATCTATCATTCAGCGACAAATCCTCCAGGTCTTCTTCTAGGTCATGAATATTCTAGTCCAAATCCTTTTTCCTTTTGTTAAAGATGATGTGTATTGTCTCCTCAACAACTTGAGTTCTCTTATTGTGTACCTTATAAGCTTTAGAGACAAAAGAATATCCTAGGAATACTCTAGGATCAGATTTAGGATCAAACTATGACAGCTCATCCTTTGTGTTGAGGATACAACATTCTGATCTGAATACATGGAAATAAGATATATTAGGTTTCCTTTCCTTCCATAATTCATAGGGGGTCTTCTTGAGTATTGGCCTTAGAAAAATCGATTTTAAATATAGCAAGCAATGTTAACTGCTTTTGTCCCAAAACCTTTTGACAAACTACTTTCTAAAAGCATAGTTCTAGCCATTTTTTGCAAAGATCTATTCTTTCTTTCAACAACCTCATTTTGTTGAAGAGTTCTAGGAGAAGAAAAATTATGAGAAATACCATTTTCATTACAAAAACTTTCAAAAACATGATTTTTAAACCACCATTATGATTAGATATGATGGATGAGGTACAAAAGTCTTTTTCATTTTGAACCCTTTTGAAAACACTTTGAAAGCCTCACAAGCTTCATCCTTATGGATAAGAAATATAACCCATGTAAATCTAGAAAAGTCATCCACTATGACTAAACCATATTTCTTACCACCTAAATTGGCAGTTCTAATTTGTCCAAAGTGATCAAGATGTGAAAGCTTAAGTAGGTTTTTAGTAGAAACTTCATTTTTGTTATGGAAAGAACTTTCGGTTTGTTTACCCCTTTGGAAGAACTCACAAGTTGAGTCATTGTCAAAACTGATTTTGGGTAAATCTTTAACAAGTTCCTTTTTAGAAATCTCAGAGATTAATATCATGAGAGTATTACCAAATTTCTTATGCCATATCTATAACCTCCAATACCCTTTAGAAGCCACTAAGTGGTGTGAGCTATATTGAGCTAAGAGTTTTGATAAATAACAAATCAATTCTTAATAAAATCTTTTATGTATACTAATGGTTTGTTCAACTGTTTGTTCTCATTTGCACTAGATCATAACATACGCATGATGATGAGATTGGAATCATATGAATTTTAAAGTTCTTATATATCTTGAATATATATTCCAAAGAAAAGAACTTTTCTAAAATTTCTCTCTTAAGAAAGCATATCAGAAAGATCAAAAGGATGTATTCATGTCATCAGAAGGATACTGAGCCATCAAAAGGATACTTCAAAAGGATGAGCCATCTAGAAGGCTTTGACCAGAAGGGTGATCTCTATAAAGTTGAACTTCATGAAGTACCTCACTCTCAAAGCTTACTCTACATGTTTCATGGATCATTCCTAAAAGTCAAACTTGAAATGACAAGATCTAAAAGAAACATTGACAACTTTAAAAAGCTAGTGGACCCAAACAATTAGTTTTCTTTTCTGGTGATGTACTTACTTGTTGAGAAAGAAAGCAACCCCTTTTTCTCTCCAGTCTTAGACCAGTGGATTGAAAAGCTCTGGGCTCAAGGTCTGAGGTCTCAAAGGCTAGATTTTGAAGCCTATATAAACCTGGAAGATGGTGAAGAAGTGGTTAAAACTTTGTGCATTTGAATACCTATCAAGCTTTCTTCTTTCTCAACCTTCTGTACATCTAGAAAGTTGCCCATTGTATCTTCTAGTTAAGAAAATCTTCTCATCTGCTTTGTAGTAGTTAAAACTATCTCAGTGAGATTATTGACAAGTTACTACATATTGAACTCGATTGTTTCATACACCTTTGAGTGATTTACTATGAGTGTTGTTCAACATAAACCTTTTTAGCTCATTATTGTAACTTGACTTGGTAGTGGTCACTATGAGCTTGGAGAAACTAGAAGAAAATACTACTCATTGTTAGCTTGGAGAGACTTTGTAAAGACTACTCATTTGGTTAGCTTGGAGATACTAAGAAGAACTACTTAGTTTTAGAAGCTTGGAAAAGCTTGGGCAAAGAATACTCAAGTTTATAAAATCTCAACTAATTTGTTGGGACTGGATATAGGCAAGTGGTTTGGCCAAACTAGTATAAAAACTTCTTTGTGTGATCTTTTATTCTTATCACTCTTTATAGTTTTTATATTTTCGTGTATCTACCTGTGAGCCTAGTTTATTCGTTGCTTAACAAAGTTATTGTGAAAACAATAACTTCTATTTCTAACTCAAAATACTTCCATATTCCAAGTCCAAAGACATGAGAAAGTTTTTTAACAAATTTAGGAACTCAAAATTTTTAAAAGCATGATTCAACCCCCCTTTTCGTGCTACTTTCGACTTCAACTGGCATCAGTGTAACATCCTCAATTTCATGTCGTGCTAAATTACCTCAGTAACCTTGAGTAATCAGGCACTTAATCAGAAATTATGAAATTAAGGCTTAATTAAGGGGTTAACGAAGAGTTTATGAGTTAATTCGGATAAGAAAAGTCAGAAGAATGCTTGATCGATATTAGATGGTCTCTAATTAAGCAAGTCAGAGCCTTTACAACTTAATTAAGCACTAATCACCCTTAATTAGTTTAATCGAGTTTAATTAAGGTTAATTAAGCTTAATCGCAAGATTAATTTTTGTTAATCATGTTCTTGTGTGTTAGTTACTAATCCTTGCTTAATCATCTTAATTAAGTTGTATGAGCACTTAATCACATGATTAAATTCAAATTTAGTCAACTAGACAATAAAGTAAAAAGTGATATCATAAAAGCATAAAGCATTAGACAAGAGTGCTTTATGTAAGAGTTTGACCATGCTTTGTTCCTCCATCATCCACTTTGTCTCCTTAAATCACAAATTAACACAAGATAACACAAAAATATCTCTTCCCCTCCCTTTAATGTAGGATGCCACTTTCTCTCTCTCCCTCTATCATCCATTTTCATTTTCACTCATCGCATTCTCTCTCTTAAAATTAAATCCTCCAACTTCTCTCTAAACACTTCTTCATCTTCTTCATCTTCTTCTTCTTCCTTTCTCCACCACCACCACCAAACCACTTACTTAGCCCTTCAAAGACCTCATCTTTGGGTCCTTGGAGACAAGATCTAAACACTACAACCTCCATTTCCACAAGATCTCAAGAGCTTCTCCTTCCTTCTTGCAAAACCGCCACCATCATCATCAAGAGGAGCCATCATCTTCTTCTTTCTCTTCTCTTGTTTTTGCGCCATCTTCAAGAAGAGGTAGTGATCTTCATCTTTTTTATTTTGTTTGCTCAAGAAAGCTTGGAGCTTGTTTTTTTTAAGATCAAGATCTCTAAGTGAAAACTTGAGAAATCCTTCATGCTCTTCAAGAGCAAAAGTTTCCTTTTTTGGAAAAATATGTTCTTGATGTTCCTTAAGTGTTCTTGATGTTTCTACTTTTGGAAAAATATGTTCTTGATGTTCTTCAAGTGTTCTTGATGTTCTTCAAGTATTCTTGATGTTTCTACTTTTGGAAAAACATGTTCTTGATGTTCTTCATGTGTTCTTGAGTTTCTACTTTTAGAAAAATATGTTAGTGATGTTCTTTAAGTGTTCTTGATGTTTCTACTTTTGGAAAGTATGTTCTTATTGTTGAGTGTTCTTGACGGTATCTTATTTGAAGTTCTTCCTTTTCTTATGATGAGTTGATGGTTAGAAAAGCT
The DNA here is from genome assembly GCA_031439595.1 of Pterocarpus santalinus. Lineage (NCBI taxonomy): Eukaryota > Viridiplantae > Streptophyta > Magnoliopsida > Fabales > Fabaceae > Pterocarpus > Pterocarpus santalinus. The sequence goes on from CM062525.1 coordinate 34,860,644, forward strand.
TCATCTTTTTTATGTTTTCATGATTATATAAGACTATGAACATCATAAAAGCTTAAAACTTTAAAAAGTTTGCTTCTTGATTCCTTAAAAGTGACGCAACTTTTAGGCTTCGATAAAGTTTTATTTTATTTTGTTTTGAAGACAAGAATACATGTAAAAGTCTAAGCTTTTTGGTATAATAAGCTTTCTTGAGTTAGAAAAATGATATCTTGTCACTTTAGGCCTTAGAAATCAAACCTTAAAGAAAAGACCTTTCATAAAGTTTCAAACTTTAATCAAGAATGAGACCTCTAAGTCATGAAAGTATTGTTTTGTAACATTTAATTCACAAAGTTTAGATCTTGACCCAAAACAATGCTAAAAGGTGTTAACTTTTATAAAGATCAAGACTTTTTAACCTTAAAGTTAATGTTTCATATCACTATTTGATAAAGTAGGAACCTTTTTAATGTAGAGACAACTTTAAGTCATAAAGTTGAGACCTTGATGGTCTTAGAATAATTAAATGAGTCAACCTTCATAAAGAACAAGACTTTTTAGTCAAAAAGCTAGTAACTTGTATAATTATTTCAAAAAGATCTAATCTTTAAGATAAAAGCTTGAAGCTTTGTAACTTGATTAAGTTAAAAATCACCCTTGGTGTTTAGTGAACATGGTGTTGTTGGGTTCATGATATGGTTATGCGTTGTCATGACCCAAGGATTAGAGGGATCTCGAACTCCTTGGGAACAGAAGTATGATTAGGAACTCTGAGCATACCATGAACCTAGGAATCACTAAGTGCACTATCTTAGGGAAAGGAAACAATCACTTAACCTAATTAATTTGAACAAGTATTCCATAAGACATGTACTTAAGTAAAGAATAATTTCATATGAGAACTAAGTAACTAAAAGACTATGTACACATATCTTAACTAGGTGATTCTCTCATGGGTAACCATGAGAAATCATATGATGATTCATAATATTCTTCACAAAGAATAACGCAACCATAAACCCCTTTAGGGTATGAATGTGTGATGCCATGCGGCATGATGAATGATAAGTTTGATTGAGCTTTGTCCCATGATTGAATGATGAGTATGATGATATGATATAGATATAATGAACTGTTGGTTGAAAGTTGATGATTGGCATTTTGGGGAAGCTCCAATTTAGCCGTTATGCTACCGGATTTCCGTCAAAATTATGGACTTAGTCATATCATTGCATGTGTCTAGTCAAAGAAGAACTATGCATGTAAAGTATAATAATAAGAAACAAAAGAATGGGACATGACCCCTCGATCACTTTTGGGAAGTGAGAAATGGCGATCCATAAGAAACCTCTATGAGGGAGGCAAGGGTGACATGGAGGACCCTCCAACTTAGAGGTAACCAATATCGGCTTACTCTGATTTGGTTTAGTACTGCGTGACAACGATCACGGAATAAGCTCAAATCCAAAAGCAGTCTATTTTAAAGGAAATTAAAAGAATGTTAAGCACGTGCTAAAAACGAAAGTAAAGTCTAAGTATAACCATGGTTAAGTCTATGATGATGCATGACTTTGCATGTAATTATATTGTCCATTTGCATTATGAATGTTTATTCTATGTTTCAGAATGTATGTTAGTCATGATGATGCGGTTATGATGTTAAGTTTAAAAGCAACCCACTTCGGGGTTTAAGTTTTCAAAACCATTAAAAATTGAACTTATATCTATCCACTGTTTTTATAATTAAACCTGAAGTGGCTGGGACGATGACGATGACACAATGTTCGTCTAGTCATGATCCTACTGAGAAATCTTGTATTTCTCACTCCTACGTTTGCGTGTCATCTTCAGATGGAGCTGATAGCGTCCATGGTAACACTTCTGATGGTACTTGACTGGATAAGACGAGGAGCTGATGTGTTCTTCACCTGGCTAAGGAGGATCGAGATAGTAGTATAGTATTTTTATTTTCTTAAGAGCCCTAGTTGGGCAGTTTATGTGTAATTAAGAGCATTTAGGATGTAACATCCACCGTTTTTCACTTAATTATTCGGTTTATCGAATAATTGGGAATAATTAAAATTCAGTTAAATAATTATTTAGAATCAATTAATTAACAAGTACTTGAGTCTAGATATGAGGAAATTAAGTTAGAAGTATAGGAGATTTCATAAAATTTTATTGAAAACCGATTTACCGATTTAAAGGAAATCGGTGAAATTACGGTATTTTAAACTGTTCGAACCGAACCAATAGAATTCCAATTCCTTTACCCTACCTTGAGTGGCTGATAACTCAGCCACTTAACACCCAAATGTGGCGGCACTTTGGCCACAAAAGCAAGGAAAGTTGGCTGAAACTCAGCCATAGAATCTAAGCCAATCAAATTTCAAGAAAGCCACCTACCACTTCAAGCCTTGTCCATATATTCTTCTCCTCTCCTTCAGCCCAAGTTCTGCACCACTTTCTCCCCTTTGTCCAGCTCTCTTCTTCTCTTCTTCACCCACATAACTCCAGCCAACCATCAAGCCTAATCAAGTCTTGCTCACCCAAGCCCCAAAAATCAAGCAAAATCACATATAATAAAGGTAGAGGTTTAATTCTTGCATTAATTCTATGGTCTTGGCTCACTGAGGTTGGATTATTTTCACAATATTTGATATGTTTAAATGAATGATTATGATGATATATGGCTGGTTTTGGGCTGTTCGTTTGGTTAAAACCGAATTGGAAGCAAGAAATAATGAAAATAGGAAGAGCTGAAGGGCTGGAGAACCAAAAACCCTCAGCAGTCCATACGGCGGAGTGTATGGCTATGCCTACAGCCGATTAAATTTGATGAAACCATTTTTATATGAAACTAGACATCTAGGGATTTCCATAAATATATCATATAAGGCTTTTGGATTAGTATTGAGAGAGATATGAATTTTTGAATTTTGACCTAGGGTTTTGACTTTGATTCTGGGCAGACTGGGTTGTTCAGGGTAGAACTCACCCTATACTACTTGAAAATGAATGAAACTAACTTTGTTAGAAAGTTTACACATAGGAGAATGTCCCAGTGATCCAAGAAATTTGCCCTATGTCCAAACCGGGCCAGAACAGGGCAGTTCAAGAAGGTTAGAATTCGGGGCTCATAACTCGAGTCCTACTAAGTCAAATGGAATGGAACTTTTGTAAATGAAACTCTATCCTGTTAAATTTAATATGAGAACAATTTCATATGATTTGAATCAGTTTTCGATTTTTAGTGGATTTTTACTTTTAGGTGTCTGATTCTAGCCAGCCACTGGGTAGGCCGGGATAAAACCTGAATATCCTGAGCTATAGATATCAAAATTAGATGGGACTAAAGGGGTTAGAAAATAGACACATAATATTTTAACATACCCAAAATTGAGGTCCAAATGAGTTAAATAGAAATTATGGCTCGAATTATAAAAACCGGGTTGGCTGATTATGCTGAGGCAGAAACTCTGCCTTAATGAGTTTAATGTTATTATGAGTTCAATGTTAAAATATGTATGCAATGTTGTGACCTTTATAATAAATTGGTGTTATGTTGTACTAACACTATTCATGGGAAAGCGGACACATTCCATTATGCTGCCGAAATTTCGGTAGAATTTATGCATAAGTTATGAAATACATGTTAATACATATGCATTTTCAAGGAGGCTATGAAAGATATGATAAGAATTATGCTATTATGAAAGTTCCATGCTACTTGGGCCAGCCCCGGATAAAAAGTTAAGGGGAATAGATTGGTGGGAAGGTCAGGGAAAGTAAACCCGGCATTCCTGTATAGGAACGACCTCGATCCTGAAAAGCAAACTATTGCCCAGGAGTCTAAATGGCCAAGAACTCCCAGGGGACCAAGAGACGGAAAATGATGAAAAGTAATGAAAAAGCTTATGAAGAAAGGTTCATGATTAAGTCTGCATGATTACATGAATGCATGGTTACATGAGATAATTATGTCAAGATGGATGCAGTGTCTATTAAGTTTATTTACTGCCGTTTATTCATTTATTCTGTTTATTATTTTGTGAAGCATTATTAGTAATCTATTTTGTTTCTTATGTCAACTAAAGTAAAACTGAACTTTGCCTCGGACCAGACTTTTCCTTAAACTCATTAAAATGGATAGCCTAGTTTGAACACATGATTTTATAATTAAATAAAAACCGAGACAATTGAGAATGAATGTGACATCAGATGAATGCTATACATGAACTCTACTGAGAATTTCCTTAAATTCTCACCCCGTGTTGCATTTCCACATTATTCTCAGATGCTGGCGAAGGGCTCAACGGCCACTCTTTTCATTGAGATCCCAGACCTGCAGCTTCACCATGACTCCGAGTTGGACTCGTTGAACACAGCCTGCTCCTGCTAGTTCTGCCTCTGCTTTTTAGCAATAGGAACTTTGCTGTTCCTATATTTCATCTGCTTTTAATATATATATATATATATATATATATATATATATATGTATAGACTGAAGCATTGGCTTCCAACCTACATATGTATATATACAGTTGATAATATGTCACTTATTCGTATCTTTTCTGTCATGTTATATTAAACTTTATTATGTTTTATAATGCTTTTCATGTTTATTATATAACAGCGCACCGTTTCAACTGTTTTGTGATACTAATCATGAAAATTAAGTAGAATGTTAACACGATGACACAGACTACCTAATTTCATGCTATGACTTAAGCATAACATTAAATTAGTAGAGTGTTACATTTTTGGTATCAGAGCAGTTCGTCCTAGCTAAGGCCGGAGGATTGGACTGACTATGTGTCGCGCATATTCTGTACTTTTAGCTGATAATATGCACCAGATCTTGCTTGTATGGTTGAGATATAGTTGTGCATGTGTATGAAGTGCTCGACCGGGTGAGCTATTATTTACTAGCACATTAGACTTAGTATTGAGCCTGATCAACTCAATAACTTTTGTTTTGTGTGCTCAGAACTTAATGGCTTCCGGAACGCGAGTCAGACCACATGCAGGACCTGCTCCAGAGGACCCGACTGATTTTATGGCCACAATGCGAGAAATGGCCCTTACAATGCGGGAGCAAGCCGTGATGGCTCACCAGATGATGGATCAGCTAGGCAGACAACCTGAGGCAAGCTATGGATGGAACTCTCACGGCCCAGGAGTTGACCTGGACTATCTCAAGTTTGCTGAGTTCAGAAAAGCAAATCTACCAAGTTTTCAAGAGGCGTATGATCCTGATAAAGCTGACGAATGGTCAAAGCCATGGAGAAGATTTTCTTTGTCCTAGATTGCTCGGATCGTCAAAAGGTGACTTTCGCCACTTACATGCTCAAAGCAGACGCCGAATTTTGGTGGAACGGCATACGAAGATTGTTCGAAGAATCTCAAATGGCAGTCACTTGGACGATGTTCAGGGATGTATTTTACCAAAAGTACTTTCCGACTTCCGTTCGAAATGCCAAGGAACTTGAGTTTATGCAACTTCGTCAAGGAAACTGGACAATATCTGAATACATTGCCAAGTTCGAAGAATTGTGCAAATTTTCCACAATTTACCAGAGGAACCCGGATGAAGTTTGGAAGTGCATTAAATTTGAAGGAGGGTTACGAGAAGACATTCTTACCGCAATAGGGCCAATGGAGATTAGGGATTTCCCCATGTTGGTGAACAAGTGCCGATTTGTGGAGGATTGCAATTCGAAATTAGCTGCAGCCAGGGCATCTAGTGGAAATTTCAAGAGGGGGTTGGCCCCGCAGGGCCCAAGATTCAAGCCCAACATACAACAACAGCGAAGATTTCCGCCGGCAGGCAACAAGAGCAAGCAGCCCCAAAGGCCTCTTCGAAATCTAACTTGCACAAAATGCGGTAAGAATCATGGCGATCAGCCATGTTTGGTAGGCCAAAATGTCTACTACGGATGTGGCAAGCCAGGCCACAAAATTTATGAGTGTCCAATTAGGAATCCATCATAGCCGCCTCAACCCCAACATCAAGGATGGGTCTTTACAATGAGCGCAGAAGAAGCTGACAAGTCTGAAGGACTAATTCAAGGTACCTGTGACGTAGACGGTGAGACTCTAACTGTACTCTATGATTCGGGTGCCTCACATTCATTTATTTCTCATAATTGTGTGGCCGTTTTGCAATTGCTAATTTCTGAATTACCTTATGATCTATTGTTTCTACTCCTACCAATGGGTCTGTTAGAACTAGTCAAATATGCATCAATGTTCCTCTTCGAATTGAGGGTAGGATCTTTTGTAACGTCCGAAAAATTTTATCATTAAAAACTGAGTTGTTCGGTTTTATCGAATAAGTGAGTTTAATCAGAACTTGATTAAACATTTACTTAAAGCCAATTACGTGTGATTTAAAGGATTAGGCTTGATAGAATTAGATTAGGAGCATAGAAAACCCCACAGAAAATTTTTAAACTGGTTTACCAATTTAAGAGCAATCGGTAAGATTTCGGAATTTTAAATTGTTGGAACCGGATCAGTAGAAATTATGCCATGAGTGCCCTAGGATCAATGGCTAAGATTTAGCCAAATAACCTACCCAAGTGGCGCCTAGGACAGCCCTTAATGGTGGAAGCCAAACCAAAATGAAGAACTTGATGGAGTCCACCAATCACATGCCTTCACCTTCCAAATATCTCCACCTTTTCTCTCTTTTTCTTTTCGTCAATCTTGGCCACTTCTCCTTGCTGAGCTCCCTTCATTTTCTTCTCCTCATTCTCACCTCCACTCGATTTTCATCTCTTCTTCAAGCCTCATCACAAATTGCTTGCACCAAAGACACAAAATCAACATAAACTCAACTAGACAAGGGAGGAAATTCTACTTCTCTTCTCACTTTCTCTGATTTGGGGCTGAATGGGGATCATGAATAATCTGAGAATTTGATGTTATGTAGAGTGATGATGATGGCTGATGATTAATTTTGCATGTATGTGGTGATTAAAACTGAAATTGATAGCAAATATCTTGGAAAGGGGAGGCAAACCTAGAGGCAGGTTAGGGTTCCTCTTGGCAGTCCGTACGGCAGAGTGTACGGCTCTGCCTACCGCTGTTTAAATTAGATGAAACCATTTTTATAGGAAACTAGACATCTAGGGCTTTCAATACATATATCATATAAGGCCATTGGATTAGTATAGAATTATTTATGAATTTTTGAAGTTTAACCTAGAAATCTAGATTCCTATCCGGGTAGTATGAGTTGAGAAGGATGTAACTCATCCTATACAACTTCAAATTGAGTGAACCCAAGTTTTTTTGAAATTTAACATGTAGAGGAATATCCCATAAAAATTTCAGAACCAAATTCATAGCCTTTTGCTCCCAGTCCACCAAGAAATTTGGCTTAAGTCCAAATCGAGCTGAACCAGGATAGTTTAGTAGGACCAAGTTTTGGGACTCATAAGTCAAAATATACTTATGTAAATGACATGAAACTTAATTAATTTGAAAGCTTATTCTGATAGCTTTAATTTGATATAAATTTTGTATGAATTTACCTAGTTTTCTATTTTTAGTGAATTTTTACTTATAAGAACCCAATTCTGGTTGAGAACAGGGCAGTCTGAGGTAAATTGTTTATATCTAGAGTTATACACATCCAAATGAGATGGGACCAAAAGGGTTAGAATCTAGACATATGAGGCTATGACATATCCAAAAATTAGATTTAAATGAGTTGAATTAAATGAGAAGTGGGGCATATTCATTGAGTTCCCTAAGCTACATATACACTTTGACCCATTTTTGGATTCTATATATATCTCTGGCCGATGTCAGTTCCGCATATACTTCTTTTTCCAGCGAGATTTCGCCATCCCCCTCATGCACCCTCTCTTTGATCCTGCTGTCCCATACATTGCCATACCCCTCCATATGGTCCATCCATTTCCACCACCACCACCACCAGCACTAGCAGCACCAGCTGTAATACCCTCCCAAGTACAGTACTATGCTTAAGTCATAGTACCACACTCAAGAGTTGTTACTGTTACCTGAGCGGACCTTATTTCATAGCAATTTCAGTCGTCTTCGAAATCTTTTGAACTATCTGGAGATAACACGGAAATGAACATAGGAGTGAGAATTATAAAATTTTCAATAGGATTCATTAATAAATTTCACACTATGTCATCGCTATTATCTCTAGTTGCTTCGGTTTATTATGAAAAAAATGAACATGTTAATAGACTTTTCACTTTTATAGTTCGAAAATGTATTATCCGAAGCAGAGTTCATTTTATTCACGCGCTTGAGTCACATTGACAATATTTCATATTTAGAAAATAATCACAGCAAAAATAGATAGTACAGCTTCAGCGTCAATTAAACATAGGATGTTATTATACAAATTCTCATCTTTGAATTCATGCAAATATCCTGATGACTTTCTTTAACTTTCTTTGCTCTGTAATGAGTTAATGTCATGGATGTTGCCACCATACATCTTCATTGCTTACACTAGCTGGGTCATGCCATGCCTCGTGTAAGTCTTGTCCCCTATACTCACACTAGCTGGGACGATGCCATGCCTCATGTGGGCGAGGGTTACTTGTCACACATATTCCATAGTATGATCGCCATGTCATACTCCATTGGGATGTCATCATCATGTCACACTCCTTAGGAATATGTTCTTCCTACCACGTCCCAGAGTATGATCGCCATGTCATACTTCATCAAAATGTGATCACCATGTCATATTCCTTAGGGTGTGGGATCATCATGCCACATTCCAGAGCATAATCGCCATGTCATACCCCATCATAGTGTGATCGCCATGTCACATTCCTTAGGAATATGGGGCCTTCATTATATCTTTTAACTGCCTTCACGGGGAGGGATTCAAAGTGCAACTGCCTCCAGGTGAAGGGATCCACATTTAATATATTCATATCCTTTCATTCTCATACATAGTCATGCATAGACATGCTGAATGTACTCATACATATGCTTCATCGCTTACGTTTACATATCCTTGCATACATGATTTCCCCATACATATTCATAACTTATAAATGCTCATAACCTTCTTACAATTCTGTCGAAAATTTGGCAGCATAACAGAATGTGTCCGCTTCCCCATGAATAGTGCCAGGCTACCAGTAAAACCAATTAGGCAAAAGTTCAACATAGAGCAGCAACATATCACAATAACGTCGATCATGTAGGGATTGAACCCTTATATATCATATTAATATCAATCATGTAGGGATTAGACCCTTATATTCAATTCTGCTCATTATATCAATTCTACCCGGTTTTTAGAAATGAAGCCCTAAATTCATTTTAGCTTATTTAGACCTGAATTTTGGATATGTTGAATTTTTATGTGTATATTTTCTAACCTCTTTAGTCCCATCTAATTTTGATAAGCATAGCTCAAGTTATTTAGGTTTTATCTCGGCCTGTCCAGTGGCTAGCCAGAATCAGACACCTAAAAGTAAAAATCCACTAAAAATCGAAAACTAATTCAAATCATGCGACATTGGTCTCATATTAAAGATAACAGGACAAAGTTTTGTTTTCAAAAAGTTCCATTCAATTTTCCTTAGTAGGGCTCGAGTTATAAGCCCCGAAATTTGACCTTCCTGAACTACTCTATTTTGGCCCGATTTGGATATAGGGAAACTTTCTTGGATCACTGGGAGCAAACAAGATCTTACCTAATTCTGAAATTTTTATGGGACATTATCCTATGTGTAAGTTTTCTAAAAAAGTTTGTTTCATTCATTTTCAAGTAGTATAGGGCGAGTTCTACCCTGAACAACCCAGTCTACCCAGAATCAAAGTCAAAAACCTAGGTCAAGATTCAAAAATTCATAACTCTCTCAATACGAATCCAAAATCCTTATATGATATATGTATGGAAAGCCCTAGATGACTAGTTTCATATAAAAATAGCTTCATTGAATTTAATAGGCGGTAGGGGGAGCCATACACTCCGCCGTACGGACTGTCGAGGGTTTTTGGTTCTCCAGCCCTTCAGCTCTTCCTATTTTCATTCTTTCTTGCTTCCAATTCGAATTTAACCTCACCAACAGCCAATAAACCAGCCATATATCATCATAATCATTCAATCAATACATCAAAAATTAAGAAAATAAACCACTACCGGCCACCCTAATCAGAAAATCAAGGCAAGAATTGGAATCCTACTTCCAATTGATGTAGAAACTAGCTAGAATTAAGCTCTTGATGGAAGAAGTGGATAAGGCTTGAAGTTTTGAGGAATATGAAGTGAAAATGGGAGAAGGAAGAGTGAGGAACGGCCAGCTGAAGAGGGAGCTCGAAAATGAGGGAGTTGAGAGAATTCTAGAGTCTTAAAGCATGATAAATGAGTGGTGATTGGTGGAGGCTTGGATGGTGTACATTGAGCCAAGTTTCTCTACTCGTTGAGCAGCCACTTGGTGCCACTTAGGTGGGGGAATGGTCGCTGAATTTTAGCCACTCTTTCTAGGGTTTCTAGTGTAGAATCCTATTGGTCCGGTTCAAGTGGTTTAAAATACCGAATCTCTGCCGATTTCCTGCAAATCGGCAAAATGGTTTTTGAAGAATTTTGTGAGGTTTTATATGTTTCTATTCTAATTATCTCTAATCTAACATCTAATTAACTCTTGATCAACCTTTAATTAATTTCTAATCAAGCTCAAAGATTCAATAAAATCGAATAAATCGATTAACAGTGTAAATTAAATATTTTGCAAGTTGAGTGCTTTTTTGGTTTTTGTTGTTTATGGCTAATGGCATTTTCGTAATTATGGATAAGTCTAGGGGCATCCTATGTCATTTCACATATGGATACCTCTATGGCTCAATCGGCCGAGGTTTAGGTTTCTATGTTTTCACTACACGATTCTGCTTTGTTTAAAACCTTATTCTGCTAATTCTATTGATCTAGGGATCTAAGTGTCATTTTCTAAAATGTCTAGGGGCAAGGTTGTGAATAATAAAAGTTTATTTTTATTATTTCCTATTACATTATATGGGGATGTTACACCAGCGGCTCCAGTTCCCATGGCCCCTCCTGCTTCACCACTGCAGCCGATGTCGTCAGCCTCGATCTCGGAGGAGGATCCGTCCGAGGCGGCGAGTTCTTCTTCATCATCCTCTGCTCCCAGTTTCGGACACCCTCCAGTGGACGCCGCCATGGCAAACGGGTTCCTTTCATTAGATTCTGTTTAGATAGCGTGCATGTTGTAGTATGGGTAGATGTACAGAATGACCCTCTTTTGGTAGTCTAGGTGATAGGTGGATTGGTAGATGTTAGGAATGTACATGCAATGTCCCATGGGAACCACTTGGGGTGCTGTTCATAGAAACTAGCCGTTTTATTTTATATTAGTGGCCTCATTTTGTTACTCTGTATCATTTTGACAAACTTTAAAATCAGATATCTATGTATATATTTATGATGCCTTTTGCAGTAATTCTATCTTTATTGTATTTTTTTTTTTTAGTAATGTTACATTATTTACAGTATTGCCGATTAACTAACATCTGTCCCGCTGTCAAGCAGAAATTTTGCTACACGATTGAGCATTTTTATGCGAGTAATTAATACTAATACAGAAATTGGAATTTAACCAGTATTACACGTAATCACTTATCAGATAGTTTATTATGACTTAAGCATAGTACTTTATCTGGTAAGGTGTTACACCTTTGCCGCCAATTTGATTTGTCTCCCTCTGTCTGGTCTTGACGTAATTCTGGGCATGGATTAGCTTTCTGCCAATCAAGTCGTACTCAATTACTTTGATAAGATGGTGGTACTCCCCTCTGTCTCACTTTCGGAATCCCAAACCACAACACTCTTCTATTTGAACTCTTTTGGGTCAAAGAATCAAGGGTATATCCTCTTGTCAGCTAATGTGACAGAAGTTGAGTAGGAACTAGAAGAGATTCCGGTTGTCAGGGAATATCTGGATGTTTTTCCAGAGGATATTCCTGAGTTCCCTCCAGAGAGAGAGATTGAGTTTACCATTGAGTTGGTTCCAGGTACGGGACCAATATCTATAGCTCCGTATCGAATGTCATCTATGGAACTGACAGAACTAAAAAGACAGATCAAAGAGCTTTTAGAAAAAGGATTCATGTGGCCAAGCACGTCACCATGGGGAGCTCCGGTATTGTTGATCAAAAAGAAGGATGGAAGCATGCGCTTATGCATGGATTATAGGCAGCTGAACAAAGTGAGAATTAAGAATAAATATCCACTGCCAAGGATTGATGATCTCATGGACCAACTACAAGGTGCAACGGTATTCTCTAAGATCGACTTGCGTTCTAGATATCACCAAATTCAAGTTCGGGAATAAGATATCCCTAAGACAGTTTTTTGAACCTGTTACAGACACTATGGGTATACCGTGATGTCGTTTGGGCTGACGAACGCACCAGCAGTATTCATGGATTTAATGAATCAAATATTTCGCCCATATCTGGACAAATTTGTAGTGGTCTTCATCGACGATATACTTGTCTACTCGAAGATGGAGTAAGAGCATGCAGAACACTTACGGCTAGTTCTACAAATTTTAAGAGAAAAGAAACTCTATGTTAAATTATCCAAATATGAATTTTGGATAAAGGAGGTAAAATTTCTCGGCCACGTAGTGTCCTCTGGAGGAATCTTTGTCGACCTCAGCAAAGTAGAAGCAGTTCTAAACTGGGAAAGACCGACCACAGTCTCTGAAGTTAGAAGTTTTCTGGGCTTAGCTGGATATTACAAGCGATTCGTTAAGGATTTTTCTCGAATAGCCTTGCCCTTCACCAAGCTAACCAGAAAGAATGTTCCATTTGAGTGGATGCTGGAGTGCGAATAGAGTTTTCAGGATTTGAAGAAGAAGTTGACTACAACACCAGTGTTAGCCTTGCTAGACCCTCATGGACCATTTGAGGTCTATTGTGATGCTTCCCAACAAGGGTTAGGGTACATGTTGATGCAAACCGGAAAGGTGGTCGCGTATGCCTCCAGGCAATTGAAGCCACACGAAAGGAACTATCCTCTCATGACCTCGAATTAGTAGCAGTAGTATTTGCTTTGAAGATATGGAGACATCACCTGTATGGAGTAAAGTTCGAGGTCTTTTCTAATCATAAGAGTTTGAAGTACCTTTTTGATCAGAAGGAATTAAACATGAGGCAATGGAGATGGATGAAACTCCTTAAAGACTACGAATTTGAATTGAAATACCACCCAGGTAAGGCAAACATCATGGCAGATGCGTTGAGCAGGAAATCATTGACCGTAGCCTGGATGATGATTAAAGAGACGGAACTTATTGAAAGCTTTTGAAATCTTAATTTAGGAATCCTTACAACTCCTAAGACCCTTTAGTTACACCAAATTAAGATAACTAGTAGCTTTAAGGACCAGATTCGGCAAGCCTAATAGCAGGATGCTAATTTTCAACATACGATTAGTCTCGTGCAATCAGGGAAACTAACGGGTTTTGCCCAAGATAAAGAGGGCATCTGGCGGTGTCACGACAGAGTATGTGTACCCGAGAGGAACGATCATCGAAGAAGAATCTTAGAGGAAGCACATAGAGGCGAATTCGCTATACATCCTGGCATAACTAAAATGTATCAAGACCTCAAGAAAATGTTTTGGTGGCCGAGCATGAAGTTAGATGTGGCAAACTTCGTGGGTAAGTGCTTGGTTTGTTAGAAGGTGAAAGCGGAACATCAGAAGCCTTCTGGGATGTTACAACCCTTGGAAATCCCTGAGTGGAAGTGGGAGAGTATCTCCATGGATTTTGTAATGGGGTTACCAAGGATGTCAATGGGATATGATGCTATATGGGTCATTGTGGATAGATTAACCCAATCTGCTCATTTCCTACCTATCCGAGCAAATTACCCGTTAGAGAAATTGGCGCAATTGTATATCCAAGAAATTATCAGGCCACATGGCACCCCTTCAACTATTATCTTTGATCGAGACCCAAGGTTTACCTCACGGTTTTGGGGAGCTTTACAGAAGGCGTTCGGTGCGAAATTGTGTTTAAGCACTGCATATCACCCGCAAACAGATGGCCAAACTGAAAGGACGATTCAAACCTTGGAAGATATGCTACGAGCTTATATACTAGAGCAACGCGGGAATTGGGATCTATACTTACCGTTGGCCGAATTCGCATACAACAATAGCTATCATACTAGCATTGGCATGGCTCCTTACGAAGCATTGTATGGACGAAAGTGCTAATCTCCCTTGTGCTGGTATGAGATAGGAGAATCAACTCTACTGGGGCCTGATTTAGTCGAGTAGATCACCGAGCAGATCAAGAAAATATGAAGTAAGATGCTTGCCACTCAGAGTTGCCAGAAGAGTCACGCGGATACCAGGAGGAAACCCCTGGAATTTCAGGAAGGAGACCACGTATTTCTGAAGGTTACTCCTACAATAGCGATAGGTAGAGCAGTTAAAGTCAAGCAGCTAAACCCTTGCTTTATTGGTCCCTTTCAAATCTTGAAGCGAATCGGATCAGTTGCGTACCTCGCCTTCACATCTATTAAACCTTCATGATGTTTTTCATGTCTCCTAACTCAGAAAGTATCAACCTGACCCTACCCACTCCTTAGAACCCGAATCAATACAGTTAAAAGAAGACCTAACCTTCTGCGTACAACCAGCATGGATCGTAGATAGAAGTACCAGACAACTTCGAAACAAGACTGTGCAGCTAGTAAAGGTAGCTTGGGGAAAAGGAGATGTTGAGGACTGCACCTGGGAGCTGGAATCAGATATGAGGAAAGAGTATCCTGAACTATTCTCAGGTACTAAATTTTGAGGACGAAAATTTTTAAGGAGGGTGGTAATGTAACATCTACCGTTTTTCGCTTAATTATTCGGTTTATCGAATAATTGGGAATAATTAAAATTTGGTTAAATAATTATTTAGAATCAATTGATTGACAATTACTTGAGTTTAGATATGAGGGAATTAAGTTAGAAGTATAGGAGATTTCATAAAATTTTATTGAAAACTGATTTACCGATTTAAAGGAAATCGGTAAAATTACGGTATTTTAAACTGTCGGAACCGAACCAATAGAATTCCAATTCCTTTACCCTACCTTGAGTGGTTGATAACTCAGCCACTGAACACCCAAATGTGGCGCCACTTTGGCCACAAAGCAAGGAAAGTTGGCTGAAACTTAGCCATAGAATTTAAGCCAATCAAATTTCAAGAAAGCCACCTACCACTTCAAGCCTTGTCCATATATTCTTCTCCTCTTCTTCAGCCCAAGTTTTACGCCACTTTCTCTCCTCTGCCCAGCTCTCTTCTTCTCTTCTTCACTCACATAACTCCAGCCCAACCATCAAGCCTAATCAAGTCTTGCTCACCCAAGACCCAAAAATCAAGCAAAATCACATATAACAAAGGTAGAGGTTTAATTCTTGCATTAATTCTGTGGTCTTGGCTCGCTGAGGTTGGATTATTTTCACAATCTTTGATGTGTTTAAATGAATGATTATGATGATATATGGCTGGTTTTGGGCTGTTCGTTTGGTTAAAACCGAATTGGAAGCAAGAAAGAATGAAAATAGGAAGAGCTGAAAGGCTGGAGAACCAAAATCCCTCGGCAGTCCGTATGGCAGAGTATACAGCTCTGCCTACAGCTGGTTAAATTTGATGAAACCATTTTTATATGAAACTAGACATCTAGGGCTTTCCATACATACATCATATAAGGCTTTTGGATTAGTATTGAGAGATATATGAATTTTTGAATTTCAACTTAGGGTTTTGACTCTGATTCTGGGCAGACTTGGTTGTTCAAAGTAGAACTCGCCCTATACTACTTGAAAATGAGTGAAACCAACTTTGTTAGAAAGCTTACACATAGGAGAATGTCCCATAAAAATTTTAGAATTAGGTAAGTCCTATTTGCTCCCAGTGATCCATGAAAGTTGCCCTATGTCGAAACTGGGCCAAAACAGGGTAGTTCAAGATGGTTAGAATTCGGGGCTTATAACTCGAGCCCTACTAAGTCAAATGGAATGTAACTTTTTGTAAATGAAACT
Source organism: Pterocarpus santalinus (assembly GCA_031439595.1). Taxonomy (NCBI): domain Eukaryota; kingdom Viridiplantae; phylum Streptophyta; class Magnoliopsida; order Fabales; family Fabaceae; genus Pterocarpus; species Pterocarpus santalinus. The sequence continues at coordinate 34,876,704 of CM062525.1, forward strand.
TTGTACTGTTAGCTTTAATATGACACCAATTTCGTATGATTTGAATCAGTTTTTGATTTTTAGTGAATTTTTACTTTTAGGTGTCTGATTCTGGCCAGCCACTGGGCAGGCCGGGATAAAACCTGAATATCTTGAGCTATAGATATCAAAATTAGATGGGACAAAGGGGTTAGAAAATAGACACATAACAGTTTAACATACCCAAAATTGAGGTTCAAATGAGTTAAATAAAAGTTATGACTTGAATTATAAAAATCGGGTTGGTTGACTATGCTGAGGTAGAAACTCTGCCTTAATGAGTTTAATGTTATTATGAGTTCAATGTTAAAATATGTATGCAATGTTGTGGCCTTTATGATAAATTGGTGTTCTTTTGTACTGGCACTGTTTATGGGAAAGCGGACATGTTCCGTTATGCTACCGAAATTTCGGTAGAATCTATGCATAAGTTATGAAATACATGTTAATGCATATGCATTTTTAAGGAGGCTATGAAAGATATGATAAGAATTATGCTATTATGAAAGTTCCATGCTACTTGAGCCAGCCCCAGATAAAAAGTTAAGGGGAACAGATCAGTGGGAAAGTCGAGGAAAGTAAACCCAGCATTCCTGTATAGGAACGAGCTCGATCTTGAAAAGCAGACTATTGCCCAAGAGTCTAAATGGCCAAGAACTCCAGGGGACCAAGAGACAGAAAATAATGAAAAGTAATGAAAAAGCTTATGAAGAAAGGTTCATGATTAAGTCTGCATGATTACATGAATGCATGGTTACATGAGATAATTATGTCAAGATGGATGCAGTGTCTATTAAGTTTATTTACTGTCATTTATTCATTTATTCTGTTTATTATTCTGTGGAGCATTATTAGTAATCTATTCTGTTTCTTATGTCAACTAAAGTAAAACTGAACCTTGCCTTGGACCAGACTTTTCCTTAAACTCATTAAAACGGATAGCCTAGTTTGAACACATGCTTTTATAATGAAATAAAAACCGAGGCAACTGAGAATGAATGTGACGTCAGATGAACGCTATACACGAACTCTACTGAGAATTTCCTTAAATTCTCACCCCGTGTTGTATTTCCGCATCATTCTCAGATGCTGGCGAAGGGCTCAACGGCCACTCTTTTCATTGAGATCCCAAACCTACAGCTTCACCATGACTCCGAGTTTGACTCGTTGAACACAGCCTGCTCCTGCTAGTTCTGCCTCTACTTTTTAGCAATAGGAACTTTGCTGTTCCTTTATTTCATCTGCTTTTAATATATATATATATATATATATATATATATATATATATATATATATATATATATATATATATATATATATATATATGTATGTATAGACTGAAGCGTTGGCTTCCAAACTACATATGTACGTATACAGTTGATAATATATCACTTATTCGTATCTTTTCTATCATATTATATTAAACTTTATTACGTTTTATAATGCTTTTAACGTTTATTATATATCAGCGCTCCGTTTCAACTGTTTTGTGATACTAATCACGAAAATTAAGCAGAATGTTAACACGGTAACACAGACTACCTAATTTCATGCTATGACTTAAGCATAACATTAAATTAGTAGGGTGTTGCATAGGAAGTCATGCTGCTTAATTTGACCTATTACATATGTGATACTTATTAAATGTAATGATGACCTTGATTATCTATGGTTACATTCTTGGCTTAATGTATTGTGTTATGTTGTTTCCATTTCGTCATATGTCTTATTAGTAATTCTGCAATATAAAGAACAACGTTCATATGTATACGAGTAAGTAAGCGCTTAAAGGCTCAGTTTTCAAGTATAAAGGTTTTACAAAAAAAAAAAACCTTATATGCTATTTTTGTATATTACTCTAATTTCAAAGATAAGGACTTCCGTTAGATAAGAGTAACAACTAGTAATACCATAAATGACTTAAGCATAGTATGGTATTAGTAGGGTGTTACAATCAGAGCTTGACCTTTACGGTTGAGCTTCCAAACAATTGCAGAGGTTAAAGATCCTGAGAAATGGCACAATAGATTAATCATATTGCTGAAGGTCATTCCATTAACCATCTTCCATACTTCAACGGAGAAGATTATCCATATTGGAAGGATAGAATGAGACTTTTCTTTAAGTCTACGAGCATAGACATGTGGGAGATCATTGAAAATGAAGACTATGTTCCAACTATTGATCAACCTGTGCCTTATGTGGTTGCCAATCCAAATCAGGCCCCACCAGTCATGGTCACCGAAATCTATGGACTGACCCGCACAAAGCAAGGGTGCAAATGAATGTGAAGGCAAAATACCTTCTTACATGTGCTTTGAGCAAGAGTGAATATGACAAGATTATTTCATGTGAATTTAGCAAAGAAATCTAGGACAAACTTCAAGCTATTCATGAAGGAATTGATCAAGTTAAAGAAACCAAGATTAGTATGTTGGTGCATCAATATGAAATGTTCAAGATGCTAGATCATGAAAATATTGATGAAATAACAACTAGATTTATTCATATCATAAATCAGTTGAAGGCATTAGGCAAAAGATATACCAATGTTGAAATAGTGAGAAAAATCCTAAGAAGCCTATCCAAGGCTTGGCACCCCAAAGTGATAGCCATACAAGAAGCCAAGGACTTGAATGTACTCAGCATTGATGTTCTCATTGGGTCTCTAAAGACTCATGAGAATGAACTGAGCAAAGCTTCTAAGGAAAGCCAACAGAAGAGGCAAGTCTATCGCCCTAAAATGCACTCATAGAAGATCTAGTTTTTCTAATATTATGAAGGCTATAGAAGATTCATCATCATCATCATCATCAGAAAAAGAAGCTTCTAATGAAGAAAAGGATGAAATTGCTCATCTAGCAAAAAGGATCTTTAAGACCTGGATTAGAAGGAAAAAAAAAGAAGAAGAAAGGATTTGTCCCCAAAAAGGACCAAAAAGGAAATGTCAAGGAGAGTGAAATCATCTACTTTGAGTGCAAGAAGACTAGACATTTAAGATCAACATGTCCAAAGTTGAAGAAGAACTCCAAGAAGGCATCTAAGAAAAAAGCTGTGATGGCAACATGGATTTGGATGAGGAGTAAGAGGGTGCAGAATCTCAAGAGGAAGAGGAAATAGCTGCAAATCTCTGCTTTATGGTTGATATAGTCGTTGATGAAGAGAGAGGTAATAGATTCTAAACCTGAACTTTCTTATGGTGGTCTTCAAATGGCTTATGATGAGCTTTTCACTGATTCTCAAACACTTGCTTCTCATTATGCTTCTTTAAAGAAAAGTTTTCAAAAGTTGTTCCTTGAATTTGAAAATCTTAAGACTGAGAAAGAGAAAACAGGGTACAAAAAAATTGAGCTTATAAAACAAAACACCTCTATAAGGATGTGAGTGCCTTGAAAACTAAAGTTTTTGGATCTACTTAGAACATATCTTCTAATGTTTTTGAGCTTCAGAAAATAGTTAAGCCTCTCAAATCAGATCTTGAGAAGATGGTAAATGGCTCCAAAAATCTAGATTTGATGATTGGTAGTCAAAGGCCATATTTTGACAAGACGAGAGTTGGATATGAGAAGGAGCAAAATGAGAAATTATACAAAAATCCTTAAAGCAAAGTTCCCACTTGCATTTACTATTTTAAGAAGGGAAATTTTTCTAAAAAATGCTTTTCAAGAAGAAAATTAAAGAGATAAAAGGGTGAAAAAACCCAAAAAGGCTTAACCCAAAAGTGTAATACCCTACTAGTTAATTATTAATCTAATCCTTTCTATTTTAATTAATAACTAAACTAGCATGTGTCACATGTCTCCTTATGAAATTTAATTTGTTATTATTATTTTTTCTTTTATTACCATTCTTGTCAATTAAATAATTACCACTATCTAAACTGGCATTTTAAGTACATATACTAGTCAAAAGCAACATACAATATATTGAATAACCTCATTGTGCATAATATAACAGTAAGTTTAGTAGTCTACAGGTCATCCTCCGAGGGTGATATCTATATACAGTCATCCAAAAGTAAAGTGTAACATCCCCACTTTCATACACAGAGCGTAATGAAAGCTTTGAATTATTTCCCTTAGGCAGTGTGAGAATTTCTCAGGCAACGCTATGCCCTGACGATCCTCACACTTGGAATTATAGGATAGTGTAACACTGCCGTTGAAAATATGGCACTGCCATACGTTAAAAATTAGGAAATGACAAAAGTACCCCTGTAAACTTTTGTCAATTGTAGTGATGCCCTGAAATTTTAGAAACTATATTTTGACCCAAAAGACTTATTCCCATAATAACCCTAGAACTTTTCATGAAATGACCTTCACATCTCCACATTTGTAGAATTAGCAGAATGAGATTTTAAACAGAGCAGAATCACGTGGTGAAACCGTAGAAGTTTGAATCTCTGCCGATTGGGCCATGGACGCAGTCTGGTGTGAAATGACGTGGGGTGCCCCTGGACTTACTCAAAATTACAAAAATTGCCATTAGTTATGAAAACCAAATAGAAAATGCTAAACATCAAAATTTTCTTATCATTTTTCGCCTAATTGTTCGGTTTTATCAAATAATTGAGATTAATAAACATTCAAGCAAATAATTATTTAGGACTAATCGATTAGCAATTAATTGAGTTTAGGTATAAGTTAATTAAGTTAGGAGTCTAGAAGATTTCATAAAATTTTCTTAAAATCGGTTAACCGATTTAAAAGAAATCGGTAAGATTATGGTATCTTAAACTGTCGGAACCGAACCAATAGAATTATAAGCTTAAAACCCTATGAACTAAGGATAATTACTCAGCCAATTAATCCCTAAAAGTGGCGCCACTTTGGCCACAAAAACAAGGAGAGTTGGCTAAAATTCAGCCTTGCATTTTGAGCCAATCACAACCTTTCATTTCAACTACCAACTTTAAAGCTTTTATAACACAATTCTCCTCTTTTCATCAGCCCATTTTCTACGTTGCTTTCTCCTCTCTTTCAGCTCCCTTCTTCTCTTCTTCCCTCACTCAACTCCATCAAACCATCAAGCCTAATCAAGTTTTGTTCATCCAAGTTCCAAAATCAAGCCAAATCACAACATAACAAGAGGTAGGAGTTTAATACTTGCATCAAAACTATGGACTTGGCTGGCTGGGCTTGGATTATTTTCCCCTTCTTTGATGTGTTAAATGAATGTTTATCATGATATGTGATTGATTTTGAGCTGTTTGTTTAATTAAAACCGAAGTGGAAGCAAGAAAGAATGAAAATAGGAAGAGCTGATGGGTTAGAGAACCAAAAACCCTCGGTAGTCTGTACGACGGAGTGTACGGCTCCGTCTACAGCTGATTAAATTGGATAAAACCATTTTTATATGAAACTATACATCTAGGGATTTCCATAGATATATCATATAAGGCTTTTGGATTAGAATTGAGAGAGATATGAATTTTTCAATTTTTCAATTTCGACCTAGGGTTTTGACTCTGGTTCTGGGTAGACTGGGTTGTTCAGGATAGAACTCGCCCTATACTACTTGAAAATGAGTGGAACTAACTTTGTTAGAAATATTACACATAGGAGAATGTCCCAAAAAAATTTCAGAATTAGATAAGGTCCCAGTTGCTCCCAGTGATCAAGAAAGTTGCCCTATGTCCAAACCGGGCCAGAACAGGGCAGTTTAGTAAGGCTAGAATTCCGGGCTTGTAACTCGAGGCCTACTTAGCCAAATGGAATGGAACTTTTTGTAAATGAAACTTTACCCTGTGAGCTTTAATATGGTACCAATTTCGTGTAATTTGAGTCATTTTTCTATTTTTAGTGGATTTTTACTTTTAGTTGCCTGATTCTGGCTAGCCATTGGGCAGGCCGGGATATAATCTAAACATCTTGAGTTGTAGATATCAAAATTAGATGGGACTAAAGAGGTTAGAAACCAGACACATAAGGCTACAACATATCCAAAAATTAGGCTTAAATGAGTTAAATTGAAATAAAGGTGGGATATACCATAACCAGGCAGAATAAGGCAGAATAAGCTAAAAGCCCTATTGATGCTTTGTTGAAACTAATGAATGAATCTATGAATGTATATGCATGATTGCTGCTCTATACTGAAATTGCAAATTGAATAAATGTATTGGTCGGCTAGCACTATTCACGGGGAAGCGGACATATTCCGTTATGCTGCCGAAATTTCAGTAGAACCCATGCACAAGTTATGAGTTACATGTTAATGCATATGCATTTTAAGAAAGTTATGAAAGTTATGAAAAGGATTATGTCACTATGAAAGTTCCATGCTACTTGGGTCAGCCCCGGATAAGAAGTTAAGGGGAATAGATCGGTGGGAAGGTCGGGGAAAGTAAACCCGGCATTCCTGTATAGGAACGAGCTCGATCCTGAAAAGCAGACTATTACCCAGGAGTCTAAATGGCCAAGAACTCCCAGGGGACCAAGTGATGGAAAATGATGAAAAGTAATGGAAAAGTTTGTGAAGATCAAGTTGCAAGTTAAAGAAAGATATGAGTCAAGTGCACTTGCATACAGTCAAGCATAAGCATCTTTATGTGCATTTTCAATTATCTTATTAAGTCGTAATGTTAATATGCGTCTTGTTAAAGCATATTTCACTATTCATATTTTTATGACTATCATATGGTATGACAAGTGATTGTTAAAATATAACCCGCTTCGAGATAGATGTTTTCAACTTAAAACTGAACTACTGATTGTATATAAATGCTCACATTTTTATAAGAAACCGAAGCGGTTGGAATGTTTATGATGACACTGCATGGTTTGAATTTATCTACTGAGAACCATAGGTTCTCACTGTCTGTGTGTATGTTGTTTTTCCTTTCCGTAAACATTCTAGCACCTAAGTTGAAAATCAAGTGTGAAGTGGAAGACTGAAACATCACAGAGCAAGACTTGGAAGCAACTAAATCAAGAGACTACTGAAGCTAGTTGGTGACTGGCGCAGCGGAAGCAAGTTCTATGTGACATATTAGTCACAAACTTATTTTAAATTGTAATTATTCCATTCTCCATATATATCCGAGATAACGAAATTTATGAGCTATATTTCAGTAATAAAGTGTACAGTTGAAGGGCCATGTATTATATTTTCCACGTCTGAAGATTCTTTTAGCACAGTGACAACCTCTTAATATAACTCCGTGACTCGAGCACGGCTTATATAATAGAGGGTGTTACATAAAGTCTAAAGCCTAGGATGTCAAATATGGGTATAGGCATCCAACAAAATAAAGCTACTCCGCTTGATCCATGCATAGATCGATGGACAACAGAGAGATCTGTTTATCCATCAAACAGAGACAAAACTATCAACATATAGAGATCTACATCACATGATGAGGTAGAATAAGGGACGAATGTCGTGTAACACGAGGACTGCGTGACTTGTGAGCGGGTTAATCACAATGGTCACCTCTACCTTCAGTATGATCATGATGCGAGCCATCTAAAAGCACCGAGGAAATACATAATGAGAATTGAATCTCATTAGGAGGTGGTAGTTCCAGGGGTTTGTCGGGCACCCAAAAACTCCCAGATTTGTATAGGCAAGTTCAAGTAAAATAATATATCACATAATTGCAGTAGATAAACCAATGGGCAGTGGATGTATGGATAGTAAATAAGTAATGGACAGTAAGTAGCCAGATAGGCAATCAATAAATAGATAAATAAGTAGATGGTAGTTTAGGTATGTATAGGTTAAAATAATATGCAATGACATATAGTAAAATGAGAAATATGAATTGAGACATTTTTCTTCGTTTTTACTCTTTTGCTTATGTTTTCCTATCATTTTTCATTCTCATTGCTAAGTTGGAGGGAAGCTGGTAGCCTTATCTCATCTCCTGCCACGATCTGTTGAGAGCTCTCTACCGGGGCGTCCCCTAATCCTAGATCAAAACCATGGGCATTAGCCCCATGCCCAAGCTAAACCATCCACTCCAAATAGAGCGGTAAATGTCCCACCAATCTACTACGAGGTGGGGCCAAGACATCCACCATACTTTCATAAGACTTTATTTATTTATGCATGATACACACATTCACCATGCTATGCCTTGAGACCTTTAATGTTACGCATTTCACACATATGCTCATGCATTAATAACTTATGTTGCACACATTACATGGAAATTGTTTCGCATGCATTATAACACACATGTGATCATGGATGTCCATGTGCAGCATATATTGCACATACAAGCCCATAGTCAAAATAAACAAGACTTTGTGAAGTAGTATATTGATTTAGCTTCCATGAGCAATTGGGCCAAGTGTTATGACTTACTTAGTTTATTCCATTCATTACCAATTGGGCTCTTAATATTTCATTCATTATGTATCACTTTTACCCTAAAATCATGTTCCATGGGCTCATAATGCTTTCTTGGGTCAAACTTAGCAAAAGATATAAGTCATCACATTTTGGGTAGAAAAAATAGCAAACCCATACAACAGACAACCCAGAAAATAAATATAATTAAAATAGTAAATTATCTCCAAAATTCATAAAAATTTATCAGTTGGTCCCTTGAGATGTTAAGAGTATTCTTGATAAATTTGGGATTAATTTCTTCAGAATAGATGTGGAAATAAAATTTTACAACTAGGATGGGTCAGGTTCACATTTTTAACCAGATAGGTTCAGTTTCAAAAATTTATTTAATATAGTTAAACACCTCTAAAAATCCCATAAAAATTCTCAGTCATATTTTTAGGTGTTATTTAGATGATATATAAATTTGAGTTGAAATTCATAGAATTACTATATTAAAGAAAATGGAAAATTTCAATGTTTCCAAAAATCCATCACATGTTTAATAATAGGGTAGTTTTGTCCAGAATTTTTTAAAATAGCAAACTTTCATAAAAATTTATGAAATTTACAGGCAAACACATCAACATGTTATCTTCAACATAGATAATTTCTAGGTCAAAATAATGAGATCTAATAGGGTGAAAAATTTGCTCAATCACAATAGTTCAAAGAAACATGTTAAGTTCTAGTAGCACACTTTATCAAAGGATTAAGCAATAAGCACATAATCACCATCAAACACACACAAACCAAGCATTTTCATCCATACACTATAAGGCAAAATATAAGGAATCACGCAAGATCAACAAGCATAAAAACCTAAAATCCTATCCTTAGCAATGATAGTTTAGTCTCACTATGAGACTACTCCCAAATAACCCCTTATAAGCTTACAAAACAACACTCCTCCTCACTACACATCTCCTCACCAAATTTACATCATTTCACACTCTCAAATATGACATAAAAACACCCAAGCCTCCTCCAAAAAGCCAACTCCAGCCGTAGCCACAAGAGAAGGAGTTGAGCCTAAAACTAATCCAAACCAACATCAACAAGAGCAAGGATTAGAATCAACCAAAACTATAAGGTCCTTGGGAGAGTTAAAAAATAGAAAACCCCTTACCTTGAATGATGAAAAGGGAGCACGAAATGGTGTAGGGATGGTGATGATGATGATTAACTTGGAAGATAAGCAAGAAGGTGAAAAGAACATAAGATCATTCAAGTGTTTTAGCTCACTAAATTTTTCCTTCTTCCTAAAGATGAATAAGGACCATGTGGTCACTCACACACACAAACACGCTCACTTCTTCTCCTTTCCTCTATTGCCTTCGTGGGTTCTTCTGCTGAGGGGGAGAGTGTGGCTCTTATCACACATATATACACATTCAATAAGTACACTATTCAATGGTACTTTTTGATTATTTTCTTTCAAACTTGGTCACCAAGTTTAAGGCTAGTTTGAACAAGTGTCTTAGACCAATGGATGAAAATTTTTCTGAATATATGTCTCTCATATTTTATTTAGCCATTTTTCTTATAATCTTAAGCATTTGTGATAACTAAGTTGAATTTAGTTAATTAACACGCCCTAATTTTTAATTATCCAAAAAAATATATTTGGTCTGTCTAATTATTCTAAGCATGTCTCTGAATTTTTTAGAATTTTTTTCAATCATTTGCTTATTTTTAAATTACTTTTCTCTATCCTACAATTTGTTAATTAACAATTGAAAATCACAGAAAATTCAAACAATCTTTAAAAATTCTGATTTTTATTCTTTAAGCTAATATAACCCTAATTTGATAAAATTTTTCATGATTTTTCAAAAATTATTCCTATTTTTTCTAAATTATTATTGAGTTTTGGTACAAATAATTCGATTAATAACTGCTTAATTACCTAGAAAAATTCCAATAATTTTCCTAGTGTCTATTAACCTTATTTAGGGTTGAACTGACAAGAAAAATTATTAATATGGATTTTCTATAATTATTTTAAAATTTTGATTCTTTATATTAATATTAAAGCACAAAAATTTTACATCTAAGCAAATATTACAAAAAGGATCCAAAAAGATGTGGGTACCTAAAGTAAAGATTGCTTCTGATGCAACTGTGTCTTAAATCACATTATCAGAATTGGTATCAGAATGTAAAATGCTTAGCATCCTTTGTGGATGAGAATTGGATGTGGCATAAGAAATTTGGTCCTGCTTATATGAGGTTAATCTTTGAGATTTCCTAAAAAGAGCTTGCTAAAAGTTTACCCAAGATCACCTTTGACAATGACTCAACTTGTGAGTTCTACCAAAGGCATAAACAGACCAAGAGTTCTTTCCACGGTAAAAATGTAGTGTCAACTACTAGACCGCTTGAGCTTTTTCATCTTGATTTTTTTCGACCAACTAGAACTGCCAGTCTAAATAGTAAGAAATATCATATGGTCATAATGGATGACTTTTCTATATTCAGATAGGTTATATTCTTAGTCCATAAGGATGAAGCTTGTGAGGCCTTCAAATTATTTTCAAAAAGAGTTCAAAATGAAAAAAGTTTTTGTATTTCATCCATTTGATTTGATCATGGTAGTGAATTTGAAAATCATGTTTTTGAAAATTTTTGGAATGAAAATAATATTTCTCACAATTTCTCTTCTACTAGAACTGCTTAACAAAATGGGATTGTTGAAAAGAAATGGCCAGAACCATGTTTTTAAAAAGTGGTTTGTCAAAAGGATTTTAGGCAGAAGTAGTCAACATTGCCTGCTATATTTAAAACCATGTTTTCTTAAGGCCAATAATCAAGAAGATCCCTTATGAATTATGGAAATGAAGGAAACCCAATATTTTTTGTTTCCATATATTTGAATGTTTTATACTTAATACCAAGGAAAAACTATCAAAGTTTGATCCTAAGTCTGATCTTGGCGTGTTCTTAAGATACTCTTCTATGTCTAAAGCTTACAAGGTATACAACAAGAAGACTCAAGCTGTAGAGGAGACCATACACATATCCTTCAAAGAGAATAAGAAGGATATAGACCAAAATATTCTTGACCTAGAATAAGACATGGAGAATTTGTCTCTAAATAATGATTCTCAGAATCAACAATCCCTTTAGATAGCCACAAGAGAGAACAATGATGATATATTTGCCAATTTTGAACCTTCCTACCTTTAGCATTTTTTTGATGATATTTCGAAAGATTCAAAAGAATCGCCTATCAAGAGAAAATGTAATGGTGCAAGAGATTTGAGAGTTGTCTGTCAAAATCAAATCATTGGTGAACTTTCTCAAGAAATCAGAACCAAATCCTCTTTCATATTAGAATCAAACATGGCCTTGATCTCAGAAATATGACATGACTATATTGATGAAGCACTTCAAGATCAAAGCTAGACAGAAGCCATGGAAAAAGATCTGAATCAGTTTGAAAAGAGCAAGGTTTGGACTCTGGTTCCATTGTCTAAAGGACATTCTATCATTGGCATAAGATGGGTATTTAGAAACAAGCTAGATGAAAGTGGGATGGTAGTTAGAAATAATACGAGACTAGTGGCTCAAGGATACAATTAGCAAGAAGGAATTGACTGTGATGAGACATTTACTCTTGTTGCAAGTTTGCAAACCATCAGAATGCTGCTTGCTTTTGTAGTGTCCAAAGGTTTTATTTTGTATCAAATGGATGTTAAATATGCTTTTTTAAATGATTTTATTTCTGAAGAAGTGTATGTTAAACAACCTTCTAGTTTTGAAAATGGAACCTTTCTTTGTCATGTTTTTAGGCTGTCAAAAGCTTTATATGGTCTGAAACAATGAAAGACTTAGCTCTTTTATGCTTAAAAATGGTTTTAAAAGAGGAAAAGTTGAGACAACATTGTTTATCATGCATGTCTAGTTATTCAAATTTATGTAGATGATATCATTTTTGGTGCTACTAATCAAAATCTGTGCAAGAGCTTTTCTAAGCTTACGAGAGAGAATTTGATATGAGCATGATGGGAGAACTCAAATACTTTCTAGGCTTGCAAATAAAGCAACAAAAAGATAGGATCCTTATTCATCAAGAAAAATATGCCAAGGATCTGCTCAAAAGATTTCACATGGACAAAGTTAAGAGCATCAGTACTCCCATGCATCCTTCTCATGTTCAGGAAGCTGATGAAAATAGAGATAAAGTTTCTGACAAACTTTATCGAGGTATGATTGGATCATTACTTTACCTTATAGCTAGTAGACTTGATGTACAATTAAGTGTAGGCATTTTTGTTAGATTTCAATCTAATCCAAGACAATCACACTTAAATACTATCAAGAGATTCTTGAGACACTTATTAGCTACTACTAATCTTGGTCTTTGGTATGAGAAAGGTACTTTCTATGATGTTATAGTTACTATCATGTTGACTTTGCTAGAGACAGAGTTGAGAGAAAAAGCATAAGTGGCTACTGCTACTTTCTTGGAAAATACTTGATAACTTTTTTAAGCAAGAAGTAGAACACAATTACTTTTTCAACTATTGAAGTTGAATATGTATTTGCAACGAATTGATGTGCTTAGATTTTATGGATTAAGCATCTACTAGAAGATTTCAACTTGAGGTATACGAAAATCCTTATTCTCTGTGATAATATTAGTGCAATTAATCTTACTAAAAATCCTATTCAATATTCTGGATCAAAGCATATAGACATTAAGCAGTATTTCATAAGAGATCATGTTCAAAAAGGAGATATTGAGCTAGGTTTTGTAAATATAGAAGATCAAATTGTAGATATATTTACAAAACCTCTAGTTGAAGATCGATTTTCTTATATTAAGAACTTTCTAAATATGATTAGTTTTTTAGCATGTATTCATAATACATGGATCCTATTCCCTAGGCTTCTTTAAGAGCTTAAAGCTAACTTCAAAAAGAATATTTCCATCAGAAAGATGACTCAAGCTTTTGATTAGAAAATTGAATGTGAAGAGTCAAGGCAGTTTTTACTGTGTTGTTATTCTACTTATCTTTCATGATTCGTATCATATCTCATTTTTTTTTTGTAAACAGACGAAACGACATGCTGCTATATAATGAGCGTGACGAAATTTAACAAAATACCATAAAAGATAAGAATAAGTAATATAACATCAACTATATACGTGCATATATAGATCAGAAGCTAATGCTTCAGTTTATATACAGATTCAAAACAGGATACATAAGTGGGGCTGGTGTACCAAAAAGACATAAGGCCCGTGTCAGTCAAAATAATCCTATGGGATTCTCAGAGGACATTTCAAACTTATTGCTAAGCCTACTGCCAAGTCTATGACCCAAAGCTGCGTGCTGTCAAAAGAGGGTCATGCTGTACAACGTTCTCTGCTGCTAACCTACTCAGTTAAATAGCCGTTGGCTGTACTGGGTCCCGAGGAGGATGATGGCGTGCTGGTGGCCTCAGAAGGGTCGCTCTCAGAATTGAGTGGAATGTCAAGTACCACGTACGGGGGTGACTCGGGCGCAGGGTCAGTAGGGGCTACAGGTGCTGCGGGTGCGGGAGGTGCTGGAGGTGGGTGTGCCATGTGCAGTGGGAACGCAAAGTATGGGGCAACGGGGTCAAAGGTAGGATGAAATAGAGGGACGACAAAGTTCCTATTAATAAATAGGTAAAGACGGAAATGGCAAGAACCGACTATGTACAATGAGTCTATGATGGGATCGTGGTGAAGCTACAGGTCTGGAATCTCAATAAAGAGAGTGGTCGTTGATGAATTGGATTTTTATACTATTTTTATCCTTCATACTTGTCTCATTAATCCTCCTTTGCGCTTAATTGGTTGAGTTTAGATCATTTTCTTTTTTTTTCGGATCTTAGTGAGACTTAGTTAATTTTTGCAGCATTTCAGTTATTTTGACCTGCTTCAGTGTTTAGATCATATCTTGAGCTCTATACCTCATTTTATTATGCTTCTTGATTTGTAGGAAAGCTAAGAGATAGAGCTACAATTTCTGTGAAGAGGGCAAGGGCTAACTCTGAGATCTTAAAGCCGAAATTGGGCTCGGAACTGAACTTAAGCGTTTGGGCGCGGTTTCTGAGCAGCCTTCAATGATTGGACCATATCTTGGGCTACAGGGATTCAATTGAGCCCATTCCGGTGGCATTGGAAAGCTAACATCCAGGGATTCATTTTATGTTCAGAACACTAAGCCAAGAAGAACCGTTATGAGGCCCAAAAGCGTGTTGGAAGTCGCTGCTGAGTCTAAGAGAGCCCACTCAACTTGTTTTGGGCACAACTTTCTCTCTAAGCATCCAAATTGGGCAATTGAGCTATCCAAATTTAGCTTAGGAAAAGAGGATTATTTTAATTAAGTAATTAGTGACTTTTAATTAGAGGTATATATAGAAATTCTGATTATGCTTCAGGACTCTTCACCTTCTTCTTCTTTTTTTTGGAGACTCATTTTGTAATTGAAGGGGGATGGAATAAGAAAACTCTCTCTCTCTCTCTCTTTTTCTCTCTTTCTCTCTTTCTTTCTTTTGCGTTTTCCTCAATTAATGGAGGGGTGATCCTCCTCTGATCCAAGGCATCAAGAGAAGCATTCAAGCTCTTGAGGATTGGTGCATCAAGACATGGAAATTCCAATTTCGGTTTCACTCCTCTTCTCTTCTTCTTAATCTCGTAATTGAATTGGAGGTTTTCATTCATGCATGTTGATTAAGAGTCAATCAAATCATGTATAATTCGGTTGATATATGTGATTCGATTGTTCAAGAGTGTGATTCATATTTCAGTTCTGAATATGAGATGAGAGCATTGGTTTGGAAGCTAATCCAAAATCAATTCGGTTTTAGAGGTCTCTAAACCGAATGGCTTGAGTGATTAGTTGAATGCATGGAGATTTTCATGTGAATGCTAGGTTTGATTTGAGGTTTCAATTAAATCTAAAATGAATCATCGAATTGGAGTGTGCATGTACATTTGAATCCAATGATTGAGTGTTGATTGCTCTCTTCTTGTGTGTCTTGGATTAGAATTTTAATTCGGTTTAGATATTTTTTTTTTGTTTTCTGTTTGCTTTGGAATTCAGTATTGCATTTTAAGTGTTTGTTATAAAAACCCCCCTGAATTTTCTGATCAAATAGTGTGTTCATCTTTGGGAAACGATCCGAGTTGGCTACTATACTATAGTCGCTATTCGGTTTAATTTGCTCGTGTTACGACGCGCGAGTCAGTCGTCGAGTCCATTGCCAGCATCCGAGAACAATGCGAAAATACAACACGAGGTGAGAATTTAAGGAAATTCTCAGTAGGGTTCGCATATAGTGTTTATTTGACGTCACATTCATTCTCAGTTGCCTCAGTTTTTATTTAATTATAAAAACATGTGTTCAAACTGGACTATCCATTTATTGAGTTTAAGAAAACGTCTGGTCTGAGGTATGGTTCAGTTTTACTTTAAACGACATAAGAAACAGAACAAACCAATAAATAGTGACACTCAAAACATTGAGCAGAACAAACGAACATACAGCAATAAGTAAATATAACAAACAACTGTAAACATCTTGAAATAACTATTCCATGTAATCATGCATTCCATGTAATCATGCAAACTTATTCTTGAATCTTTCTTCATAAAATTTTTCATTACTTGGTCCTCTGGGAGTTCTTGGCCATTTAGACTCCTAGGTAATAGTCTGCTTTTCAGGATCGAGCTCGTTCCTATACAGGAATGCTAGGTTTACTTTTCCCAACCTCCCCACTGATCTATTCCCCTTAACTTTAATTTGGGGCTGGCCCAAGTATCATGGAACTTTCATCATCACATATTTCTTATGTTCATCATAACATAACTTTCATAACTTTTTTGAAAATGCATATGTATCAACATGTATATCATAACTCATGTATAGATCTTACTAAAATTTCGGTAACATAATGGAACGTATCCACTTTCTCATGAATAGTGCCAGTGCTTAGAACACCAATTTCTCATAGAAGTCACAATTTTGTATTCATAATTCAACATTGAACTCATAGAAGCATTAGTCCCATTAAGACAGAGTTACTACCTCAGCACAATCAATCAACCTAGTTTTTGTAAATCAAGCCATAATTTCTATTTAACTCATATGAACATCAATTTTGGATATGTTAAAGTGTTATGTGTCTATTTTCTAACCTCTTTGGTCTCATCAAATTTTGATAAGTATGACTCAAGTTATTTAGGTTTTATCCCGGCCTGCCCTGTAGCTAGCTAGAATCAGTCACTTAAAATTACAAATCCACTAAAAATCAAAAACTAATTCAAATCATACGAAATTGGTCCCCGTTTAAAGCTAATAGGACAAAATTTCATTTGAAAAGAGTTCCATTCCATTTTTCTTAGTAAGGCTCCAGTTATAAGTCCTGAAATTTGATCTTCCTAAACTGCCCTATCTTGGCTTGGTTTGGACATAAGGCAAGTTTCTTGAACCACTGGGAACAAACGGGACCTTATATTAGCTCTAAAATTTTTATGGGATATTCTCCTATGTTTAAGCTTTCTAACAAAGTTTGTTTCATTAAATTCCAAGTAGTATAGGGTGAGTTTTGCCCTAGAAAACCTAATCTGCCCAGATCCAAACTCAAAAACCTAGGTTGAAATTCAAAAATTCATATCTCTCTTAATACTAATCCAATAGCCTTATATGATATATGTATGGAAAGCCCTAGATGTCTAGTTTCATATAAAAATGGTTTCATCAAATTTAAATGGCGATGGGTGGATTCGTACACTCTGCCGTACAGACTACCGATCCAGCTTCTCACATCTTCATTCTTTCATCTTTTCTTACCTCCTAACCGAATTTAACATCAACAACAACCAACAAACCAACCAAATATCATCATAATCATTCAATTATCTCATCAAGAATTTAGAGAATAAACCACCACCAGCCACCCACAGCCAGAAAACCAAGACAAGAATTAAACCTCTACTTCTTGTTATGAGTGATTTGGCTTGATTCTGGAGTTTGGGCCATCAAAACCTTGTTGAACTTGAAGGTTTGATGGAGTTGGGTGAGTGGAGAAGAGAATGAGAGAGCTGAAGCAAGGGGAGAAGAGGCACAGAATTTGGGCTAAAGGAAGAGAAGGAATGTGTTATAAAAGCATGAAGGAGGTAGTTGTATTCTTAAAATTTGATTGGTTGAAACATAAGAGGCTAAAATTCAGCCAACTTTCCTCATTTTTGTGGCTAAAGTGGCATCACTTTCAGGTGTTAAGTGGCTGAGTTCTCAGCCACTTAATGTAGGGTTGATGAGTTGAAATCCTATTGGTTCGGTTCCAACAGTTTAAAATACCGTAATCTTACTGATTTCTTTTAAATCGGTAAATCGGTTTCAAGAAATTTTTTATGAAATCTTCTATACTTCTAACTCAATTCCCTCATATCTAAACTCAATTAATTGCTAATCAATTGATCCTAAATAATTATTTAGTCGAATTTTAATTAATCTCAATTACTCGATAAAACCGAACAATTAGGCGAAAAACGATAAGAAAATTTTGGTGGATGTTACACAAGTTATTAAAGCCCCTTTTCTATTCAACATTGTTCATCTTCCCTATCAAGATTCAAACTTTTATCACCCTTAACTTCAACCCAAACACATTCCCTATTTCTTCAAGCTCTTATCTTTTGTAAGCTCCAATGCCTAACTGAAACAATCTCTTAGCTTTAGACTTTCAAGTTTTAAAGGTTTTGATGGATATCAAATTAAGCTTTAAGTAAATCTCTTGAACTGAAAACGATTTGTTAAACACATCCATTTGTAAGTAAAACAATATGCTTCAAAGTTAAATTGTTTATCATGTGAAACAAAGTGCCAAAATCCGTGGTACTTTTTTTGAATGTGATTATATTGGATTTATCGTTTTGTGTCCCATATATTTACTCACTCAGGAACAAGATAGAAAGTTCAAAAGGATAGTGGTAAACCACTAGAAAGGAAAAGCATGCCACGAGAAGGGTCAAACCTCATTCAGAAAAGATGACTTGATCGAGAAGGGTGAATTCTCACGAAGTATCTCACCACCAAAGCTTGTTCTATACACTTCAGTGAGAAGTTAAAAAAAGTCAAATATGATTTAACAAGTTGCAATAAAAGCGCTGACAAGTCTAAAAAGTTGGTGAAGACTTCAACGACTACTTTCACTCTTCTATGTTATCTCAACTTGTTAAAGAAGAAAGTTGTACCCTCTCTTTCCAATCATAGACTAGTGGATCATAGCAGCACAAGGCTCAAGATTTGCAAGTTTCAACAGTAATATCTCAAGTCTATATAAAGCTAGAACATGAAGAAGAAGATAGAGACGTTGTTCAAATTTTTAAAATTAGCAACTATTTCATATCTTCATCCTTCTCGACTTTCAAATATTCCATAAAGTTACTTATTGTAACTTCTATATTAAAATCTTCTCTATAGGGGTGTAATAGATAATATTCTCACTTTGAGAATATAGAGAAGTAACTCACTGTACTCTTTCATCTATGCTCTGTATAGAATTGTTAATGTGAATGTAATTACAAAACCTTCAAAAATCTCTTATAACCAGACCCAATAGTGGTCACAGTGAGCTTGGAGAGGCTAGAGAAAGACTACTCAACTGTAAAAGCCTGGAGAGGCTTGGAAAAAGAAAAATCTTGGTATAAAAATCTCAACGAGGAGTTGGGGACTGGATGTAGGCATTGGTTTGGCTGAACCAGGATAAATCGCTTTGTGTGATCCTTCTATCTTTCTCTTTTTACTTGCAGTATTTATTTCATATTTAGATCTATGCAATATTTAAATCACTCAAGTAATCTTTTATAATGCAAAACATTTTTTTTTCTAACTATTGCTTCTGCATTCCAAGTCTAGAACTTGAGAAAATTGCTTTGTAAAAAGCTTTCAGGCTTAAGAAATATTAGTGAAGACATGATTCAACCCCCTTCTTGTGTCATCTCTTCCAACAATTAGCATCAGAGCCTAACTTTAGGGTTAGGCTTTCTAACGGTTGCAAAGGTTAAAGATCCTATCAAACAGCTCAACAAATAAATCATATTGCAAAATGTCACTCTATCGATCATCCTCTGTACTTTAATAGTGAAGACTATCCATATTTGAAGGATAAAATGAGACTTTTCATCAAGTCCACGAGCCTGGATATGTGGGAGATAATAGAAAATGGTGATTATATACCTATAGTTAAGTAACCAGCATCTCAACTAATTGTTGATCTAGAGCAACCTCCACCTGTTGTAGTCAGAACCATTCCAAGAAATGAATGGACTAATTAGCATAGGACCAAAGTTCAAATGAATGCCAAGGCAAAGTATCTCCTTTCATGTGCCTTGAGCAAAAGTGAATATGATAAAATCATATCTTTTGATTCAGCTAAGAAAATCTAGGATAGACTTCAAGTGCTTTAAGAAGAAATGGAATGGGTCAAGGAAACCCAGATCAACATCTCAGTTCATCAATATGAAATGTTTAATATGCTAGAGTATGAGAATATTGATGAAACGACAACTAGATTTATGCATATCATAAATCAGTTGAAGGCTTTAGGCAAAAGGTACACCAATGCAGAAATGGTGAGAAAGATTCTGAGAAGTCTTTCAAAGGCTTGGCGTCCAAAAGTCACAGCTATTCAAAAAGCTAAGGACCTAAATGTGCTTAGCTTAGACGCCCTCATAGGATCATTGAAGACTCATGAGATTGAGCTTAATGAGGTTGTCAAAAAGGGAAAATCTATTACTTTGAAGTCCACTAGAAGAGGACTTAGTTTTCCAAAGCCATGAAAGCTTCAGAAGAGTCTAAAGAAGAAGAAGAAGCAGAAGACTACTCTAATGATTATGATGATAATGATGAGATTGCACGCTTAGTAAGGAAGATCTCAAAAGCATGGATTAAGAGAAAGAAGAAGAACTTTGTTCCCAACAAAGACAAAAAGGGCAAGGTCAAGCAAGATGAGATCATCTGTCTTGAGTACAAGGAAGATGGACATGTTAGACTAAATGTCCTAGACTGAAGAAAGCCTCAAGAAAAAAGACTACAAAGAAGAAGGCTATAATGGCAACATGGGAGGATCTTGATGAAAAATAAGAGAATGCTGAATCACAACGTGAAGAAGAGATTGTAGCAAATCTCTACTTCATGGCTAATATTGTATCAGAAGAAGAAACTGAGGTATCCGATTCTGAACTTGAACCTTCAGTTGAAAATCTTCAAAAATTCTATGATGACCTCTTGGATGATTCTCAGCCACTTGCTTCCTAAGATGCCTCTTTAAAGGAAAACTTTCAGAAACTATCATTAGATCTTGAAAAACTCAAGATTGAGAATGAGAAGTTAGGAAATAGAGATACTAATCTTTTAAAAGAAAATGACACCCTTCAAAAGGATGTTAACACCTTGAAAACTAAAGTTTCTGAAGTTAGTCAAAATGCTTCCACTGATATTTCTAAACTTTAAAACTTAGTTAAACTTCTCAGATCTGATCTTGAGAAAATGGTAAATAGGTCAAAAAATCTCAATCTTATGCTTGGAGGCTAAAAACCATATATTGACAAAATTGGATTAGGATATGTGGAAGAGACTAATGAGAATTAATCCAAAGATCCACAGTCTAAAATTCTTGCATGTATATATTGTTCCAAAAAAGGACACTCTTATGAAATATGCTTTTCCAGAAGGAAAGCTAAATAGAAAGTGAAAAAGCCTAAAAAGTCAACTAACACAAAAAGACCAAGAAGATATGGGTACCTAAAGTGAAAATTGCTTCTGATGCAAGTGTGTCATAAATGACTACATCAAAGGGAAAAGAAGTGGTATCTTGACAGTGGGTGATCTAGACACATAACTGGAAATAAATCTTGGTTCAAAAACCTGAGACCTAAGGCTGGTGGAATACTAAAATATACTGATGGAATAAAATCCAAAGTCATTGGGATAGGTAATGTTGGCAAGAATGATTATGACTTAATTAATGATATTATGCTAATAGAAGGGCTAACTCACAACCTTTTGAGCATTAGTCAATTCTATGACCAAGACTACAGAGTTGTGTTTGAACTCTCTTAGTGTGTTATTAAAGAGTCCAATACTAATAAAATCATTCTTACTGCTAGAAGGCGTGATAATACTTATGTATTGCATCTAGATGATCTCCTAGACCAAAATGTAAAATGCTTAGCATACTTCGTCGATGAAAAGTGGTTATGGCACAAGAAACATGGTCATGTTTATATGAAACTAATTTCTGACATTTCTTAGAAAGAATTAGTTAAAAGTTTGCTGAAAATCAATTTTGAAAATGACTCATCCTGTGAGTTTTATCTCAAAGGTAAACAGGCCAAGAGTTCTTTTCATAGTAAAAATGTAGCCTATACTACAAGACCACTAAAGCTTTTACATCTCGATCTATTTGGTCTAACTAGAACTGCTAGCCTAGGTGGTAGGAAATATGGTATAGTCATTGTGAATGATTTTTTCCAGATTTACATGGGTAATCTTTTTGATCCATAAGGATGAAGCTTGTGAGGCCTTCAAATCTTTTCAAAAAGAATTCAAAATGAAAAAAGGCTTTTGCATTACTTCCATCAGATCTTATCATGGTGGAGAATTTGAAAATCATTCCTTTGAAACCTTTTGTAATAAAAATGACAGTTCTCATAACTTCTCTTCTCCTAGAATTCCTCAATAGAATGGGGTAGTGGAAAGAAAGAACAGATCTTTGCAAGAAATGGCTAGAACCATCTTTCTTGAAAGTGGTTTATCAAAAGGATTTTGGACAAAAGCAATAAACACTGCCAGTTACATTCAAAACCATGTTTTCTTAAGGCCTATTATCAAGAAAACTCCCTATGAATTATGGAAAGGAAGAATACCCAACATTTCTTATTTCTATGTCTTTGGATCTAAATGTTTTATACTTAACACCAAGGACAAACTTTCAAAGTCTGATACCAAATCTGATTTTGGAATCTTCCTAGGATACTCTTCTGTTTCAAAAACTTACGGGGTGTACAACAAGAAAACTCAAACTGTGGAAGAAATAATTCATATAAGCTTCATGGAAAGAAGAAATGATCTCAATCAGAAGGTTCTAGACCTGGAAGAAAAAATGGATAATATGTCATTAAATGATAATACCCAATATTAGCAGAACCTTCAAATTACCACAAGTAATAATGATGATGTTTCTGAACCTCCTTCTTATCAACATGTTTCTAACGATATTTCTAAAGATTTGGAAGGTACCCTTCTGAAGCAAAGATACATTGGTGTAAGAGACTTAAGGGCTATCTCTCAAAACCAAATTATTGGTGAACCTTTTCAAGGAATCAAAACAAGATTTTCACTCAGAAGCGAATCCAATCTTGTTCTCATCTCTGAAATCCAACCAGAAAGTATTGATGAAGCCTTAATGGACCAAAACTGGATCGCACTGCAAGAAGAACAAAACCAATTTGAGAATGAGCAAAGTCCGAACTCTAGTTCCTTTACCAAAAGGACATTCTGCTGGAACTAAATGGTGTTTAGAAACAAACTTGATAAAAATGGAAAAGTGATCAAAAAAGCAAGATTAATGGCTCAAGGTTACAATCAACAAGAAGGCTGTAACATCCGCGAATTCCGACTTCCGATCCCCATTATTGATGACATTTCCGATTTCCGAGTTTCCTTACACTTGGCCTCCGACCTCAACACTAGCTTCGACTTCCGACTTCGTTTCAAGGCTTGCAAGGGACTTCTTCCGATTTCCGACCTAAGGCATGCAGCTTACGCTCTGCGATTTAATGGATGGAGCTGACGATTTCCGACCTTGTAAGCGTGGATAAATTTTGACCTTCTCGGTATGAATTCCGACTTCCAATTTCGCGAGATGAAATGAGAGTGACTGATGCTTCCAACTTACGAGTTCGTTGTCGACTTCAGCATTCTTTACGACTTCCGATCTTATCGATCAAAGAGTAAAATGTTCGATTTCCGACTTCGTCTCTAAGGCTCAGATGAACTGAAAGTATTCGAATTCGACATTATGATTCACAACGGTACGAGATCCGATCTTGAGTTCAATATTAGAAGCTCTCACTTCTATATCTTTTTCGAGTTAGGGATAGAAAGTTCATGATTCTACGACTCCGACCTTAAGTGCTTGGCTTCTCACCAGGCTCTACTTTACGTTTCAATTAGACTGGATGTTTTCTGAGTTCCGACTTCATATACAGGAAGTTCACGAGTGCGACTTTATGTAGAGTACGAGTTCCGATTTTGTTTCCAGAATATGCTAGAAACTCCTACCACTTGAGCGACGTGGAGAGTGATTCTACCACACAAAGAGGGCAACCAATCACAATCTTCCAAGTTAACTCCCACTCATGCCTATATAACACACTATCCTCCTTTGAATCAGACCATTATTCACGTTGCTTTTCCTCTTCTCCATCAGCTCTCTTTTCTCTTGCTCACACATCCAAGACTTAAGCAAAGTTCCAGCCTTGTTTATCCAAATTTCAAGAGCTCAGCACCAAAACACTTAAATCAAAGGTAGGGGTTTTAAATTTCTTGCATCAAATCCATGCACTTGGCTGGCTGGACTGAATTAGTTTCACCTTAATTGATGTGTGAATTGAATAATTATGCATGGATTAATAGAAGATTTTGAGTTAGAAGTAGAATTAGAAGAAGAAAACTAAGAGGATTAAATGGCTGGAGGTGCTGTCTTGGTGGAGAGTCCACGGCAGACCATATGGCGGAGCGTACGGCACCGCCTACGATCGGTCAAATTCGATGAACCTATTTTTAAATGAAACTAGACATCTAGGGCTTTCCATAGACATATCATATAAGGGTTTTGGATCAGAATTGAGGAAGATATGAATTTCTGAATCTCGACCTAGGGTTTTAACTCTGGCTCTGGGCAGATTGGGTTATTTAGGGTAGAACTCGACCTATACTACATGAAACTGAGTGAAACCAACTTTGTTGGAAAGCTTACACATAGGAGAACAACATCCAGAGAAATCCCGAGTTTGTTATCCACTCAGTTATTCCCAGTGATTTGAAGAAGTTACCCTATGTCCAAACCAGGCCAACACAGGACAGTTCAGGAAGGCTAAGTTTCGGGGCTTGTAACTCGAGCCCTACTAAGGCAAATGAAATGGGACTTTTTGTATATGAAAGTTTGTCCTATTAGCTTTAATACGAGACCAATTTCGTCTGATTTGAGTGAGTTTTCGATTTTTGGTAAATTTCTACTTTTTGTTGCCTGATTCTGGCCAGCTAATGGGCAGGCCGAGATAAAGTTTAGATATCTTGAGTTATAGATACCGAAATTAGATGGGACCAAAGAGGTTAGAAAATAGACACACAACCCTGTAACATACTCAAATTTGAGGTCCAAATGAGCTAAAATGAAATTGTGGCATGAATTACAAGAACCGGGTTGGTTGTATATGCTGAGGCAGAATTTCTGTCTTAATGAATTTGATATGAATTGGAGTTTCATGTTGGAGTATACATGTGAATTTGTGCTTCTTGTGATATATTGATGTATTGATTGGCTGGCACTATTCATGGGGAAGCGGACACGTTCCGTTATGCTGCAAGTTTCGGTAGAACCCATGAACAAGTTATGAATTTCATATGAATGTATATACATTCTTAAGAAAGTCATGAAAGTCGTGAAAAGAAGCATGTCATTATGCAAGTTCCATACTACTTGGGCCAGCCCGGATAGAAAGTTAATGGGAATAGATCGGTGGAAAGGTCGGGAAAGTAAACCCGGCATTTCTGTATAGGAACGAGCTCGATCACGATAAGCGACTATTAGCCAGTAGTCTAAAATGGCCAAGAACTCCCAGGGGACCAAGAGAGATGGAAAAATGATAGAAAGTAATGAAAGAGTTTATGAAAGAAAGTTCAAGAATGAGTTTACATGATTACATGAATGCATAAATCCATGGAATAGTTGCATCGGGATGTTTACAATTGTCTGTTACAAGCGCCATCGCTATTCATTGATTTATTCCATTTATCCTACGTGCACTACTATTAGTACTTATTTTGTTTCTTATGCCAATTAAAGTAAAATTGAACCTTACCTCGGACTAGACATGTTTTTAAACTCATGAAAATGGACTTTAGTTTGAACACGTATTTTAATAATTAAGTAAAACCCGAGGTAACTGAGAATGTATGTGATGTCAGTCCCAGTGTAACCGAACCCTACTGAGAATTTTCCTGAAATTCTCACCCCGTCTTGTGTATTCCGCATCATTCTCAGATTCAGGCGATGGACTCCACAGCCACCCTTTTTATTGAGATCCCTGCACTTCAGTTCCACCATGACCTGGAGTTGGACTCTCTGTACATAGCCGGTTCGTGTAATTTTCGTTTGTACTTATTTAGCGACAGGAACTTTGATGTTCCTTTGCACCATCCCCTATTCGACCCTGCTACCCCTTATATTGCCATCCCTCTACATATGGCGCACCCGCATCCTGCTCCTCCTGCACCCGCAGCACCCGCTGACCCTGCTCCCGAGTCACCACCACAGGCAGCCCAAGCGTCCCTCACGAGTTCCGAGAGTGACCCTCTCGAGGCCACAGGCTCGCCGCCTCTTCCTCCTCAGGACCTAGCGGACTATACTCCGCCGAGCCTGGCATGGCTAACGGCTACCTGACTGAGTAGTTTAGCGGCGAGGATGTTGTACAGATGACCTCTTTTGGACTGACATGTAGCTTTGGGTCATGGGTTTGATCAGAATTAGCAAGAGATTATGAAATGTCCTATGAGGACCATAGGGTAGGCGATAGATGAGGCGGTATGGTCTTTTGATACACTAGCCCATGTATGTGTTTTACTTTGAACCTTTGTACATAAACTAAAACAGCGTCTTCTGATATATATATATATATACATATGTTTACACGCATGCAGTGACCTTATTGTACCATACTTATTTGATGATAGTCTCTTCGGTTCATTTTGTTGATATTTCGTTTATTTTGTTTGTAATATAACAGCACGCCGTCTCGTCAATAGAGACGAGTTAAGGAGAACTTAAAGACAAGAAAGGTAAGTAAAGTATCAACACGGTAACACAACCCGACTAGTTTCATGCTATGACTTAAGCATAACATAAAATTAGTAGGGTGTTACATTATTGGTATCAGAGCAGTTCGTCCTAGCTAAGGCCTGAGGATTGATGACTATGCTTCGCGCATATTCTGTACTTTAGTTGATAATGTGCACCAGATCTTACCTGTATGGTGGAGATATAGTTGTGCATATATATGAAGTGCCTGACCGTGTGGGCTGTTATTTACTAGCACATTAAACTTAGTATTGAGCCTGATCAACTCAATAACTTTTGTTTTGTGTGTTCAGAACTTAATGGCTTCCGGAAGGCGAGGAAGACCACGTGCAGAACCTGCTCCCGAAAACCCGACTGACGTGATGGCCACAATGCGGGAAATGGCTCAAGCAATGCGGGAACAAGCCGCGGCCGCTCACCAAATGATGGAGCAGCTTGGCAGGCGGCTGCGGCGGTGTGAGGAAACCCTCGAGGTCCAGAGGGAAACCTGGACTGCCTCAGGTTCGCAGAGTTTAGGAAGGCAAATCCGCCAAGTTTCAGGGGCATATGATCCGGATAAAGCTGACGAGTGGATCAAAGCCATGGAGAAGATTTTCTCCGTCTTGGATTGCTCGGATCACCAGAAAGTGACTTTTGCCACTTACACGCTTGAAGCTGACGCCGAGTTCTGGTGGAACGGCGTACGAAGGTTGTTCGAGGAATCTCAGGCAGGCGATCACCTGGACAATGTTCAAGGATGTATTTTACCGTAAGTACTTCCCGCTTGATTCGAAATGCCAAGGAACTCGAGTTCATGCAGCTGCGGCAAGGAAATCGGACAGTATCCGAATATATTGCCCGATTTGAGGAGCTATGTAAATTCTCCACAATCTATCAGAGGAACCCAGATGAAGCCTGGAAGTGCATCAAATTTGAAGGTGGGTTGCGAGAGGACGTTCTCACCGCCATCAGCCCGATGGAGATTAGGGATTTCCCTACATTAGTGAACAAATGCCAACTTGTGGAGGATTGCCACTCGAAGTTAGCTGCAGCCAGGGCATTTGGTGGTAATTTCAAGAGAGGGCTAGCCCACAGGCCTAAGATTCAAGCCCAATGTACAACAACATGAGATTTCCCAAGAGGCAACAAAGGCAAGCGACCTCAAAGGCCTTTTTCAAATTCAACTTGCACAAAATGCGGCAAGAATCATGGCGGCCAGCGGTGCTTGGCGAGCGAGAATATGCGCTATGGATGTGGCAAGCCAGGCGACAAAATTTACTAGTGTCCAACCAGGAACTCATCACAGCCGCCTCGACCCCACCGACAAGGACGGGTCTTTACTATGAATGCGGAGGAAGCCGATAAGTCAGAAGGATTGATTCAAGGCAATTGTGATGTGAATGGTGAGACTCTAACTGTACTCTATGATTCGGGTGCCTCACATTCATTTATTTCTCATGATGGTGTAGCTGCCTTGCAATTGCCAATTTCTGAATTACCTTATGATCTGTTGGTTTCTACTCCTACCAATGGGCCTGTTAGGACTAGTCAAGTGTGCATCAATGTTCCTCTTCGAATTGAGGGTAGGACCTTTGCCGCTAATTTGATTTGCCTCCCTCTATCTGGTCTCGACGTAGTGCAGGCATGGATTGGCTTTACGCCAATCATGTTGTACTCAATTGCTCGATAAGGCGGTGGTACTTCCCTCTGCCTTACTTTACGAATCCCAAACCGCAATACTCTTCTATCGAACTCTTTCAGCCAAAGGATCAAGGGTATATCCTCTTGTCAACTAATGCGGTAGAAGTTGGCAGAACTAGAGAAGATTCCAATTGTCGTGGAATACCGGATGTTTTCCCGAGGATATTCTGAATTCCCTCCAGAGAGAAATTGAGTTTACCATCGAGTTGGTTAGGGCGAGACCAATATCTATAGCTCCATATCGAATGTCACCTATGGAGTTAACGGAATTAAAAAGACAGATCGAAGAGCTTTTAGAAAAGGGATTCATACGACCAAGTGCGTCGCCATGGGGAGCTCGGCTCTTGTTGGTCAAGAAGGAGGATGGAAGCACGCGCGCTTATGCGTGGATTATAGGCGATTGAACAAAGTGACGATTAAGAACAAGTATCCGCCGAGGATTGATGATCTCATGGACCAACTACAGGGTGCAACGGTATTCTCCAAGATCGACTTGCGTTCCGGATATCACCAAATTCGAGTTCGGGAACAAGATATCCCTAAGACAGCCTTCGAACTCGTTACGGACACTACGAATATACCGTAATGTCGTTTGGGCTGACGAATGCACCAGCGATATTCATGGATTACATGAATCGAATATTCCGCCCATATCTAGACAAATTTGTAGTGGTCTTCATCGATGATATACTTGTCTACTCAAAGACGGAACAAGAGCATGTGGAACACTTGCGGCTAGTTCTGCAAATTTTAAGAGGAAGGAAGCTCTATGCCAAGTTATCCAAATGTGAATTTTGGATGAAAGAGGTGAAATTTCTTGGCCACGTAGTGTCATCTGGAGGAATCTCTGTCGACCCAAGCAAAGTAGAAGCGATTCTAAACCGGGAGAGGCCAACTACAATCTGCGAAGTTAGAAGTTTCCTGGCTTAGCTGGATATTATAGGCGATTCGTTAAGGATTTTTCTCGAATAGCCTTGCCCTTGACCAAGCTAACCAGAAAGAATGTCCCCTTCGAGTGGACACCGGAGTGCGACCAGTTTTGAGATTTAAAGAGAAGGTTGACCACGACGCCAATACTAGCCTTACTGCACCCTCAAGGACCATTTGAGGTCTCATGCGATGCTTCCCAACAAGGGTTAGGATGTGTGTTGATGCGGTGGAAGGGTGGTCGCGTATGCCTCCAGGCAATTAAAGCCACATGAAAGGAATTACCCGACCCATGATCTTGAGTTAGCAGCAGTAGTGTTTGCTTTGAAAATATGGAGACATCACTGTATGGAGTAAAGTTCGAGGTCTTTTCTGATCATAAGAGTTTGAAGTACCTTTTTGATCAGAAAGAATTGAATATGAGGCAACGGAGATGGATGGAACTCCTTAAAGACTACGAGTTTGAATTGAAATACCACCCAGGCAAGGCGAACATCGTAGCAGATGCGTTGAGCGAGAAAATCATTGACTGTCGCGTGGATGATGATTAAAGAGGCGGGACTTATTGAAAGTTTCCGCAATCTTAATTTGGGAATTCTTATGACTCCCAAGACTCTTCAGCTACACCAAATTGAGATAACCCGGTAGTTTCAAGGACCAGATTCGGCAAGCTCAAAGAAGAAGATGCTAATTTTCAACATACACTTGATCTCGTGCGATCAGGGAAACTAGCAGGCTTTGCCCAAGATAGAGAGGGCATCGGCGGTGCCACGACAGAGTATGTGTTCCTGAAAGGGACGATCTCCGAAAGAGAATCTTAGAAGAAGCTCATAGAGGCGAGTTTACCGTACATCTTGGCATAACTAAAATGTATCAAGACCTCAAGGAGATGTTTTGGTGGCCAGGCATGAAGTCAGATGTAGCAAACTTTGTTGGCAAATGCTTGATTTGTCAAAAGGTAAAAGCGGAGCATCAGAAGCCTTCTGGGATGCTACAACCCTTGGAAGTCCTTGAGTGGAAGTGGGAAAGCATTTCCATGGATTTTGTGATGGGATTGCCAAGAACACCAACAGGATACGATGCCATATGGGTCATCGTGGATAGATTGACCAAGTCGGCCCACTTTCTACCCATCCGAGCAAATTATCCGTTGGAAAAATTGGCACAGCTGTATATTCAAGAGATTATCAAGCTGCATGGGACCCCTTCAACCATTATCTCCGATCAAGACCCAAGGTTTACTTCAAGGTTTTGGGAGCCTTACTAACGGCATTCGGTGCTAAGTTATGCCTAAGCACTGCATACCACCCGCAGACGGACGGCCAAACAGAAAGGACAATTCAAACCTTGGAGGATATGTTACGAGCCTATATTCTGGAGCAACGCGGGAATTGGGATCGATATTTACCATTGGCTGAATTCGCATACAACAATAGCTATCACACTAGCATTGGCATGGCTCCTTACGAAGCATTATGCGGACGGAAGTGCGCCTCCCTGCGGCTGGTATGAAGCAGGGGAATCAGCTCTACTAGGGCCCGATTTAGTCGTGCAGACTACCGAGCAGATCAAGAAAATACGGAGCAAGATGCTTGTCGCCGAGTCGCTTAAGAGTTACGCGGATACCAGGAGGAAACCTCTGGAATTTCAAGAAGGAGACCATGTATTTCGAAGGTTACTCCTACAACGAGGATTGGTAGAGCTATCAAAGTCGGGGAAGCTAAATCCTCGCTTTATTGGTCCCTTCCAAATCTTAAAGCGAATCGGGTCACATGGCATCGAGTCGCTTTACCTCCCCATTTATCAAACCTCCATGATGTTTTTCATGTCTCCCAACTCAGAAGGTATCAACCTGACCCTACGCACTCCCTTGAACCCGAATCGATAAAGTTGAAGGAAGACACGACCTTCCATGTTCAACCAAGACGGATTGTGGATGTAAGCAGACAACTCGAAATAAATGCATGCAGCTAGTGAAAGTGGCGTGGGGAAGAGAAGGTCTTGAAGACTATACTTGGGAACTGGAATCGGACATGAGGAAAGAGTATCTGAACTATTCTTCAAAGACTAAATTTTGAGGACAAAATTTTTTTTTAAGGGGGGTGGTATTGTAACATCCGCGAATTCCGACTTCCGATCCCCATTATTGATGACATTTCCGATTTCCGAGTTTCCTTACACTTGGCCTCCGACCTCAACACTAGCTTCGACTTCCGATGTAACATCCCGATTTCCGAGTTTGGCTTCGCCCTCAGGACTGATACATTCCGATTTCCGACTTCGTCTTTAAAACACAGATAAGAGTATTCTTTCCGAGTTCCGAGTTAATTTTTGTCCAATTCTCGACTTCATGCCTTGTACGATTTCCGACTTCGTATGGATTATTTCCAACGACTTCCGAGTTTAACCTTCGAGTCCAAACAACATGAACGTGATTCACCGGTATCCGGCTTCATGTCTTAAAGCAAATGTCCCCGACTTCCGATCTCATAACTTATGATCAAGTTTCCAGCAAGATGTACGCGAGTTCCGACCTAAGACAACAAGGTTCAAAATAGTATGCGTGGTTTCCGATCTCAGAAGTTATGGTTTAACACAATGGTGTAAATATCAACTCCAAGTTTAATATAACGAGTTCCGACCTTAGTGTTGAACTCAATGGGGATGGACACGAGTTCGGATCCTTGAGAATCGGTACACCAGTTACAGTATAGCATTTAACAACCAGCATTGGCATTTCCTGGTACAAATGGGGAGTTCGGAGCCTATAAGATTGCGATTACACGAAGTTCGACCTCCGACCTTGATACAAGATTTCCTCAAGTCACACACAGATAGGACGAGTTACGACATACGACTTAAGCCCTAGTCTCAATTGGGATACACGAGTTCCGACTTAAGGTGTAATGGGGACGAGATCCGATTTCAGATAGAACAGGAGCGTATCTCCATTTTTGGGACGACGTGGAGAGCAATTTTAACACAAAAGGGAGAGACATGGCCGAACCTTGCCCACAAAATTTCATCCAATCAAAGCCCCTTATTCTAACTACCACTTCGAAGCTTTGTATATATATATGCATCCTCCTCCTGCCTCTTCAGCTCATCATTCTTACGTTGCTCACTTCAGCTCCCTTCCTCTCTCAATCTACCCTCTCAAACCTCCAAGCTTTGTCAAGGCTTCCTTCAGCTCCAATTCAAATTCAGCAAGATCACACTCCAAAGAGGTAGGATTCTGCTCTATTCTTGAATTCCTTACACTATGATTGCATGAGATTGTGCTATTCTTTATGTATTTGATGAACTATTGGATGTATTGGATGGATTTATGATTGAATTAATAGAAGACTTTGAGTCAGAATTATGATTAGAAGGAGAAGATTAGAAGGAGTGGAGAAGTGAGATGCTGTCTTGGTGAGGGAGTCCACGGCAGTCCGTACGACGGAGTGTACGGCGCCGCCTACAATCGGTCAAATCCGATGAAACTAATTTTAGATGAAAGTAGACATCCAGGGCTTTCCATAGGTATATCATATAAGGTTATTGGATTAGTATTGAGGGAGATACGAATTTTTGAAGTTTGACCTAGGGTTCAGGATCTTCATCCGAGCAGGGTGACTTGAGGAGGGTATAACTCACCCTATACAACTCCAAATCGAATGAAACTAAGTTTGTTAGAAAGCTTACACATAGAGGAACACCCCAATATAAGATCCCGAGTTTGTTATGGTCCCAATTGTTCCCAGTGATTCGAGGAAGTTGTCCTATGTCCAATCTAGGCCAAAACGGAGTAGTTCAGGAAGGTCAACTTTCAGGACTTATATCTCGAGATGTACTTAAGCAAATGGAGTGAAACTTGTGGAAAATGAAAGGTTGTCCTGTTAGCTTTGATATGAGACCAATTTCGTGAGATTTGAGCTTAGTTTCGATTTTTAGTGAATTTATATTCCCAGGAGTGTAATTCGGGTTAGTAACTGAACAAGCTGAAGTAAAAGCTGAATATCTTGAATTATATAAATCAGAATGGCATGGGACCAAAGAGGTTAGAAAGTAGACATATAGGGCTATGATATATCCAAATTTCAGATTTAAATGAGTTGAATAGAGATAAAGGTGGATTATACAAGATTCGGGCAGAACCGAATAGAATTGGCAGAATGGCCAAAATGATAATTTTACAAGTGTTAGTGGAACATATAAGGTTTGAATTGAGGATTGCTAGCTTGACATTGTTATATGTGTGTTAAGTTAATTATGTTGCTATGACTGATTTGTCCGTGAAATGCTGGCACTATTCATGGGGAAACGGACCTGATCCGTTATCTTTGCCGGATTTACTGGTAAGTCTAAGAAGTCATGAATGTTTAAATGTAAGGATGGATTGAAATATAAAGGGGTATATAGAAACCCTATATTTAAGAATGACATAATTATGTTATGAGGTATATGAGAGTAAGTGATGTAGCATATGTATAACTATGCTTGAATATGTTTGAGAATGAAAGAATGTGAAAATATTGAATGTGAATCCCTTCACTTGGAGGCAGTTATTTGAAATCCCTCCCTGTGAAGGCAGTTAAATGATAAAGATGTGAATCCCTTCACTTGGAGGCAGTTATTTGAAATCCCTCCCTGTGAAGGCAGTTAAATGATAAAGATGTGAATCCCTTCATTTGGAGGCAGTTGCACTTGAATCCCTCCCTGTGAAGGCAGTTAAGACAATGAGATCCCTCTACCTTGGAGGCACGTGGTCAGATGAGATCCCTCTATGTTGAAGGCACGTGGTCAGAACCGATCCCTCAATTTTGAGGCACGTGACCAGAATCGATCCCTTCAGCTAGAGGCACGTGACCAGAATCGATCCCTCCAAGACTAGAGGCACGTGAATCCCCTTGTGGGTGAGTCGGTGTGACGACGGTCACGGGTGATGCTGACGAGCTCACTCCAAGGCCAGGCTACCCAAGGGCAGTAAATGCACCCTAGGGACGGCGATACGTAACGCCTAGGTGTGCCAATTAAAAGACTAAAGACTAAAGATTAAAGTATATGCAAGTACCCCAATCACATGAGGCATGGCATCGACCCAGCTAGTGTGAGCCAAGGGCAGTAAATGCACCCTAGGGACGGCGATACGTAACGCCTAGGTGTGCCAAGTAAAAGCTAAAGAATAAAGATTAAAGATTAAAGATTAAAGATTAAAGCTTATGCAGGTACCCCACTCACATGAGGCATGGCATCGACCCAGCTAGTGTGAATATAGGGGATAGAACTTATATAAGACATGGTATGATGCTGCACTTGAGGACGGCGATACGTAACGCTCAAGTGTAGACAGATTCATGCACCCTAGGGACGGCGATACGTAACGCCTAGGTGTGCCGACAGAAAGAAAAGTAAAATTTTATGCATATGTATGAATTCAAGTGCAAGTTAAGTTCGGTACAGATGTTATGTTTCCAGTAGATTAATGTTATGTGCGTTTTATATGTTGAAGTTATTATCCCTGGTATTATTCATGAATTAATCTTGTGCCCATTTCCTCAAAGGACCAGTATATGAGTAAAAATGAACTTTGCTTCGGATAATACACTTTTCGAAATGTAAAATTAAACAGCTTGCGCTGCATGTTCATCTATTTTCAAAATAAACCGAAGCAAACTGGAGGCGACCATGATGACATTATGTATGAAGATTAGAGAATCCTACTGAGAATTTTATAATTCTCACTCCTATTTCCATGTTGTCTCCAGATGATTTTAGAAGTTTCCAAGGACGGCTGAAGTTCTTTGTCGGTTGAGGTCGCTCAGGTAACAAAGAATGACTCAGGTATAGTACTATGACTTAAGCATAGTACTGTGCTTAGGAGGGTGTTACATCCGACTTCGTTTCAAGGCTTGCAAGGGACTTCTTCCGATTTCCGACCTAAGGCATGCAGCTTACGCTCTCCGATTTAATGGATGGAGCTGACGATTTCCGACCTTGTATGCGTGGATAAATTTTGACCTTCTCGGTATGAATTCCGACTTCCAATTTCGCGAGATGAAATGAGAGTGACTGATGCTTCCAACTTACGAGTTCGTTGTCGACTTCAGCATTCTTTACGACTTCCGATCTTATCGATCAAAGAGTAAAATGTTCGATTTCCGACTTCGTCTCTAAGGCTCAGATGAACTGAAAGTATTCCGAATTCCGACATTATGATTCACAACGGGTACGAGATCCGATCTTGAGTTCAATATTAGAAGCTCTCACTTCTATATCTTTTTCGAGTTAGGGATAGAAAGTTCATGATTTACGAGCCCGGACCTTAAGTGCTTGGCTTCTCACCAGGCTCTACTTTTACGTTTCAATTAGACTGGATGTTTTACGAGTTCCGACTTCATATACAGGAAGTTCACGAGGTACGACTTTATGTAGAGTACGAGTTCCGATTTTGTTTGCAGAATATGCTAGAAACTCCTACCACTTGAGCGTCGTGGAGAGTGATTCTACCACACAAAGAGGGCAACCAATCACAATCTTCCAAGTTAACTCCCACTCATGCCTATATAACACACTATCCTCCTTTGAATCAGACCATTATTCACGTTGCTTTTCCTCTTCTCCATCAGCTCTCTTTTCTCTTGCTCACACATCCAAGACTTAAGCAAAGTTCCAGCCTTGTTTATCCAAATTTCAAGAGCTCAGCACCAAAACACTTAAATCAAAGGTAGGGGTTTTAAATTTCTTGCATCAAATCCATGCACTTGGCTGGCTGGACTGAATTAGTTTCACCTTAATTGATGTGTGAATTGAATAATTATGCATGGATTAATAGAAGATTTTGAGTTAGAAGTAGAATTAGAAGAAGAAAACTAAGAGGATTAAATGGCTGGAGGTGCTGTCTTGGTGGAGAGTCCACGGCAGACCATATGGCGGAGCGTACGGCACCGCCTACGATCGGTCAAATTCGATGAACCTATTTTTAAATGAAACTAGACATCTAGGGCTTTCCATAGACATATCATATAAGGGTTTTGGATCAGAATTGAGGAAGATATGAATTTCTGAATCTCGACCTAGGGTTTTAACTCTGGCTCTGGGCAGATTGGGTTATTTAGGGTAGAACTCGACCTATACTACATGAAACTGAGTGAAACCAACTTTGTTGGAAAGCTTACACATAGGAGAACAACATCCAGAGAAATCCCGAGTTTGTTATCCACTCAGTTATTCCCAGTGATTTGAAGAAGTTACCCTATGTCCAAACCAGGCCAACACAGGACAGTTCAGGAAGGCTAAGTTTCGGGGCTTGTAACTCGAGCCCTACTAAGGCAAATGAAATGGGACTTTTGTATATGAAAGTTTGTCCTATTAGCTTTAATACGAGACCAATTTCGTCTGATTTGAGTGAGTTTTCGATTTTTGGTAAATTTCTACTTTTTGTTGCCTGATTCTGGCCAGCTAATGGGCAGGCCGAGATAAAGTTTAGATATCTTGAGTTATAGATACCGAAATTAGATGGGACCAAAGAGGTTAGAAAATAGACACACAACCCTGTAACATACTCAAATTTGAGGTCCAAATGAGCTAAAATGAAATTGTGGCATGAATTACAAGAACCGGGTTGGTTGTATATGCTGAGGCAGAATTTCTGTCTTAATGAATTTGATATGAATTGGAGTTTCATGTTGGAGTATACATGTGAATTTGTGCTTCTTGTGATATATTGATGTATTGATTGGCTGGCACTATTCATGGGGAAGCGGACACGTTCCAGTTATGCTGCCGAAGTTTCGGTAGAACCCATGAACAAGTTATGAATTTCATATGAATGTATATACATTCTTAAGAAAGTCATGAAAGTCGTGAAAAGAAGCATGTCATTATGCAAGTTCCATACTACTTGGGCCAGCCCTGATAGAAAGTTAATGGGAATAGATCGTGGAAAGGTCGGGAAAGTAAACCCGGCATTTCTGTATAGGAACGAGCTCGATCCCGATAAGCGCACTATTACCCAGGAGTCTAAAATGGCCAAGAACTCCCAGGGGACCAAGAGAGATGGAAAAATGATAGAAAGTAATGAAAGAGTTTATGAAAGAAAGTTCAAGAATGAGTTTACATGATTACATGAATGCATAAATCCATGGAATAGTTGCATCAGGATGTTTACAATTGTGCATTACAACCGCTATCGCTATTCATTGATTTATTCCATTTATCCTTCGTGCACTAGTATTAGTACTTATTTCGTTTCTTATGCCAATTAAAGTAAAATTGAACCTTACCTCGGACTGACATGTTTTTAAACTCATGAAAATGGACTTTAGTTTGAACACGTATTTTAATAATTAAGTAAAACCCGAGGTAATCGAGAATGTATGTGATGTCGGTCCAGTGTAATCGAACCCTACCGAGAATTTTCCTGAAATTCTCACCCGCCTTGTGTATTCCGCATCATTCTCAGATTCAAAGCGATGGACTCCACAGCCACCCTTTTATTGAGATCCCCGCACTTCAGCCCACCATGACCTGGAGTCGGACTCTCTGTACATAGCCGGTTCGTGTAACTTTCGTTTGTACTTATTTAGCGACGGGAACTTTGATGTTCCTTTGCACCATCCCCTATTCGACCCTGCTACCCCTTATATTGCCATCCCTCTACATATGGCGCACGCATCCTCGCTCCTCCGCACCCGAAGCACCCGACCACGCTCCCGAGTCACCACCACAGCAGCCCCGACGCCCCTCTCGAGTTCCGAGAGTGACCCCTCCGAGGCCACAGGCTCGTCGCCTCTTCCTCCTCGGGACCTAGCGCGGACTATACTCGGCCGAGCCTGGCATGGCTAACGGCTACCGACGGAGTAGTTTAGTAGAGGGGATGTTGTACAAAGATGACCTCTTTTGGACAAAGATGTAGCTTTGGGTCATGGGTTTGACTGTAGAATTAGCAAGAGATTATGAAATGTCCTATGAGGACCATAGGGTAGGTCGATAGATGAGGGCGATGGTCTTTGATACACTAGCCCATGTATGTGTTTTACTTTGAACCTTTGTACATAAACTAAAACAGCGTCTTCTGATATATATATATATACATATGTTTACACGCATGCAGTGACCTTATTGTACCATACTTATTTGATGATAGTCTCTTCGGTTCATTTTGTTGATATTTCGTTTATTTTGTTTGTAATATAACAGCACGCCGTCTCGTCAATAGAGACGAGTTAAGGAGAACTTAAAGACAAGAAAGGTAAGTAAAGTATCAACACGGTAACACAACCCGACTAGTTTCATGCTATGACTTAAGCATAACATAAAATTAGTAGGGTGTTACAAAGGCATTGATTATGATGAAACTTTTGCCCCTATAGCAAGATTGGAAGCAATTAGAATGTTACTTGCTTATGCTGCATATGAAAGGTTTATGTTATTTCATATCTGAGGAAGTTCTTATCAAATAGCCTTCTGGTTTTGAAAACATGAATCTTCCTCGTCATGTTTCTAAACTGTCAAAAGTTCATATGGATTGAAATAGGCTCCTAGAGCTTGGTATAAAAAGCTCAATTCTTTTCTGATCAAAAATGGTTTTGTAAGAGGAAAAATTGATACCACTTTATTTATTCTGCATGACAAAAATGATTTTCTAATTGTTTAGATTTATGTTGATGATATTATTTTTGGAACAACTAATCAAAATTTGTGCAAGAATTTGTCTAAGCTTATACAGGGAGAATTTGATATGAGTATGATGGGAGAACTAAAATTCTTTCTTGGACTACAAATCAAATAATAGAAGGATGAAATCCTGATTCATCAAGAAAAATATGCTAAGGATTTGCTCAGAAAGTTCAAAATGGACAAGGCAAAGAGCATAAGTACTCTCATGCATCCTTCTCAAGTTCTAGAACTTGATGAAGATACTGAAACAATTTTTGAGAAACTTTACAGAAGTATGATTGGCTCTCTACTATATCTTACTGCTATAACGTCCTCCCAAATTGATACTATGCTTAAGTTATACTATCTCATTAGGAGTTGTTACAATTAAATAAACAGACCTTGACTCATTATTTGTCTTATTTCCCATGAAATTAAAATAGAGTTATATTACATCCTGCAAATAGGAGGGTAACTAAAGAACCCTTCAAACATTAGCAACCATAAACACATATCTAAACATATATACAAATTTCATCGGCAGCTGGTCCAGTCTTAACCACACTCCTCTAGGTTGATCTCCTTCAAGACCTTCTGGGCTATCCGAAGACGACACGGAAACATACATAGGGATGAGAGCCAATCATATTCAATCCAATCCTAAACAGTCACACTTGAATGCTGTTAAGAGAATTTTGAGATATCTAGTTGGTACTACTAATCTTGGTCTTTGGTACGAGAAAGGTACTACTTGCAATGTTACAGCTTACTGTGACGTTGATTTTACTGGAGAAAGAGTTGAAAGAAAAAGCATAAGTGGTTGCTGTTGCTTTCTTGGAAAGTCATTAATAACATGGTCAAGCAAGAAGCAAAACATTATTGCTCTTTCAATTATACCAAAATTCCTATCATATGTGACAATACTAATGCAATTAATCTCACAAAGAATCTCATTCAGCACTCTAGACCTAAGCACATTGACATCAAGCATCATTTCGTAAGAGATCATATTCAAAAAGGAGATATTGAACTAAGGTTTATTAACATTGAAGGTCAAATTGCTGACATTTTTACTAAACCCTTACCTGAAGATCGGTACTGTCATATAAAGAACCTTCCGAACATGAGACATTTCTAAAACTTTCATAAACTTTCATACATAATTGCATTTGCATATCCCTTATCTAACTACAAGCTTAAACCTGAGATTGCTGCTATCTTTTGGAGTCCTTTATGGGAAAGTCTCTCAAGGCTACTTACGAAAATATGTTGAGAAAGAACAAGACTAGTGTGATTTAGAGAGATTGTGAAAATAAGAAAGGTTGAGAAGCTGCTTCAGAAAGAAAATTCAGATCAAGGTGATGACTTGGTTGAGAAAGAAGAAATCACAAATAGTTCAGAAGGGAAGAATTTAGATATTATTTCAGATCATATGCTCAGAATAATTCCTCTCATCAGAAATGACAATAAATTCTGAAGAATTGGAACTGTTCTAGAACGTGGGTCAATTTTTGTAAACTCATGATATGCCACGTCTTGGCAGAAGTGGGAAACTAATGATCTCATATCCCAATACGACAAAGTTTTCACTATGAAAATTGTTCACATCCTTTAACCATTAGTTACCATCATTAAACTCACCTATCAAATCACCCTTCCACTCAAACCTTTTCACTTCCCAAGTTACAAAGAAAAACCTTACACTATTCATCTTCTTCATTCCTAACCTCTCACTTTCTCATTCTCTCCACTCACTTAGCCTACATACATTACCCTCCTTTATTCTAAACTTTATACCGTTTCAAATCCATCATGACTAAAAAAGGAGATTATCGTGTTTTGTACATTTTCAAAGATGAAGAAATGCAAAAGAACTTTCACAGAAACTTCTTCATCAGGACCATTGCCTTTAGAAGGAGTTTTGATTTGGAAAACTTCACATCCCTATCTTAGATTGTGGATGTCTTTGAGTTCCAAGGGTAAAACGAGTTTCTAAGAATCTCTGAGGATGTCTGTATAGGGATAATTGGTGCATTCTACAGTACTCTCGCATCTAATGATGAAGACAATACTTTATTAGGGAGCATTATCGGATGCTTTGAGATTCAAGTGCTTCCTTCTAATCTTGTTCAAATCACCAACACACCTAGTGAAGGTGTTTTGTGTAGAGGTGGTGCCAGGTGGTGGGAACAACTTGGAGCCATAGAAAAAAAAAAGTCTCTAAAGTTCTAACTAGTAGAAGAGACATGAATATAAGAAACATTCATACCTCTAATCTTCTCATTACTGTTAGGGTTGTATATTATGTAGTCCAATAAATTGTGCTTCCCACAATGGGAAACATTGATTTTATGATAGAGGCGGACCATATGGTCATGTTCTACCTTATGACCAGAAGAAGGATAAATCTGATCAGGCTGATTTTGGGCTACATTCTCTCGGCCATTGATGATGTAAGAAGGAGTCATACTGCTCTACCGTGTGGCATGCTCCTCACTCGTGTATTTCCAAGAAGACAACTTCCTGTTGATGGACATAGGAAGGATGAGAAATGCCCTACCACTACTATGAAGATGTTCTTTGCCATGGGTCTAAAACCTCAAGGC
Source organism: Pterocarpus santalinus (assembly GCA_031439595.1). NCBI lineage: Eukaryota > Viridiplantae > Streptophyta > Magnoliopsida > Fabales > Fabaceae > Pterocarpus > Pterocarpus santalinus. The sequence continues at coordinate 34,918,041 of CM062525.1, forward strand.
ATTGAGAAAGAAAAGAAGAAGAAAGAGAAGAAAGAAGAAGAAGGAGCTAAAGAAGAAGTGTGCTCCTCTCCAGAAGGTTAAATCCAAACCTTCTGAAGAACTCAGAAAAAAAGAGACAGGAAAAAAGCCTCTCCCTAATTTCTAAAGAAAGAAGAGTAAGCAAGAGAAGCTAGTTGAAGCTTCCTGCTGAATCCTCCTCTTCTAGTGCAAAAAATGAAAGTTCCATAATTGTTGCCGAGCCAATAAATGCTGTTGCACCTGCAAAACATGCACAAAGATCCTCCAAACTAAGAGAAAGAGGGATTACAATTAGGGAAGAAGCTTCTCAAGAGCAATAGAAGGAACCTAAAGCAAAAGCTTCAAATAAAGATGAGAACCCTAAAATCAGAAGAAAGAGGAAGAAACCTATGAAGAAAGCCCTTCTACAACCTTCCGAAGAACTCTTTCCTTCTTTTGCTAGAAGGACCCTACTTGAACCAGCAGAAAATAGAATGAGAATAGATGCATGGCTGCAAAGACAAAAGGACAAAGTAACTGGAGTTGATGCCTTAACTAGAGGTATAAGAAGCTCATCTACTTCTCTGGAGTTGGACCAACAATATGTGGTCTTGAAGATGTCAATCTGATAAGTACATTTTACTCACTTATTTTATATTCTTTTCTATGCTTGTTCATATCTTTAATCATGTAAATATAATGTTTTTATTTTACTATTTGTGTTTTCTAGGAAAATAAAGCTTAAGGATGATTTTTGAGCTAAACAAGAGTAAAATGACTCAATTTGGAGCTAATTCAAGAAAATGCTAAGATTTGAGTGCTGGACAGCATGAGCAGTATGTCTTTCCAAGGGCATAACTTTTTCCTCCGAAGTCAAAATGACATGATTCCACTTGGAAATGAAAGTAGACATCCAGACCTTTAATTTGACACCAAGATCAATCAAAAAGTCCAATAGACTAGAAAGACTAAAGTTACCAAAGTTGGGCCTGACGCTGACCCGTCACTACATTCAATGCAGTTTTGCTCAATTCAGTTCTCCCTTGATATAAGCCCAAACAGGATGATTCCAGAGCCAAAAATAAAGTACAAGATGTTAAATTTCCAATGTTGGTTGAATTACTCTCATCCAAGTCCATTTGATTAATGAAATTTACGTGTGAAGTAGAGTTGCTAGAAAAAATCGAAACTATCAATTTTAATTAATGAATGGTGGGCCAATTGAGTTCAATTTATTTGTGGGTTTTCATTGTCTGATTATAGGTTGTTAAAACTTAATTATCAAAATTATTTCTGATAATCACCAATTCTTTGTGAGAATGTAACCTATGAAGCTAGTTTAATATGGAGTTACAGTTAGAGCAATTACAATTTGGATGGCTGAGGTTACATTTTGGCAAGGGACCAGCAGCCACAGGGGGAAGGGGAGTAACAAATGAGCATTTTTTCTCTTTCTAGAGAAAAAAATTTTCATGGAGAGAGAAAGAGGTTTCAGCCACTCATCCTTAGAAACCATAGTTACAATATTGGAGTTGGAGAAGTGACATTTTCATCAAGCTTATTGTAACATCCTCAATTTCATGTTGTGCTAAATTACCTCAATAACCTTGAGTAATTAGGCACTTAATGAGAAATTATGAGATTATGGCTTAATTAAGGGGTTAACGAAGAGTTTATGAGTTAACCCGGATGAAAAAAGTCAAGAGAATGCTTAATCGAGATTAGATAATCTCAAATTAAGCAAGTCAGACTCTTGGTAGCTTAATTAAGCACTAGTCACCCTTGATTAGCTTAATCGGTTTAATTAAGGTTAATTAAACTTAATTGCAAGATTAATTCTTGTTAATTGTGTTCTTGTGTGTTAATCACTAATCCTTACTTAATCACCTTAATTAAGTTGTATGAGCACTTAATCACATGATTGAATTCAAATTTAGTCAACTAAACAATAAAGTAAAGAGTGATGTCATAAAAGCATAAAGCATTAGATAAGACTACTTTATGTAAGAGTTTGACCATGCTCTATTCTCCCATCATCCAATTTGTCACCCTAAACCTTAATTAACACAAAATAACACAAAAATATCTCTCTCCCTCCGTTTAATGTGGGACGCCACTTTCTCTCTCTCTCTCTCTCTCTCTCCCTCATCCATTTTCATTTTCACTCATCCCATTATCTCTCTTAAAATCAAATCCTCCAACTTCTCTCTAAACACTTCTTCATCTTCTTCTTATTCCTTTCTCCACCACCACCACCACCAAAACCACTCACTTAGCCCTTCAAAGATCACATCTTTTGATCTTTGGAGATAAGATCTAAACACTACAAGACTCATTTTCAAGAGAACTCAAGAGTTCTCTCCTTGCTCATTCAAAACTGCCACCATCATCAACCGAGGAGGAGTCTTCTTCATCTTCTTCTCCTTCCTCAAAGATGCCATTTTCCAAGCTTAGGTAGTGATCTTCATCTTTTTGTTTTGTTTACTCAAGAAAGCTTGAAGCTTGGTTCTCTTCATGACCAAGATCTTTGGGTGAAAACTTGAGAAAATCTTTCATGTTCTTCATGAGCAAAAGTTTCTATTTTTGGTTAAATATGTTCTTGATGTTCTTCAAGTGTTCTTAAGTTTCTACTTTTATAAAAATATGTTCTTGATGTCTTGATGTTCTTCAAATTTCTTAAGTTTCTACTTTTAGAAAAATATGTTCTTGATGTTCTTCAAGTGTTCTTAAGTTTCTTCTTTCTTGATGTTCTTCAAGTGTTCTTAAGTTTCTACTTTTGGAAAGTATGTTCTTATTGTTGAGTGTTCTTGATGGTATCTTGTTTGAAGTTCTTCCTTTTCTTATGATGAGTTGGTGATTGGAAAAGCCTTATCTTTTTATGTTTTTCATGATTTGATAAGACTATGAACATTCTAAAAGCCTTAAAATTTAAAAAGTTTGCTTCTTGACACACCAAAAGTGGTACAAGTTTTAGTGCCATCATAAAGTCTTCTTTTGTTTTGTTTTGAAGACAAGAATACATGTAAAAGTCTAAGCTTTTTGGCATAATAAGCCTTTTTTGAGTTGGAAAATGATATCTTGTCACTTTATATCTTAGAAATCAAACCTCAAAGAAATGACCTTTCATAAAGTTTCAAACTTTAATCAAGAATGAGACCTTTAAGCCATAAAAGTATTGTTTTATAACATTTAATTCATAAAGTTTAGATCTTGAACTAAAACAATGCTAAAAGGGGTTAGCTTTTATAAAGATTAAGACTTTTTAACCTTAAAGTTAACGTTTCATATCACTAGTTGATAAAGTAGGAACCTTTTTAATGTAGAGACAACTTTAAGTCATAAAGTTGAGACCTTGATGGTCTTAGAATAATTAAATGAGTCAACTTTCATAAAGAACAAGACTTTTTAATTAAAAAGCTAGTAAGTTGAACCATTATTTCATGAAGATCTAATCTTTAAGATAAAAGCTTGAAGCTTTGTAACTTGATTAAGTTAAAATCACCCTTGGTGTTTAGTGAACATGGTGTTGTTATGATGTGGTTATGCGTTGCCATGACCCAAGGATTAAAGGGATTTCCAACTTCTTGGGAACAGAAGTATGATTAGGGCCTCTAAGCATACCATGAACCTAGGAATCACTAAGTGCACTATCTCAAAGAAAGGAAACAATCACTTAACTTAATTAATTTGAATAAGTGATCCATAAGATATGAACTCAAGTAAAGAATAATTTCATGTGAGAGCTAAGTAACTAAAAGACCACATACACATATCTTAACTATGTGATTCTCTCATGGGCAACCATGACAAATCATACGATGATTGATAATATTCTTCACAAAGAATAACGCAACTATAAACCCCTTTAGGGTATGAATGTGTGATGCCATGTGGCATGATGAATGATGAGTTTGATTGAGCTTTGTCTCATGATTGAATGATGAGTATGATGATATGATATAGATATGACGAACTGTTGGTTGAAAGTTTCAGATTGGCATTTTGGGGAAGCTCCAGTCTAGCTGTTATGCTGCTGAATTTTCATCAAAATTATGGACTTAGTCATATCATTGCATGTGTCTAGTCAAAGAAGAACTATGCATGTAAAGTATAATCATAAGAAAAGAATTGATGGGACATGACCCCTTGATCACTTTCGGGAAGTGAGAGACGGCGATCCACAAGGAACCTCTATGAAGGAGGCAAGGGTGTTGTGGAGGACCCTCTAACTTAGAGGTAACTAATATCGGCTTAGTCTGATTTGGTTAGTATTGCGTGAGGACAGTCATGGAATGAGCTCATGTCCAAAAGCAGTCTATTTCAAAGGAAAAGTAAAAGAATGTTAAGCACGTGCTAAAAACAAAAGTCAAAGTAGGACCATGGTCAAGTTGATAAGTTACATAGTCATGCATGTTATTATATTCCTTATGTGCATTATGATTGTTTATTATGTATATTAGCATGTATGCCTATGTATGACACTATGGATATGATGATAAAGTTAAAAGTAACCTGCTTCAGGATTTATGTTTTCTGAAACTATTAAAATTGGACCGATATCTGTCCACTATTTTTATATTAAACCCAAGGTGGTTGGGACAATGACGATGACACTGTGTTTGTCTAGTCATGATCCTACTGAGAAATTTAGTATTTCTCACTCCTACATTTCCGTGTCGTCTTCAAAGAATGCCGGCATTGGGCACAGTGGTGATTTTTGTTGAGTTCCCAATGATGCATTGGCACTTTGAATCGGTTCTAAATGCGTCTGTGATGACTGCCCAGGTAGCGATGCGGGTCTACATGTTCCATAGTCGCCAGTTCTGTGCACCCGTGATGAGTCTGTTTTTCGCCCTTATGAGCCGTTCAAGGACATCACTATGGATGACGTTCGCCCACCTTTCTATCCTCCGAGGTACCCTACTGACAGAGATTACAACTCTGACACCCGCCTAACACCAATAGTTTCGTTGGATTCTGATCCTTCGGAACCGTCCTATCTGACCTACCATGTGGGGGGATGGACCCATCTGAGCCTTCCTTCCTGTCCATGATTCACATGTCATCCGATTCGTCTTCTTCTTTAGCAGCTCCTCATCACACTCCACCCCCATTTTGCGGTCGTGGGTTCATTTGTACTCGTGCCATGCCTCGTGGGCGTGGCTATGCTCAAGGAGGGGAGCGTGGTGATGTTTCTTCCGGAGGATTCGGGAACGGCTACCTCCCGCCAGATGAGTGAGGTGTTGATTTGCATGCGGAGCTGAGCATGAGGATAGCCCCTTTTTGGTTGTAGCGAGGGTTATCATTTTCATTCGGCATGTATGGATGGATTGGGATTTCGTATATATTTCCTTCTATCATGTGTTTTGTTAGGGTACTTTGTAGGGCCAACAGTAGGTATCAGACCTATTATTATCTTTATGTATGACTTCTACTATTACTACTATTATATTAACTATGGAATGGCTATGGAATGAATGTTATCTTTATCTAAGATTGTGGTTATTCTTATTGCTTCTATTTATGTTAAATGTTATGTACGTATGAGATAGCGACATTTGTATTATACGTTCACGATGCGGTCATGGCTCTCGATTTCAAAAATGGTTTACTTGTTTTGTTCAAAAAAATTTACCCCTATTTTCGTCAAAAAGTAATTTGTAAAAGGTAATGTTAGTTCCGCGAGCAAAAGTAACAACTAGTAATTCCACGATATGACTTAAGCGTAGAATGGAACTATTAGGGTGTTACACTTGTAGCTGTGGACATCATTTTTTGCTGCTCTTTAGGGATTTAATTGAGGACAAGAAGAAGAGATAGGTGCTAAAGATTAGAGTTTGGGCAACTTTGCTTTCACCCTTTAGTCTGCACATGTTTTCTTTCTTGCTTAACTCATGTCATGTATTCTTCAATTTGTGGTATGGTTTTCTTTAGAATGTTAGGCTAAGTTATTTTTATGGTTATGGGTGAACTTTGAAACCTGAATTATCATGTAATTAAATTGATTTTCAGACCTCTATTTTCTTGAGAGTTGATTATATTCTCCTACTCACTTAATGATTATGGTAGTAATGTGACATGTTTTGATTTGCCGCCCTTATATTTCATGTTATGGCTGATTACTAGATTTAGGATTTTGATGTTCATTATCCTTTCTTCATATGTAGTAACTTGTGTGCAAACTCAATGGTCAAGTTTTGATTGTATGTAAGGGAGAATATAACCTAAGTTACTTAGTCCTATGTTAGAGAGCAAAACTTAGATCAATCTGTCCTTCTAGTTGCAATTGTTAATTGAACTTAGTGGATTAGAATAGGTTAATGGATGTTCCTTAATCTATTTAAAAAAAGGTAGGTAATAGAATGTTTCATTGCCAAAAAAGGTAGGCTGAAATTGCATGATATAATTTGGTAGGGAAAAGGGATCCCATAACCAGTTTTAATTGATTTCAACAAAATAGCATCATTTGCTCTTATTTATTTTTTTTATTTTTATGTAATTTTTTTATATAGTTTTTGTTTAATTTATAGAGACAACAAAATGCCCCCTATTTTGTGTTACTTTGTCTTTTTAGAGTTCATTAGAATCAGAATCTAAAATAAGCTAAATAATTAAATTAATTCAATTCCTTGTGGATCAACCCTTTGCTCATTACTAAACTAATTTTTCCTGAATGAAGCAAAGGTTTTTAATTTGGTAGTTTAATGGCATATCAAATTTTGGCGCTGTCGCCAGGGAATTGACATTAATTGGATTTTTTTGTTCATTTAGGTTTTGTTTTATTTTGTTGGTGTTCTTTAGTATTTTTAAGTTCTAGTTTAGTCTTGTTTGTTTTTGTGTTTTTCTTTGTTTCATTAAGTTTTGCTTACTTTGTTCTTAAATTTCTATTTGTCTAATCATTTTGTTGGAGTTTTGCTTTCTTGGTGTTCTTTAGGTGCATGTCATAGAACAATTTTTATATTGAGAGAAATAGAAGACTCAACAATTTCTTTGAAGCTAGAAGACACATTTTTTCACCAATACCATCACCATCGCTATATTCTCCATCCTCATCATCTTTAGGCTTTTCACCATCCCAAATTAAACAAGCCATCAACACTACCATTTCAAGTTCAACATCTGAATTTTCAGAAGAAGAAGAGGTGATGGCTGGAAATCAAACCTTGAGGGAGCTTGCTACTCCTAATCTTGATCAACAACCCTTGTGCTTAGAATTTCCAGTCATTGAAGGTGGATTTGAGTCGAAGTCTGGGATGATCCATTTGCTTCCAAAGTTTAATGGTCTTGCAGGAGAAGACCCAAACAAGCACCTTAAGGAATTTCAAGTTGTTTGCTCGACCATGAGACCTTCAAATATCTCAGAAGAACAACTGAAGTTGAGAGCATTTCCATTCTCCTTGGATGGTGCTGCAAAAGATTGGCTCTACTACTTACCTCAAGGTTCAATTGGTTCTTGGATTGAACTGAAAAGAAGCTTCCTCGAAAGATATTTCCTTGCATCCAAGGCTGCCAACATAAGGAAGGAAATCTGTGGTATTAGACAGATGAATGGAGAAACGTTACATGAATATTAGGAGAGGTTTAAACGTCTCTGTACTAGTTGTCCTAATCATCAAATTAGTGAGCAATTGCTTATTCAATATTTTTATGAGGGACTCACACCAATGGATAGGAGTATGATTGATGCAGCTAGTGGCAGTGCTTTGATGAACAAGACTTCTCAAGAAGCAAAAGATTTGATTACAACATGGCAGCCAATACTCAACAATTTGGCACTAGACAAGATATGAGGAGGGTTAATAAAGTGTCATCATCTTCCTTGGAGCAATAAATTTCTGCCAACACTCAACAGATTTCAAATTTGGCAACCTTAATGCAACAACTCATGGTTGGTAATGTGCAGCAAGTGAAGGCTTGTGGAATTTATTCAAATTTTAGGCATATATTGATATGTGCCCCATACTTCAAGAAGAAGATTGCAATGCAATTGGAGGATTTCAAGGGCAGCCACAATGCCCTCAATATGGAGGTCAGAATAATCAACAAGGTTTCAATTCTGGAGGAAGTCAACAACCTCATGCAATATTTAACAAACCACCTAGTTTTTTTCAAAAGCCAGCACATTTTCGACAAAGACCTCAAGAGCAGCAAGGTTCTAATGATGAAATGAAGGAGATGATGAAGACTCTTGCTTCAAATACAATCCAATTGCAACAAACTATTTCTCAAATGTAGTTCGGCATGAAGAATGTGGAGAATCAAATTGAATAACTTGCAACATCTTTAAGCAATTTGGAGGCTAAAGTGTCAAATAAAATTCCCTCTCAAACTATAATGAATCCTAATGTTCAGAATGCTAGTGCCATTACTTTAAGGAGTGGAAAAGAGATTACAAATCTAGCACCCAAAACATTAAGGAATGATGAAGAACAAGAAGTGGTGCTTACCAAAGAAACTCATGATTCCACCCAATCTCCAAGGAAGCATACATCTCCAACACTCGACACTTATGTGCATCCTCCACCTTTCCCTCAAAGGCTTGCAAAGTCCAAAAAAGAGGAACAAGAAAAGGAGATTTTGGACACTTTTGAGAAGGTGCAGATCAATATTCCATTGCTTGAGGCTATTAAGCAAGTTCCCAGGTATGCAAATTTTTGAAGGATTTTTGCACAAACAAGAGGAAGTTAAAAGGTAATGAAAAGGTTTCATGGGAGAACAAGTTTCTGCTATTTTTCAAAACAAATTTCCTCCAAAATGTAAAGATCCTGGTTTATTTACAATTCCTTGCGTCATTGGTGATAAAACTTTTGAGAGATGCATGCTAGATCTAGGTGCTTCTATTAGTGTAATGCCTTTTTCTATTTACAAATCTTTGAATCTTGGTCGATTAGAGGAAACTGGCATCATAATTCAGTTAGCTGATAGATCTCATGCATATCCTATAGGAGTTGTTGAAGATATTCTTGTGAAAGTGAATGAACTTGTTTTTCCTGTTGATTTTTATGTTCTAGATATGGAGGATGAGAGTGCACTTAACCCTACTCCTATTTTGCTTGGGAGACCATTTTTAATGACTGCTAGAACTAAGATTGATGTGTGTGAAGGAACTCTTTCTATGGAATTTGATAGGCATGTCATTAAATTTAGTTTGTTTGATACAATGAAATACCCTTGTGATTCATCTTCTTTATGTTCCATTGAAGTTATTGATGCAATTGACTTATTAGTGTGGCAAGTGTTTGAATTAGGGAAGGAAGATAGATTGGAAGTGGCTCTTGTCAACAATCTTGAGTTAAAGAAGCTTAATGAGCCAAAGTGGGAGCTAGAATTGCAAGATGACATCATTGAAGAGGTTACTGCCTTGGAAGCCATTCTTCTACATATGGTGTCATACCTTGAGCTTTCTACACTTAAAGAAAAGCTTTCCCTATCTATTGTTAAGGCACCTGGGCTTGAATAAAGCCTTATTATGATTTACCATCTTCTAGTTTTGATGAGATTGAGGAGATAAAGTTGGAAGAGCCTTCTTATGACCATCTTTGATCTTCTGAGGCAAAGTTAGGCTAAGGACAATAAACCAAGTGCTTTTGGGAGGCAATTCAATGGATGGAGAGCTTGGGAAATTAGATTTGATCTCTCTTATTCTTTATCATTTTACTCCTTTATTTTGTTTGCTTTTGTAGTTTGTTATTTTTCTTTTTCCCTTTCACTTTAATTCATATTTTTGTCTTACATTGAGGACAATGTAAGGATTAAGTGTGGGGGGAATGGTTTAGGATAATTTCTTATTTATAAAGAAAAAAATCAAACTTTAAAAAAAAAAATTTGGTTGTGTTTTTTTTTTTTCATAATTTTGTTTTTAAGTCTAGTTTAGGGTTTTTTTTTTAATTCTTTCTAGAAAAATGATGAGATTTTGAGCTTTAATTCATAACTTTGATTGATGAGAAGTTTAGTGTTGGATTTGACTTCATTCTCTTGTTAATGCATTTTTATAATGTTATACTCTTTTAAATGTTACTTACTTTGCTTTTGGTACAGTTATAATGCATACTTTAACCTTGCTTGCATTCTTGAAATTTACATTTGGATAGTCATTAGATTTAATTGTTTGATTATTGAGTTGAAAATTCTCTTTTGAAGTGCTTTTGGATTTGAAACTGATTTCTGCCACTTTGGAAAATAATTAAGGCATTTTGTTGTCTAACACCATGGCCAAATGGGCCTGTTCCCTACATTTTGATGTTCCAAAGCGAACACAAATCCTTAGTGAGCCAATTTGAGCCTTCAAAATATTTAGTCTTATTTTATTTTGCACCCTTATTTTCTTTGCCTAGCTTGATATCAATTTTTGTCCTAACCTTTGTTTCTATGATGGAATAAAGTTAGAGACTTGATTGATGTTCAAGGTATTGGTAATTCAAGTACGGTAAAGATGAGTGCATTTTATTCACTTATTTTATATTCTTTTCTATGCTTGGTCGTAGCTTTAATCATGTAAATATAATGTTTTTATTTTACTATTTGTGTTTTGTAGGAAAATAAAGCTTAAGGATGATTTTTGAACTGAACAAGAGTAAAATGACTCAATTTGGAGCTAATTCAAGAAAATGCTAAGAATTGAGTGTTGGACAGTATGAGTAGTATGTCTTTCCAAGGGCATAACTTTTTCCTTCGAAGTCAAAATGACATGATTCCACTGGGAAATGAAAGTAGACATCCAGAGCTTTAATTTGACACCAAGATCAATGAAAAAGTCCAACAGATTAGAAAGATTGAAGCTACCAAAGTTGGGCCTGATGCTGACCCATCACTACATTCAATGCAATTTTTCTCAATTCAGTTCTTCCTTTATATAAGCCCAAATGGGATAATTCCAGAGCCAAAAATGAAGCCCAAGATGTTAAATTTCGAATGGTGGTCAAATTACTCTCATCCAAGTCCATTTGGTCAATGAAATTTACGTGTGAAGCAGAGCTGCCAGAAAAAATTGAAACTATCAATTTTAGTTAATGAATGGTGGGCCAATTGAGTTCAATTCATTTGTGGGTTTTCATTGTTTGATTATAGGTTGTTAAAACTTAATTATCAGAAGTATTTCTGATAATCACCAATTCTTTGTGACAATGTAACCTATGAAGCTAGTTTAATGTGGAGTTACACTTAAAGCAATTACAATTTGGATGGCTGAGGTTACATTTTGGCAAGGGACCAGCAGCCATAAGGGGAAAGGAAGTAACAAATGAGCATTTTTTCTCTTTCTAGAGGAAAAAATTTTCATGGAGAGAGAAAGAAATTTCAGCCACTCACCCTTAGAAACCATAGTTACAATATTGGAGTTGGAGAAGTGACATTTTCATCAAGCTTGTAGCTGTGGACATCACTTTTTGATTCTCTTTAAGGATTTAATTGAGGGCAAGAAGAAGAGATAGGTGCTAAAGATTAGAGTTTGGGCAACTTTGCTTTCACCCTTTAGTTTGCACATATTTTCTTTCTTTCTTAACTCATGTCATGTATTCTTCAATTTGTGATATGGTTTTCTTTAGAATGTTAGGCTAAGTTATTTTTATGGTTATGGGTGAACTTTGAACCCTAAATTATCATGTAATTAAATTGATTTTCAAACCTCTATTTTCTTGTAAAAGATAATGCATCTACTGAACATCATACTGAAGTAAATTAAACAACTAAGGTAATGATGAAAGAAAAAAAAAACTGTGCAACAGTTTAAATAAGCCTCACTCTTTCCATCTCCACTATTCAAGCTTTCAATTTTCATGCAATCATATTGTAACACCCTCCTGAGTACGGTACTATGCTTAAGTCATAGTACCACACCCTAGAGTTGTTACTATTACTTAATTGGACCTTGTCTGGCAGCAACCTTCGGCCACCCTCGATCCTATTAGTCAACTCCGCCTTGGAGGACCTTCTTCGGGACTTCTGAACTATCTGGAGATAACACGGAAATAAACATAGGGGTGAGAATTATAAATTCTCAGTAGGATTCATTAAACTAACATATGCTATGTCATCGTTGTCATCTCCAGTTTGCTTCGGTTTATTATGAAAAAGGTGAACATGCTATACAAACTGTTTAATTTTATAGTTCAAAAATATATTTTCCGAAGCAAAGTTCATTTTACTCATACACTTGGCAATTTGGGAGAGCCCATACGAAACAAATTTCATGAATTATATTAAGAATAGTAACTGAAACATAATAAAATACAATAGCATCAATATACTGGAGACACAACATCTGCACATAACTTTACTTGTACTTAAATTCATGCATATACATAAAGTTTACTTTTCTTTCTTTTGCTCCCTTTTTATCATAAAATCTTTACATGCCATACCCCAGAGTATGATTGCCATGTCATACCCCATCAGAGCGTGATCGCCATGTCACGTTCCTTAGGAATATGGGACCTTCATTCGGTACTTACACTAGCTAGGTCATGCCATGCCTCATGTAAGTCCTAGTCCCTATATTCACACTAGCTGGGTCGATGCCATGCCTCATGTGAGCGGGGTGCTTGCATATGCTTTAGTCTTTAGTCTTGAGTCTTTAGTCTTTAGCCTTTACTGCCCTTGGGTAACCTGGCCTTGGAGTGAGCTCGTCAGCTCGACTCATGACCGTCGTCACACCGACTCACCCACAAGGGGACCCACGTGCCTCTAGCTCGGAGGGACTTAGTTGGCTATCTGCCTCCAACATAGAGGGATACAAAAGTTTTAGCTGCCTTCACATGGAGGGATTCAAAGTGCAACTGCCTCCAAGTGAAGGGACCCACATCTTATCTTATTTAACTGCCTTCACAAGGAGGGATCTCAGAATCGCCTCGGATGAAGGGACCCACATTCAATATATTCATATCATACTTAAATCATCCTTGCATATATGAATCTTATGAACTTAACACATAAAGGTTTATCACATTCATATAATTCACATATTTCTGCCGGAATTTTGGCAGCATAACGGATCAAGTCCGCTTCCCCATGAATAGTGTCAGCCAACCAGTACATCAATTTATCACAAAGAACACAACATCACATTTATATTCCAACATTAAACTCATATCAACATCAAATTCATTAAGGCAGTATTCCTGCCTCAACATATTCAACCAACCCGGTTTTTATAATTCAAGCCATAATTTCTATTTAACTCATTTGGACCTCAAATTTGGTATGTTAAATTGTTATGTGTCTATTTTCTAACCTCTTTGGTCCCATCTAATTTTGATATCTACAACTCAAGATATATAGATTTTATCTCGGCCTGCCCAATGGCTAGCCAGAATCAGGCAACTAAAAGTAAAAATCCATTAAAAATCAAAAACTGATTCAAATTACACAAAATTGGACTCATATTAAAGTTTAACAGGGTAAAGTTTCATTTGTAAAAAGTTCCATTCTATTTGGCTTAGTAGGACTCGAGTTATAAGCCCCGAATTCTGACCTTGCTAAACTACCCTGTTCTGGCCCGGTTTGGACATAGGGTAACCTTCTTGGATCACTGGGAGCAACTGGGACCTTATCTAAGTCTGAAATTTTTATGGGATATTCTTCTATGTGTAAGCTTTCTAAAAAAGATCGTTCCACTCATTTTGAAGTAGTATGGGGCGAGTTCTACGCTGAACAACCCAGTCTGCCCAGAATCAGAGTCAAAACCCTATGTCAAAATTCAAAAATTCATATCTCCCTCAATTCTAATCCAAAAGTGTTATATGATATGTCTATGGAAAGCCCTAGATGTCTAGTTTTATATAAAAATGGTTCCACCCAATTTAATCGGATGTAGGTGGAGCTGTACACTCCGCCGTACAGACTGCCGAGGGTTTTTGGTTCTCTAACCCATCAGCTCTTCCTATTTTCATGCTTTCTTGCTTCCACTTCGGTTTTAATCAAACAAATAGCCCAAAACCAATCACATATCATCATAAACATTCATTTAACACATCAAAGAAGGTGAAAATAATTCAAGCTCAGCCAGCCAAGGCCACAGAACTGAAGCAAGAATCAAAACTCCTACCTTTGTTCCAAGTGATTTTGCTGGATTTTGAAGGCTTGGATGAGCAAAGCTTGAAGTGGCTTGATGTTGGCTGGAGTTTGGTGTATGAAGAAGAGAGAAAGAGAGAGCTGAAAGGAAGGAGAAAAGTGGCACTGGAAAAGGGGTCAGAATGGGTGAAAGAGAAGTAGAAAAATCTGATGGAAGGAGCGGTGTTTAGGTGACTTTGTCTTGGATTTGATTGGTCTAAAATGCTTGGCTGAAATTCAGCCAAGCTTCTCCTTGAAGTGTGGCTTTGTTGCGCCACTTTTGGGTGGTAAGTGGCTGAGTTATCAGCCACTAAAAACAGGGTTTAAAGCTCGAAATTCTATTGGTCCGGTTCCGATAGTTTAAAACACCGTAATGTTACCGATTTCCTTTAAATCGGTAAATCGGTTTTCAAGAAATTTGTGAAGTCTTATATGTTTCTATTCTAATTATTTCTAATTCTAACTCTCTAATTAGCATCCAATCAATACCTAATTAATCCTTAATTAACTTCTATTTAACTTATGCATTAAAATCGAATAAATCGATTAATGATGTAAATTAAACGTTTTACAAATTGATGGCCATTCTGTTTTCTATTTTTCATGGCTAATGGTATTTTCATAATTATGGATAAGTCTAGGGGCATCCCATGTCATTTCACATATAGATACCTCCGTGGCTCAATCGGCCGAGGTTTAGGTTTCTACATTTTCGCTACGTGATTCTGCTTCATTTAAAATCTTATTTTACTAATCCTGTTAATATAGAGACCTAAATGTCATTTTCTAAAATATTCAGGGGCAAGGCTGTAAATAATATATAAGGACCTAAAGGTCATTTTTTAAAAAGTTCAGGGATAAGATTGTGAATAATAAAAATTTATTTTTATTATTTCCTATTACGTTATATGGGGATGTTACACATATCAAGGATCAAATTCTCTTAATTCATCCAAATGTCAAATCATCATCAAAACACCACAATGGAATCAAAAGGTCTTTTCTTTGGTTGTAATGGGGTTAATGGGGGTTGTAATGTTTCTTAAGAAACAAAGGGAAAAGGAAATATATAAGAGTTTCTTTGAATTCCTAGAAATAGAGGCATAGAAATGATAATGCAAGCATGTTTAAGTCAAAACTCCATAGAACAAACATGAGGGTCAATTTTTTTTGGTGTGGACCCTTCCTTCACCTTTCTTTACTCTCGTAACACTACAACATACTTTGAACTTCAACTAAGTTTATTGAACACTTCCTTTGTCTTTCACCATTAGCTTAGTCATTTCATTTACTTGAGTATGATATTCATTGGATGCAACATCTTGAGAATGGTTGATGACAATATTTATTTTGTTTGATTTCAAGGTTGTATATTTTTAGTTCTCTGAAAAATGCTGGAAAGAATACGTGTTTATGGGCATCATCGCTGGAAGCCCTCACGACACTATAACTCGTCCTCTATAGGCCACTTAAAGGTTTAAGGGCTTGTTGCGTATGCTAAATGCAATCGTGATTTCCTACAAAAGTGGATTAGCTTAGGTTTTATTTTAGTCTTACTTGAGGACAAGCAAGGTTCAAGTGTCGAAGAAATTGATAAGTGCATTTTATTCACTTATTTTATATTCTTTTCTATGCTTGTTCGTAGCTTTAATCATGTAAATATAATGTTTTTATTTTACTATTTGTGTTTTGTAGAAAAATAAAGCTTAAGGATGATTTTTGAGCTGAACAAGAGTAAAATGACTCAATTTGGAGCTAATTCAAGAAAATGCTAAGAATTGAGTATTGGACAGCATGAATAGTATGTCTTTCCAAGGGCATAACTTTTTCCTCCGAAGTAAAAATGACATGATTCCACTTGGAAATGAAAGTAAACATCCAGATCTTTAATTTGACACCAAGATCAATCAACAAGTCCAACGGACCAGAAAGGTTGAAGCTGCCAAAGTTGGGCCTGACGCTGACCTGTCACTGCATTCAATACAGTTTTGCTCAATTCAGTTCTCCCTTTATATAAGCCTAAATGGGATGATTCCAGAGCCAAAAATTAAGCCCAAGATGTTAAAATTTCCAATGTTGGCTGAATTACTCTCATCCAAGTCCATTTGGTCAATGAAATTTAGGTGTGAAGCAGAGCTGTCAGAAAAAATCGAAACTATTAGTTTTAATTAATGAATGGTGGGCCAATTGAGTTCAATTCATTTGTGGGTTTTCATTGTCTGATTATAGGTTGTTAAAACTTAATTATCAGAATTATTTCTAATAATCACCAATTCTTTGTGAGAATATAACCTATGAAGCTAGTTTAATATGGAGTTACAATTTGGATGGCTGAGGTTACATTTTGGCAAGGGACCAGCAGCCACAGAGGGAAGGGGAGTAACAAATGAGCATTTTTTCCCTTTCTAGGGAAAAAAATTTCGTGGAGAGACAAAGATGTTTCAGCCACTCATCCTTAGAAACCATAGTTATAATATTGGAGTTGGAGAAGTGACATGTTCATCAATCTTGTAGCTGTGGACAACACTTTTTGCTGCTCTTTAGGGATTTAATTAAGGATAAGAAGAAGAGATAGGTGCTGAATGTAGCATCCCCAAATTTTGTCTAAGCTAATTAGCTCAACGATCCTAGCTAATTAGAGAGGTTAACGATTAACTGAGGATTAATCGGCTAATCTCGATGAGCAAAAGCTTAGTAAATTGAGTCAAGTCAATAATTGAATCATAACGTACTAAATATTTTAATTAAAACCTAATTATTCGAACCTCATTAATTCGTAACTTAGAAATATAATTAAGCTAATCCAATCTTAGTAATTAAGTACAAGACAATTGTTCTACCTTAATCGATTGAGATAGATCAATTCTTACACCCTAATTACATAATTCATAAGAGCAATTCTTTTAGAGGAAAACATTTTAAAAGTGCAATTAATTGAAATCAGTTAAAGAGCAATTTAACTAATCAAATTGATTAATAACTTAGGTAATTCTAATAGCTTTGGAGATTTAAAAATTTCTCCTAATTGATGCACCAAATTTCGGCTAAGGACAAGAGCAAAATCCAACCATCCATTTGCCTTCTCATCATGTACTCTTTGATCAAGGGTCTATGTTAGTAGTATCTCTTTAGTCAAGACAAGAGAAGTACCTTCCTCCCTTAAGATTATGCCACTTGGAGTGATCATATTCACCCAAGCCAATCCCAAGAGTGGTCATGCCTTTAACCATTTGAAAAACACTAAATGGTCTTTACCCAAGTGCCAAGACTCAAAGGAAACACAACTCCCTCTTTTACCCCAAGGTTCCCCCACTCTCTTGCTTGTTGCAAGAAGCAAAATCACACTCTTCCCCCTCAATTTGTGCTAATCAACCCCATATCTCTTCCCTTCGTTTCATTTTTCATTTCCTCTCTCAAGACACAAAGCTCTCTCCTCTGTCCAAGTCTCATCCTCACCCTCTTGTTCATCCAACCTTCTTTATTTTTCTTCCAATCTCCTTATTATTTCCTACCTCATTTCCATCACCACCCTCATAATCCCTTCAAGGACCACCATTTTGGTCCTTGGAGAAACAAGACAACCCATACACAAGCTCCATTTCTAAGCTTTCAAGGAGGGAGGCCCTCTTTAACTTTCTCCACACTCCAAACTCTTCAAGGAGCTTTCTTTGGTATCTAACCTCTCTCTCTTCTATGTTTTTCAAGCTCTAGAACTCCGAATCTCTCCATAGCTAGATGGTTTTATGACTTGCTCTAAAGGCCTCATAGCCATGCTTTCATTATAAGAAGTTGTTTGTGATTTTTGCTCTTTTCTTGGAAAATGACTTGTTATGTATTTATTCTTATTTTGAACCAAACTTTTTTAGAGCTCAAAATATTGATTTTTCATCAAGATCTCAAAGTATAAAAGTGGTTTGGAAGAGAAAAGTGGTCACTTGAAGAAAAGACTTAATATTTTTACAAGAAAACCCATTGAAACCAAAACTATTGAAGCTGAAAAATTCTGACAGTCTATATAGTATGACTAATAACTATTTCAATATAACTCCAAATGGAACGAAACTAATTTTAAATGAAAATAGACTCATAGAGCTTTTTATACATATAAAATACATGAAATTGGCTTTAAAATGAGAAAGATATGAATTTTCAAAATGTGTTGTTCCTAGATGTGTTTCTGTTCAGGCAATATGTAATAAAATCTTAATAACTCAAGTTATACAAAACATTTTTGAGTGGGACCAAATTTTTGAGAAAGCTAAGACATAAGGAACATCGCCATAAAATAGTTTTGGCAGATTCCTTGTGAGGAACTAGCAGTAATGTTTAAAAGTCACTGTACCAAGAATAAACTTAAAAGCTAAGCAATCAGAATAAAATGTGCATATCTCAAGTTACAAAATGAATTTTTGAGTGGGGTTTCTTTTGTTTCAAAATAGACTCAGAGTGGGGCTTCTTTTGTTCAACTCAAGATTGTAAAAGATGAAATTATGGCAAATTTTTGAAGTTACTGACCCACTATAAAAGTAAAACTGGTTATGGTTAAGTTTTAAAGGTTAATGAGAAATAAGCTTAAAGACATTAAGACCCTTACATTAAGATATTAGAAAACTTTCATAATTCAACTTAAAAATTTCAAAAAGGATAATAGGCAAAATTGGCCTTATCCCTAATAAAAGAATTTTCACAAGAGGCAACCTCAATTAAAAGCTTGCACCAAATTTATTAAGCTAAGCTCATAAGACTTTGTGTGATATGTATGCCTCTATGTGTCAATATGATGACAATGATATGATGATGATCATGATGATGATGATATGATATGATATGATGATGATAAGGATGACAATGATATGATAATGATGATTATGATAGTGATATGATGATGATAAGGATGATAATGATATGATGATGATATGATAACGAATGATGATGATATGAATATGATATATTGATGATATGATGCTTAATGATATGCGATAAAAGAATTACATTTGGGGACGGCGATACGTAATGCCTAAATATGGAAAAGAATTAAAATAATTTTGCATCATAAGCTTTAATAAGAAGAGAATGAACTAAGGGTGTGATCCTTCAAAAGGGAAGGTGACCCAAACTAAGCTCCCCTCACCCATGACTCACATGAGGCATGGCATCGACCCAATTAGTGTGAGTATAGGAGATAGGGCTTACACGAGGCATGGCATGACCCAGCTAGTGTAAGTACCAAAAATTTATGGTGGTGACGGCCACGGTATGAGCTCATTATCACTTATGTTTAGTGGGTGAAAAGAAAAAAGACTTAAGATAAAGTCAAGAAAAGAAAAGGGACTTCGGTCCAAACCCTTGAAGGGAAGAAGTTACGAGAAGCTTATAGCATAGCCATATATGTTTCATGTAATTATAGTTGTTCCTATGCTTGTTATGATATAAATGATCAGAGGACATGTTAAAATTGAATCTGCTTTGGATGGCTATATTTTCGAAAATCTAAGAATTGGACCTTATGCATGCTCACTATTTTCATTCATAAAACTGAAGTAGCTGGGACGATGACGAAGACACTTTAGTGTCAGTGTTGAGTCCTACTGAGAAATCTTATTTCTCATCTAGTTACTTTTCCGTATCGTCACCAGAATGTTTTCACCCTTTAGTGTTGGGCAACTTTGCTTTCACCCTTTAGTTTGCACATGTTTTCTTTCTTTCTTAACTCATGTCCTGTATTCTTCAATTTGTGATATGGTTTTCTTTAGAATGTTAGGCTAAGTTATTTTTATGATTATGGGTAAACTTTGAACCCTAAATTATCATGTAATTAAATTGATTTTAGACCTCTATTTTCTTGAGAGTTGATTATATTCTCCTACTCACTTCATGATTATGATAGTAATGTGACATGTTTGGATTGGCCACCCTTATATTTCATGTTATGGCTGATTGCTAGATTTAGGATTATGATGTTCATTATGCTTTATCCATATGTAGTAACTTGTGTGCAAACTTAATGGTCAAGTTTTGATTGTATGCAAGGGAGAATATGACCTAAGTCACTTAGTCCTATGTTAGAGACCAAAACTTAAATCAATTTGTCCTTCTAGTTGCAATTGTTAATTGAACTTAGTGGATTGTCCGTATGTCAATTAATGATTAGAATAGGTTAATGGATGTTCCTTAATCTATTTAAAAGAAGGTAGGTAATAGAATATTTCATTGCCTAAGATTGGTAACTATAAAAGGAGAATTGGAGGCTGAAATTGAGAACTAATTGCATGATATAATTTCGTAGGGAAAAGGGATCCCATAACTAGTTTTAATTGATTTCAACAAAACAGCATCATTTGCTCTTTTTTTTTATTTCATGTAATTTTTTTATATAGTTTTTGTTTGATTTATAGAAACAACAAAACCCTCCCATTTTGTGTTACTTTGTCTTTTTAGAGTTCATTAAAATCAGAATCTAAAATAGCGAAATAATTAAATTAATTCAATTCCTCATGGATCGACCCTTTGCTCATTACTAAACTAATTTTTCCTAAACCAAGCAAAGGATTTTAATTTGGTAGTTTAACGACATATCACAATCCATCTTCTAAGATGAGAAAGGTTGTGTGACCTTCTGAAGGAGCTGAAAGAAGAACAGAACAGCTAGTTAGTCAACCTGCTAACTTACCATTGATTCCCTTGAATCAAGAAGGATTATTGGTTCAAAGAGTTGAGACTACACCAGAAAGAATAGAGCCAAAAAAGACATTTGTTCTGGTAGCAGAACCAAATATGAAGCTGCTGTTGCTAAATCTGAGATTGCACCCTTGAACACTCGAATGCCACAACCAACGACTATCATAGTCTCTTAAGAGCTTTTTTCTACTCTTGTTACTACACAGACACTGTTGCTACTGACCTCAACACCCAAATATGACAAAACAGCTACTCTTGCTATTTCTGAGCCTCAACAATCCTCAGCTAGTCACAACCATCACATTGAAAAACTGCCTTGTAGAGACCCTTCATTTGCTAAAGTTTTTCCAAATGTTGCTGAAGTCCAAATGGATCTACTCCTAGCCAATCAATATACTATCATCACCAATCAAGCAGAATTTCAAATTCATCAGCAAAGGTTGGACAAGATGGAGAATCTTCTATTGTAGATTTTAAAGACAATTCAGAAAGCAAAAGGCAATGAGTGATGGCTCTTCTATGATCCCATATGTTCAATTTTTTTGATGATGTCAAAGGGGGAGAAGGAAAGATATTTCAAGAAAAACTTAAGCTAAAGGGGAGCATGGATACATTAGTCTTAGGACTCAAATTTTTTTGGCATTCTAGAGACATTTCATCTTTTTTCTTTTTCTTTATATATTTTTGAACAATTTATCATATGATTGTGGATAGCATTATAGTTTAGTTATATTTATTATCTCTTTAATAATTATGCTTTAATATCCTTTTATCTAGTCTTTTCAGCTAGTGTAACTACATAATTTGTGAGTCATTGAATGCTTTGATATCATGGTTAATTTCTTCTCTTTCAACTAATTGAAATGATATTTGCTTGTTTACACTGTTACAAAATCATAAAATCTATATGGATACATTTTTTTTTTTATGTTGTTACTTTCTACATAACTGCTCTAACTATCTGCATCTTACTTGAACTATCTGAACCCTTGTTCTGATATGTTTAAATACTTTCTTATGCTAAAGTGATAATTTTATATGTCATAAGAATCCTATGCACTCGTACAAAGAATATACTCAAAACCTTCTGGTTTGAAAAGGGATTCAATTTTTTTTCTGAAGTTTTTCGATATCATGATTGTCCCTACACTTTTTAGAAAGTAACTTACTTCGAACAACAAATCGTGCTCTTTTGAAATAATTTTTTGTTAATAAGAACTTTTCTTAAATATTGATTTGCCATCATTAAAAAAGGGGAAATTATAAGTTCTAATGCCCAATTGAAACAGTATCTCAACTTTAGACATTTCAAGTTTTATAGGATTTGATGGATATCAAATCAAGCTTTAAGTAAATCTCTTGAATTGAAAATGATTTGTTAAACATATCCTTTTGTGAGCAAAACAATATGCTTCAAAGCTAAATTGTTCATCATATAAAACAAAGTGTCAAAATTTGTGATACATTTTTCAAATGTGATTATAGTGGATCTATCACTTTGTGTCCCAGATGTTTACTCACTTAGGAACAAAATAGAAAGTTTAGAAGGATAGTGGTAAAGCACAAGAAAGGAAAAGCATGCCATGAGAAGGGTTACATCTCATTTCAAAAAGATGACTTGATCTCGAAGGGTGAATTCTCAAGAAATATCTCACCACTAAAGCTTCTTTTATATGCTTCCATGAGAAGTTCAAAATGTCAAATATGATTTGACAAGTTGCAATGAAAGTGCTGACAAGTTTGAAAAGTTGGTGAAGACTTCAATGGCTACTTTCCCTTTTCTATGTTATCTTAACTTGTTGAAAAAGAAAGTTGTACCCTCTCTTTCTAGTCATAGACTAGTGGATCATAGCAGCACAAGGCTCAAGATCTGCAAGCTTCAACGGTAACATCTCAGGTCTATATAAAGCTGGAATACGAAGAACAGGATAGAGACGTTGTTCAAATTTTTAAAATTAGTAACTATTTCATATCTTCATCTTTTTTGACTTTCAAATCTTCCAAAAAGTTACTTGTTGTAACTTTTGTATTAAAATCTTCTCTATAGATGTGTAATAGATAACATTCTTATTTTGAGAATATAGAGAAGTCACTCACTATACCTCTATGATCTATGCTCTATATAGAATTGTTAGTGCGAGTGTAAACACAAAATTTTCAAAAATCTCTTGTAACCAAACCCAATAGTGGTCATAGCGAGCTTGGAGAAGCTAGGACAAAAACTAATCTGTTGTGAAAGCTTGGAGAGGCCAGAGAAAGACTACTTACCTTTAAAAGCCTAGAAAGGCTTGTAAAAAGAAAACTCTTGGTATAAAAATCTCAACGAGGAGTTGGGCACTAGATGTAGGCATTGGTTTGGCCGAACTAGGATAAATCTCCTTGTGTGATCCTTCTATCTTTCTCCTTTTACTTGCAGTATTTATTTCATTCTTAGATTTGTGCAATATTTAAATCACTTAAGTAATCTTTTATAACGCAAAACATTTTTTCGAACTACTGTTTCCATATTCCAAGTTTAGAACTGGAGAAAATTGCTTTGTAAAAAGCTTTCAGGTTTAAGAAATACTCGTGAAGATATGATTCAACCCCCCTTCTCGTGTCATCTTTTCCAACAACAACTTTCAAACTATTCCAACTTAGGACACAAAGCACAAAATTCTTGCTTCCTTGCCCCATGAAATTTCAACCAGCCTCTCCCCCTTGACAACCTCTATTTCTTCTTCATGTTTGTTATCTTATTCCACCTATTCACCCTCACCCAAAGAACCTTGTGATCTTGGCTCCGGATGCTCAAATCTTTCACTCTTTTATTGTGAATCTCCAAGAAACCATAGAACAAACTCATAAACTCCCTTTATTTGAGTCATCCAACCTCAGCTACTAAGAAGAAATCATCATCATCATCATCTTGGAAACTTTAATTGTAATATCCACCATGAGTTCCGACCTCCGAATTGATTTCCAAGTTGGACACGAGTTCTGATCTCCGAATTTATTTTTCGTTTCTATCGATGTTCCCAAGTTTGAGCTTAGGACCAACTTCTGAGATTGAATTGAGTTTTGAGGTTATATAAGTTCCGACTTCCTGGTGCATAAGGTTAATGTTTTGACTCCTAACTTCCGGGGTTGTTAATCGATCTCCGAGATTGATCCTAGACCGAGTTTTAGAATTAAGTGTAATAAGAGTTTTAAAGCGTCCTTGTTATCGATTTCCTAGATGTAGGTATAAGGTTTTATGTTCTGGTACTAACTTCCAAGTTCATGTTGAAGATCCTCGACTTCCGAGTTTAAGTATTTTAGGTTTCATATTCTTGTCCTTGACTTTCAATTTTAAGGTGATTTGTTTGCTGCGTGATTTCCGATCTCCGACTTTAAGCCACAATTAGTCTTCCAAGACTTTTGTGTTTCCTAAGTTCCGAGTTCCACATTAGGTATAAAATGGACATGGGTTCTGATATCCGAATGAATCTCCAAGTTCAAATAAAATGGACATGAGCTCCGACTTTAAGTAGAATGGAGGCGAGTTCCGATTTCATACAGAATGAAAGCAAATTCCAATTTTAAGCAAAATGGAGAATAATTTGTAGCCACAAAAGAAGGGAAACATGGCCAAACTTTACCCACAAAACTTCAGCCAACCAAAACTCACAAAGCCAACTATCTCTTCAATGCTTAAATCAGATTTTTCTCCCTTATTTCTTGTTGATTTGCGCTACTCTCTCCATGCTTCAGTCTTCTTCTTCTCTTCTCCTCTTAACCAAGTCCATCAAACCTTCAAGTTTGATAAGGTTCCATCAATCCAAACTCCAAAACATAGCAAAATCACATATAAAGAGGTAGAGGTTCAATTTTGTTCTTATTATTCTGATTGTGGGTGGCTGATTTTGGCTTTGTCTTCTCACTTCTTGATGTGATTAGTAATGAATACAATGATCTTTGGCTGTTTTTGTGTTTAAATTGATTAAGGAATAGAAAAGGGTGAGAATAGGAAGATGTGAGGGGCTGGGAGACCAAATTACCTCGGCAGTCTATTTGGCGGAGTGTACGGGTCTGCTTATAGCCATTCAAATTTGATGAACTATTTTTATATGAAACTAGACATTCAGCGCTTTCCATACGTGTATCATATAAGGCCATTGGATTAGTATTGAGAGAGATATGAATTTTGGAAGTTTGACCTAGGTTTTTGAGTTTGATTCTACGCAGACTGGGTTGTTTGGGCCAAAAATGAAACCAACTTTTTAGAAAGCTTACATATAAGAGAACATCCCATAAAAATTTCAGAGTTAGATACTATCCCGTTTGCTCCCAGTGGTTCGAAGAATTTGCCTTATGTCCAAACTGAGCCAAAATAGGGTGGTTCAAGAAAGTGAAATTTCGGGGCTTATAACTCAAGCTCTACTAAAGTAAATGAAATGGAACTTATTGCAAATGAAAGCTTGTTCTGTTAGCTTTAATAGGATGCCAATTTCGTATGATTTGAGTTGGTTTTTGATTTTTAGTGGATTTTTAATTTTAAGTGTGTAATTCTGGCCAGTCTCAGGGTAGGCCGGGATGAAACTTAAATAACTTGAGCTATACTTATCAAAATTAGATGGGACTAAAGAGGTTTGAAAATAGATACATAATATTCTAACATATCCAAATTGAGGTCAAGATGAGTTAATGAAAGTGTAGCCTGATTTACAAAAATCGGGTTGAATGCAAGTGTTGAGACAGCAACCATGTTTTAATTACAATGATTGTGCCATGAATTTGATATGTGAAATATGAATAAAATGTTATGAGTTCTCTAAAAAATTGGTGTTTTGAGTACTGGCATTATTCATGGAAAAGCGAACATGTTCCGTTATGTTGCCGAAAATTCGATAAAGCCTATGCATGAGTTATGAAACGCATTCACATACATGAGCATTTTTCAAGAGATTCACAAAGGTTATGCTATGATAAGAATTCCATGATACTTGGGCTAGCCCTAGATTTAAAGTTGAGGGGAATAGATCAGTGGGAAGGTCGAGAAAAGTAAACTCGACATTCCTATATAGGAACCAGCTCGATCCTGAAAAGCAGACTATTACCCAGGAGTCTGAATGGCCAAGAACTCCTAAGGGACCAAGAAATGGAAAAGTTGTGAAGATAACTTCAAGAATGAGTTTTGCATGATCACATTAAATAGTCATTATAAGTTGATTACAGTTTGACTGTTATGTTTTCTTACTACTGTAAGTTCATTTATTCTACTTATTATTCTATTTCTTATACTGTCCTAAGTAAAATAGAATCTTGCCTCGGACCAGACACTTTCTTAAACTTATTAAATATGGATAGTTCAATTTGATCCCTTGTTTTCATAATTAAATAAAAACCGATGCAACTGAGAATGAATGTGACACAGTGGAATACCATACGTGAACCCTACTAAGAATTTATTTAAATTCTCACCTCACTTTATATTTTCGCATCATTCTCAGGCATTGGTGATGGACTCGACAGCCACCCTATTTATTGAGATTCCCAACCTGCAGCTCCTCCATGATCCCATAGTGGATTTGCTATATATAGCCGGATTCTACAATTTCCGTTTCTACCTTTTTAGTAATAGAAATTTTGCTGTTCCCCTATTCTACCTTGCTTTTGACCCTGCCGCTCCATATTTTTGCGGTCCCATTGCATATGGTACACCCTCCTCTAGCACCTCCAGTGCCCATAGCACCTGCCGCACCTACCAGTTCTCCACCCGAGTCACCTCTGTAGATGGTTCTAAACATTCCACTCAATTCTGAGAACGATCCTTCGGAGGCTACTGGCTCATCATCCTCCTCCTCGGGACCCAGTATGGACTACTTCCCAGCCCAGCCTGGTGTGGCCAATGGCTACCTGACCAAGTAGGTCCTGACCGAGAGTTCTATTGTATAGCATAGCCCTCTTTTGGCAGTGTGTAGCATTGGGTCATGACTTAGTCGCATGTATATCGGTTAGTTTGGAATGTCCTCTGAGGACCCCATAGGATCAATTTGACTGACACGGCCCTTCTTTTTGGTACACCGGCCCTACTTATGTATCCTATTTTACACTTGTACATAAACTGAAGCGTTGGCTTCTAACCTATCTATCTATCTATCTATATATATATATATATATATATATATATATATATATATAGGTATAGTTAATGATGTATTACCTGCCTGTATCTTTTCTGTTAAATTTTGTCATGTTCAGCGATGTTAATCACAGTTATTATATCCAACGCGCCATTTCACCTGTTTAAAAAGAAAAAAAAAAAAAAAAGAGAGATGTGACATGATATATAAATAGTAAGCAGAGTATTAACACAGTAACACAATCTACTTAATTTCATGCTATGACTTAAGCATGACATTAAATTGGTTGGGTGTTACACTAGTAAAGAAAAACCATCAATAACTCAAAGTTTACAAGCTACAAGTGTTGTCTTAAGTAGGATTTCTTAGATTAATTGATTCCTATGGATTATATGACTATTAGGTTTTCTTATGTTATACTTTCTTTGATGATATTTGATGTTAATATGACTTGTTTTGAGTGATTTAAGACAAGAATTATTGGCTTGGGGGTTAACATTTGATCAAATACTAAGAGAACTCACAAATAGGAATGTTGTGAGATAAATCCTAAAGGAACCATTCATACAATGAACGGTGTTTCTCCACCTGAAGGTATCAAATTCGAGTGTTTCCACTCAATACGGTTTTATTTAAAACTAGACTTTTAGAGCTTTTCAACCATGCAAATAATAGGTTCATTTGATTAAAATGAGAGAGTTTTGATTTTTAGAAATACGGTGTTGAAATTCATTCATTGTCCATACTAGTATGTGTTGTGAAGGGCATAACTTACCCTATACAACTTCAAATTGAGTGCAATCAATTTTTTTAGAAATTAATACATAGGAGATTATTCCATAAAAGTTTTAGAGTTAGAGAATAAGTAGATTTCCCTATTAATTCCTCAAACTTACTTTATGCTCTGTTCTGGTTAATATAGGGTAGTCTACTTGAAGAGCACATAACTTAAGCTCTAGTTAACCAATGAAGATGAAACTTGATGGAATTGAAAGGGAATCCAATTAGCTACAATTTCGTATAAAATTTGAATAAAAATAATAAAAGATGGAACTTTAGTGAATTTCTAAAATTAGATGTCCAACTCTATCTTGAAATAAGGTAACCTTGAATAAAACTTTAATAACTCAACCTATACACATCAAACTTAGTAGGAGCATAGAGATTTAAAACTAGACTAATAAGGCTACAACATTCTAAATTTTCAGATTAAAATGACTTGAAAAGAAATTATAGTGCAATTTACAAGAATAAGATAGAGGTGAAGAATTTAAAATGAATTGACAACTTTAAGAATTAGAAACCCTATAAGCCATAAGAAGCTAACAGCTAAATTATGGATTTAATTTATGATATGAGGTGATATTGAGATATGAATATGATGCTTCTATTTATTATGATTGGCTAACAGAAATTATAATGTCTATATACTGAGAAGTCCTCTATTTTTAACTGTGATGCTGCTGGATTTTTGACAGAATTATATGTAATATGCGTCTTGAGCTAGAAGTTCCTCAAGCATGTGCATCCATGAAAGAATATAAACAGGCATGATGTTGATCCTTTCACTTGGAGGCAGTTATTTGGATCCTTCCCTGTGAAGGCAACTAAAACTATGAGATCCTTTTACTTCGAGGCATGTAGCCAGATGAGATCCCTCAAATTAGAGGCACGTCTAAGATTGCATCTTGAGTAAGTATAAAGATTGCACTATAAGGATAGGGACACGTAACGCACAAGTATAGGACCAAGCAGACATCCCAGGGACAATGATACGTAATGCGTAGGCATGTTAAGTAAAGAAAGTTAAATAAAGACAAGTATACTGGCATGATTACATGATGTATGCATTTGCACATGCATAAATTATATTTTGTTTTTTTACTGCCATGAAACTGCTTTCCTAATTGTCAAGTAGGTGAATAAAATTAACTTGCTTTGAAAGGACATTTTTGAACTTTCTAAAATGAAATTTTTAGTTCATATGGCATGATCACTTTTTCATAATAAACTGAAGCAGCTGGAGATAATGACGATAACATTATATGTGGTAGTCTAGGAAATCCTACTGAGAATTTGTAATTCTCACCCCTATGTATATTTTTGTGTTATCTCCAAATAGCTCAAAAGATATTGAGGATAGTCATCTTGATCAAGGTTGATTGAAATGTTGAAGACGGCCGAAGGTTGCTGTCAGACAAAGTCCATTTATGTAACAATAACAAGTCCTATATATGATACTATGACTTAAGCATGGTACTATGCTTGGGAGGGTGTTACACTTCAGCCAATAGACAAGGAAACAAGAACTAGTGAAAGGATTGACAATATACTTGTTATTATTTCTGTTGATTATAGTGTTTGTATAACTATTTCATTACTATCATTATTATGGTGTACTTTTATCTTGCTTGACACTAATGAATGGTTAGAAATAATAATTTATCTTATTGGCTATCTGTGACTGATTATGCATCATTTTGCTGCTAAATGTTCTACTAATTGGTCATGTGATATGTTTACTTTGCTATGTATTATGCATATTGCTGCATTCCTGCTTTCATTCTTAGCATTTTTTGGGATGATGCGGGACTTCCTTGGGAAAATTACCTTATTGGAAGACTTTTCTCACCCTTTTTACTTTGGTGTTTCCAGATGGCACAGGTCATTCTCAACATCGAGATGGATGTGGCCTTTGAGCCAAATGTGCCAATAATAGGATCTTATTGCATATTTTAGATCATACACTTGTTATTACTATTATTAATGACTAGATCTTAAAATGCCATGATGTAGCATAAGACACCTTTTTGGCGTCTTCATCTGACAAGTTTGATTTTCAGGTTTGCTGGGCTGTACATGGGTCAGGTGGGGATAATTAGTAGTAGTACAAGCATCCTATCCCCTGTTAAATTTTGGGCTATATATTTTGGATGGATACTTGTATATTTTATGACATAATATTATTGCTATATGCTTTCTGTAAATGGTGGTTGTTCTTAACTATGGAATTTACTGACTAGTATGTGGTAGTATTTCTTCTGTAACATCCCCACTTTACTTAATATAGTGTAATAAGAATTTTGATTTATTTCACTTACGTAGTGTGAGAATTTCTCAAACAGCATAATACTATGATGATCCTCACACTGAGAACTATAGGACGATACGACACTGCTGTTGAAATTACGGCACTCCTGTGTAACATCCTCAATTTTGTCTAAGCTAATTAGCTCAGTGATCCTGGCTAATTAGAGAGGTTAACGATTAACTGAGGACTAATCGGCTAATTTCGATGAGTAAGAGCTTAGTAAATTGAGTCAAGTCAATAATTGAATCATAACGTACTAAATGTTTCTTTTAATTAAAACCTAATTATTCGAACCTCATTAATTAACTTAGAAATATAATTCAGCTAATCCAATCTTATTAATTAAGTACAAGATGATTGTTCTACCTTACCAATTGAGATAGATTAATTCTTACATCCTAATTACATAATTCATAAGAGTAATTCTTTTAGAGAAAAACATCTTAAAAGTGTAATTAACCGAAATCAGTTAAAGAGCAATTTAACTAATCAAATTGAATTAACAACTTAGGTAATTCTAATAACTTTGAAAATTTAAAAATTTCTCCCAGTTGATGCACCAAATTTCGGCCAAGGACAAGAGCAAAATCCAGCCATCCGTTTGTCTTCTCATCATGCACTTTTAGATCAAGGGTCTATGTTAGTAGCATCTCTTTAGTCAAGACAAGAGAAGTGCCTTCCTCCCTTAGAATTATGCCACTTGGAGTGATCTTATTCAATCAAGCCAATCCCAAGAGTGGTCATGCCTTTAACCACTTGAAAAACACTGAATGGTCTTTACCCAAATGCCAAGACTCAAGGAAAACACAACCCACCTTTTTACCCCAAGGTTCCTAGCTTTCTTGCTTGAAAAAGAAGTTAAACTCTCCTACTTCCTCTTGCTTATTGGAGAAGCAAAACACATCAGCCTCCCTCACCCATTTTTGCACCAACTACCCCCTCCCCCACTCCCTCATTTGTGATTTTCATCGTCTCACTACAAGCCTAAGCTCTCACTTCTCTCTAAGCCTCATTCTAACTCTTCTACTCTTCCAATTCCTCTTGTTCTTCTTCCTACTTTCACACCCCATCCAACTCTCTTTCCTTTCCTTACCCTCACAAGCCCTTCAAGGACCACCCTCCTTGGTTCTTGAGGAATGAAAACAAACACTCACTTAGCCCATTATCAAGCTTAAGAAAGAGGAGGCCATCTCCAACCATTTTCACTCTTCAAGCTTTCAAGAAACCCATTTGGTAGTGACTCTAACCCCTCTTTCTTCTATATTTTTCAAGCTCTAGAACTCCTAAACTCTCCATAGCTAGGTGGTTTTAGAACTTTCTCTAGAGGTCTCATGGCCATGCTTTCATTATAAGAAGTTGTTTGTGATTTTGCTCTTCTTTTGGAAAATGACTTTCGTTGTGCATTTTGTTTTATGTTGAAGCCAACTTTTTAGAATTCAAAATATTGATTTTTACCAAGATCTGAAAGTATAAAAGTGGTTTGGAAATGTAAAGTGGTCACTTGAGGAAAAAACTTAATGTTTTTATAATAAAACTCATTGAAATCAAAATTGTTGAAGCTGGAAAATCTGGCAGTCTCTATGGTGTGACTAATAACTTTTTCAATATAACTTCAAATGCAACGAAACTAATTTTAAATGAAAACAGACTCACAGAGATTTTTATACATATAAAATACGTAAACTTTGGCCTTAAAATGAGAGATATGAATTTTCAAAGTGGGCTATTCCCATATATGTTTCTGTTCGGGCAATCTGTACTAAAACATCCATAACTCGAGTTATACAGAACATTTTTGAGTGGAATTAAGTTTGTTAGAAAGGTAAGACATAGAGGAACATCTCTATAAAACAGTTTTATCAGATTCCTTATGAGGAACTCCCAATAAAGTTTAAAAGTCACTGTACCGAAAATAAACTTAAAAACTGAATAATTAGAATAAAATTTGCATATCTCAAGTTAGAAAATGAATTTTTGAATGGGGTTTATTTTGTTTAATCATACCAAAATTCAAAGCAAAAGAATAAAAGCTGAAATTATGGTGAATTTTTGAAGTTACTGCCCCACTATAAAAGTAAAACTAGTTATGGTTAAGTTTAAAGGTTAATGAGGAATAAGCTTAAAGACATTAAGATCCCCAAATTAAGATATTGGAGAACCTTCATAATTCAACTTAAAAGGTTTCAAAAAGATAATAGACAAAATTGACCCTATGCCTAATAAAAGAATTTATACAAGAGACAACCTCAATTAAAAGCTTGCACCAAATTTACTAAGCTAAGCTCATAAGACTTTGTGTGATATATATGCCTCTATGTGTCAATATGATGACAATGATATGATGATGATGATATGATAATGATGACGATGATATGATATGATGATGATGATTATGATAATGATATGGTGACGATATGACAATGAAAGATGATGATATGAATATGATATGTTGATGATATGATACTTAATGATATGCAATAAAGTAATCACATTTGGGGACGGCAATACGTAACACCTAAATGTGGAAAAGAATCAGAATAATTTTGCATCGTAAGCCTTTATAAGAAGAAAATGAACTAAGAGTGTGATCCTTCAGAAGGGAATGTGACCCAAAGTAAGCTCCCCTCACCCACGACTCACATAAGGCATGGCATTGACCTAGCTAGTGTGAGTATAGGGGATAGGGCTTACATGAGGCACGACATGACCCAGCCAGTGTAAGTACTGAAAATTTATGGTGGCGACGGCCACAGTATGAGCTCATTACCACTTATGTTTAGTGGGTGAAAAGAAAAGAAAAAGACTTAAGATAAAGTCAAGTTAAGAAAAGAAAAAGGGACTTCGATCCAAACCCTTGAAGGGAAGAAGTTAGAGAAGCTTACAGTACAGTCATACATGTTTTATGTAATTATAGTTGTTCCTATGCTTGTTATGATATAAATGATCAGAGAATATGTTAAAATTGAATCTGCTTCGGATGGCTATGTTTTCAAAAATTTAAGAATTGGACCTTATGCATGCTCACTGTTTTCATTATAAAACTGAAGTGGCTGGGACGATGACAATGACACTTTCGTGTCGGGTTCGAGTCCTACTGAGAAATCCCATTTCTCACTCTAGTTATTTTCCGCATCGTCACTAGATTCCGATGGCACATCCAATGAAGTAGAGCTTGGAGCCACCGCACTATGAGTGGAAGTATGATAAAGGATGCCAGACGAAGCTGTTTTGGGACTTATAGTGACCGTCGCTCTGCACCTTCACATATTCCTTTTTGAGATAAGCTTTGTCATTTAAGTTTTTATTCAGTATCTAGTATTTGGATCATGGCACAACCATGAGCCTCCTTCGATGTAATGCTAATATATATGTATGTATGTATGTGTGTGTGTGTGTGTATATATATATATATATATATATATATATATATTATGAACCCATATAGATCTAATGATTAGCTATATAATGCAATGCAATGTGTTTGTGAATTACTATTTATTTACCTTTCTCTTGTTTTATGATATTGGGATATGTATTTTATGCAGCACGCTCTTTCTCTATCTATCTTCTCGCTCAAGGCTTTACTTTCCAAAACACTACAAAGCAATAACGTATTTCAAAAAAAAAAATTACCATATTTTCCGCGTAACTTAACTTATAAAAGAAGTTTAGTTTTTCATGAGCATAAGTAACAACTAACAAAACGCCGTAATACAACTTAAGCGTAGTATGGGTTTATTAGGGTGTTACATCCTGCATAGTAAAAAATTAGGAAATGATGAAAATGCCCCTATAGAGTAAAGTTTTGTTATTTATAGAATTGCCCTAGGATTTTTGGTAATTACACTTAGACCTCCAGAACTTTTAGAAAAATTATATTTACGTCCGTGCACCATTAGAATTAGCAGAAAAGGTGTTTAAGTGGAACCGAGTAATATAGCAAAACCGTTGAAATTCAAATCCCTACCAATTGGCCCACAAAGATATCCGAATGTGAAATGATATGTGATACCTCTAGACTTGCCTATAATTACAAAAATGCCATTAGTTATAGAAAATAAAAAATATAGTAGAAATGCTTATAGAAAACAAACAAAAAACACTAAAGGACTTACGTGAGGCCAAAAACTACCCAAAAGACCCAAAAAATTCTAGAAAAATGATAAGTACATTTTGAATATATTCTTGAAGATCAATGCTGTAACACCCTCCTAAGCACAGTACTATGCTTAAGTCACAGTACCATACCCTGAGTATATCTTGTTACTGAGCGGACCTCGTCTGACAAAGAAACTTCAGCCGTGCTTGGAAACTTCTAAAATCATCTGGAGACAACATGGAAATAGGAGTGAGAATTATAAAATTCTCAGTAGGATTCTCTAATCTTCATACATAATGTCATCATGGTCGTCTCCAGTTTGCTTCGGTTTATTTTGAAGATAGATGAACATGCAGCACAAATTGTTTAATTTTACATTTCGAAAAATGTCTTATCCGAAGCAAAGTTCATTTTAATCATACACTTAGCATTTGGGAGAACCCATAAAATCCATTCAAGTATAATACCATGAATAATATCTGTAGCATAGTAAAACGCACACAACATCACTATGCTAGGAACATAACATCTACACATAACTTTACTCATACTTAAATTTATGTTTATACATAAAACTTGCTTTTCTTTCTGCATCTTTCTTTTCTTTTGTCATCATGAAATCTTTACGTGCCACATTCCAGAGTATGATCGCCATGTCATACCCCATCAGAGCGTGATCGCCATGTCACGTTCCTTAGGAATATGGGATCTTCCTTTGGTACTTACATTAACTGGGCCAAGCCATGCCTCATGTAAGTTCTGTCCCCTATATTC
Organism: Pterocarpus santalinus; assembly: GCA_031439595.1. Classification (NCBI taxonomy): domain Eukaryota; kingdom Viridiplantae; phylum Streptophyta; class Magnoliopsida; order Fabales; family Fabaceae; genus Pterocarpus; species Pterocarpus santalinus. The sequence continues at coordinate 34,952,830 of CM062525.1, forward strand.
ACACTAGCTGGGTCGATGCCATGCCTCATGTGAGTGGGGTACCTGCATGAGCTTTAATCTTTAATCTTTATTCTTTAGCTTTTACTTGGCACACCTAGGCGTTACGTATCGCCGTCCCTAGGGTGCAATTATCGCCTTGGGTAGCTGGCCTTGGAGTGAGCTCGTCAGCCTCACCCGTGACTATCGTCACACCGACTCACCCACAAGGGGATCCACTGCCTCTAGGTTGGAGGGACCCAAAGTGCAACTGCCTCCAACATAGAGGGACCCAAGTCTTTAGCTGCCTTCACAAGGAGGGACCCATGTGCAACTGCCTCCAGGTGAAGGGACCCATGTCTTTATCATTTAACTGCCTTCACAGGGAGGGACCTCAATTAACTGCCTCCGAGTGAAGGGACCCACATTTTATCTTATTTAGCTGCCTTCACAAGGAGGGACCTCGAATAACTGCCCCCGAGTGAAGGGACCCATATTCAATATATTTACCTTCTTTCATTCTCATGCATATTCAAGCATAATTATAAAGAATGTACTCATGCATGTACTTCATTTATTTTCATGTATCATTGCACACATGATCTTCACGTACATATTAAGTAGCATTATAAAGGCTCGTAGCCTCTTTACCATTCTACCGACACTCATACATATGCTTCGTTCTTTACTTTCATATATCTCATCTCATACTTATATTATTGAATATAGGGTTCCTATATACCCATTCATACTCTAATTCATCATTACCTGTAAACATTCCTAGTTTTATAGACTTCTGCCGTAAATCCGGCAGCATGACGGATCAGGTCCGTTTCCCCATGAATAGTGCCAGCATTTCACGGACAAATTAGTCAAAGCAACATAATCAACTTAACACACATATAACAATGTCAAGCTGGCAATCCTTAATTCAAACCTTATATGTTCCACTAACACTTGTAAAATTATCATTTTGGCCATTCTGCCAATTCTATTCGGTTCTGCCCGAATCTTGTATATTCCACCTTTATTTCTATTCAACTCATTTAGATCTGAAATTTGGATATGTCATAGCTCTATATGTCTACTTTCTAACCTCTTTGGTCCCATGTCATTCTGATTTACATACTTCAAGATATTCAAATCTTACCTCAACTCGCTCAGTCACTAGCCCGAGTTACACTCCTGGAAGTATAAATTCACTAAAAATAGAAACTAAGCTCAAATCATGCGAAATCGGTCTCATATTAAAGCTAACAGGACAACCTTTCATTTGCCACAAGTTTCTCTCCATTTTCTTAAGTACATCTCGAGATATAAGTCCTGAAAGTTTACTTTTCTGAACTACCCTGTTTTGGCCTAGATTGGACATGGGATAACTTCCTCGAATCACTGGGAACAATTGGGGCCATAACAAACTCGGAATCTTATATTGGGGTGTTCCTCTGTGTGTAAGCTTTCTAACAAAATTGGTTTCACTCGATTTGGAGTTGTATAGGGTGAGTTATACCCTCCTCATGTCACCCTGCTCGGATGAAGATCCTGAACCCTAGGTCAAACTTCAAAAATTCGTATCTCTCTCAATACTAATCCAATAACCTTATATGATATATCTATGGAAAGCCCTGAATGTCTACTTTCATCTAAAAATGGTTTCATCGGATTTGACCGATTGTAGGCGGCGCCGTACACTCCGCCGTACGGACTGCCGTGGACTTCCTCACCAAGACAGCATCTCACTTCTCCACTCCTTCTAATCTTCTCCTTCTAATCATAATTCTGACTCAAAGTCTTCTATTAATTCAATCATAAATTCATCCAATACATCCAATAGTTCATTAAATACGTAAAGAATAGCACAATCTCATACAATCATAGTGTAAGAAATTCAAGAATAGAGCAGAATCCTACCTCTTTGGAGCAAGATTTGGCTAAGTGCTGAAACTTGGAGTTTGGATGAACAAGGCTGGAACTTAGCTTGAGTCTTGGATGTGTGAGCAAGAGAAAAGAGAGCTGATGGAGAAGAGGAAAAGCAACGTGAATAATGGTCTGATTCAAAGGAGGATGGTGTGTTATATAGGCATGAGTGGGAGTTAACTTGGAAGGTTGTGATTGGTTGCCCTCTTTGTATGGTAGAATCACTCTCCACGTCGCCTAAGTGGTAGCGGTTTCGAGCATATTCGAAACGAAATCGGAACTCGCATCCATCCTACTTCAAGCCGGAACTCGTCCATATTACGCTTAAGGTCGGAACTCGTGTCGCTCTTACTTGAGCTTGGAACTGAATCCTAACGTCGGGACTCGTATCAGCTTGTTTGTGTCTTGAGGAAATCTTGCATCAATGTCGGATTCCGGAAGTCGAAAGATTACAATCACATAATTTGAATTCCCAATTCAAACTTCGGAAACCACGCATTAATCGTTTTGAACCTTGTTATCTTAGGTCGGAGGTCGGAACTCATGTAGCGGCAATCCTATAATCTCGGAATAAACTTCGGGAATGTCAATGCTCGATATAAAATCGGAACTCGTGTGACTGAAGGTTTACTCAAGGGTCCGAACTCGTGTCCACTAAAATTGAGCTCAACACTAAGGTCGGAACTCGGGAACGCGAGTCGCATTTCCAAACACAAGACCTTAAAGCTCGGAAGTCGTAATTTATATACTGTATGGTGTTGGTCACTTCGGAAACCGGATATACTTGTCTTGAGGCACGAAGTCGGATCTCATGGAATTACGTTCATGTGTTTGGACTTGAAGGTTAAACTCGGAAATAGTTGGAAATAATCCATACGAGGTCGGAAATCGTGAAAGGTATGAAGTCGAGAATTGGGCAAACATGAACTCGGAACTCGGAAAAATACTCTTATCTGTGTTTCAAAGACTAAGTCGGAAATCGGAATGAATAAGTCCTGAGGACGAAGCCGAACTCGGAAATCGGGATGTTACAAATGCCAATTTTTAGCAAATTTAAAGAATATATACATAATTGCCCAAAAATAACCATATTGGGGTGCATAACGGGCACTGAAAACCTTATAAGACCACTTAAACTTGCAATAAGAAAATATTTTAGTGGAGTTTTGACATTAGACCAAGATTGTAATATCTCGAATAATAGTGCGTATAACTAACACTGTTGAATAATTAAATAGGACCCTTTTCTAGTGTTTTAAGGTTAAGAAAACTTCGCCAGGATGGAAAGATTAGAAAACCAAAGTAGTCACAAAATAGAAAAGCTATTGCTGCGAAACTTAGGGGCAATTCATACAGCAAAGGATATATCTCAACCTATAAAACTCAAATTTAAGTGAAACTAATTTTAGATGACTTGAAGATGAATCCAAACATATAAGTTATAGGTCCATTAGACTTAAAATGAAGGAGTTATAATTTTTAGAAGTAGGTTGTTAGTTAACACCTCTTACCCTGATTAGTGTGTGATGAAATGGGCATAACTTGCCCTATATAACCTCAATTTGAGTGCAACCACTTTTGTTAGAAAGCTAACATATAGGGAGTCACGTCTATAAAATTTTAGAATCAGATCATGAGTACATTATTCCCAATAAATTCTTAAAGTTGACCTAGGCTCTGTTTAGGTTGAAACAAGGCAGCCCAAATGAGGAGCTCATAACTTGGGTTCTACTTACTCAATTAGAGTGAACTTATTGGATTTGAAAGAGGGTCCATATAGGTATCCTGATAGAATTTCAGAACAAAATAATGTAAGATGAATTATTAGTGATTTTCTAAGTTTGAGTGTGCAAGTTTGTCTTGAAACAGGGCAGCCTTGAGTAAAACCTTAATAACTCAAGTTATACACTTTAAAATTTATTGAAACCAAAAAGGTTCAAAAATAGACTTAGGGCTACATTCTATTATATTTTCAAATTAAAATGAATTAAAATGGAATTTTTGTGCAATTTAGAAGTTTCTGGGCCAAATTTAAGGTAGGACAACTTGAGAGTTTCATGACTTAGAGATTTCACAAACCATGAGGAATCATATGGACTGAATATCTATGCAGTTATATACCAAAATGATGTTTTGTTAGCATATTAATTATGATGATCATGATTGCTGTAACTGGCTGATTGATGATTATACTATCTATTTTGGAACCTTTCCTATTTCACCTGTCATGCTGCCAGATTTTCAGCAGAAGTATATAAACTATGTAGCATGATCAAAAGTCTCTCAAGCTTACTCATTCATGAATTTATGATTCCTAATATGATTATGATTCCATATTACTTGGGCCAACCCTGGAATAAATTAAGGGGAATAAGTTGATGTGAGCATCAAGAAAAGTAAAATGATAATCATGTACGAGAATGAGCATAGTCCTGAAAGGTAAGCTATTACCAAGGAGTTTACATGGCCAATTACTCCCAAGGGACCAAATATGGATAACTACAACACAAGTTAAGAAATGGAAGAGTCAAGTGCACTTGCATCATGATTCATTTGCAATTATCTGTGCATAACGTTTAATTGCGTATTGACATGTTGTGATTATGATACAATTTTCTTTTTGTTTAATAAGTGTATAAGTAAAATGAAATTTCCTTCAAATAACCTAGTTTCAAACCTATAAAACTGAAAGCTTTGCTTTAATTTTCCATTTTCCATATTTTTGAAATAAACCAGAGTAGCTGAGAATAATTACGATATCAGTATGTGATAGTCTAAGATATCCTACTGAGAATTTTCAAATTCTCATTCCGTTTGTATGTATCTATGTTATTCTTAGACGATAGCAATGGCAGCGATGGCATTCTTCATTAAAGTACTTGAGTGGCAGTGGCATTATGACCCTGCCTTGGACTCCTTATATTTGACAGCGACCTCTCGTGTGCATTTGTATATATTTTTCCAATGCTCTTTTGTTGTTTCCATTTTGAGCATGTATTTTAGCCCCAAGGCTCCATTTGACGGAATTCTACTGTACATGGATCATTCAATTATAGTACCTCCTCATATGGCTCTGCTAGCTGTTGTAACACCTTAACTCTCTCCACCAGCTTCTCTAGAGAATGATCCCTCAGAGGTAAGTACATTCACCTCCTCCTCTTCCTCTACTCCTAGAGGAGGTTAGCACCTACTTGGTGATGCTGGGACTGTAGACCCTATGGAGAATGGCTTCCTTTCCTGTAAGTCTATTTAGAGGACTTTGGGAATAGACTTTTTGAAAACCATAGTTAGTGTGGGGCTATAAGGCACTATATGTATAGGGTGACCCTCTTTTGGGTATCTCTTTGCATGAGCTTGGACCATAGACTTAGCTTTTGTTCTCCTTTGTTCTAATGCATTCCCACTGACTTTTTGTAGTCATCCCTATGAAGACATGAACTGAGATTGTACTAAAAGACATTGGCCGAATGTATGTTTTGATTGTCCTCTATTTTGTACTCGGGGCTTATATTAGATACATGAGATTATATATATTTTGTGGATGTACTATAAATATTTATTGTAAAGTCATTTCCATGTCTTTATTTTCTTTAGATTCTGGCGTAGTACACTTTATTTTACAAATTCACAACAAATGGTTGTTATGTAAACAAAAGTAAATAATTCGCATTTTTATTGAATTGAACCTTGCAAGAACTAATTATCGTAACAATAATAAAAGTAACTTTACTTATGTAGCAAGCTTCTACATATAACATTATGACTTAAGCATAGTATTATATAGAGAAGGGTGTTACATTTTTAGTATTAGAGCCAAGTTGTCCTAGCAAAAGCCTGAACATTGGCTTGACTGTGCTTCATGCATACTCTAAATCTTTTAGCTATTATTATGCATTGAATCTTATATGTCTAGATAAGACGTAGGGACATAAGTGCATGATTGCTTAATTGTGTGAGCTATTGATTACTAGCACACTGAGCTTAGAACTGAGCCTATTAACTCAATGACTTTTGTTTTTTGTGTTCAAAGATTAATTGTAACATCCCAAACTCTAGTGATAGCCCTACATAGGAAGAAGCTTGGGCCCATAGGCATGGGCAAAATAGTGAATAGGTAACTGTAGAAAAGGAGGGGTGAAATTAGGATTTTTAGATTATAATGGCAAAACTGTAAATAGAGGTTCATAGTCGTCAGAAGGGGTAATAATAGAAAAATCCTGATTTTGGGATTATGTAGGCCCTATGACCCTAGTAGACAACTAAAATAATGTAATAACTTTATAACTGATATTTTCTACGGCTGACTTTAAATAAATGTGTAGTATTACTCGCACCATATATATATAATCTCGGGTAACTCAGAGTACCCACCCGAATTAATACCCAGACACCTTGAATTAATTCTCAAGGGTCTTATGTTATCTCTGGGTATGACAAACCTAGGGAAATAATCCGACAAATTTGTTAGACTTGTTAGGAGAGTAGCCAAGGTAAGTGGCCACAGATAAGCCATATCTCAGGTGGAGTAAATAAGTAGACCCAGGGAAATCACAAACTTACCCGAGAAGCTAAACCAACTTAAAGGGCAAGCTAACACTTCAATTTTTTTCCTTCATTTCCCCTCAAAATTTAGCCATCTCCCCAATTTCCTCTCTATCTCCATCATCTTCTTCCACCACCTCCACGATTGAGCTCCATGCTCAAACTTGAAGGCCTTTTTGGCTTCAAATCCTCTTGCTTCCTTTATAAAAATTAATCCTCATCCTTTTCTCTACAAAACCCCTCCACCAATTTGATGATCAACCATCAAGCGGAGCCTCTCCGCCTTCATGTGAGCTGCTGCCATGGTGAGGAAGGAATTCTATGATGTTGCTTTTGTCTTCCTTGCTTTCATGGTTTCAAGGATTTTGAGGTAAGTAGCTCAAATCCTTAGTTTTGATTGTGTTTGTGGATTGTGTGGTTATTGTGTTCTTATGCATATTATCCTTGGTCCGTGTTCATATGATGATGTTATTGCTCTTTTCTAATGATTTAAGGTAGGAAAACTTGGTTTAAGCTGAAGATTAAACCACAAGAGCAAGATTGAACCAAAATAGAAAAACTGTGAGATAGAAACGTTAAGCATTATTTGTATGATGGAGCCCATAACTCTCCCTATAAAACTCAACCTCAAACAAAACTATTTTTATAGGAAACTAGACTTCAAGAGCAATCAAAGGATATAAATTATAAGACCATTTGATTTAAAATGAATTAGTTATGATTTTTAGAAGTTAGCTATTGGAATTCACTTTCTACCTTGAGCAGTGTGATATGAAGTACATAACTTGCCATATACAATTTCAAATTAAGTGAAACCAATTTTATTAGAAAGCTAATACATATAGAATTATGTCATAAAAATTTCAAAATCAGAAACTAAGTGTTTTTTCCATAGTAATTCGTTGAATTTGACCTATGCTCTATTCGAGTCGAAACAGAGTAGTCCACTTGAAGAGCTCATAACTTGAGCTCTAGTGACCCAATTGGAGTGAAACCTGTGAGGATTTAAAAATGGTTATAATTTGATATAAATTTCGGATAAAAATAATATAGAATGGATTTTTAGTGATTTTCTAAATTTGAATGTACAAGTCTGCCTTAAAATATGGCAACCTTGAGTAAAACTTAAATAACTCAAGCTATGCACCTCGAATCAAGGTAGAACTTAAGAGGTTCAAAAGAAGACTGATAAGGCTATATAAATTTTTAGATTAAAATGAATTAAATGAAATTTTAGTAGAATTTAGAAGATCAAGGTAGAATTGAGGAAATTTTTAGATTTAACTAAGGCTTAATCAACCTAATCTTGCTAATTCATGACTAAGAACATAATTTTGGTGATATAATCTTATTAATTAAGCACTTGAAAAAAGTCCTACTTTAATCAAATGTGATAAATTAATCCTTACACACTAAGTACATAGTTAGTGAGAATCATTCCTTTTAAGGAAAATGTTTTAAAAGTGTGTTAAACCAAAATTGTTTAAAGAGCAATTCAACTAATTTAATTCATTAATGCTTAGATAATTCTAATAACAATAAAAATTCAAAACTCTCCCCTTAATCAAGATGAAAATTCAGCCACACTACTCCAATCATTCACCATTCATTTGCTTCCTAATCTTACACCATAAGATTATGGCTTATTATGGTGAAGTTACCTTAAAGTGAGATTAACTAAAAATGAGGTTATCTTTCACATAGATCAAACTAGTTTTGGTATAAACCACCAAAGTGGATAAACCTACTAATGGCATGAATTTAGCTATCAACCAACTTAGAAAACACAAAGATGTTTAAGCCATGCGCTCAGGACTCAAGGGAAGAACAACCACTCTTCCACCCAAAGGTCACTAAGGCTGCTCCTAAGTGAAAGAAGCAAAATGTAATTAGCCTATATCAATTCATCCCACACACCCTCATTTACAACTTTCATTCTCTAACTAAAAGATCAAAGCTCTCATTTCTGTCTAAACTCTACACTATCCTCTCGTTGTTCTTCTTGTTGTTCTTGCCTTTCTTCCTACAACTAACCTCATTTTCTATAACACCCTAATAGTTCCATTCTATACTTAAGTCATATTGTGGAATTACTAGTTATTACTTTTGCTCGCGAAACTAACATTACTTTTTAGAAATTACTTTTTATTGAAAATAGGGGTAAATTTTATTTTATTTTTTTTAACAAGACGAGTAAACCATTTTTGAAATCGAGAGCCATGAGCGCATCGTGAACGTGTAAAACAAATATCGCTATCTCATTCATCATACATAACATTCAACATAATTAGAAGCAATAAGTATAACCACAATCTTGGATAAAGATAACATTCATTCCATAGCCATTCCATAGTTAATATAATAGTAGTAATAGCAGAAGTCATACATAAAGATAATAATGGGTCCGATACCTACTGTCGGCCCTACAAAGTACCCTAACAAAATACATGACAAGAGGAAATACATACGAAATTCTAATCCGTCCATACATGCCGAATGAAAATGATAACCCTCGCTACAACCAAAAAGGGGCTATCCTCATGCTCAACTCCGGATGCAAATCAACACCTCACTCATCTGGCAGGAGGTAGCCATTCTCAAATCCTCCGGGAGAAACATCACCACGTCTCCCTCCTCGAGCATGGCTACGCCCATGAGACACGGCACGAGTACGAATGAACCTGCGACCACGAACCGGGGGTGGAGTATGACGAGGGGCTGTTGAAGAAGAAGACAAATCGGATGACAAGCGAATCACGGACGGGAAGGAAGGCTCAGACGGGCCCGTCTCCATGAGGTAGCTCAGATAGGACGATTCCGAAGGATCGGAATCCAATGTAACTGTCAGTGTCAGGCAGGTGTCAGAGTCGGAATCTCCATCAGTGGGGTACCTCCGAGGATGGAAAGGAGGGCGAACATCATCCATAGTGATGTCCTTGAATGGCTCATGAGGGCGGAAAAATGGACTCATCACGGGTGCACGGAACTGGCAGCTATGGAACATGTAGACCTGTATCACTGCCTGAGCAATCATCATGGACTTATTTAGCATCGGGTCAAAGTGCCAATGCATCACTCGGAACTCAATGACGCTGGCATCCTCTGAAGATAACATGGAAACGTTGGAGTGAGAAACACTAAATTTCTCAGTAGGATCTTGACTAGACATTATCGTCATCATCCTAGCCACTTTAGGTTTAACTATAAAAGCAGTGGATAGGTATCGGTTCAATTTTAATAGTTTTAGAAAACGTAATTCTCGAAGTCGGTTACTTTTAACTTTACCATCATATCCATAGTGTAATACATAAGCATACGTGCTAATATACATAACATACATTCATAATGCACATAAGGAATATAATAACATGCATGGCTATGCAACTCATCAACTTGACCATGGTCCTACTTTGACTTTCGTTTTTAGCACGTGCTTAACATTCTTTTACTTTTCCTTTGAAATAGACTGCTTTTGGACATGAGCTCATTCCGTGACCGTTGTCACGCTGTACTAACCAAATTAGACTAAGCCGATATTGGTTACCTCTAAGTTGGAGGGTCCTCCATGTCACCCTTGCCTCCTTCATAGAGGTTCCTTGTGGATTGCCATCTCACACTTCCCGAAAGTGATCGAGGGGTCATGTCCCATTCTTTCATTTCTTATTATTATACTGTATATGCATAGTTCTTCTTTGACTAGACACATGCAATGATATGACTAAGTCCATAATTTTGACGAAAATTTGGCAGCATAACGGCTAAGCCAAAGCTTCCCCAAAATGCCAATCATCAACTTTCAACCAACAATTCATCATATCCATATCATATCATCATACTCATCATTCAATCATGAGACAAAGCTCAATCAAACTCATCATTCATCATGCTGCATGACATCACACATTCATACCCTAAAGGGATTTATAATTGCGTTATTCTTTGTGAAGAATATTATGAATCATCATGTGATTTCTCATGGTTACCCATGAGAGAATCACATAGTTAAGATATGTGTATGTGGTCTTTTAGTTACTTAGCTTTCATATGAAATTACTCTTCACTTGAGTTCATGTCTTATGGAACACTTGTTCAAATTAATTAAGTTAAATGATTGTTTCCTTTCCTTGAGATAGTGCACTTAGTGATCCCTAGGTTTATGGTATATTGAGAGGCCTTAATCATACTTCTGTTCCTAAGGAGTTCGAGATCCCTCTAATCCTTGGGTCATAACAACGCATAACCACATCATGAACCCAATAACACCATGTTCACTAAACACCAAGGGTGATTTTTTACTCAATCAAGTTACAAAGCTTTAAGCTTTTATCTTAAAGATTAAATCTTTATGAAATAATGGTTCAAGTTACTAGCTTTTTAACTAAAAAGTCTTGTTCATTATGAAAGTTGACTCATTTAATTATTCTAAGACCATCAAGGTCTCAACTTTATGACTTAAAGTTGTCTCTATGTTAAAAAGGTTCCTACTTTATCAAATAGTGATATGAAACATTAACTTTAAGATTAAAAAGTCTTAATCTTTATAAAGCTAACACTTTTTAGCATTGTTTTGGTTCAAGATCTAAACTTTATGAATGAAATGTTATAAAACAACACTATTATGACTTAAAGGTCTCATTCTTGATTAAAGTTTGAAACTTTATAAAAGATCTTTTCTTTAATGTTTGATTTCTAAGACACAAAGTGACAAGATATCATTTCCTAACTCAAAAAGGCTTATTATGCCAAAAAGCTTAGACTTTTACATGTATTCTTGTCTTCAAAACAAAACAAAAGAAGACTTTATGATGGCTAAAACTTGTGCCACTTTTTGTGTATCAAGAACCAAACTTTTTAAAGCTTAAGGCTTTTAGAATGTTCATAGTCTTATCAAATCATGAAAAACATAAAAAGATAAGGTTTTTCCAATCATCAACTCATCATAAGAAAAGGAAGAACTTCAAACAAGATATCATCAAGAACATTCAACAATAAGAACATACTTTCCAAAAGTAGAAACTTAAGAACACTTGAAGAACATCAAGATCATATTTTTCTAAAAGTAGAAACCTAAGAACACTTGAAGAACATCAAGAACATATTTAACCAAAAATAGAAACTTTTTCTCATAAAGAGTATGAAAGATTTCCTCAAGTTTTCACCCAAAGATCTTGGTCATGAAGAGAACCAAGCCTCAAGCTTTCTCGAGTAAACAAAACAAAAAGATGAAGATTACTACCTAAGCTTGGAAAATGGCGTCTTTGAGGAAGGAGAAGAAGATGAAGAAGACTCCTCCTTGGTTGATGATGGTGGCGGTTTTGAATGAGCAAGGAGAGAACTCTTGAGTTCTCTTGAAAATGAGTCTTGTAGTGTTTAGATCTTGTCTCCAAAGACCAAAAGATGTGATCTTTGAAGGGCTTAGTGAGGAAGGTTTGGTTATGGAGGTGGAGAATGATGAAGAAGATGAAGAAGGGAAGAGGAAATGTAGAGAGAGGTTGGAGAGTTTGAGAACTTTAGAGAGAGAATGCGAAGTTGAAAATGAAGTGAATGTGTGTGTGTTGTGTTGTTGTGGCCGTAACTTTTTGTAGGGTGGGGGGAGATTTTTTTTGCTTCATTTTGTGTTAATTAAAGTTTAGGGAGACAAATTGGATGATGGGGGAACAAAGTATGGTCAAACTCTTACATAAAGTAGTCTTGTCTTATGCTTTATACTTTTATAACATCATTCTTTACTTTATTGTCTAGTTGAGTAAATTTGAATTTAATCATGTGATTAAGTGCTCATGCAACTTAATTAAGGTGATTAAGCAAGGATTAATGATTAACACACAAGAATATGATTAACAAAAATAAATCTTGCGATTAAGCTTAATTAACTTTAATTAAACTCGATTAAGCTAATTAAAGGCCACTAGTGCTTAATTAAGCTGTCAAGGGTCTGACTTGCTTAATTAGAGATTATCTAATCTCGATTAAGAATTCTCTTGACTTATCTCATCCGAGTTAACTCATAAGCTCTTCGTTAACCCCTTAATTAAGCCATAATCTCATAATTTCTCATTAAGTGCTTAATTACTCAAGGTTATTGAGGTAATTTAGCACAACACGAAATTGAGGATGTTACATTTTCCACCACCATTCTCATAATCCCTTTAAGGACCACACTCTTTGGTCTTTGAAGAGCACATTCAAATGCACATTTAGCTCCATTTTCAAGCTCCAAGGGAAGAGACCTTCTTCATCCTTTCAACTCTCGAAGCACTTTCAAAGCTTCTAGTGGTAGTGATTCTCATTCATTTTTGTGTGCTTCAAGAACTAGAACTCCTAAGCTTCTCTATAGCTAGGTCTCATGACCATACTCTTCCCTTTTGAGGTTATTCTTGGAATTAAAGTATTTTCTTGAAATAAGTTTAGTTTATACAAATTCTTTTAAGAACCAAACTTTATTTAAACTCCAAACACTGTTTTATCCATAAAACTTCAAAGCATGAAAGTAAATGAGAGATAAAGTGGTCACTTGGGGATGAATCTTAATGTTTCCTATAAACAAATTTAGGAAATGAAATTTTGAGATGCTAGAATTTCTGGATAGTCTATGTGGCAAAAGTAATAATTTAATCTCTAAACTAAAATGTAATGGACTAGTTTTATATTAAAATAGACTCACAAAGCTTTCTAGACATATAAAATATGTGATCATTGAACTTAAAAATGAGAAAGTTATGAATTTTGAAAGTGGGCTATACCTAATGGAATTTCTATCTGGACAGCTTGTACTAAAATCTTTATAATTCAAGTTATATAAAACATTTTTGAATAGGACCAATTTTTTAAGAAAGTTAAGACATACAAAACAACCACATAAAATATCTTAGGCAATTTCCATTTGTGGAGCTCCTAGTGAATTCGCCAAGTTACAACTAGCGGACAAGGACTTGGTGATCATTATGTGACACCTCAAGCCCTGCCTTGTAGCGAACAAGGACTTGATATTCGCTAAGTGATGCCTCGAGCCCTACCAAGATAGCAGATAAGGACTTGGCAATCACTGATCTGACTAGGGGATGCCTTAGTAATGGAGCTCTCATAGATCCTAATATATGTTGTAACTTTACAGACTGCAACTATCAGAAAATATCAATAAGCAATAGAAAGGAATTTGATAGTATACTAATCATCATTTATGAGATTATATTAGTGATTATGATATTTGCATTGCTGCTTTATGGTTTATATTTATGACTACACATTGCGATCTTGTTTGACACTATGAAATGATTGAGAATGATAATTTATCTTATTTATTGCTTGTGACTTATTATGTGCCATTTTATTGCTAAATGTTCTAATGGTTTTACATGTGATTTGAATCATTATGTGTTATAGATATTACTGCACTCTCACCTTATTCTTAGCATTTTTGGGAAGCTATGGGACTCTCTTGGAAACATCACCCTACTAGGGGACTTCTCTAACCCTATTTTTTCTTGGTGTTTCCAAATAGCAAGATTCACCATAATGGTGGAGATAAGAGTAGCATGATACCTTGTTCCTACAAGGAAATAGATTATGCAACTGAGTTTTATATTAGTGTAACATCCCGAATTTTTGCATAACTAGTACTGGCGAAGAATTTAATTTTCAAATACATTATAGACATACAAGTAGTCAACATTGAAATGCAAAATATTAGGGTTAGGTATTGTAGAAAATTTCATTAGACAATTAACAATATTTAGATAATTTAAAAAAAATCGATTTGTTTACGGTATCTTGTAAATTAAGAACCGATTTAATAGAAATTTATATCGTAAAATAACATCAATAGCAGTTAAAAACCCTAAATCCTGCGACTAGAAACTAGCCACTTACCCTTGGTTGTTGGCCAAATCATGGCCCTCCATTGGGAAGCTCAACAAAATTCAAATTGCCATAGAAATACACTAATTGCACTCTTTTCTCTTTTTTCCAACTTTGTCCACAAGTCAGCAAATTCTTCCTCCCTTGTCCAAGTAAAAATTTGGCTAGCCTACAACATCCCATACTCTCCATTGCTTTCTTTCATTTCATTCCTTTCTCTACTCGCCTCCTTTCCACTTAGGCTTCTAAGTGTGTCTTGCTTCCTTTCTCTCAAAATTTCCATTATTTCCTTGTGTTTTCTCAAGGACCCTCAAGACAAGCCCACAATCCTCTTCCCTTTTGATCACTTAGGCTCAGTCCCTCCAAGAGCAAGAAGAGATTTGTCACAATTCCAAGGTTTTAGTGAAGTAGAGCCACCAAAGATTCAAGTAGAAGAGCTCACACTTTGGAATTGAGGTAGGATTTCATGGACTTAGTTGTTTCTTTAGGGTTTGAGCTAATTAGGGTTTCTTATATCCTCTTTTCTTTGATGATATTGGATATTAATATGAGTTGTTATGAGTGAATTAAGATAGGAATTATTGGTTTAGTTTGATGAATTGATCAAAAGATCAAGAAGAACACAAAACAGAACAAGCTATGACAGAATCTCTAACGGTCGTATTGCAAATAATGCCGCTCCACCTACAGTTATCAAATTCAAATGAAACCAATTTTAATAAAACAAGATTTCAACAGCTTTCCAACCATATAAATTATAAGATAATTAGATCTAAAATGAGAGAGCTATGACTTTTAGAAGTAGCCTCTTGAATTTTGTCCACTGTCTTAACCAGTATATATTGTGAAGTGAATAACTTGCCCTATACAACTTCAAATTGAGTGAAACCAAATTTTTTAGGAATCTAGCACATAGATAATCATGCCATAACAATTTCAAGCTTATATCTTAATTATATTGTTTCTAGCAATTCTTTAAACTTGACCTAAGGCTCTGTTTAGGCGAAGCAAGGCAGTTCCCTTTAGTTCTATTTGATAGCCTTACTTATTCAATATGAAAATTATGGGGAATGAAAGATGGTCAAATTACCTTCATTCATATATAAATTTTGGATAAAATTAATGAAGATTAGATTTTTTAGTGAATTTTTACATTTAAGTGCTCAAATCTGTCCAGCAACATGGCGGCCTTGAATAAAATTTTAATAACTCAAGTTATATACCTCAAAATGTAGTGGGACCAAAATGATTTAAAAGTAAACTAATAAGGCTACAATATACTAAATTTCCAAGTTAAAAAAAGCTAGAATGAAATTATATGATGTAATTTATAATAACAGGCCAAAATTGAAGAACTTAACATTAATTGACAAGTTTAAGGATTAAAAGCCCTATAAGCCATAAGAAGCTAATGGTTCAATTAATGATACAATTTTTATCATATGGATGTGATATTGATATATAGATATGATGATTTTAATTGCTATGACTGATTGGTTGTTCTCCTATATTGTTTACTTCGAGAAATCCCATATTTAAGCTATTATGGTACCAAATTTTCGGCAAAAGTATGTGATGTGAAGCTATAAGTACATATGTTGCACAGGGAAGTTATTCATACAATAATATTTGAAAGTAAGACATAAAGCATGTATATTCATGAGTATATATATATGTTGTGTCCATAAAGAGCATTCATACAAGTATGCTTGAGATATGATATGAGACATATGAATAAATGTAAGGCATTTACATGCATGATCATGTATGAAAAGGAAAATACTATAAGAACTTGCAAAGGGACGTACTGAGCCTCCATCTCGTAGTGGACTAGGGCAGTATTGTCTAAGACTTGGGCTAGCCTTCAACTAGATTTAAGAGAAACAGACTGGTGTGAAGGTCGGGAAAAATAAACCCATCACTCATGTATAAGTGCAAGATTGGACTTGAGAAGCGGGCTATTATCCAGGGGTGAGAGAGGCCATTCACCTCCGAGGGACCAAGTACAAAGAAGCAATATGCAAGTAAAGGAAAGATAAGAAAAGAATGCATCCTAAGGATAGCGACATGTAACGCCTAGGTGTGCTAGGAAGATAAAGTAAAGAAAGCCAAACAGAAATAGGTTCATTTGCATCAAGTGTTTAGTTGTTTTTATATATGCATATTATTCATTTGTTCTTTAGTATATGCTATACTTATGTTTATATCTGGTCTCTGTTTGTCAAGTGAATGAATAAAATGAATCTACTTTGGAACATATAATTTTTAACCTTATAAATTGAAGTCTGTAACACCCTACCAATTTTATGTTACACTTAAGTCATAGCATGAAATTAAGTAGATTGTGTTACCGATACTCTACTTATTATTTATTTATCATATCACATCCCTTTATTTCCTCTTTTTTCTCTTCTTTTTTTTTTAAAAAAAATGGGCAAAACTACTCACGGTATATGATAGACGCAACCAATGTGACAAAGCGTGACAATATTTAATAAAACATGACAGGAAAGATAAGAATCAGTAATATATCATACATATCTGTGTGTGTGTAGTAGAAGCCATGCTTCAGCTTATGTACAGATGAAAAAGAGGACACAAAAGTGGGGTCGATGTAACAAAAGACATAAGTCCCCTATCAGTCAAAACAATCCTATGGGATCCTCAGAGGACATTTCAATCCTACTGCTAAGTCTATGGGCCAAAACTGCATATTGCCAAAAGAAGGCCATGCTTTACAATGTCATTTGCGGCTAACCTACTCAGTCAGATAGCCGTGGGCCATACCAGACCTGGCTAAAGAGTAGTCTACACTGGGCCCCGAGGAGGATGACAACCTGGTGGCCTTAGAAGAGTCGCTCTCAGAGCTGAGCTGTATGTCAGAAACTATCTGCGGGGGAGACTCTAGTGCGGGATCAGCAGGAGCTGTAGGTGCTGCGGGTGAGGGAGGTGCTGGAGGAGGGTGTGCCACATGCAACGGGAACGCAAAATATGGTGTGGCAGGGTCAAACACAGGGTGGAACAGAGGAATAGCAAAATTCTTGTTACTGAACAGGTAGAGACAGAAATTGCAGGAACCAGCTATATATAGTGAATTGACGAAGAGATCATGGTGGAGCTGTAGGTTGGGAATCTCAATGAAAAGGGTGGCGGTCGAATCCATCACTAATGTCTGAGAATGATGTGGAAATATAGAGCGAGGTGAGAATTTAAAGAAATTCTCAGTAGGGTTCACATAATGAACGTCACATTCATTCTCAATTGCCTCGGTTTTTATTAAACTATGGAAACATAAGAGCAATTTAAACTATCCATATTTAACAAGTTTAGTAAAGCATCTGGTCCGAGGCAAGATTTTATTTTTACTTAAGATAGTATAAGAAGCAGCATCATAAGCAGAATAGATAAACACACAACAGTAAGAAACTATGCAATTATACTGCAATCAACTTATAATGACTATTCAATGTGACCAACTATCACCATGTAAAACTTATTCTTGAAATTCATCCTCATAAACTTATTTTCCATTTTTTGGTCCCCTAGGAGTTGTTGGCCATTTTAGACTCCTGGATAATAGTCTGCTTATCAGGATCGAGCTTGTTCCTATACAGGAATGCTGGGTTTACCTTCCTCAACCTTCTCACTAATCTATTCCCCTTAACTTTTTATCTGAGTCTGACCCAAGCATTATGGAACTTTCATCATGACATAATCTTTATGCTCATCATAGCATAACCTTTATGAGCGTCATGCAAAGGTGCACATGGATCTCAAGATATATTATAACTCATGCATACGACTTACCGAAGTTTCGGCAATACAACAGAATGTGTTCGCTTTCCTATGAATAGTAACAGACATTAGTACACCAAATTCTCAGAAATCTCATAGCATTTTGTTTATATTTCACATATCAAGTTCATGGCACAATCATTGTAATTAAAAACATGGTTACTGTCTCAACATTTGCCTTCAACCCAGTTTTTGTAAATCAGGCCATAACTTCATTTCAACTCATTTGATCCTCAATTTTGGCTATATTAGAGTACTATGTGTCTATTTTCTAGCCTCATTGGTCCCATCTCATTTTGACTTATATAGCTCAAGACATTCAAGTTTTATCTTGGCTTGCCCTACAGCTAGCCAGAATTACACACTTAAAATTAAAAATCCACAAAAATCGAAAACCAGTCGAAATCATATGAAGTTGGTGTCATATTAAAGCTAACAAGACAAGCTTTCATTTGCAAAAAGTTTCATTTCATTTGCTTTAGTAGGGCTTGAATTATAAGTCCCAAGATTTGACCTTCCTGGACTGCCCTATTTTCGCCTAGTTTGGACATAAGGTAACTTCTTTAAACTATTGGGAGCATATAGGACCATAACAAATAGAATTTCACTATGGCCTACATGTAAGCTTTCTAATAAAGTTAGTTTCACTCAATTTGGAGTTGTGTAGAGTGAGTTACGCCCTTCTCAAGTCACACTGCCCGGATGAAAGTCCTGATTCCTAGGTCGAATTTCAAAAATTCATATCTCTCTCAATACTAATCCAATGACCTTATATGATATACTTATGGAAAGCTCTAAATGTCAAATTTCATATAAAAATAGTCTCATCGAATTTAATCAATTGTAAGTGAAGGTGTACATTCTGCCGTACGGACTGCCGAGGGAATTTGGTTTTCCAGCCCCTCACATCTTCTTATTCTCACCTCTTCCTACTCCTTAATCAATTAGATTTAATCACACAAACAGCCAACCACCAGTCAAAAATTAACATATTCAGTTACTAATCACATTAAGAAGGGAGAACATAAAGCCAAAAATCAATCATCCATAATCAGAATAACAAGAATAGAATTTAAACCTCTACCTCTTTGTGTGTTTGTTTTGCTAAGTGTTGGAGGTTGATTGGGAGGAGAAGGGAAGAGGAAAATGAGAAGAAGAAAGTGAGACTAAAGTAAAGACAGAAAGAAGCGTGTAAATTAGCTCAATGAAGAAGGAAAAATCTAATTAAACATAAAGAGGGTAGTTGGAATAGTGAGTGTTGATTGGCTGAATTTTTTTGTGGCTAATTTCTAGCCATGCTTCTTTCTATTTGTGGTTTAATGTGGCTTAATTATCCTCCACGCAAAATGAGAACTCATTTGCACTTGGTCTGAACTCGGAACTCGTATCCATCTTGAGTAAAGTTGGAACTCTTGTCCATCTTATTCGAACTTGGAGATTAGTTTGGATATCATAACTCAAGTCACTTGGAAATAGGTTATTAGATCAGAAATCACATTCGAAACATAAAGTCTGAGATCAGAAATCACAGCAAACAATTTATCTTAAAATCGGTGGTCAAAGACGAGATCATGAAACATAAAAGACTTAAACTCAGAAGTCGGGGATGTTACATAAACTTGGAAGTTAGTATCAGGACGTAAAACCTTATGTACCCGAAAATCGGAACTTATATAATCTTGGAACTCCCAATTCAATCTCAGAAGTTAGTCACAAACTCAAACTCAGGAATTTCAATAGAAATGAAAATGTCTTGAAATAAATTTGTAGATCGGAACTTAAGTAAACTCGAACATTGATAATCACGTCCATTTGGTTTGGACCTTAAAGAATAAGTCGAAAATCGGTAATTGTCCCGTTTTATTTGAAATTCAAGGATGAAATCAAAAATAATATCCATTGTATTTGAAACTTGCAGATGAGATCGGAAGTCGAAAATATTGTTCATTTCACTTGAACCTTGGAAACAAGATTGGAGGTCGGAACTCATGGCGGATGTTACAATACCACCATCCTAAAACAAAAATTTTGTCCTCAAAATTTAGTATTCTAGAAGAGTTCGGGATACTCTTTCTTCATGTCTGATTCTAATTCCCAAGTGTAGTCCTCGGCATCTACTTTTCCCCAGGCTACCTTGACCAATTGCACAGTTTTGTTTCTAAGTTGCCAAGCTGCTTCTGTCTATGATCCATACTAGTTGCACGTGGAAAGTCAGATCCTCTTTTAGTTGTACCGACTTGGGTTCTAGAAAGTGTGTAGAGTTAGGCTGATACTTTCTGAGTTGAGAAACATGGAAGACGTCATGAAGGTTTGACAGATGTGGAGGTAAAGCGATTCTATATGCAACTGATCCGATCCGCTTCAAAATTTGGAAGGGACCGATAAAGCAAGGACTTAGCTTCTTGACCTTGATGGCTCTACCTATCCCTATTATAGGCGTAACCTTCAAAAATACGTGGTCTCCTTCTTGAAATTCCAGAGGTTTCCTCCTGGCATCTGCGTAACTCTTTTGACGGCTTTGAACGGCAAGTATCTTACATCGAATCTTCTTGATTTACTTAGTGGTCTATTTAACTAAATCAGGCCCCAATAGAGTTGATTCTCCTGTCTCATGCCAACACAATGGAGATTGGCACTTCCGTCTGTACAATGCTTCGTAAGGAGCCATGCCGATGCTAGCGTGATATCTATTGTTGTATGCGAATTCAGCTAGCAGTAAGTATTGATCCCAATTTCTACGTTGTTCCATTATATAGGCTCATAGCATATCTTCTAAGGTTTGAATTGTGGGTGATATGCAATGCTTAGGCACAACTTAGCACCGAACGCTTTTTGTAAAGCCCCCCAAAACCGTGAGGTGAACCTTGGGTCTCGATCAGAGACAATGGTTGAAAGGGTCCTATGCAACCTTATAACCTCTTGAATGTACAGCTGTGCCAATCTTTCCAACGGCTAATTTGCTCGAATGGGCAGAAAGTGAGCAGATTTGATTAATCTATCCACAACAACCCAAATAGCATCATATCCCACTGACGTTCTTGGTAATCCCATTACAAAATCCATGGAGATACTTTCCCACTTCCACTCAGGGATTTCCAAAGGTTGTAACATCCCGAAGGATTTTTGATGTTCCGCTTTCACCTTCTGAAAGGTCAAGCACTTGCTCACAAAGTTCGCCACATCTGTTTTCAAGCCTGGCCACCAAAACATTTTCTTAAGGTCTTGATACATTTTAGTAATGCCAGGATGTACTGTGAATGCACCTTTGTTCGCTTCGTCCAAGATCCTTCCTCGGAGATCATTCCTTTCGGGCACATATACTCTACTATGATATCGCCACATGCCCTCTTTATCTTGAGCAAAACCCACTAATTTCCCTGATTGCACAAGACTGATTGTATGCTGAAAACTGGCATCTTGTCAAGCAGTTCGCCGAATCTGCTCCTTAAAGTCATTGGCTATCTTAATTTGGTATAACTAAATGGTTTTAGGAGTCATGAGGATTGCCAAATTAAGATTTCGGAAGCTCTCAATAAGCTCCGTTTCTTTAATCATCATCCAGGCTATGGTCAACAACTTCCTACTCAAAGCATCTGCCATGACATTTGCCTTGCTTGGGTGGTATTTCAATTCAAATTCGTAGTCTTTAAGAAGTTCCATCCACCTCCGCTGCCTCATATTTAATTCCTTCTGATCAAAGAGGTACTTCAAACTCTTACGGTCAGAAAAGGCCTCGAACCTGACTCCATACAGGTGATGTCGCCATATCTTCAAGGTAAATACTATTGCTGCTAATTCAAGATCATGTGTAAGATAATTCCTTTCATGTGGCTTTAATTGTCGAGAGGCATAAGCGACCACGTTTCCAGCTTGCATCAATACACATCCTAACCCTTGGTTGGAAGCATCACAATAGACCTCGAATGGTCCATGAGGGTCTGGCAAATCTAACACTGGCATCGTAGTTAACTTTCTCTTTAGGTCTTGAAAACTCTGCTCACAGTTCGATGTCCATTCAAATGGAACATTCTTCCTAGTTAGCTTGGTCAAGGGTAGGGCTATTCGAGAAAAATCTTTAATGAATCGCCTGTAATATCCAGCTAAACCCAGAAAACTCCTAACTTCAGTGGCCGTGGTCGGCCTCTCCCAATCTAGTACTACTTCTACTTTGCTGGGGTCTACGAAGATCCCTCCTTGGGATACCACATGGCTGAGAAATTTTACTTTTTGCATCCAAAATTCACATTTGGATAATTTAGCATAGAGCTTTCTTTCTCTTAAAATTTGTAGAACTAGCTGCAAATGTTCCACGTGCTCCCGCTCCATCTTCGAATAGACAAGTATGTTGTCGATGAAAACCACTATAAACTTGTCCAAGTATGGGCAAAATATTCGATTCATATAATCCATGAATACCGGTGGTGCGTTTGTCAGCCCAAACGACATTACGGTATACTCGTAGTGTCCGTAACGAGTTCGAAAGGCTATCTTAGGGATATCTTGTTCCCGAACTCGAATTTGCTGATATCCGAAACACAAGTCAATCTTGGAAAATATCATTGCACCCTGCAGTTGGTCCATGAGGTTATCAATTCTTGGTAGTGGGTATTTGTTCTTAATCGTCACCTTATTCAGCTGTCGATGGTCCACGCATAAGCACATGCTCCCATCTTTCTTCTTGACCAATAAGACTAGAGCTCCCCATGGCGATGCACTTGGCCGTATGAATCCTTTTCCCAAGAGTTCCTCGATTTGTTTCTTTAGTTCTGTCAGCTCCAAAGGTGACATCTGATACGAAGCTATAGATATTGGTCCTATACTTGGGACCAACTCGATGGCAAACTCAACTTCTCTCTTAAGAGGGAATTCAGGAATATCTTCTGGGAAAACGTCAGGATATTCCTTAATAACTGGAATCTCCTCCAATTTTTGTTCAACTTCCATCACATTAGCTAATAGGAGGATGTATCCATGATACTTTGACCCATTACAGTTTACCAATAGAGAGTTCAGATAAAAGAGTGTTGATACTTGGAATTTAGAAAACGGGACAGAGGAGAATACCACCATCTTATCAGAACAGTTGAGCATGACTCGATTAGTGGAAAGCCAATCCATGCCCAGAATTATGTCAAGTCCAGATAGAGGGAGACAAATCAAATCAGCTACAAAGGTTCTACCCTCAATTCGAAGAGGAACATTGATGCAAATTTAACTCGTTTTAGCAGGGTCATTGGTAGGAGTAGAAACCAATCGATCATAAGGTAATTCAGAAATTAGCAATCGCAAAACAATCACACAATCATGAGAAATAAATGAGTGAGAGGCACCCGAATCAGAAAGTACTGTTAGAGTCTCATCGTTCACTTCACAGGTACCTTAGATTAGTCCCTCGGACTTGTCAGCTTCCTTTCCATTCATCATAAAGACCCATCCTTAACGTTGGGGTCTAGACGGCTGTGGTGAATTCCTGGTTGAATTCCTGGCTAGACACTCATAAATTTTGTAGCCTGGCTTGCCACAGCCATAGCAGACATTCTGGCCTACTAAACACGGTCGATCACCGTGGTTCTTACCGCATCTTGTGCAAGCCACATTCGAGAAAGGCTTCTAGGGCTGCTTGCCTTTATTGCCCGCCGGTTGAAATCTTCTTGCTGTCGGAAGTTGGGCTTGAATCTTGGGCCTTGTGGTGCCAACCTCTTCCTAAAGCTGCCATCAGATGCCTTGGCTACAGCAAGTTTCAAGTTGCAATCTTCCACAAGTCGGAATTTATTTACCAACGTGGGGGAGTCTCTAATTTCCATTAGCCCTATTGCGGTGAAAATATCTTCTCGTAGCCCTCCTTCAAATTTGACGCACTTCCAAACTTCATCAAGATTCCTATGATAAATGGTAGAAAATTTACACAGCTCTTCAAACCTAGCAATATACTCAGATATCATCTGGTTTCCTTGACGGAGCTGCATAAATTCTAGCTTCTTGGCATTTCAAACCGAGGCAGGAAAGTACTTCTGGTAGAAAACATCTCTAAGCACCGTCCAGGTGACTGTTGTTTGAGATTCCTCAAGTAGTCTTCTTACGCCGTTCCACCAAAACTTTGCATCTGCTTCAAGCACGTAGGTGGCAAAAGTCACCTTCTGATGATCCGAGCAATCTAGGACAGAGAAAATCTTCTCCATGGCCTTGATCCATTCATCAGCCTTATCTAGGTCATAGGCTCCTCGAAAGCTGGGCAGATTTGCCTTCCTGAACTCAGCAAATTTAAGGTAATCCATGTCAACGCCAAGGACATGTGGATTTCCTCTACAATTTGCTTCAGACCGCTTGCCTAATTGATCCATCATCTGGTGAGCTACTACGACCTGTTCCGGCATCACATGAGCCATCTCTCGCATTGTGTTCTGCGTGTGGCCTACCTTGCCTTCCGGAAGCCATTAAGTTCTAAGCACACAAAACAAAAGTTATTGAGTTGATTAGGCTCAACACTAAGTCTAATGTGCTAGTAAATAACAGCTCATATGGTCAGGCACTTCCTGTACATGCACATCTATAGCTCAACCGTAAAGGCAAGATAGAGTGTATGTTGTCAACATAAAAATACAGAATATGCACGAAGCATAGTTAGTCCAATCCTCAGGCCTTAGCTAGGACGAATTGCTCTGATTCCAAAATGTAACACCTTACCAATTTTATGTTATGCTTAAGTCATAGCATGAAATTAAGTAGATTGTGTTACCAATACTCTACTTATTATTTATTTATCATATCACATCCCTTTATTTCCTCTTTTCTCTCTTCTTTTTTTTTTTAAATGGGCGAAACTGCTCACGGTATATGACAAACGCGACCAATGTGACAGAGCGCAACAATATTTAATAAAACATGACATGAAAGATAAGAATCAGTAATATATCATCAATTGTATATATATATATATATATATATATATATATATATATATGTGTGTGTGTGTGTGTGTGTGTGTAGTAGAAGCCACGCTTTAGTTTATGTACAAATGAAAAAGAAGATATAAAAGTAGGGCTGGTGTAACAAGAGACATAAGGCCCCTATCAGTCAAAACAATCCTATTGGATCCTCAGAGGACATTACAACTGTATTACTAAGTCTATGGCCCAAAGCTACATACTGCCAAAAGAGGACCATGCTGTACAATGTCATCTATGGCTGACCTACTCAGTCAGATAGCCGAGGGCCATACCAGGCCCGGCCGAAGAGTAGTCTACACTGGGCCCCAAGGAGGATGACAAGCTGGTGGCCTCAGAAGGGTCGCTCTCGGAGCTGAGCAGCATGTCGAGAACCATCTGTAGAGGAGACTCTAGTGCGGGATCAGCAGGAGCAGCAAGTGCTGCGGGCACGGGAGGTGCTGGAGAAGGGTGTGCCACATGTAACGGGAACACAAAATATGGTGTGGCAGGGTCAAACACAGGGTAGAACGGAGGAACAGCAAAATTCCTATTGCTGAACAGGTAGAGATGGAAATTACAGGAACCAGCTATGTACAGTGAATCCATGAAAGGATCATAGTGGGGCGGTAGGTTGGGAATCTCAATGAAAAGGGTGGCGGTCGAATCAATCACTAACGTCTGAGAATGAAGTGAAAATATGGAGCGAGGTGAGAATTTAAAGAAATTCTCAGTAGGGTTCACATAATAAACGTCACATTTATTCTGAGTTGCCTCGATTTTTATTAAATTATGAAAACATAGGAGCAATTTAAACTATCCATATTTAACAAGTTTAGTAAAGCATCTGGTCCAAGGCAAGATTTTTTTTTTTACTTAAGACAACATAAGAAGTAGCATCATAAGCAGAATAGATGAACACACAGCAGTAAGAAACTATGCAGTTATACTGCAATCAACTTATAATGACTATTCAATGTGACCAACTGTGACCATGTAAAATTTATTCTTGAAATTCATTCTCATAAACTTATTTCCATTTCTTGGTCCCCTGGGAGTTCTTGGCCATTTTAGACTCCTGGGTAATAGTCTGCTTATCAGGATCGAGCTCGTTCCTATATAGGAATGTTGGGTTTACCTTCCCCGACCTTCCCACTAATTTATTCCCCTTAACTTTTTATCCGGGGTTAGCCCAAACATTATGAAACTTTCATCATAACGTAATCTTTATGCTCATCATAATATAACCTTTATGAACTTCATGCAAAGGTGCGCATGGATCTCAAGATATATTATAACTCATGCATACAACTTATCGAAGTTTCGACAGTATAACGGAATGTGTCCACTTCTTCATGAATAGTGCCAGACATTAGTACACCAAATTCTCAAAAATCTCATAGCATTTTGTTTATATTTTACATATCAAATTCATGGCACAATCATTGTAATTAAAAACTTGGTTGCTATCTCAGCACTTGCCTTCAACCCGATTTTTGTAAATCAACCCATAACTTCATTTCAACTCATCTGAACCTCAATTTTGGATATATTAGAGTAATATCTGTCTATTTTCTAGCCTCGTTGGTCCCATCTCATTTTTACTTATATAGCTCAAGATATTCAAGTTTTATCTCGGCCTGCCCTGCAGCTAGGCAAAATTATACACTTAAAAGTAAAAATCTACTAAAATCGAAAACCAGTCCAAATCATACAAAATTGGTATCATATTAAAGCTAACAAGATAATCTTTAATTTGCAAAAAGTTTCATTTCATTTGCTTTAGTAGGGCTCGAGTTATAAGCCCCAAGATTTGACCTTCCTAAACTGCCAAATTTTGGCCCAATTTGGATATATGGTAACTTCTTTGAATTACTAGGAGCATATGGGACCGTAACAAACTAGGAATTTCATTGTGATATTCTCCTACATGTAAGCTTTCTAACAAAGTTAGTTTCACTCAATTTGGAGTTGTGTAAAGTGAGTTACGCCCTTCTCAAGTCACACTGCCCGGATGAAAGTCCTGATTCCTAGGTCAAACTTCAAAAAATCATATCTCTCTCAATACTAATCCAATGACCTTATATGATATATGTATGGAAAGCACTAAATATCTAGTTTCATATAAAAATAGTCTTATTGGATTTAACCAGCTATAGGTGGAGCCGTATAGTCCACCGTACGAACTGCTGAGGGAATTTGGTTTTCCAACTCCTCACATCTTCTTATTCTCATCTCTTCCTACTCCTTAATCAATCAGATTTAATCACACAAACAGCCAACCACTAGTCAAAAATCAACATATTTAGTCACTAATCACATTAAGAAGGGAGAACATAAAGCCAAAAATCAGTCACCCACAATCAGAATAATAAGAACAGAATTTAAACCTCTACCTCTTTTTGTGTTTGTTTTGCTAAGTGTTGGAGGTTCATTGGGAGGAGAAGGGAAGAGGAAAATGAGAAGAGGAAAGTGAGATTGAAGTAAAGAGAGAAAGAAGCATATAAATCAGCTCAATAAAAAAGGAAAAATCTGATTTAAACATAAATAGGTAGTTGGAATAGTGAGTGTTGATTAGCTAAATTTCTTGTGGCTGATTTCCAGCCATGCTTCCTTCTATTTGTGGTTTAATGTGGCTTAATTATCCTCCACGCAAAATGAGAACTCGATAGCACTTGGTCTGGACTCGGAACTCGTATCCATCTTGAGTAAAGTCAGAACTCTTGTCCATCTTATTCGAACTTGGAGATTAGTTTGGATATCATAACTTGAGTCACTTGGAAATAGGTTTTTAGATCAGAAATCATGTTAGGAACATAAAGTCTGAGATTGGAAATCACAGCAAACAATTTACCTTAAAATAAGCGGTCAAAGACGAGATCATGAACATAAAAGACTTAAAGTTAGAAGTCGAGGATGTTACATAAACTTGGAAGTTAGTATCAGGATGTAAAACCTTATGTACCTGGAAATCGAAACTTATATAATCTCGGAACTCCTAATTCAATCTCGGAAGTTGGTCACAAACTCAAACTCAGGTATTTTAGTAGAAATGAAAATGCTCTTGAAATAAGTTTGAAGATCGGAACTTAAGTAAACTCGGACATCGGTAATCATGTCCATTTGGTTTGGACCTTGAAGAATAAGTTGGAAATCAGAAATTGTCCCGTTTTATTTGAAATTCGAGGATGAAATTGGAAATAATGTCCATTGTATTTGAAACTTGCAGATGAGATCAGAAGTCAGAAATATTGTTCATTTCACTTGAACCTTGGAAACAAGGTCGAAGGTCGGAACTCATGGCGGATGTTACAAGTTCCCTTATTGACATGACATGTTCACTTTTTCTAAAATAAGCCGAAGCAGCTAGAATAATAACGATGACACAATAGGTGGTAGTCTAGGAAATTCTACTGAGCATTTATAATTCTTACTCCTATATTTTTTCTCGTGTTATTTGGCAGATGTAACACATTACCAGACAAAGTACTATGCTTAAGTCATAATAAATTATCTGATAAGTGATTACGTGTAGTACTAGTTAAATTCTATTTTCCGTATCATTATTAGTTACCCACATAATGGTTTTTGTGTAACAAAATTTTCTACTTGACGGCGGAATAAGTACTAGTTAATCGGTATATTGTAAATAATGTAACATAAAAAAAATACAATAAAGACAGAACTACTGCAAAATGCATCATAATTATATACATAGACATTTGATTTTTAAGTTTGTCAAAAAGATACAGGGTAACAAAATGAGGCCGCTAATACAAAACAAAACGGCCTGTCTCTATGAACAGTACCCCAAATGGTCCCCATGGGACATTTCATGTACACCTCCTAACATCTACCTATCTGTCCATGACCCAGACAGCCAAAAGAAGGCCATTATGTACATCTACTATTGCTGCAGTATGCACACTATCTAAACAGAATCTGAAGAAAGGAACCCATTCGCCATGGTGGCATCTGCTGGAAGGTGACCCACACTAGAAGCAGAGGACGAGGAAGAAGAACTCGCCGCCTCGGACGGATCCTCCTCTAAGATCGAGGCTGATAACATCTGCTGTTGTGGTGAAGCAGAAAGGGCCATAGGAACTGGAGTTGCTGGCGCTGCTGCTGGT
The DNA here is from genome assembly GCA_031439595.1 of Pterocarpus santalinus. Lineage (NCBI taxonomy): Eukaryota > Viridiplantae > Streptophyta > Magnoliopsida > Fabales > Fabaceae > Pterocarpus > Pterocarpus santalinus. The sequence continues at coordinate 34,981,970 of CM062525.1, forward strand.
GGTAGTGGAAATGGATGGGCCATGTGGAGGGGTATGGCAATGTAGGGGACAGCAGGATCAAAAAGAGGGTGCATAAGCAGAACGATGAAATCTCTCTGGAAAAAGAAATAAAGGTGGAACTGACATCTGCTGGATATATATACAGAATCCAAGAATGGGTCAAGGTGTATATGTAGCTCGGGGAACTCAATGAATAGCACTCCGATCGCTGCGTTCTCCATGGTCTGAGAATGACGCGGAACTTACAGTAGGGTGAGAAATAAATATTTCTCAGTAGAAATTCCTAGTTTCTACACATCTGTCATCGCTGTCATTCCCAGTTGTTTCGGTCGTGCAATAGTTTTCAAATAGCATGGTACAATGATAATATTTAACTTAAATACTTGTTTGTAAAGCATACACCGAAACAAATTCAATTTTAGTTAACAGATACACTAATGTACTCAAACAATAACCATGGTGGAGCAATATCATATTAAGAATAATAAACAGGGATCTAGAACAATCAATTAAGAAGCATTACATTGTATATATGAATGTGTAATTAGAAAATGCATCTTATCCTCGAAGATTTGTGCCTATTAGAACTTTTTTCCATCTTTGTTCCCCTGAGAGTCATTGGCCATATATTCCTGGGTAATAGTCTGCTTTTCAGGACTGAGCTCGTTCCTATACAGGATGGCTAGGTTTACTTTCCCCGACCTTCCCACTAATCTATTCCCCTTAATTTATTCTGGGGCTGGCCCAAGTGATATGGAATCCTTTATAATATCATGAAATGGATGCACATCTAACTTGATTCTTCAAATATCATGTATTCATGCTATTATAAATTTCATAACATATGAACTTCTTACTGAAATTTCAGCAGCATAACAGATCAAGTCCGCTTCCCCATGAATAGTGCCAGACAACCAGTACAATTGTACAACTTGCAAATTCAATATGGATCAGCAAATATATATATATATACATTCATAGCACCATTCAACAGTTTCAAATCAAGCATCAACAGGGTTTCAGGTTATCCTCCCCTGTTCTGCCCGAGTTTGGTATGCCCCACTTCTCATTCAATTCAACTCATTTAAATCTAATTTTTGGATATGTCATAGCCTCATATGTCTAGATTCTAATCCTTTTGGTCCCATCTCATTTTGATTTGTATAACTCAAGATATAAACAATTTACCTTAGGCTGCCCTGTTCTTAACCAGAATTGGGTTCTTATAAGTAAAAATTCATTAAAAATAGAATGCTAGTTATATCAAATTAAAGCTATCAGAACAAGCTTTCAAATGAATTAAGTTTCATGTCATTTGCATAAGTATATTTTGACTTATGAGTCCCGAAACTTGGCCCTACTAAGCTACCCTGGTTCAGCCCAGTTTAGACTTAAGCCAACTTCCTTGGTGCACTGGGAGCAAATGGCTATGAATCTGGTTCTAAAATTTTTATGAGCTATTCTTTTACATGTTATCTTTCAAACAAACTTGGGTTCACTCAATTTGGAGTTGTATAGGGTGAGTTATATCCTTCTCAACTCATACTGCCCGGATAAGGATCCAGATTTCTAGGTTAAACTTCAAAAATTCATAACTAATTCTATACTAATCCAATGGCCTTATATGATATATTTATGGAAAGCCCTAGATGTCTAGTTTCATATAAAAATGTTTCATCGAATTTAAACTGCAGTAGGCGGAGCCGTACACTCCGCCATACGGACCACCGAGGAAAACCCTAACAGCTTCTACATTTGTCTCCCTCCTTCAAGCTATTTGCTATCAATTCCAATTTTAATCACAACATACATGCAAAACTAGTCAGAAACCATCATCATCACTCTACATAACATCAATATTTCAGATTATACATGCTCACCATGCAGCCCCAAATCAGAGAAAACAAGAAGAGAAGTAGGATTTCCTACCTTGTCTAGTTGAGTTTGGGTGGATTTTGTGTCTTTGATGAAAGCAACTTGTGATGAGGCTTGAAAATGGATGAGAATGGAGTGGAAATGAGAGTAAAGAGGAGAGAAAGAGAAGAGCTTCAGCAACTTGAGAGGGGTGGCCAAAATTTGGATGAGGGAAGGAAAGAAAAGGTAGAGATATTTGGAAGTTAGATGCATGTGATTGGTGGATTTCACTCCTTTCTCCAATTTAGCTTGGCTTCCCATCATCAAGGGCTGATCAAGGCGCCACTTGAGGGGGTTGCTTGGCTAAATCTTAACCATTGATTCTAAGGCACTCATAGAAAAATTTCTATTGGTCCGGTTCCGACAGTTTGAAATACTGAAATCTTACTGATTTCCCTTAAATAGGTAAACTGGCTTGAAAATTTTCTGTGGGGTTTTCTATGCTCCTAATCTAATTCCATCAAGCCTAATTCTTTTAAATCACACTTAATTGGCTTTAAGTAAATGTTTAATCAAATTTTGATTAAACTCACTTATTTGATAAAATCGAACAACTCAATTGTTAACGATAAAATTTTTCAGATGTTACAGCAGATAACTTAGGAGGTAGTGAAGACGATCAATCGTAGATGGAGTTGACTAAGATTAGAGAATAAGTGAAGGGTACTGTCAAACAAGGTCCGTTTATGCAACAGTAATAACTCCTAAGTATGGTAATATGACTTAAGTATAGTACTATACTTGGGAGGGTGTTACAATTAGCTTCATGAGAAATTATGGGCATCTATCCTCTGGCTTGTAAGTCAGGTGTTCCTATTGTAATTTTAGAGATGCATCTAAATAGTATATATTTATTAGTGGTCAGTTGTTTAAACCTTAGGTTTCCTGTGGGATATAATATAAAATAGCTAGTTAATTTATGTTTAGAATTGGTAAATAGATTTAGTATATAATGGGTAAATCAACTAAATAAAGAAAATAGTTTTAGTAGCTTCCGGAAAAAAAAAATTGCTCAAATTTTGCTTAAGATTTAGGGTGTTACAACTTCTGCCACATAAAATAATTAACAAATGACTGAAGCTGGAAATAATAATCGGCAAAAAAAATTCACCTGCATAAAATTAAGGTAGTAAGTTTAGTAATACTCTACTGATTAATTATTATCAAGAATAAATAAGGTAAAATAAAGGATGCGATAATAGTTAATTAGTAAAGTGTTACAAAAACAGTCTTTAACCATCGATAGCCAATACACTCTATGTCTATACAAACCCACTTCATCTTTTCCCATGCTTGATGAACCCACATATTCCCTTGTGAACCTCAGCTAAGGCAATATAAGCCTCTAATTCACTTAGGCAAGTTAATAAACTTCCATCTTCAGACTTTCTAAACAAAGAATCTCCTAAATTTACATAATTCAAAGCCCTATTTTTAGTTTTTCTATTGATGATTGCATTAGGGTTTGTCAAGAATTTAACAATAGGTTTTCTCCAATCTAAGAAATTTAATTGACTAAGCAAATATACTCAATCAACTTTTTTAATGCTGAAGCATTGATTTTTTATCTTAAAGCTAACTAAGCAAGTTAGTTAGCTTAGAAATTTTCTTCCCTAGGTACGTGTCGAATGATAGCATCATCGAATTGATCAAGTAACCTTAGGGTAAGTGATAAATATTTAATTAAATTTTTATTCACACATTTATATTCTTTTGACACTTGTTTGATAACATGTAATACCCTACCTAATATAATACTATGCTTAAGTCATAATATTATAATCAGGGATTTGTTACTTATTCTAGCTTGCTTTTATTAGTTACTCTTAATAAGTTGTAGTTCGGGAAAAAAAAAATCGCGGAATTGTCTCATCTTAACTATCGGTGGAAATAAGTGTGAGCTACTAAGCTCATAAAATAAGGTGGTACGTCAGAAAATAAGAGAATAAAAGTGCAGAAATAAAGTTGCAGTAGATATTTACAGAACATTTATAATACATATACAATCTCATGTATTTATTCATAAGTTCTGAGTACATCATAAAGGATCGTCAAAACATATACTCGGTCCATGACTATAGCACCTTCTCAGTGTAGGTCCTCATAAGGACATAGCAACTAGTTGGAATACATGAGAATACAAAACAGAGACCACGACTATGGCCCAAGGCAGTATAAAAGACACCAAAATAGGGTCATGCTATACAATACCACTATCATAAGGATCTGATAACTCTACTAGATAGACTCTGAAGAAAGGATTTCGTTCACCATGAGGTTTGTGGGCCTAAGGTTGGCAGCAAGTGTCGCAGCCTGCGCCAAATTACAATTTTAAAATACTTAATTACACTAAATTTGAAGTATAGTGCAACCAAGGTCGTCTCCCAAGGATGTTGTTGCTATCTAGTTAAGTAACAAGGGGGTATTTGCAAACATGTAGTAAATAAGCTATAAAAGAAAATTAGATGAAAATAAAAACACTAGTTCAAAGAGTTCCTTAATCATAAGGTGAATCAATCATTAACGCACAATATATCAAACACATGGAGTGCGGCTAATTTGAGCTATTAGAGAGACCTCTACTAACAACCCCACAAGTCTACCTAGAGAACTCTAGGAATTTAATCAACATATAATTGATTAGATAATTGAAACCTCAACTCTAATTAACCTATGTTGATTTTTAGTCCCAAATGTATTAGCCTAGGTTTGAACCCAAACCCAATTCCTAATTCTTTAACTAATCAAGTTCATACCAATTGACCAATTAACAATCACCCAACTAATTCCTCATTCATTAACCCACATATCAATATCATTCAATGCAAGTTTACAAATAAAAAAGGGCAAAGAATCAAGAAAACAAACATGATTGAAATTCAAGTATAGGGTTTCAAGATTACAACCATAATACCCTTGGAGTCTCCTTGAACTAGCTTGAAGCGCTACTTCTCCATAGCAATGAAGGTTACAAACTAGAACCCAAAACAAGTATCTTACAAAATGAAAGGAAAAGAAAAAGAAAAGAAGAGGAGAGGAGAAGAGAAGAAAGAAAAATGAAAAATATTGGCAATGAGAGTCTTTTTTCGCGTCTCGGTTTTCTCTCTTCTTATCAGACCTCAAATGTCAAAATTCAAAAATACCCTTAAGCCCAACTTAATCCTATGCCTCTTAGCTTTAAGTGGACACCCAATTTGCTTAATTTGGACTTAAAATGAGAGAGTTATGGCCCAATCTTTATAGCATGTCTAGGTTGTATCTCTATCCGCATCAATCAAATTCAACAGCCAATAAGTCTATCAAGATATCATTATTTGGGAGAGTACTCTTCATATGAATTGAAGCTTTGTGTCTTAGCTTTCAAATGGCACCACTTTCACCTCAATCCAATGTCTACAACTCACGTTATGGCCCAATTAGTGCACACTAATCAGGTTCCAGCGTGATAGCCCTATTCTGAATTCGTGGCTCAATTCGTCCTAATAAACATCTGAATTAGTTTTTGACTTCTTCATCAAAGTTGTAGATCTTTCTCTCAGCTTTCCTAAAATATAAAATTTGTGATTTTTAGATATCTACAACTCAAGATACAGCTATAATACAAAAATAGTGTAAATCTGTAATAATGCTGAAAAATACACTTGAGCCCAATTAGAGTCCAAACTTATAAAATATGTCCAATATTATTCAATTAAGCACAAAAGAATTTCAATGAACTAAATATGAGGGTTAATCAATGTATCAAAATGTTGCTTATCAAAGGTCGCCCAGTGCATCATCATCATCTAGAGTTGATGAAGAAAAGGATGAGGAATCCATCAACTCTGATGGATCACTCTCAGAAGGCATAGGAGGTAGATGTTGGGGTGGTAGAATAGATAGCTGGGCTTGGTGCGAAGGCATAGGATTTGGGTGAGCCATGTACAGTAGGACTCCTAGGAAAGGACCGCTGGGTCAAAAAGAGGACTGAAGATGGGTACAACAAAGGCCCGCTGGAAGAATATGTATAGTCAGACTCTAGAGGCAGCAATCAAGTACCAAGAATCCATAAATAGGTCGTAATGCTAGTGCCACTCAGGCACCTCAGCGAAGAAGACCATTACCACCATCGTCATCATTTGAGAATGACACAAACATATAAATACAATGAGAATTTGGAAAATTCTTAGGAGGACTCCCTAAACTATCATGATATGACATCGCCATCTGTAACACCCTAATAAACCCATACTACGCTTAAGTCGTATTACGGCATTTTATTAGTTGTTACTTATGCTCGTGGAAAATTAAACTTCGCTTGAAATTAAATTACGCGAAAAATACGGTAAGATTTTCTTTTTTTTTTTGAAATACGTCATCGCTTTGGAAAGTAAAGCCTTGAGCGAGAAGGTAGATAGAGAAAGAGCGTGTCGCATAAAATAAATACCCAAATATCATGAGACAAGAGAAAGGTAAATAAATAGAAATTCACAAATACATTGCATTAATTAACTGATCATTACATCCATATGAGTTCATAATATATATATATATAAACATTACATCGAAGAAAGCTCATGGTCGTGCCATGACCTAAGTACTAGGTACTACTACAGACTTCAATGACAAAGCTCCTCTCAAAAGAATATGCGAAGATGTAGAGTGGCGGTCGCGATGAGGCCCAAAAATAGCTTCGTTTGGCATTCCACGTCAGACGTCCGCTCGTAGTGCGGTGGCTCCAAGCTCCACTCCATCGGGTGTGCCAACACAAAAATCTGGTGACGATGCGGAAAAATAACTAGAGTGAGAAATAGGATTTCTCAAGAGGACTCAAAACCCGACGAGAGGTGTCATCGTCATCGTCCCGACCACTTCGGTTTTCTTAAGAAATAGGTGTGAACATACAAGATTCAGTTACTAGGATTTTCGAAAACATAATTATCCGAAGTGGATTCACTTTTAAGCATACGTTCTTATTAGAAGCATTGAAGTAAAATAGGTAAACATATGAAAGCAGACATTTCATGAGTTAGTAGTTTTCTTGACCGAAGTCTCTTTCTTATCTCTCTTATCTGGTTTGCTTGACTTGTAACTTTCCGCTCGGCTATGCCTCCTTCACTGGTGGACCGAAGTCCCTTTTCTTTTCTTTTCTTATCTTAAGTCCTTTTCTTTTCTTAACTTGACTCATCTTGAGTCCTTCTCTTTTCACCCACTAAACATAAGTGGTAATGAGCTCATACTGTGGCTGTCGCCACCATAAAATTTCGGTACTTACACTAGCTGGGTCATGCCATGCCTCATGTAAGCCCTATCCCTATACTCACACTAGCTGGGTCATGCCATGCCTCATGTGAGTCGTGGGTGAGGAAAACTTAACTTAGGTCACCTTCCTTTTGAAGGATCACACTTTATCAAATCTTTTCTTATTAAGTTATGATGCAAAATATTTCTAAGTCCATAATTTCCACAAAATTTCGGCAGCATAACGGCTAGACCGCAGCTTCCCAAAATTTTGCCAGACAATATACCAGTATCACAGCATCATATCATATCATCATATCATATCATCATCATCATATCATCACATCATATCATCATATCATGGCATCATAATCACATCATCATCACCTCATGCTTGCAACCTAAACATAGGCATATTCTCAAGCAAGCAAAGTCTTATGAGCTTAGCTTAGTAAATTAGATGCAAGCTTTTACATTGGCTTTCGCTTTATTGATTTCCTCTTCTCAATTATTCTAACTTGACTTATATGATTTTCATATTTTAATTTGGAAGATTTATAGTTTAGGTTTTGCATTATGGTTTGATTAAAAATCTTATGAGCTTAACCTAGTACACTAACTACATTAACATTCGGTTTTTCGTTTTATTTGCTTCTTTTGTTAAGGATTAGACAAGCTTGGTATTTTATTCCATCTAGTCTTCATTAAGTATATTATGAAGTTTCATGACTTTGAGCTAAGGTCTTTTACCTTTTTAAGTCATTTATGCATAGTCTTACTTAAAGTTAAGTTTTGACAGTTTTACTTTTACCCTAAGCAGTAACTTTAAAAATTCACCATAAATTGGTATTTTATCATTTTAATGCGAAATTTTATATGCTTTTAGGTTTCTGAGTCTAGTTTTTAACCAAATAAGTCCCACTCAAAAATTCATTTTCTAACCCCAGTTATGCATACTTTATTCTGACTTGTTCAGTTTCTAAGTTCACTCCCGGTACAGTGGATTGTGACCTCTCATTATAATTGCTCAGAAGGAATCTGAGAAAACTGTTTTGTGGGTTTGTTCCTCTATGTCTTAGCTTTCATTTAAACTTGGTCTCACTCAAAAATCATTTTTGTAGCTCGAGTTATACACATTTTAGTGTAGACTGCCCAGACAGAAACCGATCCGAGAACAGTCCACTTTGAAAAATCATATCTCACTCAATTTAACTCCGAATCTTATATATTTTATATGTATGGAAAGCTCTCTGAGTCTATTTTCATATAAAATTAGTTCCACTAATTTCTGAGCTTTCTGGAAAAAGTTATACCATTCGCTTTACAGACTGCCAGAAAATCCAGATTTCACGTTTTGCTTTTTCTCATGTTTTCTCCAAAACACTCAACCTCTCTTTCAAGAAACCATTCTCAAGTTATAAAACACTCATATACCATGAAAGATTAGTGAAGAACTATCATGTTGGAGTTCAAAAATAATGGATTCAGCCATGCATCACACCAAACCGAAAACATGTTTTCAACAAACCACCATACAAGCAACAACATCTCATTTTATGACAAGAATGGCTATGATGCCCAAATCAATCCTTAAAACCACCTAGCTATGGAGAGCATAGGAGTTCTAAAGCTTGAAAAACAAGAGAGGAAAAGGGTTTAGAGTCACTACCAAGAAGCTTTCTTTGAAGGAACTTGTGATGGAAAAGATGGTGGTGGTGGTGGTGCTCCTCTTGGATCTTGGAAGAGGCTTGATATCTGAGTGTCTTTGATTCTCCAAGAGCAAGAAATGGTGGCTCTTGAAGAGTTTGTGAGTGGGATGAGGAGAGGAAAGGATGAGAGAAGTGGGAGGATTCTAGAGAGAAGTTGGAGAGTTTAGAGAGAAGGAGGAGAACTTTTGAATTGAGGAGAGAGGAGAGGGTGAGTGAAATGAAAATGAAGAGAGAAAGAGAGAGGGAGGGAGGCGTACCAAAGGGGGGGGGGCTGATTGCCCTTGCTTCTTGTAACACCTCTATCATATAAGCCATGCTCGAGTCATGGAGTTATATGAAAAGGTCGTCACGATGCTAAGTAAACTTTAAAATGTGAAAAATAGAATACATGGCCCTTGTACTGCTTCCTTCATTTCTGACTAATAATCTATGATACATGGATAATAAAATAATTACACTCTAAAAGAAGTTGTGATTAAGATAACTCGCTTCGACAGTCTTTTGATTTGGCTAGTGCCCAATTCTTGCTCAATGAGTGACCTTGTACTCGGCCTCGTGTTTGACCTCCACTTGGGTACTGGAATGTTTACGGAAAGAAAAGCATACAAGCAGGCAGTGAGAACCTAAGGTTCTCAGTAGGTAAATTTAAACAAATCTCATAATGTCGTCATAAACATTCCAGCCGCTTCGGTTTATTATGAAAATGTGAGCACAGATACATAAACAGTGGTTCAATTTTAAATGGAAAGCATCTTTCTCGAAGCGGGTTATGTTTTAACAATCGCTTGCCATATTATATATGACAAACATAGAAATACCAGTAGTGCAATATGCTTCAACAAGAATATTAATGATCTTATCATTTAATGGGATAACTGAGGATGCACATGGAAATGCTTGTGCTTATCTGTATGCAAGTGCACTTGACTCAATCTGTATCTTTCTTTTTCCTGTACTTGGTCTTACTTCTCTGTGCTTGGTCCCTCGGAGGTGAATGGTCTTTCTCACCCCTGGGTAATAGCACGCTTTTGAGTTCGAGCTCGTACCTATACATGAGTGTGGGTTTACTTTCCCCGACCCTCACACCGGTCTATTCCCCTTAAATCTGGTCGAGGGCTGGCCCAAGTCTTAGACAGTACTGCTCTACACCACGCTAGCTGGGTCTATGCCATGCCTCACGTGGTAGCTAGTACGTCCTTCTTGAAAGTTCTCGTCATCTTTCCTTTCCATATCTTGTCATGCGTGCAAATGCTTTGTGCATATATGAATATGCCTCATATCTTATTTTGCATATCATATTCTAATTATGCTCGCATGCATGACATACATGAACATAACATGTGAATGTAATATATTCAAAGTATAATCTCTCATAACTCATATAATACTTAAATTCATACTTGCATATCTAAACCTTATGAGCATAACATTCATAGATTTCCAGTAAATTTGGCAAAGATAACGGATCGTATCTGTTTCCCCATGAATAGTGCCAGCTCTTACGGGCAGTTCAACCATAGTAACATAAATCAATTTAACACATATATATATCAGTATTAAACTGGTCATCCTCAACTCAAACTTTGTATGTCCACTGACTCTTGTGAAGTTATCATTTTGGCCATCCTGCCAATCCTATTCGGTTCTGCCCGAATCTTGTATAATCCACCTTTATCTCTATTCAATTCATTTAGATCTGAAATTTGGATATGTCATAGCTCTATATGTCTACTTTCTAACCTCTTTGGTCCCATGTCATTCTGATTTATATAAATCAAGATATTCAACTTTTACTTCAGCCTGTTCAGTCGCTAGTCCGAATTACACTCCTGGGAATATAAATTCACTAAAAATCGAAACTAAGCTCAAATCTTACGAAATTGGTCTCATATCAAATCTATCAGGATAACCTTTCATTTGCCACCATTTTCACTCCATTTGCTTAAGTATACCTCGAGTTATAGGTCCTGAAAGTCTACCTTCCTGAACTACTCCGTTTTGGCCTAGATTGGACATAGGACAACTTCCTCGAATCACTGGGAACCATTGGGACCATAACAAACTCGGAATCTTATATTGGGGTGTTCCCCTGTGTGTAAGCTTTCTAACAAAATTGGTTTCACTCAATTTGGAGTTGTATAGGGTGAGTTATACCCTCCTCATGTCACCCTGCCCGGATGAACATTCTAAACCCTAGGTCAAACTTCAAAATTCGTATCTCCCTCAATACTAATCCAATAACCTTATATGATATAGCTATGGAAATCCCTGAATGTCTACTTTCATCTAAAAATGGTTTCATTGGATTTGACCGATTGTAGGCGGCGCCGTACGCTCCGCCATACGGACTGCCGTGGAATCTCCACCAAGATAGCACCCTCATCCATCCATTTCTCTTTGTTTTCTTCTTCTAATTCTAATTCTAACTCAAAATCCTCTATGAATTTAATCACAATCCATCATAATACATCCAATAATTCATCACATACGCAAAGAAGAATTCAATCTCATGCAATCATAGAGCAAGGAATTTAAGAGTAGAAGTAGAATCCTACCTCTTTGGAGTATGATCTTGCTGAATTTGAATTTGAGTGAAGGAAGCCTTGACAAAGCTTGGAGGTTTGAGAGAGTAGATTGAGAGAGGAAAGAAGCTGAAGTGAGGAACGTAAGAATGATGAGCTGAAGAGGCAGGAGGAGGATACATATATATAGACAAAGCTTCGAAGTGGTAGTTAGAATAAGTGGCTTTGATTGGATGAAATTTTGTGGGCAAGGTTCGGCCATGCCTCTCCCTTTTGTGTTAAAATTGCTCTCCACGTCGTCCCAAAGCGGGATACGCTCGTTCTATCCAGTCTGAGCTCGTCTCTATTACACCTTAAGTCGGAACTCGTGTTATCCCGATTGAGACTGAGCTGAAGTCGTATGTCGTAACTTGTCCCATCCCATCGTGACTTGAGGAAATCTTGTATCGAGGTCGGAGGTCAGAAGCCATGCGGCTGGCAATCATATAATCTCGGAACTCCCTATTTGAACTCGGGAATGCGTCTGGATGTAAAATCGGATACCGTAACTCGTGTGGAAATTGGCTCAAGGGTCAGAACTCGTATCCACCCCAATTGAGTTTAACATTAAGGTCGGAACTCGAATTGAATCACATTTCCAAACCCAAATACTTAAACTCGGAAGTCGTGACTTATACACTGCGGTTTGGTGACATCTAAGTCGGGTATATTTTCCTTGAGACATGAAGTCGGATCTCGTGGAAATAGTTCATGTGTTCGGATGAGAGGGCCAAGTCGGAAGTCGTGAAATGACGAAAATATAATAGTTTAAATCGGAGGTCGGAAATTATACCCAATATACTTGAACTTCGAATTCGGAGATTGGAACTCGGAGTCCCTCGAAATTAGAATATCAAGTCGGAAATCCCGAATAATCAAAATTGAAGATGAAATCGGAAATCGGGAAGGACATGAAGTCAAGACTAACTCGGAACTCGGAAATAGTCATCCTATTGAAATCCAAAAATGAAGTCGGAAATTGGAATTGGTCAATCCTGATGGCGAAGCCGAAACTCGGAAATCGGGACGTTACATTACTACCCTCCTTAAAAGAATTTTGTCCTCAAAATTCTAGGATTAAGAAAGGTCAAGGAAAACCCCTTTAACTTATAGGGATACTCCTTCTCTCGAATTTGCATTTGGTCATGAGATTGCTTGCCAGTAGCTATGAGGTATTGTCTTAGTACGGACAAAGGATCCATAAGGGTTATGTTGGCGTCCAAGCTTATCTTATTTCTACGACGCTTTAAATTACGGTTTAACTTATTGGAGACTCTTACTCATCTCCCTTGCTCTATACTCTGCTACTCCTACTTCGTGGTAGTTGCTAGGTCTTCTGCCACTTGTACATGAGACCTCGAACATTCAACTCACGAAGATTTGAAATTGCAAAAATTGGCAGTTATCGTAGCAATTGTCTGAGTCCAGGAGGTCCGTATTTTCTTTCCCAAGATTCTTACTTGCTCTGCTATTAGTCTGATATCCTCCTTGATTCCTAGTTATTGAGATATAGGCAAATTTTTTTTTTTTAAAAACCAGGATCAAAAGTCAGATCCTTCTTATTGAAGCTGGAGAGTTCGAGAGTTCCCTTACCATACTGCCATACAAAAGGCCTTTCGAATATCCATGCAGAGAGTTGTCGTAGATCATATGGATGCCAAAATATATTTTGCTTTACTGACATTCTAATTCATCATCAAGTTCATCGAGTAAGTTCCTTTCCTTGTCATATGTCTGACCATTTGCACACTATGTTTTCTAGTAAACTGTTTAATACTTGTGTCTTGGGTCCTAAATACTGACTGAAAAAGTTCAATGCATTTAAAATCATTGGCTATCGCAGCAATCAATGTCAATAAATAGTGATCATAGTGGCTTCGCCAAAGTTTTTCGAGAAATTTATCAAGCCATAACCAAACTCTTGCCTACCTGATTTTCTTTGATCAGTGACGAATCCCCCTTCCGTTAGGTTTTAGGTGCAAGGCTAGAATTCCCTTCTAAACTATAACTATGGTCCTTGCTTCGAAATCCTTCCTTCTCTTGCGGACTTTATTCTACTTTTCATTATTTGCTCATTAGACCTCGTGTCATCCTTGTTGAATTTCTCAATGATTATTGGGATAGCCAAAGTCCCTGCCATTCTTCTACTTTCTTCAATTGGTTAGCATGGAGATTTCTCAACTATTGAGTTGATGGTTGCCTCCCACTTTTATGGGCACTAGTGTTACCAAACTCGTTGGGGGGTTTGTCCTAATACCATGTATGCAGATGCATTAGTTGTAATGGCTAGATTTTATATTATCCTAACTGCTAAGCTTCGCCTACTCTTCATAACTTCTTGCCCTAGGATATAATCCATTTGTTGTGAAAAATGGAAACAATGGTCTCGCTTATCCTGTCGAAGTTTCAATATGATGGTTTCCCATATGGTCACCCATCTCCCCTTTACTTCTGTCCGAGCATGTTTAACTACCGAGTTCTAATGGAACCTAGTGCGTTAGTGATGATTACATTTAATCCGGCCCAATGGATGAAGACTTTTCCGACTGCCTCTAGTTCTGATGTCAAAACCTTGCCCCTCATGGGGCACATTTCTAAGTCCGTTTTGGTCTTATATTGGTGCATCACCTAGTTTTGCCTAGGGCGCATTGGGTTTGTTGCGCTCATGACCGATGTCAAGGTAGCCCTGCTTAGTATTTCATACACAATCTTATTTGCACCATGATCTCGTACTAGGTAACTTTTCTTTCTTCAATAGGCTATATGAAATTAAAACTTTCCTTTCTCCTATTTCTACCTTATAGTATCCCTCGTCCCTATCTAACTTTATCTTCATTTTTGTCCATTAGGACCTCCCACTTTAATACTATATCAGGATAACGGCATTAGCTGCATACTTTAAACCCTTGTCATTTCTGCTAGAATCTGAATACACTCCTCGTCAAGTTACCCATAGCATATATAATGATACCTAAAGGCAATTAGTAGTCCTTACTTTTCTTCTCAAAATAGCCTCATTCCTCTGCTAATAACATGTTGGAGATAATCCTATCATCCAATTCCTATGGTGGCTGAGGTTGATAAAATTTGAACATGACTAGGTTTCCTAGCGTTTCCTTTGTTCCCTGAAAAATAGAAACACTAGGTCCTTATGCCTCCTTTTGTATGAAGGTGTTCCTACTTTATATTAGTAGGAGATATACTGCCTCATCTCCTTGTTACACTTATAACTTTATCGGCCTTCCTTACCGTGCACAACCGTATCTCTATCTTAATTCAATGTATAGTTTGATGGGTCCCTTTACAATTTGCCCATCCGCTTCCATCTTTCTTTTTGACCAATAAGACGGGAGCTCCCCATGGTGACGCACTTGGCTGTATGAATCTTTTTTTTTTTTTTTTTTTTTTTTCCCAAAAGCTCCTCAATCCATCTCTTTCGTTCTATCAGCTCTGACGGTGACATTCGATACAGAGTTATCGATATCGATTCCCACACCTGGAACCAACTCAATGGTGAACTTAATCTTTCTCTTAGGAGGGTGTTCAGGAATATCTTTTGAAAAAAACATCAAGATATCCCTAACAACCGGAATCTTATCTAGTTTCTACTCAACTGCTGTCATATTAGCTGACAAGACGATGTATCCTTGACTCTTCGACCTAAAAGAGTTCAGATAATTCAGAAGTTGAGACAGAGGAGATTACCATCGTCATATCCGAATAGTCAAGCATGACTCGATTAGCGGAAAGCCAATCCGCATCGGCCCACTTCAAAGGTACAATCCATCAGACTTGTCAGTTTTCTTCTACATTCATTATAAAGACTCGTCCTAAATGTTGAGGTCTAAAAGATTGTGATCACTAAGGAGTGGGTTTTAATTATTCTTGAAGAAAAACCTACCACATTCTCTAGATGTGGACTTACAAAAGGCTTCCATATACTTAATCGAAACTTCTGCCCCTAGCTGCTTTTACTGGTGCTCTACTTCATCCGTTCACTCTACGAATTAATGGAGGATTAGGTCGTTATAATGTGGCGATACCACAATCCAAAGTAAAAACCATGGACTGAATTTACTAACAAGGCATCTTTAGGGTAGTCCTATTAATAAGGATACCTTCCTGGTCGCATAAAATGACCTCATCGATTGCTTAATAATCTTGCTTTTGTCAAGTACTAAAGATACAAAGCTAGGCAGAAGAATCCCCTAGATTCAATCTTAGAAAAGATGGTCAGAGTAGATAATTGCAAGAAAGCTTGAGTCAAGCCTTATCACAATTGTTTTCGATTAACACTTCTGCCCTTGACAATAAGAAGTCTTCAACCACCTAGCAACACTTTGCAAACAACCTCCCCTGGATTTAACTAGGTTTACTATGTTCATAGTAAATCATTCGATATAACTCCTTTGATTTCCTCTCCAATTCTCTGTACTCTTCAACTTGCTCCATTGTCAAACTCTTTATACCGTCATTACTTTCTGGGAGACTTGTTCCTAATAATTATATATATAGAAGGTGCCTAATAAGCCTGTTGGGTGCTGTAGGCTTCTGCTTACACAAAACCTTATATTGAGGTGATCAAGCTCAATATTTAGTTAAGTGCAACAGGTAGTCCTCAACACTCACAACAAGGCTACCATGCATAGCATTTCTATGTCCTCTTTACTTGGACCTAACGCATGGTTTATCTGGATTCTCAGAGTATGCATTAGAAGCATAATCAGTCCATCCACGGGCCCATATAGGACGAACTGCTCTGATACCATTAATGTAACACCTCTATCATATAAGCCATGCTCGAGTCATGGAGTTATATGAAAAGGTCGTCACGATGCTAAGTAAACTTTAAAATGTGAAAAATAGAATACATGGCCCTTGTACTGCTTCCTTCATTTCTGACTAATAATCTATGATACATGGATAATAAAATAATTACACTCTAAAAGAAGTTGTGATTAAGATAACTCGCTTCGACAGTCTTTTGATTTGGCTAGTGCCCAATTCTTGCTCAATGAGTGACCTTGTACTCGGCCTCGTGTTTGACCTCCACTTGGGTACTGGAATGTTTACGGAAAGAAAAGCATACAAGCAGGCAGTGAGAACCTAAGGTTCTCAGTAGGTAAATTTAAACAAATCTCATAATGTCGTCATAAACATTCCAGCCGCTTCGGTTTATTATGAAAATGTGAGCACAGATACATAAACAGTGGTTCAATTTTAAATGGAAAGCATCTTTCTCGAAGCGGGTTATGTTTTAACAATCGCTTGCCATATTATATATGACAAACATAGAAATACCATGAGTGCAATATGCTTCAACAAGCATATTAATGATCTTATCACTTAATGGGCTAACCGAGCATGCACATGGAAATGTTTGTGCTTATCTGTATGCAAGTGCACTTGACTCAATCAGTATCTTTCTTTTTCCTGCACTTGGTCTTACTTCTCGTGCTTGGTCCCTGAGGTGAATGGTCTTTCTCACCCTGGGTAATAGCACGCTTTTCAGTTCGAGCTCGTACCTATACATGAGTGACGGGTTTACTTTCCCGACCTCACACCGGTCTATTCCTTAAATCTGGTCGAGGGTGGCCCAAGTCTTGACAAGATCGCTTGCTCTACACCACGCTAGCTGGGTCTATGCCATGCCTCACGTGGTAGCTAGTACGCCCTTCTTGAAAGTTCTCGTCATCTTTCCTTTCCATATCTTGTCATGCGTGCAAATGCTTTGTGCATATATGAATATGCCTCATATCTTATTTTGCATATCATATTCTAATTATGCTCGCATGCATGACATACATGAACATAACATGTGAATGTAATATATTCAAAGTATAATCTCTCATAACTCATATAATACTTAAATTCATACTTGCATATCTAAACCTTATGAGCATAACATTCATAGATTTCAGTAAATTTGGCAAAGATAACGGATCGTATCTGTTTCCCCATGAATAGTGCCAGCTCTTACGGGCAGTTCAACCATAGTAACATAAATCAATTTAACACATATATATATCAGTATTAAACTGGTCATCCTCAACTCAAACTTTGTATGTCCACAGACTCTTGTGAAGTTATCATTTTGGCCATCCTGCCAATCCTATTCGGTTCTGCCCGAATCTTGTATAATCCACCTTTATCTCTATTCAATTCATTTAGATCTGAAATTTGGATATGTCATAGCTCTATATGTCTACTTTCTAACCTCTTTGGTCCCATGTCATTCTGATTTATATAAATCAAGATATTCAACTTTTACTTCAGCCTGTTCAGTCGCTAGTCCGAATTACACTCCTGGGAATATAAATTCACTAAAAATCGAAACTAAGCTCAAATCTTACGAAATTGGTCTCATATCAAATCTATCAGGATAACCTTTCATTTGCCACCATTTTCACTCCATTTGCTTAAGTATACCTCGAGTTATAGGTCCTGAAAGTCTACCTTCCTGAACTACTCCGTTTTGGCCTAGATTGGACATAGGACAACTTCCTCGAATCACTGGGAACCATTGGGACCATAACAAACTCGGAATCTTATATTGGGGTGTTCCCCTGTGTGTAAGCTTTCTAACAAAATTGGTTTCACTCAATTTGGAGTTGTATAGGGTGAGTTATACCCTCCTCATGTCACCCTGCCCGGATGAACATTCTAAACCCTAGGTCAAACTTCAAAAATTCGTATCTCCCTCAATACTAATCCAATAACCTTATATGATATAGCTATGGAAATCCCTGAATGTCTACTTTCATCTAAAAATGGTTTCATTGGATTTGACCGATTGTAGGCGGCGCCGTACGCTCCGCCATACGGACTGCCGTGGAATCTCCACCAAGATAGCACCCTCATCCATCCATTTCTCTTTGTTTTCTTCTTCTAATTCTAATTCTAACTCAAAATCCTCTATGAATTTAATCACAATCCATCATAATACATCCAATAATTCATCACATACGCAAAGAAGAATTCAATCTCATGCAATCATAGAGCAAGGAATTTAAGAGTAGAAGTAGAATCCTACCTCTTTGGAGTATGATCTTGCTGAATTTGAATTTGAGTGAAGGAAGCCTTGACAAAGCTTGGAGGTTTGAGAGAGTAGATTGAGAGAGGAAAGAAGCTGAAGTGAGGAACGTAAGAATGATGAGCTGAAGAGGCAGGAGGAGGATACATATATATAGACAAAGCTTCGAAGTGGTAGTTAGAATAAGTGGCTTTGATTGGATGAAATTTTGTGGGCAAGGTTCGGCCATGCCTCTCCCTTTTGTGTTAAAATTGCTCTCCACGTCGTCCCAAAACTGGGATACGCTGTTCTATCCAAGTCGGAGCTCGTCTCTATTACACCTTAAGTCGGAACTTCGTGTTATCCCGTTGAGACTGGAGCTGAAGTCGTATGTCGTAACTTGTCCCATCCCATCGTGACTTGAGGAAATCTTGTATCGAGGTCGGAGGTCAGAAGCCATGCAGCTGGCAATCCTATAATCTCGGAACTCCCTATTTGAACTCGGAATGCAGTCTTTGGATGTAAAATCGGATACCGTAACTCGTGTGGAAATTGGCTCAAGGGTCCGAACTCGTATCCACCCCAATTGAGTTTAACATTAAGGTCGGAACTCTGGAATTCGAATCACATTTCCAAACCCAAATACTTAAACTCGGAAGTCGTGACTTATACACGGTGCGGTTGGTGACATCGGAAGCCGGGTATATTTTCCTTGAGACATGAAGTCGGATCTCGTGGAAATAGTTCATGTGTTCGGATGAGAGGGCCAAGTCGGAAGTCGTGAAATGACGAAAATATAATAGTTTAAATCGGAGGTCGGAAATTATACCCAATATACTTGAACTTCGAATTCGGAGATTGGAACTCGGAGTCCCTCGAAATTAGAATATGAAGTCGGAAATCCGGAATAATCAAAATTGAAGATGAAATCGGAAATCGGGAAGGACATGAAGTCAAGACTAACTCGGAACTCGGAAATAGTCATCCTATTGAAATCCAAAAATGAAGTCGGAAATTGGAATTGGTCAATCCTGATGGCGAAGCCGAAACTCGGAAATCGGGACGTTACACTTCTTCAAGAAGCAAGAGAGAGTAGGTGTGTCTTACTTCTTTTTCAAGCAAAAGGGCTAGGGACCTTGGGGCAAAAGGGTGAGTTGTGTTTCTCTTGAGTCTTGGAGGCATCCTAATGTCCAATTTATGCTTTTCTCTAGGGGTTAAAGGGGAGTACCCTTCTTAGGATTTGGTTGCTTGTCTAAGACTCATCCAAGTGTCAAGATCTAATGGTGGATGACAAGGATCCTAGTCTTGGCTTTTGATCTAATGGTGTAGGATTAAAGAGATTGAATGAAGGGTGAGATGTTGTTCCTCCTTGGTATGTCTTTTTAGGGCATAAGCATGGAAGAACTTTTATCTCTAAATGTTATTGGAATTCTTTAAATGTAATTTAACTTAATTGGCTTAATTACCCATGAGTTAACTCTTGTCAATTACACTTTTTATGATACCTTGCATTACGGTTAAGCATATCCTTAATTTGGGGTTTAATTTTTCAAGAGTTGTCTTAATCATTATAAACTTAATTAGTAAGGTTAGGTTGTCTTACTCTTGTTTTGGCATCTTCGTGTAATTAAGGATTAGACGATTAAGGTTTTATTAAAATGCTTAGGACATTATGATTTAATTGTTGGCTAGACTTAATTTACTAAGCTCTTGCTCTCGGGATTAATCGATTAGTTCTCAATTAATCGCTAATCCCTCTAATTAGTCGGGAACACCGAGCTAATTAGCTTAGGTAAAATGGGGATGTTACACCATCATTCTCAATTCCTTCGGTTTAGTTTAGATATGTAGAAATATGAACAATAAAGTAAAAATTCGAAATTTTATAAGAGCTGAAACTGTAGCATCGGAAGCAAATTCCATTTTTACTCATAAGAATAATAAAAAATAAGAATGCATACAATGAGCAGCAAGGAATAAAGCCGAAAGCTAATTATAATCAGACAAGGTATATAATCAATCACCTCATGTGTACAAGAAATGCAAAATGGATTTTAATGCATATCCACTTGATACTTCTTTTTCTTAACTTATATCATAAGTTTCCATACTTGGTCCCCCTAGGAGTTTAGGCCATATAACTCCTTAGTAATAGTCTGCTTCTCATGACCGAGTTTGTTCCTATACATGATCGCCGAGTTTACTTTCCCCGACTCTTACACCGATCTATTCCCCTTAATAATTCTGGGGTTGGCCCAAGTAATATGGAATCATACTTTAATCATAAATCATATGTTTAAGAACATCATGCTTACATAACTTGAGATGATAATACATAATTCACATGCTTCCTGCGGAAATTCTGACAACATAACAGCTAAGACATCAGGCTTTCCAATGAATAGTGCATATAAGTAGCTAGCCAACCATAGAAATAAGGATCATAACATCAATGCGTTCAATTTACATCAATATGGCCAGGAATTTGTGCAATCCATTCAAACATTTACCCATCATAGTTTAGAAAACTTATAACCCTATAAATTGCCAAGTGATCTTGATTCCCTTCATTCTATTTTGGTTCTCTAAATTCCTCTTAAATTCTATTTTAATTCATTTTGATCCAAAAATTTAATGGATTATATCCTTATCAGTCTTCTTTTGAACATCTTTAGTCCCATCTTAATTTGAGGTGTATAAGTTGAGTTATTAGAATTTTAGTCAAGACTGTCCTATTGCTAGATAGACTTGAGTACCCAATTTTAGAAAATCACTAAAAATCCAATCTTCTTATTTTTATCCGAAAATTAAACCTAAATAAAGCTAATTGAACAATCTTTCATTTCCTAGAAGTTTCATTTGAATTGAGTAAGCAGAGATTAGGTTATGAGCTTCTCAAATAGATTGCCATGTACTACCTTATTCCCTCCTAGATAGGACATACGGTAATTTTGAAGAATTTTTGGGAGCAATGCACGTAAGATATGAATCTAAAATTTTTATGGCAAGATCATCTATATGTTAGCTATCAAAAAAATTATTTTTACTAAATTTTATTTATATAGGGCAATTTATGCCCTTCACAATCTATATTGATCATAATAATGGGTGAGACTCAGGGGATTACTTCAAAAATTCATTACTTCAAACATTCATAACTCTCATTTTAGATCCAATGAGCTTATAATTAGTATGGTTTGAAAGCTTTTGATGTCTAGTTTTATCTAAAAATGGTTTCATTAAATTTTGACCTTTGTAAGTCAAAATGCACCATTCGTGGTACGGATAAACCCTTGGGTTTCAGTTTCCAACAACTTTGTTTTAAGTGTTTCCTTAAGTTTATGGCCAAATCCCCAACCAAACCAATAATTTCTATCTTAATTCATCAAAAGCAAGTCATATACTTGTCAACCAACATCATATGAAAGGAGCACAATAAGCCCTAGCAGATTTCATACATCCATAAAGTCCATTAAATTCAAGAATCCTACCTCAAATTTCAAGTTTGAATAAGAAAAGAAGCAAGTTTGGGTGAAGATGTAGAAGTGGGAGGAAGAAGTGAGGATGAGAGATGAAGTTAAGGAAGAAAAATGGAAGATAGAGGTCTGGTGGTGGAGGCCAAAATTTGTGGGGAGAGAAGTGGAAATACTTTGTGTGTTGAGTCATAAACAAGGATGACCATGTGGTATGATTGGTGGAATTGAATTTTCGACTCAATATCTTTGAGCTGCCTATTTTGTGTGGCCATCCTTGGGCCAACAAATGGGGTATGGGTGGCTAAATTGTAGGCACTCATTCTAGGGTCTTTACTACATTCATACTATCCGACAGTATCAATTTCTACTGACTCAAGTCTTACTTTACAAGACATGGCAAGTCCGAAAAATTTTCCTAAACTATCAAAACGTTACTCTATATAAGAAATTTTTTTTTCTATAGGGAGTACATAACCTTAATTCCTACACTTCAATGTTGCTTACTCATATGTATATAATGCATCAAATAAAAATGTTCAACAATATTAATAAAAATTATAGTTCTTCGAGATGTTACATAACCAATTGGAAATCTCCCATGATTTCGACAGTTTTAATTCCTTTTTCAATTAATATCTCTAGTTGCAATATTAAGGCTTCATATTCAGCTTCATTATTGGAACAATCTTTGTCAATTTCAAAAAGGAAATTGGTTGGTTCTCCTATTGGGGATATAGGTGAAATTCCAATCCCAACACCTTTCTGATGCCTTGAGCTATTGAAGTACAACCTCCAAAGTTCTGTTTTGATTAAATTTACTTCTTGAATTTCAAGCCTCAGATGGTCAACTAAGAAATAAGCCAAAACTTGTTTATTTAGTGCTTTGGTTGGGACAAAATGAAGCGAAAATTCTGTGAGAACTAACTTCCATTTTCCAACTCTATTGTGCAACATAAGGGCAGAAAACATGTACTTAATAACATTAATTTGAGAGATAACAAAAACATCATGTGGAATTAAATAATACTTGAGTTTTGTGCAAGAGAAATACAAGGCTAAACACAATTCTTCAATCGGGCTATATCTAGTTTCAGTATCAACTAGTGTTGGACTAAGGTAGTACACTACTCTTTTAACACCATCCTCATCATCTTGTGCTAGCATATAGCTCATCGTTGTTTTTGATGTTGAAATGTATAGCTTCATTGGTTTTCCATGCCTTGGAGGATCCATGATTGGGGGTTTAGCCAAATACACCTTGATTTGATCGAATGCCTCTTGATGCTCTTGTGTCCAAGAAAAGTCCTCTTCTTCCTTATGCTTGATCAATGGAGCAAAAATCTTTGTTCTTCTTGACAAGTTCGAAATGAATCTTCGTAGATAATTAACCTTGCCTAGGAAGATTTGTAGCTCCTTCTTGTTCAATGGGGGTTTTGCTTCTATTATGGCTCTTGGTTTGTTTTTGTTGACTTCAATCCCCATTTTGTGAATGACAAATCCAAGAAAATTTCCTGCAAACTGTAACACCTTTTATTATATAAGCCATGCTCGAGTCATGAAGTTATATTAAAAGGGTGTCACTGTGGTAAGAAAGCTTTAAAATATGGAAAATATAATACATGGCCCTTTAACTGCACACTTTATTACTAACTAATAGTTCATAAACTTCATCGTATTTGATACATAGGGGATAAAATAATTACAATTTTAAAAGAAATTGTGATTAACATAATACACAGAACTTGCTTTCGACTAGTCACTAGCTAACTCCAATAGTCACTTGGTCTGGTTTGCGCCCGAGTCTTTCTAAAAAAATGTCCCGGTACTCTGTCTTACACTTGATTTCCAACTTAGGTGCTAGAATGTTTACAGAAAAGAAAAATATACAAGTAGGCAATGAGAACCTAAGGTTCTCAGTAGGTAAACATGAATTATTCTCATACAGTGCCATCATAAACATTCCAACCGCTTCAGTTTATTATGAAAATATGAGCACATATACGCAAACAATGGTTCAATTTTAAGTGGAAAACATCTTTCTCGAAGCGGGTTATGTTTTAACAACCACTTGCCACATTATATGACAAACATAGAAATACGTATGGTGCAATATGCTTCAACAAGAATCTTAATAACATTATGACTTAATGAGATAATTGAAGATGCACATAAAGATGCTTGTACTTGTTTGTATGCAAATTCACTTGACTTAATTCGTATCTTTCTTTAACTTGCAACTTGATCTTGCTCTTTTCTATACTTGGTCCCCCGGCGGTGAATGGCCTCTCTCATCCCTGGGTAATAGCCTACTTTTTAGGTCTGAGCTCGTACCTATACATGAGTGACAGGTTTACTTTCCCCGACCCTCACACCAGTCTATTCCTCTTAAATTTGGTCTAGGACTAGCCCAAGTCTTAGACAGCACCACTCTGGCCCACGCTAGCTAGGTCTATGCCATGCCTCACATGGTAGCTTGGTACGTCCCTCTTGCAAGTTCTTATTATCCTTTCCTTTCCATATCTTATCATGCATGCGGATGCTTTGAGCATTCATGGATATGTCTCTTACCTTACTTCTCATATCATATTCTAATTATGCTTGCATGCATGACGTACATGAACATGACATATAAATATAAATAAATTCAAAGCATAATCACCCATAGCATAAGTTCTCATAAATTCTTGTCGAAAATTCGGCAGCATAACGGATCAAGTTCGGTTCCCCATGAATAGTGCTAGGCTACCAATACAATCAATTAAGTATGCAATTCAACGTAAAACAGCAAGTTACAACAACATTATTGATCATATGGTATGTAAAAATCAATAAAAATATCAACAGAGTTTTCTGCTCACTCTACCCTCTTCGTAAAGTCCACCCTTACTCCTATTCCACTCATTTAGACCTAAATTTTGGATATATCATAGCTCTATGTGTCTAGTTTCCAACCTTTTTAATCCCATCTCATTTTGATTTGTATAACTCAAGTTATTTAAGTCTTACCTCGGCTTGCCCTGTAGCTGGCCAGAATTATACACTTAAAAGTAAAAATTCAGTAAAAATCGAAAACCAGTTCAAATCACACAAAATTGGTATTATATTAAAGATAAAAGGACAAGCTTTCATATGAAATAATTTCATATCATTTGCATGTGTATATTTTTGGATATGAGCCCCGTAACTTGACTCTACTGGACTACTCTGTTCTAGCCCGATTTGAGCTTAAGGTGAATTCATTGATGTACTGCGAATAATTGGCAATGAATCTGATTTTGAAATTTTTATGGGATGTTCCCTCATATGTTAGCTTCCAAAAAACATTGGGTTCACTCAATTTAGAGTTGTGTAAGGTGAGTTACACCCTTCCCAACTCATACTGCCCAAATGAGAATCTAGATTTCTAGTTTAAACATCAAAAATTCATAACTAATTCTATACTAATCCAATGGCCTTATATTTTATATGTATGGAAATCCCTGAATGTCTAGTTTCATATAAAATAGATTCATTAAATTTAAACAGTTGTAGATGGAGTCGTACACTCCGCCGTACAGACTGTCAAGGGGAAAACTCTACCAGCTTCTTGAATTCTTCTTTAATTCATGTTTTCCTTAAATCTCTCCATCCAATCTTCAATTCAAACTCACATATACACCTTAAACCAACCTTAATTCATCATCCTCACCCATCACAACATGAAAATCATGGATGAATAAGGGACCCTAGGTAGCCCCAATTCAAAGTAAGGAAGGAGAAAGTTGAAATTCCTACCTTGGTGGTGTGAAATCTTGATGGAACTTGATCTTGGAGTGAAGTTGATGGTTGGGGCTTGAGGTTGGGGATGAAAGGAAGTGGAAGAAGATGAAGGAAAGTGGGAAAATAAGGCTGGCTTGCACCTCTTGTGGGGAGGCCGAAAATGACAAAGAGAGAAGGAAAGAAAAGGTGAAGATTTTTGGAAGCAAGATGCATGATAATTGGTGGATTTCACTTCATCATCCAATTTTGCTTAGCTTCCCTCCCTCAATGGCTGATCAAGGCGCCACATGAGGGGGTGGTTTGGCTAAATCCTAGCCATTGATCTTAGGGCATTCATAGAAAAATTTCTATTGGTCCGATTTTGACAGTTTAAAATACCAAAATCTTACCGATTTCTCTTCAAATCCGTAAAACGATTTTAGAAAAGTCCTATGAGGTTTTCTATGCTTCTAATATAATTCCATCAAGTCTAATCTTTCTAGATCAGATTTAATTGGCTTTAAGTGAATACTTAATTGAATCCTAATTAATCCCAATTATTCGATGAAAATCAAACAACTATGCGAAAAACGATAAAAATCCAGTGGAGGTGAGGCCAAGTTTCTCCACTATCTTGAGCAACACTTGGCGCTGTGGTAGGGGTGGCTAAATTTCAGCCACTTAAATGAGGGTTTCCAGTAGAAAATTCTACTAGTTTAGTTTTGGCAGTTTGAAATACCGAATCTTCGCCGATTTTCTTCAAATCGCCAAAACTTTACTAAATGACTCTGAGAGAGTTTCTATACCTCTATTCTAATTGTTCCTAAGCCTAATCCCTCTAATTAACATCTAATTAACTTCTAATTAACCCTACTTAGTTAATAAGATTGAATAAATTGCTTGTTAATGTGAAATAATCGTTCTTGCAATTTTAGCGCTTTTCTATTTTCTATTTTTCGTGGCCAATGGCATATCCGTAATTTTTAGCAAGTCCGGGGGCACCCCACGTCATTTCATACCAAACTGCCTCCATGGCCCAATCGACAGAGATTTAAACTTCTACGGCTTCACTATGTGATTCTGCTTTGTTTAAAGCCCCATTATGCTAATTCTACTGATGTAGGAACATAAAGGTTATTTTGTAAAAGGTTCTAGGATTATTATGAAAATATCCACTTGGGGTTAAAGTACAATTTCTAAAACTATTGGGCAAGATTACAATTAATAAAAATTGATAGGGGCACTTTTGTGATTTCTTAATTTTTAGCATATAGCAGTGCCATATTTTTAACGGCAGTGTTATGCTACCCTATATTTCTGAGTGTGAGGATTGTTAGGGTATACCACTGTCTGAGAAATTCCCACACTGCCTAAGAGAAATAATTGCAAGTTTCTATTATACTCCACTTAAGAAAGTAGGGGATATTACACAAACACACCAAATGCACATTTTAATGGATTCATTTTCAAATTGTGCCTACATATTTTTTTCAAAAGCTAATCTTAAGTTATCAAGATGGGTAGTTTTAGTGTCGGATTTGATGACCACATCATCGACATATACTACCATGAATTTGCCAATGTATTCATGGAATACTGTGTTCATTGCTCATTGATATGTGGCCCCAACATTTTTAAGTCCAAAAGACATGGCTACCCACTTATATGGGCCAATGGCACCTGGGCATCGAAATACTGTTTTCGACACATCTTCCACGATATAAATTTGATTATATCCTGAATACCCATCGAGAAAACTTAAAATTTCATGGCCTAAAGCTGAATCTACTAACATGTCTGTAATAGGCATAGAATATTTATCTTTCGGTGTGGCATTATTTAAATTTCGAAAATTGATGCAAATCCTAAGCTTGCCATTCTTTTTTAAAATAGGAACTATTTTAGAGATCCATTTAGCATACCTGGTGGTTTAGATGAGCTTGGCCTTTAATAAACTTTGGATTTCTTCTTTCACTTTCAACACAATTTCTAAGGAAACCTCCTAGGTGCTTGTTTTATGGGTCAAATGCTTGTTCTTGTCGGAAGCTGGTGTTCGACTAGTGTTCAACTTAGTCCTGGCATTTCTTTGCACTCCCACAAAAAATAATCCTTGTATTTTTAAAGGACTTCAATCAACGTTTTCTTAAAACCTAGAGCAATCAAGCTACTGACATAGGTAAGTCGATATTCACCATTTTCCCCCAAATCAACTTCCTCAAGTAGATCTTGTATTTCGATTCTTTTTGTTTTTTCAAAGGCTGCTCAAATCCTAATGGGCTAGAATCATAAATGTAATCTAAGCCTACTTCTTTTGCACATAATTGTTTGCTGGCCATATATGCTGACAATTGAGCCAAGTGGCTTATCAAATTCGTGCTTTACATTTCTTTTTTGGCTGATCCTACCTCAACCTTGGCCATGAAATATAAATCATTGCACCCAAGGTAGTATCCATTGATAAAATTAGGGTTGAAGGTGCTATTATATATGAATAAAGGCTTCAACTTATGGTTATAAATCTTGAAGTTAGCATGAGCTTGCTGGAAATAACATGGACTTCATCAGCATACACCTCTGATGCGGAACCCCATGGATATAAAGATCCAAAAACCCCAGGCACACACTATGATAGAAAACAAGATTTAGAATAAAAACCTTCCCTACTAAACCCCCAAGAAACTTGTCCTTGGAAACGTAGATAACAGGGAAAAGATAGAAGATTCTGCATTACATAGAAACAAAATGAGGAAAACCTCACAATTGTATTGGTAGTCAAACCATGACAAACTATATGATAAATTTTCTTAACATCTTTGCTCTTGCTCGTGTGATTGGTCCTATTGGCATGTTGAAATCTCTATCTTACCCCCTTGTGCTAGAATGTCCAATTTGTCCTTCGGAGCACGTATCAACCTCCTTGACATTGCCTTCATTATTCCAAATGATCAGCTTTTGGTGTTGTGTCGAGGGTGCTACCCCTGCATCATGGATATATTCGTTTCCTAGCAAAGCATTGGATCTAGCTTTTGAAGTCACCATAATAAATTGGGTGATTCTGTCAATACTTCCAACCCTTACATTCAACATGATCATTCCTTTGGATATTGAGGTCTTTCCTGTGAAGTCAGTGACCACTATATTTGCTTTGATAAGTTGATTGATTGTCTTACCAAACTTGCTCAATATTAATTCAGGCGGAAGATTGATTGTGGCTCCTCTATCGACTAAAACACGATTGACCATCCTCCTTGAGATGTTAGCCTCTATATGCAGTGGTTGAAGATATGCTTTCATGACTTCGTTGGGCCTTTCAAACAAAACGTTATCATTGGAATCTTCATCAAGGAAGATACATTCTTGTCTTGGGAATATGTCAAAGCAATCTTCCTCTTGATTTTTTGATTTGGTCAAATCTCCAAATTCAGTGGGCAATATTGTTACCATCCTAATCAAGCCAGCTCCTAAAATGGCTTCCAGGTCGTCTTCGAATCCTTCCTGTTAAGAGATCATCTTCATCATCAAATTTAAAATCTTTAATCCTCTTTCATCGACGAGCTTTTTTTTTTTTTTTTCTCTTTGGGTTTAGAAGAGGAGTAAGCCATCGGAACCGTCATTAGATTGGGCTGCTTAGTAGGAATTCCTCAGACTGAACTTGGAAATCATCTAGAAGGATGTACTCTGGATATTTTTCAACTACTTATCAATTTACTCGCTCTTGCACCGTTGGTCGATACATGGACCCCTTATATTGTTGTTGAAGGCAATTTTCGGATTAACATGTGGTTGCATGTGCTCCTTTCTTTGCCATACATAATTAGCTAATAGGACATTATGATAACAAGGCTTTACCCATTTTGCTTTTTCCTTTTGTGACATTTGGATATAAGGTCTAAGAGCTTTCCTTGTATTATGTATCCATTTGTTATTCACCACATTCAATGGAGGCAATCGAGTTTTCATTCGGCATCCTTTCTAGCTTTTGGTCGACTACAACTACTATCTTCACTTTCTGGTTAGCACCCATACTAGGTTGCATGACATTTGGCCCCATTTTCTAGGTGTCTATGATAATCTTCTATTTACTAGCAATATCTTTCCTCAACCTTGCCATTTTAGCCTCTTTTTCATGTAACTTTCTCTCGATCTCTTTTCTTTCTTGTTCGATCCTTTCTTTTTCCCTTTCGACTTCAGCATCTTTTTGCTCTCCATATGCTTGAACACTGCACTTTACCTTGGACAGATGGTAACATTAGCATTAGTATCTCTTTGTCTTAGAAAAAAATCAAGTAGATCCTCCCTAGCTTTAGGATAAATAGGCTTTTCCATGTTCTCGAATACATCAAGTTCCATGTCTTCTTTAACCTTTTCCTCTACATTTTCATTGAAACCCACAACATTAATTGATATGAATACGAGTTCAACATCTCAAATGGGTTGATATCAACTGTCATTGTCGACTGAGGCTTTTCCTCAAGCTTGAGCCGTCTTTCCTTGATCGCCTTTTGAATCAAGTCTCTAATATGGGCACAATTGTTAGTTGAACGCCCAATTATTTAATGGTATTTACAACGAAGGCATTTTCTTTCCTTCTGGCAAAATGATTTAAGGGATTTGAAAATTTGATTTGCTTTGGTTATGTTGAAAGAATAAGATTTATTATATGAGTTAATTTTTTCCTTGCCTTTTACAAGTTTAAGGGAGGCACACACATATGAAGGGCCAGCTGGTAGCATGGCTACTTTGACTTTAGCTATGTTCACTTCATTGTTGGAGTCAAAATCATCTTCTTCCTCATCTAACTCCATCTCCACAAAATTCACTTATTCTTTTATAAGGGTTTTCCTAAGTTTTGTTCTTTCAATTCTTTCCTTTTTTGCTTTTAATTACTTGATTTGTTAGACCTGTTCTGGTAGTTGTGCTAGGTTAAGAAATTGAAGATTGATGAGCTTTTTTTTCCCTAATGCTATAGTCAAGCCATTAGTAACCCTTTTGACCATTTATGATTCTAGGATAGGAGTGAAACATCAATTTTTCATGGCCCTAAATTTGGCTAGATATAACCAATCGATTCCCTTTGTCCCCTTCTCATGGTAAATAGGTCGGTCAAACTCACTTTCATCTCTCCTCTAAAAAATTGCTCATGAAACTTTTTTCTTGTTGATTCCATGTAAGGATCAAATTAGGATGTAGATTTGCGAACCAAGTAAAAGCATTTTTTGTTAAAGAAGATGGGAAAAATCTCATTTTCAAATATT
The DNA here is from genome assembly GCA_031439595.1 of Pterocarpus santalinus. Taxonomy (NCBI): domain Eukaryota; kingdom Viridiplantae; phylum Streptophyta; class Magnoliopsida; order Fabales; family Fabaceae; genus Pterocarpus; species Pterocarpus santalinus. Next base: position 35,012,855 of record CM062525.1, read on the forward strand.
CTACATTAACAAGTTCTCCAATTTCCGTGGTATATCGAGCGATGTGCTCAACTATCGATTCCCCAATTTCCCTTAAGAATTTGGTTAGTTACTTAGGCACTTTCCATCCTCGAGGAAACTCAACCTGTTGTACATAATCGAGGAATGTTGAAATGAAATAAGGCCAGTTTGCATATCCCACATTAAAACCAAATCAATTTAGGACTTGCTTAACAGCCCTGGTTAAATTTTGATGCCTACCAAGATTGTTTTGTCTTAACTTTTGAAGTACTTGATCAGCATTTTGTCTTCAATTTACAAGATATATGTCATTGTTGAGTATCTGATTTTCTGGTGGGGATGGAAAATAATTTTCTTGGTTGATATTTTCAATATTCTCCCTGTGCCTAGCTCTGGGCTGGTCAATGGGCTCATATACAACATTTACTATGGAAGCTCTTTGATTGACCTATCGAGCTAGTTGCTCATAGTAAGTGTTATTCAATTCCAATAATGGCGTTATAATAGTGGCCATCTAAGGAGTCAGCATGTTAACCAACTCGTGATGATTTTCCTCAAATTGTTGTTGAAAGGTAGCCAGAGATTCATTAGTGTATGAGGGTGTTGATAGTGACATTGACCTAGGCATGTTTGGGTATATGGGACCCATTAAGTTGTTCCTCTTATTTTGTGTACAATGGATTTTGAAATACCATAGAAGGGGTAAATTACCCATAATGGCATTTGTGTACAATGGATTTTGAAATACCATAGGGACTGCCCCTGATCCTATTTGTGTTTGAGCTTGAGTAGCCACTAGTGGCACAAAACCAAGTGGCAAGCCATGCATTGGCATTGTACTCATGGCTACGATACCCATGCTACTTGGTGCTTGAGTTGTTGTTACTCGGCTAGTGGTGGCCATTGGAGCCAAAACTACTTCCAATGGCTTAGTGGCAAAAGGGAAGTGGTCCCCCTGGTTGTTCATTTCCTCACTTGAGGATGAATTCCTAGATGATGCGGTTTTAATCTTACCATGCTGGACACAACAATGCCACTTCTCAAAATCATATACTATAATTAACCTGATTTTTCTTTTTTGACACTTTTTTTTGGCTAGTCCCATTAGGTGTGCTAATTTGCTTAACTGGTTTTTTCATTGGTAAACAAATAAGTTGACAAATATCAATTTACTTCATAGATCTCAAATCGAGGAATGGAAGCAGTTCCTCTGATGGATTCTCATAGTTCTTAAAGTGTCAATTAATGAATAATAAAAGAAATTTAAACAAGGTTCAATAATAACAAAGTAATTAAATGTAGAATTGAATATTCGCAAACATAAATTTTTAATGTCAAATAAACAAAACAAGATCAAATAACTAAAAAGGAGAGGAAATAAGGACATTTACTTGAGTTCTTGCACACTTTAATGTTACAGTAAAACATTTTGCTAGAGTTTTGATGTGTTCTCAAGCATCAAATATCCGTCCTTAAACTATAGCCCAATTTTCCTATTAATAGACAAAAAGATCCCTAAAATCAGACACATTAACCCAATGTTCTTCAATTTCAACCTCAAAGGCCACGTTGGTTCACATCCAAACTTATTCATGTCTTCCATGTTTGAGGATAATGCGTGGATCCCCTTAATGTCCCCACATCCTATATCTTGTCGAGCCTTGCATTTGGCCTTATCCTGCCATGTTGTCTCAGCTTACAATTCGACGACATCAATTCATACTTCGACCAAACCCAAACTTCAATCATTCTCAACTCTTGACGAAGTGTAACTGAAAATTTTTTCCCAATAGTATGTCGTTATTCTCAGAGTAATCTCAAAGTATGTCAAGATTATATGTCGTTATTTATTTTATCTCAAAGTAATTTTTTTAAGATAATTTATTATTTTAGGTTTAATTATACTTTTGGTCCTTATTCTGAAAACAAAAATGATGTAGTTTCTTAAAAATAGCTTTTATTCCTATTTGATTTTTAATTAGTTTTCCGTTGGTTGTGTTATTGACATTTAATGTGAATACTGACATAGATTGAAGGGAAAAGACGATGAACTAACAAAAAAAAGTATAATATTTTAAAAAATTAAAAGAAAACATCATAGAAATTTTATGGAGGATTAAAAAGAAAAATTATGATATTTTATAGAAAAATTACTTACATTTTTTTTGGCACAATTCGTTTATAATATTTACATACATTGGATAAAATTTCTAACTAAAAATTAATAAAATTAAATTAAATGATTAGATTTAATTTGTATTTTAAATAATTATTTCTATAAAATATCTATTTTAACATGTAATATTTAAAAATATTTATTTTATAGTTATGAAATTAGAAAAATTACACATAATTGACTGCATTTCATGTGTGAAAATATAGCATTTGACTGAAATTACAGCCTTTTTTTTTTTTTGGTAAATTTTTACCTTCATTAGAAGTAATGCAAACAACTTTTTAATATTACATGTTAAAACAGATGTTTTATAGAAATAATTATGAAAAAATTTTAATATAATAATATAATTTCATAATAATAATTATAGTCAAATAACGAATTTTATACGTAGTTTTTAATTAAAATTTTTATTCTATATATATATATATATATATATATATATATATATATATATATATATATATGATCAATTAATGTAGAATATCATGATTTTTTCCTTTTAATTAAACTCCCAAAATATCACAATTTTTATGTTTCATCCCTCTTTTCTAGCCTTTAGTAAATGTGAGCATGGCATAAGATGCTACGCTACCTTAACGCTAAATGGAAGAAACTAATAGAACACTTTTAAAAATGAAAAAATCAAATGGGAATGAAAACATTTGTTGAGGAACTACACAAAGACTTTTTTGAGAGGAAAGACCAACCGGAACAACCATAATATTTTTTGTGACACTGAAAACATAATTAAGCCATTATTTTTCAAGTGTTAATTTCAAGACAGATTAAGGGGGGGGGGGGGGGAAGACAGTTTAAATCGCATGGAGATACGTACAAGTCATAAAACCATGTTCATGAGTTATATGCAAAATTGGGCGGCCTAGCACAGAAAAGTCTCACCAAATCTTAAAAAGATAAATGTACATAGTTTTATTTCTACAAATGAAGACATTGTTTTTAGATATTAATCCAATAACCTCCATATCGCAAAGTCAGTAAAACAATCTTATTGTTGAACCATGACTTTCTCGCCAGAGGATATACGCATAAATGAGGCAAAATGAAAGGAAAGCGTAAAATATCATTACTAGCCTGCCAATACACAAGACAGTGACAGTCAATGCTTAATTAGCTTGAAATTCATTACAGGACATGTCTTTCACCAACTTAATTAATAATCATATATTGCAAAGCTTCAACATAAGAAAACTTGGCCTTATAATCAGGTTATATAGATCAGCCATATATATATAAGCATTCAAACATGATGTCATGCTTCACCAATATAGTTATAAAATATCAACCACCACCATAAAAGTTTTCAAAAGCATCCAAGGTGGCAGGAATATAGTGGCTCCAGGGTCAGGTCAAGCTCGTTCCTTCCTACTTCCGGTGCTTCCTCACGGTAATTGCCACTGCAAAAACAATATTTTACTGCCAGTTACTAAAGACGAAGACTAATCTACGAGTTAGAGAACGAAATAATGAAGGCGTAACGTCAAGACACCACGTTATAGAAAGTTTACCTCATGTTCAAACTCGGAAGTTGCTGCTGTAGTAGGAAAGATGGATTAACTCCGTGGTTTGCCTGCTCCCATTGTGCCTGTTGTGCTGCAGCCTTTTCTTTCTCCTTGATCTAATTTCAAATCATAAAGTATGTTAAGTGGTATATATAGTTATATATAAATCGAGAATGCATCATTCTTCCAAAAAAATATTGCTAGTCCACAACACCGAGCTCCCATTTATTAACGTCAATATGCCAAGCAGTTCCCGTTGGTTAAAACTAGCAATAAGGTATTTAATCTAACTTTCTCATTAATTTCATATGCAAATATGGACTTTAACAGGGTCAATATTCTGCCATAAATAGCGAGAAGGTGTATTTTATTTGCAAAATAAGAAAGGAAATTAATTGTAACTTTGTTATAAATGTCGATTACGTCTATATAATTTACTCAAATAAATATCATTCATGCGTTTACATCAAACGAACTAACTAAAATTATTGGCTCGATCAATTGATCAATTGATCCATGTAGATAATGTCACAACTGAACCTTTGAGCGATGTATGTTTAAACACAAGAAGCATAAAGTGGGACTTGGAAGTATACTTCACAAGAATCCGCAATACAGTTTTACATTCTTACATAATATTACCCAGAAACGATGATCTTGATTGATTAAGCAGCATTAACACTGATAAAATTAAGTTCGATTTGATGCCAAAAGAAGAGAGCGAGAGAGGGGGGGGGGGGACAAATTTCCATCACCTTCTTTGCAAGCATGTTATTCTGCTCCTGAATCACTTTCTCCTGTCACAGATCAAGGACACGACTATCAGTTTCATTATAAAGAGGGACACACATAATCAAGTAGTTCTCTGTGACTCCCTAATGTAACTGTGATAACCTTTCGGGATATAAAGCTACATAAAGTTATCATAAGGTCGGAGTTATAATAAAGACGTGCCTTTTTCTGAAGCTCCGAAATGGACTCGTACATGAGTTGGTTCTGTTAAAAATATCAAATATCAAATATCAGTGCCAAAGAATCAGACAAAGGATGTAAGCGAGCTATAGTCTATATAATGAGTTGTTGTGTAAATGTACTCTGCGTGTACGGATGTGCTTAAGAGCAGTATCCAACTGCTGCTCCAGACTCTGAAGCTCTTTGAGGCTCATTGAGCCCAAATCCTCTCCCATATAGTGCCTGTATAAAGGGTTCCGTATTATAATGATTCAGTGAGACGAGTGAGTGTTCAAATCCAACAAACTACACGGTCCTAGTCATAAATACCTATGGTTTCTCTGCAAAAGGTCAATCTTTGCCTTGAGTCTAGTGTACTCAATGGTCCAATTTCCCTGCATGAAATATAGGTATCTGGTCGGTTCCATAATATAGAAGGGGAGTTGCATACTTGTATCAGTTTTGTTTGTGTCACTTTATTACATCATTCCGGACTATGGGCATGGACGATTCATTCCAGCGCCGGAGACCCATATGTGTGTGTGGATCTAAACAGCAACAATATTTAAACAGTAATGTAAATTGTAAAATGGAAATGATACTGCTTCTTTGTCTTAATAGTGTTCAAATCTCAAAGTCAGACCTAGGCATTTGAGGAACACTTATTAGCTATTACTAATTGGGTGACCGGCAAGCCAAATTTCGAAGGCTGATATGTATGTATTGGTGTCCAAATCAGTGTTTTTATATTATATATGAATCAAGTGACAAACCTGTGACTCGGAATCATTTGCAACTAGCTGTCTCTCAGCATAGGCATACCTTTCATAGCGTTCCAGTATCTTCTCCATGCTGTTTAATGATTCACATAAAACCAATTGCACTGTTAGTTCTCTCAAGAATATGTTACCGATTAAAGCTATCAAAATATTAAAATATAGTCTGTTATAATTATTTTCGCAAGCCTTATGTTGATTGTTGGCTTATATAACAGCCTTTTTTCCTTTTTTCTTTTTTCTTTTCCTAATATGCTATGCATTGTAAATTCACATGATAATATCCTTTTTTAATTTATTATGCCAATTCGTTTATTTGAAACTGCAGCAAAAATGAATAGCAAAATGAATCAATCTAGAAAAATATTAGTCTATATGAATATAAAGCCATGCTTGTTATACTTAAATGCAACTTCTTATTTGTTCTAATATTACCTATATAGTTACAATGTTCATCCTTCAAAATCAACCCAACAAGCAAAATAAGGAGCCCCTATATCAGAAATTGATAATAACATAATTGAAAGAGGAGCTTAAATATCATAATACTCCAAAGAAAATTATTGAATGATGTATTTGTTTACTATTTTATTCTTCCTGAAGTTTAAAAAAACATGTAATTAATAGTTTGATGTCAATAATATCAGAATCAATATACATTTGTATTCTTCTTTAAAACAAATGTAATTAACACTGTTTAATGTCAATCCTATCAGAATGAATATAATCCTAGCAAGCTTAGTTTAAATAAGAGTTATCGTATTATTTGTTTATGATTTTTAAATATGAAATATAATATCTCTCATAAATATATATAACTTTTGTTTTTTACTTCGATAAACATATATCTTGATATTTACTCATGTTTATATTTATATATTATATCAATATATGGTATGATCAAATAATATTTGTCCTTGGATAAAAATCTATGGAATGAAAGAACAACCTAAAATACTTAGTGTATAAATATAAGTTCTCGTTATACCGTCTAATCAAAAATAGCAAGAAATTTGAAGTTCAGTTTTTTGATTCAATGCTGACACGATTCATCTAGGAAACTTAACCCATCTGTTCAGACGGGACAAGAATGCTAGTCTAAACAGAAAAGCATGCAACATTCTTGCTTGCATGCTATGATATCTGAAAGGACCTGAGCTTCAAAATGAACATGACACCTATGCAAATACGTGTTGATCACCCACGTTAAAGCAGCCTCTACTCCACCGGAAAAGTGGAAGAAAACCATCATTTTCGTAGAAGAAATATATATTAAAAAAAGGTACAAAATTTTAAAAGCCGGGTAGTGAATGTTGCTAAGTTCCTGCACTGAAAAGACTTGAGCTGAAAAATGAACTTGGCAAAGTAACCCAATACTGTCACTCCTCCTGACGCGTTTCCAGAAGATCAAGCAACACATCAAAGAACTTCAAAAAAAAAAAAAAAAGTTAAAAAGGAACATACAAAATCAAACAAGGGTTTTTCACAGGATCAACGCCGTAGTATTTTTAACCAAGTATAGGTAGAATCTCTCGATCAAAAGCAATATTATGAGGGACTTAAAAGAGCATTAAACTTGTTGATAACCAGTTTTCCTTAACGAGCGAAAAGTTTTCACAAAATACACAGACAAAGCATTTAATCATCGAAACACTAAATCATTTACACGCAGTAGCCCTCAAAAATCTGAAAAAAAAAGAAAAAAAAGAAAAGGCATTCTTAAGGTAGTATAAACATTCCCTTTCCATATACGTGGTATACGTTCTTTCTCTTCCGTATATTTTACTTAAACACCAGATAGTCTTATATATGTACAATGACAATATGGGAACATCTGTTTGATCTAAAACAAAAATAAGATTGGAAAGAAAAAGAAGCAACAAATCATTTTCTCCTTTAGCTTTTCGACCCAAAACCAAAACCCTTACCAAATGAAAAAGCGAAAAATGTTGTGAAAAATAGAAGAAAAAAATATTAAGCAAAGGCTCAAAAACTCTTGACTCAACGGACAAATAAATAATATATATATATATATAGATCAACTGACTTCACTCACACACACTAAATATATTGTGTGAGAAAGAGAGATCTATGAATTTTATACGATCTGCAGTTGCACATATGTAGTATACTATATATAATATGAAACATATACCAATAATCAGTGGCAAATAGAGATCTATGAGTCATATATGATATACATATATGGTATATATTATGATACATTACCAAGAATCAGTGGCATATTCAAAGAGCTTTCCTTTGTGGGAGAACACAATCAAAGCGACCTCAGCATCGCATAGGACGGAGATCTCGTGGGCTTTCTTGAGCAACCCAGCTCTCCTTTTGGAGAAAGTTACCTGACGATTGATCTTGTTCTCTATCCTCTTCAGCTGAACCCTACCCCTCCCCATGTTATTTTTTCTCCTTTAGTTATATTACACCTAGCTGCTTACCTAATTTGTTTCTTCTCTCTTCTTACCCTTTTTTCCCAAGTAAAACCTAAACAAGGAAAAGGGAACAAGCCCCAGAAATATGCTTAAAATGCTTGCTAGTATAGCAAAGCAAGCTAGAGAATGTTAATTTATGGGTCTTTCTTCTTCTGGACAAGAATGGAGGTGTGTGAGGAGAAAGCACAGAGTGTGTGAGTATGCTAATATCTATCTACCACTCAATTATTATAATCAGATTGGGGTTTGGCGACAAGTGGTTTTCGGTTTCTGGTTTGGGAAAAACCAGGGCAGTTTTGTTAACGTTGCGTTGTCGACGTGTGATTGGTTGGCAACTAACAGCCACACAGTGTCTATGATGATATCTCCCATTGCTTTTTGAGTTTTTACTTTTGGTTTCCGATTCTCTCTCCTCAGTGGTTTCAACTTTGAAGTGTCTGATGGTCTAAACAGTGACAATGTCGTACGGACGAGAACGTTACGTGCATCCTTTCGTTGACGGCGCCGCGACCCACGAGTATTGAACTGTGGTCCATCCATTGATCCATGAAATATTGAATTGGTTTTGTATAGGTTTAGGCGTTTAGCTCTTTTCCCTTGGCCATCTAACATCTCTTTTTCCTTCACTATCTATGAGTACTTTTGATCGTGTTGAAGTTAATCCGCTAGTTTACTCCCTACATAGTAGTGTGTGTGAAAATACTTAAAAACTTTAATATATAATAACGTCGATGTACTCCCTGGGTAATATAGTCAGTACCATTTGAGTTTCTTTGGGATTTTAAAGCTGTTGTAAGCTTATAATTATTCTAACTTAAAACATGCTCTTTTTCTGATGTGCAATTGTTGCATACGTTGATTTCAAATTTTTATCGTTGAATTGATGGGTGATGTTACCTCTGTTAAAAGTGCAGTATTTCCCATAAAGTTGGTTTCAGCAGTGGTTAACAACTAAAGCATCGTATATACATTTATTGAAAAAAAAAAAAAATTAAAGCATTTGACAGTACTCGCGAATTCTACTTAAGGTATTATTATTTGTATCTATTTTAAAACTCATTTTTAGAGGATATAGTAAAGTATATTTAATTATTAGTTGAGAAAAAAAAAAGTAAAATTCATTCCCAACCAAAAATTAGGAGATTTTAGTATATTCCCTTAAAATGAGTTCTAAACTGGATACAAATAATATTTTTATTTTACTTAAACAGTGAGTTTTTGTCTTTCCTCCTCTTTTGGCTAAAAAAGAGTGCATAAGCATCCTTTACTGGGCTTTCCTTTGACAATCATATTCCACAATATTTTACATCTTGCCTTGTTTGGTTTAGCTTTCTATCAACGCAAACCAGCAATTGAGAAAAGAAAAACAATAAAGGAGCTTCCGATGAACCTATCATGACATTGGTGAAAACACACTCTTGCATTGAAGGAAACCTATAAGTCTATAACATTTCAAGGTGAGTTATAAGGCGGATTGGCCTTGTATTCGATGAACTATGGACCACTCTTAAAATTACAAAACTAACCCCACATTTCAGGCTGATAAGTCATTAAACTACCAAATTAAAAACCTTTGCTTGGTTAAGGAAAAATTAGTTTAGTAATGAGCAAAGGGTTGATCCACAAGGAATTGAATTAATCTAATTATTTAGTTTATTTTAGATTCTGATTCTAATAAACTTTAAAAAACACAAAGTAACACAAAATTGGGGGGGTTTTGTTGTTTCTATAATTCAATCAAAAATTATATAAAAAAATTACATGAAAATAAAAAAAATAAACAAGAGCAAATGATGCTGGTTTGTTGAAATCAATTAAAACTAGTTATGGGATCCCTTTTCCTCACCAAATAATATCATGCAATTAGTTCTCAATTTCAGCCTCCAATTCTCCTTTTATAGTTACCAATCTTAGGCAATGAAACATTCTATTACCTACCTTCTTTTAAATAGATTAAGGAACATTCATTAACCTATTCTAATCACTAATTGACATAGGGAACATCCACTAAGTTCAATTAACAATTGCAACTAGAAGGACAGATTGATCTAAGTTTTGGTCTCTAACATAGGACTAAGTGACTTAGGTTATATTCTCCCTTGCATACAATCAAAACTTGATCATTAAGTTTGCACACAAGTTACTACATATGAATAAAGGACAATGAACATCATAATCCTAAATCTAGCAATCAGGCATAACATGGAATATAAGGGTGGCCAATCCAAATATGTCACATTACTACCATAATCATGAAGTGAGTAGGAGAATATAATCAACTCTCAAGAAAATAGAGGTCTGAAAATCAATTTAATTACATGATAATTTAGGGTTCAAAGTTCACCTATAACCACAAAAATAACTTAGCCTAACATTCTAAAGAAAACCATATCACAAATTGAAGAATACATGACATGAGTTAAGAAAGAAAGAAAACATGTGCAGACTAAAGGGTGAAAGCAAAGTTGCCCAAACTCTAATCTCCAGCACCTATCTCTTCTTCTTGTCCTCAATTAAAATCCTTAAAGAGCAATAGAAAGTGATGTCCACAGCTACAAGCTTGATGAAAATGTCACTTCTCCCTTCCAATATTGTAACTATGGTTTCTAAGGATGAGTGGCTGAAACCTCTTTCTCTCTCCACGAAAATTTCTCTCTCTAGAAAGAGAAAAAAATGCTGAGTTGTTACTCCTCTCCCCTCCCCTCTGGTTGCTGGTCCCTTGCCAAATTGTAACCTCAGCCATCCAAATTGTAACATTCATTAATTAAAATTGGCAGTTTCAGTTTTTTTCTGGCAGCTTAGCTTCACATGTAAATTTCATTGACCAAATGGACTTGGATGAGAGTAATTCGACCACCATTGGAAAGTTAACATCTTGGGCTTCATTTTTGGCTCTGGAATCATCCCATTTGGGTTTATATCAAGGGAGAACTGAATTGAGCAAAACTGCATTGAATGCAGTGATGGGTCAACATCAGGCCCAACTTTGGCAGCTTCTATCTTTTTGGTCTGTTGGACTTTTTGATTGATCTTAGTGTCAAATTAAAGCTCTGGATGTCTACTTTCATCTCCCAGTGGAATCATGTTATTTTGACTTCGGAGGAAAAAGTTATGCCCTTGGAAAGACATACTGCTCATGCTGTCCAACACTCAATTCTTAACATTTTCTTGAATTAGCTACAAATTGAGTCATTTTACTCTTGTTCAGCTCAAAAAGCATCCTTAAGCTTTATTTTCCTACAAAACACAAATAGTAAAATAAAAACATAATATTTACATGATTAAAGCTACGAACAAGCATAAAAAAGAATATAAAATAAGTGAATAAAATGCACTTATCACAGGCTGCCAATTGCAAAACCTTATTTGTTAACTATTATCTTACCATTTATTTAACTTTATTTTACTCTGATAATAAGTAACCAATAGAATATTATTAACTTTTTACCTTAATTTTTTTTAGCGAATTTTTTTTATCACCGATCATGGTCACTAATTTTAACTTGGTATATTATACTAATTAATTTAGCAAAATAGAAATAGTACTACATCATACTAGTCTGTATATCCCACAACTTAGGTAGCCATTATACGCTAAAAACATGCATCAATACAACTAGACCATCATAAGGGCTACATAAGTACCATTATCAAATACATAGCGTGAATACAAAAAGGGTGTGTCCTATATTACTAGTCACTAACAATAGCAATAGTAAGCATGTGGTCTAAAACAACTAAATTGACTTTGTTAGTAACAAAGCCACATACTAGAGCCACGTTCATCTTAATGGTCATCGCGATTGGTGCCATATGGAAATACTAAGGAAAAATAGGTAAGAGAAATCTCCCAATAGGGCGGTATTTCCAGAGGAGTTCCGCTTCATCTTAGAAACGCTCAGAATAAGGTAGGTGTGAAGCAATATGTATTTATTAGTGTCAAACAAGATGTAGTGTCAAACAATAGAAAAGCAGTAATTATAAACAAGATAAATTATCATTCCCACCCATTTATTAGTGTCAAATAATATGTAGTGCATAATTATAAACATAAGCAGTAAAACAGCAAGACAAATATCATAATCATCAGCATAACTCATAAATAATAGCAAGTATACTATCAAATTCTTTTCTACTGCTTACTAATATTTTCTGATGGCTGAATCATTATCATAAAACTCTATCACAATTAGGCGTTACGTATTACTATCTCCAGTGTGAGTATGTCTGTAGGGTCTTCTGTAACATCCCCAATTTTTGTCTAAGCTAATTAGCTCTGTGATCCTGGCTAATTAGAGAGGTTAACGATTAATTGAAAAATTAATCGATTAATCTCGAGAGCAAGAGCTTAGTAAATTAAAGGCAAGTCAACAATTGAAGCATAATGCATTAAGAGTTACAATTAAAAGCCTAATTGCCCAATCCTTATTAATTCAAGACTTAGAATATAAAATCAAGGTGATCTAACCTAATTAACTAAGAGCATATAAGTATCACACCTCAATCATATTAACCCTCACATCTTCTTTACATAATTAATGAGGAAAATCCTTTTCATTGAAAATGTGCTAATGTGTAATTAAGCCAATTGAATTAAGTAGCATTTAGATAATTGTAACAATTATAAAGATGTAGAAACTTTCTTTTAATTATTGTTTGAAAGTTTGGTCAAAGCAAGAGCCACATCTAACCATTCAATTGCCTTCTCATTATACACCACTAGATTAAGAGTCCATGTTAGTAGATCCCTTAAGTCATGACAAGAGTTGTACTCTCCTTCATCAAGATTGTGACACTTGGAGTGATCACAATCATTCAATGCCAATCCTAAGATAGCTCATGCTTTTAACCAATTGACAAAAACACTACAAAGCCTTTTACCCAAGTATCAAGACTCAAAGGAAACACAACCCACTCTTTTACCCCAAAGTTCCTAGCTTTCTTGCTTGAAAAAGAAGTAAACCTCACCTACTCACTCTTACTTGTTGGAGAAGCAAAAGCCATTAGCCCCCTCACCCATTTTTGCACCCCAAACTAGCCCTCCCACTCTCTCATTTGTGACTTTCATCCTCTCACTACAAGTCCAAGCTCCCACCTCTCTCTAAACTTCATTCTAGCTCTTTTATTCTTCCAACCTTTCTTGTTCTTCTTCTCTCTTTCTCACCTTATCCAACTCTCTTTCCTATCACCATTCTCACAAGCCCTTCAAGGACCACCCTCTTTGGTTCTTGAAGAAGCAAAACAAACACTAACTTAGCCCCATCATCAAGCTCTAGGAAGAGGAAGGTCATCTCCAACCCATCAACTCTTTCTACTCCTCAAGAAGCCCATTTGGTAGTGACTCTAACCTACTCTTTTTCATGTGTTCTTCAAGCTCTAGAACTCCTAAGCTCTACATAGCTAGGTGGTTTTAGGACTTGCTTCAAGGTCTTATGACCATTTCTTGCTCTATGAGTTTTCTTGTCTTGTTGAAAAATGTTATCTTGAAATGAGAATATGTGGCATGATGGTTTTATGTATCTTGCTCTATTTTGTGGTAAAACACTGATTTGGTGACTGAAACTTTGGATAAGGTAATGAGATAAAACATAAAAATGGTGATTTAAAGTGGTATAGCAACATTCCCACAAGTTTATCATGTAAAACTTAAAAACAGGTTAATCTGGAATTCTGGTAGTCTGTAAGGCGTTCAGTATATTTATTTCTACAAAACTCAAAATGCAATGAAACTAATTTTCTGTGAAAGTAGACTCAAAGAGCTTTCCATACATGTAAAATATGCGAGATTTGGCCTTAAAATGAGAGAGATATGAATTTTTAAAGTCTGCTGTTCCTGGATGGGTTTCTGTCCGGGCAGTAGGCAATAAAACGTGCATAACTCAAGCTATACATAACATTTTTAAGTGGGACCAATTTTGTTAGAAAGCCAAGACATAGAGGAACATCCCCATAAATTTTGTGAGATTCTTTGTGAGGAGTTCACAGTAAATGTTAAAAGTCACTGACCCGAGATGAACTTTCAAATCTGAACAGTCAGAATAAAATATGCATAACTCAAGCTACAAAATGAATTTTTGAGTGGGGTTTCTTTTGTTTGAAAATAGACTCAGAGAAGTGTAAGCATACCAAAATTCGAAATAAAAGAATAAAAGATGAAATTATGGTGAATTTTTGAAGTTACTGCCCCACTGTAAAAGTAAAACTGGTTAGGGTAAAAGTTAAAGGTTAATGAAGAATAAGTTTAAGACATTAATACCCTTATACTAAGTATTAGAAAACCTTCATAACTCAACTTAAGAAGTATCAAAAAGTATAGTAGATAAAATTGGCCCTACAACAATTAAAAGAGGACATCCAAGATGTAACCCAATTAAAAGCTTGCACCAAATTTACTAAGCTAAGCTCATAAGACTTTGTGTGATGCGTATGCCTTCATGTATTAATATGATGACAATTATATGATGATGATGATGATGACATGATAATGATAATGACGATATGATATGATGATAATATGCTATGATGATGATGATGGCATGATAATGATAATGATGATATGCTATGATGCTGTGATACTGGTTTTCTGTTTGGCAAAATTTTGGGAAGTTTCGGTCTAGCCGTTATCTTCTTAGAAATTTTGTAGAAATTGTGGACTTAGAAATATTTTGCATCATAAGCTTTAATAAGAAGAGAAAGTAAACTAAGGGTGTGATCCTTCCAAAGGGAAGGTGACCCAAAGTAAGTTCCCCTTACCCACGACTCACATGAGGCATGGCAAGACCCAGCTAGTGTGAGTATAGGGGATAGGGCTTACATGAGGCATGGCATGACCCAGCTAGTGTAAGTCTGAATTTTATGGTGGCGACGGCCACGGTATGAGCTCATTACCACTTATGTTTAGTGGGTGGAAAGAAAGGGACTTAAGATAAGTCAAGTTAAGAAAAGAAAAGAAAAGGGACTTCGGTCCAAACCCTTAAAGAGAAAAAGTTAAGAGAAGCTTATAGTACAGTCATGCATGTTTCATGTGATTATACTTATGCCCATGTATGTTATGATATAAATGATTAGAGAGTATGTTAAAATTGAATCCACTTCGGATATTCATGTTTTCGAAAACCTAAGAACTGAACCCTATGCATGCTCACTGTTTTCATTATAAAACCGAAGTGGCTGGGACGATGATGATGACACCTCCATGTCGGGTTCCAGTCCTACTGAGAAATCTTATTTCTTACTCTAGTTACTTTTCCGCATCGTCACCAGAATCCGATGGCACATCCGGTGGAGTAGAGCATGGATCCCTGACACTGCGAGCGGACGGACGACGTGGGACGCCAGACGAAGCTATTTTGGGACTTATAGCGATCGTCACTTTGCATCTTCGTATATTTCGTTTTGAGATGAGCTTTGTCATTGGAGTTTGTATTTAGTACCTAGAATTTGGATCATGGCACGTCCATGAGCTTTCTTCGATGTAATGCTGTTATATATATGTATGTATATAAATATTATGAACCTATATGGATGTAATGATTAGTTATGCAATGCAATGTATTTCTAAATTACTATTTGTTTATCTTCCTCTTGTTTTATGAGATTGGGTTATGTATCTCACGCGACATGCTCTTTCTTTATCTGACTTCTCGCTCAAGGCTTTACTTTTAAAAACGCTGCAAAGCGACGATGTATTTCAAAAAAAAAAAAAATCTTACCGTATTTTCCGCATAATTTAATTTCAAGTGAAGTTTAATTTTCCACGAGCATAAGTAACAACTAATAAAATGCCGTAATACGACTTAAGCGTAGTATGGGTTTATTAGGGTGTTACATCTTCCATAGTAAATTCAAATCTGCGAGAGCTCTCATTGCTAAGGCATCCTCTAGTCAGATTGGCAAATACACCACTTATCCACTATGTGATGGGGCTGATGTATTGCCATAAGTTAATACAGCACTTGTTCACTGCAAGGTAGAGCCGATAAAATACCATGGACCACTACCAGACAGTAAACATGCCACTTATCCACTACGAGATGGGGCCAATATGTCACCTACCAAGTATACCACTTATCCACTATAAGGTGGGACTGATATATTCACTTCATAGCTCCATGTGAATAAACAATTTGTCCACGACAAGATGGGATGATATATTCACTTCACAGCTCCATTTTCTACAATACAGCCACAAGACAAAATATACCATGTATGGAGCATTTATACATAGTCTTTAGATCAATTTACCATCAACACATTGTGCACATATTTATTTTATAGAGCTCATCATTTATTATTCATCAAGTGCACATAATAGAGTCAAAATCATAGAATCTCATTTCTCTGCAAGAACATAAGAACACCAAGTCCTTATCCAATATAAGGTAGGGCCCTGAGGTGTTTGTTCATCCATTTATTTTAACTACTATAAATGCACTCATTACCGATAGATTAACTGACGTAAAAAATCTGCTGGTAAATTGTGTGTTGGTAATAAAAAATATTAATATTACCGACGGAGTATAAACGTCAATAAAAAAAATATATGCCGATAATTATAGAGTAAAGAAACGTCAATTGCGGTATTTTACCAATGAATTGATAATAATTACTGACGGATAATTCGTCGGTAATATTAAAATCTAATATTTTATATTATATATTTACTAACATAAAATCTATCCGTAAAAAAATATTAAATATTAAATATTTTTTATCAATTATTATTTATTTAGAATTATTAATAATTATTTTGTTAATGATTATTAATAATTATTTACTTTTTTAGTTTTAGTTGTAGAAGAAATTAAAAAAATAATCAATTAAATAAGAATATATACAATATTATTCAAAAAATATTTACAATTCAATTCTAAAAAAATAATCCAAAAATCTACAAATATTAATCATCGTCAGTATCCAAGATGTCATCCTCATCATGGTCATCGTCGTCGTGTCTGACTCCTGATGGATGGCTGTGTAGAGAAGGCTAAGGCAGAGGCGGTGGTGGTGGAGGCAGGGATGGAGGTGGTGCAGTGGATGATGAACTAGGGCTCTACATTTGCTCGTAGAAGGTGTACATAGCCATCATCCTTTGCTTCATAGTCTGTAGCTGCTAACTCTTCTAGTGCATGGACTTGATCACGGATGGACTCCGAATTGGTCCCAACAAGCCCAGCTCTAGACATAGAGCCTAGAGAATATGACCTACTGTGAAAGGTCTCCATCTTATAAATCCACCTCTTATAGCAGCCGCTGACTGTCTGGTCCCATACCTCATCGTTGCTAATAGGTGGGCCGGTAGGAGTACTCCCGCTCCCTTGTTGTGACTACTATGATCGGGCGTCAATCAGCCGTTGGGTGAATTCACGTTACAATTAGAAGAAATAAAATCAATTGGATTTAAATTATGTGGTTTCTGACCATGTATCAATCTACTAGGATTTATCCTACTTTCGGGTGTGGATCTCCTAAAAAAGCTCCCCTTGGGTTTGTGGCCTGCTCGTCATCTTCTCCTACATTTCAAAAAATTTTTATGTGATTATATATATAATATTTAATGCAAAAATAGAAAAACTAAATAAGAAAAGGACAATATTTACCATCCTGAGCCGTGTGCTCTCGATAGTGGTGGAGCCACCAGTATGCAGAGAGCCACCACGTGTTGATCCTCTGCTCGTCCGGGCCTTCACCTACTTCTTCTTAACTGTAGGTGAGTCCTTAAGGCCTCGAGGATCTCATCCGTGAGCCAATAGGTGCTTGCATCCTTCATGCGAATGTCGTGAAACATATCACGAAGGTGCTTCCTGGCTCTAATCCTCCATGCCTTGTAAATGGCAGCCTCCTTGCATGGATCAATAATGAACACATGTTGCTTACATATAACACAATAGTCAATAGGTGAAGTAAAAACAAAAACTAATAATAAAAAAAATGAAAAAATACTAATTATTTTACCTTCCACTCCTTCCATCACAACTCATGTGTGTCATCAGGGGCTTGCAAAAAACTATGTTGCAGGGCGTGGAAATTCTCCTCAAATACCTCGGTAATCTTGCACAGCCTCGACCAAGGTGGAATCTAGTTATGTCATAAAACAATAGAGTATGTCAAATATCTGTTAATTAAATTATCTATCACAATTAAAAATTTATAATAAATTTAAATTTTAAATTACTTACCAGGATTTACTATCATATCTAAGCTCCACTCGCTAGTTTGTGGAACCCTATGAGGAGGTGAATGAGGAGGCTTGGGCACCCCACAAACTAGACTGACTAGGGGAAGGCATAAAAGCGGGCCAACTGCAAGCCTCAACTCTTGGAGGTGGAAAAGCCTGATATGGGAATGGTGCCTAAGGCTCCAAGTTATGATACCTAGGGTTAGGTATCATAACAAACTCCTGAGTATGTGGACCAGGAGGGATAGAAGAACCACCCGCAGGAATGGTGGACGCAAGCATAGTGGAAGCGATGGGTGGGGTACGAGTGCGAGAGGATAAACCATGCTTCCTCGATCTACCTCTACCTCGTCCGGAGCCTGGTATCCGTCCTGCCATAACTAATTTGTATAACATATAAAATATAAAAAATATAATACCTATATTAACTAAATAAAGGCATAATACATTTATCATATCAATAATTATTTAATTTTAATAATATATTAAATGATTAAACAAAATTTTGGCAGAGTCTCCCTTTCAATTTGGAGCCTCCACAAAAATTAATTTAGTATTTTAACACTATAACATAACCAAAATAAAACACAATAAACATAGCATTCTAAAGTTAATCCTAATAACTATTCTAAAGCGCTTAACATCACAGCACACAATTCAAATAATGGGAATGAACTCTAAGCCTTCCTCCAGTCATACAATCTAATCCTATAATTCTATCCTAGAAAATTTCAATCTCTAACTAAGAAAATAACTTAGTTAAGTAACTAACAAGCATAAAACTTCGGGTAAAGAAATGGAATGGAAAAAAAAGGTTAAACTAAAAAACTAAATTGATTAAAATGCTAAAAAACATACCAAGAATACAATAGCAGTCTTGGATTGTGAAATGGGCCCCTAGTAGTGTGAAATGGCAGGGAAAGAGAGAGATATAGCGATAGAGAACGGAGAGAAAAGAGAGAGACAAGAAAACGCAAAGTGAGGAAGAAGAAGGAAGGCTCCTATTTTAATGATCAGTTTTGATTTACCGACGAATATTCCATCAGCAAAAAATTAATAAAACGATTCGCTTCATTTTTTCCATTTTACTTACGTCAATTCCATCAGTAATAATAAACCGAAATGAATTGTTTCGTTAATCGAATATTGTCGACATATTTTTTGTCGATAATATGGAACATGAAAAGCCGTGTGCGGTTAGTCCACATTTTCAAATACCAACAGATTATCTGTCGATAAAATAAAAATGCAAATTTCTGATAAAAAAAGTTATTTTATTTCACTTTACCGATAGAAAATCCATTAGTATTTTTATAACATTATTTTTAATTTGTTCAAAGATAATTAATGTTATTTACCGACAGTTGTTCAGTTAGTAATTGTTTGGCACAAAATGGCAGGAATGTTTATTGACATTTTTGCCGATGGATAGTTTTTCATCGGTAAATTTACGTGCCAATATTTTATTTTATTTTACCAACAGATTTTACCATTGCTAATATACGTCGATTTTTGACGAATTTCTGGTAATGTTTAAGGTAGCAATCATTTCATATAGAGCATGTAACATCCTAATAAACCCATACTACGCTTAAGTCATATTATGACGTTTTATTAGTTATTACTTATGCTCGCCGAATGTAACGTTTGAAAAATTTTATCGTTAATAACCGAGTTGTTCGGTTTTTATCGAATAATGGAGTTTAATCAGAATTCAATTAAGCATTTACTTAAAATCAATTAAGTGTGATTTAGAAGGATTAGGCTTGATGGAATTAGACTAGGAACATAGGAAACCTTATAGAATTCTGCTAAAACCAGTTTACCGATTTAAGAGAAATCGGTAAGATTTCGGTATTTTAAACTATCAGAACTGAATCAATAGAACTTATATTATGAGTGCCCTAGGATGAATGGCTAGGATTTAGCTAAGATACCCCCACATATAGCGCCACTTTCAGCCATGAAGATTGGGAAGCCAAACCAAATTTGAAGGCAAACTGAAATCCACCAATCAAAGTGAGACTTGCTTCAAAAATCTTCACCTTTTTCTTTCCTTCACTCCTTGAACTTTCAGCCAACCTAGCTACTAAAGCTCCCATCATTTCTCTTCTATTCACTCTCATCTTCATCCCTTCTTCAAGTCTTATCAAGAGTTGCTTCCATCTAAGACAGCAAATCAACCAAATTTCAACTAGACAAGGTAGGAATCCTACTTCTCTTCTTACTTTCCTTGGTTTGGGGTTGTATAGGGGTCTTTTGTACCTTATGATACTAATATTATTTGGAGTGACAATTATGATTTACGGCTGATTTTGCATGTATGTTCTGATTAGAATTGGAATTGGTATGAAAGAACTTGAAGAATAGAGAAAACTTAAAAACCTGTTAGGGTTTTCCTCGACGGTACGTACGGCAGAGTGTACGGCTCCACCTACAGCCATTTAAATTTGATGAATTTATTTTTATATAAAACTAGACATTCAGAGATTTCTGTACATATAAAATATCAGGCCAATGGATTGGTATAGAATTAGTTATAAATTTTTAAAATTTGACCTAGAGATCTAAATCCTCATCTGGGCAATATGAGTTGAGAAGGGTGTAACTCACCCTGCACAACTCTAAATTGAGTGAAACAAATGTTTTTTGAAAGATAACACATAAAGGAACATTCCATAATAATTTCAAAGTCAGATTTGCTGTCAATTATTCCCAGCACATCGATGAATTTAACTTAAGTTCAAACCGGGCTAGAGTAGGGGAGTCCAGTAGGGTCAAGTTGTGGGGCTTATATCTCAAAATATACTCATGCAAATGATATACAACTTATTTCATTTGAAAGCTTGTCTTGTTAGCTTTAATTTGATCTAAATTTTGTATAATTCTACCTAGATTTCTATTTTTAGTGAATTTTTACTTATAAGGGTGTAATTCTGGCTAAGAACAGGGCAGTTTGAGGTAAAGTGCAAATAACTTGAGTTATACAAATTAAAATGAGATGAGACTAAAACGGTTGGAAACTAGACACATAGAGCTATGACATATGCAAAATTCAGGTTTAAGTGAGTTGAATTGCACTCAAGGTGGATTATATCAAAATTAGGCAAAATAGTTGAAAGTAAACAGAAAAACCTATTGATATTTGAATTGAAGTTAATCAATGACGTTATGAATATATATATATATATATATATATATATATATATATATATATATATATATATATATATATATATGTATGTATGTATGTATAATTGCTATCCCATTTTGAATTGCAAGTTTGAATAATTATACTGGTTGCCTGGCACTATTCATGGGGACATGGATTCGATCTGTTATGCTGCCGAAATTTCGGCAAGAAATTTATATGTTGTGTGAATTACAATGACATAAACATATGATGATTGAAAAAATAAAGTTAGTTGTGCATGTAATTCATGAATATTACAAAGGATTTCATGTTACTTGGGCCAGCCCTTGAATAAGTTGGGAATAGATTAGTAGGAAGGTCGGGAAAAGCCGGCAATCTTGTATAGGAACGAGTTCGATCCTGAAAAGTGGACTATTACCTAGAAGTGAATGGCTAATAACTCCCAGGGGACCAAGGATGGAAAATAAGTTTTAAGAGGCGAAAGCCTTCAAAGAAAAGATACATTTCCCAGTTGCACATTTATAAGCACTGTTTGATAATTCTTAATTGATTGTCATAGTTATCAATTTATTTCTCATGATATATTACTGTATATTTATGGTTATTGTCTTAGTTGTATTAGTATATCTATTAACTATACTTTCAATTGTTCCAACTTAAAATTTAATTTGTTTCGGTGTATGTGTCTATAGTAAGAAATTTAAGTTGAATATTACCATTATGTCTTATTATTTAACATTTACGAAAAAATCGAAACAACTGAGAATGATAATGATGACAAACATATATATATATATATATATATATATATATATATATATAGTAGGGCGAGAAATAAACATTTCTCAATGGGGATCCTATATATATATATATATATATATATATATATAGGATCCCTATTGAGAAATCTTTATTTCTCGCCCTACTATATGTTTCCACATCATTCTCAGATCATGGAGAATGCGGCAACCGGCGTTCTGTTCATCAAGTTTCCTGAGCTCCACATTCATCTCGATCCACTCTTAGACTCCGTGTATATATCCGATAAATGTCAGTTTCACCTTTATTTCTTCTTCCAAAGAGATTTTGCTATACCACTTATGCATCCGCTATTCGATTATGCCATCCCTTATATTGCCATTCCTCTCCACATGTTGTAACATCCACGACTTCCGACTTCCGAGCTCATAGTATTCCCAATCTCCAAATTCATCTTCAAGGCTATACAGACAAGGATTTACGATTTCCGACCTCGTGTAAGCGTATATGAATTTTGACCTCATCAGTATGAATTCCAATTTCCAATTTTAGAGCTGAAATGAAGTGACTGATGCTTCCAACTTACGAGTTCATCTTCGACTTCAGCACAATTTTACGACTTCCGACCTTAGCAATCAAAGATCAAAATGTTCGATTTCCGACTTCGTCTCTAAGGCTCAAATGAACTGGCCATATTCCGAATTCTGACATTATGATTCACAAATGTACGAGATCCGATCTCGAGTTCAATGTCAGTAGCTCTCATTTCTATATCTTTTCGAGTTCCGAGATCGAGATTCTATAATTCCCGATTTCCTGGTACACGGGTTAATGTTGTGAATTCCGACCTCCGGAATTATGTTTACGATTGATTCGTTTTGCCTAATTCCCCGATTTCCGACTTTAAGTGCTTGGCTTCACACCAGGCTTTGCCTTCAAGTTTTGATTAAACTGGATGTTTTCTGAGTTCCGACTTCATATACAGGAGGTTCACGAGTTCTGACTTTATAAAGCGTACGAGTTCCGATTTTGTTTCCAGAATATACTGGAAACTAGTCCCACTTTAGGCGACGCGGAGAGCAAGGTTGGCTAAAACTCAACCTTACGTTTTGAGGCCAATCAAAATCTTCCAAGTTAACTCCCACTCATGCCTATATAACACACTCTCCTCCTCTGATTCAGACCCCCTTCTACGTAACTTCTTCTTCACTTCAGCTCTCTCTTTTCTTTTCATCTCTCACCCAACTCCATCATACCTTGAACTTTTACCAAGTTGCAGCTACAAACTTAAACCAAAATCATTCACGATAAGAGGTAGGGGTTCTAAATTCTTACTTGACTTTTAGATTCTTGAAGTATTGGTGGTGGTTTAAATTTTATTTTGATGTGTTGATTGAATAATTATGATGAATTATAGCTGAACTATGGGTTGTCTATGAGGCTAAAACTTGAATTGAAAGAGAGAAAGGATAAAGATATGAAGAAGTTGAGAGGCTGGAAAACCCTAACCCTCGGCAGTCCGTACGGCGGAGTGTACGGCTTCTCCTCCTGCCGTTTAAAATTAACGAGACCATTTTTATGTGAAACTAGACATATAGGGCTTTCCATAGACATATCATATAAGGAATTTGGATCAGAATTGAAGGAGATATGAATTTTTGAATTTCAACCTAGGGTTTTGACTCTGGCTCTGGGCAGATTAGGTTATTTAGGGTAGAACTCGACCTATACTACATAAAAATGAGTGAAACTAACTTTGTTAGAAAGCTTACACATAGGAGAATATCTCATAAAAATTTCAGAATTTAATAAGGTCCCAATTGCTCCCAGTTCTCCACGAAATTCGCCCTATGTCCACACCGGGCTAGAACAAGGCAGTGTAGAAAGGTCTGAATTCGGGGCTTGTAACTCGAGCCCTACTACGCTAAATTTAGTGGGAATTTTTCTAAATGAAACTTTGTTCTGTTAGCTTTAATATGAGATAAATTTCTTATGATTTGAGTCAGTTTTCGATTTTTAGTGGATTTTTACTTTTAGTTGCCTGATTCTGGCTAGCCAATGGGCAGGCCGAGATAAAATTTAGATATCTTGAGTTGTAGATACCAAAATTGGATGGGACCAAAGAGGTTAGAAAATAGACACATAACACTTTAACATACTCAAATTTGAGGTCCAAATGAGTTAAAATGAAATTGTGGCTTGAATTACAAAAACCGGGTTGGTTGAATATGTTGAGGCAGGATTTCTGCCTTAATGAATTTGATATGGATTTGAGTTCTTTGTTGGAATATAAATGTGAAGTTGTGTTCCTTGTGATAAATTGGTGTATTGATTGGCTGGCACTATTCATGGGAAAGCGGACACGTTCCGTTACGCTGACGAAATTTCGGCAGAACCCAGGTATAAGTTATGAATTACATGTTAATGCATATGCATTCTTAAGGAAGCCATGAAAGTTATGAAAAGAATTATGTTATTGTGCAAGTTCCATACTACTTGGGCCAGCCCCGGATAAGAAGTTAAGGGGAATAGATCGGTGGGAAGGTTGGGGAAAGTAAACCCGGCAATTCTTGTATAGGAACGAGCTTGATTCTGATAAGCAGACTATTACCCAGGAGTCTAAAATGGCCAAGAACTCCCAGGGGACCAAGAGATGGAAAATGATAGAAAATAATGAAAAAGTTTATGAAAGAAAGTTCAAGAACGAGTCTACATGATTATATGAATACATGAATACATGGAATAGTTACATCAAGATGTTTACAATTGTCTGTTATAATTGCTCACTGCTATTCATTTATTTATTTCGTTTATCATTCTATGTATCAGCATTAGTAATCTATTTTGTTTCTTATGCCAATTAAAGTAAAACTGAACTTTGCCTCGGACCAAACATTTTCTTAAACTCATGAAAATGGACTTTTTAGTTTGAACACATATTTTTATAATTAAATAAAACCCGAGGCAGCTGAGAATGCATGTGACGTCAGTATCAGTATAACCAAACCCTACTGAGAATTTTCTTGAAATTCTCACCCCGTTTTGTATCTCCCGCATCATTCTCAGACACTGGCGATGGACTCCACAGCTACCCTTTTCATTGAGATTCCTGCGTTACAGCTCCACCATGATCCGGAGTTGGACTCTTTGTACATAGCTGGTTCGTGCAACTTCCGTTTTTACCTCTTGACGTGAACTTTGATGTTCCTTTACACCATCCCCTCTTCGACCCTGCTACCCCTTATATTGCCATCCCTCTACACATGGCGCACCCACATCCTGCACCTCCTGCACCCACAACACCCGCTGACCCTGCCCCTGAGTCACCACCG
This sequence comes from Pterocarpus santalinus, assembly GCA_031439595.1. Lineage (NCBI taxonomy): Eukaryota > Viridiplantae > Streptophyta > Magnoliopsida > Fabales > Fabaceae > Pterocarpus > Pterocarpus santalinus. The sequence continues at coordinate 35,038,153 of CM062525.1, forward strand.
CAGGCAGTCCTCGACATCCCGTTGAGTTCAGAGAGTGACCTCTCCGAGGCCACCGGCTCGTCGCCCTCTTCCTCCTCGGGACCCAGCGCAGATTATACACCGGCCGAGCCTGGCATGGCTAACGGCTACCTGACGGAGTAGCTTAGTGGCAGGAGATGTTGTACAGCATGTAGCTTTGGGTCATGGACTTGATTGTAGGGTTAGCAGTAGGTTACGAAATGTCCTTTGAGGACCCTAGGGTATTTTGGCAGATGAGGGCATTATGGTCTTTTGATACACCAGCCCCGTATGTGTTCTACTTTAAAACTTTGTACATAAACTGAAATAGTGGCTTTTGATATATATATGTTTACACGTATGCAGTAACACTATTGTACTATACTTATCTTGGTGATATTTTGTTTGATTCGTTTCGCTTTTAATATAACAGCGCGCCGTTTCGTCAAAAAAAAAAAAAATTTTGCTTATATGATGATGACGATTTAAAGAGAAATCAAAACAGGAAAGGTAAATAGAGTATCAATACGGTAACACGACCTGACTAGTTTCATGCTATGACTTAAGCATAACATAAAATTAGTAGGGTGTTACAGTTTTGGTATCAGAGCAGTTCGTCCTAGCTAAGGCCTGAGGATTGGACTGACTATGCTTCGCGCATATTCTGTATTTTTAGTTGATAATGTGCACCAGATCTTACCTGTATGGTTGGGATATAGTTGTGCATGTGTATGAAGTGCCTGACCGTGTGGGCTGTTATTTACTAGCACATTAAACTTAGTATTGAGCCTGATCAACTCAATAACTTTTGTTTTGTGTGTTCAGAACTTAATGGCTTCCGGAAGGCGAGGAAGACCACGTGCAGAACCTGCTCCAGAGAACCCGACTGACGTGATGCCCACAATGCGGGAAATGGCTCACGCAATGCAGGAACAAGCCGCGGCAGCTCACCAGATGATGGAGCAGCGGCTAAGCGGCGCGACTGCGGCGGTGTGAAAGGAACCCACAAGGCCCAGAGGCTAACCTGGACTAGCTCAGGTTCGCAGAGTTTAGGAAGGCAAATCCGCCAAATTTCCAAGGGGCATATGACCCGGACAAAACTGACGAGTGGATCAAAGCCATGGAGAAGATTTTCTCCGTCCTGGATTGCTCGGATCATCAGAAAGTGAATTTTGCCACTTACACGCTTGAAGCAGACGCCGAGTTCTGGTGGAACGGCGTACGAAGATTGTTCGAGGAATCTCAGACAGTAGTCACCTGGACAATGTTCAAGGATGTATTTTACCAGAAGTACTTCCCCGCTTCGGTTCGAAATGCCAAGGAACTCGAGTTTATGCAGCTGCGCCAAGGAAATCGGACAGTATCCGAATATATTGCCCGATTTGAGGAGCTATGCAAATTCTCCACAAATTACCAGAGGAACCCAAATGAAGCCTGGAAGTGCATTAAATTTGAAGGTGGGTTACGAGAGGACATTCTCACCGCAATCAGCCCAATGGAGATCAGGGATTTCCCTACATTAGTGAACAAATGCCGACTTGTGGAGGATTGCCACTCGAAATTAGCTGCAGCCAGGGCATTTGGTGGGAATTTGAAGAGGGGGTTAGCCCCGCAAGGCCTAAGATTCAAGCCCAATGTACAACAACAGCGGAGATTTCCGCCAAGAGGCAACAAAGGCAAGCAGCCCCAAAGGCCTTTTCCAAATCCAACTTGCACAAAATGCGGCAAGAATCATGGCGATCGGCCGTGCTTGGTAGGCCAGAATGTCTGCTATGGATGTGGCAAGCTAGGCCACAAAATTTACAAGTGTCCGACCAGAAACTCATCACAGCTGCCTCGACCCCAGCAACAAGGACGGGTCTTTACTATGAATGCGGAAGAAGCCGATAAGTCAGAAGGATTGATTCAAGGCATTTGTAATGTGAATGGTGAGACTCTAACTGTACTCTATGATTCGGGTGCCTCACATTCATTTATTTCTCATAATTGTGTAGCTGCTTTGCAATTGCCAATTTCTGAATTACCTTATGATCTATTGGTTTCTACTCCTACCAATGGGCCTGTTAGAACTAGTCAAATGTGCATCAATGTTCCTCTTCGAATTGAGGGCAGGACCTTTGCCGCTAAATTGATTTGCCTCCCTCTATTTGGTCTCGACGTAATTCTGGGCATGGATTGGCTTTCTACCAATCATGTTGTACTCAATTGCTCTGATAAAACGGTGGTACTTCCCCCTGTCTTACTTTCTGAATCCCAAACCGCAATACTTTTCTATCTGAACTCTTTCAGGCCAAAGGATCAAGGGTATATCCTCTTGTCAGCTAATGCGGTAGAAGTTGAGCAGGAACTGGGGAAGATTCCGATTGTCAGGGAATATCCGGATGTTTTCCCAGAGGATATTCCTGAATTCCCTCCAGAGAGAGAGATTGAGTTTACCATCGAGTTGGTTCCAGGTGCGGGACCAATATCCATAGCTCTGTATCGAATGTCACCTATGGAGCTGACGGAACTAAAAAGGCAGATCGAAGAGCTTTTAGAAAAGGGATTCATACAACCAAGCACGTCGCCTTGGGGAGCTCCAGTCTTGTTGGTCAAGAAGAAGGATGGAAGCATGCGCTTATGCGTGGATTATAGGTAGTTGAACAAGTGACGATTAAGAACAAGTATCCGCTGCCAAAGATTGATGATCTCATGGACCAACTACAGGGTGCAACGGTATTCTCCAAGATCAACTTGCATTCTGGATATCACCAAATTCGAGTTCGGGAACAAGATATCCCTACGACAGCTTTTCGAACTCATTACGGGCACTGTGAATACACCATGATGTTGTTTGGGCTGACGAATGCGCCAGCGATATTCATGGATTACATGAATCGAATATTCCGCCCATATCTGGACAAATTTGTAGTGGTCTTCATCGATGATATACTTGTCTACTCGAAGACGGAACAAGAACATGTGGAACACTTACGGCTAGTTTTGCAAATTTTAAGAGGAAAGAAGCTCTATGCCAAGTTATCCAAATATGAATTTTGGATGAAGGAGGTAAAATTTCTCGGCCACGTAGTGTCATCTGGAGGAATCTCTGTCGACCCCAGCAAAGTAGAAGCAGTTTTGAACTGGGAGAGGCCAACTACAGTCTCTGAAGTCAGAAGTTTTCTGGGCTTAGCTGGATATTATAGGCGATTCGTTAAGGATTTTTCTCGAATAGCCTTGCCTTTGACCAAGCTAACCAGAAAGAATGTCCCTTTCGAGTGGACGCCGGAGTGTGAACAGAGTTTTCAGGATTTGAAGAAAAGGTTGACCACGACACCAGTGCTAGCTTTACCAGACCTTCATGGACCATTTGAGGTCTATTGCGATGCTTCCCAACAAGGGTTAGGGTGCATGTTGATGCAAACAGGAAAGGTGGTCGCGTATGCCTCCAGGCAATTGAAGCCACACGAAAGGAATTACCCGACTCACGACCTTGAATTAGCAGCAGTAGTGTTTGCTTTGAAAATATGGAGACATCACCTGTATGGAGTAAAATTCGAGGTCTTTTCTGATCATAAGAGTTTGAAGTACCTTTTCGATCAGAAGGAATTGAATATGAGGCAGCGGAGATGGATGGAACTCCTTAAAGACTACGAATTTGAATTGAAATACCACCCAGGTAAGGCGAACATCGTGGCAGATGCGTTAAGCAGAAAATCATTGACTGTCGCGTAGATGATGATTAAAGAGACGGAACTTACTGAAAGTTTCCGAAATCTTAATTTGGGAATTCTTATAACTCCCAAGACTCTTCAGCTACACCAAATTCAGATAACCAGTAGCTTCAAGGACCAGATTCGGCAAGCTCGGCAGCAAGATGCTAACTTTCAACATACGCTTAATCTCGTGCGATCAGGGAAACTAGCAGGTTTTGTCCAAGATAAAGAGGGCATCTGGCGGTGCCACGACAGAGTATGTGTTCCTGAAAGGGACGATCTCCGAAAGAGAATCTTAGAAGAAGCGCATAGAGGCGAGTTTGCTGTACATCCTGGCATAACTAAGATGTATCAAGACCTCAAGAAGATGTTTTGGTGGCCAGGCATGAAGTCAGATGTAGCAAACTTTGTTGGCAAATGCTTGATTTGTCAAAAGGTGAAAGCGGAACATCAGAAGCCTTCTGGGATGCTACAACCCTTAGAAATCCCTGAGTGGAAGTGGGAAAGTATTTCCATGGATTTTGTGATGGGATTGCCAAGAACGCCAACAGGATACGATGCCATATGGGTCATCGTGGATAGATTGACCAAGTCTGCCCACTTTCTACCCATCCGAGCGAATTATCCGTTGGAAAAATTGGCACAACTGTATATTCAAGAGATTATAAGGCTACATGGGACCCCTTCAACCATTATCTCCGATCGAGACCCAAGGTTTACTTCAAGGTTTTGGGGAGCCTTACAAAAGGCATTCGGTGCTAAGTTATGCCTAAGCACTGCATACCACCCGCAAACGGACGACCAAACAGAAAGGACAATTCAAACCTTGGAGGATATGCTACGAGCTTATATACTGGAGCAACGCGGAAATTGGGATCGATATTTACCATTGGCCGAGTTCGCATACAACAATAGCTATCATGCTAGCATTGGCATGGCTCCTTACGAAGCATTGTACGGACGAAAGTGCCAGTCTCCCCTGTGCTGGTATGAGACAGGAAAAATTAGCTCTATTGGGGCCCGATTTAGTCGAGCAGACTACCGAGCAGATCAAGAAAATACGGAACAAGATGCTTGTCGCTCAAAGCCGCCAGAAGAGTTACGCGGATATCAGGAGGAAACCTCTGGAATTTCAGGAAGGAGACCATGTATTTCTGAAGGTTACTCCTACAACAGGGATTGGTAGAGCTGTCAAAATCAAGAAGCTAAATCCTCGTTTTATTGGTCCCTTCCAAATCCTAAAGCGAATCGGGTCAGTGGCGTACCGAGTCGCTTTGCCTCCACATCTATCAAACCTCCATGATGTTTTTCATGTCTCCCAACTCAGAAAGTATCAACCTGACCCTACACACTCCCTTAAACCCGAATCAATACAGTTAAAAGAGGACCTGACTTTCCGCTTACAACCAACACGGATCGTAGATAAGAGTACCAGACAACTTCGGAACAAGACCGTACAGCTAGTAAAAGTAGCATGGGGAAAAGAAGGTGCTGAGGACAATACTTGGGAACTGGAATCGGACATGAGGAAAGAGTATCCTGGACTATTCTCCAGCACTAAATTTTGAGGACAAAATTTTTTTTAAGGGGAGTGGTATTGTAACATCCACGACTTCCAACTTCCGAGCTCATAGTATTCCCAATCTCCAAATTCATCTTCAAGGCTGTACAGACAAGGATTTACGATTTCCGACCTCGTGTAAGCGTATATGAACTTTGACCTCATCAGTATGAATTCCGATTTCCGATTTTAGAGCTGAAATGAAGTGACTGATGCTTCCAACTTACGAGTTCGTCTTCGACTTCAGCACAATTTTACGACTTCCGACCTTAGCAATCAAAGATCAAAATGTTCGATTTCCGACTTTGTCTCTAAGACTCAAATGAACTGGCCATATTCCGAATTCCGACATTATGATTCACAAATGTACGAGATCCAATCTCGAGTTCAATGTCAGTAGCTCTCATTTCTATATCTTTTCGAGTTCCAAGATCGAGATTCTATAATTCCCGATTTCCTGGTACACGGATTAATGTTGTGAATTCCGACCTCCGGAATTATGTTTACGATTGATTCGTTTTGCCTAATTCCCTGATTTCCGACTTCAAGTGCTTGGCTTCACACCAAGCTTTGCCTTCAAGTTTTGATTAAACTGGATGTTTTCTGAGTTCCAACTTCATATACAGGAGGTTCACGAGTTCCGACTTTATAAAGCGTACGAGTTCCGATTTCGTTTCCAGAATATACTGGAAACTAGTCCCACTTTAGGCGACGTGCAGAGTGATTCTACCACACAAAGAGGACGACGTGGAGAGCAAGGTTGGCTAAAACTCAACCTTACGTTTTTAGGCCAATCAAAATCTTCTAAGTTAACTCCCACTCATGCCTATATAACACACTCTCCTCCTCTGATTCAGACCCCCTTCTACGTAACTTCTTCTTCACTTCAGCTCTCTCTTTTCTTTTCATCTCTCACCCAACTCCATCATACCTTGAACTTTTACCAAGTTGCAGCTACAAACTTAAACCAAAATCATTCACGATAAGAGGTAGGGGTTCTAAATTCTTACTTGACTTTTAGATTCTTGAAGTATTGGTGGTGGTTTAAATTTTATTTTGATGTGTTGATTGAATAATTATGATGAATTATAGCTGAACTATGGGTTGTCTATGAGGCTAAAACTTGAATTGAAAGAGAGAAAGGATAAAGATATGAAGAAGTTGAGAGGCTGGAAAACCCAAACCCTCGGCAGTCCGTACGGCAGAGTGTACTGCTTCTCCTCCCGCCGTTTAAAATTAACGAGACCATTTTTATGTGAAACTAGACATCTAGGGATTTCCATAGACATATCATATAAGGAATTTGGATCAGAATTGAAGGAGATATGAATTTTTTAATTTCAACCTAGGGTTGTGACTCTGGCTCTGGGCAGATTAGGTTAGTTAGGGTAGAACTCGACCTATACTACATAAAAATGAGTGAAACTAACTTTTTTAGAAATCTAACACATAGGAGAATATCTCATAAAAATTTCAGAATTTAATAAGGTCCCAATTGCTCCCAGTTCTCCACGCAATTCGCCCTATGTCCACACCGGGCTAGAACAGGGCAGTGTAGAAAGGTCCGAATTCGGGGCTTGTAACTCGAGCCCTACTAAGCTAAATTGAGTGGGAATTTCTCTAAATGAAACTTTGTTCTGTTAGCTTTAATATGAGACAAATTTCGTATGATTTGAGTCAGTTTTCGATTTTTAGTGGATTTTTACTTTTAGTTGCCTGATTCTGGCTAGCCAATGGACAGGCCGACATAAAATTTAGATATCTTGAGTTGTAGATACCAAAATTGGATGGGACCAAAGAGGTTAGAAAATAGACACATAACACTTTAACATATTCAAATTTGAGGTCCAAATGAGTTAAAATGAAATTGTGGCTTGAATTACAAAAACCGGGTTGGTTGAATATGTTGAGGCAGGATTTCTGCCTTAATGAATTTGATATGGATTTGAGTTCTATGTTGGAATATAAATGTGAAGTTGTGTTCCTTGTGATAAATTGGTGTATTGATTGGCTGGCACTATTCAGGGGGAAGCGGACACGTTCCGTTACGCTGCCGAAATTTCAGCAGAACCAGGTACAAGTTATGAATTACATGTTAATGCATATGCATTCTTAAGGAAGCCATGAAAGTTATGAAAAGAATTATGTTATTGTGCAAGTTCCATACTACTTGGGCCAGCCCCAGATAAGAAGTTAAGGGGAATAGATCGGTGGGAAGGTCGGGGAAAGTAAACCCGGCAATTCCTGTATAGGAACGAGCTTGATCCTGATAAGCAGACTATTACCCAGGAGTCTAAAATGGCCAAGAACTCTCAGGGGACCAAGAGATGGAAAATGATAGAAAATAATGAAAAAGTTTATGAAGGAAAGTTCAAGAACGAGTCTACATGATTATATGAATGCATGAATACATGGAATAGTTACATCAAGATGTTTACAATTGTCTGTTATAATTGCTCACTGCTATTCATTTATTTATTTTGTTTATCATTCTATGTATCAGCATTAGTAATCTATTTTGTTTCTTATGCCAATTAAAGTAAAACTGAACCTTGCCTCGGATCAGACATTTTCTTAAACTCATGAAAATGGACTTTTCAGTTTGAACACATATTTTTATAATTAAATAAAACCCGAGGCAGCTGAGAATGCATGTGACATCAGTACCAGTATAACCAAACCCTACTGAGAATTTTCTTGAAATTCTCACCCTGTTTTGTATCTCCCGCATCATTCTCAGACACTGGCGATGGACTCCACAGCTACCCTTTTCATTGAGATTCCTGCGTTACAGCTCCACCATGATCCGGAGTTGGACTCTTTGTACATAGCTGGTTCGTGCAACTTCCGTTTTTACCTCTTCAGCGACAGGAACTTTGATGTTCCTTTACACCATCCCCTTTTCGACCTTGCTACCCCTTATATTGCCATCCCTCTACACATGGCGCACCCACATCCTGCACCTCCTGCACCCGCAGCACCCGCTGACCCTGCCCCTGAGTCACCACCACAGGCAGTCCCCGACATCCTGTTGAGTTCAGAGAGTGACCCCTCCGAGGCCACCGGCTCGTCGCCCTCTTCCTCCTCGGGACCCAGCGCAGACTATACACCTGCCGAGCCTGGCATGGCTAACGGCTACCTGACGGAGTAGCTTAGTGGCAGGAGATGTTGTACAGCATGGAGCTTTGGGTCATGGACTTGATTGTAGGGTTAGCAGTAGGTTACGAAATGTCCTTTGAGGACCCTAGGGTATTTTGGTAGATGAGGGCATTATGGTCTTTTGATACACCAGCTCCGTATGTGTTCTACTTTAAAACTTTTGTACATAAACTGAAACAGTGGCTTCTGATATATATATGTTTACACGTATGCAGTAACACTATTGCACTATACTTATCTTGGTGATATTTTGTTCGATTCGTTTCGCTTTTAATATAACAGCGCGCCGTTTCGTCAAAAAAAAAAAAAATTTTGCTTATATGATGATGACAATTTAAAGAGAAATCAAAACAGGAAAGGTAAATAGAGTATCAACACGGTAACACGACCTGACTAGTTTCATGCTATGACTTAAGCATAACATAAAATTAGTAGGGTGTTACACATGTCCCATCCCTTTCCACCTCCACCAGCAGTAGCACCAGCCATGGGTCCACCAACCTCACCACCGCAATAGATGCCTTCGGTCTCGATATTTGAGGAGGATCCATCTGAGGCAGCGAGTTTATTTTCCTCGTCCTCTGCTCTAAGCATGGACTACACTTCTGCTGACGCCGGTATGGCGAACGGATTCCTTTCCTCGGAGTCCATCTAGAGTGCCTATGAAGCGCATTAGTAGGATATGTATAGAATGGCCTTCTTTTGGCAGTATTGGGCCATAGGCAGTAGTTTAGTGTATGCTGTATGTGGATGGGTAGCACACGAAATATCCCGTAGGGACCAGATAGGGTTCTGATTGTAGTGACAGGCCAATGTTATTTTTGTTTTAGCAGCCTCATTGTTATACCCTATACCATATATGTACTTTGATAAACTTGGAAAAGCGACATCTGTTGTTCATATATATATGTGATGCAATCAGATAGTTCCATTAATTTTGCAGATTCTCTTTATTTGTTGATTTATTATTTCTGATACAAAACTCCCGACAAATTCAATAGTTTATTGAATATTGAATCAAAGTGTGACGTAATCAGGTAACCTCATGTAATAACTTATCAGGTAATATATTATGACTTAAGCATAGTATTTGGCTGGTAAGGTGTTACATTTTTGGTATCAGAGCATTTCTTGCTGGTATAGGCCTTAGGATTGGACTAACTATGCTTCGCATATACTCTATGATATTATCATGCGTTGATTCTTGTCCATATGGATAGAATACATGTGAGGGGACTGCCTAACCGTATACTGTTATTTACTAGTATACTAGACTTAGCATTGAGCCTGATCAACTCAGTTACTCTTGTTTGTGTGTTTAGAACTTGATGGCTTCCAAAAGGCGGGGTAGGCCACAAATGAATTCAACTTAAGAGGAGTCTACTGAGTTTATTAATACAATGCGGGAAATAGCACACGCTATACGCAAGCAGGCAACTGCGGCAACACAAATGATGGGCCAATTAGGAAGGCAGCCAGAGGTAAGTCTTAGAGGGAATCATAATGGCCCTAGGATGGATCTAGAGTACCTCAAATTTGCCGAGTTTTGAAAGGCTAACCCACCCAGCTTCAAGGAGCCTTTGACCCAGATAAGGCAAACGAGTGGGCTAAGGCCATGGAGAAAGTCTTTTCTATTTTAGATTGCACAGATCGTTAGAAGATGACCTTTGCCACCTATATGCTGGAAGCAGATGCAGAGTTCTGGTGGAATGGTGCACGGTGGTTATTAGAGGGATCCTAAACAGATATTACTTGGGATGTATTCAGAGATGCATTTTATCATAAGTGCTTCCCTGCTTCTATCTGCAATGCTAAGGAGTTAGAGTTTATGCACCTTCGTAGGGGAATAGTAGCATATCGGAATATATTGCTAAATTTGAGGAACTGTACAAATTTTCCACCATCTATCAACGGAACAACGATGAAGTGTGGAAATAAATGAAGTTTGAAGGAGGGCGGCGAGAAGACATTCTTATTGCCATAGGGCCAATGGAGATTAGAGACTTCCCTACTTTAGTGAACAAGTACTACCTAGTGGAGGATTGTAACAAGAAGTTGGTGGCTGCTAGGTCAACCAGCAGTAACTTTAAAAAGGGGTTAGCTCCGCAAGACCCAAGGTTCAAGCTCAGCTTTCAGCAGCAGAGAAAGTTTCAGCCTGCAGGCAACAAAGGCAAGCAAACTCAGAGGCTTTTTGGGAACCAGACTTGTAGCCAGTGTGGCAGGAATCATGGCAACCGCCCCTACTTGGCAGGTCAAAATGTCTGTTTTGTATGTAGCAAATTAGGCCACAAAATCTATGAATGTCCTACCAGAAACCCTCAGCCGACTCCCAAGCCACAACGCTAGGGAAGAGTTTTCACTATGGATGCACAGGAGGTCAACAAGTCAGAAGATTTGATTTAAGATATGTGTGAAGTGTGTAACATCCCCAATTTTTGTCTAAGCTAATTAACTCAGTGATCCTGGCTAATTAGAGAGGTTAATGATTAACTGAGGACTAATCAGCTAATCTTGATGAGCAAGAGCTTAGTAAATTGAGCCAAGTCAATAATTGAATCATAACGCACTAAATGTTTTAATTAAAACCTAATTATTTGAACCTCATTAATTCGTAACTTAGAAATATAATTAAGCTAATCCAATCCTATTAATTAACCACAAGACAATTGTTTTACCCTAATTAATTGAGAGAGATAAATTCTTATACCCTAATTACATAATTCATAAGATCAATTCTTTTAGAGGAAAAATGTCTTAAATGTGTAATTAACCGAAATCGGTCAAAGAGCAATTTAACTAATCAAATTGAATTAACAACTTAGATAATTCTAATAGTTTTAAAGATTTAAAAATTTCTCCTAATTGATGCACTAAATTTCAGCCAAGGACAAGAGCAAAATCCAACCATCCATTTGCCTTCTCATCATGCACCATTAGATCAAGAGTCTATGTTAGTAGTATTCCTTAAGTCAAGCCAAAAGATGTACTCTCCTCCATCAAGATTGTGACACTTGGAGTGATCCCATCCACCCAAGCCAATCCCAAGAGTGGTCATGCTTTTAACCACTTGAAGAAACACAAAATGGTCTTTACCTAAGCACCAAGACTCAAAAAAAGCACAACTCTCTCTTTTATCCCATGGTTCCTAGTCTTCTTACTTGCAAAAGAAGCAAAATCCAACCACCCTATTGTTTAGAGTGGGACGCCACTCTCTCTCTCCTCTCACACTCTCATTTTTGCAATTTCATTCTCTCACTAAGCCACAAAGCTCTCACCTCTCTCTAAACCTCTCTTTGTTCTTCCTAATCTTCTTCTTGTTCTTCTTGCTTTCCTACTCTAACTCATCTCATTTCCACCACCATTCTCACAAGCCGTTCAAGGAACACCCTCTTTGGTTCTTGAGGAAGCAAAAACAAACACTCACTTAGCCCCATTATCAAGTTCAAGGAGGAGGAGGCCATCTCCAACCATCTTCATCCTTCAAGCTTTCAAGAGAATCCTTGTGGTAGTGACTCTAATCTTTCTCTTTTATGTGTTCTTCAAGCCCTTGAACTCCTAAGCTCTCCATAGCTAGGTGGTTCTAGGACTTGTTTCCAAGGCCTCATGGCCTTGTTTGTTGGTATGATGAGTTTTCATGTGTTGTGTCATTCTCTTTGGTATGAAATTTTCGGTTGGAATGTTTATTGTTGTTGATCTAAATTTTTTAGAAGTTAAAACATTGAGTCAATATCAATATCTCAAAGATTAAAAGTGGTTTGAAGGAGAAAAGTGATCACTTGAAGAAAAGACTAAATATTTTTACAAGAAAACTCATTGAAACCAAAACCATGGAAGGTGGAAAATTCTGGCAGTCTGTATGGCGTGACCAATAACTCTTTCAATATAACTCCAAATGAAACAAAACTAATTTTATATGAAAATAGACTCATAGAAATTTTCATACGTATAAAATTCGTGAAATTTGGCCTTAAAACGAGAGATATGAATTTTCAAAGTGTGTTGTTCTCGGATGTATTTCTGTTCGGGCAGTATGTAATAAAATCTTAATAACTCGAGTTATACAGAACATTTTTGAGTGGGACCAAGTTTGTTAGAAAGCTAAGACATAGAGGAACATCCCCATAAAAAATTTTGGCAGATTCCTTGTAAGAAGCTCATAGTAAGGTTTAAAAGTCACTGTATCGACAATAAACTCAAAAGCTGAGCAGTCAGAATAAAATGTACATATCTCAAGTTACAAAATGAATTTTTGAGTGGGGTTGGTTTTGTTTAAAAATAGACTCAAAGAGTATAAGCATATTAAAATTTGAAGCAAAAGAGTAAAAGATGAAATTATGGTGAATTTTTGAAGTTACTGCCCCACTATAAAAGTAAAACTAGTTATGGCTAAGTTTTAAAGGTTAAGGAGAAATAAGCTTTAAGACATTAAGTCCCTTACATTAAGTATTGGAAAACCTTCATAATTCAACATAAAAAGTTTCAAAAAGGATAATGGATGAAATTGGGCCTATGCCTAATAAAAGAATTTATACAGGAGACAACCTCAATTAAAAGCTTGCACCAAATTTACTAAGCCAAGCTTATAAAACTTTGTGTGATGTGTATGCCTCCATGTATCAATATGATGACAATGATATGATGATGATGATGATGATGATGATATGAATATGATATATTGATGATATGATGCTTAATGATATACATTAAAGGAATCACATTTGGGGACGGCAATACGTAACGCCTAAATGTGGAAAAGAATCAGAATAAATTTGCATCATAAGCTTTAATAAGAAGACAATGAACCAAGGGTATGATCCTTCAAAAGGGAAGGTAACCCAAAGCAAGCTCCTGTAACATCCCTATAAAATGTAATAGGAAATAATAAAATTAAACTTTTATTATTCACAATCTTGCCCCTAAACTTTTTAGAAAATGACCTTTAGGTCCTTATATTTTATTTATAGTCTTGCCCCTGAACATTTTAAAAAATGACATTTAGGTCCCTATATCAACAGGATTAGTAAAATAAGGTTTTAAACGAAGCAGAATCGCGTAGCGAAAACGTAGAAACCTAAACCTCGGCCGATTGAGCCACAGAGGTATCCATATGTGAAATGACATAGGATGCCCTTAGACTTATCCATAATTACAAAAATGCCATTAGCCATGAAAAACAGAAAACAGAAAGGCCATCAACTTGTAAAACGACTAATTTACACCTTTAATTGATTAATATGATTTTAGTGGATAAGTAAAGCTAATTAGAAATTAATGAGAGATTAATAAGGAGCTAATTAAGTGTCAATTAGAGATATTAGGATTAGAAATAATTAGAATAGATATAAACCTTCACAAATTTCTTCAAAACCGATTTACCGATTTAAAGAAAATCGGTAAGATTACGGTATTTTAAACTGTCGGAACTGGACCAATAGAATTGCAAGCTTTAAACCCTATTTTTAGTGGCTGATAACTCAGCCACCTACCACCCAAAAGTGGCGCAACAAAGGCCACACTTCATGGAGAAGCTTGGCTGAATTTCAGCCAAGCATTTTACACCAACCAAATCCAAGACAAGTCACCTAAACACCACTCCTTCCATCAGATTTTTCTCCTTCTCCACTCATATTTTCGAGCTCCCTTTCCAGCAGTCATCCTCTCCTCTTTTCTTCATCCTCTTCATCTCCTTCCTCCTCTTTCAGCCTCCATCAAACCACTTGCATCCATATCTTCCATTGAAACTCAAGATTAGCTAGTTATTACATCAAAATAAAGGTAGGATTCCAATTCTTACCTTGTTATTCTGATTATGGGTGATTGTTGATGACTCTATTTACTCAATTCTTCATGAGGTAATTGAATGATTATGATGTTATTTGGCTGGTTTGTTGGCTGTTGTTGGTGTTAAATTCGCTTAGGAGGTAAGAAAAGGTGAAAGGATGAAGATGTGAGAAGCTGGAAACCTAGAATCCCTCGGCAGTCCATACGGCGGAGTGTACGGCTCTGCCTACAGCCGATTAAATTTGATGAAGATATTTTTATATGAAACTAGACATCCAGGGCTTTCCATAAATATATCATATAAGGCTTTTGAATTAGTATTGAAAGAGTTATGAATTTTTGAATTTCGACCTAGGTTTTTGGCCCTGGCTCTGGGCAGACTGGGTTGTTCAGGGTAGAACTCGCCCTATACTACTTGAAAATAAGTGAAACTTACTTTTTTAGAAAGCTTACACATAGGAGAATGTCCCATAAAAATTTCAGAACTAGATAAGGTCCCAGTTGCTCCCAGTGATCTAAGAAAGTTGCCCTATGCCCAAACCGGACCAGAACAGGGCAGTTCAGGAAGGTCAGTTTTCGGGGCTAATAACTCGAGACCTACTAAGTCAAATGAATTAAACTTTTGGTAAATGAAACTTTGTTCTTTTAGCTTTAATATGAGATCAATTTCGTGTAATTTGAGTCAGTTTTCGATTTGTAGAGGATTTTTACTTTTAGGCATCTAATTCTGGCCAGCCACTGGGCAGGCCGGGATAAAACATAAATATCTCAAGCTATGGATATCAAAATGAGATGGGACCAAAAGGGTTAGAAACTAGACACATAAGGCTACAACATACTCAAATTTGAGTTCCAAATGAGTTAAATAGAGATTATGGCTTGAATTATAAAAATCGGGTTGGTTGAATATGCTAAGGTAGAAATACTGCCTTAATGAATTTGACGTTGATATGAGTTTAATGTTGGAATATAAATGTGATGTTATGTTCTTTGTGATAAATTGATGTACTGGTTGGCTGGCACTATTCACGGGGAAGCGGACACATTCCATTATGCTGCCGAAATTTCGGTAGAACTATGTGAGTTATATGAATGCGATAAACATCCATGTGTTATGCTCATAAGACTCATGTATGCAAGGAAGATTTAAGCATAATATGAATATATTGAATGTGGCTCCCTTCACCTGGAGGCAGTTACGAGATCCCTCCTAGTGAAGGTAGTTAAATAAGATAAGATATGAATCCCTTCACTTGGAGGCAGTTGCACTTTGAATCCCTCCTTGTGAAGGCAGTTACCCTCAACCTTGGAAGCACATGGTCAGAAGAGATCCCTCAATTAGAGGAACGTGACCAAAATGAGATCCCTCCAGGATAGAGGCACGTGAATCCCCTTGCGGGCGAGTCGGTGTGACGATGGTCACGAGTTGAGCTGATGAGCTCACTCCAAGGCCAGGCTACCCAAGGGCAGTAAAGGCTAAGGACTAAAGACTCAAGACTAAAGATTAAAGCATATGCAAGCACCCCGCTTACATGAGGCATGGCATGACCCAGCTAGTGTAAGTACCGAATGAAGGTCCCATATTCCTAAGGAACGTGACATGGTGATCACGCTCTGATGGGGTATGACATGGCGATCATACTCTGGGATGTGGCATGTAAAGATTTTATGATGAAAAGGAAGCAAAAGAAAGAAAAGTCAACTTTATGTATATGCATGAATTTAAGTACAAGTAAAGTTATGTGTAGATGTTATGTCCCCAGTATATTGATGCTATTGTATTTTATTATGTTTTAGTTACTATTCCTAATATAATTCATGAAATTTGTTTCGTATGGGCTCTCCCAAATTGCCAAGTGTATGAGTAAAATGAACTTTGCTTCGGAAAGTATATTTTTGAACTATAAAATTAAACAGTTTGTATAGCATATTCACCTTTTTCATAGTAAACCGAAGCAAACTGGAGACGACAATGATGACACAACATATGTTAGTTTAATGGATCCTACTGAGAATTTATAATTCTCACCCCTATGTTTATTTCCGTGTTATCTCCAGATAGTTCAGCAGTTTTGAAGAAGGTCCTCCGAGGCGGAGTTGACTAGTAAGATTGAAGGAGGCCGAAAGTTATTGCCAGACAAGGTCCGATTAAGTGACAGTAACAACTCCTAGGTAATGTACTATGACTTAAGCATAGTACCGTACTCGGGAGGGCGTTACAGCTCCCCTCACCCATGACTCAGCCAGTATGAGTATATGGGATAGGGCTTACATGAGGCATGGCGTGACCCAGCTAGTGTAAGTACCGAAAAGTTATGGTGGCGATGGGCACGGTATGAGCTCATTACCACTTATGTTTAGTGGGTGAAATGAAAAGGACTTAAGATAAGTTAATTTAAGAAAAGAAAAGGATTTAAGAGAAGGTCAAGTTAAGAAAAGAAAGGGACTTCGGTCTGACCCAAGTATAGAATGAAACTCTCAACATGTTCATGCATATTATGAATTGTCATATAAGCTTTTATGTATACCATGATGTTGTTATTATAACGAGAATATGTCCTTAAAATTGAATCCACTTCGGATAGCTATGTCTTCGAAAATCTAAGAATTGGACCTTATGCATGCTCACTGTTTTCATTATAAAACCAAAGTGGCTAGGATGATGATGATGACGATGACACCTCCGTGTCGGGTTCGAGTCCTACTGAGAAATCTTATTTCTCACTCTAGTTACTTTTCCGCATCGTCACACAATCCAATGGCGCATCCGGTGAAGTGGAGCATGGGTCCCCCACACTGTGAGTGGACGTACGACGTGGGACGCCAGATGAAGCTATTTTGGGACTTATAGTGACCATCACTCTGCATCTTCGCATATTCCTTTTTGAGATGAGATTTGTCATTGAAGTTTGTATTTAGTACCTAGTATTTGGATCATGGCACGACCATGAGCTTCCTTCGATGTAATGCTGTTATATATATGTATGTATATATAGTATGAACCCATATGGATGTAATGGTTAGCTATGTAATGCTATGTATTTGTGAGTTACTATTTATTCCCCTTTTTACTGTTTTATGATATTTAGGTATGTACCTTATATGACATGCTCTTTCTCTATCTACCTTCTCGCTCAAGGCTTTACTTTCCAAAGCGACGACGTATTTCAAAAAAAAAAAAATCTTACTGTATTTTTCGCGTAATTTAATTTCAAGTGCAGTTTAGTTTTTCACGAGCATAAGTAACAACTAATAAAACGTCGTAATACAACTTAAGCGTAGTATGTGTTTATTAGGGTGTTACAAAGTGAATGGTAAGACGTTAACCATTTTATACGATTCAGGTGCATCTCACTCTTTTATTTCTCATGATTGCATGTCAGCCTTATAATTACCTATCTCTGAATTACCCTATGACTTGCTAGGTTCTACTCTTACTAGTGAACCTGTTAAGACCAATTATATTTTATGAGTGTCTCCCTTCAGATAAGAGGTCGGACCTTTTTAGCCAATTTAATTTGTCTCCCTTTGTTCGGACTTGACATTATTTTGGGTATGGATTGGTTCTCTGCAAACCGAGCCCTATTAAATTGCTTAGATAAATGCATTGTGCTTCCCTCTACTTTAACTTCTAAATCAGTAATCCCCGTAAACCTTTATTTAAACTCTTTAGTAGTGCATCATTGTGGAAATAGTGGTCAAGGGTACATCTTATTATCAACCAATGTCATGGAGGTTGATCAGAAGGTAGATGATATTCCAGTTGCTAGGGAATATCCCGATGTGCTCCCTAAGGATATCCCTGAGTTTCCTCCCGAGAGGGAAATTGAGTGCATCATTGAATTAGTACTAGGGGCGGGACCGATATCCATAGCGCCATACTGAATGTCACCTTTAGAGCTGACTGAACTTAAGAAGCAGATTGAAGGCTCCTGGAAAAGAAATTTATTAGGCCAAGTGCATCACCATGGGGAGCCCCAGTCCTATCAGTTAAGAAGAAAGACAAAGGTATGCAACTATGTATGGATTATAGTTGAATAAGGTAATAATCAAGAATAAGTATCCATTGCTAAGGATTCATGATCTTATGGATCAACTACAAGGGGCTACTATATTTTCCAAGATTGATTTACGGTCTGGATATCACCAGATTCGAGTTCGAGAAAAGGACATTCCGAAGATGGCATTTCGGACTCGTTATAGGCATTAAAATACACTGTGATGTCCTTTCGGGCTGACAAATGCTCTAGCAATATTTATGGATTATATGAATCAGATATTCCGACCATGTCTTGACAAATTTGTGGTAGTATTTATTGGCGACGTACTTGTTTACTCAAAGATGAAGCAGGAGCACGCAGAACATTTGCGATTGCTTTTGCAAATTCTAAGAGAGAAAAAACTTTATGCCAAACTATCCAAATGTGAATTTTGGATGAAAGAAGTAAAATTTCTTGGCCATGTGGTATCCCATGGGGGAATTTCAGTGGATCCCGATAAGGTGGAAGCAGTATTAAACTGGGAACAGCCAATGATAGTCATGGAAGTCAGGAGTTTTTTAGGTCTTGTAGGATACTATAGGAGATTTGTCAAGGACTTCTCTCAGATAGCTTTGCCCCTAACAAAGTCAACCAAGAAGAATGCTCCATTCGAATGGACTCCCAAGTGCGAGCAGAGTTTCCAAGAATTAAAAGAAAAGTTGACCACAACCCCAGTACTTATTCTACAGAATCCTCACGGACCGTTTGAGGTTTATTGTGATGAATCCAAGAAAGGACTAGGGTGCGTGCTAATGCAGAATAGGAATGTTGTCACGTATGCTTCCAGGCAATTAAAAACTCATGAAAGAAATTATCCAATGCTTGACCTCGAGTTAGTGGCAATAGTATTTGCCTTGAAGATATGGAGACACCACCTCTATGGAGTGAAGTTTGAAGTATTTTCTGATCACAAAAGCTTGAAATATCTTTTTGATCGAAGGAATTAAACATGAGGCAGCGAAGATGGATGGAGTTTCTTAAAGATTATGAGTTTGAGTTAAAGTACCACCCTGGCAAAGCAAATGTGGTGGCAAATGCCCTAAGCAAAAAGTCTTTAACTATGGCATGGATAATAATCAAGGAGACGGAACTCATAGAGAGTTTTGCGAGACCTCAACTTGGGAATCTCTATGACCCCCAATGTCATTCAGTTAAACCAACTTAAGATAACCAGTGATTTCAAAGACCACATCCAGCAAGCACAACAAAGGGATGATGACTTCCGGCATATAGTCTAACTAGTGTAATCTGGAAGCTAACAGGATTTACTCGGGATGCAGAAGGACAATGGCAGTATCAGGGGAAAATATGCGTACCTTAGAAGGACAACCCTAGGAAGAAGATCTTGGAGGAAGCCCATAAGAGCGAGTTTACTATACATCCTGGCATTAGCAAGATGTATCAAGATCTCAAGAAAATGTTTTGGTGGCCAGGCCTTAAGACAGAAGTGGCAAATTTTGTGAACAAACATCTAACTTGCTAGAAGGTAAAAATAGAGCATCAGAAACCAGCAGAGACATAACAACCCTTGGAGATTTCGAAATGGAAATAGGAGAGCATTTCTATGGATTTCATGATGGGCTTACTAAGAACACCCTCGGGATATGATGCTATATGGGTCATAGTGGATAGGCTAACCAAGTCCGCTCACTTCTTACCTATTCGAGCAAATTATCCTCTAGAGAAGTTAGCTCAATTATACATTCAACAAGTGGTACGGTTACATGGTATTCCTTCAACAATCATTTTAGATCGAGATCCAAGGTTTACCTCACGATTTTGGGGAGTGTTCCAAAAGGCATTCAGTACTAGGCTATATCTAAGTACTGCATATCATCCACAAACGGATGGTCAAACGGAATGAACGATTCAGCCCTTGGAAGATATGTTGTGAGCGTATGTTTTGGAATAGCATGAAAGTTGGGATCGATACTTACTGTTAACTGAGTTTGCGTACAACAACAGTTACCATGCTAGCATCGACATGGCTCCGTATGAGGCTTTATATGGATAGAAGTGTCAATCTCCCCTGTGTTGGTATGAATTAGGAGAACAGAGTCTATTAGGACCAGAACTAGTTAGACAAACTACAAAGCAAATCAAAAGAATCCGTAGCAAAATACTTGTAGCTCAAAGTTGTCAGAAAAGCTACGCGGATGTCAGGAGAAAGCCCTCGGAGTTTCAAGAAGGAGACCATGTGTTTCTAAAGATCACACCCACAACTGGAGTAGGTAGAGCTATTAAAGTTAGAAAGCTAAGCCCTCGCTTTATAGGTCCTTTTCAAACTTTGAAGCGAATCGGGCCAGTTACGTATCGAGTTGCCTTACCTCCACATCTATCAAATCTTCATGATGTTTTTCATGTTTCTCAACTCAGAAAATACTAGCTTGATCCTACTCACTTCTTGGAGCCTGAATCAATCCAGTTAAGGGATGACTTAACTTTTCATGTAGCCCCAACAAGGATAGTGGACAGGAGCATCAAACACCTTCGAAACAAAGTCGTACAGTTAGTGAAGATAGCATGGGAATGCGAAGACTCAGCGGATTGTACGTGGGAATTAGAATCCAATATGAGGAGGGAGTGTCCTAAATTATTCTCAGGTACTAAATTTTGAGGACAAAATTTTTTTTAGGAGGGTAAAAATGTAACATCCGAAAAATTTTATTCGTTAACATCCGAGTTGTTCGGTTTTTATCGAATAATTAAGTTTAATCATAATTCAATTAAGCATTTAATTAAAACCAATTAAGTGTGATTTAGAAGGATTAGGCTTGATGGAATTAGATTAGGAACATAGGAAACCTCACAGAATTTTTCTAAAACCGGTTTACCGACTTAAGAGAAATCGGTAAGATTTCGGTGTTTTAAACTGTCGGAACTGGATCAATAGAACTTATATTATGAGTGCCTTAGGATGAATGGCTAGGATTTAGCCAAGATACCCCCACATGTTGTGCCACTTTCAGCCATGAAGAGTGGGAAGCCAAACCAAATTTGAAGGCAAAATGAAATCCACCAATCAAAGTGAGACTTGCTTCAACAATCTTCACCTTTCTCTTTCCTTTTCTCCTTGAACTTTCAGCCAACCTAGCTGCTGAAGCTCCCATCATTTCTTTTCTATTCACTCTCATCTTCACTCCATCTTCATCCCCTATTCAAGTCTCATCAAGAGTTGCTTCCATCTAAGACACCAAATCAACCAAATTTCAACTAGACAAGGTAGGAATCCTACTTCTCTTCTTACTTTCTTTGGTTTGGGACTGTATGGGGCTCTTGTCTACCTTGTGATACTGATATTATTTGGAGTGACGATGATGATTTACAGGTGATTTTGCATGTATGTTGTGATTAAAATTGGAATTGGTATGAAAGAACTTGAAGAATATAGAAAACTCAAGAAGCTATTAGGGTTTTCCTCCGCGGTCTATACGGCAGAGTGTATAGCTCCGTATACAGCCATTTAAATTTGATAAATCTATTTTTATATGAAACTAGACATTTAGGCCTTTCTATACATATAAAATATAATGCCATTGGATTAGTATAAAATTAGTTATGAGTTTTTAAAATTTGACCCAGAGATCTAAATCCTCATCTGGGTAGTATGAGTTGAGAAGGGTGTAACTCACTCTGCACAAATGAACGTTGTTTGAAAGATAACACATAAGGGAACATCCCATAAAAATTTCAGAGTCATATTCATTGCCAATATTCCCCAGCACATCAATGAATTTACCTTAAGCTCAAACCAGGCTGGAGCAGGGGAGTCCAATAGGGTCAAGTTTCGGGCTTATATCTCAAAATATACTCATGCAAATGATATGAAACTTATTTCATTTGAAAGCTTATCCTGTTAGCTTTAATTTGATATAAATTTTGTATGATTCCACTCAGATTTCTATTTTTAGTTAATTTTTACTTATAAGGGTGTAATTCTAGCTAAGAACAGGGCAGTTTGAGGTCAAGTGCTAATAACTTGAGTTATACAAATCAAAATGAGATGAGACCAAAAGGGTTAGAAACTAGACATATAGAGCTATGACATATGCAAAATTCAAGTTTAAGTGAGTTGAATTGGACTCAAGGTAGCTTATATCAAAATCAAGATAAATAGGAGAAAGTAAACAGAAAAACCTATTGATGTTTGAATCGAATTTGATGAATGATGTTATGAATATATATATATATATATATATATATATATATATATATATATATATATATATGTATGTATAATTTTTGTCCCATTTTGAATTGCAAGTTTGAATAATTGTATTGGCACTATTCATGGGGAAGCGGACTCGATTAGTTATGCTGCTGAAATTTCGGCAAGAAATTTATGTGTTTGTGAATTACAATGGCATGAACACATGATGATTGAAAGAGTAAAGTTAGTTGTGCATGTAATTCATGAATATTACAAAGGATTCCATATTATTTGGGCCAGCCCTTGAATAAGTTTAAGAGGGAATAGATTAGTGGGAAGGTTGGGGAAAGTAAATCCGGCAATTCTGTATAGGAACGAGCTCGATCCTAAAAAGCGGATTATTACCCAAGAGTAAATGGCCAATAATTCCCAGGGGACCAAGGATGGAAAATAAGTTTTAAGAGGCAAAATCCTTAAAAAAAAAAAGATGCATTTCCCAGTTACACATTTTTAAGCACTGTATGATAATTCTTAATTAAATTGTCATATTTATTTGTTTATTTCTCATGATATATTACTGTTTATTTATGGTTATTGTCTTGGTTGTATTAGTATATCTATTAACTACACTTTCAATTGTTCCAACTTAAAATTTAATTTATTTCGGTGTATGTTTCTATAGAAAGAAATTTAAGTTTAGTATTACCATTATGTCGTATTATTTAACATTTACGAAAAAATCGAGACAATTGAGAATGACAGCAATGACAGATATATACATAGATTTAGGATCCTTATTGAGAAATCTTTATTTCTTACCCTAGTATATGTTTCCGTGTCATTCTCAGATCATGGGGAACGCGGCCACCGGCACTCTGTTTATCAAGTCTCCTAAGCTCCACATTCATCTCGATCTATTCTTAGACTCCGTGTACATATCCGGTAGATGTCAGTTTCGCTTTTATTTCTTCTTCTAGAGAGATTTTGCTATACCATTTATGCATCCCCTATTCGACCTTGTCGTCCCTTATATTGCCATCCTTCTCCACATGGCCTATCCCTTTCCACCTCCACCATCAGAAGCAGCAGCACCGCCAGTAGCAGCACCAGCCATGGCTCCGCCAACCTCATAACCGCAGCAGATGCCCTCAGTCTCGATGTCTGAGGAGTATCCATCTGAGGGAGCGAGTTCATCTTCCTCATCCTCTCTTTCGAGCATGGACTACACTCCTGCTGATGCCGGCATGGCAAACGGATTCCTTTTCTCAAAGTCCATCTAGAGTGCCTGGGCAGCCTATTAGTAGGATATATATAGAATGGCCCTCTGGCAATATTGGGCCATGGGTAGTAGTTTAGTGTATGCTGTATGTGGATGGGTAGCACACGAAATGTCCCATGGGGAGCAGATAGGGTTCTGATTGTAGTGATAGGCTTGTATTATTTTTATTTTTAGCGGCCTCATTGTTATACCCTATACTAGATATGTACTTTGATAAACTTGGAAAAGTGACATCTATTGTGCATATGTATATGTGATGCAATCAGATAGTTCCATTTATTTTGCAGATTCTCCTTGTTTATTGATTTATTATTTTTGATACAAAACTCCCGACAAATTAAATGGTTTATTGAACAATTAACATTCTATGTGTAATTATTGTTGAATCAGAGTGTGACATAATCAGGAAACCTCATGTAATAACTTATCAGGTAATATATTATGATTTAAGCATAATATTTTGACTAGTAAGGTGTTACACCAAAAACTTAACTTTATTTATAAATTAAGTTATGCAGAAAATATGGTAAATTTTTTTTTTTTGAAATACGTCGTCACTTTGTAACGTTTTGGAAAGTAAAGCCTTGAGCGAGAAGATAGATATAGAAAAAGCGTGTCATATATAATTCATACCCCAATATCATAAAACATGAGAAAGGTAAATAAATAATAATTCACAAATACATTGCATTACATAGCTAATCATTTCATCCATATGGGTTCATAATGTTAAAGAATACATAGAAGGAGCTCATGGTCATGCCACGACCCAAATACTAAATACCAATTACAAATTTAAATTGACATAGTTCGTCATAAAAGGGACTATATTAAGGTACAGAGCGACGGTAACTACAAGTCCAAATCAGTGTCGTCTAGCATCCCCCATCGTACGTCCCCTCATAGTGTGGTGGCTTTAGGCTCCACTCCACTGGATGTGCCATCAGAATTTGGTGACAATATGAAAAATAACTAGGGTGAGCAATTAGATTTCTCAATAGCACTCGAACCCGACATGGAAGTGTCATCGTCATTATCCCAACCACTTTGATTTTATTAATGAAAGTAGTGAGAATTCATAAGGTCCAATTATTAGATTTTCAAAACATGAATATCCGAAGCAGATTCAATTTTTAACATACATTCTAATTATGGGATTTATATCATAATGCACGTGGGAACAAGTATAATTAAGTATAACATACATGGATATGTTATAGGCTTCTCTTAACACCTTCCCTTCAAGGGTTTGGATCGAAATCTCCTTTCTTTTTTTAACTTGACTTTATCTTAAGTCTTTTTTACCCATTAAATATAAGTAGTAATGAGCTTATATCGTGGCCGTCATCACCATAAATTTTTGGTACTTACACCAGCTAGGTCAAACCATGCCTCATGTAAGCCCTATCCCCTACACTTACACTAATTGGGTCTATGCCATGCCTCATGTGAGTCGTGGGTAGAAAGGTAGTTAAATATGGGTTACCTTCCCTTTTGAAGGACCACACCCTTAGTTTGATCCTTTCTTATTAAAGCTTATGATACAAAAATCTGTTGAAGTCCATAAATTTTGCGGAATTCCAGCAGCATAACGGCTAAACCGGAGCTTTCCAAAATTTTGGCAAACAAAGAATCCAATATCACATATCATTAAGCATCATTATCATCATCATATCAACATTATCATTATCATTATCAAATCATCATCATCATCATCATTATGTTGGCACATAGAGGCATACATAACACATAAAGTCTCATGAGCTTAATTTAGTAAATTTGGTGCAAGCTTTTAATTGAATTGCTTTTTGTGTCGATTCTTTTATTAGGCATAGGGCCAATTTCACCTATTATCCCTTTTTAAAGCTTTTAAGTTGAATTTTGAAATTTTACAATATCTTAATGTGAGGGTCTTAATGTCTTCAAACTTGTTTCTCATTAACCTTTAAACTTAACTATAACTAATTTTATTCTTATAGTGGGGCAGTAATTTGAAAAAATTGCCATAATTTCATCTTTTAATCTTTTCATTTGAATTTTGTTATGATTATACTTCTCTGAATCTATTTTTAAAAAAAATAAACCCTACTCAAAAATTCATTTTGTAACTTGAGATATGCACGTTTTAATCTGACTACTTAGTCTCGTAGATTCATTCTGCAATGGTGAGTTTTAAACTTTACTGGGAGTTCCTCACAAGGAATCTGACAAAACTATTTATGAGGATGTTCCTATATGTTTAAGCTTTCTAAAAAACTTAGTTTCACTCAAAAATGTTTTGTATAGATTGAGCTATTAAGATTTTAGTATAGACTGCCTGAATAAAAACACATTCGGGAATAGCCCGCTTTGAAAATTCATATCTCCCTAGTTTTAAGGCCAAACTTTACGTGTTTTATATGTATAACATGCTCTACGAGTATATTTTCATTTAAAATTAGTTTCATTGCATTTGGGGTTATATTGAATGAGTTATTGGTCATGTAAAATAGACTGCCAAAATTTCCAGCTTCAACAGTTTTTGTTTCAATTAGTTTTCTTGTAAAAATATTAAGTCTTTTGTTCAAGTGACCACTTTTCTCTTCCAAACCACTTTCATACTTTGAGATCTTGATAAAAAATCAATATTTTGAGTTCTAAAAAGTTGGGTTCAAAATAAGATAAATGGACAACCAAAATCATTCTTCCAAGAGAAGAGCAACAATCACAAGCAACTTCTTATAATGAGAGCACAACCATGGGGCCTTTAGAGGAAGTTCTAAAAACCCCTAGTTATGGAAAGCTTAGGAGTTCTAAAGCTTGAAAACATAGAAGAAGGAGGGATTAGAGTCACTACCATAAAGATTCTCTTGAAGGCTTAAAGGGAAAGAAAGGTGTTGAAGATGACCTCCTTCTTCTTGAGCTTACCAATAGGGCTAACTGAGTGTTTGGTTTTGCTTCTCCAAGAACCAAGAAGTGTGGTCCTAGATGAGTTTGTGATGGTGATGATAGAAGATGAGGTTGATGATAGTGAAAAGTAAGAAGAACAAGAAGGAGATTAGGAAAAACAAGGAGGGGTAGAGAGAGGTGAGAGCTTTTTGCTTTGAAGTAGTAGGATGAACGCTTGCAATTGGTGCCAAATGAGGCAAGGGGGTGCCAATTTTGGCTTGGACGGGTGGTTGCTTTGCTTCTCCAATAAACAAGAGGGAGCAGGTGAGTTTTACTTCTTTTTCAAGCAAGAAGGCTAGGAACATTGGGATAAAAAGGTTGGTTGTGTTTTCTTTGAGTCTTGGTGCATGCTATGGACTATTTTGTGTTTTCTCAAGTGGGCAAAGGCAAGGTCCACCTACTCTTGTGACAAGACTCTAGTGAAGACTAGCTCTTCCTTAGGTTAGGCTTGACTAGAGATTGATGCCAAAATAGACTTGATTTAAAGCGCAAGATTAGGAAGCAATAGATGGTTGGATCTTGCTCTTGTCTTGGCTGAAATTTTCATGCAACAATTAGGAGGAATTTTTGAATTTTCAAAGCTATTAGAATTACCTAAGTTGTTAATTAATTTGATTAGTTTAATTGCTCTTTAGTCAAGTTCAGTTATTTACGCTTTTAAGACATTTTTCCAATCTTATGAATTATGTAATTAGGGTGTAAGAATTAATCTATCTCAATTGATTAAGGTAAAACAATTGTCATGTACTTAATTAATAAGATTAAATTAGCTTAATTATGTTTCTAAGTTACGAATTAATGAGATTCGAATAATTAGGCTTTAATTAAAATGTTCAATGCATTATAATTCAATTATTGACTTGACTTAATTTACTAAGCTCTTGCTCATCGAGATTAGCCGATTAGTCCTTAGTTAATCGTTAACCTTTCTAATTAGCCAACGTCATTGAGCTAATTAGCTTAAACAAAATTGGGGATGTTAGAGAGCATGCATATGATCTCATTCTCAACACATGGTGCACATAAAAATTTCATATTCATCTCATAATACCATCAATTAAGAAACTCTAATTTCATCAAGGAACACATGTTATCAATTTCCATTTCAATTCACAACCATAATTATGTGCACATTTAAATAGCTACATATCATCCATAATTCAAGGCAAATATCACCATTGACTACAATATGAACAATTTTTGGGCAATTATGTAACATTCGTAATTTTTCTTTGTGCTAAATTACCTCAGTAACCTTGAGTAATTAGGCACTTGATGAGAAATTAAAAAATTAAGGCTTAATTAAAGGATTTATGTGGCAATTGGAAAAGAAAGTTAAGAGAATGCTTAATTAAGATTAGAGAATCTTTAATTAAGTGAGTCAAACTCTTAATAGCTTAATTAAGTACTAATCATCAATAATTAACTTAATCGAGTGTAATTAATTAGGATAATTGAGCTTAACTATAAGTTTAATTTTCTTAAATCATAGTCTTGTGAGTTAATCACTAATCCTTGCTTAATAAAGATAATTAAATTGTAAGAGCACTTAATCACATCATTAAAATTCAAATATAGTCAACTAGACAATAAAGCATTAATGACATCGCTAAAGTAGAAAAGTAAAAGACAAGAATGCTTTATGTAAGACAAGTACTAGGGTTTGTCTAACGTAAACCCCTTACTTAACCATTTTGTCCCCTTCATTACAACAAAAGAAAAATATCTCCCTCCCCCCTTAGAATGAAACCTATGGCCACTTCTTACACACACACACGCACACACATACACATACACACACACACACACACACACACATTTAGTTTATTTTCAACTTCTCATTATCTCTCTAAAGTTCTCATACTCTTAAGAAAGCTCTCATCTTCTTCTTCTTCTTCCTTTCTATCTTCTTCTTTTTTTGTCCACCTCTATAACCAAACTTTCTTCACTAAGCCCTTCAGAGGCCACATCTTTTGTCCTTTGAAGAAGAGATTCAAACACTACAAGACTTGTTTTCATCAAGAACTCAAGAGTTCTCTCTTTCTGCTTGCAAATGGCCACCTTCACCCACTTGGAAGAGCACCATCTTCTTCATTTTCTTCTTCTTGGAGGGGCTAAACTCATCACAGGTAGTGGTCTCTACTCTTTTCTTTTTGTTACTTGTAACATCCGAAAAATTTTTATCGTTAACAACTGAGTTGCTCGGTTTTATCGAATAAGTGAGTTTAATCAGGATCTGATTAGACACTTACTTAAGGCCAATTAAGGGTGATTTGAGAAGATTAGGCTTGATGGAATTAAATTAGGAGCATAGAAAACCCCATAGAAAATTTTCAAGCCAATTTACTGATTTAAGGGAAATCGATAAGATTTCGGTATTTCAAACTGTAGAAACCGGACTAGTAGAATTTTTCTATGAGTGCCCTAGAACCAATGGCTAAGATTTAGCCAAGTAACCCACCCAAGTGGCACCTACGGTAGCCCTTGATGGTGGAAGCAAAACCAAAATGGAAAGCCTAGAGAGATCCACCAATCACATGCTTTTAGTTCTAAATATCTCACCTTTTCTTTCCTTTTTCTTTTGTGAAATTCGGCCAGCCTCTCTCTTTAGTTGCTGAAGCTTTTCGCCTTCTCTTCTCTTTATTCTCATCTCCACTCCATTCTCACCCATTTTCAAGTCTCATCACAAATTACTTGCATCAAAGACACCAAAATCAACATAAGCTCAACTAAGCAAGGTAGAAAATCCTACTTCTTCTCTTATTTTCTCTGATTTGGGGCTGTATGAGGAGCATGTATGATAACTCCCTTTGGTGAGTTATATTTTTAGCTAGTTTTTATTTAATTTAGAATGTAGTTGTTTAGCTTTGTTGCTATTTTGTTTTATTTTAGTTAAGTAGTTTAGATTAGGTGGTATTATTATTTTCTTATCTTTTGCATACTTATTTTAGGTTTATTTGATTTATTGTAGATACAAGTGGGCCCAAAAGAAGTTGGAAGAAGCCAAGCCATGAATTCAGACTCAGCACCTTGCGCTATAGCGCAAGCCAGTGCGCTGCAGTGCATTGCCGCATAAGGAAGAAAATTGCCACATTCATATTGCGCTATAGCGCGCTCCCATTTTGTCAAATTTCCAAGGTTTCATGTTGCGCAACCCAGCGTGCTATAGTGCGCTGCCGTGTTCGTATAAATGTCAACAAATTTTCGTTGCGTTATAGCGCGCCACCGGATTTCGCAAATGAGCCAAGAATTGAGGCTTGCACTACAGCGCAACCCCTTGCACTATAGCGCAAGCCCATTTGCAGCAGATTATCCATTCGAGCTGAGAGTTAAAAGAGGGACATACGCACTATAAAAAGGGGTCACACATATCACAAAGGGGATCCGGAGACACTTACACACCTCCCAAAGACAGAAGATTTCTTCCAAGGAGATTGAAGGTGAAGATTCAAGGATTTCGGCGCTTAATCATCAACACGGAGAGATCCAAATTTTCCTAAATTCCTTGTTTCTAGCCAGAATTCTCCATGGCTCTTTGTTTTTCTATTTCCTCATCTTTATACTCTGTTATTGTTTTCCTTTCTTTAGACATGAACTAAATTTCTCTTGCTAGGGCATTAATGGACCCTTTTGTATGACAAATTTCTTTATGGATTAATGTTAATCTTGTTTCTATTTCAATTGCTTAGTGTTTTTGTGTGTGCTTAATGCTTTTGATTGATTAGCCACCATTCAATTGATTCATTGGTTTGCAATAACTAGAGATAGGGTTTGTAAACAAAGCTTCTGAACATAAACACCGTGAGCTGAGTGAAAACTAGAGATAGACAAACACGGTTTATGCGGTCAACATATGAACCCATAGAACTTCAACCTTTTCTTAGATTAGTTTGTGCTAAGAGATTAGGCAATCAGTTTAGGATAAAGAGTATTGCTTGACCTCGAGAGAGGCTAGGAATAAATTAAGGGGAACCAACCATGAGTAATTTAGGATAGAACGGATTAACAGAAATTCATAGGCAATGCGTCTACAGTAGGTGAAGTTAATTAGCCCTAGCGTTCATTCCATTATATTTAGCCAACCTTTCTTGAATCCATCCTGGTTACTATTTTTCGTAGTTATTAAATGCTTATTTTTATTTTAAATTTCCTTACATCCATAATTTCATTCCTTCCAAATAGTCACCCTTAAACAATTTGGTATTTGATCTATCCTCGTGGGAACAATAGTTTTCTCATCACTTTATTACTTGTACGATCCGATATACTTGTTGGAGGCGCAACAAGTTTTTGGCGCCGTTGCCGGGGATAGTATCAATATCATTTTTAGTTGACAGGATACTAGATTGGATATTTTATTTTATTTTGTTAGTTATTTCTATTTAGCCTTGTTATTTTGTTCACCTGTTCTTATGTTCCGTTTTTGTAGTTTATGCGAAGGAGCCAATCTGTTGAAGACTTGCTCTTTGATCCAGAAATCGAGTGTTCCTTGCGTCAACTCAAGAAAGCACGGAGAGCAATTGAAGAAGTCCTTAAAGTTACCATGGCCAATGAAAATGAGCATGATGATAGAGTCATGAAGGACTACTTGGCACCCATTCTTGAAGGGTGCTCATCAAGTATTATGAGACCGCCTATCCAAGCAAACAACTTCGAGCTAGAAATATCACTCATTCAGTTCGTGCAACAAAACTGCCAGTTTGTGGGACTACTTAGTGAGGATCCAAACGAACACCTCAGCAACTTCCTGGAAATCTGTGACACCATAAAAATTAATGGTGCCACGGATGATGCTATTCGGTTGAGGCTATTCCATTTTTCATTGAGGGACAAAGCCAGAGCATGGTTGAAGTCTCTACTATAAGGGACTCTCACTACATGGGATATGATGGCTAAAAAATTCTTGGAGAAGTACTTCCCTTCTACCAAGTCTGCTAAGATGAGGAATGATATCACTTCCTTCACCCAAGCAGATGGAGAATCCTTCTATGAGTCTTGGGAGAGGTATAAGGAATTATTGGCCAAGTGTCCACATCATGGCATCCTGCTCTAGATGCAAATCCAAACATTCTACAATGGTCTCCTCATGTCCACCCAAATCATGGTTGATGCAGCAGCTGGCGGCTCTCTGAATAATAAGACACCAGAGCAGTCATGGGAGCTATTCGAAACAATGGCTAGCAACAATTACTAGAGGCCTAGTGAGAGAACTCAGAAAAGGGGAGTTTTGGAAGTCGACACTACCACTACCACTAAGCAGATAAGTTCGTTCACATGACATTCTCTCATCTTCTAAAAATTCCAGAGTACACTGGAAACGTAGTCAGTCCAAATCCTCAGGTCCGGAGAGGATAGAACTGCTCTGATACCATTAATGTAACATCCTCCCAAGCACAATACTATGCTTAAGTCATAGTACCACGCCCTGGAGCTGTTACTGTTACCTGAGCGGACCTCATCTGACAGCAACTTCAGCCGTCTTCTGAAATTTCTACAAACATCTGGAGACAACATGGAAATAGGAGTGAGAATTATAAAATTCTCAGTAGGATTCTCTAATTTTCATACATGGTGTCATCATGGTCGTCTCCAGTTTGCTTCGGTTTATTTTGAAAATAGATGAACATGCAGTACAAATTGTTTAATTTTACATTTCGAAAAATGTCTTATCCGAAGCAAAGATCATTTTTACTCATATACTGGTCCTTTGGGGAAATGTGCCCAAGATTAATTCATGAATAATACCAGGGATAATAACTTCAACATATAAAACGCACATAACATTAATCTACTGGGAACATAACATCTGTACCTAACTTAACTTGCACTTGAATTCATACATATACATAAAATTTTACTTTTCTTTCATTCGGCACACCTAGGCGTTACGTATCGCCGTCCCTAGGGTGCTTGGATCTGTCTACACTTGAGCGTTACGTATCGCCGTCCTCAAGTGCAGCATCATACCATGCCTTATATAAGTTCTATCCCCTGTACTCACACTAGCTGGGTCGATACCATGCCTCATATGACTGGGGTGCTTGCATATACGTTAATCTTTAGTCTTTAGTCTTTTACTTGGCACACCTAGGCGTTACGTATCGCCGTCCCTAGGGTGCATTTACTGCGCTTGGGTAGCCTGGCCTTGGAGTGAGCTCGTCAGCATCACCCGTGACCGTCGTCACACCGACTCACCCGCAAGGGGATTCACGTGCCTCTAGTCTTGGAGGGATCGATTCTGGTCACGTGCCTCTAGTGAAGGGATCGATTACGGTCACGTGCCTCTAGTGAAGGGATCGATTACGGTCACGTGCCTCAAAATTTGAGGGATCGATTACGACCACGTGCCTTCAACATAGAGCCATCTCATCTGACCACGTGCCTTCAACATAGAGGGATCTCATCTGACCACGTGCCTCCAAGGTAGAGGGATCTCATTGTCTTAACTGCCTTCACAAGGAGGGATTCAAGTGCAACTGCCTCCAAGTGAAGGGATTCACATCTTTATCATTTAATCGCTTTCACAGGAGGGATTTCAAATAATCGCCTCCAAGTGAAGCTATTCACATTCTTTCATTCTCAAACATATTCAAGCATAGTTATACATATGCTACATCACTTACTCTCATATACCTCATAACGTAATTATGTCATTCTTAAATATAGGGTTTCTATATACCCTTTTATTTCAATCCATCCTTACATTTAAACATTCATGACTTCTTAGACTTCGCCAGTAAATTCGGCAAAGATAACGGAATCAGGTCCGTTTCCCCATGAATAGTGCCAGCATTTCACGGACAAATTAGTCAAAGCAACATAATCAACTTAACACACATATAACAATGTCAAGCTGGCAATCCTCAATTCAAACCTTATATGTTCCACTAACACTTGTAAAATTATCATTTTGGCCATTCTACCAATTCTATTCGGTTCTGCCCGAATCTTGTATAATCCACCTTTATCTCTATTCAACTCATTCAAAGCTGAAATTTGGATATGTCATAGCCCTATATGTCTACTTTCTAACCTCTTTGGTCCCATGCCATTCTGATTTATATAATTCAAGATATTCAGCTTTTACTTCAGCTTGTTCAGTCACTAGCCCGAATTACACTCCTGGGAATATAAATTCACTAAAAATCGAAACTAAGCTCAAATCTTACGAAATTAGTCTCATATCAAAGCTAACAGGACAACCTTTCATTTGCCACAAGTTTCACTCCATTTGCTTAAGTACACCTCAAGATATAAGTCCTGAAACTCGACCTTCCTGAACTACCCTGTGTTGGTCTGAATTAGACATAGGACAACTTCATCGAATCACTGGGAACAATTGGGACCATAACAAACTCGGAATCTTATATTGGGGTGTTCCTCTGTGTGTAAGCTTTCTAACAAAATTAGTTTCATTCGATTTGGAGTTGTATAGGGTGAGTTATACCCTCCTCAAGTCACCCTGCTCGGATGAAGATCCTGAACCCTAGGTCAAACTTCAAAAATTCGTATCTCTCTCAATACTAATCCAATAACCTTATCTGATATATCTATGGAAAGCCCTGAATGTCTACTTTCATCTAAAAATGGTTTCATTGGATTTGACCGATTGTAGGCGGCGCCGTACACTCCGTCGTACGGACTGCCGTGGGCTCTCCACCAAGGCAGCACCCTCATCCATCCATTTCTCTTAGTTTTCTTCTTCTAATTCTAATTCCCACTCAAAATTTCATATTAATCCCATATTAATCCAATCATACACATCCAATAATCCATCAAATACAAGAAGAAGGATATAGTTTCATGCAATCATAGTACAAGTAATTCAAGAACAGAAATAGAATCCTACCTCTTTGGAGCAAGATTTGGCTAAGTGCTGAAACTTGGAGTTTGGATGAACAAGGCTGGAACTTAGCTTGAGTCTTGGATGTGTGAGCAAGAGAAAAGAGAGCTGATGGAGAAGAGGAAAAGCAACGTGAATAATGGTCTGATTCAAAGGAGGATGGTGTGTTATATAAGCATGAGTGGGAGTTAACTTGGAAGGTTGTGATTGGTTGCCCTCTTTGTATGGTAGAATCACTCTCCACGTCGCCTAAGTGGTAGCAGTTTCTAGCATATTCTGGAAACGAAATCG
Organism: Pterocarpus santalinus; assembly: GCA_031439595.1. Classification (NCBI taxonomy): domain Eukaryota; kingdom Viridiplantae; phylum Streptophyta; class Magnoliopsida; order Fabales; family Fabaceae; genus Pterocarpus; species Pterocarpus santalinus. Next base: position 35,072,877 of record CM062525.1, read on the forward strand.
GAACTCGCATCCATCCTACTTCAAGCCGGAACTCGTCCATATTACGCTTAAGGTCGGAACTCGTGTCGCTCTTACTTGAGCTTGGAACTGAATCCTAACGTCGGGACTCGTATCAGCTTGTTTGTGTCTTGAGGAAATCTTGCATCAATGTCGGATTCCGGAAGTCGAAAGATTACAATCACATAATTTCGGAATTCCCAATTCAAACTTGGAAACCACGTACACTGTTTTGAACCTTGTTATCTTAGGTCGGAGGTCGGAACTCATGTAACTGGCAATCCTATAATCTCGGAATAAACTCGGGAATGCCAATGCTGGATATAAAATCGAACTCGTGTGGTGATGGTTTACTCAAGAGTCCGAACTCGTGTCCACTCCAATTGAGTTCAACTCTAAGGTCGGAACCGGGAAACGCGAGTCACGTTTCCAAACACAAGTTCTTAAACTCGGAAACCGTGTATCAATACTTTTAAGACATGAGGTCGGAAGTCGTGAAGTAGTATAGTATGCCACTTGAAGTCGTATGTCGGAAATTGTGCCCGTATATACCTCGAAGTCGGAAATCGTTCAAAATCAAAATTGAAGCTTAAATCGGAAGTCGTGTACATTTTCCTTGAGACATGAAGTCGAATCTCATTGAATTACGTTCATGTGTCCGGACTTGAGGGTTAAACTCGGAAGTCGTGGAAAATGATACAAACGAATTCGGAAATCGTACCGGACATGAAGTCGAGGATTCAGCCAGACTAACTCGGAACTCGGGAATAATGTCTTATCTGTGTTTCACGGATGAAGTCGGAAATCGGGATGGATCAATCCTGAGCGCGAAGCCGAACTCGGAAATCGGGATGTTACACCAGGCATTCATACAACCCACCTGTCCAAGAGAAGAAATCTAACTTTGAAGAAATGTTCCAACAATTCATGCAGATTCATTCTAATTTTGTGGACAGAACTGAAGCACAATTCAAGCACCAGGAGGTTTCCATTAGAAACCTTGAAACTCAATTAGGGCAGATATCCCAACAACTAGCTAAAAGACCACAGGGTGCTTTGCCTAGCAACATAGTGAAAAATCCAAGAGAGCAAGTTAAGGCAATTACCCTGTGAAGTGGCAAAGAACTAGAAGAACCTGAGATGCTAGAAGTGGAAGAAGAGCAACCTGTTGAGACTGAAGTGCAAACTACGCAAGGGAAGAAATATGAGATTCCTATGAGGCGTAGCAAGGGAGTGGGAGAAGAAGAAAATACGCCAGAGTATGTGGCATCACCTGCCTATGACCCTCCCATTCCCTATCCACAGAGGTTGAAGAAACTAAAGAAAGAGCAGCATGATAAATAATTTAAAAAATTTTTGGAAGTATTCTAGAAGCTGCAAATTAATATACCCTTCATGGAGGCGTTGACTCAGATGCCTAGTTATGCTAAGTTTATGAAGGAAATTCTCTCTCAGAAGAGAAAGATCAGAGATGATGAGACTGTCCTACTTACTGAAGAGTGAAGTGCCATCTTGCAAAACAAGCTACCTCCCAAGCTTAAAGATCTAGGGAGTTTTACTATTCCATGTGTCATTGGTGATGTTTATTTTAATAAAGCTCTTTGCGATCTTGGTGCCAATATTAATTTAATGCCTTTGTCTATTTTCAGGAAGCTTGGAGTCGGAGAAGTCAAGCCTACCATGATGTCACTACAGCTAGCTGACAGATCAATCAAGCATCCAAGAGGCATTATTGATGATATTCTGGTAAAGGTGGATAAGCTCATATTCCCGGTGGATTTTGTAGTGCTTGACATGGAGGAAGACAGGGAAGTCCCCCTCATTTTTGGGAGACCCTTCTTAGCCACTGGGAGAGCTCTTATAGATGTCCAAGAGGGAAAGTTAGAGTTGCGGGTACAAGATGAGAAGGTCACCTTCAATGTTTTTGAGGCAACTAAGTTTCCCTTGGAAGCTGATTCTTGCCTTAGAGTGGATGTTGTTGAAGAGGTGGTGACCTCTTCCTTTGGAGCTGTTTCCACCACCATTCCCTTAGAGGCATACCTGGTGAACTCTAAAATGGCAGAAGAATTGGAGGACAGCAACTTACAGCTATGCCATGAACTTTTGGAAGCTCAACCAGTAGTTTCCCAGCCTTTTTCTGACACTCTAACATAGGCTAAGGAACTACAACCAATGAGTGAGGAGCCACCAAAATTAGAGCTCAAGCAACTTCCTATCCATCTGAGATATGCATTCCTTGGTGAGGGTGACATGTATCCTATTATTATTAGTGCCTCACTAAGTAGCGTAGAAGAAAATAAGTTGTTAAGGGTACTAAGAGATCATAAGGCAGCTATAGGGTGGCAGATTTCAGACTTGAGGGGTATCAATCCCACCTTTTTCATGCATAAAATCTTCATGGGAGATGACTTCAAGCCACTGGTCCAACCACAAAGGAGGCTAAACCCAACCATGAAAGAGGTTGTGAAGAAGGAAGTGGTGAAGCTCCTAGATGCAGGGATCATATATCCAATTTCAGACAGTGTTTGGGTGAGCCCAGTTCAGGTGGTACCCAAGAAAGGAGGAATTACAGTGGTGAAAAATGAGAATAATGAGCTCATTCCAACTCGTACGATCACCGGGTGGAGGATGTGTATTGATTACCGGAAGCTTAATGATGCCACCCGCAAGGACCATTTCCTACTACCCTTCATGGACCAGATGTTGGAGAGGATAATAGGCCATACTTACTATTGCTTCTTGGATTGCTACTCTGGGTACAACCAGATACACATTGCCCTAGAGGATCAGGAGAAGACTACATTCACTTGCCCATATGGGACATTTGCATATAGGAGAATGCCATTTGGGTTGTGCAATGCCCTAGCCACCTTCCAGAGATGCATGCTGGCTATTTTCCATGATATGGTGGAGAGGTTTATAGAGGTTTTTATGGATGATTTTTCAATTTTGGTTCTTCTTTTGATGATTGTTTGTATCATTTATCTTTGGTTTTGAAACGATGTCAGGAAACTAACCTTGTTTTGAATTGGGAGAAGTGTCATTTTATGGTGTAGGAAGGCATAGTTCTTGGACATCGGATCTCAGCTAAAGGAATTGAAGTGGATAGAGCCAAAATTGAAGTCATTGAGAAGTTACCTCCACCAACCAATATGAAGGGAGTTAGAAGTTTCTTAGGCCATGCTGGATTTTATAGGAGATTTATTAAGGACTTCTCTAAAATTGCTAAGCCTCTGAGTAGTTTGTTAGTTAGGGATGTTCCTTTTAATTTTGATAATGAATGTTTGCATGCCTTTGAACTTTTGAAGAACAAATTAGTTTCTGTAACACCTTAATAAACCCATACTACGCTTAAGTCGTATTACGACGTTTTATTAGTTGTTACTTATGCTCGTGGAAAATTAAACTTCACTTGAAATTAAATTACGTGAAAAATACGATAGGATTTTCTTTTTTTTGAAATACATCGTCGCTTTGCAGCGTTTTGAAAGGTAAAGCTTTGAGTGAGAAGTCAGATAAAGAAAGAGCGTATCGCATAAGATACATAACCCAATCTCATAAAATAAGAGAAAGATAAATAAATAGTAATTTACAAATACATTGCATTGCATAACTAATCATTGCATCCATATCGGTTCATAATATTTATATATACATACATATATATAACAGCATTACATCGAAGGAAGCTCATGGTCGTGCCATGATCCAAGTACTAGGTACTAACTACAGATTTCAATGACAAAGCTCCTCTCAAAAAGAATATGTGAAGATGTAGAGTGACGGTCGCTATGAGTCCCAAATTAGCTTCGTCTGGCATCCCACGTCGTACGTCCGTTCGTAGTGCGATGGCTCCAGGCTCCACTCCATTGGATGTGCCAATAAAATCTGATGACGATGCGGAAAAATAACTAGAGTGAGAAATAAGATTTCTCAGTAGGACTCGAATCCGACACGGAGGTGTCATCGTCATCGTCCCAGCCACTTCGATTTTATAATGAAAACAGTGAGCATGCATAAGGTCCAATTCTTAGATTTTCGAAGACATAGCTATCCGAAGTGGATTCAATTTTAAGTACATATTCTCGTTATGATAACAACATCATGGTATATATAAAAATTTATATGACAATTCATAATATGCATGAACATGTTGAGAGTTTCATTCTTTACTTGGGTCGGACCGAAGTCCCTTTCTTTTCTTAACTTGACTTTCTCTTAAATCCTTTTCTTTCCTCAACTTGACTTCTCTTAAGTCCTTTTCTTTTCACCCACTAAACATAAGTGGTAATGAGCTCATACCGTGGCCGTCGTCACCATAAAATTTCGGTACTTACACTAGCTGGGTCATGCCATGCCTCATGTAAGCCCTATCCCCTATACTCATACTAGCTGGGTCATGCCATGCCTCATGTGAGTCATGGGTGAGGGGAACTTAAATTAGGTCACCTTCCCTTTTGAAGGATCACACCCTTTATTGAATCTCTTCTTATTAAAGCTTATGATGCAAAATACTTCTAAGTCCACAATTTCTATAAAATTTTGGCAGCATAATGGCTAGACCGAAACTTCCCAAAATTTTGTTAAACAGAGAAACTAATATCACAGTATCATCAAGCATCATATCATATCATCATTATCATACCATCATTATCATACCATCATCATCATTTTATCATATTCCTCATCATCATATCATATCATATAAGTGTCATCATATGGACACATAAAGGCATGCATATCACACAAAGTCTTATGAGCTTAGCTTAGCAAATTTGGTGCAAATTTTTAATTGAGGTTGCCTCTTGTATAAATTCTTTTATTAGGCCTAGGGCCAATCTTATCTATTGTCCTCTTTAAAACTTTTTATGTTGAATTATGAAGGTTTTTCAATACTTAATGTAAGGGTATTAATGTGTTAAAGCTTATTCTTTATTAACCTTTAACTTTTACCCTAACCAGTTTTACTTTTACAGTGGGGTAGTAACTTCAAAAATTCACCATAATTTAATCTTTTACTCTTTTATTTCGAATTTTGGTATACTAATACTTCTCTGAGTCTATTTTTAAACAAAAGAAACCCCACTCAAAAATTCATTTTGTAGCTTCAGTTATACACATTTTATTCTGACTGTTCAGACATAAAAGTTCATCTCGGGTCAGTGACTTTTAAACATTACTGTTAACTCCTCACAAGGAATCTGCCAAAACTGTTTTATGGGGATGTTCCTCTATGTCTTAGCTTTCTAACAAACTTGTTTCCATTCAAAAAGGTTCTGTATATCTCAAGTTATGCACATTTTATTACCTACTGCCCGAACAGAAACCTATCCAGGAATAGCAAACTTTAAAAATTCATATCTCTCTCATTTTAATGCCAAATTTCGCATATTTTATATGTGTGGAAAGCTCTTTGAGTATACTTTCAAGAAAATTAGTTTCATTACATTTTGAGTTTTGTATAATGAGTTATACCATATGTATTACAGACTGCTAGAATTCCAGATTTACTAGTTTTTAAGTTTTTCACTCCAAGCTTATGGAGAAATGGTTATATCACTTCAAACCACCATTTTCATGTTTTATCTCCTCATCATATTCAATATTTTAGTTACCAAATCAGTGTTTTAAAACAAAATAAAGCAAGACACATAAAATCATCATACCACAAAATTTCATTTCAAAACAACATTTTCATCAAGGCAAGAAAACTCATAGAGTAAAATGTGGTCATGAGACCTTGAAGCAAGCTTTAAAACCACCTAGCTATGAAGAGCTTAGGGGTTCTAGAACTTGAAAAATATATGGAGAAAAAGGGTAAGAGTCACTACCAAAGGGAGCTTCCTTGAAGGATTTTGAAGGTGGAGAAGGTTGGAGAGAGTCTTCCTTCTTGAAGGCTTGAAAATGGGGCTTGTGTATGAGGGGTCTTGTTTCTTGAAAGACCAAAAATGGTGGTCCTTGAAGGGATGGTGATGGTGGTGATAGAAATGAGGTGAGGAGTGGTAAAGAGGTTGGAAGGAGAACAAGGAAGATTGAAAGAAGAAGAGAGTGGGTATGAGACTTGGAGAGAGAAGAGAGCTTTGTGTGTGTCTTAGTGAGAGGGATGAAAATGAAATGAGGAGAGAGGAGAGGCTGAAGGTGGCGTACAAATGAGGGAGGGAGTGAGGTGACTTTTGCTTCTTACACAAGCTAGGGAGTGGGAAAAACCTTGGGGCAAAAGAGAGTGTTGTGTTTCCTTTGAGTCTTGGCACTTGGATAAAGACTATGTAGTGTTTTTGTCAAGTGGTCAAAAGCATGAGGTATCTTAGGATTGGCATTGGATGATCGTGATCACTCCAAGTGTCACAATCTTGATGGAGGAGAGTAGATCTTTTGTCTTGACTCAAGGAATCTACTAACATGGACTCTTGATCTAGTGGTGTACGATGAGAAGGCAATTGAATGGTTGGATATGGCTCTTGCTTTGATCAAACTTTCAAACAATAATTAAAGGGAAGTTTCTAAATCTTTATAATTGTTTCAATTCTCTAAATGTTAATTAATTCCATTGATTCAATTGCACCTTAACACCTTTTTATTGAAAATGATTTTTCCTCATTAATTATGTAAAGAAGATGTGAGGGTTAATTTTCATGTGATTAGGATATGATGCTTGACATGCACTTAGTTAATAAGGTTAGGTCACCTTGATTGTATGTTCCAAATCATGGATTAATAAGGATTGGGAAATTAGGTTCTTAATTGTAACCTTTAGTGCATTATGTTTCAATTGTTGAATTTTCTAATTATTCGTTGACTTGCACTTATCTTATTGACTTGTCTTTAATTTACTAAGCCCTTGCTCTCGAGATTAATCGATTAATTTTTCAATTAATCGTTAATCTCTCTAATTAGCCAGGATCACAAAGCTAATTAGCTTAGACAAAAATTGGGGATGTTACAGTTTCAGCTCCCATTCTTGTTGCACCTAATTGGGATTTACCATTCGAGCTCATGTGTGATGCTAGTGATTATGCCATAGGTGCTGTTTTAGGATAGAGGAAGAATAAGTTGTTGCATGTTTTTTATTATGCCAGTAGAACTTTGAATGAAGCACAACTTACTTATGCTACCACTGAAAAAGAACTTTTGGCTGTTGTTTTGCTTGTGACAAATTTTGTTTTTATTTGATAGGTGTTAAGGTGATTGTCTACATGGACCATGCGGCTCTGAAGTTCTTGTTGGATAAGAAGGATGCCAAGCCTAGGCTCCTTAGATGGATTCTATTGCTCCAAGAATTTGATTTGGAGATCAGAGATTAAAAGGGAGCAGAGAACTTGGTAGCTGACCACCTTTTTAGATTGACTTCTCCCTTTCTGCATGAGGAAGAAGAGATTAGAGAGACATTTCCTGATGAGCAGCTATGGGTAGCACAAGTAACACCGTGGTTTGCAAACTATGCCAATTATTTGGTGAAGAGAATTCTGCTTGAGGACCTCTCACACTCCCAGAAGAGGAAATTCTTTTCTGACCTCAAGTACTACTTCTGGGAGGACCCATTTCTTTATAGACACTGCTCAGATCAGATTATCAGAAGATGTGTTCCTCAAGAAGAGGTGGCTAGCATTCTTTACCATTGGCACACATCACTAGTTGGGGGTCACTTCGGAGCCACCAGGACAGCTGCTAAGGTCCTCCAGTGTGGGTTCTATTGGCCCACTATTTTCAGAGATGCCAATGACTATGTGAGAAGGTGCAATGATTGCCAAAGGACTGGGAATGTCTCTAGGCGGCATGAGATGCCATTGAATAATATTTTGGTGGTTGAGCTATTTGATGTTTAGGGTATTGACTTCATGGGTCCCTTTCCCACTTCCTTTGGCAACAAATATGTATTGGTAGTAGTTGATTATGTGTCCAAATGGGTGGAAGCCATGGCATCTCCTACTAATGATGCTCGGGTCGTCACAAGGTTTCTAAAGAAGAATATTTTCTCAAGATTTGGCACCCCAAGAGCAATAATCAGTGATGGAGGTACACACTTCTGCAACCGTCAATTTGAAGCCCTTCTTGCCAAATATGATGTGAAGCACAAGGTTAGCACCCCCGACCACCCTCAGACAAGCGGCCAAGTGGAGGTGTCCAATAGTGAGTTGAAGAGGATCCTTGAGAAGACTGTTAATTCTTCAAGAAAGGATTGGTCAGTTAAGTTGGATGATGCTCTTTGGGCTTATAGGACAGCTTTCAAGACTCCCATTGGGATGTCTCCATATAGATTGGTCTTTGGGAAGGCTTGTCACTTGCCAGTTGAGTTGGAGCATAAGGCATATTGGGCAACAAAATTGCTCAATTTTGATCTCAAGGAGGCAAGTGAGAAAAGAATGCTATAGCTTAATGAGTTGGATGAGTTTAGACAGGAAGCTTATGAAAATGCCAAGCTCTATAAGGAGAAAACCAAGAAGTGGCATGATAGGCATATACTGAGGAGAGACTTCCACATAGGTCAGAAAGTCCTACTCTTCAATTCTAAATTAAAGTTATTCCTTGGGAAGCTGAAATCAAGGTGGTCCAGACCTTTTGAGATCACTAAAGTATCCCCTTTTAGAGCCATTGAGGTCACACATCCTACCAAAGGCACTTTTAAAGTCAATGGCCAAAGGTTGAAGCCATATGTCGATGGAAGCTATGATAAACTCAAGGCTTTAGCTCTTCTCTCTGATCCATGCTGTTAGATAGAGTTATGTCCAACTTAGGGACATTAAATCAAAGTGCTTGTTGGGAGACAACCCAACTTTTTCTAACTTTTCTTTTGTAACATCCGATTTCCGACTTCCGATCCCATTCAATGTTGAAAATTCCGAGTTCCGAGTTTGTCTTATAATTCCGCTTCCGACCTCAGTAGTATCTTCGGCTTCCGATTTCGTTCCAAGCCCTACAGGGACTTATTCCGATTTCCGACTTCATGTTCAGATAGGGACGAACGTGATATACGAGTTCCGATATTGAGTTGGAGTACCAGGTTTTATGAATTCCGAGTTCCGGGCACACAGCATTTATGTTTTGAATCCTTATATTCGGTGCTATGCTTAAAAATCGATTCAAGGATGACCCCGACTTCCGGGTTTAAGTGTTTTGGTTTCACGTTTTGGCCCTGACTTTCGCTTTTAAGGTAGCTGTGCCTTGCGATTTCCGGATTACGACTTCATGCCCAAATTCTCACTGAATGTGAGGATAATTACGATCTCCGACTTCATCCGAATAGCAGTGCATGGATTCCGACTTTAACAATAACCCGAGTTCGATGTCACATTCCTAATCGTTGGCGGCGGTCTCACTTAAGCGACGTGGAGAGCATTTTTGTCACACAAGGAGGAGACATGGCTGAATATTACCCACAAGAATTTCACCCAATCAAAGCCATATATCCTAACTACCACTTCAGAGCTTTGTCTATATATATCCTCCTCCTGCCTCTTCAGCCCCACTCTTCCCACGTTGTTTTCTCTTCCTGAATTCAACTCTCTTTTCTCTTCTCCACTCCATCCAGCTCCCATTTCAACGAGCTCAACCTGATCATAGAGGTAGAGGTTTTATTCTTGCTTAATTTTCTGACTCTTGGATGATTGATGGTGATTCAAATCTTTAATTTTGATATGTTGATTGATTGATTATGATGAATTGTAGCTGGTTTATTTGCTGTCTATGAGATTGAAACTGAATTAGACACAAAGAAGGATGAAGATAGGAAGAATTGAGAGGCTGGAAAACTCAAAACCCTCGGCCGTCCGTACGGCGGAGTATACGGCTCCGCCGTCCGCCGTTCAAAATTAATGAAACCATTTTTAGGTGAAACTAGACATCTAGGGCTTTCCACACATATATCATATAAGACCATTGGAGTAATATTGAGGGAGATATGAATTTTTGAAGTTCACCCTAGGAATCAGAACATCCACCCGGGCAGTACGGGTTGAGAAGGGTGTAACTCACCCTATACAACTCCAATTCGAGTGAAACCAATTTTGTTAGAAAGCTTACACACAGAGGAACACCCCAATATAAGATTCCGATTTTGTTACCAACTCAGTCGTTCCCAGTGATTCGAAGAAGTGACCCTATGTCCAAATCGGACCAACACAGGGCAGCTCAGGAAGGCTAAGTTTCGGGGCTTGTAACTCGAGCCCTACTAAGGAAAATGAAATGGAACTTTTTGTATCTGAAATTTTGTCCTGTTATCTTTAATATGAGGCCAATTTCATATGATTTGAGCCAGTTTTCGATTTTTAGTAGATTTTTACTTCTAAGTGTGCAATTCTGGCCACCTACAGGGCAGGCCGGGATAAAACCCGAATATCTTGAGTTATGGTTATCCAAATCAGGTGGGACCAAAGAGGTTAGAAAATAGACACATAACACTTCAACATAGCCAAAATTTAGGTCCAAACGACCTAAATAGAAATTATGGCATAATTTACAAGAACCGGGTTGAATACAATCAGTGAGGCAGTAAGCATGTTCTAGAGTGCAACAATGATATCTTGAATCAAGGATTGAAGCATGAATGAAATATGTTGCTTTATGTATGAAATGAAGTGTTTCTCTTGACAAATTGATATACTACATACTGGCACTATTCATGGAGAAGCGGACACGTTCCGTTATGCCGCCGAAATTGCGGTAAAGCTTATGCATGAATTATGAGATACATGTAGAGGCATGTGCATTTCCAAGAAAGCTATGAAAGCTATGTTATGATTATGATGAGATTTCCATGCTACTTGGGCCAGCCCCGCATAAAAAGTAAGCGGAATAGATCAGTGGGAAGGTTGGGGAAAGCAAACCCCGCATTCTGTATAGGAACGAGCTCGATCTCGATAAGCGGACTATTACCCAGGAGTCTAAAATGGCCAAGAACTCCCAGGGGACCAAGAGATGGAAAATGATGAAAAGCAAGAGGAAAACTTATGAAGCATGAGATTTGCATAATTGCATCAAGTGCATGGCTGCATATAACATGACATTGCATACTGTCTGCAAATTGTCCGTTGTGTTTACTTGTGGTTGTATATACACTATCTTGCCCTGTTGTCCTATGTATTAGTGTTGCTGGTTTATTCTGTTTCTTATATTATTTAAGTAAAACTGAACCTTGCCTCGGACTAGACATTTTCTCAACCTTACTAAGTATAGGTAGTTAAGTTTAATCTCATGTTTTAAGAAAATTTCATAAAACCCGAGGCAACTGAGAATGAATGCGAGGTCAGTATACACTATATGCAAACCCTACTGAGAATTTCTCCAAATTCTCACCTCGCTTCGCCTTTCCGCTTCATTCTCAGACGTGGGCGATGGACGCGACAGCTACCCTTTTCGTTGAGATTCCAGACTTGCAGCTCCACCATGATCCGGCAGTAGGCTCACTGTATATAGCCGGCTCTTGCCAGTTCCGCCTGTATCTATTTAGTGATAGGGATTTTACTGTCCCCTTACATCATCCTGCCTTTGATCCTACCACCCCATACTTCGAGGTCCCGCCAGACGCTGCACATCCTCCACCAGCCGCACCTGCAGCACTGTAGCCCATCTTTGATCTCGCACGGAGTCACCCCCGCAGGTAGTACCTGACATCCCGCACAGCACCGAGAGCGACCCCCCGGAGGCCACTGGCTCATCTTCCTCCTCCTCTGGATCGGTTCGACTACTCACCACCGGGCCGGTGTGGCCAACGGCTACCTGTGAGTAGGTCGACCCACAGGCCGTATTGTACAGCATGACCCTGTTTTGGTAGTAGGCGGCTTTGGGTCATACAGGCAGTAACATAGTTGAAAATGTCCACTGAGGACCACGTAGGATTGGATCGACTAACATGGGTCTTATGTTTCTTTTTGGTACCTGACCCCACTCATGTATCCTATTTTGAAAATGGCCTGTAAATTAAAACAGTGGTTCTTGTCTATATATATATATACCTATATACAGTTGATAGTATGTGTGTTATTTTTGCTTACTGTGTGGTTGTGACGAAATAAACTCTATCATGTTCATTGTATGATTAACACAGTAACACAAACTACTTTATTTCTTGCTATGACTTAAGCATAACATTAAATAAGTAGGGTGTTACATCTTTGATTTCCTTTAACTTTTTTATTTAGGATCATTTTAGTTTTTCTTTATTATTGTTAATTTTTATTTTATTTTATTTTATTTTTTTGGGTATAATTTTATTTAGAATCAATTTAGTTTATTCAAGTCTAGTTTGTTTTGTTTGTTTTAGGTTCATGGAGCTATCAGGAAGTTCATAAGTGAAGGAGGTAATGAAAATGGCGTGCAGCTAAGAAAATGCGTGGTTGTAAAGAAGACAACGTGCTATATGCGTTGCTTTGCGCTATAGCGCGCTGTCGAGGGGAGTATGCGTTTCAAAATTTTGTTCTTGCGCTACAGCGCAAGCCTGAGTCTGCAGAAGTGAAGAGAATATTTTATTGCGCTATAGCGCGACATGTTACGCTATAGCGCAAGCCCATTTGTGTGATACACCAAAGGAAAATTTTGTTGCGCTGCAGCTTCGCTACAGCACAAACAAAGGCACACACACACGAAGTCTCTTCTCTCTTCCTTCCCTCACACACCGAAACACTCACACTCACTCTCCCACTCAATTCCTTCCATCCAAATCCATTCCTCACCTCAAAACCGCCCTCACCCCTCACATTTTTACCTATTTCTACATCACAACCACTTGTTTCTCCCTATTTGAACCCTAACTCACAGAATAGGATCTTCTTGGGTGGGAGGCAGAACTCTCACCATTTTTTTTTTGGAAAGGAGTTGCTGCACTTGAGTTGTTAAGAGTCATCCATACCTGGTTTGCATCTTCTTACTGTCTCAGTTTTGATTTTTTTAATGTTGCATGTGCTACCTACATTGCCATGTTTAGTTCTCACCTTGAATTTATCATAAATACCATGTGCTTTTGTTATGGTCGAATGAATTGATGCTGTTTCATTTGATTAAATGTCATACTTGAATCAGTTGTGATCATTATTGCTATATTATGTTATTGGCTTGAATTATTGAATGTTTGGCTCTGAATTAAGAATATGACTTGAGTCATTTGGTTGTTTATGCATATTTGATTTAAGACAATTGGATTTTAAAATAGGATTGGAAGCTTTACTTGACGTGATCCATATTCGAATGTGCTTAGGATCCATATCCTCACTGATTATTTTCAGAATCCTTGCATATGCTCTATTATGTTAGATAAAATTATAGTGCTTGGATGCCGAGTTATTCCCTCTTATGGATTAATTCTGACTGTGCCAGTAAGTAAGTTGGGGGTCGTTATCTTGGAATACTCTGTTATGATTTATTGATTACTGACTGGTTGCCTTTGGATTTTTGGTTGTTTTAGTTGTGTTTTCAGGACCATGGCATCCAGAAAGAGAACTAAGACTACCGAAGCCTCCTCTTCTTCCCAACCCTCTCATGCCGAGGAAGATTTTGACAGACATCGATTCATCAGGGCAAACCATCAGCATCGATACCATTCAACGGGAGTTGGTGATAGAGAAGGGCGTTTAGCTAAGTTCGGGTATATTCCGAGCACATGTGGAAGAGATAGAGAGGAGAGGGTGGCACAGCTTGTTGGATGAGCCACCATTGGGTTGTCTCAATCTAGTGAGAGAATTTTATGCCAACCTGATGGTGGTTAGTGGAGCCAACCAACCTGAAGGCCAGGTCTGGGTGAGAGGCCAGTGGGTCGATGTTCGCCCCTCCAGCATCAACTCCTTCATGCACACTACTGATATCCAGCAGGATGATTTCTCTACATTGAGAGGGCAAAATGTGGATTAGGATGAGATTATTCAGACCATAGCCCTGCCAAATGGCGAGTGGGCTTATTATGATACTCCGTTTACCGGGCCGAAGCATCTGCTGAATAAGTACCTCAACCCAGCAGCCAGAGTGTGGGCTCAGATTATGTTCTCTCGTCTCATGCCTAGCAAGCACACCCATTCTATCACTAGGGAGAAGTGCCTGCTACTGTATTGCCTCATCACTCAGAGGGAGGTGAACCTGGGGCAGTTGATCAAGGATCAGATGATGACCATACCGAGCAGCAACTACTCCTTACGTTACCCATCCTTGATCACTGCATTAGCCTTGCAAGCGGGTGTTGTTGTAGATCCTGCAGAGCGCATGACGGACAGAGGTCGAAAGATTTCTAATGAGAACCTCTCTGTGACACTGAACAGAGCGACTCGAAGGATTAGGAGGAGCCGACAGGCTGAGAGACAGGGAGATGCATCATCACCATCGCCACCACCACCACAAGTTGGAGACACTGATGCATCCCAGCCACCATGGCTTCAGCTTCAGGCCCAGATTAATGACCTGCACCTAGACATGAGGAGCACACAGACCACCCTCTAGAACAAAGCGAGCAGGCAGTATTCCTCTATTTATAGAGGCATCCAGGGTCTAGAGGCACTTATGAGGCAGCAGCTGTCGCCAGAGCTCCTCCAGCAGCTACCACCTCTACCTCCACCAGATCCAGAGCTTGAGCGTCTCACGAATGAGGAGGCCTTTGCATAGGAGGAGTCAGAAGAAGAAGCAGAAGACGCAGCTGAGGAGTCTGAGGAAGACTAGATTTGGGGAGTTCCCTTCCTTTCCTTTCCTTTCCCTTTTTGCTTCTATTCCAGTGCATTAGGGACTATGCACAATTTTTAAGTTGGGGGTTGAGAAAGTCCATAAATGTACTTTTGTGTTTTGCTCCTGCTTATTTTCCTTTAGTTATTGTTAGTTTTCTAGTCTTCTAGTTGTCTTGTTTTGATTTCAAAAAAAAAAAAATAACCAAAAAGATTTTTTTATTTCAGTCTTTTTTTTTTAGTGTCGTTTGTCAGTCAAATAGATGCAATGCCTCTGCCTATGATATGAAAGACCGCTCTATTTGTTAACTCTTAAGTGACTTTGGATCCAAATTTAAGTCTTGAAAATCTTCTTGTGCCCTTACTTTTGAATTGAGAAGGATTATTTTCTTGCACTTTGATAAGAGTTAGCAACTTAGGATAGGTGACCTTTATGCTTTTTATGCTTTATTTAGGTTCAGACATGCATTCTTATTCATGTGAATCTCTCTTGAAATATATGTGAGCAAATCTTAGCCTTAGAAGTGATTTAGGCCATGTTTGGTAGCCATAATTGAGCCTCATTGCCCACCCTTGCTCATTGATCCTTAGTCACCCTATTTGAGCCTTAAAGCCTATTCTTGGATTGAACCACGTTACGAGCCTAATGCCCTTCCTTGCTTTTCTTTTTTTTGATCCCATGGTTTATCCTCAAGCCTTAACTTCTAAACTCATTTGAATAGGGTAATATCTCCACTACACCAACCTCATGCTTTCTAAAGTTAAAAGTGGAGTGGGTGAATATTTGAAAAAAAAGAAAAAGGAAGGAGGAATGAAAAAAAGAATAAAAAAAAGAACAAAAATATAGAGAAAAGTTGGCAATACAAGGAAAATATAATGCCAAGTTTCAACAAGAAAAGCATGATGGTTGCCAAGCAACTAAGTTGGAGGTACCCCAAGGAGAATGAATTAGGGGTGAGGGTTTCTTAAGTTGAAGGGATTAATTGAGCTTAAATGACTATTCCATCATACCTCTTACCTTGCCCTACCGTTACAAGCTAAGAGAAGTCGTTTTGATCTTTGGTTAAGTGACATTTATGTAGAAATAGAGAGAGAGGATTGTGGATAGTGTGATGTTTTTGTCTTTTCTTAAACATGGCATAAGCATAGGGTGAGTCAATTCTTTGTTGCTTTTCTCTTATACACACACACACACACTTGATCCATTCTTTTGACAATGTGATTGCACAATTAGATGGTCTTGGTACTTAGACTTTGATCCTTGGTAACTTTTGAGTTAAGTTATGGAGCAGTGATGAGGAATCCCATAGACAACAGCTTCTATCTTGACTATTTTGTCTAGTAAGTCCTTTTGTTTTAAGTGTTTTTGGTTGAGTCTTTTGTTTTTCTGTTTTGAGTCTTTGTTTTGAGTTTTGCTTGGGGACAAGCAAAAGGGATAAGCAAATACTTAAGTTGGGGGTTGTGATAACTCCCTTTGGTAAGTTATATTTTTAGCTAGTTTTTATTTAATTTAGAACGTAGTTGTTTAGCTTTGTTGCTATTTTGTTTTATTTTAGTTAAGTAGTTTAGATTAGGTGGTATTCTTATTTTCTATTATTTTCTTATCTTTTGGATACTTATTTTAGGTTTATTTGATTTATTGTAGATACAAGTGGGCCCAAAAGAAGTTGGAAGAAGCCAAGCCATGAATTCAGACTCAGCACCTTGCCACATAAGGAAGAAAATTGCCATATTCATGTTGCGCTATAGTGCACTCCCGTTTTGTCAAATTTCCAAGGTTTCATGTTGCACTATAGTGCAACCCAGCGTGCTATAGCGCGCTGCCGTGCTCATATAAATGTCAACCAATTTTCGTTGCGCTATAGCGCGCCACCGGATTTCGCAAATGAGCCAAGAATTGAGGCTTGTGCTACAGCGCAACCCCTTGTGCTATAGCGCAAGCCCGTTTCCAGCAGATTATCCATTCGAGCTGAGAGTTAAAAGAGGGACATACGCACTATAAAAAGGGGTCACACATATCACAAAGGGGATTCGGAGACACTTACACACCTCCCCAAGACAGAAGATTTCTTCCAAGGAGATTGAAGGTAGATTCAAGGATTTCGGTGCTTAATCATCAACACGGAGAGATCCAAATTTTCCTAAATTCCTTGTTTCTAGCCAGAATTCTCCATGGCTCTTTGTTTTTCTGTTTCCTCGTCTTATACTCTGTTATTGTTTTCCTTTCTTTAGACATGAACTAAATTTCTCTTGCTAGGGCATTAATGGACCCTTTTGTATGACAAATTTCTTTATGGATTAATGTTAATCTTGTTTCTATTTCAATTGCTTAGTGTTTTTGTGTGTGCTTAATGCTTTTGATTGATTGGCCACCATTCAATTGATTCGTTGGTTTGCAATAACTAGAGATAGGGTTTGTAAACAAAGCTTCTAAATATAAACACCGTGAGCTGAGCGAAAACTAGAGATAGACAAACGCGGTTCATGCGGTCAACATAGGAACCCATAGAACTTCAACCTTTTCCTAGATTAGTTTGTGCTAAGAGATTAGGCAATCAGTTTAGGATAAAGAGTATTGCTTGACCTTGAGTGAGGCTAGCAATAAATTAAGGGGAACCGACCGTGAGTAATTTAGGATAGAACGGATTAACAGAAACTCATAGGCAATGCATCTACAGTAGGTGAAGTTAATTAGCCCTAGCATTCATTCCATTATATTTAGCCAACCTTTCTTGAATCCATCCTGGTTACTATTTTTCGTAGTTATTAAATGCTTATTTTTTATTTTAAATTTCCTTACATCCATAATTTCATTCCTTCCAAATAGTCACCCTTAAACTATCCGGTATTTGATTTATCCTCGTGAGAACGATACTTTTCTCATCACTTTATTACTTGTACAATCTGGTATACTTGCCGGTGGCGCAGCAATGTATAATCTAAGATATGGATGTTTTATAGAGTGATGATGATGTTTTATGACTGGTTTTGCATGTATGTTGTGATTAAAGTTGGAATTGAGGGCAAATAGCTTGAAGGAGGAAGACAAATCTAGAAGTTGTTAGGGTTTTCCTCGATGGTCCGTAC
The DNA here is from genome assembly GCA_031439595.1 of Pterocarpus santalinus. Classification (NCBI taxonomy): domain Eukaryota; kingdom Viridiplantae; phylum Streptophyta; class Magnoliopsida; order Fabales; family Fabaceae; genus Pterocarpus; species Pterocarpus santalinus. Next base: position 35,090,591 of record CM062525.1, read on the forward strand.
GGCGGAGTGTACGGCTCTGCCTACCGCCATTTAAATTGGGTGAAATCATTTTTATATGAAACTAGACATCTAGGGATTTCCACAAATATATCATATAAGGCCATTGGATTAGTATCGAATTAGTTATGAATTTTTGAAGTTTAGTCTAGAAATTTGGATTCCTATCCGGCAGTAGGAGTTGAGAAGGGTATAACTCACCCTATACAACTTCAAACTGAGTGAACCCAAGTTTGTTTGAAAGCTAACATGTAAAGGAATATCTCATAGAAATTTCAGAACCAAACTCATAGCCGTTTGCTCCCAGTGCACCAAGGAATTTGGCTTAAGTCTAAACTGGATTGAACCAGGGTAGTTTAGTAAGGCCAAGTTTCTAGACTCATAAGTCAAAATATACAATGCAAGTGACATGAAACTTAATTCATCTGAAAGCTTATTCTGATAGCTTTAATTTGATATAAATTTCATATGAATTCACATACTTTTCTATTTTTAGTGAATTTTTACTTATAAGGACCCAATTCTGGCTGAGAACAGGGCAGTCTGAGGTAAATTGTTTATATCTAGAGTTATATACATCAAAATGAGATGAGACCAAAAGGATTAGAATCCAGACATATGAGGCTATGACATATTCAAAAATTAGATTTAAATGAGTTGAATTGAATGAGAAGTGGGGCATACCAAATTCGGGCAGAACAGAGGGGGTTAAACTGAAACTCTATTAATGTTTAATTTGAAATTGTTGATTGATGCTATGAATGTATATGTATAATTTCTGGTCTATACCGAAATTGCAAGTTGTACAAATGTATTGGTTGTTTGGCACTATTCATGGGAAAGTGGACTCGATCCGTTATGCTGCCGAAATTTCGGTATGAAGTTCATATGTTGTGAAAATTTATGATAGCTTGAGTGCATTATAATCAAAGAGTCAAGCTAAATGTGCATTCATTTCATGATATTATAAAGAATTCCATATCACTTGGGCCAGCCTCAGAATGAATTAAGGGGAATAGATCAGTGGAAAGGTCAGGGAAAGTAAACCCAGCCATCCTATATAGGAACGAGCTCGGTCCTAAAAAGCGGACTATTACCCAGGAGTATATGGCCAAAGACTCCCAGGGGACCAAGGATGGAAATAAGTTCTAATAGGCGAAAGCCTTCAAGAATGAGATGCATTCCTAATTTTCACATTCATATGCACAGTGTAATGCTTATTAATTGACTATCCTAGATGCCTGTTTATTTTTCGTGATATGCTATTGCTCCTTTACAATTACTATTTAATTGCATTAGTGTTTCTATTAATTAAAATTGAGCTTGTTTTGGTGTATGTTTCTCAATAAGTAATTAGGTTAAATATCATTTTGCGTTGTACCACTGGAAATTTTTGAAAGACCGAAACAACTAGAAATGATAGCGATGACAGATGTATAGAACTAGGAATTCCTACTGAGAAATTTCTATTTCTCACCCTACTGTATATTACCGCATCATTCTCAGACTATGGAGCACGCAGCGACAGGAGTCCTATTCATTGAGTTCCCCGAGCTTCACATCCACATCGACCCGTTTCTAGATTCTGTATATATATATGGCAAGTGCCAGTTTTGTCTGTATTTCTTTTTCAAGAGAGACTTCGCCGTACCACTTATGCACCCACTGTTTGACCTCGCTGTCCTGTATATTGCCATTCCCTTTCATATGGCCCATCCATTTCCACCTCCTCCAGCAGTAGCAACAGCACTAGTGGCAGTAGCAGTCCCCGCTCCTATGGCCCCTCCTGCTTCACCACCACAGTTGATGCTTTCCACCTTGACATTAGAGGAGGATCCATCTGAGGTAGCGAGTTCCTCCTCGTCCTCTGCTCCTAGTGCGGGCCACCCTCCTACAGATGCACCCATGGCGAATGAGTTTCTTTCTTCAGATTTCGGTTAGATAGTGGGTTTACCGTAGTGGTAGTAGATGTATAGAATGACCCTCTTTTGGCAGTCTGGGTCATGGATGGGTGGGTAGATATTAGGAGATGTACATGAAATGTCCCATGGGGACCACTTGGGATGCTGTTCATAGAAACTAGCCGTTTCGTTTTGTATTGGCGGCCTCATTTTGTCACCTTGTATCATTTTGACAAACTTTAAAATCAGATATCTATGTATATGTTTATGATGCCATTTGCAATTATTCTGTCCTTATTGTATTCTTATTTATGCTACATTATTTACAGCATACCGATTAGCTAGTATTTATTCCGCCGTCACGCAGAAATTTTGTTACGCGATTAAATATTCTTACGCGAGTTATTAATACTAATATAGAAAATAGAATTAAACCAGTATTACACGTAATCACTTATTGGATAATTTATTATGACTTAAGTATAGTACTTTGTCTAGTAAGGTGTTACATTACGCAACAAGCTTGAAGCTTGGCTCTCACCACGGCCAAGATCTTCAAGTGAGAACTTGAGAAAGTTTCCTTTATAGGAAAAAAGTTTGCTTGTTGAACCTTGTTCATGATACATGTGGGTGTTTTGAGTTTTCTTCATGAACGACCTAAAAGTTTCCATTTTTGGTAAAATATGTTCATATTCTTGTTCATAAGTTGTTCTTGATATTTTGAAAGTTTCTTTCTTGAAATGCTTCAAAGCTTCTATTTTTCTTTCTTAATGCTTGAGATCTTGATAATTCTTGTGAGTTGTTGGGAAAAAGAATGATGTTCTTGGTGTTGTTGGTTTAAAAGTTGTTTGTTTTCTTATAATGATTCTTATAATCAGAAAAATTTTCATCTTTATATGTTTTTCATGACTTAATAAGACTATGAATATTCCAAAAGTATAAAGCTTTAAAAGTTTGCTTCTTGATGCATAAAAAGTGGCGCTATTTTTATGGGCATCACATGATTTCATTTTGTTCTTCTTGAAAGCAAGAATATGTGTAAAAGTCTAAACTTTTGGAATATGAAGCTTTTTAAGTCACAAAAATGAGAACTTGTCACTTTATGTCTTGAAGATTAGTGAAGATTATATTTTGAAGACAAGACCTTTCATAAAGTTTCAACCTTTAATAACGAATGTCACTTATTTGTCATAAAAGTGTTGACTCACAATTTTTAATTCATAAAGTTTGTATCTTGAGTGAAAATAATGCATAAGGTGTTAGCTTTTACAAAGAATAAAACTTTTTAATTCTAAAGCTAATGTCTTGTATCATTATTTCATAAAGTATGAATCTTTTAGACTTTAAGACAACTTTAAATCATAAAGTTGGAATCTTGATAGTCTTATAATGATTAAAAGTGTTTACTTTCTTAAATAATAAGACTTTCAAATTATAAGGCTAGCATCTTGTATCATTTTCTTATAAAGGTTGAATCTTTAAGATAAGAATATAATTTTAGAAACTTATACATTCATAAAGGATGAAACTTTATAATTACTTTATAAAGAATAATTTCTCTTATAACATTAAAGGTAAAATCTTGTTATGTTAATTATAAAAGCTTGAAACTTTGTAACTTGTATAAGTTAAAAATGATCCCTTAATGGTTGGTCAACATAGTGTTGCTGGGTTCATAAGTGTAGTTATGTCTGTCATGACCCAAGGACTAGAAGGATCTCAAAATCCTTGGGAACAAAAGTATGATTGGGGCCTCTAAGCATACCATGAACCTAGGAATCACTAAGTGCATTATCTCAAGGAAAGAAAATAATTACCTAACTTAGTTAACTTGACAAAGTATTCCATAAAACTTGTGCTCATGTAAGAAGTAATTCCCATGAGGACTAAGTAACTAAAAGACTATACATATATTCGTTTTAACTATGTGATTCTCTCATGAGTAACATGAGAAATCATATGAAGGCTCATAAGACTTTTCACAAAGAATAACATAATTGTGAACACCTTTTAGGGTATGAATGTATGATGCCATTCTGCATGATGTATGACAAGTTTGATTGAGCATTGTCTCATGATTAGATGATTGGTATGATGATATGAAATGTATATAATGGATTGTTAGTTGAAAGTTCATGTTTGGCATTTTGGGGAACTTCCGGTCTAGCCGTTATGTTGCCGAATTTCTGTCAAAATTTTGGACTTAGTCATACTGTTGCATATCTACACGTGTCTTGTCAAGAAGTACTATACATATAAGGTATAATGATAAGAAAAGAAAGAATGGGATATGATCCCTCGATCATTTCAAGGAAGTGAGAGACAGTGATCCACAAAAACTCAAGGAATCTTTATGGGGGAGGTAGGGTGAGATGGAGGACCTTCCAACTTAGAAGTAACCATTATCAACTTAGTCTGATTTGGTTAGTATGCATGACGACGGTCACAGAATGAGCTCATGTCCAAAAGCATTATTTCAAAGAAAAAGTAAGGAATGTTAAGCACATGCTAAACATGAAAGTAAAGTTAAACAAAGACTCTGGTCTAATCTAAGAAGTTACATGAATGTACATGCATCTTCATGCTCTCATTTGTATGGTCATGAATGTTCATACTATGCTCTCATATGCATATGCTCTTATATTGTAGCTTTGAGCTTCTTTATATTATGTTTATATGAGGAAGATTAAAAGAGACCTAATTCGGGAACCTATGTCTTTAAACCTTTTAAAAATGGAATCTATACATGCTCACTGTTTTCATAATTAAACCCAAAGTGGCTGGGACAATGATGGTGACACATTAATGTTCTAGTCGGGATCCTACTAAGAAATCTTGTATTTCTTACTCCTATGTTTCTGTGTCACCTTTAGATAGAGTTGATAGCATCCATGGCAGCACTTCCGGTGGTACCTAACTGGATAAGACAAAGAGCTGTCATGTTACTTCACCTAGCCAAGGAGGATCAAGAGAGTAGCAGAGTATTTTCTCTTTCTTAAGAGCCCTAGTTGGGCAGTTTAGGTGTAATTAAGAGCATGTAGGAAGTCATGCTACTTAATTTGACCCATTATATATGTGGTAATTATTAAGTGTAATGATGACTCTTGATTATCCATGATTACTTTATTAGCTTAAGGTATTGTGTTATGTTATTTCAATTTTGTCATACTTCTTCCTAGTAACTTTGTGATATGAGGAATAACGTCCATATATATGGGAGTAAGTAAGCACTTAAAGGCTCAGTTTTCAAGTATAAAGGTTTTTTTAAAAAAAATACATGCCATTTTCGTGTATTACGCTAATTTCAACTATAAGAACTTTCGCTAGTTAAGAGTAACAACTAGTAATGCCATAAAATGACTTAAGCATAGTATGGTATTGTTAGGTTGTTACAAATTAAACATAAGGCTTCCTTTCACTAATAAGTCATATCACAAGTCCACATGTAATAGCACATAATTCAATTCAATATTTCCATGCTTATATTTGATACATGCTTAAGGTAAAATTAGACATAATCTTATGCAATTCAATTAAGGATGCCGATATGAATCAGACAAAAGCCTTAAAACAACTGTCAAATAACAATTTAAGAAAATTATTTATTCTTATAAACCAAAGCTTTAGGAAAACCACTTCAAGTTGTAGATTGTGGTAGCATGCAAAACAGGGTTTGAATCATGCTTCAAATGAAATTTATAACTTGAAAAATTTTGCAAAATAACTTTCTCAAGTCTGAGACTTGGAATATAGAAGTGATTGAGTTGGAAATATAAACAGTATTACGTTCAGAAAGATTGTTCTAGCAGAATGATATTTAGTACACAAATTTAATTGCTTGGTGAAGTAAATCGATGAAAAGTAGAAGGGATAGAAAGATCACACATGAGGTTTTATATTGTTTCAGCTTACCAATTGCCTATGTCCAGTCCCCAACAGTTTGTTAAGATTTTTATATAACAAGTATTATTTGTCCAAGCCTCTTCAAGCTTTTATAGTAAAGTAGTATTTGTCAAGCTTCTCCAAGCTTTACAATAAGTAGTATTTAATAAGCCTCTCCAAGCTAAACTGAGTAATGTTTGATCCTAGCCTCTCCAAGCTCACAATGACTACTAACGGGTCTGGTTACAATATTCAGGATTTTGAGTTTGTGTTTGATCACTCACACTAAATCTATCAACAGAGTATATTTAATGAAATACAGTGTGTGTGACTACTCTAAATTCTTAATGTGAGAATGTTCTTTATTACAAATCAGTAGAGAAGATTTTTCAAACAGAAGTTACAATGAGTAACTTTTTAATAGTTTAGAACGTTAAAAAGGTTGGAAGATGAAAGAGCATAGAAATATTCGAAACACTCTAACCAATTATTCTTCGAGTTCCAGCTTATATAAACTCCAAAATTTAACTGTTGAAGCTTGCAGATCTTGAGTCTTGTGTTTCCTTGATCCACTGGTCTAAGACTGGATAGAGAAGAACTTGCTTTCATTCTCAGCTTTTGAAAATAACGTAGAAAAGAAAATTAGCCGTTTAATGGTTCACTAACTTTTCAGGCATGTCAGCGCTTCTTTTGGATCTTATCATATCATATTTGACTTTTTGAATTTGATCCTTGAATCATATAGAAGAAGCTTTGAAGGTAAGGTACCTCATGAGAAGCATCTTTCTGATGGTCACCCTTTTGGACAAAGTCTTCTAGATGTGTCAACCTTTTGATTGGTCTGTGCACCTTTTTGAAGCTTATTTTCCCTTCTAATAGTGTAAATCCATCATTTTGAACTTTCTAATTTGATTCGTAAGTGAGAAATCAGATATTCCACAAAAATGTTTATTCTTAGACATGTATATTCATGAGAAATACAAAAGAATAAAATGATTTATTTTGCTCAAAAATTGTTTCAGTTCAAAATGAATGATCTTGCTCGCAAAAGTATGCATTTACTGTAACAAATTGTTTGTTGACAAAAGATTTTACTTAAAGCTTGATTTGTTGCTTATCAAAACCTTAAAGTTCAATATTATTTAAACCATAAGATAGTTTCTGAAGGGTATTCGAGCTTATAATCTCCCCCTTTTTGATGTTGGTAAATCAATATTGAAGAAAAGCTTTTGTTAAGTTAAATTGTCATTCCAAAAGCATATGATTTGTTGCTTGTTTCAACTTTCTAGTTTGAGAAAGATTTAATTGCTTTTTGAAGCAAGTAAAGAAAAAGCATGTTTTTTAGAAACATAGTAGTAGTTAACTAGAATAATTTTTAAGAAACCATTTTAATCATCGAAGCAAGAATGACTTGAAACTTTCCCAATCTGGATTAATCATGAAGTTCCATAATATATCAGAGCAGTGTTCTTTCAAACTTTCTCAAGCTCTCAAAATATCAAAGCATAAATGATTAGGAACTTTCTCAATTGATATATTAGAGCAAGCGAATAACTATTTATCATAGACAAAGCAGATTATGTAAATTATCAGAATCATGATGAAATAACATAAACATAAATAGTCCAAGTAGCCTAGATAATAGTAATCACCATGATAGCACAGAAAAATTGTATCAGAGCAAAAAGTAACTGTATCATAATAATATGTTCAAGATATTTGCAGTACGAGCTGAGCACTATCAAGATTTATATCAAAGTAGAATGTATAGTGCAATATAAATGTATCAAAGCAATAATTACTAGAGCATGAATAATAACATAATTCAAGAAATTTTAAGCTGATCAACAAAGAAATATCAAAGCATTGATATACTAGAGCATTGTTCAACAGCAGTTATAATTAAAGAGACTTAAAAATGTTTCCAAAAAATCCTAGGTCTATATGAATGATATATTTGTGATAGCAGCAAAAATAAATCTCTTTGTTCCTAGCTCCCCTTAGATATGTGCTCCCCCTATATGAAGCTTTTCTTCAGTTGTCTCCCCCTTTGACATCATCAAAGCAAAATAATGATGTGGGATCATAGAAGGACAATCACTAGTTGCCCTTTCCTTTCTAAAAAGCCTTCGGAATCTACAGTATAAGCTGCTCTATTTTATCCATTCTTCTCTCCGGATTACACTGGTTGGCCATCAATGTGTATTGGTTGGCCAGAATCAAATCCAGTTAAATCTCAGAAGGTTCTTGAAAGGTGTCTGCCGTGAGGATGAGCGAGATGGTAACCTGACAGTGCGATGGCTTTAACTTGTTGATGATTGGGCAGGCTTAGAATGAGCAAGAGTTGCTATTCTATCGAATTGAGGTCCAAAAGTTAACAGCAGTAGAGTTTTGGCAATTGTTGAGGGTAACAACAATGTCTTAGGAGGTTGAGGCAGTGGCTAGTATAGGCATTGGAGTAGAAAGAGGAGCAGGTTTAGAAACAACTGTAGCTTCAGCTCCTATCACCAATGCAATTGTCCTTTTCTAGCTCTGTCCTTTTTAGTGTAGGTTGTACGTTTTCACCAATGGTTCTTTATTGTTTAGGGTCACCAATGGTAGTGCAACAGGTTATTCTATTAATTTTCCTTGCTTTCTAGAGGGACAATCTTTCTCATCTCAGAAGGTGGATTCACATACTCAATGACCTCAAATTGTTGGTCTAACTCTAAAGAAACAGATAAGCTCACAGTGCCTGCAGTTAAAGTTGCAACACCAATAGCTTTATTTTTCTGCTTCCACAACCAAGGTTCTTCTCTAAGCTTGTTCTTAGTAGCTTCTTTCATAGTTCTCCTTAGAGGTGAAGGAGTAGAGTCTCTTGATGTTTCTGCAGGGGTCCTTTTCACCATTTTCTTCACTTTTCATTTGTATTCAGTGTTGTCATCATCATCTGAAGTCTCTACTTCAATTTGTTTTTCTTGTTGTTCTTGGGGAATGGCCTCTCTATTTACAATACCCCTTCAAATGGGTCTGGAGACTCTAGTTGCAGGCTTAGCAGTAGGAGCAGTAGCATTCATGGGCTCTACAGTAATTGTAGATGTCTCATCTTCCACACTAGATGAAGAGGAGGTTTCTTGAGCAATTTTCAATAGTCTTCTTATAACACCCTAATAGTTTCATTCTATGTTTAAGTCATATTGTGGAATTACTACTTGTTACTTTTGCTCACGGAACTAACATTACCTTTTAGGAATTACATTTTACAAAAATAAGGGTAAATTTTTTTTTTTTGAACAAAGCAAGTAAACTGTTTTTGAAATTGAGAGCCATGAGCGCATCATGAACGTATAATACAAACGTCGCTATCTCATTCACACATTGCATTTAACATGAATAGAAGCAATAAGAATAACCACAATCTTAGATAAAGATAACATTCATTCCATAGCCATCCCATAGTTAATATAATAAAAGTAATAGCAACAATCAAACACAAAGATAATAATGGGTCCGATATCTACTGTCGACCCTACAAAATACCCTAATGAAATACATGATAAAAGGAAATACACGAGAAATCCCAATCTGCGTCTCCATGTTGAATGAAAACAATAACCTTTGCTACAATCAAAAAGGGGCTATCTTCGTGCTTAGCTCTGCATGCAAATCAACATCTCAATCATCTGGTGGGAGGTAGCCGTTCCCAAATCCACCAGGAGAAATATCACCACGTCCTCCTCCTTGAGCATGGCCACGCCGACGAGGCACAACACGAGTACAAATGAACCCGCGACCACGAACCAAGGGTTGAGTATGACGAGGGACTACTGAAGAAGAAGACGAATCGGATGACAGACGAATCACGGACAAGAAGGAAGGCTTAGATGGGTCCGTCTCCACGTGGTAGCTCGGATAAGATGGTTCCGAAGGATCAGAATCCAACGAAACTGTCGATGTCAGGCGGGTGTTCAAGTTGGAATCTCTATCAGTAGGGTACCTCAGAGGATAGAAAGGCGGGCGAATGTCATCCATAGTGATGTCCTCGAACGGCTCATAAGCGGAAGAATGGACTCATCACGGGTGCATGGAACTGGCGGCTATGGAACATGTAGACCCGCATCGTTGCCTAAGTAGTCATCACGGATGCATTTAGCACCGGGTCAAAGTGCCAATGCATCACTGGGAACTCAACAAAAATTACCACCGTGCCCAACACTGGCATCCTTTGAAGACGACATGGAAAAGTAGGAGTGAGAAATACTAAATTTCTCAGTAGGATGGGACTAGACAAACATAGTGTCATTGTCTTCATACCAGCCACTTCGGTTTTAATTATAAAAATAGTGGACAGATATAAGTTCAATTTTAATGGTTTTGAAAACTTAAACCCCGAAGTGGGTTGCTTTTAAATTTAATGTTATAATTACATCATCATAACTAATGTACATATGGAAACATAGAATGAACATTCATAATGCAAATGGACAACATAAATACATGCAAAGACATGCATCATCATAGACTTAACCATGGTTATACTTTGACTTTACTTTCATTCTTGGCACGTGCTTAACATTCTTTACTTTCCTTTGAAATAGACTACTTTTGGACATGAGTTCATTCTGTGACTGTCATCACGCAGTACTAACCAAATCAGACTAAGCCGATATTGGTTACCCCTAAGTTGGAGGGTTCTCTATGTCACCCTTGCCTCCCTCATAGAGGTTCCTTGAGCTTTTGTGGATCGCCATCTTTTACTTCCCTTACCGAAGTAATTGAAGGGTCATGCCCATTAATTCTTTTCTTATCATTATACTTTATATGCATAATACTTCTTTGACTAGACATATACAATGATATGACTAAGTCCATAATTTTGACAGAAATCCGGCAGCATGACGGCTAGATCGGAGCTTCCCCCCAAAATGCCAATCATCAACTTTCAACCAACAGTTCATCATATCTATATCATATTATCACACTTATCATTCAATCATGAGACAAAGCTCAATCAAACTTGTCATTCATCATGTTGAATGGCATCATACATTCATACCCTAAAGGGTTTCATAATTGCGTTATTCTTTATGAAGAATCTTATGAATCATCATATGATTTCTCATAATTACCCATGAGAGAATCACATAGTTAAGATATTTGTACGTGGTCTTTTAGTTACTTAGTTTTTGTATGAACTTATTCTTTATTTAAATTCATGTCTTATGGAACCCTTATTCAAATTAATTAAGTTAGGTGGCTGTTTCCTTTCCTTGAGACCGTGTACTTTGTGATTCCTAGGTTCATGGTATGCTCAGAGGCCCTAATCATACTTCTGTTCCCAAGGAGTTCGAGATGCCTCTAATTCTTGGGCCATGTGAACGCATAACCATACTCATGAACCCAACAACACCATGTTCACTAATCACCAAGGGTGATTTTTAACTTATACAACTTACAAAGTTTCAAGCTTTTGTTATTAACATATCAAGGTTTTACCTTAAACATTATTAAAGTTATCATTCTTTATAAAGTAGTTATAAAGTTTTATTCTTTATGAAAGTAGTGCCTCTAAAATTAGGCTCGTCTTAAAAATTAGATCTTTATGTAATAATAATACAAGTTACTAGCTTTTTAACTAAAAAGTCTTGTTCTTTATAAAAGTTGACTCATTTAATTATTCTAAGACCATCAAGATCCCAATTTTTTAACTTAAAGTTGCCTTTACATTAAAAAGGTTCCTACTTTGTCAACTAGTGATATAAAACATCAACTTTAAGGTTAAAAAGTCTTGATTTTTATAAATATTAACACCTTTTTGCATTGTTTTGGTTCAAGATTTAAACTTTATGAATTGAATGTTACAAAACAACACTTTTATGACTTAAAGGTCTCATTCTTGATTAAAGTTTGAAACTTTATGAAAAATCTTTTCTTTAAGGGTTGATTTCTAAGACATAAAGTGACAAGATATCATTTTTTTAACTCAAAAAGGCTGATTATCCCAAAAAGCTTAGACTTTTACATGTATTCTTGTCTTCAAAACAAAACAAAAGAAGACTTTATGGTGGCACTAAAACTTGCGCCACTTTTTGTTTATCAAGAAGCAAACTTTTTAAAGTTTAAAGCTTTTAGGATGTTCATAGTCTTGTCAAATCATGAAAAACATAAAAGATAAGGCCTTTCCAATCATCAACTCATCATAAGAAAAGGAACAACTTTAAGCAAGATACCATCAAGAAAACTCAATAATAAGAACATATTTTCCAAAAGTAGAAATACCAAGAACACTTGAAGAATATCAAGAACATATTTTTCCAAAAATAAAAATATGAAGAACACTTGAAGAACAACAAGAACATAGTTTCCAAAAGTAGAAAGATCAAGAACACTTGAAGAATATCAAGAACATATTTTGCCAAAAAGGGAAATATCAAGAACACTTGAAGAACAAGAAGAACATATTTTTCTAAACATGGAAATATCAAGAACACTTGAAGAACATCAATAAGATATTTTGCCAAAAATGTAAACTTTTGCTCTTGAAGAGCATGAAGTGTAACACCCTAATAGTTCCATTCTATACTTAAGCCATATTGTGGAATTATTAGTTGTTACTTTTGCCTACCGGAACTAACATTACCTTTTAGAAATTACACTTTAACGAAAAAAAGGGTAAATTTTTTTTTTTTTTAAACAAGTAACCCATTTTTGAAATCGAGAGCCATGAGCGCATCATGAACATATAATACAAACGTCGCTATCTCATTCATACATCGCATTTAACATAAATAGAAACATTGAGAATAACCACAATCTTAGATAAAGATAACATTCATTTCATGGCCATGCATAATAATATGACAATAGTCGTACCAGAGTCACATATAAGATAATAATGGGTCCAATATCTACCGTCGGCCCTACATAAGAAACCTACCAAATACATGATAAAAGGAAATACATCCGAAAATCCTACTACCCAAGCATGCCATACAACAAATGATAACCCTATAACTACAACCAAAACGGGTTATACTTGTGCTCAGCTTCGCATGCAATCATTACGTCAGGCATTAGGCGGGAGGAAACTATTCCCATATCCACCAGGAGAAACATCACCACGTCTTCCTCCTCGAGCATGTCCTCGTCCACGGGGCAAAGCGCGGGTACGAATGAACCAACGCCCGCGAATCGGAGGTGAAACTGGGCCAGCAAATGAAGCAGAAGAATCAAAAGATAGACGAATCACCGTAGGCTACGATGAATCCGAACGGTGAGATCCCCCAGAACGAGTCGAATAGAAGGGCTCAGAAGGGTCAGTCCCCACATGGTAGCTCGGATAAGACGGCTCCGAGGGGTCAAATCTAGTGAAATAGTCGGAGTTAAATGGGTATCTGAGTCAGTCTTATCATCGTCGGTGGGGTATCTCAGTGGGCGAAAGTAGGGGCGGATGTCATCCATAGTAACCTCACCGAATGGCTGATGCGGTCGAAAAAATGGGCTCATCATGGAAGTCTAAAACTAGCGGTCATGGAAGATGTAAATCCTTATTGCTGCGCTTGTCGACAGCACGGAGGCGTTCAGCACCGGCTCAAAGCGCCAACGCCACACGAGATTTCAATATAGATCACCACTGTGCTCGACGTCGACATCCTCTGAAGAGACACGAAAAATATAGGAGTGAGAAATACTAAATTTCCTAGTAGGATTGCGACTAGACAAACACAGTGTCATCGTCATTGTCCTAGCCACGTTGGGTTTAATATAAAAACAGTGGACAGATATCGGTTCAATTTTTAGTACATGCTTAACATTCTTTTACTTTCCTTTGAAATAAACTGCTTTTGGACATGAGCTCATTCCGTGACCGTCATCACGTAGTACTAACCAAATCAGACTAAGCCGATATTGGTTGCCTCTAAGTTGGAGGGTCCTCCATGTCACCCTTGCCTCCCCCATAGAGGTTTCTTGTGGATCGCCATCACTTACTTTCCAGAAGTGATCGAGGGGTCATGTCCCATTTATTTGTTTTTTATCATTATACTTTACATGCATAGTTCTTCTTTGACTAGACACATGTAATGATATGACTAAGTCCATAATTTTGACGGAAATCTGAAAGCATAACGGCTAGACCGGAGCTTCCCCAAAATGCCAATCATCAACTTTTAACCAACAATTCGTTATATCTATATCATATCATCATACACATCATTCAATCATGAGACAAAGCTCAATCAAACTCATCATTCATCATGCCACATGGCATCACACATTCATACCCTAAAGGGGTTTATAGTTGCGTTATTCTTTGTGAAGAATATTACGAATTATCATATGATTTCTCATGGTTACCCATGAGAGAATCACATAGTTAAGATATGTGTATGTGGTCTTTTAGTTACTTAGTTCTCATATGAAATTATTCTTTACTTAAGTTCATGTCTTATGGGACACTTGCTCAAATTAATTAAGTGATTGTTTCCTTTCCTTGAGATAGTGCACTTATTGATTCCTAGGTTCATGGTATGCTCAGAGGCCCTAATCATACTTCGATTTCCAAGGAGTTCAAGATCCCTCTAATCCTTGGGTCATGACAACGCATAACCATGTCATGAACCTAACAACACCATGTTCACTAAACATCAAAGGTGATTTTTAACTTAACCAAGTTACAAATTTTCAAACTTTCATTATTAACATATCATGGTTTTACTTTAAACATTATTAAGGTTATCATTCTTATAAAGTAGTCACAAAGTTTCATTTTTCATGAAAGTGAATGCCTCTAGAATTAAGCTCTTATCTTAAAAATTAGATCTTTATGTGTAATAATGATACACGTTACTAACTTTTCAACTAAAAGGACTTGTTCTTATGAAAGTTGACTCATTTAATTATTCTAAGACCATCAAGGTCTCAACTTTATAACTTAAAGTTGTCTCTACATTAAAAAGGTTCCTACTTTGTCAACTAGTGATATGAAACATTAACTTTAAGGTTAAAAAGTCTTGATCTTTATAAAAGTTAACACCTTTTTGCATTGTTTTGGTTCAAGATCTAAACTTTATGAATTAAATGTTACAAAACAACACTTTTATGACTTAAAGGTCTCATTCTTGATTAAAGTTTGAAAACTTTGTGAAAGATCTTTTCTTTAAGCTTTGACTTCTAAGACATAAAGTGACAAGATGTCATTTAATAACTCAAAAAGGCTTGTTATTCTAGAAAGCTTAGACTTTTACATGTATTTTTTTGTCTTCAAAATAAACAAAAGAAGACTTTATGATGGCACTAAAACTTGCGCCACTTTTTGTGTATCAAGAAGCAAACTTTTTAAAGTTTAAAGCTTTTAGAATGTTTATGGTCTTATCAAATTATGAAAACATAAAAACATGAAGCTTTTCTAATCATCAACTCATCATAAGAAAAGGAACAACGTTAAGCAAGATACCATCAAGAACATTCAAGAACATATTTTGCCAAAAGTAGAAACTTAAGAACACTTGAAGAACATCAAGAACATATTTTTCTAAAAGTAGAAACTTAAGAACACTTGAAGAACATCAAGAACATATTTTTGTAAAAATAGAAACTTTTGCTCATGAAGAGCATGAAAGATTTCCTCTAGTTCTCACTCAAAGATCTTGGTCATGGAGAGAACCATGTTTCAAGCTTTCTTGAGCAAACAAAATGAAAAAGATGAAGATCACTACCTTCTTATCTAAAATGGCACTACAACAAGGAAGGAGAGGAAGAAGATGATGGCTCCTCTTGTGATGATGGTGGCGGTTTTGGCTTGGAGGATAGAGATGCTTTTGAGATCTTGTGAAAATGGAGGTTGTAGTGTTTAGATCTTGTCTTCAAAGACCAAAAGATGTGATCTTTGAAGGCCTTAGTGAGGAAGGTTTGGTTATGGAGGTGGAGAATGATGAAGAAGATGAAGAAGAAGAAGAGGAAATATAGAGAAAGGTTGGAGAGTTTGGGAACTTTAGAGAGAGAATGAGAAGTTGAAAATAAAGTGAGTGTGTGTGTGTGTGTGCATGAAGTGGCTGTGAGTTTCAAGTGGGTGGGAGGAGATATTTTTGTGTTATTTTGTGTTAATTAAGGTTTAGGGGAACAAAATGGATGATGGGGGAACAAAGCATGTACTAACTCTTATAAGCACTCTTGTCTAATGCTTTATGCTTTAATGACTTTTTACTTTATTATCTAGTTGACTAGATTTGAATTTAATTATGCTACTAGGTGCTCATACAACTTAATTAAGATGATTAAGTAAGGATTAGTGTTTAACACACAAGAACACGATTAACAAAAACTAATCTTGCAATTAAGCTAAATTAACCTTAATTAAGCTCGATTAAGCTAATTAAGGGCGATTAGTGCTTAATTAAGCTATAAAGGCTCGGATTTGCTCAATTAGAGATTATCTAAACTCAATTAAGCATTGTTTTGACTTTTCTCAATCAAGTTAACCCCTTAATTGAGCTTTAATTCCATAATTTCTCATTAAGTACCTAATTACTCAGGGGTACTGAGGTAATTTAGCACGACATGAAATTGAGGATGTTACATTTCTCCTCACCTTTAAAAAGAATTTTGCCCATAAAATTCGTTACTTGTAAACAAATCTAGATATTCATTCTTCATTTCGGCGTCCAGCTCCCACATATAGTCTTCCATATTCCCTCTACCCCAAGCCACCTTGATCGAGGGTACCGTTTTACTCCTCAGCTGTTTTGCCCCATGATCCACAATCTAAGACGGCGGTAGATTGAAAGTTAGGTCCTCCCTTAACTATACACTTTCAGGCTCAAGTAGATGACTAGGATCGGAATGGTATTTTCTCAATTGAGACACATGGAAGACATCATGAAGGTTTGACAAATTTGGAGGTAAGGCCATTTGGTAAGCAACTGACCCGACACGTTTTAAAATTTGAAAAGGGCTAAGGAAACGGGGGCTTAACTTTTTGACCTTCATGGCTCTACCTATGCTGGTCGTAGGAGTAATTTTTAGGAACACATGTTCTCCTTCTTGGAACTTTGGAGGCTTTCTCCTCTTATCCGCATAACTCTTTTGACGGCTCTCGGCTATAAGGATTCTGTCCCTAATCCTTCTGACTTGCTCTGTGGTCTACCTCACCAGATCAAGTCCTAATAGGCTTTGCTCACCCGGTTCAAACCAACATAGGAGAGATTGGCACTTCCTTCTATGCAAAGCTTCATAGGGTGCCATACCAATACTTCCATGATGGCTATTGTTATAGGCAAACTCAATCAAAGGTAAGTATTTGTCCCAACTTCCTCAGTTATCCAACACACAAGCTCTCAACATATCCTCCAAAGTTCAGATAGTCCTCATCGATTGTCCATCTGTTTGGAGGTGATAAGCTGTACTTAGGCAAAGCTTCATCCTAAATGCCTTCTGCAAGGCTCCCCAGAATCTAGAGGTAAATCTCGGGTCCCTATCTGAGATTATGGTTGAAGGTATGCCATGCAGTCTTACTATCTCTTGAATATACAGTTTGGCTAACTTTTCCAAAGGATAAGTAGCTCGAATAGGCAAAAAGTGAGCAGATTTGGTTAATCTGTCAACAATTACCCATGTCGCATCAAAACCAGCTTGCATTTTGGGTAAACCCATCACGAAGTCCATAGAGATACTTTCCCATTTCTATTCTGGGATCTCTAATGGTTGAAACATACTAGAGGGCTTTTGGTGCTCAATCTTTACTTTCTGGTAGACTAAACACTTGCCTACCAACTCTGCAACATCCCTCTTCAATCCTAGCCACCAGAACATCTTCTTAACATCTTGATACATCTTTGTCACACCGGGGTGTATGGTGAAATGGCTCTTATGAGCCTCCTCCAAAATCCTTCTTTGGAGGTCACCACTTGCGGGTACACAGACTCTTCCTTCAAATTTCCATAGTCTATCTGTACCTTGCACAAAACACTTCAACTTTCCTTTTTTCACCAATGCTAGGGTTTTCAAGAACTCCTCTTCCTTGCCTTGGGCTTGAGCAATTTGACTCTTGAAATCGCTCGTCACCCTAAGCTGATTCAATCTTAAAATATGGCGGGTCAACATAACTCCAAGGTTAAGGTCTCTAAAGCTCCTTACTAGCTCATTCTCCTTGACCATCATCTATGATGCAAGCAAGGATTTCCAACTTAATGCATCAGCCACCACATTGGCCTTCCCAAGATGATAGTTCAACCCAAAATCATAATCCTTTAGAAACTCCATCCATCTCCTTTGCCTCATATTCAACTCCTTTTGATCAAAGAGATACTTCAAGCTCTTATGATCAGAGAACACCTCGAACCTCACACTATATAGATAATGCCTCCATATCTTCAGGACAAACACTACTGCTGCTAATTCCAAGTCATGGGTTAGGTAGTTCACCTCGTGAGGCTTCAATTATCTTGCGGCATAAGCCACCACGTTCCTATTCTGCATCAAGACACAACCTAAACCCCTCTTGGAGGCATCATAGTAAACCTCAAACGGTCTACTAGGGTCCCTAAAACTAATACCGGGGTTGAGGTTAACTTAGCTTTTAACTCTTGAAAGCTCTTCTCATAGTCCATCGTCCACACAAACGGGGCATCCTTCCTCGTCAACTTGGTTAAAGGTAAAGATATCTGGGAAAATCCTTTTATAAACCTGCGGTAGTAACCGGCTAAACTTAAGAAACTCCTTATCTCAGTCTCTGAGGTTCCTCTTCCAATTCATCACAGCTTCAATCTTACTTGGGTCCACAGCAATACCCCCTTGTGACACCATATACCCTAAGAACTTTACTTCCTCCATCCAAAATTTATACTTAGATAACTTGGTATAAAGCTTCTTTTCCCTCAAGATTCTTAACATAACTCTCAAATGTTCTTCATGTTCCTCCTTTATTCTCGAATAGATAAGAATGTCATCTATGAAAATAACTACAAACTTGTCCAAGTAGGGTCTAAAGATCCTGTTCATATAATCCATGAAAACAGCAGGGGCATTAGTCAATCCAAACAACATCATCGTAAACTCATAATGCTCATACCTTGTCCTAAAAGTTGTCTTAGGTATATCCTCCTCCTTCACCCTTATCTGATGATATCCAGATCTCAGATCAACCTTAGAGAACACAGCCGCACCTCGCAGTTGGTGTGTGAGGTTATCTATCCTAGGCAACGGATACTTGTTCTTATCAGTCACTTTGTTTAATTGCCTATAATCCACACACAGCCTTATATTACCATCCTTCTTTTTCACAAATAACACGGGGCTCCCCAAGGTGAGGCACTAGGTCTTACGAACTTCTTCTCCAATAGTTCTTCCAATTGTCCCTTCAACTCTGACAACTCCATTGGGGACATCCCATAGGGTGCTATAAAGATTGGCCCAATACCCAACACCAACTCTATAGAAAACTCGATTTCCCTTTCCGGGGGAAACTAGGGTATGTCATCAAGAAACACATCGGGGTATTCCTTGACTACGAGGATCTTATCCAATATCTACTCGAGTTCCACTTAACTGGCCCTGAGGAGAAGATATCCTTGATCACCTAACTCACTACTTCCTACCTTAACAGAGTTCAAAAACAAACTAACAGGCTCCGTGGGCTTAACAAGTATAGGGGGAAGAACAATAGATTTTTCAGAGCAATTTATCATAGCATGGTTATTCGAAAGCCAATCCATGCCTAGAATCAAATCCAAACTAGACAAAGGCAAGCAAATCAAATTCACTACGAAAGACCTACCATCAATTTGGAATTGACAACTTAAGCAACAATGACAAGTCTTAACTGGTTTCCCTGCAGGAGTAGAAATGATTAACATATAAGGCAATTCGGACACAGACAATTCCAATCTATCTACACAATCATGAGAAATAAAGGAGTGTGTAGCTCCAGAATCATATAGAACAGTTAGGGTCCTACTATTGACCTCACACTTACCTTGGATCAGATCATCGGACTGAGTGGCCTCCTCAGCATTAAGGGCAAAGACCTTTCCTTGGTGTTGAGGCTTGTTGGCAGGGGACAGCAGCTTGACAGTGCAGTCTCTAGCCATATGCCCAGGCTTTTCGCATCGAAAACACATGTTCTGGCCATCTAAACAAGGGCGTCCTCCGTGATGTTTGCCATACTTAGGGCAAGCTTGACCATTCACCGGCTTTGGTGGATTCCCAGCAAGCTTCTGAGGTTGCTTTCCTTTGAAAACTCCACCTTGAAATGGTTTTCTTAGGGGTTGGGGCTTAAACTTTTGCCCTTGCGGTGCCAGCCTCTTCTTGTAGGCTTCGGACCTCACCACAGACAGCTTGCGATTACAATCCTCCACCAAACGGCACTTGTTGATGAGTGTAGCATAGTCACGGATCTCCATTGGTCCTACAGATGCTAATATCTCCTCACGCAATCCCCCTTCAATCTTCACACATTTCCAACGCTCATCTGGGTTCCCTTGATAAATCATTGAGAACTTGCTTAACTCCTCGAACTTAGCAGTATACTCAACAACATTCATGGTCTCTTGTTGCAGACTCATGAACTCTAGCTCCTTCGTATTCCTCATGGATGCGGGAAAATACATCTCATAAAAGTGCGTCTTGAAAATCTCCCAAGTGATGTGGGTTTGGGCTCCTTCCAATAGCCTCTTTGTGCCTACCCACCAGTACTCGGCATCAGCTTCCAACATATAGGTAGCAAAGGCTACCTTCTGTTCCTTGGTACAGGCCAACACTATGAAAATCTTCTCAATGGCCTTGATCCACTCATCAGCTCGATCGGGGTTGTATGTTCCTCTAAAGCTTGGTGGATTTGCCTTCCTGAACTCAGCAAACTTGAGGTACTCAAGATTTACCTTAGCTCCTCCATTGTGCCCTTCGGGATTCTCCTCATCCCTTTGCTCCATTCGCTCCATCATGCGATGGGCAGTAGCAGCCTGCTTCCTCATGGCAGCAGCCATTTCATGGAGTGTCCTCATGACTTCCTCGGAACCTTCCGGCTCGTTACGGGGCCTACTATGTCTTTCTGAAGCCATTAGTTCCTGATACATAAGATAGAGGACATCGAGTTGATCAGGCTCAACATTTATGTTGAGTGAACCAGCAGCTAACCACATTCAAAATAGACGATCGTGCACATCTAATTCCTATGTTTCATCATACAGACAAGACTGAAAACATGACTGAACTAACATGCATGCTTAGAAGCATAGTTAGTCCATCCCTAGGCTCTTCAAGGATGAGTTGCTCTGATACCAAAATGTAACACCCTAATAGTTTTATTCTATGCTTAAGTCATATTGTGAAATTATTAGTTATTACTTTTGCTCACAGAAACTAACATTACCTTTTAGAAATTACAATTTAATAAAAATAGCGGTAAATTTTTTTTTTAAACAAGTAACCCATTTTCGAAAATGAGAGCCATGAGTGCATCTTGAACATATCATACAAATGTCGCTATCTCATTCATATATTGCATTTAACATAAATAGAAGTATTGAGAATAACCACAATCTTAGATAAAGATAACATTCATTCTACAACCATCTATAATAATATGACAATAATCATACCAAAGTCACACATAAGATAATAATGGGTCCAATATCTGCCATCGGCCCTACACAAGGAACCTACCAAATACATGATAAAAGGAAATACATCAGAAAACCTTACTACCCAAGCATGCCATACAACAAAATGATAACCTTATAACTACAACCAAAAGGGGCTATCCTCATGCTTAGCTCTGCATACAATCGTCACATTAGGCATCAGGCGGGAGGAAACCATTCCTATGTCCACTAGGAGAAACACCACCACGTCCTCCTTCTCGAGCATGTCCTCATCCACGGGGCACAACACGGGTATGAATGAACCCACGCCTGAGAATCGAAGTTGAAGTTGGGCTAGCAGATTAAGCAGAAGAATCAGAAGATAGAGGAATCATCGAAAGTTGCGACGAACCCGAACGGTGAGATCCCCCAGAACGAGTCGGATAAAAAAGCTCAGAAAAGTTGGTCTCTACATGGTAGCTCGGATAAGACGGCTCCAATGGGTCGGAACCCAGTGAAACAGTTGGAGTCAAACGGGAATCTGAGTCAGTTTCGTCATCGTCGATGGGGTATCTCGATGGCTGAAAGTAGGGGCGGATGTCATCCATAGTAACCTCACCAAAAGGCTGATGCGGTCGGAAAAATGGGCTTACCATGTGAGTCTAAAACTGGTGGTCGTGGAAGATGTAGACCCTCATCGCTGCACTCACGATAGCACGGAGGCATTCAGCACCGGGTCAAAGTGCCAACGCCACACTGGGAACTCAACGTAGATCACCACCGTGCCCGATGTCGGCATCCTCTGAAAAGACACAGAAAATGTAGGAGTGTGAAATACTAAATTTCTCAGTAGGATTGTGACTAGACAAACACAGTGTCATCGTCATTGTCCCAGCCACGTCGGGTTTAATATAAAAGTAGTGGACAGATATCGGTTCAATTATTATAGTTTCAGAAAACGTAAATCCCGAAGCAGGTTACTTTTAACTTTATCGTCATATCCATAGTGTCATACATAGGAATACATGCTAATGTACAAAATAAACATTCATAATGCACATAAGGAATGCAATAACATGCATGACTATGCAACTCATCAACTTGACCATGGTCCTACTTTGACTTTCGTTTTTAGCACGTGCTTAACATTTTTTTACTTTCCTTTGAAATAGACTGCTTTTGGACATAAGCTCATTCCCTAACCGTCGTCACGCAGTACTAACCAAGTTAGACTAAGCCGATATTGGTTGCCTCTAAGATGGAGGGTCCTCCATGTTACCCTTGCCTCCTTCATAGAGGTTCATTGTAGGTCGTCATCTCTCACTTCCTGGAAGTGATCGAGGGGTCATGTCCCATTCTTTTATTTCTTATACTTTACATGCATAGTTCTTCTTTGACTAGACACTTGCAAAAATATGACTAAGTCCATAATTTTGATGTAAATCCGCAAAGATAACGGCTTAGACAGAGCTTCCCCAAAATGCCAATCATCAACTTTCAACCAACTATTCATCATATCTATATCATATCATCATACTTATCATTCAATCATGAGACAAAGCTCGATCAAACTCATCATTCATCGTGCCGCATAGCATCATATATTCATACCCTAAAGGGGTTTATAGTTGCGTTATTCTTTGTGAAGAATATTATGAATCATCATATGATTTCTCATGGTTACCCATGAGAGAATCACATAGTTAAGATATGTGTACGTGGTCTTTTAGTTACTTAGTACTCGTATGAAATTATTCTTTACTTAAGTTCATGTCTTGTAGGACACTTGTTCAAATTAATTAAGTTAAGTGATTGTTTCCTTTCCTTGAGATAATGCACTTAGTGATTCCTAGGTTCATGGTATGCTCAGAGGCCCTAATCATACTTTTGTTCCTAAGGAGTTCGAGATCCCTCTAATCCTTGGGTCATGACAACGCATAACTACATCATGAACCCAACAACACCATGTTCACTAAATGCCAAAGGTGATTTTTAACTTAACCAAGTTACAAATTTTCAAGCTTTCATTATTAACATATCAAGGTTTTATCTTAAACATTATTAAGGTTATCATTCTTATAAAGTAGTCATAAAGTTTCATTCTTTATGAAAGTAAGTGCCTCTAGAGTTAAGCTCTTGTCTTAAAAATTAGATCTTTATGTGTAATAATGATACAAGTTACTAGCTTTTCAACTAAAAGGACTTGTTCTTATGAAAGCTGACTCATTTAATTATTCTAAGACCATCAAGGTCTCAACTTTATAACTTAAAGTTGTCTCTACATTAAAAAAGTTCCTACTTTATTAACTAGTTATATGAAACATTAACTTTAAGGTTAAAAAGCCTTGATCTTTATAAAAGTTAACACCTTTTTGCATTGTTTTGGTTCAAGATCTAAACTTTATGAATTAAATGTTACAAAACAACACTTTTATGACTTAAAGGTCTCATTCTTGATTAAAGTTTGAAACTTTATAAAAGGTCTTTTCTCTAAAGTCTAACTTCTAAGAGAGAAAGTGACAAGATGTCATTTTATAACTCAAAAAGGCTTGTTATTCTAAAAAGCTTAAACTTTTACATGTATTTTTTTGTCTTCAAAACAAACAAAAGAAGACTTTATGATGGCACTAAAACTTGCACTACTTTGTGTATTAAGAAGCAAACTTTTTAAAGTTTAAAGCTTTTAGAATGTTCATAGTCTTATCAAATCATGAAAACATAAAAAGATGAAGCTTTTCTAATCATCAACTCATCATCAGAAAAGGAACAACTTTAAGCAAGATACCATCAAGAACATTCAATAACATATTTTGCCAAAAGTAGAAACTTAAGAAGACTTGAAGAACATCAAGAATATATTTTTCTAAAAGTAGAAACTTAAGAACATTTGAAGAACATCAAGAACATATTTTTCTAAAAATGGAAACTTTTGCTCATGAAGAGCATGAAAGATTTCGTCAAGTTCTCACTCAAAGATCTTGGTCAAGGAGAGAACCATGTTTCAAGCTTTCTTGAGCAAACAAAATGAAAAAGATGAAGATCACTACCTCCTTATCAAAAATGGCGCTACAAAAAGGAAGGAGAAGAAGAAGATGATGGCTCCTCTTATGATGATGGTGGCGGTTTTGGCTTGGAGGAAGGAGAAGCTCTTGAGATCTTGTGAAAATAAAGGTTGTAGTATTTATATCTTGTCTTCAAAGACCAAAAGATGTGATCTTTGAAGGGCTTAATGAGAAAGGTTTGGTTATGGAGGCGGAGAATAATGAAGAAGATGAAGGAGAAGAAGAGGAAATGTAGAGAAAGGTTGGAGAGTTTGGGAACTTTAGAGAGATAATGAGAAGATAAAAATAAAGTGAATGTGTGTGTGTGTGTGTGTGTGTGCATGAAGTGTCCGTGAGTTTCAAGTGGGCGGGAAGAGATATTTTTGTGTTATTTTGTGTTAATTAAGGTTTAGGGAGACAAAATGGATGATGGGGGAACAAAGCATGTACTAACTCTTACATAAAGCAATCTTTTCTAATGCTTTATGCTTTAATGACATCACTTTTTACTTTATTATCTAGTTGACTAAATTTGAATTTAATCATGTGATTAAGTACTCATACAACTTAATTAAGATGATTAAGCAAGGATTAGTGATTAATACACAAGAACACGATCAACAAAAATTAATCTTGCAATTAAGCTTAATTAACCTTAAACTCAATTAAGCTAATTAAGGGTGATTAGTGCTTAATTAAGTTATAAAGGCTCGGACTTACTCCATTAGAGATTATCTAATCTCGATTAAGTATTCTTTTGACTTTTCTCATCCGAGTTAACCCCTTAATTAAGCCTTAATTCCATAATTTCTCATTAAACGCCTTTACTAAGGTAATTTAGCACGACATGAAATTGAGGATGTTACATGAAGGATTTTCTCAAGTTTTCACTTAGAGATCTTGGTCATGAAAGAACCAAGCTCCAAGCTTTCTTGAGCAAACAAAATGAAAAAGATGAAGATCGCTACCTTTTTTAGAAATGGCACAAAAACTAGAGAAGAAGAAGACGATGATGGTGTTTCTTGTCCTTGTAGATGGTGCCGGTTTGGCTTGGTGGAAGGAGGAGCTCTTGAGATCTTGTTAAAATAGAGGTTGTAGTGTTTAGATCTTATCTTCAAAGACCCAAAGATGAGGCCTTTGAAGGGCTAAGTGGGTGGTTTTGGTGGTGGTGGTGGTGGAGAAAGAAAGAAGAATAAGATGGAGAAGATGAAGAAGTGTTTAGAGAGAAGTTGAAGGATTTGATTTCAAGAGAGAGAATGAGATGAGTGAAAATGAAAATGGATGAGGGAGGGAGAAAGAGAAAGTGGCGTCCACCATTCAAAGGGGAGGAAGGAGATATTTTCTTAATTTTGTGTTAATTAGGGTTTAGGAGGACAAATTAGATGGTGGGGGAACAAAGCATGTACTAACTCTTATATAAAGCACTCTTGTCTAATGCTTTATGCTTTAATGACATCACTTTTTACTTTATTGTCTAGTTGACTAAATTTGAATTTAATCATGTGATTAAGTGCTCATATAACTTTATTAAGATGATTAAGCAAAGATTAGTGATTAATACACAAGAATACGATTAACAAAAATTAATCTTGTAATTAAGCTTAATTAACTTTAATTAAACTCGATTAAGCTAATTAAGGGCGATTAGTGCTTAATTAAGCTATAAAGGCTCTGACTTTCTTAATTAGAGATTATCTAATCTCGATTAAACATTCTTTTGACTTTTCTCATCCGAGTTAACCCCTAAACTCTTCGTTAACCCCATAATTAAGCCTTAATCTCATAATTTCTCATTAAGTGTCTAATTACTCAGGGTTATTGAGGTAATTTAGCATGACATAAAATTGAGGATGTTACATTTCTCCTCACCTTTAAAAAGAATTTTGCCCTCAAAATTCGTTACCTGTAAACAAATTCAGATACTTGTTCTTCATTTCGGACTCCAGCTCCTACGTATACTCTTCCATATTTCCTCTACCCCAAGCCATCTTGACCAAGGGTACCGTCTTACTCCTCAGCTATTTTGCACCATGATCCATGATCCGGGACGATGGTAGATTGAAAGTTAGGTACTCCCTTAACTATACACTTTCAGGCTCAAGTAGATGACTAGGATCAGATTGGTATTTTCTCAATTGAGACACATGGAAGACATCGTGAAGGTTTGACAAATTTGGAGGTAAAGCCATTGGTAAGCAATTGACCCGACATGTTTTAAAATTTAAAAAAGGGCCAAGGAAACGAGGGCTTAACTTTTTGACCTTCATGGCTCTACCTATACCGGTCGTAGGAGTGACTTTTAGGAACATATGTCCTTCTTGGAACTCTAGAGGCTTTTTCCTCTTATCTGCATAACTCTTTTGACAGCTCTTGGCTGTAAGGATTCTGTGTAACACCCTAGTAGTTCCATTCTATGCTTAAGTCATATTGTGGAATTACTAGTTGTTACTTTTGCTCGCGGAACTAACATTACTTTTTAGAAATTACTTTGTACCGAAAATAGGAGTAAAATTTTTTCTACAAAACAAGTGAACCATTTTTGAAATCGAGAGCCATGAGCGCATCGTGAACATATTAACGTAACACTACTATCCCATACATACGTCGCATTAACAAACATAGAAACCATAAAAGTAACCACAATTCTTAGATAAATGTAACATTCATTCCACGGCCATCCATGATAATACAATAATAGTCATACCAGAGTCATACATAAGATAATAATGGGTCCAATATCTATCATCGGCCCTACACAAAAGCCTACCAATACATAATAAAAGGAAATACATCAGAAAATCCTACTACCCAAGCATGTCACATAACAGAATGATAACCCTATAACTACAACCAAAAGGGGCCATCCTTGTGCTCGGCTCCGCATGCAGTCGTCACATCAAGCATCTGGCGGGAGAAAACCGTTCCCATATCCACTGGGAGAAGTGCTACCACGTACCCCTCCTCAAGCACGTCCTCGCCCACGGGGCATAGCACGGGTACGAATGAACCCACGCCCGTGAACCGGGGGTGAAGCTGGGCCAGCAGATGAAGCAGAAAAATCAGAAGATAGACGAATCACCGAAGGCTGCGACGAACCCGAACGGTGAAGAATATTATGAATCATCACATAATTTCTCATGGTTACCCATGATAGAATCACATAGTTAGGATATGTGTTTGTAGTCTTTTAGTTACTTGGTCCTTGGATGAAAGTATTCTTTACTTAAGTACATGTCTTATGAAACACTTGTTCAAATTAATTAAATTATGTGATTGTTTCCTTTCCTTGAGATAGTGCACTTAGTGATTCCTAGGTTCACGGTATGCTCAGAGACCCTAATCATATTTCTGTTCCCAAGGAGTTCGAGATCCCTCTAATCCTTGGGTCATGACAACACATAACCACATCATGAACCCAATAACACCAATGTTCACTAATCACCAAGGGTGACTTTTAACTTATTCAAGTTACAAAGTTTTAAACTTTTACTAATAACATACCAAGGTTTTGCCTTAAACATTATTAAAGTTGTCATTCTTTATAAAGTAGTCATAAAGTCTTATTCTTTATGAAAGTAAGTGCCTTTGACATTAAGCTCTTATCTTAAGATTGGATCTTTATGAAATAATGATACAAGTTACTAGCTTTTTGAATAAAAAGTCTTGTTCTTTATAAAAGTTAACACCTTTTTGCATTATTTTGGTTCAAAGTCTAAATTTTATGAATGAAATGTTATAAAACAACATTTTTATAACTTAAAGATCTTATTCTTGAATAAAGTTTGAAACTTTGTGAAAGGCCTTTTCTTTAAGGTTTGATTTCTAAAGCCTAAAGTGACAAGATATCATTTTTTTAACTCAAAAAGTTTAGACTTTCACATGTATTCTTGTCTTCAAAACAAAACAAAATAAAACTTTATGGAAGCTTGAAAGTTGCGCCACTTTAAAGAAACAAGAAGCAAACTTTTTAAAGTTTAAAGCTTTTAGAAGGTTCATAGTCTTATCAAATCATGGAAACATAGAAAGGTGAATCTTTTCTAATCATTCACTCATCATAAAGAGAAAGGAACAACTTTAAGCAAGAGAACAATAAGAACATCAAGAACACATGTTTCCAAAAGAGGAAACTTAAGAAAACATGAAGAACATCAAGAACACATTTTTCCAAAAGAGGAAACTTAAGAACACATGAAGAACATTAAGAACATATTTTACTAAAAATGAAAACTTTGGCTCTTGAAGAGCATGAAGGATCTTCTCAAGCTTTCACTTAGAAATCTTGGTCATGAAAGAACCAAGCTCCAAGCTTTCTTGAGTAAACAAAATGAAAAAGATGGAGATCACTACCTTTCTTGAAGATGGCGCAAAAACAAGAGAAATGGAAGAAGAAGATGATGGCTCCTCTTGATGATGAAGGTAGCAGTTTTGCAAGAAGGAAGGAGAAGCTTTTGAAATCTTGTGGAAATGGAGGTTGTAATGTTTTGGTCTAGTCTCCAAAGACCAAAAGATGTGATCTTTGAAGGGCTTAGTAAGGAAGGTTTGGTTATGGAGGTGGAGAATGATGAAGAAGAAAAAGAAGAAGAAGAAGAAGAAGAAGAAGAAGAAGGAACGTAGAGAGAGGTTGGAGAGTTTGAGAACTTTAGAGAGAGAATGAGAAGTTGAAAATGAAGTGAATGTGTGTGTGTGTGTGCAACAAAGTGGCCGAAACTTTTAGTAGGGTGGGGGGAGATATTTTTGCTTCATTTTGTGTTAATTAAGGTTTAAAGAGACAAATTGGATGATGGGGGAACAAAGTATGGTCAAACTCTTACATAAAGCACTCTTGTCTAATGCTTTATGCTTTTATGACATCACTCTTTACTTTATTGTCTAGTTGACTAAATTTGAATTTAATCATGTGATTAAGTGCTCATACAACTTAATTAAGGTGATTAAGCAAGGATTAGTGATTAACACACAAGAACATGATTAACAAAAATTAATTTAGCGATTAAGCTTAATTAACCTTAATTAAATCCGATTAGGCTAATTAAGGGTGATTAGTGCTTAAGTAAGCTATAGGGGCTCTGACTTGCTCAATTAGAGATTATCTAACCTCGATTAAGCATTCTCTTGACCCTTCTCATCCGAGTCAACCCCTTAATTAAGCCCTAATCTCAAAATTTCTCATTAAGTGCCTAATTACTCAGGGTTACTAAGATAATTTAGCACGACATGAAATTGAGGATGTTACATTCTGTCCCTAATCCTTCTAACTTGCTCTGTGGTCAGCCTTACCAGATCAGGTCCTAATAGCTTTGCTCACCCGGTTTAAACCAATGTAAGGGAGATTGGCACTTTCTTCCATATAAAGCTTCATAGGGTGCCATACCAATACTTGCATGATGGCTATTGTTATAGGCAAACTCAATCAAAGGTAAGTATTTGTCTCAACTTTCTCGATTGTCCAACACACAGGCTCTCAACATATCCTCCAAAGTTTGGATGGTCCTCTTCGACTGTCCATCTGTCTGGGGGTGATAAGCTATACTTAGGCAAAGCTTCATCCCAAATGCTTTTTGCAAGGCTCCCCAGAACTTAAAGGTAAACCTTGGGTCTCTATCTGAGATTATGATTAAAGGTACACCATGCAGCCTTATTATCTCTTGAACATACAGTTGGGCTAACTTTTCCAGATGATAAGTAGCTCGAATAGGCAAAAAATGAGCAGACTTGGTCAATCTATCAACAATTACCCATATCGCATCGAAATCAGCTTGCGTTTTGGGTAAACCCATCACAAAGTCCATAAAGATACTTTCCCATTTCCATTCTGGGATCTCTAATGGTTGCAACATACTAGAGGGCTTTTGGTGTTCAATCTTTACTTTTTGGTAGACTAAACACTCGTCTACTAACTCCGCAACATCCCTCTTCAATCCTGGCCACCAAAATATCTTCTTAATGTCTTGATACATCTTTGTCACACTACGGTGTATGTTGAAATAGCTCTTGTGAGTCTTCTCCAAAATCCTTCTTCGATGGTCACCACTTGCGGGTATATAGACTCTTCCTTCAAATCTCCATAGTCCATCTGTACTTTACGCAAAACCCTTCAACTTTTCTTCTTTCACTAATGCTAGGGTTTTCAAGAATTCCTCTTCTTTGCGTTGGGCTTAAGCAATTTGACTGTTGAAATCGCTCGTCACCCTAAGCTAATTCAATCTTAAACTATGGGGAGTCAATATAATTGCAAGGTTAAGGTCTCTAAAGCTCCTTACTAGCTTATCCTCTTTAACCATCATCCATGACACATGCAAGGATTTTTGACTTAATGCGTCAACCACCACATTAGCCTTCCTAGGATGATAGTTCAACCCAAAATCATAATCCGTCAGAAACTCCATCCATCTCCTTTGCCTCATATTCAACTCCTTTTGATCAAAGAGATACTTCAAGCTCTTATGATCAGAGAACACCTCGAACCTCATATCATACAGATAATGCCTCCATATCTTCAAGGCAAACACTATAGCTGCTAACTCCAAGTCATGAGTTGGGTAGTTCACTTCATGAGGCTTCAACTGTCTGGAGGCATAAGCCACCACGTTTCTATTCTGCATCAAGACACAACCTAAACCTCTCCTAGAGGCATCACAGTTGTAACACCCTAATAATACCATACTATGCTTAAGTCATTTTATGGCATCACTAGTTGTTACTCTTAACTAGCGGAAGTTCTTATCTTAAAATTAGCGTAATATACGAAAATAGTATGTAATTTTTTTGTTTTTGTAAAACCTTTGTGCTTGAAAACTAAGCCTTATGTGCTTACTTACTTGTATACATATGAACGTTGTTTCTCATATCGCTAAGTTACTAATAAGACGTAAGACAAAATGGGAACAACATAACACAATACCTTAAGCTAAAAATGTAATCATAGATAATCAAGAGTCATTATTACACTTAATATTTATTACATATATAATCGGTCAAATTAAGTAGCATGACTTCCTACATGCTCTTAGTTACACATAGACTGCCCAACTAGGGCTCTTAAGAAAATGAAAATACTATGCTACTATCTCGATCCTCTTTAGCTAGGTGAAGAAACATGGCAGCTCCTCGTCTTATCCAGTTAGGTACCATCAGAAGTGCTACCATGGATGCCATCAACTCCATTTGAAGACGACACGGAAACATAGGAGTAAGAAATACAAGATTTCTCAGTAGGATCGCGACTAGACAAATATTGTGTCATTTTATCATTCCAACCGCTTCAGGTTTAATTATAAAAATAATGGACAGATATCGGTTCAATTTTAATAGTTTCAAAAAAACATAAATCCCGAAGTGGGTTACTTTTAAATTAATCATCATATCTATAACGTCATACATAGGTGTAACATCCTCAATTTCATGTTGTGCTAAATTGCCTTAGTAACCCTGAGTAATTAAGCACTTAATGAGAAATTGTAAGATTAAATCTTAATTAAGGGGTTACTCGGATGAGAAAAGTCAAGAGAATGCTTAATCAGGATTAGATAATCTCTAATTAAGTAAGTCAGAGCCCCTATAGCTTAATTAAGCGCTAATCGCCTTTAATTAGCCTAATCGAGTTTAATTAAAGTTAATTAAGCTTAATTGCAAGATTAAATTTTGTTAATCGTGTTCTTGTGTGTTAATTATTAATCCTTACTTAATCATCTTAATTAAGTTGTATAAGCACTTAATCACATGATTAAATTTAAATTTAGTCAATTACACAATAAAGTAAAGAGTGATGTCATAAAAGCACAAAGCATGAGACAAGACTACTTTATGTAAGAGTTTGACCATGTTTTGTCTCCTTATCATCCCATTTGTCTCCTTAATCACTAATTAACACAAGATAACACAAAGTGAAGCAAAAATATCTCATTCTCCTTCCTTTATGTGGACGCCACTCTCACATATAGACACACACTCACATTTTCATTTTTAGTCATCCTATTCTCTCTCATCAAACCAAATCCTCCTACTTCTCTCTAAAACT
The DNA here is from genome assembly GCA_031439595.1 of Pterocarpus santalinus. Classification (NCBI taxonomy): domain Eukaryota; kingdom Viridiplantae; phylum Streptophyta; class Magnoliopsida; order Fabales; family Fabaceae; genus Pterocarpus; species Pterocarpus santalinus. The sequence continues at coordinate 35,122,983 of CM062525.1, forward strand.
CTCTTCATCTTCTTCATCTTCTTCTTCTTCTTTTCTCCACCACCACCACCTAAACCACTCACTTAGCCCTTCAAAGACCTCATCTTTGGGTCTTTGGAGACAAGATCTAAACACTACAAGACTCATTTTCAAGAAAACTGAAGAGTTCTCTCCTTGCTTATTCAAAACCGCCACCATCATCTTCAAGAGGAGTCATCATCTTTTTCTTCCACTTCTCTTATTTTTGTGCCATCTTCAAGAAAGGTTGTGATCTTCATCTTTTTCATTTTGTTTGCTCAAGAAAGCTTAGAGCTTGGTTCTTTCATGACCAAGATCTCTAAGTGGAAACTTGAGAAAATCCTTCATACTCTTCAAGAGCAAAAGTTTCCCTTTTTGGCAAAATATGTTCTTGAATGTTCTTGATGTTGATCAAGTGTTCTTAAGTTTCTACTTTTAGTAAAATGTGCTCTTGATGTTCTTCAAGCGTTCTTAAGTTTCTACTTTTGGCAAAACATGTTCTTGAATGTTCTTGATGGTATCTTGCTTAAAGTTGTTCCTTTTCTTATGATGAGTTGATGATTAGAAAAGCTTTATCTTTTATGTTTCCATGATTTGATAAGACTTTGAACATTCTAAAAGCTTAAAACTTTAAAAAGTTTGCTTCTTGACACACAAAAAGTGGCGCAAGTTTTAGTGCCATCATAAAGTCTTCTTTTGTTTTGTTTTGAAGACAAGAATACATGTGAAAGTCTAAGCTTTTTGGTATAATAAGCCTTTTTAAGTTAGAGGAATGATATTTTGTCACTTATGTCTTCAAAATCACACCTTAAACAAAAGACCTTTCATAAAGTTTCCAACTTTAATTAAGAGTGAGACCTTTAAGTCATAAAAGTGTTGTTTTGTAACATTTAATTCATAAAGTTTAAATCTTGAACCAAAGCAATGCAAAAAAGTGTTAACTTTTGTAAAGATCAAGACTTTTTAGTTAAAAAGCTAGTGACTTATACCATTATTTCATAAAGATCTAATCTTTAAGATAAAAGCTTGAAGCTTTGTAACTTGTTTAAGTTAAATCACCCTTAGCGTTTAGTGAACATGGTGTTGTTGGGTTCATGACGTGGTTATGCGTTGTCATGACCCAAGGATTAGAGGGATCTCGAACTCCTTGGGAACAGAAGTATGATTAGGGCCTCTAAGCATACCATAAACCTAGGAATCACTAAGTGCACTATCTCAAGGAAAGGAAACAATCACATAACTTAATTAATTTGAATAAGTGTTCCATAAGACATGAACTAAAGTAAAGAATAATTTCATACGAGAATTAAGTAACTAAAAGACCATGTACACACATCTTAACTATGTGATTCTCTCATGGGTAACCATGGGAAATTATATGATGATTCATAATATTCTTCACAAAAAATAATGCAACTATAAACCCCTTCAGGGTATGAAGGTGTGATGCCATGTGGCACGATGAATGATGAGTTTGATTGAACTTTGTCTCATGATTGAATGATGAGTATGATGATATGATATAGATATGATAAACTGTTGGTTAAAAGTTGATGATTGGCATTTTGGGGAAGCTCCGGTTTAGCCGTTATGCTGCCGGATTTCTGTCAAAATTATGGACTTAGTCATATCATTGCATGTGTCTAGTCAAGAAGTATTATGCATGTAAAGTGTAATGATAAGAAAAGAAACCATGGGATAGACCCATCGATCACTTCCGGGAAGTGAAAGATGGTGATCTACAAGGAACCCCTATGAGGGAGGCAAGGGTGACATGGAGGACCTTCCAACTTAGAGGTAACTAATATCGGCTTAGTCTGATTTGGTTAATACTACGTGACGACGGTCGCAGAATGAGCTCATGTCCAAAAGCAATCTATTTCAAAGGAAAGTAAAGAATGTTAAGCACGTGCTAAAAAAATGCAAGTAAAGCCAAAGTATAACCATGGTTAAGTTTATGATGATGCATGTCTTTGCATGTAATTACATTGTCCATTTGCATCATGAATGTTCTTTCTATGTTTCAGTATATATGTTAGTTATGATGATGTAGTCATGATGTAAGTTTAAAAGCAACCCGCTTCGGAGGTTAAGTTTTCAAAACCATTAAAATTGAACTTATATCTGTCCACTACTTTTACAATTAACCCGAAGCGGCCGGGACGATGATGATGACATGTGTTTGTCTACTCGCAATCCTACTGAGAAATTTAGTATTTCTCACTCCTATCTTTTTGTGTCGTCTTCAGAGGATGCCAGCGTCGGGTACGGTGGTGATTTTTATTGAGTTTCCGGTGATACATTAGCACTTCGACCCAGTGCTGAATGCATCTATGCTGACTACTCAGGCAGCGATGTGGGTCTACATGTTCCATAGCCACCAGTTCCTTGCACCTGTGATGAGCCTGTTTTTCCGCCCTCATGAGCCGTTCGAGGACATCACTATGAATGACATTCGCCTACCTTTTCATCCTCCGAGGTACCCCACTGATGGAGATTCTGATTCAGACACTCATCTGACGCCGACAGTTTTGCTGGATTCCGATCCTTCGGAGCCATCTTATCTGAGCTATCACGTGGAGACAGACCTATCTGAGCCTTCCTACCCATCTGTGATCCATCCGTCATCTGATTCATCTTCTTCTTCTGCAACCCCTCGTCATACACCACCCTCGGTTCGCGGTCGTGGGTTCATTCACACCCGTGCCGTGCCTCGTGGGCATGGCCGTGCTCGAGGTAGGGGACGAGGTGATGTTACTCCTGGTGGATTCGGGATCGGTTTCCTCCGTCTAGATGAGTGAGGTGTTGATTTGTATGCGGAGCTGAGCATGAGAATAGCCTCTTTTTGGTTGTAGCGAGGGTTATCATTTTCATTCAGCATGTATAGGCAGATTGGGATTTCGTATTTCCTCTTATCATGTATTTTATTAGGGTACTCTGTAGCGATAACAGTAGGTATCGGACCCATTATTATCTTCGTGTATGACTTCTGCTATCACTACTATTATATTAACTATGGAATGGCTATGCAATGAATGTTATCTTTATCTAGATTGTGGTTATTCTCATTGCTTCTATTTATGTTAAATGTGATGTATGAACGATATAGCGACATTTGTATATCACGCTCACGATGCGCTCATGGCTCTTGGCTTTCAAAATAGCTTACTAGTTATTATTCAAAAAAAAAATTTACCCCTACTTTCGTTAAACGTAATTTCTAAAAGGTAATGTTAGTTCCGCGAGCAAAAGTAACAACTAAGATTCCACAATATGACTTCAGCATATAATGGAACTATTAGGGTGTTACAATAGGCATACATGTAAATATACATAATCAACATTCACAGTGCCATAAGAAATGGGATAACATGCATGACTATGCAATTCATCAACTTAACCATGGTCCTACTTTGACTTTCATTTATAGCACGTGCTTAACATTCTTTTACTCTTCCTTTAAAATAGACTGCTTTTGGACATGAGCTCATGCCGTGACCATCATCACATAGTACTAACCAAATTAGACTAAGCTGATATTGATTACCTCTAAAAGTTGGAGGGTCCTCCATGTCACCGTTGCCTCCTTCATAGAGGTTCCTTGTGGATCGCCATCTCTCACTTCCCGGAAGTGATCGAGGGGTCATGTCCCATTCTTTCATTTCTTATTATTACACTTTATATGCATAGTTCTTCTTTGACTAGACACATGCAATGATATGACTAAGTCCATAATTTTGACGGAAATCCGACAGCATAATGGCTAAACCGGAGCTTCCCCAAAATGCCAATCATCAACTTTCAACCAACAGTTCATCATATCTATATCATATCATCATACTCATCATTCAATCATAAGACAAAGCTCAATCAAACTCATCATTTATCATGTCGCATGGCATCACAATTCATACCCTAAAGGGCTTCATAGTTGCATTATTCTCTGTGAAGAATATTATGAACCATCATATGATTTTTCATGGTTACCCATGAGAGAATCACATAGTTCAGATATGTGTATGTGGTCTTTTAGTGGCTTAGTTCTTATATGAAATTATTCTTTACTCTAGTTTATGTCTTATGGAACACTTATTCAAATTAATTAAGTTAGGTGGTTGTTTCCTTTCCTTGAGATAGTGCACTTAGTGATTCCTAGGTTCATGGTATGCTCAAAGGCCCTAATCATACTTCTGTTCCCAAGGAGTTCGAGATCCTTCTAATCCTTGGGTCATGACAACGCATAACCACATCATAAACCCAACAACACCATGTTTACTAAACACCAAGGGTGATTTTTAACTCAATCAAGTTACAAAGCTTCAAGCTTTTATCTTAAAGATTAGATCTTTATGAGATAATGATACAAGTTTCTAGCTTTTTAACTTAAAAGTCTTGTTCATTATGAAAGTTGTCTCAAATTAAAAAGCAACTTAAGTACGGGGGATGCCAAAAATTCGGCAAAATCTCCCCTGAAAATTGGACAATCCAAAAATTTACATAGACTTGTTTTATATCAGATATAATAACCAGAAATTACAACCAGAATATTTCCAAAATAACAATCATAGGGATCAAAAGATCAGCTATACTAAAGAGTAATATACATATTATGACTATATCCATGACCCAAAAACAACTGATCCTATGCCCTATAGCTGCAAAGTACTGGAATCAACAAAATAGAAGCCTCTTCCATATTATAGGCCTACCAAAAGGAATATCCTGGGTAGAACAGCTAGTCCTAGGAGCCTGCTACTCAGCACCCTGTGAATCTGAAGAGAAGGAAAGGAAATAGGATGAGTCATACAAACTCAGTGAGGGTATATAAACAAAGTGGACAGAAGGAGAAACTAAATTACGCACGAGCTTTTAAAATAACTGAAAACAACTAAATAATTATACATTCACCAAAGAAATTAATTGAGGCAATAGTTTGTCAATTCTATATTCCCATAAATGGAACCTTATCAACATCCTTCGTTTAAATTAAAACTCATTAACAGACACTTAATAATTCTCAATATATTGCCTTAATCGACTTCATAAATATACTTTACCAATATAGAATTAAATATTTCATCAAACCTTGTCCAATTCTCTTTCCTTTCATCACCCTCATAAGCCCTTCAAGGACCACCCTCTTTGGTTCGTGAGGAAGCAAAACAAACACTTACTTAGCCCCATTATCAAGCTCAAGAAGGAGGAGGCCATCTCTAATCATTTTCACTTTTTAAGCTTTCAAGAAACCTATTTGGTAGTGACTCTAACCCCTCTTTCTTCTATGTTTTTCAAGCTCTAGAACTCCTAAGCTCTCCATAGCTAGGTCGTTTTAGGACTTGCTCTAAAGGCCTCATGGCCATGCTTTCATTATAAGAAGTTGTTTATGATTTTTGCTCTTTTCTTGGAAAGTGACTTGTTGTGCATTTATTCTTATTTTGAGCCAAACTTTTTAGAACTCAAAATATTGATTTTTCATCAAGATCTCAGAGTATAAAAGTGGTTTGGAAGAGAAAAGTGGTCACTTGAAGATAAAACTTAATGTTTTTACAAGAAAACTCATTGAAACCAAAACTATTGAAGCTGGAAAATTCTGATAGTCTGTATAGCGTGACTAACAACTCTTTCAATATAACTCCAAATGGAACGAAACTAATTTTAAGAAAAAATAGACTCATAGATATTTTTATACATATAAAATACGTGAAATTTGGCCTTAAAATGAGAGAGATATGAATTTTCAGTGTGCTGCCCTAGATGTGTTTCTGTTCGGGCAGTATGTGATAAAATCTTAATAACTCAAGTTATACAGAATATTTTTGAGTGGGACCAAGTTTTTTAGAAAGCTAAGACATAGAGGAACATCCTCGCAAAACAGTTTTGGCAGATTCCTTGTGAGAAGCTCACAGTAAAGTTTAAAAGCCACTATACTGAGAATAAACTTAAAAGCTAAGTAGTCAAAATAAAATGTGCGTATCTCAAGTTACAAAATGAATTTTTGAGTGGGGTTTATTTTGTTTAAAAATAGACTCAGAGAAGTATAATCATACCAAAATTCGAAGCAAAAGATTAAAAGGTAAAATTATGACGAATTTTTGAAGTTATTGTCCCATTGTAGAAGTAAAAACTGGTTATGATAAAGTTTAAACGTTAATGAGAAATAAGTTTAAAAACATTAAGATCCCCAAATTAAGATATTGGAAATCCTTCGTAATTCAACTTAAAAAGCTTCAAAATGAATAATAGGTGAAATTGATCCTATGCCTAATAAAAGAATTTACACAAGAGGCAATTTTAATTAAAAGCTTGCACCAAATTTACTAAGCTAAACTCAAAAGACTTTGTGTGATATGTATGCCTCTATATGTCAATATGATGACAATGATATGATGATGATGATGATGATGATGATGATGATTATGATAGTGATATGATGATGATAAGGATGATAATGATACGATGACAATATGATAATGAGTGATGATGATATGAATATGATATGTTGATGATATGATGCTTAATGTTATGTGATAAAGGAATCACATTTAGGGACGGCGATACGTAACGCCTAAATGTGGAAAAGAATTAGAATAATTTTGCATCATAAGCTTTAAAAAGAAGAAAATAAACTAAGGGTGTGATCCTTCAAAAGGGAAGATAACCCAGGTAAGCTCCCCTCACCCACGACTCGCATGAGGCATGGCATCGATGTAGCTAGTGTGAGTATAGGGGATAAGGCTTACATGAGGTATGACATGACCCAACTAGTGTAAGCATCAAAAATTATGGTGGCGATGGCCACGATATGAGCTCATTACCACTTATATTTAGTGGGTGAAAAGAAAAAGACCTAAGATAATGTCAAGTTAAGGAAAGAAAAGGGACTTCGGTTCAAACTCTTGAAGGTAAGGAGTTAAGAGAAGCTTAGAGCGTAGCCATGCATGTTTTATGTAATTATACTTGTGCCCATGTATGTTATGATATAAAAGATTAGAGGATATGTTAAAATTGAATCTGCTTCAGATATTCATGTTTTCGAAAACCTAAGAACTGAACCTTATGAATGCTCACTATTTTCATTAATAAACCGAAGAGGCTGGGATGATGACGATGACACTTTCATATTGGGTTTTGGTCCTGTTGAGAAATCCCATTTCTCTAGTTATTTTTTGCATCGTCACTAGATTTCGATGGCACATCCAATGGAGTGGAGCCTGGAGCCACCGCACTATGAGTGGACATATGATGGGGGATGCCAGACGAAGCTGTTTTGGGACTTATAGCGACCGTTACTCTACACCTTTGCATATTCCTTTTTAAATGATCTTTGTCATTTAAGTTTGTATTTAGTATCTAGTATTTGGATCATGGCATGACCATGAGCCTTATTCGATGTAATGTTGATATATATGTATATATTATGAACCCGTATGGATGTATTGATTAGCTATGTAATGCAATGTATTTGTGAATTGCTATTTGTAACAACCTCTATCATATAAGTCATGCTCGAGTCATGGAGTTATATTAAAAGGTTGTCACTGTGCTAAGAAATCTTTAAAATATGGAAAATATAATACATGGCCCTTTAACTACTCATTTTGTTACTGACTAATAATCTTTGATACATAGAGAAGAAAATAATTACACTTTTAAAGAAATTTGTAACTGACATAGTACACAGCGTTTACATTCAACTAGTTGTTAGCTAGCTTCAATAGTTTCTTGGTCTGGTTTACGCCCAATCCTTGCTCAATGAAAGGCCCAGTACTCCACCTCGCACTTGATTTCTAACTTGGGTGCTAGAATGTTTACGGAAAAGAAAAACATACAAGCAGGCAGTAAGAACCTACGGTTCTCAGTAGGTAAACTCAACCAATCTTACAGCGTCATCATAAACATTCTAGCCGCTTCGGTTTATTATGAAAATATGAGCACATATAAATAAATAGTGGTTCAATTTTAAGTTGAAAACACCTTGCTCGAAGTGGGATATATTTTAACAGCCACTTGCCATTTCATATGACAGATATAGAAATACGAATAGTATAATATGCTTCAACAAGAATCATAAAAGCATTATGACTTAATGGGATAATTGAAGATGCACAAAAAGATGCTTGTACTTGTCTATATGCAAGTGCACTTGACTTAATTCGTATCTTTCTTTAACTTGCAACTTGATCTTACTCTTCTGTACTTGGTCCCGCGGAGGTGAATGGCCTCTCTCACCCCTAGGTAATAGCCTACTTTTCAAGTCTGAGCTCATACCTATACATGAGTGATGGGTTTACTTTCCCCGACCCTCACACCGGTCTATTCTCCTTAAATCTGGTCGAGGGCTAGCCCAAGTCTTAGAGAGCATCGCTCTGGCCCATGCTAGCTGGGTCTATGCCATGCCTCACGTGGTAGCTTAGTATGTCTTTCTTGCAAGTTCTTATTATCTTTTCCTTTTCATATCTTGTCATGCATGCGGATGCTTGGTGCATTCATGAATATGTCTCATACCTTATTTATCATATCATATTCTAAATATACTTGCATGCATGATGTACATGAATATGACATGTAAATGTAAATATATTCAAAGCATAATCACCCATAGCATAAGTTCTCATAAAGTCTTGCCAAAAATTCGATAGCATAACGGATCGTATCCGCTTCCCCATGAATAGTGCCAGACAAACAGTACAATCTTTCAAACTTGCAATTCAATATGGATCAGCAATTATACAGATATTCATAGCATCATTCATCAAGTTCAATTCAAGCATCTATAGGGTTTTTGATTTACTCCCTCCTATTCTGCCTGATTTTGTTATAATCCACCGTTTGCTCAATTTGACTCATCCAAGTCTAAATTTTGGATGTCATATCCTTATGTGTCTAGTTTCCAACCCTTTTGGTCCCATCTCATTTTGATTTGTATAACTCAAGATATAAGTATTTTTCCTCAGGCTATCCTGTTCTTAGCTAGAATTGTGCTCTTATAAGTGAAAATTCACTAAAAATAGAAATCTAGGTAAAATCATTCAAAATTTCTATCAAATGGAAGCTAACAGAACGAGCTTTTAAATGAATTAAGTTTCATGTCATTTGCATGAGTATATTTTGAGTTATGAGTCTAGAAACTTGACCCTTCTGGACTACACTGTCTCGGCCCGATTTAAACTTAAGTCAATTTCACTGGTGTGCTGAGAACAGATGGCAATGAATCTGGTTCTGAAATTTTTATGAGATGTTTCCTTACATGTTAGCTTTCAAAGAACTTTGGGTTCACTGAATTTGGAGTTGTGTAGGGTGAGTTATACCCTTCTCAACTCATACTGCCCGGATAAGAATCCAGATTTCTAGGTTAAACTTCAAAAATTCATAACTAATTCTATACTGATCTAATGGCCTTATATTTTATATGTATGGAAATATATGAATGTCTAGTTTCATATAAAAATATATTCATCCACTTTCTATGGCTGTAGGCAGGGCTGTCCACTCCACCAGTACGGATGCCGTAGGGTTTTCTCACAAAAACAGATTCTGCTTAGCTCCTTTTTGAGTTTTTGATAAATTCCTCAACTTAAACCAAGTTTTCTCACGTCAAAAAACTAGAAGAACATCAAAGCACCATCATACAAGTATGGCATAAGAGGAACATAGCAGCCACATAGTCACATAATACATCAAACAACTAAGGATTTGAGCTACCTACCTTGAAATCCTTGAAACTATGGAAGCAAGGAGGCCAAGAGCCAACTCCTAGCCTTCTTCCTTCATCATGGCAGCAGCTCATATGAATGTGGGGAGGCTCTATTTGATGTTTATTCATGAAATTATTAGAGGGGTTTTGTAGAGAAGGAGGTGAGGATCAATTTTCATAAAAGGAGCAAGAGGATTTGAGGTCAAGAGGGCTTCCAATCTTGAGCTTGAAGTTCTTGATCATGGAGTTAAGGAAAGAAAGGAAGAAGAAGGAGAAGAGATGGAAGGAGGCTAAAACATGGTGGAGGGCACAAAATGAAGGGAGATGGGTGAGATTTTTTCTAAGCTTTATGACCTAGATAAGGATGGCTTTAGATATTTGGTTTTAATGGTCATGATTTGGCCAAATCTTCCCATCATATGGCTGCCATATGGCGCCATCTACGGTGGTGGAGATAGCTGAATTTCAGCCATTCAACCTAAGATTATCAGTGTAGAATTCTATTGATTCGGCTCTGGCAGTTTAGAACACCGAATATTTACCGATTTCCTTCAAACTGGTCAAACGTTACTTAATAGTTTAAGATATCTACATGTTCATTTTAATTTATCTTAAGCCTAATCTCTCTAACTAATATCTAGTTAGCTCTTGATTAATATTTAATTAACTTCTAATTGCCTTTACGTAACTATTGAGGCCGAATAAGTGATCTATCGGCGTAAATTAGATATTTTTGTAAATCTGGAGCCTTTTGTTTCCTATTTTATGTAACTAATGGCATTTTCATAATTTTGAGCAAGTCCAGGGGCACCCCACGTAATTTAACACCAGACGGCCTCCATGGCCCAATCGGCAGAGACTTAAACTTTTACAGTTTCGCCACATGATTCTGCTCCGCTTAAAACTCCATTACGCTAATTCTACAGATGTGGGGACATAAAAGTCATTTTACGAAAAGTTCTAGGGTTATTATGGAAATAATTCTTTAAGGTCAAAAATATAATTTCTAAAAATTCTGGGCATTTCTGTAATTAATAAAAGTTTATAGGGGCACTTTTGTCATTTCTTAATTTTTAACATATGGCAGTGCCGTATTTTCAATGGCAGTGTTACACTACCCTATAATTCCAAATGTGAGAATTGTTATGACATAGCGCTATTTGAGAAATTCTCACACTGCCTAAGGGGAATAATTCAAAGTTTCCATTACGTTTCGTTTACTAAAGTGGGGATGTTATACTATTTATTTACCTTTCTCTTAGTTTATGATATTGGGGTATGTATTTTATGCAACACACTCTTTTTCTATCTGTCTTCTCGGTCAAGGCTTTACTTTCCAGAGCACTGCAAAGCGACGACGTATTTCAACAAAAAAATTTACCGTATTTTCTGCGTAACTTAACTTATAAATGAAGTTTAGTTTTCCATGAGTATAAGTAACAACTAATAAAACGCCGTAATACAACTTAGGTGTAGTATGGGTTTATTAGGGTGTTACAAAAGGGGGGTTCATAGTTATGTCATTTTTTGTGAAGAATATTATGAATCATCATATGATTTCTTGTGGTTGCCCATGAGAGAATCACATATTAAGATATGTGTATGTGGTATTTTAGTTACTTAGCTCTCATATAAAATTGTTCTTTACTTTAGTTTATGTCTTATGAAACACTTATTCAAACTAATTAAGTTAAATGATTGTTTCCTTCCCTTGAGATAATGCCCTTAGTGATTTCTAGGTTCATGTATACTCAAAGGCCCTAATCATACTTCTGTTACCAAGGAGTTTGAGATCCCTCTAATTCTTGGGTCATAACAATGCATAACCACATCATAAATCCAACAACACCATGTTCACTAATCACCAAGGGTGATTTTTAACTTAACCAAGTTACAAAATTTCAAGCTTTTATCACTAACATAACAAGATCTTGCCTTAAGTATTATAAAAGTTATCATTCTTATGAAGTAGTCATAAATTTTTATTCTTTACGAAAGTAAGTACCTTTAAAATTAAGCTCTTATCTTAAAGATTAGATATTCATGAAATAATGGCACAAGTAACCAGCTTTTTAACTAAAAAGTCTTGTTCTTTATGAAAGTTAACTCTTTTAATTATTCTAAGACCATCAAGGTCTCAACTTTATGATCTAAAGTTCTCTCTACATTAAAAAGATTCCTACTTTATCAACTAGTGATATAAGACATTAACTTTAAAGTTATAAAGTCTTGATCTTTATAAAGGTTAACAACTTTAAGCATTGTTTTGATTCAAGATCTAAACTTTATGAAGTAAATGTTACAAAACAACACTTTTATGACTTAAAGGTTTCATTCTTGACTAAAGTTTGAAACTTTATGCAAGGTCTTGTCTTCAAAACAAAACAAGATAAGACTTTATGAAAGCTCAAAAGTTTGCCACTTTTAAGGAATCAAGAAGCAAACTTTTTAAAGTTTTAAGCTTTTAGGATGTTCATAGTCTTATCAAATCATGAAAAACATAAAAAGCTAAAGATTTTCTAATCATCAACTCATCATAAGAAAAAGAACAACTTTAAACAAGATACCATCAAGAGCACTTAATACTAAGAACATATTTTTCCAAAAGTAGAAACATCAAGAACACTTGAAGAACATCAAGAACCTATTTTGCCAAAAAGAGAAACATCAAGAACAGTTGAAGAACAACAAGAACATATTTTGCCAAAAAGGAAACCATCAAGAACACTTGAAGAACACTTGAAGAACAATAAGAACATATTTTTCCAAAAGTAGAAACATCAACAACATTTGAAAAACAACAAGAACATATTTTGCCAAAAAAGAAAACTTTTGCTCATGAAAAGCATGGAGGATCTTCTCAAGTTTTCACTTAAAGATCTTGGTCATGAAAAGAACCAAGCTTCAAGCTTTCTTAAGCAAACAAAATAAAAGATGAAGATCACTACCTCTTCTTGAAGATGGTGCAAAAACAAGAGAAGAGAAAGAAGATGATGGTGGTTCCTTTCCTTGAAGATGGTGGCGGTTTGGCTTGGTGGATGGAGAAGCTCTTGAGATCTTGTGAAAATGGAGTTTGTAATATTTAGATCTTGTCTCCAAAGACCCAAAGATAAGGTCTTTGAAGGGCTAAGTGAGTGGTTTTAGTGGTGATAGTGAAGAAAGGAATAAGATGATGAAGTGTTTAGAGAGAAGTTGGAGGATTTGGCTTTGAAGAGAGAGAACAGGACGAGTAAAAATGAAAATGGATAGGGCAAAAGAGAGAGAAAGTGGCATCCTCATCATAAAGGGAAGAAGGGAGATATTTTCTTAATTTTGTATTAATTAAGGTTTGCGGGGGACAAAATGGATGATGGGGGAACAAATCATGTACTAACTCTTACATAAAGCACTCTTGTCTTATGCTTTATGTAACATCCCTAATTTTGTCTAAGCTAATTAGCTCAGTGATCCTAGCTAATTAGAGAGGTTAACGATTAACTGAGGACTAATCGGCTAACCTCAATGAGCGAGAGTTTGGTAAATTGAGTCAAGTCAATAATCGAATCATAACACACTAAATGTTTTAATTAAAACCTAATTATTTGAACCTCATTAATTCGTAACTTAGAAATATAATTAAGTTAATCCAATCTTATTAATTAAGTACAAGATAATTGTTCTACCTATCAATTATGATAGATTAATTCTTACACCCTAATTACATAATTCATAAGAGCAATTCTTTTAGAGAGAAATGTCTTAAAAGTATAATTAACCGAAATTGGTTAAAATGCAATTTAACTAATCAAATTGATTAACAACTTAGGTAATTCTAATAGCTTTGAAGATTTAAAAAATTTCTCCTAATTGATGCACCAAATTTTGGCCAAGGACAAGAGCAAAATCCAACCATCCATTTGGCTTCTCATCATGCACTCTTAGATCAGGGGCTTATGTTAGTAGTATTTCTTTAATCAAGACAAGAGAAGTACCTTTCTCCCTTAGGATTATGCCACTTGGAGTGATCTTCTTCAATCAAGCCAATCCCAAGAGTGGTGACTTTAACCACTTGAAAAACACTAAATGGTCTTTACCCAAATGCCAAGACTCAAGGAAAACATAACCCACCCTTTTACCCTAAGGTTCCTAGCTTTATTGCTTGAAAAAGAAGTTAAACTCACCTACTTCCCCTTGCTTGTAGGAGAAGCAAAACCAATCAACCCACTTCCCCCTATTTTTAAGCCCCATAAATAGCCCCCTACTCCCTCATTTGTGATTTTTATCCTTTTATTACAAGCCTAAGCTCTCACTTCTCTCTAAGCCTCATTCTAAATCTTCTACTCTTCCAATTCCTCTAGTTTTTCTTCCCACTTTCATACCCCATCCATCCCTCTTTCCTTTCACCACCCTTACAAGCGCTTCAAGGACCACTCTCTTTGGTTCTTGAGGAAGCAAAGCAAACACTCACTTAGCCCCATTATCAAGCTCAAGAAGAAGGAGGCCATCTCCAACACCTTTCTTTCTCTTCAAGCTTTCAAGAAACCCATTTGGTAGTGACTCTTGCCCCTCTTTCTTCTATGTTTTTCAAGTTTTAGAACTCCTAACCTCTCCATAGCTAGGTGGATTTAGGACTTGCTCTAAAGGCCTCATGGCTATGCTTTCATTATAAGAAGTTGTTTGTGATTTTTGCTTTTTTCTTGGAAAATGACTTGTTGTGCATTTATTCTTATTTTGAACCAAACTTTTTAGAACTAAAAATATTGATTTTTCATCAAGATCTCAAAGTATAAAAGTGGTTTGGAAGAGAAAAGTGGTCACTTGAGGAAAAGACTTAATGTTTTTACAAGAAAACTCATTGAAACCGAAACTGTTGAAACTGAAAAATTTTGATAGTTAGTATGGTGTGACTAATAAATCTTTTCATATAACTCCAAATATAGCAAGACTAATTTTAAATGAAAATAGACTCATAGAGCTTTTTATACATATAAAATATGTAAACTTTGGCCTTAAAACGAGATAGATATGAATTTTCAAAGTGTGCTATCCCCAGATGTGTTTTTGTTCGGGTAGTATATAATAAAATCTTAATAACTCAAGTTATACAGAACATTTTTGAGTGGGACCAAGTTTCTAGAAAGCTAAGACATAGAGGAACATCCCCATAACACAATTTTGTTAGATTCCTCGTGAAGAACTCTCAGTAAAGTTTAAAAGTCACTGTATCGAAAATAAACTCAAAAGCTAAGCAGTTAGAATAAAACGCGTATATTTCAAGTTACAAAATGAATTTTTGAGTGGGGTTTGTTTTATTTAAAAATAGACTCAGAGAACTATAATCACCAAAATTCAAGTCAAGATTGTAAAAGATGAAATTATGGTAAAGTTTTGAATTTACTGCCCCACTATAAAAGTAAAACTGGTTATGGTTAAGTTTTAAAGGTTAACGAGAAATAAGCTTAAAGATATTAAGACCGTTACATTAAGATATTGTAAAACCTTTGTAACATCCTCAATTTCATGTCATGCTAAATTATCTTAGTAACCCTGAGTAATTAGGCACTTAATGAGAAATTTTGAGATTAAGGCTTAATTAAAGGGTTGACTCGGATGAGAAGGGTCAAGAGAATGCTTAATTGAGGTTAGATAATCTCTAATTGAGCAAGTCAGAGCCCCTATAGCTTACTTAAGCACTAATCACCCTTAATTAGCCTAATCGGGTTTAATTAAGGTTAATTAAGCTTAATCGCTAAATTAATTTTCGTTAATCATGTTCTTGTGTGTTAATCACTAATCCTTGCTTAATCACCCTAATTAAGTTGTATAAGCACTTAATCACATGATTAAATTCAAATTTAGTCAACTAGACAATAAAGTAAAGAGTGATGTCATAAAAGCATAAAGCATTAGACAAGAGTGCTTTATATAAGAGTTTGACCATACTTTGTTCCTCCATCATCCAATTTGTCTCCTTAAACTTTAATTAACACAAAATGAAGCACAAATATCTCCCCCAACCCTACTAAAAGTTTCGGCCACTTTCTTGCACACACACACACATTCACTTCATTTTCAACTTCTTATTCTCTCTCTAAAGTTCTCAAACTCTCCAACCTCTCTCTACATTCCTTCTTCTTCTTCTTCATCTTCTTCATCATTCTCCACCTCCATAACCAAACCTTCCTCACTAAGCCCTTCAAAGATCACATCATTTGGTCTTTGGAGATTAGACCAAAACACTACAACCTCCATTTCCACAAGATTTCAAGAGCTTCTCCTTCCTTCTTGCAAAACCGCCACCTTCATCATCAAGAGGAGCCATCATCTTCTTCTTCCATTTCTTTTATTTTTGCGCCATCTTCAAGAAAGGTAGTGATCTCCATCTTTTTCATTTTGTTTACTCAAGAAAGCTTGGAGCTTGGTTCTTTCATGACCAAGATTTCTAAGTGAAAGCTTGAGAAGATCCTTCATGCTCTTCAAGAGCCAAAGTTTTCATTTTTAGTAAAATGTGTTCTTGATGTTCTTCATGTGTTCTTAAGTTTCCTCTTATGGAAAAACGTGTTCTTGATGTTCTTCATGTTTTCTTAAGTTTCTTCTATTGGAAAAACATGTTCTTAATGTTCTTCATGTGTTCTTAAGTTTCCTCTTTTGGAAAAACATGTTCTTGATGTTCTTCATATGTTCTTAAGTTTCCTCTTTTGGAAAAAAGTGTTCTTGATGTTCTTCATGTGTTCTTAAGTTTCCTCTTTTGGAAACATATGTTCTTATTGTTCTCTTGCTTAAAGTTGTTCCTGTAACATCCCCATTTCTACCTAAGCTAATTAGCTCGGTGTTTCCGGCTAATTAGAGGGATTAGCGATTAATTGAGAACTAATCGATTAATCCCGAGAGCAAGAGCTTAGTAAATTAAGTCTAGCCAAACAATTTAGTCATAATGTCCTAAGCGTTTTAATAAAACCTTAATCGTCTAATCCTTAATTACTCGAAGGTGCCAAAACAAGAGTAAGACAATCTAACCTTACTAATTAAGTTTATAATGATTAAGACAACTCTTGAAAAAATTAAACCCCAAATTAAGCATATGCTTAACCGTAATGCAAGACATCATAAAAGGTATAATTGACAAGAGTTAACTCATGGGTAATTAAGCCAATTAAGTTAAACTACATTTAAATAATTCTAATAACATTTAGAGATAAAGGTTCTTCCATGCATATGCCCTAGAAAGACCTACCAAGGAGGAGCAACATCTCACCCTTCATTCAAACTCTTTAATCCTACACCATTAGATCAAAAGCCAAGACTAGGATCCTTGTCATCCACCATTAGATCTTGACACTTGGATGAGTCTTAGACAAGCAACCAAATCCTAAGAGGGTACTCCCTTTAACCCCTAGAGAAAAGCTTAAAATGGGCATTAGAATGCCTCCAAGACTCAAGGAAAAACAACTCACCCTTTTACCCCAAGGTTTTCCACTCTCTTGCTTGTTGTAAGAAGCAAAGTCCCATCACTCTTTTCCCTCCCCTTTGTGCGCCATCAGCCCACCTCTCTTTCCGCTGCATTTCATTCTTTCACTCCTCTCCCAAACACACACCCAAAGCTCTCTTCTCTCTCTTCAATTTCAAATTCTCCTCCTTCTCTCTAAACTCTCCAACTTCTCTCTAGAATTCTCCCACTTCTCTCATCCTTTCCTCTTCTCATCCTACTCACAAACTCTTCAAGAGCCACCATTTCTTGCTCTTGGAGAATCAAAGACCCTCACATATCAAGCCTCTTCCAAGATCCAAGAGGAGGAGCACCACCACCACCATCATCTCTTTTTCCATCCCAAGTTCCTTCAAAGAAAGCTTCTTGGTAGTGACTCTAAACCCTTTTTCTCTCTTGTTTTTCAAGCTTTAGAACTCCTATGCTCTCCATAGCTAGGTGGTTTTAAAGATTGATTATGGGCATCATAGCCATTCTTGTCATAAAATGAGATGTTGTTGCTAGTATGGTTGTTTGTTGAAAATATGTTTTCGGTTTGGTATGATGCATGGCTGAATCCACTATTTTTGAACTCCAACATGTTAGTTTTTCACTAATCTTCCATGGTATATGAGTGTCTTATAACTTGAGAATGGTTTCTTGAAAGTGAGGTTGAGTGTTTTGGAGAAAACATGAGAAAAAGCAAGACGTGAATCCTGGATTTTCTGACAGTCTGTAAATCGAACGGTATAACTTTTTCCAGAAAACTCAGAAATGAGTGGAACCAATTTTATATGAAAATAGACTCAAAGAGCTTTCCATACATATAAAATACATAAGATTCGGAGTTAAAATGAGTGAGATGTGATTTTTCAAAGTGGACTGTTCTCAGGTAGGTTTCTGCCTGGGCAGTCTACACTAAAATGAGTATAACTCAAGCTACAAAAATGATTTTTGAGTGAGACCAAGTTTCAATGAAAGCTAAGACATAGGGGAACAGACCCATAAAACAGTTTTCTCAGATTCCTTCTGAGCAATTATAATGAGAGGTCACAATCCACTGTACCGGGAGTGAACCTAGAAACTGAACAAGTCAGAATAAAATATGCATAACTGGAGTTAGAAAATGAATTTTTGAGTGGGACTTCTTTTGTTAAAAACTAGACTCAGAACCCTATAAGCATATAAAATTTCGCATTAAAATGATAAAATACCAAATTATGGTGAATTTTTAAAGTTACTGCCTGGGGTAAAAGTAAAACTGTCAAAATTTAACCTTAAGTAAAACTATGCATAAGTGACCTAAAAAGGTAAAAGGGCTTAACCTAAAGTAGTGAAACTTCATAATTTACTTAATGAAGACTAGATGGAATAAAATACTAAGCTTGCCTAATCCTTAATAAAAGAAGCAAATAAAACGAAAAACCGAATGTAAATGTAGTTAGTGTACTAGATTAAGTTCATAAGATTTTAATCAAACTATAATGCAAAACCTAAACCATAACTCTTCCAAATTTAAAATATGAAAATCATATAAGTCAAGTTAGAATAAATGAGAAGAGGAAACCAATAAAATGAAAGCCAATGTAAAAGCTTGCATCTAATTTACTAAGCTAAGCTCATAAGACTTTGCTTGAGAATATGCCTACGATTAGGTTGCAAGTATGATGTGATGATGATGTGATTATGATGCCATGATATGATGATATGATGTGATGATATGATGATGATGATATGATATGATGATATGATATGATGTCTGTGATACTCTTGGTATCTTGTCTGGCAAAATTTTGGGAAGCTGCGGTCTAGCCGTTATCTCAGAAATTTTGTACAAATTATAGACTTAGAAATATTTTGCATCATAAGTTTAATGAAGAAAGATTGGATAAAGTATGATCCTTCAAAAGGAAGGTGACCTAATTTAAGTTTCCTCACCCACGACTCACATGAGGCATGGCATGACCCACTAGTGTGAGTATAGGGGATAGGGCTTACATGAGGCATGGCATGACCCAGCTAGTGTAAGTGCAGAAAGTCTATGGTGGCGGCGGCCCACGGTATGAGCTCATTACCACTTATGTTTAGTGGGTGGAAAGAAAGGACTTAAGATAAGTCAAGTTAAGGAAAGAAAGGGACTTCGGTCCAACCCAAGTAAAGAACATAACTCTCAATCTGTTTATGCCTGTTATGACTAGTCGTATGAGCTTTCATGCATGCCATGATGATGTTAATACAACGAGGATAAGTACTAAAAATGGGATCCACTTCGGATAGTAACGTTTTCGAAAATCAAATAATTGAACCTATAGCATGCCCACAGTTTTCGTTTAAAAACCGAAGTGGCTGGGACGATGACGATGACACCGGTGTGTCAGGGTCGAGTCCTACTGAGAAATCTTATTTCTCATCCTAGTTGTTTTTCCGTCTCGTCACCAGATACTCATGGAGCCTCATGTGACGTGGAGCATGGAGCCTCCCCACCATGAGTGGGTTTATGATGAGGACGCCCACGCTATCGTGGCCACGACCACCACGGTAGTTCGCACCTACTTCTATCCGGGTCGAGTTTTTGAACAAGAGAAGCCAGAGATTTCGCCAGCCCCTATGGACGTATCTTCGTCACGCCTTGGACAGCCATTGGGTCCTTGGGATTTCCCGCCCGAGCCATTGCCCGAGATCGAGATGGAGCCTATGTCTCCCGGTCTACCCGTAGCCGAGCCTATGCCGCCGAGAGGTTCCCGTGGTCGAGGTGAGTTCGACGGCCACCCCTAGGGCCGTAGCAGCTTCGCCGCCACTCCCCGAGTATCGGCCTGTCGCGTCTGAGGAGGATCCCTCCGAGGCACGCGTTCCTGGTGGCAGCTATGTTCCCGGCCGTCGCGTCCGTCGTATAGAGGTGATCAGCAGGCACCCCCGCATCATTCGCACTCCGCGCGTTCCCCGAGGCCGAGCAGCATGGGGGACTCGACATTCGAGGACCTGAGTTCGATGGAAGGGCATGGAAGGGGCAGAGAAGTCAGCATATGTCTACGAGGGCTTATTTTGATTTGTGCTCCCTAACTCTTGTATTTCATTTAGTATTGTATCTCATCAGACTTGTGTACCTTTGATATTTGGGGCCATGGCATGACCATGAGTTTCCTTTATATGTACTTGTTTGGATATTATGAGATTAAGTATTTTATGTAATCGATGTTATAATTTGAATGTATGACTTTATGATTTATCTCATGTTCCATCCATTTATATTGAAATCTCTGCGATACGTTCGTCTACTGCTATCTTCTCGCGCAAGGCTTTACTTTTTAAAACCAACAAGATATTTCAAAAAATTTTCTGTATTTTCCGCGTAATTTAATTTCAAGTAAAGTTTAGTGTTCCACGAGCATAAGTAACAACTAATAAAACGCCGTAATACGACTTAAGCGTAATATGGATTTATTAGGGTGTTACAGTTCCTTTCTCTTTATGATGAGTGAATGATTAGAAAAGCTTCACCTTTCTATGTTTCCATGATTTGATAAGACTATGAACCTTCTACAAGCTTTAAACTTTAAAAAGTTTGCTTCTTGATTCCTTCAAAGTGGCGCAACTTTTAAGCTTCCATAAAGTTTTATTTTGTTTTGTTTTGAAGACAAGAATACATGTGAAAGTCTAAACTTTTTGAGTTAGAAAAATGATATCTTGTCACTTTATGTAACACCCTACTAATTTTATGTTATGCTTAAGTCATAGCATGAAACTAGTCGGGTTGTGTTATCGTGTTGATACTTTACTTACCTTTCTTGTCTTTAAGTTCTCCTTAACTCGTCTCTATTGACGAGACGGCGTGCTGTTATATTACAAACAAAATAAACGAAATATCAACAAAATGAACCGAATAGACTATCATCAAATAAGTATGGTACAATAAGGTCACTGCATGCGTGTAAACATATGTATATATATATATCAGAAGACGCTGTTTTAGTTTATGTACAAAGGTTCAAAGTAAAACACATACATGGGCTAGTGTATCAAAAGACCATACTGCCCTCAGCTATCAGCCTACCCTATGGTCCTCATAGGACATTTCATAATCTACTGCTAATTCTACAGTCAAACCCATGACCCAAAGCTACATGCTTTGTCCAAAAGAGGGTCATCTTTGTACATAACATCCTCGCCGCTAAACTACTGCGTGACGTACCCGTTAGCCATGCCAGGCTCGGCGGGAGTATAGTCCGCGCTAGGTCCCGAGGAGGAAGAGGGCGACGAGCCTGTGGCCTCAGAGGGGTCACTCTCGGAACTCAGAGGGACGTCGGGGGCTGCCTGTGGGGGTGACTCGGGAGCGTGGTCGGCGGGTGCCGCGTGCAGGAGGAGCAGGATGCCGGTGCGCCATATGTAGAGGGATGGCAATATAAGGGGTAGCAGCGTCGAATAGGGGATGGTGCAAAGGAACATCAAAGTTCCTGTCGCTAAATAAGTACAAACGAAAGTTACACGAACCGGCTATGTACAGAGAGTCCAACTCCAGGTCATGGTGGAACTGAAGTGCAGGGATCTCAATAAAAAGGGTGGCTGTGGAGTCCATCGCCTGAATCTGAGAATGATGCGGAATACACAAGGCGGGTGAGAATTTCAGGAAAATTCTCGTAGGGTTGATTACTGGGACTGACATCACATACATTCTCAGTTACCTCGGGTTTTACTTAATTATTAAAATACGTGTTCAAACTAAAGTCCATTTTCATGAGTTTAAAAACATGTCCGCCCGAGGTAAGGTTCAATTTTACTTTAATTGGCATAAGAAACGAAATAAGTACTAATACTAGTGCACGAAGGATAAATGGAATAAATCAATGAATAGCGATAGCGGTTGTAATGCACAATTGTAAACATCCTGATGCAACTATTCCATGGATTTATGCATTCATGTAATCATGTAAACTCATTCTTGAACTTTCTTTCATAAACTCTTTCATTACTTTCTATCATTTTTCCATCTCTCTCTTGGTCCCTCGGGAGTTCTTGGCCATTTCGCACTCTGGGTAATAGTCCGCTTATCGGGATCGAGCTCGTTCCTATACTGAAATGCCGGGTTTACTTTCCCGACCTTTCCACCGATCTATTCCCATTAACTTTCTATCCGGGCTGGCCCAAGTAGTATGGAACTTGCATAATGACATGCTTCTTTTCACGACTTTCATGACTTTCTTAAGAATGTATATACATTCATATGAAATTCATAACTTGTTCATGGGTTCTACCGAAACTTCGCAGCATAACGGAACGTGTCCGCTTCCCCATGAATAGTGCCAGCCAATCAATACATCAATATATCACAAGAAGCACAAATTCACATGTATACTCCAACATGAAACTCCAATTCATATCAAATTCATTAAGACAGAAATTCTGCCTCAGCATATACAACCAACCCGGTTCTTGTAATTCATGCCACAATTTCATTTTAGCTCATTTGGACCTCAAATTTGAGTATGTTACAGGGTTGTGTGTCTATTTTCTAACCTCTTTGGTCCCATCTAATTTCGGTATCTATAACTCAAGATATTTAAACTTTATCTCGGCCTGCCCATTAGCTGGCCAGAATCAGGCAACAAAAAGTAGAAATTTACCAAAAATCGAAAACTCACTCAAATCAGACGAAATTGGTCTCGTATTAAAGCTAATAGGACAAACTTTCATATACAAAAAGTCCCATTTCATTTGCCTTAGTAGGGCTCGAGTTACAAGCCCCGAAACTTAGCCTTCCTGAACTGTCCTGTGTTGGCCTGGTTTGGACATAGGGTAACTTCTTCAAATCACTGGGAATAACTGAGTGGATAACAAACTCGGGATTTCTCTGGATGTTGTTCTCCTATGTGTAAGCTTTCCAACAAAGTTGGTTTCACTCAGTTTCATGTAGTATAGGTCGAGTTCTACCCTAAATAACCCAATCTGCCCAGAGCCAGAGTTAAAACCCTAGGTCGAGATTCAGAAATTCATATCTTCCTCAATTCTGATCCAAAACCCTTATATGATATGTCTATGGAAAGCCCTAGATGTCTAGTTTCATTTAAAAATAGGTTCATCGAATTTGACCGATTGTAGGCGGCGCCGTACGCTCCGCCATATGGTCTGCCGTGGACTCTCCACCAAGACAGCACCTCCAGCCATTTAATCCTCTTAGTTTTCTTCTTCTAATTCTACTTCTAACTCAAAATCTTCTATTAATCCAAGCATAATTATTCAATTCACACATCAATTAAGGTGAAACTAATTCAGTCCAGCCAGCTAAGTGCATGGATTTGATGCAAGAAATTTAAAACCCCTACCTTTGATTTAAGTGTTTTGGTGCTGAGCTCTTGAAATTTGGATAAACAAGGCTGGAACTTTGCTTAAGTCTTGGATGTGTGAGCAAGAGAAAAGAGAGCTGATGGAGAAGAGGAAAAGCAACGTGAATAATGGTCTGATTCAAAGGAGGATAGTGTGTTATATAGGCATGAGTGGGAGTTAACTTGGAAGATTGTGATTGGTTGCCCTCTTTGTGTGGTAGAATCACTCTCCACGCCGCTCAAGTGGTAGGAGTTTCTAGCATATTCTGGAAACAAAATCGAAACTCGTACTCTACATAAAGTCGTACCTCGTGAACTTCCTGTATATGAAGTCGGAACTCAGAAAACATCCAGTCTAATTGAAACGTAAAAGTAGAGCCTGGTGAGAAGCCAAGCACTTAAGGCCTGAGCTCGTAGAATCATGAACTTTCTATCCCTGAACTCGAAAGATATAGAAGTGAGAGCTTCTAATATTGAACTCAAGATCGGATCTCGCCGTTGTGAATCATAATGTCGAATTGAATACTTTCAGTTCATCTGAGCCTTAGAGACGAAGTCGGAAATCGAACATTTTACTCTTTGATCGATAAGATCGCAAGTCGTAAAGAATGCTGAAGTCGACAACGAACTCGTAAGTTGGAAGCATCAGTCACTCTCATTTCATCTCGCGAAATTGGAAGTCGGAATTCATACCGAGAAGGTCAAAATTTATCCACGCTTACAAGGTCGGAAGTCGTCAGCTCCATCCATTAAATCGGAGAGCGTAAGCTGCATGCCTTAGGTCGGAAATCGGAAGAAGTCCCTTGCAAGCCTTGAAACGAAGTCGGAAGTCGAAGCTAGTGTTGAGGTCGGAGGCCAAGTGTAAGGAAACTCGGAAATCGGAAATGTCATCAATAATGGGGATCGGAAGTCGGAATTCGCGGATGTTACACTTTAGGCTTTAGAAATCAAACCTTAAAGAAAAGACCTTTCACAAAGTTTCAAACTTTATTCAAGAATAAGATCTTTAAGTTATAAAAATGTTGTTTTATAACATTTCATTCATAAAGTTTAGACTTTGAACCAAAATAATGCAAAAAGGTGTTAACTTTTATAAAGAACAAGACTTTTTATTCAAAAAGCTAGTAATTTGTATCATTATTTCATAAAGATCCAATCTTAACATAAGAGCTTAATATCAAAGGCACTTACTTTCATAAAGAATAAGACTTTATGACTACTTTATAAAGAATGGCAACTTTAATAATGTTTAAGGCAAAACCTTTGTATGTTATTAGTAAAAGTTTAAAACTTTGTAACTTGAATAAGTTAAAAGTCACCCTTGGTGATTAGTGAACATTGGTGTTGTTGGGTTCATGATGTGGTTATGCGTTGTCATGACCCAAGGATTAGAGGGATCTCGAACTCCTTGGGAACAGAAGTATGATTAGGGCCTCTGAGCATACCATGAACCTAGGAATCACTAGGTGCACTATCTCAAGGAAAGGAAACAATCACATAATTTAATTAATTTGAACAAGTGTTTCATAAGACATGTACTTAAGTAAAGAATACTTTCATCCAAGGACCAAGTAACTAAAAGACTACAAACACATATCCTAACTATGTGATTCTATCATGGGTAACCATGGGAAATCATGTGATGATTCATAATATTCTTCACAAAGAACAACACAACTATAAACCGCTTTAGGGTATGAATGTGTGATGCCACTCGGCATGATGAATGATGAGTTTGATTGAGCTTTGTCTCATGATTGAATGATGAGTGTGATGATATGATATAGATATGATGAACTATTGGTTGAATGCTGATGATTGGCATTTTGGGGAAGCTCCGGTCTAGCCGTTGTGCTGCCGGATTTCCGTCAAAATTATGGACTTAGTCATATCATTGCATGCGTCTAGTCAAGAAAATGTTATGCATGTAAAGTATAAAGATAAGAAAAGAATCAATGGGACATGACACTTCAATCACTTCGGTAAGGGCAATGAAAGACGGCGATCCACAAGGAACATCTATGAGGGAGGCAAGGGTGTTTTGGAGGACCTTCCAACTTAGAGGTAACCAATATCGGCTTAGTCTGATTTGGTTAGTACTGCGTGATGACGGTCACGGAATGAGCTCATGTCCAAAAGTAGTCTATTTCAAAGGAAAGTAAAGAATGTTAAGCACGTGCTAAAAATGAAAATAAAGTCTAAGTATGACCATGGTTACGTCTATGATGATGCATGTCTTTGCATGTAAGTATATTGCCCATTTGCATTATGAATGTTTATTCTATGTTTTAGTACATATGTTAGTCATGATGATGTGGTTATGATCTTAAGTTTAAAAGCAACCCGATTCGGGGTCTAAGTTTTCAAAACCATTAAAAATTGAACTTATATCTGTCCATTGTTTTTATAATTAAACCCGAAGTGGCTGGGACGATGACGATGACACTGTGTTTGTCTAGTCATGATCCTACTGAGAAATTTAGTATTTCTCATTCCTACGTTTCTATGTCATCTTTAGAGGATGTCGACGTCGGGCACGGTGGTGATCTACATTGAGTTCCCGGTGTGGCGTTGGCGCTTTGACCTGGGGCTGAACGCCTCTATGCTGTCGGCTAGTGCAGCGATGAGGGTCTACATCTTCCACGACTGCCAGTTTCAGACTCCCATGATGAGCCTATTTTTCCGACCACGTCAGCCATTCGGCAAGGTTACTATGGATGACATTCGCCCCTACTTTCAGCCACCGAGATACCCCACTGATGATGATGAGACTGACTCGGATACCCATTTGACTCTGACTATTTCACTGGATTCCGATCCCTCAGAGCTGTCTTATCCGAGCTTCCATGTGGAGATCCGTCTAAGCCCCTCTATCCGACTCATTCTGGGGGATCTCACCGTTCGGGTTCGTCGCAGCCTTCGATGATTCGTCTATCTTCTGATTCTTCTACTTCATCTGCTGGCCCAACTTCACCCCCAATTCGCGGGCGTGGGTTCATTCGTACCCGCACTGTGCCCCGTGGGTGAGGACGTGCTCGAGGAGGGGGACGTGGTGGCACTTCTCCCGGTGGATATGAGAACGGTTTCCTCCCACCAGATGCTTGATGTGACGACTGCATGCGGAGCCGAGCACGAGGATAGCCCCTTTTGGTTGTAGTTGTAGGGTTATCATTCTGTTATATGGCATGCTTAGGTAGTAGGATTTTCTAATGTATTTCCTTTTATTATGTATTGGTAGGCTTTTGTGTAAGGCCCGACGATAGATATCAGACCCATTATTATCTTATGTATGACTCTGATATGACTATTATTGTATTATCATGGATGGCTGTGGAATGAATGTTACATTTATCTAAGAATTGTGGTTACTTGAATTTTGTTCTATGTTTGTTAAATGCGACATATGTATGGGATAGCGGTGTTATGTTATATGTTCACGATACGCTCATGGCTCTCGATTTCAAAAATGGTTCACTTGTTTTGTAGAAAAAATTTTACCCCTATTTTCGGTACAAAGTAATTTCTAAAAGGTAATGTTAGTTTCGCGAGCAAAAGTAACAACTAGTAATTCCACAATATGACTTAAGCATAGAATGGAACTACTAGGGTGTTACAACCTTCATAATTCAACTTAAAAGTTTCAAAAAGGATAATAGACAAAATTGGCCCTATCCTTAATAAAAGAATTTACACAAGAGGCAACCTCAATTAAAAGCTTGCACCAAATTTACTAAGCTAAGTTCATAAGACTTTGTATGATATGTATGCTTCTATATGTCAATATGATGACAATGATAAGATGATGATCATGATGATGATGA
This sequence comes from Pterocarpus santalinus, assembly GCA_031439595.1. NCBI lineage: Eukaryota > Viridiplantae > Streptophyta > Magnoliopsida > Fabales > Fabaceae > Pterocarpus > Pterocarpus santalinus. Next base: position 35,150,256 of record CM062525.1, read on the forward strand.
TTATGATAATGATATGCTCATGATAAGGATGATAATGATATGATGACGATATGATAATGAATGATAATGATATGAATATGATATGTTGATGATATGATGCTTAATAATATGCGATAAAGGAATCACATTTAGGGATGACAATACATAATGCCTAGATATGGAAAAGAATTAGAATAATCTTGCATTATAAGCCTTAATAAGAAGAAAATGAACTAAGGGTGTGATACTTCAAAAGGGGAGGTAACCCAAAGTAAGCTCCACTCACCCGCGACTTACATGAGGCATGGTATCGACCTAGCTAGTATGAGTATAGGGGATAGGGCTTACGTGAGGCATGGCATGACCCAACTAGTGTAAGTACCGAAAATTTATAGTGGCGACGGCCATGGTATGACCTCATTACTAGTTATGTTTAGTGGGTGAAAAGAAAAAGACCTAAGATAACATCAAGTTAAGAAAAGAAAAGGGACTTCTATCCAAACCCTTGAAGGGAAGAAGTTAAGAGAAGCTTATAGCACAGCCATGCATGTTTTATGTAATTATACTTGTGCCCATGTATGTTATGATATAAATGATTAGAGGGTATGTTAAAATTGAATCCGCTTCGGATATTCATGTTTTCGAAAACCTAAGAACTGAACCTTATGAATGCTTACTCTTTTCATTAATAAAACCGAAGTGGCTGGCACGATGTTGATGACACTTACATGTTAGGTTCGAGTCCTACTGAGAAATCCCATTTCTCACTCTAGTTATTTTTCACATCATCACTAGATTTCGATGGCACATCCAATGGAGTGGAGCCTGGAGCCACCGCATTATGAGTGGATGTATGATGGGGGATGCCAGACGAAGCTGTTTTGGGACTTATAGCTATCGTCGCTCTGCATCTTTGTATACTGCTTTTTTAGATGTGAGCTTTGTCATTTAAGTTTGTATTTAGTATCTAGTATTTGGATCATGGCACAACCATGAGCCTCCTTCGATGTAATGCTGATATATATGTATGTGTATATATATATATTATGAACCCATATGGATGTAATGATTAGCTATGTAATGCAATGTATTTGTGAATTACTATTTATTTACCTTTCTCTTGTTTTATGATATTGGGGTATGTATTTTATGTGGCCCGCTCTTTCCCTATCTGTCTTCTTGCTCAAGGCTTTACTTTCCAAAATGCTGCAAAGCGACGATGTATTTCAAAAAAAAAAATTATCGTATTTTTCACATAATTTAACTTATAAATGAAGTTTAGTTTTCCACGAGTATAAGTAACAATTAATAAAACACCGTAATACGACTTAAGCGTAGTATGGGTTTATTAGGGTGTTACACTTTATGCTTTTATGACATCACTTTTTACTTTATCATCTAGTTGACTAAATTTGATTTTAATCATGTGATTAAGTGATCATACAACTTAATTAAGATGATTAAGCAAGGATTAGTAATTAACACACAAGAACATGATTAACAAAAATTAATCTTGTGATTAAGTTTAATTAATCTTAATTAAACTCAATTAAGCTAATTATGGATGATTAGTGCTTAATTAAGGTAAAAAGGGTCAGACTTGCTTAATTAGAGATTATCTAATCTCGATTAAGCATCCTCTTAACTTTTCTCATTTGAGTTAACCCATAAACTCTTCGTTAATCCCTTATTTAAGCCTTAATCTCATAATTTCGCATTAAGTGCCTAATTACTCAAGGGCATTGAGGTAATTCAACATGATAAGAAATTGAGGATGTTACACTTTGTCTTGGCATTCATTTGTACTTTGGCTTTGTGCTGGTCAGTCCATTGATTTCTTGGTATGGTAGTGACCACTACTAGTGGAGCTTGATTAGGATCAACAACCACTTGAGGCACAAGTTGCTCAATAGTAGGTACATAGTCTATGATTTCCCACATGTCAATGCTTGTAGACTTAATGAAGGGTCTCATTCCATCATTCCAATATGGATAATCTTCACCATTGAAGTAAGGAGGGCGGTTCATAGAGTGTCCTTTAGTGTAACACCCTAATAATACTATGCTTAAGTCATTTTATAGCATTACTAGTTATTACTCTTAACTAGTGGAAGTTCTTATAGTTGAAATTAGCTTAATATACGAAAATAGCTTGTAGATTTTTTTTTTTTGTAAAATCTTTATGCCTAAAGATTGAGCCTTTAAGCACATACTTACTCGCATACACATAGACGTTGTTCCTCATATTGCGAAGTTACTAGAAAGACATATGACAAAATTGAAATAACATAACACAATACCTTAAGCTAATAATGTAATTATAGATAATCAAGAGTCATTGTTACATTAACAATTATCACATATGTAATAGGTCAAATTAAGTAGTATGACTTCCCACATAAACTACCCAACTAGAGCTCTTAAGAAAGTGAAAACGCTATACTACTATCTCATTCCTCCTTAGCTACGAGAAGAAACATGGTAGTTCTTCATCTTATCTAGTCAAGTACCATCAGAAACACTATGATGGATGTCATTAGCTTTATCTGAAGATGACACGGAAATATGGGAGTGAGAAAAACAAGATTGATTAATAAGATCCCGACTAGACTATTAATGTGTCATCATCGTCGTCCCAGCTACTTCGGATTTAATTATGAAAATGGCGAGCATGCATAGATTCCAATTTTTAAAGGGTTTGAAAACATAGGTTCCTGAAGTGGGTTTCTTTTAGACTTCATCATGTAAACATAATATAAAAGGACATAGAGCCATAAGATATAATCATATATATAAGAACTTATTACAAACATTCGTAACCATGCATATGAGAGAATAAAGATGCATGCACATTCATTTGACTTCATGGACTAGACTAGAGTCTTTTCGTAACTTTACTTTCATATTTAGCGCGTGCTTAACATTCTTTACTTTTTCCTTTGAAATAGATTAATTTTGGACATGAGGCTCATTTCGTGACCGTCGTCATGTAGACTAACCAAATCAGACTAAGCCGATAATGGTTACCTCTAAGTTGGAGGGTCCTCCATGTCACCTTTTCCTCCCCCATAAAGGTTCCTTGAGTCTTTATGGATTACTGTCTCTCACTTCCCTTAAAAAGTGATCAAAGGGTCATATCCCATTCTTTTCTTTTGTTATGACCACATCTTACATGCATTATGTCATTAACAAGATACATGCAAACATGCGATAGTATGACTAAATTCATAATTTTGATAGAAATCTGATAGCATGACAGCTAGACTGGAGCTTCCCCAAAATGCCAATCATGAAATTCCAACTAACAATCAACTATATCCATTCTCATAGCATCATATCAATCATTCAATCATGAGACAACGCTCAATCAACTTGTCATATATCATGCCAAATGGCATCATACCTTCATACCCTAAAGAGTGTTTATAGTTGTGTTATTCTTTATGAAAGTTGACACTTTTAATTATTTTAAAACCATCAAGTCTCAACTTTATAATTTAAAGTTGTCTCAAAGTCTAAAAGATTCCTACTTTCTGAACTAATGATATAAAACATTAGCTTTGGAGTTAGAAAGTCTTGATCTTTATAAAAGTTAACACTTTTTTGACTCAAAAGTGACATTCTTGCTTAAAGCTTAAAGCTTTACTCAATATATTTATCTCAAGGTTCCACCTTACAAGACTACAAGACTAAAGTGCAAGCCTACAACTTTATGACTTAAAGTTAACTTCTTGATTAAAGCTTAAAACTTTATGAAAGGGTTTGCATCTAAGAATCAGTCTTTAAAACATAAAGTGACAAGATATCATTTCTATAACTTAAAAAGGCTTCATATTCCAAAAAACTTAGACTTTTACATATATTGTTGTCTTCAAGACAAGACAAAATGGAACTTTAAAGAAGCACATAACTTGCACCACCTTTAAGGTTGCAAGTAACAAACTTTTTGAAATTTCATGCATCAAGAATGTGTTTAGTCTTGTCAAATCAAGTGAATTCATAAAGGTGACAACTTTTCCATCCATAAGCATCATCATAAGAAGACAGACAACTTTCAACCCAAATACTACAAAAAACACCAAGATCTCATGCATTAAGAAAGGAAAATGGAAACTTTAAAGCACTTAAAGAAAGGAACTTTGCAAAAACTCAAGAACACTCATAAACAAGAACATAAACATATTTTACCAAAAATAGAAACTTTTAATCATGAAGAGCATGAATGATTTTCTCAAGCTTTCGCTTGAAGATCTTGGTCATGAGAGGAACCAAGCTTCAAGCTTTCTTAAGTAAACAAAATAAAAGAGTGAAGATCACTCCTAGCGTGAAGATGGCGTGATCTTGGAGGTGAAAAATGAAGAAGATGCTGGCTCCTCAAGGTGGTGAATGTGGTAGCTTTGGATGGACAAGAAGAAAGCTCTTGAGTTCTCTTGAAAATGAGTCTTGTAGTGTTTAGATCTTGTCTCCAAAGACCAAAAGATGTGATCTTTGAAGGGCTTAGTGAGGAAGGTTTGATTATGGAGATGGAGAATGATGAAGAAGATAAAGAAGAAAAAGAGGAAATGTAGAGAGAAGTTGGAAAGTTTGAGAACTTTAGAGAAAGAATGAGAAGTTGAAAATGACGTGAATGTGTGTGTGTGTGTGTGTGCATGAAGTGGCCGTAAGGTATAAGGGGTAGGGAGAGATATTTTTGTGTTATTTTGTGTTAATTAGTGATTAGGGAGACAAAGTAGATGATAGGAAGACAAAACATGGTGAAACTCTTACATAAAGCACTCTTGCCAAATGCTTTACGCTTTTATGACATCACTTTTTATTTTATTGTCTAGTTGACTAAATTTGAATTTAATGATGTGATTAAGTGCTCTTGCAACTTAATTAACATGATTAAGTAAGGATTAGTGATTAACACAAACGAACATGATTTACAAAAATTAATCTTGCGATTAAGCTTAATTATCCTTAGTTAAACTCCATTAAGCTCATTAAGGGTGATTATTGCTTAATTAAGCTATTAAGGCTTTGACTTGCTTAATTAGAGATTATCTAATCTCGATTAAGCATTCTCTTGACTTTTCTCATCAGAATTAACTCATAAACACTTCGTTAATCCCTTAATTAAGCTTAATCTCATAATTTCTCATTAAATGCCTAATTACTCAGGGTTACTGAGGTAATTTAGCACAACAATAAATTGAGGATGTTATATTTAGCAATATAATTGATTTGATGCTCCATTTGATGGATCTTTATCCTCTACAATCGATAGGAAGCTCAACCCTAAAGGTAGGCTTTGATGCCAATTGTGGATTGGAGTAACATGAGAAGGGGGGTTGAATCATGCTTCAAATGAAATTTTTAACCTGAAAACTTTTGCAAAATAACTTTATCAAGTTTGAGACTTGAAATGCAGAAGCGATGGAGTTAGAAATAAAAATAGTATTACAATCAGAAAGATTGTTCTAGCATAATGATATTTAGCACAGAGATTTTATTACTTGGTGAAGTAAATCAATGAAAAGTAGAAGGGATAGAAAGATCACATAGTAAGGTTTTATAATGGTTTGGCCAACCAATTGCCTATATCCAGTCCCCAACACTTCGTTGAGATTTTTATATAATGAGTATTCTTTGTCCAAGCCTCTTCAAACTTTTATAGCAGAGTAGTGTTTGTCAAGTCTTTCCAAGCTTTACAATGAGTAGTATTTACTAAGCCTCTCCAAGCTAAACTCAGTAGTGTTTGATCTTAGCTTCTCCAAGTTCACAATGACCACTAATCGGTCTGGTTACAATGTTTAGGATTTTGAGTTTGTGTTTGAGCATTCACACTAAATCTCTCAACAAAATATATTCAATGAAATACAATGTGTGTGACTTCACTAAATTCTCAACGTGGAAATGTTATCTATTACAAATCAACAAAGAAGATTTTTCAAACAAGTTATAATGAGTAACCTTCTGATAGTTTAGAAGGTTAAGAAGGTTAGAAGAAGAAAGCTTTGAGAGCATAGAAATATTCAAAATAGTCTAACCAATTCTTCTTTTAGTTCCAGCTTTATATAGACTCCAAAATATAACCGTTGAAGCTTGCAAATCTTGAGTCTTATACTTTCTTAATCCACTAGTCCAAGATTGGATAGAGAAGAAGTTGTTTCCATTATCAGCTTTTGAAAATAACGCAGAAGAAGAAAAAGGATGCTAGATAGATCTATCCACTAGTTGTAAAGAAACCATAGTAGGCTTTACCTCTCTAACTCCAAGCTTCCTAGAAATAGATAAAGGCATCAAATTAACACTGGCACCAAGATCACAAAGAGTTTTATTAAAATAAATGTCATTGATAACACATTGAATAGTAAATCTCCCTAGATCTTTTAATTTAGGAGGCAATTTATTTTGTAAAATTGCACTACACTACTCTGTGAGCATCATGGTCTCATCATACTTCAGCTTCTTGCAAGAGAGAATGTCCTTTATAAATCTTGCATAGCTTAGCAGTTGTTCAAAGCTTCAAGAAAGGGAATGTTGATATATAGCTTCTTAAACACTTCAAAGATCTTGGAGTATTGCTTTTCCTACTGTTCCTTCTTCTGCTACTTCACCCTCTGTGGATATGGAATGAAAGGGTCATAAGTAAGAGGTTCCATATATATTGAACCTATCTTTTCTTCTGTGACATCCTTATTTCGCTGCATAGGGATCTTATACTTCTTCCCCTTTTGTGTCTGTACCTCATTCTTATTAGGTGATGTAGCTTTAGACTGTTCTAGTGCTATTAGCTCTTTTCCACTCCTCAGGGTGATTACCTTCACTTGCTCTTAGGATGTGCAATAGCATTGCTCCGCAAGGAACCCTATGGTCTCTCAATAAGTTGTTGGGATATCTGCCCCAATTGATTCTCTATGTTCGTAGTGGAAGCCTCTTGATTCTTGAACTGAGCATCATATTACTTGAATTTTGCCTCAGTCTTGTCCAAAAAATTGGAGTGGGTCTACAAGAATTGTTGGAACATGTCTTCTAGGTTGGGCTTTTTTTCTTGAGCTAGTGGGTTATATGAGTGTTTGGGGTGCACCCTAGTTCCCATAGTACTGACTAGGGTTGGTGTGATCTCTGTACTTCGGAGCATAGGTATTAGAGTGGAAATTATGTCTTTGAGCATCCATATAGTTAACTTGTTCTGCAGGGTAAAGGCTTGCAGTGCATTCTCCATTAGGATGGTTACCTTAACAAAAGTCACATCTTATGACTTGGGTAGAAGGTGTAACACCCTAATAAATCCATATTATGCTTAGGTCGTATTACTACATTTTATTAGTTGTTACTTATGCTCGCGGTAAATTAAGTTACGTAGAAAATATGGTAAATTTTTTTTTAATGCGTTGTTGCTTTGCAACATTTTGGAAAGTAAAGCCTTGAGTGAGAAGATAGATAAAGAAAGAGCATGTCGCATATAATACATACCCCAATATCATAAAACACGAGAAAGGTGAATAAATAATAATTCACAAATACATTGCATTACATAGCTAATCATTTCATCCATATGGGTCCATAATATATGTATATATATATCGAAGAAGTTCATGGTCGTGCCATGACCCAAATACTGGATACTAAATATAAACTTAAAATGACATAGTTCGTTGCAAAAAGGAATATATAAAGTTGCAGAGTGACGCTGGCTATAAGTCCAAAATAGCATCATCTGGCATCCTCCATCATACATCCACTCACAGTGTGGGGGATCCATGCTCCACTCCATTGGATGCGCCATCAGATTCTAGTGACGATATAGAAAAATAACTACAGCGAGAAATTTTCTCAGTGGGACTCAAACCCGACACTAAAGTGTCATCGTCATCGTCCCAACCACTTCGGTTTTATAAATGAAAATAGTGAGTATTCATAAGGTCCAATTCTTAGGTTTTTGACAACATAAATATCCGAAGTGAATTCAATTTTAAGTATGTATTCTCATTATAATAACAACATCATGGTATACATAAGAGCTTATATAATAATTCGTATCACACATAAACATCTTGAGAGTTTCATTCTTTACTTGGGTCGAACCGAAGTCCCTTTCTTTTCTTGACTTTATCTTAAGTCTTTTTCACCTACTAAACATAAGTGGTAATGAGCTCATATTGTGGCCATCGCCACCATAACTTTTTGGTACTTACACTAGCTGGGTCAAGCCATGCCTCATGTAAGCCCTATCCCCTATACTCACACTAGCTAGGTCTATTCCATGCCTCATGTGAGTTGTAGGTGGAAGGGGAGTTATTTTGGGTCACCTTCCCTTTTGAAGGATCACACCCTTAGTTCAATCTCTTCTTATTAAGGCTTATGATGCAAAATTATTCTAAGTACACAACTTTTGCGGAATTTCGGCAGCATAATGGCTGAATTGAAGCTTCCCAAAATTTTGCCAAGCAGAGAATCCAATATCACATATCATTATGTATCATATTATCATCATATCGTATTCATATCATCATCATTCATTATCATATCATCATCATCCTTATCATCCTCATATCATTATCATCATATTGACATATAGAGGCATACATAACACACAAAATCTTATGAGCTTAGCTTAGTAAATTTGGTGCAAGCTTTTAATTTGATTGCTTTTTGTCTCAATTCTTTTATTAGGCATAGGGCCAATTTTATCTATTATCTTTTTAAAGCTTTTGAAGTTGAATTATGAAGTTTTCCAATATCTTAATTTGAGGGTCTTAATGTCTTCAATGCTTATTTCTCATTAACCTTTAAAACTTAACCATAACTAGTTTTACTTTTACAATAGGGCAGTAACTTCAAAAATTCATCATAATTTCATCTTTTACTCTTTTGAATTGAATTTTGGTATTTCTCTGAGTCTATTTTTAAACAAAACAAACCCCACTCAAAAATTCATTTTGTAACTTGAGATATGCACGTTTTAATCTGACTGTTCAACTTTTAAGTTTATTTTCAATATAGTGATTTGTAAACTTTACTGCGAGTTTCTCACAAGGAATCTGACAATTAAGGGGATGTTTCTCTATGTCTTATCTTTCTAACAAACTTGGTCCCATTGAAAAATGTTTTATATAGCTCAAGTTATTAGGATTTTATTACATACTACCTGAACAAAAACACATCTGGGGATAGCACACTTTGAAAATTCATACCTCTCTCGTTTTAAGGCCAAAGTTTACGTATTTTATATGTTTAAAAAGCTATATGAGTCTATTTTCATTTAAAATTAGTTTCATTTCATTTCATTTCAATAGTTTTGGTTTCAATGAGTTTTCTTGTAAAAACATTAAGTCTTTTCCTCAAGTGACCACTTTTCTCTTCTAAACCACTTTTATACTTTGAGATCTTGATGAAAAATCAATATTTTGAGTTCTAAAAAGTTGAGTTCAACATAAAACAAAATACACAACCAAAGTCATTTTTCCAAGAGAAGAGCAACAATCACAAGCACCTTCTTGAAATAAGAGTGTGACCATGAGGCCTCTAGAGCAAGTTCTAAAACCACCTAGTTATGGAGAGTTTAGGAGTTCTAGAGCTTGAAAGAATAGAAGAAAGAGGGGTTAAAGTCACTATCACAAAGATTGTCTTGAAATCTTGAAGGGAAAGAAAGGTGTTGGAGATGGCCTCCTTCTTCTTGAGATTGATAATGGGGCTAAGTGAGTGTTTGTTATGCTTCCTCAAGAACCAAAGCGGGTGGTCCTTGAAAAGCTTATGAGGGTGGTAAAAGGTAAGAGAGTTGGATAGGATATGAAAGTGGGAAGAAGAACAAGAGGAATTGGAAGAGTAAAAGAGTTAGAATGAGGCTTAGAGAGAAGTGAGAGCTTTTGCTTTGAAGTGAGAGGATGAAAATCACAAATGGGAGAGTAAGGGGCTGATGGGTTTTTGCTCCTCCAACAAGCAAGGGGAAGTAGGTGAGTTTAGCTTCTTTTTTAAGCAAAAAGGCTAAGAATCTTGGGGTAAAAGGGTGGGCCTGATAGGTTTGTGTTTTCTTAAGGGGTTAAAAGGAAGGCACTACTCTTGGGATTTACTTGATGGGGTAAGATTTACCCATGTTGCATGATCCAAGTGATGGATTGCCTTTCTCTTAATCTTACTTAAAGTGATGCTACTAACACAAGCCTAGATCCAAGGGTGCAAGATTTAGGAGACAAATGGAGCGTTGGGTCTTGGCCGAAATTTGGTGCAACAATTAGGAGAAAATTTTTTAATTTTCAAAACTATTAGAATTATCTAAATTGTTAATTAATTTGATTAGTTTAATTGCTCATTAGTCAATTTTGGTTAATTACACTTTTAAGACATTTTTCCTCTAAAAGAATTGCTCTTATGAATTATGTAATTAGGGTGTAAGAATTAATCTATCTTAATTTATTAAGGTAAAACAATTGATTTGTACTTAATTATATCAGCTTAATTATATTTCCAATTATGGATTAATGAGGTTCGAATAATTAGGATTTAATTAAAACTTTAGTGCATTATAATTCAATTATTGACTTGACTCAATTTACTAAGCTCTTACTCATCAAGATTAGTCGATTAGTTCTCAATTAATCATTAACCTCCCTGATTAGTTAGGATCACTGAACTAATTAGCTTAGACAAAATTAGGGATGTTAAAGAAAGAGCATTGCTAATTAGTCCCAGCTGCTTTTGGATAACAACATTCTGTATAGATAGTGCCTGAATCTATGCAAAGATAGCAGTAGCAGTGATGAGAATTCAACCAAGGCCAACAATGTTCAAGATTAATTACAAGGCATGGATGGCCCAATAACCAGAGCTAGAGCAAAAAGGCTAAAAGAACCTTTGCAAGGCCTAGTCATGGAAGCAAAGACCAAGAGCAATCCAATTGAGCATGAGCTTCCAAAATGGACCAATCTTATTCAGCTTGAAGAATAGCCAAGTCCAACATGAAGAAGTCACTTGAAGACCCAAGATGAAGCCCAATTCAAGTGATCAAGTTGCAAATAGATTGGGCTGGAATAATTAGTTTTAATAAGGTGTAATTTTGTCTTATTTTCTTGTAGTTTTCGTGCACCTTTTAATGTCTCCAATTTCAGAACATTTCAGTTGTTTTCAAAGTCAGTTTCAAGTATTTTAAGAGTTCCTAGGCAATTATGATAGATAGTGGGTAAGTTACTTGTGTTTTCAATGTTAGTGGGACTTTAATGCTTAGTGGAATGTGTAGAGGCTGCAACTCAATGTTTATGCAGTCCACTTAAGATTACAAATAGGAACTCAATGTAAAAACACAAGACAGATTATGAATAGACTTCTTTTGAGTTTTCTCCCAATTGTGAGAACTTCCCTTTTGTTCTTAGGCAAAGAACTATAGATCTTATCAAGGCAACTTGTGGTGATCAAAATAAGACTTATCACTCACTTTCTCATCTTCTCTTGAGTGTGGCATCTATATCCATTTTTGATTAAAAACAAACAAAACTCAAACACAACCCTAAACTTCCACCCTGAAAGTGCAAGGCGATCTAGGTTTGTGCTAGTTGTTGATTCAAAACCATTCAACTCAATCAAAGCTAAATCATATCATTTGGTATCTAGAGCTTTGGCTCCTTGATTTTCAGGTGTGTGTTTTTTCTTTATCAATTCAAAACAAAAAAAAAATGTTTCGAATTTTGTTCTTGTTTATCTTTGTCGATCTCTCATCCATGGTATTTCATTAGCATCTTTTCAATCTCCATCTCTATTTGTCACCAATTTCTGTTCTCTTACTAATTTTGTGTCCTAAACTCCAAAAAAGAAAAAAACAAAAATCCTGGGTAAAATAAAAAAAAAGGAAGAAGAAGGATTTGTAAATTAAAAGGACTCAATATTCTTTCTTTGTGAAATTTGAGTTCAAAGATATTCCTTTCATTCCTCTTGATTTTTGTTGAATTTCTTTTCTATCTGTTTATGTCTCTTGTTCCATTGATATTTTCTTGTTGGTTTGTTGGCCACTTGATTGTCTACTGGCTATCTTGAGAAAAATCATTGCTAAGGTTCTTTTCTTAAGAGCTCATAAGAGGAAGTTTGAGTGGAAAAAGGCTAGAGAGAACATTCTAGTCAAAAGCCGATTTTGAGTGACATACATGAGTGTGAGTGTCATATTTCAAGAGTGTAAACACATTGTGAGGTTTGTGAGGTCCTATATTTTTCAGTTTCGATTAGTTAACATGGCAAGAGACGAAAATTCATCACAAGATGGAGGATTATCTACTTTACAGAGGCAAGCATTGACTGGCCATCTAGAATGGCTATTCAATACAAAATTTGAAGAGCTCCATGAGAGGATGGATAGGATGGAAAACCATGCACCTCATAGTCAACATGCTTCTCAAGATGAAACAAATTACTAATCTGAAGAGGAAGAGACAAGTGGTCAAAACACAAGGAGAAGAAGGATCGTTAGGCACAATAGGAGAAGAAGAAATTCTGGTGATGAACTTAGAAGGATTAACATCAAAATTCCTCCTTTTCAAGGGAAGCCTGATCCATAAGTCTATTTGGAGTGGGTAATCAGAGTGGAGCAAATATTCTCTTGTGACATATATTCTGAAGGTAATAAGGTTAAGCTTGTTGCCCTTGAATTTACTAATTATGCTCTAATTTGGTGGGATTAATGATAGAAAGATAGAGCTAGGAATGGAGAGCAACCGGTTCGGACATTGGCTGAGATGAAAGCAATCATGAGAAAGAGATTTGTGCCTTCATATTTCCATAGGGAACTCCACAACAAGTTGCAGAGCCTTACTCAAGGTTCTAAGAGTGTGGATGACTATCACAAGGAGATGGAGATAGCCATGATTCAAGGTAACGTTGTGGTGGATCAAGAAGCAACCATGGCTCAGTTTCTCAATGGCCTTAACCGAGACATAGCTAATGCTATGGAGATGTATCAGTAACATCCCCACTTTAGTAAACGCAAAGTAATGGAAACTTTGAATTATTTTTTTTAGGCAGTGTGAGAATTTCTCAAGCAGTGCTATACCATGACGATCCTCACACTTGCAATTATGGGTAGTGTAACACTACCGTTAAACATATAGCACTGTCATATGCTAAAAATTAGGAAATGACAAAAGTGCTCCTGTCAACTTTTGTTAATTACAATCTTGCCCAAAAGTTTTAGAAAGTGTATTTTAGTCCCAAGTGGATATTTTCACAATAACCCTAGACCTTTTCATAAAATGATATTTATGCCCCCACATCGGTAGAATTAGCAGAATGGAGTTTTAAACGAAGCAGAATCACGTGGTGAATCCGTAAAAGTTTAAATCTCTACCAATTGGGCCATGGAGGCAGTTTGGTGTGAAGTGACTTGGGGTGTCGCTGGACTTGCTCAAAATTATGAAAATGCCATTAGTTACAGAAAATATGAAACAAAAAGGCTCCGAATTTACGAAAATGTCTAATTTATGTCGTTATTTCGCTTATTCGATTTCAATACTTTAGTAAGAGCAATTAGAAGTTGATTAAATATTAATTAAGAGTTAATTAGATATTAGTTAGAGAGATTTGGCTTAAGATAAATTAAAATAAACATGTAGATATCTTACAAAACTATTAACTAATGTTTTATCGGTTTGGAGGAAATCGGTAAATATTCGGTATTCTAAACTGCCAGAGCCGAATCAGTAGAATTTTACACTGATAATCTTTGGTTGAAGGGCTGAAATTTGGCCACCTCCACCACCATAGATGGTGCCATATAGTAGCCATATGATGGGGAAATTTGGCCAAATCATGACCATTAAAGCCAAATATCTAAAGCCATCCTTATCTATGTCATAAAGCTTAGAAAAATCTCACCCATCTCCTTTTAATTTGTGCCCTCCACCATGCTTCAGCCTCCTTCCATTTCTTCTTCTTCTTCTTCCTTTCTTTCCTTACCTCCATGACCAAGAACTTCAAGCTCAAGATTGGAAGCCCTATTGACCTCAAATCCTCTTGCTCCTTTTATGAAAATTGATTCTCACCTCCTTCTCTACAAAACCCCTCTAACAATTTCATGATTAAGCATCAAATAAAGCCTCCCCACATTCATATGAGCTATTGCCATGATGAAGGAAGAAGGCCAGGAGTTGGTTCTTGGCCCCCTTGCCTCCATAACTTCAAGGATTTCAAGGTAAGTAGCTCAAATCCTTAGTTATTTGGTGTATCATGTGATTATGTGGTTGCTATGTTCTTCTTATACCATACTTGTATGAGGATGTTTTGATGCTCTTCTATTGTTTTGAAGTGAGAAAACTTGGTTTAAGTTGAGGAATCTATCAAAAACTCAAAAAGGAGCTAAGCAGAATCTGTTTTTGTGAGAAAACCCTACAACATCCGTACTGACAGAGTGTACGGCCTCGCCTATAGCCACAGAAAGTGGATGAATCTATTTTTATATGAAACTAGACCTTCAAGGCTTTTCATACATATATAATATAAGGCCATTCGATTAGTAGAGGTAGATATGAATTTTTGAAATTTAACCTAGAAATTAGGACCCTCATCCGGATAGTATGAGTTGAGAAGGGTGTAACTCATCCTATGCAACTCTAAATTGACTGAAACCAACCTGGTTAGAAAGCTTACACATAGTAAAATATGCCATAAAAAGTTTTGAATTAGATGAGGTCCCATTTGTTCCTAGTGAATCGAGAAAATTGCCCTATGTCCAATCCGAGATAGAACAAGGTAGTCCAGTAAGGTCAAGTTTCGGAGATTATATCTCAAATTATACGAAACTTCTTTTATTTGAAAGCTTGTTCTGTTAGCTTTACATGGATATAAGTTTCGGATAATTTTACCTAGATTTCTATTTTTAGTGAATTTTCTGGTTAGAACTAGGATAAGTTTGGGGCAGGGCACAAATAACTTAAGTTTATGTCGGAAGTCGGGAATTAGCAGAGAGCTAAATCGAGTATACTCAAGGTTGAACTCGAAAGAACATACTTAGAGTTGAACTCGGAAGTGCATACTTAATGTTGAATTCAGAAATCACATAGCACATAAATTACCTTAGAATCTAGAGTCAAGGACGAGAACACAGAACTTAAGATACTTAAACCTGGAAGTCGAGGATCATAACCCCAGAAGTCAGAAATCAAGACATACATTTAAAACCCCAGGAGTTGAAGCTAATATCGGAACTCGGGAGTAGATCCTGAGCTCAAAATCGAGAACCTCAGTAAAAGTTGAAAGGCTTACGAGACGGCTTAAGGCTTAAGACTATAAGACTTGCACCTATTGACATTGTTACATTCTTGCTATGACTATAATGTTATATATTGAGCTTGATGAATGATCCTTTGAATATGTGTATAATTGCCGATCCATATTGAATTACAAGTTTGAAAAATTGTACTGGTTGTCTGGCACTATTCATGGGGAAGCGGACTCGATCCGTTATGCTACCGAATTTTCGGTAGGAATTTATGAGAACTTATGCTATGGGTGATTATGCTTTGAATATATTTACATTTACATGTCATGTTCACGTACATCCTGCATGCAAGCATAATTAGAACCTGATAAGATATGGAAGGGAAAGGGTAATAAGAACTTGCAAGAAGGATGTACCAAGCTATCACATGAGGCATGGCATAGACCCAGCTAATGTAGGCTAGAGCGGTACTGTCTAAGACTTGGGCTAGCCCTTGACCAGATTTAAGGGGAATAGACCGGTGTGAGGGTCGGGGAAAGTAAACCCGTCACTCATGTATAGGTACGAGCTCGGACCTGAAAAGTAGGCTATTACCCACAGGTGAGAGAGGCCATTCACCTCCGGGGGACCAAGTGCACTTGCATACAGACAAGTACAAGCATCTTTATGTATATCTTCAATTATCCCAAAAAGTCATAATGCTTTTATGATTCTTGTTGAAGCATATTATACTATTCGTATTTCTATGTCTGTCATATGAAATGGCAAGTGGCTGTTAAAATATATCCCACTTCGAGTAAGGTGTTTTCAACTTAAAATTGAACCAATATTTGTTTATATGTGCTCATATTTTCATAATAAACCGAAGCGGCTGGAATGTTTATGATGACGCTGTAAGATTGGTTTGAGTTTACCTACTGAGAACCTTAGGTTCTCACTGCTTGCTTGTATGTTTTTCTTTTTCGTAAACATTCCAATACCCAAGTTAGAAATCAAGTGCGAAGACGAACACTGGGCCTTTCATTAAGCAAGGATCGGGCATAAACCAGACGAAGAAACTATTGAAGCTAGCTAACAACTAGTCGGATGTAAACGCTGTGTACTATGTCAATTACAATTTCTTTGAAAGTGTAATTATTTTATTCTCTATGTATTAAAGATTATTAGTTAGCAACAAAGTGAGTAGTTGAAGGGCCATGTATTATATTTTCATATTTTAAAGATTTCTTAGCACAGTGACAACCTTTTAATATAACTCTATAACTTGAGCATGGCTTATATAATAAAGGGTGTTACATTTATTGGTATCAGAGCAGTTCATCCTGTATAGGCCTGTGGATGGACTGATTATGCTTCTAGTGCATACTTTGAGAATCTATATGCACCATGCTTTAGGCCCTTGCATGAAGGTGGCATAGAAATATTATGCATGGTGGCCTTGTTGTGAGTGTTGTGGAATACCTATTGCACTTGACTGAATGTTGAGCTTGATCACCTCAATATAAGGTTTTGTGTAAACAGAAGCCTGAAACACCCAGCAGGCTTATTAGGGACCTTTTATACATAAATATTAGAGATAAAACTCCTAGAAAGTAGTGATGGCATAAAGGGGTGGACAATTGAGCAAGTTAAGGAGTGCAGAGAATTGAGGATTCAATCAAGGGAAATGTGTCGGATGGTTGCTATAGACATAGTAAACCTAGTTATACCGAAAAAGGTTCTTTGTGAAGTGTTGCCGGGTAGCCGAAGATTTTCCATCATCAAGGGTAGGATCATAGTTGGAGACGAGTTGAGTAAGAATCTTCTTCACCCTGATGGGGCTTGTTTCCAGCTTCATTGCGATTATCTAATCCAAACTATCTTCTCTAGCTTGAATCTAGGGGATTCTTCTACCTGGTCTTGTAACTTTAATACTCGACAAGAGTAGGGTGATTACCCGCTGATAAGGTTATCCTATGTGGTATGGATAGTGTCCTTATTTTCTTCATAAACAAGATTACCCCGGAGGTACCTCGCCAACAAATTCAGTTAATGGTTTTTATTTTGGATTGTGATAATACCATATTATAAAGACTTGATCCTTCATTAAGAAACTTGTAAAGTGGAATGAAGCAGAGGATCAATGAAAGAAGTTAAGGGCAGAAGCTTTGGTTAGGTGCATTGGAAACCTTCTTAAGTCCCCGTCCAAATAATAGAGTGGCGTCTCCCTCAAGGGTACAGGGAACTAACCTTGTAGCAATAGCAAATTGGAAGAGTACTAAGTGGAATGTTAGCTTCAAAAGGGAAACAGTTGGGCAAACTGTAAAGAAGCCCATCTAACTTACATTGAATCAAGATGGAGATACGGCTATACACGGTATGAAAAGCAGATGAAATTATAAGTGTAATAAGAGAAAGAGACAATATATTTCCTATAAACCTGAAGTAAAAACACTTTCAGACTAGAGGTGGCATGTGAATCAAGTGTAATTTTCCTACCTTTCAGGGATAAAGGAAATGTTAGAAAATTTAGTCATGTTCAAATTCTATCAACCTCAGCCACCACAGAAACTGAATGATGGAATCATCTTCAACATGTTATTAGTAGAGGAATGAGGCTATCCAAAGAAGAAAGCCAAAGTCGAACAATCGCCTTTAGGTACCATTATATATGCCATGGGGGGAATAACTCGATAAGGAGTGTATTCGGATTCAGGCAAGAGTAATGAAGATTTAAAGTAAGCAACTACTCCCGATAGACTAAGGGAACAACAGCAAGGTAGGTTCTAACAAATGAAAATAGAAAAGTTTCTGCAGTAACAATAGAACACAGTAAGAATGAGGTAGGAAAAGAGGAAGTTTGGATTTCTGGCTAGCCCACTAAAGAGAGAAGAACTACCTAGTATGAGATTACGGTGCAGACAAAATTGTGTATGAAATACCAAGTAGGATTGCCTCAGCACCGGTCATAAGTGCAACAGACCTAATGCACCCTAAGCGAGACCGTGTGATGCACCAATATAAGATCAAATAGGATTTGGAAACGTGCCCTACGAGGGGCAAGGTTACAATGTCGGAATTAGAGGCAGTCAGAAGATTTGCTATAACTTGGGCCAAATTAAATGCGATCATTACTAATACATTAGGTTCCATCAGAGTTCTGTAGTTAAGGTGCTCAGATGAGAGTAATATTATGATAGGTGACCTTCTGGGAAGTCCTCATATCGTAACTTCAATAGGGAAGCAAGACCATCATTCCTATCTCTCACAGCAAATGGATTACATCGTAGGAGCAAGATATTATGAAGAATAACTAGAAGATTTAGCAGTTAAGGTACCTACAAAAATGATAGATGGACATCAACGCAATAATCGAGGAATCTCTATGCTAACCAATTGAAGAAAGTAGAAAAGTAGCAGGAACTTCTGCTGTCCCACAATCCTTTTCTTATGTGGAACTGATCATATTTTGAGGGAGCAAGTATCGCAACAATTATTGAGAAGTTCAACAAGAACGACACGAGATCCGATTAGCAAATAATGAGAAATGGAGTAAAATCCGCAAAAGAAGGAGAGATTTCGAAGCAAGGTCCATAGATATATTTAGAAGGAAGCTTTAGCATTACACCTAAAACCTAACAGAAGGGGATTCATCACTGATCGAAGAAGATCAGGTAGGTGAGAGTTTGGATATGGCCTGGTCAATTTCTCGAAAAACTTCAGCGAAGCTATTATGACCACTATTTGTCAAAGTTGATCGCTGCTGTAGCTGATAGTTTTTGTAATGGCATGAACTTCTTCAGTTGGTATTTGGGACCCAAGGCACAAGTATTAACAAGTTTACCAGAGAACATAGCACACAAGTAGTCAGACACATGACAAGGAGGATAAGGAATTTACTCGATGAATTTGATAATGGATCAGAACGTCAGCGAAACAAAGTATATTTTGGTACCCATATAATCCACGATAACTCTTTGCTTAGATACTAGAAAGTCATCTTGTAAGACAATATGGTAAGGAAACTCTGCAGCTTCAATGAAAGAATCTGACTTTTAACCTTGGTTTTCACATTAAACTGCTTGTATCTCAAGAACCAGGAATCAAGGAGGATATCAGACTAATAGGAAGAGTCATGAGTCGTAGAACTTAATCCATATAGTAAGAGTGACCTGAAATTTTCCTACAGGCATTAAGCACGAGGCAAATTTTACTAAGAAAAATGAGTTTTAAGATAAAGTTCCTAGTTATAATTTTGAGAAAAGGCCTAAGCCTATGTTTCTAAAGAACTATCTCGGAGGCGAATTTATTATTGAACTAAGGGTAGCTGAGCGAATAAAAATATTGGAAGAGAATATACGAACCTCCTTGACATAGGCATTATCATTACTACATATTGACATCAATTACTATGATAACTGCTAATCTTTGTAATTGCAAATCTTCATGAGTTGAATATCTAGGGTCTCATGTACAAGTGGCAGAAGAGTTAGCAGCTACCACAAAGTAGGAGTAGCGGAATATAGAGCAAGGGAGATGAGTAAGAATCTCCAATAAACTGAACAATGATTCAAAGCATCATAGGGATAAGGTAAGCTCGGACACCAACATAACCCTTATGGATCCTTTCTACGTATTAAGACATTACCTCATAGCTATCGGCAAGTAATCTCAAGACAAGATGCCAACTCAAAAAGAGGAATATCTCTATAAGTTAAAAAGAATTTTTTTTTCCTTAACCCTTCTTAATCCTAGAATTTTGAGGACAAAATTCTTTTAAGAATGGTAGAATGTAACATCCCCACTTTAGTAATGGAACATAATGGAAACTTTGAATTATTTCCCTTAGGTAGTGTGAGAATTTCTCAAGCAGTGCTATGCCATGATGATCCTCACATTTGGAATTATAGGGTAGTGTAACACTGCCGTTAAACATATGGCACTGCCGTATGCTAAAAATTAGAAAATGACAAAAGTGCTCCTGTCAACTTTTGTTAATTACAATCTTGCCCAAAAGTTTTAGAAATTGAATTTTAATCCCAAGTGGATATTTCCACAATAACCCTAGACCTTTTCATAAAATGACTTTTATGTCCCCACATCGGTAGAATTAGCAGAATGGGGTTTTAAATGATGCAGAATCACGTGGTGAATCCGTAAAAGTTTAAATCCTTACCGATTGGGCCATGGAGGCAGTCTGGTGTGAAGTGACTTTGGGTGTCCCTGGACTTGCTCAAAATTACGAAAATGCCATTAGTTACAGAAAATAGGAAACAAAAAGGCTCCGAATTTATGAAAATGTCTAATTTATGCCGTTATTTCGCTTTTTCAATAGTTAAGTAAGAGCAATTAGAAGTTAATTAAATATTAATTAAGAGTTAATTAGATATTAGTTAGAGAGATTAGGTTTAAGATAAACTAAAATAAACATGTAGATATTTTACAAAACTATTAAGTAATGTTTTACCGGTTTGGAGGAAATGGGTATATATTCGGTGTTCTAAACTGCCAGAGCCGAATTAGTAGAATTTTGCACTGATAATCTTTGGTTGAAGGGCTGAAATTCAGCCACCTCCACCACCATAGATGGCGCCATATGGCAGCCATATGATGGGGAAATTTGGCCAAATCATGACCATTAAAGCCAAATATCTAAAGCCATCCTTATCTATGTCATAAAGCTTAGAAAAATCTCACCCATCTCCTTTTAATTTGCACCCTCCACCATGCTTCAGCCTCCTTCCATTTCTTCTTCTTCTTCTTCTTCCTTTCTTTCCTTACCTCCATGACTAAGAACTTCAAGCTCAAGATTGGAAGCCCTCTTGATCTCAAATCCTCTTGCTCCTTTTATGAAAATTGATCCTCACCTCCTTTTCTACAAAACCCCTCTAACAATCTCATGATTAAGCATCAAATAGAGTCTCCCCACATTCATGTGAGCTGCTGCCATGATGAAGGAAGAACGCTAGGAGTTGGTTCTTGGCCTCCTTGCCTCCATAGCTTCAAGGATTTCAAGGTAGGTAGCTCAAATCCTTAGTTGTTTGGTGTATCATGTGATTATGTGGCTGCTATGCTCTTGTTATGCCATACTTGTATGAGAATGTTTTGATGCTCTTCTATTGTTTTGAAGTGAGAAAACTTGGTTTCAGTTGAGGAATCTATCAAAAACTCAAAAAGGTGCTAAGCAGAATTTGTTTTTGTGAGAAAACCCTACGGCATCTATGGTGGCGGAGTATACGGCCCTGCCTACAGCCATAGAAAGTGGATGAATCTATTTTTATATGAAACTAGATATTTAGGACTTTTCATACATATATAATATAAGGCCATTGGATCAGTATAGAGGTAGCATGAATTTTTGAAATTTAACCTAGAAATCAGGACCTTCATCTAAACAGTATGAGTTGAGAAGGGTCTAACTCATCCTATACAACTCTAAATTGAGTGAAACCAACCTTGTTAAAAAGCTTACACATAGTAAAATATGCCATAAAAAGTTCTGAGTTAGATGAGGTCCAATTTGTTCCCAGTGAATCGAGAAAATTGCCCTATGTCGAATCTGGGATAGAACAGGGTAGTTTAGTAGGGCCAAGGTTTGGAGCTTATATCTCAAAATGTACTTGTTCAAATTATACGAAGCTTCTTTCATTTGAAAGCTTGTTCTATTAGCTTTACATGGATAAGTTTCGGATAATTTTACCTAGATTTCTATTTTTAGTGAATTTTCTCTCATATGAGTGCAATTCTGGATAAAAGTAGGATAAGTCTGGGATAGGGCACAAATAACTTAAGTTTATGTCAGAAGTCGGGAATTAGCAGAGAGCTAAATTGAGTATACTCAAGGTTGAACTCGGAAGAACATACTTAGGGTTGAACTCGGAAGCGCATAGTTAATGTTGAATTCGGAAATCACATAGCACATAAATTACCTTAGAATCTAGAGTCAAGGACGAGAATGCAGAACTTAAGATACTTAAACCTGGAAGTCGAGGATCATAACCCCGGAAGTTGGAAATGAAGAAATAGATTTAAAACCCCGGGAGTTGAAGCTGATATCGGAACTCGGGAGCAGATGTTGAGCTCAAACTCGGGAACCTCTGTAAAAGTTGAAAGGCTTATTAGACAGCTTAAGGCTTAAGAATATAAGACTTGCACCTATTGACATTGTTATATTCTTGCTATGACTATAATGTTATATATTGAGCTTGATGAATGATCCTATGAATATTTGTATAATTGCTGATCCATATTGAATTACAAGTTTGAAAGATTGTACTGGTTGTCTGGCACTATTCATGGGGAAGCGGACTCGATCCATTAGGCTGCCGAATTTTTGGTAGGAATTTATGAGAACTTATGCTATGGGTGATTATGCTTTGAATATATTTACATTTACATGTCTTGTTCATGTACATCCTGCATGCAAGCATAATTAGAACCTGATAAGATATGGAAGGGAAAGGATAATAAGAACTTGCAAGAAGGACGTACCAAGCTACCACGTGAAGCATGGCATAGACCCAGCTAACGTGGGCCAGAGCGGTACTGTCTAAGACTTGGGCCAGCCCTCGATCAAATTTAAGGGGAATAGACCAGTGTGAGGGTCAGGGAAAGTAAACCCGTCACTCGTGTATAGGTAGGGGCTCGGACCTAAAAAGTAGGCTATTACCCAGGGATGAGAGAGGCCATTCACCTCTGGGGGACCAAGTGCACTTGCATACAGACAAGTACAAGCATCTTTATGTGCATCTTCAATTATCCCATAAAGTCATAATGCTTTTATGATTTTTGTTGAAGCATATTATACCATTCGTATTTCTATGTCTGTCATATGAAATGGCAAGTGGCTGTTAAAATATATCCCGCTTCGAGTAAGGTGTTTTCAACTTAAAATTGAACCACTATCTGTTTATATGTGCTTATAATTTCATAATAAACCAAAGCGGCTGGAATGTTTATGATGACACTGTAAGATTGGTTTGAGTTTACCTACTGAGAACCTTAGGTTCTCACTGCCTGCTTCTATGTTTTTCTTTTCCATAAACATTCCAGTACCCAAGTTAGAAATCAAGTGTGAAGTGGAACACTGGGCCTTTCATTAAATAAGGATCGGGCATAAACCAGACCAAGAAACTATTGAAGCTAGCTAACAACTAGTCGGATGTAAACGTTGTGTACTATGTCAGTTACAATTTTTTTGAAAGTGTAATTATTTTATTCTCTATGTGTCAAAGATTATTAGTCAGCAACAAAGTGAGTAGTTGAAGGGCCATGTATTATATTTTCATATTTTAAAGATTTCTTAGCACAGTGACAACCTTTTAATATAACTCCATGAGTCGAGCATGGCTTATATAATAAAGGGTGTTACATATCACTATGTGGAACTTCAAGAGATGGTACATCAAGCAATCAAGGTGGAGCAACATTTAAAGGGGAGAAATAGAAGAAATTCTTCTAGTTCCAATTCAAGTCCTTGGTGAAAGAACCCAAAGAAGGAGCAACCAATTGCAATTCAATCTAAAGAGGCTGAATCAAAGAAAAGTCAACCATCAACAAGCATTTCAAAGAACTGAGACATAAAGTGCTTTAAGTGTCTTGGAAAAGGTCACATTGCTTCTTAATGTCCTAACAAGAGAGCAATGATTTTAAAGGATAATGGAGAGGTAAAGGCTGAGAAGGAGTCTGATGCATCACCAGAGCATGAAAGTGAAGGTGAGGAAATTAGGCCTCATGATGGTGATTTGCTAGTTGTTGGAAGGATTTTAAATGTGCAGACCAAAGAAGAAGATGACGCACAAACGGAAAACATTTTCCATACTAAATGTCTTATTCAAGGAAAAGTATGCAGCATGATCATTGATGGAGGGAGCTGCACCAATGTGGCTAGCACAACTTTGGTGGAAAGATTGAATTTGAGCACATCGAAGCATCCTAGGCCATATAGGTTGCAATGGCTTAGTGATAATGGAGAATTGAAGGTGGACAAGCAAGTTCTAGTACCATTCACTATTGGAGATTATGTGGACGGAGTACTTTGTGATTTAGACCCCATGGATGCTGCACACATACTTCTTGGAAGATCATGGCAATTTCACTGAAAGGTGATCGATAATGGATACACCAATCGGTTTTCGCTTGTGCACAACAAGAAAAAATTCACTCTTGCACCTTTGTCTCCAAGACAAGTTTTTGAGGATCAAATAAAAATGAGGTAGTCTAGAGAGCACGAGGCATCCAATAAAAAAGAGAGTGAAAAGAAACTATTGAGTAAAAAAAAGAAAGGTAAACACCAAGAGAGTAATGAGCAAGAAAAAGAGAGTAAACACATGAGTATCATTGCAAAAGAAAGCGAGATCAAGAGAGCTTGTTTTTCTTATCAACCTATGCTTGTACTTTTGTACAAGGAGGCTTGTTTAAACTCTAACATTGATCAAACTTCTTTGCCTAGTTCTTTTGTATCTCTTTTGCAGGAATTTGAGGATGTGTTCCCCGATGAAGTTCCGAGTGGTTTGCTACCCTTAAGAGGAATTGAGCATCAAATTGATCTCATCCCCGGTGTTGTACTCCCTAATAGGCCACCCTATAGAACTAATCCCGAGGAACCAAAAGAATTTCAAAAACTAGTTGGAGAGCTGATGGAAAAAGGATGGGTGAGGGAAAGCATGAGTCCTTATGTTGTACCCGTTATTCTTGTACCAAAGAAAGATGGATCATGGAGGATGTGTATGGATTGCAGAGCCATCAACAAAATCACTGTAAAGTATAGACATCCAATTCCTAGATTAGATGATATGATTGATGAATTGCATGGTTCTTGTTATTTTTCCAAAATTGATTTGAAAAGTGGTTATCATCAAATTAGGATGAAAGAAAGGGATGAATGGAAAACAGCTTTCAAAACTAAATATTGTATGAATGGCTAGTTATGCCTTTTGCTTTAACTAATGCTTCTAGTACATTCATGCACCTCATGAATTATGTTTTGCGTGCTTTTCTTTGAAAATTTGTGGTTGTTTACTTTGATGATATCCTCATCTATAGCAAGAGCTTAGGTGAACATCTTGAGCATTTGAAGTGTATCTTACTTGCACTAAGAAAAGAGAGGTTGTATGCTAATTTAAAAAAGTGTTCCTTTTGCACTCGACAAGTAAACTTTCTTAGATTCATTGTTAGTTCTAAAAGGATACAAGTGGATGAAGAAAAAGTGAGAGCAATTAGGGAATGGCCTAAACCTAAGGGTTTGAATGATGTGAGGAGTTTTCATGGGCTAGCTAGTTTTTATAGGAGGTTTGTCAAAGATTTTAGCACATTAGCTTCACCATTGGCTGAAGTTGTCAAGAAAAATGTTGGTTTCAAATAGGGACAAGAGCAAGATATGGCTTTCAATACCCTTAAAGAAAAATTGACTGGAGCACCTTTACTTGTCTTACCTGATTTTTCTAAATCCTTTGAAATTGAATGTGATGTTCAGGTATAGGTATAGGTGCTATTTTGATGCAAAAAGGTAGGCTTGTTGCATACTTTAGTGAGAAATTAAGCAGAGCAAAACTTAATTACTCCACTTATGACAAAGAGTTGTATGCTTTGGTGAGAACTTTGCAGGTTTGGCAACATTATCTTTTGCTGAAAGAATTTGTGGTACACATGGATCATGAATCCTTGAAACATTTAAAGGGATAAGGAAAGGTAAACAAAAGGAATGGTAAATGGATTGAATTTCTGGAACAATTCCCTTATGTGATCAAATATAAGCAAGGGAAAGAAAATGTAGTGGCTAATGTGTAACACCCTAATAAACCCATGCTACGCTTAAGTCATATTATGGCGTTTTATTAGTTGTTACTTATGCTCGTGGAAAACTAAACTTCACTTGAAATTAAATTATGCGGAAAATGCGGTAATTTTTTTTTTCGAAATACGTCGTCACTTTGGAAAGTAAAGTCGTGAGCAAGAAGATAGCAATAAACGAGCGTGTCGCAAAGATTTCGGTCATAAATTAAAGGAACAAGGGATAAATCAAAATACCATGCATTCACATTACTAAAATAACCATATAGATATAAATAGTCTCATAATATCCAACAATACATAAAAAGGAAACTCATGGTCACGCCATGGCCCCAAAATGTCGAACATAAGCAAATCTGACAAGGTTCGTTACAAAATGAAATACAAAGGATAAGGAATAATAATGAAATAGGCCCGTGTAGACACATGCTAGCTTCTCTGCCCCCTTCTGCGCCCTTCGATCGGATGGACTCAAGTCCTCGAGTGCCTGGTCCCCCTCACTCCTCAGCCTCGGGGGACGTGAGGAGTATGGATAATGCGAGGGTGCCTGCTGATCACCTCACTGTGATGGACGTGACGACCTGGAGTATAGCTGGCCACCGAAGAACGTTCCTCGGAGGGATCCTCCTCAGACGTGGCGGGGTGATACTCAGGGAGCGGCGGCGAAGCGGCTACGGCCCTAGGGGTGGCCGTGGAACTCACGTCAATCATAGGGATCTCCGGCGGTGGCATGGTCTTGGCTGCGGGCAGGCTTGGAGACATCGGCTCCATCTCGATGTTTGGCAACGGCTCAGGTGGAAAATCCCAAGGACCCAGCGGCGGTCCAAGGTGAGCCAAAGAAACGTCTACGGGGGCTGGCGGGACTTTTGGCTCTTCCTCCTCAAAAATTCGATCCAGGTAAAAATGTGTGCGTACTACTATGGTGGTTGTGGCCACAATAGCATGAGCATCCACATCGTAGGCCCACTCATGATGGGGAGGGTCCATGCTCCACTCCACTGGGTGTGCCCTAGGTATCTGGTGACGAAACAGAAAAACAACTGGGGTGAGAAATAAGATTTCTCAGTAGGACTCGAACCTGACACGTAAGTGTCATCGTCATCGTCCCAGCCACTTCGGTTTTATAAATGAAAATAGTGAGCATTCAATAGGTTCAATTCTTAGGTTTTTGAAAATATCAATGTTCGAAGCGGGTTCCATTTTAAGTACGTATTTCCCATATGCTAACATCATGGTATATACATAAGAACTTATATGACAATTTGTATCATGCAAGCACATCTTGAGAGTTTAATTCTTTACTTAGGTCGAACCGAGGTCTTTTCCTCTTCTTCACATAATCTCTATCTTAGGTCTTTTTCTTTTTCTTTTCACCCACTAAACATAAGTGGTAATGAGCTCATACCGTGGCCGTCGCCACCATAGAATTTCGGTACTTACATTAGCTGGGTCATGCCATGCCTCATGTATGCCCTATCCCCTATACTCACACTAGCTGGGTCATGCCATGCCTCATGTGAGTCATGGGTGAAGGGAACTTAAATTAAGTCATCTTCCTTTTTGAAGGACCACACACTTTATTGAATCTCTTCTTATTAAAGCTTATGATGCAAAATATTTCTAAGTCCACAATTTTTACAAAATTTCGACAACATAACAGCTAGACCGAAGCTTCTCAAAATTTTGCCAAACAGAGAAACCAATATCACATCTCACTAAGCATCATATCATCAACATATCATATTCATACTATCATCATCCATCATCATCATAACATCATACTTGCACATAAACATAGGTATATTCTCAACCAAAGTTTTATGAGCTTAGCTTAATAAATTTGGTGCAAGCTTTTAATTGAGGTTGCCTCTTGTGTAAACTCTTTTATTAGGCATAGGGCCAATTTTTATCTCTTTTGAAACTCTTAAGTTGAATTATGAAGGTTTCTAATACTTAAAGTGAGGGTCTTAAAGCTTATTCCTCATTAACCTTTAACTTTTACCATAACCAGTTTTACTTTTATAGTGGGGTAGTAACTTCAAAAATTTGGCATAATTTCACCTTTTACTCTTTTGCTTCAAATTTTGGTATGATTATAATTCTCTGAGTCTATTTTTAAAACAAAAAAATCCCACTAAAAAATTCATTTTGTAACTTGAGTTATGCACATTTTATTCTGACTGCTCAGCTTTTAAGTTTATTCTTGGTACAGTGATTTTTAAACTTTACTACGAGCTCCTCACAAGGAATCTGCCAAAACTGTTTTATGGAGATGTTCCTATATGTCTTAACTTTCTATAAACTTGGTCCCACTCAAAAATAATTTTTGTAGCTTCAGTTATAAGGTTTTTAGTGCGGACTGCCCAAACAGAAACCCATCCAGGAACAACCCACTTTGAAAAATCATATCTCCCTCATTTTAAATCCAAATTTAATGTATTTTATATGCTTGAAAATCTCTTTGAGTCTATTTTCACAAAAAATTTGTTTCATTACATTTTGAGTTTTTTAGGATGAGTTATACTATATGCATTACAGACTGCTAGAATTCTAGCTTAACTAGTTTTCATGTTTTACATATCAAGCTTATGGAAAAGTTGTTATACCACTTCAAATCACCATTTTCATGTTTTATCTCACTATAATATTCAAGGTTTTAGTCACTAAATCAGTATTTAAAACAAAAATGAAGCAAAACTCATAAGAAGCATCATGCCACAAAATCTCATTTTAAGACAACAATTTCAACAAAGTAAGAAAACTCATAGAGCAAAATATGGTCATGAGACCTTGAACAAGTCTTAAAACCACCTAGCTATGAAGAGCTTAGGGGTTCTAGAGCTTGAAAAATACATGAAAAAGAAAGGTCAGAGTCACTACCAAAAAGAGAGCTTTCTTGAAGGATTTGGGATGAGGAGGAGGTTGAAGAGAACCTTCTTACTTGGAAGCTTGAAAATGGAGCTTGTGTATGAGTGGCCTTGTTTCTCCAAAGACCAAAAATGGTGGTCCTTGAAGGGATTCTGAGTGTAGTGATAGAGATGAGGTAGGAAGTAGTAAGAAGGTTGGAAGAAGAACAAGCAAGGTTGGAAGAACAAGAGAGTGGGTATGAGACTTGGAGAGAAGAGAGAGCTTTGTGTGTCTTGAGAGAGGAAATGAAAAATGGAATGAGGGGCAGAGAGAGGGGGCTGAAGTGGCGCAAATGAGGGCGAGGGAGTGAGGTGACTTTGCTTCTTACAACAAGCAAGAGAGTGGGAAAAACCCTTGGGGCAAAAGAGGGAGTTGTGTTTCCTTTGAGTCTTGGCACTTGGGTAAAGACCATGTAGTGTTTCTTTCAAGTAGTTAAAAGCATGACCTCTCTTAGGATTTGGCTTGGATGGCTATGATCACTCCAAGTGTCACAATCTTGATGGAGGAGAGTACATCTCTTGTCTTGACTTAACGAATACTACTAATATAGACTCTTGATCTAATAGTGTATGATGAGAAGGCAAATGGATGGTCGGATATGACTCTTGCTTTGACCAAACTTTCAAACAATAATTAAAGGGAATTTTCAACATTTTTACTTGCTACAATTATCTAAATATTAATTAATTTGATTGGTTCAATTACACCGTAACACATCTTTATTGAAAAGGATTTTCCTCATTAATTATGTAAAGAGGGTGTAAGGGTTAATTTTTCATGTGATTAGGATGTGATGCTTGTCATGCTCTTAGTTAATAAGGTTAGGTCACCTTGATTTTATATTCTAAGTCATGAATTGACAAGGATTGGGCCATTAGGCTTTTAATTGTAACCTTTAATGCATTATGTTTCAATTGTTGACTTTTCTAATTAGTCATTGACTTTCACTTATCTTGTTGACTTGCCTTAATTTACTAAGCCCTTGCTCTCGAGATTAATCGATTAATTTTTAATTAATCGCTAACCCTTTTAATTAGCCGGAGACACCGAGCTAATTAGCTTAGATGACAACGGGGATGTTACATGATGCACTTTCTAGGAGGTATGCACTACTTTCTATCTTAGATGCAAAATTGCATAGTTTTGAGCATTGGAAAGACTTGTACATAAATGATTCTAATTTTGTACAATTGTACATTACTTGTGAAAAAAGGGCAGAAAAGGATTTCTTTAGGCATGATGCTTATTTTGTTTAAAGGAAATAGACTTTGTGTGCCTAATTGTTCCTTGCGTGAATTGCTTGTTAGAGAGGCTCATGGAAGGGGTTTGATGGGTCATTTTGGGGTTAGTAAGACTTTAAGTACCTTGGTTGAACATTTCTTTTGGCCTCAAATGAAAAAGCATGTAGAAAAATTTGTGGCCATTGTGTTACTTGCATGAAGGCCAAATCCAAGGTTATGCCTCATGGATTGCATACCCCGTTACCTATTCCTGATTTTCCTTGGACTAATTTGTCTATGGAATTTGTACTAGGTTTGCCTCGAACTAAGAGGGGCAAAGATTCTATTTTTGTTGTTATGGATAGGTTTTCAAAGATGGCACACTTCATAGCTTGCCACAAAATGGACAATGCCATTCAAATTGCTGAATTGTTTTTCAAAGAAGTCGTGAGATTGCATGGCATGCCAAGAAGCAATATCTCCGATCGTGATACCAAGTTCTTAAGTCGCTTTTGGAAGACCTTGTGGAACAAGTTAAGAACCAAGCTTCTTTTCTCTACAACTTGTCATCCATAAACTGATGGATAAATAGAGGTAGTGAATAGAACCCTCTCCACCTTGTTGAGAGCTGTGATTAGTAAGAATCTAAAGTCTTGGGAAGAATATTTGCCTCATGTAGAATTTGCTTACAATAGGGCAACACACTCTCCTACTAATCACTCACCTTTTGAAGTGGTCTACGATTTTAATCCTTTGACTCTATTAGATTTAATTCCTTTGCCAATGAGAGAGAAAGGTAATCTAGATGGCAAAAAGAAGGCTGAATTTGTCAAGCAATTCCATGAGCAGGTGAGACAACAAATTGAGAAGGAAACATGGCAGTATGCTCATCAAGCCAACAAAAGGCGCAAGAAGGTGACTTTTGAGCTAGGAGATTGGGTTTGGGTTCACATGAGGAAGGAGACCTTTCTAAGTGATTGAAAAAATCAATGATAATGCATACAAGCTTGATCTACTAGGTGAGTATCAAGTTAGTGCTACTTTCAATGTAACTAATCTATCCTTGTTTGATGCAGGTGATGAGCTTGATTCGAGGATGAATCCTTTGCAAGAGGGAGGGTGTAACACCCTACCAATTTAATGTTATGCTTAAGTCATAGCATGAAATTGGATAGATTGCGTTATCGTGTTAGTATTCCGTTTATAGTTGTATTCATTATATTATAATCTCTTTTTCTCTAATATGTATATTTATATATCTGATGAAACACATCTCGGGGCATAGAGATGACATAGATATGTGTAAATAGAAGAAATGGCATGCTGTATATAATAAACATGATCAACATCGCAGAACGTAACAAAATTTAATAAAAAGCACAACAAAAAAGATAAAGATAGGTAATATAACATCAGTTGTATGCATACATACATATGATGGAAGCCAATGCTTTAGTTTATATACAGGTTCCAAAAGAGGATACATAAGTGGGGCCAGTGTACCAAAAAGACAAAAGGTCCGTGTCAATCAAAAACAATCCTATGGGGTCCTTAGAGGACATTTCAAACTAACTGATATACATGTAGCTAAGTCCATGACCCAATACTACATACTGCCAAAAGAGGGCCATACTGTATGTAACATCCTCCTCTACACAATACTATGCTTAAGTCATAGTATCACACTCAAGAGTTGTTACTGTTACCTAAGTGGACCTTATCTGACAGCTTCAGCCGTCTTTGCAACTTCTCGAACTATCTAGAGATAACACGGAAACAGGAGTGAGAATTTTAAATTCTCAGTAGGATTCTTTAACTATTATACATAATGTCATCATTGCCATCTCCAATTGCTTCGGTTTGTTATGATAAAGGTGAATATGTTACACAAACTGTTTAGTTTTATAGTTTGAAAATATACTGTCCGAAGCAAAGTTTATTTTATTCACACACTTGTCATCTGGGTAAGCCAATATAGAATCAAATCATGAATTACACTATGAATAATAACTGAAACGTATTAAAATATAATAGCACTAATATACTGAAAACGTAAAATCTGCACACGCCTTTACTTGTACTTGAATTTATGTAGACACACATAATTTTCTTTTCTTCCTTTACTTGTCACACATATTCTAGAGTACAATCGCCATGTCATACTCTATTAGGGTGTGATCACCATGTCACACTCCTTAGGAATATGTTCTTCCTGCCACGTCCCAGAGTATGATAGTCATTTCATACTCCATTGGGATATGATCACCATGTCACATTCCTTAGGGTATGGGATCATTATGCCATATTCCAAAGTATGATCGCCATGTCACGTTCCATAAGATGTACTCATCATGCGATATTCCAGAGTACAATCGCCATGTCATACCCCATCGGAGTGTGATCACCATGTCACACTCCTTAGGAATATGGGACCTTCACCATATCCTTTAACTGCCTTCACAGGGAGGACCCAATTAACTCCCTCTAGGTAAAAGGATTCACATTTAATATATTCATATCCTTTCATTCTCATACCTAATCATGCATAGACATGCTAAATGCACTCATACATATGCTTCATCATTTACTTTCATATTCATAACTTAATCTTCATAACACAAGCTATCATGACTTCACATGCTTCTGCCGAAAATTCGGCAGTATGACTGTAACATTTTACCAGACAAAGTACTATGCTTAAGTCATAATAAATTATCTGATAAGTGATTACATATAGTACTGGTTAAATTCTATTTTCTGTATCATTGTTGGTTACCCACATAAAGATACCTATTCACGTAACAAACTTTTCTGTGTGACGGCGGAATAAGTACTAGTTAATTGGTATATTGTAAATAATGTAACATAAGTAAAAATACAATAAAGCCAGAACTACTATAAAATGCATGATAAATATATACATAGACATCTGATTTTAAAGTTTGCCAAAACGATACAGGGTAACAAAATGAGGTCGTTAATACAAAATAGAATGGCTAGTTTCTATGAACAGTACCCCAAATGGTCCCCATAGGACATTTCATGTGCATCTCCTGACATCTAACTATCTGTCCATGACCCAGACAGCCAAAAGAGGGCCATTTTATACATCTACTACTGCTACAGCATGCACACTATCTAAACGGAATCCTAAGAAAGGAACCCGTTCACTATGGTGGTGTCTGCGGGAGGGTGGCCCACACTGGGAGCAGAGGATTAGGAAGAAGAACTCGCCGCCTCGGACCGATCCTCCTCCAACATCAAGGCTGATAGCATCTGCTGCGGTGGTGAAGCAAGAGGGGCCATAGGAACTCGAGCTGCTGCCACTACTGGTGTTGCTGTTGGTGGTGGTGGAAATGGATGGGCCATGTGCAGGGGTATGGCAATATAGGGGATAGCAAGATCAAAAAGAGGGTGTATAAGCGGGATGGCGAAATCTCTCTGGAAAAAGAAATAGAGATGGAACTGACACCTGCCGGATATATATATAGAGTCTAGGAACGGGTCAATGTGTATGTGAAGCTCGAGGAACTCAATGAAAAGCACTCCAGTTGCTGTATTCTCCATGGTTTGAGAATGACACGAAAACATATAGTAGGGTGAGGAATGAATATTTCTCAATAGGAATTCCTAGTTTCTACACATCCGTCATCGCTGTCATTCCCAGTTGTTTCGGTCATGCGTTGGTTTTTAAATAGTATGGTACAATGATAATATTTAACTTAAATACTTGTTTGTAAAACATATATTGAAACAAACTCAATTTTTAGTTAACAGATACCCTAATGCACTCAAACAGTAATTATAGTGGAGCAACAGCATATTACGAATAATAAACAGGGATCTAGAACAATCGATTAAAAAGCATTACACTGTACATATGAATGTGCAATTAGAAAATGCATCTTATCCTTGAAGGCTTTTGTCTATTAGAACTTATTTCCATCCTTGGTCCCCTGGGAGTCATTGGCCATATACTCCTAGGCATAGTTCGCTTTTCAGGACCAAGCTCATTCCTATACAGGATTGCCAAGTTTACTTTTCCCGACCTTCCCACTGATCTATTCCCCTTAATTTATTCTGGGGCTGGCCCAAGTGATATGGAATCCTTTATAATATCATGAAATGAATGCACATCTAACTTGATTCTTCAAATATCATGTATTCATGCTATCATACATTTCAATATATGAACTTCTTACCGAAATTTCGGCAGCATAACAGATCGAGTCCACCTGCCCATGAATAGTGCCAGACAACCAGGACATTTAAATCAAATATTAAACTCAATATAAAACATCATATTCATACCAAGAATATAACAATATTGATAAGTGCAAGATTTAGAATTTCAAGTATCAATCTATCTTGCAGGCTTTTAATTTTTATTAAGGTTCCCGTGACGGGTTCCGAGTCCCGATCTTATATAGGTTCCGACTTCCCTATATTATGGTCGGTCTCCCGAGATTACATCATTCCCGACTTCTGGAGTTATGCGACTTCCGACCTTACCCCACCATTGGTCTCCTGAGACTTTGATAAGTATGTTTCCTAAATCCCAAGCTTCCTATTTACTGAGTCCCGAGTTCAACATCAAATATACCCGATCTAGCTCTCTCTACTAAGTTCCGAGTACAGCCTTAAAACATACCTGATATGGATTCCTATCCACTAAATCCGAGTTCAATCATTCAGTAAACCCCCCCAAGTTCAACCTTAAGTATACACTTCCGGTTTCATCCTTACATACTCCCGACCTAGATTTCTGTTTTACTAAGTCCCGACTTCAATTTCAAGTATTCCCGACCTAGTCCCTTAAGTTTAGCATTCGATTTTAAGTGTACCGACCTAGCTCTCTATTTATTAAATCCTGACTTCGGACATTAACTCAATTTATTTGTGTCTTATCCCAGACTTGTCCTACTTCTAGCCAAAATTGCACTCTTATGGGGGAAAATTCATTAAAAATAGAAATATGGGTGAAATCATGCGAAATTTATATCCATGTAAAGCTAACAGAATAAGCTTTCAAATGAATGAAGTTTCATATAATTTGAATGAGTATAATTTGAGATATAAATTCTGAAACTTGACCTTATTGGACTACTCGGTTCTAACCCGGATTGAACATAGGGCAAATTTCTCGACTCACTGGGAGCAAACGGGACCTTATCAAATTCGAAAATTTTTATGGGATATTCTCCTATGTGCAAGCTTTCTAATAAAGTTAGTTTCACTCAATTTGGAGTTATATAGAGTGAGTTATACCCTTCTCAACTCATACTATTTGGGTAGAAGTCCTGATTTCTAGGTTAAACTGCAAAAATTCATAACTTCCTCTTTACTAATCCAATGGCCTTATATTATATATGTATGGAAAGCCTAGATGTCTAGTGTCATATAAAAATGGTTTCATCCAATTTAAATGGCAGTAGGTGGAGCCATACACTCCG
This sequence comes from Pterocarpus santalinus, assembly GCA_031439595.1. Lineage (NCBI taxonomy): Eukaryota > Viridiplantae > Streptophyta > Magnoliopsida > Fabales > Fabaceae > Pterocarpus > Pterocarpus santalinus. Next base: position 35,185,766 of record CM062525.1, read on the forward strand.
TTGTACGGACCGCCAAGGAAAAACCCTAACAGCTTCTAGATTTGTCTCCTTCCTTCAAGCTATTTGCTCTCAATTCCAATTTTAATCACGACATACATGCAAAATTAATCATAAACCATCATCATCACTCTACATAACATCAATATCTCAGGTTATACGTAATTACCAAGTAGCCCCAAACCAGAGAAAGTGAGAAAAGAAGTAAGATTTCCTACCTTATCTAGTTGAGTTTCGGTGGATTTTGTGTCTTTGATGAAAGCAACTTGTGATGAGACTTGAAAATGGATAAGAATGGAGTGGAAATGAGGGTAAAGAGAAGAGAAGGAGATGACCTTCAGCACCTAGAGAGGGTGGCTGAAAATGATGATAAGGGAAGGAAGGAAAAGGTTGAGATATTTGGAAGCTAGATGCATGTGATTGGTGGATTTCACTCCCTTCTCCAATTTAGCTTGGCTTCCCATCATCAAGGGCTGATCAAGGCGCCACTTGAGGGCGTTGCTTGGCTAAATCTTAGCCATTGATCCTAGGGCACTCATAGCATAATTTCTATGGGTCCGGCTCCGACAGTTTGAAATACCGAAATCTTACCGATTTTCCTTAAATCGGTAAACTGGCTTGAAAATTTTCTGTGGGGTTTTCTATGCTCCTAAGCTAATTCCACCAAGCCTAATCCTTTTAAATCACATTTAATTGGCTTTAAATAAATGTTTAATCAAATTCTGATTAAACTTACTTATTCAATAAAACCGAATAACTGAGTTGTTAATGATAAAATTTTTCGGACATTATAATGACGGATCATGTCCGCTTCCCTATGAATAGTGCCAGATAACCAAGAAATTTTAAACAAACAGCAAATCCAGTATAGAACATCATATCTCCATTAGTTGTCACACACAACAAAGTCTTATAAGTAAAGCTTAGGTAGTTAGGTGCAAGTTTAAAATCTTAAGTCTTAATCTATCTTGCAAGTTTTAAACTTTTATTAATCTTCCCGAGTTTGAGCTTAGGACCGACTTCCGAGATTACATTGGTTCCGAGTTCTGAGATTATATAAGTTCCAACTTCCGAGGTTATGTATATAAGGTTAATGTTTTGATTCCCAACTTCCAGGGCTATGTTTAGAATCGATCTCTGAGATTGATTCTGGATCTAGTTCCGAGGTATATATGCTTACTGAGATACCGAGTTTTGGAATTACAAGTATAAAAGTGTTAAAAGTGTCCTAGTTCTCTACTTCTGAGATTGTTTTATGTGCTATGTAATTCCAATTTCCAACATTAATCCATAATTGTTCTTCCAAGACTTTTATGAATGTGTTTCCTAAGTTCCAAGTTCCGATATTAATTTTTACTAATCTAGTTTTCTATTCACTTAATCCCAAGTTCAATATTAAGTATACCCGATCTAGCTCTCTGTTTGCTAAGTTCTGAGTTCCGAGTTTCGATAATAACTCAAGTTATTTGTGTTTTATTCTAAACTATCCTATTTTCAGCCAAAATCGCACTCTTATAAGAGAAAATTCACCAAAAATAGAAATCTAGGTGAAATCGTGCAAATTTTTATCAATGTAAAGCTAACAGAGCAAGCTTTCAAATGAAATAAGTTGCATATCATTTCAATGAGTATAACTCAAGATATAAGCCTCGAAATTTGACCTTTCTAAACTGCCCTATTTTAACCCGATTTAGACATAGGGCAACTTCTTCGAACCACTGGAAGCAAAAGGGACCATATCTAACTTTGAAATTTTTATGGAATGTTCTCCTATGTGTAAGCTTTCCAACAAAGTGTCATTCAATTCCAAGTCGTATAGGGCAAGGTTTGCCCTGAATGACCTGCTCTGCCCAGAGTCAAACTCAAAAACCTAGGTCAAACTTCCAAAATTCATATCTTTCTCAATTCTAATCCAATAGCCTTGTATTATATATGTATGGATAGCCTTGAATATCTAGTTTCATATAAAAATAGTTTCATCAATTTTAAACAGCTGTAGACGGAGCTGTACACTCTATCGTATAGACTGCCGAGAGATTTTGGTCTTCCAGCCTCTCACATCTTTCTATTCTCATCCTTTCCTACTCTTTAATCGATTTTAAACACAAAAACAGCCATCAAACCAACCAATAATCATCATATATATCCAAACACCACATTAAGAAGTAAGAAACAAAAGCCCCAAATCAGTCACACATAACCAGAAGAACAAGAACAAAGTTGAATCTCTACTTTTATTTTGGTGTAACAACTAGCTAGTCTTGAGTCCTGGTGAAGGATATGGATACAAGAGGCCTAATGGAGGCTAAAAGTGGAAGAAGGAGATGAAGAGGATGAAGAAAAGGTGAGAGGAAGGCTACCGAAAGGAGGCATAAGTCAACTAAAATGAAGGGAGAAAAATCTGATTCATGTATTAAGTGAGTAGTTGGAAACTTACAATTTGATTAGTTGATAACTTAAGTCCAAATTTCGGCCAACTTTCTTCATTTTGTGGCCTTTGTGGCGCCACCAAGGAGGGATGGAGTGGCTGAGTAATCAGCCTTGAGTCATAGGATTTTGGGTATACAATCCTATTGATTTGATTCTGACAGTTTAAAATACTGTAATCTTATCGATTTTCTTTAAATCGGTGAACTGGTTTTGAGAAAATATTTATGAAATCCCCTATGCTTCTAACCTAATTCCCTTATATCTAAACTTAATTAATTGCTAATTAATTGATCCTAAATAAATCTTTAGTCGAATGTTAATTACCCTCAATTATTTGACAAAAATCGAATCCGATGTATGTTACATTGTACAATGCAACTTGCGGCTGGGACTTACTCGGTCAGGTAGCCATTGGCCATACCAGGCTCGGCTGGGAAGTAGTCAACACTAGGTTTCGAGGAGGAGGATGATGAGCCGGTAGCCTCAGAAGGATCACTCTTGGAACTGAGCGGAATGTCTGGAACCACCTACAAAGGTGACTCTGGTAGAGGGCTAACAGGAGCTGCAGGTGCTGCGGGTGCTAGAGGTGGGTGTGCTACATGCAACGAGACTGCAAAATATGGAGCGGCAGGGCCAAAAGCAGGGGGAAATAAAGGAACAACAAAATTTCTATTACTAAAAAGATAGAGACGGAAATGACAGGAACCGGCTATATACAATGAGTGCCACATAGGGTCATGGTGGAGCTGTTGGTCCGAGATCTCAATAAATAGGGTAGTTGTCGTGTCCATCACCAGGGTTTAAGAATGATGCAGAAACACAAAGCGAGATGAGAATTTAAAGAAATTCTCTGTAGGATTCGAGTACGGTACTAAACTGACATCACATTCATTCTCAGTTGCCTTGATTTTTATTTAATTATAAAAATATGGGGTCAAATTGAACTATCCACATTTAATAAGTTTAAGGAAACGTCTGGTCCGAGGCAAGGTTCAATTTTACTTAAGATGGCATAAGGAACAGAATAACTACTAAATAGTAATACATAGAACAATGAGCAGAATAAATGAATATACAGCAGTAAGTAAACATAGCAGTCAAACCATAAATAATTTGTAATGACTATTCAATGCGACCATGCAAAAACTCATTCTTAAACTTATCTCCATAAACTTTTCCATTACTTGGTACCCTGGGAGTTCTTGGCCATTCAGACTCCTGAGTAATAGTCTGCTTTTCAGGATCGAGCTCATTCCTATATAGGAATGCCAGATTTACTTTCCCTGATCTCCTCGCCAATCTATTCCCCTTAATTTTAATCCAGGGCCGGTCCAAGTATTATGGAACTTTCATCATAACATAACCTTTATGAATTTCTTACAAATGCACATGGATCTTAATATATATCATAACTCATGCATAGGCTTTACTGAAATTTCAACAGCATAACGGAACGGATCCGCTTCCCTATGAATAATGCCAGTACTCAAGAAACCAATTTTTCAAAGAATTCATAACATTTCATTCACAATTCAATCATCAATTTCATAGGAACAATTGTTGCATTTAGAACATGGTTGCTATCTCAGCACATTCATTCAACCCGATTTTTGTAAATTAGGCCATAGTTTCTATTTAACTCATCTGGATCTAAATTTTGGATATGTTAGAGTGTTACGTGTCTATTTTCTAACCTCTTTGGTCCCATCTAATTTTGATAAGTGTAACTCAAGTTATTTAAGTTTTATCTCAGTCTGCCCTATACCTAGCCAGAATTGCACACTTAAAAGTAAAAATCCACTAAAAATCGAAAACCAGTTCAAATCACACAAAATTGGTATTGGTATCATATTAAAGCTAATAGGACAAGCTTTCATCTTCAAGAAGTTCCATTTTATTTTCTTTAGTAGAGCTTGAGTTATAAGCCCCAAAATTTGACATTCTTGAACTACCCTGTTTTGACCCGGTTTGGACATAAGACAACTTTCTTGAGCCACTGGGAACAAACAGGACCGTATCTAACTCTAAAATTTTTATGGAATATTATCCTATTTCTAAGCTTTCTAAAAAAGTTAGTTTCATTCAATTTCAAGTCGTATAGGGCAAGTTTTGCCCTGAACAACCTGCTCTGCCTAGAATCAGACTCAGAAACCTAGGTCAAATTTCTAAAATTCATATCTCTCTTAATACTAATCCAATAGCCTTATATTATATATGTAAGGAAAGCTCTGAATGTCTATTTTCATATAAAAATAGTTTCATTAAATTTAAAAGGCTATAGGCAGAACCGTCTACTCCGCCGTATGGACTGCTGAGGGATTTTGGTCTTCTAGTCTCTTACATCTTCCTATTCTCATCCTTTTCTACTACTTAATCGATTTTAAACACAAAAACAGCCATCAAACCAACCAATAATCATCATATCCATCCAAATATCACATTAAGAAGTAAGAAACAAAAGCCCCAAATCAGTCACCCATACCCAAGAAGACAAGAACAAGGTTGAATCTCTACCTTTATTTTGATGGAACAACTAGCTAGTCTTGAGTTCTAGTGAAGGATATGGATGCAAGAGGCTTGATAGGGGCTGAAAGTGAAAGAAGGAGATGAAGAAAAGAAGAGAGTAAGGCTGTTGGAAGGAGGTCAAATTCTGCTTGTGCAGAAAAGGGAAATAAGGCAGTAGAATATTTGGGATAGTTAGAAAGGAAGCATCCCATTGGTTGAAGAATCTTGTGGCTCAATTTCAGCCAACCTTTCCCCATTCTTTGTGGCTGTCTTGTGCCATTATTATGGGTTAAGTTGTAACACCCTTTATTATATAAGCCATGCTCAAGTCATGAAGTTATATTAAAGGGGTGTCACTATAGTAAGAAAGCTTTAAAATATGGAAAATATAATACATGGCCCTTTAATTGCACACTTTATTACTAATTAATAGTTCATAAACTTTGTCCTATTTGATACATAGAGGATAAAATAATTATAATTTTAAAAGAAATTGTGACTAACATAATACACAGAACTTGCTTTCAACTAGTCGCTAGCTAGCTCCAATAGTCGCTTGGTCTGGTTTGCGCCCGAGTCTTGCTCAGAAAATGTCCCAGTACTTTGTCTCACACTTGATTTCCAACTTAGGTGCTAGAATATTTATGGAAAAGAAAAACATACAAGCAGGTAGTGAGAATCTAAGGTTCTCAATAGGTAAACATGAATTATTCTCATACAGTGTCATCATAAACATTCCAGCTGCTTCGGTTTATTATGAAAATATGAGCACATATACACAAACAATGGTTCAATTTTAAGTAGAAATCATATTTCTCGAAGCGAGTTATGTTTTAACAACCACTTGCTATATTATATGACAAACATAGAAACATGTATGATGCAATATGCTTCAACAAGAATCTTAATAACATTATGACTTAATAAGATAATTGAAGATGCACATAAAGATGCTTGTACTTGTCTGTATGCAAGTTCACTTGACTTAATTCGTATCTTTCTTTAACTTGCAACTTGATATTGCTCTTTTCTATACTTGGTCTGCCGGAGGTGAATGGCCTCTCTTACCCCTGGGTAATAGGCTACTTTTCAGGTCCGAGCTCGTACCTATACATGAGTGACCAATTTACTTTCCCCGACCCTCACACCGATCTATTCCCCTTAAATCTGGTCGAGGGTTGGCCCAAGTCTTAGACAGTACTGCTCTGGCCCACGCTAGCTAGGTTTATGCCATGCCTCAAGTGGTAGCTTGGTACGTCCCTCTTGCAAGTTCTTATTATCATTTCCTTTCCATATCTTATCATGCATGCGGATGCTTTCAGCATTCATGGATATGTCTCTTACCTTACTTCTCATATCATATTCTAATTATGCTTGCATGCATGACTTACATGAACATGACATATAAATATAAATATATTCAAGGCATAATCACCTATAGCATAAGTTCTCATAAATTCCTACCGAAAATTCGGCAGCATAACGGATCGAGTCTACTTCCCCATGAATAGTGCCTGGCTACCAATGCAATCAATTTAATGTAAAATAGCAAGTTACAGCAACATTATTGATCATATGATATGTCAAAATCAATAGAAATATCAACAGAGTTTTCTACTCACTCTATCCTCTTCTGCCCGAATTTTGTAGAGTCCACCCTTACTCCTATTCAGCTCATTTAGACCTTTTGGTTATGTCATAGCTCTATGTGTCTAGTTTCCAACTTTTTTGGTCCCATTTCATTTTGATTTGTATAACTCAAGCTATTTAAGTTTTACCTCGACCTGCCCTGTAGTTGGCCAGAATTATACACTTAAAAGTAAAAATTCACTAAAAATCGAAAACTAATCCAAATCATACGAAATTGGTATTATATTCAAGCTAAAAGGACAAGCTTTCATATGAAATAAGTTGGATATCATTTGAATGTATATATTTTGAGATATGAGCACTGTAACTTGACTCCACTAGACTACCCTATTCCAGCCTAGTTTGAGCTTAAGGTGAATTCATTAATGTACTGGGAATAATTGGCAATGAATTTGACCTTAAAATTTTTATGGAATGTTCTCTCATATGTTAGCTTTCAAACGACATTGCGTTCACTCAATTTAGAGTTATGTAGGGTGAGTTACACTTTTCCCAACTCATACTGCCCAGATGAGAATCTAGATTTCTAGGTCAAACTTCAAAAATTCATAACTAATTCTATACTAATCCAATGGCCTTATATTTTATATGTATGGAAATCCCTGAACGTCTAGTTTCATATAAAAATTGATTCATCAAATTTAAATGGCTGTAGGCAGAGATGTATACTCCGCCATATGGACTATTGAGGGAAAAACCCTAACAGCTTCTTGAATTCTTTTTGAATTCATGTTTTCCTTAAACCAATCCATCCAATCTTCAATTCAAACTCACATATACACCTTAAACCAACCTTAACTCATCATCATCACTCAAGATAACATCAGAATCATAGATGAATAAGGGACCCTGGGCAGCCCCAATTCAAAGAAAAGAAGGAGAAAGTTGAGATTCCTACCTTGGTGGTGTGAAATCTTGACAGAACTTGATCTTGGAATGAAGTTGATGGGTGGGGCTTGAGCTTGGGGATGAGAGGTAGTGGAAGAAGATGAAGGAAAGTGGGAAAATGAGGGCTGGCTTGCACCACTTGTGGGGAAGCCGAAAATATAAAGGGAGAAGGAAGAAAAAAAATGAAAACTTCTGAAGGAAGTTGGCTTTTGATTGGTGGACTTCAATCCTCATTCAAACTTGGCTTGGCTTCCCTCTTTTATGGTTGATTGAGGCGCCACTTGTAGGGATGTTCTGGCTAAATCTTGGCTCGCTATCATACGGTTCTCATAGTATAATTTCTATTGGTCCGGTTTCAACAGTTTAAAATACTGAAATTCTACCAATTTCCTTCAAATCGGTAAAACAGCTTTAGAAAAGTCCTATGAGATTTCCTATGGTTCTAATCTAATTCCATCAAGACTAATCTTTCTAGATCATATTTAATTGGCTTTAAGTGAATGCTCAATTGAATCCTAATTAATCCCAATTATTCGATGAAAATCGAACAACTAGGCGAAAAACGATAAAAATCCGGTGGAGATGAGGCCAAGTTTCTCCACTATCTTTAGCAACACTTGGCGCCACTCATATGTGGGAGGGGGTGGCTGAATTTCAGCCACTTCAATGAAAGTTTCTAGTAGAAAATTCTGCTGGTTTGGTTCTGGCGGTTTAAAATACCGAATCTTCATCGATTTACTTCAAATCGGCAAAACTTTACTAAATGACTCTGAGAGAATTTCTATATCTCTATTCTAATTGTTCCTAAGCCTAATCTCTCTAATTAACATCTAATTAACTTCTAATTAACCCTACTTAGTCAATAAGATCAAATAAATTACTTGTTAATGTAAAATAATCATTCTTGAAAATTTAGAGCTTTTCTATTTTCTATTTTCTATTTTCTGTGGCTAATGGCATATCCGTAATTTTGAGCAAGTCCAGGGGCACCTCACGCCATTTCACACCAGACTACCTCCATGGCCCAATTGGCAGAGATTTAAACTTCTACGGTTTCACCATGTGATTCTGCTTTGATTAAAACCTCATTCTGCTAATTCTACCGATGTAGGGACATAAAGGTCATTTTATAAAAAATTTTAGGGTTATTGTGGAAATATTCACTTGGGATTAAAGTACAATTTCTAAAACTATTGGACAAGATTGCAATTAATAAAAATTGAAAGGGGTACTTTTGTCATTTCTTAATTTTAGCATATGGCAATGCCATATTTTTAATGGCAGTTTATGCTACCCTAAATTTCTGGGTGTAAGGATTGTCAGGGTATATCACTGCTTAAGAAATTCCCACACTGCCTAAGAGAAATAATTGAAAGTTTCTATTATACTCCACTTAAGAAAGTGGGGGATGTTACAAACTCAGCCACTTGATATAGGGCTATTGAGTGTAAAATCCTATTGGTTCGGTTCCGACAATTTAACACACCGAATCTTTATTGATTTCCTTTAAATCAGTAAATCAGTTTTAAGAAAATTTCTATGAAATCCTCTATGCTTCTAACCTAATTACCTTATATCTAAAATCAATTAATAGCTAATTAATTGATCCTAAATAAATATTTGGTCGAATTTTTAATTAACCTCAATTATTCGATAAAAATCGAATAACTAGGCGAAAAATAATGAGAAAATCTGGTGGATGTTACATAGGGAATGATGAGAATTCAACCAAGGCCAACAATGTTCAAGATCAATTACAAGGTATAGATGGCCAAATGACCAGAGCTAGAGCAAAAAGGCTAAAAGAAGCTTTGCAAGGTCTAGTCATGGAAGCAAAGACCGAGAGCAATCCAATTGAGCATGAGTTTCCAAAATGACCAATCTTATTCAGGTTGAAGAATAGCCAAGTCCAACATGAAGAAGTCACTTGAAGACCCAAGATGAAGCCCAATTCGAGTGATCAAGTTGCAAACAGATTGGGCTGGAATAATTAGTTTTAATTAGGTGTAATTTATCTTATTTTCTTGTAATTTTCGTACACATTTTAATGTCTCCAATTTCAGAAGCTTTTTAGTTGTTTTCAAAGTCAGTTTCAAGTATTTTAAGAGAATTATGATAGATTGTGGCTGAGTTACTTGTGTTTTCAATGTTAATGGGACTTTAATGCTTAGTGGCTTATGTAGAGGCTGCAACTCAATGTTTATGCAGTCCACTTAAGATTACAAATAGGAACTCAATGTAAAAACACAAGATAGATTATGAATAGACTTCTTTTGAGTTTTCTCCCAATTGTGAGAACTTTCCTTTTTTTCTTGGGCAAAGAACTATAGATCTTATCAAGGCAACTTGTGACGATCAAAATAAGACTTATCACTCGCCTTCTCATTTTCTCTTTAGTGTGGCGTCTATATCCATTTCTGATTAAAAATAAACAAAACTCAAACACAACCCTAAACTTCCACCTTGAAAGTGCAAGGCAATCTAGGTTTATGCTAGTTGTTGATTCAAAACCATTCAACTCAATCAAAGCTGAATCATATCAAGTAGCATCCATCTCTAATACTCCTCTGGGCTTTTGGGTTTTCTTACTAGGCCTCTAATAATTGTTGCTAGCCATTACTTCAAATAGCTCAATAGACTGCTCAGAGGTTTTATTATTGAGAGAATCCCCTGCTGCTGCATCCACTATGATCTGTATGGTGAGCAATAGACCATTATAGAAAGTCTATACTTGCATCCAAAGAGGGATACCCTGGTGAGGACATCTAGCTAACAACCCTTTATAATGCTCCCAAGCCTCATAGAATGACTCTCCTTCAATTTGAGCAAATGACGTAAAGTTGTTTCTTAGTTTACCTGACTTGGCTAGAGGGAAATATTTTTCCAAAAACTTCCTGGCTACTATGTCACATGTAATGAGAGATCCATGAGGTAATGACTTAATCCAAGATCGAGCCTTATCCATTAATAAGAATGGGAAAAGTCTCAACCTGATAGCATCTTTAGTGGCTCCGTTTATCTTGATGATGTCGTAGACCTCTAGAAAGTTACTGATGTGGTCATTTGGGTCCTCACTAGGTAGTCCCCCAAATTGGTAGTTCTGCTACAAGAATGTTATGAGGAAGGTCTTCAGCTCGAAATTGTTGGCCTGTACTGGTGGCTTCACAATGCTAGATGAACATCCTTCAAGATTAGGAGCCAAATAGTCTTTCATGGCCCAATGGTTTTGCTCTTTCTCGTTAGCCATGTCATTACTCTGAGAGTCTTCGAATACCTTTCTCTCTCCCCTTAGTTACTGCAAAGTCGTTTCAATCTCTGGGCCAAAGAATAATTCCCCAAACGATCTACTTCTTTGCATAAATTGTAAAAATCAAGAAAAATAAGTGAAGACATAAAATAAATAATAAAATAAAAGTCCAATCTAGTATCCTATTAGTTAGAAGTTTGATACTAACCCCGGCAACGATGCCAAAAACTTGATGCGGCTCCGGCAACTATAACGAATCATACAAGTAATAAAGTGATGAGAAAAGTATTATTCCCACGAAAATAGATCAAGTACTGGATAACTAATAGGAATAACTATTTGGATGAAAAGGAATCAAATGATTAAAGAAAGATAAAAATCAAATGAACAAGAGAACAAAACTGCACTTAAAGATGACTTAGATCAATGGGACGGACACTAGGGTTGACTAACTTCACCTAACTATGAACTTAATTACCATGGATCTCCATTATCTTGTTTTTACCTTAATTGATTAATGATCGGATTCCCTAAGTTAATTCCAAGCCTTCCTCAAGGTTAAGAAATTCTCTTTATCCTAAATTGATTGCCTAATCTCTTAGTTACAAACTAATTTAGGAAAAAGGTTAAAGCTTTATGGATTCCTAAGATGACCACATGAATCACGTTTATCTATCTCTACTTTTCACTCAACTCACAATGTTTATGATGAGAAGCTTTGTTTACAAACCCTATCTCTAGTTATTACAAACCAACAAATCAATTGAATGGTGGCCAATCACTCAATAGTAGTAAAAATAATCATAAACACTTAATATTTAAAATAAAAAAACATAAACAAAATCAATCCATGAGTAACATCATCACATAGTTGGATCCATGAATGCCCTAGAATAGGGTTTAGTTCATGATGGAATCACAAACAACAGAAAAAGTAGAAGAAAGAATAAAAGGAAGAGTAGCTATGATGAAAAAAAAAAGGATTCTAATGTCTTGAGAGTGAAGTATGTCTCCAACTCTTACCAAAACTCTCCACAAACCTCCTAGAATCTTCAAGCCTCTCCTCTAGGGTTGCCTCAAGTGTTTAGAGTGTCAAAAGGTGTCAAAAACGTTGTAAAAATCCTTTAAATATGAACCAAGACTCTTACGAGACTACTTCGAAAAATAGACTTTCCTGATTTATCGCAGCCATGCTCATGAGTGATATGTTGTACTCGAGCGTGCTCCAATGAGCCAAAATCTTGTGCTTTCTATTTCGGGTCTGTGCTCGAGCTTGGGGTTACGTGCTTGAATGTGGGGTCGTGCACTCGAGTGTAGTCCTTTTGCTGAAATAGGAACTTCTCCCCTACAACTCGAGCTTGAGGTCGCACACTTGAGCCTGGCTGCCAAAATAGCAACTCTGCATATTGGCCTCTTTTGCTCATTTCCAGGCTCATTAAGACTCCAATTAAGCTGTTCTTCCCCACTTGAGTGCTTGCACCTAATTGAAACACAATTCAAACATAAGTAGCTAACTAAAATATGAGAAATTGACAAACAAACTAGAAAAGAACCTAAATTAAAATAACCAACTAAAAACAATTTAAATACTCAAGTAAATTCATGTAACTAAAGCTTAAATATAAATAAAACAAAACAAAAATAATTCACTATGGGGAGTTATCATGTGCCTAGGTCAACTAGACTTAAAGGAGATATTCTGGCCAACCAGGAAGGGTCCTCCATGATTTTTCCCATATTTGGGGCAAGCTTGATTGGTCGTATCCATTTGGTGGTTGGAGTCGACTTCTGAGGCTACTTTCCCTTAAAACCTCCACCCTGGTACTGTTTCTTCTACAGAGGTTGCCGAGGTTATTGTCTTTGCATTGCTTATCTCCTCTTGTGCACCTCTGATCACTGAATGGCGAACTTCCTATTATAGTCGTCTACAACATGGCTATTTTCACCAATGTCGCATAACCTCTAATTTCTAGTAGGGTCACAAATGCCAGGATGTTTGCCCTCAGCCCTCCTTCGTACTTTATACACTGCTAGCGTTCATCTAGGTTTCTCTGGTAAATTGTAGAAAGTGTACTCCATAACACTCATACCCCCTTGTATCAATTGCATAAACTCCAATTCTTTCACATTCTGAACAAAAACAACAAAGTACCTTTTGTAGAAGGTCTCCTTGATCACATCCCAAGAAATCTGGGTTCCCGAGCTCTCTAGTAGGCCCTTCATCCCTTTCCACTAGAATTTGGCATCAGACTTTAATATGTAGGTGGCAAAGGCTACTTTCAAGATTGATGAAAGACATTCTCTCTCATAAGAAGAAGCTTAAGTATAATGAGGCCATGATGCTCACAAAGGAGTGCAGTGGTATTTTGCAAAATAAATTGCCTCCTAAATTAAAAGATCCAGGGAGTTTTACTATTCCATGTGTTATCTGTGACATTTATTTTAATAAAGCTCCTTGTGATCTTGGTGCCAGTGTTGTTTTAATACCTTTATCTATTTTCAGGAAGCTTGGAGTTGGAAAGGTGAAGCCTATTATGGTTTCCTTGCAAGTAGCAGATAAATCTATTAAGCATCCTAGAGGCATTATTGAGGATGTGATGGTAAAAGTGGACAAGCCCATATTGCCAGTGAATTTTATTATGCTTGATATAGAAGAGGATAGAGAGGTCCCACCTATTCTTGGGAGACATTTCCTAGCCACAAGGAGAGCTTTGATTAATGTAGAAGAAAGGAAGCTTAAGTTGCATGTTCAAGATGATAAAGACACATTTAAGGTGTTTGAAGCAACTAAGTCCCCTTTGGAGATTGAATCATGCTTTAGAGTGGATGTCACTAAGAAGGTGGTGGATACTTCTTTTATGGCACCTTCAAACACTCTACCATTGGAAGCTTGCTTGATGAATGGTAGCAAGTGCTGCAGCCCACTCCAAATTATAATTTTAAAATACTTAATTACACTAAATTTGAACTATAGTGCAACCAAGGTTGTCTTACAAAGATGTTGTTGCTGTCTAATTAAGTAACAAGGGGGTCTGTGCAAACATGCAGTAAATAAGCTATAAAAGAAAATTAGGTGAAAATAAAAATACTAGTTCAAAGAGTTCCTTAGGCATAAGGTGAATCAATCATTAACACACAATATATCAAACATATGGTGTGTGGCTAATTTGAGATATTAGAGAGACCTATACTAACAGCCCCATAAGTCTACCTAGAGAACTCTAGGAATTCAACCAACATATAATTGATTTCTAGTCCCAATTGCATTAGCCTAGGTTTGAACCCAAACTCAATTCTTAGTTCTTTAATTAATCAAGTTCATACCAATTAATCAATTAGTAAACACCCAACTAATTCCACATTCATAAACCTACATATCAATACCATTCAATGTAAGTGTACAACTTAAAGCGGCAAAGAATCAAGAAAACGAACATGATTGAGATTCAAGTATAGGGTTTTAACATTACAACCATAATGCCCTTGGAGTCTCCTTGACCTAGGTTGAAATCCTACTCTTCCATAGCAATGAAGATTACAAAATGGAATCCAAAGCAAGTATCTTACAAAATGAAAGGAAAAGAAAAGAAAAGAAGAGGAGAGGAGAAGAGAAGAGAGAAAAATGAAAAAATATTGGGGATGAGTGTCTTCACGTCTCTATTTTCTCCCTTCTTATCAGACCTAAGATGTGAATATCCAACATTGCCCTTGAGGCTAAGTTAATCCTCTGCCTGTGGACATCCAATTTGCTTAATTTGGACTTGAAATGAGAGAGTTATGGCCCAATCTTTGTAGCACATCTAAGTTGCGTCTCTATTCACGTCAGTCAAATTCAACAGCCAATAAGTCCATCAAGATATCATTTTGTTGGAGAGTGTTCTTCATATGAATTGGAGCTTTATATCTTATCTTTCAAATAGCACCAGTTTCACCTCAATCCAATATCTACAACTCAAGTTATGGCCCAATTAGTGCACACTGCTCAGGTTTCAGTGCAACAGCCCTATTCTGACTTCGTGGACCAATTTGTCCTAATAGATGCCTGAGTCAGTTTTTGACTTCTCCATCAAAGTTGTATATCTTTCTCTCAGCTTTCTACAATGTAAAATTTGTAATTTTTAGAGGTTGAAAACTCAAGATATGCTCAAAATAAAAAAATAGTATAAATTTGTAATAATGCTGAAAAATACAATTAAGCCCAATTAGAGCCCAAACTTATAGAATGTGTCTAATATTGATCAATTAAGCATAAAAGAGTTCCAATAAACTAAATATGAGGGTTAATCAATATATCAAAATGTTACTTATCAATGAAGTCCAAGGTTGTAGAAGAAATAGAGGATGATGAGTTAAAATCACCCCATGAGCTTTTGGAAGCTCCACCTTTATTATTCATGTCTAAGCCTATATCTTTGAAGTTTGGAAGGAAGAACCATCAACCTTGTAAGGAATCAACCAAGAGGGAGATGAAGAAACCACCTTGATTTCAAAAAAAAGGAGGGCCATGTCCAACTTAGGGACATTAAACCAAAGTGCTTATTAGGAGATGACCCAATTTTTCTATCCCTACTTCTTCACTTTAATGTTGGAGTCTATTGAATTTTAGTGTATTTGAGTGTTCCTTCTTGTTGCATGGTTTTAGATTTCATTTTTTTTATTAGGTTGTTCTGATTTTACTTCTTTTTCATTGTAGGTTTCAACAAGAGAATTAAGTGCATAAAGCAGAGAAATGGAGCTTATCACTTATTACTTGGCTGCGGAGTATCTTTCCCACCCTTTCTTTGCACTTATTTTACATTAGAGATAATGCTATTTTCTATTTTGGGGGATGGGAAAGCATGCACATGCGTTTTGTTCTCTTCAGTCTAGTTTCACGCATTTTATTTCTCCAATGCGAAAAAGAAAAAAAATTCTATTTTTAGGTCATGTTGGCATGTTTTTGTTGTCTTTGGCTTTATTCCTGTGATATAATTGTTTGCTCTGCTTTTTAACCCCGTAGTAACTAGGAATTTTGAATTGAGCCTTGAAAATTCTCTTGTGCATTCATACTTGTTTTGGAAAAGATCATATATTCATGCACTTTGTAGGACTTAGCAACTTAGGATTGATGATCATCACTCCTTAATGCTTTATTTAGGTTGAGACATGCATCCAATTTTTGCTTGAACCCCTTTCGAAATAAATATGACTGAATTCTAGTCTTAGAAATGATTTAGGCCATGTTTAGAAGCCTTTATTGAGCCTTAATGCCTACCTAATGACATTTTATCCATAGTCACCCCTTTTGAGCTTTAAGGCTTATTTTCTTGGAATAAACCATATTTTGAGCTTAGAATCCATCTCTATCCATTTTTGAACGCAAGATTACCCTCAAGCCTATAGCTTCTAAACTCATGAGAATAGGGTAATGCCCCCACCATATTGAATTTATGTGATGCATTATCAAAGTGGGCGGATAAGTTCAAGTGGAAAACAAAGAACAGAAAAAGCAAAAAGAAAGGGGAGAAAATGGGCAATACAAGGAAAAATGTGGTTTCAATGGGATAGGAGGGAGCAAACTCTTTTTTGAATCTCATGGCCACTAAAGCATGAAAGTTTATCAGAGAATGACATGAAGATAGCCAACCAACAAGTTAGGGGATGCCTAAGGTAGTGAGTTTAAGAGTGAGGGTTCCTTAAGTTGACAGTAATACAAAGCCAAAACTCCTTTCCATCATACCTTTACGCTTAACCTGCCATTATAAGCTTAACAAGAATCTATTGATCTTTGGCTAGATGACATTCATATTGAGATAGAAAGGGAGGATTGTGAACTTTATGATAACGTTGTCCCTTCTTAAACATTATATTGGTATAAAGTGAATCAATTCTTTGTTGCTTGCCTTGCACACACACACACACACACTTGATCTATTTCCTTTATAATATGTTTGCACAATTGAATGTTCTTCATGTTTAGATTTGAATTCTTAGTAACTTTTGGGTTAAGCTGTGGAGTAATAATGAGGAAAACATAGACCAACAACACATGGATACATTGAGAGTACCAAACTCTTTCTTTTCTTTTTGGTAGTTAGTGTTCAGTCATCTTAAGTGCCTCCCCGAGTTTTGCGGTCTTTGTAAAGGGATGTTTACAATGTCAGCTGCACAAAAAGAGTTTTCTGTTTTCTTTGTTTTACTATTCATTTTCTTTCTTACTTGAGGACAAGCAAGTTCTTAAGTTGGAGGATATGATAACCCCCCATAATGAGTTATTTTTGTTTTGTTTTATTTAGATTTAGGCTTTAGGTACATGAATTTACTTGAGTATTTTAGTTATTTTTAGTTGGTTACTTTGATTTAGGTTTTTTTTAGTTTATTTGTCATTTTCTCATATTTTAGTTAGCTATTTTTGTTTTCATTGTGTTTCAATTAGGTACAAGCATTCAAGTGGGGAAGAAGAGCTCAATCGGAGTCTAAAGGAGCTTGGAAGTGAACAAAAGAGGCAAACTTGCAGGGTTGCTGTTTTGGCAACACACTCGAGCACGCGATCCCAAGCTTGAGTGTGGGTCAAATAAAGAAGTCCCAGTTTCAGCAAAAGGACCACGCTCAGGCGTGCAATCCCAAGCTCGAGCACAGACTCAAAACAAAGAGCACAAGGTTTTGGCTTAGCATAGTACACTCGAGCGTGGCTGTGATAAATCAGGAAAGTTTGTTTTCGAAGCAGTCTCATGAAAGAATATCTTGGGTCATATTTAAAGGATTTTTACGACCTTTTTGACACTTTAAATACTAGAGGCAACCCTAGAAGAGAAGCTTAAAGAGTCAAAGAGCTTTGTAAAGAGTTTTGTGGAGAGTTGGAGAGAATCTTCGCCCTTAAGACATTGAAATCCTTGTTTTTCTTCATGGCTACTCTTTCTTTTATTCTTTCTTCTATTTTTTCTATTGTTTGTGATTTTATCATGAACTAAATCCTATTCGAGGGTATTGATAGATCCAACTATGTGATGATGTTACTCATGGATTGATTTTATTTATGTTTTTAATTTAATTATGAAGTGTTTATGATTGTTCTTACTACTCTTGAGTGATTGGCCACTATTTAATTGATTTGTTGGTTTATAATAACTACGGGTTTGTAAACAAAGCTTCTTATCATAAACATTGTGAGTTGAGCAAAAACTAGAGATATACAAATGTGACTCATGTGGCCATCTGAGGAATCCGTAAGGCTTCAACCTTTTCCTAAATTAACTTGTAACTAAGAGATTAGGCAATCAATTTAGGATAAAGAGAATTTCTTGACCTTGAGAAAGGCTTGGAATTAATTTAGGGAATCCAAATATTAATCAATTAAGGTAAAAACTAGATAATTGAGATCCATGGTAATTGAGTCCATAGTTAGGTGAAGTCAGTTAGCTCTAGTGTCTATCCCATTAATCTAAGTCATCTTTAAGTGCAGTTTTGTTTTTTTGTTCATTTGAATTTTGGCTTTCTTTAATCATTTGATTTCTTTTGGTCCAAATAGTTATTCCTATTAGTCATCCGGTACTTGATCTATACTTGTGGGAACGATACTTTTATCATCACTTTATTACTTGTACGATTCGGTATACTTGGTAGAGCCGCACCAATTAGCTCATAAAAACTTCTACACAGATTTTGTTAGTAGCACCGAAGAGTATATCATCTATGGTAAACCTTTGACAAGCTCTTTTTGAGAAATCCCAGACACTAATCTCATATAAGCATGACCAAGTTTCATGTGCCCTAACCACTTATCATCCCCAAAGGATGCTAAGCATTTTACATTTTGATCTAGGAGGTCATCTAGATATAATACATAAGTATTATCACGCCTTCCAGCACTAAGAATGATTTTATTTGATATGGAATCCTTTATGATGCAACGAGAAGGTTCAACATAACTCTGTTGCCTTGGTCACAAAACTGGCTATTGCTCAAAAAGTTGTGAGTTAATCCTTCAACTAACATAAAACCAGTAATCAAATAAGAATCATTCTTATCAACATTACCTATACCAATGATCATTGACTTGATACCATCAGCAAATTTGACAACTCCTCCATCTTTAGGTTTGAGGTTTTTGAACTAGGACTTATTTCCAGTCATTCGTCTGGAACATCCATTATCCAGATACCATTTCATCTCCTTCTAGTGGTGTGATTTAGGACACACCTACATCAGAAATAGCTTTCACTTTAGGTATACATATCTTTTTGGGTCTTTATAGGTTAGTCACTTTCCTGCATTTTTTCAATTTCTGTCTTTCTGCTTTCCTTCTGCAAAAGCATTTTTCAGAAGAATATCCTTTTTTTAAAATAATATATGCATGTAGAGATTTTATTTTGAGAATCTTTGGATGATTTCTCATCATCTTTTTTCTCAAACTCAAGTCTCATTTTCTCAAAACATGGCCTTTGACTACCAAGCATCAGATATAGATTTTTGGAGCCATTCCCTATCTTCTCCCAATCTGATTTAAGAAGCTTAACAGTTTTCTGAGGTTCAGAAACATCAGAAGATGTGTTCTGAGCAGCACCAGAAGCTTTTGCTCTTAGAGCATTAACATCCTTCTAGCGAAGCGTGTTTTCTTTAAAGAGCTCAGTTTTTTGGTGCTCAAGCTTTTCTTCCTCATTCTTAAGGTTTTCAAATTCAAGGGACAGTATCTAGAAATTTTTCTTTAGAGAAGTACAATGAGAAGCAAGAGTTTGAGAATTATCCAAAAGTTCATCATAAGCTTTCTGAAGATCCTCATATGAAAGTTTAGGTTCAGAGTTTAATACCTCAGTTTCTTCCTCTGGGATTATGTTAGCCATAAAGTAAAGATTTGTTATAATCTCTTCTTCTTCTTGAGATTCTGTACCTTCTTGCTTCTCGCCTAGATCTTTCTATGTAGCCATCATAGCCTTCTTCTTGGAACTTTTCTTCAGCCTTGGATATTTTGATTTTACATGTCCTGGCTCTTTGCATTCAAGGCAGATGACTTCGCTATGCTTAGTCTTTCCTTTTTTGTCCTTTTTAGGGACAATCCTTTCTTCTTCTTACTTTTGATCCAAGTTTTGGCTATCTTCTCGGCTAGAAGAGTAATTTCATTTTTCTCATCATTTTCATTATCAAAGGCATCTTCTTTTTCAAATTTTTCTATAGCTTTCACGGCTTTAGAAGAGCTAGACTTTTCTGAGTAGCCTTCAAAGCAATAAATTTGCCTCTTCTATTTGATTCCTTAGAGGCTTCGTATTCCTTGATTTCATGAGTCTTTAAGGACCCAATAAGAGCATCAAGACTAAGCACATTCATGTCTTTTACTTCTTGAATGGCTGTCTCCTTAGGGCACCAGGCCTTAGAAAGACTTCTCAGAATCTTTCTTACCATTTTAGCATTTGTGTATTTCTTGCCTAATGGTTTCAACTAATTTATGATGTGCATAAATCTAGTTGCCATCTCATCAATATTTTCATGCTATAACATCTTGAACATTTCATATTGATGCATTAAAATACCGATGCTAGTTTACTTCACTTGATCTGTTCCTTCATGAAGAACTTGAAGTCTATCCTAAATCTCCTTAGTAGAGTCACTTGAGATGATCTTATCATATTCACTCTTGCTTAAGGCACAAGTGAGAAGATGCTTGGCCTTGACATTCATTTGAACTCTGGCTTTATGTTGGTTAGTCCGCTGGTTTCTTGGAATCGTTCTAACCACTATTGGTGGGGCCTTGATTAATTAGATTTTCATATACTTATTTTTCCTCATATTTAGTTCATTAATCCTCTTTTGTGCCTAATTTGATTGATTTGGACCATTTTGTATTGATTGGATTTTGATTGGGCTTGATTTAAATTTTCCAGCATTAGACCAAGTCTGACAATATTTCCATTTCTGGGCCATAACTCGAGCTATAGAACTCATTTCATTGTGATTTTTAGTTTGTACGAAATTTGAGAGATAGATCTACAACTCTTGTGAAGAGGTCAGAGGCCAATTCTGATGTTAAAGAGTTGCAATTGGGCCTAGAAGTGAGCTAAAGGAATGTAGTCGTAGATTTTGAGTAAGGTGTAGTGTTTGGGCCGTATCTCAGTCTCCAGAAGCCCAATTGAGCCCATTCCAGTGGCAATTGAAAGCTAACACCAAAAGCTACAAATCATCTTTAGAATAAATCCAAGTAGATGTGTTTTCATATCCAAAACTGCAGAAGAACATTACTGGCTGAATTAGAGAACTTAATTACATGTTTCTAGCATAACTTTCTTTCTATAATTCCGAATTTTACAAATAAGATGTCTAGATTCATCTGAGAGACAGGGGTTAATGTAATAAACTGTTAGTGATTCAGTTTTTATGTTTTTATTTTGTAATGGCTGAGAAAAGGGAGAGGCCAGATTATTGAAACAGTTTTGTACAGAATTTGGAATAAGCAAATTTATGGTTTTCTTTTTCTCTTCCTTCTCTCATGACTTCCCTTTCCCCTTCACCTCTAAATTTTCGTTTTCCTCCATCCATGGAGGAGTAGCTTCCTATCTAATCCAAGGATTCAAAGAAGCATTGGCTGTCTTGAGGATTGGTGCAACCAAATTTCATCAAATCAAATGGATTTTCTACTCCTTTTCTTTCATTGTTCTTGATCCAATTTCGGGATTGAAGGTTTTTAATTCAGAATTGTTATTGATTATTTGATTGCTTGCATATTATTGGTTGAATAATGTTGTAATGCAATTACTTGATGAGTAAAATCATGTTTCAAGTTTGAAAATGAGATTAACTGTAATAGTGCTTGAAGTTAACATGAATTGGTTAGGCTCTAGAGGTTTCTGAATTTAATCACTTATATGTTAGCTGAATGCATGAAAGTTTTTGTATGTTATGCTGTATCCAAATTGAGGTTTCATTCATATTGAATGTTAATCACTGATTTGGTTTATGGAATTATTTTTAGAATCCAGTGATAGAATAGCCTCTGACTTTCTTGGTTCTTAGATTAGAGTTTCAAATTTTGTTCATCTTTTATTTCAGTTTCTGTTCATTTCATATTTTGTTATTTATAAACAAAAAGCCCCCCAAAGTGTTGATCATATAGCATTGTTATCATTGGGAGATGACTCAAGTTGCACTTTTCACTGTAAACTATTGTAATTCGGTTTTTGCAATTTGATCGAGCTTGACACTCGAGTCAGGCCTATTCTGGATCAGCAATCACTTGAGCCACTGGTTGCTCAATGGTTGGAACATAGTCATCATTTTTAATAATTTCCCACATATCAATGCTTGTAGATTCAATGAAGAGTCTCATTCTATCTTTCTAGAAAGGGTAGTTTTCATCATTAAAGTATGGAGGGCTGTTGATGAAATGCCCCTTAGCAATATGGTTGATCTGTTGTGCCATTTTTTGGATCTTAATCCTCTGCAATCATTAGAAAGCTCAACCCCAAAGGTGTGGCACTAATGCCAATTGTAGGATGAAGTAGCATGAGCAGGGAAAGTTGAATCATGTTTCTAAAAATTTTAGTTCCTGAAAAACTTTTAAAGCAACTTTCTCAAGTCTTAGACTTGGAATGCGAAAGCAATTGAGCTAGAAATAAAATAAGTTGTTTCTCAAATATTTTGTAATGCAGTAAATGAGTTAGCACATAGAATTAGAAACTTAATGAACTAATAATAAAGGGTAGAAGGGATAAAAAGATCACATAGAGAAGTTTTATACTTGTTTGCCCAAACACTTGTCTACATCCAAATTCTAACACTTAGTTGAGATTTTATAAATTGAGTATTGTTTGTCCAAGCTTCTCCAAACTTTTACAACTGAGTAGTTCTTCCTAGCCTTTCTAAGCTATCCAAATGAGTAGTCTTCACAAAGCCTGTAACACCTTCCCAATAGATATAGCATGCTCAAGTCATGAGGTTATATCTAGAAGTTGTTACAGGTGCTGTAAAAAGACTTTTAAAACAAGAAAATATAATATGTGGCCCCTAAAATCTCATATTTCATTATCAAATACAAACTTACAGTGCCGTGTGTTCACTATATATATATATATATAATTTGAAAATATAGTTGGAGTCGAAAATATAGATTAAAATTTTCTAATATGACATACAGACCATGTATTGTTCTATATCCTTACTCCAGCCATAAGCCTTGAAGCTCAAGTTGGAGTCACAAATTTGGAGGTAAGGCTATTTGGTAAGCAACTGACCCGACACGTTTTAAAATTTGAAAAGGGCCAAGGTAACGGGGGCTTAACTTTTTGACCTTCATGGCTCTACCTATACCGGTCATAGGAGTGATTTTTAGGAATACATGTTCTCCTTCTTGGAACTCTAGAGGCTTTCTCCTCTTATCCACATAACTCTTTTGACGGCTTTGGGCCGTAAGGATTCTGTCCCTAATCCTTTTGACTTGCTCTATGGTCTGCCTCACAAGATCAGGTCCTAGTAGGCTTTGCTCACCCGGTTTAAACCAACATAGGGGAGATTGGCACTTCCTTCCATACAAAGCTTCATAAGGTGCCATACCAATACTTGCATGATGACTATTGTTATAGGCAAACTCGATCAAAGGTAAGTATTTATCCCAACTTCCTCGGTTATCCAATACACAAGCTCTCAACATATCCTCCAAAGTTTGGATGGTCCTCTCCGACTGTCCATCCGTCTGGGGGTGATAAGCTATACTTAGGTAAAGCTTCATTCCAAATGCATTTTGCAAGGCTCCCCAGAATCTAGAGGTAAACCTCAGGTGTCTATCGGAGATTATGCTTGAAGGTACACCATGCAATCTTACTATCTCTTGAACATACAACTGGGCTAACTTTTCCAAAGGATAAGTAGCTCAAATGGGCAAAAAGTGAGCAGACTTGGTTAATCTGTCAACAATTACCCATATTGCATCGAACCCAGCCTGCGTTTTGGGTAAACCCATCACAAAGTCCATAGAGATACTTTCCCATTTCCATTCTGGGACCTCCAATGGTTGCAGCATACCAGAGGGCTTTTGGTGCTCAATCTTTACTTTCTAGCAGACTAAACACTTGTCTACTAACTCCGCAACATCCCTCTTCAATCCTGGCCACCAGAACATCTTCTTGACGTCTTGATACATCTTTGTCACACCAGGGTGTATGGTGAAATGGCTCTTATGAGCCTCCTCCAAAATCCCTCTTCGGAGGTCACCACTTGCGGGTACACAGACTCTTCCTTCAAATTTCCATAGTCCATCTGCACCTTATGCAAAACCCTTCAACCTTCCTTCCTTCACCAACGCTAGGGTTTTCAAGAACTCTTCTTCCTCGCCTTGAGCTTGAGCAATTTGATTTTTGAAATCACTCGTCACCCTAAGCTGATTCAATCTTAAACTATAAGGGGTCAACATAACTCCAAGGTTAAGGTCTCCAAAGCTCCTTACTAGCTCATCCTCCTTAACCATCATCCATGATGCATGCAAGGATTTCCGACTTAATGCGTCGGCCACCACATTGGCTTTCCCAGGGTGATAGTTCAACCCAAAATCATAATCCTTCAGAAACTCCATCCACCTCCTTTGCCTTATATTCAGCTCCTTTTGATCAAAGAGATACTTCAAGCTCTTATGATCAGAGAACACCTCGAACCTCATACCATACAGATAATGCCTCCATATCTTCAGGGCAAACACTATGGCCGCTAATATCAAGTCATGGGTTGGGTAGTTCACTTCATGAGGCTTCAACTGTCTAGAGGCATAAGCCACCACGTTCCTATTCTGCATCAAGACACAACCTAAACCTCTCCCAGAGGCATTACAGTAAACCTCAAACGGTTCACTAGGGTCCGGCAAAACCAATACTGGGGTTGAGGTTAACTTACCTTTTAGCTCTTGAAAGCTCTTCTCACAGTCCATTGTCCACACAAACGGGGCATCCTTCCTTGTCAACTTGGTTAAGGGTAGAGATATCTGAGAAAATCCTTTTATAAACCTGCGGTAGTAACCGGCTAAACCTAAGAAACTCCTTATCTCAGTCACTGAGGTTGGCCTCTCCCAACTCATCACAGCCTCAATCTTACTTGGATCCACAGCAATACCCCCTTGCGACATCACATGCCCTAAGAACTTTACTTCCTCCATCCAGAATTCACACTTAGATAACTTGGCATAAAGCTTCTTTTCCCTTAAGATCCTTAATACAACCCTCAAATGTTTTTCATGTTCCTCCTTTGTCCTCGAATAGATGAGAATATCATCTATGAAAACAACTACAAACTTGTCCAGATAGAGTCTAAAGATCCTGTTCATATAATCCATGAAAACAGCAGGGGCATTAGTCAATCCAAACAACATCACCGTAAACTCATAATGCCCATACCTTGTCCTAAAAGCTGTCTTAGGTATATCCTCCTCTTTCACCCTTATTTGATGATATCCAGATCTCAGATCAATCTTAGAGAACACAGCTGCACCTCGCAGTTGGTCCACGAGGTCATCTATCCTAGGCAAGGGGTACTTGTTCTTAATAGTCACCTTGTTTAATTGCCTGTAATCCACACACAGCCTCATACTGTCATCCTTCTTTTTCACAAATAACACCGGGGCTCCCCAAGGTAAGGCACTAGGTCTTATGAACTTCTTTCCTAACAACTCTTCCAATTGTCCCTTCAACTCTGACAACTCTAGTGGGGACATCCTATAGGATGCTATAGAGATTGGCCTAGTACCCGACACCAACTCCATAGAAAACTCGATTTCCCTTTCCGGGGGAAACTCGAGTATGTCGTCAGGGAATACATCTGGGTATTCCCTAACTACGGGGATCTCATCCAACACCTGCTCGAGTTCCACTTTACTTGTCATAAGGAGAACATATCCCTGATTACCAAACTCACTACTTCCTACCCTAACAGAGTTCAAGAACAAACTAACAGCCTCCACAGGCTTATCAGGTATAGGGGGAAAAACAACAGACTTTTCAGAACAATTTATCATAGCATGGTTAGCCGAAAGCCAAGCCATGCCTAGAATCAGATCCAGACTAGACAAAGGCAAACAAATCAAATTCGCTATGAAAGACCTACCATCAATTTGGAATTGACAACTCAAGCAACAATGACAAGTCTTAACTGGTTTCCCAGCAGGAGTAGAAACATTTAACATTTAAGGCAATTCATACATAGATAATCCTAATCTATCTACACAATCATGAGAAATAAAGGAGTGTGTAGCTCCAGAATCATATAGCACAGTTAAGGTCCTACCATTGACCTCGCACTTACCTTGGATTAGATCGTCGGACCGAGTGGCCTCTTCAGCATTGAGGGCAAAGACCCTTCCTTGGTGTTGGGGCTTGTTGGCAGGGGACAATAGCTTGACAGTGCAATCTCTTGCCATATGCCCAGGCTTTCCGCATCGAAAACAAGCATTCTGGCCAGCTAAACAAGGGCGTCCTGCATGGTGTTTACCACACTTAGGGCAAGCTTGACCATTCATCGGCTTGGGTGGATTCCCAGCAAGCTTCTGGGGTTGCTTTCCTTTGAAACCTCCACCCTAAAATGGTTTCTTCAGAGGTTGGGGCTTGAACTTCTGCCCTTGCGGTGCCAGCTTCTTCTTGTAGGCCTCGGACCTTGCCACTGACAGCTTATGGCTGCAATCCTCCACCAAACGGCACTTGTTGACGAGTGGAGCATAGTCACAGATCTCCATTGGTCCTACAGATGCCAGTATCTCCTCACGCAATCCCCTTTCAAACTTCACACACTTCCAACGCTCATCCGGGTTCCCTTGGTAAATTGTCGAGAACTTGCACAACTCTTCGAACTTGGCCGTATACTCAGCAATATTCATGGTCCCTTGACATAGACTCATGAACTCCAGCTCCTTCGCATTCCTCACGGATGCAGGAAAATACTTCTCATAGAAGTGCGACTTGAAAATCTCCCAGGTGATGTGGGTTTGGGCTCCCTCCAAAAGCCTCTTTACGCCTACCCACCAGAACTTCGGCATCGACTTCCAACATACAGTAGCAAAGGCTACATACGCTCGGTGCAGGCCAACACTGTGAAAATCTTCTCAATGGCCTTGATCCACTCCTCAGCTCAATCGGGGTTGTACGTCCCTCTAAAGCTCGGCGGATTTGCCTTCTTGAACTCAACAAACTTGAGGTACTCAAGATCCACCTCAACTCCTCCATTGTGCCCTTCGGGATTCTCCTCATCCCTTTGCTCCATTCGCTCCATCATTCGATGGGAAGTAGCAGCTTGCTCCCTCATAGCAGCAGCCATTTCGCGAAGTGTCCCCATGACTTCCTCGGGACCTTCTGGCTCGTTGTGGGGCCTACCACGTCTTCCTGAAGCCATTAGTTCCTGGTACACAAGACAAAAGACATTGAGTTGATCAGGCTCAACATTTATGTTGAGTGAACCAGCAACTGACCCCATTCAGAACAGACGATCATGCACATCTAATTCCTACGCCTCATCATACAAACGAGACTCAAAGCATGACTTAACTAAAACGTATGCTTAGAAGCATAGTCAGTCCATCCCCAGGCTCTTCAAGGACGAACTGCTCTAATACCAAAATGTAACACCCTAGTAGTTCCATTCTATGCTTAAGTCATATTGTGGAATTACTAGTTGTTACTTTTGCTCGTGGAGCTAACATTACTTTTTAGAAATTACTTTGTACTGAAAATAGGGGTAAAATTTTTTCTACAAAACAAGTGAACCATTTTTGAAATCGAGAGCCATGAGCGCATCGTGAACATATAACGTAACACCGCTATCCCATACATACGTCGCATTTAACAAACATAGAAACCATAAGAGTAACCACAATTCTTAGATAAATGTAATATTCATTCCGCGGCCATCTATGATAATACAATAATAGTCATACCAGAGTGATACATAAGATAATAATGGATCCAATATCTATCGTCAGCCCTACACAAAAGCCTACCAATACATAATAAAAGGAAATACATCAGAAAATCCTACTACCCAAGCATGCCACATAACAGAATGATAACCCTATAACTACAACCAAAAGGGGCTATCCTCATGCTCGGCTCCGCATGCAGTCGTCGCATCAAGCATCTGGCGGGAGGAAACCGTTCCCATATCCACCGGGAGAAGTGCCACCACGTCCCCCTCCTCTAGCACATCCTCGCCCACGGGGCACAACGCGGGTACGAATGAACCCACGCCCGCGAACCGGAGGTGAAGCTGGGCCAGCAGATGAAGCAGAAGAATCAGAAGATAGACGAATCACCGAAGGCTACGACGAACCCGAACGGTGAGATCCCCTAGAATGAGTAGGATAGATGGGCTCAGACGGATCGGTCTCCACATGGAAGCTCGGATAAGACGGCTCCGAGGGATCGGAATCCAGTGAAACAGTCGGAGTCAAACGGGTATCCGAGTCAGTCTCATCATCATCAGTAGGGTATCTCGGTGGCTGAAAATAGGGGCGGATGTCATCCATAGTAACCTCGCCGAATGGCTGATGCGGTTGGAAAAATGGGCTCATCACGGGAGTCTGAAACTGGCGGTCATGGAAGATGTAAACCCTCATCGCTGCGCTCATTGATAGCACAGAGGCGTTCAGCACCGGGTTAAAACACCAACGCCACACTAGGAACTCAATGTAGATCACCACCGTGCCCGACGTCGACATCCTCTGAAGACGACACGGAAACGTAGGAATGAGAAATACTAAATTTCTCAGTAGGATCGCGACTAGACAAACACAGTGCCATCGTCATCGTCCCAGCCACTTCGGGTTTAATTATAAAAACAGTGGACAGATATAAGTTCAATTTTTAATGGTTTTGAAAACTTAGACCCCGAAGTGGGTTGCTTTTAAAGTTAAGATCATAACCACATCATCATGACTAACATACGTACTAAAACATAGAATAAACATTCATAATGCAAATGGGCAATATACTTACATGCAAAGACATGCATCATCATAGATGTAACCATGGTCATACTTAGACTTTACTTTCATTTTTAGCACGTGCTTAACATTCTTTACTTTCCTTTGAAATAGACTGCTTTTGGATATGAGCTCATTCCGTGACCGTCATCACGCAGTACCAACCAAATCAGACTAAGCCGATATTGGTTACCTCTAAGTTGGAGGGTCCTCCAAAACACCCTTGCTTCCCTCATAGAGGTTCCTTGTGGATCGCCGTCTCTCACTTCCCTTACCGAAGTGATTGAAGGGTCACGTCCCATTGATTCTTTTCTTATCTTTATACTTTACATGCATAACATTTCCTTGACTAGATGCATGCAATGATATGACTAAGTCCATAATTTTGATGGAAATCCGGCAGCATAACAGCTAGACCGGAGCTTCCCCAAAATGCCAATCATCAGCATTCAACCAATCGTTCATCATATCTATATCATATCATCACACTCATCATTCAATCATGAGACAAAGCTCAATCAAACTCATCATTCATCATGCCGAGTGGCATCACACATTCATACCCTAAAGGGGTTCATAGTTGTGTTGTTCTTTGTGAAGAATATTATGAATCATCACATGATTTCCCATGGTTACCCATGATAGAATCACATAGTTAGGATATGTGTTTGTAGTCTTTTAGTTGCTTGGTCCTTGGATGAAAGTATTCTTTACTTAAGTACATGTCTTATGAAACACTTGTTCAAATTAATTAAATTATGTGATTGTTTCCTTTCCTTGAGATAGTGTACTTAGTGATTCCTAGGTTCATCGTATGCTCAGAGGCCCTAATCATACTTCTGTTTCCAAGGAGTTCAAGATCCCTCTAATCCTTGGGTCATGACAACGCATAACCACATCATGAACCCAACAACACCAATGTTCACTAATCACCAAGGGTGACTTTTAACTTATTCAAGTTACAAAGTTTTAAACTTTTACTAATAACATACCAAGGTTTTGCCTTAAACATTATTAAAGTTGTCATTCTTTATAAAGTAGTCATAAAGTCTTATTCTTTATGAAAGTAAGTGCCTTTGACATTAAGCTCTTATCTTAAGATTGGATCTTTATGAAATAATGATACAAGTTACTAGCTTTTTGAATAAAAAGTCTTGTTCTTTATAAAAGTTAACACCTTTTTGCATTATTTTGGTTCAAAGTCTAAAATTTATGAATGAAATGTTGCAAAACAACATTTTTATAACTTAAAGATCTTATTCTTTAATAAAGTTTGAAACTTTGTGAAAGGTCTTTTCTCTAAGGTTTGATTTCTAAAGCCTAAAGTGACATGATATCATTTTTCTAACTCAAAAAGTTTAGACTTTCACATGTATTCTTGTCTTCAAAACAAAACAAAATAAAACTTTATGGAAGCTTAAAAGTTGCGCCACTTTGAAGGAATCAAGAAGCAAGCTTTTTAAAGTTTAAAGCTTTTAGAAGGTTCATAGTCTCATCAAATCATGGAAACATAGAAAGGTGAAGCTTTTCTAATCATTCACTCATCATAAAGAGAAAGGAACAACTTTAAGCAAGAGAACAATAAGAACATATGTTTCTAAAAGAGGAAACTTAAGAACACATGAAGAGCATCAAGAACACATTTTTCCAAAAGAGGAAACTTAAGAACACATGAAGAACATTAAGAACATATTTTACTAAAAATGAAAACTTTGGCTCTTGAAGAGCATGAAGCATCTTCTCAAGCTTTCACTTAGAAATCTTGGTCATGAAAGAACCAAGCTCCAAGCTTTCTTGAGTAAACAAAATGAAAAAGATGGAGATCACTACCTTTCTTGAAGATGGCGCAAACACAAGAGAAATGGAAGAAGAAGATGATGGCTCCTCTTGATGACGAAGGTGGCGGTTTTGCAAGAAGGAAAGAGAAGATCTTGAAACCTTGTGGAAATGGAGGTTGTAGTGTTTTGATCTAGTCTCCAAAGACCAAAAGATGTGATCTTTGAAGGGCTTAGTGAGGAAGGTTTGGTTATGGAGGTGGAGAATGATGAAGAAGATAAAGAAGAAGAAGGAATGTAGAGAGAGGTTGGAGAGTTTGAGAACTTTAGAGAGAGAATGAGAAGTTGAAAATGAAGTGAATGTGTGTGTGTGTGTGTGTGTGTGTGCAAGAAAGTGGCCAAAACTTTTAGTAGGGTAGGGGGAGATATTTTTGCTTCATTTTGTGTTAATTAAGGTTTAAGAGACAAATTGGATGATGGGGGAACAAAGTATGGTCAGACCCTTACATAAAGCACTCTTGTCTAATACTTTATGCTTTTATGACATCACTCTTTACTTTATTGTCTAGTTGACTAAATTTGAATTTAATCATGTGATTAAGTGCTCATACAACTTAATTAAGGTGATTAAGCAAGGATTAGTGATTAATACACAAGAACATGATTAACAAAAATTAATTTAGCAATTAAGCTTAATTAACCTTAATTAAACCCGATTAGGCTAATAAAGGGTGATTAGTGCTTAAGTAAGCTATAGGGGCTCTGACTTGCTCAATTAGAGATTATCTAACCTCGATTAAGCATTTTCTTGACCCTTCTCATCTGAGTCAACCCCTTAATTAAGCCCTAATCTCAAAATTTCTCATTAAGTGCCTAATTACTCAGGGTTACTAAGATAATTTAGCACGACATGAAATTGAGGATGTTACACATACACATAGGCATTGGTTCAATTTTAAGTTTGAAAACATATTTCTTGAAGTGGGTTACTTTTAACAATCACTTGGCATATTTCATGACAAGTATAATAATACTATCAATATAGCATCTCAACCATAATCATAATAGCACTGCAGCATAATAAGATGCTTAAACATGCATATGCTAATGCACATACTTGATGAGTGCAAGTGCACTTGACTTTCTTCTCTTTTTTTAACTTGCAACTTGAACATCTATACTTGGTCCCGTAAAGGTGAATGGTCTCTTACACTTCTAGATAATGGCTTGCTTCTAAAGAGTGAATTCATTCCTATGCATGATTGCTATACATTATTGCCGGGTTTACTTTTCCTGACTCTCATACTGGCATATTCCCTTTAAATCTATTCAAGGGCAGGCTTGTAACACCCTACTAATTTTATGTTATGCTTAAGTCATAGCATGAAACTAGTTAGATCGTGTTACCGTGTTGATACTCTAGTTACCTTTCCTGTTTTAATTTTTCTTTAAATCGTCATCATCATATAAACTTTTTTTTTTTGACGAAACGACGCGCTGCTATACTAAAAGCGAAACGAATCAAACAAAATATCACCAAGATGAGTATAGTACAATAGTGTTACTACATACGTGTAAACATATATATATATATATATATCGCAAGCCACTGTTTTAGTTTATATACAAAGTTTTAAAGTAGAACACATACGGGGGTTGGTGTACCAAAAAGACCATAATGCCCTCATCCGCCAAAATACCCTATGGTCCTCAAAGGACATTTCGTGACCTACTGCTAATTCTACAGTCAAGTCCATGACCCAAAGCTACGTGCTGTCCAAAAGAGGGTCATACTGTACAACATCTCCTACCGCTAAGCTACTCCGTCAGGTAGCCGTTAGCCATGCCAGGCTCAGCCGGTGTATAGTCTGCGCTGGGTCCCGAGGAGGAAGAGGGTGACGAGCCGGTGGCCTCGGAGGGGACACTACGAACTCAACGGGATGTCGGGCTGCTGCGGTGGTGACTCGAGGCGGGGTCGTGGAGTCTTTGGTGCGAAGGTGCAGGATGTGGGTGCGCCATGTGTAGAGGGACGGCAATATAAAGGGTAGCAGGGTCAAAGAGGGGATGGTGTAAAGGAACATCAAAGTTCCTATCGCTGAAGAGGTATAAACGGAAGTTGCACGAACCAGCTATGTACAAAGAGTCCAACTCCGGATCATGGTGGAGCTATAACACAGGAATCTCAATGAAAAGGGTAGCTGTGGAGTCCATCGCCAGTGTCTGAGAATGATGCGGGAGATACAAAACAGGGTGAGAATTTCAAGAAAATTCTCAGTAGGGTTTGGTTATACTGGTACTGACGTCACACACATTCTCAGTTGCCTCGGGTTTTATTTAATTATAAAAATATGTGTTCAAACTGAAAAGTCCATTTTCATAAGTTTAAGAAAACGTCTGGTCCGAGGCAAGGTTCAGTTTTACTGTAATTGGCATAAGAAACACAATGGATTACCAATACCGATACATAGAATGATAAACATAATAAATAAATGAATAGCAGTGAGCAATTATAACAGACAATTGTAAACATCTTAATGTAGCTATTCCATGTATTCATGCATTTATGTAATCATGTAGACTCGTTCTTGAATTTTCCTTCATAAACTTTTTCATTACTTTCTATCATTTTCCATCTCTTGGTCCCCTGGGAGTTCTTGGCCATTTTAGACTCCTGGGTAATAGTCTGCTTATCAGGATCGAGCTCGTTCCTATACAAGAATTGCCGGGTTTACTTTCCCCGACCTTCCCACTGATCTATTCCCCTTAACTTCTTATCCGGGGCTGGCCCAAACAGTATGGAACTTGCATAATAACATAATTCTTTTCATAACTTTCATGGCTCAAGTTATTCTCTTGGACAGTACTACCCTTGCCCAATACAAGGTGGAGGTTGGATACATCCTTTTGCGAGTACTTGTTATCCTTTTTTCATTCTTGTACATAATCATGCATGAACATGCTATACACACTTATGCACATGCTTCATATCTTACTTTCAAACATTCTTTCATGCATGATTTTCATGTATATAACATATACATACTCATGGCTTCACATACTTCTACCAAAAATTCAACATGATAGCTGAAATATGTAAGCATCCCAATCTACAAGTAGTATGCATATAACAAGCCAGTCATGGTAATCAAAATCATCATATCAATGTACCAATATCATATCATTATTTCATTAATAAATCAGCCATTGGCTTCTCATGGTTCATGGAGCTTCTAAATCTTAAAGTTATCAAGTTGTCTCATTTTCCTCAAATCTACCACGTTCTTCTAAATTGCATCAAAATTTCATTTTAATTCATTTTAATCTAGAATTTTAATAAACTGTAGCCTTGTTAGTCTATTTTTATACCTATTTGGTTTTACTAGATTTTGAGGTGTTTAACTTGAGTTATTAGCCTCCAGGTTGGCTTGCTTGAGGACAAACTTGCACACCTAAACTTAGAAAATCACTAAAAATCAAATTTTCATCATTTTAATCCAAAATTTGTACTAACATGTACTTATTTGGACCCTCTTTCAATCCCAACAAGTTTCAATTAAATTTGAGTTCTGTGGGTTAAGTTATTAGCCTCGTTGTATAGATGACGTCTTAGGGTTTCTTCTAACAGCTTTTTGGTTTTGTCCTTCTCTTAGTCTTTTGATCTGATCTTCAACCTAAACCAATGTTTTCCTATCTTAAATCACTAGAAAGGGGTCATAATACCATCACACAAGAACAAATCATGGATGACACAAGTAAACACCAACAGCTACACAAACCCTAAAGACAATAAAGCTAAGGATTTAAGCTACCTACCTTAAGATTCTTGAAACTATAGAAGCAAGGAAGCCAAGAACAACTCGTAGCCTTCTTTTCCCTTCATAGCAGTAGCCTATATGGAGTTAGGGAAACTCCATTTGATGCTCGATCATCAAATTTATAGAGGGGTTTATAGAGGAAAAGGTGAGGATTGATTTTCATAATAAGAGCAAGGTGTTTTGAGGCCAAGAAGGCCATCAACTATGCGCTTGAAGCTCATAGCCATGGAGGTGATAAAGGAAGAGAATGAAGATGGTGAGAGGTTTGTGGTATAGGCTTACTTTTTGAGGGTATAATGAGGAGGAAGTGTAGGCTTATAACTTAAGTTGGTGGGTTAACTTCTATTGGTGGGAAATTTTTAGTTTGTAACTTAAGTTTAAGTTCTATAAGTGGATATGATGCAAAAAATTATATTCTTTGAGGCTAAAATTTGAGTGGCTCATCTTAGGCCACTCTTCTGAGAAGTCTACCAAATCTCTGTAGGATTATTTTCCTAGATTTATCATGCCCAAAACAATATAGGACGCTTAAAGATAAATTCAAGGTGTCTAGCTATCAATTTGGGTATTCTAAGCTACCTGAGATATTGCAATATTGTTTGAGTAATCTCAAACTTTTAGGCAAAACTATGGGCAGAGAATCTCAGTTCAAAATTATTACCGGTATTTTAGTTATCTACCAATGTCGTGCGGTCCAGAAAATCTCATCATCGGGATTTTTCTATGATTGCCACTCTTGACAACTGTAAACCCTTAATTACAACTTTGCTATTATAATCTAATAATTACAATTTCATCCCTGCTTTTACTATGGTTTCCTTAATTACAATTTTGTCTTTGCCTCGAGCCCAAGCTTCTTTCTATCCTAGTTTACCCTTAAACCTTGAGATGTTACAAAGCCACTCCAAGCTAATACTGAGTAGTACTTGTCCTTGACTCTCCAAGCTCTCAATGACCACTAATGGGTCAGGTTACAATAAGTAGATTACGAGGTTTGTATTTAATTCAGTCATACTAAATCTCTCAAAAGAATATAAGCACTTAGTTGCAATGTGTAGTAACTTCTCTAATATCTCTGTAAAAGGATATTTGCTAATACATAGCTAAAGAGAAGATTTTTCATTTTAGAAATTACAAGTAACTATTTGCTAATACATAGCTAAAGAGAAGATTTTTCATTTCAGAAATTACAAGTAACTTTCTGAATGTTCAGAAGGTTGAAAAAATGGTATAATGAATGATCTTTGAATGCACAGAATGCTAGACTCTCTAACTAGTTTTTTATCATCTTCCAGCTTTTTATAGACTTCGAAATACATCGGTTGAGATTTAGAAATCTTGAGCCTTAAGCCTTTTTTTGATCCACTGCTTTAAGATTAGAGAGAGAAGTAGCTTTCTTTCTTTCTTAATAGATGGAGATCTTACCAAAGAGGAAATAAACTAGCCATTTGATGATTCACCTACTTTTCAAACTTGTCAGCACTTCTTTTACATCTTGTCATGTCATGTTTGACTTTTGAACATGATCCTTGAATCATATAGAAGAATCTTTGAGGGTGTTGCATTTCAACATTCTGGTAGCTTGTTTTGCTTTTTGATGGCATAGATTCATCCTTCTGAACTTACTGATATGCTTTTTGAGTGAGAGAGATCATAGATATGATAAAGTGTTCTTTTCTAGAAGTGTAGAGATGAAATACACAAAAGAACTTTGAACTTTGTATGATCTAAGATTCATTTATGGGTGGATTGCTTGATCTAACTCACAAAAGAATTTAAACACTCAAACAAACAATTAGTCAACAAAAGATTTTATTAAAACTTGATTTGTTAGTCATCAAAACCTTTTAGCTCAAAAGGTGTTTAGTCCACGGGGTGTGTAACACCTTAATAATATCATATTATGCTTAAGTTATTTTATGGCATTACTAGTTGTTACCCATAACTAGTGGAAGTTCTTATAATTAAAA
Source organism: Pterocarpus santalinus (assembly GCA_031439595.1). Classification (NCBI taxonomy): domain Eukaryota; kingdom Viridiplantae; phylum Streptophyta; class Magnoliopsida; order Fabales; family Fabaceae; genus Pterocarpus; species Pterocarpus santalinus. The sequence continues at coordinate 35,221,954 of CM062525.1, forward strand.
TTAGCGTAATATATGAAAATAGTATGTAAATTTTTCTTTTTCATAAATTATTTATACTTGAAAACTGAGCCTTTATATACTCACTTAGTTGTATACATATGGACGCTGCTCCTTATATCACTGAGTTACTAAAAAGACGTATGACGAAGTTGAAATAACATAACATGATACATTAAGACAATAATGTAATCATAGATAGATCAAGAATCACAATTAAACTTAATGATTATCATATATGTAATAGGTCAAATTAAGTAGCAAAACTTCCAATATGCATTTAATTACACATGAACTGCCCAACTAGGGCTCTTAAAAAAAGAAAACACTACGCTGCTATCTTGTTCCTTCTTGCTAGGTGTCCTAATGTAACATCCTCAATTTTGTGACGTGCTAAATTACCTCAATAACCCTGAGTAATGAGACACTTAATAAGAAATTATGAGATTAAGGCTTAATTAAGGGGTTAACAAAAAGTTTATGAGTTAACTCGGATGAGAAAAGTCAAGAGAATGCTTAATCAAGATTAGATAATCTCTAATTAAGCAAGTCAGAGCCATTGATAGCCTAATTAAGCACTAATCGCCCTTAATTAGCTTAACCAAGTTTGATTAAGGTTAATGAAGCTTAATCGCAAGATTAATTTTTGTTAATTATGTTCTTGTATATTAATCACTAATCCTTGCTTAACCATCTTAATTAAGTTGTATGAGCACTTAATCACATGATTAAATTCAAATTTAGTCAACTAGACAATAAAGTAAAAAGTGATGTCATAAAAGCATAAAGCATAAGACAAGAGTGCTTTATGTAAGAGTTTGACCATGCTTTGTTCGTCCATCATCCACTTTGTCTCCTTAATCACTAATTAGCACAAAATGAAGCAAAATATCTTCTCTCCACCCTCATAGAAGTTACGCCCTCTCTCTCCCTCTCACACCCATTCATTTTCATTTTCACACTTCTCATTCGCTCTCTAAGACTCTCATCTTCTCACTTTTCTCTAAAATTCTCTTCTTCTTCTTCATCTTCTTCCTCTTTTCTCCACCCCCACCATAACCAAAACCTCTCACTTAGCCCTTCAAGTACCTCATCTTTGGGTCTTTGAAGACAAGATCTAAACACTACCAACATCATTTTCAAGAGAACTCAAGAGTTCTCCCTTGGTTCATACAAAACCACCACCATCATCATCAAGAGGAGCCATCATCTTCTTCTTCTTCTTCTTCTTCTCTTGTTGTAGCGCCATCTTCAAAGTGGAGGTAGTGATCTTCATCTTTTTATTTTGTTCACTCAAGAAAGCTTAAAGCTTGGTTCTTTTCATGACCAAGATCTTTAAGTGAAAAACTTGAGAAAATCTTTCATGCTCTTCATGAGCAAAAGTTTCTATTTTTGGAAAAATATATTCTTGTTGTTCTTCAAGTGTTCTTGATGTTTCTACTTTTGGAAAAATATGTTCTTGTTGTTCTTCAAGTGTTCTTGATGTTTCTACTTTTGGAAAAATATATTCATGTTCTTCTTCCTGAATGTTCTTGATGTTCTTGGTGATGTCTTCCTTCAAGTTATTTTTTTTCTTATGATGAGTTTATGATTAGAAGAGCTTAATCTTTACATGCTTTTCATGATTTGATAAGACTATGAATATCCTAAAAGCTTAAAACTTTAAAAAAATTGCTTCTTGAAGCATAAAAAGTGGTGCAAGTTTAGTGCCTTCATAAAAGTCTTATTTTGTGTTGTTTTGAAGACAATACTACATGTAAAATTCTAAGCATTTTGGAATAATAAGCCTTTTTGAGTTAGAAAAATGATGTCTTGTCATTTTATGTTTCAAAGATTGATCCTTGGAAGTAAATCCTTTCATAAAGTTTGAAACTTGAAATCAAAAAGGGTCACTTTGGATCACAAAAATGCTAACTTTTATAAAGATTAAGACTTTAACTTTAGAGCTAATGTCTTATATCACTAGTTAGTAAAGTAGGAACCTTTTAAATGTAAAAACAACTTTAAATCATAAAGTTGAGACCTTGATGGTCTTAGAACAATTAAAAGAGTCAACTTTCTTAAAGAACAAGACTTTTAGTTAAAAAGTTAGTAACTTGTATCATTATTTCATGAAGATCTAATCTTTAAGATAAGAGCTTAATTTTAAAGGCACTTACTTTCATAAAGAATAAAACTTTATGACAAATTTATAAGAATGATAACTTTTATAATACTTAAGGTAAGATCTTGTTATATTAGTAATAAAAGTTTGAAACTTCGTAACTTGGTTAAATTAAAAGTCACCATTGGTGATTAGTGAACATGGTGTTGTTGGGTTCATGATGTGGTTATGCGTTGTCATGACCCAAGGATTAGAGTGATCTCGAACTCCTCGAGAATAGAAGTATGATTAGGGCCTCTAAGCATACCATGGACCTAGGAATCACTAAGTGCACTATCTCAAGGAAAGGAAACAATCATTTAACTTAATTAAATTGAACAAGTGTTCCATAAGACATGAACTTAAGTAAAGAATAATTTCATATGAGAGCTAAGTAACTAAATGACCACATACACATATCTTAACTATGTGATTCTCTCATGGGTAACCATGAGAAATCATATGATGATTCATAATAATCTTCACAAAGAATAACACAACTATGAACCCCTTTTAGGGTATGAATGTATGACGTCATTCGGCATGATGAATGACAAGTTTGATTGAGCTCTGTCTCATGTTTGAATGATGAGTATGCTGATATGATATAGATATGATGAACTATTGATTGAAAGTTGATGATTGGCATTTTGGGAAAGCTCCGATCCAGCCGTTATGCTGCCGGATTTCCCTCAAAATTATGGACTTAATCATATCATTGCATATGTCTAGTCAAAGAAGAACTATGCATGTAAAGTATAATGATAAGAAACAAAAGAATGGGACATGACCCCTCGATCACTTCTGGGAACTGAGAGATGGCAATCCACTAGGAACCTCTATGAGGGAGGCAAGGGTAACATGGAGGGCCCTCCAACTTAGGGGTAACCAATATCAGCTTAGTTTGATTTGGTTTAGTATTGCGTGAAGACGGTCACGGAATGAGTTCATGTCCGAAAGTAGTCTATTTTAAAGGAAAGTAAAGAATGTTAAGCACGTGCTAAAAACAAAAGTAAAGTCAAAGTATAACTATGGTTAAGTCTATGATGATGCATGTCTTTGCATGTAATTATATTGTCCATTTGCATTATGAATGTTTATTCTATGTTTCAGTACGTATGTTAGTCATGACGATGTGGTTATGATGTTAAGTTTAAAAGCAACTCGTTTTGGGGTTTAAGTTTTCAAAACCATTAAAATTGAACTTATATTTATCCACTGTCTTTATAATTAAACCCGAAGTGGCTGGGACGATGACAATGACACAATGTTTGTCTAGTCATAATCCTACTAAGAAATCTTGTATTTCTCACTCCTATGTTTCCATGTCATCTTTAGATGGAGCTGATGGCATCCATGGTAGCACTTCTGATGGTACCTGACTGGGTAAAACAAGGAGCTTCCATGTTTCTTCACTTAGCTAAAGAGGATTGAGATACTAGTATAGTATTTTTATTTTCTTAAGAGCCCTAGTTGGACAGTTTATGTGTAAATTAAGAGCATGTAGGAAGTCATGCTACTTAATTTGACCTATTACATATGTGATATTTATTAAATGTAATGATGACCTTGATTATATATGATTACATTCTTGGCTTAAGGCATTGTGTTATATTGTTTCCATTTTCTCTTACATCTTATTAATAACTAAGTGATATGAAGAACAACGTTCATATGTATACGAGTAAACACTTAAAGGCTCAGTTTTTAAGCATAAAGGTTTTACAAAAAAACAAAATTTACATGCTATTTTCGTACATTACGCTAATTTTAAGATAAGAATTTCCGCTAGTTAATAGTAACAACTAGTGATGCCATAAAATAACTTAAGCATAGTATTGTATTATCAGGATATTACATTATGGTATCAGAGCAGTTTGTTCTTGGATAGCCTGGGGATGGACTAACTATGCTTCTAAGCATACTCTGTCATGTGTTAGAAATCATGCCATGGATCTTACCACAAGGGTAAGATATAGGAATTAGGTAGGCATGACTGTCTGGTTGTGAATATGATTAGCTACTGCCACACTTAGCTTGGTATTGAGCCTGATCAACTCAATATCTTTGTTTGTGTGTCCAGGGACTGATGACTTCCGATGGGCAGAATAGGTTGCGAGGCAAATCTGCTACCTTAGGTATGGCAGATGTGATGAATGTTTCTCCTACACTAGTCTCTGCTATGAGGGGACAAGTTACTGTAACTAATCGAGCCTTAGGAGGAATAATAGGAGCTGATGCTAACCCAGAATACTTGAAGTCCGCCAAGTTTATGAAGACCAATCCACCAGCTTTCCATGGAGACTTCAACCTTAAGGACGTTGAGGGATGGATTGAGGGATTGGAAGGGACATTTTTTGTGTTAGGTTGCATGGGGCTGCAGAAAGTAACATTTGCTACCTATATGCTAGAGGCTGATACTGAAGCTTGGTGGGCCAATGCTAGAAGGATGATCGAGGATTCCCAGACCCCCATTACCTAGGAGGTGTTCAAGACTGCACTCTATGGTAAGTGCACCATGCCAAAGAAAGACGTTTCTGGAAGAAGAACAGTTTCTCAATACCAACGGACTAGGTACAACCCGTACTGCAAGAGACAATCACAGTTTGGAAAGGGCATGAGTGGTCAGTTACCAAAGCAAATGGCGACTCCTAGGTGCCCCAAGTGTGGCAAGAATCATGGAGACAACTCTGCTTAGCAGGACAAAATGTTTGTTTCCGATGCGGAAAGCCTGGACATATGGCTAGAGACTGCACGGTCAACTTGTTGTCCTCTGCCAACAAGCCCCAACACTAAGGAAGGGTCCTTGCCCTGAATGCTAAGGAGGCCACTCAGTCCAATGATCTAATCCAAGGTAAGTGTGAAGTCAACGGTAGAACCTTAGCCGTGTTATTTGATTCTGCAGCTATACACTCCTTTATTTCTCATGATTTTGTAGATAGATTGGGATTGTCTATGTCTGAATTACCTTATATGTTAATTATTTCTACTCCTACTGAACAATCAGTCAAGACTTGTCATTGTTGTTCAATTGTCAGTTCCAAATTGATGGTAGCTCTTTCGTAGCATATTTGATCTGTTTGCCTTTGTCTAGTTTGGATTTGATTCTAGGCATGGATTGGCTTTCTGTTAACCATGCTATGATAAATTATTCTAAGAAATCCATTGTTCTTCCTCCTATACTTGTTGAGCCTGTTGAACCTGTTAGTTTGTTTTCGAATTCTGCTTAGATAGGAAGTAGTAGGTCTGGTAATCAGGGATATGTTCTCATTATGGCAAGCAAAGTGGAACTTAAGCAGGTATTGGAAGTGATCCCTGTAGTTAGGGAATACCCGGATGTGTTTCTTGATGATATACCCGCATTTCCCCTAGAAAGGGAAATCGGGTTTTCTATAGAGTTGGAACCGGGGATAGAGCCAATCTCTATAGCACCCTATAGGATGTCCCCACTAGAGTGGTCGAAGTTGAAAGGACAATTGGAAGAGTTGTTAGAGAAGAGATTTGTAAGACCTAGTGCCTCACCTTAGGGAGCCCTAGTGATGTTTGTGAAAAAGAAATATGGGAGCATGAGGCTATGTGTGGACTCTAAGCAGTTGAACAAGGTGACTATTGAGAACAAGTACCCTTTGCCTAGGATAGATGACCTCATGGACCAACTGCAAGGTGCAGTTATGTTCTCTAAGATTGATCTGAGATCCGGATATCATCAGATAAGGGTGAAAGAGGAGGATATACCCAAGACGGCTTTTAGGACAAGGTATGGGCATCATGAGTTTATGGTGATGTCATCTGGATTGACTAATGCCCCTACTGTTTTCATGGATTAAAATGAATGTGTGTTATAGACTTTTAGTTACTTGATTCTTGAGTGAAGTTACATTTTACTTTAGGGATTCATTTTTACCAAATAACTTAACAGCTTTCTTATGTACACATCTTAAGGAATAGTTTGTTCAAGTTAACAAATTTTGACACTTATTTTTCTTGTTCCTTTTTAACATAGCCGAAGCCTCATATAGTATTTTAGCCAACATTTTGCATTCAAATCTTTTAGTTTCCTTGAGATAATACACTAGTGATTCCTAGGTTCATGATATGCTCAGAGGCCCTAATCATACTTCTATTCCCAAAGGATTTCGAGATCTGTCTAGTCCCTTGGCTCATGACAATGCATATTCACACTCACATTCACAAACCCAACAACATCATGTGCTTACCAATCATCGAGAAGTGATTTTTATTCCAAACAAATTACAAGATTCAAACTTTATTAAATGAAATAACAAGATTTCATCTTTATGATTATGAAGTTTTATTCTTTATGAAAGTATGAACTTTTAAATTATATTCATGTCTTCAAGATCCAACCTTTATAAAATAATGATACAAGATTCTATCATTATGGCTAAGAAGTCTTATTCTTTAAGGAAGTTGAATTTTTTAATTATTATTATACCTTCAAGATTCCAACTTTATGACTTAAAGTTACCATTAAATTTAAAAGGTTTATTCTTGAAGAAGTTTAAAACTTTACTCACTACTTTAACCTCAAGATTCAATTTTTACAAAATAAAGTTGCAAGTTTTCGTTTTTATGACTAAAAGTTTCGCTCCTGAAGAAAGTTTAAAACTTTATGCAATGTCTTGTCTTCAAGATTTGATCTTTGTGACATAAGGTGACAAGTTCTTACTTTTATAACTAAAAAGCTTCATATCTCAAAAAAGGTTTGACTTCTACTACTATTCTTGTCCTCAAGAAAAACAAAATGAATCTTTAAGGTAGGTATATTTACTAGCACCACTTTCTAAGCTTTGAGAAGCAATCTTTTAAAAAATTTGTACTTTAGAATGTTAATTGGTTGCATAAAAATCATGAAGAAGATGTAAAAGGAGAATCTTTTCAATCATAAACTCTTTATGAAGAAAGGAACCATTTAAACATGTATACTGAAGTGACAACAATTACATAGCCTAACAAATGAAATGAAAAATATCAAAAGAAAATAAAATAGCACAACCACTAACATAGACATACACACACATACACACACACACATGCACACATATATATACCTATAAAAATATCAGTATAATATTTCAAATTTCTGTATACAAGTAAGTAGGTATATGTTAAGGCCATCAAACAAAATAAACCGGCCTCTATCTATGAAGAGGGTCCTTATGTGGTCCTCATAGGACATTTAATCTAACATCTCTAACTAACAAAATAAAGTGACTATGCCCATGGCCCAAAGTCGTAAAGGTACCAAAAGTGGGCCACTCTATACTCTACAGTCTGCTACGCCGCTACCATTTCTATTCAGAAGCTGATGATATGAACGCATTGGCCATGTCGGGTCCCACTGGTGTGTAGTCATTGCTAGGTCCAAAGGAAGGGCCAGAAGATGACTTCACTGCCTTTGAAGGGTCTTGTTTCCTAGGGAAAGAGAAGGGACCACTTGAGGTGGTGAAGCGTGTGGTGAAGTGGGTGCTAATAGTGCAGCTAGGGGTGCTGCATGGGCCATCTGAAGGCTAATGGCTATATATGGTGTAATCGGATAAAGTAGTAGGTGGATGAGAGGGATAGCAAAATCTCTACAAGCAAAGAAGTATAAACGGAAGTGGCAAGCGCCGATAATGTAAAGGGAGTCAAACATGGGGTCAAAATGCAACTGGAGGTCCGAAAACTCAATAAAGAGGATGACCATCGCATCCATCTTCATGATCTGAGAATGACATAGGTACATAATGTAGGGTGAGAATTTATAAAATTCTCAGTAGGATTCTTATAACTACAATATACTTACATCGCATTCATTCCCAGTTGCTTCGATTTTTATTTAATTATGTAAAGGTGATTGGCATATATCTATTCACTTTGATTTAAGAAAACATAATCCTAAACAAAGTTCAATTTTACTTAAAGCAGTAAGACACAAAATAGACATTAGACATAATGTCATAAATAATAAGATGAGGTGTAAATGAAAGCAATAACATATATATATATATATATATATATATATATCACAACTAATTAATACATCTGTAAGAATGCATTGATGCATGAGAATGCAATGCACTTTGCCTCATTAGTTCTTTAACTTGTAGGTCATAAACCTTTCCATACTTGGTCCCCTGGGAGTTTTTGGCCATATAACTCCTGAGTAATAGTCTGCCTTTTAGGATCGAGCTCATTCTTATACAGGAATGCCGGGTTTGCTTTTCCCAATCTTCCTACCAATCTATTCCCCTTAACTTTATTCCAAGGCTGGCCCAAGTAATATGGAACTTCACATAATCCTTATAAGTCTCATAATAAATGATAACTTGAATTGAATATTACATGCATGTGCAAGTACATCATAAGTTATGCATAGCTTCTGCCGAAATTTTTGCAGCATAACGGATCAAGTTCGCTTCCTCATGAATAATATCAATTAGCCAAGTAGTTATTCATGCAAAAAATCAATACAATGTATTTATCTTTCAATAATCAAACAAAATTTATAACCTTGATCTTGAATTAGGTTTCTACCACTTTCTTTCAGTTCTATCCAATTTTGTAAATTAAGCCATAAATCTTATTTAACTCATTTGGACCTGAATTTTGGATATGTTAAATTGTTATGTGTGTAATTTCTACTCTCTTTGGTCCCATTAAGTTTTGATATATATGACTCAAGTTATTGAAGATTTACCTAAGGTTGTCTTGTACTAGATAGTTTTAAGCCTTGAAAAGTAAAAGTTTAATAGAAAGGGAATACTAACTAAAACTATACGAAACCTATAGATTTTAAAGCTAATTGAACAATTTTCATTTCCAAAAATTTTCATCCTTTCTGAATAAGCAGAACTCAAGTTATGAGCTCTTGAAATTGACTAACTTAAACTACCCAGTTCTAGCCTGATTAGGACTTGAGGCAAATTTCATAAATTACTGGGGACAACAGGAATTGAATTTGGTTATGAAATTTTTATAGTATCTTACCCTATGTCTTTCTAAAAAAATTGGTTGTACTCAATTTGAAGGAGTATAAGGCGAGTTATGCCCTACTCAACCCTACCCTAGTCAAATCCAGAAAATAGAAACCTAGAGCAAACTTCAAAAAATCATATCTCCCTTAATACTAATCCAATGGTCTTGTAATTTATATGGTTGGAAAGCCCTAGATGTCTAGTTTCATATAAAAATAGGTTCATCAAGTTTTAGTAGTCGAAGGCATAGCTGTGCACTCCGCTAGTACAGACACCATGAAGTTTTCTAGGTTTTTAGATTCTGAGTTGCTACCTTTCTTGTTTTTCATGCAAGATTCATTCCCAATCCAACCAAATACTTGCCAAATCGATCATAAATCACCATAATAACATCATATATCCTCAATTAGATGAGTAGAGCAAGATTTCTCAACAACCATAAATTCACTAAAATCAAACAAGAACTTGAATCCTACCTCAATTTAGTGGAATAACTACTAGCAAGAAATGGAGTTTTTGAGGGAGTGGGGTGATTGAAGCTTGAAATCAAGATGAGATGGAATGAAATGGAGGAAGACCAGGGGGAAAGGAGGCTGTTGGTCTTTGGGGGCACAGAATGGAGGGATCAGGAAGGAAAAATGAAGTTGATAAATGAGTTAGTTAGCATGTTAGCTTCCTATTGGCTCTTGGCTTGGGTGGCTAACATTGAGCCAACTCTTCTTTTCTCTTAAGGCTAAGGGTGGTGCCGTTTAAGGTGGAAATGTGGCTGAGTTCTTAGCCACTAATCTTAGGGATTTTTGATGTGTAATCCTATTGTTTTAATTTTGACAGTTTAAAATACTAAATCTTTACTGATTTCCTTCAAATCTGTAAAATGGTTTTGAAGAATTTTATGACGTCTTCTATGTTTCTATTCCAAATGTTTCTAATCCTAATCTCTCTAATTAATACCTAATTTGCTCTAAATAAATACTTAATCAATTTCTAATTAATCTTTTTCCACATATCATACTCTAACTCCCATATGTAGTCTTCGATGCCTATTTTCCCCCACGCTATCTTTACTAATTGCATAGTCTTAATCTGAAGGTGTTTGATGCTCCTGTCTACTATCCGCATCGGGGGTACATGGAAATTTAAATCATCTCTTAGCTATATTGATTCGGGTTCCAAGAAATGTCAGGATGATACTTCCTCAATTGAGAGACATGGAAAACATAGTGAAGATTTGACAAACGTGGAGGCGCAACGACTCGGTATGCGACTAGTTTGATTCACTTCAAGATTTGGAAAGGAATGATAAATCATGGGTTTAGTTTCTTGACTTTAATGGCTCTACCTATTCCTGTTGTGGGCGTAATCTTTAGAAATACGTGATCTCTCTCTTAAAATGCTAACGGCTTTCTTTTGGTGTCCGCATAGCTCTTCTGGCGACTCTAGGTCGCAAGTATTTGCTTCAAATCTTTTTGATTTGCTTAGTAGTCTATCGAATTAGTTTTGGCCCTAACAGACGCTGTTCTCTTGGTTCAGACCAACATAGCGGAGATTGACATTTTCACTTGTATAACGCTTCATATGAAGCCATGCCAATACTGGCATGGTAACTATTGTGTTATGCGAACTCGGCTAGTGGCAAGTATCGATCCCAATTTCCTTACTACTTCATGATATACGCTTGTAACATATCTTCCAAAGTTTGAATGGTCCATTCTATCTAACTGTCCATTTGTGGATGATATGTAGTATTTAGACATAGCCTAGTATCAAATGCTTTCTGAAGCACTCACCAAAATAGCGAGATAAATCTTGGATCTCGATCTGAAACAATGGTTGGAGGGATCCCGTGTTACTTCACTATTTCTTGAACATATAGTTGAGGTAATTTGCCCAAAGGATAATTTGCTCGGATGGGCAAAAAGTGAGCAGACTTAGTTAGTCTATCCACTATCACCCATATAGCGTCATATCCAAAAGATGTTATTAGCAAAAAATGCTCTCCCACTTCTATTCAAGAATCTCTAAAGGTTGTACTGTCCCTACTAGTTTCTGATGCTCTATCTTTACTTTCTGGTAGACTAAACATTTGTTCACAAGGTTTGCCATATCCTTCTTCATGCTTGGCCACTAAAACATCCTTTTAAGATCTTGATACATTTTATTGATGCCAGGATGTATGATGAACTCACTTATGTGGGCTTCTTCCAAGATTCTCTTTTGAAGGTTGCCCTCTTCAGGCACACATATCCTTCCTTGATATTGCCATATATCTTCTTTATGCAGAGCAAAGCCCATCATCTTTCCGAATTGCGCTATGTGCACCAAACGCTAAAAGTTGACATCCTAGTGTTGTGCTTATCAAATTTGGTCCTTGAAGGCACTAATTATTTTAATCTGATTTAGCTGGATGGTATGAGAGTTTATAGAGATTCCTAAGTTAAGGTCTCAGAAACACTCTATAAGCTATGTTTCTTTGATTATCATCCATGCCACATTTAAGGATTTCCTGCTCAAGGCATCTGCCACCACATTTGCCTTACCCGAATGGTATATTTGCTCAAACTTGTAATCCTTGAGAAATTCCGTCCATCTTCGCTGCCTCATATTTAATTCCTTCTATTCAAAGATGTATTTCAAACTCTTGTAATCAGAAAATACTTCAAACATTACTTCATAAAGATGGTGTCTTCATATTTTCAAGGCAAATACCATAGCTGCTAGTTCAAGGTCATGAGCTTGATAATTCTTCTCGTAGGGTTTTAGTTGCCTAGAGGTATAAGACATTTTTGTTTTACATTAAGAAGCATCCTGATCCCTTCTTAGAAGCATCACAATAAACTTCAAACGGCCCATAGGGATCTGGCAGAGTTAATACTCGGGTTGTCATCAAATCTTCTTTTAATTCTTGGATACTCCATTCACATTCGGGCATCCATTCAAATGGAACATTCTTCCTAGTCAGCTTCGTCAGGGCAAAGCAATTTGGAAGAAATTCTTAACAAATCGTCTGTAGTATCTGGCCAAACCCAAGAAACTCCTGACTTCCATAAATTTAGTCAACCATTCCCAATTTAACACTGCTTCCACCTTATTGGGATCTACAGTATGGCCAAGAAACTTCATTTCCTACATCCAAAATTCACACTTGGATAACTTAGCATAAAGCTTCTTTTCTCTAAAGATCTGTAATACCAGCCTCAAGTATTCTGCATGCTCTCATTCCATCTTTGACTAGACGAGTATATCGTCGATGAACACCACCACAAACTTGCCTAGATATGGTTGGAATATCCGATTCATATAATCCATGTATACTGCCGATGCATTCGTTAGTCCGATAAGCATCACGGTGTACTCATAGTGTTCGTAGCAAGTTCGAAAGGCTATCTTGGGAATATCTTCTGTTTAAACTCAAATTTGATGATATCTGGAATGCAAATCAATTTTTGTAAACACACTCACCCCTTGCAACTGATCCATAAGGTCATTAACCTTTGTAAAGGATATTTATTCTTAATTGTTACCTTATTCAATTGCCTATAATCCACACACAGTCGCATGCCCCGTCTTTCTTCTTAACTAGCAAAACTGGAGCTCCCAATGGTGATGCATTTGGCTGAATGAACTTCTTCTCTAGAAGTTCTTCAATCTGCTTTTTGTGTTCAGCTAACTCCAGGGATGACATTTGGTATGAAGCTATAGTATTGGTCTCGTTCCTGGCACCAACCCAATGGTGAACGCGATTTTTGTAACACCCTAATAGTTCCATTCTATGCTTGAGTCATATTGTGGAATTACTAGTTGTTACTTCTGCTTGCGGAACTAATATTACCTTTTAGAAATTACTTCTTTACTGAAAATAGGGGTAAATTTTTTTTTGAACAAAACAAGTAAACCGTTTTTGAAATCGAGAGCCATGAGTGTATCGTGAACGTATAAGACAAACATCGCTATCTCAATCATACATCACATTTACATAAATAGAGGCAATGAGAATAACTACAACCATTCATTCCACGGCCATTCATAATAATATGATAATAGTCATACCAAAGTCATACATAAGATAATAATGGGTCTGATATCTACTGTCGGCCCTATATAAGAAACCTACCAAATACATAATAAAAGGAAATACATCAGAAAATCCTACTACCCAAGCATGCCATACAACAGAATGATAACCCTATTACTACAACCAAAAGGGGCTATCCTCATGCTCAGCTATGCATGCAATCATCACCTCAAGCATCGGGGGGCAGCAAACCGTTACCATATCCACCGGGAGAAGCACCACCACGCCCCCCTCCTCGAGCACGTCCTTGTCCACGGGGCATAGCGCGGGTACAAATGAACCCACGCCTACAAACTGGGGGTGAAACTGGGCTAGCAAATGAAGCAGAAGAATCAGAAGATAGATGAATCACCGAAGGCTATGATGAACCCGAACAGTGAGATCCCCTAGAATGAGTCGGATAGAAGGGCTCAGACGAATTGGTCTCCATATGGTAGCTCGGATAATACGGCTCCAAGGGATTGGAATCCAGTGAAACAATCGGAGTCAAATTGGTATCCGAGTCAGTCTTGTCATCGTCGGTGGGGTATCTCGGTGGCTGAAAGTAGGGGCGAATGTAATCCATAATAACCTTGCCAAATGGTTAATGCAGTCGAAAAAATGGGCTCATCACGGGAGTCTGAAACTGGTGGTCGTGGAAGATATAGACCCTTATCACTGCACTTGCCGATAGCACAGAGGCGTTCAGCACCAGGTCAAAGCGCTAATGCCACACTGGGAACTCAATGTAGATTACCACTGTGCCCAACGTCGACATCCTCTGAAGACGATGCGGAAAACGTAGGAATGAGAAATACTAAATTTCTCAGTAGGATCGCAACTAGACAAACATACTGTCATCGTCATTGTCCCAACCACTTTGAGTTTAATTATAAAAACAATGGCTTTATATTATGGATTTTATGTAGTGGGTTGGCATAGACCATCTACCGTATGTGTTTCTGGAAATGACCATTATGCTGTCTAATGTAAACTTGAAAACAACATTTTTATACCATTTCGATCATGTGGCACCAATTAAAATCAGAAGCCCAGAATTTGAAAAACTGAAGCCAATATTTTACACTTCGTCCATAACAATTAATATTGATTATTGAATTTAAGTGTTTATCAAAAAAAAAATTATTGAATTTAAGAGATTTTTTTTCAAATAAAACTATTTAAATCTCTTTTTTTTGCCGGGCCTCTCCAACCCGCCATTAAACAAGGTCGGTTAGGGAGTTGAGCCCATTTTCCTAAAGTGGCCTGCCCCACACCGCCCTGCTTTTGGCAGAGCCAATGCTAATTATTGGAGACTGATTTTAGGATTTGGTGCAGAGCCAAGGCACGTAGATTTCTGAGATTCCTGCTTCCTCGTGTATCTCTTTTGCTTTAAGGCTTGCCGTGTTAAATTGCATTCTATATGTAATGATGACTTAAGCGTCATAATAAAACGCCGTAATACAACTTAAGCATAGTATAGGTTTATTACGGTGTTACATCCTCCCGCCCGATGAGTGACGTGGTGATTGCATGTAGAGCCGAGCACGAGGATAGCCCCTTTTGGTTGTAGTTATTGGGTTATTATTCTATTATATGACATGCTTGGGTAGTAGGGATTTCTGATGTATTTTCTTTTATCATGTATTTGGTAGGTTTCTAGTGTAGGGCCGATAGTAGGTATCGGATCCATCATTATCCTTATGTATGACTTTTGCTAACACTATTATTATTATTATCTTAAATATGAATGGTCATGGAATGAATGTTATGTTTATCTAAGTTATTATTATTCTTGTCGTTTCTATTTATTTTTATCGCACTGTATATATGAGATAGCAATGTTTATTATATGCGCCCATGATGCATCCATGGCTCTTGGTTTTCAAAATAGTTTATTCACTATTGTTCAAAAAAAAAAAAAAATTACTCATACTTTCATAAAAAAGTATTTTCAAACAATAATGTTAGTTCTGCAAGCAAAAGTAACAACTAGTAATTCCATAATATGACTTAAGTATAGTATGGGACTATTAGGGTGCTACAAATCACACAAGAACATACATAGGAGTGAGAATTATAAATTCTTTGTAGGTAATCCTAGACTACAACATATAGCATCATTATTATCATCTCCAACTGCTTCGGTTTATTTTTAAAATTTGTGTTCTCAACAGATAAGAGAGTAAAAGTTTATTTGATGAAATTTCCAAACCTCTTTATTTGAAGCAGATTCATTTTATTCGCACACTTGAAGTTAAAGAACAATTCATAACATTTATGATAGTATAGAGAAATAATAGAATATGCATATGCAAATGCAAATACAATGAGCTATGCAAGTGCACTTGTCTTGGTAGCTAATAAGTTCTACCTATACCTCCTTACCTGCTATTGGATTTGAACCAATGACTCCCGTCGTATGAAAGCAATACTCTAACCACTGAGTTAAGTTGGTCATTTTTCAAACAAAAATGGAAAAAGGAAAAGGGGTACATATCTATCAGATCAATGGATTATAAATGTATAATTAATTATAAGCAATACCAACGCAATATCTATTCTTTCTTTAAACTCTTGACATGAGTACCTATACTTGGTCTCTTGAGATAGGTGGATAGCCTTTCCTACTCCTGGGCAATAGGTCACTTATCACGACTGAGCTTGTTCATATATGTGATTGCCTAATTTACTTTCCTCGACACTCACACAGCCTATTCTCAGCCAATTTACTTTCTTAACTCAATTCAAGGGAAGCTAGGTATACATTCCCTGACTTAATTGGATTTACTTTCTCCGACCCAAGTAATGAAAAATCATACATATACTTCCTTAGCTCATAGCTTCATATGCATTCTTTATTCATAATTATACATGGGCATGTGTGATGCACTTATGCTTATACTATATAACTTACTTTCAAAATATTGCTGTCAAAAATTTGGTATTATGACTACTATAATGTAAAGGTTCCCAAAATTTGTAATAGTAATTTAACCAACCAGTCAATAGCAAAAACAATTCTAGCACATATAATAAGATTTCAATCACACTTGTAATCATATAAGGCACATATTTCCCTAATCTCAATGATTTCAAATGAATAGCTATGGCATGGTGTATGTGTGTGTGTGTGGCACTAGAACCAACATATATTCTTCAACCTTGCAATTTGATTTGGTCCCATATAGTTTAGAGATGTCTAAATTATGTACAATTTAATCGAAAGTTAGATTAAGATCTCTCAATTCTATCCAAACTTGTATATTATAGCAAAATTCTATTTTAAACTCCCTTTATCTCAAATTCTACAGAAAATTTTCTCTACTAGTCTATTTTCAAACCTCTTTAGTCCTGCTAAATTTTAATAAGTATAACTTATGTTATTCAAGTTTGATTTACTACTACCCTGTTATGACATAATTTTGGACACCTAAAACTGAAAAATCACTAAAAATCTATTATGTACCATTTTGGCCTACAATTTTGCATGCTTATACTCATGTGAGCTATAACACCTTCCAAACCTATACGTCATAGGATCATATCTTGAGATTGTTATGGTTGTTGTAGAAGCTTTCAAATAAGAAAAACATAACACATGGCCCTTGTAATATCATACTTCATTACTCAATCAAGATTTACACTCCCAAGTGTCCAATAGATATATAATTTAAAATACAATTCGAAAAAAAACTTAACTGATATTATATACGTAACATATCTCATTCTATGTGCTACACTTCATTACTATTAGCAGTCCACTTTAGACACTAGAACTCCAGGTATTGGGCTCAAGTCCATGCTTTCCTAGTTTGTAGTAGTCTACAGACTTGAAGTTTAGTATATGTTTTGGAATGTTTATGAGGACATACAAACAAGTAGTGAGAATCTAAGATTCTCAGTACATACACTCAATCCATTAAGCACATAGGGTGTCATCACAAATATTCCAGCTGCTTTGATTTATTATGAAAATGTGGACAAGTACATAGAGGCACTAGTTCAATTTTAAGTTTGAAAACATATATCTTGAAGTAGGATAATTTGAACAATCACTTAGCATCTTTCAAAGCAAATACAAAAACAATAGCAACATACTTTCCAACCATAAAAAAATAGTAGCAGTACAACATAATGAAATCATGGAAAGTGCACTTGTCTTTCTTATTTCTTTCTTTAACTTGCAACTTAAACTTCTGCATTTGGTCCCCTAGAAGTGGATGGCCTCATCCACTTCTGGGTAATAGCTTTTTTTTCAAGACCAAGCTTATTCATATACATGATACCTGGGTTTACTTTCCTCGACTCTTACATCAACTTATTTCCCTTAAATCTATTTAGGGGCTAGCCCAAGCGATCATCTTTGACGCTATTGCTCTAACCCACTACTAGGTGGAGGCTCAATATGTTTTTTTGCAAGTTCTTGTCACCCTTTATATTCTTATTCATGGTCATGCATAAATGTGTGGCATGTACCTACGCATATGCTTCATATTTTACTTTAATCATATTCTTGCATGCATGATTATCATATACATAAACACATAAATACTCAAATATATGTGTTCCAATCTTTCTATATCTAGGTGTTACGTATCACTGTCCCCAATATGGTTAGTATTCTGTGTAATACCATAGGTAAACATATAATAATATTCAAGTATTCATTTCTTGCTCCACTTTTCCCCTATAGGACAATAATTGTCACAACTTAACTCATAGTTTTATGTCTTGTCTAACATTTGTCTTGCTTAACACTTGTCTTATTTAACACTTGGGTTATAAATCACTAGAAACATGACCTTTTGTTTAGAAATTCACCATAAATCCATTCCTTACCATTTGACCCTTGCATTTTATAGAGACATTCCTTATCATATTCTTTATTTAACCCTCTTAGTCACATTACATTTTACCTAGTATAAGTTAAGTTATGTTGCACTAAGTGAGTCTATCCTATTTCAGCTTCAAGCTTAGGTAGCAATGTTACAAAATACATAGTAACTCCATTTTAGGTCAATAAATTCTAAAACTTTTCAGTTTGGTTCTACTTAAACTAAAGTTTAAAATGAACTTAGTTCCACTCAATTTCAAGTTCTACAGATCAAGATATTAAGGTCTCAAAATAAGGTTCACGAGTTGACTCTATTTCTAGCCTATTTCGTTCTAAAATTCATATCGAAGTCAATTGGGCTTGAATGATTGAGAATTTTGGTATACATACTCTATTCATCTTATATAATAGGGAAAAATGGTATTAGCCTCACAAGATCACCCAATTAGTGCGGTTTTGCTAAATATCACCACTGCACTATTTTACAATCTCATCTAAGGTAGCTAAACTGTATAAATTCTTGAAAATTTATCTTTCATTATAAATTTCCAAATTCTACCGGAATGTAATAATATGTCTTAGTTTCTATTTGAATTAAGTTTCATTCAATTTGAATAGGTAGAACTCAAGTTGTGAGCTCTTCATTTGGTCTGCCCTATATTAACCGGAATAGAGCATAGAGCAAATTTAGGGATTTACTGGGAGTGATTCACTTAGGCTCTAAATCTAAAATTTTATAGGCATGATTCCCAATGTCTTAGATGTTGGAAGAGATAATATGAGAAAGGGGATTGAATCGTGTTCTTTTCAACAATTAAAAATAACCTGAAAAGTTGAAATTGAAAATCTATCACAAGTCCTAGACTTGGATTGCGGAAATGTTGTGTTAGTTAATAAAAACTTATTTGTTTAAATTAAAAATGGGAATGAACAGATTGATGTAAAAATGCAGATAGAATAACTTATGTTATTAAGATAAAAGGCTAAATAGCTAAGGAAGAAAGACACAAGAGATTTTTATACTGATTCAGCCAACCACTTGCCTACTTCCAGTCCCCAACTCTTTGTTGAGATTTTATAAAATCTGAGTATTCTTTGTCCAAGCCTCTCCAAGATTCTTACAATAGAGTAGTTTTTTCTCAAGCCACTCCAAGCTTTACCTCGAGTATTCTTTGTCCTAGCCTCTCCGAGCTCTACCTGACCACTACCGGGTCTGTGTACAAGTTTTGAGATTTGAAATAATTTGTGAATACTCACACTAACTCTCTTTACAGAGGATAAATAATATTTTCTCAATGTCTATGACTTCTCTAAATTCTCAAAGAGAGAATCTTATCAAATAAAAAGCGGAAAAGAAGATTTTCTATTGAACAGAAGTAACTTTCTGGAGGTTAAGAAGGTTGAGAAAGTTGACAATGAAGCTCTACAAGCAATGAAGATATTCAGTCATTCTAACTATTCTTTCTTCGACTTTCAGCCTTTTATAGACATTGAAATATATCCGTTGAAGTTTGCAAACCTTGATTTTTGTAGTTCTCTTTGGACTACTAGTCTATGATTGGACAGAGAAGCAATAGTCTTCCTTTTTCTCATTCTTCGAAACTTGTGCAGAGATAGAGAAGTAGCAGTTTGTTGATATACCAACTGTGCAGACTTGTCAACACCTCTTCTACATCTTGTCAAATCACCTTTTTGAATTTGTCTATGAAGCATGCTGAGGAAGCTTTGTGTAACATCCTCCAAAATCCTTTTATCGTTTTCCGTTCAATTGTTCGGTTTGTATCGAATAATTGAGATTAATCAAGATTCGGTTAAATAATTAATTAGACTCAATTGATTAGCAATTACTTGAGTTTAGACATGAGAGAATTAATTTAGAAGTATAGAAGATTTCATAAGAATTTTCACGAAACCGATTTACCGATTTAAAGGAAATCGGTAAGTTTACGGTATTTTAAACTGTCGGAACTGGACCAGTAGAATTTCAACCCATCAACCCTACTTTGAGTGGCTGATAACTCAGCCACTTAGTCCCTCAAGTTGGCGCCACTTTAGCCACAAGAAAGGAGGCAAGCTTGGCTGAATTTCAGCCATGCAAAGCCAACCAATCAAATGCCAAAGAAAAAGCCAACTACGCACCCTTTATGTCATCAGATTTTTCAGCCCCATTATCACATATTCTGACCCACACTTCTACGCCACTTTCTTCTCCTCTTTCAGCTCTCTTTCTCTCTTCTTTACACTCACAACTTCAGCCAAAAAACTCAAGCCAAATCCAGCCTTATTCATCCACACTTTAAGAATCCAGCGCAAATACTTGGATCAAAGGTAGGAGTTTATTAATTGCATCAGATTTGTGATATTTGGCTGGCTGAGCTTGGATTATTTTTATGATTCTTGATATGTTAAATGGAGGATTATGATGATATGTGGTTGGCTTTGGGTTGTTGGTTTGGTTAAAATCGAATTTGAAGCAAGAGAGAATAGAAATAAGAAGAGCTGAGGGGCTGGAGAACCAAAACCCCTCGGCAGTCCGTACGGCGGAGTGTACGGATCCGACTACAGCCAATTAAATTGGCTGGAACTATTTTTATATGAAACTAGACATCTATGGCTTTCCATATATATATCATATAAGGATTTTGGATTAGAATTGAGGGAGTTATGAATTTTTGAATTTCAACCTAGGGTTTTGACTCTGGCTCTGGGCAGATTAGGTTGTTTAGGGTAGAACTCGACCTATACTACTTGAAAATGAGTGGAACTAACTTTTTTGGAAATCTTACACATAGGAGAATATCCCATAAAAATTTCAAAATTTAATAAGGTCCCAGTTGCTCCCAGTTCTCCACGCACTCGCCTATGTCCACACCCTGCCAGAACAGGCAAAGGTAGGAAGGTCCGAATTCGGGGTTTGTAACTCGAGTCCTACTAAGCCAAATTGAGTGGAAATTTTACTAAATGAAACTTTGTTCTGTTAGCTTTAATATGAGACTAATTTCGTGTGATTTGAGTCAGTTTTCGATTTTTAGTGGATTTTTACTTTTAGTTGCCTGACTCTGGCTAGCCAATGGGCAGGCCGAGATAAAATCTAGATATCTTGAGTTGTACATAACACTTTAACATACTCAAATTTAAGGTCCAAATGAGTTAAAATGAAATTATGGCTTGAATTATAAAAACCGGGTTGGTTGAATATGCTGAGGCAGGAATTCTGCCTTAATGAATTTGATGTTGATATGAGTTTAATGTTAGAATGTAAATGTGATGTTGTGATTTTTGTGATAAATTGATGTATTGATTGGCTGGCACTATTCATGGGGAAGCGGACACGTTCCATTATGCTGCCGAAATTTCGGTAGAACCCATGTACAAGCTATGAATTACGTGTTAGTGCATATGCATTCTTAAGAAAGCTATGAAAGTTATGAAAAGGATTATGTTATTATGCAAGTTCCATACTACTTGGGCCAGCCCCGGATAAGAAGTTAAGGGGAATAGATCGGTGGGAAGGTCGGGGAAAGTAAACCTGGCATTCCTGTATAGGAACGAGCTCGATCCTGAAAAGCAGACTATTACCCAGGAGTCTAAATGGCCAAGAACTCCCAGGGGACCAAGAGATGGAAAATGATGAAAAGTAATGGAAAAAGCTTATGAAGGAAGAATCAAGAATGAGCATGCATGATTATTTGAATGCATGATTACATGGAATGGTTATGTTAAGATGTTTACAGTTATTTATCATGTTTATTCACTGCAATTTATTCATTTATACTGTTCATTATAATCTGTTCTGTTTCTTATGTCAACTAAAGTAAAACTGAACCTTGCCTCGGACCAGACTTTTCCTTGAACTCATTAAAGCGGATAGCCTAGTTTGTACACATGTTTTTGTAATTAAATAAAAACCGAGGCAACTGAGAATGAATGTGACGTCAAAAGACCGTTATACATAGACCCTACTGAGAATTTCTTGAAATTCTCACCCCGTGTTGTATTTCCGCACCATTCTCAGACGCAGGCGAAGGGCTCAACGGCCACTCTTTACACTGAGATCCCAGTCCTGCAGCTTCACCGTGACTTCGAGTTGGACTCGTTGGACACAGCCGGCTCCTGCTAGTTGTCTCTGCTTTTTAGTAATAGGGATTTTGTTGTTCCTTTATTTCGTCTGTTTTTAACATATATATGTATAGACTGAAGCTTTGGCTTCCAATCTACATATGTACGTATACAGTTAATAATATATCACTTATTCGTATCTTTATGTCATATTATATTAAACTTTATTACGTTTTATAACGCTATTCACGACTATTATATAACAGCACACCGTTTCAATGGTTTAGTGATACTAATCACGAGGTTTAAGCAGAACGTTAACACAGTAACACAGACTACCTAATTTAATGCTATGACTTAAGCATAACATCAAATTAGTACGGTGTTACACTTTGAGGGTATGACACTTCATGAGAAATATGTTTCTGGTGATATCCTTTCTAGATAGGGTCATCCCTCTAGACAAAGCCATCTTTCTGAATTGGTAGAATTTAGCTTTTTAGGCTCGTCTTTCCTTTCTAAAGTGTAGCTTCAACCTTCTGGAATTCTTTTCTATCTCTAATCAAAATAGCTCAAGAGACACAAAGCACATATTCCATATAAAGCATATTCTAGTATAAAGCTATGGACAACAATGCTTTGATGACTTTTAAGTGCTTAAGCCATTTGATTAAATTCTTTTTCATAGAAGAATTTGTTATTCGAATTAGCATTTTCATGGTCAAAAAGATTTGCTTATATTCTGATTTGGTATTCATTAAAACCTTAAAAATCAATTTGGTTCATAGCCTCGAGATAGCTTCTTAAAGGCATTGGAGCTACCAATCTCCCCCTTTTTGATGATGGCAAATCAGTATTTAAGAAATGCTTTTTGTTATCAGAAAAGACCTTTTGAAATAACATGATTTGTTGTTTGGAAAGAAACTTCTTTCTGAAAAGAGTGATGAATTCAAAGATCATCATTTTATCATAATAAATCATCAAGATATATCATAACAATTTCAAATAAGAGTGTTCTGAATGCCATCAAGTGAAAGCGTATGAATTCAAAGATTTATCATAGTACATCTACAGATGTATCAGAGCAAAAATTTACAATAATTCAACTAGGATGCATATGGTTAGAGAATAACTAGCCAATTATCATCTCAAAACATCAAATAAATATTTAATGAGTATCAGAGCATTTCATTTGAATAGGTATCAGGCCATCAAATATCAAGTCAATTAAGATTGTTTAAATAGGAATCAGTGCATAATTCGAAATATCAGAGCACATTCAATAATTCAAGTTATCAGATCATTTTATAGGTAACAGAATATTCAATCAGAGCAATTAAAATATGATAGAGAAATATTGAATTATGATCTAGAACGCATTTAAAGCAATATAGTATTAAGAGAATCAGAAAATGTTTTTGATAGATATAAATAGAGCTATAAACACAAATGTGGATAGGAATTATTTCAAATATTGAATTCTAAGAATGTGTGTATATGCATGCATGCTCTCCGTAAGTGTATGCCCTTATGCTCCCCCTTAACTTGAACTTTCTTAAATATTATTATCCCCCTTTGACATCATCAAAAAGAATGATGTGGGATCATGGAAGGACTATCACTGATTGCCTTTTGCTTTCTGAATGGTCTTTAGAATCTGCACGAGAAATATTCTTCTTGTCATGAGGCAAAACATGACCATTTGGCCTACCTCAATCATGACATTAGTGTTTCCCATCCTTGGAAGCACTGTGTGTTAGACAACAGAGTAAATCATCCTGACATTCAAGATGAGAAAGGAAGTGCAAATATTTCTTACTTACATGTCTCTTCTTCCAATAAGGACTTTAGAGACATCTTCCTCTATGGCTTCAAGCTGTTCCCACCATCTTGAACCACCTCTACATATAACCCCTTCATTTGGAGTATTGCTGATGTGAGCGAGATCAGAGGGAAGCACTTGGATCTCGAAGCTCCCTATGATGCTCCTCAAAGACGTATTGTCTTCATCAATAGGTGCGAGGGTGCTGTAGAAAGTGGCAACAACTCCAGTGTAGATATCTTCAAAAATATTCAAGAAATTGTACCATCCTTGGAACTCAAACACTTCTATAATCTGGGGGAAGGTTGAGAAGTTGTCCAACTCAAAACCTCTTCCAAAAGTGATAGGTCGTATGAAGAATTGCTTGTGAAATCTGGTCTGCATTTCATTATCATCAAAAATGTAAAGAACATTGAAGTCTCCTTTCTTAGTCATGATGAACAGATAAGATAGGCAACTGAAGGTGAAGGAGAGAGTGTTTTTGGGTTAGGTGTACTGAAAATGATATGAGGGTTTGAAGGTTTTGGAGTGGAGAAGATGAAGAATAGTGAAAGGCTTTTCTCTGAGACTTGTGAGATGAAAGGTTAATGTGATGGATAATGGTTAATGAGGGAGACTGATGGTTAAAGTATGTGAGCAGTTTTCAAATAAAATGCTGCCGTTTTCAGAGTAGTCGTGTCTTTTAGAATTTCCTGCTTTATTAAATAACGGTCATCGTGTGATAGTGGGTGATTATCCAAGCAACGAACATAACGAAACCGTTTCATTTATCCAGAAACCACACTCTTTAGAGTCTATAACCATCTTTCTGGAGGAATAAGAAGTCAGAGCCATGAGAAAGTTAATCCAACATTCTGAAGCTGTTTTTCTCCTCATTTTCATCTTCACCCTTATCTGAAGTAATCTTTTTGAATCATGAGAGAACATATTTTGAACAGACTCTTCAATTTTTTCTTAATGTAACCTTTCTGAAGCAAACTTTTGTCATTGAAGAACAATTTTCCATAGAGCAAACCCCAGTGAGGTGTGGCAATCTCAACTTTTACTTTAGCTCAAGAGAGAGAGTATTCAAATACAATGCATGTAAATGATGAAAATTTGATCATGTTCAGAAGGTTCCTTATTTTGGAGAAACGATCTTCTGCTAAGGGTTTTGTAAAAATGTCAGCAATCTGACTTTCAGTATTAATAAACCTTAGCTCAATGTCTCCTTTCTGAACATGATCTCTTATGAAATGATGCTTTATGTCAATGTGCTTAGATATAAAATGCTAAACGGGATTCTTGGTGAGATTGATAGCACTTGTATTGTCACAGAGCATAGGAATTTTGGCATACCTCAAGTTGAAATCCTCTAATTGATGCTTAATCCACAGAATTTGGTTACTACAATTTGCAGCAAATGCATATTCAGCCTTTACAATTGAAAGAGCAATAGTGTTCTGCTTCTTACTTGACCATGTTATCATCAATTTTCCAAGAAAGCAACAGCAATCACTAGTGCTTTCTTATTCAACTCTATCTCCAGCAAAATTAACATCATAATAACCTGTAATATCACAAGAAGTATGTTTCTTGTACCATAGATTGAGATTAGTAGTACCAACTAAATATCTCAAAATTCTTTTAACTTAAGTATGAATGTTTTGGATTAGATTGAAATCGAGCATAGATTCCTACACTTAACTGCAAGTCAGATCTACTAGCAGTTAGATATAATAGTGATCCAATCATACCTCTGTAGAGAGTTTCACAAATTTTCTCACCATCTTCATCAGCTTCTAAAATTTGAAAGGGATGCACAGGAGTACTAATGCTCTTGGCCTTGTCCATATCAAACTTTTTGAGCAAATCCTTAGAATATTTTTCTTGATGAATCAGGATTCCTTCTTTCACTTGTTTGATTTGCTGTCCAAGGAAGAATTTTAGTTCTCCCATCATGCTCATTTCAAATTCTCCTTGCATAAGATAAGAAAATTTCTTGCACAAACTTTGATTAGTTGCTCCAAAAATAATATCATCAATATAAATCTGAACAATTAGAAAATCATTTTTATCATGATGAATGAACAAAGTAGTGTCAACTTTTCCTCTTACAAAACCATTTTTGATTAGAAAAGAGCTGAGTCTATCATACCAAGATCTAGGAGCTTGTTTTAACCCATATAGAGCTTTTGAAAGTTTAAACACATGTTGAGGAAGATTTTTATTTCAAAACCAGGAGGTTGATTAACATAAATTTGCTCATATATGAAACCATTTAAAAAGGTGGATTTCACATCCATTTGAAATAACTTAAATCCTTTGAAAGACGCATAAGTAAGTAACATTCTGATGGCTTCCAATCTTGCTATAGGAGCAAAAGTCTGATCATAATCTATGGCTTCTTGCTGATTATAACATTAAGCCACTAATCTTGCTTTGTTTCTGACAACTTTTCCATCCTCATCAAGTTTGTTTCTGAAAACCCATTTAGTCCCAATGATAGATTGTCCTTTAGGCAGTAAGACCAAGGTCCAAACTTTGTTTTCGCAAACTGAGATAACTCCTTTTTCATAGCTTTAATCTAGTATTGGTCTGTCAGGGCTTCTTCAATACTTTCTGGTTGAATCTTAGAGATAAGAGTGAGATTGGAATCATTTTTAAGTGAAGAGATAACACAAGAAGGGGGATTGAATTGTGTTCTTTTCAACAATTAAAAATAAGTTGAAAAGTTGAAATCAAAAATCTATCTCAAGTCCTAGACTTGGATTGCAGAAGTGTTGTGTTAGTTGATAAAAACTTATTTGTTTAAATTAAAAGGAATGAACAAATTGACGTAAAAACGCAGATAGAATAAATTATGTGATCAAGATAAAAGGCTAAATAGCTAAGGAAGAAACACATAAGAGGTTTTTATATTGGTTCAGCCAACCACTTGCATACTTCCAGTCCCTAACTCTTTGTTGAGATTTTATAAAATCTGAGTATTCTTTATCCAAGCCTCTGCAAGCTTCTTACAACAAAGTAGTTTTTTCTCAAGCCTCTCCAAGCTTTACCTCGAGTATTCTTTGTCCTAGCCTCGCTAAGCTCTACCTGACCACTACCAGGTCTATGTACAAGTTTTGAGATTTGAAAACAATTTGTGAACACTCACACTAACTCTCTGTATAGAGGATAAACAATATTTTCTCAGTGTCTATGACTTCTCTAAATTCTAAAAGAGAGAATCTTATCAAATACAAAAGCGGAAGAGAAGATTTTCTATTGAACAGAAGTTACAATGAGTAACTTTCTAAAGGTTTAGAAGGTAGGGAAAGTTGACAATGAAGCTCTACGAGCGAAGAAGATATTCAGTTGTTCTAACTATTCTGTCTTCGACTTCCAGCCTTTTATAGACATTGAAATATATCTATTGAAGCTTATAGACCTTGACTTTTGCAGTTCTCTTTGGACTGCTAGTCTATGACTGGACAGAGAAGTAATAGTCTTCCTTTTTCTCATTCTTCGAAGCTTGTGCAAAGATGGAAAAGTAGCCGTTTGTTGATATACTAACTGTGCAGATTTGTCAACTATTCTTCTATGTCTTGTCAAATCACCTTTTTGACTTTTTGAATTTGTCTATGAAGCGTGCTAAGGAAGCTTTGAAGGTATGACACTTCATGAGAAGTATGTTTCTGATAATATCCCTTCTAGATAGGGTCATCCCTCTAGGCAAAGTCATCTTTCTGAATTGGTAGAATTTAGCTTTCTAGGCTCATCTTTCCTTTCTGAAGTGTAGCTTTAACCTTTTGGAATTCTTCTTTTTTGTTTCTGATCAAAATAGCTTGAGAGACACAAAGCATATATTCCATATAAAAGCATATTCCAGTATAAAGTTATGGACAACGATGCTTTGATGACTTTTAAGCGCTTAAGCCATTTGATTAAATTCCTTTTCGCAAAAGAATTTATTATTTGAATCACCTTTTTCATGGTCAAAAAGATTTGCTTGTATTCTGATTTGGTATTCATCAAAACCTTAAAAATAAATTTGGTTCATAGCCTCGGAATAACTTCTGAGAGGCATTGTAGCTAACATTAGATTTCTAAGAACGGTGGTTGCACTCAAATTGAAGTTGTATAGGGCATGTTATGCCCATATCACACACTAGTCAAGACAGAGGGTGTTAACTAACAACCTAATTCTAAAAATCATAACTCTTTCATCCTAAGTTTAATAGGCCTATATTTTATATGGTTGGATTCATCTTCAAGTTAGGTTTCTTCTAATATTAGTATCACTTCAAATTGAATTTTGTAGCTTGAGATATTCCCTTTGCAGTAATAATATCCCTAGCCTCCCTTATTACAAATTTCTATTTTTGCAGTTATTTTAGTTTTCTAGCTTATTCCTCAATACCAACAAAGTCTCACTAACCTTAGATCACTAGAATAAGTTTTATTAGTATCATATCAACCTCAAAATAAGTAGAACAAAATGAATTAAGCAAACCCTAGCTCTCAAGATACCATATGATATAAACAAGTTCAACACACCTTCATAGGCTCAAAACTATCACATATCCATATCAATCAACAACAAGCTAGCAAAACCATCATCAAAATCAAGTGAAAAACCTAGGGTTTGGCAGCATATATGGTGCTAAAAATTAGAAGAAAGAAGCCAGGATTTGAGCTACCTAGCTCAAGGTTCTTGGAGCTATAGAAGCAAAGAATCGAAAAGCAACTGCTACCTTTCTCCTCCTTTCATGGCTGCTGCCATCAAGGGGTTGGAAGAGCCCCATAAGTGACTTGAATCCTTTAACTCCTTGAGAGATTTTGAAGAAAAGGATATGGGGATTAATTTTCATAAAAAAAAAAAAGCAAAGTGTTTTGAGGCCAAGAAGGCCATCAACTATGAGCTTGAAGCTCATGGCTTTGGTGGTGGTGAGGAAGATGTAGAAGATGATGAGAACAAGGTGTGTTGTGTGTGTGTATGTGTTGATGTCATCTTCAAGAAGGAGAATGGGAGAGGATAAGAGAGTCAAGATATTTTGTGGGAGGAGTAGATATTTGTAAAAAGAGCGATGGTGAATAATCCACAATTAGAGCTGGTGTGACTCATCTCTTGCCAACAAGTTTATCTTAGCTTTGTAGGATTAATTCCCTGGATTTGTCATGCCCAAAACCCTTGAAGATTAATTCAAGGTATCCAACTATTAATCCAGGTGCTCTGAATTGCTCGAGTTATTAGATACTGTATGAGTTATCCTCACCTTTATTTAAAATCAAGTATAGAAAATATTAGTTATTAGATACATGTATTTTAGTTGTTTACTAGTGTCATGGGACCTATATATTCTTGAAATCGGGATTTTTTTTGCTAATGCCCCTCCTGACAGCCGCAAATCTTTATTTACAATTTTGCCATTGTGGTCTAACAATTATAATTTCACCCCTTCTTTTACTACGATTTACCTATTTATGATTTTTCCCTTGCCTCAGGCCTAGGCTACCTTTAGAGTTAGGGATGTTACACTAGGAACATTCCTTGACATAAAAGTTTGAAAAGTTTTGCTTCTTGAATCCTAAAAAGTGGTGCCTAAGGGTATGTCTCCCTAAAGGTCCATTTTGCTTTTCATGAAGACAAAATACTAAGTAAAGGTCCAAACTTTCTTAAAGAATAAAATCTTTTAGGCCTAAAGGTTTGATTTTGCAACTTCATTTAAAATAAAAATCACTTCTTGATGATGATGAACACATGGTGTTGTTAGGTTCATAAGTGTGGGCAAGCTTTGTCATAACCCAAGGGACTAGAGGGATCTCTAAATCCCTTGGGAATAGAAGTATAATTAGGGATCCAATAGTCATACCATGAACTTAGGAATCACTTATGTGCTATTTCAAGGAAACTAAAAGATTTGAAGATAAAAATTTTGGTTGAAAACCCTATCTAAGGTCATGGCCTTAACTAGAAGAAAAAGGGAAAATAAGTGTTAAGAATTTTAACACAAGAAATCTAACTCTTAAAATGTGTAGATAAGAAACCTAGTAAGTTATATGGTAATTATAAAAGCTACGATTATAACCATGACCATGGATTAAGTGATAATGTAAGAGGAAAAGACGGTCAATACTTAATCTCGAGATAATTAAGACCCAATATACAAGAATGGATAAATTGACACTTCACTTAAA
Source organism: Pterocarpus santalinus (assembly GCA_031439595.1). Classification (NCBI taxonomy): domain Eukaryota; kingdom Viridiplantae; phylum Streptophyta; class Magnoliopsida; order Fabales; family Fabaceae; genus Pterocarpus; species Pterocarpus santalinus. Next base: position 35,251,999 of record CM062525.1, read on the forward strand.
TTAAAAATAAAGGTAAAAGTATGAGAACCCTTAAATAAAGTTTGACTTCACTTGAAATGTAAGTGGCTAAAAGCTTATGACACATATCTATTCTAAGTTATGTGATTCTCTTATGAGTAGACATAAGAATTCCTATAATGACTCACAAGACTATTCATAAAGTACAAGGAAACCGTAGATACCTTTTAGGGTGTGGATGTATATTGCTCTTATGCATGTTGTTCGACAAGACTATTGCTTATTAGCTCATGAATGAATGATTATTGGTACTTGATATGATGACATAAAATGCATATAGTTGGTTGTTGGTTGAATTTCTATGCTTGGCAATTTTGGGGAAGATCCGGTCTAGCTATTATGCTGCTAGATTTTCGTCAAAATTGTAGACTTAGAAATGTCTATTACATGCTTATATGTATCGTGTCTTGGAACTTAATGCATTTAGAATAAAAGATGTAATATCAAGTACTATGCAAAGAAAAGAAATAACTGGACATAATCCTTCAATAGGGAAGGTGATTCACAAAGACTTTAAGATCCCTACTTTAGAAGCATGTGGCCAAACTAGATCCCTCCAATTTAAAGGCATGTAAATCCCCTTTTCATCTAAGTCTGATTGAGATTCGTATTGTGTGATGATGATCATGAAATAAGCTTATGTCCTAGAATAGTCTATCCAAGGGCACATAAAGAAAAGAATGTTAAGCACGTGCTAATTATGAAAGTTAAGTAAACCAAGTTAAAGGAAAGTCAGTCAATGAATTACATGGAAGTGCATGCATCTTTATTTCCTTATGTACCCTTATGAATGTTTATATTATGTTCTCTCATGTATGTATTTGTCTTATGATGATGCATTACCATGTGTTATGACTACAAGAATAAAGTTAAAAGAAACTTGCTTTGAGAACTTATGTTTTTCAAATCTCTTTAAAATTGAATCTATGCACGTTAACCTTTTTATAATTAAACTCGAAGTGGCTAGAACAACGACAATGGCACATTAATAGTCTACTTGGAATCCTACTGAGAAATCTTGTATTTCTCATTCCTATGTTTGTATGCCATCTTCAGAGGATGATGTCGAGCAGTGTGATCATCTATGTTGAGTTTTCGATTCTGTATTGGCACGTTGACCTGGTGCTAAATGCATCTGTGATGACTACATGCACTGCAATAAAGGTTTACATGTTCCATGGTTGTTAGATCTATTTGACAGTTATGAGTTCGTTTTTTCACCTGCACGAGCCATATGAGGACATCACTCTCGATGATATGCAACATCTTTTCATCCTCTAATGTACCCCACTGATGGAGAGTCCAATTTAGATACTTTCCTGACGCCAACCTACTCAGTTGAGTATGACCCTTCAAAGCCAACATACCCCTACATGATCCGTCTAACTTCATATTCTTCCTCATCTGTTGTGAACTAGGCACCACCCCCGATGCATGGACGAGGATTCATTCGCACCTAAGTTGTACCCTGTGGATGTGGGGGAGCCCATGGAGGAGGGCGTGGTATTGATGCACCCAAAGGATTAGAGAACAGATTCATTCCATTCTAAGGTTGGGGGATGATGTGAGATAACACATGCGATGCTTGGATGTGAGTATAGCTCTTTTTGTTTATAGTTTTAGGGTTATCATTTTATGGCATGTATGGGTTATGGAGGTTATTTATGTATTTACCTTTGGTATTTTGAGCCACCTTTGATTGTTGATGTTTTTCTGTTAGGCCAAATATAGTTAATGGTCCCTTGGTTACTTTTGTGAAACATGCTATACACACACACACACACACACACACACACACACACACACACACACATATATATATATGATGGCTATGGGTAATTGCTATGTTTATTTTTGAGTTGAATATTCTTTATATTGCTTTTATTTATTTATTTATTGCCTTACAAGTATGTATGTATTAACGCTCGATTATATATGTTGCGATGCACCACATGGCCCTTGTTTTAGAAAGGTTATCTTCCGCTACTGAAAAAATAATCGACCCCTATTTTCATTATAAGGTAATTTAAAAAGGGCAAGTTAAGTTACGCAAGTAAAAGTAACAACTAATAAGTTCTGTAATATGACTTAAGTATAGTATGGGGTTATTAGGGTGATACAACAAGCCTAAAAGACCTTTTCATCCTTTAAATATGTCCACTGCATTGCCAGAGATGGGGGTAATGAAGTTGCATATCCGTTTTGGGACACACTTGTTCATTATCACCATCATTATATGTATGTCTTGGAGCTGAAAGCAATTTTAGCAAGCATAGTCTCATCTAGGTGTTTACTTGATTCATGATATGGATCAATAGATAATGCTTCGATGTAAACTTTTGCCCTTTGCTAAATAAGCACACTTAATTTGACTCTTAAATGCCTTGTATTCTAGTAGTCGATGTGTAACATCCTACTAATTTAATGTTATACTTAAGTCATAGCATGAAATTAGTAGGTTGTGTTACTATGTTAATGCTCCATTTTTTTCTTTTTTTTTTTTTTTTTGAAACGGCGCACTGCTATGCTAAAAGTGAAACGAATTCATCTGAATATCATAATGATGGGAATAGTGCAATAACATTACTGAATACATGCTTATATATATATTCGTATACATATTTATATACATATAAAAAGCCTCTGCTTCAGTTTATATACAACATATCAAAATGAGAGGGACCGTGTACTAAAGGACATAAGGCCCATGTAAGTCTGCCTAATCCTATGTGGTCCTCAGAGGATATTTCAAAAAGCCTACCATTAGGTCTATGACCCAAGGCTACACACTGCCAAAAGAGGGTCATACTATACAATACTGCCTACGGCTGATCTACTCAGTTAGGTAGCCATTGGCCATACCTGGCCCGGCTGGTGAGTAGTCAATACTGGGTCTTGATGAGGAGGATAATGAGCTGGTGGCCTCTGACGGGTCGCTCTCGGAGCTAAGGGGGATGTCGGGTACTACCTACGGAGGTGAGTCTGGCGCAGGATCGGTGTGAGCTACAGGCGCTGCCGGTGCAGGGGGTGCTGGCGGAGGGTGTGCCACATGTAGTGGGACCTCAATGTAAGGGGTGGCAGGATCAAAAGCGGGATGGTGCAAAGGGACGGCAAAGTCCCTATCACTAAAAAGATAAAGGCGGAACTGGTAAGAGCCGGCTATGTACAGTGAGCCTACCGCAGGGTCATGGTGAAGCTGCAAGTCGGGCACCTCAATAAAGAGAGCAGCTGTCATGTCCATCGTCCACATCTGAGAATGAGGCGGAAATGCAAAGCAGGGTGAGAATTTAAGAAAATTCTTAGTAGGGTCGTGGGTGACGTTTAACTGACGTCGCGTTCATTCTCAGCTGCCTCGGGTTTTAATCAATTATGAAATTATGAGATTAAACTTAACTATTCATTTTTAGTAAGGTTGGGAAATGTCTGGTCCGAGGTGGTCCGCTTTACTTTAATCAATATAAGAATCCGACTAAACTACTAACAATAACACACAGTACAATGGACAGAATAAGTGGACATGTGCTATAAGCAGAATAAGTAGACATATGCTACAAGTAAACATAAAAGTTAGACTATAAATAACTTGTAATCATGCAATTAATGCATTCATGCGGGGCTTGCTTTTTAACCTTCTTTCATAAACTTTTCCTTTACTCATAAACTTTTTCCATTACTTGGTCCCCTGGGAGTTCTTGGTCATTTCAGACTCCTGGGTAATAGTCTGCTTATCAGGATCGAGCTCGTTCCTATACAGGAATGCCGGGTTTACTTTCCCCGACCTTCCCACCGATCTATTCCCCTTAACTTCTTATCCGGGGCTAGCCCAAGTATCATGGAACTTTCATCATAACATATTCTTTGGGTTCATCATAACATAACTTTCACAGCTTGCTTGAAAATGCACATGCATCTACATGTATCTCATAACTCATGCATATACTTTACCAAAACTTTGGCGGCATAACGGAACGTATCCGCCTTCTTATGAATAGTGCCAGTACATCAGAGTACCAATTTCTCATAGAAGTCACAATATTGCATGCACAATTTATTATAGAACTCATAAAAGCATTAGTCTTCTTAAGGTAAAGTTATAGCCTCAATATAATCATTCAACCCGATTTTTATAAATCATGCCATAATTTCCATTCAGCTCATTTGGACCTAAATTTTGGGGTTATAGTGGTATGTGTCTATTTTCTAACCTCTTTGGTCCCGTCTGATTCTGATAATCATAACTTACGTTATTCAGGTTTTATCCTGGCCTGCCCTGTGACTGACCAGAATTGCTTACTCAAAAGTAAAAATCTCTTAAAAATCGAAAACTGGGTCAATTGATACGAAATCAGTCTCATATTAAAGCTGATAGAACCATCTTTCAATTGCAAGAAGTCTCATTCCATTTGACTTAGTAGGGCTCGAGTTATAAGCCTCGAAACTTAACCTTCCTGAATTGCTTGGTTTTGGCTTGGTTTGGACTTGGGTTAACTTTTTCAAATCACTGGGAACAAATAGGATAGTAACAAACTCAAAATTTCTGAGTAGGATGTTCCCCTATGTGTAAGCTTTCCAACAAAATTAGTTTCACTCAAAATGGAGTTGTATAGGGTGAGTTACACCCTTCTCAACCCATACTGCCTGGGTGGATATCCTGAATCCTAGGTCGAACTTCAAAAATTCACATCTCTCTCAATATTACTCCAATGGTCTTATATGATATATGTGTAGAAAGCCCTAGATGTCTAGTTTCACAAAAAAATGGTTTCATTAAGTTTGAACGGCGGAAGGCGGAGCCGTACACTCCGCCATACGGACTGCCGAGAGTTTTGAGTTTCTCAGCCTCTCAACTTCTTCATATCATCATTCTTACTTGTTTCTAATTCAATTTTAATCTCACAAACAGCCAGTGAACCAGCAATAATTCATCATGATCGCTCAGTGAATATGTCAAGATTGAAGAATTAAACCACCAATAATCATTCAGAATCAGAAAAAAAAAAAAAAAAAAAAAAAAAAAAACCAAGATAAGAAATAAAAAACCCCTACCTCTTGCTTTGAGTTTGAAAATAGAGCTGGGCTGAACTTGAAGGCTGGACAGAGTGGGAGAGTTGAGAAGAGGAAAGGGAGCTAAAGTGAGGAAGGGAAGACAACGTAAGAAATGAACTGAAGAGGCAGGAGGAGGATATATATATAGACAAAGCTTCAAAGTGGTAGTTAGAATGAGTGGCTTTGATTGGATGAAATTTTGTGGGTCAGGTTCAGCCATGTCTCCCTCTTTTGTGTCAAAATTGCTCTCCACGTCGCCAGAGAAATGAAACTCGCTTTCAGAATATCTGAACATGACATTGGAACTCGTGAAAATTTTGGTTGAACTCGGAATCCAATTCAGCTAAACTCGGAAGTCGCATTTCCTGTCCATTTTGGATCACCTAATGTCGGAACTCGGATATCACGTTCGTTCTTACTCGAGCATAAGGTCGGAAATCGTAAGTTTCGTTCATGAGGTCGGAAATCGGAAAAATACAGCCATCCCTTTTTAAGCCTTGGAACAAAGTCGGAAATCGAAACTAATATTGAGGTCGGAAGCGGAATTATAGGACAACTCGGAAATCGTAAATTTCAACATTAAATGGGATCGGAAGTCAGAAATCGGACGTTACACGATGCATGACGATTTCTCTTGAAATTTTTCCAAAAGAAAACTACCCATTGCTTTATTTTATGAAAATTATACCCTTGGTTTTGATTTGATTGCTTGGGTACAAACAATAGTTTGATTTTGGGCTTTTGATGAGTGTTAAAATACACATTTATTGCTATGATTTGATATAGATTTGAGTTTATTTCTTTATAGATTTTGTGAGTTTTTAGCCAAAAATATATAAAAATTTAGTTTCTTGTATTTATTGAGCTATTAATATTTATTTGGTGAATATTTGATTATTTAATACATTTTATAGCTAATTTTAGCTTAACTTACAAGGAATGGAAGATATGGCATTAACTGGAATATCTTCGGACCAAATCTAGAAGATTACAGGAAAGTGCTAATGAAGAAAAATTTATATCTCTCTCTAAAGAGATTGGATTGTGCTGATTTAGGATGAACTAAAAGATAAGAAGAAGAACTCTATCTTTGTTGTTGCTACCAAATTCAAATCCAAAAAGGATAGGCACAAAAAAAAAAAACCTATTGCAAGTTTAAAAAGAAAATTTGTCCAGATGCCAACCAATCTGACCTTCGCCTAGTATTTTGCCAATATCTCGAGTTGGAACTCAGATTGATGCAGTTCTTGCAGTGTTTGAAGGCTAACAAAACTCTCCACAACTTTGTGTCTCATGAATATTTGCTAGTTCTAATCGTAGAGATTAATACAAAACTTGCAATTTCACTCACTTCTAAGGTTGCTTTGAGCACAAATTGGGCTTTCCTAACCTAAATGGGATACAACCAAGAGCTAATTCAACCTCTTCACTCTCTGTGAGTTTAAGATAACATTCCCTTAACCTAATCTCTGATTTAAATAGAGGATATTAGAGGCTAAAGGGGGTTCCACATAGTTACAAACTCACACATACTATCACATCCAAGGAGGAATCCTAACTTTGGAGAAGGAGCATGGAAGTTCCTACACCTAGGGTTCTTGGCAAGGAATTCAAGTGTTTTTGGATGGAAAAAGAGTACTCCAGAGGATATATCTTTGTTCTCTCTTTTTTCTTGTCTCATGTTGAGAATATTTTATCTATATTTAGATTGGATATTTTTATCATGAGTGGCTAAATTCTTGTTTTGATAGGATGGAGATGTAGTGTAAGATGATGATGTTGTATTGAACTTTCTTTTATGTTTAATAAATGTCTTTTTCTCTTATTGATATTTTTATATCTGTGCTTAATGCTATTTATGGCTTTGCGACCCATGGATTGATTCTAGAGTTCTCTAGACTACGAGAAATCTAGGTACATGCTTGGAACATGGGGTGTGGGGTAGTCGTGGGACATTAGTCAAAGTGGATCACAGAGCATTAATTTTGCTTGTTTAAGAATTCAATGTCTTGAAAGTTCAGTTATCTTTTAAGGTTTAGAATATAATTGGTATATGAGAGGAATCTACTTTTACTTGGTTGGCCTAGTGCACTTGCCGGTATTTTGGGATTAAGAAACAAAATCGCCCATCAATCTTGAAGTTATTAGCATGAATCAGAAGCCGCACTATGCTAGAACTATATTCACCCTCGAATGGGCTCATGTAATCTCTCATAGTCTTCCCTTGTAAAGTATTTTAAGCATTCTCCAATGTGGTGGATTCCATTTCTTGTGATAGCTGATTAAATTTCCTTTGTTTCATCAAAGTCCTTTCAATCTCAAAGTCATAAGTGAAATTAAATTACTAATATGTTACTTTTGTTTGTGCAACAACATTTTATAGCTGAAGAGCACTATATCATGAGAGCTTGGATGACTAGGGTGGCCAAGTGTCTGCAAGATATGTACCACAATATCTGCAAGGAGGTGATGACTAATCATCAAATTGGGTCACAGGAAGAGTACTTAAAGTAATAAACTTTTTTTTTTACTAATATCATATTAAAATTAAATCCTTCATCTTATTTAAAATTTGAATTTAAATTCACCAAAAGCGATTTAATGTTTTTCATGATTGTTTTAATATTTATCGTATTCCTTTAACCTGATTAGAAATGCTACTACACATTTATTTATTAAAATTACAAAATTTAAAATGCTACTAAAAATATATAAAAAAAAGTGTAGCTAAACTCTCTAATATCATTTTTACAAGTGTTGTATAGGCCATGTTATTAAAGGATTTTAATATTGTTTTTTATGATTTAGTAACATTTTGTAAATGTTGCTAAATCTCAACTATGTTATAGTCACAAAAGTTTTGAAATATAAAATAATTACTGCATAATATTTGTATTTTTTAATTAAATAAATAAATAAATAGTGCTTTTCAAATTTAGGTCTTCAACTAATCTACTATTAGAAGAAAGATTTGAAAATGGAGACAAACAAAAATGTTTGAATATGAATGACTGAAAATGCAACATATGAAAAAAAAATTCCTTCAAAGATCTTTGGTCCCAATATAAAATAAAATAAAGAGATAAATTACTATTGTTTCATTTTTATTCTCTATTTATTAAATAAATAAACATTTTAATTTTTTTTATCAGGAATTACTAAACAATTTTAGATCAGGACTCATGAGTAGGCCTCACCAAAATAACAATTTCATTATTGAAATCCGCGACATTACTTGTGAAGTTCACTTAAGTTACATTTTACTCCTACTCCAGTCACTCACTTTCGGAGGTATAAATAGTGACTAACGTCGAAAATCTTCAAGCTTCTGTGTGGATGACATCCAGCACAACGATTGATTATCTGATCTGGTAACTGCCTGCCAATGGTCAATCAACAAATCCCATTTTTTTGAAGCACAAAGCATGGCCAGTTGCCTCGTCCATTTTTACGATTGGCTTAACAGGACAAGCTGTTACTGAAATTAAACCATCAACATCGGAACATGAATCTCATGCAATTCGCAGCAAGACAAAGTTTTTTGTTCTGTTTAATTCAATATATACAACGAGTTGACCAACACTACCCATATGAAGGAGACCCTCACCGATCCGAAGGGAAAGCAAAGTTCTAGTGTAGACTCGGCACAGAAGCTAACCGACCTAAGTAATTAGAGTCTGTCTGTCATATAAATAAATAAATAAATAAACGCTTTAATGCACACAACCCATTCCACCTACAGGTTTTGTGGTTCAAATTTCAATAAGACTCCCTAAACTTATCAAACCATGCAACTACGGAAGATTTTCTGCCAACTTATCAAACCATGCAGAGTCACTAAGTTTTGAACCATGGAAGATTTTCGGCCATTGACCTGCAATTGAAATGTGTTCCGACCGCAACACAATGAGGTCACTCTTTCAAACTAAGTCTTGCATTTTGGACCTTCACTGAGAGCTTTAACTTTTGTTCTTCCATATCCCTTAGCACAGCCAGGAGGTTTCCCCTATAAACTTCACATCGTTGATTTGTAGTCTCTAATTCAGCAGTCAACTCTCGGATCTTCTTTTGCTTCTCCTCCTGACAAATAGGAAGGCAATTTTTTCGTATTATACCACATGTATTTGCAAACTTACAAGCCACTTGTAAACACATACATAGATTTGGTGCTATGATTCTACTAAATCAGTAAAAATGAAAGTTTATATTTTTAGTATAATGACATAAGCTTGATAAGCCAAAATACAGGATGACATTAAGATCACGTACCTCTTCAAGCACAATGGGAGCTTGATCTCAAAATTTTCCCAAGTTCATGGATAACAGGTTCAATTTAAATTCACTTGAAATGCTACTTCCTTTTCGTAAAATCGAAAGAACTTATTGTTTAACATGGGATGGGGAAAGATAATAGTCAAAGAATACATACCCCAAAAAAAAGGAAAGAAAAGAAAAGAAAGAAGTTCATCACAAACCAACAAACATGCTATCTATAACCAAAACATATGGACAAAGGATTCTTGTTATAAAATCATATCAAAAGCAAACATTTTTTTTTTTTTAATGTCAAGTATCCAATATTATTGACTTCCCACGTAGTAAAGGCTCAACTAGAAAACAACAAGATGTAATGATGCATGATCTCCAAGTGTTCCCTAAGTTAAAAGACAAAGCACAAAGTATGAGACAGGGATGAAATTGCCCCCCTGACCTCTGCCCTCTTAATTATCTAAATTCGAACTCCGCCCTCTTCATTATCTAAATTTGAAATAACTAAGAAAATTACAAGTCAGCAAATGATAAATGCCCCCTTCCCCTGCTTTCCCACAACTTGTTTGCTTATACATGTAAACAATGGTATGTACTATGCAGCAATAGCATACTTCCTTGGATGCAGCTCATTGTATAATTCATCAAGCAAAGATTTTGTGTACCTCATGCTAGGTTTATGATCTAAGGGGAAGATCACAAGTTCAAAGAAACTAACCACAGATTGATAGCTTTGAACATTTTCATCTGCTGCAAGCAATTCATCCCTTCCTCCATTGGATAGTGTAGCTCCCTCTGCAGCTACTACACTTTGACTTTTTATTGCAGCAACCTTCTTAGTAGCTTCATTCAAAGCTTTCATTGCAACATGATAGATTTGGATAGATTTTGCACCTTCTTCTACATATTTGATTGCTTCCTGTCGTAGATTGTTGTAACGAACTGTTACAGAGTCACGAGAACTGCTTGGGAATTCAGATGCATGTTCATCCGAAAAGGCACCAGCTTTTGCATTCCTTGTCCAGCGTTTCAACACATACTGAGATGGAAGTGTGAGAACATTTTTAGCTCTGAAAACTGCTAATATATGCCTACAAATAATTCCTGAATATTCAAACATCTGACAGCTGCAATTAGCTTTCATCTCAAAAGAATTAAAAGTGACAACGTTAGATTTAGTCTTTTCTCCAAATTTAGCAACTCGATAGGTAGTGATAGTTCCTGAATCATCAATTTTTGTAGCAGGATTTGCAAGAGTCTCTACTAACTCCTCTTGAAACTTCATGAATATCTTTCTCGTGTAAAGACTTGCAGCTTGTTTTTCCATAGGAGATGGTGTTTTTAAAACTGGGCTGCTATTAGTTGTGTCATAATCTGCTTTTAATTCCCTTTCATGCCAAGTTGATACAGCTTTCTCATATTGTCTAACCAATAACTGTATGGTGGTGGATGCATTCACATATCCATCAAAGAAAAAGTTCAAACATTCATTTCTGTCATTTATAGATATCTCCCCAAAGAAAGTATCCCGCAAGTAGACAGGGACCCAATGCTGCCGTGCATTGTACATTGTCTGAAGCCATTCATTATCCATGATGTAGTATCTTTCCAACAGTGATTGCCATAAAGACTCAAACTCACCAATGGTCTCACTCTCATTAACACATCTCCAAAATTCAGTTTCAAAAGCAGGATGTGATTGCCATAGATGAGCCAGTTTCTCTCTGGTTTCTCTGAATATGCCCCATGTAGAGACCCTATGGCAAGTTGGAGGGAGAACCTGGGCAACAGCCACTTGTATGAATGGGTCAAAGTCTGTTATGATGGAGACAGGATGGCGTCCAGACATGGCTTGGAGCCAAGTCCTGAATAGCCATATAAATGAGGACTCAGATTCATTTAGAATCAATGCACAACCAAATAACACAGGTTGCCCATGATGATTAAACCCAGTGAAAGAAGCAAATGGTACCCGGTACCGGTTAGTCTTATAGGTTGTGTCCAATATAACAGCATCCCCAAAATAAGAGTAGTTGATTCTAGATGTCGCATCAGCCCAAAATATATTTCCAGCCGAGTGATCTGTGTCAGTCTGGACTGCATAAAAGAAAGCAGGATTCTCTGCCTGCATGCGCTTCAGATATTCCAATACATGATGTCCCCCACCCCCAAGGGCAAGCTGTCTGGTGCTACTCATTTGCTGTTGCACAAAAATAATAATAATAATAATAATAACTCAAACAAACTGGGCACAGAAATTACAATATGAATGCTCTGCAGTTTAAAAGTTCCACAAATCACAGCTCTAACACATAAACTATCAAAGTTAAAGAGTTAGTAAACATACATTCAAGATGCTTTGCACACAGAACACAAACACAAACTATCAAAGCAGCAACATACATTCAAGAAATTATGCATTCTGAACACTGACCTTGTTTCTCCAGCTTTAGATTCAACAGCAAGGGCAACTTGCCAGTCTTCAAACCAATTAGGATATTCCTCAGGATCAGACAATGATTTCACAGCTTTTGGATTAACCTAACGCCAAATATAAATAATTAGTATGTAATCTCTTTGATCTGTTTAATCAACAAGCCATCTGTCAACATTATAAGACTGCCCAGACAAGGTAATTGAACGATAATCAAAGTTTGTGTCCACAATAGCATGCAAAATAAAAATCAGAAAGTTCCATCATCAGTAAATACTATATATCTAGATCAAAAATTAATTTACTTATATATTTTCTCCATACTGCCATGATACATTACTTGGGAGATAAGATTTTAGACAGAGGAGATACAATTAAATTGACTTGGGCAGCAAAACAGTAGGACAATGATACTCATTAAAGCTAAAACAGAGCTGGCCGCAAAACATGGGCCAAGAGGAAGGGAAGAAATGAGGTTGAGTACAGGACAAAATAAAATCAAATACACATAAAAAATAATACCTGTGCAGCAGGTCATGTTCTTTACAAGATCTAAGGGATGAGTGGGTATGGAACAACAATGGCAGTGGGCTGTGCCAAGCATCAAATGACAGATCACACTGGTTTAAGACAGATTTGATTCCCTATAATTAGGCAGATTTGATTCTCTTAACTCTTCTCCTTATTCCAGAAAAGTAGTAATTGCTGAATGTCTATATTATAAACCAATGTATGATTCAAATTATTGATAAAAATACATCCGTCTTTCACGTTGGTATATACTACACACAGCTCCCGATCTGTAAGCCTATGCTGTCTCTCCACCGCCACCCCACAGACCTAAACAGTTGGTCCAACCAGCCTTCATCATTGGAGCCAGAACCACGAAGACCAGCCTTCATTACCGAAATTGGTCCCTTCATCACACACTAGATCTCTCTCTATCACGCCGAAAGCCTCCACTTGTCCAAATGAGGTTACAACGTGACTCAGCAGGTCTCGTTTGGCCTATGCCACCAGAAAATGCCTCAGGTGGCCCCATGCCCATCTCGACTCATTTGCATGTGACAACCATGCACCAGCTTCCCAGCTACCACTTGCTTCACCGCCAATCCTAGGCTTCTTGCCACCTTCCTATGGTCCCATTTCAAGGGTCAGATTGGTCATCCATCATTGTTCCGATTCTGCATCAGTGGAAGAAGACTCAAAGATGGAAGATGAAGTTCCCTCCCTTAGCATGAGTGAACCGGAGAACCAGCAGGCCCTCCTTAACTCTTTTAGTAAGCCTTCTGGCTCTTGTTCTCTAGCCACTTATGGTGAGAACTTATGTTCCCAACCCATTAATGCTTCTCGTACTACTCTTGAAGATATGTGGATTATTTATTGACTTGGGTGCAACCAAACATAGGACCTCCCATTCTCCATAATTTTTTTTGATAGTAAAAGAAATTTTATAAGAAGAGAAGGAAAGAGTATAAAAGAGGATGAGGCATATTCAAAAAGAAACCAAAATAAAAAAAACTAAATCCTGAGAAGATTGTTAGAAAATATTGAGAATATCTTTAAATTAATATAGAATATATCCAAAATATATTGTGGACTCAATTAGTCCTCAAACTGAGGAAGCAAATCTTAGGATTCTCTGTCATATTTTGGATATGTTTAATTAGGGTTAACAGTCTTCTTGTTAGTGGACATGGGCTCATACTAGTAGCACGAATATTTCATCTAACCATTAGTAAAAGGAAAAAATAATTGATTCACCTCCTAACTTATTTTCTGTTTTCAAATTCGTCTTCTAGATAATAAACGTTCTCAATTCGTTCTCTAATAATAAACATTCTGGATCTGCCCTTTAACTTTGAAAAACCAAACAGATTTATCCTCTTCACAAATGTCATTTGTCACATTAAAGGAAGACTTGAAAATAGAACTTGCCAGAATTTGTTACATAAGATAAGATGCAATCTATATTAGTTTTCCTAACTCAACTGCTAAATAGGATTATTTTGTCCATGTAACTGACGCCATTTACGAAGAGGGTAAACATACTCAATTTTTTAAAGTTAAATGGCGAACTTGAAATATTTATTATTTAAAGGGTAAATTTGAAAATAGGAAATAAATTAAGGGACAAATCAATTATTTTTGCCTTAGTATAAATAAAAGTATTGGGCTAGTCTTTGCATTCCATTCTCTATAAATAATATATTCAGTGTTATTTGTGTCTAATCCTTCTTTGTTTTTTAATCGTAAATTAATAATACTTCAACATGGTATCAGTCTATCAAAGCTGTACCACCTACCTTGATGAGAGTTTAAAAGTATTAGAGAATATGTATTAGTTAATAGTGTTAGTGGGCTGGGCTTGTACTACTCTTATATTATGTTTTATTCTTAAGTATAAATAGAGACAGGATGGCTAACAATGTTAAGTTAGTCGTTCCTTTTACCTAAATTTCTCTAACATGGTATGCAGAGCAGGTTAGAGAATCCCTAGCCACCTTCCCCTGCCTACTCAAAAAAAAAAAAAACAAAACAAAACAAAAACAAGAAAAAAATTATTACCTTCCGAAATTCAAAACAAGTCATTCTCTCCATTCCTAGGGTTCCCAAAATTTGTCTTCTACTACTGTGTGTGTATTCTGCTATTTTCAACCAGTTTAGGCGAGGCTCCTCCTCACTGATGTTCTGACCCACCCCAAAGCCACTTGCGTACACATTTTCCAGCGCCCTGCGGTGTTGCCGCTGGCCAGAGAGGTGCCAACAGCTCGGTCACAGCTGTGGGCACGGTGGTAGTCCAACTTTGAGGCGGTTTTGGCCAACAAGATGCAAGTTTTTGGCTTTTTGGCCCCATTCATGAGGTTTCCACTTCCGTTGTTTCAGACCTGCTTAGCCCCACCACTGTTTTTGTGTTTTGTGTGTTGGGGTAACACTAGCAATGCATTTTTTGGTGATTTCCCTGCCCATATGTCCAGCTCTTGTTTTTAAGTGTTCTGGTTCTTTTTTGTTTGCTGTTTGGGGTGTTTTAAGATTGTTCAGGTTCTTTTTGTTTGCTGTTTGGGGTGTTTTGAGATGGCGGATGATCATTCTGGTTCCAATTCTACCAGTTCTGATCAATATGAGGCTTCTGCAAAGCCTACGGTGCTTCCTAAGGTGATTTCTGCTTTAGTTCGGATTACAAATGACAAGTTTGATGGGAAGCACTATGCTGAGTGGCGTAAGACCACCTGCATGTTTCTTACTGGGATTCAGAAAAAGGATCACTTAACTGATGAATCTCGCACATCACGTACTGCCAAAGATAAGTGGCTGCAGAGGATAATCGGTTGTTTGGCATGATTAACAAGACGCCTGATGCCTCAGTTAGACATGTGGCTTCTCATTGTGAAACAGTGAAGAACTTATGGAAGTATATGGAGTTTATTTATTCTGGGAAAGCCAATCTCTCCTATATTTATGAGGTGACCCAGGACTTTCATCTCTTGGCTCAGAAGGAGAGCTCCTTCCAGGCTCATTTCACTGAGTTTGAGTGGACCTAAGAGGGTTTGAATTCTCTCCATCCTATTTCCAGCAATGTTAAACAAATGCATATGCAGCAGGAGCAATTGCCAGTTGGGAGTTTTCTGTCTGGTTTGTGGCCCAAGTTTAGTGCTGCCCGACACCAGATTTTGAGTAGTTCTAGAGGTGTTCGCAGTTCGCTTTGGGATAAAATAGAGCCAAACCGATCAGTTGTTACGTATTATCACCCAATCGGTTTCAGATGTGCTAGGCAACCAAACCAAACTGAATTTAATTGGTTTGGTTTGGTTGGCTTTTCAAGTTTTGAAAGAAACACATTCAAAGCAAGAGAGGCGCATAAACAGAGAAGAATTGACTGAAAAATATGCTAATCAAGGCCAAATAACAGAAATGCATTTCCATTGAAAAATGTCCATGTTTTCCAACTGGCATTATTCTGGTCTTCAACATAACAACAAACACAACCTTCATCCTCGTCAAGACCCAAGAAACAATTCAAAGTAAACAAAAAATGCAAATCACACAGCCTAATGACACAACCTTCACCCACTTGACTTTGCTAGAACCCACAGAAAACTAGATCACCAAAATACTAGTCACAATAATAATAAAAGCACATCTCAAGCCACAAAACCAAGACACATCTATAACACATCCCCAATTTTTTTCCCACCCAAATTTTTCTTTTATTTGTAAAATAGAAAACCCTAAACTCCCACAAAAAAATGTTGCATTTAATCTGCTTATATAGCGAGAGAGAAAGAGAGAGAGAATACTCGATTGAGAGAAAGAGAGAGCCGACTGACAGACAGTTGGGTAAGATTGAGAGATTGAGAGACAGAGAGACTGCCGTCGGAAAGGGAGCAGCAAGGGCGAACGGAGGGTGCCGGTCGCGTCACTGTCGCTGCTGAGAAAGGAAGCTGTGCCGCGTCGCTATTGAGAGGAGAGTCGCCGTTGTGACTGTGAGCGGAAAGTGAGCGGAACGGCAGAGCCGCATGTGTGAGGAGTGTTGGAATAGTACTCGAGCACTACTCAAATGTTTAGCAACTCCTTTGAAGGATAAAATATGATGGAATAAAATTATATTACGATTTAAATTATCATATTTGAAATAAATTAATAAATTATATAATTGGATTTATTTATACCGTTTGAAATGTATATAAAAACTATATTAAATTTTTTATTTTGACTATTTTATTTTTTATTAATAAGATATTATATTTTAATAACAAACCCAATTATTTATTAGATAATATGATATAAATAAAACCAAATCAAACATACCTTTTATTAATAAAACTAAAGTACTCCACGATAAAAATTTATCAAGAACTTTTTCCTCAAAAATGCCGACTGAACCAGCTTGTAACACCTAAACGAGAGATCAACAAAAACAGAACAAGCTGATAGGCAACCACCTAAAAATGAACTAGGACCAAAGAGGTAAGAAACAACACCATCCGATCAACCAAATAAATTTGACACACACCAAACCAAGACAACTGCCAGAAAACCACCAAAAAAGGAACCACAAATTCAACTTTTGCCTCACACTGGGGAATGTTAACACACACACAAATAATCAACAAAAACTACTTATTTCATTTGAAATAAGTTTGCAGACTAGTTTTGCAGCAATCCACGCCTCAAACAAATATATATAACAAAATGGCATTGTAACTTGAGAAGACAAATATATATAATAAAATGTCTTACACTTAAGGCCCACTTCCAAAAACACACATAAATGTCTTATACACAAAGTCTACCTTCAAAAGCACATTGCCAATGAACTTCCTAAAACTACTTATAGGCATTAAAGCCAAAACAAAACACTAAAAAAAAAATATGAATTCTAGCTTTCATGTATAGCTTGAACTCTAGCATATCACCAACCCAACTTCATAGCCAACCCTTCCAAGTGAAGCTCTTCTGGATAGCCAAAAAAGACTCCAATAAGATTAGGATGATCAACAAGCCATTCAATAGTTTGAAAAAGATTGCGACCCTCCAAACTCAATTTACCTACTACTTCAAATATCTTGGCGGGCTTCCAAACTTGAGTGCTTGTATTTAAAATAGCTTGTGCAATTTCTTTCATTGCTGAAAGACACCTCTTTTAAATCTAATGAATAATCACTTGTCATTAGTGTTTTCTATTTTTTACCTTTCACAAATGAAGTATTAGATATAGATTGAATAGATGATGATGGATCTTGTGTAGTTGGCATTAATGGAACACTTTCATAATCAAAGGGATTGAAGTTCTCTAAATGGATCTCATTATTTGCTTGCATCTCATCAATTTCATCAATACTCATCTCCCAATTCTCCCTTTCCCATCTTGGTACCTTTTCTCTAGTACTCTTGGCTTGAGCTCCAGTTGCTATATCTTTGTCATATATCTCTCTGGGAATGCTCAAGTGATAAAGAGATTTTTCTTTGATAAGTCTGAACGTAGGATTGGCCTATAAGAAAAGAAAATAATAATAAGGAAGTTAGTAAACAAGCATGTGTAAGGAAGTTGCTACCAACTTGAAAAACAATCTCCAAACAAATAAAAGAAAGGATTCAAGTTATAAAGTTTGAAGAATTCAAGTGGAAATGTTTGAACAAAAATCAATTTAAAACTCATGGTCAATTTTTCATTTTAACCACCGCCTCACACAGGTGATAAAGAATTACTGTAATAAAGCAAAGTCATAAGCGACTGACAAAAAGAAGAGAAAGAAAAGTATAAACTACCATATTGTAAATAACTTTATTGAAGAAAATGAAATAGAAATTTCATACCTTTCATAAAGATTTTTACACCTCTGGAGGAGCCTCAAATGTTTTAGATGTGTCATTCCATCCCATTCCACTTTTCAATTCAATTTCTTTTGCTAGCACCACTTGTGAGTCTTCAAACGATTTAACACTTTATTCTTGTTGATGTTCAAAGAAAATTTTTCATTAATTTCCTTTATCACCTTTCTATAAGCTTTAGCAAAAAAAGCTCTATCTTCCTTTTGACCCTTATTCTTTTGCTCCCTAAGAACTTCAAGCATCAAGCCATCCATTTCTATGGTCCACCTACAGTATGCATCACAATCATTTCCTCCTTCTACCTCAACAACTTTCTTCGCATCCATACCGCCACTTATTGTTATATGACATCAGGTACTACATTTTTATAATATATTACACAAGTAAAGTACTAGAAGTTAAAAAACCATAACAAAATTTAAATTAAGGTAATACAATAATAAGTTAATAAACATAAAACATAAAAGTTAAGCATCAAATGTAATGTTACGAACAATAAGAACTAATAGCTCAAAAGCAATGGTAAGACACAAAAATCAATGTGGTCTAGATACATAATCATTCCACATTTGTGTTGCTATGGAGTATCCCAAAATTCCCCCTTTCGTCCATCTTCACCTCTAGCAATTTCTCCACAAAAAGATCGATCTTCAGGCTCAATATTCATGAGATCCCTATCAACTTGTTGATGTGATCAAGGAAGATAAAAGTAGACTCAAGAAAACAAAGGCAAGGAGGAGATCCTTTGGAAGGACTTGGTGGACCAATGACTAGATCCAAATCAAAGAGAGCTAAGGAAGCTTTGGCCCAAAAGATTTCAAGTTTGTTTGAGGCAAAGTTCATTCAAGAAGATAAAGACTCAAGACTAGTCCATTGTATTCACATGGCTAAACAAGCTTAGTTATATCTTTGGGTTTGTTAATTTTAAGTTAGTAATAATGTAATTGGACTTGTAATTTCATATAGCTCATCACTTGTTTTTAGCTATTTAGTCTTTCACTCATTTTTAATAAGTTTAGATTTTAATCTTGGGCTAAGTGTTGCAGCCCATTTGCTAAACTTTAGTTTATTTTATAAACCTTGGA
The DNA here is from genome assembly GCA_031439595.1 of Pterocarpus santalinus. Classification (NCBI taxonomy): domain Eukaryota; kingdom Viridiplantae; phylum Streptophyta; class Magnoliopsida; order Fabales; family Fabaceae; genus Pterocarpus; species Pterocarpus santalinus. The sequence goes on from CM062525.1 coordinate 35,271,184, forward strand.
AACACCTTTTGAGGGGGATTTTTGGCTAATTGAAATCAGAATACTTTTTTTTAGTAAAAGTGTCTCTTTGGTTCTTGCTTGGAACCCTAGGACTTATCAAGAGTTTCCAATTGCTCTTGTGGTGATCACCCTTTGCTTATCAATCATCCTTGATTGTGGCGCCCTCCAACCAATTCCATTCCTTATCTCTTCCATCTTTTATGATTTTTATTTCTCTTGATTGAATTACAACCAAAATACACCAAAAATTAGGGTTCATGGATAATGGATCATAACATTTGGTAATCAAAGCCAACTTCTTCAAGTAGCAGAATTGGTCAGTTTTCTTTGGTTCATATCTTGAGTTTTGTGCATCATATTTCGGTGTTTCTTGGGTCTTTTTTGAAGTTTAGGATCTCATCTTTCATCTCGTTTTTGAATTATTGAAATCTAAATTTTGTAGCTCGAGATATAACGATTTTTTTTCCGAACTCAGTCTAGTGCGACTTTGCGATTTGTTTTCTTTGAGTTCTTATTTGATTCATCCTTTTTACTTTGCTTAATTTCTTGATGTTCTTCTAATTTCCATTTCTGTCTTTGTTGATATTACATTGGATCAGTGGGTTAAAAAAAAAAAATGGTGCAGAATGTTCATCACGTGTTCTTGATGTTCTTGGGAATTGTTTCATTCTAATCTTTCTAGGCTTTGTTAATTTGATGTTTAGTTGTTAAATATGTGCTTGTTTTGATGTGATTCCAATTGGTCTATTCATCTACAATCATCAAGAGCAGATTAAAAAAAATAGAATTAAAAAAATGCAGAATTTGAAAAAGAAAAAAGGTCGAAACATTGGCTTGTTTCTTCTTATCCTTCAAACCTTTAGCTTGCTTTTGTCTTGTTTGGCCTCTAATTTGAGTGTGCTTGTCCTTGTTTTGTTTTTCTTGCTTGTCTCTTTTGGATCTTAAAAATTTTGTCTTAGAGTTTTCTTTTGTTTGACCTCTTGTTTGTTTTGTGATTTGACATAAGTGTTTTTGGAGTTTCTCTTTGAATTGACTTGTGATTCCATTTAAGAGCCTACAAGAGCACTTAAGTGGTAAAAGACAAGAGAGCACCTTACACAAAAGCCTATTAGAGAGCAACAAACATGAGTGATACATCTCTAAGAGTGTAAATGTAACACCTTACCAGACAAAGTACTATGCTTAAGTCATAATAAATTATTTGATAAGTGATTACATGTAGTGTGTAACATCCCCATTTCTACCTAAGCTAATTAGCTCGGTGTTCCCGGCTAATTAGAGGGATTAGCGATTAATTGAGAACTAATCGATTAATTCCGAGAGCAAGAGCTTAGTAAATTAAGTCTAGCCAACAATTCAATCATAATGTCCTAAGCGTTTTGATAAAACCTTAATCATCTAATCCTTAATTACTCGAAGGTGCCAAAACAAAAGTAAGACAATCTAACCTTACTAATTAAGTTTATAATGATTAAGACACTTAAGACAACTCTTGAAAAATTAAACCCCAAATTAAGCGTATGCTTAACCGTAATGCAAGACATCATAAAAAGTGTAATTGACAAGAGTTAACTCATGGGTAATTAAGCCAATTAAGTTAAGTTACATTTAAATAATTCTAATAACATTTAGAGATAAAAGTTCTTCCATGCATATGCCCTAAAAAGACATACCAAGGGGAAGCAACATCTCACCCTTCATTCAATCTCTTTAATCCTACACCGTTAGATCAAAAGCCAAGACTAGGATCCTTGTCATCCACCATTAGATCTTGACACTTGGATGAGTCTTAGACAAGCAACCAAATCCTAAGAGGGGTACTCCACTTTAACCCCTAGAGAAAAACATAAATTGGACATTAGAATGCCTCCAAGACTCAAGGAAAGTACAACCCCCTCTTTTACCCCAAAGTTCTTAGCCTTTTTGCTTGCAAAAGAAGCTAAACTCACCCACTCCCCTTGCTTGTTGGAGAAGCAAGAGCCATCAGCCCCCTTCCCCCCTTGTACGCCTCCCTCCCTCTCTCTTTCTCTCTTCATTTTCATTTCACTCATCCTCTTCTCTCTCCTCAATTCCAAAGTTCTCCTCCTTCTCTCTAAACTCTCCAACTTCTCTCTAGAATCCTTCCACTTCTCTCATCCTTTCCTCTCCTCATCCCACTCACAAACTCTTCAAGAGCCACCATTTCTTGCTCTTGGAGAATCAAAGACAATCACATATCAAGCCTCTTTCAAGATCCAAGAGGAGGAACACCACCACCATCACCTTCTTCCATCACCAATTCCTTCAAAGAAAGCTTCTTGGTAGTGGCTCTAAACCCTTTTTCTCTCTTGTTTTTCAAGCTTTAGAACTCCTATGCTCTCCGTAGCTAGGTGGTTTTAAAGATTGATTATGGGCATCATAGTCATTCTTGTCATAAAATGAGATGTTGCTGCTTGTATGGTTGTTTGTTGAAAACATGTTTTCGGTTTGGTGTGATGCATGGCTGAACTCAATATTTTTGAACTCCAACATGTTAGTTTTTCACTAATCTTTCATGGTATATGAGTGTTTTATAACTTGAGAATGGTTTCTTGAAAGTGAGGTTGAGTGTTTTGCAGAAAACATGAGAAAAATCAAAACGTGGAATCTGGATTTTCTAGCAGTCTGTAAAACGAACGGTATAACTTTTTCCAGAAAACTCAGAAATTAGTGGAACCAATTTTATATGAAAATAGACTCAGAGAGCTTTCCATACATATAAAATATATAAGATTCGGAGTTAAAATGAGTGAGATATGATTTTTCAAAGTGGACTGTTCTCGGATTGGCTTCTATCTGGGCAGACTACACTAAAATGTGTATAACTCGAGCTATAAAAATGATTTTTGAGTGAGACCAAGTTTAAATGAAAGCTAAGACATAGAGGAATAAACCCATAAAACAGTTTTCTCAGATTCCTTCTGAGCAATTATAATGAGAGGTAACAATCCACTGTACCGGGAGTGAACTTAGAAACTGAACAGTCAGAATAAAATATGCATAACGAGAGTTAGAAAACGAATTTTTGAGTGGGACTTATTTTGTTGAAAACTAGACTCAGAATCCTATAAGCATATAAAATTTCGCATTAAAATGATAAAATACCAAATTATGGTGAATTTTTGAAGTTACTGCCCCACTGTAAAAGTAAAACTGGTTAGGGTAAAAGTTAAAGGTTAATGAAGAATGAGTTTAAGACATTAATACCCTTATACTAAGTATTAGAAAACCTTCATAACTCAACTTAAAAAGTATCAAAAAGTATATTAGGTAAAATTGGCCCTACAACTAATAAAAGAGGACACACAAGAGACGACCTCAAGTAAAAGCTTGCACCAAATTTACTAAGCTAAGCTCATAAGACTTTGTGTGATGTGTATGCCTTCATGTATTAATATGATGACAATGATATGATGATAGTATGCTATGAAGATGATGATGACATGATAATGATAATGACGATATGATATGATATAGTATGCTATGATGATGATGATGGCATGATAATGATAATGATGATATGCTATGATGACGTGATACTGGTTTTCTGTTTGGCAAAATTTTAGGAAGCTTCGGTCTAGCCGTTATGCTGCCGAAATTTTGTAGAAATTGTGGACTTAGAAATATTTTGCATCATAAGCTTTAATAAGAAGAGAAAGTAAACTAAGGGTGTGATCCTTCAAAAGGGAAGGTGACCCAAAGTAAGTTCCCCTCACCCACGACTCACATGAGGCATGGCATGACCCAGCTAGTATGAGTATAGGGGATAGGGCTTACATGAGGCATGGCATGACCCAGCTAGTGTAAGTACCGAAATTTTATGGTGGCGACGGCCACGGTATGAGCTCATTACCACTTATGTTTAGTGGGTGAAAAGAGAAGGACTCAAGATGAGTCAAGTTAAGAAAAGAAAAGGACTTAAGATAAGTCAAGTTAAGAAAAGAAAAGAAAAGGGACTTCGGTCCAAACCTTTCAAGAGAAAAAGTTAAGAGAAGCTTCTAGTACAGTCATGCATGCTTTATGTGCTTATACTTATGTCCATGTATGTTATGATATAAATAATTAGAGAGTATGTTAAAATTGAATCCACTTCGGATATTCATGTTTTCGACAACCTAAGAATTGAACCCTATGCATGCTCACTGTTTTCATTATAAAACCGAAGTGGCTGAGACGATGACGATGACACCTCCATGTCGGGTTCGAGTCCTACTGAGAAATTCTTATTTCTCACTCTAGTTACTTTTCCGCATCGTCACCAGATTTTTGTTAGCACACCCAATGGAGTGGAGCTTGGAGCCACTTTTCTGACGGAGCGTCTGACGTGGAATACCAGACGAAGCTATTTTGGGACTTATAGCGACCGTCACTCTACATCTTCCCATATTCTTTTTGAGAGGAGCTTTGTCATTGAAGTCTGTAGTAGTACCTAGTACTTAGGTCATGGCACGACCATGAGCTTTCTTCGATGTAATGTTTATATATATATATTATGAACTCATATGGATGTAATGATCAGTTAATTAATGCAATGTATCTGTGGATTTCTATTTATTTACCTTTCTCTTGTCTTATGATATTTGGGTATTTATTTTATGCGACACGCTTTTTCTCTATCTACCTTCTCGCTCAAGGCTTTACTTTCCAAAGCAATGACGTATTTCACAAAAAGAAAAATCTTACCGTATTTTCCGCATAATTTAATTTCAAGTGAAGTTTAATTTTCCACGAGCATAAGTAACAACTAATAAAACGCCGTAATACGACTTAAGCGTAGTATGGGTTTATTAGGGTGTTACATAGTGCTGATTAAATTCTGTTTTTTGTATCATTATTAGCTACCCACATAAAGATGATTATTCGCATAATGAAATTTTTTTTTTTTTTGCTTGACAGCGGAATAAATATCAGTTAATTGGTATACTGTAAATAACGTAACATAAATAAAAATGCAATAAAGATAAAACTACAGCAAAATGCATCATAAATATATATATAGACATCTATTTTCAAAGTTTGACAAAACGATACAAGGTAAAAAAAATGAGGCTGCTAACACAAAACAAAACGGCCAGTCTCTATGAGCAGTACCCCAGATGGTCTCCATGGAACATTTCATGTACACCTCCTAACTTCTGCCCATCTGCCCATGACCCAAACTACCAAAAGAGGGACATTCTGTACATCTACTACCGCTATGGCAGACCCACTATCTAAATGGAATCTGAAGAAAGAGATCCATTCACCATACTAGCGTCTGCAGGAGGGTGGCCCGCACTCGGTGCAAAGGATGAGGAAGAGGAACTCGCCGCCTCAGACGGATCTTCCTCAGACATCTGCTGCAGTGGTGAGATAGGAGGGGACATAGGAGCTGGAGTTGGTGCCGCTGCTGGTGCTGCTGCTGGTGGAGGTGGAAATAGATGGGCCATGTGAAGGGGAATGGCGATATAAGGGACAACGAGGTCAAAAAGTGGGTGCATAAGCGGTACCGCAAAATCTCTTTGGAAAAAGAAATAAAGACGGAACAAACACTTACCGAATATATATATAGAGTCCAGGAATGGGTCGAGGTGGATATGGAGCTCGGGGAACTCAATGAACAGCACTCCGGTTGCGGCGTTCTCCATAGTCTAAGAATGATGCGGAAACATACAACAGGGTGAGATAAAGATTTCTCAGTAGGAATTCCTAGTTTCTACATATTTGTCATCGCTGTCATTCCTAGTTGTTTCGGTCTTTCCGTAGTTCAAAATAGTACGAAACAATAGTAATATTTAACTTAAATACTTATTTATAAAACATACACTGAAATAAACTCAATTTTAGTTAACAGATATACTAATGCAATTAAAAAGTAATTATAATGGAACAATAGCATATTAAGAATAATAAATAGGTATTTAGAACAATCAATTAAGGAGTATTATACTGTACATTTTAATGTGCAAATTGGAAAATGCATCTTAACCTTGAAGGCTTTCGCCTATTGAAACTTATTTCCATCCTTGGCCCCCTGGGAGCCATTGGCCATATACTCCTGGATAATAGTCCGCTTTTCAGGACCGAGCTCGTTTCTATACAGGATTGCCGGGTTTACTTTCCCCGACCTTCCCACTGATCTATTCCCCTTAATTTTTTCTAGGGCTAGCCCAAGTGATATGGAATCCTTTACAATATCATGAATTGAATGCACATCTAACTTGATTCTTTCAAATATCATGTATTCATGCTATTGTAAATTACACAACATATGAATTTCTTGTCGAAATTTCGGCAGCATAACGGATCAAGTTCGCTTCCTTATGAATAGTGCCAGACAACCAATACAATTGTACAAACTTGCAATTCAATATGGACCAACAAATATATATATATATATATATATATATATATATCATTCAACAATTTCAATTCAAGCATCAATAGGGTTTTCGATTTATTCTCCCCAGTTTTGGCCGAGTTTGGTATACCCTACCCTTTGTTCAATTCAACTAATTTAAATCTAATTTTTGGATATGTTATAGCCTCATGGTCTAATTTCTAACCCTTTTGTTCCCACCTCATTTTGATTTGTATAACTCAAGATATAAATATTTTACCTCAGACTACCTTGTTCTTAGCCAAAATTGGGTTCTTATAAGTAAAAATTCACTAAAAATAGAAATCTAGGTGGAATCATACGAAATTTATTAACAGAACAAGCTTTCATTTCAAAAAAAAAGTTCCATTCCATTTGGTTTAGTAGCGCTCGAGTTATAAGCCCCGAGATTTGACCTTCCTGAACTGCCCTGTTTTGGCCCGATCTGGTCATAGGGCAACTTCCTTAGATCACTAGAAGCAAATGGGACCTTATCTAACTCTAAAATTTTTATGGGACATTCTCCTATGTGTAAGCTTTCTAACAAAGTTAGTTTCATTCATTTCCAAGTAGTATAGGATGAGTTTTACCCTGAACAACCCAGTCTGCCCAGAATCAAAATAAAAAACCTAGGTCAAAATTCAAAAATTCATATTTATCTTAATACTAATCCAATGACCTTATATGATATATGTATGGAAAGCCCTAGATGTCTAGTTTCATATAAAAATGGTTTCATCAAATTTAAACAGTGGTAGGCAGAGCTGTACACTCCGCCGTATGGACTGCCAAGGAAAACCCTAACAGCTTCTAGGTTTGTCTCCCTTCTTCAAGCTATTTGCTATCAATTCCGATTTTAATCACAACATACATGCAAAACTAGTCATAAACCATCATCATCACTCTACATAACATCAATATCTTAGGTTATACATGATCATCATGTAGCCCCAAATCAGAGAAAGTAAGAAGAGAAGTAGGATTTCCTACCTTGTCTAGTTGAATTTGTGTTGATTTAGTGTCTTTGATGGAAGCAACTTGTGATGAGACTTGAGAATGGATGAGAATGGAGTGAAATTGAGAGTAAGGAGAAGAGAAAGAGATGAGCTTCAGCAGCTAAAGGGGGTGGCTGAAAATGACAAGAAGAGAAGGAAAGAAAAGGTGGAGATTTTTGGAGGCCTTCTCTTTGATTGGTGGACTTCACTTCATCATCAAATTTTGTTTAGCTTCCTTCCCTCAATGGCTGATCAAGGTGCCACATGAGGGGGTGGTTTGGCTAAATCCTAGCCATTGATTCTGGGGCACTCATAGAAAAATTTCTATTAGTCCGGTTCCGACAGTTTAAAATACCGATTTCCCTTAAATCGGTAAACTGGTTTGAAAATTTTCCATGGGGTTTTCTATGCTCCTAATCTAATTCCATCAAGCCTAATCTTTTTAAATCACACTTAAATGGGCTTTAAGTAAATGTTTAATCAAATTTTGATTAAACACACTTATTTAATAAAAACCAAACAACTCATTTGTTAACGATAAAATTTTTTGGACGTTATAGTAAACACGTAAGAAGTGTGGTGAGGTCCCATTGCTTTTACTTTTGTTTTCTTTTACTTGAATGATGGTAGGAATAGGTGGCAATGGTAGCCTTTCTCTTGAAGGAAACAACAGATTGTTAGTGGAGGCTATTACAACTCAAATGGAAAGGATGATGAGGGAGCATACAGGGGAGTTATATGTGAGAATTGAGCGGTTGGAAATCAAGGACATCATGATGCTGATGGAAGTAGAAGGAGGCTTGATGGAAAGAGGAGAAGAGATAATGAGGGTGATGCTAGGGAGGATAGAATTGAGGGAGTACAACATTCCTCTTTTAAAGGGAAAAGTGATCCAAAGGCATACTTAGAGTGGGAGATGAAGATTGAACAACTTTTTGCTTGCCACAACTATACTGAAGATAAAAAGGTGAAGGTGGCAGCCATGGAGTTCACAGATTATGCTCTCATTTGGTGGGATCAATTGCAAAAAGAGAAACTTAGATATGAAGAACCTTTGGTGGATACTTGGGTTGAAATGAAGAGGTTAATGAGGAGGAGATTTGTCCCTTCCTATTATAATAGGGACCTTCATAACAAGCTCCAAAGACTCACACAAGGTAGTATGAGTGTTGATGAATGTTATAAGGAGATTGAGGTGTCTTTGATTAGAGCCAATGCCAATAAAGATAGGGAGGCTACTATGGCACACTTTCTGAATGGGCTGAATAATGACATTAGAGATGTGGTTGAGCTACAAAATTATGTAGAGTTAGAGGAATTGGTATATCAAGCTACCAAAGCGGAGCAGCAACTTAAGAGAAAAGGTACATTGAGGAGGAGCTCTTCTAATTTTATTTTTTCAAATTGAAAGGAAAGAAATAAGAAGGAGGGAGGCATCTCTTCTAGCAACACCACGGCTGCACCTCAAAGGACTCAAGTCCAATGAGACCTCTAAAAAGACAAGGAGTAGTGAGATGAAGTGCTTCAAGTATTTGGGGAGAGGACACATAGCATCTGAATGCCCAACCAAGAAGACTATGCTTCTCAAAGACAATGGAGAAATCACTAGTGAGTCCTCATCCAAATCTGCCCCAACTAGTGAGGATGAGTATGATGAGGAAATTGCACCCGAAGGAGATTTGTTCATGGTGAGGAGGTTGTTGGGTAGCCAAGCAAAGGATTTGGATGAAAGCCAAAGGGAAAATATTTTCCACACAAGGTGTATCATCCAAGAGAAGGTTTATTCTTTAATTATTGATGGAGGGAGCTGCACTAATGTTGCTAGTGCAAGGATGGTCTCAAAACTAAATTTGGAGACTAAGCCACACCCATGGCCATATAAGCTTTAATGGCTTAATGAGGATGGTGAAATGACAGTAAGTAAGCAAGTGGAGGTGGAATTCTTTATAGGGAAGTATGATGATGTAGTTTTGTGTGATGTGGTGCCTATGGAGGCTTGCCATTTACTTCTTGGTAGGTCTTGGAAGCATGATAAGAAAGCTCTACATGATGGGTCCACAAATAAGTTTTCATTTGTACATAAAGAGCGCAAGACTATTCTTGCCTCTTTGTCTCCAAGAGAGGTTAGTGAGGACCAATCTAAAATGAGAGATTAAAGAAAACAGGAAAGAAAAGAAAAAAAGGGTGAAAAGAAAAAGGAAAAAGAGAGTGGAAAAATAGAGGAAAAATTGCAAAATCTGTTTATTAAAGAAAAAGAGGTGAAAAAGGCTATTCTCATGAAAAAGCCAATGCTTTTACTTTTGAGTAAATAAAGTAAATTAAATGAAGTAGGTGCTACTAACTCTCTTGCTTGTGAAGTTTCTTCTTTGTTGCAAGAATTTGGAGATGTCTTCCCAAGAAGGTACCTCACGGTCTACCCTCTCTACGAGGCATAGAACATCAAATTGATCTCATTCTAGGAGCTTCATTGCCTAATAGGCCAGCCTATAGGAGTAATCCTCAAGAGACCAAGGAGATTCAAAAGCAAGTTGAAGACTTCATGCAAAAAGGGTGGGTGCAAGAAAGCTTAAGTCTGTGTGCAGTTCCAGTCATTCTAGTGCCTAAGAAAGATGGAACTTGGAGGATGTGCACTAGCTATAGAGCCATCAATAACATCATGGTAAAGTATAGACATCCCATTCCTAGATTAGATGATTTTTGGATGAATTGCATGGTGCCTATGTGTTTTCTAAAAATGATCTTAAAAGCGGATATCATCAGATTAGGATTAGAGAAGGGGATGAATGGAAAACTGCTTTTAAAACCAAATATGGATTGTATGAATGGTTGGTCATGCCCTTTGGATTAACAAACGATCCTAGTACCTTCATGAGATTGATGAATCATGTGTTAAGGGAATTCCTAGGAAAGTTTGTTGTGGTTTATTTTGATGACATTTTGATTTATAACAAATCCTATGATGATCATCATGTGCAATTAAGGAGTGTTTTGGAAGCTCTTAGGCGTGAGAAATTGTATGCTAACATGGAAAAATGTATTTTTTGTACAGATCATGTGGTTTTTCTTAGTTTTGTTGTTAGCTCACAAGGAGTGCAGGTTGATCAAGAGAAAGTGAAAGCTATTCAAGAGTCGCCAACTCCTAAGAATGTTAGTGAGGTAAGAAGCTTTCATGGTTTAGCTACTTTCTATAGGAGGTTTGTTAAAGATTTTCGTACATTGGCTGCACCCTTGAATGAAGTAATTAAAAGGCATGTGGGATTTATATGGGGTGAAAAACAAGATCAAGCTTTTGCTGCCTTCAGAGATAAATTAACTTATGCACCTATCCTTGTATTGCCTAATTTTGCTAAATCTTTTGAGATTGAATATGATGCATCTGGTGTAGGAATATGGGCTATTTTGATGCAAGATGGGCACCCAAGTTCTTATTTTAGTGAAAAATTAAATGATGTTGTTCTTAACTATCCCACATATGATAAAGAGTTGTATGCATTAGTAAGGGCATTACAAACATGGCAGCATTACCTTTTACCCAAGGAATTTGTGATTCATAGTGACCATGAGTCCTTGAAGTATTTAAAAGAACAAGGTAAGCTGAATAAGATGCATGCCAAGTGGGTTGAGTTCCTTGAGCAATTTCCCTATGTGATCAAGTATAAGAAAGGTAAGGCTAATGTGGTTGCTAATACGCTTTCAAGAAGATATGCTATGTTCTCTACTCTTGAAACTAAATTCATTGGTTTTGAGCATATAAAGGAATTGTATGAGCATGATCCAAAATTTTCTCAGATTTATAAGAATTATGCATGCTATCCAAAATGGGTACTTTAGGCATAAGTATTATTTGTTTAAACAGAAAAGGCTATGTGTGCCTAAATGTTCCATTAGAGAGTTGCTTGTGAGAGAGGCACATGAGGGGGTTTAATGGGGCATTTTGGGGTCCAAAAGACTTTAGACATACTGCATGAACATTTTTATTGGCCACACATGAAACATGATGTGCATAAATTTTGTGAAAAATGTATTGTTTGTAAGAAGTCTAAGTCAAAGATAATGCCTCATGGACTCTATATGTAACACCCTAATAAATCCATATTACGCTTAAGTCGTATTACAGCGTTTTATTAGTTGTTACTTATGCTCGTGGAAAACTAAACTTCACTTAGAATTAAATTACGCGGAAAATACAGTAATTTTTTTTTTGAAATATGTCGTTGCTTTTAAAAAGTAAAGCCTTGCGCGAGAAGATAGCAGTAAACGAGCATATCGCAGAGGTTTTGATATAAATGGAAAGGACAAGAGATAAATCATAATATCATATATTCAAATTACAACATCAACCACATAATTATAATTAATCTCATAATATTCGACAAATACATAAAGGGAAACTCATGGTCATGCCATGGCCCCAAATATCAAAGGTACACAAGTCTGATGAGATACAATACAAAATGAAGTACAAGAGGTAGGGAGCGCAAATCAAAATAAGCCCACGTAGACATATGCTGACTTCTACGCCCTTCCATGCCCTTCCATCAAGCGGTCTCGGGTCCTCGAATGTCTAGTCCCCCATCTTTGCTCGGCCTCGGGAACGCAGCAGTGCGAATGATGCGGGGGTGCCTGCTAATCACCTCGATACGATGGATGCGACGGCCGGGAACATAGCTGCCCACCGAAGAACGTGCCTCGGAGGGATCCTCCTCAGATGCGACAGGCCGATACTCGGGGAGTGGCGGCGAAGCTGCTGCGGCCCTAGGGGTGGCCGTCGAACTCACATCGTCCACGGGAACCTCTGGCGGCGGCACTGGCTCGGCTACGGGTAGACCGGGAGACATAGGCTCCATCTCGATCTCGAGCAATGGCTCGGGCGGGAAATCCCAAGGACCCAACGGCTGTCCAAGGCGTGATGATGATACGTCCATAGGGGCTGGCGGGATCTCTGGCTCCTCTTGCTCAAAAACTCGACCCGGATAAAAGTATGTGCGAACTATCGTGGTGGTCGTGGCCACGATAGCGTGGGCGTCCTTATCATAAGCCCACTCATGGTGGGGAGGCTCCATGCTCCACGTCACGTGAGGCTCCATGAGTAACTGGTGACGAGACGGATAAACAACTAGGATGAGAAATAAGATTTCTCAGTAGGACTTGACCCTGACACGCTGGTGTCATCGTCTTCGTCCCAGCCACTTCAGTTTTTAAATGAAAACTGTGGGCATACAATAGGTTCAATTATTGGATTTTCGAAAACGTTACTATCCGAAGTGGATCCCATTTTTAGTACTTATCCTCATTGTATTAACAACCTCATGGCATACATGAAAGCTCATACGACTAGTCATAACATACATAAACAGATTGAGAGTTATGTTCTTTACTTGGGTTGGACTGAAGTCCCTTTCTTTCCTTAACTTGACTTATCTTAAGTCCGTTCTTTCCACCCACTAAACATAAGTGGTAATGAGCTCATACCGTGGCCGTCGCCACCATAAAATTTCGGTACTTACACTAGCTGGGTCATGCCATGCCTCATGTAAGCCCTATCCCCTATACTCACACTAGCTGGGTCATGCCATGCCTCATGTGAGTCGTGGGTGAGGGGAAACTTAACTTAGGTCACCTTCTCTTTTGAAGGATCACACTTTATCAAATCTTTTCTTATTAACTTATGATGCAAAATATTTCTAAGTCCACAGTTTCTACAAAATTTCGTGACATAACGGCTATACCGCAGCTTCCCAAAATTTTGCCAGACAGAATACCAGTATCACAGCATCATATCATATCATCATATCATATCATCATATCATATCATCATTATCATGTCATCATATCATATCATCATTATCATGGCATCATAATCACATCATGCTTGCAACCTAAACATAGGCATATTCTCAAACAAAGTCTTACGAGCTTAGCTTAGTAAATTAGGTGCAAGCTTTTACATTGGCTTTCGTTTTGTTGATTCCTTATTCTCAATTATTCTAACTTGACTTATATGATTTTCATATTTTAATTTGGAAGATTTATAGCTTAGGTATTGCATTATAGTTTGATTAGAATCTTATGAACTTAATCGAGTACATCAACTACATTTACATTCGGTTTTCGTTTTAATAGCTTCTTTTGTTAAGAATTAGGTAAGCTTAGTATTTTATTCCATCTAGTCTTCATTAAGTAAATTATGAAGTTTCATTACTTTAGGCTAAGGCCTTTTACCTTTTTAAATCATTTATGCATAGTCTTACTTAAGGTTAAGTTTTGACAGTTTTACTTTTACCCTAGGCAGTAACTTTAAAAATTCACCATAATTTGGTATTTTATCATTTTAATGCGAAATTTTATATACTTATAGGGTTCTGAGTCTAGTTTTTAACAAAACAAGTCCCACTCAAAAATTCATCTTCTAACTCCAGTTATGCATATTTTATTCTGAATTGTTCAGTTTCTAGGTTCACTCCCGGTACAGTGGATTGTGACCTCTCATTATAATTGCTCAGAAGGAATCTGAGAAAACTGTTTTATGGGTTTGTTCCTCTATGTCTTAGCTTTCATTTAAACTTGGTCTCACTCAAAAATCATTTTTGTAGCTCGAGTTATACATATTTTAGTGTAGACTGCCCAGACAGAAACCAATCCGAGAACCGTCCACTTTGAAAAATCATATCTCCCTCATTTTAACTCCGAATCTTATATATTTTATATGTATGGAAAGCTCTCTGAGTCTATTTTCATATAAAATTAGTTCCACTAATTTCTGAGTTTTCTGGAAAAAGTTATACCGTTCGGTTTACAGGCTGTCAGAAAATCCAGATTTCACGTTTTGATTTTTCTCATGTTTTCTCCAAAACACTCAACCTCACTTTCAAGAAACCATTCTCAAGTTATAAAACACTCATATACCATGAAAGATTAGTGAAAAACTAACATGTTGGAGTTCAAAAATAGTGGCTTCAGCCATGCATCACACCAAACCGAAAACATGTTTTCAACAAACAACCATACTAGCAACAACATCTCATTTTATGACAAGAATGGCTATGATGCCCATAATCAATCTTTAAAACCACCTAGCTATGGAGAGCATAGGAGTTCTAAAGCTTGAAAAACAAGAGAGAAAAAGGGTTTAGAGCCACTACCAAGAAGCTTCTTTGAAGGAACTTGTGATGGAAAAGATGGTGGTGGTGGTGGTGCTCCTCCTCTTGGATCTTGAAAGAGGCTTGATATGTGGTTGTCTTTGATTCTCCAAGAGCAAGAAATGGTGGCTCTTGAAGAGTTTGTGAGTGGGATGAGGAGAGGAAAGGATGAGAGAAGTGGGAGGATTATAGAGAGAAGTTGGAGAGTTTAGAGAGAAGGAGGAGAATTTGAAATTGAGGAGAGAGAAGAGAGCTTTGTGTGTGTGTTTGGGAGAGGAGTGAAAGAATGAAAATGAGGAGAGAGGAGGGCTGATGGGTGGCGAGTTTGAGGAAGGGAAAGGTGATGGGACTTTGCTTCTTACAACAAGCAAGAGAGTGGAAAAACCTTGGGGTAAAAGGGTGAGTTGTTTTTCCTTGAGTCTTGGAGGCATTCTAATGTCCATTTTATGCTTTTCTCTAGGGGTTAAAGGGGAGTACCCCTCTTAGGATTTGGTTGCTTGTCTAAGACTCATCCAAGTGTCAAGATCTAACGGTGGATGACAAGGATCCTAGTCTTGGCTTTTGATCTAATGGTGTAGGATTAAAGAGTTTGAATGAAGGGTGAGATGTTGCTTCTCCTTGGTATGTCTTTCTAGGGCATATGCATGGAAGAACTTTTATCTCTAAATGTTATTAGAATTATTTAAATGTAACTTAACTTAATTGGCTTAATTACCCATGAGTTAACTCTTGTCAATAACACTTTTTATGATATCTTGCATTACAGTTAAGCATATGCTTAATTTGGGGTTTAATTTTTCAAGAGTTGTCTTAAGTGTCTTAATCATTATAAACTTAATTAGTAAGGTTAGATTGTCTTACTTTTGTTTTGGCACCTTCGAGTAATTAAGGATTAGACGATTAAGGTTTTATTAAAGCCTTAGGACATTATGATTAAATTGTTGGCTAGACTTAATTTACCAAGCTCTTGCTCTCGGGATTAATCGATTAGTTCTCAATTAATCGCTAATCCCTCTAATTAGCCGGGAACACCGAGCTAATTAGCTTAGGTAAAGGGGGATGTTACACTATACTGCCTTGCCAATTCCTAATTTTCCTTGGATTGATTTATCTGTGGACTTTGTTTTAGGACTGCCTCGGACAAAGAATGGCAAGGATTCCATTTTTGTGGTGGTGGATAGGTTCTCCAAGATGGCTCATTTCATTCCTTACAAGGTGGATGATGCTTGTCATGTGGCTAACTTGTTTTTCAAAGAGGTAATGAGGCTTCATGGATTGCCCAAGAGCATTGTAAGTAATAGGGACACCAAGTTCCTAAGTCACTTTTGGAGAATACTATAGGGAAAAATTGGTACTAAATTGCTTTTCTCAACTAATTGTCACCCCCAAACTGAGGGGCAAATTGAGGTAGTTAATAGAACTCTTTCTACTCTCCTTAGGGCTGTTATAAAGAAGAATATTAAGTCATGGGAAGAATGTTTGCCTCATGTAGAGTTTACATATAACAGGGCTGTCCATAACACTACTAATTATTCTCCTTTTGAGATAGTGTATGGATTTAACCCCTTGACTCCTCTTTGATTTACTGCCTATGACTAACATTTCTTATTTTAAGCATAAGGATACACAAGCTAAGGCTGACTTTGTAAAGAAGCTGCATGAGCAAGTAAAAGCCCAAATTGAGAAGAAAATGGAGAGTTATGCAAAGCAAGCCAATAAGGGCAGAAAGAAGGTTGTATTTGAACTTGGTGACTGGGTTTGGATACACATGAGAAAGAAGAGATTTCCATCTTAAAGGAAATCCAAACTCCAACCTTGGGGGGATGGACCCTTCTAAGTCTTGGAGAGAATAAATGACAATGCCTACAAGATTGACTTACCAGGTGAGTATGCGATAAGTGCTACTTTTAATGTTGCTGACTTGTCCTTATTTGATGTAAGTAATGAGGAGCTAAATTGCAGGACAAATTCTTTTGAAAAAGGAGGGGATGATGTAATCAAGGAAGATAAAGTAGACTCAAGAAAGCAAAGGCAAGGAGGAGATCCTTTGAAAGGACTTGGTGGACCAATGACTAGATCCAAATCAAAGAGAGCTAAGGAAGCTTTGGGCCAAATGATTTCAAGTTTGTTTGAGGCAAAGCCCATTCAAGAAGATAAAGATTCAAGACTAGTCCATTGTATTCACGTGGCTGAACAAGCTTAGTTATATCTTTAGGCTTGTTAATTTTAAGTTAGTAATAATGTAATTGGGCTTGTAATTTCATATAGTCCATCACTTGTTTTTAGCTATTTAGTCTTTCACTCTTTTTTAATAAGTTTATATTTTAATCTTGGGCTAAGTGTTGCAACACATATGCTAAACTTTAGTTTATTTTATAAACCATGTAAACACCTTTTGAAGGGGATATTTGGCTAATTGAAATCAGAATACTTTTTTTTAGTAAAAGTGTGTCGGTGGTTCTTGCTTGGAACCCTAGGTCTTATCCAGAGTTTTCAATTGCTCTTATGGCAATCACCCTTGGCTTATCAATCATCCTTGATTGTGACACCCTCCAACCAATTCCATTCTTTATCTATTCCATCTTTTGTGATTTTTATTTCTTCTTGATTGAATTACAACCAAAATACACCAGAAATTAGGGTTCATGGATAATGAATCATAACACTTGTGCAGTAATTTCTTCATCTGGATCAAAATTCACTAAGAAGTTGTGCAAAATACAACAAGCTAAAATAATTTCACCCACCATGTCTACATCATATCTAGACATCTCTATTATGATTGTAAACCTATTCTTCATAACACCAAAAGCTCTTTCAATTGTATTGCGTAATGAAGAATGTCTTAAGTTGAATAACTCTTTTGGGTTTTCAGAAGGATGTTGAGAATATTCTTTCAAATGGTATTAAGTTCTTTGATATGGAGTGATAAATCCCGACCTCAACAGATATCCAGCATTGGCTAAGCAGAATTTACCTAAAAATAAAATTTAAAATATTTACGTAAAAAATATCAAGGAAATCTTTTTAACAAATATATAAAAACTTAATACCTTGAGGAACATTTAGATTATCTTCTCTACTTAATGCACTATCTAATAAGAATAAGAAAATTTAACTATTCGTTATAATTATAATAGTTAATTTTAATAATAATTTTTATTAAAAATAATTAATATTATTCTAATTAATATTTAATAATAATTAATATTATTTTTAATTTATATTATTTTATAATAATGAATTATTAATATAATTAATATTTAATCATAATAGTAATTATAATTATTATATATAATTTATCATGATAATATTAAAAATAATAATATTAATAATGATAATAGAAGGATTGCTACATTGGTGGTAATCCACATTACTACTTTTCAAGGGGGCAATCCACATTACCACATTAGTGGTAATCCACATTATCTTGAAAATCTAGATTGTTAGTAATATTGCCCAACCAAATAAGGTAATATTGTGAGCCTATGCAATTTAATCAAACATTACAGGTAATACAAATGAATTAGCCCATATCAAATGCCACCTAAGAACATGGTGAAATTGACAACTAACAGTCTCAATAGACTAGTGAAAGAAAAAACTTTCTAATCAAGTATGTGCTTGACCACTTAACGTATGTAGAAACTTTGCAACTTGTTCCTCAACAAAACTATATTGATTATCCCTAGGAAGTTCTCTTCCACAATGAATCAAGTGAAAGCATCATAACTCATACATATTATAGAATGTGAGTTATAATGTGCTTTTAATTGAGCTATCAGTTCTCAATGTACTTGATCTCTATTATCTCCTTGTGATTAGATGATTAGTCTTTCAATACGAGACAGATGCCAACTCATATATTGCATAGAAGCTAAATAACCCACATAAGTAGCTATGGCTAAGATTGCATTTCTTTCAAATTGTCTCATATTACCTACAATGAAAGTATATATCTTTCACATTTAACCCTGACAAAGCTATGGTACATGTTCAATGACTTTTGTGTATTATAGTAAAGCTATATAAACTATTATTCTTACTTTTGAGTTTATAGATAATGATGAGTAATATTAACCAGAGCTACGTGATCCAAGGAAGGATTGCCAAAACTTGTGATATTATTTCATATAATTCAAATCATTGTAACCACAACATTACATTAACATAAAAAGAACAAAAATTTATAAAACTATATAATGTTTCCACTTTCTTTTACCTCAACATCAATGCACTAAATTCCCAGCTCCTTTAAACTGATTCCACTTATTTAAGAGTTGGGATCTAAACCAATTCATGAAGTTTCTTCAAGCATGAATGCTGAGATTCTACTTTGGAATTAAAATCACTCAAATTTTTTAGCAAATCACTTGAAACCTCACTATGTCTTGTGTTTGGTTTGAAACAGAATGATTTCTTCCCTACATCCCACCAAGAGCAAGTCCAAGGAACTTTAAAATTCAATTTCATTTTTTCTTTTGACAAATGCATCTAATTCTAAGCTATGCAATAGCAAGTGGCAGAGTTCCATTGCAAATACATAGCTGAACTAAGGCCCATGATCTACAGTCCTAACAAAACTGCATGAGCTATAGTGATTAATCTAAAGGATTTTAATAACAAATCAAAGCTCACCTAAAAATAGGGAAGAAGATAAAGCAAAAAAAAAAAAAAAAATAGCACATAAACAAATAGCAACACCTAAAAAAAAAAACAATGAAGATCTGGAAACTAAAAGCACCCGATTTAATTTCCTTCATTTTAGAAATAAGGCGTGGCAACAACATACCACAGCATCATCACAACAAGCTACAAATCCAACTGAAACAATTACCATGCAACTAATTCCAATCCAATGCAAATAAATCATATTTTTCTTATGAAAAAGGAAAAGGGCCACAAGAAGAGGGAAAAAAACACCATTAAAGGTCAAAAAGTTCCATGTTTCAATTTCAACATTCAACAACACACCTTAACCACAGCATCACCAAAACAAACCACTCCTAAAAAAATTAATTTTTTATTAAAAAAGGTGACCTAAAAAAAAAGTAGAACACCTTAAAAACAAAGAGAGGAGTTTCAATTCGTCACGCCTGGTTTGAAGAACTGGTTTAAAGAAAGCCGCACTTGCTGAGAAGTTATGCAACCTTTATTGAATGAGAGGAAAAGTGTCGAGGAAAGAAAGAAAGAGAGAAATATTATTAGGCTTGAGGATACTTTATATATCTATCTTTTAGTATCAAATCCACGAGGTCAGGAATTGCAAATCAGACCTGTTTTGGTCTGATTTACTTTTGGGCGTTTTAAAAGAATTGAATTCCATTCAGATTTTAATTCCGTGTCATTAATTGATTTGAAACTAAGGAATTGAATTCAATTTCTTGAATGAATTCAATTCCAAGGCTTTCCAAATAGGCTGTAAATGAAATTGGATAAGACATTGGCACAGTGATAAAGGCATTATCTAGTGAAGAACAATAACCCATCTCAACATTTCTTAAAAAGATGGCTCGTGTTACATTGCTCCGAACCAAGTTTGGGACTTACGTTACTCTTTGTTTTAAGCAACTGCATTGTGCTTGATCTTAATCGTTGGATCAATTTTGTCTTAAATTGGAGTGTGGTTATTGAACATTTTGGTCTAAGTTGTAAAAAAAATATAAAATATTTGAGTTGTTCATATTTGCAGATAAGTTTGTTGGGCTTTCTTGTGCTGTAGTCAGGTATGTACAGGGACATCGTAGCTTGAATGGTTAGGGTCGAAGGAGGTGACTTCTCCGAAGGTAGAGCAAGTGTTGAATCGAGCAATCTTGACCTCGCCATAGCTTGGAATTGAGCCAACATGGAAGTGATGCCCACTTGCTTATTTTTCAGTGGAATCTTAGCAGCAGCAATAACAACAGCAAAAGCAAAAGTGGGTGTTGTAACTCCAACTCCAACTCCAAGTACTGTGCTTTTCCATTGTAATTGTAGCATTCCCGTTTTTCTTAATATAGTATAATAGGAACTTTGAATTATTTCACTTAGGTAATGTGAGAATTTCTCAAGCAGCACTATGCTATCACGATCCTCACACTAAGAACTATAAAGCAATATGACACTACCGTTGGAATTATGACACTATCGTAAATTAAAAATTAAGAAATGATGAAAAAGCCCTTTTAGTGTAAACTTTTGTTATTTATAGAATTGCCCCATGATTTTTAGTGAATACACTTAGACCCCATAAGCTATATTTCTATTTTGACCATAGAACTTTTAGAAAATGACATTTAGGTCTCCATACTAATAAAATTAGAAAAATAGGAATTTAATCGGAATAGAGTAACATAGCGGAGCCGTAGCAAGCTAAATCTCAACCAATTGACCATTAGAGGTATCCAAGTACCAAATGACGTAGGATGCCCCTAGACTTACTTAAAATTATGAAAATGCCATTAGTTATAAAAAATAGTAAATACAGTAGGAACTCCAACAAAAAATAGATTGAAAACACTAAAGGGTTTATAGAAGGATAAAAACTACCTATAACACCCTAAAAATTTTCATAAAAATTATAAATGCATTTTTAATATATTTTTGAAGATAAATACCAAATTTTAGTCAATTTGAGCAATATTTATATAATTATACAAAAATAACCTCATCGGGGTGTAAAACGACCTCGAAAATCATATAAAACCCCTCTAACTTGCAATATGGCGAAGAATTAGTGGAGTTCCGAGTCTGGACTTGGTAGAGCATGTGAATGAGCTTCCAAATGGGTCTCAACAACTATTGGAACTATAGTGGCCTTTATGGAAACACATCCTTGGTCAATTACCCAAAAAACAGTAAAAAATACAACATAAAATATAAATAAATCAAAATAAAAATTATTAAAAACCTAACTCTAACCCTAACATGCCTTAACCAACCCTTTTAACCCTTGGTCCAGTTTCAACTGAATTAAATAAGATTGGTTGGATTCTAACTAGATTGTCAATATCAAGTTACTTTGTAATAATTAATCTTTTACTAAGATCTCTAACTTTTTGACTTAATCAATTTCAAGGAATTTTGTCCCCTAAAATCTGATGAGGCAGCATAGCAACACATGGGGATGAAGTAGAAATTTCATTATTTTATTTATAGATAATTAACTATATTAATTAACTCAAAATAGGCATAATTAAGGTAAAAATGCACTAAAAATATTAAAAATTGTAGAAAAAATTTTGTAAATTTTGGATTAACATATTACACATATTTAAATATGGATTAGATGATGGATGAAAGAAATTTAATTGTTTACTAATTATTTTGTTAATTAAAGCTTAAATTACCTAATCTAGTTGTTCCGGACTGGAGTATACAAGCCCAACTCGGCCCAATGGCTAAGCCCAAATAGAGGTCGGACTTGTTATTATCCAATACTCATCTTGGGCCCAAATTTATATAATCCCTAACACCGCGGAACATGCTCCCCTTCTGTATTACTGATAAACTCGGACCCATCCATTAGCCCCAAGCTAATGGACGTCCTGAGTTATCCCCTACGATAGCGGAACCATATCCCCATCTTCTCCCAACAACCTACTCATATATATAAGTCCTATTATGGACCTCAGGTACCTTTTTTTCCTGCCCACTTCTGATACACTTCCTGCACTTACTGACTTGAGCGTCAAAGTCATTGCAAGTACCCCCTTTCGTCGTGGACCTCCACTTCATCTACACGCTGATCACATCAAGAGCAACTTGAGATCCCAATCTCGGTTTGGAGTCCTTTCAGGTAACCCACCTTCAAGCATTTGCACCGTCTGTGGCAACTCAAACGCTACTCACCACCATACCATGGCGGAATTCACACTAATGTCTTCACACTCCAGCAGGAACGCATGGCTGCACATGGCCCCGCAAGTAACCACCAATTGCTGGTGGACGGTAGCACAGCCTCAGATTCGGCTTTGGACGCTAGAGACCACCACCACAAGCAGAACTTAATGGCTCATCGCTCTCTTATCCGAGCCCTGGGAATGTGGTTGCCTACAGGGTGAAAATCCTCCCTCTGGCCAACACTGACCCACTCAGCAAGATGCTAACCTTGATGCAGGAGTAAGCCACCCGTATCCAAAAGCTGGAGCAAAATTTGGATCGCATGAACGAAGCCGACCACAAACGACACTAAGAGAGGCACCGATGCCACCATGATAGGAGTCCAGACCATTATAGAGACTGAAGCATGAGAGAATGCAGTCATAGCACAGAATGCCGTCATCACAAAAACTCACCACGTGGGAGTGTAGCCAACAGCCATAGAGAACGTCAGGAGGGAAATGTTCGTTGCCATTGTGAACACCATATTTTGTCCGAGACAAAAAATATAAAACAATAAATAATAAAAAAGAAAAAAAGAGAAAGACAGAAGAAGAGAAAAAAAAAGTTAGCCCATTTGCTTTTTGGAATAAGAAAATAGCCCAATTATGAAATGTTTTGACCCAAAAAAGAAAAAAAATCAAATCAGAATAAATGAGAACAAGTTTGGTCACATCTTTTAATTTTGGCATTTGTATCCAAATCAGATCAAATTTGCCAATTACCATTAAGGCAAAATTCCAAATAGAATCAATCAGATTAATATCATTTGATCTCTTTAACACTTATAAATAGATCAAATATTGAGAGGGGAGAGGGTCTGTTGAAAACGGCAGGAGAGAACAAGAGCAAAAATTGTGATTGTGTGCAAAGCGGGTTCTTTTCCAGAGAAACAAAGGCGGAGATCAAAAGTCTGAGCATTACGGCACCATTGCATTACTAAAGCAAGGAAGAAGGATACAATCAACTTTTCTTTTGAGTTAAGCACAAGTCTATCGTTGCAGCACCAAAAACCATCGCAAGTCTGCCATCAGCCTTTGCCATCACCGTGGAGCGTCGATGTCCAACCATAAAGGTTACATGTCCTTTGTTGATGCGTTGCACAGCCTACTCCACGGCTGCCGTGATATCGCTTATTAAGGGCAAAATCCTTTCTTTCCTTTTATTGAGCCTTCCTTTATTCACGTCGTTCAGTTTGTTTTTTTATTTTTCTTTTAGTTATTTATTTGTTTTTGTGTCAAAAAGAATAATAAAAGGGAGGAAAAGCTGCTGGTAAGTTTTCTTCTCGTTTTGGGCTTGGTTTCTTTATTCTTTTTGCTGTGAACCACTATCTATGGTGTTCGCATAGCACCTGTACTTGTGCATTGCCATTCCTTGAAAATGGCATTGTGTTGGCTATATTTTTTTGCTTTTCTATTTCTTTTCTAATTTTTTAATTATTTTCTTTTCTTTATTTTGAGATCTTTATCTCGTTCAACAATTTATGTTCTTTATATGTATAAAAATAAAATAAATTATTTTTAATCCATGCAACAATCTCTAGCCTTGATGTATGGCTTGATCATCCTCAAGGGTTATGAGAATTGTAAGGGTTTATTGTATAGCTCATGCTATCCTGAACCCTATGCAAGAGTGGATTTATTTTTTTTTTTCCTTTTTCAAATAAAATCTTTTCATAAATGAAATCAATCGAATCCACAATTATTTTCAATAAGAACTACATGATTTTGAATTCCTCATTGTACCAAAGGATACATTGGAGCGGATAATCTCCGTCAAATCAAAAATTAAATTTTCTTAAATTTGGTTCAATTTTAATTCCTTAAATAATTGTAATATTAATTTCACTTCCTTTTTAATTTGTAAATAATTGTTATATCAATTTCTATTTTTTTTTTGTAAATAATCATAACATTAATTTTACTTTCCTTTTCTTTTGTGAATAATTGTGTTTTTTTGGGAATAGTTATCATATCAATTTTTCTTTTCTCTCATTTTGTAAATAGTTATCACATTAATTATATTTCTTTCTTTTGTAAATAATTTCTTCCATTTTTTGTTATATTTTCAAAGGGGAAAAATAAATATTATTATAGCTATCAATTAATTTGCATAATAAGCTCTAGGGTAACCGTTGCAAAATGGATGTATTAGGGGTGCAGTGGGATTAAGTTTCTACCCTTCCCTATGTATAATTGGACTCCCGAATCCAATCTCTTTAAAGACTAGTGTTTGCAAAATTAAAAGGTTTTTCCGATTTTTTCTGTAATAAAAGTTGGTGGCGACTCCATTGAAATTATTTTTTCAATATTTCTTGTTGCCTCTTGTCATGGCGCCCTCCGGGCATGTTGCGACAGTTTGGCGACTCTACTGGGGATAGTTAGAGAGTCAAGTCCATTAGAGTAAAATATGTAAATTATATAACTAAAATAATATTTATTTTTCCCCTTCATGTTTCTTTTCATTTTTTTGGGTAGTAGATAATTATTTTTGTACGTAATTGTTATTTGTAAGTATTTATTTTATTTGTAATTATTTGTCACTTAAACCTTAGGGTGGCAGATTTCTTTTTATCTTTTCTATATGTTGTATATAACTCAAACCTTAGGATAGTCAACTTTTTGTATATATTGTTTGAGCTTTATTGTGTAGTTCTAGAGCTTTAAGGTCTCTATGCTCTTTGCATATACTTCACCGTCACTTTTCTCACACACCATTTGGGCTCTATACTCTAGCCTTAGAAAGCCGTAGGGCTAGAAGGAGTTTTGACGAGGTTATTGTGAGGCTTATGCTTCCCTGATAGTCGTTAACTCTTTGCTCAGATTGTTACTGGGATTGTGAGCTACCATATTGTGACTTTTATGTCCCTATGGCTTTGCTTATAAGTCCGGGTCTTTATCCTGTAGATAAGGGCAATCTGGGGACCTTGACTTTTAAGGTGTCTAGATCCGTCCCAAAAACCATGCACTAATATATTGAGTATAGTGGCTATCCAAATTAGGGTCTTAATCTTAGAAATACCTAACTGCTAGGTCCTATCTTTTTAGGACACAAAGGAGCATATTTTTCTCATCATAATCTAAATCATGCAACATAGCATACATAAATAGGCAAAAAAAAAAAAAAAAAAACTCATTGAACATGCATTTCTCATTTGCCCTTTCCATGCATTCATTCAATTGCAACATGTAACACCGTCCTAAGCACAGTACTATGCTTAAGTCATAGTACTATACCCGGGAGCTGTTACTGTTACCTGAGTGGACCTCGTCTGACAGCAACTTCAGCCGTCTTTGGAAACTTCTAAAATCATCTGGAGACAACATGGAAATAGGAGTGAGAATCATAAAATTCTCAGTAGGATTCTCTAATTTTCATACATAGTGTCATCATGGTCGTCCCCAGTTTGCTTCGATTTATTTAAAAAAAGTGAATACATATTGTCCAATTTTATAGTTCGAAGATATGTCATCCGAAGCAAAGTCTATTTTAATCATACACTTGGCATCTGAGAGAACCCATAAAAATCAAGTCATGAAATATATTAGGACAAATAACCGAAATACCATAAAGTACGATAGCATCAATGTACCAGAGGCATAACTTCTACATATACTTTACTGGAACTATAGCATACTAAGACACTCACATAACATCAATATGTTGGGAACATAACATCTGTACCTAACTTAACTTGCACTTACACTTGAATTCATACATATACATAAAATTTGCTTCTCTTTCATTCGGTACTTATACTAGCTGGGTCATGCCATGCCTCATGCAAGTTCTGTCTCCGGTACATACGCTAGCTGGGTCGGTGCTAGGCCTTATGTGATTGGGGTGTTTGCATATACTTTAATCTTTAGTCTTTAATCTTTTACTTGGCACACCTAGGCGTTACGTATCGCCGTCCTTAGGGTGCATTTACTGCCCTTGGGTAGTCTAACCTTGGAGTGAGCTCGTCAGCTTCACCCGTGACCGTCGTCACGCCGACTCACCCGCAAGGGGATTCACGTGCCTCTAGTCTTGGAGGGATCTCATTCTGGTCACGTGCCTCTAGTTGAAGGGATCTCTTCTGGTCACGTGCCTCAAAATTGAGGGATCTCATCTGACCACGTGCCTTCAACATAGAGGGATCTCATCTGACCACGTGCCTCCAAGGTAGAGGGATCTCATTGTCTTAGCTGCCTTCACAGGGAGGGATTCAAGTGCAACTGCCTCCAAGTGAAGGGATTTCATATCTTTATCATTTAACTGCCTTCACAGGGAGGGATTTCAAATAACTGCCTCCAAGTGAAGGGATTCACATTCAATATATTCACATTCTTTCATTCTCAACATATTCAAGCATAGTTATACATATGCTACATCACTTACCCTCACATACCTCATAACATAATTATGTCATTCTTGAATATAGGGTTTCTATATACCCATTTATATTTCAATTCATCCTTACATCTAAACATTCATAACTTCTTAGACTTACAAATCACAGAAGCGATTATAACGGATCAGGTCCGTCTCCCCATGAATAGTGCCAGCTTTCACGGACAAATCAGTCATAGCAACATAATCAATCTTAACACATATATATGAATGTCAAGCTGGAAATCCTCAACTCAAACCTTATGTGTTCCACTAACACTTGTAAAATTATCATTTTGGCCATTCTGCCAATTCTATTCGGTTCTGCCCGAATCTTGTATAATCCACCTTTATCTCTATTCAACTCATTTAAATCTGAAATTTGGATATGTCATAGCTCTATATTTCTACTTTCTAACCTCTTTCTTCCCATGTCATTTTGATTTATATAAATCAAGATATTCAACTTTTTCTTCAGCTTGTTCAGTCACTAGCCCGAATTACACTACTGGGAATATAAATTCACTAAAAATCGAAACTAAGCTCAAATCTTACGAAATTGGTCTCATATCAAAGCTAACAGGACAACCTTTCATTTGCCTCAAGTTTCACTCCATTTGCTTAAGTACACCTCGAGATATAAGTCCTGAAATTCGACCTTCCTGAACTACTCTATTTTGGTCTAGATTAGACATAGGACAACTTCCTCGAATCACCGGGAACAATTGGGACCATAACAAACTCGGAATCTTATATTGGGGTGTTCCTCTGTGTGTAAGCTTTCTAACAAAATTAGTTTCACTCAGTTTGGAGTTGTATAGGGTGAGTTATACCCTCCTCAAGTCACCCTGCTCGGATGAAGATCCTGAACCCTAGGTCAAACTTCAAAAATTCGTATCTCCCTCAATACTAATCCAATAACCTTATATGATATATCTATGGAAAGCCCTAAATGTCTAATTTCATATAAAAATGGTTTCATCAGATTTGACCAATTGTAGGCAGCGCCGTACACTCCGTCGTACGGACTGCCGTGGAATTCTCACTCAGGCAGCATCCCAACCCATCCATTTCTTCTAATTTTCTCCTTCTAATCATAATTCTAATCCAAAATCTACTATGAATTTAATCATAATTCATCAAAATACATCTATTAACTCATCAAATACATGAAGAAGAATACAAGTTCATGCAGCCACAGGGCAAATAATTCAAGAATGAAAGTAGAATCCTACCTCTTTGGAGTGTGATCTTGAGTTAATTGTTGAAACTTGAATTATTAGGACCTGGCTAAGCTTGAAGGAGTGATGGGGTTGGGTGAGTGGAGAAGGGGAAAGAGAGCTGCAGTGAGGGAGAAGAGAGGGCGCAGAAAAATGGGTCTGAATGAGCAGAGAAGAAGGCGTTATATAGGCATGAGTGGTAGTTAACTTGGAGGGTTCTGATTGGCTGAATTTTCTTGTGGACAGAATTTAGCTACGTCTCCCTTTTAGTGTAACTTGCCGCCATACTGTTTGAAATCGGAACTCGCATTTACTCTATTTCAAGTCGGAACTCATCCTTATTATACTTGAGGTCGGAACTCGTGTCGTTTTACTTGAGCTGGGAGCTGAAGCCTAATGTCGGAACTCGTACCAGCTTGTTTGTGACTTTGGGGAAATCTTGAATCAAGGTCGGAGGCCGTAAGTCGAAAGCTTACAATCACATAATCTCGGAACTTCCTATTTGAACTCGGGAATGCCAATGCTGGATGTAAAATCGGAACTCGTGTGACTGAAGATTTGCTCAAGGGTCCGAACTCGTGTCCATTCCAATTGAGTTCAACACTAAGGTCGGAACTCGGGATTTCGAGTCACATTTCCAAAACACAAGTTCTTAAACTCGGAAGTCGGTATATTTTCCTTGAGACATGAAGTTGGATCTCATGGAATTACGTTCATGTGTTCGGACTTGAGGGTTAAACTCGAAAATCGTGGAAAATGATCCAGATGAATTCGGAAGTCGTACCGGACATGAAGTCGAGAATTCAGCAAGACTAACTCGGAACTCGGGAATAATATCTTATCTGTGTTTCAGAGATGAAGTCGGAAATCGGAATGGATCAATCCTGAGGGCGAAGCCGAACTCGGAAATCGGGATGTTACACAACATGGCATACATACATAAGCACAAAAAAAAAAAAATCATTGAACTTACATTTTTCATTCTTTCTTTTTTTATCTCTTTCATATGATCATGACATGCATAAAAAAAAGCCAAAAAAACAAGGTACAGTCATAACATTACATCTTTCTTTTTTTCCTCTATTATTTCCATAGATTCATAATGCATAAATTAATAAAGAAAACTCATTGAACATCCATTTTTCTTCCCTTCCCTTTTTATCCTTTCCATGCATCATTAGATTGTAACATGGCATACATACATAAGCCAAAAAAAAAAAAAAAAAAGAGAATCATTGAACTTGCATTTTTCATTGTCTACCCCCTATTCCATCCATACATTCACCACATGCATAGAAAAGCAAAAAAGCATATTTCTTTTTTCCATCTATCCTTCCCATAAATTCATAGCACGCATAACTTGAGGAAAAAAAAAAAACTCTTTGAACTTGCATACATTCACCATATTCATAAAAAAAAAAGCCAAAAAACAAAATCTCATTCATAACATTGTATATTTCCTTTTTCTTTCTATCCTTCATAAAGTCATAGCATGCATAAATTAAAAAAAAAAAAACTCTTCAAACTTTCATTTTTCCTTTCTTCCCTTCCATAGATTCACCACATGCATAGAAAAGCAAAAAAAAAAAAAAAAAAAAGATCTCATTCATAACATTGCATCTTTCCTTTTTTCTTTTATCTTTTCCATAAATTCATAACATGCACAAATTTAAAAGAAAAATTTTTGAACTTGCATTTTTCCTTTCTTCCTCTTCCATACCTTCATGACATGCATAGATGAGAAAAGCCAAAAAAAAAAAAAAATCATTCACAACATGCATCTTTCTTTCATGATATGCATTAAAAAAAAAAAAAAAAAGAAAATGTCCATATAGCATGCATTTTTCTTATGCCCACAAACATTCATGACATGCATTAAAAAAAGCAAAAAAAAAAAAAAATTTCTTTTAACCTTAAACATTCATAGCATGCACTTTTTTCTCATATTTCTCATACATAATAGCACACATCAATAAGCATTTAGGAAAAATTCATCTAACCTACATTTTTTTCTTTATCTCTTCCATATTACTTATGCATATCATACACATTCTCTCATTTCTAACATACATTTTTCATGAAAAATAATTTTGGAAAGAGGATGCATCATTTTGTCTCTAAACATCGCTCACTCAAGGAAAACTTTGTTCAATCCAAGTAGCTGTGTTTGAGAGTCGTGGACAAAAAAAAGAAAAAAGAAAAAAGAGAGAAAAAGGAAAAGGAGATAAAGTGGAAGTAAGAAAATTAGAAGAAAGGGACATGACCTAATAAATCATTGAAGAGAAGATCCTACATATTTGAAAGTTGGTCATGCATATTTGGAAGTTGTTCCTAGCCTTGGCAGAAGCTACGACACTCGATCCTGATGAGTCTATCAAAGCTTTAGAAGATATGAAAAGGCATGTTTATTGCAATGAAGAGGCATTAGATAGATAGTGATGTGAATCTTGATCTGACTTGATGTATCTTCAATATTGAATAATGGGCTTTTATTGCCTTTGTTTTGTATTTGAGATCCATTGAAGTAATGAAATGATTATGCATGATTTTTTCTTTCAAAACAACACATTACCTTTCATTATTATGCATGATTTTTTCTTTCAAAACAACACATTACCTTTCATGTCTTGTCCATACACTGTCTCTTTCTTTTGCACCCTTTACAAGGTCATTTCTTCCTTTCAGAATCTTTATCCCATGCGGATAATCATGAAAAATCCATCAATTGATTCTTCTGTTACAGTAGACATAAACTATTATGAACATGGTAAAGGTCCTTAGTTATGCAAACAATTTGCTGAGATATTGAACTTTGTGACAAAATGGCAAGGTAGTTGTAACTTGGGAGCAAAGTGTTGTCTCACTCAGTCCAATTTAATTATCAACTGGGGCAATTTTATGTTTGTTGTATGAAGGCGACGACTCCTAAAGAATTGGATCTGATTAAGAAGAAACATTGCACTTTTATGGGTAAATGTACCGAAGACAATGGGAAGAGCATTCTAGCTCAAATAGTTTAGCTAGATGACATCTCAACACAAGAAGACAACTGAGGCAAAGGGCATCAAGAACTTCACAAGCTAATCGAGTCAAAGTGCAATGAAAAGTGTCTAAAAAAAAAAGGGAAAAGAAAAGAAAAAAGAAAAGCCTTGCTAGATCGAAAAATTCAAAAGGTTGGTTTAGGCAAAAGTTAGAGCCAAAAACAAAATAATTAAAAGGCTTGCTAGATCAGAATGAAAAAATGGTCTAGGAAAAAGTTAGAGCCAAAAAAAAAAAGTGCTTGCTAGGTTGAAAGCCTGAAAGGGCGAACTAGGCAAAAGTTAGTGCAACAAAAATGTTACTAGGGCGACCTAGGCAAAGATGTATCACTTGAGAAGCCAAACAAAAAAGTACATGAACAAGAAGCATAAGAAGAATACTTAAATCGTGAGGAGTCAACCATCAAAGGCAGATTTGTTTGTCACATAGCAAGGGATTTTAATTCTGATCATGAGTTCTGGTCTAAGTAATTAAAGAATCAATGAAATGGGTCAATCATGTGAAATCTGCATTGCAAGTCTTTTCAACCTCTCTGTACCCCATCTATCCCTCCATATTTATCCATGTCTTGTAAACACTTCCAGTTTTGAGCTTAATAAATTTGTCTTGTTCTTTTACTTTCCCTCTTACTTTCATTCTCTACTCTCTCTTTCTCTCTCATTATCATCATCAAAGGGTGCATTTTGGTTGATTCCTATGTTCTCTTTTAATCATGCATAATCAGAATATTAGATTTAGAATTCATATTGCAATGGTAAAAAAAAAAAAAAAGAGCTCGCTAGATTGAAAACCCAAAAGAGCAATCTAGGTAAAAGTTAGAGCGAAAAAAAATAGAGCTCGTTAGATTGAAAACCTGAAAGGGCAGTCTAGGCAAAAATTAGAGTATAAAAGAATAAAAAAGAAAATGTCTGCTAGATCAAAAATTAGAAATGACGATCTATAGAAAAATTAGAGTAAAAAAAAAGGGGGCTCGCTAGATCGAAAACCAACAATGGCGGTCTAGGCAAAAATTAGAGCAAAATCAAAAAAGAATAAAGATCCAAAGCATGCCAAAATAAAGAATCAGTTGAACGTGAAGGTTAAGGCAGAAATTCAAGAAGAAAGCAATTCACAAGAAAGGCTATTCAGCATGCAAGGTGACACATCAGAAGTCAAAATGGAGTTAGAGAAAGAAGCATAAGACAAATAGTTCATAAGAGTAGTTAAATGCAATGACTCTTCAAATGGAACAACTTATTTAGATCGGACAAAGATTTCCCCAAGAGAGTGATGTTTGGAAACCACAAACTCGGGCAATTTTTTTTTTCATTCTTTCTCCTCATATAAAATCGTTCATCTTTTGCATCATCAAGTCATCTAGGTCTTGTAGTCAATACACATGTCATTCTTCAGATCATCTTCACCATATCATTTCATAAACTGGGGCAATTTTCTTCGTAAAATCTTCTCATCATCATTGATCATTCAATTTTTTTTTAAATACATTATCAAAATCATGACATCATTCATCATATCATCATTACATCATCATCCTCAGGCATTTTTCACATCACAAATCATTTTCTTTCCTGTAAATACCGCATGTCATAGACCATTCATTTTCAAATAGTCATCGCAAATCATTTCCTCTTCTATAAATATCACATATCATGAATCATTCACTTTCAAAAATTATCACAAATCATCTCCTTTTTGTAAATATCCCATATCATGAATCATTTACTTTTCAGTCATTATCACTATTAGTTTACTTTTTTTCCAACTATCACCATCATTTTACATTTTAGCAATTATCACTATCATTTTACATTCAAACAATTATCACAAGACATTTATCCTTTCGCATACTTTCCTGCACTACAAAGCATTTCATTTCATTTGTAAGGCCGTAAGGTTGCATTTCATTTCATTCGCAAGGGCGTAAGGCTGCATTTTCATTCGCAAGGCCGCAAGGCTACATTTCATTTTATTCGCAAGGCCACAAGGCTACATTTCATCTCATTTGCAAGGCCGTAAGGCTACATTTCATTTCATTTGCAAGGCCACAAGGCTGCATTTCATTTCATTCACAAATGTAACATCCTCCACAAGTTCCGACTTCCGACCTTGTTTCTAAGATTCAAGTAAACTAGACAATTTTCATGATTTCCAATCTCATTTTCAATTCTCATGATTTCCGACTTCGAGTTTCAAATGAAAGGTGAAATTTTCATGATTTTCGATCTTAGGGTTGATGTCCAATAGAATGGACACAAGTTCAGATCCTTAAGTTGATATCCAAGTTCGAAAGAACTTACATGAATTCCGATTTCCAACTTAACCTTACTTGATTAACTGATATCCGAGTTTATCCATTCCCGATATCCGACTTTAATCTTAAAAGAAAACAGATATGATTTTCGACCTAATAACTTCATGTTACCCGAGTTCTAACTTTACTCGAGACAGATGCAAGTTCCAAGTTCAGACCAAGCGCAAACGAATTCTCATTTTTGTGTGGAGGATAATCAAGCCACATTAGACCCTAAATAGAAGGAGCCATGGCTGGAAATCAGCCACAAGACATTCAGCCACTTTGGCCACAATGCATGAAGAAGCTTGGTTGAATTTCAGCAATACATGTTTCAACCAATCATAACCTTTCAATCTAACTACCTCCATGTCTTTATATACACCATTTCTTTCCTTCATTCAGCCATTTTCCTACGCCTCTTCTCCTCTACCCCAACTCTCTCCTTCTCTTTTTCACTCACCTAACTCCATCAAACTATCAAGTTCAACCAGGTTTTGCTCATCCAAGCCCAAAAATCAAGCCAAAACACATATAACAAAAGGTAGAGGTTTAGTTCTTGTAATGATTCTTTGATCTTGGTTGGCTGATGGTGGATTATTTTTCGAATCTTTGATGCATTAATTGAATGATTATGATGACATATGGCTGGTTTGTTGGCTGTTGTGAGATTTAAATCGAATTGGAAGCAAGAAAGAATGAAGATAGGAAGAACTGAAAAGCTGGAAAACCTAAAACCCTCGGTAGTCTGTACAATGGAGTGTACGGCTCT
Source organism: Pterocarpus santalinus (assembly GCA_031439595.1). Classification (NCBI taxonomy): domain Eukaryota; kingdom Viridiplantae; phylum Streptophyta; class Magnoliopsida; order Fabales; family Fabaceae; genus Pterocarpus; species Pterocarpus santalinus. The sequence continues at coordinate 35,305,246 of CM062525.1, forward strand.
GCCTACCACCATTTAAATTCACTGAAACTATTTTTATATGAAACTAGACATTTAGGGCTTTCCATACATGTATCATATAAGGTCATTGGATTAGTATTGAGAGAGATATGAATTTTTGAAGTTTGACCTATGAATCAGAACTTTCATCCGAGTAGTATGACTTGAGAAGAGTGTAACTCACTCTATACAACTTCAAATTGAGTGAAACCAATTTTTTTAGAAAGCTTACACGTAGGAGAATATCCACAATGAAATTTTGAGTTTGTTACAATCCTATATACTCCTAGTGGTTCAAAGAAATTACTTACATCCTAACCAGGCTAATGCAGGGCAGTTCAAGAAGGTCAGAATTCGGGGCTTATAACTCGAGCCCTATTAAGTCAAATGGAATGGAACTTCTTGTAAATGAAACTTTGTCCTGTTAGCTTTAAGATGAGACCAATTTTGTATGATTTGAATTAATTTTCGATTTTTAGGGAATTTTTACTTTTAGGTGTCTAATTCTAGCTAGCCACTGGGCAGGCCGAGGTAAAACCTATATAACTTGAGCTATATTTATCAAAATTAGATGCGACTAAAGAGATTAGAAAATAGACACATAACACTTTAATATAGCCAAAATTGACGTCCAAATGAGTTAAATAGAAATTATGGCTTGATTTACAAAAACTGGGACGAATGATTATGCTGAGGTAGAAACTCTGCCTTAATTAGATCAATGTTTCTATGAGTTCAATGTGCAATTATGAATGCAATATTGTGTCTTCTATGAGAAATTGGTGTTCTAATGTACTGGCACTATTCATGGGAAAGCGGACACGCTCCATTATGCTGCCGAAATTTCAGTAGAATCTATGCATAAGTTATGATATACATGTTAATACATATGCATTTTCAAGAAAACTATGAAAGTTATGATAAGAATTATGTTATTATGAAAGTTCCATGATACTTGGGCCAGCCCCGGATAAAAAGTTAAAGGGAATAGATCGGTGGGAAGGTCGGGGAAAGTAAACTCGGCACTCCTGTATAGGAACGAGCTCGATCCTGAAAAGCAGACTATTACCCCAGGAGTCTAAATGGCCAAGAACTCCCAGGGGACCAAGTGATGGAAAATGATGAAAAGTAATGGAAAAGTTTATGAAAGAAGGTTCAAGAATGAGTCTGCATGATTACATGGAATAGTTATGTTAAGATGTTTGCAGTTGTCTGTTATGTTTATTTACTGCCATTTGTTCATTTATTCTGTTTATTATTCTGTGAATTATTATTAGTAATCTATTCTGTTTATTATGCCATTTAAAGTAAAATTGAACCTTGCCTCGGATTAGACGTTCCATTAAACTCATTAAAATGGATAGTTTGGTTTGAACACGTGTTTTTATAATTAAATAAAAACCGAGGCAACTGAGAATGAATGTAACGTCAGATAAATATCATACACGAACCCCACTGAGAATTTCTTTAAATTCTCTCCTCGTTCTGTACTTCCGCATCATTCTCAGACGCTGGTGATGGATTCCACGGCCACCTTCTTCATTGAGATCCCATATTTACAGCTTCATCACGATCCCGTCCTAGATTCTCTGTATATAGCTGGTTCCTGCCACTTCCGCCTTTACCTATTTAGTAATAGGAACTTTGCCGTCCCTCTATTTCATCCTACTTTCGATCCTGCTACTCTGTACGTTGCCATCCCCACTACACATGGCGCACCCACCTCCAGCTCCTCCTGCACCCGCAGCACATGCAGCTCCTGCTGACCCTACACCAGAATCACCCCTGCAGGTGGTTCCAGATATGCCCCTCAGCTCCGAGAGTGACCCTTCCGAGTCCACCGGCTCATCACCCTTTTCTTCCTCGAGGCCCAGTGCCGATTACTCTCCAGCCGGGCTTGGCACGGCTAACGGCTACCTGACGGAGTAGGTCAGCCGCAGGAGATGTTGTACAATATGACCCTCTTTTGATAGCCCGAAGCTTTGGGTCATAGACTTAGTAGCTGGACTAGCAGTAGGTTTGAAATGTCCTCTAAGGACCCATAGGATCATTTTGACTGATACGGGTCTTATGTCTTTTTGGTACGTCGGCCCCCACTTATGTATTCCATTTTAAAATTCTGTACATAAATTGAAGCAATGGCTTCTGATATATATATATATATATATATATATATATATATATATATGCACGTATACAATTGATGTTATTGTACTGTTTCTTATCTTTTGTGGTATTTTGTTAAGTTTCGTTACGCTCATAGTATAGTAACGCGCCGTTTCGTCTATTTATAAAAAAAAAAAAATGATGAGATGCAATTCGAATCATGAAAGGCAAGCAGAGTGTTAATACCGTAACATAATCTACTTAATTTCATGCTATGGCTTAAGCATAAGATTAAATTAGTAGGGTGTTACAGTAAAGTCGTAAGGCTGCATTTCATCTCATTCACAAGGCTGCAAGGTTGCATTTCATCTCATTTGCAAGGTTGCAAGGCTATATTTCATTTCATTCGCAAGGTTGCAAGACTGCATTTCATCCGCAAAGCCACAAGGTTGCATCTCATTTGCAAGGTCGTAAGATCGCATCTCATTCACAAAGTTGCATTTCATTCGCAAGGTTGTAAAGCTGCATTTCATTCCATCTGCAAGACGGTAAGGCTGCATTTCATTTCATTTGCAAGGTCGTAAGGCTGCATTTCATCTCATTTGCAAGGCCACAAGGCTATATTTTATTTCATCTGCAAGGCCACAAGGCTGCATTTTATTCACAAGGCTGTAAAGCTGCATTTCATTTCATCTGCAAGGTCGTAAGGCTGCATTTCATCCACAAGGCTATAAAGCTGCATTTCATTTCATTCGCAAGGTCGCAAGGCCATAAGGCTGCATTTCATCTCATTTGCAAAGCCGTAAGGCTGCACTTCATTTTATTCGCAAGACCCTAAAGCTGCATTTCATCTCATTTGCAAGGCTGTAAGGCTACATGAAAAAGGCTACATTTCATTTCATTCGCAAGGCCACAGGGCTGCGTTTCATTTCATTCGCAAGGCCACAAGGCTACATTTCATCTCATTTGCAAGGCCGCAAGGCTATATTTCATTTCATTCGCAAGGTTGCAAAACTGCATTTCATCCGCAAGGCCATAAAGCTGCATCTCATTCACAAAGTCATAAGATTACATTTCATTCGCAAGGCCATAAGGTTGCATTTCATCCGCAAGGCTTCATTTCATTCGCAAGGCTGTAAAGCTGCATCTCATTTCATCTACAAGACTGTAAGGTTGCATTTCATCCGCAAGACCATAAGGTTGCATTCATTCGCAAAGCCACAAGGCTGCTTTTCATCCGCAAAGCTTTATTTCATTCATAAGACTATAAAGTTGCATTTCATTTCATTTGCAAGCCCATATGGCTGCATTTCATCCCATTTGCAAGGCCGTAAGGCTACATTTCATTTCATTCGCAAGGCTGCAAAGCTACATTTCATCTCATTTGCAAGGCGATAAGGCCGCATTTCCTTTCATTTGCAAGGTCCAATTTCATCATTTTCCTTGCTCGGACAAAAATATGTGGTCATGTCTTTACTAGTTCCTCACCACAAAAATATTAAAACTACGGTTTTATATTTTCTAGTAAGAAACAAGTAAAGAGGGGCAACTATGAACACCATATTTTGTCCGAGACAAAAAATATAAAAAAATAAAAATAATAAAAAAAAGAGAAAGACAGAAGAAGAGAAAAAAAAAGTTGGCCCATTTGCTTTTTGGAATAAGAAAATAGCCCAATTATGAAATGTTTTGACCAAAAAAAAAATCAAATTAGAATAAATGAGAACAAATTTGGTCAAATCTTTTAATTTTGGCATTTGTATCCAAATCAGATCAAATTCACCAATTACCATTAAGGCAAAATTCCAAATAGAATCAATTCGATTAATATTATTTGATCCCTTCAACGCTTATAAATAGATAAAATATTGAGAGGGGAGGGGGTCTTTTGAAAACGGCAGGAGAGAACAAGAGCAAAAATTGTGATTATGTGCAAAGGGGGTTCTTTTCCATAGAAACAAAGACAGGGATCAGAAGTCTGAGCATTACAGCACCATTGTATTACTAAAGCAAGGAAGAAGGATACAATCAACTTTTCTTTTGAGTCAAGCATAGGTCTATCATTGTAGCACCAAGAACCATCGCAAGTCTGCCATCATTGTGGAGTGTTGATGTCCAGCCATAGAGGTTACATGTCCCTTGTTGACGTGTTGCACAGCCTACTCCATGGCTACTGTGATATCGCTTATTAAGGGCAAAATCCTTTCTTTCCTTTTATTGAGCCTTCCTTTATTCACGCCGTTTAGTTTTTTTTTTTATTTTTCTTTTAGTTATTTATTTGTTTTTGTGTCAAAAAGAATAATAAAAGGGAGGAAAAGCTGCAGGTAAGTTTTCTTCTGGTTTTGGGCTTGGTTTTTTTTATTCTTTTTGCTGTGAACCACTATCTATGGTGTTCGCATAACATCTGTACTTGTGCATTGCCGTTCCTTGAAAATGGCATTGTGTTGGTTATATTTTTTTTGCTTTTTCTATTTTTTTTCTAATTTTTCTATTATTTTCTTTTCTTTATTTTGAGATCTTTATCTCGTTCAACAATTTCTGTTCTTTATATGTATAAAAATAAAATAAATTATTTTTAATCCATGCAACAATCTCTAGCCTTGATGTATGGCTTGATCATCCCCAAGGGTTATGAGAATTATAAGGGTTTATTGTATAGGCCACGCTATCTTGAACCCTGTGCAAGAGTGGATTTGTTTTTTTTTTTTTTCCCTTTTTCAAATAAAATCTTTTCATAAATAAAATCAATCCAATCCACAATTATTTTCAACAAGAACTACGTGATTTTGAATTCCTCATTGTACCAGAGGATACGTAGGAGCGGATAATCTCCGTCAAATCAAAAATTAAATTTTCTTAAATTTGGTTCAATTTTAATTCCTTAAATGATTGTAACATTAATTTCACTTCCTTTTTCATTTGTAAATAATTGTTATATCAATTTCTATTTTTTTTTGGTAAATAATCATAACATTAATTTTACTATCCTTTTCTTTTGTGAATAATTGTGTTTTTTTTGGGAATAGTTATCATATCAATTCTTCTTTTCTCTCATTTTGTAAATAGTTATCACATTAATTATATTTCTTTCTTTTGTAAATAATTTCTTCCATTTTTTGTTATATTTTCGAAGAGGAAAAATAAATATCATTATAGTTACCAATTAATTTGCATAATAAGCTCTAGTGTAACCGTTGCAAAATGGATGTATTAGGGGTACAGTGGGATTAAGTTTCTACCCTTCCCTATGTATAATTGGACTCCCAAATCCAATGTCTTTAAAGTCTAGTGTTTGCAAAATTGAAAGGTTTTTCCAATTTTTTCCACAATAAAAGTTGGTGGTGATTCCACTGAAATTACTTTTTCAATATTTCTTGTTGCCTCTTGTCATGGTGCCCTCCAGGCACATTGTGACAGCCATCATGAATGCTTCGAATCCCGACCTCACTTTCAGTACGATGATAGGCATGCAAGGCGAGGCTCGGAATGTTACGAGGACCCCAATAATGGCGACAACACGCCATTCTCCGACTTCACAATGGGACCTCAGCCACCTGAAGGTTTCAAGCGTCCATCTAACATGGAGCCTTATGATGGGAGTATTGATCCCCAGGAGTATATGGATGCTTTCAAATCAAGGATGGTGCTAGCTGGAGTCCCGGATCCCATTAGATGCTGAGCATTCTTGATCACGGTGAAAAACGCTGCACTCAAATGGTTTAACTCTCTCCCACCCAGGTCGATCAATTGATTTTCTGACCTTGTCTCGCTATTCTTGGCCCACTTCACTACGAAGAGGTTCAAGCCCAAGCTGGTTTCCAGCCTTTTCAGCATTCATCAACGACAAAACAAGTAGCTCCGAGATTTCCTCGAGCGATATAATGCTGAAACTTTGCTTGTTGACGAGGTACAGACTGAAGCGGCGATTCTGACTCTACTAAACGGACAGTGACCTAGACCATTTAAAACTTCATTGTCGAAAAGGCCGCGCAATCCCTTGAAGAAATACAAATGAGTGTTGAGAAGTATATCTTTCTTGAGGAAACAGAGAAAGCCATTGCCAACCAGGAAGGCACCAATCTAAAGCCATTGCCAACCCAGGAAGGCAACAATCCGACAAGAAGACTGGGGGTCAAGACAAACAATCGAGCAAGAACGTACGTTCAAAGGTCGGTAAATATAATGAATATACCCCCTTAACGTATCCCTATCCGAGCTGTTTAGAGAGGTCGGTTAGGTCGAAAGATTTCCCAAGCCAAAGGTTCTCAAAATGAGGGTCAACACGAACAAGTCCTTGTTTTACAAATATTACAACAGCTTTGGGCACAGAACCGAGGATTGTTATAACCTCTGAGACGCTATACAACAATTGATAAAGGAAGGCAGATTGGCAAAATATGTGGCTTCCAAAAGAAGTCCATGAAGAAGATGTGCTTATGATTAAGGGGATGAGGAAAGGCAGAATTCGAGGAGATAGAGAACCTCGGAACTAGAAGGAAATCAAGGCAACGACGAACAGATTACCAGGACTATCAACGTCATCGTCGAAGGTTTCACGGGTGGTGGAATGACTAAGTCCTCAATGTATTTTCAGGGAAGATAAAAAAGCTAGCTCCGATGTAACAACCTCTATCATATAAGTCATGCTTGAGTCATGGAGTTATATTAAAAAGTTGTCACTGTGCTAAGAAAAATCTTTAAAATATGGAGAATATAATACATGGCGCTTGAACTACTCATTTTATTGCTGACTAATAATCTTTGATACATAGATAATAAAATAACCACACTTTTAAAAAAAATTGTAATTGACATAGTACACAGCGTTTACATCCGACTAGTCGTTAGCTAGCTTCAATAGTCTCTTGGTCTGGCTTATGCCTAATTCTTGCTCAATGAATGGCCCTATACTCTGCCTCGCACTTGATTTCTAACTTGGGTGCTGGAATATTTACGGAGAAGAGAAACATACAAGTAGGTAGTGAGAACCTAAGGTTCTCAGTAGGTAAACTCAAATTATTACTCATACAATGCCATCATAAACATTCCAGCCGCTTCGGTTTATTATAAAAATATGAACACATATAAATAAATAGTGGTTCAATTTTAAGTTGAAAACACTTTTCTCGAAGCGGGTTATATTTTAACAACCACTTGCCATATCATATGATAGACATAGAAATACGAATAGTATAATATGCTTCAACAAGGATCATAATAGCATTATGACTTAACTAGATAATTGAAGATGCACATATAAATGCATATACTTGAATGTATGCAAGTGCACTTGACTTAATTTATCTCTTCTTTAACTTGCAACTTAACCTTGCCATTCTGTACTTGGTCCCTCGGAGGTGAATGACCTTTCTCACCCCTAGGTAATAGCCTGCTTTTCAGGTCCGAGCTCATACCTATACATGAGTGATGGGTTTACTTTCCTCGACCCTCACACCGGTCTATTCCCCTTAAATCTGGTCGAGGGCTGGCCCAAGTTTTAGACAGTACCGCTCTGGCCCACGCTAGCTGGGTCTATGCCATGCCTCACGTGGTAGCTTGGTACGTCTTTCTTGCAAGTTCTCATAAATCTTATTCTTCTTTGGACATGATTATACATGCATATGCTACATGCAATCATTCATATACTTTATATCATACTTAAATCATTCTTGCATATATGAATCTCATGAGCATAACATATAAATGTGTAACATTCATATAATTCACATATTTCTTTAATTTGGCAAAGATAATCTGATCGAGTCTGCTTCCCTATGAATAGTGCCAGACTACCAGAAGGATCAATCAAGCAGCAAAACCAACATAGGGTATCAAGTTTTCTAACAATAATATCAACCATATAATATGTCAACATAAATACATAACTAAATTTTTTTTTTTTTGCTCATTCTACTCAATTCTGCCCAATTTTGTAAAATTCACCATAATTTCTATTCAATTCATTTGGACCTAAATTTTGAATATATTATAGATCTATCTGTCTAGTTTCCAACTTTTAGTCCCATCTTATTTGGATTTATGTAGCTCAAGTTATTCAAAGTTTACTTTTGTCTGCCCTACAACTAACCAGAATTGCACTCTTAGAAGTAAAAATTCACTACAAATAGAAAACTAGGTGAAATCATACAAAATTTATATCAAATTAAAGGTAACAGGACAAGCTTTCTAATGAAATAAGTTTCATCTCATTTTCATAAGTATATTTTGAGACATAAACCCCAAAACTTGATCCTACTGGACTACCCTGTTCCAGCCCGGTTTGAACTTAAGTCAAATTCATTGATGTACTAGGAACAAATGGCAACAAATTTGACTCTGAAATTTTTATGGGATGTTTCCTTACATGTTAGCTTTCAAACAGAGTTAGTTTCACTCAATTTGGAGTTGTGTAGGGTGAGTTATACCCTTCTCAACTCATACCGCCCAGATGATAATCCAGATTTCTAGGTCAAATTTCAAAAATTCATAACTAATTCTATACTAATCCAATGGCCTTATATTTTATATGTATGGAAAGCCGTAAATGTCTAGTTTCATATAAAAATAGTTTCATCAAATTTAATAGGATGTAGGCAAAGCCATACACTCCGCCGTACAGACCATCGAGGGAAAAACCCTAACAGCTTCTTGAATTCTTCTTGGATTCATGTTTTCCTCTAATCAATCCATCCAATCTTCAATTCAAACTCACATATACACCCTAAACCAACCTTAATTCATCATCATCACTCAAGATAATATCAGAATCTTGCAAAAAATTGGGAAGAAAGTGGAGTCCCAATCAGCCCAATTCAAAGAAAACAAGAAAGAAGTTGGAATTCCTACCTCTTCTAGGTGTTGTTGTGCTAGATTGGTGCCTTGGATTGAAGGAATCTTGATGAAGCTTGAAGAGTAGATGGAGATGGAGTGAAGATCAGCTGAGATAGGAGAGAAATAATGAGAGTTCAGTAGGTTATAAATCTGAAAATAATCAAGGGAGTTGGAAGGAAATAATTGAAGACTTTTTGAGCAAGATTGCATGTGATTGGTGGATGTGTTTTCCTTCTCCAATTTGATTTGGTTGCCTTCTTGAAGGCTGATTGTGGCGCCACTTGTAGGGTGTGTTGGCTGAATCTTGGCCATCCATCCTAGGGTTCTCACAGTATAATTTTTATTGGTTCGGTTCCGACAGTTCAAAGTACCGAAATCTTACTGATTGCCTTTAAATCGGTAAATCGGTTTTGGAAAAATCCTATGAAGTTTCCTATACTTTCAATCTACTTCTCTCATATCTAATTTCTCTAAATGATACTTAATTGGCTCTAAGTAAAAATTTAGTCGAATGCTAATTAATCTTAAGTAGTTGATAAAACCGAACAACTAGGCGAAAACGATAAAAATTCAGTGGAGGTGAGGCCAAGTTTCTCCACTATCTTGAGCAACACTTGGCACCACTCATATGTGGTAAGGGTGGCTGAATTTCAGCCATTCAGCCTAAGGTTATCAGTGTAGAATTCTACTGATTCGGCTCTGACAGTTTAGAACACCGAATATTTATCGATTTCCTCCAAATCGGTCAAACGTTACTTAATAGTTTAAGATATCTACATGTTCAATTTAATTTATCTTAAGCCTAATCTCTCTATCTAATATCTAATTAACTCTTGATAAATATTTAATTAACCTCTAATTGCCCTTACATAACTATTGAAACCGAATAAGCGAATTAACGGAGTAAATTAGACATTTTTGTAAATCCGGAGCCTTTTGGTTTCCTATTTTCTGTAACTAATGCCATTTTCATAATTTTGAGCAAGTCCAGGGGCACCCAATATCATTTCACACCAAACTCCATGGCCCAATCGGCAGAGATTTAAACTTCTACGGTTTCGCTACGTAATTCTGCTCTGCTTAAAATCCCATTCTGCTAATTCTACCGATGTGGGGATGTAAATGTCATTTTATGAAAAGTTTTAGGGTTATTGTGGAAATATCCACTTGGGGTTAAAGTACAATTTCTAAAACTTTTGGGTAAGAGTGAAATTAACAAAAGTTGATAGGGGCACTTTTGTCATTTCCTAATTTTTAACATATGGCAGTGCCATACTTTCAACGGCAGTGTTACACTACCTTATAATTTCAAGTGTGAGGATCGTCATGGCATAGTGCTGCCTGAGAAATTCTCACACTGCCTAAGGTAATTAATTCAAAGTTTCTATTACGTTCGGTTTATTAAAGTGGGGATGTTACATCCGACATCATAGCCAACACAGGATATCGTCTTCTCAAGCTCTAACCTCGAAAGTGTGATTCCCGGACACGACGACCCTATGGTGATCTCTGCAGCGATGGTCAATGCCGAAGTAAAAAGGGTATTCATCGGCCAAAGGAACTCGATAGATATTTTATCCTGAGATGCATTTGATAAGCTCGGATTGTGTAACACCCTACTAATGCCATACTATGCTTAAGTCATTTTATGGCATGACTAGTTGTTACTCTTATCTAACAGAAGTTCTTATCTTTGAAATTAGCATAATATACGAAAATAGCATATAATTTTTTTTTTTTTTGTAAAACCTTTATGCTTGAAAACTGAGCCTTTAAGTGCTTACTTGCTCGTATACATATGAACACTGTTCTTCATATTGCTGAGTTACTAATAAGACATAAGACAAAATGGAAGCAACATAACACAATACATTAAGCCAAGAATGTAGTCATAGATAATCAAGGCCATTATTACATTTAATAAGTATCACATATGTAATAGGTCAAATTAAGCAGCATGACTTCCTACATGCTCTTTATTACACATAAACTACCCAACTAGGGCTCTTAAGAAAAATAAAAATACTATGCTACTATCTCGATCCTCCTTAGCTAGGTGAAGAAACATGGCAGCTCCTCGTCTTATCTAGTCAGGTACCATCAGAAGTGCTATCATGGATGCCATCAGCTCCATCTAAAGACAACATGGAAATGTAGGAGTGAGAAATACAAGATTTCTCAGTAGGATCGCAACTACACAAACATTGTGTCATCGTCATCGTCCCAGCCACTTCGAGTTTAATTATAAAAATAGCGGACAGATATCGGATCAATTTTAATAGTTTCAGAAAACATAAATCCCGAAGCAGGTTACTTTTAACTTTATCATCATATCCATAGTGTCATACATAGGCATACATGCTAATATACATAATAAACATTCACAATGCACATAAGAAATATAATAACATGCATGACTATGGAACTCATCAACTTGACCATGGTTCTACTTTGACTTTTGTTTTTAGCACGTGCTTAACATTCTTTTACTTTCCTTTGAAATAGACTGCTTTTGGATGAGCTCAGTCCGTGACCATCGTCACGCAGTACTAACCAAATCAAACTAAGCTGATATTGGTTACCTCTAAGTTGGAGGGTCCTCCATGTCACCCTTGCCTCCCTCATAGAGGTTCCTTGTGGATCACCGTCTTTCACTTCCCGGAAGTGATCAAGAGGTCATATCCCATGGTGTCTTTTCTTATCATTATACTTTACATGCATAATACTTCTTTGACTAGACACATGTAATGATATGACTAAGTCCATAATTTTGACGAAAATTCGATAGCATAATGGCCAGACCGGAGCTTCCCTCAAAATGCCAATCACAAGCTTTCAACCAATATTTTATCATATCACAATAATCAATCAATCATGAGACAAAGCTCAATCAAACTCATCATCATCATACTAGATGGCATCATACATTCATACCCTAAAGGGGGTTCATAGATGTGTTATTCTTTGTGAAGAGTATTATGAGTCATCATACGATTTCTCATGGTTACCCATAAGAGAATCACATAGTTAAGATACGTGTATGTGGTTTTTTAGTTACTTAGCTATCATATGAAATTATTCTTCACTTGAGTTCATGTCTTATGGAACACTTGTTCAAATTAATTAAGTTAAGTGACTATTTCCTTTTCTTGAGATAGTCCACTTAGTGATTCCTAGATTCATGGTATGCTCAGAGGCCCTAATCATACTTTTGTTCCCAAAGAGTTCAAGATCCCTCTAATCCTTGGGTCATGACAATGCATAACCACATCATGAACTCAACAATACCATGTTCACTAAACACCAAGGGTGATTTTTAACTTAATCAAGTTACAAAGCTTCAAGCTTTTATCTTAAAGATTAGATCTTTATGAAATAATGGTACAAGCTACCAGCTTTTAACTAAAAAGTCTTGTTCTTTATGAAAGTTGACTCATTTAATTATTCTAAGACCATCAAGGTCTCAACTTTATGACTTAAAGTTACCTCTACGTTAAAAAGGTTCCTACTTTATCAAATAGTGATATGAAACATTACTTTAAGGTTAAAAAGTCTTAATCTTTATAAAAGCTAACTTTTTCTAGCATTATTTTGGTTCAAAATCTAAACTTAATGAATGAAATGTTATAAAACAACACTCTTATGACTTAAAGGTCTCATTCTCGATTAAAGTTTGAAATTTATGAAAGGTCTTTTCTTTAAGGTTTGATTTCTAAGACATAAAGTGACCAAATATCATTTTCTAACTAAAAAAGGCTTATTATGCCAAAAAGCTTAGATTTTTACATGTATTCTTGTCTTCAAAACAAAACAAAAGAAGACTTTATGATGGCACTAAAACTTGCACCACTTTTTGTGTATCAAGAAGTAAACTTTTTAAAGTTTAAGGCTTTTAGAATGTTCATAGTCTTATCAACTCATGAAAAACATAAAATGATAAGGCTTTTTCATTCAACTACTCAGCATAAGAAAAGGAAGAACTTCAAACAAGATACCATCAAGATCACTCAACAATAAGAACATACTTTCCAAAAGTAGAAACTTAAGAACACTTGAAGAATATCAAGAACATACTTTTCTAAAAGTAGAAACTTAAGAACACTTGAAGAACATCAAGAACACATTTTTCCAAAAGTAGAAACATCAAGAACACTTGAAGAACAACAAGAATATATTTTTCCAAAAGTAAAAACATCAAGAACATATTTTTCTAAAAGTAGAAACTTAAGAATGCTTGAAGAACATCAAGAACACATTTATCTAAAAGTAGAAACTTAAGAACACTTGAAGAACAACAAGAATATTTTTTGCCAAAAATGGAAGCTTTTGCTCTTGAAGAGCATGAAAGGTTTTCTCAAGTTTTTACTTAGAGATTTTGGTCATGAAAGAACCAAGCTCCAAGCTTTCTTGAGCAAACAAAATGAAAAAGATGAAGATCACTACCTTTCTTAGAAATGACACAAAAACAAGAGAATAAGAAGAAGATGATGGTGTTCCTTTCCTTGAAGATGATGGCGGTTTGGCTTGGTGGAAGGAGAAGCTCTTGAGATCTTGTGAAAATGGAGGTTGTAGTGTTTAGATCTTATCTCCAAAGACCAAAAGATGTGATCTTTGAAGGGCTAAGTGAAGAAGATTTGGTTATGGAGGTGGAGGATGAAGAAGAAGATGAAGAAGAAGAAGAGGAAATGTAGAGAGAGGTTGGAGAGTTTGAGAACTTTAGAGAGAGAATGAGAAGTTGAAAATGAAGTGAATGTGTGTGTGTTGTGTTGTTGTGGCCGTAACTTGTAATGGCATAGGGAGAGATATTTTTGCTTCACTTTGTGTTATCTTGTGTTTATTTCTGATTAAGGGGACAAATGGGATGATGAGGGAACAAAGTATGGTCAAACTCTTACATAAAGTAGTCTTGTCTTATGCTTTATGCTTTTATGAGATCACTCTTTACTTTATTGTCTAGTTGACTAAATTTGAATTTAATCATGTGATTAAGTGCTCATATAACTTAATTAAGATGATTAAGCAAGGATTAGTGATTAACACACAAGAACACGATTAACAAAAATTAATCTTGCGATTAAGCTTAATTAACCTTGATTAAACTCGATTAAGCTAATTAAGGGCGATTAGTGCTTAATTAAGCTATTAAGGGTCTGACTTACTTAATTAGAGATTATCTAATCTCGATTAAGCATTCTTTTCACTTTTCTTATCCGAGTTAACCCCTAAACTCCTCGTTAACCACTTAATTAAGCCTTAATCTCATAATTTCTCATTAAGTACCTAATTACTCAGGGTTACTGAGTTAATTTAGCACGACATGAAATTAAGGATGTTACAAATTGAATAACGCCGACCTCTAAACACACAAGGTGGAGCTGATTGATTTTTCTGGAGAAAAAGTCCACCCCAAGGGTTTCGTCACCCTCCACCTAACCCTGGGGTCTCGACCTAAAACCTGGACGATTAAAGTAAATTTCCTAGTTGTTGATTACCCCTCGGCCTACAACATGATACTCGGAAGACCGACGTTGAACAAGATAGGTGCTGTTATCTCAATGGCAACCTTGACCATGAAGTTCTTTACTGACAAAGGAGAAATCGCTATGGTAAAAACGGATTAGGTTGCAGCTTGGCGATGCTATAACGCTAGCCTCGAAATCCAAAGGCATCAAAAGGAGGTGTCCCAGGGCAATGCTCGACCCCCCAATGCTTCGAAACTCATGATGCTAGACTTGGATTTGAGGAAAGTTGAAGGAGGAAGATCGAGGCCAGATGGCGAATTAGAAGATATCCAAATCAGAAAGGAAAATGGGCAAACAACCCGAATCAACAAAAACCTTTCAAGCACATTGAAACAAGACTTAGTCACTTTCCTTAAGGCCAATGCAGATTTGTTCGCATGGACTGTGGCCGACATGCCCGGAATCATCCCGAAGTTCATGTCCTACCAACTTTCTGTCTTCCCTGGTTCGAAATCGGCAACTCAGAAGAGAAGAAAAATGAGCCTAGATAGAGCCCTCATGGTCCAGGAGCAAGTCCAGAGCCTCTTAGAAGCCATATTCATACGCGAGGTCATATACCCGACATGATTGTCTAATGTCGTGATGGTTAAAAAGTCCAATGGGAAATGGCGCATGTGCGTCGATTACATCGACTTTAACATAGCTTGCCCATAGGACCCATATCCCTTACCAAGCATTGATGAGTTGGTAGATGCTACCTCCAATTTCCGATTGCTCGCCTTCATGGACGCCTACTCAGGATACAACCAAATCCCAATATGTCACCTCAACGAAGAAAAAATGGCATTCATAACTCCAACGGCTAACTATTGTTACAAAGTCATGCCATTTGGTTTGAAGAGCACGGGAGACACATATCAGAGGCTTATGAACAAGGTATTTGCAGAGCTAATCGGAGATTCGATGGAGGTCTATATTGACGACATGTTGATGAAGTCTCGAGAAAAAGGAAATCTCCTGTCCAACCTTGAGGTCGTGTTGAGTCGCCTCCAACAACATAATATGAAACTAAACCCGTATAAGTGTGCATTTGCTGTGGAAGCTAGGAAATTCTTGAGATTCATGCTCACACATTGGGGAATTGAAGCAAACCCCAACAAATGCCAAGCAATACATGAAATGAAAAGTCCGACATCAGTAAAGGAAGCACAATGTCTCATGGGAAGAATTGCCTGCTTATCGAGATTCATGGTTGTGTCGTCCAGGAAAGCCATTTCCCTCTTTTCTCTCTTGTAAAAGGGGAATAATTTTGAGTGGATGCCAGAGTGTGAAGCCATTTTCTCCAACTTTAAGGAGTATCTTTCCCGCCCTCCTATATTGAGCAAGCCGGAAGCCGAAAAACCACTGTTTTTGTACCTCTCAATTAGCAACACTGCTATAGCTGGGGTGCTGGTTCGGGAAGATTCTCGACAATAGCACCCTATATACTTCATCAACAAAGTACTTTAAGGGCTTGAGACGAGATATCGGAAGATTGAAAAAGTCGCCTTGGCCCTAGTTATTGCAACATGAAGGGTCCACTAATATTTTCAAGCCCATACGATTGTCATCTGAACCGACCAACCGATCTGGTAAATCCTACAAAAATTGGACTTGGCGGGTAGGATGGTGTCATGGTCTGTGGAACTTTCGGAGTTCGACATCCAGTACGAACCAAGGACGGCCATTAAAGCTCAAGCACTCGTAGATTTCTTAGTTGAAATGGTGAATGATGTGGATACCCCAAAACTAGGATGGACACTGCACATGGACGAAGCTCCAGCTCAAAGGGAAGTGGAGTTGGGGCGATTCTTGAAAAAGAAGGCAAAATAATTCTCGAGCTCTCTATCAAATTCGACTTCTCAGTTTCTAATAACCAGGCCGAATATGAGGCCCTTATTGCTGGCTTGAAGCTAGCTAAGGACGTTGGAGTATCCCAACTTTCGGTATGCAGCGATTCTCAAGTCGTGACTTCCCAAGTTATTGGGACGTACCAAGCTAAAGATGTTTTACTGCAAAAATACCTTTTGAAAGCAAAAGAACTCATAAAAGAATTTTCGGGTGTACAGTTCTGACATGTTCCCAGAGAAGAAAACATCAAGGCCAACATCTTCTCCAAGCTGGCAAGTACTAAGCCCGGAGAAAACAACTAGAGTTTGATCCAAGAGACTTTGAAGTTTCCCTCAATAATAGATCCTCTTTCAACCTTATCTATTAACTGGAGTTCCAAACTGGATGACTCCAATTGTTCAGTACTTATGGAATGGAACCCAACCAGAAATTCCCGTTGATGCCAGGAGGCTAGCTAGATAAGCCTCCTACTACACCTTCATCAATGAACAATTGTTCAGAAAGGGATAGTCCCAACCACTGCTAAAGTGTGTAGGACCTGATCGGGTTCCTGCTATTCTTGAGGAAGTCCATGAAGGTTCTTATGGCCATCATCTCGGAGAAAAGTCGCTCACATTGAAAGTATTACAAGCTAGATTCCATTGGTCGTCAATGATCAAGGACTCGGTTGAATATGCACAGAAATGCTCTAGCTGCCAGAAACACGCCACCTTCCACCTCGCCTCTTCTGATGAACTAATGTCGATCATGTTCCCTTGGCCTTTCAGCAAGTGGGGACTCGACTTCCTAGGTCCCTTCCCACTCGCCTCGGGACAAGTGAAGTACTTAATTATGGTAGTAGATTATTTCACAAAGTGGATAGAGGAAAAGCCGCTTTCCACCATGAGTGCCGTCCAAGCTCAGAAGTTCGTATGGAGGAATATTTTCACTCGCTTCAGAATACCTGATTCGATCATTATTTATAACAGAACCTAGTTCATAAATCAAAAGTTCCAAGGATTTCTCTCAAGTCACAAGGTCAAACACCACTTCACTTCGATCGAGCACCCTCAAGCAAACGGGCAAGCCGAAGTTGCCAACAAAGTCATCTTACGAGGGTTGAAGAAGAGACTTGATGAGGCAAAAGGGGCATGGGCCGACGAGCTCGAGAACGTTCTTTGGTCTTAAAGAACCACCCCACATTCAACGACGGGAGAAACTCATTTCAAGTTCACGTACGGGGTGGATGCAGTGATACTGATTGAAGTCGAGGAGATAAACCCACACATCATGTTCCACCTACATGCGACCAAGCATGTAACATCCTACTAATACCATACTATGCTTAAGTCATTTTATGACATTACTAGTTGTTACTCTTATCTAAAGGAAGTTCTTATCTTTGAAATTAGCGTAATATAAGAAAATAGCATATAATTTTTTTTTCTTGTGAAACCTTTAGGCTTGAAAACTGAGCTTTTAAGTGCTTACTTACTTGTATACCTATGAACGTTGTTCTTCATATTGCTGAGTTACTAATAAGACATATGGCAAAATGGAAGCAACATAACACAATACATTAAGCCAAGAATATAGTCATAGATAATCAAGGTCATCATTACATTTAATAAGTACCACATATGTAATAGGTCAAATTAAGCAGCATGACTTCCAACATGGTCTTAATTACACATAAACTACCTAACTAGGGCTCTTAAGAAAATAAAAATACTATGCTACTATCTCGATCCTCCTTAGCTAGGTGAAGAAACATGGCAGCTCCTCGTCTTATCTAGTCGAGTACCGTTAGAAGTGCTACGATAGATGTCGTTAGCTCTATCTGAAGACGACACGGAAACATAGGAGTGAGAAATACAAGATTTCTTAGTAGGATTGCGACTAGACAAATATTGTGTCATCGTCGTCATCACAGTGGATCGATATCGGTTCAATTTTAATAGTTTCAGAAAACATAAATCCCAAAGCAGGTTACTTTTAACCTTATCATCATATCCATAGTGTCATACATAGGCATACATGCTAATATACATAATAAACATTCACAATGCAAATAAGGAATATAATAACATGTATGACTATGCAACTCATCAACTTGACCATGGTCCTATTTTGACTTTCGTTTTTAGCACGTGCTAAACATTCTTTTACTTTCCTTTCAAATAGATTGCTTTTGGGCATGAGCTCATTTCGTGACCATCGTCATGCAGTACTAAACCAAATCAGACTAAACCGATATTGGTTACCTCTAAGTTGGAGGGTCCTCTATGTCACCCTTGCCTCCTTCATAGAGGTTCCTTGTGGATCACCGTCTTTCACTTCCCGGAAGTGATTGAAGGGTCATATCCCATGGTTTCTTTTCTTATCATTATACTTTAAATGCATAATACTTCTTCGACTAGACACATGCAGTGATATGACTAAGTCCATAATTTTGATGGAAATCCAACAGCATAACAGCTAGACCGGAGCTTCCCCCAAAATGCCAATCACAAGCTTTCAGCCAATATTTTATCATATCACAATAATCAATCAATCATGAGACAAAGCTCAATCAAACTTATCATTCATCATGCCAGATGGGATTATACATTCATACCCTAAAGGGGGTTCACAGTTGCGCTATTCTTTGTGAAAAATATTATGAATCATCATATAATTTCTCATTGTTACCTGTGAAAGAATCACATAGTTAAGATATGTGTACGTGGTCTTTTAGTTACTTAGTTCTCATATGAAATTATTCTTTACTTAAGTATGTGTCTTATGGAATACTTGTTCAAATTAATTAAGTTAAGTGATTGTTTCCTTTCCTTGAGACAGTGCACTTAGTGATTCCTAGGTTCATGGTATGCTCAGAGGCCCTAATCATACTTCTGTTCCCAAGGAGTTCCAGATCCCTCTAATCCTTGGGTCATGACAACGCATAACCATATCATGAACCCAACAACACCATGTTCACTAAACACCAAAGGTGATTTTTAACTTAACCAAGTTACAAAGTTTCAATCTTTTATCAATAACCTAATAAGATCTTGTATTAAATATTATAAAAGTTATCATTGTTATAAAGTAGTCATAAAGTTTTATTCTTTATGAAAGTAAGTGCCTCTAAAATTAAGCTCTATCTTAAAAATTAGATCTTTATGTAATAATGATACAAGTTACTAGCTTTTCAACGAAAAGGTCTTATTCTTTATGAAAGTTGACTCATTTAAGTATTCTAAGACCATCAAGGTCTCAATTTTATGACTTAAAGTTGTCTCTACATTAAAAAGATTCCTACTTTGTCAACTAGTGATATGAAACATTAACTTTAAGGTTAAAAAGTTTTGATTTTTATAAAAGTTAACACCTTTTTGCATTGTTTTG
The DNA here is from genome assembly GCA_031439595.1 of Pterocarpus santalinus. NCBI lineage: Eukaryota > Viridiplantae > Streptophyta > Magnoliopsida > Fabales > Fabaceae > Pterocarpus > Pterocarpus santalinus. The sequence goes on from CM062525.1 coordinate 35,324,901, forward strand.
GTTCAAGATCTAAACTTTATGATTTAAATGTTACAAAACAACACTTTTATGACTTAAAAAGGTCTCATTCTTGATTAAAGTTTGAAACTTTATGAAAGGTCTTTTCTTTAAGGTTTGATTTCTAAGACATTAGTGACAAGATATCGTTTCTCCAACTTAAAAAGGCTTATTATACCAAAAAGCTTAGATTTTTATATGTATTCTTGTCTTCAAAACAAAACAAAAGAAGACCTTATGATGGCACTAAAACTTGTGCCACTTTTTGTGTATCAAGAAGCAAACTTTTTAAAGTGTAAAGCTTTTAGAATGTTCATAGTCTTATCAAATCATGAAAAACAAAAAAAGATAAGGCTTTTCTATCATCAACTCATCATAAGAAAAGGAAGAACTTTAAACAAGATACCATCAAGAACACTCCATAATAAGAACATATTTTTCCAAAAGTAGAAACATTAAGAACACTTGAAAAACGTCAAGAACATATTTTTCTAAAAGTAGAAACTTAAGAACACTTGTTTCACTTGAAGAACAGCAAGAACATATTTTTCCAAAAGTAGAAACATCAAGAACACTTGAAGAACATCAAGAACATATTTTTCTAAAAGTAGAAACTTAAGAACACTTGAAGAACATCAAGAACATATTTTTCCAAAAGTAAAAATATCAAGAACACTTGAAGAACAACAAGAACATATTTTTCCAAAAGTAGAAATATCAAGAACACTTGAAGAATAATAAGAACTTACTTTTCCAAAAATAAAAACTTCAAGAACACTTGAAGAACAATAAGAACACATTTTTCCAAAAGTAGAAACATCAAGAACACTTGAAGAACAACAAGAACATATTTTGCCAAAAATGGAAGCTTTTGCTCTTGAAGAGCATTAAGGATTTTCTCAAGTTTTTACTTAGAGATTTTGGTCATGAAAGAACCAAGCTCCAAGCTTTCTTGAGCAAAAAAAATGAAAAAGATGAAGTGATCACTACCTTTCTTAGAAATGGCACAAAAAAAAAAGAGAAGAAGAAGAAGATGATGGTGGTTCCTTTCCTTAAAGATGGTGGCGGTTTGGCTTGATGAAAGGAGAAGCTCTTGAGATCTTGTGAAAATGGAGGTTGTAGTGTTTTGATCTTGTCTCCAAAGACCCAAAGATGAGGTCTTTGAAGGGCTAAGTGAGTGGTTTTTGGGTAGTGGTGGTGAAGAAAGGAAGAAAAAGATGAAGAAGATGAAGAGAGTTTTAGAGAGAAGTTAGAGGATTTGGCATTGAAGAGAGAGAATAAGATGAGTGAGAATGAAAATGTGAGTGTGTGTGTGTGTGTGTGTGTGTGTGTGCGCGCTTGAAAGTGGCATCCAACATAAAGGAAGGAGAGTGGGATATTTTGCTTAATTTTGTGTTATCTTATGTTAATTTGTGATTAAGGGGACAAATGGGATGATAGGGAGACAAAGCATGGTCAAACTCTTACATAAAGTAGTCTTGTCTAATGCTTTTTGCTTTAGTGACATCACTCTTTATTTTATTATCTAGTTGATTAAATTTGAATTTAATCATGTAATTAAGTGCTCATACAACTTAATTAAGATGATTAAGCAAGGATTAGTAATTAACACACAAGAACATGATTAACAAAAATTTAATCTTGTGATTAAGCTTAATTAACCTTAATCAAACTCGATTAAGCTAATCAAGGGTGATTAGTGCTTAATTAAGCTATTAAGGGTCTGACTTGCTTAATTAGAGATTATCTAATCTCAATTAAGCATTCTTTTGACTTTTCTTATCCGAGTTAACCCTTAAACTCTTCGTTAACCATTTAATTAAGTCTTAATCTCATAATTTCTCATTAAATGCCTAATTACTCAGGGTTACTAAGGTAATTTAGCACGACATGAAATTGAAGATGTTACAAAGCACTTCGGGAGGAGTCCGACTTGTCAAACGAGGCAAGGGTAATGGCTCATCTAAGGGAGAGTGCACTAAAACATCGAATCTAGCAAAGATATAATGCCAAGGTAATACCTCGGACGTTTGACAAAGGCGAATTGGTTCTCCGACATGCTAACATCGGAAAGCCTCCTGTGGGCCATGGAGAATTAGCTGCAAATTAGGAAGGCCCATACAGAGTTATTGATGTCTTAGGAAAGGGGGCATACAAACTTGCCATACTATCGGGCACAAAAATTCCGAGGCCATTGAACTCCTCCAACCTCCGAATATTTTTCTTTTGATGTATATACCACGCGAAGTACCCGTACTCTTTTTCCTACCTTGGGTTTCGTCTCACTGGGTTTTTCTGGGCAGATTTTAACGAGGCGAAACTTTGTGGGCCGAGCAGTAACTAGTAAATTCTTCTTGGTTTCTTGCTTTTACATGTTATAGTTATTCTTCCTTTATATATTATCTTTGCTATAATTTTATTCATTTTACATTCTTTATTTTGATTATTTGTCATCATCTCCTCCCCTTCATTTCTCATTACACTCACTGTGGTTGTTTTTTAATACTCCCAACCCACTTTAGTTCTCCTAAGGGATCGATCACCCCTTAGTTGAGAAAAACGGATCCCCATATAACAACTCGAAACTCGATTGCAAAGTCTCGAAGTAAACAAAATTGGACTTAATCGAATTTGATGTTATATCTCAGGTCAGTCATGCCTCCTGCGCGAACTTGAGCGAACAAAATAAGTCCTTAAGTTCTAGCCTACAAGGAAATCCAATTCAGATAACATCCAATTCGGTAAAACAATAAGGTGCCACCAATATTCCCTTCAAGGTATAACTTGGGTGAAGAACAAGTGTATCAATTAACAAAGTAGGCAACAAATAAAATCGTAAAATATGACAAATTTCATTACAAAACCCCGGAGACCGGGAAAATATTCATTACAAAAAGGGCCCATAACAGGGCAATACAAAATAGAAAATACAAACATGTCAAGGGTCAGATGCCGAGTTCACCGGATCAGCTTCAGGGTTGTCGGCGCCTTCGTCATCTTTTTCTAGAGCTACCAAGATGCGGCCATCAACTATAGTTTTGTCCAACCCGGCCTCGCTAAAATCGGCATCGGGACAAATAATCTGGCACTGCTCCAGAAGACACTCCTTAATCTCTTCGGCCGACTTTGCCTACAGCTGCTCCACTTGAGCCACCTTGTCCCTCACTCTGGCAACAGCCTTCGAAGAGTCAGCGCAATCCCTCTAGAGTTCCGACACTCGAGAACAGGAATCCTCTAATTGCTTGTCCCTCGACTTAAGTGCCTCCTTCAACCTGTTAACCTAACTTCTCATCCTAAAAAAGAAAAAGCTTCCCCTTCAAGACCTTGACCTCCTTTATAGCGGAGCTGTAGAAAGCTAAATCTCAACCAATTGACCCATAGAGGTATCCAAGTACCAAATAAGGTACGATGCCTTTCGACTTACTCAAAATTATAAAAATGCCATTAGTTATAAAAGACAGTAAATACAGTAAGAACTCCAATAAAAAATAGATTGAAAACACTAAAGAGCTTATAAAAGGCCAAAAACTACCTAGAAGACCCTATAAATTTTCAGAAAAATTATAATTGCATTTTTAATATATTTTTGAAGATAGATACCAAATTTTAGTAAATTTGAGCAATATTTATATAATTACACAAAAATAACTTTACCGAGGTGTAAAACGACCTCGAAAATCATATAAAACCCCATTAACTTGCAATACAGCGAAGAATTAGTGAAATTCCGAGTCTGGACTTGGGGGAGCATGTGAATGAGCTTCCAACAACTATTGGAACTATAGTGGCCTTTATGAAAACACATCCTTGGTCAATTACCCAAAAAAAAGTAAAAAATACAACATAAAATATAAATAAATCAAGATAAAAATTATTAAAAACCCTAACTCTAACCCTAACATGCCTTAACCAACCCTTTTAACCCCTGGTTTAGTTTCAACTGAATTAAACAAGAATTGGTTGGATTCTAACTAGATTGTCAATATCAAGTTACTTTGTAATAATTAATCTTTTACTAAGATATCTAACTTTTTGACTTAATCAATTTCAAGGAATTATGTCCCCTAAAATCTGATGAGGCAGCACAGCAACACATGGGGATGAAGTAGAAATTTCAGTATTTTATTTATAGATAATTAACTATATTAATTAACTCAAAATAAGCATAATTAAGGTAAAAATGCACTAAAAATATTAAAAATTGTAGAAAAAGTTTTGTAAATTCTAGATTAACATATTACACATATTTAAATATGGATTAGATGATGGATTACAGAAATTTAATTGTTTACTAATTATTTTGTTAATTAAAGCTTAAATTACCTAATCTAGTTGTTCCAGACTAGAATATACAAGTCCAACTCGGCCTAATGGCTAAGCTCAAATAGAGGACAAACTTATTATTATCCAATACTCATCTTGGGCCCAAATCTGAACTAGGGCCCAAACTCAAATTAAATGCAACAATTCCTTAACACCGTGGAACGTACTCACCTTACGTATTGCTGGTAAACTGGAACCCATCCATCAGCCCCAAGCTAATGGACGTCCCGAGTTATCCCCTACGGTAGCGGAACCATATCTCTATCTTCTCCCAACCACTTACTCATATATATAAGTCCTATTACGGACCTCATGTACCCTGTTTTTTACCCACTTCTGATACACTTCCTGCACTCACTGACTTGAGCATCAGAGTCCTTGCAGGTACCTCCTTTCGTCATGGACCTCCACTTCATCTACGCGCTGATCACATCAAGAGCAGCTTGAGATCCCAATCTTGGTTCGGAGTCCTCTCAGATAACCCACCTCCAAGCACTAGTTTTAAGAAAAATTTCTAATTATGCACTAATTATGTACTAAACCACCTTAATCTTTTCTTAATCCATAATCAACCTATAATATAACTATTATGGTGTCTCTAAATCAATTTTAATTGGTTGTTAAATTAATTAATCATTAGTGGTATAATCAACCAATTAAATTATCTACTTAGGCTAAAACTAATCCTATCATTAACTACAGCTAAATTTGCCCTTTGCTCTATAAATGCAACCACACCTCTACACCCTTAGGCACTTTAGAAACACTTAACTTCTACCCTAAGCACCCACTTCAGCCCCAACCCTCTTCATGATCTTTAACCTTCTTTTCTCTCAAGAACTCCATAGAAACCTGTAACATCTCCAATTTTTTCTAAGCTAATTAGCTCAGTTGTAACATCCTCCCAAGCACAGTACTATGCCTAAGTCATAGTACCACACCCTGGAGATGTTACTGTTACCTGAGCGGACCTCATCTGACAGCAACTTCAGCCGTCTTCGGAAACTTCTAAAATCATCTGGAGACAACATGGAAATAGGAGTGAGAATCATAAAATTCTTAGTAGGATTCTCAAATTTTCATACATAGTGTCATCATGGTCATCTCCAGTTTGCTTCGGTTTATATAAAAAAAATGAACATGTCATGTAAACTGTTTGATTCCACAGTTTGAAAAAAATACATTATTCAAAGCAAAGTACATTTTATTCATACACTTGTCAACTCATGAATTATATTATGAATGATAACTGGAACATAAATAGAGTATAATAGCATCAATTTCCTGGAAACATAGCCTCTACTCATAACTTTACTTGTACTTGAATTTATACATATACATAAAATTTACTTCTCTTTCATTCGGTACTTACACTAGCTGGGTCATGCCATGCCTCATGTAAGTTCTGTCCCTTGTACTCACACTAGTTGGGTCGATGCCATGCCTCATGTGATTGGGGTGCTTGCATATACTTTAATCTTTAGTCTTTAGTCTTTTACTTGGCACACCTAGGCGTTACGTCTCGCCGTCCCTAGGGTGCTTTTTACTGCCCTTGGGTAGCATGGCCTTGGAGTGAGCTCGTCAACTTCACCCGTGACTGTCGTCACACCGACTCACCCGCAAGGGGACCCATGTGCCTCTAGTCTTGGAGGGATCTCATTCTGGTCACGTGCCTCTAGTTGAAGGGATCTCTTCTGGTCACATGCCTCTAGTTGAAGGGATCTCTTCTGGTCACGTGCCTCAAAATTGAGGGATCTCATCTGATCACGTGCCTTCAACATAGAGGGATCTCATCTGACCATGTGCCTTCAACATAGAGGGATCTCATCTGACCACGTGCCTCCAAGGTAGAGGGTAGCTGCCTTCACAGGGAGGGATTTCAAATAACTGCCTCCAAGTGAAGGGACTCACATTCAATATATTCACATTCTTTCATTCTCATACATATTCAAGCATAGTTATACATATGCTACATCACTTACCCTCACATACCTCATAATATAATTATGTCATTCTTGAATATAGGGTTTCTATATACCCATTTATACTTTAATTCATCCTTACATCTAAACGTTCATAGCTTCTTAGACTTCTGCCGTAATTCCGGCAGCATAACGGATCAGGTCCGTTTTCCCATGAATAGTGCCAACTCTCACGGACAAATCAGTCATAGCAACATAATCAACTTAACACATATATATCAATGTCAAGCTGGCAATCCTCAACTCAAACCTTATATGTCCACTAACTCTTGTGAAACTATTACTTTGGCCATCCTACCAATTCTATTCGGGTCTGCCCGAATCTTGTATAATCCACCTTTATCTCTATTCAACTCATTTAAACCTGAATTTTGGATATGTCATAGCTCTATATGTCTACTTTCTAGCCTCTTTGGTCCCATGTCATTCTGATTTATATAAATCAAGATATTCAACTTTTACCTCAGCCTGCTCAATCACTAGCGCGAGTTACACTCCTGGGAATATAAATTGACTAAAAATCGAAACTAAGCTCAAATCTCACAAAATTGGTCTCATGTCAAAGCTAACAGGACAACCTTTCATTTGCCACAAGTTTCACTCCATTTTCTTAAGTACACCTCGAGTTATAAGTCCTACAATTCTACCTTCCTGAACTACCCTGTTTTGGTCTAGATTAAACATAGGACAACTTCCTCGAATCACTAGGAACAATTGGAACCATAAAAAACTCGGAATTTCATATTGGGATGTTCCCGTATGTGTAGGCTTTCTAACAAAACTGGTTTCACTCAATTTGGAGTTGTATAGGGTGAGTTATACTCTCCTCATGTCACCCTGCTCGGATGAAAATCTTGAACCCTAGGTTAAACTTCAAAAATTCGTATCTCTCTCAATACTAATCCAATAACCTTATATGATATATCCATGGAAAGCCCTAAATGTCTAATTTCATCTAAAAATGGTTTCATCGGATGTGAGCAATTGTAGGCAGCGCCGTACGCTCCGCCGTACGAACTGCCGTGGAATCTCCACCAAGACAGCACCCTCATCCATTCATTTCTCTTAGTTTTCTTCTTCTAATTCAAATTCTAACTCAAAATCTCCTATTGATTCAATCATAATTCATCATAATACATCCAATAATTCATCAAATACATAAAGAAGGATACAATTTCATGCAACCATAGTGTAAGGAATTCAAGAATAGAGCAGAGTCCTACCTCTTTGGAGTATGATTGGAGCTAAGTGCTGAAACTTGGAGTGTTAGAATCCTACTAAGCTTGAGGGAGTAATGGAGTTGGAAAAGAGAAAAGAGAGCTGAACAAGGGAGAAAGTAGCGTAGAAATGGGGCTAAAGGAGAGAAAGAATGGATTATATATATAAGCTTGAGGCAGTGGTTAACTTGGAGGGCTTTGATTGGCTGAATTTCTTGTAGACAAAGTTTAGCTACGTCTCCCTTTTAGTGGAACTCACCGCCATACTATTTGAAATCGGAACTCGCCTCTATTACATTTGAAGTCGGAACTCGTGTTGTTTAGGTTGAGACTGCAGCTGAAGTCGGATGTCAGAACTCGTACCATCTCGTTGTGACTTGAGGAATTCTTGTCTGGTTTATTCGAGACTTGGAAGCCAGGTCGTAAGTCGGAAGTCATAAGCTTAAAATCAACTAATCTCGGATATCGTGTATAACTTGGAAATCAACCCAAAGATTCGAACTCATGTCCGTTCTAGTTGAGTTCAACTCTAAGGACGAAGCTCTTCATATTGAACCCGGAGATCGCTTCTATAAAGTCTAAAGTCGGAAACCGTGCACATTTCATTTTGAAACATGAAGTCTTAGATCGGGACTCGCATACATCTTGCTTGAAACTTGAATATAAGTTATGAGATCGGAAGTCGGGTCCATTTGCTTTAAGACATGAAGTCGGATATCTGGAATCATGTCCCTATTGTCTAACTTGAAGTTTAAGTCGGAAGTCGTGAAGTAGTATATTATGCCACTTGAGGTCGGAGATTATGCCCAATGTACCTTATCTCGAAACCGGAAATCGGTAAGAGAGATGAAGTCGGAAATCGGACAGGACGTGAAGTTGGAAATTATGTGGAATCCGAGGGCGAACTCGGAACTCGGAAATTGGGATGTTACATTACTACCCTCGTTAAAAAAATTTTGTCCTCAAAATTTGATCGCAAAATTGACTGCTTATTGCCGTAAGAGTTTGAAGGAAAGTTCACACACAAACATACTGAAGTTGAACAAGCATAGTCAAGGAAAATACAGTCGACCTAGTTATATAATTTAACATAACGTAATTTAACAAAAAGAGGATCCTTGTCCTAGGTTATCCCTAATCCTCGCGATGACTCCTCTGGGGTGTCGCCTTCTCCGCGTTTACAGTGAAGACTCTCCCTGAACGTTGCGGTTTAGGAGTCAATGGTTGGTTTTCAGGGCATTCTCTGATCATATGTCCTGGCTTGCCACACCTGAAACATACATTCTGTCCGGCCAGACAAGGCCTTCCTCCATGATACTTTCCACACTTAGTGCAGGTTTGCCCTACGCTTGGCCCCTGAAACTGTTTATCCCCACGCCCATTAAATTGATGCAGTTTCTTTGGTGGTGAGGCATATTCAAGTTCCTGGTTTTCAGCTGCAAACCTCTTTCCATGAGTATTAGACTGGGAATTTTCGAATTTCTTGTTATAATCTTCCACAAGTCTGCACTTGTTTACCAAGGTAAGAAAATCTCTGATTTCCATAGGGCCTATTGTGGCGAGGATATCTTCCCTCAATCCGCCTTCAAATTTGACACACTTCCACGTCTCATCTGGATTCCGCTGATAGATTGTGGAAAACTTACATAACTCCTCAAATTTAGCGATGTACTTTGACATGCTATGGCTTCCCTGGCGGAGTTGCATAAATTCCAACTCCTTGGCATTTCGGACTGATGGAGGAAAGTATTTTTGGTAAAAAGCATCCTTGAACACAATCCAGGTGATCTCTGTCTGGGATTCTTCTAATAGCCGTTTCACACCATTCCACCAGAATTCTGCATCTGCTTCAAGCATATAAGTGGCAAATGCTACTTTTTGGCGATCTGTACAATCCAAAACAGAGAAAACCTTTTCCATTGCCTTGATCCATTCGTCATGTCAGGGTTGAAAGCTCCTCTAAAGCTAGGTGGGTTTGCTTTTCTGAATTTCGCAAATTTGAGATATTCCAGGTCTAATCCTAGCCCATGTGAATTTCCTACATGACTAGCCTCGAGTTGCCTACCCAACTGGTCCATCATTTGATGAGCTACAGCGGCTTGCTCCCGCATGGCATGAGCCATTTCACGCATCGTGTACATAAAATTAGCAGGATCTTCTAGAGTGGATCTATTTCGTGGCCTACCACGCCCCCTAGAAGCCATTAGTTCCTAGTCACACACAACAAAGCATTGAGTTGATCAGGCTCAACAATAAGTTAAGTGTGACAGCAACCAATAACAATCACAGTTAGGCGGTCATGCGTTTCTAATTTAATTTCCTATCCTATATCCTACCTAAGCGGATAAGATTAGTCGCATGACATTCTCTCATTTCCTAAGGATTCCAGAGTATACTGGAAATGTAGTCAGTCCAAATCCTCAAGTCCGGGGAGGATCGAACTGCTCTGATACCATTATGTAACATCCTCCCAAGCACAGTACTATGCTTAAGTCATAGTACCACACCCTGTAGATGTTACTGTTACCTGAGCGGACCTTATCTGACAGCAACTTCAGCCGTCTTCGGAAACTTCTAAAATCATCTGGAGACAACATGGAAATAGGAGTGAGAATTATAAAATTCTCAGTAGGATTCTCAAATTTTCATACATAGTGTCATCATGGTCGTCTCCAGTTTGCTTCGGTTTATATAAAAAAAATGAACATGTCATGTAAACTGTTTGATTCCACAGTTTGAAAAAAATACATTATCCGAAGCAAAGTACATTTTATTCATACACTTGTCAACTCATGAATTATATTATGAATGATAACTGGAACATAAATAGAGTATAATAGTATCAATTTCCTGGAAACATAGCCTCTACTCATAACTTTACTTGTACTTGAATTTATACATATACATAAAATTTACTTCTCTTTCATTCGGTACTTACACTAGCTGGGTCATGCCATGTCTCATGTAAGTTCTGTCCCCTGTACTCACACTAGCTGGGTCGATGCCATGCCTCATGTGATTGGGGTGCTTGCATATACTTTAATCTTTAGTCTTTAGTCTTTTACTTGGCACACCTAGGCATTACGTCTCGCCGTCCCTAGGGTGCTTTTTACTGCCCTTGGGTAGCCTGGTCTTGGAGTGAGCTCGTCAGCTTCATCTGTGACCGTCGTAACACCGACTCACTCGCAAGGGGACCCATGTGCCTCTAGTCTTGGAGGGATCTCATTCTGGTCACATGCCTCTAGTTGAAGTGATCTCTTCTGGTCACGTGCCTCAAAATTGAGGGATCTCATCTGACCATGTGCCTTCAACATAGAGGGATCTCATCTGACCATGTGCCTTCAACATAGAGGGATCTCATTTGACCACGTGCCTCCAAGGTAGAGGGTAGCTGCCTTCACAGGGAGGGATTCAAAGTGCAACTGCCTCCTTGTGAAGGGACCCATGTCTTTATCATTTAACTGCCTTCACAGGGAGGGATTTCAAATAACTGCCTCCAAGTGAAGGGACTCACATTCAATATATTCACATTCTTTCATTCTTATACATATTCAAGCATAGTCATACATATGCTACATCACTTACCCTCACATACCTCATAACATAATTATGTCATTCTTCAATATAGGGTTTCTATATACCCATTTATACTTTAATTCATCCTTACATCTAAACGTTCATAGCTTCTTAGACTTCTGCCATAATTCCGGCAGCATAACGGATCAGGTCCGTTTTCCCATGAATAGTGCCAACTCTCACGGACAAATCAGTCATAGCAACATAATCAACTTAACACATATATATCAATGTCAAGCTGGCAATCCTCAACTCAAACCTTATATGTCCACTAACTCTTGTGAAACTATTACTTTGGCCATCCTACCAATTCTATTCGGGTCTGCCCGAAGCTTGTATAATCCACCTTTATCTCTATTCAACTCATTTAAACCTGAATTTTGGATATGTCATAGCTCTATATGTCTACTTTCTAGCCTCTTTAGTCCCATGTCATTCTGATTTATATAAATCAAGATATTCAACTTTTACCTCAGCCTGCTCAATCACTAGCCCGAATTACACTCCTGGGAATATAAATTGACTAAAAATCGAAACTAAGCTCAAATCTCACAAAATTGGTCTTATATCAAAGCTAACAGGACAAACTTTCATTTTCCACAAATTTCACTCCATTTGCTTAAGCACACCTCCAGTTATAAGTCCTGAAAATCTACCTTCCTGAACTACCCTGTTTTGGTCTGGATTAGACATAGGACAACTTCCTCGATTCACTGGGAACAATTGGAACCATAACAAACTCGGAATTTCATATTGGGATGTTCCCGTATGTGTAGGCTTTCTAACAAAACTGGTTTCACTCAATTTGGAGTTGTATAGGGTGAGTTATACTCTCCTCATGTCACCCTGCTCGGATGAAAATCCTGAACCCTAGGTTAAACTTCAAAAATTCGTATCTCTCTCAATACTAATCCAATAACCTTATATGATATATCCATGGAAAGCCCTGAATGTCTACTTTCATCTAAAAATGGTTTCATCAGATTTGACTGATTGTAGGCAGCACCGTATGCTCCGCCGTACGAACTGCCGTGGAATCTCCACCAAGACAGCACCCTCATCCATTCACTTCTCTTAGTTTTCTTCTTCTAATTCAAATTCTAACTCAAAATCTCCTATTGATTCAATCATAATTCATCATAATACATCCAATAATTCATCAAATACATAAAGAAGGATACAATTTCATGCAACCATAGTGTAAGGAATTCAAGAATAGAGCAGAATCCTACCTCTTTGGAGTATGATTGGAGCTAAGTGCTGAAACTTGGAGTGTTAGAATCCTGCTAAGCTTGAGGGAGTATTGGAGTTGGAGAAGAGAAAAGAGAGCTGAACAAGGGAGAAAGTAGCGTAGAAATGGAGCTGAAGGAGAGAAAGAATGAGTTATATATATAAGCTTGAGGCAGTGGTTAACTTGGAGGGCTTTGATTGGCTGAATTTCTTGTGGACAAAGTTTAGCTACGTCTCCCTTTTAGTGGAACTCACCGCCATACTATTTGAAATCGGAACTCACCTCTATTACATTTGAAGTCGGAACTCGTGTTGTTTAGGTTGAGACTGCAGCTGAAGTCGGATGTCAGAACTCGTACCATCTCGTTGTGACTTGAGGAATTCTTGTCTGGTTTATTCGAGACTTGGAAGCCAGGTCGTAAGTCGGAAGTCATAAGCTTAAAATCAACTAATCTCGGATATCGTGTATAACTTGGAAATCAACCCAAAGATTCGAACTCATGTCTGTTCTAGTTGAGTTCAACTCTAAGGACGAAGCTCTTCATATTGAACCCGGAGATCGCTTCTATAAACTCTAAAGTCGGAAGCCGTGCACATTTCATTTTGAAACATGAAGTCTTAGATCGGGACTCGCGTACATCTTGCTTGAAACTTGAATATAAGTTATGAGATCGAAAGTCGGGTCCATTTGCTTTAAGACATGAAGTCGGATATCTGGAATCACATCCTTGTTGTCTAACTTGAAGTTTAAGTCGGAAGTCGTGAAGTAGTATATTATGCCACTTGAGGTCGAAGATTATGCCCAATGTACCTTATCTCGAAACCAGAAATCGGTAAGAGAGATGAAGTCGGAAATCGGACAGGATGTGAAGTCGGAAATTATGTGGAATCCGAGGGCAAACTCGGAACTCGGAAATTGGGATGTTACATCAGTGACCCTGGCTAATTAGAGGGGTTAGCAATTAACTAGGGGCTAATCGGCTAATCTCGATGAGCAAGAGCTTAGTAAATTGAGTCAAGTCAACAATTGAATCATAACACACTAAACGTTTCAAGTCAAGCCTAATTATTTGAACCTCATTAATTTGTAATTTAAAAATATAGTTAAGCTAATGTAATCTTATTAATTAAGTACATGACAATTGTTTTACCTTAATCAATTGAGATAAATTAATTCTTACACCCTAAATACATAATTAATGAGAACAATTCTTTTAGAGGAAGAATGCCTTAATAGTGTAATTAACCGAAATTGACTAATGAGCAATTGAACTAATAAAAAATTAACAACTTATGTGATTCTAATAGCTTTGAAAATTTAAAAATTTCTTCTAATTGTTGCATGAAAATTTCGGCCAAGATAGGAGCAAGATCGAACCATTCATTGCTTCCTAATCTTGTACCCTTAGATCAAGCCTATTTTGGCATTATTCCCCAGTCAAGCCTAACCTAAAGAAGAGCTAGTCTTCACTAGAGTCTTGTCACATGAGGTAGGTAAACTCAAGTCAATCAACTCTCAAGAGTAAGTAGACTTTCCCTTTGCTCACTTGAGAAAACACAAAATGGTCCATAGTATGCACTAAGACTAAAAAAAAAAAAACACAACCCTTTTACCCCAAGGTTCCTAGCCTTTTTGCTTGTAAAAGAAGCAAAACTCACCTACTCCTTGGCTTTGATGGGGACGCCAATCAGCCTCCCTTACTCACCTTTAATTTTGCAAACTTTCATCCTCTCTCTTAGACATAAAAGCTCTCACTTCTCTCCACCTTTCCTTATTCTTCCTACTCTCTTTCTTGTTCTTCTCACTTTTCTGCCACCATCACCCTCATCTTCTATCACCACCTTCACAAACTTATCAAGGACTACCTTCTTTGGTCTTTGGTAGAGCGAAAACAAACACTCATTTAGCCTCATTTGCAAGCTCAAGAGGAGGAAGGCCACCTCTAACACTTTTTTTCCCTTCAAACTCTCCAAGAAACTCTTGAGGTAGTGACTCTAATCCTTTTTTCTTCTATGTTTTCAAGCTCTAGAACTCCTAAACTCTCCACAGCTAGGTGGTTCTAGAACTTGCTCTAAAGGCCTCATGGTCGAACTCTTATTATAAAAAGTTTACTTATGGTTGTTGCAATTCTCTTGGAAAATGACTTTAGTTGTGCATTTATCTTATTTTGAACCCAGCTTTTTAGAACTCAAAATATTGATTTTGCTTCAAGATTTCAAAGCATAAAAGTGTTTTGGAAGAAAAAAGTGGTCACTTGGGGGAAAGACTTAATGTTTTTACAAGAAAACTAATTGAAACAAAAACTGTTGAAACTAGAAATTCTAGTAGTCTGTTTTCCATGGCCAATAACTCATTCAATACAACTTGAAATGTAATGAAACTAATTTTAAATGAAAATAAACTCGTAGAACTTTTCATACATATAAAATAAATATAATTTGGCCTTAAAAAGATAGAGATATGAATTTTCAAAGTTGGCTATCCCCAGATGTGTTTATGTTCGGGCAGTCTGTACAAAAATCTTAATAACTTGAGCTATACAAAACATTTTTTAGTGAGACCAAGTTTGTTAGAAAACTAAGACATAGAGGAACACCTCCATAAAACAGTTTTGATAGATTCCTTGTGAGGAGATCCCAGTAAAGTTCACAAGTCACTCTTGCAGAATGAATCTAAGAGAATGAACAGTCAAAGTAAAATGTGCATATCTCAAGTTATAAAATGAATTTTTAAATAAGGCTTGTTTTGTTTAAAAATAGACTCAGAGAAGTATAATCAAGCTAAATTCATGTCAAAATAATATAATGTGAAATTATGGTGAATTTTTGAAGTTACTGCCCTACCGTAAAAGTAAATCTAGTTATGGTTAAGTTTAATATGTTAATGAGAAACAAGCTTGAAGACATTAAGACCCTCAGATTAAGATATGGGAAAACTTCATGATTCAACTTAAAAGTTTCAAAATGGATAATAGACGAAATTGGCCTTATGCCTAATAAAAGAATCGAAAAAGATGCAAATTCAATTAAAAGCTTGCACCTAATTTACTAAGCTATGCTCATAAAAATTTGTTTGTGATATATCTATGTCTATGTGCAAGTATGATGATATGATGATATGATGATGATAATGATGGATATGATGAATAGGTAAACAATGAGTATGATGCATGTGATGTTGAATAACATATGATGATGACTTGTGACTGGATTCTTTGTTTGCCAAATTTTGGGGAAGCTTCGGTCTAGTCGTCATGCTGCTGGAATTTTGTAAAATTTATGGACTTAGAATAATTTTAGTATCATAAGCTTTAATAAGAAAAGATTGAACTAAGGGTGTGATCCTTCAAAAGGGAAGGTGACCCGTATTACACTCCCCTTCGTCCACGACTCGCATGAGGCATGGCATAGACCGAGCTAGTATGAGTATAGGGGATAAGGCTTACACGAGGCATGGCTTTGACCCAGTTAGTGTAAGTATCAAAAATTATGGTGGCAATGGCCACAGTATGAGCTCATTACCGCCTATGTTTAGTGGGTGAAAAAGACTTAAGATAAAGTGAAGTTAAGAAAGAAAGGGGACTCCGATCTAAACCCTTGAAGGGAAGGTGTTAAGAGAAGCCTATAACACACCTATGTATGTTCTATGTAATTATACTTGTTCCCATGTATGTTATGATATAACTCCCATTATTAGATTATATGTTAAAATTTGAATCTGCTTCAGATATTCATGTTTTGAAAATCTAATAATTGGACCTTGTGAATGCTCACTATTTTCATTAATAAAACTGAAGTGGCTGGGATGATGGTGATGAAACCTCTGTGTCGGGTTTGAATCCTATTGAGAAATAACATTTCTCGCTCTAATTATTTTCCATATCATTACCAGATTTCAATGGCATATCCAATGGAATGGAGCATGGATCTACCCTATTATAAGTGGACATATGATACAGAGGCATAGGCTATTATGGCAACGACCACCACAGTGGTTTGTTCCTATTTTTATCTTGGTTGTATACATGAATGAGTAGGGCTCAACGTTCCGTGTAACATCCCGATTTCCGATTTCGGCTTCGCCGTCAAGACTGATTCATTCCGATTTCCGACTTGGACCTCTCATCCGAACACATGAACGTAATTCAATGAGATCCGACTTCATGTCTCAAGGAAAATATAACCGGCGTCCGATGTCACCAAGCACACTGTATATAAGTCACGACTTCCGAGTTTAAGTTCCTGGGTTTGGAAATGTGACTCGAATTCCCGAGTTCCGACCTCATACTCCATGCTTCAAAATAGTGTGCGCGGTTTCCGACTTCACAAGTATAATTTAACACAATGGTACAATACCGGAGTCCGAGTTGAATGTTACAAGTTCCGTCCTTAGAGTTGAGCTCCATGGATATGAGTTCAAATCTTTGGGTTGATTTCAGTCATACACTAGATCCGACCTCCGATTTTATATCCAGCATTGGCAGTCCCAAGTTCAAATAGGGAGTTCCGAGATTATAGGATAGCCAGTTACATGAGTTACGACCTCCGACCTTGATTCCAAGTCTAAACATAACCCGATTTCCCCAAGTCACAAACAAGATGGTACGAGTTCCGATATTATGCTTCAGCTCCAAGCTCGAGTAAAAACGGCACGAGTTCCGACATCAAGCATAAGAGGGACTAGTCTCGACTTAAAGCAGATTTGGAGGGAGTTCCGATTTTAAACAGTATGGCGGCAAGTTACTCTGAAAGGGAGACGTAGCTAAACTTTGTCCACAAGAAATTCAGCCAATCAGAACCCTCCAAGTTAACTCCCACTCATGCCTATATAACACATCCTTCTCCTTTGATTCAGACCATTATTCACGTTGCATTTCCTCTCCTCCATCAGCTCTCTTTCTCTCTTGCTCACACACCCAAAACTCAAGCTAAGTCCCAGCCTTGTTCATCCAAACTCCAAGTTTCAGCACTTAGCCAAATCTTGCTCCAAAGAGGTAGGATTCAATCTCTAATCTTAATTTCTCTAAACTAAGGATGCATGAAAGATTTCTTTTTATGATTATTTGATGATATATTGGATGTGTATGATTGGATTAATATGGGATTGATATGAAATCTTGAGTGGCAATTAGAATTAGAAGAAGAAAACTAAGAGAAATGGATGGATGAGATGCTGTCTTGGTAGAGAGTCCACGGCAGTCCGTACGACGGAGTGTACGGCGCCGCCTACGATCGGTCAAATCCGATCAAACCATTTTTAGATGAAATTAGACATTCAGGGCTTTCCATAGATATATCATATAAGGTTATTGGATTAGTATTGAGGGAGATACGAATTTTTGAAGTTTGACCTAGGGTTCAGGATCTTCATCCGAGCAGGGTGACTTGAGGAGGGTATAACTCACCCTATACAACTCCAAATCGAATGAAACTAAGTTTTTAGAAAGCTTACACACAGAGGAACACCCCAATATAAGATTCCGAGTTTGTTATGGTCCCAATTGTTCCCAGTGATTCGAGGAAGTTGTCCTATGTCTAATTCAGACCAACACAGGGTAGTTCAGGAATGTCGACTTTCAGGACTTATATCTCGTGATGTACTTAAGCAAATGGAGTGAAGCTTGTGGCAAATGAAAGGTTGTCCTGTTAGCTGTGATATGAGACCAATTTCGTAAGATTTGAGCTTAGTTTCGATTTTTAGTGAATTTATATTCCCAGGAGTGTAATTCGGGCTAGTGACTGAACAAGCTGAAGTAAAAGCTGGATATCTTGATTTATATAAATCAGAATGGCATGGGACCAAAGAGGTTAGAAAGTAGACATATAGGGCTATGACATATCCAAATTTCAGCGTTAAATGAGTTGAATAGAGATAAAGGTGGATTATACAAGATTCGGGCAGAACCGAATAGAATTGGCAGAATGGCCAAAATGATAATTTTACAAGTGTTAGTGGAACATATAAGGTTTGAATTAAGAATTGCCAGCTTGACATTGTTATATGTGTGTTAAGTTGATTATGTTGCTGTGACTAATTTGTCCGTGAAATGCTGGCACTATTCATGGGGAAACGGACCTGATCCGTTATCTTTTAATTCTGGCGAAGTCTAAGAAGTCATGAATGTTTAAATGTAAGGATGGATTGAAATATAAGGGGGTATATAGAAACCCTATATTTAAGAATGACATAATTACGTTATGAGGTATATGAGAGTAAGTGATGTAGCATAGGTATAACTATGCTTGAATATGTTTGAGAATGAAAGAATGTGAAAATATTGAATGTGAATCCCTTCACTTGGAGGCAGTTATTTGAAATCCCTCCCTGTGAAGCGGTTAAGTGATAAAGATATGAATCCCTTCACTTGGAGGCAGTTGCACTTGAATCCCTCCATGTGAAGGCAGTTAAGGCAATGAGATCCCTCTAAGTTGAAGGCACGTGGTCAGAACCGATCCCTCAATTTTGAGGCACGTGACTGAATCGATCCTTCACTAGAGGCACGTGACTTAATCGATCCCTCCAAGACTAGAGGCACGTGAATTCCCTTGCGGGTGAGTCGGTGTGACGACGGTCACGGGTGATGCTGACGAGCTCACTCCAAGGCCAGGCTACCCAAGGGCAGTAAATGCACCCTAGGGACGGCGATACGTAACGCCTAGGTGTGCCAAGTAAAAGACTAAAGACTAAAGATTAAAGTATATGCAAGCACCCCAATCATATGAGGCATGGCATCGACCCAGCTAGTGTGAGTACAGGGGATAGAACTTATATGAGACATGGTATGATGCTGCACTTGAGGACGGCGATACGTAACGCTCAAGTGTAGACAGATTCAGGCACCCTAGGGACGGCGATACGTAACGCCTAGGTGTGCCGAATGAAAGAAAAGTAAAATTTTATGTATATGTATGAATTCAAGTGCAAGTTAAGTTAGGTACAGATGTTATGTTTCCAGTAGATTAATGTTATGTGCATTTTATATGTTGAAGTTATTATCCCTGGTATTGTTCATGGTGTTATAATTGAATGAGTTTTATGGGTTCTCCCAAATGCTAAGTGTAAAACAAAAAAAAAAAATGAACTTTGCTTCGGATAAGACATTTTTCGAAATGTAAAATTAAACAATTTGTGCTGCATGTTCATCTATCTTCAAAATAAACCGAAGCAAACTGGAGACGACCATGATGACATTATGTATGAAGATTAGAGAATCCTACTGAGAATTTTATAATTCTCACTCCTATTTCCATGTTGTCTCCAGATGATTTTAGAAGTTTCCAATGACGGCTGAAGTTGCTGTCAGACGAGGTCCGCATGTGTAACAAAGAATACCCAGGGTATGGTACTGTGACTTAAGCATAGTACTGTGCTTGGGAGGGTGTTACATTCCGCCTGCCTCAGCCAACATTTTTGCAGCCTACCCTGGACAATCGTTAGGTGCTTGGGACTTCCCGCCCAAGCCATTGCCCAACGTCTAAATGGAGCTGACATCTTCGAAGCTGCCTCCAGCCGAGCCTCTGCCACAGCCGGCAATTCATGTGATTGACCTGAGCTCCACGACCCCTCCCAAGGCCACAGCCATCTTACTGCCATATCTAGAGTATCATCTAGATACTTCAGAGGAGGATCCTTCCAAGGAGTAGTCCTCAGCAGCCAGCTGTGCCCCTGACTAGGCTGGGTTGAGTCACAATGTTTGTCGCTTTGAGGTGATTAGTAGGCACCTCCGCATCATCCGTACACCTCATGTTCCCCGAGGTCGAGGAATGACGGGAACTAGACACTTAAGGACTTGACTCCACCTGATCAAGATGCGCGGCCGGAGCACAAATGCCAAAAGATGTCTGTTGGGCTTGTCGTTATTGTTGCTCCATATCTCATGCATTTTATTTTGCGACAAACTCTGTCATTGTAGCTTGTATTTGATATTTTGGGGCCATGGCATGACCATGAGTTTTCTTTTATGTACTTCTGAATGTTATGAACCTATATATGACTAGCTATGTAATGCGATATAATTGCGATTTCTATTTAATTATCTTTCTTGAAACACCCTAATAAATCTATACTATGCTTAAGTCGTATTACGGCATTTTATTAGTTGTTACTTATGTTTATGGAAAAACTAAATTTCAATTTGAAATTAAGTTATGCAAAAAAATACAGTAAGATTTCTTTTTTTGAAATACGTCGTTGCTTTGCAGCATTTTGAAAAGTAAAGCCTTGAGCGAGAAAATAGATATAAACGAGTGTGATGTATGAAAGTCCGAATCATAAGTGGAATAAAAGCAATACAAGATACATAATACATAAAAATTGTCACATTCCTATACCACATAAATATGATTCATAATATCCATCATTACATAAAGATGCTCATAATTAAGTCATCATTACATATAGAATGCAATTTAACACAGCACACTTTAAAGCAAAAGAGATACATGAGGAAGTAGGAATCTCAAAAATCTATGCGTCTTGACTCCACACCAAATTCTAAGATCAGTCTCCATCAATGCACCTCCGATCTACTGATGTCGCGGTCCAAAGATGCAGCTCCTCCTCGCTCCTCGCCCTCGGGGGACATGAGGCGTGCGTATTATGAAGGGGTGCCTACAAATCACGTCAATTCAATGAACGCGGTGACTCAGGCCAACCTGATTTGGGTCATAGCTGGCTGCTGAGGACCACTCCTCGGAAGGATCCTCCTCCGAAGTATCCGAATGATACTCAGGGTATGGCAGCGAAGCGGCTACGGCCCTAGGGGTGGCCTTGGAGCTCAACTTAATCTCAGGAATCACCTATTGAGGCAGGGGCTTGGCTGTGGGCAGCTTTGGAGACATCGATTCCATCTCTATATTCAGTAATGGCTTGGGCGGAAAATCCCAAGGACCCAACGGCTGTCCAAGATAGGTGGCAGGAATATCAGTTGGGGCAAGCGGAGCATCAAGGCCCACATCCTCATGTATACGACCAGGTAAAAGTAGGTGTGCACCACCGTGGTCGTTGTTGCCATGATGGCCTGAGCATCATCGTTGAAAGTCCACTCGTGATGGGGCGGATCCATGCTCCACTCCACAGGGTACGCCATCGAGATCTAGTGACGATACGGAAGAATAATTAGGGTGAGAAATAAGATTTCTCAGTAGGACTCGAACCCGACATGGAAGTGTCATCATCATCATCATCATCCCAGCCACTTCAATTTTATAAATGAAAACAGTGAGCATGCATAAGGTCCAATTCTTAGATTTTCGAAAACATAGCTATCCGAAGCGGATTCGATTTTAACATACCCTCTAATCATTTATATCATAACAAGCATAGGAACAAATATAATTACATAAAACATTCATGGCTGTGCTATAAACTTCCCTTAACTTTTTCTTTTCAAGGGTTTGGACTGATATCTTAAGTCCTTTTCTTTTCACCCACTAAACATAAGTGGTAATGATCTTATACCGTGGCTGTCGCCACTATAAATTTTCGATACTTATATTAGCTGGGTCATGCCATGCCTCATGTAAGCCTTATCCCCTATACTCACACTAGTTGGGTCGATGCCATGCTTCATGAGAGTCGTGAGTGAGGGGAGCTTCTTATTACGAGTCACCTTCCTTTTTGAAGGATCACACCTTTAATTTAATCTCTTCTTATTAAAGCTTATGATGCAAAATTATTCTGAGTCCACAATTTTTACGAATTTCGGTAGCATAACAGCTGAACTGAGGCTTCCCAAAATTTTGCCAAATAGAGAATTCTAATATCACATATCATTAAGCATCATATCATCAACATATCATATTCATATCATCATCATTCATCATCATATCGTCATCATATCATTGTCATATCATCCTCATCCTTATCATCATCATATCATATCCTTATCATCATTATCATATCATCATCATCATGATCATCATCATATTATTGTCATCATATTGACACATAGAGGCATACATATCACACAAAGTCTTATGAGCTTAGCTTAGTAAATTTGGTGCAAGCTTTTAATTGAGATTGTCTCTTGTGTAAATTTTTTTATTAGGCATAGGGCCAATTTCATCTATTATCCTTTTTGAAGCTTTTTAAGTTGAATTATGTAGGTTTTCCAATATCTTAATTTGGAGGTCTTAATGTCTTTAAGCTTATTTCTCAATAATCTTTAAACATAACCATAACTAGTTTTACTTTCATAATGGGGTAGTAACTTCAAAAATTTGCCATAATTTCAAGTTTTACTCTTTTGATTTGAATTTTGATATGAATATACTTCTCTGAGTCTATTTTTAAAAAAAGGCAAACCCCACATAAAAATTCATTTTGTAGCTTGAGATATACATGTTTTAATCTAACTATTCAACTTTTAAGTTTATTTTTGGTACAGTGACTTTTAAACTTTACTGGGAGTTCCTCACAAGGAAACTGACAAAACTGTTTTATGGGGATGTTTCTCTATATCTTAGATTTCTAAAAAACTTGGTCCTACTCAAAAATGTTCTATATAACTTGAGTGATTAAGATTTTATTACATACTACCCGAACAGAAACATATCTGGGGACAGCACACTTTGAAAATTCATATCTCTCTCGTTTTAAGGCCAAAGTTTAGGTATTTTATATGTATAAAAATCTCTAAGAGTCTATTTTCATTTAAAATTAGTTTCATTGCATTTGGAGTTATATTGAAAGAGGTATTAGTTGCGCCATATAGATTACCAGAATTTCCAGGTTCAACAATTTTGGTTTCAATGAGTTTTCTTGTAAAAATATTAAGTCTTTTCATCAAGTGACCAATTTTCTCTTCTAAACCACTTTTAATCTTTGAGATCTTGGTGAAAATAAATATTTTGAGTTCTTAAAAGTTTGGTTTAAAATAAGAATAAATGCACAACAAGTCATGTTCCAAGAAAAGAGCAAAAAATTCCAAGCAACTTCTTATTATGAAAGCATGGCCATGAGGCCTTTAGAGCAAATTCTAAAACCACCTAGCTATGGGGAGCTTAGGAGTTCTAGAGCTTGAAAAACATAGAAGAAAGAGGGGTTAGAGTCGTAACGTCCTCCTCTGTATAGTACTATACTTAAGTCACAGTACCATACCCTGGAGTTGTTATTGTTACCTGAGTGGAACTTATCTGACAGCAACTTCAGCTATCTTTGAAACTTCTTGGACTATCTGGAGATAACATGGAAACAAGAGTGAGAATTTTAAATTTTTAGTAGGATTCACTAAGAAATTTCATACCGTGTCATCGTTATTATCTCCAGCTGCTTCGATTTATTATGAAAAAGGTGGACTTGTTATATAAACTGTTTAATTTTATAGTTTGAAAACATATTATTTGAAGCAGAGTCCATTTTATTCATACACTTGTCATTTGGGTGAGCCAATACAAAATCAATTCATGAATTATACTATGAATAATAACTGAAACATATTAAAATATAATAACACCAATATATTGAAAATATAAAATCTGTACATGCCTTTACTTGTACTTGAATTTATGCAAATACACATAATTTTCTTTTTTTTCCTTTATCTTCCTTTACTTGTTATACATATTCCAGAGTACAATCACTATGTCATACTCCGTAGGGGTGTGATCACCATGTCGCACTCCTTAGGAATATGTTCATCCTGCCACATCCCAGAGTATGATCGCCATGTCATACTTCATCGGGTTGTGATCGCCATGTCACATTTCTTATGGTATGGGATCATTATGCCACATTCCAGAGTATGATTGCCCTGTCATACCCCATCAGAGTGTGATCTTCATGTCACGTTCTTTCGGAATATGGACTAATCATCATATCTTTCATCATAGAATCTTTATTATAGCTTTAATCATAATCACGAATGCATATGTATCAAAGTGTATTTCATAACCTAGGTATAGGCTTTACCGAATTTCGGCAGTATGACGGATCAAGTCTGCTTCCCCATGAATAGTGCCAGATTACCAGAAAGATCAATCAAGCAATAAAACCAATCTAGAGCATCAAGTTTTATAACAATAATATCAATCATATAATATGTCAATATAAATACATATCTTAGGTTTTTTGCTCATTCTTCTTAATTCTACCTGATTTTGTAAAATTCACCTTTACTCTTATTCAAATCATTTAAACCTAAATTTTGGATATGTTATAGCTCTATGTGTCTAGTTTCCAACCCTTTTAGTCCCATCTCATTTTGATTTGTATAGCTCAAGTTATTTGTATTTTACCTCACACTACCCTACACTTAGCCGGAATTGCACCCTTATGAGTGAAAATTCACTAAAAATAGGAATCTAGGTGAAATCATATGAAATTTATACCAAATTAAAGCTAATAGAACAAGCTTTTAAATGAAATAAGTCGCATATCATTTTCATAAGTATATCTTCAGGTATAAACCCAGTAAATTGACCCTACTGGACTACCTTATTCTAGCCTGATTTGAACTTAAGGCAACTTCGTTGATGTGCTGGGAACAAATGGCAATGAATCTGACTTTGAAATTTTTATGAAATGTTTCCTTACATGTTACCTATAACATCCCCATATAACATTATAGGAAATAATAAAAATGTCGTTGGGCACACTTTTATTATTTACAACTTTGCCCCTGAACTTTTAAAAAATAACCTTTAAGTCCTTATATATTATTTACAGCCTTGCCCCTGAATATTTTAAAAAATGACATTTAGGTCCCTATATCCACATGATTAGTAAAATAAGGTTTTAAATGAAGCAGAATCACGTAGCGAAAACGTAGAAACCTAAACCTCGGCCGATTGAGCCACGGAGGTATCCATATGTGAAATGACATGGGATGCCCTAGACTTATCCATAATTACGAAAATGCTATTAGCCATTAACAACAAAAACTAGAAAGGCCCTCAACTTGCAAAACATTTAATTTACATTGTTAATCGATTTATTCGATTTTATTGAATCCTTAAGATTAATTAGAAATTAATTAAAGGTTAATTAAGAGTTAATTAGATGTTAGATTAGAGAGATTAGAATTAGAAATAATTAGAATAGAAACATATAAAACTTCACAAATTTCTTCAAAACCGTTTTACTGATTTGAAGGAAATCGATAAGATTACGGTATTTTAAACTATCGGAACCGAACCAGTAGAATTTCAACTTATTAACCCTACTTTAAGTGGCTGAGAACTCAGCCACTTAACCCCTAAAAGTGGTGCAAACAAGGCCACATGTCAAAGAAGCCACCTATATATACTCCTTCAATCCGATTTTTCTACCCCTTCTTCACCCATCAGACTGCACCTCTTCTCCTCTCCTTTCAGCCCTCTTCTTCTCTTTTTCACTCACACAACTCTAGCCAACCATCAAGCCTAATCAAGTCTTGCTTATCCAAGCCTCAAAAATCAAGCAAAATCGCTTATAACAAAGGTAGAGGTTTAATTCTTGCATCAATTTTGTTGTCTTGACTGGCTGAGGTTGAATTATTTTCACAATCTTTGATGTGTTAAATGGATGATTATGATGATATATAGCTGGTTTTTGGCTGTTTGTTTGGTTAAAACCGAATTGGAAGCAAGAAAGAATGAAAATAGGAAGAGCTGATGGGTTGGAGAACCAAAAACCCTCGGCAGTCCGTACGGCAGAGTGTACGGCTCACCCTATAGCCGATTAAATTTGATGAAACCATTTTTATATGAAACTAGACATCTAGGTCTTTCCATACATATATCATATAAGGCTTTTGGATTAGTATTGAGAGAGATATGAATTTTTGAATTTCGACTAGGGTTTTGACTCTGGTTCTAGGCAGACTGGGTTATTCAGGATAGAACTCGCCCTATACTATTTGAAAATGATTGAAACTAACTTTGTTAGAAAACCTACACATAGGAGAATGTCCCATAAAAATTTTAGAATTAGATAAGGTCCTGTTTGCTCCTAGTGATCCAAGAAATTTGCCCTACATCCAAACTGGGCCAGAACAGGGCTATTCAAGAGGGCCAGATTTCGGGGCCTATTACTCGAGCCCTACCAGGTCAAATGGAATGGAACATTTTGAAAATGAAAGATTGTTCTGTTAGCTTTAATATAAGACTAATTTTGTATGATTTGGATCAGTTTTCTATTTTTAGTGAATTTTTACTTTTAAGTGCGTGATTCTGGCCAACCACAGGGCAGGCCGAGATAAAACTTAAACAACTTGAGTTATCCAAATCAAAATTAGATAGGACCAAAGAGGTTAGAAAATAGACACATAACACTTTAATATATCCAAAATTGAGGTCCAAATAAATTAAATTGAATTTAAGGCTTAATTTCTAAAAACCAGGCAGAATCAAAGAGAAGTGGCAAAAAACTAATTCAAGACCAAGGTTATGAAACTTTATTTGATTGTTGGAGCATCTGTACCATGCATTGATTTTTTTTTTCTATATGAATGACTATCTGGTGGACTGGCACTATTCACAGGAAAGTGGACACGTTTCGTTATGCTGCCAAAATTTCGGCAGAAATATGTGCATTATATGAATGCGATAAACATTTATGTGTTATGTTCATAAGAGTCATATATGTAAGAATGATTTAAGTATGACATGAAGTATATTAACAAAATTATGATAGTTCCTGTTATGAATATTCATGATATGAATATGAAATTCTATACGCAAGGATATATGAAAGTAAATGATGAAGCATATGCAAGCATCCCACTCACATGAGGCATGGCGTCGACCCAGCTAGTGTGAGTATAGGGGATAGGGCTTACATGAGGCATGACATGACCTAGCTAGTGTAGGTACCGAAAAGGATATGATGAAGGTCCCATATTCCTAAGGATGGTGACATGGCGATCATACTCTGGAATGTGGCATGATGATTCCACACCCTAAGGAATGTGACATGGCGATCATACTCCGGGACATGGCAAGATGGACCTATCCCTAAGGAGTGTGACATGGCAATCACGCCCCGATGGAGTATGGCATGGCGATCATACTCTGGGATATGTGTAACAAGTAAAGAAAGATTAAGGAAAATATGTGTATTCTGCATAAAATCCGAATATAAGTAAAGGTGTGTATAGATTTTATGTTTTCAGTATATCGGTGTTATTATAAGTTAACATGTTCCAGTTATTATTCATAGCATAATTCATGAATTAATCTTGTATTGACTTGCCTAAATTACAAGTGTATGAATAAAATGAACTTTGCTTTGGAAAGTATGTTTTTGAACTGTGAAATTAAACAACTTGTATAACATGTTCACCTTTTTCATAATAAACCAAAGCAGCTGGA
Source organism: Pterocarpus santalinus (assembly GCA_031439595.1). Lineage (NCBI taxonomy): Eukaryota > Viridiplantae > Streptophyta > Magnoliopsida > Fabales > Fabaceae > Pterocarpus > Pterocarpus santalinus. The sequence continues at coordinate 35,352,517 of CM062525.1, forward strand.
GATGACAACGATGACATTATGTATGATAGTGACAAAACCTTACTAAGAATTCATAATTCTCACTCCTTTATTTATTTTCGTGTTATCTCCAGATAGCTCAGAAGTTCCAAAGAAAGCCTTCGAGGTGGAGTTGACTAGTAAGATTGAAGGTGGCAGAAGGTTGCTACCAGACAATGTCCGATTAAGAGACAGTAACAACTCCTAAAGAAGGTATTATGACTTAAGCATAGTACCATACTTGGGAGGGTGTTACATTACCTTTCAAATAGCATTAGTTTCACTCCATTTAGAGTTGTATAGGGTGGGTTACACCCTTCTTAACTCATACTACCTACATGAGAATCCAGATTTCTAGGTCAAATTTCAAAAATTCATAACTAATTCTATACTAATCCAATTGTAACATTCGCCAAAATTTTCTTATCGTTTTTCACCTAATTGTTCGGTTTATCGAATAATTGAGATTAATTAAAATTTGGTTAAATAATTATTTAGGATCAATTGATTAGCAATTAATTGAGTTTAGGTATAAGTTAATTAAGTTAGAAGTATAGAAGATTTCATAAAATTTTCTTGAAACCGATTTATCGATTTAAAAGAAATCAGTAAGATTATGGTATTTTAAACTGTCGGAACCGAACCAATAGAATTTCAACTCATCAACCCTACTTTAAGTGGCTGAAAACTCAGCCACTTAGCACCTGAAAGTGGCGCCACTTTGGCCACAAAAAGGGAGGAAAGTTGGCTGAAATTCAGCCTTGCGTTCTAGGCCAATCAAATTGCAAGATTCTACCTACCTCCTCCATGCTTTTATAACACAATTTCCTCTCTTCCTTCAGCCCAAATTCTGCGCCTCTTCTCCCCTTGTTTCATTTCTCTCCTTCTCTTCTCCATTCACCCAACTCCATTAAACCTCCAAGCTCAACAAGGTTTTGATAGCCCAAACTCCAAAATCAAGCCAAATCACATATAACAAGAGGTAGAGATTTAATTCTTGTATTGATTCTTTGATCTTGGATGGCTAGTAGTGGCTTATTTTCTCAATTTTTGATGAATTGATTGAATGATTATGATGATATATGGCTGGTTTATTGGCTGTTTGTGAGGTTAAAACCGAATTGGAAGAGCTGAGGAGCTGGAAAACCTAAAACCCTCGGCAGTTCATATGGCGGAGTGTACGGCTCCGCCTACCGTTTAAATTTGATGAAACCATTTTTGTATGAAACTATACATCTAGGGATTTCCATACATATATCATATAAGGCCATTGGATTAGTATTGAGAGAGATATGAATTTTTGAATTTTGACCTAGGTTTTTGACTTTGATTCTGGGTAGACTGGGTTGTTCAGGGTAGAACTCGCCTTATACTACTTGGAATTTAATGAAACCAACTTTGTTAGAAAGCTTACACATATGAGAATGTGCCATAAAAATTTTAGAATTAGATAAGGTCCCGTTTGCTCCCAGTGATCCAAGAAAGTTGACCTATGCCCAAACTGGGCCAAAATAGGGCAATTCAGAAAGGTCATATTTTGGGGCTTATAACTCAACCCCTACTAAGTCAAATGGAAAGGACCTTTTTTCAGATGAAATCTTGTCCTATTATTTTTAATATGAGACTAATTTCGTATGATTTGAATTAGTTTTCGATTTTTAATGGATTTTTACTTTTAAGTGTCTAATTCTAACCAACTACAGGGCAGGCCGGGACAAAACCTAAATAACTTGAGCTACACTTATCAAAATTAGATGGGACCAAAGAGGTTAGAAAATAGACACATAACAATTTAACATATCCAAAACTGAGGTTCAGATGAGTTAAATAGAAATTATGGCTTGATTTACAAAAATCGGGTTGAATGGTTGTGCTGAGGCAGTAACTCTGTCGTAATGAGACTAATGCTTCTATGGGTTCAATGTTGAATCATGAATGCAATATTGTGACCTCTATGAGAAATTGGTGTTCTGATGTACTGGCACTATTCATGTGGAAGTGGACACATTCCATTATGCTGCCGAAATTTCAGTAAGATCTATGCATGAGTTATGAAATACATGTTGATACATGTGCATTTTCAAGAAAGTTATGTTATGATGAACATAAGAAACATGTGATGATGAAGTTCTATGATACTTGGGCTAGCCTTGGATTAAAGTTAAGGGGAATAGATCGGTGGGGAGGTCGGGGAAAGTAAACCTGGCATTCCTGTATAGGAACGAGCTCGATCCTGAAAAGCAGACTATTACCCAGGAGTCTAAATGGCCAAGAACTCTTAGGGGACCAAGTAATGGAAAAGTTAATGAAGAAAGGTCCAAGAATGAGTTTGCATGATTACATGAATGCATGATTACATGGAATAGTTATTTCAAGATGTTTACAGTTATTTGCTATATTTACTTACTGCTGTATGTACATTTATTCTGCTCAATATTCTGAGTGTTACTATTCATTAGTTTGTTTTGTTTCTTATGCCGTCTAAAGTAAAACTGAACCTTGCCTTGGACCAGACATTTTCTTAAACTCATTAAAATGGAAAGTCCATTTTCTTAAACTCATTGGAGGTACGCCTGCGAGTCGCCATTAGTTCCTAAACACACCATACAAAGATATCGAGTTGATCAGGCCCAATATTAAGCATAAGCATGGCAGCAACTAAAGGCAATCTCACATGACGGTCATGCATTCTAAATCCTACATCCCATCATACAGATAGGATCCATAGCACGACTTAACATAGCGCGCGTAGAATTATGCTTGGAAGCATAGTCAATCCAACCCTAGGCTTTAACAGGATGAACTGCTCTGATACCATAATGTAACACCCTAATAAACCCATACTACGCTTAAGTCGTATTACGGCATTTTATTAGTTGTTACTTATGCTCGTGGAAAATTAAACTTCACTTGAAATTAAATTACGCGGAAAATACGGTAAGATTTTTCTTTTTGTGAAATACGTCATTGCTTTGGAAAGTAAAGCCTCGAGCGAGAAGGTAGATAGAGAAAAAGCGTGTCGCATAAAATAAATACCCAAATATCATAAGACAAGAGAAAGGTAAATAAATAGAAATCCACAGATACATTGCATTAATTAACTGATCATTACATCCATATGAGTTCATAATATATATATATATAAACATTACATCGAAGAAAGCTCATGGTCGTGCCATGACCTAAGTACTAGGTACTACTACAGACTTCAATGACAAAGCTCCTCTCAAAAAGAATATGGGAAGATGTAGAGTGACGGTCGCTATAAGTCCCAAAATAGCTTCGTCTGGTATTCCACGTTGTACATCTGCTCATAGTGCGGTGGCTCCAAGCTCCACTCCATTGGGTGTGCTGACAAAAATCTGGTGACGATGCGGAAAAGTAACTAGAGTGAGAAATAAGAATTTCTCAGTAGGACTCGAACCCGACATGGAGGTGTCATCGTCATCGTCCCAGCCACTTCGGTTTTATAATGAAAACAGTGAGCATGCATAGGGTTCAGTTCTTAGGTTGTCGAAAACATGAATATCCGAAGTGGATTCAATTTTAACATACTCTCTAATTATTTATATCATAACATACATGGACATAAGTATAAGCACATAAAGCATGCATGACTGTACTAGAAGCTTCTCTTAACTTTTTCTCTTGAAAGGTTTGGACCGAAGTCCCTTTTCTTTTCTTTTCTTAACTTGACCTATCTTAAGTCCTTTTCTTTTCTTAACTTGACTCATCTTGAGTCCTTCTCTTTTCATCCACTAAACATAAGTGGTAATGAGCTCATACCGTGGCCGTCGCCACCATAAAATTTCGGTACTTACACTAGCTGGGTCATGCCATGCCTCATGTAAGCCCTATCCCCTATACTCATACTAGCTGGGTCATGCCATGCCTCATGTGAGTCGTGGGTGAGGGGAACTTACTTTGGGTCACCTTCCCTTTTGAAGGATCACACCCTTAGTTTACTTTCTCTTCTTATTAAAGCTTATGATGCAAAATATTTCTAAGTCCACAATTTCTACAAAATTTCGGCAGCATAACGGCTAGACCGAAGCTTCCCAAAATTTTGCCAAACAGAAAACCAGTATCACGTCATCATAGCATATCATCATTATCATTATCATGCCATCATCATCATCATAGCATACTATATCATATCATATCGTCATTATCATTATCATGTCATCATCATCTTCATAGCATACTATCATCATATCATTGTCATCATATTAATACATGAAGGCATACACATCACACAAAGTCTTATGAGCTTAGCTTAGTAAATTTGGTGCAAGCTTTTACTTGAGGTCGTCTCTTGTGTGTCCTCTTTTATTAGTTGTAGGGCCAATTTTATCTAATATACTTTTTGATACTTTTTAAGTTGAGTTATGAAGGTTTTCTAATACTTAGTATAAGGGTATTAATGTCTTAAACTCATTCTTCATTAACCTTTAACTTTTACCCTAACCAGTTTTACTTTTACAGTGGGGCAGTAACTTCAAAAATTCACCATAATTTGGCATTTTATCATTTTAATGCGAAATTTTATATGCTTATAGGGTTCTGAGTCTAGTTTTCAACAAAATAAGTCCCACTCAAAAATTCGTTTTCTAACTCCCGTTATGCATATTTTATTCTGACTGTTCAGTTTCTAAGTTCACTCCCGGTACAGTGGATTGTTACCTCTCATTATAATTGCTCAGAAGGAATCTGAGAAAACTGTTTTATGGGTTTATTCCTCTATGTCTTAGCTTTCATTTAAACTTGGTCTCACTCAAAAATCATTTTTTTAGCTCGAGTTATACACATTTTAGTGTAGTCTGCCCAGACAGAAACCAATCCGAGAACAGTCCACTTTGAAAAATCATATCTCACTCATTTTAACTCCGAATCTTATATATTTTATATGTATGGAAAGCTCTCTGAGTCTATTTTCATATAAAATTAGTTCCACTAATTTCTGAGTTTTCTGGAAAAAGTTATACCATTCGTTTTACAGACTGCTAGAAAATCCAGATTCCACGTTTTGATTTTTCTCATGTTTTCTCCAAAACACTCAACCTCACTTTCAAGAAACCATTATCAAGTTATAAAACACTCATATACCATGAAAGATTAGTGAAAAACTAACATGTTGGAGTTCAAAAATATTGAGTTCAGCCATGCATCACACCAAACCGAAAACATGTTTTCAACAAACAACCATACAAGCAACAACATCTCATTTTATGACAAGAATGGCTATGATGCCCATAATCAATTTTTAAAACCACCTAGCTACGGAGAGCATAGGAGTTCTAAAGCTTGAAAAACAAGAGAGAAAAAGGGTTTAGAGCCACTACCAAGAAGCTTTCTTTGAAGGAATTGGTGATGGAAGAAGGTGATGGTGGTGGTGTTCCTCCTCTTGGATCTTGAAAGAGGCTTGATATGTGATTGTCTTTGATTCTCCAAGAGCAAGAAATGGTGGCTCTTGAAGAGTTTGTGAGTGGGATGAGGAGAGGAAAGGATGAGAGAAGTGGAAGGATTCTAGAGAGAAGTTGGAGAGTTTAGAGAGAAGGAGGAGAACTTTGGAATTGAGGAGAGAAAAGAGGATGAGTGAAATGAAAATGAAGAGAGAAAGAGAGAGGGAGGGAGGCGTACAAGGGGGGGAAGGGGGCTGATGGCTCTTGCTTCTCCAACAAGCAAGGGGAGTGGGTGAGTTTAGCTTCTTTTGCAAGCAAAAAGGCTAAGAACTTTGGGGTAAAAGAGGGGGTTGTACTTTCCTTGAGTCTTGGAGGCATTCTAATGTCCAATTTATGTTTTTCTCTAGGGGTTAAAGTGGAGTACCCCTCTTAGGATTTGGTTGCTTGTCTAAGACTCATCCAAGTGTCAAGATCTAATGGTGGATGACAAGGATCCTAGTCTTGGCTTTTGATCTAATGGTGTAGGATTAAAGAGATTGAATGAAGGGTGAGATGTTGCTTCCCCTTGGTATGTCTTTTTAGGGCATATGCATGGAAGAACTTTTATCTATAAATGTTATTAGAATTATTTAAATGTAACTTAACTTAATTGGCTTAATTACCCATGAGTTAACTCTTGTCAATTACACTTTTTATGATGTCTTGCATTACGGTTAAGCATACGCTTAATTTGGGGTTTAATTTTTCAAGAGTTGGCTTAAGTGTCTTAATCATTATAAACTTAATTAGTAAAGTTAGATTGTCTTACTTTTGTTTTGGCACCTTCGAGTAATTAAGGATTAGATGATTAAGGTTTTATCAAAACGCTTAGGACATTATGATTGAATTGTTGGTTAGACTTAATTTACTAAGCTCTTGCTCTCGGAATTAATCGATTAGTTCTCAATTAATCGCTAATCCCTCTAATTAGCCTGGAACACCGAGCTAATTAGCTTAGGTAGAAATGGGGATGTTACAGGGGACAACAGCTTGACAGTGCAGTCTCTTGCCATATGCCCAGGCTTTCCGCATCGGAAACAAGCATTCTGGCTAGCTAAACAAGGGCGTCCTCCATGGTGTTTACCACACTTAAGGCAAGCTTGACCATTCGTCGGCTTGGGTGGATTCCCAGTAGGCTTCTTGGGTTGCTTTCCTTTGAAACCTCCACCCTGAAATGGTTTCCTCAGAGGTTGGGGCTTGAACTTCTGCCCTTGCGGTGCCAACTTCTTCTTGTAAGCCTCATACCTTGCCACTGACAGCTTGCGGTTGCAATCCTCTACCAAACAGCACTTGTTGACGAGTGCAGCATAGTCACAGATCTCCATTGGTCCTACAGATGCCAGTATCTCCTCACGCAATCCCCCCTCAAACTTCACACACTTCCAATACTCATCTGGGTTCCCTTGGTAAATTGTCGAGAACTTGCACAACTCTTCGAACTTGGCCGTATACTCAGCAATATTCATGGTCCCTTGACGCAGACTCATGAACTCCAACTCCTTCGCATTCCTCACGGATGCAGGAAAATACTTCTCATAGAAGTGCAATTTGAAAATCTCCTAGGTGATGTGGGTTTGGGCTCCCTCCAAAAGCTTCTTCACGCCTACCTACCAGAACTCAGCATCAGCTTCCAACATATAGGTGGCAAAGGCTACCTTCTGCTCCTCGGTGCAGGCCAACACTGTGAAAATCTTCTCAATGGCCTTGATCCATTCATCAGCTCGATCGGGGTTGTACGTCCCTCTAAAGCTCGGCGGATTTGCCTTCCTGAACTCAGCAAACTTGAGGTACTCAAGATCCACCTCAGCTCCTCCATTGTGCCCTTCGGGATTCTCCTCATCCCTTTGCTCCATTCGCTCCATCATTCGATGGGCAGCAGCAGCTTGCTCCGTCATAGCAGCAGCCATTTCACGAAGTGTCTCCATGACTTCCTTGGTACCTTCTGGCTCGTTGCGGGGCCTACCACATCTTCCTGAAGCCATTAGTTCCTGGTACATAAGACAGAAGATATTGAGTTGAGTCTTACAAAAGAAACCTAACTGAATACATCATGAAGGAAAATACGTAGGAAATCTCTACTGTCCAAGCACCCCATACAAAAGAATGATAACCCTATAGTTATAACCAAAAAGGGCTATTCTCGTGCTCAACTCTGTATGCAATCACCACATTACTCATCAGGCAAGAGAAAACTGTTCCCGAAACCACCAAGAGGAACATCACCATATCCTCCTCCTTGAGCATGGCCATACCCACAAGGCACAGCACGGGTGTGAATGAACTCGCTGTAACAACCTCTATCATATAAGCCATGCTCGAGTTATGGAGTTATATTAAAAGGTTGTCACTGTGCTAAGAAATCTTTAAAATATGGAAAATATAATACATGGCCCTTTAACTACTCACTTTATTACTGGTTACTAATCTTTGATACATAGAGAATAAAATAATTACACTTTTAAAGAAATTGTAACTGACATAGCACACAGTGTTTACATCCGACTAGTCGTTAGCTAGCTTCAATAGTTTCTTGACCTGGTTTACATTCGATCCTTGCTCAATGAAAGGCTTAGTACTCCACCTCGCACTTGATTTCCAACTTGGGTGCTGGAATGTTTACGGAAAAGAAAAACATACAAGCAGGCAGTGAGAACCTAAGAATCTCAGTACGTAAACTCAAATCAATCTTACAGCGTCATCATAAACATTCCAACCGCTTCAGTTTATTATGAAAATATGAGCATATATAAACAAATAGTGGTTCAATTTTAAGTTGAAAACACCTTACTCGAAGCAGGATATATTTTAACAGCCACTTGCCAATTCATATGACAGACATAGAAATACGAATAGTATAATATGCTTCAACAAGAATCATAAAAGCATTATGACTTAATAGGATAATTGAAGATGCACCTAAAGATGCTTGTACTTGTCTGTATGCAAGTGCACTTGACTTAATTCATATATTTCTTTAACTTATAACTTGGTCTTACTCTTTTCTACACTTGGTCCCCCGAAGGTGAATGGCCTCTCTTACCCCTGCGTAATAGCCTGCTTTTCAGGTTCGAGCTCGTACCTATACATGAGTGATCGGTTTACTTTCCCCGACCTTCCCACCGGTCTATTCCTCTTAAATCTGGTCGAGGGCTGGCCCAAGTCTTAGACAGTACTGCTCTGGCCCACGCTAGTTGGGTCTATGCCATGCCTCACATGGTAGCTTGGTACATCCCGCTTGCAAGTTCTTATTATCTTTTGGTTTCCATATCTGAGCATACATGCAGATACTTTGTGCATTCATGGATATATCTCATACTTTATTTATCATATCACATTCTAATTATGCTTGCATGCATGATGTACGTGAGCATCACATGTAAATGTAAATATATTCAAAGCATAATCATCCATAGCATAAGTTCTCATAAATTCCTGCCGAAAATTCAGCAGCATAACGGACCGAGTCCGCTTCCCATGAATAGTGCCAGATAACTAGTACAATCTTTCAAAATTGCAATTCAATATGGATTAGCAATTATATAGATATTCATAGCATCATTCATCAAGTTCAATTCAAGCATCTATGGGGTTTTCAGTTTACTCCCTCCTATTCTGCTCGATTTTGTTATAATCCACTCTTTGCCCAATTCAACTCATCTAAATCTAAATTTTGGATATGTCATAGCCTTATGTGTCTAGGTTTGAATCCTTTTGGTCCCATCTCATTTTGATTTGTATAACTCAAGATATGAGTATATTTCCGCAGGCTGTCCTGTTCTTAGCCAGAATGGTGCTCTTATAAGTGAAAATTCACTAAAAATAGAAATCTACGTGAAATTATTCAAAATTTATATCAAATGAAAGCTAATAGAACAATATTTTAAATGATTTAAGTTTCATGTCATTTGCATGAGTGTATTTTGAGTTATGAGTTCCGAAACTACTACACTGTCTCAGCCCGGTTTAAACTTAAGTCAACTTCATTGGTGTGCTGGGAACAGATGGCAACGAATCTGGTTCTAAAATTTTTATGAGATGTTCCTTTACATGTTAGCTTTTAAACAACCTTGGGTTCACTCAATTTGGATTGTGTAGGGTGAGTTATACCTTTCTCAACTCATACTGCCCGGATAAGAATCCAGAATTTTAGGTTAAATTTCAAAAATTCATAACTAATTATATACTAATCCAATGGCCTTATATTTTATATGTATGGAAAGCCCTAAATGCTTAGTTTCATATAAAAATAGATTCATCAACTTCAAACAGCTGTAGGTGGAGCCGTACACTTCGCCGTACAGACCATCGAGGGGAAAACCCTAACAGCTTCTTGAGTTCTTCTTGAATTCATGTTTTCCTTAAATCAGTCCACTCAATCTTCAATTCAAACTCACATATACAACTTAAATCAGCCTTAATTCATCATCATCACTCAAGATAACATCAGGATCATACAAGAAAGAGGGAAGAAAGTGGAGTTCCAATCAGCCCAATTCAAAGAAAACAAGAAAAGAAGTTGGAATTCCTACCTTGGTGGTGTGAAATCTTGGTGGAACTTGATCTTGGAGTGAAGTTGATGGTTGGAGCTTGAGTTTGGGGATGAGAGGAAGTGGAAGAAGATGAAGGAAAGTGGGAAAGTGAGGCTGGTTGTGGGGAGGCCGAAATTTAAAGGGAGAAGGAAGACAAAAATGAAAACTTTTGAAGCAAGTTTTCATTTGATTGGTGGATGTAACTCCATCATAGAATTTGGTTTAGCTTCCCTCCCTCAATGGCTGATCAAGGCGCCACATGAGGGAGTGGTTTGGCTAAATCCTAGCCATTAATCCTAGGGTTTTCATAGTATAATTTCTATTGGTTCGGTTCTGACAATTCAAAGTACCGAAATCTTACCGATTTCCTTTAAATCGGTAAATTGGTTTTGGAAAAATCCTATGAAGTTTCCTATGCTTTCAATCTAATTCTCTCATATCTAATTTCTCTAAATGACACTTAATTGGCTCTAAGTAAAAATTTAATTGAATGCTAATTAATCTTAAGTAGTTGATAAAATCGAACAACTAGGCGAAAACGATAAAAATCTGATGAAGGTAAAGCCAAGTTTTTCCACTATCTTCGGCAATACTTAGTGCCACTCATATGTGGTAGGGGTGGCTAAATTTCAGCCACTTAAGTGAGGGATTCTAGTAGAAAATTCTACTGGTTCGGTTCTGGTGGTTTAAAATACCAAACCTTCGCCGATTCTCTTTAAATCTGCAAAACTTTATTAAATGATTCTGAGAAAATTTCTATATCTCTGTTCTAATTGTTCCTAAGCCTAATTCCTCTAATTAACATCTAATTAACTTCTAATTAACCCTACTTAGTCAATAAGATCAAATAAATTGCTGGTTAACGCGAAATAATCGTTCTTGCAAATTTGGAGCTTTTCTATTTTCTATTTTCCATGGCTAATGGTATATCCGTAATTTTGAGCAAGTCCAGGGGCACCCCACGTAATTTAACACCAGACTGTCTCCATGGCCCAATCAGCAGAGACTTAAACTTCTCTAGTTTTGCCACGTGATTCTGCTCCGCTTATAACCCCATTCTGCTAATTCTACAGATGTAGGGACATAAAAGTCATTTTATGAAAAGTTATAGGGTTATTGTGGAAATAATTCTTTAGGGTCAAAATATAATTTCTAAAAACCCAGGATATTTTTGTAATTAACAAAAGTTTATAGGGGCACTTTTGTCATTTCTTAATTTTTAACATATGGCAGCACCGTATTTTCAACGGCAGTGTTACACTACCCTATAATTCCAAGTGTGAGGATCGTTATGGCATAGCGCTGCCTGAGAAATTCTCATACTGCCTAAAGGAAATAATTCAAAGTTTTCATTACGTTTTGTTTACTAAAGTGGGGATGTTACACTCACGACCATGAACAAGGGGTGGTGTGTGACGAGGAGCTGCTGAAGAAGAAGACGAATCAGATGTTAGGCAAATCATGGACAGGTAAGAGGGTTTGGATGGGTCAGTCTCCACATGATAGCTCTCGGATAGGATGGCTCCGAAGGATCGGAATCCATTGAAACGGTTGGAGTCAGACGGGTATCTGAGTTGGACTCATCGTCAGTGGGGTACCTCGGTGGCTGAAAGTAGGGGCAGATGTCATCCATGCTAACCTCATCGTACGACTGATATGGACGGAAGAACGGGCTTATAGTTGGAACCTGAAATGGATGGTCGTGGAAGATGTAGACCCTCATTGCTGCGCTCGCAGATATCACCGAGGCATTTAGCACCGGGTTAAAGCGCCAATGCCAAATCGGGAACTCAATGAATATCACCACCGTGCCTAACGTCAGCATCCTCTGAAGATGACACGAAAACATAGGAGTGAGAAATACTAGATTTCTCAGTAGGATCGCGACTAGACAAACAATGTGTTATCGTCATTGTCCTAGCCACTTCGGGCTTAATTATAAAAATAGTGGACAGGTATAAGTTCAATTTTAAGAATTTCTGAAAACATAAATCCCAAAGTGGATTGCTTTTAAGTTTATCATCATATTCATAATGTCATAGATAGGCATACATGCTAACACATGGGATAAACATTCATAATGCATATGAGAAATATAGAAGTATGCATGACTATGCAACTCATCAACTTGACTATGGTTCTACTTTGACTTTACTTTCGTTTTTAGCACGTGCTTAACATTCTTTACTTTCCCTTTGAAATAGACTGCTTTTGGATATGAACTCATTTCGTGACCGTCATCATATAGTACTAATCAAATCAGACTAAGCCGATATTGGTTACCTCCAGGGTCCTCCATGTCACCCTGCCTCCCCCATAGTGGTTCCTTGAGTCTTTGTGGATCACCATCTCTCGCTTCCCTTATCGAAGTGATTGAAGGGTCGTATTCCATCCTTTCTTTTCTTATCATTATATTTTACATGTAAAATACTTCTTTGACAAGACATGTGAAATGATATGATTAAGTCCATAATTTTGACGGAAATCTGACAATATGATGGCTAGATCGAAGCTTCCCCAAAATGCTAATCATAAAACTTTCAATCAACAGTCCATTATATCCATATCATATCATCACACTAGTCATTCAATCATGAGATAGAGCTCAATATCGAAAAGCAATCATTCACTATGCCGAATGGCATCATACTTTCATATCCCAAAGGGGTCCATAGTTATGTTATTCTTTGTGGAATGTCTTATGAGCCATCATATGATTTCCCGTGGTTACCTATGAGAGAATCACATAGTTAAAATGTATGTATATGTAGTCTTTTAGTTACTGAGTTCTCATATGAAATTACTTTTTATGTGGGTACATGTCTTATGGAACACTTATTCAAATTAATTAAGTTAGATGATTATTATTTCTTTTCCTTGAGATAACGCACTTAGTGATTCCTAAGTTCATGGTATGCTTAGAGGCCCTAATCATACTTCTGTTCCCAAGGAGTTTGAGATCCCTCTAATCCTTGGGTCATGACAACGCATAACCACACTCATAAACCCAATAACACCATGTTCATTAATCACCAAGGGTGATTTTTAACTTATGCAAGGTGCAAAGTTTCATGCTTTTATCACTAACCTAACAAGATCTTACCTTAAATGTTATAAAAGTCATCATTCTTTATAAAGTAATTATAAATTTTTATTCTTTAAGAAAGTAAGTGCCTCTAAAATTATACTCTTGTCTTAAAGATTAAATCTTTATAAAATAATGATATAAGACACTAGCTTTTGAACTAAAAAGACTTATTCTTTATGAAAGTTGACGCTTTTAGTTATTCTAAGACCATCATGGTCTCAACTTTATGATTTAAAGTTGGCTTAAAGTCTAAAAGATTCCCACTTTATAAACTAGTGATATAAAACATTAGCTTTAAAGTTAGAAAGTCTTGATCTTTATAAAAGTTAACAGTTTTATAACTCAAAAGTGACATTCTTGCTTAAAACTTAGAACTTTACTCATATTCATCTCAAGGTTCAACCTTTACAAGACTAAAGTGCAAGCTTATAACTTTATGACTTAAAGTTACCTTCTTGATTAAAGTTTAAAACTTTATGAAAGGATTTGTATCCAAGAGTCAATCTTTAAGGCATAAAGTGACAAGGCATCATTTCTATAACTCAAAAAGGCTTCATAAAGTGACAAGGTATCATTTCTATAACTCATGAAGAAGAAGAAGAGGAATGTAGAGAGAAAAAGGAGGATTTGAGTTTAAGAAAGAGAATAGGAAGACACAAAATGAAAATAAGAGTGTGTGTGTGTATTGTTGTTGTAGCCGCAAGGTATTAAGGAGTGGGGGGAGATATTTTTGCTTCATTCTATGTTAATTAAGGTTTAGGGAGACAAATTGGATGATGGGGGAACAAAGCATGTACAATCTTTTACAAAAAGCAAACTTGTCTTATGCTTTTGTGCTTTAGTGATATTACCTTTGCTTTATTGTCTAGTTGACTAAATAGGAATTTAATCATGTGATTAAGTGCTCTTGCAACCTAATTAATATGATTAAGCAAGGATTAGTGATTAGCACACAAGAACATGATTAATAAAAACTAATCTTACGATTAAGCTTAATTATCCTTAATTAAACTCGATTAAGCTAATCAAGGATGATTAGTACTTAATTATGCTATTAAGAGTCTAACTTGCCCAATTAAAGATTCTCTAATCTCGATTAAGTATGGTCTTAACTTTTCTTCTCATAATTAACTTATAAACACCTCGTTAATCCCTTAATTAATCCTTAATATATCCCATAATTTCTCATTAAGTGCCTAATTATTCAAGATTATTGAGGTAATTTAGCACAACACAAAATTGAGGATCCTTGAAATTTAGCTTCTTTTGGATCTTGTCACATAACATTTGACTTTTGAATTTGATCCTTCAATCATATAGAAGAAGCTTTGAAGGTGATGTACTTCACGAGAAAGTATCTTTCTAATGGTCATGATAACTCCCTTTGGTGAGCTATATTTTTAGTTAGTTTTTGTTTAATTTAAGTTGTGATTTTTCAATTAAACGTTTGTTTTGTTTTATTACAGTATATAGTTTAGGTTAATTGGTATTATTAGTTTTTGTTATTTTCTTGTGTGTTTGAATACTTATTTTGGGTTTATTTGATTTATTGTAGGTGCAAGCGGGCTTGGAAGAAGTTGGAAAAGGCCAAGGAATGAATATAGACTTAGCACCTTGTGCTATAGCACAAGTTAGTGTCATATAGCACACTGCTGTAGAAGAGTGAAGATCAAGATTTTGTGTCGCGCTATAACACGCTGCTATTTCACCAATATCTTTTGTGTTGTGCTATAGCGCAACCCAGCATGCTATAGTGCACTCCTGTTTTTTGCAAATGAGCCAATTTTAGGTGCTGTGCTATAGTGTGACCTTTTGTGCTATAGCACAACCTTGTCTACAGCAAACATGTGGCTCGAGCTGAGGTTTAAAAAGAGGGGATCTATGGACTATAAATAACAACAACTTAGATCAGAAATAGAACCCGAGACACTTTACACACTTCTCAAGGCAGAAGACTTCTTCCGGAGATATTGAAGGTGGAGATTCAAGGATTCCAAAGCTTAACTTCAACATGGAGAGATCCAGATTCTTTCGAATTTCTTGTTGCTAGCCAGAAATCTTTATGGCTTTTTGTTTTTCTATCTCCTTATCTTTATATTCTTCTGTTATTTTCTTTTCTTTTGTCATAAACTAAGTTAATGGGCCCTTTTGTATGACAAATTTACTTATGGGTTAATGTTAATCTTGTTTCTATTTCAATTGCTTAGTGTTTTTGTTTGTGCTTAATGCTTTTAAATGATTAGCCACCTTTCAATTGATTTGTTGGTTTGTACTAACTAGAGATAGGATTTGTAAACAAAGCTTCTTAACATAAACACCGTGAGCTGAGCGAAAACTAGAGATAGACAAACGTCATTCATGCGGTCAACAAAAGAATTGTAACAACCTCTATCATATAAGCCATGCTTGAGTCATGGAGTTATATTAAAAGGTTGTCACTGTGCTAAGAAATCTGTAAAATATGGAAATTATAATATATGGCCCTTTAACTACATACTTTATTACTAACTAATAGTTCATGAACTTCGTCATCTCTGATACATAGAGAATAAAATAATTACAATTTAAAAGAAATTGTGACTAACATAACACACAGCATTTGCTTTCGACTAGTCGTTAGCTAGCTTCAATAGTCTCTTGTTCTAGTTTGCGCCGGAGTCTTGCTCAGTGAATGTCCAAGTACTCCGCCTCACACTTGATTTCCAACTTAGGTACTAGGATGTTTATAGAAAAAAAAAAGCATACAAGCAAGCAGTGAGAACCTAAGGTTCTCTATAGGTAAACTCAAACCATCACTCTTCTAGTGTCATCATAAACATTCCAGCCGCTTCAATTTCTTATGAAATATGAGCACATATATGCAAACAGTGGTTCAATTTTAAGTTGAAAATATCTTTCTTAAAGTGGGTTATATTTTAACAACCACTTGCCGTATTATATGACAGACACAGAAACACGAATAGTGTAATATGCTTCAACAAGAATCATAATAACATTATGACATAATGAGATAATTGAAAATGCACATATAGATACTTATACTTGACTGTATGAAAGTGCACTTGACTTAATTTGTCTCTTTCTTTAACTTGCAACTTGATCTTGGTCTTCTATACTTGGTCCACCAGAAGTGAATGGTCTCTCTCACCCTTGGATAATAGCCTGCTTTTTAGGTTCGAGCTCGTACCTATACATGAGTGAGGGGTTTACTTTCCCCGAGCCCCACACCGGTCTATTCCCATTAATTCTGGTCTAGGGCTAGCCCAAGTCTTAGACAGTACTGGTCTAGCCCACGCTAGCTGAGTCTATGCTATGCCTTACGTGGTAGCTTAGTACGTCCCTCTTGCAAGTTCTTATTATCTTTTCCTTTCCATATCTTAGCATGCATGCGGATGCTTTGCGCATTCATGGATATGTCTCGCACCTTACATCTCATATCATATTCTAATTGTACTTGCATGCATGACATACACGAATATGACATGTAAATGTAAGTATGTCCAAAGTATAATCACCAATAGCATAAGTTCTCATAAACTTCTGCTAAAAATTTGGCAGCATAATGGATTGAGTGCGCTTCCCCATGAATAGTGCTAGACTACCAATAAAATCATTCAAACATGCAAATCAATATGGAACAGCAATTATATATATTCACAATACCATTCATCAAATTCAATACAAACATCAATAGAGTTTTTTGCTTACTTTATCCTATTATGCCCGAATTTTGTATAATCCACCTTTAGGCCAATTCAACTCATTTAAACCTGAATTTTGGATATGTCATAGTTCTATGTGTCTAGTTTCCAACCCTTTTAGTCCCATCTCATTTTGATTTATATAACTCAAGTTATTAGTATTTTACCTTAGACTATCCTGTACTTAGCCAGAAATGCACCCTTATAAGTGAAAATTCACTAAAAATAGGAATCTAAGTGAAATCATATAAAATTTATATCAATTTAAAGCTAACAGAACAAGCTTTCAAATAAAATAAGTTGCATATGATTTTCATGAGTATGTTTTGAGATATACTCCCTGTAACTTGGCCATACTGAACTACCCTATTCCAGTTCGGTTTGAACTTAAGTCAACTTCTTTGATGTGTTGGGAACAAATGTCAATGAATCTGACTGAAATTTTTATGGGATGTTTGCTTACATGTTACCTTTCAAACAGCTTAGTTGCACTCAATTTAGAGTTTTGTAGGGTGAGTTACACCCTTCTCAACTCATACTACCTAGATGAGAATCCAGATTTCTAGGTCAAACTTCAAAAACTCATATCTAATTCTATACTAATTCGATGGCTTTATATTTTATATGTATGGTAAGCCTTGAATATCTAGTTTCATATAAAAATATATTCATCAAATTTAAATAGCTGTAGGCAGATCCGTACACTCAGTCGGTATGGATGCCATAGGGTTTTCTCACAAAATAGATTTCTGCTTAACTCCTTTTTGAGTTTTTGATAAATTCCTCAACTTAAACTAAATTTCCTCATCTCAAATCACTAGCTAAACATCAAAACACCATCATGCAAGCATGGCATAAGAGGAACATAGCAGCCACATAGTCACATGATACATCAAATAACTAAGTATTTGAGCTAGCTACCTCAAAATCCTTAAAACCATGGAAGTAAGGAAGCCAAGAACCAACTCCTAGCCTCTCTCCTTCACCATGGCAGCAACTCACATGAATGTGGGGAGGCTCTATTTGATGTTTAATCATGAAATTGTTAGAGGAGTTTTGTAAAGAAGGGGGTGGGATCAATTTTCGTAAAAGGAGCAAGAGGATTTGAGGTCAAGAAGGCTTCCAATCTTGAGCTTGAAGCTCTTGGTCATGGAGATAAGAAAGAAAGGAAGAAGAAGAAGAAGAAGAAATGGAAGGAGGCTACAGCTGGTGGAGGGCGAAAATGAGGAAGAGTTAGGAGGAAATCTTTTAATTTTATAACTCAAAGGATGGAGATAGAAAGCTTGTGATTAGTGGAGGCTTTGGTGGTGGTGGTTAAGCCAAATTTCCCCCTTTCCTTGGGTAGCATATGGCACCCTTAAATGGGGTAGGAGTAGCTAAATTTCAGCCACTCAAATTAAGGTTTTCAGTATAAAATTCTACTGATTCGGTTCTTACAGTACAATTTACCAAATCTTTACTGATTTCCTTCAAACTGGCAAAACGTTACTAAAAATCCAATAAGATTTCTTGAATATCTATTCTATTGGTCTTGAGCCTAATTTCTCTAATTAAAATCTAATTAACTCTTAATTTTCCTTTAATTAATTTCTAATTAACATTTTCTAATCAATAAAATCGAATAAATCGATTAATAGCGTAGATTAAATGTTTCGCAAATTTAGAGCCTTTCTGTTTTCTATTTTCCATAGCTAATGGCATATCCGTAATTTTGAGCAAGTCTAGGGGCACCCCACATCATTTCACACCAGACTGCCTCCATGACCCAATCGACAGAGATTTAAACTTCTACAGTTTTACCACGTGATTTTGCTCTGTTTAAAATCCCATTTTGCTAATTCTACAGATGTGGGACATAAAGGTTATTTCATGAAAAGTTCTAGGGTTATTGTGGGAATAAGTATTTGGGGTCAAAATATAATTTCTAAAAATTTTGGGCATCACTGCAATTAACAAAAGTTTACAGGGGCACTTTTGTCATTTCTTAATTTTTAACATATGGCAGTGCCGTATTTTCAATGGCAATGTTACACTACCCTATAATTCTGAGTGTGAAGATCGTTATAGCAGAATGCTGCCTGAGAAATTCTCACACTGCCTAAGGAAAATAATTCAAAGTTTCTGTTACGTTCTGTTCACGATAGTAGGGATGTTACAGGAACCTATAGATCTTCAACCTTTACCTAGATTAGTTTGTGCTAAGAGATTTGGCAATCAATTTAGGATAAAGAGTATTGCTTGATCTCGAGAGAGGCTAGGAATAAATTTAGGGGAACCGATCATGAGTCAAGTAGGATAGGAACTGATTAATGGAAATTCATAGTAAATGTGCCTACAATAAGTGAAATTAATTAGCCTTAGCATTCATTCCATTGCATTTAGTCAACCTTTTTGCATCCGTCCTAATTACTATTTTTCTTATTTATTTTGTTAAATTTTTATTTTAAATTTTCTACATCAATAATTTCATTCATTTCAAATAGTTATTCCTGTAAACTTTCTTGTATTTGATCTATCCTCATGAGAACGATACTTTACTTATCACATTATTACTTGTACGATCTGATATACTTGTTGGAGTCATATCAAGTTTTTGGCGCCATTGCCGGGAATAGTATCAATATCATTCTTTGTTGACGGGATTCTAGATTGGATATTTTTATTTTTGTTATTTATTTTTATTTAGCTTTTGTTTTATTTTATTTTAGTCCTTCCTTCACCTATTCTTGTGTTCCGTTTTGTAGTTTATGTGAATGAGCCAATTCACAGAAGACTTACACTTTGATCTAGACATCGAGAGTTCCTTTCGTCAACTCTAAAGAGAACGAAGAGCAGTTGAAAGAGTCTTTGAAGGTACTATGGCTAAGGAAAATGAGCAAAATGACAAAGCCATAAAGGATTACTTAGCACCTACTCTTCTTGAAAGGTGTTCATCCAGTATCATGAAACCACCCGTGCAAGCAAACAACTTTGAGTTGAAGACATCACTCATTTAGTTCGTACAAAAAAATTGTTAATTTGCTGGACTACCTAGTGAGGATCCCAATGATCACCTCAGTAATTTCCTGGAGATTTGTGACACCATAAAAATCAATGGTGCCATAGATGATGCTATTCGGCTGAGGTTGTTCCATTTTTCATTGAGGGACAAAGCCAGAAGTTGGTTGAAGTCTCTACTACAGAAGACACTCACTACATAGGATATGGTGGCCAGGAAATTCGTGGAAAAGTACTTTCCTCATGCAAAGTCTGTCAAGATAAGGAATGACATCACTTCCTTCACCCAAGTGGATGAAGAGTCCTTCTATGAGTCATGGGAAAGGTATAAGGAGTTATTGGCCAAGTGTCATCATCATGGTATCCCACTCTAAATCCAGGCATTTTACAATGGTGTTCTCATGTCCACCCAAATCATGGTTGATGCAACAGCTGGTGGCTTTCTAAACAATAAGACACCAGAGCAGTCTTGGGAGCTATTTGAAGTAATGGATAGCAACAATTATCAGAGATCTAGTGAGAGGGCTCAAAAGAAGGGAGTTTTGAAAGTTAACACTACCACTACTTTCTTAGCTCAGATGCAGGCCCTTTCTGTCCAAAATGTAGCCATTCAGAAGTAATTGGACATGCTCAGCACCACTTCACTAGTACCAATCTTGCGATAGGACTATTTCCATGGCTATCATCCAAATGGAAAGTGTGTGACAGAGCCTACTTCTAATGAGCAACTAAATTACATGAACACTCAGAGGCAAAGTTTCCATACTACTGGCTACAGATATTATACTCACCCCGATTAATACCGAGCGAATCAGGTTGTTCCTAGACATTCATACAACCTACCTGTTCAAGAGAAGAAGTCTAACTTACATTCATACAACCTACCTGCTCAAGACACAAAGTCTAACTTAGACCAACAATTTATGCAAACTCATTCTAATTTTAGGGATAGAACTGAAGCACAGTTCAAGCACCAAGAGGCTTCGATTAGAAACCTTGAGACTCAGTTGGGGCAGATATCCCAGCAACTAGTTAAGAGACCACATGCTACTTTGCCTAGCAATATAATGAAAAATCCAAGAGAACAAGTCAAGGCAATTATCCTGTGAAGTGGCAAAGAACTGGAAGAACTTGAGATGCTAGAAGTAGAAGAAGAACCACCTGCTGAGACTGAAGTGCAAACTACCAAAGGGAAAAAATATGAGATCCTTATGAAGTATGGCAAGGGTGTTAGAGAAGAAGAAAAGACTCTAGAGTGTGTGGTACTACCTACATATAACCTTCCCATCCCCTATCCATAGAGGGTGAAGCAATTAAAGGAGTAGCAAGACAAACAATTTACAAACTTTTTGGAAGTATTCAAGAAGTTGCAAATCAATATACCCTTCATAGAAGCATTGACTCAGATGCCTAGCTATGCTAAGTTTATGAAGGAGATCCTCTCCCAAAAAAGAAAAATTAGAGATAATGAGATTGTCCTACTTATTGAAGAGTGCAGTGCCATTTTATAGAATAAGCTGCCTCCTAAGCTTAAAGATCTAGGGAATTTTACTATTCCATATGTTATTGATGACGTTTATTTTAATAAAGCTCTTTGTGACCTTGGTGCTAGTATTAACTTAATGCCTTTGTCTATTTTCAGGAAGCTTGGAGTTGGGGAAGTCAAGCCTACCATGATGTCTCTTCAGTTAGTTGATAGATCAATCAAGCATCCAAGAAGTATCATTGAAGATGTGCTAGTAAAGGTGGATAAGCTCATATTTCCAGTGGATTTTGTGGTTCTTAACACGGAAAAAGATAGGAAAGTCCACTTCATTCTTGGGACACTTTTCTTTGCCACTGGAAGAGCTCCGATAGATGTCTAAGAGGGAATGTTAGAGTTGCGAGTACATGATGAGAAGGTTACCTTCAATGTTTTCAATGCAACTAAGTTCTCCCTTGAAGCTGATTCATGCCTTAGAGTTGATGTCATTGAAGAGGTGGTGACTTCTTCCTTTGGATCTATTTCCACCACCATTCCCTTAGAGGCATACTTGCTAAACTCTAAGATGGCAGAAGAATTAGGGGATAGTAACTTGCAACTATGCCATGAGCTTTTGGAAGCTCAACCTGTAGTTTCCTAACCTTTTTCTAACACTTTAACACGGGATAAGGAACTACAGCCAATTAGTAAGGAGCCACCCAAAGTAGAGCTTAAGTAGCTACTTATCCATCTAAGATATGTATTCCTTGGTGAAGGTTACACATACCCTGTCATTATTAGTCCTTCAATGAATATTGTAGAAGAAGAGAAGTTGCATAGAGTACTCAGAGATCATAAAGCAGCTATTGGGTGGTAGATTTTAGACTTGAGGGGCATCAGTTCCACCTTTTGCATGCATAAAATCTTCATGGAAGATGACTTCAAGCCATTGGTCCAACCATAGAGGAGGTTGAACCTAACCATGAAAGAGGTTGTGAAGAACAAAGTAGTGAAGCTCCTAGATGAAGGGATCGTATATCCTATTTCAAACAATGTTTGGGTGAGCCCTATTCAGGTGGTACCCAAGAAAGGAAGAATTACAGTGGTGAAAAATAAGAATAATGAGCTCATTCCAACTCGTACAGTCACCGAGTGGAGGATGTGTATTGACTACTGGAAGCTCAATGATGCTACCCATAAGGACCACTTCTCATTACCCATCATAAACCAGATGCTAGAGAGGATAGCAGGTCATGCTTACTATTACTTCTTGGATGGGTACTCTGGTTACAACCAAATACACGTTGCCTCAGAGTACTAGGAGAAGACCATATTCACCTGCCTATATAGGACATTTGCTTATAGGAGAATGCCATTTGGGTTGTGCAATGCCCTAGCTACCTTCCAGAGATGCATGATAGCCATTTTCCATGATATGGTGGAGAGGTTTATAGAGGTTTTTATGGATAATTTTTCAATTTTTGGTTCTTCTTTTAATAATGGTTTGTATTATTTATTTTTGGTTTTGAAATGATGTCAAGAAATTAACCTTATTTTGAATTAGGAGAAATGTCATTTCATGGTGCACGAAGGCATAATTCTTAGACATCGGATCTCAGCTAAAGGAATTAAAGTGGATAGAGCCAAAATTGAAGTAATTGAGAAGCTAACTCCACCAACCAATATAATGGGAGATGAAGTTTCTTAGGCCATGTTGGATTCTATAGGAGATTTATTAGGGATTTCTCTAAAATTGCTAAGCCTTTGAGTAATCTGTTAGTTAGAGATGTTCCTTTTAATTTTGATAATGAATGCTGCATGCCTTTGAACGTTTGAAAAGCAAATTAGTTTCAACTCCCATTCTTGTTGCACCTAATTGGGATTTGCCATTTGAGCTCATATGTGATGCTAGTGATTATGCCATATGTGCTATTTTACGATAAAGAAAAGATAAGTTGTTGCATATTATTTATTATGCTAGTAGAACTTTGAATGATGCACAACTTAATTATGCTACCACTAAAAATGAACTATCGGCTATTGTATTTGCTTTTGACAAATTCCGTTCTTATTTGATAGGTGCTAAGGTGATTGTCAACACGAACCATACAACCCTCATGTTCTTATTGGACAAGAAGAATGCCAAGCCTAGGCTTCTTATATGGATTCCACTACTTCAAGAATTTGATTTAAAGATTAGAGATAAAAATGGAGTAGAGAATTTGGCAGCTGACCATCTTTCTAGACTGACCCTCCCTTTCTGCATGAGGAAGAAAATATTAGAAAGACATTTCTTAATGAGTAGCTATGAGTAGCACAAGCAGCATCATGGTTATTTGGTGAAGAGAATTCTGCCTGAGGGGCTCTCATGCTCCTAGAAGAAGAAATTCTTTTTTGACCTCAAATACTATTTCTGAGAGGAGCCATTTCTTTATAAACATTGCTCACATCAGATTATCAAAAGATGTGTCCTTCAAGAAGAAGTAGCTAGTATTCTTTACCATTGTCACACATCACGAGTTAGTGGTCACTTTGGAGTCACCCGAATAGCTGCTAAGGTCTTTTAGTGTAGGTTCTACTGGCCCATTATTTTTAGAGATGCTAATGACTATGTGAGAAAGTGCAATGAGTGCTAAAGGACTGGGAATGTCTTTAGAAAACATGAGATGCCATTGAATAACATTTTGGTGGTTGAGTTGTTTGATGTTTAGGGTATCAACTTTATGGGCCCTTTTCCCACTTCCTTTGGCAACAAAAATATATTGGTAGCGGTTGATTATATCTCCAAATAGGTGGAAGCCATGGCTTCTCCTACCAATGATGCTCAGGTTGTCACAAAGTTCCTAAAGAAGAATATTTTCTCAAGATTTGGCACCCACGAGCAATAAAAAGTGACGGAGGCACACACTTCTACAACCGCCAATTTGAAGCCCTCCTTGCAAAATATGGTGTGAATCACAAGGTTGCCACTCCCTACCACCCTAAGACAAGTGGCCAAGTAGAGGTGTCCAACAGAGAGTTGAGAACAATCCTTGAGCAGAAGGTTAATTCCTCAAGGAAGGATTGGTCAGTTAAGTTGGATGATGCTCTTTGGGCTTACAGGATAGCTTTCAAGGCTCCCAGTGGGATGTCTCCATATAGATTGATCTTTAGGAAGGCTTATCACTTGCCAGTTGAGTTGGAGCACAAGGCATATTGGGCAACAAACTGCTCAATTTTGATCTCAAAAAGGCAAGTGAGGAAAGATTATTACCGCTTATTGAGTTGGATGAGGTTAGACAGGAAGCCTATGAGAATGCTAAGCTCTACAAGGAGAAAACTAAGAAGTGGCATGATAGGAATATTCTAAGAAAAGACTTCCACATAGGTCAGAAAGCCTTGCTCTTCATCTCTAAATTGAAGCTATTCCTTGGGAAGCTAAGGACAAGGTGGTCAGGACCCTTTGAGATCACTAAAGTGTCCCCCTTTAGAGCTATGGAGGTCACATATCCTATAAAGGGCACTTTTAAAGTCAATGGCCAAAGGTTGAAGCCATATATTAATGGGAGCTATGACAAACTCAAGGCTTCAGCTCTTCTCTCTAATCCATGTTGATAGATAGAGTCATGTCCAACTTAGGGACATTAAACTAGAGTGCTTGCTGGGAGATAACCCAACTTTTCTAACCTTTCTTTGATTTCTTTTAATTTTCCTTATTTAGAATCACTTTAGTTCTTCTTTTAATTTAGGTAGAAATTTTGTTTGGAATGATTTTAATTTATTTATATTTTGTTTATTTTGTTTTGTAGGTTCATAGGAATAATTAGAAAGTGCATAAGTGGAAGAAGAAGTCACATTGAGCATGCAACAAGGAAAATGTAGAAGTTGTAGTAGCAACATCATGCTATAGTGCGCTGCATTGCACTGTAGCGTGCTGTCGAAAGGAATGCACCATTTTGAAAGTTTAGGCTGTGCTATAGTGCAAGCCCGTGTTTTGCATATTATGAAAAAAAAAATTAGGCCGCACTATAGCGCGCTCCTGTATACATGTGTATGTTAACAAAAATTTGGCTGCACTATAGCGCAAGATCATATCTTCGTGAATAAAATGCAAGCGCTGCAGTTGCGTTGCAGCATGAAATCATAACTTAGACTCACATTTTTCTCTTCTCTTCTTACTCCTTCACACACTCAAACACAAACATTCACTCTCCCACTCAATTTCTTCCGCCCAAATCCATTTCTCACCTCAAAACCACTCCCTACCACTGACATTTCTACTTACGTCATCATCATAGCCACGGTTTCTCTTCCCTCTAAACCTTAACTCGCAGATTTTGGGGGGTTTTTGGATAAGAAACCAAATCATCACCCTTCTCAAAGGGAGTTGCTTCCCTTGAGTTGTTGAGAGTCATCCATACTTGGTTTGCATCTTCTTACTCTCTCAATTTTGATTTTTGATGTTGCATGTGATACCTACATTGCCATAATTGGTTCCTAGCTTCAATTTGCCATGAATAACGTGTGCTTTTGGTTATGGTAGAGTTGATGTTGTCTCATTGATTAAATGCACTTACTTGAGTCAGTTATGATCATTGTTGCTACATTATGTTCTTAGCTTGAGTCATTCAATGCTTGGTTTTGAATTGAGAATATACAATGAGTTAGTTAGGTGTTTATGCATATTTGATTTAAGACAGTTGAGTTTTGAGTTAGGGCTGGAATCTTTACTTGACATTGTCCATATTTGGGTGTGCTTAGGATCCATGTGCTCATTGATTATTTTCATAATCCTTGCATATCTCTATTGTGTTAGATGGAATTTTAGTGCTTAGATTATGAATTTTTGGATTATTTCTGACTTTGCTAGTAAGTAAGATGAGGGTCGTTATCTTGGAGTTTCTTTTGTGCTGTATTGACTACCGACTGGGTTGCCCTTTGGATTTTTAGTTGTTTTAATTGTGTTTTCAGGACCATGACATCCAGAAAGAGAACCAAGACTACCGGAGCCTCATCTTCTTCCCAGCCTTCTCATGCTGTTGTAGACTTTGACATACATCGATTTATCTAGGCAAACTGTCAGCATCATTACACTTCCTCCGTCCATAAACGGGAGTTAGTGGTTGAGAAGGCCATTCAACTAAGTTCTGGCACATTCAGAGTACATGTGGCAGAGATAGAGAGGAGAGGAGTGGCACAGCCTATTGGATGAGCCACCATTGGGTTGTATCAACTTAGTTAGAAAATTTTATGCCAACTTGATGGTGGTTAGTAGAGCTAACTAACATGAAGGCCATGTTTGGGTGAGAGGCTAGTAGGTAGACATTTGTCCCTCCAGCATCAATGCCTTCCTACATACTCCTAATATCTAGCAAGATGACTTCTCTACATTGAAAAGGCAAAATATAGATTGGGACGAGATACTTCAGATCATAACCTTATTGAATGGTGAGTAGACTTAATATGAGACTCCGTCTACCAGGCCGTAGCATTTGCTGAACAAGTACCTTAACCTGGTAGCTAGAGTATGGGCCCAGATTATGTTTTCTCGCCTTGTGCCTAGTAGGCACTCCCATTCTATCACTAGGGGAGGTGCCTACTACTCTATTGCCTCATTGTTTAGAGGTAGGTGAAACTGGGTCAGTTGATCAAGGACCAGATGATGACTATATCGAGCAGTAACTATTCCTTGCCTTTCTCATCCCTGATCACTGCATTAGCCCTACAGGTGGGTGTTGTTGTAGATCCTGCAGAGCGCATGATGGACAGATGTCCAAAAATCTCTTATGAAAGTCTCTTTATGACATTGAACAGAGTAACTTGAAGGACCCAGACGACCTAACAGGCAGCGAGACAGGGAGATACATCATCACCATCACCACCACCACCACCACTACCACAAGTTAGAGGTACTGATGCATCCTAGCTACCATGGCTTTAGCTTCAAGCCTAGATTGATAAGCTGCGCCTAGACATAAGGAGGACATGGGCTACTCTCCAAAATAGAGCGAGCAGGCAGTATTCCTCTATTTATAGAGGCATCTAGGGGTTTGGAGGTGCTTATGAGGCAGCAACGATCATGAGAGCTCCTCCATGAAATACCACCTCTACCTCCAACGGATCCAGAGCTTGAGCATCTTACTAATGACAAGGCATATGCATAGGAGGAGCCAAAGGAAGAAGCGGAAGAAGCTAGGATTCAAGTTCTTGTTTGATTTTAGTGAGTTTGTGGTTGCTGAGGAATCTTTCTCTACTCATCTAATTGAGGATATATGATGTGATTATGATGATTTATGGCTAGTTTGGCAAGTATTTGGTTGAATTGGGATTGAACCTTGCATGAAAAACAAGGTAGCAAAAACAAGCTGAAAACCTAGAAAACTTCACAGCATCTGTACTTTTAGAATGTTCGGCTCTGCCTACGACCACCAAAACATTATGAAACTATTTTTATGTGAAACTAGACATCTACGGCTTTCCAACCATTAAATTATAAGACCATTGGATTAGTATTGAGGGAGATATGATTTTTAAAATTTGCCATTGGTTTCTATCTATAGATTTGACCAGAGTAGGTTGAGCAGGGCATAACTCACCCTATACTCCTTCAAATTGAGTGCAGCAAAATTTTTTTAGAAATTTAAGACATAGGGTAACATTCCATAAAAATTTCAGAACAAATTTAATCCCTGTTATTCCCAATAATTCATGTAATTTACCCCAAGTCCTAACCCGACTAGAATAAGGCAATTCAAGTTAGCCAACTTCATGAGCTCATAACTTGAGTTCTGCTTATTCAAAAGGGATGAAACTTGTCAGAAATGAAATTTTGTTCAGTTAGCTTTAAAACCATGTTTCGTATAGTTTAAACTAGTTTTCCATTTTTAATGAATTTTTACTTTTCAGGGCTTAAATTTGTCGAGTATAGGACAGGCCTAGGTAAAATCTTCAATAACTTGAGTTAAATACATCAAAACTTAATGGGACTAAAGACGTTAGAAACTAGACAAATAGCACTTTAACATATCCAAAATCCATGTCCAAAAGAGTTAAATAGAATTTATGGCTTAATTTACAAAAATCGGGCAGAATTGAAAGAAAGTGGCAGAAACCTAATTCAAGATCAAGGTTATGAATTTTGTTTGATTATTGAAAGATGGATACGTTGTATTGATTTTCTATATGAATGACTGCTTGGTTTATTGATATTATTTATGGGGAAGTGGATTGGATCTGTTATCCTACCGAATTTTCAGTAGAAATATATGAATCATGCATCATGGATATGATTCCTTTAGCATATGCATTCATGACTTCATGATTAAAGATATAATAATAATTCCATGTTACTTGGGCCATCCCCTGAATAAATTTAAGGGGAATAAGTCAGTGGAAGTGTTGGGGAAAATAAACTGGACAATCCTATATAGGAATGAGATCCTGAAAAGCAAGCTATTACCCAGAGGTGAGAGAGGCCATTCACCTTTAGGAGACCAAGTACGGGTGAAAGATAAGTACAGGGGCGCACTTGAGGATGGTGATACATAACACTTAAGTGCAGACCGATATATGCACCCTAGGGCTGGCAATACATAATGCCTAGGTGTGCTAAGGAAAGAAAGTTAAAAGAGGAAAAAAAAACACTTACACCAAGAAGGCATATGTATTCATTTATGTATGAGAATTAATTGTGCCTTATTTCATTATGAATCATGCACCTTATTCAATTTTCCTTCATGCTATTATGTTTAGATTCTCTCTATATTTAACAAGTGTATGAATAAAATGAACACTACTTCAGACAATATGTTTACGAACTATAAAACTATAGTTTATTTAACATGTTCACCTTTTTCATAATAAACCAAAGCAGCTAAAGATAATAGAGATGACACGGTATGTGGTAGTTTAGGGAATCTTACTGAGAATTTAAAATTCTCACTCTCATGTATATTTCTATGTTATCTCCAGATATTTCAGGAAAGCTCAAAGATAAGTATACTGGGCAGAGCTAGGAAGTTTGAAGACGGCTGAAGAGCGCTATCACACAAGGTCCATTGAAGTACTAATAACAACTCCTAAGTGTGATACTATGACTTAAGCATGGTACTTTACTTGGGAGGGCCTTACAATCTGGACTTTAGCAGCATTTGCCAAAACTTCAATAGATAAAAGGTCTCCAGAAGGCATTTTTTAGTGTGCTGACTGTGACTAGCTGAGGATTGTTGGGCTTAAAACAACAAGAGTAGCTATTTTGTCATATTTTGGTGTTGAGGTCAGCAGTAGTAGTGTTTGTGCAGTAATAGGAGTAGTAGGAACATCATGAGAGACTATGGCAGTGGTTGGATGTGGCATTGGAGTGCTCAAAATTTCAGCTTCAAATTCAGCAGCAGCAGCATTTTCTAATTCTGTTACTAGAATAAGTGTCCTTTCAAGCTTTGACCTTTCTGGTGCAGTCTCTACTATTTGAACCAATGATATTTCTTGATTCAAAACAATCAATGGTAAGCTAATAAGTTGACTAGGTAGCTATTCCATTATTCTTTCAGCTCCTTTAGAAGGCAACAAAACCTTTCTCATCTTAGAAGGTGGATCAACATCTTCAATGACCACGTACTACAAGGTCCACCTCCAGAGACGTAGATGAGCTTCTTGCACCTCTAGTTGAGGCTCCAACTCTAGCTACTTTTATCCTTTTGCCTTTGTAGCCATGCCTTAATTCTCATTTTGTTTTTTGCTATTCCTAGTAAGGCCCTTCTAACAGAGGAATGAAGGAGTTCTGCAGAAGGTTTTGCATGGGATCTTTTCACTGGCTACTTCCCTTTCCTTCTGATTTCAGGATCCTCATCTTTATCTAAAGCTTCAGCTTCAAGTTGCTGTTGTTGCTCTTGAAGTGGTTGTTCCTTGATCATAATTTCTCTTTCTCTTGGTTAGGAGGGCCTTAGTGCAGATTTTGTAAGAGCAGCAGCATTCATTAGTTATGCAGCGATGGCAAATGCTTCATTTTCTACACTAGAGAAGGAGGATTCTTCAGCAAGCTTTAGTAATCTTCTTTTACTGACTCTCTTCTCTTCAAAGACAGGGTAGAGACTTCTCTCATGCCTATTTTTCTTTCTGAGTTCTATAGAAGGTTTGGATTTAACCTTATGGAAAGGAGCTTGTCTTCTCTTTGGCTCCTTTTTTTCTTCTTTCTTCTTTTTTCTTCTTCTTCTTTCTTTTTTTCTTTTTCTCTTCTTCTTCCTTCTTCTTTTTCTTTTTCTCTCCCTCTGTATCATGGCCTTGAAGTTTTAAGCCCATGACAAAGAATGTTTTCTTGGTAGTGGTAGGGTGTTTCTCATCCTTCCTATGTCTATCAACAGGATGTTAGGCGTTTGCAAACACACATGTGAGGAGCATACCAGAGGGCATAGCAGCATGACTCCTTCATGCTTTATCAATGGCTGAGAGCATGTAGTCCAAAATCAACCTGACCAAATTTATCTTTCTTTTGGTTATAAGGCAGAATATGACCATTTGGTCCACTTTTGTGATAACATTAGTGTTTCCCATTTTGGGAAGCACAGTGTATTGGACTACAAAATATACAGCCCTAACAGTAATAAGAAGATTTGAAGTATGAATGTTTCTTACATGCATTTCTCTTCTGCTAGTAAGTACTTTAGAAACTTCCTCTTTGGTGGCTCCAAGCCATTCCCACCATTTGGCACCACCTCAACATAGAACATTTTTGTTGCGTCTGTTGGTGATATGAACTAGATCAAAAGGAAGCACTTGAATCTCAAAGCTTCCAATAATGCTTCTTAGTGAGCTATTGTCTTCATTAATATAGACGAGAATGCTATAAAGTGCACTAACTAGCCCTATGTAGACATCCTCAAAGATTATTAGAAACTCATTCCACTCTTGGAAGACTTCTACAATCTTAGGAAGGAAGTAGAAGTTTGCTAAGTTGAAACTCCTTCCAAAGGCAATAGGCTTGATGAAAAAGTTCCTATGAAAGTTTGTCTGAATTTCTTCATCATCAAATATGTAAGGAACATTGTAGTCTCCCTTTTTCGTCATGAAGGTTTGAAATGGTAGAAGGTTGAAAGTGAAGGAGGGAAAGTGTAACACCCTACTAATTTGATGTTGATATAAGTTTAATGTTGGAATATAAATTGATGTACTGGTTGGCTGTCACTATTCACGGGGAAGTGGACACATTCCGTTATGCTGCTGAAATTACGGCAGAACCCATGCACAAGTTACGAATTACATGTTAATGCATGTGCATTTTTAAGAAAGTTATGAAAAGGATTATGTCACTATAAAAGTTCCATGCTACTTGGG
This sequence comes from Pterocarpus santalinus, assembly GCA_031439595.1. Lineage (NCBI taxonomy): Eukaryota > Viridiplantae > Streptophyta > Magnoliopsida > Fabales > Fabaceae > Pterocarpus > Pterocarpus santalinus. The sequence continues at coordinate 35,384,040 of CM062525.1, forward strand.
CCAGCCTCGGAAAAGAAGTTAAGGGGAATAGATCGGTGGAAAGGTCGGGGAAAGTAAACCTGGTATTCCTGTATAGGAACGAGCTCGATCCTGAAAAGCAGACTATTACCCAGGAGTCTAAATGGCCAAGAACTCCCAGGGGACTAAGAGATAGAAACTGATGGAAAGTAAAGGAAAATGCTTATGAAGAAAGGTTTATGATGAAGTCTGCATGATCACATGACTGCATGATTACATGAAATAATTATGTCAAGGTGTTTACAATTGTCTGTTATACTTGCTCACTGCTGTTCATTTATTTATTCTGCTTATCATTCTATGTATCAGTATTAGTAATCTATTTTGTTTCTTATGTCAACTAAAGTAAAATTGAACCTTGCCTCGGACCAGACTTTTCCTTAAACTCATTAAAACGGAAATGCCTAGTTTGAACACATGCTTTTATAATTAAATAAAAACCGAGGCAATTGAGAATGAATGTGATGTCAGAAGAACGCCATACATGAACCCTACTGAGAATTTCTTGAAATTCTCACCCCGTATTGTATTTCCGCATCATTCTTAGACGCTGGCAAAGGGCTCAGCGGCCACTCCTATCACTGAGATCCCAGACCTACAGCTTCACTATGACTCCAAGTTGGACTCGTTGGACACAGTCTGCTCCTGTTATTTCTGCCTCTGCTTTGTAGCAATAGGAATCTTGTTGTTCCTTTATTTCATCTATCTAATATATATATATATATATATATATATATATATATATATATATATATATATATATATATATAAATTGAAGCCTTGGCTTCCAAACTACATATGTACGTATATAGTTGGTAATATATCACTTATTCGTATTTTTTTTGTTATGTTATATTAGACTTGATTACGTTTTATAACGCTATTCACGTCTATTATGTAACAGCGCGCCGCTTCAACGATTTAGTGATAATAATCATGAGGTTTAAGTAGAACGTTAACACGGTAACACAGACTACCTAATTTAATGCTATGACTTAAGCATAATATCAAATTAGTAGGGTGTTACATTTTTGGTATCAGAGCAGTTCGTCCTAGCTAAGGCCTGAGGATTGGACTGACTATGCTTCGCGCATATTCTGTATTTTTAGCTGATAATGTGCATCAGATCTAGTTCTGCATGTATATGAAGTGCCTGACCGTGTGAGTTGTTATTTACTGGCACATTAGACTTAGTGTTGAGTCTGATCAACTCAATAACTTTTGTTTTGTGTGCTCAGAACTTAATGGCTTCCAGAAGGCGAGGAAGACCACGTGCAGAGCCTGCTCCAGAGAACTCGACTGATTTTATGGCCACAATGCGAGAAATGGCCCATGCAATGAGGGAGCAAGCCGCGACAGCTCACCAGATGATGAAACAGCTAGGCAGGTGACCTGCAACAGGCTGTGAAGGGAACCCTCATGGCCCAGAGGCTAACCTGGACTATCTCAAATTTGCTGAATTCAGAATGGCGAATCCACCTAGCTTCCGAGGGGCGTATGACCCTGATAAAGCTGGCGAGTGGATCAAAGCCATGGAGAAGATTTTCTCTATTTTGGATTGCTCGGATCATCAAAAGGTGACTTTCGCCACCTATATGCTTGAGGCAGACACCGAGTTCTGGTGGAACGGCGTATGAAGATTGTTTGAAGAATCTCAGACCATAATCACTTGGACGGTGTTCAGAGATGTGTTCTACCAGAAGTACTTTCCTGCTTCAGTTCGAAACGCTAAGGAACTCGAGTTCATGCAGCTGCGTCAAGGAAATCAGACAGTATCCGAATATATTGCCCGATTTGAGGAGCTATGCAAATTCTCCACAATTTATTAGAGGAATCTAGACGAAGCTTGGAAGTGCATCAAGTTTGAAGGAGGGTTACGAGAGGACATTTTCACTGCAATCAGGCCAATGGAGATCAGGGATTTCCCCACGTTGGTGAACAAATGCCGGCTCACGGAAGATTGCAATTCGAAATTAGCTGTAGCCAAGGCATCTGGTGGGAATTTCAAGAGGGGGTTAGCCCCACAAGATCCAAGATTCAAGCCCAACGTACAACAATAGCAGAGATTTCCGCCGGCAAGCAACAAAGGCAAGCAGTCCCAAAGGCCTTTTCCAAATCCGACTTGCACAAAATGCGACAAGAATCATGGCAATCGGTCGTGTTTGGCAGGCCAGAATGTCTGCTATGGATGTGGCAAGCCAGGCCACAAAATTTATGAGTGTCTGACCAAGAATCCATCACAGCCGCCTCGACCCCAGCGACAAGGACGGTTCTTACTATGAATGCGTAAGGCGATAAGTCGGCGATTAATCCAAGGCACTTGTGATGTGGACGGTGAGACTCTAACTGTACTCCATGATTCGGGTGCCTCACATTCATTTATTTCTCATAACTGTGTAGCTGCTTTGCAATTGCTAATTTCTAAATTACCTTATGATCTATTGGTTTCTACTCCTACCAATGGGCCTGTCAGAACTAGTCAAATATGCATCAATGTTCCTCTCCGAATTGAGGGCAGGACCTTTGCCGCTAATTTGATTTGCCTCCCTCTATCTGGTCTTGACATAATTCTAGGCATGGATTGGCTTTTTGCCAATCGTGTTATACTCAATTGCTCTGATAAGATGGTGGTACTCCCCTCTGTCTCACTTTCTGAATCCCAAACCACAACACTCTTTTATTTGAATTCTTTCGGGCCAAAGAATCAAGGGTATATCCTCTTCTCAGCTAATGTGGCAGAAGCTAAGTAGGAACTAGAGGAGATTCTGGTTGTCAGGGAATATCCGGATGTTTTCCCAGAGGATATTCCTGAATTCCCTCCGGAGAAAGAGATTGAGTTTACCATCGAGTTGGTTCCAGGTGCGGGACCGATATCTATAGCTCCGTACTGAATGTCACCTATAGAGCTGACGGAACTAAAAAGACAGATCGAAGAGCTTTTAGAAAAAGGATTCATACGGCCAAGCGCGTCGCCATGGGGAGCTCCGGTCTTGTTGGTCAAGAAGAAAGATGGAAGCATGCACTTATGCGTGGATTATAGGCAGCTGAACAAAGTGACAATTAAGAATAAATATCCACTGCCAAGGATTGATGATCTCATGGACCAACTACAGGGTGCAACAGTATTCTCCAAGATCGACTTGCGTTCTGGATATCATCAAATTCGAGTTCGAGAACAAGATATCCCTAAGACAGCTTTTCAAACTCGTTACGGGCACTATGAGTATACCGTGATGTCGTTTGGGTTGACGAACGCACCAACAGTATTCATGGATTACATGAATCGAATATTTCGCCCATATTTGGACAAGTTTGTAGTGGTGTTCATCGACGACATACTCGTTTACTCGAAGACAGAACAAGAGCATGCGAAACACTTACAGTTGGTTCTGCAAATTTTACGAGAAAAGAAACTCTATGCTAAATTATCCAAATGTGAATTTTGGACGAAGGAAGTAAAATTTCTCGGCCACGTAGTGTCATCTGGAGGAATCTCTGTCGACCTCAGCAAAGTAGAAACAGTTTTGAACTGGGAAAGGCCGACCACAGTCTCTGAAGTCAGAAGTTTTCTGGGCTTAGCTGGATATTACAGGCGATTCGTTAAGGATTTTTCCCGAATAGCCTTGCCCTTGACCAAGCTAACCAGAAAGAATGTCCCGTTCGAGTGGACGCCGGAGTGCAAACAGAGTTTTCAGGAATTGAAGAGGAGATTGACCACGAAGCCAGTGTTAGCTTTACCAGACTCTCATGGACCATTTGAGGTCTATTGCGATGCTTCCCAACAAGGGTTACGGTGCGTGTTGATGCAACCGGAAAGGTGGTCGCGTATGCCTCCAGGCCATTGAAGCCACACGAAAGGAACTACCCGACTCACGACCTCGAATTAGCAGTAGTAGTATTTGCTCTGAAGATATGGAGACATCACCTGTATGGAGTGAAGTTCGAGGTCTTTTCTGATCATAAGAGTTTGAAGTACCTCTTTGATCAGAAGGAATTAAATATGAGGCAGCGGAGATGGATGGAACTCCATAAAGACTATGAATTTGAATTGAAGCACCACCCGAGTAAGGCAAACATCGTGGCAGATGCGTTGAGTAGGAAATCATTGACTGTCACTTGGATGATGATTAAAGAGACAGAGCTTATTGAAAGTTTTTGAAATCTTAATTTGGGAATTCTTACAACTCCCAAGACCCTTCAGTTGCACCAAATTAAGATAATCAGTAGCTTTAAGGACCAGATTCGGCAAGCACAGCAGCAGGATGCTAACTTTCAGCATACTATTAGTCTCGTGCAATCAGGGAAATTAACGGGATTTGCCCAAGATAAAGAGGGCATCTGGCGGTGCCACAATAGAGTATGTGTTCCTAAGAGGGACGATCTTCGAAGAAGCACATAAAGGCGAATTCGCCATACATCCTGGCATAACCAAGACGTATCAAGACCTCAAGAAAATGTTTTGGTGGCCAGGCATGAAGTCAGATGTAACGAGCTTCGTGGGTAAGTGTTTGGTCTGTCAGAAAGTGAAAGCGGAACATCATAAGCCTTCTGGAATGTTACAACCCTTGGAAATCCCTGAGTGGAAGTAGGAGAGTATCTCCATGGATTTTATCATGGGGTTACCAAGGACATCAGCGGGATATGATGCTAGATGGGTCATTGTGGACAGATTAACCAAGTTTGCTCATTTCCTGCCCGTTCGAGCAAATTATCCGCTGGAAAAACTAGCTCAACTGTACATTCAAGAGATTATAAGGTTGCATAGGACCCCTTCAACTATTATTTCTGATCGAGACCCGAGGTTTACCTCACGATTTTGGGGAGCTTTACAGAAGGTGTTCGGTGCAAAGTTGTGCCTAAGCATTGCATATCACCCACAAACAGATGGTCAAACTGAAAGGACGATTCAAACCTTGGAGGATATGCTACGAGCATATATACTGGAGCAACGCGGAAATTGGGATCGATACTTACCGTTGGCTGGATTCACATACAACAATAGCTATCACGCTAGCATCGGCATGGCTCCTTATGAAGCATTGTACGGACGAAAGTGCCAATCTCCCTTGTGCTAGTATGAAACAGGAGAATTAGCTCTATTGGGGCCTGATTTAGTCAAGCAGACCACCGAGCAGATCAAGAAAATACGGAGCAAGATGCTTGTCGCTCAGAGCCGCCAGAAGAGTTACGCGGATACCAGGAGGAAACCTCTGGAGTTTCAGGAAGGAGACCACGTATTTTTGAAGGTTACTCCTACCACGGGGATAGGTAGAGCAATCAAAGTCAAGAAGCTAAATCCTCGCTTTATTGGTCCCTTTCAAATCCTGAAGCGAATCGGATCAGTTGCATACCGAGTCACTTTGCCTCCACATCTATCGAACCTCCATGATATTTTTCATGTGTCCCAACTCATAAAGTATCAACCTGACCCTACGCACTTCCTCGAACCCGAATCAATATAGTTAAAAGAGAACCAAACCTTCTGTGTACAAGCAGCACGGATCATAGACAGAAGTAGCAGACAACTTCGGAATAAGACCATGCAGCTAGTAAAGATAGCATGGGGAAAAGGAGATACGGAGGACTACACTTGGGAGCTGAAATCTGATATGAGAAAAGAGTATCCTGAACTATTCTCAGGTACTAAATTTTGAGGACAAATTTTTTTTTTAAGGAGGGTGGTAATGTAACATCCACCGTTTTTTGCCTAATTATTCGGTTTTACCGAATAATTGAGAATAATCAAAATTCGGTTGAATAATTATTTAGACTCAATTGATTAGCAATTACTTGAGTTTAGATAAGAGAGAATTAAGTTAGAGTATAGGAGATTTCATTAAAACAAAATTTTATTGAAAACCGATTTACCGATTTAAAGGAAATCAGTAAAATTACGGTATTTTAAACTATCGGAACTAGACCAATCGAATTGCAAGCTTTAAACCCTATTTTTAGTGGCTGATAACTCAGCCACTTACCACCCAAAAGTGGCGCAACAAAGGCCACACTTCATGGAGAAGCTTGGCTGAATTTCAGCCAAGCATTTTAGACCAATCAAATCCAAGACAAAGTCACCTAAACACCACTCCTTCCATTAGATTTTTCTGCTCCTCTTTCACCCATCCTGACCCCTTTTCCAGTGCCACTTTTCTCCTCCCTTTCAGATCTCTTTCTCTCTTCTTCATACACAAAACCACAGCCAACATCAAGCCACTTCAAGCTTTGCTCATCCAAGCTTTCAAAATCCAGCAAAATCACTTGGAACTACGGTAGGAGTTTAATGTTTGCCTCAAATATGTGGACTTGGCTGGCTGGGTTTGGATTATTTTCACCTTATTTGATGTGTTAAATGAATGTTTATGATGATATGTGATTGGTTTTGGGCTGTTTATTTGATTAAAACCAAAGTGGAAGCAAGAAAGCATGAAAATAGAAAGAGCTGATGGGTTAGAGAACCAAAAACCCTCGGCAGTCTGTACGGCAGAGTGTACGGCTCTGCCTATAGCCAATTAAATTGGGTGGAACCATTTTTATATGAAATTAGACATCTAGGGCTTTCCATAGACATATCATATAAGGATTTTGGATTAGAATTAGGGAGATATGAATTTTTGAATTTCGACCTAGGCTTTTAACTCAGATTCTGGGCAGACTGGGTTTTTTAGGGTAGAACTCGCCCTATACTACTTGAAAATGAGTGGAACTAACTTTGTTAGAAATCTTACACATAGGAAAATATCCCATAAAAATTTCAGAATTTGATAAGGTCTCAATTGCTCCCAGTGATCCAAGAAAATTGCCCTATGTCCAAACCGGGCCAGAACAGGACAGTTTAGTAAGGTCAGAATTCGGGGCTTGTAACTCGAGCCCTACTAAGTCAAATGGAATGGAACTTTTTGAAAATGAAACTTTACCTGTTAGCTTTAATATGAGTCCAATTTCGTATAATTTGAGTCAGTTTTCGATTTATGGTAGATTTTTACTTTTAGGTGCTTGATTCTGGCTAGCCACTGGGTAGGCCGTGATAAAACCTAAATATCTTAAGCTATAGACATCAAAATTAGATGGGACCAAAGAGGTTAGAAAATAGACACATAACACTTTAACATACTCAAATTTGAGGTCCAAATGAGTTAAATAGAAATTATGGCTTGAATTATAAAAACCGGGTTGGTTGAATATGCTGTGGCAGGAATTCTGCCTTAATGAATTTGATGTTGATATGAGTTTAATGCTGGAATATAAATTGATGTACTGGCTGGCTGGCACTATTCATGGGGAAACGAACATGTTCCGTTATGCCGCCGAAATTTTGGTAGAACCCATGCACAAGTTATGAATTACATGTTAATGCATGTGCATTTTTAAGAAAGTTATGAAAAGGATTATGTCACTATGAAAGTTCCATGCTACTTGGGCCAGCCCCAGATAAGAAGTTAAGGGGAATAGATCGGTGGGAAGGTCAGGGAAAGTAAACCCGGCATTCCTGTATAGGAACGAGCCCGATCCTGAAAAGCAGACTAATACCTAGGAGTCTAAATGGCCAAGAACTCCCAGGGGACCAAGAGATGGAAACTGATGGAAAGTAATGGAAAATGCTTATGAAGAAAGGTTTATGATGAAGTCTGCATGATCACTTGACTGCATGATTACATGAAATAATTATGTCAAGATGTTTACAATTGTCTGTTATACTTGCTCACTGCTATTCATTTATTTATTCTGCTTACCATTCTATGTATCATTATTAGTAATCTATTTTGTTTCTTATGTCAACTAAAGTAAAATTGAACCTTGCCTCGGACCAGACTTTTCCTTAAACTCATTAAAACGGATATGCCTAGTTTGAACACATGCTCTTATAATTAAATAAAAACCGAGGCAACTGAGAATGAATGTGATGTTAGAAGAATGCCATACATGAACCCTACTGAGAATTTCTTGAAATTCTCATCCTGTATTGTATTTCCGCATCATTCTCAGACGCTGGCGAAGGGCTCAACGGCCACTCCTATCACTGAGATCCTAGACCTGCAGCTTCACTATGACTCTGAGTTGGACTCGTTGGACACAGTCTGCTCTTGCTATTTCTGCCTCTGCTTTGTAGCAATAGGAATCTTGCTATTCCTTTATTTCATCTGCTGTTAATATATATATGCATAAACTAAAGGCTTGGCTTCCAAACTACATATGTACGTATACAGTTGGTAATATATCACTTATTCGTATTTTTTTTGTTATGTTATATTAGACTTTATTACATTTTATAATGCTATTCACGTCTATTATGTAACAGCGCGCCGCTTCAACGATTTAGTGATAATAATCACGAGGTTGAAGTAGAACGTTAACACGGTAATACAAACTACCTAATTTAATGCTATGACTTAAGCATAATATCAAATTAGTAGGGTGTTACAAAAAGTGTATAGGCTAGGTGTATAGAAGGAAGAGTAAAGGTAGGAAGGTTTGTGAACGAAGAAGATGAATAGTGAGAGCTTTTTTTTTTCATTAACTTGGGAAGCAAAATGTTCATCTGTGATATGTAAAGGTGAATGAGGGAACTAATGGTTAAAGCATGTGAACAGTTTTCAGCGTGCAAATGATATCGTTTTAGGTTATTTGACCTCTTGGTTTTCTCACTTCAATGAAAACATGGCATAAGAAGTTATGTGCAAGGCCCATGTTTTAGAAACTTTTTAGTTCTTCAAAAGCTTGATGTTTATGAGAAGCTTGAGTCACCATTTTGGTGAGGGAAGAAAATTTTCACAAATGAACTGAGCAACCTTTTGAAGTCTTATCTTTAAATCATTTTTGAACCCATCTTTCTCAATTTATACTATACACCATTCTTTTCTTAACCAAGTCGATAACTAGTTCTGAGATAACTTTTCTAATCCATTTGAGATAACTTTTTGAGCCTGTTCTTTAACCCTCTCTTGATGTGATCTTTTTGAGGCATTTTTGATGTTGAGGAACTTTATCCAGAAAGCAAATCCTATTGCGAAGTAGTAATCTCAGCTTTAAACTTTTGCTCAAGAGAGGGAGGTACCAGATGCAATGTACACGAATGATCAAAAGCTAGTCATGTTCAAAAGGTTTCTTATATGACAGAAACGATCTTCAGCTAAGGGTTTAGTAAAAATGTCAGCAATCTAACTTTTAGTATTAATAAATCTTAGCTCAATATCTCTTTTCTGACCATGATCTCTTATGAAATGATGCTTGATGTTAATGTGCTTAGATCTAGAATGCTGAATGCGATTCTTTGTGAGATCAATTGCACTAGTATTGTCACATAGAATATGGATTTTGGTATACCTCATATTGAAATCTTCTAGTTGTTGCTTAATCCATAGAATTTGGGTTCTGCAATTTGCAGCAGACACATATTCAACCTTTGCAATTAAAAGAGCAATAGTGCTCTGTTTCTTGCTTGACCATGTTAGTAATGACATTCCAAGAAAGTAGCAGCAACCATTCATGCTTTTTCTTTCAACTCTATCTTCAACAAAATCAACATCACAATAGCCTGTAACATTTCCAAGCAGTAACTTTCTCGTACTAGAGACCAAGATTAGTATTACCAAGTAGATATCTCAGAATTCTCTTAACAACATTCAAGTTTGATTGTTTAGGATTGGATTGGAATCTAGCATAAATTCCCACACATTGCAAGTCAAGTCTGCTAGTAGTAAGATTCAGTAGGGAGCCAATCATATGTTTGTAAAGAGTTTCAGAAACTTTCTCACCATCTTCATTAGTTTCTAGAACTTGAGAATGATGTATAGGAGTATTGATGCTCTTGGCCTTGTCCATATCAAACTTTCTGAGCAAATCCTTAGTATATTTTTCATAATGAATCAGGATTTCATTCTTCTATTGTTTGCTTTGTAGTCTAAGAAAGAATTTTAGTTCTCCCATCATACTTATCTCAAGTTCTCCCTGCAAAAGGTTGGAGAAATTCTTGCATAAATTTTAATTAGTTGCTCCAAAAATAATATCATCAACATAAATATGAACAATCAAAAAATCATTTTTGTCATGCAAAATGAATAAAGTGGTATCAACTTTTTCTCTTACAAAACCATTTTTGACAAAAAAAAAAAAGCTGAGCCTTTCATTCCAAGCTTTAGGAGCTTGCTTTAAACCACATAGAGCTTTTGAAAGTTTAAAGACATGGTGAGGAAGGTTTTCATTTTCAAAACTAAGAGGTTGTTTGACATAAACTACCTTAGATATGAAACCATTTAAAAAGGCAGATTTTACATCCATTTGAAATAACATAAACTCTTTGTATGCTGCATAAGCCAATAGCATTCTGATTGCTTCCAATCTTGCTACAGGGGCAAAAGTCTCATCATAATTGATGCTTTCTTGCTGATTGTAACCTTGAGCCACTAAACTTGCTTTATTTTTTATAAGATTTTCATTTTCATCAAGTTTGTTTCTGAACACCCAATTTGTCCCAATAACATATTATCCTTTAGGTAGTAGGACAAGAGTCCAGACTTTGCTCTTCTCAAACTGAAATAACTCCTCTTTCATTGCTTCAATTTTGATTCATCAAGGCTTCGCAAATATTTTCTGGTTGAATTTTAGATATAAGAGCAAGATTTGATTCATTTCTGAGTGAAGATCTTGTTCTAATTCCTTGAGAATGTTCACTAATAATTTGGTTTTGAGAGATAGCTCTAAAGTTTCTTACACCGGTGTATCTTTGCTTCAGAGGGGTGCCTTTTGGATTTTCAGAAATATCATCAAAAATATGTTGATGAGAAGGAGGTTTAGAAACATCATCATCATTATTTCTTGTGGCAATTTGAAGGTTCTGATGATGCTGGGAATTATTATTTAATGATATATTTTCTATTTCTTCTTCCAAATCTACAACCTTCTGATTCAAGTCATTTTTTTCTTTCCATGAAGCTTATATGTTCTTCCACAGTTTGAGTATTTTAATTGAACATCCTGTAACCTTTTGAAATAGAAGAACATCCTAGGAAGATTCCAAAATTAGATTTAGGATCAAACTTTAAAAGTTTATCCTTGGTATTAAGTATAAAACATTCAGATCCAAAGATATAGAAATAAGAAATGTTGGGTTTTCTTTCCTTCCATAGTTCATAGGGATTTTTCTTGAGAATAGGTCTTAAAAAAACTAAGTTTTGAATATAGCAGGCAATGTTAACTGCTTTTGCCCAAAAGCTTTTTGATAAACCACTTTCGAGAAGTATAGTTCTGGCCATTTATTGCAACGATATGTTTTCCTTTTCCACTACCCCATTCTACTAATGAGTTTTAGGAAAAAAGAAGTTATGAGAAATGCCATTTTCATTACAAAAGTTTTCAAAAGAATAATTTTCAAATTCTCCACCATGATCTGATTTGATGGAAGTAATGCAGAAACCTTTTTCATTTTGAATTCATTTTGTAAAAGATTTGAAGGCCTCATAAGCTTCATCCTTATGGATCAAGAATATAACCCATGTGAATATTGAATAATCATCCACAATGACTAGACCATATTTCTTACCACCTAGATTGACAGTTTTAGTTGGTCCAAAAGGATCAAGGTGAAAAAGCCCAAGTGTTCTAGTAGTTGAAACTACATTTTTGCTATGGAAAGAACTTTTGGTCTATTTGCCTCTAAGATAGAACTTACAAGATGAGTCATTTTCAAAACTAATTTTAGGCAAACCTTTGACTAGCTCCTTTTGAGAAATCTCAGAAATCAACTTCATATAAGCATGACCAAGCTTCTTGTGCCATAGCCACTTTTTGTCCACGAAGGAAGCTAAGCATTTTACATTTTGTTCTAGAAGGTCATATAGATATAATACATAACTGTTATTATGCTTTCTAGCTATAAGAATAATTTTATTAGTAGTGGAATCCTTAATAATACATTGCAAAAGTTCAAACACAACTTTGTATGGCTCTCTATCTCTTCCACATGTACTCTAAAGGTGCCAGAACTTAGCTGAATACCCTTCTCAATCACTAACTCCTATTTGTGGAGGAAGAAAGCGTAACGATGCCAACAATTCGCTTGGATAGATTGATGTCTGTCAAAGTCTATATCGGCATGAGAGGGCTAGGAAGAAGATGAGGCTCCGGTAGTCTTGGTTCTCTTTCTGGATGGCATGGTCCAAAAACAAAATTAAAACAAACAAAAATCCAAAAGGCAATGCAGTCAGTAGTCAATACATCATCAAAGAAACTCCAAGATAATGACCCCCAACTTACTTACGAGCACAATCAAAAAAAAAAAAAACTCATAATCCAAGCACTAAAATTCCATCTAACACAATGAAGCATATGCAAGTATTCTGAAAATAATCAATGAGAATATGGATCCTAGGCACACCCAAATATGGACAATGTCAAATACAGCTTCCATCCCTAACTTAAAACTCACTATCTTAAATCAAATATGCATAAACACCTAACTGACTCATCTTATATTCTTAATTCTGAACCAAGCACTTAATGACTCAAGATAAGAATATAATATAGCAACAATGATCATAACTGACTCAAGTGCATTTAATCATCGAAACAACATCAACTCTACCATAACTGGAAGCACATGTTATTCATGGCAAGTTCAAGGTAGGAACCAATTATGGCAATGTAGGTATCGCATGCAACATCAAAAATCAAAATTTAGAGAGTAAGAAGATGCAAACCAAGTATGGATGACTCTCAACAATTCAAGGGAAGCAACTCCCTCCAAGAATGGTGATGATTTGGTTTCTTGTCCAAAAACACCCAAAATCTATGAGTTAGGGTTTAGAGGAAAGAAAAATCATGGCTATGATGATGAGGTGACTGGAAATGTGAGTGGTGAGGGGCAATTTTGAGGGGGGGAAGTGATTTGAGTGGGGGTGGAAGAGTTTTGTGTTTGAGTCTATAAGAAAGTGAAAAGGAAGGAAGAATAAGAGTTGTATGTGTGTTTGTGCTGCAACGCAAGTGCGACGCTTGCAATTTATTCGCATAGATACAGGCTTGCGCTATATCGCAAGGCATCGCACTATAGCGCAACCAAAACACCCCTTAATACGTGCACCGAAACGGGCTTGTGCTGTAGCACAAGACATCGCGCTATAAGGCAGCCAAATGTTCTTTTACTCATTTGGAGATATGAGTTTATCTTAAGATGGTGCATTCCCTTCGACAGCGCGCTATAGCATGCTGTTGCTGTTGCAACTTTTACATTTTCTCTGCTACATGCCTAATTTGATCTCTTCCTCCACTTATGCACTTCCTATTTGCTCTACAAAACCTACAAAACAAAATAAAAAAAAATATAAATAAATTAAAATCATTCCAAACAAAATTTCTACCTAAATTAAAAGAAGAACTAAAATGATTCTAAATAAGAAAAATTAAAAGAAATAAAAGAAAGGTTAGAAAAGTTGGGTTGTATCCTAACAAGCACTTTGGTTTAATGTCCCTAAGTCGGGCATGACTTCTTCAACTCAAACTTCCTTAAAATAGATAAAGGCATTAAGTTAATATTGGCGCCAAGATCACAAAGGGCTTTATTAAAATAAATAACACCAATAACAAAAGAATAGTAAAACTCTCGGATCCTTAAGCTTTGGAGGTAGCTTATTCTGCAAAATGGCACTGCACTCCTCAGTAAGTAGGACAGTCTCATTATCTCTAATTTTCCTCTTTTGTGAGATGATCTCCTTCATAAACTTAGCATAGCTAGGCATCTGAGTCAATGCCTCCACGAAGGGTATATTGATTTGCAGCTTCTTGAATACTTCCCAAAATTTTGCAAATTGTTTGTCTTGTTGCTTCTTCTTTAGTTGCTTCACCCTCTATATATAGGGAATGGGAGGGTCTTGGGCAGGTGGTGCCATATACTCTAGAGTCTTTTCCTTTTCTCCCACACCCTTGCTACAACTCATAGGGATCTTTTATTTCCTTCCCTTGGTTGTTTGCACCTCATCCTCAAGTTCTCCTAGCTCTTTTTTACTTCTCAGAGTAACTACCTTAACTTACTCTCTTGGGTTCTTCACTATGTTGCTAGGCAAGGTACCCTGAGGTCTTTTAGCTAGCTGCTAGGATATCTGCCCCAACTGTGTCTCAATGTTTCTGATGGAAGCCTCCTAGTTCAGTAACTGAGCATCATACTGCTTGAATCGTGCTTCAGTTCTATCCACAAAATGAGAATAGGTTTGCGTGAATTGTTGAAACATATCTTCCAAATGAAGTCATGTGGGACAGATGGGTTGTATGAGTGCTTAGGATCACCTTGATTCCAATGGTATTGGTTGGAGTGAACATGATCTCTATATCTAGGAACATAACTGTTAGGATGGAAGTTGTGCCTTTGACCATTCATGTAATGGATTTGTTCATCACAAGTAGGTTCTGTAGCACACTCTCCATTAGGATGATTCCCTTGGCAAAAGTCACACCGCAAGATCGATGTTGGTGAAGTGGTGTTAAGCATGTCTAATTGCTTCTGAATGGCTGCATGTAACATCCTCAATTTCTTATCATGCTAAATTACCTTAGTAACCTTGAGTAATTAGGCACTTAATGAGAAATTATGAGATTAAGGCTTAATTAAGGGATTAACGAAGAGTTTATGAGTTAACTAGGATGAGAAAAGTTAAGAGAATGCTTAATCGAGATTAGATAATCTCTAATTAAACAAATTAGAGCTTTTATAGCCTAATTAAGCACTAATCATCCCTAACTAGCTTAATTGAGTTTAATTAAGGATAATTAAGCTTAATTGCAAGATTAATTTTTGTTAATCATGTTCTTGTGTGTTAATCACTAATCCTTGCTTAATCATCTTAATTAAGTTGCAAGAGCACTTAATCACATGATTAAATTCAAATTTAGTCAACTAGACAATAAAGTAAAAAGTGATTTCATTAAAGCATAAGACAAGGTTGCTTTTTGTAAGAGATTGTACATGCTTTGTTCCCCCATCATCCAATTTGTCCCCCTAAATCTTAATTAACATGAAATTAAGAAAATATCTCCCTCCTTCCCTTTATGTTGGACGCCACTTTCTCTCTCTCCCACCGTCATCCATTTCATTTTCACTCATCTCATTCTCTCTCTTGAAACCAAATCCTCCAACTTCTTTCTAAACACTTTTTCATTTTCTTCATCTTTTTCTTCTTCTTTTCTTCACTACCACCACCAAAACATCTCACGTAGCCCTTCAAGGACCTCATCTTTGGGTCTTTGAAGACAAGATCTAAATACTATCACCATCATTTTCAAGAGAAATCAAGAGCTTCTCCTTCTTCCTTGCAAAATCGCCACCATCATCATCAAGAGGAGCTATCATCTTCTTCTTCGTCTTCTCTTGTTTTTGCGCCATCTTCAAGAAAGGTAGTGATCTTCATCTTTTTATTTTGTTTACTCAAGAAAGCTTGAAGCTTGGTTCTTTTCATGACCAAGATCTTTAAGTGAAAACTTGAGTAAATCTTTCATGCTCTTCATGAGCAAAAGTTTCCCCTTTTGGAAAAATATGTTCATGTTCTTCTTCAAGTGTTCTTGATTTTTCTATTTTTGGTGAAATACATATTCTTCTTAAAGTGTTCTTGATGTTTCTACTTTTGAAAAAATATGTTCTTGTTCTTCTTCAAGTATTCTTGATGTTTCTACTTTTGGAAAAGTTTGGAAAAGTATGTTCATGTTATGTTCATGTTCTTATTATTGGATGTTCTTGATGTTCTTGATCGTATCTTGCTTAAAGTTGCTCTTTTTCTTATGATGAGTGTATGATTAGAAAAGTTTCATCTTTACATGTTTTTCATGATTTGATAAGACTATGAACATCCTAAAAGCTTAAAGCTTTAAAAAGTTTGCTTCTTGATTCCTTAAAAGTGGCGCAACCTTTGTGCTTCCATAAAGTTTTGTTTTGTTTTGTTTTGAAGACAAGAATATATATAAAAGTCTAAACTTTTTGGAATAATAAGCCTTTTTGAGTTAGAAAAATGATGTCTTGTCACTTTCTATTGTAAAGATTGATTCTTGGATGTAAATTCTTTCGTAAAGTTTTCAAATTTAATCAAGAAGGTGACTTTAAGTCATAAAGTTATAAGCTTGCACATTAAGTCTTGTAAAGGTGGAATCTTGAGGTGAATATATTAGCAAAGTTCCAAGCTTTAAGCAAAAATAGCATTTTTGAGTCATAAAGGTGCTAACTTTTATAAAGATCAAGACTTTATAACTTTAAAGCTAATGTCTCCTATCACTAGTTGACAAAGTAAGAACCTTTTTAATTTAGAGACAACTTTAAATCATAAAGATAATACCTTGATGGTCTTAGAATAATTAAAAAAGTCAACTTACATAAAGAACAAGACTTTTTAGTTAAAAAGCTAGTAACTTGTATCATTATTTCATGAAGATCAAGTCTTTAAGATAAGAGCTTAATTTAAAGGCACTTACTTTCATAAAGAATAAAACTTTATGACTACTTTATAAAGAATGATAACTTTATAAAGTGAGATCTTGTTATGTTAGTGCTAAAAGCTTGAAACATTGTAACTTGGTTAAGTTAAAAACCACCCTTGGTATTTAGTGAACATGGTGTTGTTGGGTTCATGATGTGGTTATGCATTGTCATGACCCGAGGATTAGAGGGATCTCGAACTCCTTGGAACAGAAGTATGATTAGAGCCTCTGAGCATATCATAAATCTAGGAATCACTAAGTGTACTATCTTAAGGAAAGGAAACAATCACTTAACTTAATTAATTTGAACAAGTGTTTCATAAGACATGAACTCAAGTCAAGAATAATTTCCTATGAGAACTAAGTAACTAAAAGACCACATACATATATCTTAACTATGTGATTCTCTCATGGGTAACCACGAAAAATCATGTGATGATTCATAAGATTCTTCACAAAGAATAACACAACTATAAACTCCTTTAGGGTATGAATGTATGATTCCATTTAGCATGATGAATGACAAGTTTGATTGAGCTTTGTCTCATGATTGAATGATGAGTGCGATGATATGATATAGATATGATGAACTGTTGGTTGAAAGTTGATGATTGGCATTTTGGGGAAGCTCCGGTCTAGCCGTTATGCTGCTGGATTTTCGTCAAAATTATGGACTTAGTCATATCATTGCATGTATCTAGTCAAAGAAGAACTATCCATGTAAAGTATAATGATAAGAAAAGAATTAATGGGACATGACTTTTCAATCACTTTGATAAGGGAAGTAAGAGACGGTGATCCACAAGGACTTAAGGAATCTTTATGAAGGAGGCAAGAGTGACATGGAGGACCCTCCAACTTAGGGGTAACCAATATCGGCTTAGGCTGATTTGGTTTAGTACTATGTGATGACGGTCACAGAATGAGCTCATGTCCAAAAGCAGTCTATTTCAAAGGAAAGTAAAGAATGTTAAGCAATGCTAAAAATGAAAGTAAAGTCAAAGTATAACTATGGTTAAATCTATGATGATGCATGTCTGTGCATGTACTTATATTGTCCATTTGCATTATGAATGTTTATTCCATGCTTTAGTATGTATGTTTAGTTATGACGATGTAGTTATGATGTTAAGTTTAAAAGCAACCCACTTCGGGGTTTAAGTTTTCAAAATCATTAAAATTGAACTTATATCTGTCCACTATTTTTATAATTAAACCCGAAGTGGCTGGGACGATGACGATGACACAGTGTTTGTCTAGTTGCGATCCTACTGAGAAATTTAGTATTTCTCACTCCTACATTTCCATGTCGTCTTCAAAGGATGCGGCGTTAGGCACGGTGGTGATTTTCATTGAGTTCCCAGTGATGCACTGGCACTTCGACCCGGTGCTAAATGCATCTGTGGTGACTGCTTAGGCAGCGATGCGAGTCTACATATTCCATAGCTACCAATTTCGTGCACCTGTGATGAGTTCATTTTTCCACCCTCGCAAGCTGATTGAGGACATTACCATGGATGACGTCCGCCTGCCTTTTCATCCTCCGAGGTACCCGACAGATGAGGACTCTGTGTAACATCCCCAATTTTGTCTAAGCTAATTAGCTCAGTGATATTGGCTAATTAGAGAGGTTAACGATTAACTGAGGACCAATCGGCTAATCTCGATAAGCAAGAGCTTAATAAATTGAGTCAAGTCAATAATTAAATCATAACGCACTAAATATTTTAATTAAAACCTAATTATTCGAACCTCATTAATTTGTAACTTTGAAATATAATTAAGTTAATCCAATCTTATTAGTTAAGTACAAGACAACTGTTCTACCTTACCAATTGAGATAGATTAATTCTTACACCCTAATTACATAATTCATAAGAGCAATTCTTTTAGAGGAAAACGTCTTAAAAGTGTAATTAACCGAAATCAGTTAAACAGCAATTTAACTAATCAAATTGATTAACAACTTAGGTAATTCTAATAGCTTTGAAAATTTAAAAATTTCTCCTAATTGATGCACCAAATTTCGGCCAAGGACAAGAGCAAAATCCAACCATCCATTTGCCTTTTCATCATGCACTCTTAGATCAAGGGTCTATGTTAGTAGTATCTCTTTGGTCAAGACAAGAGAAGTACTTTCCTCCATTAGGATTATGCCACATGGAGTGATGTTATTCAATCAAGCCAATCCCAAGAGGGGTCCTTGCCTTTAACCACTTGAGGAAACACAAAATGGTCTTTACCCAAGCACCAAGACTCAAGAGAAACACAACCCACTCTTTTACCCCAAGGTTCCTAGCTTTCTTGCTTGAAAAAGAAGTTAAACTCACCTACTTCCTCTTGCTTGTTGGAGAAGCAAAACACATCAGCCCACTCCCCCATTTCTTGCGCCAAGACCAGCCCCCCCACCTTCTTATTGGTGATTTTCATCCTCTCACTACAAGCCCAAGCTCCCACCTCTCTCTAAACTCCATCCTAGCTCTTTTGTTCTTCCAACCTTTCTTGTTCTTCTTCTCTCTTTCTCATCTTATTCAACCCTTTTTCCTTTCACCACCCTCACAAACTCTTCAAGGACCACCCTCTTTAGTTCTTGAAGAAGCAAAAACAAACACTAACTTAGCCCCATTATCAAGCTTAAGGAGAAGGAGGCCATCTCCAACCATTTTCTTTCTTCAAGCTTTCAAGAGAATCCTTGTGGTAGTGACTCTAACCCTCTTTCTTCTATGTTTTTCAAGCTCTAGAACTCCTAAGCTCTCCATAGCTAGGTGCTTTTAGGATTTGCTCTGAAGGCCTTATGGCCATGTTTTCATTATAAGAAGTTGTTTGTGATTTTTGCTCTTTTCTTGGAAAATAACTTGTTGTGCATTTATTCTTATTTTGAACCAAACTTTTTGAAACTCAAAATATTGATTTTTCATCAAGATCTCAAAGTATAAAGGTGGTTTGGAAGAGAAAAGTGGTCACTTGAGAAAAAGACTTAATGTTTTTACAAGAAAACTCATTGAAACCAAAACTGTTGAAGCTGAAAAATTCTGGCAGTCTGTATGGTGTGACCAATAACTCCTTTCAATATAACTCCAAATGTAACGAAACTAATTTTAAATGAAAATAAAACTCATATAGCTTTTTATACATATAAAATATGTGAAATTTGGCCTTAAAACGAGAGAGATATGAATCTTCAAGTGTGCTATCCCCAAATGTGTTTCTGTTCAGGCAGTATGTAATAAAATCTTAATAACTCAAGCTATACAGAATATTTTTGAGTGGGACTAAGTTTTTTAGAAAGCTAAGACATAGTAGAACATTCCCATAAAACAATTTTGTCAGATTCCTTGTGAGGAACTCCCAGTAAAGTTTAAAAGTCACTATACCGAGAATAAACTTAAAGGCTGAGTAGTCAGAAGAAAACGTGCATATCTCAAGTTACAAAGTGAATTTTTGAGTGGAGTTTGTTTTGTTTAAAAATAGACTGAGAGAAATACAATCATACCAAAATTCAAGTCAAGATTATAAAATATGAAATTATGGAAAATTTTTGAAGTTACTGCCCCACTGTAAAAGTAAAACTAGTTATGGTTCAATTTAAAGGTTAATGAGAAATAAGCTTAAAGACAGTAAGACCCTCAATTTAAGATATGGGAAAAGTTCATAATTCAACTTAAAAGTTTCAAAAAGGATAATAGATGAAATTGGCCCTATGGCTAATAAAAGAATTTATACAAGAGGCAACCTCAATTAAAAGCTTGCACCAAATTTACTAAGCTAAGCTCATAAGACTTTGTATGATCCGTATGCCTCTATGTGTCAATATGATGACAATGATTTGATGATGATCATGATGATGATAATATGACATGATGATGATGATTATGACAATGATATGATGATGATAAGGATGATAATGATATGATGACGATATGATAATGAATGATGATGATATGAATATGATATATTGATGATATGATGCTTAACGATATGCAATAAAGGAATAACATTTGGGGACGGCGATATGTAACGCTCAGATGTGGAAAAGAATTATAATAATTTTGTATCATAAACCTTAATAAGAAGAAAATGAACTAAGGGTGTGATCTTTCAAAAGGGAAGGTGACCCAAAGTAAGCTCCCCTCACCTAGGACTCACATGAGACATGGCATTGACCTAGCTAGTCTGAATATAGGGGATAGGGCTTATATGAGGCATGGCATGACCTAGCTAGTGTAAGTATCGAAAATTTATGGTGGCGACAGCCACGGTATGAGCTCATTACCACTTATGCTTCGTAGGTGAAAAGAAAAGGACTTAAGATAAGTCAAGTTAAGAAAAGAAAAGGGACTTCGGTCCAAACCCTTGAAGGGAAGGAGTTAAGAGAAGTTTATAGCACAACCATGCATGTTTTATGTAATTATATTTGTTCCTATGCTTGTTATGATATAAATGATTAGAAGGTATGTTAAAAATTGAATCCACTTCAGATAGCTATGTTTTCAAAAATCTAAGAATTGGACCTTATGCATGCTCACTATTTTCATTATAAAATCGAAGTGGCTGGAATAACGACAATGACACTTCTGTGTTAGGTTCAAGTCCTACTAAGAAATCCCATTTCTCACTCTAGTTATTTTTCACATCGTCACCAGATTCTAATGGCACATCCAATAGAGTGGAGCCTGGAGCCACCGTACTATGAGTGGATGTATGATGGGGAATGCCAGACGAAGCTGTTTTGGGACTTATAGCGATCGTCGCTCTGCACCTTCACATATTTCTTTTTCTGATAAGCTTTGTCATTTAAGTTTGTATTTGGCTCATGGCACGACCATGAGCCTCCTTCAATGTAATGCTGATATATATATATATATATTATGAACCCATATGGATGTAATGATTTGCTATGTAATACGATGTATTTGTGAATTACTATTTATTTACCTTTCTCTTGTTTTATGATATTAGGGTATATATTTTATGCAACACGCTCTTTCTCTATCTATCTTCTCACTCAAGGCTTTACTTTCCAAAATGCTACAAAGTGAAGATGTATTTCAAAAAAAAAAAAAATTTACCGTATTTTTCATGTAACTTAACTTATAAATGAAGTTTAGTGTTCCACGAGCATAAGTAACAACTAATAAAACACTGTAATACGACTTAAGCGTAGTATGGGTTTATTAGGGTGTTACACTCTAACTCTGACACTCAGTTGACGTCGACTACTTCCATAGAGACAGATCCTTTTGAGTCATCATACCTGACTTATTTCGTAGAATCCTACAGTTCGGAGCTGTCTCAGCCTTCAGTGGTTCGCCTATCCTCCGATTCTTCTACTTCATCTGCTTGCTTTGTTCCACCCCTAGTTCGCAGTCGTGGGTTCATCTGTACCCATGCTGTGCCTCGTGGGCGGGGGCATGCCCGAGGAGGAGGATGTGGTGATGTTGCTCCCGATAGATATGGGAATGATTTTCTCCTGCGAATGATGAGGTGTTTGCATGCGGAGCGGAGCATGAGGATAGCCCATTTTGGTTGTAGCTAGGGTTATCACTTTCTTTTGGCATGTATGGGTGGATGTGAGTTCCTATGTATTTTATTTTTGGATGTATTTGTTAGGTCTCCTTTGTAGGGCCGATAGTAGGTATTGGACCCATTTTATCTTTGTGGATGACTTCTGGTATTGTTATCCTTATATTGACTATGAAATGGCTATGGAATGAATGTTATGATTTTCTAAGTTATTGTTTTTCTTATTGTTTCTATTTACGTTACTTGCATTGATGTATGAGATAGCGACATTTCTAATACATGTGCACGATGCGCTCATGGCTCTCAACTTTCAAAATAGTTTAGTTGTTATTGACAAAAAAAAAATTACCCCTATTTTCATATAAAAAGTATTTTCCAATGGTAATGTTTAGTTCTGCGAGCAAAAGTAACAACTAGTAATTCCATAATATGACTTAAGCATAGTATGACACTGTTAGGGTGTTACATTGCATTCTAGATAGAGAAGGCTTGCATCTGAGCTAAGAGGGTAGTGGTTGTGTCTACTTCGAAAACACCCCTTTTCTAAGTTCTCTCACTGGGTGATGTGGCTCGGGCAAGTATTCCAGGTCGTGCAAGTAATAAAGTGATGAAAAAGATATCATTTCTATGAGGATAGATCAATTACTGAGTAACTAACAAGAATGACTATTTGGACTAGAAAAATGGAATGAGTAAAGAAAACTAAAAGAAATCAAAGAGAACAAGGGAACAAAACTGCACTTAAGGACAACTTAAATCACTGGGATGGATACTAGGGCTAACTGACTTCACCTAACTATGGACTCAATTACCATGGATCTCAATTATCTAGTTTTTACCTCAGTTGATTAATGGTTAGATTTGCTAAACTAATTCCAAGCCTTTCTCAAGGTCAAGACAAACTAATTTAGGAAAAGGTAGAAGCTTTATGGATTCCTAAGATGACCACATGAGTCACGTTCATCTATCTCTAGTTTTCGCTCAACCCACGGTATTTATGATGAGAAGCTTTGTTTACAAACCCTATCTCTAGTTATTGCAAACAATAAATCAATTGAATGGTGGCCAATCACTCAAAAGCATTAGGAACAATCATAAACACTTAATAATCAAGATAAAATCATAAACAAAATCAATCCATGAGTAACATCATCACATAGTTGGATCCATCAATGCCCTAGAACAGGGTTTAGTTCATGATGGAATCATAAACAACAGAAAAAGTAAAAGACCTAATGAAAGAAAGAGTAGCCATTAAGAAGAACAAGGATTCCAATGTCTTGAGGGTGAAGGATGTCTCCAACTCTTCACTAAACTCTCCACAATGCTCCTTGAATATTTAAGCATCTCCTCTAAGGTTGCCTCCAATGTTTAGAGTGTCAAAAAGGTCCAAATCCTTTAAATAGTGCCCTAAGATCTTCTCCTGCAAGATTGCTTCGAAAAACAGACTTTCCAAATTTATCACAGCCATGCTTGAACACACTATAAACTTGTTCTCTCTGTTTTGGGTTGCGCTCTAGCATGAGGTCGCATGCTGGAGCGCAATCCACGCTCGAGCGCTGGGTCTCACGCTCGAGCATGCATCTAAAATAGCAACTCTGCAGATTTGCCTTCTTTGCTCACTTCCAGGCTTAATATAGTTGGAATTTGCCCTCAGAGATAAATAGAAATTGTAGATCTTTGAGTAAGCTTTCCAATGCAATAAGAACCACCTAAATTGGAGTTCTGTACCTCAAGATATGGGCAAAATACTGATGACTAGTCAGGGTTGACAACATCAGAGACAAAATGCAACTTCAATCTTGTTTTGTCTTTTTCTATTAGAAGACTTCAAAATCCCGAAAAGTGCTCAACAACAAAGTTGGAGATCTCCTTCTCATATTTCCAAAGAGTCTTAAATCATGTCAAGTTGACTTCTAGAGAGTTAGATATGTATTTTCTCTTGTGACATGGTCTTGAAATCTGGCCAAATGGACTGCTTAAGACTCCAATTGAACTCCTCTTCCACTTCAGTGCTTCTACCTAATTGAAACATAATGACAACGTAAATAACTAACAAAAATATGAGAAAATGACAAACACACTAGAAAAGAACCTAAATCAAAGAAATCAACTAAAATACCCAAGTAAATTCATGTAACTAGAACCTAATTCTAAGTAAAACAAAACAAAAATAACTCACTATAGAGAGTTATCACATCCCCTAACTTAAGAATTTGCTTGTCCTCAAGCAAGAAAGAAAATGAAATAGTAGAATAAATAAAAGACAAAAATCTTTTTGTGCCGCTGACACTATAAACATTCTCCTACAAAGACCGCAAAACTTAGGGAGGCACTTAAGTTAACTAAACACTAACTACCAAAATGAAAAGAAAGGGAAAGGACTCAAAAAAAATCTAAAAGCAAGCACACTCAATGCAGCAAAGTGTTGTTGGCCCATGTTCTCCTCATCATTGCTCCACAACTTAATGCAAAAGTTACTAACAATTCAAATCTAAGCATCAAGAACATTCAATTGTGCAAATACATTATAAAGGAAATGGATCAAGTGTGTGTGTACAAGGCAAGCAACAGAGAATTGATTCACTTCATTCCAATGCAATGTTTAAGAAGGGATGATGTCATCATAAAGTTCACAATCCTCCCTTTCTATCTCAACATGAGTGTCATCTAGTCAAAGATCAATAGGTCTTTTCAAAGCTTGTAATGGCAGGCTAAGGGTAAAAGTATGGTGGAAAAGAATTTTGGATTTGTATTACCCTCAACTTAGGGGACCCTTACTCCTAAACCCACTACCTTGGGTATCCCCCAACTTGTTGGTTAGCTATCTTCATGTCCTTCTTTGATGAACCTTTAGGCTTTAATGATCATGAGATTCGGAAGAAAGTTTGCTCCCTCCTATCCCATTGAAACACACTTTTCCTTGTACTGTTTTTTTTCTTTTCTTTTCTTTCTTTTCCACTTGAAATAGCCCACCCACTTTGACAATGCATAACATGAATTCACTATGGTGGGAGTATTATTACCCTATTCTCATGAGTTTAGAAGCTACAGGCTTGTAATTTAAGGTTCGATGGATAGAAAGAAGATGGATTCTAAGCTCAAACTGTTGTTCATTCCAAGAAAATAAGCCATAATATTAGAATTCACTCATATTTATTTCAAAAGGGGTTCAAGCAAAAATTGGATGCATGTCTCAACTTAAATAAAGCATTAAAGAATGATGATCATCAATCCTAGGGTGCTAAGTCCTATAAAGTGCATGAATATGTGATCTTTTCGAAAACAAATGTGAATGCACAAGAGAATTTTCAAGGCTCAAATCAAAGTTCCTAGTTACTAAGGGGTTAAAGAGTAGAGCAAATAATCATATCATAGGAATAGAGTCAAAGATAACAAAAATACACAAATAGTACCTAAGAACAGAAAATCTTTTTATTTTTTTTAGAGAAAAATAAAATGCATGAAAGTAGATCGAAGAGAATAAAATTCATGTGCATGCTTTTCCATCCCCCAACTTGGAAAACAACATTGCCCATAATGAAAAATAAGTGCAAAGAGAGGGTAGGAAAGATACTCCCCAACCAAGGAATAAGTGTTGGACTCCATTTTTTTTTGCTTCATGCACTTAATTCTCTTCTTGAAACCTACAAAACGAAAATAGGAGAGATTTAGAATAACCTAAAATTAAAAATGAAAACTCAAACACAATGAAATTCAAACACAAGCTCTAAACATGAAAGAAATAAAGATGTAAAGATAGAAAAATTGGGTTGTCTCCCAATAAGCACTTTGGTTTAATGTCCTTAAGTTGGACATGGCCGCTTTTAAATCAAGGTGGTTTTTTCATCTTCCTTTTGGGTGATTCCTCACCAAGTTGATGACTCTTTCTTCCAAATTTCAAAGATATAGGCTTAGACATTAATAATAAAGGTGAGGCTTCTAAAAGCTCATAGGGTGATTTTAGCTTATCATCCTCTTTTTCTTCTACAACCTTGGAGTTCATCAAGCAAGCTTCTAATGGTAGAGTGTTGGAGGGTGCCATGAAAGAAGTATATACAACCTTCTCGCAACATCCACTTTAAAGCATAATTCAATCTCCAAAGGGGGCTTAGTTACTTCAAACACTTTAAACATGACTTTATCATCTTGAACACGCAACTTAAGCTTCCCTTCTTCTATGTCAATCAAGGCTTTCCTTATGGCTAGGAAAGGTCTCCTGGGAATAAGTGGAACCTCTTTATCTTTCTCCATGTCAAGCATAATGAAATCCACTGGGAATATGAGCTTGTCCACCTTTACCATCACTTCCTCAATGATGCCTCTAGGATGCTTGATAGATCTATTCGCTAGTTACAAGGAAACCATAGTAGGCTTCACCTCTCTAACTCCAAGCTTCCTGAAAATAGATAAAGGCATCAAATTAACACTAGCACCAAGATCACAAAGAGCTTTATTAAAATAAATGTCACTAATAATGCATGGAATAGTAAAACTCCCTGGATCTTTTGATTTAAGAGGTAATTTATTTTGCAAAATAGCACTGCACTCCTCTATGAGCATCATGGTCTCATCATACTTAAACTTCTTTTTGCGAGGGAAAATGTCCTTCATGAATCTTCCATAGCTTGGCATTTGTTCAAGAGCTTCAAGAAAGGGAATGTTGATATATAGTTTCTTGAACACCTCCAAGGTCTTAAAGTACCGCTTCTCTTATTACTCCTTCTTCAGTTGCTTTAGCCTCTGTGGATATGGAATGAGAGGTTCAAAAGCAGGAGGTGCCACATAAGTAGGACTTTTCTTTTCCTATTTAGCATCCTTATTCCGCCTCATGGGAATCTCATACTTTTTCCCCTTCTGTGTCTGTGCCTCATTCTCAATGTGTAGTATGGCTTTAGATTGTGTTAGTCCTATAAGCTCTTTTCCACTCCTTAGGGTGATTGCCTTGACTTGCTCGCTAGGATTTGCAACAGTGTTGCTTGGCAAAGAACCCTATGGTCTCTCAGTAAGCTGTTGGGATATTTGCCTCGACTAATTCTCTTTGTTCTTGATGGAAGCCTCCTGATTCTTGAACTGAGCATTATATTTCTTGAATTTTACCTCAATCCTGTCCACAAAATTTGAGTGGATCTACATGAATTGTTAGAACATGTCTTCCAGGTTAGGCTTTTTTTCCTGAGTTGGTGGGTTGTATAAGTGTCTGGGTACACCCTGGTTCCCATAGTACTGACTGGGTGTAGTGTGATCTCTGCACCTGGGAACATAAGTGTTGGTGTGGAAATTGTGTCTTTGAACATCCATATAGTTAACTTGCTCTTCAGGGGAAGGACTTGCAGTACACCTTCCATTAGGATGGTTACCTTAACAAAAGTCACGTCTCATGACTTGGGTAGAAGGAGCATTGCTAATTATTCCCAACTGCTTCTGGATAGCAGCATTCTATATAGATAATGCCTGAATTTGCACAAGGATGGTAGTTGTAGCGTCCACCTCTAAAACTCCTCTGGGCTTTTGGGTTCTCTTACTAGGTCTCTGATAGTTGGTGCTGGCCATGACTTTAAACAACTCAATAGACTGCTCAAGTGTCTTATTATTGAGAGGGTAACATCCTCAATTTTATGTCATGCTAAATTACCTCAGTAACCCTGAGTAATTAGGCATTTAATGAGAAATTATAAGATTAAGGTTTAATTAAGTGGTTAATAAGGAGTTTAGGGGTTAACTTGGATAAGAAAAGTCAAAAGAATGCTTAATCGAGATTAGATAATCTCTAAGTAAGTAAGTCAAAGCCTTAATAGCTTAATTAATCACTAATCACCCTTAATTAGCTTTATCGAGTTTAATTAAGATTAATTAAGCTTAATCACAAGATTAATTTTTGTTAATCGTGTTCTTGTGTGCTAATCACTAATCCTTTCTTAATCATCTTAATTAAGTTGTATGAGCACTTAATCACATGATTAAATTCAAATTTAGTCAATTAGATAATAAAGTAAAGAGTGATGTCATAAAAGCATAAAGCATGAGACAAGACTACTTTATGTAAGAGTTTGACCATACTTTGTTCCCCCATCATCCCATTTGTCCCCTTAATCACAAATTAACATAAGATAACACAAAGTGAAGCAAAAATATCTCTCCCAATGCCATTATAAGTTACGGCCACAACAACACAATACACACATATTCACTTCATTTTCAACTTCTCATTCTCTCTCTAAAGTTCTCAAACTCTCCAACCTCTCTCTACATTTCCTCTTCTTCTTCTTCATTTTCTTCTTCATCCTCCACCTCCATAACTAAATCTTCTTCACTTAACCCTTCAAAGATCACATCTTTTGGTCTTTGGAGATAAGATCTAAACACTATAACCTCCATTTTCACAAGATCTCAAGAACTTCTCCTTCCACTAAGCCAAACTGCCATCATCTTCAAGGAAAGGAGCACCATCATCTTCTTCTTCTTCTCTTGTTTTTGCGCCATTTCTAAGAAAGGTAGTGATCTTCATCTTTTTCATTTTGTTTGCTCAAGAAAGCTTAGAGCTTGGTTCTTTCATGACCAAAATCTCTAAGTAAAAACTTGAGAAAACTCTTCATGCTCTTCAAGAGCAAAAGCTTCCATTTTTGCCAAAATATATTCTTGTTGTTCTTCAAGTGTTCTCAAGTTTCTACTTTTAGAAAAATGTGTTCTTGATGTTCTTCAAATGTTCTTAAGTTTCTACTTTTCGAAAAATATGTTCTTGATGTTTCTACTTTTGGAAAAATATATTCTTATTGTTCTTCAAGTGTTCTTGATGTTTCTACTTTTGGAAAAATGTCTTCTTGATGTTCTTCAAGTGTTCTTAAATTCTTGATGTTCTTCAAGTGTTCTTAAGTTTCTACTTTTCGAAAAATATGTTATTCATGTTTCTACTTTTGGAAAAATATTCATGTTTCTTGTAACATCCCCAATTTTTGTCTAAGCTAATTAGCTCTGTGATCCTAGCTAATTAGAGAGGTTAACGATTAATTAAAAAATTAATCGATTAATCTCCAGAGCAAGGGCTTAGTAAATTAAAGGCAAGTCAATAAGATAAGTGCAAGTCAACGATTAATTAGAAAATTCAACAATTGAAGCATAATGTATTAAAGATTATACTTAAAAGGCTAATTGCCCAATCCTTATTAATTCATGAATTAGAACATAAAATCAAGGTGATCTAGCCTAATTAACTAAGAGCACATAAGTATCACACCTTAATCATATTAGCCCTCACATCTTCTTTACATAATTAAGGAGGAAAAATCATTTTTGGTAAAAATGCATTAATGGCATAATTGAACCAATTGAATTAATTAACATTTAGATAATTGTAACAATTATAAAGATGTAGAAAACTTCCCTTTAATTATTGATTGAAAGTTTGGTCAAAGCAAGAGCCACATCTAACCATTCAATTGCCTTCTCATCATACACCACTAGATCAAGAGTCCATATTAGTAGATCCCTTAAGTCATGACAAGAGTTGTACTCTCCTTCATCAAGATTATGACACTTGGAGTGATCACAATCATCCAATGCCAATCCTAAGGTAGCTCATGCTTTTAACCAATTGACAAAAACACCACAAAGCCTTTTACCCAAGTACCAAGACTCAAAGGAAACACAACACCCCCTTTTTGCCCCATGGTTTTTCCCACTCCTTAGCTTGTGTAAGAAGCCAAAGTCACCTCACCTTTCCTCCCTCTTTTGCGCCACCCATCAGCCCTCCTCTCTCCTCATTTCATTCTTTCACTCCTCTCCCAAAGACACACACACAAAAGCTCTCACCTCTCTCTAAACCTCTCTTTGTTCTTCCTACTCTTCTTCTTGTTCTTCTTGTTTTCCTACCCTAAGTCCTCACTTTTCTACCACCATCACCCTCATCTCCTACCACCACACTCACCATCCTTTCAAGGACTACCATTTTTGGTCCTTGGAGAAACAAAGCCACTCATACACAAGCCCCAATATCAAGCTCAAGGAGAAGGAGGCCATCTCCAACCATCTTTATCTTCCAAGCCTTCAAGAGGAACTTTTTGGTAGTGACTCTAACCCTTCCTCTCCATATATTTTTTCAAGAACTAGAACCCCTAAGCTCTTCATAGCTAGGTGGTTTTAGGACTTGCTTCAAGGTCTCATGACCATTCCTTGTTCTATGAGCTATTCTTGTCTTGTTGAAAGGTGTTGTTTTGAAAGAAAATCTTGTGGCATGATGGTTTTAGGTGTCTTGCTTTATTTTGTTTCAAAATACTGATTTGGTAACTGAAACATTGATTATAGTGTTGAGATAAAACATGAAAATGGTGTTTTGAAGTGATATAACAATTTCTCCATAAGGTTGAAGTGAAAAACTCAAAAACTAGTAAATCTGGAATTCTGGCAGCCTGTAAAGCGTACGGTATATTTATTGCTACAAAACTCAAAATACAATGAAACTAATTTTCTTGAAAGTAGACTCAAAGAGCTTTTCATACATATAAAATATGCAAGATTTGGTTTTAAAATGAGAGAGATATGAATTTTTAAAGTCTGCTGTTCCTAGATGGGTTTCTGTCTGGGCAGTAGGTAATAAAACGTGTATAACTCAAGCTATACATAACATTTTTGAGTGGGACCAAGTTTGTTGAAAAGATAAGACATACGGAACATCCCCATAAAACAGTTTTGTCAGATCCTTTGCGAGGAGTTCACGGTAGATGTTAAAACTCACTGACCCGAGATGAACTTTCAAATCTGAACAGTCAGAATAAAATGTGTATAACTCGAGCTACAAAACGAATTTTTAAGTGGGGTTTCTTTTTTTTAAAAAATAGACTCAGAGAAGTGTAAGCATACCAAAATTCGAAACAAAAGAGTAAAAGATGAAATTATGGTAAATTTTTGAAGTTACTGCCCCACTGTAAAAGTAAAACTAGTTAGGGTAAAAGTTAAAGGTTAATGAAGAATAAGCTTTAAGACATTAATACCCTTACATTAAGTATTGGGAAACCTTCATAATTCAACATAAAAAGTTTTGAAGAGGATAATAGATAAGATCGGCCCTAGGCCTAATAAAAGAATTTATACAAGAGGTAACCTCAATTAAAAGCTTGCACCAAATTTACTAAGCCAAGCTCATAAAACTTTGCTTGAGAATATGCCTATGTTTATGTTGCAAGCATGATGTTATGATGATGATGATGTTATGATAATGATGACATGATGATGATATGATGATGACGATATGATATGATGCTGTGATACTAGTTTTCTGTTTGGCAAAATTTTGGGAAGCTTCGGTCTAGCTGTTATGCTGCCGAAATTTTGTAGAAATTGTGGACTTAGAAATATTTTGCATCATAAGCTTTAATAAGAAGCGAAAGTAAACTAAGGGTGTGATCTTTCAAAAGGGTAGGTGACCCAAAGTAAGTTCCCCTCACCCACGACTCACATGAGGCATGGCATGACCCAGCTAGTGTGAGTATAGGGGATAGGGCTTACATGAGGCATGACATGACCTAGCAAGTGTAAGTACCGAAATTCTATGGTGGCGACGGCCACGGTATGAGCTCATTACCACTTATGTTTAGTGGGTGAAAAGAAAAGGACTTAAGATAAGTCAAGTTAAGAAAAGAAAGGAAAAAGGGACTTCGGTCCAAACCCTTAAAGAGAAAAAGTTAAGAGAAGCTTATAGCACAATCATGCACGTTTTATGTGTTTATACTTATGCCCATGTATGTTATGATATAAATGATTAGAGAGTATGTTAAAATTGAATCCACTTCGGATATCCATATTTTCGAAAACCTAAGAACTGAACCTTATGAATGCTCACTGTTTTCATTAATAAAACCGAAGTGGCTGGGACGATGACGATGACACCTCCGTGTCAGGTTCGAGTCCTACTGAGAAATCTTATTTCTCACTCTAGTTACTTTTCCGCATCGTCACCAGATTTTTGTTGGCACATCCAATGGAGTGGAGCTTGGAGCCACCGCACTACGAGCGGACGTACGACGTGGAATGCCAGACGAAGCTATTTTGGGACTCATAGCGACCGTCACTCTACATCTCCGCATATTCTTTTTGAGAGGAGCTTTGTCATTGAAGTCTGTAATAGTACCTAATACTTAGGTCATGGCACGACCATGAGCTTTCTTCGATGTAATGTTTATATATATATATATATATATATATATATATATATATTATGAACTCATATGGATGTAATGATTAGTTATGCAATGCAATGTATTTGTAAATTACTATTTATTTATCTTTCTCTTGTTTTATGAGATTGGGTTATGTATCTTATGCGACACGCTCTTTTTTTATCTGACTTCTCGCTCAAGGCTTTACCTTTCAAAACGCTGCAAGCGACGACGTATTTCAAAAAAAAAAAAAAATCCTACCGTATTTTCCGCGTAATTTAATTTCAAGTAAAGTTTAATTTTCCACGACCATAAGTAAGAACTAATAAAATGCCATAATACGACTTAAGCGTAGTATGGGTTTATTAGGATGTTACATTTCTACTTTTGAAAAAATGTGTTCTTGATGTTCTTCAAGTGTTCTTAAGTTTCTACTTTTAGAAAAATATGTTATTGATGTTCTTCAAGTGTTCTTAAGTTTCTACTTTTGGAAAATATGTTCTTATTGCTGAGTGTTCTTAATGGTATCTTGTCTAAAGTTCTTCCTTTTCTTATGATGTGTAGTTGATTGGAAAAGCCTTATTTTTTTGTGTTTTTCATGAGTTGATAAGACTATGAACATTCTAAATGCCTTAAACTTTAAAAAGTTTGCTTCTTGATACACAAAAAGTGGCGCAAGTTTTAGTGCCATCATAAAATCTTCTTTTGTTTTGTTTTGAAGACAAGAATACATGTAAAAATCAATACTTTTTGGCATAATAAGCCTTTTTGAGTTAGAAAATGATATCTGGTCACTTTATATCTTAGAAATCAAACCTTAAAGAAAAGACCTTTCATAAAGTTTCAAACTTTAATCAAGAATGAGGCCTTTAAGTCATAAGAGTGTTGTTTTATAACATTTCATTCATTAAGTTTAGATTTTGAACCAAAACAATACTAGAAAGGGTTAGCTTTTATAAAGATTAAGGCTTTTTAACCTTAAAGTAATGTTTCATATCACTATTTGATAAAGTAGGAACCTTTTTAATGTAGAGACAACTTTAAGTCATAAAGTTGAGACCTTGATGGTCTTAGAATAATTAAATGAGTCAACTTTGATAAAGAACAAGACTTTTTAGTTAAAAACTAGTAACTTGTACCATTATTTCAGAAAGATCTAATCTTTAAGATAAAAGTTTGAAGCTTTGTAACTTGATTAAGTTAAAAATCACCCTTAGTGTTTAGTGAACATGGTGTTGTTGGGTTCATGACGTGGTTACACGTTGTCATGACCTAGGGATTAGAGGGATCTCGAACTCCTTGGGAACAGAAGTATGATTAGGGCCTCTAAGCATACCATGAACCTAGGAATCACTAAGTACACTATCTCAAGGAAAGGAAACAGTCACTTAACTTAATTAATTTGAACAAGTGTTCCATAAGACATGAACTCAAGTGAAGAATAATTTCATATGATAGCTAAGTAACTAAAAGACCACATACACGTATCTTAACTATGTGATTCTCTTACAGGTAACCATGAGAAATCGTATGATGACTCACAATACTCTTCCTAAAGAATAACACAACTATGAACCCCCTTTTGGGTATGAATGTATGATGCCATCCAGTATGATGAATGATAAGTTTGATTGAGCTTTGTCTCATGACTATTGATTATTGTGATATGATAAAATATTAGTTGAAAGCTTGTGATTGGCATTTTGGGGGAAGCTCCGGTCTAGCTGTTATGCTGCTGAATTTCCGTCAAAATTATGGACTCAGTCATATCATTGCATGTGTCTAGTCAAAGAAGTATTATGCATGCAAAGTATAATGATAAGAAAAGAAACCATGGGATATGACCCCTTGATCACTTCCGAGAAGTGAAAGGCAGTGATCTACAAGGAACCTCTATGACGGAGGCAAGGGTGGTATGGAGAACCCTCCAACTTAGAGGTAACCAATATCGACTTAGTCTATAGTACTACGTGACGACGGTCACAGAATGAGCTCATATCCAAAAGCAGCCTATTTCAAAGGAAAGTAAAAGAATGTGAAGTACGTGCTAAAAACGAAAGTCAAAGTAGAACCATGGTCAAGTTGATGAGTTGTATATTCATGCATGTTATTATATTCCTTACGTGCATTATGAATGTTTATTATGTATAATTGCATGTATGCCTATGTATGAGACTATGGATATGATGATAAAGTTAAAAGTAACCTGCTTCGGGATTTACGTTTTCTGAAATAATTAAAATTGAACCGATATCTGTCCACTATTTTTATAATTAAACCCAAAAGTGGCTGGGATGATGATGATGACAGAATATTTGTCCAGTCACGATCCTACTGAGAATCTTGTATTTCTCACTCCTACGTTTCCGTGTCATCTTCAAATGGAGTGATGGCATCCATGGTAGCACTTTTGACGGTACGCGACTGGATAAGACGAGGAGCTGCCATGTTTCTTCACCTAGCTAAGGAGGATCGAGATAGTAGCATAGTATTTTTATTTTTCTTAAAAGTCCTAGTTGGGCAGTTTATGTGTAATTAAGAGCATGTAGGAGGTCATGCTGCTTAATTTGACCTATTACATATGCGATACTTATTAAATGTAATAATGACCTTGATTATCTATGACTATATTCTTGGCTTAATGTATTGTGTTATGTTGCTTCCATTTTGTCTTATGTCTTATTTGTAACTTAGCAATATGAAGAATAATGTTCATATGTATACGAGTAAGTAAGCGCTTAAAGGCTCAGTTTTCAAGCATAAAAGTTTTACAAAAAAAAAAAATTTATATGCTATTTTCGTATATTACGCTAATTTCAAAGATAAGAACTTCCGTTAGATAAGAGTAACAACTAGTCATGCCATAAAATGACTTAAGCATAGTATGGTATTAGTAAGGTATTACATTTTGGTATTAGAGCAGTTCGTCCTTGTAGAGCCTGGGGATGAACTGACTATGCTTCTAAGCATACTCTGTCATGTGCTAGAAATCATGCCGTGCATCTTACCACAAGGGTAAGATATAGGAATTTTGTAGGCATAACTATCTGGTTATGAATGTGATTAGCTACTGCCACACTTAGCTCGGTATTGAGCCTGATCAACTCAATATCTTTGTTTGTATGTCCAGGAACGGATGACTTCCGATGGGCAGAATAGGTTGTGAGGCAAATCTGCCACCTTAGGTATGGCAGATGTGACGAATGTTTCTCCTACACTGGTCTTTGCTATAAAGGGACAGGTTGTTGTAACTAATTGAGCCTTAGGAGGAATAGAAGTTGATGCTGACCCAGAATACTTGAAGTTTGCTAAGTTTATGAAGACTAACCCACCAATTTTCCATGGAGACTTTAACCCTAAGGACGTTGAGAGATGGATCGAGGCACTAGAAGGGGCATTTTCTATGTTAGGTTGCACTGGGCTGCAGAAAAGTAACATTTGCTACCAACATGCTAGAGGCTAGTGCTGAAGCCTGGTGGGCCAATGCTAGAAGTGTAACACCTTAATAAATCCATACTACGCTTAAGTCGTATTACGGCTTTTATTAGTTGTTACTTATGCTCGTGGAAAACTAAACTTCACTTGAAATTAAATTATGCGGAAAAATACGGTGAAATTTTTTTTTTTTTTTGAAATACGTCGTCACTTTTGGAAAGTAAAGCCTTGCGCGAGAAGATGGCAATAAACGAGCGTATCGCAAAGATTTCAATATAAATTGAAGGAACAAGGGATAGATCATAATACCATGCATTCAAATTACTACAACAGCCATATAATTATAATTAGTCTCATAATATCCAACAAATACATAAAAAGGGAACTCATGGTCATGCCATGGCCCCCAAAATATCAAAGGTACACAAGTCTGACAAGATCCGATACAAAATGAAATACAAAAGATGAGAAGCAATAACAGAATAGGCCCATGTAGACATATGCTGGCTTCTCTGCCCCTTCCACGCCCTTCAATTGAATGGACTCAGGTCCTCGAGTGCTTGGTCCCCCTCGCTCCTCGGCCTCGGGGAACATGAGGAGTACGGATGATACGAGGGATGCCGACTGATCACCTCTACGCGACGAATGCGACGACCATGAGTATAGCTGGCGACCAAAGAACGTTCCTCGGAGGGATCCTCCTCGGACGCGGTAGGGTGATACTCGGGGAGCGGCGGCGAAGCGGCTGCGGCCCTAGGAGTGGTCGTTGAACTCACATCGATCACAAGGACCTTTGGTAGTGGCACGGGCTCGGCTTCAGGTAGACTCAGAGACATTGGCTCCATCTCGATCTCTGGCAATGGCTCAGGCGGGAAATCCCAAGGACCCAACGGCAGTCCAAGGTGAGCCGATGAAACGTCTACAGGGGCAGGCGGGACCTCTGGCTCCTCTTGCTCAAAAATTCGACCCAGGTAGAAATATGTGCGGACTACTGTGGTGGTCGTGGCCACAATAGCATGAGTATCCCCATCATAGGCCCACTCATGGTGGGGAGGGTCCATGCTCCACTCTATGGGGTGTGCCATGAGTATCTGGTGATGAGACGAAAAAACAACTAGGGTGAGAAATAAGATTTCTCAGTAGGACTCGACCCTGACACCTAAGTGTCATCGTCATCGTCATCGTCCCAGCCACTTCGGTTTTATAAATGAAAATAATGAGCATTCAATAGGTTCAATTCTTAGGTTTTCGAAAATATCAATGTCCGAAGTGGGTTCCATTTTAAGTACGTATTTCTTATATGCTAACATCATAGTATACATAAAAACTTGTCTGATAGTTTCTATCATGTATGCACATCTTATGAGTTTCATTCTTTACTTGGGTCGGACTGAGGTCCCTTTCTTTTCTTAATTTGACTTATCTTAAGTCCTTTTCTTTTCACCCACTAAACATAAGTGGTAACGAGCTCATACCGTGGCCGTCGCCACCATAAAATTTTGGTACTTACACTAGCTGGGTCATGCCATGTCTCATGTAAGCCCTATCCCCTATACTCATATTAGCTAGGTCATGCCATGCCTCATGTGAGTCGTGGGTGAGGGGAACTTAAATTAGGTCATCTTCCCTTTTGAAGGATCACACATTTTATTGAATCTCTTCTTATTAAAGCTTATGATGCAAAATATTTCTAAGTCCATAATTTCTACAAAATTTCGGTAGCATAACGGCTAGACCGAAGCTTCCCAAAATTTTGCCAAACAGAGAAACCAATATCATAGTATCATTAAGCATCATATCATATCATGCTTGTACATAAACATAGGCATATTCTCAAGCAAAGTTTTATGAGCTTAGCTTAGTAAATTAAGTGCAAGCTTTTAATTGAGGTTGCCTCTTGTGTGTCCTCTTATGTTAGTTGTAAGGCCAATGTTGTCTAATGTCCTTTTTGATACTTTTTAAGTTGAATTATGAAGGTTTTCTAATACTTAATATAAGGGTATTAATGTCTTAAAGCTTATTCTTCATTAACCTTTAACTTTTACCCTAACCAGTTTTCTTTTACAGTGGGGCAGTAACTTCAAAAATTCACCATAATTTTATCTTTTACTCTTTTATTTCGAATTTTGGTGTGCTTACACTTCTCTGAGTCTATTTTTAAACAAAAGAAACCCCACTCAAAATTTCATTTTGTAGCTTAAGTTATGCACATTTTATTCTGACTGTTCAGACTTGAAAGTTCATCTCGGGTTAGTGACTTTTAAACATTACTATAAACTCCTCACAAGGAATCTAACAAAACTGGAAGTTCCTCTATGTCTTAGCTTTCTAACAAACTTGGTCCCACTCAAAAATGTTCTGCATAGCTTGAGTTATGCACGTTTTATTACTTACTGCCCGGACAGAAACCTATCCAGGAACAGCAAATTTTGAAAATTCATATCTCTCTCGTTTTAAGGCCAAATCTCACATATTTTATATGTATGAAAATCTCTTTGAGTCTACTTTCACAGAAAATTATTTCATTACATTTTGAGTTTTGTAGAATGAGTTATACTGTACGTATTACAGACTGCCAGAAATCCAGCTTAACTAGCTTTTACATTTTTCACTTCAAGCTTATGGAGAAATTGTTATATCACTTCAAATCACCATTTTCATGTTTTATCTCACCATCATATTCAATGTTTTAGTTACCAAATCAGTGTTTTAAAACAAAATAAGGCAAAACACATAAAATCATCATACCACAAAATTTCGTTTCAAAAACAACATTTTCATCAAGGCAAGAAAACTCATAGAGTAAAATGTGGTCATGAGACCCTGAAGCAAGCTTTAAAACTACCTAGCTATGAAGAGCTTAGGGGTTCTAAAACTTGAAAAAAATTTCAAGGAGGAGAAGGATAAGAGTCACTACCAAAAGTTTCTCTTGAAGGCTTGGAGGATGAAGATGGTTGGAGATGGCCTCCTTCTCCTTGAGCTTGATATTGGAGCTTGTGTACGAGTAGCTTTGTTTCTCCAAGGACCAAAAATGGTAGTCCTTGAAGGGATTGTGAGTGTGGTGATGGACGGGAGGTAGGAAGTAGTAAGAAGGTTAGAAGAAAAACAATGAAGCTTGGAAGAAGAAGAGAGTATGAGGCTTGGAGAGAGGAGAGAGCTTGGTGTGTTTTAGTGAGTGGAGTGAAAAATGAAATGAGGAGAGAGAGAAGGCTGAAAGTGGCGCACAAATGAGGGAGGGAGTGAGGTGACTTTGCTTCTTACAACAAGCAAGAGAGTGGAAAAACCATAGGGTAAAAGAGAGAGTTGTGTTTCCTTTGAGTCTTGGCACTTGGGTAAAGACTATGTAGTGTTTTTGTCAAGTGGTTAAAAGCATGAGCTCTATTAGGATTTGGCTTGGATGGCTATGATCACTCCAAGTGTCACCATCTTGATGGAGGAGAGTACATTTCTTGTCTTAACTTAAGGAACACTATTAGTATGGACTCTTGATCTAGGGGTGTATGATGAGAAGGCAAATGGATGGTTGGATATGACTCTTGCCTTGACCAAACTTTCAAACAATAATTAAAGGAAAGTTTCTACATCTTTATAATGGTTACAATTATCTAAATGTTAATTAATTTGATTGGTTTAATTATGCCATTAACACATTTTTATCGAAAAGGATTTTTCCTCGTTAATTATGTAAAGAGGGTGTAAGGATTAATTTTTCATGTGATTAGGGTGTGATGTTTGCCATCCTCTTAATTAATAAGGTTAGGTCACTTTGATTTTATATTCTAAGTCATGAATTCACAAGAATTGGGCCATTAGGCTTTTAATTGTAACTTTTAATGTGTTATGTTTCAATTGTCGACTTTTCTAATTAGTCATTGACTTTCACTTATCTTGTTGACTTGCCTCAATTTACTAAGCTCTTGTTCTTGAGATTAATCGATTAATTCTCAATTAATCGCTAACCCCTCTAATTAGCCGGGAACATCGAGCTAATTAACTTAGGTGAAAATGGGGATGTTACAAGAAGGATGATTGAGAACTCCCAGACCCTCGTTACTTGGGAAGTGTTCAAGGTTGCACTTTATGGTAAGTGCGCCATGCCAAAGAAAGATATTTCTAGGAAAAGGACAGTTTTCCAACGCTGAAGGACTAGGCACAATCCATACTACAAGCTAAAACCACAGTTCGGAAAGGACACTGCGGCCAAGTACCAAAGCAATTGGTGATCCCTTGGTGCCCTAAGTGCGGCAAAAATCATGGAAGATGACCTTGTTTAGCTGGACGAGATGTTTGTTTCTGTTGTGAATAGCATGACCATGTAAGCAAGCATTGCACTGTCAGGTTGGCATTGCCTGCCAACAAGCCCCATCACCAAGGAAAGGCCTTCACCCTTAATACTGAGAAGGCCACTCAGTCCGACAAATCTAATCCAAGGTAAGTGCGAGGTCAATGGTAGGACCTTAACTATGCTGTACGATTCTGGAGCTACACACTCCTTTATTTCTCATGGTTGTGTAGATAGATTGGGATTGTCTGTGTCTGAATTACCTCACATGTTAATTGTTTCTACTCCTGCTGAGAAACCAATCAAGACTTATCATTGTTGTTCAATTGTCAGCTTCAAATAGATGGTAGGTCTTTCATAGCAAATTTGATTTGTTGCCTTTTTCTGGCTTGGATTTGATTCTAGGCATGGATTGGCTCTTTGCTAACCATGCTATGATAAATTGTTTTGAGAAATCTATTATTCTTCCTCCTATACCTGTTGAGCCTGTTGAACTTGTTAGTTTGTTTTTGAATTCTGCTAAGATAGGGAGTAGTGAGTTTGGTAATCAAGGATATGTTCTCTTTATGGCAAGCAAAGTGGAACTTGAGCAGGTATTGGAAGAGATCCCCGTAGTTAGGGAATAAGCGAATGTATTTCTTGACAATATTCCCGAATGGAATATAGCACCTTACGAACTTGACAATATTCCCCGTAGTTACGAACTTGACAATATAGCACCTTATAGGATGTCCCCAATGGAATTGTCAGAATTGAAAGGATGATTGGAAGAATTGTTGGAGAAGAAGTTCGTAAGACCTAGCGCCTCATCTTGGGGAGCCCCGGCGTTATTTGTGAAAAAAGAAGGATGGTAGTATAAGGCTGTATGTGGATTATAGGCAATTGAACAAAGTGATTGTTAAGAACAAGTATCCCTTACCTAGGATAGATGACCTCATGGACCAACTGCGAGGTGCAGCTGTGTTCTCTAAGATTGATTTGAGATTTGGATATCATCAGATAAGGGAAAAGGAGAAGGATATACCCAAGACGGCTTTTAGGACAAAGTATGGGCATTATGAGTTTACGGTGATGTCATTTGGATTGACTAATACCCCAGCTATCTTCATGGATTATATGAACAAGATCTTTAGACCCTATTTGGACAAGTTTATAGTTGTTTTCATAGATGATATTCTCATCTATTCGAGAACAAAGAAGGAACATGAAGAACATTTGAGGGTTTTGTTAAGGATCTTAAGGGAAAAGAAGCTTCATGCCAAGTTATCTAAGTGTGAATTCTAGATGGAGGAAGTAAAGTTCTTAGAGCATGTGGTGCCACAAGGGGGTATTGCTGTGGATCTAAG
The DNA here is from genome assembly GCA_031439595.1 of Pterocarpus santalinus. Lineage (NCBI taxonomy): Eukaryota > Viridiplantae > Streptophyta > Magnoliopsida > Fabales > Fabaceae > Pterocarpus > Pterocarpus santalinus. The sequence goes on from CM062525.1 coordinate 35,425,241, forward strand.
CAAGATTGAGGCTGTGATGAATTGGGAGAAGCCAACCTTAGTGACTGAGATAAGGAGTTTTTTGGGTTTAGCCACTTACTATCGCAGGTTTATAAAAGGATTTTCCCATATATCTTTACCCTTAACCAAGTTGACAAGGAAGGATGCCCCGTTTGTGTGGATGATGGACTGTGAGAAGAGCTTTCAAGAGCTAAAAGGTAAGTTAACTTCAACCCCAGTATTAGTTTTGTCGGACTCTAGTGGACCATTTGAGGTTTATTGTAATGCCTCTGGGAGAGGTTTAGGTTGTGTTTTGATGCAGAATAGAAACGTGGTGGCTTATGCCTCTAGAAAGTTGAAGCCTCATGAAGTGAACTACCCAACCCATGACTTGGAATTAGCGGCTGTAGTGTTTGCCCTAAAGATATAGAGGCATTATCAGTATAGTGTGAGGTTTGAGGTGTTCTTTGATCATAAGAACTTGAAGTATCTTTTTGATCATTAGGAGTTGGATATGAGGCAAAGGAGATGGATGGAGTTTCTGAAGGATTATGATTTTGGGTTGAACTATCATCTTGGGAAAGCCAATGTGGTGGCTGACGCATTAAGTCGGAAATCCTTGCATGCGTCATGGATGATGGTCAAGGAGGATGAGCTAGTAAGGAGCTTTAGAGACCTTAACCTTGGAGTTATGTTGACCCCCCATAGTTTAAGATTGAATTAGCTTAGGGTGACGAGCGATTTCAAGAGTCAAATTGCTCAAGCCCAAGACAAGAAAGAGGAATTCTTGAAAACCCTAGCGTTGGTAAAAGAGGGAAAGTTGAAGGCTTTTGTGCATGTACAAATGGACTATGGAAATTTGAAGGAAGAATATGGTACCCACAAGTGGTGACCTCCGAAGAAGGATTTTGGAGGAGGCTCATAAGAGTCATTTCACCATACACCCTAGTGTGACAAAGATGTATCAAGACGTTAAGAAGATGTTCTGGTTGCCAAGATTGAAGAGGGATGTTATGGAGTTAGTAGGCAAGTGTTTAGTCTGCCAAAAAGTAAAGATTGAACACCAAAAGCCCTCTGGTATGTTGCAACCATTGGAGATCCCAGAATGGAAATGGGAAAGTATCTCTATTGACTTCGTGATGGGTTTACCCAAAATGCAAGCTGGTCTCAATGCGATATGGGTAATTGTTGACAGATTAACCAAGTTTACTCACTTTTTGCCCATTTGAGCTACTTATCCTTTGGAAAAGTTAGCCCAGCTATATGTTCAAGAGATAGTAAGACTGGATGGTGTACTTTCAACCATAAACTCAAATAGGGACCCGAGATTTACCTCTAGATTCTAGGGAGCCTTGCAGAAGGCTTTTGGGATGAAACTTTGCCTGAGTACAGCTTATCACCCCCAGATGGATGGATAGTCGGAGAGGACTATCTAAACTTTGGAGGATATGTTGACAGCTTGTGTATTGGACAATCGGGGAAGTTGGGACAAATACTTGCTTTTGATCGAGTTTGCCTATAACAATAGCCATCATGCAAGGATTGGTATGGCACCCTACGAAGCTTTGTATGGAAGGAAGTGTCAATCTCCCTTGTGTTGGGTTGAACCGAGTAAGCAAAGCCTACTAGGACCTGATCTTGTGAGGCAAACCATAGAGCAAATTAGAAGGATTAGGAACAAAATCCTTACAACCCTGAGCCGTCATAAGAATTGTGCGAATAAAAGGAGAAAGACTCTAGAGTTCCAAGAAGAAGAACTTGTATTCCTGAAAATCACTCTTACGACCAGCATAGGTAGAGCCATGATGGTCAAAAAGTTAAGCCCCCGTTTTGTTGGCCCTTTTCAAGTTTTAAAACGTGTCGGGTCAGTTGCTTACCAAATGGCTTTACCTCCAAATTTGTCAAACCTTCACGATGTCTTCCGTGTGTCTCAATTGAGAAAATACCATTCCGATCCTAATTATCAACTTGAGCTTGAAAGTGTACAGTTAAGGGAAGACCTAAATTTCAATCTACCGCCATCTCGAATCGTAGACCGTGGGGCAAAATAGCTGAGGAATAAGATGATACCCATGGTCAAGGTGGCTTGGGATAGAGGAAATATGGAAAAGCATACGTGGGAGTTGGAGTCTGAAATGAAGCACGAGTATCCGAATTTGTTTATAGGTAACGAATTTTGAGGGCAAAACTTTTTTTTAAAGGTGAGGAAAAATATAACATCCTCAATTTCATGTCATGCTAAATTACCTCAGCAACCTTGAGTAATTAGGCACTTAATGAGAAATTATGAGATTAAGGCTTAATTAAGTGGTTTACAAGGAATTTAGGGGTTAACTCGGATAAGAAAAGTCAAAAGAATACTTAATCGAGATTAGATAATCTCTAATTAAGTAAGTCAGAGCCTTAATAGCTTAATTAAGCACTAATCGCCCTTAATTAGCTTAATCAAGTTTAATTAAGGTTAATTAAGCTTAATCGCAAGATTAATTTTTATTAATTGTGTTCTTGTGTGTTAATCACTAATCCTTGCTTAATTGTCTTAATTAAGTTGTATGAGCACTTAATCACATGATTAAATTCAAATTTAGTCAACTAGATAATAAAGTAAAGAGTGATATCATAAAAGCATAAAGCATGAGACAAGATTACTTTATGTAAGAGTTTGACCATACTTTGTTCCCCTATCATCCCATTTGTCCCCTTAATCACAAATTAACACAAGATAACACAAAGTGAAGCAAAAATATCTCTCCCCATGCCATTACAAGTTACGACCTCAACAACACAATACACACATATTCACTTCATTTTCAACTTCTCATTCTCTCTCTAAAGTTCTCAAACTCTCCAACCTCTCTCTACATTTCCTCTTCTTCTTCTTCATTTTCTTCTGCATCCTCCACCTCCATAACCAAATCTTCCTCACTTAGCCCTAGATCACATCTTTTGGTCTTTGGAGACAAGATCTAAACACTACAACCTCAATTTTCACAAGATCTCAAGAGCTTCTCCTTCCACCAAGCCAAACTGCCACCATCTTCAAGGAAAGGAACACCATCATCTTCTTCTTATTCTCTTGTTTTTGTGCCATTTCTAAGAAAGGTAGTGATCTTCATCTTTTTCATTTTGTTTGCTCAAGCAAGCTTGGAGCTTGGTTCTTTCATGACCAAAATCTCTAAGTAAAAACTTGAGAAAACTCTTCATGCTCTTCAAGAGCAAAAGCTTCCATTTTTGGCAAAATATATTCTTGTTGTTTTTCAAGTGTTCTTAAGTTTCTACTTTTAGAAAAAGGTGTTCTTGATGTTTCTGCTTTTGAAAAAATATATTCTTGTTGTTCTTCAAGTGTTCTTGATGTTCTTCAAGTGTTCTCAAGTTTCTACTTTTAGAAAAATATGTTCTTGATTAAGTTTTTACTTTTGGAAAGTATGTTCTTATTGTTGAGTGTTTTTGATGGTATCTTGTTTGAAGTTCTTCCTTTTCTTATGATGAGTAGTTGATTGGAAAAGCCTTATCTTTTTATGTTTTTCATGAGTTGATAAGACTATGAACATTCTAAAAGCCTTAAACTTTAAAAAGTTTGCTTCTTGATATACAAAAAGTGGCGCAAGTCTTAGTGCCATCATAAAGTCTTCTTTTGTTTTGTTTTGAAGACAAGAAAACATATAAAAATCTAAGCTTTTTTGGCATAATAAGCCTTTTTGAGTTGGAAAATGATATCTGGTCACTTTATGTCTTAGAAATCAAACCTTAAAGAAAAGACCTTTCATAGAGTTTCAAACTTTAATCAAGAATGAGACCTTTAAGTCATAAGAGTGTTGTTTTATAACATTTCATTCATTAAGTTTAGATTTTGAACCAAAACAATGCTGGAAAGGGTTAGCTTTTATAAAGATTAAGGCTTTTTAACCTTAAAGTAATGTTTCATATCACTATTTGATAAAGTAGGAACCTTTTTAATGTAGAGACAACTTTAAGTCATAAAGTTGAGACCTTGATGGTCTTAAAATAATTAAATGAGTCAACTTTCATAAAGAACAGGACTTTTTAGTTAAAAGCTAGTATCTTGTACCATTATTTCATAAAGATCTAATCTTTAAGATAAAAGCTTGAAGCTTTGTAACTTGATTAAGTTAAAAATCACCCTTGGTGTTTAGTGAACATGGTGTTGTTGGGTTCATGACGTGGTTATGCGTTGTCATGACCCAAGGATTAGAGAGATCTCGAACTCCTTGGGAACAAAAGTATGATTAGGGCCTTTGAGCATACCATGAACCTAGGAATCACTAAGTGCACTATCTCAAGAAAAGGAAATAGTCACTTAACTTAATTAATTTGAACAAGTGTTCCATAAGACATGAACTCAAGTGAAAAATAATTTCATATGATAGCTAAGTAACTAAAAGACCATACATACGTATCTTAACTATGTGATTCTCTTACAGGTAACCATGAGAAATCATATGATGACTCATAATACTCTTCACAAAGAATAACACAACTATGAACCCCCTTTAGGGTATGAATGTATGATATCATCCGGTATGATGAATGATAAGTTTGATTGAGCTTTGTCTCATGATTGATTGATTGATTATTGTGATATGATAAAATATTGGTTGAAAGCTTGTGATTGGCATTTTGGGGGAAGCTCCAGTCTAGCCGTTATGTTGTCGGATTTTCGTCAAAATTATGGACTTAGTCATATCATTGCATGTGTCTAGTCAAAGAAGTATTATGCATGTAAAGTATAATGACAAGAAAAGAAACCATGGGATATGACCCCTCGATCAGTTCTGGGAAGTGAAAGACAGTGATCCACAAGGAATCTCTATAAGGGAGACAAGGGTGACATGGAGGACCCTCCAACTTTGAGGTAACCAATATCGGCTTAGTCTGATTTGGTTAGTACTGCGTGACGACGGTCACAGAATGAGCTCATGTCCAAAAGCAGTCTATTTCAAAGGAAGGTAAAAGAATGTTAAACACGTGCTAAAAACGAAAGTCAAAGTAGAACCATGGTCAAGTTGATGAGTTGCATAGTCATGCATGTTATTATATTCCTTATGTGCATTGTGAATGTTTATTATGTATATTAGCATGTATGCCTATGTATGACACTATGGATATGATGATAAAGTTAAAAGTTTACGTTTTCTAAAACAATTAAAATTGAACTGATATCTGTCCACTATTTTTATAATTAAACTCGAAGTGACTGAGACGATGACGATGACACAATGTTTGTCTAGTCGCGATCCTACTGAGAAATCTTGTATTTCTCACTCCTACGTTTCCATGTCGTCTTCAGATGGAGCTGATGGCATCCATGGTAGCACTTCTGACAGCACCCGACTGGATAAGACGAGGAGTTGCCATGTTTCTTCACCTAGATAAGGAGGATCGAGATAGTAGCATAGTATTTTTATTTTTCTTAAGAGCCCTAGTTGGGTAGTTTATGTGTAATTAAGAGCATGTAGGAAGTCATGCCACTTAATTTGACCTATTACATATATGATACTTATTAAAAGTAATGATGACCTTGATTATATATGACTACATTCTTGGCTTCATGTATTGTGTTATGTTGCTTCCATTTTGTCTTATGTCTTATTAGTAACTCAACAATATGAAGAACAATGTTCATATGTATACGAATAAGTAAGCGCTTAAAGGCTCAGTTTTCAAGCGTAAATGTTTTACAAAAAAAAAAATTTATATGCTATTTTCGTATATTACGCTAAATTTCAAAGATAAGAACTTTCGTTAGATAAGAGTAACAACTAGTCATGCCATAAAATGACTTAAGCATAGTATGGCACTAGTAGGGTGTTGCAGAGAGAAGACCCTGCTGTTGCATCTACCATGATCTATGTAGTGACTAACAGACCGCTATAGAAAGTCTCCATTTGCATCCAAAGAGGGATGCCACGGTGAGGACATTTGGCCAATAACTCTTTATAATGCTCCCAAGCCTCATAGAATAACTCACCTTCAGTTTGAGCAAATGATGTGATGTCATTCCTCAATTTAGCTGACTTGGCTGGAGAGAAATATTTCTCCAAAAACTTCTTGGGTAGGGAGAGATCCCTGAGGTAGTGACTTGATCCAAGTAATAAAGTAATGAAAAAGATATCATTCTCATGAGGATAGATCAATTACCAGGTAACTAACAAGAATGACTATTTGGACTAGAAAAATAGAATAAGTAAAGAAAGCTAAGAGAAATCAAATAGAACAAAGGAACAAAACTACGCTTAAGAACAACTTAAATCACTGGGATGGACACTAGGGCTAACTGACTTCACCTAAATATGGACTCAATTATCTAGTTTTTACCTCAATTGATTAATGGTCAGATTCCCTAAACTAATTCCAAGCCTTTCCCAAGGTTAAGAAATTCTCTTTATCCTAAATTGATTGTCTAATCTCTTAGTTACAAACTAATTTAGGAAAAGGTTGAAGCTTTATGGATTCCTAAGATGACCACATGAGTCGCATTTATCTATCCCTAGTTTTTGCTCAACTCACAGTATTTATGATGAGTAGCTTTGTTTACAAACCCTATCTCTAGCTATTGCAAACCAACAAATCAGTCGAATGGCGGCCAATAATTCAAAAGCATTAGGAACAATCATAAACACTTAATAATCAAGATAAAAACATAAATAAAATCAATCCATGAGTAATATCATCACATAGTTGGATCCATCAATGCCCTAGAATGGGGTTTAGTTCATGATGGAATCATAAACAACAGAAAAAGTAAAAGAAAGAACAAAGGAAAGAGTAGCTATGAAGAAGAATAAGGATTCCAATGTCTTGAAGGTAAAGGATGTCTCCAACTCTTCACAAAACTCTCCACAATGCTCCTTGAATCTTCAAGCCTCTCTTCTAAGGTTGCCTCTAGTGTTTAGAGCATCAAAAGGTGTCAAAAAGCTCGTCCAAATCCTTTAAATAGGGCCCCAAGATCTTCTCCGGCAAGATTGCTTTGAAAAATAGACTTTCCAAATTTATCGTAGCTGTGCTCGAGCTCACTATAAACTTGTTCTGTCTGTCTCAGGCAGCGCTCGAGCGTGGGGTCGCATGCTAGAGCGAATCCACGCTCGAGTGCGGGGTCTTACGCTTGAGCGTGCATCTAAAACAGCAACTCTGTAGATTTGCCTTTTTTGTTCATTTCCAAGCTTAATAGCGATCAGAATAGTTGGAATTTCCCCTCGGACATAGAAATAGCAATTGTAGATCTTTGAGTAAGCTTTCGAACACAATAAGAACCACCTTAATTGTAGTTCTGTAGCTCAAGATATGAGCAAAATACTAATGACTAGTCAGGTTTGACAATATCAGAGACAAAATGCAACTTCAATCTTGTTTTGTCTTTTTATACTAGAAGACTTGAGAATCTTGAAAAGTACTCAAAAAAAAAAGTTGGAGATCTCCTTCTCATCTTTCCAAAGAGTCCTAAATCATGTCAAGTTGACTTCCAGAGAGTTAGATATGAATTTTCTCTTGTGACATGGTCTTGAAATCTGGCCAAATGGACTACTTAAGACTCCAATTGAACTCCTCTTCCACTTCAGTGCTTGTACCTAATTGAAACATAATGACAACATAAATAACTAAAAAAAAAAAAAAGAGAAAATGACAAACTAACTATAAAAGAACCTAAATCAAAGAAACCAACTAAAAACAATTAAAATACCCAAGTAAATTCATGTAACTAAAACCTAATTCTAAGTAAAACAAAACAAAAATAATTCACTATGGGGAGTTATCACTGGGCCTTTGATAATTGTTGCTAGCCATTATTTCAAATAACTCCCAAGACTGCTTAGGTGTCTTGTTGTTAAGAGAACCACCAGCTACTACATCAACCATGATCTGAGTGGACATCAGGAGACTATTGTAGAATGTCAGGATTTGCATCCAGAGTGGGATGCCATGATGTGAGCACTTAGCTAACAACTCCTTATATCTTTCCCAGGACCCATAAAAGGATTCATCTTCTACCTGGGTGAAAAAAGAGATGTCATTCCTCATCTTGGCAGATTTGGCAGGGGGAAAAATATTTCTCCAGAAATTTTTTAGCCAGCATATCATAGGTAGTGAGTGTTCCCTGTGGTAGAAACTTCAACCAAACTCTGGCTTTGTCCCTAAATGAAATAATAGAATAGCCTCAATCAGATAGCATCATCTGTGGCACCATTAATTTTATGGTGTCACAGATTTCTAGGAAATTACTGAGGTGTTCATTTGGATCCCCACTAGGTAGTCCAGCAAACTGGCAGTTTTGTTGTACAAGCTGAATGAGTGATGTCTTCAGCTCAAAGTTGTTTGCTTAGATAAGCGGTCTACAAGTAAATAAATGCCAAGGTTCAATACGAAATGCATGATGGTTGCAAAGCAACTAAGTTGGGGGCACCCCAAGGAGAATGTGTTAGGGGTGAAGGTTTCTAAAGTTGAAGGGATTAATTGAGCCTAAATGACTATTCCATCTACCCCTTACCTTGATCTACCATTACAAGCTAAGAAAAGGTCCTTTTGATCTTTGGCTAAGTGACACTCATGTAGAAACAAAGAGAGAAGAATTGTGGATATTGTAATGCTTTTGTCTTTTCTTAAACATTGCATAAGCATAGGGTGAGTCAATTATTCATTGCTTTTCCCTTATGCACAAACACACACTTGCTCTATAGTTTTGATAAGGCAATTGCACAATTAAATGGTCTTGATACTTAGACTTGGATTCTTGGTGATTTTTGAGTTAAGTCATGGAGCAGTCATGAGGATTACTATAGGCAACAACTTCTATCATGACTGTTTTGTTTAATGAGTCCTTTGTTTTAAGTATTTTTTGCTTGAGTCCTTTCTTTTTCTAGTTTTAGTCTTTGTCTGAGTCTTACTTAAGGATAAGCAAGTTCTTAAGTTGGGAGTCGTGATAACTAATTTTAGTGAGTTATATTTTTAGTTAGTTTTGGTTAAATTTGAGTATGGTTGCTTGATTTAGCTTCTATTTTTGTTTTACTTTAGTAAGTAGTCTAGGTTAGTCGGTACTTTTTTAGTTTTTGTTATTTCCTTATATGTTTGGATACTTATTTTGGATCTATTTATTGGATATTAGGTGCAAGTGGGCTCGGAAGAGGTTCAAAGAGGCCAAGGAGTGAATTTAGACTCAATAACTTGCGCCATAGTGCAAGCCAGTATGCTATAGCGTATTGCCGTAGCAGGAAGAAAATGGCCAAGTTCATGTTGCACTATAGCGCGCTCTTGTTTCGTCAACTTTCCAATGTTTTATATTGTGCTATAGTGCAACCAAGCGAGCTATAGTGCACTCTCGTGTTTGCAGATTCTGCCAATTTTTTGTGTTGGGCTATAGCGCAACCCAACACGCTATAGTGCACCACCGTTTTCGCAAGTGACACCAAAAGATGGGTGTTGTGCTATAGCGCAACCCCGTTTGCAGCAGTACACTATTCTACCTAAAATTTAAAAAAGGAAGGGATTTAGGGACTATAAAAAGAACCACTCACATGAGAAATAGAGGGGGAAACACTCTACATACTTTCCAAGGTAGAAAACTTCTTCTAAAGAGATTCAAAGTGAAGATTCAAGGATTCTAGAGCTTAAATTTAACACAGAGAGATCCAGATTCTTCCGAATTTCTTGTCTCTAGCCAGAAATCTTTATGGCTTTTTGTTTTTCTGTCTTCTTATCTTCATATTTTTCTTTTTCTTTAGCCATGAACTAAGTTTCTCTCACTAGGGCGTTAATGGACCTTTTTGTATGACAAATTTACTTATAGATTAATGTTAATCTTGTTTCTATTTCAATTGCTTAGTATTTTTGTTTGTGCTTAATGCCTTTGAGTGATTGGCTACCATTTAATTGATTTGTTGGCTTGCGATAACTAGAGATAGGGTTTGTAAACAAAGCTTCTTAACATAAACACTGTGAGCTTAGTGAAAACTAGAGATAGACAAATGCGATTCATGCGATCAACATAGGAATCCATAGATCTTCAACCTTTACCTAGATTAGTTTGTGCTAAGAGATTAGGCAATCAGTTTAGGATAAAGAGTATTGCTCAACCTCGAGAGAGTCTAGGAATAAATTAAGGGGAATCGATTGTGAGTCAATTAGGATAGGAATTGATCAACAAAAATTTATAATAAATGCATCTACAATAGTTGAAATTAATTAGCCCTAGCATCCATCCCACTGCATTTGTTCACCTCTTTAGTATCCGATTACATTACTATTTTTTCTTATTTATTTTATTTAATTTTTATTTTAAATTTTCTACATCTGTGATTTCATTCCTTCCAACAGTCATCCTTTAGACTATCCACTACTTATCACTTTATTACTTGTAGGACTCGGTGTACTTGCTGGAGCACATCAGTACCCATATCTTCTTGGGTCCTACTGTGTTAGTTGAGTTTTTGGATTTTTTCACTTTCTATTTAGCTTTTCTTCTGAAGAAGTATCTTTCAGAAGAGTGTCCCTTTTTGAAACAGCACATACATGCAAGAATTTTATATTGTGGATCTTTAGATGAAATCTCATTTGCTTCTTCCACGTATCGTAATCCTATTTTGTCAAGATATTTTTGGCCTCCAAGCATGAGATCAAGATTTTTTGAGCCATTTACCATTTTCTCAAGATCAGATTTGAGAACTTTAACCAAGTTCTGAAGTTTAGAAATATCAGTGGAAGCATTCTAATTAACTTTAGAAACTTTAGTTTTCAAGGTATTAACATCCTTTTGAAGGGTGTCATTTTCCTTTAAAGATTAGTATTTCTTTTTTCTAACTCCTCATTCTTAGTCTCAAGTTTTTCAAAATCTAAAGATAGTTTTTGAAAATTTTTCTTTAAAGAGGCATAGTAGGAGGCAAGTAGCTGAGAATCATCCAAGAAATCATCATAGGATGTTTGAAGATCTTCAAATGAAGATTCAAGTTCAAAATCAAATACCTCAGTTTCTTCTTCTGATACAATGTCAGCTATGAAGCATAGATTTGTTGCAATCTCTTCTTCACTCTATGATTCAACATTCTCCTATTCTTCATCTAGATCCTCCCATGTAGCCGTCATAGCCTTCTTCTTTGTAGTTTTCTTTCTTGAGGCTTTCTTCAGTCTAGGACATCCACATCTGACATGTCCAGGTTCCTTGCATTCAAAGCAGATGATCTCATCTTGCTTAACCTTGCCCGTTTTGTCTTTCTTGGGAATAAGGTTCTTCTTCTTCCTCTTAATCCATGCTTTTGAGATCTTCCTTGCTAAGTATGCAATCTCGTCATCATCATCATCATCATCATCATCAAAGGAATCCTCTTCTTCTTCTTCGGATTCTTTTGAAGCTTTCATGGCTTTGGAAGACTAAGTCCTCTTCCAAGTGGACTTCAAAGCAAAAGATTTTCCCTTCTTGATAGCCTCATCAGAGGCTTCATTTAGCTCAATCTGATGAGTCTTTAATGACCTAATAAGAGCATCTATGCTAAGCACATTCAAGTCTTTAGCTTCTTGAATAGTTGTTACTTTTGGATGCCAAGCCTTTGAAAGACTTATCAGAATCTTTTTCACTATTTTTGCATTGGTGTACCTTTTGCTTAAGGCCTTCACCTGATTTATGATATGCACAAATCTAGTTGTCATTTCATTAATATTCTCATGCTCTAGCATTTTAAACATTTCATATTGGTGAACTAACATGCTAATATTAGTTTCCTTGACCAGATCCATTCCTTCATGAAGCACTTGAAGTCTATCCAAGATTTCCTTGGCTGAATCACAGGATATGATTTTATTGTATTCACTTTTGCTCAAGACACATGTGAGGAGATACTTTACCTTAGCATTCATTTGAACTTCGGTCTTGCACTGACCAGTCCATTCATTTCTTGGAATGGTTCTGACTACAATAGGTGGAGGTTGCTCTGGATTAATAACTAGTTGAGCTGTTGGTTGCTTAACTGTGGGTATATAATTACCATTTTGTATTATCTCCCACATATCTAAGCTTGCAAACTCCATGAAGAGTCACATTCTATCCTTTTAATATGGATAATCTTCACCATTAAAGAAAGGAGGAAGATTGATGGAGTAACCTTCTACAATATAATTTATTTGTTGAGTCATTTAATAGGATCTTTGACCTCTACAACCTTTAGGAAGCTCAACCCCAGAGTTAGGCTCAAATGCCAATTGTTGGAAGAAATGACATGAGAAAGGGGTTGAATCATGTCTTTACTAAAATTTCTTAAACTTGAAAAATTTTTTTAAAAAGCAACTTTCTCAAGTTATAGACTTGGAATGCGGAAGCAATTGCTAGATAGAAAAATGTTTTGCTTTATAAAAGAATGCTTAAGTGATTTAAATGTTGAACAAATCTAAGAATGAAATAAATACTGCCAGTGAAAAAAAGAAAGATAGAAAGATCACACAAAGAAATTTATCCTAGTTTGGCCAAACCAATGCCTACGTCTTGTCCCCAACTCCTCATTGAGATTTTTATATCAAGAGTTTTCTTTTTCCAAGCTTCTCTAGGCTTTACAACCGAGTAATTCTCTAGCCTCTCTAAGCTTTACAATCAAGTAGTCTTTGTCAAGCCTATCCAAGCTAAATGAGTAGTATTTTTTCTAGCCTCTCCAAGCTCACAGTGACCATTATTGGGTCTGGTTACAAGAGATATTTAAAGGTTTTTGTGTTTTCACTCACATAAAGCTTCTATACAGAGCATAAATCAAAGAGGTACAGTGAGTGACTTCTCTATATTCTCAAAATGAGAATGTTATTCATTACACACCTATAGAGAAGGTTTTACAATAGAAGTTACAATAAGTAACTTTTTGGAAAATTAGAAAGTTGAGAAGAATGAAGATATGAAACAATTGTTGATTTTGAAAATTTGAACAATGTCTCTATCTTCTTCTTCATGTTCTAGCTTTATATAGACTTGAGATGTTACCATTGAAGCTTATAGATCTTGAGTCTTGTGCTACTATGATCCACTGGTCTATAATTGGAAAAAGAGGGTACATTTTTCTTCTTTAACAAGTTGAGATGACATAGAAAGGAGAAAATAACTGTTAAAGTTTTCACTAACTTTTCAGGCTTGTCAGCACTTTCATTGCAACTTGTCACATCATATTTGACTTTTTGAACGTCTCAATGAAGCATATAGAAGAAGCTTTAGTGGTGAGATACTATGTGAGAATTCACCTTTTTCAATAAAGTCATCTTTCTGAATGATGTATGACCTTTCCCATGGCATGTTTTTCCTTTCGGTGCTTTACCACTATCCTTTTGAGCTTTCTATTTTACTCTTGAGTGAGTAAACATACGAGACACAAAGTGATAGATCCAATATAATCACATTCAAAAGGAGTGCCACGCATTTTGATGCTTTGTTTCATATGATAACCATTTTAACTTTGAAGCATATCATTTTATTCACAAAAGAATGTGTCTAATAGATCATTTGCAGTTCAAGAAATTTACTCAAAACTTGATTTGATATCCATCAAAACCTTTAAAAACTTGAAACTTCTAAAGCTAAGAGACTATTTCAGTTAGGCATTGGAGCTTACGCTAAAGGCTCGCATAATCAACAAAGCAAAAAATGTGTGTGACTTCTTTAAAATCTCGAAATGAGAATATTATCTAATACAAATCAGTAGTAAAGATTTTACAATTTGAAGTTACGATGAGTAACTTTCTGATGATTCAAAAGGTTGAAAGAAGAAGATCTTTTACACACCAAAAACTATTCAAGATATGATCGTTGAAGCTTGGAGATCTTTAACCTTGTGCCTCTTTGATCCATTGGTCTATGACTAGAAAGAGAGAGATGTAATTTTCTTTTTCAACAAGTAGAAATGACACAAAAGAGGAAAAATAGCTGTTGAAGTGTTTACTAATTTTTCAGATTCGTCAGTGCTTTTTTTGCATCTTGTCACATCATATTTGACTTTTTGAATTTATCAATGAATTGTGTAGAAGAAGCTTTGAAGGTGAGATACTTCATGAGAAGCATGTTTTTGATGATTACCCTTCTGGATGAAATCATCTTTCTGAATGAACAGTTATCCTTCTTGTGGCACATTTTCTTTTCTAATGCTACAAAAACATCTTTTTGAACTTTCTTTTTGCTTCTTAAGTAAGTAAACAAATAAAGCACAAAGCGGTTGTTCCAACATAGTATATTCAATAGAGGTACAATGGATTAAGATGCTTTGTTTGATTCAAAAATTGTTTAAGCTTAAGATAAATGATTTTACTCACGAAAGAGTACGGTTAATCAAAACAAATTATTCTCAAATAGAAGATTTACTTAAAGCTTGATTTGATATTTATCAAAACCTTAAAGCTTGAAATGTCTTAAGTTATGAGGCAATTTCAAAAGGGCATTGGAGCTTACAGTCTCTCCCTTTTTGATAATGGCAAATCAATACTTAAGAAAAGCTTTTGTTGACAAGTTAATTTCAGAAGAATACGATTTGTTTGAAATTAAAATACTTTCTGAAACATGTAGGAAATAGACGTGACATACAAAAACTTCAGTACCTTTCTCAAACAAAAATTGCATAAAATTACAAGAATGATAAAGCCACAACTTTTGCTAAAAATGAATTTTCTTAAAAAAGATGTGAGCATAACATATCAGAGCGAGAATAGGGGAATTTAAGTTCAATCTTAAAAAAAATAGAGTAGATTGTTTAAGTATCAGTGCTAAGAACCCTTCAACAGTCATGCATTCAATTAATAATTAACAAAATGAATTTCATAATCTATCATAGATAAGATAAAATAACTACACAGATTATATGATTCAAGGAATAGAATTCTCAGTTCAGAATATAAACTGATAGTGTAGATGAGTTTAGGCAGAGTAATAAATGGACTTATCAGAATAATAAACAGATAATGATAACTAATATCAGAGCATTTAATAGCACACTAATTTTTTGAGTATGAAAAATAGATAGAGTAATGTGATATTAGAGCAATAATGTACTGATTGAGATAAGAAATTAGATCATAGGGTATCGATGCATGATCATCAAAGAATTTATATAAGATCATTAATGTGATAATGTAGCAAAGCTGAATTGATCTTGTACTAATATAAATGAATTGTCTAGAATAATATAACGATAATTGGAAAGATAAATATGTTTCTTGTAACATCCTCAATTTCATGTTGTGCTAAATTACCTCTGTAACCCTGAGTGATTAGGCACTTAATGAGAAATTATGAGGTTAAGGCTTAATTAAGGGGTTAATGAAGAGTTTATGAGTTAACTTGGATAAAAAATGTCAAAAAAATGCTTAATCGAGATTAGATGATCTATAATTAAGCAAGTCAGGCCTTAACAGCTTAATTAAGCACTAATCGCCCTTAATTAGCTTAATTGAGTTTAATTAAGGTTAATTAAACTTAATCGCAAGATTAATTTTTGTTAATCATGTTCTTGTGTATTAATCACTAATCCTTGCTTAATCATCTTAATTAAGTTGTATGAACACTTAATCACATGATTAAATTCAAATTTAGTCAACTAGACAATAACGTAAAAAGTGGTGTCATAAAAGCATAAAGCATTAGACAAGAGTGCTTTATGTAAGAGTTTGACCATGCTTTGTTCCCCCATCATCCACTTTGTCTCCTTAATCATAAGATAACACAAAATTAAGCAAAATATCTCCCTCCCTCCCTTGATGCATGGACGCCACTTTCTCTCTCTCCCTCCCTCATCCTTTTTCATTTTCACTCATCCTATTCTCTCTCATCAAACCAAATTCTTCTACTTCTCTCGAAACTCTCTCATCTTCTTCTTCATCTTCTTCTTCCTTTCCTCACCACCACCACCCAAAACCACTCACTTAGCCCTTCAAAGACCTCATCTTTGGGTCTTTGGAGACAAGATCTAAATACTACAACCTCTATTTCCACAACATCTCAAGAGTTACTCCTTCCTTCTTGCAAAACTGCCACCATCATCATCAAGAGGAGCCATCATCTTCTTTTTTCTCTTCTCTTGTTTTTGCGCCATCTTCAAGAAAAGGTAGTGATCTTCATCTTTTTCATTTTGTTTGCTGAAGAAAGCTTGGAGCTTGGTTCTTTTATGACCAAGATCTATAAGTTAAAACTTGAGAAAATCCTTTATACTCTTAAAGAGCAAAAGTTTCCATTTGTGGAAAAATATGATCTTGATGTTCTTCAAGTGTTCTTGATGTTTCTACTTTTGGAAAAATATGTTCTTGATGTTCTGCAAGTGTTCTTAAGTTTTTACCTTTAGAAAAATATGTTCTTGATGTTCTTGAAGTGTTCTTGATGTTTCTAATATGTTCTTGATGTTCTTCAAGTGTTCTTGATGTTTCTACTTTTGGAAAAATATGTTCTTGATGTTCTACAAGTGTTCTTAAGTTTCTACTTTTAAAAAAATATGTTCTTGATGTTATTCAAGTGTTCTTGATGTTTCTACTTTTAGAAAAATATGTTCTTGATGTTCTTCAAGTGTTCTTAAGTTTCTACTTTTAGAAAAATATGTTCTTGATGTTCTTCAAGTGTTCTTGATGTTTCTACTTTTGGAAAAATATGTTCTTGATGTTCTTCAAGTGTTCTTGATGTTTCTACTTTTGGAAAAATATGTTCTTGATGTTTCTACTTTTGTTCTTATGTTTCTACTTTTAGAAAAATATGTTCTTGATGTTCTTCAAGTGTTCTTGATGTTTCTACTTTTGGAAAAATATGTTCTTGATGTTCTTCAAGTGTTTTTAAGTTTTTACCTTTAGAAAAATATGTTCTTGATGTTCTTGAAGTGTTCTTGATGTTTCTACTTTTAGAAAAATATGTTCTTGATGTTCTTCAAGTGTTCTTGATGTTTCTACTTTTGGAAAAATATGTTCTTGATGTTCTTCAAGTGTTCTTGATGTTTCTACTTTTGGAAAAATATGTTCTTGATGTTCTTCAAGTGTTCTTAAGTTTCTACTTTTGGAAAGTATGTTCTTATTGTTGAGTATTCTCGATGGTATCTTATTTGAAGTTCTTCCTTTTCTTATGATGTGTTGATGGTTAGAAAAACTTCATCTTTTTATGTTTTCATGATTAGATAAGACTATGAACATCCTAAAAGCTTAAAATTTTAAAAAGTTTGCTTCTTGATTCCTTCAAAGTGGCGCAACTTTTAAGCTTCCATAAAGTTTTATTTTGTTTTGTTTTGAAGACAAGAATATATGTGAAAGTCTAAGCTTTTTGGTATAATAAGCTTTCTTGAGTTAGACAAATGATATCTTGTCACTTTAGGCCTTAGAAATCAAACCTTAAAGAAAAGACCTTTCATAAAGTTCCAAACTTTAATCAAGAATGAGATCTTTAAGTCATAAAGTGTTGTTTTATAACATCTAAATTCATAAAGATTAGATCTTGAACCAAAACAATGCTTAAAGGTGTTAGCTTTTATAAAGATTAAGACTTTTTAACCTTAAAGTTAATGTTTCATGTCACTAATTGATAAAGTATGAACCTTTTTAGTGTAAAGACAACTTTAAATCACAAAGTTGAGACCTTGATGGTCTTAGAATAATTAAATGAGTCAACTTTTATAAAGAACAAGAATTTTAATGGAAAAGCTAGTAACTTGTATCATTATTTCATAAAGATCTAATCTTTAAGATAAAAGCTTGAAGCTTTGTAACTTAGTTAAGTTAAAAATCACCCTTGGTGTTTAGTGAACATGGTGTTGTCGGGTTCATGATGTGGTTATGCATTGTCATGACCCAAGGATTAGAGGGATCTCGAACTCCTTGGGAACAGAAGTATGATTAGGGCCTCTGAGCATACTATGAACCTAGGAATCACTAAGTGCACTATCTCAAGGAAAGAAAACAATCACTTAACTTAATTAATTTGAATAAGTGTTCCATAAGACATGAATTCAAGTAAAGAATAATTTCATACGAGAATTAAGTAACTAAAAGACCATGTACACGCATCTTAACTACGTGATTCTCTCATGAGTAACCATAAGAAATCACATAATGATTCATAATATTCTTCACAAAGAATAACACAACTATAAACCCCTTTAGGGTATGAATGTATGATGCTTGCGGCATGATGAATGATGAGTTTGATTGAGCTTTGTCTCATGATTGAATGATGAGTATGATGATATGATATAGATATGATGAACTGTTGGTTAAAAGTTGATGATTGGCATTTTGGGGAAGCTCCAGTTTAGCTGTTATGTTGCCGAATTCCCGTCAAAATTATCGACTTAGTCATATCATTGCATGTGTCTAGTCAAGAAGTATTATTCATGTAAAGTATAATGATAAGAAAAGAAACCATGGGATATGACCCCTTGATCACTTCCGGGAAGTGAAAGACGGTGATCCACAAGGAATCTCTATGAGGGAGGCAAGGGTGACATGGAGGACCCTCCAACTTAGAGGTAACCAATATCGGCTTAGTCTGATTTAGTTTGTATTGCGTGACGATGGTCACGGAATGAGCTCAAGTCCAAAAGCAGTCTATTTTAAGGGAAAGTTAAAGAATGTTAAGCATGTGCTAAGAACGAAAGTAGAGAGTCTAAGTATAACCATGGTTAAGTCTATGATGATGCATGTCTTTGCATGTAATTATATTGTCCATTTACATTATGAATGTTTATTCTATGTTTCAGTATGTATGTTAGTCATGATGATGTGGTTATGATGCTAAGTTTAAAAGCAATCCGCTTCGGGGTTTATGTTTTCAAAACCGTTAAAAGTTGAATTTATATCTGTCCACTGTTTTTATAATTAAACCCGAAGTGGCTGAGACAATGATGATGACACAATATTTGTCTAGTCGCGATCTTACTGAGAAATCTTGTATTTCTCACTCCTATGTTTCCGTGTCGTCTTCAAACGGAGCTGTTGCCATCCATGGTAACACTTATGATGGTACCTAACTAGGTAAGACGAGGAGCTGCTATGTTCTTCACCTACCCAAGGAGGATCGAGATAGTAGCGTAGTATTTTTATTTTCTTAAGAGCCCTAGTTGGGCAGCTTATGTGTAATTAAGAGCATGTAGGAAGTCACGCTGCTTAATTTGACCTATTACATATGTGATACTTATTAAATGTAATGATGACCTTGATTATCTATGACTGCATTCTTGGCTTAATATATTGTGTCATGTTGCTTCCATTTTGTCATATGTCTTACTAGTAACTCAGCAATATGAAGAACAACGTTCATATGTATACGAGTAAGTAAGCGCTTAAAGGCTCAATTTTCAAGCGTAAAGGTTTTACAA
Organism: Pterocarpus santalinus; assembly: GCA_031439595.1. Taxonomy (NCBI): domain Eukaryota; kingdom Viridiplantae; phylum Streptophyta; class Magnoliopsida; order Fabales; family Fabaceae; genus Pterocarpus; species Pterocarpus santalinus. The sequence goes on from CM062525.1 coordinate 35,444,524, forward strand.
AAAAAAAAATTATATGCTATTTTCGTATATTACGCTAATTTCAAAGATAAGAACTTCCGCTAGTTAAGAGTAACAACTAGTGATGCCATACAATGACTTAAGCATAGTATGGTATATTATTAGGGTGTTACACTTCTAGAATATCGAAACAAATAAAGTCCTAATTCTAGTATAAGACAAATGCAGTAGCAATTAAAAGAAATTTTCTAAATCTTGGCTCCCCCTCAGTTAGAGTTTTTCTTCAGTCTTCTCCCCTTTTTGACATTATCAAAACAAGGTGAAGATGTGGGATCATAAAAGAGCCATCATTGATTCCCTTTTCCTTTCTGAAGAGCCTTTAGAATCTGTAGCATGAGGGTTTCCATTTTGTCCATTTTTCTCTCTACTGCTTGCTGATGAGCATGATGTTCAGTCTAATTAGCCATAATTGTATGTTAGTTGGCCAGCAGTAGATCCATTTGGACTTCACTAGCATTAGGAAAGGCTTCTGCATTTGAAGGGGCTCGAAAAGGTAGTTTCATAGTGTGGTGGCTTTGACTTATTGTAGATTGTGCATGCTTAGAACAAGCTGGGGTTTCTATTCTATCAAATTGAGGGCCAGAGGTCAGTAGTAGCAAGGTCTTTGCAGTCACTGATGTAACAGGAATATCTTGGGAGACGGTTGTAGTGACTAGTGTAGTTTGAGGTTGAAGGTTACTGGTAGGAAGTGTAGACACTATGGGTATTGGAGTAACAGGAGGAGTAGCTTCAAGCTTAGAGATAGCAATAACATTTTCTATCACCAGGGTAATTTGCCTATCAGGTTCTATCCTTTCTTATGTAGAATATTCTATTTCTTTGCTTTGTTCTTTGGAGGGCACAACAACCCTTCTCATCTTGGATGGTGGATTAACCTCTTTAATAACCATAACTTGTTGTTCCATCTCCAACGATATAGATGAACTTCTAGCTGCTGTAGTTGAAGCTCCAATACTAGCATCTTTATTTTTCTACATTTGCAGCTAAGCTTATTTTCTAAGCTTGTTCTCAACGGTTTCCTTTCTTGCTTTCCTTAAAAGTAAGGGAGTAGAATCCCTAGAAGGATTGCAGTCACTTTCTTCATTTTCCTCTTCCCCTTTCTTCTGTACTTAGGGTCCCCATTTCCATCTAAAGCTTCTGCTTTAGTTTGTTTCTATTGTTGCTCAAGAAGAATGGGTTCTCTAATTACAATGCCTCTTTCTCCAAGTCTTGAGGCTCTTATTTGAGGTCAGGCAGGGGATGCAGTATTCATAGGTTTTGCAGCAATTATAGAGTTTTCATCTCCGACATTGGAAGAAGATGAGGTTTCTTCAACAAACTTAAGCAATATTCTTTTGCTGACTCTCTTTTCTTCTAAGATAGGGGAGAGACTTCTTTCTGGTTTTCTTTTCTTATTTTTTTTTCTATCACAAAAGGCCTAACTTTTCCTTTTTGTAGAGCAATATCCTTCTGGATAGGAGAATACTTCTTCTTCTTGTCCTTTTTCTTCTTCTCTTTTTCTTTCTTGTGGCCTTATGGTTTCAGTCCCATGGCAAAAAATGTTTTCTTGGTGGTTGTATGGTGTTTGTCATCCTTTCTATGGCCACTAATAGGAAGTTGTGCTCTCGTGAAAACACGGGTGAGGAGCATGCCGTAAGGTAGAGCAACATAACTCTTTCTTGCAACATCTACAGTAGAAAAAGTGTAATCCAAAATCAACATAACCAGGTTTTATCCTTCTCGTAGTCATGAGGGAAAACATGACCATTTGGACCACCTCTGTCCTAACATCAGTGTTTCCCATCCTAGGCAGCACAGTATATTGGACTACAAAATACATAGCCCTAACAATTGTGAGGAAATGGGAAGTGCAAATGTCCCTTACTTGCATATGACATTTTCCATTGAGTTCTCAATAAGTTGGGATGTGAAAGGTTTTAGTGAATGAAAAGTTGATTTGATAGATGAAGGTTAAAGGATGTGAAAGGTTTTAAACAGAAAAATTAACATCGTTTGAGGCTATTGGTTTTTCCGCTTTAATAGATCATGCCATCATGATAGAGTGGGAAGTTACCAATTTGGCCTACATTTCAAAGTTGTCACAACTTCTACATAGCTCAATTCTGATCTGAGACTCAAGCCATCTTTCTGATTAATTAAGCCATCTTTCTGATTAATTGAGCCTTTCTGGATGGATAAGTTTGATCTGTTTTCTAAAAAGAACATTCTGATTCTTCTTTTTGGACCAATGCCAATCCCATCTTTCTTAACTTGAACTTCATATTCTTCTTTCTCAACCAAGTCAATAACCCATTCTAAATCATCTTTCTGAACCAATTTTTAATTCATCTTGAGATGTTCTTTCTAAAGCATACTTTGTTAAACTTTTCTGGTTATGATCTGAGATTGAACTTTGAGCACCTTTCTTCAGAAAGGAAATCCACTTAGGACGTAGCAATCTCAGTTTTAACATATAGCTCAAGAGAGGGGAAGTACATATATTAATGTCGGAAATTGGAATTACACAGCACATAAAACAATCTTGGAAGTCGAGAACTAGGACGCTTTAACACTTTTATACCCATAATTCCAAAACTCGGTATCTCAGTAAGCATATAACCTTGGAACTTGATCAAGAATCAATCTTGGAGATCGAACATAACCCCGGAGGTCAGAAATTATATAATCTCAGAACTCAGACCCAATTCAATATTGGAAATTGAACCCGGGAACATCAATAGAAGTTAAAAGCTTGCAAGATAAATTAAGACTTAAGATTTTAAAACTCACACCTAATTACCTAGGCTTTGCTCATAAGACTTTGTTGTGTGTAACAACTAATTGAAAGATGATGTTCTATATTGGGTTTGCTATTTGATTAAAATTTCCTGGTTGTTTGGCACTATTCAGGGGGAAGTGGACACGTTCCGTTATGCTGCTGAATTTTCGGCAGAATCATATGAAGTTATAATACCTTGTGTTATGAAGATTTAAGTTATGAATATGAAAGTAAATGATGAAGCATATGTATGAGTGCATTCAGCATGTCTATGCATGATTAAGTATGAGAATGAAAGGATATGAATATATTACATGTGGATCCTTTCACCTAGAGCAGTTATGAGGTCCCTTCTCATGAAGGCAGTTAAAAAGATAAGATTAGGTCCCTTCACTTGGACGCAATTAATTGGGTCCCTCCCTATGAAGGCAGTTACAAGATATGATGAAGGTTCCATATTCCTAAGGAACGTGACATGGCGATCACATTCTGATAGGGTATGACATAGAGATCATACTCTGGAATGTGACATAATGATCCTACACCCTAAGGAATGTGACATGGCGATCACATCCCAATGGAGTATGACATGACGATCATACTCTGGGATGTGGCAGGAAGAACATATTCCTAAGGGGTGTGACATGGTGATCACACCCCGATGGAGTATGACATGTCGATCGTACTCTGGAATATCTGTAACAAGTAAAGGAAGATAAAGGAAGAAAAGAAAATTATGTGTATCTACATAAATACAAGTACAAGTAAAGGTGTGTGCAGATTTTATGTTTTTAGTATATTAGTGCTATTATATTTTAATACATTTTAGTTATTATTCATAGTGTAATTCATGAATTGATTTTGTATTGGCTCACCCAAATGACAAGTGTGTGAATCAAAGGAACTGTGCTTCGGACAACATGTTTTCGAACTATAAAACCAAACAGCTTGTATAATATGTTCACCTTTTTCCAAATAAACCGAAGCAACTGGAGATGACAACGATGACATTATGTATAATAGTTAAAAACTCCTATTGAGAATTTAAAATTCTCATTCCTATTTCCGTGTTATCTCTAGATAGTTCGAGAAGTTGCAAAGACGGCTGAAGTTACTGTCAGATAAGGTCCGCTCTGGTAATGGTAACAACTCCTGAGTGTGGTGCTATGACTTAAGTATAGTACTGTATAAAGGGGGATGTTACACTATAGCTGCCTTTTCGCCATACCCGGAGTACCACTAGGTATGACCCCGACGTTTGAGGAGGACCCATCCAAGGAGCGGTCTTCTACTGCCAATGGCACTCCACACGAGGCCAAATCCAGTCGCTATGTACGTCATATTGAGGTGCTGAGTAGGCATCCCCATATTATCTACACGCCCATTGTGCCTCGAGGATGAGGAGCTGGAAATAGCAGGCACTCTAGGTCATGACTTCCATACGATCAAGGGGTATGTCGCAGAAGATGGAAGCTAGGGTTATGTCGTGTTTTAGGGCGAGTAGTTGTTGTAGTTCTACATCCCCATGTATAGAGTGCTTAGTTCTTCAATTTGGAAATTCTGCTTGTGTTCCTAAAGTATGCACAGTTTTGTAAAATCAGCCACAAATTCTAGTAAACTCCTTTGGACTTGAATTTTTTCTTCTAGCCTTTCTTTGATTTCTTTTAATTCTTTTTTTTCGCTTTTGATTGGAGTCCTTTTAGTTCTTCTTTGAATTTAGGTAGAATTTTAGTTTTGAATAATTTTAATTTATTTAATTTTGTTTCTTTTGTTTTGTAGGTTTATTAGAGCAATTATGAAGTGGATAAGTGAAGGAAGAAGCTACACTAGGCATGTAGCAGAAAAATGCAGAATCTGCATTAGCAACAATGTGCTATAGTGCAAGCCCGAATTTTGCAGTATAAAAAACAGAGAGGCATGCATTGGGATGTAACTTTCCTTTCCTTCCCCTTTTGATTTTGTTTTCATGCATTAAAGACAATGCATAATTTAAAGTTGGGGGTTAGGAAAGTTTGTTATTACACTTTCTTATTTGTTCTTGTTTCTTTTTAGTTTAGTTTAGTAGTAGGTTGTTAGTGTTTCTAGTTTCAATTTTCTGCTAAAAAAAAAACCAAAAAGATTTTTGTTCTTAATCCTTGTTCCTAGTGTCTTTTTATTAGTCAACTGGTTGTTATAATGCCTATGATATGAAATATTGCTCTATTTGTTAACTATTAAGTAACTTTGGATCCTAATTTGAGTCTTGAAAATCCTCTTCTGCTTTTACTATTGAATTGAGAAAGATCATTTTCTGGCACTTTGATAAGAGTTAGCAACTTAGGATAGGTGATCTTTATGCTTTTATGCTTTATTTTGGTTGAGACATACATTCTTGTTTACTTGAGTCTCTCTTGAAATATATGTGAGTGAATATTAGCCACAGAGATTATTTAGGCCATGTTTGGTAGCCATACTTGAGCCTTATTAGCCCACCTTTTCTCATTGATCCTTAGTCACCCCAACTGAGCCTTAAAGCCTATTCTTGGATTAAACCACATTATGAGTTGAATGCCCTTCCTTTCTTCTACCCCTTTGATCCCATGTTTATCCTCAAGCCTTAGCTTCTACATTCATTTGAATAGGGTAATACCTCCACTACCACAACCTCATGTTTTCTAAGTTTAAAAGTGGAGTAGGAAAATAATTGAAAAAAAAAAAGTGAAAGAGAAATGAAAGAAGGAAGGAGGAATAAAGAGGAAAAAAAAGAAAAGAAAAGTTGGCAATACAAGTAAAATAAAATGCCAATGTTCAATAAGAAAGCATGATGGTTGCCGAGCAACTAAGTTAGGCACACCCCAAGGAGAATGAGTTAGGGGTGATGATTCCTTAAGTTGAAGGTAATATTGAGCTTAAATGACTATTTTATTATACATCTTACCTCGGCTTACCGTTACAAGCTAAGAAAAAGTCCTTTTGATGTTTGGCTAACTGATATTTATGTAGAAATAGAGAGAAAGGATTGTGGATATTGTGATGTTTTTGGCTCTTCTTAAACATTGCATAGGTATAAGGTGAGTCAATTTTTCATTGCTTTTCCATTATACACACACACTTGATCCATTTTTTTGATAATGTGATTACACAATTAGATGGTCTTGATACTTAGATTTGGATTCTAGGTGATATTCGAGTTAAGTTATAGAGCAATGACAAGGAATTCAATAGGCAGCAACTCCTACTTAACCATTTTGTGTATTGAGTCTTTTGTGTTACTGATTTGTTTGAGTCTTTCATCTTTTTTTTATTAGTTTTAATTTTGTCTAAGTTGGGGACAAGCAAATTCTTAAGTTGGGGGTTGTGATAACTCCTCGCAGTGAGTTATTTTTCTTTTATCTTATATAAATTTAGGCTTTAATTACTTGAATTTATTTATTGTTTTAGTTATTTTTGTTGATTATTTCGATTTAGGGTCTTTTATAGTGTGATTTTCATTTCATCATGTTTTTAGATACTTATTTATGTTTTTGTCTAGTTGTCATATGGTACAAGCACTCAAGTTGGAATTTGGAGCCATGAGAGAGCTTATCTTGCATGAAATTAGAATCTTTTAACATTGGAAATTTGATATCTAGCTCTCCAGAAGTTGGATTATGATGATTCAAGATTCTTTGGAAAGAAGAGAAGAAGATCTCCAACTTTGATGTTCGACACTTTTTCTAGTTCTCGAGTCTTTTAGGAGGAAAAAGTGAAATAAAATTGAAGCTTCATAGTATTTTGCCAATATGTTGAGCTACAGAACCCCGATTAAGGCGGTTCTTTTGTGTTAGAAAGCTTACTTTAAGATATACAATTGCTATTTCTACCTTTGAGGGTAAATTCCAATTATTCTGACTGCTACAGAGCTTGGAAGTACGTAAAAGAGATTAGCGTTGTTAGGCAAAAGTGCTATAGCACAATGGCTTGTGCTATAGCGTGATATCGTTTGGCGCCAGGAAATTTCAATTGCACTATACCGTGACCCTGACTACAGAATTAGTGGGCTCGAGTTGAATTTCAAGAAAAGGAATTTGCAGACTATAAAAGGCAACACTTAAGGTCAATAAATAGATCCCTAGACAACCTTACACACTTCCCAAGATAAAAGGCTTATTCTAGAGAGATTGAAAGCAAATATTCAAGAATTCCAAAGTTTAAGTTCAACATGGAGAAATCTGCACTCTTCTAAATCTCTTGTCTTTGGCTTCAATATTTTATAGCTTTTGTTTCTTCTATTTCTTCATCCTCATACTATTTTGTTGTTTTCTTTTCATTATTTATGAACTAATTTTCTTTTGCTAGGGCGTTAATGGACCTTTTTTGTATGATAATTTTGCTTATGAATTAATGTTAATTTTGTTTCTATCTTAATTGTTTAGTGTTTTTGTTTGTGCTTAATGCCTTTAATTGCTTGATCACTAATTAATTGATTTGGGATTTACAATAACATGAGAGAGGGTTTGTGAATAAAGCCTGTTAACATAAATATCGTGAGTTGAGCGAAAACTAGAGATAGACAAATGCGGTTCGTGTGGTCATCATAAGAACTCATACAGCTTTAACCTTTACCTAGATTAGTTTGTATTAAGAGATTAGACAATCAATTTACGATAAAGAGTATTGTTTGACCTCGAGAAAAGCTAGGAATAAATTAAGGGGAACCGACCATGAGCCAATCAGGAAAGGAATTGATTAATAGAAATTCACAGTAAATGCGTATATAATAAGTGAAATTAATTAGCCCTAGCGTCTATTCCATTACATTTGTCCACACCATTACCATCTGTTTACATTATAGTTTTCTTGTTTATTTCTTTTTTAATTTTTATTTTAATTTTCAACGTCCGTAAATTCATTCCGTCCAAATAGTTATTCCCTGAAACTTTCCAGTATTTGATTTATCCTTGTGGGAACGGTACTTTATTTATGATTTTATTACTTATACAACCTGATATACTTGCTGTAGCCACATCATCCCTTGAGTTCGAAAACCTCAAGAATAAAAATGAGAAGGTTGGGCATGAAAAAACCAAATCATTAAATAACAATATCCTTCTCTAGAAGGATGTAAATGCCCTGAAATATGATGTTTCTGAAACTTGTAAGAAAACATCTACTGATATTTTTGAAATCAGAAAATTGTCAAACTTCTCAAATCAGATCTTGAGAAGATGGTTAATGGTTCCAAAAATGTGGATATGATGCTTGGTGTCCAGAGATTGTATCTTAATAAAACCATACCTGGCTTTGAAAAGGATAATATGAGAAATCATCCAAAGAGTCCCAAAATAATATTCATGCTTGTATTTGTTGTTTTAAAAAAGGACACACTTCTGAAAAATGCTTTTCTAGAAAGAAAGCTAAAAGACAGAAAGTAAAAAGGCCCAAGAAAACAACTAACCCAAAAGGATCCAAGAAAATATGAGTGCCTAAAGTAAAGATTGTTTCTAATGTAGGTGTGTCTTAAATCACACCACCAGGATGAAATGAAGTGGTATCTGGACAATGGATGTTCCAAACACACGACTGGAAACAAATATTGGTTCAAAAACCTCAGACTCAAAGATGGTGGAATTGTAAAATTTGCTGATGGTATCAAGTTCAGAATCATGGGTATAGGTAATATTGGTAAGAATGATTGTGATTTGATTACTGATGTTATGTTGGTTGAAAAATTAACACACAACCTTCTGAGCATTAGTCAATTTTGTGACCAAGGCCACAAAGTTGTGTTTAAACCTTCTCATTGCATCATTAAAGATTTCACCTTTAATAAATTCATTCTCATTGCTAGAAGGTGTGATAATACCTATGTATTATATCTAGATAACCTTCTAGATCAGAATGTAAAATTCTTAGCATCCTTTGTGGATGAAAAGTGGTTGTGGCATAAGAAACTTGGTTATACTCATATGAGATTAATCTCTAAGATTTCTCAATAAGAGCTAGTTAAAGGTTTATCTAAGATCAGTTTTGACAATGATTCAACTTGTGAATTTTGTTAAAAAAGGTAAATAGACTAAGAGTTCTTTCCACAACAAAAAGGTAGTTTCAACTACTAGACCACTTGAACTTTTACATATTGATTTGTTTGGACTAACCAGAATTGGCAGTCTAGGCGGTGAGAAATATGGTCTAGTCATTGTGGATGACTCCTCTAGATTTAGATGGGCTATATTTCTGATCCATAAGGATAATGCTTGTGAGCCCTTTAAAATATTTTCAAAAAGGGCTCAAAATGAAAAAGGCTTTTGCATTACCTCCATTAGATTAGATCATGAAAATCATTCTTTTGAAAATTTTTGTAATGAAAATGGCATTTCTCACAGTTTCTCTTCTCTTAGAACTTCTCAACAAAATAGGGTTTTTGAAAGGAAGAATAGATCCTTGCAAGAGATAGCCAAAACCATACTTTTAGAAAGTGGTTTATTAAAAGATTTTTGGGCGAAAGCTGTAAACACTGCCTGTTACATTCAAAACTGTGTTTTCTTAAGGCCAATACTGAAGAAAACCCCATATGAATTATGGAAAGGAAGAAAACTTAACATCTCTTACTTTCATATCTTTGGATCTAATTACTTTATTCTCAGCATCAAGGACAAACTATCAAAGTTTGATCGAAAGTTTGATCCTAGAATATTCTTAGGATATTCTTTAGTTTCTAAAGCTTACAAGTTTTACAACAAGAAGACTCAGACTGTAGAGGAAACTATACACATACCCTTCAAAGATAGAAAGAAGGATATAGATCAAAAAGTTGCAGATCTAGAAGAAGAAATGGAGAATCTGTCTCTGGATGACAATAGTCATAATCATCAAGACCTTCAAGTAGCCATAAGGAATGAAAGTGATGTTTTTGAACTTCCTACTCATCAACATGCTTTTGATGATATATCATAAAAACTACAAGAATCACCTATTAAAAGAAGATACATTGGAGCAAGAGATTTGAGAGTTACATCTCAAAATCAAATTATTGGTGAACTTTCTCAAGTAGTCAAAACTAGATCATCTCTCAGAACAAAATCCAACTTAGCCTTGATACCATAGATTCAACCAGAATGTGTTGATCAAGCTCTACAAGACTTAAGCTGGATTGATCTAATGAAAGAAGAATTAAATCAATTTGAAAAGAGCAAAGTTTGGACTCTAATGCCTTTGCCAAAAGAACATTAAGTAATTGGCACTAAACGGGTGTTCAAAAACAAACTTGATAAAGGCAGAAAAGTGATCAGAAACAAGGCAAGACTAGTAGCTCAAGGATACAATCATCAAGAAGGCATTGATTATGATGAGACATTTGTTCATGTAGCAAGACTTGAAGCTATCGAAATGTTGCTTGCCTATGCAGCATATAAAAGGTTTGTTTTATATCAGAAGGATGTGAAATCTGCATTTTCAAATGGTTTCATTTATGAGGAAGTTTATGCCAAACAAACTCCGGGTTTTGAAAAAGAAAACCTTTCTCATCTTGTTTTCAAACTCTCAAAAGCCCGATATGGTCTAAAACAAGCTCCAAGAGTTTCATATGAAAGTCTTAGCTCTTTTCTTCTTAAAAATGGTTTTAAAATAGGAAAAGTTGACACTACTTTATTTATCATGCACGAGAAACATGATTTCTTAATTGTGCAAATTTATGTAGATGATATAATATTTGGTACTACTAATCAAAATTTGTGCAAGAATTTTTTTGAGCCTATGCGAAAAGAATTTGAGATGAGCATGATGGAAGAACTAAAGTACTTTTTGGGGCTAAGTATGCTAATATGGGGATGGGATCCTGATCATCAAGATAAATATGCTAAGTATCTGCTCAAAAAGCTCGACATGGACAAAGCTAAGGGCATTAGTACTCCCATGCACCTTTCTCAAGTTTTGGAAGTTGATGAAGATGGAGAAAGTTTCTAATAAACTTTATAAAGGTATGATTGGATCATTCCTCTATCTCACAGTTAGTATACCAGGCTTGCAATTAAGCATTGGAATTTATGCTAGATTCTAATCTAACCCAAAACAATCACATTTGAATGCTGCCAAAAGAATTTTGAGATATCTAGTAGGTACTACTAATCTTGGTCTCTGGTACAAGAACGATATTGCTTGTGATGTTATAGGTTATTGTGATGCTATTTCACTAGAGACAAAGTTGAAAGAAAAAGCACTAGTGTCTGTTGTTGTTTTCTTGGAAAATCCTTGACAACTTGGTCAAGCAAGAAGCATAACACAATTGTTCTTTCAACTGCTGAAGCTGAATATGTATCTGTAGCAAATTGCTGTGCTCAGATACCATGGATAAAACATCAATTGGAAGACTTTAGCTTGAGGTATACCAAATTCCCATTTTGTGTGATAATACTAGTGCTATCAATCTTGCCAAAAATCCCATTCATCATTCTAGATCAAATCATATAGATATTAAGCATCATTTCATAGGATATCACATTTAGACAGGAGATATTGAGCTAAATTTTGTGAATATTGAAGATCAAATTGCTGACATTTTCACCAAACTGTTAACTTAAGATCGGTTTTATTACATAAAGAACCTTATGAACTTGACAAACTTTTGAGCATGCATTCATGTTGCATAAATTCACCCCCCTTTTAAGCAAAAGTTTAAGACTAAGATTGTTCCATCCAAGTAGATCTCTTTTCAAAAGAAGAATTCTTGAAGAACAGCACTCAGAACAAGTTTAGAAAGATCAACTGAAGATTGACTCACAAAAATTAGATCAGTATGAACTGCAGAATGTGATAAGTAAGATGGATTCATAAGGGTTTTGATAGATCAACCAATTCAGAAGGATATGCAGATCAGTTGAGAAAGAAGGGTTCAACTTTGATTTAGAAAGATTGAGAAAGATGGTTTAGAGCATTTCAATCAGAAAAAAAAAAAACCTTATATCATGAGTTTAGAAAGTGGTATCTTATCATAAGGATGATAACAATTTTTTATTAGAGACAGTGAAGTGTTGCGATTATTCTGAAATATGGGATGATTTGGTAACTTCCCTCTATGGTGTCGCTATCTCCACACGAAGCGGCAAACCAAAAGCCTCACTTACTCTTTAAACAATGTCATTGTGACCTTGAAACTATTCACATCACTTTAACTCTTGGTTATTATCATTAACCATCAAATTACTTTATACTCTTCGAAACTTTTCATCTCTCAAGAACCCTTTCACCACCCAAACTATTCATCTTCAAACCTTCAACCTTCAAGCTTCAAACTCCTATACAATTTACTATCTATTCTCATCCTCAACCCATGGTCTTCTTATTTCAAAGCCCAACCATTAACATTTGACATGTTTGCCAAATGAAACTTAAGTGTTCCATATATTTTCAAGGATGAAGAAATGTAGAACAACTTTTAAAGAAATTTCTTTAGGAGACCCATAGCCAAGGGAAAAAGTTTCAATCTAAAGAATTTCACCTCTTATCTTGAGGTATTTGAAGTCTTCGAGTTCCAAGGATGGAAAAATTTTCTGAGCATTTCGGAGGTTCCTGCATTCTACAGCACCCTCGTGCCTATAGATGAAAACAACATGTCTCTTATAAGCATCATAGGAAGCTTTGAGATATAGGTTCACATCCAACATTGCGCAAATCACCAATACGCCAAATGAGGGTATTCCATGTAGAGGTGGGGCAAGATGGTGGGAAGAACTTGGAGCCATGGAGGAGGAAGTCTCTTCTGTGCTCACGAGGAAAAAAGGCATGAAAGTAAAAGATATTCATACCTCAGATTTACTTACCCCAGTTAGAGCTATCTACTCTATTGTTCAACATACTATACTACTAAGAAGTTGTAATACAGATGTGATGACAGATGTAACATCCTCTAAACATACGTGTCATACTCAGGTCATGGAGTTATATCTAAAGATTGTTACTGCTACTATTAAAGACTTTTAACTAAGAAAATATTATACATATGGCCCTGAAACTTCAAAATCCTTTACTGAATAAGGGTTTATAGTCCCCAAATATTCATACATATAAGGTAAAATGACTACAGTTTAAAAGAAACTTAACTAATATTGTATATAAATGTTGTCTTGGCTTGCTATTGTCACTCCATGGCTATCCATCACCCACTTTGGTCTCCCGAATTAGGCTAAGGTCTAGGTTTTGCATCTTGTAAGTATCCCCAAAACATCTGCTGCAAGCTCGACATCTATCCTATACACTGGAATGTTTACAAAAACAAACAGATAGGTAGTGAGGACTTTAAGTCCTCAATAGATAAAATCAAACCACTAATCATGCAGGGTGTCATCATAAACATTCTACCCGCTCCAGTTTGTTATGAAAATGTGGAAACATACATATAGGCATAGTTTGAATTTTTAAGTTGGAAAACACCTTTCTCAAAGCGGATTATATTTTAACAATTACTTGGCACATTTCATGACAAACATAGTAAGAATAATAATATAACATTCCGACCAAAATCATAATAACATCACAATATAATAAGAATGCTTAAATATGCATATGCTAATGCACATACTTAACTTATGTAAGTGTACTTGACTTTCTTATCTCTTTCTTCCTTTAACTTGCATCTTGCTCATCAGTACTTGGTCCTTTGGAGGTGAATGGCCTCTCTTACCCTTGGGCAATAGCCTGCTTCTCAAGTCCAATCTCGTACCTATACATAAGTGACAGGTTTACTTTCCCTAACCCTCACACTAGTTTATTCCCTTTAAATCTGGTTAGGGGCTTGCCCAAGTCTTTAGTAGCACCACCCTAGCCCACTATAAGGTGGAGGCTCGATATATCCCTTTTGCAAGTTCTTATAACTTTCCTTCTTTCTTGGATGTGCTCATACATGGACATGCTATATGCACTTATGCATATGCTTCATATCATACTTTAATCATTCTTGCATGCATAATTTCCATGTACATAACATAAAATATATATGATCATACTATTCATGAATTTCTGCAGGAAATTCGGCAGAATAACAGCCAAAATATAGAGGGTCCCATAGAAATCAATATATTCAATCATCCAGCCAATCATAGTAACCATAATCATCATCAACATTATACCAATATAATCTTACATAGGTGTGAAATTGTATAAATTCTTATGCCATTAACCTTCTCATAACTTATAGAACCCTTAATTCAAGACAATTCTCAAGTTATGCCTTTATCCTCAAATCTGCTATGTTCTTATAAATTTTACTAAAATTCCATTTCAACTCATTTTTTACTAAAAATTTAATATGGTGTAGCCTCATTAGTCTATCTTTGAATCTCTTTGGTTTAGTGAATTTTGACGTCTATAACTTGAGTTATTAAAGTTTTACTCACGGTTGTCCTGTTTCAGGATAGATTTGCACACTTATTTTTAGAAAATCATTAAAAGTCCATCCTGTATCATTTTTATCCGAAATTTTATCAAATTGTAGTTATTAGAACCATCTTTCAATTCTCATAAGTTTTACTCCAATTGGGTAACAGGAGCTCAAGTTATGAGCTTTTCAAGTGAGCTTCCCTATTTCAACCTAAACAAAGCATAGGTCAACTTCAAACAATTACTGGGGAAAATTCACTTATGATCTAATTCTGAAATTTTTATGGAACATTCTTCTATGTATTAGCTTTCTAAAAAAATTATTTACATTCAATTTGAAGTTATATAGGACAAGTTATGCCTCTCATATCACATTCTGGTTAGGATAGAGAGTGAATTCCAATAGGCAACTTCAAACATTCATAACTAATTCATTGTAAATCCAATGGTCTTATAATTTATATATATCCATGTATTTCTCTTGAACTCGTTTTATCTAAAATTAGTTTTGTTTGAATTTTATTTCCACAGGGTGAATTATGGGCTACATGATACGGATGGCGTCCTAAGATTCTATCTCATAGCTTTTTTATTTTGGTTTTCTTTTGATCTTTTGAGCTATTCTTAAACCCAAACTAAGTTTTCCTATTTCAAATCACTAGAAAAACACCATAACACCATTATACAAGCATGAACCAAGGATGTCAGAAGAGGATCACTTTAGCCATAAAACTCATACAAAAACAATAAAAGCTAAGGATTTGAGCTACTTATCTCAAAATCATTGAAACCATGGAAGCAAGGGAGGCAAGAGCAACATCCTAGCCTTATTCCCCTCTCATGGCAGTGACATAGATGGCGGTGGAAGGATTTCACTTGATATTAAATCATCAAATTGATATGGGATATTGTAGAGAAGAAGATAAGGGTCAATTTTCATAAAAGGAGCATGTGGTTTTGAGGCCAAGAAGGCTTCCAACTTTGAGCTTAAAGCTTTATCATGGAGGATGGTGAGAAGAAGGTAAGAATGAAGAAGAAAGTAGAGGTGGATGGAGGGGGTAAGTGGTTGAAATTCCAAGGGTAAAATAGGAAGAATTAGTGACTTCCTTACTAAGTTGGTTTGGCATCTCTTTGAAGCTTTGTGGGTTAAATCTCATTAGTGGGTTTGGAGCAAAATAAAATTCTCCTAGGCTTGAGTTTTGGGTGGTCCTGGTCCATCCACCTAGAGCACCAGTATGGCTCGTCTCTGGCCATATGCACTGGCTATTCCTCTGATAGGTTTGTCTAGTTCCTAAGGGATTATTCCCCTGGGTTTGTCATACCTAAAGACAATATAGGACCTTTGAGGATTAATTCAAGGTGTCTAGGCATTAATTTAGGTACTCTAAGTTACCTGAGAAAATATAGATATATTGTGTTAGTTATATTACACTTTATTTAAAATCAAGTGTAAAAAATACCGGTTATAGTATTATTGCATGTATTTTAGTTGTCTACTAGTGTCATGGGGCCCACATAATCCCGGAATCGAGATTTTTCTGCTATTGCCCCTTATGATAATCATAAACCTTTATTCAGAACTTTGCCACTATAATATAAAAATTACAATCTTGCACTTCCTTTTTCTACAACTCCCTATTTATGGTTTTGCGATGGCTTCGAGCATGAGCTTCCTTCGATCTCGATCTACCCCTAGGGCTCGAGATGTTGCAGCAGAGGCAAACCAAATGGTTATGTTTTGACTTATGAATAGGAAAAGGATCAACCTAGTGAGATTAATCCTAGACTTCATCTCGTTGGCTATCCATGCTAAGAAACAAAGACATGCCACTCTTCCTTATGGCATGTTCCTCACAAGAGTGTTCATAAAAGTCCAGCTTCCTTTAGATGGACAAAGGGTAGACAACAAACACTCCGCCATAACCATGAAAGCATTTCCAGCCCTAGGAGAAGAAGAAAGAAGAAGAAAAAGGGATAAAGAAGAAAAAGAAAAAGGAAAAGGAAGAGAAGAAAAAGGACAAAAAGAAGAAAAACTCTTCAGTGCATAAAGTTGTTGCTGTTGCTGCTCAGAAGGTTAGACCTAGGCCTTCTAAAGAAAAGAAGAAGTCAAAGAAGAGACCAGAAAGAAGTCTCTCACAATTTCAAAGGAAAGGAAAGTCAGCAAAAGAAGACTACTAAAACTTACTAAATAATCCTCTACCTCATCAAGCGTAGAAGATAAGACATCTGTAATTGTAACAGAGCCCATGAATGTTGCTACTCATATTGCAAAGCTTGCAACTAAACCTTTCAGACCGGCTTAGAGGGGTATTGTGATTAAGGAGCCCATTCCTCATGCACAACAGTAAACACAAACTGAAGTAGAGGCTTCAGACGAGAATGAGGACGTCGAATAAAAGAGAAAAGGAAATAAGAAATCGAAAAAGGTTCCTACATAACCTTCTAGAGACTCTACACCCTTACCTTTTAGGAGAGCCATGAAAGAAGTTGCGAAGAACAAGCTCAGAGAAGAGGCTTAGTTGCAAAGACAAAGAAATATGGCTATTGGAGTTAGTGCTTCATAACCAAGGAGCCCATCTATCTCTCAAGAGGTAGAACAACATTGTGTGGTCATTAAGGAGGCCAATCCTCCCTCAAAAATAAGAAAGGTGGTTCTACCTTTTGAACTTTGAAGAGAACAACCTACTACTCAAATAACTAATCTACCACTGGTACCTACTAATCTTAAAGGAACCATGGTTGAGAAAGCTGCACTAGAAAGAACAGAACCAAAAAGGACAATCACTTTGGTGACACATCCTGAAACTATAGTGGTTGTTTTTGAACTAGAGATTGTACCTCCTATTACTTCAATGTCCATTCAAACCTCTGTCACTACTCTCAAGACATTGCTGTTACCCCAACAATCACCAAAACTCTGCTACTGCTGACTTCTAGACCACAATTTGATAGAACAGCAACAACAGCATATTTTGAGCATGCAAAGTCTTCTACTAGTCAGAGTCATCACACTGCCAAGCTACCTTCTAGAGCACATTCACATATAGATGTATTTCCAGAACCTTCTGAGATTCAACTAAACCTAATTCTGGCCAATTAGTACACACTAATGGCTAATCAATGCAATCTAGACAAAAGGATGGACAAACTAGAGAACCTAATGCTACAAATTTTGAAGGCTCTTTAGAAAGGAAAAGGCAATCAATGATAGTGTTTCTATGATCCCAAATCATTGTTTTGTTTTGATTATATCAAAGGGAGAGAAGATTGAAGAAAAACACTATTTGAAGGGGAGCACATATCTAAGGGGAGAACTAACTTAGAAAGCCAGTGCATTCATATAGTTCATATAGTTCATCCATTCATATAGTTCATATTAAATCCGTTTATGAATCCTAAGTATAAATTAAATAGCTACTTTACATTACATCCCATAGATAGCCTAAGTTTTAAACAATCGACCACTATAAATATATACAGATACAGTTCTAAAATTTCGATGGGGACATCTGAGTTACAAGCCAGCTGACAGACATAGGTGCCCATAACTTCTCATGAAGTTAGCATTTAACGAAATACAACTTCGCTTCATAATCCACTTCCTTGTATAGACAAGATCACAAGCTACTTTTATCTCCATCTGTATGGCGAATCCTGCTATCTAAGAACACCAAAAAAATAGGGTGAGAGAAATCTCCCAGTAAGATGGTGTTTTCCAAGGGAGTCCCACTTTATCTCGAAAATGTTAAGAAGAAGGCAGGAATGAAGCAATATGATATCACATAACAATTTAAGTCATATATGAAATCACTAGAACATTTAGTAGCAACATGACACATAATAAGTCACAAGTAGTAAATAAGATAAATTATCATTTCTAGCCATTCCATAATGTCAAGCAAAATGGTAGTGTGTAGTAATAAGCACGAACAATAAAGCAACAATGCAATTATCATCATTATTAATATAACTCACAAATATTAGCAAGTATACTATCAATTTCCTTTATGCTACTTACTGACCTTTTCTGATGGTTGATGTCTGTAGGGTCTACATCATATATCTAGATTGTGAGAGCTCTCATTGCTAGGGTATCCCTTAGTCAGATCTGTAACACCCTAATAACCCCATACTATCCTTCAGTCATATTATAAAAGTTACTAGCTATTACTTTTGCTCACGGAAACTAACTTGCTATTTGAAATTACTTTATTATCGAAACTAGGGGTAAAAATCTTTTCTTTTAAACAAAATAGAAATAAACCTTTTAAAAAACAGGAACGGTGAATGCATCACGAACGAATAAAATCAAGCATCAATACTTACATAATTGTGGTGCATTAAGATAAATAAAAGCGATATAAAGAACAATAATCTTAATCGGTCACCATAACCATTTCAATAACCATCATACTTAGATATCTATAAAATATTCAGATCAACATGTTCTATATAAATAACCATGGGGTTCATATCTACTATTGGCCTTACAAAGCGTCCCTAACCTCATGAGTAAAGTCCTACCACCATACATGCCATAAGAAAAATGATAACCTTATAATTACTAGCTATCCTTATGAGGAGCTTGACATGTGCTATCTAAGTCATCCATCGAATGGAAGATATTTGGTCCCAAAAGCACCAGATGCATCATCTCTATGTCCTCCTCCATGGGTGCATTCACTTCCATGGATCGAGGGTGGCGCCTGGCCAGCAGAAGAAAAAAAGGAAGAATATGAAGACAAACGAATTACCAAAGGGTAGGATGGCTTTGAGGGATCGGGCTCTACAAAATATGTCGGGTAGGATGACTTTGAAGGATCGGACTCCATAGAATACATCAGTGTCAGTCGAGTGTCAAAGTCGGACTCTCCATTGATAGGATACCTCAAAGGATGAAAAAATGGACAAATGTTGTCCAAAGTGACATCATCAAACAGCTCATGAGGATAGAAGAATGGGCTCATAATAGGTGCACGAAACTGACGGCTATTAAAGATGTAGACCCTCATCACTACTCTCGCAGTTATTGCAAAGGCATTCAGCACTGGGTCAAAGTGCCAATGCCAAACTAGAAATTCAACACAATCACTACGCTACTTGATGATGGCATCCTTTGAAAACAACACAGAAACATGGGAGTGAGAAATAAAATATTTCTTAGTAGGATCTCGACTAGACAGTTAATGTGTCATTGTCACTGTCCCAGCCACTTGGAGTTTAATTATGAAAAGCATAGCTTCAATTTTAAGGGTTTTAAAATCATAAGTTCTCGAAGTGGGTTTCTTTTAAGTTTAACCTCATAAACATAACATAGTGCAACATAAGGCCATAAAATAGAAACACACATACTAAAGCATAATATAAACACTTATAACCAAGCCTATGAGAAAATAAAGATGCATGCACATTCATGTGTTCTTAAACTTTACTTTCATACTTAGCATGTGCTCAATATTCTTTACTTTACATGCCTTTGGAATAGACTGCTATTAGACATGAGTTCATTCCGTGATCATCATCACACAGTATTAATCTAAATCAGACTAAGATGACAAGGGGATTTACATGCCTCTAAATTGGAGGGATTTACTTTTGGCCACATGCTCCAAAGAAGAGGGATTTCAAGTCTTAGTGGATCACCTACCCTTTCGAAGGATCACGTCCAAACATTTCTTTTATTTTTATAACATGATACTTGATATTACATAATTCATTCTTAATACATTGTATACAAGGGTAAGATACATATGTGCAAGAAATATTTCTAAGTTCACAATTTTGCCGAAAATTTGGCAGCATAACTGCTAGACTGGAGCTTCCCCAAAATTTGCCAAGCATGGAATTTCAGCCAACACTACTCATATTCATCTTAAATCATCATATCAAGCATCAAAAACCCTTCAATCACGATTCAATACTTAAACAAACTTACCATACATCATGCTTAATAGCACCACATATTCATGCCCTAACAGGAATCTATGGTTGCATTATCCTTTGTGAGAAGTCTTATGAGTCGTCATATGATTCCTCATGTTTACTCATGAGAAAACCACGTAATTTAAAAATGAATGTGTGTTGCAGGCTTTTAGTTACTTGATTCCCGAGTGAAGCCACATTTTACCTTAGGGATTCATTTTTACCAAATAACTTAATAGCTTTCTTATGTGTACATCTTAAGAAATAGTTTGTTCAAGTTAACAAAGTGTGACACTTATTTTCCCTTTTCCTTTGTGACATGGCCAAAGCCTAATATGGTATTTTAGCCAACCTTTCGCATTCAAATCTTTTCGTTCCCTTAAGATAGTATACTAGCGATTTCTAGGTTCATGGTATGCTCAGAGGCCTTATTCATACTTCCATTCCCAAAGGATTTTGAGATCCCTCTAGTCCCTTGGGTCATGACAATGCATAACCACACTCATGAACCTAACAACACCATGTATTCACCACTCATCAAGAAGTGATTTTTATTCCAAGTAAGTTACAAGATTCAAACTTTATTAAATAAAATAATAAGATTTCACCTTTATGATTATAAAGTTTTATTCTTTATGAAAGAATGAACGTTTAAACTATATTCATGTCTTCAAGAACTAACCTTTATAAAATAATGATACAAGACTTTAAATTTATGGCTAAGAAGTCTTATACTTTAAGAAAGTTGAAAGTTTTAATCATTATTATACCTTAAAGATTCCAACTTTATGACTTACAGTTACCCTAAAGTTTAAAAAATTCGTTCTCGAAGAAAGTTTGAAGCTTTACTCAATATTGTTACCTCAAGGTTCAATCTTTACATGATAAAGTTGCAAGTTTTCATTTTTATGACCAAAAAGTTTCTTCCTTGATGAAAGATTAAAACTTTATGCAATGTCTTGTCTTCAAGATTCAATCTTTATGACATAACGGGACAAGTTGTTACTTTTATAACAAAAAAGCTTTATATCTTGGCAAAGGTTGGACTTTTACTACTATTCTTTTCTTCAAGAAAAACAAAATGAATCCTTATGAAGCATATGTGATTAGCGCCACTTTTAGAGCATCAAGAAGCAAACTTTTTAAAGTTTTGGGCTTTAGAATATTCTTGGTCACATCAAAATCATATTGAGGATGTAAAAGGAGAATCTTTTCAATCATAAATTGTCCATAAGGAAAAAAAAAACAATTTTTAACAAAATACCACAAGAAAGCATCTTTCTTTTCAACAACTCACAAACACATCAAGAACACATGCATCATAAGAGAAAAATGAAAGCTTTTGAAGCATTAAAGAAGATGTTGGTAGAGATGACATGAGAAGGGGGGTTGAATTGTGCCTTCACAAAATTTCTTAAACCTAAAAACTTTTATAAAGCAACTTTCTCAAGTTCTACTTGGAATGCAGAAGCAGTTGTTAGATAGAAAAGTATTTTGTTTTATAAAGAATAATTGAGTCATTTGAAAGTTGCACAGATCTAAGAATAAAATAAATACTACTAGTGAATAAAAGAAAGATAGAAGGATCACACAGAAGGGTTTATCCTAGTTCAACCACAGCAATGCCTACATCTAGTCCCCAACTCCTCATTGAGATTTTTTATACCAAGAGTTTTCTTTCTCCAAGCCTCTCTAAGCTTTACAACTGAATAGTCTTTCTCTAGTCTCTCCAAGCTTTATAACTGAGTAGTCTTTGCCATGCCTCTCCAAGCAAAATGAGTAGTAATTATTCTAGCTTCTCCAAGCTCACAGTAACCACTAATGGGTCTAGTTACAAGGGATATTTGAAGGTTTTGTGTTTACACTCACACTAAGCTTCTTATATAGAGCACAAATCAATGAGGCATAGTGAGTAACTTCTCTATATTCTCAAACTAAGAATGTTATCTATTAAACTCCTATAGAGAAGGTTTTGCAACAAAAGTTACATTGAGTAACTTTCTGGTAAATTAGAAAGTCAAGAAGGATGAAGATGTGAAATTGTTGCTAGTTTGAAAATTTGAACAGCATCTAGGTCTTATTCTTCGAGTTCCATCTTTATATAGACTTGAGATGTTACCGTTGAAGCTTGTAGACCTTGAGCCTTATGCTACTATGGTCCATTGGTCTATAATTGGAAAGAGAGGGTACAACTTTTTTCTTGAACAAGTTTGGAGACATAGAAGGGAGAAAGCAACCATTGAAATCTTCACCAACTTTTCAGGATTATCAGCACTTTCTTTGTGACTTGTCACATCGTATTTGACTTTTTGAACTTCTTAATAAATTGTACAGGAGAAGCTTTAGTGGTGAAATACTTTATGAGAATTTACCCTTCTGGATCAAATTATCTTTCTGAATGAGGTGTGACCCTTCTCATGGCATGCTTTTCCTTTCTAGTGCATTTCATTATCCTTCTAAACTTTCTATTTTGTTCTCAAGTGAGTAAACATATAGGACACAAAGCGATATATCCAATATAACTTATTCAAAAAATGTACCGTGCACTTGACGCTTTAATTTATACAAAAAGAACAATTTTAGCTTAAAGCATATCATTTTACACAAATAAGAATGTGTTTAATGTAACATCCACCAGATTTTTCTTCTCATTTGGCCTAGTTATTCGATTTTTATTGAATAATTGAGATTAATTAGAATTTGACTAAATACTTATTTAGGATCAGTTAATTAGAAATTAATTAAGTTTAGAGATGACAGAATTAGGTTAGAAGTATAGAAGATTTCAACGGAAATTTTCTTAAACCAATTTACCGATTTAAAGGAAATCGGTAAGATTTCAGTATTTTAAACTGTCCGACCCAAACCAATAAAATTGTATACCCAAAACCTATGCCTTAAGGCTGAATACTCAGCCATTTAAACCTCCAAGTGTGGCACCACAAAGGCCACAAAATGGAAGAGGGTTGGCTGAAATTTGGCCTCAAATTCTCAACCAATCAAATGGCAAACTTCTAACTACCCTCTTTATGTTTAAATCAGATTTTCTCTTCTCCTTCTCAAATTGATTTCGCTACTCCCTCTCTGATTCCAGCCTCCTTCTCCTCTTCTCCTCTCAACCAACTCCATCACTCTTTCAAGCTTAACAAGGTTTTATTAATCCAAACTCCAAAATCTAGCAAAATTACACTCTAAAGAGATAGGGGTTCAACCTTGTTCTTATTCTTTTGGTTATGTGTGGCTGATTGTGGCTTTAGTTGCTCAATTTTTGATGTGATGGTTGAATGAATATGATAATTTTTGGCTAGTTGGTTGGTTGTTGTTGATACTAAAATCGATTAAGAAGTAAGAAAGAGTGAAAGTATGAAGATGTGAGGGGCTAGAAAATCAAAATCCCTCGGCAATCCGTATGGCGAAGTGTACGGCTCTACCTACAGCGATTCAAAGTTCATGAAACTATTTTTATATGAAAGTAGACAATCAAGGCTTTCCATACATGTATAATATAGGGCCATTGGATTAGTATTGAGAGAGATATGAATTTTTGAAGTTCGACTTAGAAATCAGGACTTTTATCTGGGCAGTGTGGGTTGAGAAGGGTGTAACTCATCCTACACAACTCCAAACTAAGTAAATCCAAAGTTATTTGAAAGCTAACATATGAGGGACCATCCCATAAAAATTTTCGAGTTACATCCATTGTCGATTATTTCTTGCACATCAATGAAGTTGACTTAAGTTTAACCCAGGGGTGAATAGGATAGTTTAGGAAGGCCAAATTTCGAGGCTTATATCTTGAATTATACTCATGCAACTTCTTTCATTTGAAAGCTTGTTCTGTTAGCTTTAGATTGATATAAATTTCAGATGATTTCACCCATATTTCTATTTTTGGTTTATTTTCTCTCATAAGAGTGCAATTCTAGCTAGAGACATGTATGAATACTAGGTTGAGTTTAGTTAATATTGGAACTCGGAACTTAGCAGACAAAAGGCTAGATCAGGAATACTAAAGGTTGAACCCGAAACATAGTGAAATAGAGAACTAGATCGGGTAAGATTATGTAGGAACTTGGAACATAGGAAGCACATGTATGAAAGTCTTGGGAAGCCAATTGTGGCTTAATGTCGGAAATTGGAAGTTATGAAACCTTATACCCGCATCTCGGGAGTCAGGAACTAGACACTTTAAACTCTTATACACATAGTTCTAAAGCTCGATCCAGAATCAATCTCGAAGATCGATTCTAAACATGATCCCAAAAGTCAGGAATCAAGACATTGACTTTGTGTACATAACTTACATGATCTCGGAACTCGGAAGTCGATCTTAAGCTCGAACTCGGGAACATCATTAGAAGTTAAAAGCTTGCAAGATAGATTAAGACTTAAGAGTTTAAAACTTGCACTTATTGATATTGTTATATTCTTGGTATGATTATAATGTTCTACATTGAGGTTGCTGTTTGATTAAAGTTTCTGGGTTGTCTGGCACTATTCATGGGGAAGCGGACACATTCCGATATACTGCCAAATTTTCAGCAGAATCATGTGAAGTTATAATAGCTTGTGTTATGAAGATCTAAATTATGAATATGAAATTATAGATGCAAGGATATATGAAAGTAAATGATGAAGCATATGTATGAGAATGCAAGGATATGAATATATTAAATGTGGATCCCTTCACTGTGAAGGCAGTTAAAAGATATGATGAAGGTTCCATATTCCTAAGGGATGTGACATGGCGCTCACGCTTTGATGGGGTATGACATGGCAATGATACTATGGAATGTGGCATATAAAGATTCTATGATGATGAGTCCATATTCCCAAGGAACGTGACATGGCGATCATACTCTGGAATGTGGCATAATGATCCCACACCCTAAGGAATATGACATGGCGATCACATCCCAATAGAGCATGGCATGGCAATCATACTCTGGGATATGGTAGGATGAATATATTCCTAAGGAGTGTGACATAGTGATCACACCCCAATGGAGTATGACATGGCGATCATACTCTGGAATATGTGTGACAAGTAAAGGAAGATAAAGGAGGAAAAAGGGATTATGTGTATTTGAATAAATTCAAGTGCAAGTAAAGGAATGTGCAGGTTTTATGTCTTCAGTATATTGGTGCTATTATATTTTGATACGTTTCAGTTATTATTCATAGCATAATTCATGAACTGATTTTGTGTTAGCTCACCTAAATAACCGATGTATGAATAAAATGAATTTTGCTTCGGACAGTATGTTTACGAATTTATAAAACCAAACAATTTGTATAACATGTTCAACTTTTTCATAATAAACCAAAGCAACTAGAGATGACAACGATGACATCATATACAATAGTTAAAAAAAAATCCTATTGAGAATTTAAAATTCTTACTCCTATTTCTGTGTTATCTCCAAATAGTTCGAGAAGTTGTGTAACATCCTAATAGTTCCATTCTATGCTTAAGTCATATTGTGGAATTACTAGCTGTTACTTTTTCTCGCGGAACTAACATTACCTTTTAGAAATTACTTTGTACCGAAAATAGGGGTAAAATTTTTTCTACAGAACAAGTGAATCATTTTTTTTTGAAATCGAGAGCTATGAGCGCATCGTGAACATATAGAGCAACAGCACTATCCCATACATACATCGCATTTAACAAGCATAGAAACCATAAGAGTAACCACAATCTTAGATAAAGGTAATATTCATTCCACGGCCATCCATGATAATACAATAATAGTCATACCAGAGTCATACATAAGATAATAATGGGTCCGATATCTATCGTCGGCTCTACACAAAAGCCTACCAATACATAATAAAAGGAAATACATCAAAAAATCCTACTACCCAAGCATGCCATACAACAGAATGATAACCCTATAACTACAACCAAAAGGGGCTATCCTCGTGCTCGGCTCCACATGCAGTCGTCACATCAAGCACTTGGCGGGAGGAAACCGTTCCCATATCAACTGGGAGAAGTACCGCCACGTCCCCCTCCTCAAGACGCCCTCACCCACGGGCACAAGATGCAGTGCGAATGAACCCACGCCCGCGAATCGAGGGCGAAGTTGGGCCAGCAGATGAAGCAGAAGAATCAGAAGATAGACAAATCACCGAAGGCTGCGACGAACCCGAACAATGAGATCCCCCAGAATGAGTTGGATAGAGGGGCTCAGACGGATCGATTTCCACATGGAAGCTCGGATAAGACGGCTCCGAAGGATTGGAATCTAGTGAAACAGTCGGAGTCAAATGGGTATCCGAGTCAGTCTCATCATCATCGGTGGGGTATCTCGGTGGTTGAAAGTAGGGGCGGATGTCATCCATAGTAACTTCGCCGAATGGCTGATGCGGTCGAAAAAATGGGCTCATCACAGGAGTCTAAAACTAGCGGTCGTGGAAGATGTAGACCCTCATCGCTGCGCTCGCCAACAGCACAGAGGCATTCAGCACCGGGTCAAAGCACCAACGCCACACCGGGAACTCAATGTAGATCACCACCGTACCTAACGTCGACATCCTCTGAAGATGACACGGGAAACGTAGGAATGAGAAATACTAAATTTCTCAGTAGGATCGCGACTAGACAAACTGATGTGATCAAGGAAGATAAAGTAGACTCCAGAAAGCAAAGGCAAGGAGGAGATCCTTTGGAAGGACTTGGTAGACCAATGACTAGATCCAAATCAAAGAGAGTTAAGGAAGCTTTGGGCCAAATGATTTCAAGTTTATTTGAGGCAAAGCCCATTCAAGAAGAAAACGACTTAAGACTAGTCCATTGCATTCACATGACTGAACAAGCTTAGTTATATCTTTGGGCTTGTTGATTTTAAGTTAGTAATAATGTAATTGGGTTTGTAATTTCATATAGCCCATCACTTGTTTTTAGCTATTTAGCCTTTTACTCATTTTTAATAAGTTTAGATTTTAATCTTGGGCTAAGTGTTTTAGCCCATTTGCTAAACTTTAGTTTAGTTTATAAACCTTGTAAACACATTTTGAAGGGATTTTTGGCAAATTGAAATCAGAATACTTTTAGTAAAAGTGTCTCTTTGGTTCTTGCTTGGAACCCTAGGTCTTATCAAGAGTTTCCAATTGCTCTTGTGGCGATCACCCTTGGCTTATCAATCATCCTTGATTGTGGCCCTCCAATCTATTTCCACTCCTTGTCTCTTCCATCTTTTTGTGATTTTAATTTCTACTTGATTGAATTACAACCACAATACACCAGAAGTAGGGTTCATGGAAAATGGATCATAACATTTGGTAATCAGAGCCAGCTTCTTCGAGTTGTAGAATTGGTTAGTTTTCTTTGGTTCATATCTTGAGTTTTCCGCATCATATTTCAGTGTTTCTTGGGTCTTTTCTGAAGTTCAAAATCTCATCTTTCATCTTATTTTTGAATCATTGAATTCTGAATTTTGTAGCTCGAGATACAGCGATTTTTTTTTCCAAACTCAGTCTAGTGCGACTTTGCGGTTTGTTTTCTTTGAGTTCTAGTGTGATTCATCCTTTTTACTTTGCTTAATTTCTTAATGTTCTTTTAATTTCCATTTCTGTCTTTGTTGATCAGTGGGTTGAAAAAAAATAAAATAAAAAGTGCAGAATGTTCATCATTTGTTCTTGATGTTCATGGGAATTGTTTCATTCTAATCTTTCTAAGCTCTGTTAGTTTGATGTTTAGTTGTTAAATATGTACTTGTTTTGATGTGATTCCAGTTGGTTTGTTTCATCTACAATCATCAAGAACAGATTGGAAAAAAAAAAAAAGAATTAAAAAAAAACACAGAATTTGAAAAAAAGAAAAGAAAAAGGTCAAAACATTGGCTTATTTCTTATTGTTCTTCAAACCTTTAGCTTGTTTTGTCTTGTTTGGCCTCTGATTTGAGTGTGCTTGTCCTTGTTTAGTTTTTCTTGCTTGTCTCTTTTGGATCTTAAAAGTTTTGTCTTAGAGTTTTCTTTTGTTTGACCTCTCGTTTGTTTTGTGATTTGACATAAGTGTTTTTGGAATTTCTCTTTGAATTGACTTGTGATTCCATTTAAGAGCCTACAAGAGCACTTGAGTGGTAAAAGGCAAGAGAGCACCTTACACAAAAGCCTATATTAGAGAGCAACAAACACAAGTGATACATCTCTAAGAGTGTAAACACGTGAGAAGTGTGGTGAGGTCCCATTGCTTTCACTTTTGTTTTCTTTTACTTGAATGATGGCAAGAACAAGTGGTAGTGGTAGCCCTCCTCCTAAAGGAAACAACAGATTGTTAGTGGAGGCTATTACAGCTCAAATGGAAAGAATGATGAGGGAGCATACAGAGGAGTTATATGTGAGAATTGAGCGGTTAGAAAATCAAGGACATCCTGATGCTGATGGAGGTAGAAGGAGGCTTGATGGAAGAAGAAGAAGAGATCATGAAGTAGATCCAAGAGAGGACAGAATTGATGGAGTAAAACTCAACATTCCCTCTTTTAAAAGGAAAAGTGATCCGGAGGCATACTTAGAGTGGGAAATGAAGATTGAATAACTTTTTGCTTGCCACAGCTATACTGAAGATAAGAAGGTGAAGGTGGCGGCAATGGAGTTCACAGATTATGCTCTCATTTGGTGGGATCAATTGCAAAAGGAGCAGCTTAGATATGAAGAACCTTTGGTGGAAACTTGGGTTGAAATGAAGAGGTTAATGAGGAGGAGATTTGTCCCTTCCTATTATCATAGGGACCTTCATAACAAGCTCCAAAGACTCACACAAGGTAGTAGGAGTGTTGATGAATATTACAAGGAAATGTAGGTGTCTTTGATTAGAGCCAATGTGAATGAAGATAGGGAGGCTACTATGGCACGCTTTTCTGAATGGGCTGAATAATGACATTAGAGATGTGGTTGAGCTACAAAATTATGTGGAGTTGGAGGACTTGGTACATCAAACTACCAAAGTGGAACAGCAACTTAAGAGAAAAGGTATATTGAGGAGAAGCTCTTCTAATTTAAATTCTTCAAATTGGAAGGAAAGAAATAAGAAGGAGGGAGGTACCTCTGCTAGCAACACCACGGCTACACCTCAAAGGACTCAATTCAAGTCCAATGAGACCTCTAAAAAGACAAGGAGTAGTGACATAAAATGCTTCAAGTGTTTGGGGAGAGGACACATAGCATCTGAATGCCCAACCAAGAAGACTATGCTTCTCAAAGATAATTGAGAAATCACTAGTGAGTCCTCATCTGAATCTGCCCCAACTAGTGACGATGAGTATGATGAGGAAATTGCACCAGAAGGAGATTTGTTCATGGTGAGGAGGTTGTTGGGCAGCCAAGCAATGGATTTGGATGAAAGCCAAAGGGAAAATATTTTCCACACAAGGTGTATCATCCAAGGGAAGGTTTGTTCTTTAATTATTGATGGAGGGAGGTGCATGAATGTTGCTAGTGCAAGGATGGTCTCAAAACTGAATTTGGAGACTAAACCACACCCACGGCCATATAAGCTTCAATGGCTTAGTGAGGATGGTGAAATGACTGTGAGTAAGCAAGTGGAGGTGGAATTCTCTATAGGAAAGTATGATGATGCAATTTTATGTGATGTGGTGCCTATGGAGGCTTGCCATTTACTTCTTGGTAGGCCTTGGCAGTATGATAAGAAAGCTTTGCATGATGGGTTCACAAATAAGTTTTCATTTGTCCATAAAGAGCGCAAGACTATTCTTGCCCCTTTGTCTCCAAGAGAGGTTGGTGAGGATCAATCCAAAATGAGAGATAAAAGAAAACAGCAAAGAAAAGAAAAAAAGAGTGAAAAGAAAAAGGAAAAAGGAAGTGAAAAGAAAAAGGAAAAGGAGAGTGGAAAAATAGAGGGAAAATTGCAAAATCTGTTTATTAAAGAAAAAAAGGTGAAAAAGACAATGCTCATGAAAAAGCCAATGCTTTTACTTTTGAGTAAAGAAAGTAAATTACATGAAGCAAGTGCTACTAACTCTCTTCCTTGTGAAGTTTCTTCTTTGTTGCAGGAATTTGGAGATGTCTTTCCCAAGGAGGTACCTCACGGTCTACCCCCTCTACGAGGTATAGAACATCAAATTGATCTCATTCCAGGAGCTTCATTGCCTAATAGGCCAGCTTATAGGAGTAATCCTCAAGAGACCAAGGAGATTCAAAAGCAAGTTGAAGACTTAATGCAAAAAGGGTGGGTGCAAGAAAGTTTAAGTCCGTGTGCAGTTTCAGTCATTCTAGTGCCTAAGAAAGACGAAACTTGGAGGATGTGCACTGATTGTAGAGCCATCAATAACATCACGGTAAAGTATAGACATCCCATTCCTAGATTAGATGATTTGTTGGATGAATTGTATGGTGCCTGTGTGTTTTCTAAAATTGATCTTAAAAGCAGATATCATCAGATTAGGATTAGAGAAGGGGATGAATGGAAAACTGCTTTTAAAACGAAATACGGATTGTATGAATGGTTGGTCATGCCCTTTGGATTAACAAATGCTCCTAGTACCTTCATGAGATTGATGAATCATGTGTTAAGGGAATTCCTAGGAAAGTTTGTTGTGGTTTATTTTGATGACATTTTGATTTATAGCAAATCCTATGATGATCATCATGTGCATTTGAGGAGTGTTTTGGAAGCTCTTAGGCATGAGAAATTGTATGCCAACAAGGAAAAATGTATTTTTTGTACAGATCATGTGGTTTTTCTTGGTTTTGTTGTTAGCTCACAAGGAGTGCAGGTTGATCAAGAGAAGGTGAAAGCTATTCAAGAGTGGTCAACTCCTAAGAATGTTAGTGAGGTAAGAAGCTTTCATGGTTTAGCTAGTTTCTATAGCAGGTTTGTTAAAGATTTTAGTATATTGGTTGCACCCTTGAATGAAGTAATTAAAAGGCATGTGGGATTTAAATGGGGTGAAAAACAAGAGCAAGCCTTTGCTGCCCTTAAAGATAAATTAACTCATGCACCTATCCTTGCATTGCCTAATTTTGCTAAATCTTTTGAGATTGAATGTGATGCATCTGGTGTGGGAATAGGGGCTATTTTGATGCAAGATGGGCACCCAATTGCTTATTTTAGTGAAAAATTAAATGGTGCTATTTTGAACTATCCCACATATGATAAAGAGTTGTATGCATTAGTAAGGGCATTACAAATATGGCAGCATTACCTTTTACCCAAGGAATTTGTGATTCATAGTGACCATGAGTCCTTGAAGTATTTAAAAGGACAAGGTAAGTTGAATAAGAGGCATGCCAAGTGGGTTGAGTTCCTTGAGCAATTTATAACACCCTACTTATTTAATGTTATGCTTAAGTCATAGCATGAAAATAAGTAGTTTGTGTTACTGTGTTAATATTCTACTTACGATTCCTTTATTCGAATCATTTGGGGAAAATGGGATGCCGTACAATGAACGTGACATAATTTATTTCATCATAACAATAAGGCAAGCATAAATAACACACATGCTATCAACTGTATATATATATATATATATAGACAGGAACCACTGTTTTGATTTACATACAAGTTTCAAAATAGGATACATAAGTGGGGTCGTGTACCAAAAGACATAAGACCCATGTCAGTCGATCCGATCCTACATGGTCCTCAGTGGACATTTCAAAATCTACCACTGCATGTATGACCCAAAGCCGCATGCTACCAAAAGAGGGTCATGTTGTACAATACGGCCTGTGGCTGACCTACTCAATCAGATAGCCTTTGGCCACACCGGGCCCGGTTGGTGAGTAGTCAGGAACTGATCCAGAGGAGGGGGAAGATGAGCTGGTGGCCTCTGAGGGGTCACTCTCGGAGCTAAGCGGGATGTCTGGTACCACCTGCGGAGGTGACTCCGATGCAGGGTCAGCAGGGGCTACAGGTACTGCTGGTGCAGGAGGCGCTGGCGGAGAATGTGCCGCGTACAACGGGACCTCAAAGTATGGGGTGGCAGGGTCGAAAGCAGGATGATGTAAGGGGACAGTGAAATCCCTATCACTAAAAATATACAAGCGGAACTGGCAAGAGCCGGCTATATACAATGAGCCTACTGCCGGGTCATGGTGGAGCTGCAGGTCTGGAATCTCAATGAAAAGGGTAGCTGTCGTGTCCATCGTCCACGTCTGAGAATGAGGCGGAAATGCGAAGCGAGGTGAGAATTTGGAGAAATTCTCAGTAGGGTTTGCATATAGTATATACTGACTTCGCGTTCATTCTCAGTTGCCTCGGGTTTTATTAAATTTTCTTAAAACATGAGATTAAACTTAACTACTCATATTCAGCAAGGTGGAGAAAAATGTCTAGTCCGAGACAAGGTTCAGTTTTAATTAAAATAACATAAGAAACAGAATAAACCATCAACATTAATACATAGGATAAAGGGCAAAATAGTGAATATACAACAACAAATAAACACAACGGACAAACTGCAAATATCATGTAATGACATGTTCAATGCAATCATACACTTAATGTAATCATGTAAACTTCATTCTTGAACTATTCTTCATAAACATTTTCCCATTACTCTTTATCATTTTCCATCACTTGGTCCCCTGGGAGTTCTTGGCCATTTTAGACTCCTGGGTAATAGTCTGCTTTTCAGGTTCGAGCTCGTTCCTATATAGGAATGCCGGGTTTACTTTCCCCGACCTTCCCACCGATCTATTCCCCTTAACTTTTTATCCAGGGCTGGCCCAAGTAGCATGGAACTTTCATCATGACATATTCTTTGGGTTCATCATAACATAGCTTTCATAGCTTTCTTGAAAATGCACATGCCTCTACATGTATCTCATAATTCATGCATATGCTTTACCGCAATTTCAGCGGCATAACGGAACGTGTCCGCTTCCCCATGAATAGTGCCAATATTCAGCATATCAATTTAAAAGAAATGCCTCATTCCATGCATAATTCAACATATTTCATTCATGCTTCAATCCTCAATTCAAGACACAAGTATTGCACTTTAGAATATGCTTACTGCCTCACTGCTTGTATTCAACCCGGTTCTTGTAAATTATGCCATAAATTCTATTTAGCTCATTTGGACCTCAATTTCGGATATGTTAAAGTGTTGTGTGTCTATTTTCTAACCTCTTTGGTCCCATCTGATTTGGATAACCATAACTCAAGGTATTCGGGTTTTATCTCGGCCTGCCCTGTGGGTGGCCAGAATTGCACACTTAAAAGTAAAAATCTACTAAAAATCGAAAACTGGCTCAAATCATATGAAATTGGTCTCATATTAAAGCTAACAGGACAACCTTTCATATACAAAAAGTTCCATTTCATTTTCCTTAGTAGGGCTCAAGTTACAAGCCCCTAAACTTAGCCTTCCTGAACTGCCCTGTATTAGCCTAGTTTGGACATAGGGTAATTTCTTCAAATCACTGGGAACAACTGAGTTGATAACAAACTCAGAATTTCTTTGAATATTGTTCTCCTATGTGTAAGCTTTCCAACGACATTAGTTTCACTCGATTTGGAGTTGTATAGGGTGAGTTACACCCTTCTCAACCCATACTGCCCGGGTGAATGTCCTGATTCCTAGGTCGAAATTCAAAAATTCATATCTCTCTCAATATCACTCCAATAGCCTTATATGATATATGTGTAGAAAGCCCTAGGTGTCTAGTTTCACCTAAAAATGGTTTCATTAATTTTGAACAGCGGGAGGCGGAGCCGTACACTCCGCCGTACGGACTGCCGAGGGTTTTTGAGTTTCCCAGCCTCTCAACTTCTCCATATCTGCATCCTTTCTTGTTTCCAATTCAACTTTAATTTCACAAACAGTCAATAAACCAGCCACAATTCATTATGAATCACTCAGTCAATATATCAGAATTGAAGAATTAAACCACCAGTAATTATTCAAAATCAGAAAAATCAATACAGGAATTAAAACCTCTACCTCTTATGATCAAGTTAAGCTTGAGTTGGTAGCCGAAATGAAAGTTGGATGGAGTGGGTGAGTGGAGAAGACAAAAGAGGGTTGAACTGAAGAAGAGAAAACAACGTAGGAAAAATGGGACTGAAGAGGCAGGAGGAGAGTATATATATACACAAGGCTCTGGAGTGGTAGTTAGGATGGGTGGCTTTGATTGGGTGAAATTCTTGTGGGTAAAATTCAGCCATGTCTCCCTCTTGTGTGACAAAAATGCTCTCCACGTCGCTTAAGAAGTGAAACTCGCTGCTAGCGCATATGAACGTGACATCGGAACTCATGAGATTCTTAAAGTCGGAATTCATGCATATCTATTCGGATGAAGTTGGAACTCGTAATTTATAGGATCTAGCACTTCAACTCGATATCGGAACTCGTGAACGAGGAGAAAGACCTTGGCAATGAACTCGGAATCCAATTCAGCTAAAACTCGGAAGTCGCACTTCGTGTCCATTTTGAATCACCTAATGTCGGAACTCGGACATCACGTTCGTCCCTACTTGATCATAAGGTCGGAAATCATAAGCTTCATGCATGAGGTCGGAAATCGGAAGATACAGCCATCCCTCTGTAGGCCTTGGAACGAAGTCGGAAGTCGAAGCTAATATTGAGGTCGGAAGTGGAATTATAAGACAAACTCGGAAATCGAAAATTTCAACATTAAATGGGATCGGAAGTCGGAAATCGGATGTTACACAATTTCCCTATGTGATCAAGCATTAGAAAGGTAAAGCTAATGTGGTTGCTGATGCGCTTTCAAGAAGGTATGCTCTGTTCTCTACTCTTGAAACTAAATTCATTGGTTTTGAGCATATAATGGAATTGTATGAGAATGATCCAAAATTTTCTCAGATTTATAAAAATTGTGTGCATGCTGTCCAAAATGGGTACTTTAGGCATAAGGATTATTTGTTTAAAGTGAAAAGGTTATGTGTGCCTCAAAGTTCCATTAGAGAGTTGCTTGTGAGAGAGGCACATGAGAGGGGTTTAATGGGGCATTTTGGGGTCCAAAAGACTTTAGACATACTGCATGAACATTTTTATTGGCCATACATGAAACATGATGTGCATAAATTTTGTGAAAGATGCATTGTTTGTAAGAAGTCTAAGTCAAAGGTAATGCCTCATGGACTCTATACTCCTTTGCCAATTCCTGATTTTCCTTGGATTGATTTATCTATGGACTTTGTTTTAGGACTTCCTCGGACAAAGAATGGCAAGGATTCTATTTTGGCGGTGGTGGATAGGTTCTCCAAGATGGCTCATTTCATACCTTGCAAGAAAGTGGATGATGCTAGTCATGTGGCTGACTTGTTTTTCAAAGAGGTAGTGAGGCTACATAGATTACCTAGGAATATTGTGAGTGACAGGGACACTAAGTTCTTAAGTCACTTTTGGAGGACACTATGGGGTAAGATTGGTACTAAATTGCTATTCTCAACTACTTGTCACCCCCAAACTGATGGGCAAACTGAGGTAGTTAATAGGACTCTTTCTACTCTCCTTAGGGCTGTTATAAAGAAGAATATTAAGTCATGGGAAGAATGTTTGCCTCATGTAGAGTTTGCATATAATAGGGCTATACATAGCACCACTAATTGTTCTCCCTTTGAAATAGTGTATGGATTTAACCCCTTGACTCCTCTTGATTTACTGCCTATGCCTAACATTTCTATTTTTAAGCATAAAGATGCACAGGCTAAGGTTGACTTTGTAAAGAAGCTGCATGAGCAAGTAAAAGCCCAAATTGAGAAGAAAATGGAGAGTTATGCAAAGCAAGCCAACAAGGGCAGAAAGAAGATTGTATTTGAACCCGGTGACTGGGTCTGGATACACATGAGAAAGGAGAGGTTTCCATCTCAAAGGAAATCCAGACTCCAACCTAGGGGTGATGGACCCTTCCAAGTCTTGGAGAGAATAAATGACAATGCCTACAAGATTGACTTACCTGGTAAGTATGGGATAAGTGCTACTTTTAATGTTGCTGACTTGTCCTTATTTGATGTAGTTGATGAGGAGCTAAATTCAAGGACGAATTCTCTTGAAGAACGAGGGGATGATGTGATCAAGGAAGATAAAGTAGACTCCAGAAAGCAAAGGCAAGGAGGAGATCCTTTGGAAGGACTTGGTGGACCAATGACTAGATCCAAATCAAAGAGAGTTAAGGAAGCTTTGGGCCAAATGATTTCAAGTTTATTTGAGGCAAAACCCATTTAAGAAGAAAATGACTCAAGACTAGTCCATTGCATTCATGTGGCTGAACAAGCTTAGTTATATCTTTGGGCTTGTTGATTTTAAGTTAGTAATAATGTAATTGGGCTTGTAATTTCATATAGCCCATCACTTGTTTTTAGCTATTTAGCCTTTTACTCAGTTTTAATAAGTTTAGATTTTAATCTTGGGCTAAGTGTTTTAGCCCATTTGCTAAACTTTAGTTTAGTTTATAAACCTTGTAAACACATTTTGAAGGGATTTTTGGCAAATTGAAATCAGAATACTTTTAGTAAAAGTGTCTCTTTGGTTCTTGCTTGGAACCCTAGGTCTTATCAAGAGTTTCCAATTGCTCTTGTGGCGATCAACGTTGGCTTATCAATCATCCTTGATTATAGCGCCCTCCAATCTATTTCCATTCCTTGTCTCTTCCATCTTTTTGTGATTTTAATTTCTACTTGATTGAATTACAACCACAATACACCAGAATTAGGGTTCATGGAAAATGGATCATAACATTAGACAAACACAGTGTCATCGTCATCGTCCCAGCCACTTCGGGTTTAATTATAAAAACAGTGGACAGATATAAGTTCAATTTTTAATGGTTTTGAAAACTTAGACCCCAAAGCGGGTTGCTTTTAAACTTAACATCATACTATATCATCATAATCTAACATGCATACTGAAAGATAGAGTAAACATTCATAATGCAAATGGGCAACATAAATACATGCAAGGACATGCATCATCATCAATTTAACCATGGTTATACTTTGGACTTAACTTTCCTTTTTAGCACGTGCTTAACATTCTTTACTTTCCTTTGAAATAGACTGCTTTTGGACATGAGCTCATTCCGTGACAGTCGTCACGCAGTACTAACCAAATCAGACTAAGCTGATATTGGTTACCTCTAAGTTGGAGAGTCCTCCATGTCACCCTTGCCTCCCTCATAGAGGTTCCTTGTGTCTTTGTGGATCGCCGTCTCTCACTTCCCTTACCGAAGTGATTGAAGGGTCATGTCCCATTGATTCTTTTCTTATCTTTATACTTTACATGCATAACACTTCTTTGACTAGACACATGCAATGATATGACTAAGTCCATAATTTTGACGGAAATTCGGCAGCATAACGGCTAGACTGGAGCTTCCCCAAAATGCCAATCATCAACATTCAACCAATAGTTCACCATATCATCACACTCATCATCTAATCATGAGACAAAGCTCAACCTAACTTGTCATTCATCATGCCGTATGGCATCACACATTCATACCCTAAAGGGGTTTATAGTTGTGTTATTCTTTGTGAAGAATATTATGAATCATCACATGATTTCCCATGGTTACCTATGAGAGTATCATGCAGTTAAGACATGTGTATACGGTCTTTTAGTTACTTAGCTCTCGCATGAAATTATCCTTTACTTGAATTCATGTCTTATGGAACACTTATTCAAATTTAATTAAGTTAAGTGATTATTTCCTTTCCTCGGTATAGTGCACTTAGTGATTCCTAGGTTCATGGTATGCTCAGAGGCCCTAATCATACTTCTGTTCGCAAGGAGTTCGAGATCCCTCTAATCCTTGGGTCATGACAACACATAATCATATCATGAACCCAACAACACCATGTTCACAATACACCGAGGGTGATTTTTTTAACTTAACCAAGTTCCAAAGCTTCAAGCTTTTATCTTAAAGATTAGATCTTTATGAAATAACGATGCAAGTTACTAGCTTTTTCACTAAAAGTCTTGTTCTTTATAAAATTGACTCATTTAATTATTTTAAGACTATTAAGGTCTCAACTTTATGACTTAAAGTTGTCTTTACATAAAAAGGTTTTTACTTTATCAACTAGTGACATGAAATATTAACTTTAAGGTTAAAAAGTCTTAATTTTTATAGAAGCTCTCACCTGTAAGTATTGTTTTGGTTCAAGATCTAAACTTTATGAATTAATTATTATAAAACAACACTTTTATGACTTAAAGGTCTCATTCTTGATTAAAGTTTGAAACTTTATGAAAGGTCTTTTCTTTAAGGTTTGATTTCGAAGACATAAAATGACAAGATATCATTTTCTAACTCAAAAAGGCTTATTATGCCAAAAAGCTTAGACTTTTACATGCATTCTTGTCTTCAAAACAAAACAAAAGAAGACTTCATGATGGCACTAAAACTTGCGCCACTTTAAGTGTGTCAAGAAGCAAACTTTTTAAAGTTTTAAGCTTTTAGAATGTTCAAAGTCTTATCAAATTATGGGAACATAAAAAGGTCAAGCTTTTCTAGTCATCAACTCATCATAAAAAGGAAAGAACAACTTTAAGCAAGCTACCGACAAAAGAGGAAACTTAAGAACACATGAAGAACATCAAGAACATATTTTTCCAAAAGAGGAAACTTAAG
The DNA here is from genome assembly GCA_031439595.1 of Pterocarpus santalinus. Classification (NCBI taxonomy): domain Eukaryota; kingdom Viridiplantae; phylum Streptophyta; class Magnoliopsida; order Fabales; family Fabaceae; genus Pterocarpus; species Pterocarpus santalinus. Next base: position 35,483,129 of record CM062525.1, read on the forward strand.
AACACCTGAAGAACATCAAGAACATATTTTACTAAAAATGAAAACTTTGGCTCTTGAAGAGCATGAAGGATCTTCTCAAGCTTTCACTTAGAAATCTTGGTCATGAAAGAACCAAGCTCCAAGCTTTCTTGAGTAAACAAAATGAAAAAGATGAAGATCACTACCTTTCTTGAAGATGGCGCAAAACAAGAGAAATGGAAGACGAAAATGGTGACTCCTCTTGATGATGAAGGTGGCGGTTTTGCAAGAAGGAAGGAGAAGCTCTTGAAATCTTGTGGAAATAGAGGTTGTAGTATTTTGATCTTGTCTCCAAAGACCCAAAGATGAAGTCTTTGAAGGGCTAAGTGAGTGGTTTACGGTGGTGGTGGTGGTGGAGAAAGGAAGAGGAAGATGAAGAAGATGAAGAAGTGTTTAGAGAGAAGTTAGAGAATTTGGCTTGAAGAGAGAGAATAAGATGAGTGAAAAATGAAAATGAATGAGGGAGGGAGAGAGAGAAGACGACGTCTTCATTAAGGGAGGGAGAGTGAGATATTTTGCTTAATTTTGTGTTAATTAGTGATTAAGGGGACAAAGTGGATGATGGGGGGACAAAACATGGTCAAACTCTTACATAAAGCACTCTTGTCTAATGCTTTATACTTTTATGACATCACTCTTTACTTTATTGTCTAGTTGACTAAATTTGAATTTAATCATGTGATTAAGTGCTCATACAACTTAATTAAGATGATTAAGCAAGGATTAGTGATTAACATACAAGAACACGATTAACAAAAATTTAATCTTGAGATTAAGCTTAATTAACCTTAATTAAACTTGATTAAGCTAATTAAAAGGTGATTAGTGCTTAAGTGAGCTATAGGGGCTCTAACTTACTTAATTAGAGATTATCTAATCTCGATTAAGCATTCTCTTGGCCTTTCTCATCCGAGTCAACCCCTTAATTAAGCCCTAATCTCAAAATTTCTCATTAAGTGCCTAATTACTCAGGGTTACTAAGATAATTTAGCACGACATGAAATTGAGGATGTTACATTCTCCTTACCTTTAAAAAGAATTTTGCCCTCAAAATTCGTTACCTGTAAATAAATTCGGATACTCGCTCTTCATTTCGACCTCCAGCTCCCACATATACTCTTCCGTATTTCCTCTACCCCAAGCCACCTTGACCAAGGGTATTGTCTTATTCCTCAGCTGTTTTGCCCCACAATCCACGATCCGAGATGGCGGTAGATTGAAAGTCAGGTCCTCCCTTAACTGTACACTTTAAGGCTCAAGTAGATGACTAGGGTCGAAATGGTATTTTCTCAATTGAGACACATGGAAAACATCATGAAGGTTTGACAAATTTGGAGGTAGGGCCATTTGGTAAGCAACTGACCCGACACGTTTTAAAATTTGAAAAGGGCCAAGGAAACGGGGGCTTAACTTTTTGACCTTCATGGCTCTACCTATACCGGTCGTAGGAGTGATTTTCAGGAATACATGTTCTCCTTCTTGGAACTCTAGAGGCTTTCTCCTCTTATTCGCATAACTCTTTTGATAGCTTTGGGCCGTAAGGATTCTATCCCTAATCCTTTTGACTTGCTCTGTGGTCTGCCTCACAAGATCAAGTCCTAGTAGGCTTTGCTCACCCGGTTCAAACCAACATAGGGGAGATTGGCACATCCTTCCATACAAAGCTTCATAAGGTGCCATACCAATACTTGCATGATGACTATTGTTATAGGCAAACTCGATCAAAGGTAAGTATTTATCCCAACTTCCACGGTTATCCAATATACAAGCTCTCAATATATCCTCCAAAGTTTGGATGGTCCTCTCCGACTGTCCATCCGTCTGGGGGTGATAGGCTGTACTTAGGCAAAGCTTTGTTCCAAATGCCTTTTGCAAGGCTCCCCAGAATCTAGAGGTAAACCTCGGGTCTTTATCGGAAATTATGCTTGAAGGTACACCATGCAATCTTACTATCTCTTGAACATACAGCTGGGCTAACTTTTCCAAAGGATAAGTAGCTCAAATGGGCAAAAAGTGAGCAGACTTGGTTAATCTGTCAACAATTACCCATATTGCATCGAACCCAGCTTGCGTTTTGGGTAAACCCATCACGAAGTCCATAGAGATACTTTCCCATTTCCATTCTGGGATCTCCAATGGTTGCAGCATACCAGAGGGCTTTTGGTGCTCAATCTTTACTTTCTGGCAGATTAAACACTTGCCTACCAACTCCGCAACATCCCTCTTCAATCCTGGCCACTAGAACATCTTCTTGACGTCTTGATACATCTTTGTCACACCAGGGTGTATGGTGAAATGGCTCTTATGAGCTTCCTCCAAAATCCTTCTTTGGAGGTCACCACTTGTGGGTACACAGAATCTTCCTTCAAATTTCCATAGTTTATCTGCACCTTGTGCAAAACCCTTCAACCTTCCTTCCTTCACCAATGCTAGGGTTTTCAAGAACTCTTCTTCCTCGCCTTGGGCTTGAGCAATTTGATTTTTGAAATTGCTCGTCACCCTAAGCTGATTCAATCTTAAATTATGGGGGGTCAACATAACTCCAAGGTTAAGGTCTCTAAAGCTCCTTACTAGCTCATCCTCCTTAACCATCATCCATGATGCATGCAAGGATTTCTGACTTAATGCGTCGGCCACCACATTGGCTTTCCCAGGGTGATAGTTCAACCCAAAATCATAATCCTTCAGAAACTCCATCCACCTCCTTTGCCTCATATTCAGCTCCTTTTGATCAAAGAGATACTTCAAGCTCTTATGATCAGAGAACACCTCGGACCTCACACCATACAGATAATGCCTCCATATCTTCAGGGCAAACACTATGCCCACTAATTCCAAGTCATGGGTTAGGTAGTTCACTTCATGAGGCTTCAACTGTCTAGAGGCATAAGCCACCACGTTCCTATTCTGCATCAAGACACAACCTAAACCTCTCCCAGAGGCATCACAGTAAACCTCAAACGGTCCATTAGAGTCAGGCAAAACCAATACTGGGGTTGAGGTTAACTTACCTTTAAGCTCTTGAAAGCTCTTCTCATAGTCCATTGTCCACACAAACAGGGCATCCTTCCTTGTCAACTTGGTTAAGGGTAGAGATATCTGAGAAAATCCTTTTACAAACCTGCAGTAGTAACCGGCTAAACCCAAGAAACTCCTTATCTCAGTCACTGAGGTTGGCCTCTCCCAACTCATCACAGCCTCAATCTTACTTGGATCCACAACAACACCCCCTTGCGACACCACATGCCCTAAGAACTTTACTTCTTCCATCCAGAATTCACACTTAGATAACTCGGCATAAAGCTTCTTTTCCCTTAAGATCCTTAACACAATCCTCAAATGTTTTTCATGTTCCTCCTTTGTCCTCGAATAGATCAGAATATCATCTATGAAAACAACTACAAACTTGTCCAAACAGGGTCTAAAGATCCTATTCATATAATCCATGAAAACAGCAGGGGCATTAGTCAGTCCAAACAACATCACTGTAAACTCATAATGCCCATACCTTGTCCTAAAAGCTATCTTAGGTATATCCTCCTCTTTCACCCTTATTTGATGATATCCAGATCTCAAATCAATCTTAGAGAACACAGCTGCAACTCGCAGTTAGTCCATGAGGTCATCTATCCTAGGCAAGGGATACTTGTTCTTAACAGTCACCTTGTTTAATTGCCTATAATCCACACACAGCCTTATACTGCCATCCTTCTTTTTCACAAATAACACCGGGGCTCCCCAAGGTGAGGCACTAGGTCTTACGAACTTCTTTTCTAACAACTCTTCCAATTGTCCCTTCAACTCCGACAACTCTAGGGGGGACATCCTGTAGGGTGCTATAGAGATTGGCCCAGTACTCGGCACCAACTCTATAGAAAACTCGATTTCCCTTTCCGGGGGAAAGTCGGGCATGTCGTCAAGGAATACATCTGGGTATTCCCTAACTACGGGGATCTCATCCAACACCTGCTCGAGTTCCACTTCACTTGTCATAAGGAGAACATATCCCTAATCACCAAACTCACTACTTCCTACCCTAACAGAGTTTAAGAACAAACTAACAGCCTTCACGGACTTATCAGGTATAGGGGGAGAACAACGGACTTTTCAAAACAATTTATCATAGCATGGTTAGACGAAAGCCAATCCATGCCTAGAATCAGATCCATACTAGACAAAGGCAAACAAATCAAATTCGCTATGAAAGACCTACCATCAATTTGGAATTGACAACTCAAGCAACAATGACAAGTCTTAACTCGTTTCCCAGCAGGAGTAGAAACATTTAACATATAAGGCAATTCAGACACAGATAATCCTAATCTATCTACACAATCATGAGAAATAAAGGAGTGTGTAGCTCTAGAATCATATAGCACAGTTAAGGTCCTACCATTGACCTCGTACTTACCTTGGATGAGATCGTCGGACTGAGAGGCCTCTTCAGCATTGAGGGCAAAGACCCTTCCTTGGTGTTGGGGCTTGTTGGCAGGGGTCAACAGCTTGACAGTGCTGTCTCTTGCCATATGCCCAGGCTTTCCGCATCAGAAACAAGCATTCTGGCCAACTAAACAAGGGCGTCCTCCATGGTGTTTACCACACTTAGGGCAAGCTTGACCATTCATCGGCTTGGGTGGATTCCCAACAGGCTTGTGGGGTTCCTTTCCTTTGAAACCTCCACCTTGAAATGGTTTCCTCAGAGGTTGGGGCTTGAACCTCTGCCCTTGTGGTGCCAACTTCTTCTTGTAGGCCTCGGACCTTGCCACTGACAGCTTGCGGTTGCAATCCTCCACCAAACGGCACTTGTTGAGGAGTGCAGCATAGTCACGGATCTCTATTGGTCCTACAGATGCCAGTATCTCCTCACGCAATCCCCCTTCAAACTTCACACACTTCCAATGCTCATCCGGGTTCCCTTAGTAAATTGTCGAAAAATTGCACAGCTCTTCGAACTTGACCGTATACTCAACAATATTCATGGTCCCTTGATGCAGACTCATGAACTCCAGCTCCTTCGCATTCCTCACGGATGCAGGAAAATACTTCTCATAGAAGTGCAACTTGAAAATCTCCTAGGTGATGTGGGTTTGGGCTCCCTCCAAAAGCCTATTCACGCCTATCCACCAGAACACAGCATCAGCTTCCAACATATAGGTAGCAAAGGCTACCTTCTGCTCCTCGGTGCAGGCCAACACTGTGAAAATCTTCTCAATGGCCTTGATCCACTCATCAGCTCGATCGGGGTTGTACGTCCCTCTAAAGCTCGGCGGATTTGCCTTCCTAAACTCAGCAAACTTGAGGTACTCAAGATCCACCTCAGCTCCTCCATTGTGCCCTTCGGGATTCTCCTCATCCCTTTGCTCCATTCGCTCCATCATTCGATGGGCAGCAGCAGCTTGCTCCATCATAGCAGCAGCCATTTCACGAAGTGTCTCCAAGACTTCCTCGGGACCTTCTGGCTCGTTGCGGGGCCTACCACATCTTCCTGAAGCCATTAGTTCCTGGTACACAAGACAGAAAACATTGAGTTGATCAGGCTCAACATTTATGTTGAGTGAACCAGCAACTGACCAAATTCAGAATAGACAATCATGCACATCTAATTCCTATGCCTCATCATACAGACGCGACTCGAAGCATGACTTAACTAAAACGTATGCTTAGAAGCATAGTCAGTCCATCCCCAGGCTCTTCAAGGACGAACTGCTCTAATACCAAAATGTAACACCCTAATAGTTCCATTCTATGCTTAAGTCATATTGTGGAATTACTAGTTGTTACTTTTTCTCGCGGAACTAACATTGCCTTTTAGAAATTACTTTGTACCGAAAATAGGGGTAAAATTTTTTCTACAGAACAAGTGAATCATTTTTTTTGAAATCGAGAGCCATGAACGCATTGTGAACATATAGAGCAACACCACTATCCCATACATACATCGCATTTAATAAGCATAGAAACCATAAGAGTAACCACAATCTTAGATAAAGGTAATATTCATTCCACGGCCATCCATGATAATATAATAACAGTCATACCAGAGTCATACATATGATAATAATGGGTCCGATATCTATCGTCGGCCCTACACAAAAGCCTACCAATACATAATAAAAGGAAATACATCAAAAAATCCTACTATCCAAGCATGCCATACAACAGAATGATAACCCTATAACTACAACCAAAAGGGGCTATCCTCGTGCTCGGCTCTGGATGCAGTCGTCACATCAAGCATCTGGCGGGAGGAAACTGTTCCCATATCCACCGGGAGAAGTGCCGCCACGTCCCCCTCCTCGCGCATGTCCTCAGCCATAGGGCACAGCGTGGGTACGAATGAACCCACACCTGCGAACTGGGGGCGAAGCTGGGCTAGCAGATGAAGCAGAAGAATCAAAAGATAGACGAATCACCGAAGGCTGCGACAAACCCGAACGGTGAGATCCCCCAGAATGAGTCGGATAGAGGGGCTTAGATGGATCGGTCTCCACATGGAAGCTCGGATAAGACGGCTCCGAGGGATCGGAATCCAGAGAAACAGTCGGAGTCAAATGGGTATCTGAGTCAGTCTCATCATCATCGGTGGGGTATCTCGGTGGCTGAAAGTAGGGGCGGATGTCATCCATAGTAACCTCGCCAAATGGCTAATGTGGTCAAAAAAATGGGCTCATCGCAGGAGTCTAAAACTGGCGGTCGTGGAAAATGTAGACCCTCATCGCTGTGCTTGCCGATAGCACAGAGGCGTTCAGCACCGAGTCAAAGCGCCAACGCCACACCGGGAACTCAATGTAGATCACCACCGTGCCTGACATCACCATCCTCTGAAGACGACACGGGAAACGTAGGAATGAGAAATACTAAATTTCTCAGTAGGATCGCGACTAGACAAACACAGTGTCATCGTCATCGTCCCAGCCACTTCGGGTTTAATTATAAAAACAGTGGATAGAGATAAGTTCAATTTTTAATGGTTTTAAAAACTTAGACCCCGAAGCGGGTTGCTTTTAAACTTAACATCATACTACATCATCGTAATCTAACATGCATATTGAAAGATAGAGTAAACATTCATAATGCAAATGGGCAACATAAGTACATGCAAGGACATGCATCATCATCAATTTAACCAAGGTTATACTTTGGACTTAACTTTCCTTTTTAGCACGTGCTTAACATTCTTTACTTTCCTTTGAAATAGACTACTTTTGGACATGAGCTCATTCCGTGACAGTCATCACGCAGTACTAACCAAATCAGACTAAGCTGATATTGGTTACCTCTAAGTTGGAGGGTCCTCCATGTCACCCTTGCCTCCCTCATAGAGGTTCCTTGTGTCTTTGTGGATCGTCGTCTCTCACTTCCCTTACCGAAGTGATTGAAGGGTCATGTCCCATTGATTCTTTTCTTATCTTTATACTTTACATGCATAACACTTCTTTGACTAGACATGTGCAATGATATGACTAAGTCCATAATTTTGACGGAAATCAAGCAGCATAACGGCTAGACCGGAGCTTCCCCAAAATGCCAATCATCAACATTCAACCAATAGTTCACCATATCATCACACTCATCATCTAATCATGAGACAAAGCTCAACCCAACTTGTCATTCATTATGCCATATGGCATCACACATTCATACCCTAAAGGGGTTTATAGTTGTGTTATTCTTTGTGAAGAATATTATGAATCATCACATGTTTTCCCATGGTTACCTATGAGAGTATCACGCAGTTAAGACATGTGTATATGGTCTTTTAGTTACTTAGCTCTCGCATGAAATTATCCTTTACTTGAATTCATGTCTTATGGAACACTTATTCAAATTTAATTAAGTTAAGTGATTGTTTCCTTTCCTCGGTATAGTGCACTTAGTGATTCCTAGGTTCATGTTATGCTCAGAGGCCCTAATCATACTTCTAATCGCAAGGAGTTCGAGATCCCTTTAATCCTTGGGTCATGACAACACATAATCACATCATGCACCCAACAACACCATGTTCACAATACACCGAGGGTGATTTTTTTAACTTAACCAAGTTCCAAAGCTTCAAGCTTTTATCTTAAAGATTAGATCTTTATGAAATAACGATGCAAGTTACTAGCTTTTCCACTAAAAGTCTTGTTCTTTATAAAATTGACTCATTTAATTATTCTAAGACCATTAAGGTCTCAACTTTATGACTTAAAGTTGTCTTCACATAAAAAGGTCTCTACTTTATCAACTAGTGACATGAAATATTAACTTTAAGGTTAAAAAGTCTTAATTTTTATAGAAGCTCTCACCTTTAAGCATTGTTTTCGTTCAAGATCTAAACTTTATGAATTAATTGTTATAAAACAACACTTTTATGACTTAAAGGTCTCATTCTTGATTAAAGTTTGAAATTTTATAAAAGGTCTTTTCTTTAAGGTTTGATTTCTAAGATATAAAGTGACAAGATATCATTTTCTAACTCAAAAAGGCTTATTATGCCAAAAAGCTTAGACTTTTACATGCATTCTTGTCTTCAAAACAAACCAAAAGAAGACTTTATGATGGCACTAAAACTTGCGCCACTTTAAGTGTGTCAAGAAGCAAACTTTTTAAAGTTTTAAGCTTTTAGAATGTTCAAAGTCTTATCAAATCATGGGAACATAAAAAGGTTAAGCTTTTCTAGTCATCAACTTATCATAAAAAGGAAAGAACAACTTTAAACAAGCTACCGACAAAAGAGGAAACTTAAGAATACATGAAGAACATCAAGAACATATTTTTCCAAAAGAGGAAACTTAAGAACACATGAAGAACATCAAGAACATATTTTACTAAAAATGAAAACTTTGGCTCTTGAAGAGCATGAAGGATCTTCTCAAGCTTTCACTTAGAAATCTTGGTCATGAAAGAACCAAGCTCCAAGCTTTCTTGAGTAAACAAAATGAAAAAGATGAAGATCACTACCTTTCTTGAAGATGGCGCAAAACAAAAGAAATGGAAGAAGAAGATGGTGACTCCTCTTGATGATGAAGGTGGCGGTTTTGCAAGAAGGAAGGAGAAGCTCTTGAAATCTTGTGGAAATGGAGGTTGTAGTGTTTTAATCTTGTCTCCAAAGACCCAAAGATGAGGTCTTTGAAGGGCTAAGTGAGTGGTTTAGGGTGGTGGTGGTGGAGAAAGGAAGAGGAAGATGAATAAGATGAAGAAGTGTTTAGAGAGAAGTTAGAGAATTTGGCTTGAAGAGAGAGAATAAGATGAGTGAAAATGAAAATGAATGAGGGAGGGAGAGAGAGAAGATGGCATCTTCATTAAGGGAGGGAGAGTGAGATATTTTGCTTAATTTTGTGTTAATTAGTGATTAAGGGGACAAAGTGGATGATAGGGAGACAAAACATGGTCAAACTCTTACATAAAGCACTCTTGTCTAATGCTTTATGCTTTTATGACATCACTCTTTACTTTATTGTCTAGTTGACTAAATTTGAATTTAATCATGTGATTAAGTGCTCATACAACTTAATTAAGATGATTAAGCAAGGATTAGTGATTAACACACAAGAACACGATTAACAAAAATTTAAACTTGCAATTAAGCTTAATTAACCTTATTTAAACTCGATTAGGCTAATTAAAGGTGATTAGTGCTTAAGTGAGATATAGGCGCTCTGAGTTGCTTAATTAGAGATTATCTAATCTCGATTAAGTATTCTCTTGACCCTTCTCATCCGAGTCAACCCCTTAATTAAGCCCTAATCTCAAAATTTCTCATTAAGTGCCTAATTACTTAGGGTTACTAAGATAATTTAGCACGACATGAAATTGAGGATGTTACAAGTTGCAAATATGGTTGAAGTTGTTGTCAGTTAAGATCCGCTCAAGTAATGGTAACAAGTCCTGAGTATGGTACTATGACTTAAGCATAGTACTGTATAAAGGGGGATGTTACAAAATGGTATCAAAGCAGTTCGATCCTCCCTAGACCTGAGGATTTGGACTGACAACATTTCTAGTGCACTTTAGAATCCTTAGAAAATGTCATGCGACAAATCTTATCTGCTCAGATAAGATATAGGGAATTTGATATGCATGACCGCCTAACTGTGATTGTCATTAGTTGCTATCATACTTAACTTATTATTGAGCCTAATCAACTCAATGTTTTGTTGTGTGTGATTAGGAACTAATGGCTTCCAAGCGGCGTGGTAGGCTACAAACTGCACCCACATCAGAAGACCCCGCTAATTTCATGGACACTCTACGAAAGATGGCATATGCCATGTGCGAACAAGCTGTTGCAGCACACCAAATGATGGACCAACTGGGAAGACAACCTGGAGCTGGTCACAATGGAAACTCGAATGGCCTAGGATTGGACCTGGAATACCTCAAGTTCGCAGAATTTCAAAAGGAAAACCCGCCCAGTTTTAGAGGAGCTTTTCATCCTGATAAGGTTGACGGATTAAAACAATGGAAAAGGTCTTCTCTGTTCTGGACTACACTAACCACCAAAAAGTGGCCTTCGCCAATTATATGCTCGAAGCAGATGCAGAATTCTGGTGGATGGTGTAAAGCGGCTATTAGAAGAATCCCAGACGGAGATCACCTGGATCATGTTCTGTAACACCCTAATAATACCATACTATGCGTAAGTCATTTTATGGCATCACTAGTTATTACTCTTAACTAGCGGAAGTTCTTATCTTTGAAATTAGCATAATATACGAAAATAGCATATAATTATTTTTTTTTTTTTGTAAAACCTTTATGCTTGAAAATTGAGCCTTTAAGTGCTTACTTACTCGTATACATATGAACGTTATTCTTCATATTGCTGAGTTACTAATAAGATATATGACAAAATGGAAGCAACATAACACAATACATTAAGCCAAGAATGCAGTCATAGATAATCAAGGTCATCATTACATTTAATAAGTATCACATATGAAATAGGTCAAATTAAGCAGCGTGACTTCCTACATGCTCTTCATTACACATAAATTGCCCAACTAGGGCTCTTAAGAAAATAAAAATACTATGCTACTATCTCGATCCTCCTTAGCTAGGTGAAGAACATAGCATCTCCTCGTCTTACCCAGTCAGGTACCATCAGAAGTGTTACCATGGATGCCATCAGCTCCATCTGAAGACGACACGGAAATGTAGGAGTGAGAAATATAAGATTTCGCAGTAGGATCGCGACCAGACAAATATTGTGTCATCGTTATCGTCCCAGCCACCTCGGGTTTAATTATAAAATCAATGGACAAATATAAGTTCAACTTTTAACAGTTTTGACAACTTAAACCCCGAAGTGGGTTGCTTTTAAACTTAACATCATAACCACATCATCATGACTAACAAACATACTAAAACATAGAATAAACATTCATAATGCAAATGGACAATATAAATACATGCAAAGACATGCATCATCATAGACTTAACCATGGTTATACTCAGACTCTACTTTTGTTTTTAGCACATGCTTAACATTCTTTTACTTTCCTTTAAAATAGACTGCTTTTGGACATAAGCTCATTCCCTGACCATCGTCATGCAGTACTAACCAAATCAGACTAAGCCGATATTGGTTACCTCTAAGTTAGAGGGTTCTCCATGTCACCCTTGCCTCCCTCATAGAGGTTCTTTGTGGATCGCCATCTCTCACTTCCCGAAAGTGATCAAGGGGTCATGTCCCATTCTGTCATTTCTTATTATTATACTTTATATGCATAGTTCTTCTTTGACTAGATGCATGCAATGATATGACTAAGTCCACAATTTTGACGGAAATCCAGGAGCATAACGGCTAAACCGGAGCTTCCCCAAAATGCCAATCATCAACTTTCAACCAACAGTTCATCATATCATACTCATCATTCAATCATGAGACAAAGCTCAATCAAACTCATCATTCATCATGTCGCATGGCATCACACATTCATACTCTAAAGGGGTTTATACTTGCGTTATTTTTTGTGAAGAATATTATGAATCATCATATGATTTCTCATGGTTACTCATGAGAGAATCACATAGTTAAGATATGTGTATATGGTCTTTTAGTTACTTAGCTCTCATATGAAATTATTCTTTACTTGAGTTTATATCTTATGGAACATTTATTCAAATTAATTAAGTTGAGTGATTGTTTCCGTTCCCTGAGATAGTGCACCTAGTGATTCCTAGGCTCATGGTATGCTCGGAGGCCCTAATCATACTTCTGTTCCCAAGGAGTTCGAGATCCCTCTAATCCTCGGGTCATGACAACACATAACCACATCATGAATCCAACAACACCATGTTCACAAAACACCAAGGGTGATTTTAACTTAATCAAGTTATAAAGCTTCGAGCTTTTATCTTAAAGATTAAATCTTTATGAAATAATGGTTCAAGTTACTAGCTTTTTAACTAAAAAGTCTTGTTCTTTATGAAGGTTGACTTATTTAATTATTCTAAGACCATCAAGGTCTCAACTTTATGACTTAAAGTTGTCTCTACATTAAAAAGGTTCCTACTTTATCAAATAGTGATATGAAACATTAACTTTAAGGTTAAAAAGTCTTAATCTTTATAAAAGCTAACACCTTTTATCATTGTTTTGGTTCAAGATCTAAACTTTATGAATGAAATGTTATAAAACAACATTTTTATGACTTAAAGGTCTCATTCTTGATTAAAGTTTGAAACTTTGTGAAAGGCCTTTTGTTTAAGGTTTGATTTCTAAGGCCTAAAGTGACAAGATATCATTTTTCTAACTCAAGAAAGCTTATTATACCAAAAAGCTTAGACTTTCACGTGTATTCTTGTCTTCAAAATAAAACTAAATAAAACTTTATGGAAGCTTAAAAGTTGCGCCACTTCGAAGGAATCAAGAAGCAAACTTTTTAAAGTTTTAAGCTTTTAGAATGTTCATAGTCTTATCTAATCATGAAAACATAAAAAGATGAAGCTTTTCTAACCATCAACTCATCATAAGAAAAGGAAGAACTTCAAACAAGGTACCATCAAGAACACTCAACAATAAGAACATACTTTCCAAAAGTAGAAACTTAAGGACACTTGAAGAACATCAAGAACATATTTTTCTAAAAGTAGAAACATCAAGAACACTTGAAGAACATCAAGAACATATTTTTCCAAATGTAGAAACATCAAGAACACTTGAAGAACATCAAGAACATATTTTTCTAAAAGTAGAAACTTAAGAACACTTGAAGAACATCAAGAACATATTTTTCCAAAAGTAGAAACATCAAGAACACTTGAGCATCAAGAACATATTTTTCTAAAAGTGGAAACTTAAGAACACTTGAAGAACATCAAGAACAAATTTTTCCAAAATAGAAACATCAAGAACACATGAAGAATATCAAGAACATATTTTTCTAAAAGTAGAAACTTAAGAACACTTGGAGAATATCAAGAACATATTTTTCCACAAATGGAAACTTTTGCTCTTAAAGAGCATGAAAGATTTTCTCATGTTTTCACTTAGAGATCTTGGTCATAAAAGAACCAACCTCCAAGCTTTCTTGAGCAAACAAAATAAAGAAGATGAAGATCACTACCTCTTCTTGAAGATGGCACAAAAACAAGAGAAGAGAAAGAAGGAGATGATAGCTCCTCTTGATGATGATGGTGGTGGTTTTGCAAGAAGGAAGGAGTAACTCTTGAGATCTTGTGGAAATAAAGGTTGTAGTGTTTAGATCTTGTCTCCAAAGACCCAAAGATGAGGTCTTTGAAGGGCTAAGTGAGTGGTTTTGGGTGGTGGTGGTGAGGAAAGGAATAAGAAGATGAAGAAGAAGATGAGAGAGCTTAGAGAGAAGTAGGAGGATTTGGTTTGATGAAAGAGAATAAGATGAGTGAAAATGAAAATGGATGAGGGAGGGAGAGAAAGAAAGTGGCATCAATACATCAAGGGAGCGAGGGAGATATTTTGCTTAATTTTGTGTTATCTTATGATTAAGGAGACAAAGTGGATGATGGGGGAACAAAGCATGGTCAAACTCTTACATAAAGCACTATTGTCTAATGCTTTATGCTTTTATGACATCACTTTTTACTTTATTGTCTAGCTGACTAAATTTGAATTTAATCATGTGATTAAGTGCTCATACAACTTAATTAAGATGATTAAGCAAGGATTAGTGATTAACACATAAGAACATGATTAACAAAAATTAATCTTGCAATTAAGCTTAATTAACCTTAATTAAACTTGATTAAGCTAATTACGGGCGATTAATGCTTAATTAAGCTGTAAAGGCCCTAACTTGCTTAATTAGAGATCATCTAATCTCGATTAAGTATTTTTTTTACTTTTCTTATCCGAGTTAACTCATAAACTCTTCGTTAACCCCTTAACTAAGCCTTAACCTCATAATTTCTCATTAAGTGCTTAATTACTCAGGGTTACAGAAGTAATTTAGCATGACATGAAATTGAGGATGTTACATTTCTCCTCACCTTTAAAAAGAATTTTGCCCTCAAAATTCATTACCTGTAAACAAATTCGGATACTCGTTCTCCATTTCAGCCTCCAGCTCCCACATATATTCTCCCACATTTCCTCTACCCTAAGCCACCTTGACCAAGGGTACCATCTTACTCCTCAACTATTTTGCCCCGCGATCCACGATCTGAGACGGTGGTAGACTAAAAGTTAGGTCCTTCCTTAACTGTACGCTTTCAGGCTCAAGTAGATGACTAGGATCGGAATGATATTTTCTCAATTGAGACATGTGAAAGACATCATGAAGGTTTAACAAATTTGGAGGTAAGGCGATTCGATAAGCAATTGACCCGACATGTTTTAGAATTTGAAAGGGGCTAAGAAAACGGGGCCTCAACTTTATGACCTTCATGGCTCTACCTATACCGGTCGTAGGAGTGATTCTTAGGAACATATGTTCTCCTTTTTAGAACTCTAGGGGCTCTCTCCTCTTATCCGCATAGCTCTTTTGATGGCTCTAGGCTGTAAGGATTCTGTCCTTAATCTTTCTAACTTGCTCTGTGGTCTGCCTCACCAGATCAGGTCCTAATAGGCTTTGCTCACCCGGTTCAAACCAACATAGGAGAGATTGGCACTTCCTTCCATACAAAGCTTCATAGGGTGCCATACCAATACTTGCATGATGGCTATTGTTATAGGCAAACTCAATCAAAGGTAAGTATTTGTCCCAACTTCCTCGATTGTCCAACACATAAGCTCTCAACAATCCTCCAAAGTTTGGATAGTCCTCTCCGACTATCCATCTGTTTAGGGGTGATAAGTTGTACTTAGGCAAAGCTTCGTCCCAAATGCCTTTGCAAGGTTCCCCAGAATCTAGAGGTAAACCTTGGGTCCCTATCTGAGATTATGGTTGAAGGTACACCATGCAGTCTTACTATCTCTTGAACATACAGCTAGGCTAACTTTTCCAAAGGATAAGTAGCTCGAATGGGCAAAAGGTGAGCAAACTTGGTTAATCTGTCAACTATTACCATATTGCACCGAACCCAGCTTGCGTTTTGGGTAAACCCATCACGAAGTCCATAGAGATACTTTCCCATTTCCATTCTTGATCTCCAATGGTTGCAACATACCAGAGGGCTTTTGGTGTTCAATCTTTACTTTTTGGTAGACTAAACACTTGCCTACCAACTCCGCAACATCCCTCTTCAATCCTGGCCACCAGAACATCTTCTTAATGTCTTGATACATCTTTGTCATACCGGGGTGTATGGTGAAATGGCTCTTATGAGCCTTCTCCAAAATCCTTCTTCGGAGATCACCACTTGCGGGTACACAGACTCTTCCTTCAAATTTTCCATAGCCCATCTGTACTTTGCGCAAAACCCTTCAACTTCCCTTCTTTCACCAATGCTAGGGTTTCCAAGAATTCCTCCTCCTTACCTTGGACTTGAGCAATTTGACCCTTGAAATCGCTCATCACCCTAAGCTGATTCAATCTTAAACTATAAGGGGTCAGCATAACTTCAAGGTTAAGGTCTCTGAAGCTCCTTACTAGCTCATCCTCCTTGACCATCATCCATGCGCATGCAAGGATTTCCGACTTAATGCGTCAGCCACCACATTGGCTTTTCTAGGATGATAGTTCAACCCAAAATCATAATCCTTTAGAAACTCCATCCATCTCCTTTGCCTTATATTCAACTCCTTTTGATCAAAGAGATACTTCAAGCTCTTACGATCAGAGAACACCTCAAACCTCACACCATACAGATAATGCCTCCATATCTTCAGGGCAAACACTACAGCTGCTAATTCCAAGTCATGGGTTAGGTAGTTTACTTTGTGAGGCTTCAATTGTCTAGAGGAATAAGCCACCACATTCCTATTCTGCATCAAGACATAACCTAAACCTCTCGCAGAGGCATCACAATAAACCTCAAACAATCCACTAAGGTCTAGCAAAACTAATACTAGGGTTGAGGTTAACTTACTTTTTAGCTCTTGAAAGCTTTTCTCACATTCCATCATCCACCCAAATGGGGCATCCTTCCTCGTCAACTTGGTTAGGGGTAAAGATATATGGGAAAATTCTTTTACAAACCTGCAGTAGTAACCGGCTAAACCCAAGAAACTCCTTATCTCAATCATTGAGGTCGACCTCTCCCAATTCATCACAACCTCATTCTTACTCGGATCTATAGCAACACCTTCTTGTGACACCGTGTGTCCTAAGAACTTTAGTTCCTCCATCCAAAATTCACACTTAGGTAGCTTGGCACAAAGCTTCTCTTCCTTCAAGATTCCCAACATAACTCTCAAATGCTCTTTGTGTTCCTCCTTTGTTCTCGACAAAATGAGAATATCATCTATGAAAACAACTACAAACTTATCCAAGTAGGGTCTAAAGATCCTGTTCATATAATCCATAAAAACAGTAGGGGCATTAGTCAATCCAAACGACGTCACCGCAAACTCATAATGCCCATACCTTGTCCTAAAAGCCATTTTGGGTATATCCTCCTCCTTTACCTTTATTTGATGATATCCAGATCTCAGATCAATCTTAGAGAACACAGCTGTACCTTGTAGTTGGTCCATGGGGTCATCTATCCTAGGCAAGGGATACTTGTTCTTAACAGTCACTTTGTTTAATTGTCTATAATCCACACACAGCCTTATACTGCCATCCTTCTTTTTCACAAATAATACCGGGGCTCCCCAAGGTGAGGCACTAGGTCTTATGAACTTCTTCTCCAACAATTCTTCCAATTGTCCTTTCAACTCTGACAACTCCATTGGGGACATCCTACAGGGTGCTATAGAGATTGGCCCAGTACTTGGCACTAACTCTATAGAAAACTCGATTTCCCTTTCCGAGGGAAACTCGGGTATGTCGTCAGGAAATACATCCGAGTATTCCCTAACTACGGGGATCTCATCCAATACCAGATCGAGTTCCACTTCAATTGCCATAAGGAGAACATATCCCTGATCACCAAACTCACTACTTCCTACCCTAACAGAGTTCAAAAACAAACTAACAGACTCCACGGGCTTACCAGGTAGAGGGGGAAGAACAACATATTTTTCAGAGCAATTTATCATAGCATGGTTAGCTGAAAGCTAATCCATGCCTAGAATCAAATCCAAACTAGACAAAGGCAAACAAATCAAATTCACTACAAAGGACCTACCATCAATTTGGAATTGACAACTCAAGCCATAATGACAAGTCTTAACTGGTTTCCGAGCAGAAGTAGAAACAATTAACATATAGGGCAATTCAGATATAGACAATCCTAATCTATCTACACAATCATGAGAAATAAAGGAGTGTGTAGCTCCAAAATCATACAGCACAATTAAGGTCCTACCATTGACCTCGCACTTACCTTGGATTAGATTCTTGGATTGAATAGCCTCCCCAGCATTAAGGGCGAAGGCCTTTCCTTGGTGATAGGGCTTGTTGGCAGGAAATGCCAACTTGACAGTGCAATGCTTGCTCACATGTCCAGGTTGTTCACAACGGAAACAAACATCTTGTCTAGCTAAACAGGGTCATCCTCCATGATTCTTGCCGCATTTAGGGCACAAAGGGATCACCACTTGCTTTGGTACTTGACTGCACGTGTCTTTCCTGAACTGCAGTTGTATCTTACAGTACGGATTGTGCCTAGTCCTTCGACATTGGAAAACCGTCCTTTTCCTAGAAACGTCTTTCTTTGGCACGGCACACTTACCATAGGGTGCAACCTTGAACACTTCCCAAGTAACGAGGCTCTGGGAGTTCTCAATCATCCTTCTAGCATTGGCCCACCAGGCTTCAGCACTAGCCTCTAGCATGTAGGTAGCAAATGTTACCTTTTGCAGCCCAGTGCAACCTAACAAAGAAAATGTCCCTTCCAATGCCTCAATCCATCCTTCAATGTCCTTAGGGTTGAAGTCTGCATGGAAAGTTGGTAGGTTGATTTTCATAAACTTAGCGAACTTCAAGTATTCTGGGTCAGCATCAGCTTCTACTATTCCTCCTAAGGCTCGATCAGTTACAGCAACCTGTCCCCTCATAGCAGAGACCAGTGTAGGAGAAACATTCGCCACATCTGCCATACCTAAGGTGGCAGATTCGCCTCGTAACCTATTCTACCCATCGGAAGTCATCAGTTCCTGGACACACAAACAAAGATATTGAGTTGATCAGGCTTAATACCTAGCTAAGTGTGGCAGTAGCTAATTACATTCACAACCAGACAGTCATGCCTACATAATTCCTATATCTTATCCTTGCGGTAAGATCCATGGCATGATTTCGAGCACATGACAAAGTATGCTTAGAAGCATAGTTAGTCCATCCCCAGGCTCTACAAGGACAAACTACTCTGATATCATAATGTAACACCCTAATAATACCATACTATGCTTAAGTCATTTTATGGCATCACTAGTTGTTGCTCTTAACTAGTGAAAGTTCTTATATTTGAAATTAGTGTAATATACGAAAATAGCATATAATTTTTTTTTTTTGTAAAACCTTTACGTTTGAAAACTGAGCCTTTAAGCGCTTACTTGCTCGTATACATATGAACATTATTCTTCATATTGCTGAGTTACTAATAAGATATATGACAAAATGGAAGCAATATAACACAATACATTAAGCCAAGAATACAGTCATAGATAATCAAGGTCATCATTACATTTAATAAGTATCACATATGTGATAGGTCAAATTAAGCAGCGTGGCTTCCTACATGCTCTTAATTACTCATAAACTGCCCAACTAGGGCTCTTAAGAAAATGAAAATACTATGCTACTATCTCGATCCTCCTTAGCTAGGTGAAGAACATAGCAGCTCTTCGTCTTACCCAGTTAGGTACCATTAGAAGTGTTACCATGGATGCCATCAGCTCCATTTGAAGACGACAAGGAAACGTAGGAGTGAGAAATACAAGATTTCTCAGTAAGATTGCGACCAGACAAATATTGTGTCATCGTCATCGTCCCAGCCAGTTCGGGTTTAATTATAAAAATAGTGGACAGATATAAGTTCAACTTTTAACGGTTTTGAAAACTTAAACCCCAAAGCGGGTTGCTTATAAACTTAACATCATAACTGTAACACCCTACTAGTACCATACTATGCTTAAGTCATTTTATGGCATTACTAGTTGTTACTCTTTTCTAACGGAAGTCCTGATCTTTGAAATTAGCGTAATATACGAAAATAGCGTATAATTTTTTTTTTGTAAAACCTTTACGCTTGAAAACTGAGCCTTTAAGCACTTACTTACTCATATACATATGAACGTTATTCTTCATATTGCAGAATTACTGATAAGACATATGACAAAATGGAAGCAACATAACATAATACCTTAAGTCAAGAATGTAATCATAGATAATCAAGGTCATCATTACATCTAATAAGTATCACATATGTAATAGGTTAAATTGAGCAGCATGACTCCCCACATGCTCTTAATTACACATAAACTGCCCAACTAGAGCTCTTAAGAAAATAAAAATACTATGCTACCATCTCGATCCTCCTTAGCTTGGTGAAGAACATAGCAGCTCCTTATCTTATCCAGTCAGGTACCGTCAGAAGTGTTACCATGGATGCCATCAGCTCCATCTAAAGACGACACGGAAACGTAGGAGTAAGAAATACAAGATTTCTCAGTAGGATCACGACCAGAGAAATATTGTGTCATCATCATCGTCCCAGCCACTTCGGGTTTAATTATAAAAACAGTGGACAGATATAAGTTCAACTTTTAACAGTTTTGAAAACTTAAACCCCGAAGCGGGTTGCTTTTAAAGTTAACATCATAACCACATCATCATGACTAGCATACATCCTGAAACATAGAATAAACATTCATAATGCAAATGGACAATATAATTACATGCAAAGACATCCATCATCATAGACTTAACCATGGTTATACTCAGACTTTACTTTCGTTTTTAGCACATGCTTAGCATTCTTTTACTTTCCCTTAAAATAGATAGCTTTTGCACATGAGCTCATTCCATGACCGTCGTCCCGCAGTACTAACCAAATCAGACTAAGCTGATATTGGTTACCTCTAAGTTGGAGGGTCCTCCATGTCACCCTTGCCTCCCTCATAGAGATTCCTTGTGGATCGCCATCTCTCACTTCCTGGAAGTGATCGAGGGGTCATGTCCTATTCTTTCATTTCTTATTATTATACTTTATATGCATAGTTCTTCTTTGACTAAACGCATGCAATGATATGACTAAGTCCATAATTTTGACGGAAATCCAGCAGCATAACGGCTAAACCGAAGCTTCCCCAAAATGCCAATCATCAACTTTCAACCAACAGTTCATCATATCATACTCATCATTCAATCATGAGACAAAGCTCAATCAAGCTCATCATTTATCATGCCGCATGGCATCACAGATTCATACTCTAAAGGGGTTTATACTTGCGTTATTCTATGTGAAGAATATTATGAATCATCATATGATTTCTCATGGTTACCCCTGAGAGAATCACATAGTTAAGATATGTGTATGTGGTCTTTTAGTTACTTAGCTCTCATATGAAATTATTCTTTACTTGAGTTCATGTCTTATGGAACACTTATTCAAATTAATTAAGTTGAGTGATTGTTTCCTCTCCTTGAGATAGTGCACTTAGTGATTCCTAGGCTCATGGTATGCTCAGAGGCCCTAATCATACTTTTGTTCCCAAGGGGTTCGAGATCCCTCTAATCCTTGGGTCATGATAACGCATAACCACATCATGAACCCAACAACACCATGTTCACTAAACACCAAGGGTGATTTTAACTTAATCAAGTTACAAAGCTTCGAGCTTTTATCTTAAAGATTAAATCTTTATGAAATAATGGTTCAAGTTACTAGCTTTTTAACTAAAAGGTCTTGTTCTTTATGAAGGTTGACTCATTTAATTATGCTAAGACCGTCAAGGTCTCAACATTATGACTTAAAGTTGTCTCTACATTAAAAAAGTTCCAACTTTATCAAATAGTGATATGAAACATTAACTTTAAGGTTAAAAAGTCTTAATCTTTATAAAAGCTAACAGCTTTTAGCATTGTTATGGTTCAAGATCTAAACTTTATAAATGAAATCTTATAAAACAACATTTTTATGACTTAAAGGTCTCATTCTTGATTAAAGTTTGAAACTTTGTGAAAGGTCTTTTCTTTAAGGTTTGATTTCTAAGGCCTAAAGTGACAAGATATCATTTTTCTAACTCAAGAAAGCTTATTATACCAAAAAGCTTAGACTTTCACATGTATTCTTGTCTTCAAAATAAAACAAAATAAAACTTCGTGGAAGCTTAAAAGTTGTGCCACTTTGAAGGAATCAAGAAGCAAACTTTTTAAAGTTCTAAGCTTTTAGGATGTTCATAATCTTATCTAATCATGAAAACATAAAAAGATGAAGCTTTTCTAACCAACAACTCATCATAATAAAAGGAAGAACTTCAAACAAGGTACCATCAAGAACACTCAACAATAAGAACATACTTTCCAAAAGTAGAAACTTAAGGACACTTGAAGAACATCAAGAATGTAACACCCTAATAGTTCTGTAACGTCTGTGACTTCCAACCTCCGATCTAATCAATATTCCCGATCTCCGACTTCATTTCCAAGGCTCAACTGCAAGGATTTCCAATTTCCGACCTAATGCTTCAAAGATGCATACAATACGAGTTCCGACCTTAAGTACATGAAATACGACTTCCGAGTTAATCTGAGTGGTCTCCAAGTTCTACTCAAATTTTCACGAGTTTCGAATTCACTCGTTTTCATGATTTCCGACTTTATCCATGAATTTCACATGAAATGGGACAAGTTCCGAGTTCCGAGTTAGTCTTGACTTCAAGTCCTTCCCGATTTCCAATTTCATCTCAAGAAGAGCACGAGTTCCGATATCCGATTTTAGCTCCAAGCTCAAGTAAAATAGCATGAGTTCCGACTTCAAGCAGAATAGAGGCGAGTTCCGATTTTAAATAGTATGGCGCTAAGTCCCACTAAAAGGGAGACGTAGCTAAACTTTGTCCACAAGAAATTCAGCCAATCAAAGCCCTCCAAGTTAACTACCACTCATGCCTATATAACACCTTCTCCGCTCATTCAAACCCATTTTTTCTGCGCCCTCTCTTCTCCCTCACTTCAGCTCTCTTTCCCTTCTCCACTCACCCAACCCCATCACTCCTTCAAGCTTAGCCAGGTCCAAACAATTCAAGTTTCAACACTTAACTCAAGATTTCACTCCAAAGAGGTAGGATTCAATCGCTAATCTTAATTTATCTAGACTAAGGATGCATGAAAGATTACTTTTTATGATTATTTGATGATATATTGGATGTGTATGATTGGATTAATATGGGATTAATATGAAATCTTGAGTGGGAATTAGAATTAGAAGAAGAAAACTAAGAGAAATGGATGGATGAGGGTGCTGTCTTGGTGGAGATTCCACGGCAGTCCGTACGGCGGAGTGTACGGCTCTGCCTACAACCGGTTAAATCCAATGAAACCATTTTTAGATGAAAGTATACATCCAGGGCTTTCCATACATATATCATATAAGGTTATTGGATTAGTATTGAGAGAGATACGAATTTTTGAAGTTTGACCTAGGGTTCAGGATTTTCATCCGGGCAGGGTGACTTGAGGAGGGTATAATTCACCCTATACAACTCCAAATTGAGTGAAACGAACTTTGTTAGAAAGCTTACAAATAGGGAAACATCCCAATATGAGATTCCGAGTTTGTTATGGTCCCAATTGTTCCCAGTGATTCGAGGAAGTTGTCCTATGTCCAATCTAGGCCAAAACGGAGTAGTTCAGGAAGGTAGAATTTCAGGACTTATAACTCGAGGTATACTTAAGCAAATGGAGTGAAACTGGTGGCAAATGAAAGTTTGTCCTGTTAGCTTTGATATGAGGCCAATTTCGTAAGAATTGAGCTTAGTTTCGATTTTTAGTGAATTTATATTCCCAGGAGTGTAATTCGGACTAGTGACTGAACAGGCCGAAGTAAACGTTGAATATCTTGATTTATATAAATCAGAATGACATGGGACCAAAGAGGTTAGAAAGTAGACATATAGGGCTATGACATATCCAAATTTCAGGTTTAAATGAATTGAATAGAGATCAAGGTGGATTATACAAGATTCGGGCAGAACCGAATAAGAATTGGCAGGATGGCCAAAATGATAATTTTACAAGAGTTAGTGAAACATATAAAGTTTGAGTTGAGGATTGTCAGCTTGACATTGATATATATGTGTTAAGTTGATTATGTTGCTATGACTGATTTGTCCGTGAGAGCTGGCACTATTCATGGGGACACGGATACGATCCGTTATGCTGCCAAATTTACGGCAGAAGTCTATGAATGTTATGCTCATAAGGTTTAGATATGCAAGTATGAATTTAAGTATGATATGAGTTATGAGAGATTATACTTTGAATATATTACATTCACATGTTATGTTCATGTATGCCATGCATGCAAGCATAATTAGAATATGGTATGCAAAATAAGATATGAGGCATATTCATGTATGCACAAAGCATTTGCACGCATGACAAGATATGGAAAGGAAAGATGATGAGAACTTTCAAGAGCGACGTACTAGCTACCACGCGAGGCATGGCATAGACCCAGCTAGCGTGGGCCAGAGCAGTACTGTCTAAGACTTGGGCCAGCCCTCGACCAGATTAGTGGGAATAGACCGGTGTGAGGGTCGGGGAAAGTAAACCCATCACTCATGTATAGGTACGAGCTCGGACCTGAAAAGTAGGCTATTGCCCAGGGGTGAGAAAGGCCATTCACCTCCGAGGGACCAAGCACAGAAAAGTAAGACTAAGTACAGGAAAGAGCAAGGTCAGGTTGCAAGTTAAAGAAAGATACAGATTAAGTCAAGTGCACTTGCATACAGATGAGTACAAGCATTTTTATGTGCATCTTCAATTATTCCATTAAGTGGTAAGGTCATTAAAATTTCAGTTGAAGCATATTGCACTATTGGTATTTCTATGTTTGTCATATAATATGGCAAGTGATTGTTAAAACATAACCCGCTTCGAGAAAGATGTTTTCCACTTAAAATTGAACCACTGTTTATGTATATGTGCTCACATTTTCATAATAAACCAAAGCGGCTGGAATGTTTATGATGACATTATGAGATTTGTTTAAATTTACCTACTGAGAACCTTAGGTTCTCACTGCATGCTTGTATGCTTTTATTTCCGTAAACATTCCAGTACCCAAGTGGAAGTCAAGCACGAGGCGGAGTACAAGGCCACTCATTGAGCAAGAATTGGGCGCTAGCCAAATCAAAAGACTATCGAAGCTAGTTATCTTAATCACAATTTCTTTTAGAGTGTAATTATTTTATTATCCATGTATCAAAGACTATTAGTCAGAAATGAAGGGAGCAGAAAAAGGGCCATGTATTGTATTTTTCACATTTTAAAGTTTACTTAGCATCGTGACAACTTTTTCATGTAACTCCATGACTCGAGCATGGCTTATATGATAGAGGATGTTACAAGTTCCATTCTATGCTTAAGTCATATTGTGGAATTACTAGTTGTTACTTTTGCTCGCGGAACTAACATTACCTTTTAGAAATTACTTTGTACCGAAAATAAGGGTAAATTTTTTTTTTTTTTACAAAACAAGTGAACCAATTTTGAAATCAAGAGCTATGAGCGCATTGTCAACATATAAAGCAACACCGCTATCTTATACATACATCGCATTTAACAAGCATAGAAACCATAAGAGTAACCATAATCTTAGATAAAGGTAACATTCATTCCACGGCCATCCATGATAATACAATAATAGTCATACCAGAGTCATATATAAGATAATAATGGGTCTGATATCTATCGTCGGCCCTACACAAGAAGCCTACCAATACATAACAAAAAGAAATACATCAGAAAATCCTACTACCCAAGCATGCCATACAACAGAATGATAACCTTATAACTACGACCAAAAGGGGCTATCCTCGTGCTTGGCTCCGCATGCAGTCGTCACATCAAGCATCTGGCAGGAGGAAACCGTTCCCATATCCACCAGGAGAAGTGCCGCCACGTCCCCCTCCTCGAGCACGTCTTCGCCCACGGGGCACAGCGCGGGTACGAATGAACCCACGCCCGCAAACCGGGGGTGAAGCTGGGCCAGCAGATGAAGCAGAAGAATCAGAAGATAGACGAATCACCGAAGGCTGCGACGAACCCGAACAATGATATCCCCCAGAATGAGTCAGATAGAGGGGCTCAGACGGATCGGTCTCCACATGGAAGCTCGGATAAGACGGCTCCGAGGGGTTGGAATCCAGTGAAACAGTCGGAGTCAAACGGGTATCCGAGTCAGTCTCATCATCATCGGTGGGGTATCACGGTGGCTGAAAGTAGGGGCGGATGTCATCCATAGTAACCTCGCCAAATGGCTAATGTGGTCGGAAAAATGGGCTCATCATGAGAGTCTGAAACTGGCGGTCGTGGAAGATGTAGACCCTCATCGCTGCGTCACGACAAAGACAGGCGCTCAAAGACCGGGTCAAAGCGCCAATGCCACATCGGGAACTCAATGTAGATCACCACCATGCCCGACATCGACATCCTCTGAAGACGACACGGGAAACGTAGGAATGAGAAATACTAAATTTCTCAGTAGGATCGTGACTAGACAAACATAGTGTCATCGTCATCGTCCCAGCTGCTTCGGGTTTAATTATAAAAATAGTGGACAGATATAAGTTCAATTTTTAATGGTTTTGAAAACTTAGACCCCGAAGCGGGTTGCTTTTAAACTTAACATCATACTACATCATCATAATCTAACATACATACTGAAAGATAGAGTAAACATTCATAATGCAAATGGGCAACATAAGTACATGCAAGGACATGCATCATCATCAATTTAACCATGGTTATACTTTTGAATTAACTTTCCTTTTTAGCACGTGCTTAACATTCTTTACTTTCCTTTGAAATGGACTGCTTTTGGATATGAGCTCATTCCGTGACCGTCATCACGCAGTACTAACCAAATCAGACTAAGCCGATATTGGTTACCTCTAAGTTGGAGGGTCCTCCATGTCACCCTTGCCTCCCTCATAGAGGTTCCTTGTGTCTTTGCGGATCGCCATCTCTCACTACCCTTACCGAAGTGATTGAAGGGTCATGTCCCATTGATTCTTTTCTTATCTTTATACTTTACATGCATAACACTTCTTTGACTAGACACATGCAATGATATGACTAAGTCCATAATTTTGATGAAAATCCGACAGCATAACAGCTAGACCAAAGCTTCCCCAAAATGCCAATCATCAACATTCAACTAATAGTTCACCATATCATCACACTCATCATCTAATCATGAGACAAAGCTCAACCCAACTTGTCATTCATCATGCCGTATGGCATCACATATTCATACCCTAAAGGGGTTTATAGTTGTGTTATTCTTTGTGGAGAATATTATGAATCATCATATGATTTCCCATGGTTGCCTATGAGAGTATCACGTAGTTAAGATATGTGTATATGGTCTTTTAGTTACTTAGCTCTCGCATGAAATTATTCTTTACTTGAATTCATGTCTTATGGAACACTTATTCAAATTTAATTAAGTGATTGTTTCCTTTCCTCGGTATAGTGCACTTAGTAATTCCTAGGTTCATGGTATGCTCAGAGGCCCTTATCATACTTCTGTTCCCAAGTGGTTCGAGATCCCTCTAATCCTTGGGTCATGACAATGCATAACCATATCATGAACCCAACAACACCATGTTCACTAAACACCAAGGGTGATTTTTAACTTAACCAAGTTACAAAGCTTCAAGCTTTTATCTTAAAGATTAGATCTTTATGAAATAACGATGCAAGTTACTAGCTTTTCCACTAAAAGTCTTGTTCTTTATAAAAGTTGACTCATTTAATTATTCTAAGACCATTAAAGTCTCAACTTTATGACTTAAAGTTGTCTTTACATAAAAAGGTTCCTACTTTATCAACTAGCGACATGAAACATTAACTTTAAGGTTAAAAAGTCTTAATTTTTTAAAAGCTCACACCTTTAAGCATTGTTTTGGTTCAAGATCTAAACTTTATGAATTAATTGTTATAAAACAACACTTTTATGACTTAAAGGTCTCATCTTGATTAAAGTTTGAAACTTTATAAAAGGTCTTTTCTTTAAGGTTTGATTTCTAAAACATAAAGTGACAAGATATCATTTTCTAACTCAAAAAGGCTTATTATGCCAAAAAGCTTAGACTTTTACATGCATTCTTGTCTACAAAACAAAATAAAAGAAGACTTTATGATGGCACTAAAACTTGCGCCACTTTAAGTGTGTCAAGAAGCAAACTTTTTAAAGTTTTAAGCTTTTAGAATGTTCAAAGTCTTATCAAATCATGGGAACATATAAAGGTGGAGCTTTTCTAGTCATCAACTCATCATAAAAAGGAAAGAACAACTTTAAGTAAGCTACCAACAAAAGAGGAAACTTAAGAACACATGAAGAACATCAAGAACATATTTTTCCAAAAGAGGAAACTTAAGAACACATGAAGAACATCAAAAACACATTTTACTAAAAATGAAAACTTTGGCTCTTGAAGAGCATGAAGGATCTTCTCAAGCTTTCACTTAGAAATCTTGGTCATGAAAGAACCAAGCTCCAAGCTTTCTTGAGTAAACAAAATGAAAAAGATGAAGATCGCTACCTTTCTTGAAGATGGTGCAAAACAAGAGAAATGGACGAAGAAGATGATGACTCCTCTTGATGATGAAGGTGGCGGTTTTGCAAGAAGGAAGGAGAAGCTCTTGAAATCTTGTGAAAATGGAGGTTGTAGTGTTTTGATCTTGTCTCCAAAGACCTAAAGATGAGGTCTTTGAAGGGCTAAGTGAGTGGTTTAGGGTGGTAGTGGTGGAGAAAGGAAGAGGAAGATGAAGAAGATGAAGAAGTGTTTAGAGAGAAGTTAGAGAATTTGGCTTGAAGAGAGAGAATAGGATGAGTGAAAATGAAAATGTGAGTGTGTGTGTGTGTGTATGTGATAGTGGCGTCCTACATTAAGGGAGGGAGAGTGAGATATTTTGCTTAATTTTGTATTAATTAGTGATTAAGGGGACAAAGTGAATGATGGGGAGACAAAACATGGTCAAACTCTTACATAAAGCACTCTTGTCTAATGCTTTATGCTTTTATGACATCACTCTTTACTTTATTGTCTAGTTGACTAAATTTGAATTTAATCATGTGATTAAGTGCTCATACAACTTAATTAAGATGATTAAGCAAGGATTAGTGATTAACACACAAGAACATGATTAATCAAAAATTTAATCTTGTGACTAAGCTTAACTAACCTTAATTATCCTCGATTAGGCTAATTAAAGGTGATTAGTGCTTAAGTGAGCTACAGGGGCTCTGACTTGCTTAATTAGAGATTATCTAATCTCGATTAAGCATTCTCTTGACTTTTCTCATCCGAGTGACCCCTTAATTAAGCCTTAATCTCACAATTTCTTATTGAGTGCCTAATTACTCAGGGTTACTAAGATAATTTAGCACAACATAGAATTGAGGATGTTACAAAGAACATATTTTTCTAAAAGTAGAAACATCAAAAACACTTGAAGAACATCAAGAACATTTTTTTCTAAAAGTAGAAACATCAAGAACACTTGAAGAACATCAAGAACATAGTTTTCTAAAAGTATAAACTTAAGAACACTTGAAGAACATCAAGAACATATTTTTCCACAAATGGAAACTTTTGCTCTTGAAGAGCATGAAGGATTTTCTCAAGTTTTCACTTAGAGAACTTGATCATAAAAGAACCAAGCTCCAAGCTTTCTTGAGCAAACAAAATAAAGAAGATGAAGATCATTACCTCTTCTTGAAGATGGCGCAAAAACAAGAGAAGAGAAAGAGGAAGATGATGGCTCCTCTTGATGATGATGGTGGCGGTTTTGCAAGAAGGAAGGAGTAACTCTTGAGATCTTGTGGAAATAGAGGTTGTAGTGTTTAGATCTTGTCTCCAAAGACCCAAAGATGAGGTCTTTGAAGGGCTAAGTGAGTGGGTTTGGGTGGTGGTGGTGAGGAAAGGAAGAAGAAGATGAGAGAGTTTAGAGAGAAGTAGGAGGATTCAGTTTGATGAAAGAGAATAAGATGAGTGAAAATGAAAATGGATGAGGGAGGGAGAGAGAAAAAATGGCATCAATACATCAAGGGAGGGAGGGAGGGAGATATTTTGCTTAATTTTGTGTTATCTTATGATTAAGGAGACAAAGTGGATGATGGCGGAATAAAGCATGGTCAAACTCTTAGATAAAGCACTCTTGTCTAATGCTTTATGCTTTTATGACATCACTTTTTACTTTATTGTCTAGTTAACTAAATTTGAGTTTAATCATGCGATTAAGTGCTCATACAACTTAATTAAGATGATTAAGCAAGGATTAGTGATTAACACACAAGAACATGATTAACAAAAATTAATCTTGTAATTAAGCTTAATTAACCTTAATTAAACTCGATTAAACTAATTAAGGGCGATTAGTGCTTAATTAAGCTGTAAAGGCCCTAACTTGCTTAATTAGAGATCATCTAATCTTGATTAAGCATTCTTTTGACTTTTCTTATCCGGGTTAACTCATAAACTCTTCGTTTACCCCTTAACTAAGCCTTAACCTCATAATTTCTCATTAAGTGCCTAATTACTCAGGGTTACGGAGGTAATTTAGCACGACATGAAATTGAGGATGTTACATGTTCAAGGATGCTGTTTACTAGAAATACTTTCCTCCATCAGTTCGGAATGCCAAGGAGTTGGAATTTATGCAACTCTGCCAGGGAAGTAGCAGCATGTCAGAGTACATCACTAAGTTTGAGGAGTTGTGCAAGTTTTCCACAATCTATCAGTGGAATCCAAATGAGGCATAGAAGTATGTCAAATTTGAAGGCGGATTGAGGGAAGATATCCTCACAGCAATAGGCCCTATGGAGATCAGGGACACCTTGGTAAACAAGTGCAGACTTGTGGAAGACTATGATAAGAAGTTAGAGATTGCCCAATCTGATGCTTATGGAAAGAAGCTAGCACCTGAAACCCAGGAACTCAAATATGCCTCACCACCAAAGAAGCAATTTCACCTTAGCAAATATGAGGGCAAACAGATGCAAGAATCGATAGCCAATCAACGATGTCCGAAGTGTGGGAAGAATCATGAAAATAAGCCTTGCGTAGTTAAACAGTATGTGCGCTTTAGGTGTGGCAAGCCAAGACATATGATCAGAAAATGTCCTGAGAACCAGCCATCAACTCCTAAACTAAAACATTCGAGAAGAGTTTTTGCTATAATCGTGGAAGGGACTACACCCCAAAGGAGCTAAAGCGAGAATTAGAGATAAACTAGAATAAGGAATTGACTAACTTAGTTTTAGTCGAACTATTATGCTAAGTGGTTTTACATCTACTGTGTGCTTATGTATGAACCTTATTTAAACTGTTATAATTATAACTAGTTAATTTTATAATCAAATTTTGAGGACAAAATTTTTTTAAGGAGGGTGGTAATGTAACATCCACTGGATTTTTCTTCTCGTTTTCACCTAGTTATTCAATTTTTATCGAATAATTGAGATTAATCAGAATTCGACTAAATACTTATTTAGGATCAGTTAATTAGAAATTAATTAAGTTTAGATATGAGGGAATTAGATTAGAAGTATAGAAGATTTCAACAGAAATTTTCTTAAACCAATTTACCGATTTAAAGGAAATCGGTAAGACTTCGATATTTTAAATTGTCGGACTCGGACCAATAAAATTGTATACCCAAAACCCTATGCCTTAAGGCTGAATACTCAGCCATTTAAACCTTTAAGTGTGGCACCACAAAGGCCACAAAATGGAAGAAGGTTGGCTGAAATTTGGCCTCAAATTCTCAACCAATCAAATGGCAAACTTCCAACTACCCTCTTTATGTTTAAATTAGATTTTCTCTTCTCCTTCTCAAACTGATTTCACCACTCCTTCCTCTGATTCCAACCTCCTTCTCCTATTCTCCTCTCAACCAACTCCATCACTCCTTCAAGTTTAACAAGGTTTTATCAATTCAAACTCCAAAATCTAGCAAAATTACACTCTAAAGAGGTAGGGGTTCAACATTGTTCTTGTTCTTTTGGTTATCTATGGCTGATTGTGGCTTTAGTTTCTCAATCCTTGATGTGATGGTTGAATGAATATGATGATTTTTGGCTAGTTGGTTGGTTGTTATTGATAGTAAAATCGATTAAGAAGTAAGAAACAGTGAAAGTATGAAGATGTGAGGGGCTGGAAAACCAAAATCCCTCGATAGTCCATATGGCGGAGTGTACGGCTCTACCTACAGCCATTCAAAGTTCATGAAACTATTTTTATATGAAAATAGACATTCAGGGCTTTCCATATATATATAATATAAGGCCATTGGATTAGTATTGAGAGAGATATGAATTTTTGAAGTTTGACCTAGAAATCAGGACCTCTATCCAGGCAGTGTGGATTAAGGAGGGTGTAACTCATCCTACACAACTCTAAACTGAGTAAATCCAACGTTATTTGAAAGCTAACATATGAAGGAGCATCCCATAAAAATTTTTGAGTTGATCCGTTGTCGATGATTCCCAGCACATCAATGAAGTTGACTTAAGTTTAACCTGGGCTGGAACAGGGTAGTTCAGGAAGGTCAAATTTCGGGGCTTATATCTCAAATTAAACTCATGCAAATGATATGCAATTTTCATTTGAAAGCTTGTTCTGTTAGCTTTAGATTGATATAAATTTTGTATGATTTCACCCGGATTTCTATTTGGTGAATTTTCTCTCATAACAGTGCAATTTTGGTTGGAGACATGTATGAATACTAGGTCGAGTTTATTTAATATCGGAACTCAGAACTTAGTAGACAAAAGGCTAGATCGGGAATACTTAAGGTTGAACCCGGAACATAGTGAAATAGAGAACTAGATCAGGTAAGGTTAATGTAAGAACTTGAAACAGAGGAAGCACATGTATGAAAGTCTTGGAAAGCCAATTGTGGCTTAATGTCGGAAATCAGAAGTTATGAAACCTTATACCCGCATCTCGGGAGTCGGGAACTAGACTCTTTAAACTCTTATACACATAGTTCCAAAGCTCGGTCCAGAATCAATCTCGAAAATCGATTCTAAATATGATCCCGGAAGTCGGGAATCAAGACATTGACTTTATGTACACAACTTACATGATCTCGAACTCAAAAGTCGGTCCTAAGCTCGAACTCCGGAACATCATTAGAAGTTAAAAGCTTGCAAGATAGATTAAGACTTAAGAGTTTAAAACTTGCACCTATTGATATTGTTATATTCTTAGTATGATTATAATGTTCTACATTGAGGTTGCTGTTTGATTAAAGTTTTCGGGTTGTCTAGCACTATTCATAGGGAAGTGAACACGTTCTGATATACTACCAAATTTTTGACAGAATCATGT
This sequence comes from Pterocarpus santalinus, assembly GCA_031439595.1. Classification (NCBI taxonomy): domain Eukaryota; kingdom Viridiplantae; phylum Streptophyta; class Magnoliopsida; order Fabales; family Fabaceae; genus Pterocarpus; species Pterocarpus santalinus. The sequence goes on from CM062525.1 coordinate 35,516,163, forward strand.
GAAGTTATAGTAGCTTATGTTATGAAGATTTAAATTATGAATATGGAATTCTAGATGCAAGGATATATGAAAGTAAATGATGAAGCATATGTATGAGAATAAAAGGATATGAATATATTAAATGTGGATCCCTTCACTGTGAAGGCAGTTAAAAGATATGATAAAAGTTCCATATTCCTAAAGAACATGACATGGCAATCACACTTTGATGGGGTATGACATGGCGATTGTAACACCTTATCAGACAAAGTATTATGCTTAAGTCATAATAAAATTATCCGATAAGTGATTACGTGTACTACCGGTTTAATTCTACTTTCCGTATTAGTATTAATTACTCGCATAAGGATACTTAATCGTATAAAAAAATTCCTGCATGACGGCGGGATAAATTCTCATTAATCGGTATACTGTAGATAGCATAACATAAATAAGAGTGCAACAAGAACGGAATTACTGCAACATATACCTATCTTAAATATATATATATATATATATATATATATATATATGCACATAAACATCTGCTGTATCTGTTTGACAAAACGCTACAGGGTAAAAAAAAAATATAAGGCCGCTAGCACAAAATAAAACAACCGGTCCCTAAGAATCCTACCCTGAGTGGTCCCCATGGGACATTGCATATACTACCCCTAATCCATATTCATCTGTCTATGACCCAGATTATCAAAAGAGGGTCATCCTATACAGCTACTACCACTACAGTACACCTACTATCTAAGCAGAATCCGAAGAGAGAAACCCATTCGCCATGGGTGCATCTGCGGGAGGGTGGCCCGTACTGGGAGCAGAGGAGGAGGAAGAACTCGCTGCCTCCGATGGGTCCTCCTCTGACATCGAGGCGGAGAGTATCGGTTGTGGTGGTGAAGTAGGAGGGGCCATAGGAGCGGGGGCTGCTGGTGCTGCTGGAGGAGGTGGGAATGGCTGGGCCACATGAAGTGGAATGGCGATGTATGGAGCAGCGGGATCAAACAAGGGATGCATCAGGGGTATGGCAAAATCTCTCTGGAAGAAGAAATATAAACGAAACTGGCACCTGCCAGATATATATATATAGAGTCCAGAAATGGATCGATATGTATGTGAAGCTCGGGGAACTCAATGAAAAGGACTCCTGTCGCGGCGTGCTCCATAGTCTGAGAATGACGCGGTAATATACAGTAGGGTGAGAAATAGAAATTTCTCAGTAGGAATTCCTAACTCTAAACATGTGTCATCGCTGTCATTCCCAGTTGTTTCGGTCGTACAATATTTTCAAATAGTATGGTAAAATAATAAATTTGCACGTAATTACTCATTTGTAAAGCATATTCCGAAACAAGTTCTATTTTAATTAACTGATATACTAAGGTACTCAAATAGTAATCACAACGGAACAATAGCATGTGCTGAATAATAAACAGAGATCTAGAACAATCAAATGAAAAATATTACACTATACATATGCATGTGCAATGAGAAGATGCATCTTATTCTTGGAGGCTTTTGCCTTTTATAACTTATTTCCATCCTTGGTCCCCTGGGAGTCATTGGCCATATACTCCTGGGTAATAGTCCGCTTTTCAGGACCGAGCTTGTTCCTATACAGGATGGCCGGGTTTACTTTCCCCGACCTCCCCACTGATCTATTCCCCTTAACTTATGCCGGGGCTGGCCCAAGTGATATGGAATTATTTGTCATATCATGAAATGAATGCACATTTAACTTGTCTCTTTATGTATGATGCACTCAAGTCGTCACAGGCTTTCATAACATATAAACTTTTTACCGAGATTTCGGCAGCATAACGGATCGAGTCCGCTTCCCCGTGAATAGTGCCAGACAACCAGTACATTTATACAACTTATAATTTTAGTATAGGGCAACAATCATACATGTACATTCATAACACAAATCCACAATCTCAATTAACAACTTCAAATTAACATCAATAGGGTTCCAGTTTAATCCCATCTGTTCTGCCCGAATTTAGTATACCTTACTTCTCAGTCAATTCAACTCATTAAAATCTGATTTTTGGATATATCACAGCCCACATGTCTAGATTCTAACCCTTTTTGTCCCATCTCATTTTGATGTCTATAACGCTAGATATAAACAATCTACCTCAGCTCGTTCAGTCACTAGCCCTAGTTACACTCCTGAAAGTATAAATTCACTAAAAATCGAAACTAAGCTCAAATCATGCGAAATTGGTCTCATATTGAAGCTAACAGGACAACCTTTCATTTGCCACAAGTTTCACTCCATTTGCTTAAGTATACCTCAAGTTATAAGTCCTGAAAATCGACCTTCCTGAACTACCCTGTTCTAGTTTAGATTAGATATAGGACAACTTCCTCGAATCACTAGGAACAATTGGGACCATAACAAACTCAAAATTTCATACTGGGGTGTTCCCCTATGTGTAGGCTTTCTAACAAAATTGGTTTCACTCAATTTGAAGTTGTATAAGATGAGTTATACCCTTCCAAAGTCACCCTGCCCGGATAAAAGTCCTGAACCCTAGGTCAAACTTCAAAAATCCATATCTCCCTCAATACTAATTCAATAACCTTATATGATATATCTATGAAAAGCTCTGAATGTCTACTTTCATCTAAAAATGGTTTCATCGGATTTGACCGATTGTAGATGAAGCCGTACACTCCGCCATACGGACTGCCGTGGAATTCTTCATCCAGACAGCATGCTGATTCTCCTTTCCTTCTAATCATAGTTCTAACCCAAAATCTCCTTTTAATTAAATCATAATTCATCATAATCCATCATAATTATTAAATCAACACATCAAGATAAAAATTTAATCATCATCAATACTTCAGGAAATCAAAGAGTCAATTAAGGATTTAGAACCCCTACCTCTTATTATGAATGATTTTGGTTTAAGTTTGTAGCTGCAACTTGGTAGAATTTCAAAGTATGATGGAGTTGGGTGAGAGATGAAAGGAAAAAGAGAGTGTTGGAATGATGTATTCAACGTGAGAGAAGAATCTGAAGAAGAGAGGGAGAGTGTGTTATATAAGCATGAGTAGTAGTTAACTTGGAAGGTTTTGATTGGCCTCAAAACATAAGGTTGAGTTTCAGCCAACCTTGTTCTCTTTTTGTGACCAAACTACTTTCCACGTTGTCTTATTTGTGCGGTAGAATTGCTTTCCACGTTGCCTAAGTGGGACTAGTTTCTAGTATATTCTGAAAGTTAAATCAGAACTCGTTATCCTTATAAAGTCGGAATTCGTGAACATCCTGCCTATGAAGTCGGAACCCGGGAAATTAGACAAAACGAATCAATCGTAAACATAATTCCGGAAGTCGGAATTCACAACATTAATTCGTGTACCATGAAATCGGGAATTATAGAATCTCTATCTCGGAAATCGGAAATATAAGAAATGAGGGCTATTGATATTAAACTTGAGATCGGATATCGTACATTGTGAACATGAGGTTGTAAATCGGAATATAGCCAGTTTATGTGAGCCTTAGAGACTAAGTCGGAAATCAGAAATTTGGATCTTTGATTGCTAAGGTCGGAAGTCGTAAAATTGTGCTGAAGTCGAGGACGAACTCAGAAGTTGGAAGCATCAGTCACTTTATTTCAGCTCCTTAAATCGGAAATCGGAATCCATACTAATGAGGTCGAAATTCATACACGCTTACACAAGGTCGGAAATCGGAAGAATTAAACAGCAAATGAGATCGGAAGTCGGAAATAGGACGTTATAGCGATGATACTCTAGAATGTGGCATATAAAGATTCTATGATGAGTCTATATTCCTAAGGAACATAACATGGTGATCACGCTTTGATTCACTATGACATATCGATCATACTCTGGAATGTGGCATAATGATCCCATACCCTAAGGAATAGGACATGGCGATCACATCCCGATGGAGCATGACATGGCGATCATACTCTGGGACATGGCAGGATGAATATATTCCTAAGGAGTATGACATGGTGATCACACCCCAATGGAGTATGACATGGTGATCGTATTCTGGAATATGTATGACAAGTAAAGGAAGATAAAGGAAGAAAAAGGGATTACATGTATTTGAATAAATTCAAGTGCAAGTAAAGGAATGTGCAGGTTTTATGTCTTCAGTATATTGGTGCTATTATGTTTTGATACGTTTCAGTTATTATTCATAGCATGATTCATGAACTGATTTTGTGTTGGCTCACCTAAATAACAGGTGTATGAATAAAATGAACTTTGCTTCGAATAGTATGTTTTAGAAATTATAAAACCAAACAATTTGTATAACATGTTCACCTTTTTCATAATAAACCGAAGCCACTGGAGATGACAACGATGACATTATATATAACTGTTAAAAAAAAAGATCCTACTGAGAATTTAAAATTCTCACTCCTATTTCCGTGTTATCTCCGGATAGTTCAAGAAATTGCAAAGACGGCTGAAGTTACTGTCAGTTAAAGTCCGCTCAGGTAACAGTAACAACTCCTGAGTGTGGTATTATAACTTAAGCATAGTACTGTACAAAGGGGGATGTTACATTTAACATATCATTTGTAGTTCAAGAGATTTACTTAAAGCTTGATTGGATATCCATCAGAACCTTTAAAACTTGAAACATCTAAAGCAGAGAAATTGTTTTAGTTAGGTATTAGAGCTTATAATCTCCCCCTTTTTGATGATGGCAAATCAATATTTAAGAAAAGTTCTTATTGCAAAAAAAAAAAATTTAAGGAGCACTATTTGTTATTTGGAGTAAGTTACTTTCTGAAGAGAGTAGCACTCATGATATCAGAAACATTAAAAAAAATTGAATCCTTTTTGAAACTAGAGGGTTTTGAATATATTCTAAGAGTGCATAGGATTCTTATGACATACAAAATCATCACTTTAGCATAATAAAGTATCTAAACATATCAAAGCAACAGTTCAAGTAGTTCAAATAAGATACATATAATCAGAGTGATTATGTAACAAAAATATATATCCATACAGATTCCATAATCTTGTACTAGTGTAAACTTGGTGTAACTAAGCAATTATCATCTCAATCAGTTTTGATTATTTAATATCAGAGCATTCAATGACTCACATATCAAATCATTCAAAAGCTCACACATAATATAGTTGCACAAAAAATTGATCAAAGGATATGAAAGCATAATTGGTAGAGAGATAAATATAATTGAACTGTAATGTTATCCATAGTTTTGTGATAAAGTGTTCAATATATATATATATATATATATAAAGATAAAGAAATGTTTCTAGAATGCAAGAAAATGAGTCCTAAGACTAATGTATGCATGCTCCCTCTCAATGTATGCTCCCCTTCAGCTTAAGCATATTTTGAAATATCATCTCCCCCTTTGACATCATCAAAAAAATGAGAATGTGGGATCATGGAAGAGACATCACTGATTACCTTTTGCTTTCTAAATCATCTTCAAAATCTATGTAACATCCTCAAATTCTTGTCGTGCTAAATTATCTTAGTAACCTTGAGTAATTAGGCACTTAATGAGAAATTATGAGATTAAGGCTTAATCAAGGGATTACGAAGTGTTTATGAGTTAACTCTGATGGGAAAAGTCAAGAGAATGCTTAATTGAGATTAGATAATATCTAATTTAGCAAGTTAGAGCCTTAATAGCTTAATTAAGCACTAATTACCCTTAATTAGCTTAATCAAGTTTAATTAAGCATAATTAAGCTTAATCACAAGATTAATTTTCTTAATCATGTTCTTATGTATTCATCAGTAATGCTTACTTAATCATGTTAATTAAGTTGTAAGAGCAATTAACCACATGATTAAATTCAAATTTGGTCAACTAGACAATAAAGCATTGATGACATCACTAAAGTGAAAAAGTAGAAGACAATATTGCTTTATGTAAGAAAAGCATTAGGTCTTGTCTAAAGTAAACCCTTTAATTAACCATTTTGATCCCTTAATTAGAACAAATTAAAGAAAATATCCTCCTCATGCCCATATGAAGGCTACGACCTCCCCTCCCCCTTCATGCATATTCATTTTCATTTTGTGACTCTTCACTCTCTCTCTCTAAGTCTTTCAAATCCTTTCACTTCTCTCTACATCCTTTCTTCTTCTTCTTTATCTTCTTCTTCCTTTCCCTACCACCTTTATAACCAAACCTGCCTCACTAAGCCCTTCAAAGATCACATCTGTTGGTCTTTGGAGACAAGATCTAAATACTACAAGACTCATTTTCATCAAGAACTCAAGAGGTTCCATATTCATCTCCCAAAACTGCCACCACCATCATCGAAGGAGGAGTTTTCTTCATCTTTTTCCTCTCCTTCAAGGATGCCATTTTCAAGCTTAGGCAGTGATCTTCACTCTTCTATTTTATTTACTCAAGAAAGCTTGAAGCTTGGTTCCTTTCATGGCTAAGATCTTCAAGTGAAAGCTTGAGAAAATCTTTTATGCTCTTCATGAGCAAAAGTTTCTATTTTTGGTAAAATATGTTCATATTCTTGTTCTTGAGTACTTTTGATTTCCTTGAAAAGTTCCTTTCTTTAAGTGCTTTAAAGTTTCTATTTTTCTTTTTAATGCATGAGATCTAGATGTTTCTTATGAGTTACTTGAAAAAGAATGATGTTCTTGGTGGCATTTTGTTTAAAGTTTGTTCCTTTTCTTATGATGAGTTTATGATCGGAAAAATTTCATCTTTACATGTTTTTCATGATTTGATAAGACTATGAGCATTCCAAAAGTATAAAGCTTTAAAAGTTTGCTTCTTGATTTATGAAAAGTGGTGCCATTTTTATGGGTGTCACATAGTTCCATTTTATTCATTTTGCAGACTAGAATATGCGTAAAGGTTTGATCTTGTTGGAACATGAAGCTTTTTAAGTCATAAAAATGAGAACTTGTCACTTTGTGTTTTAAAGATTGAGTCTTGAAGATAAGATTTTTTATAAAGTCTCAAACTTTACTCAAGAATGTGACTTTTAAGTCATAAAGTTGTAGATTTGCACCTTAATCTTGTAAAGGTTGAACCTTTAAATGAAAATTTTGAGTAAAGTTCTAAGCCTTCTTCAAGAATGTCACTTTTAATCATAAAAGTGTTGACTTGCAACTTTTAATCTATAAAGTTTGTATCTTGAGTCATATAATGCGTAAAGTGTTAACTTTTATGAAGATCAAGGCTTTTTAACTTTAAAGTTTATGTTTTATATCATTAGTTCATAAAGTAGGAGTTTTCTTGACTTTAAGACAACTTCAAATCATAAAGTTGAGACCTTGATGGTCTTAGAATGAATAAAAGTGTCAACTTTCATAAAGAACAAGACCTTTTAGTTCAAAAGCTAGTAACTTGTATCATTATTTCATAAATATTTAATCTTTAAGACAAGAGCTTAATTTTAGAGGCACTTACTTTCTTAAAGAATGAAACCTTATGACTACTTTATAAAGGATGATGACTTTTATAATATTTCAGGTAAGATCTTGTTATGTTAATAATAAAAGCTTGAAACTGTGTAACTTGAATAAGTTAAAAATCACCCTTGGTGATTAGTGAACATGGTGTTATTGGGTTCATGAGTGTGGCTATGCGTTGTCATGACCCAAGGATTAGAGGGATATCGAACTCCTTCGGAACAGAAGTATGATTAGGGCCTTTGAGCATACCATGATCTTAGGAATTAATAAGTGTACTATCTCAAGGAAAGGAAACAATCACTTAACTTAATCAGTTTGAACAAGTGTTCCATAAGACATGTACTCAAGTAAAGAGTAATTTCACATGAGAACTGAGTAATTAAAAGACTACATACATATTTACTTTAACTATGTGATTCTCTCATCGGTAACCACGGGAAATCACATGATGATTCATAAAACGCCTCACAAAGAAAAACACAATTATGAACCCTTTAAGATATGAATGTATGATGCCATCCAGCATGATGAATGACAAGTTTGATTAAGCTTTGTCTCGTGATTGAATGACTAGTGTGATAATATGATATGGATTAAATAGACTGTTGATTGAGAAATGTTATGATTGGCATTTTGGGGAAGCTCCAGTCTAGCTATTATGTTGCCAGATTTCGGTCAAAATTATGGACTTAATCATATCATTGCATATGTCTAATCAAGGCGTATTATGCATGTAAAGTATAATGATAAGAAAAAAAAGAATGGGATATGACCCTTTGTAACACCCTAATAAACCCATACTACGCTTAGGTCATATTACGGCATTTTATTAGTTATTACTTATACCCGTGGAAAACTAAACTTCACTCAAAATTAAGTTACACGAAAAATACAGTAAAATTGTTTTTTGAAATACGTCGTTGCTTTGCAGCGTTTTGGAAAGTAAAGCCTCGAGCAAGAAGACAGATAAAGAAAGAGCGTGTCGCATAAAATACATACCCCCAATATCATAAAACATGAGAAAGGTAAATAAATCATAATTCACAAATACATTGCATTACATAACTAATCATTACATCCATATGAGTTCATAATATATATATATATATATATATATATAAACATTACATCGAGGGAGGCTCATGGATGTGCCATGACCCAAATACTAGGTACTAATACAAACTTCAATGACAAAGCTCATCTTAAAAAGGAATATACGAAGATGCAGAGTGACGGTCGCTATAAGTCCCAAAATAGCTTTGTCTGGCATCCCATGTCATACGTCCGCTCATAGTGTGGGGGATCCATGCTCCACTCCACCAGATGCACCATCGGATTCTGGTGACAATGTGGAAAAGTAACTAGAGTGAGAAATAAAATTTCTTAGTAGGACTCGAAGCTGACACGAAAGTGTCATCGTCATCGTCCCAGCCACTTCGGTTTTATAATGAAAACAGTGAGCATGCATAAGGTCCAATTCTTAGATTTTCGAAGACATAGCTATTCGAAGTGGATTCAATTTTAAGTACATATTCTTGTTATAATAACAACATCATGGTATACATAAAAGCTTATATGACAATTCATGACATGCATGAACATGTTGAGAGTTTCATTCTTTACTTGGGTCGGACTGAAGTCCCTTTCTTTTCTTAACTTGACTTTCTCTTAAATCCTTTTCTTTTCTTAACTTGACTTATCTTAAGTCCTTTTCTTTTCACCCACTAAACATAAGTGGTAATGAGCTCATACCGTGGCCGTCGCCACCATAAATTTTTGGTACTTACACTAGCTGGGTCATACCATGCCTCATGTAAGCCCTATCCCCTATACTCATACTAGCTGGGTCATGCCATGCCTCATATGAGTCGTGGGTGAGGGGAACTTACTTTGAGTCACCTTCCCTTTTGAAGGATCATACCCTTAGTTCATTATCTTCTTATTAAAGCTTATGATGCAAGATTCTTCTGATTCTTTTCCACATTTAGGCGTTACGTATCGCCGTCTCCAAATGTGATTCCTTTAATATATATCATTAAGCATCATATCATCAATGTATCATATTCATATCATCTTCATTCATTTTCGTATCGTCATCATATCATTATCATCCTTATCATCATCATATCACCATCAAAATCATCATGTCATCTCATCATTATCATTATCATACCATCATCATCATGATCATCGTCATCATATCATATCATCATCATCATGATCATCATCATATCATTGTCATCATATTGACACATAGAGGCATATATATCACACAAAGTCTTATGAGCTTAGCTTAGTAAATTTGGTGCAAGCTTTTAATTGAGGTTGCCTCTTGTGTAAACTCTTTTATTAGGCATAGGGCCAATTTCATCTATTATCCCTTCTTGAAACCTTTAAGTTGAATTATGAAGGTTTTCCAATGCTTAATGTAAGGGTCTTAATGTCTTAAAGCTTATTCTTCATTAACCTTTTAACTTAACCATAACCAGTTTTACTTTTACAGTGGGGTAGTAACTTCAAAAATTCACCATAATTTCATCTTTTACTCTTTTGCTTCGAATTTTGGTATGATTATAATTCTCTGAGTCTATTTTTAAACAAAACAAGCCCCACTCAAAAATTCATTTTGTAACTTGAGATATGTACATTTTATTCTGACTGCTCAGCTTTTAAGTTTATTCTCGGTACAGTGACTTTTAAACATTAGAATGAGCTCCTCACAAGGAATCTGCCAAAACTGTTTTATGGGGATGTTCCTCTATGCCTTGGCTTTCTAACAAACTTGGTCCCACTCAAAAATATTCTGTATAGCTTAAGTTATTAAGATTTTATTACATACTGCCTGAACAGAAACACATCCGGGAACAGCACACTTTGAAAATTCATATCTCTCTCGTTTTAAGGCCAAATTTCACGTATTTTATATGTATGAAAATCTCTATGAGTCTATTTTCATATAAAATTAGTTTTGTTCCATTTGGAGTTATATTAGAAGAGTTATCAGTCGCGCCATATAGACTGCCAGAATTTTCCAGTTTCCACAGTTTTGTTTTCAATGAGTTTTCTTGTAAAAACATTAAGTCTTTTCTTTAAGTGATCATTTTTCTCTTCCAAACCATTTTTACTCTTTGAGATCTTGATATTAACTCAATGTTTTAACTTCTAAAAATTTAGTTCAACAACAATAAATCATTCTAACCGAAAATTTCATGCCAAAGAGAAGGACACAACACATGAAAACTCATCATACCAACAAGCATGACCATGAGGCCTTGGAAACAAGTCCTAGAACCACCTAGCTATGGAGAGCTTAGGAGTTCAAGGGCTTGAAGAACACATAAAACAGCAAGGTTAGAGTCACTACCACAACGATTCTCTCGAAAGCTTGAAGGATGAAGATGGTTGGAGATGGCCTCCTCCTCCTTGAGCTTGATAATGGGGCTAGGTAAGTGTTTGTTTTTGCTTCCTCAAGAACCAAAGAGGGTGGTCCTTGAAGGGCTTGCGAGAATGGTGGTGGAAATGAGATGAGTTAGAGTAGGAAAGCAAGAAGAACAAGAAGAAGATTAGGAAGAACAAAGAGGGGTTTAGAGAGAGGTGAGAGCTTTGTGGCTTAGTGAGAGAATGAAATTGCAAAAATGAGAGTGTGAGAGGAGAGAGAGAGTGGCATCCCACTCTAAACAATAGGGTGGTTGGATTTTTCTTCTTTTGCAAGCAAGGAGACTAGGAACCATGGGGTAAAAGAGAGAGTTGTATTTCTTTTGAGTCTTGGTGCTTGGGTAAAGACCATTTTGTGTTTCCTCAAGTGGTTAAAAGCATGACCACTCTTGGGATCGGCTTGGGTGGATGGGATTACTCCAAGTGACACAATCTTGATGGAGGAGAGTACATCTTTTGGCTTGACTCAAGGAATACTACTAACATAGAATCTTGATCTAATGGTGCATGATGAGAAGGCAAATGGATGGTTGGATTTTGCTCTTGTCCTTGGCCGAAATTTGGTGCATCAATTAGGAGAAATTTTTAAATCTTCAAAGCTATTAGAATTACCTAAGCTGTTAATTCAATTTGATTAGTTAAATTGCTCTTTAACTGATTTCGGTTAATTACACTTTTAAGACATTTTTTCCTCTAAAAGAATTGATCTTATGAATTATGTAATTAGGGTATAAGAATTTATCTATCTCAATTGGTAAGGTAGAACAATTGTCTTGTACTTAATTAATAGGATTGGATTAGTTTAATTATATTTCTAAGTTACAAAGTAATGAGGTTCGAATAACTAGCTTTTAATTAAAACATTTAGTACGTTATGATTCAATTATTGACTTGACTCAATTTACTAAGCTTTTGCTCATCGAGATTAGTCGATTAGTTCTCAGTTAATCGTTAACCTCTCTAATTAGCCAGGATCACTGAGCTAATTAGCTTAGACAAAAATCGGGGATGTTACACCCCTCGATCACAACAGGGAAGTGAGAGACGATGATCCACAAAGACTCAAGTGACCTCTATGGGGGAGGCAAGGGTGAAATGGAGGACCCTCCAACTTAGAGGTAACCTAGATCGACTTAGTCTAATTTGATTAGTACTACGTGACGACGGTCACGGAATGAGCTCATGTCCAAAAGCAGTCTATTTCAAAGGAAAAGTAAAGAAAGTTAAACACATGCTAAAAATGAAGTAAAGTCAAAGTAGAACCATGATCAAGTTGGTGAGTCGCATAGTTATGCATGTTCCTATATTTCTCATGTGCATTATGAATGATTGTTTCATGTGTTAGCATGTATGCCTATGTATGACGTTATGAATGCTTATTCTATGCTTTTGCACGTATGTTTATTTATGATGTTATGGTTGTGATGCTAAGTTTAAAAGCAACTCGCTTCGGAACTTATATTTTTAAGATCATTAAAATTGAACATATATATATATATATATATATATATATATATATATGCCCACTATTTTTGTAATTAAACTTGAAGTGGCTAGAACGATGACGATAACACAGTATTTGTCTAGTCATGATCCTACTGCAAAATCTAGTATTTCTCACTCCTACATTTTCGTGTTGTCTTTAGACAGAGTTGATGACATCCATGGCAGCACTTTCGGTGGTACCTGACTGAACAAGACAAGAAGTTGCATGTTTCTTCACCTAACTAAGAGGGATTAAGATAGTAGCATAGTGGTTTCATTTTCTTAAGAGCCCTAGCCGAGCAGTTTGTATGTAATTAAGGGCATATGGGAAGTCATGCTACTTAGTTTGACTTATTACATATGTGATAACTATTAAGTGTAATGATAACTCTTGATTATCTATGAATACATTATTGGTTTGAGGTCTTGTGTTATGTTATTTCAATTTTACCATACATCTTTCTAGTAACTTCGCTATATGAAGAACAACGTCCATATGTATGCAAGTAAATAAGTACTTAAAGGCTTAGTTTTCAAGCATAAAAGTTTTACGAACAAAAAAACAATAATTTACATGCTATTTTCGTATATTGCGCAAATTTCAACTATAAGAACTTCCACTAGTTAAAAGTAACAACTAGTAATACCATAAAATGACTTAAACATAGTATGGGATTACTAGGGATGTTACAATCTACAAAAGGAGATTCTTTATCTTATCCATTCTTCGATCTAGCCTTTGCTGATGAGCTTGAAGTTCAACCTAATTGGCCATGATAGTATGTTGATTGGCTAGGAGTAGATCTATCTGGACTTCAGCAGCATTTGAAAAAATTTCAGTGGATGAAGGGTCTTTAAAAGGGAGTTTTTTAGTGCGCTAGTTGTGACTGGTTGAGGATTGTTAAGGCTCAGAAATAGTAAAAGTAGCTATTCTGTCATATGTAGGTGTTGAGGTTAGCAGTAACAATGTTTGTGCAATAACATCTTGAGAGACTGTGGCAATGGTTGGATAAGGCATTGGAGTGCTCAAAGGGGCAATCTCAAATTTAGCAATAGCAGCTTCATTTTCTGGTTCTGCTACCAAAACAAGTGTCCTTTCAAGCTCTATCTTTCTGATGTAGTCTTAGCTGGTTGAACCAATGATCCTTCTTGATTCAAGGGAATCAATGGTAGGCTGATAGGTTGAGTTGCTAGATGTTCTACTCTTCCTTCATCTCCTTCAGAAGGTAACATAACCCTTCTCATCTTAGAAGGTGGATTAACATCTTCAATAACCACATATTGTTGGTCCACCTCTAGAGAAGTAAATGAGCTTCTTATACCCTTAGTTGAGGCACCAACTCCTGCAGCTTTATCCTTTTGTCTTTGCAACCATGCCTCGGTTCTTATTCTATTTTCTGCATCTTCTAGTAATGCTTTTCTGATAGAGGAAGGAGGGATTTCTGCAGAAGGCTGTGCAAAGGCTTGCTTTACTGGCTTTTTCCCTTTTCTTCTGATTTCAGGGTCCTCATCTTTATCTAAAGCTTCAGCTTCAGGTTGCTCTAGTTGCTCTTAAGGAGGTTGTTCCCTAATCGTAATCCCTCTTTTTCTCGATCTGGAGGGTCTCAGTGCAGATTTTACAAGTATAGCAGCATTCATTGGTTGTGCAGCAATAGGTAATGCTTCATCTTCTGCATTAGAAGAGGAGGATTCTTTAGCAAGCTTCAATAATCTTCTTTTACTTACTCTCTTCTCCTCAGAAACAGGGGAGAGACTTCTCTCATGCCTCTTTTTCTTTCTGAATTCTTTAGAAGGTTTGGATTTAACCTTCTAAAGAAAAGCTTGTCTTCTCTTTGGCTCCTTCTTCTTTTCTTTCTTCTTTTCTTCTTTTTCTTCTTCTCTTCCTCTTCTTTTTTCTTTTTCTTTTTTTGTTCCCTTCGTGTTAGGGCCTTGAAGTTTTAAGCCCATGGTAGAGAATGTTTTCTTGGTAGTGGTAGGACGTTTCTCATCCTTCCTGTGACCATCAATAAGAAGTTGGGCTCTAGTGAATATATGTGCGAGAAGCATGCCATAGGGCATAGCAGCATGACTCCTTCTAGCTTTATCAATGGCGAAAAACATGTAATCCAAAATCAGCCTGACCAAGTTTATCCTTTTTCTAGTCATGAGGCAAAACATGACCATTTGGTCTACCTCTCATAACATTAGTGTTTCCCATTCTGGGAAGCACAATGTATTGAACTACTGAATATACAGCTCTAAAGTAGTAAGAAGATTGGAGGTATAGATGTTTCTTACTTGCATGTCACTAGTAAGTACTTCAAAGACTTCTTCTTCAGTGACTCTAAGCTGTTCCCACCATTTGACACCTCCTCTGCACAGAACACCTTCATTGGGAGTGTTGGTGATTTGAACAAAATTTGAAAGAAGTACTTGGATCTCAAAGCTTCCAATAATGCTTCTTAGTGACGCATTGTCTTCATCAACAACGGTGAGAGTGCTATAGAATGCACTAACTAGCCCTGTGTAGACATCCTCTAAGATGCTCATAAACTCGTTCCACCCTTGGAACTCGAAGACTTCTACAATCTGAGGAAGGAAGGTGACGTTTGCCAAAATAAAGGTTCTTCCAAAGGCAATGGGCTTGATAAAGTAGCTCCTATGAAAGTTCCTTTGCATTTCATCGTCATCGAACATGTAGAGAACACTGTAATCACCCTTTTTTGTTATAATGATTTGAAATGGTAGAAGGTTGAAGGTGAAAGAGGGAAAATGTTTAGGCAAGGTGTATAGAGGAAAAAGCAAAAGTGGGAAGGTTTATGAACGAAGAAGATTAACAGTGAGAGGTTTTCTCAGTGAATTGGGAAGGGAAGGTTGATGTGATAGGTGAGGGTTAATAAAGGAAACTGATAGTTAAAGTGTGTAAATGGTTTTTAGCGTGCAAATGACATCGTTTTAGGTTTAGTGACCTTTGGGTTTTTTCGCTTCAATGGCAACGTGGCATAAGAAGTTATGGGAGCCCCACATTTTTTAAAATCATTTAAGTTCTTTAGAAGCTTGAAGTCTATGAGAAGCTTGAGTCACCATTTTGATGAGAATAGAAGGTCTTTTACAAATGAACTAAACACCTTTCTGATATCTTCTCTCTAAATCATTTCAGAATCCATCTTTCTCAACTTGTACTATACATCATTCTTTCTCAACCGAGTAGATAACTAGTTCTGAATGAACTTTCTGAACCATATGAGGAAACCTTCTGAGCTAGTTCTTTAATCCTTTCTTGATGTGATCATTCTGAGGCATTCATTGATGTTGGAGAACTTTATCTAGAGAGCAAATCCCATTGGGATGTAGCAATCTCAACTTTAACTTTTGCTAAAGAGAGAAGAAGGTACCAGATGCAATGTATATAAATGATTAAAAGCTAATCATGTTCAAAAGATTCCTTATATGATAGAAACGATCTTCAGCTAAGGGTTTTGCAAAAATGTCAGCAATCTGACTTTCAGTATTAATAAATCTTAGCTCAATATCTCCTTTCTGAACGTGGTCTTTTATGAAATGATGCTTGATGTCAATGTGTTTAGATCTAGAGTACTGGATGGGATTCTTTGTGAGATTAATTGCACTAGTATTGTCACATAGAATAGGGATTTTAGTATACCTCAAATTGAAATCTTCTAGTTGTTGCTTAATCCATAGAATATGTGTACTGCAATTTGCAGTAGACACATATTCAGCTTCTGCAATTGAAAGAGCAATAGTGTTCTGCTTGTTACTTGACCATGTTATTAACGACTTTCTAATAAAGTAATAGCAACTGCTAGTGCTTTTTCTTTCAACTCTGTCTCCAACAAAATCAGCATCATAGTAGCTTGTAACATTGCAAGCAATACCTTTCTCGTACCAAAGTCCAAGATTAGTAGTACCAACTGAATATCTCAAAATTCTCTTAACAGCATTCAAGTGTGATTGTTTGGGATTGGATTGGAATCTAGCACAAATTCCCACACTTAATTGCAAGTCAGGTCTACTAGTAGTAAGATACAATAAGGATCCAATTATACCTTCGTAAAGAGTTTCAAAAACTTTTTCACCATCTTTGTCAGCCTCTAAAACTTGAGAAGGATGCATGGGAGTATTGATGCTCTTGGCCTTGTCCATATCAAACTTTCTGAGCAAATCCTTAACATATTTTTCTTGATAAATCAGGATTCCATCCTTCTATTTTTTGATTTCTAGTCCCAGAAAGAATTTTAGTTCTTCTATCATACTTATCTCAAATTTTCCCTACATAAGATTACATAAATTTTGATTAGCTGCTCCAAAAATAATATCATCAACATAAATCTAAACAATCAAAAAATCATTTTTATCATGAAGAATGAATAATGTTGTGTCAAATTTTCCTCTCACAAAACCATTCTTGATCAGAAAAGAGCTGAGTCTATCATACCAAGCTTTGGGAGCTTGCTTTAAACCATATAGGGCTTTTGAAAGCTTAAAAACATACTGAGGAAAGTTTTCATTTTCAAAACTAGGAGGTTGATTAACATAAACTTCCTCAGCTATGAAACCATTTGAAAAAACAGATTTTACATATATTTGAAATAACATAAATCCTTTATATACGGTATAAGCAAGTAGCATTATAATTACTTCCAATCTTGCTACAAGGGCAAAAGTTTCATCATAATCATGCCTTCTTGCTAATTGTAACCTTGAGCCACTAATCTTGTTTTATTTCTGATAACTTTTCTATTTTCATCAAGCTTGTTTCTGAACACCCATTTAGTCCTAATAGCAAATTGTCCTTTTGGTAGTGGGACTAGAGTCCAGACTTTGCTCTTCACAAATTGAGATAATTCCTCTTTCATTGCATCAATCCATTTTTGATCCATCAAGGCTTCGTTAATACTTTCTGGTTAAATTTCAGAGATAAGAGCAAGATTGGATTTGCTTCTGAGTGAAAATCTTATTCTAATTCCTTGAGAAGGTTCACCAATAATTTGGTTTTAAGAGACAACTCTCAGGTCCCTTACACCAGTGTATCTTTGCTTCAGAGGGGTACCTTCTAGTTCTTCAGAAATATCGTTAGAAACATGTTGATGAGAAGGAAGTTCAGAAACATCATCATCATCATTACTAATGGCAGTCTAAAGGTTCTGCTAATTCTGGGAATTGTCATTTAATGACATATTTTCCATTTCTTCTTCCAAATCTACAACCTTCTAATTTAGGTCATTTTTCTTTTCCATGAAGCTTATATGAATTGTTTCTTCCACAGCTTGAGTCTTCTTATTGAGCACTCTGTAAGCTTTTGAAACAAAAAGGTATCCTAGGAAGATTCCAAGATCAGATTTGGGATTAAACTTTGAAAGTTTGTCCTTGGTTTTACTATAAAATATTCAAATCCAAAGACATGAAAATAAGAAATATTGGGTCTTTTTCACTTCCATAGTACATAGGGAGTTTTCTTGAGAATAGGCCTTAAGAAAATATGATTTTGCATATAGTAGGCAGTGTTAACTGCTTCTGCCCAAAAGCCTTTTAATAAACCATTTTCGAGAAGCATAGTTCTAGCCATTGCTTGTAACGATCTGTTCTTCCTTTCCACTACCCCATTCTGCTGAGGAGTTCTAGAAGAAAGAAGTTATGAGAAATGCCATTATCATTACAAAATTTTTCAAAAGAATGATTTTCAAATTCTCCACCATGATTTGATCTAATGGAAGTGATGCAGAAACCTTTTTCATTTTGAATTCTTTTTGAGAAAGATTTGAAGGCCTCACAAGCTTTATTCTTATGGATCAGGAATATAACTCATGTGAATCTTGAATAATCATCCACAATGACTAGACCATATTTCTTACCGTCTAGACTGGTAGTTCTAATTGGTCCAAACATATCAAGATGTAAAAGCCCAAGTAGTCTAGTAGTTGAAACTATATTTTTGCTATGGAAAGATCTTTTGGTCTATTTTGCCTTTGAGACAGAACTCACAAGATGAGTTAGTTTCAAATTTGATATTAAGCAAACCTTTGACTAGCTCCTTCTGAGAAATCTCATAAATCAACTTCATATGAGCATGACCAAACTTCTTGTGCCATAGCCACTTTTGGTCCACGAAGGAAGGTAAGCATTTTACATTTTGATCTACAGGGTCATCTAGATATAATACATAAGTATTATTATGCCTTTTAGCAGTAAGAATGATTTTAAAAATAGTGGAATCTTTAATACTACATTGCGAAGGTTTAAACAAAACTTTGTAGCCTTGGTCACAAAATTGACTAATGCTTAGAAGGTTGTGAGTTAACCCTTTTACTAACATAACATCATTTATTAGATTAGAATTGTTCTTACCAACATTATGTATACCAATGACTTTGGATTTGATTTCATTGACAAATTTTACTATTCCACCGTCCTTGGGTCTAACGTTTCTAAACTAGGATTTATTTCCAGCCATGTGTTTAGAGCACCCACTATCCAGATACCACTTCTTTTCCCTTTGATGTATTGATTTAAGACACACCTGCATCAGAAGCAATTCTAACTTTAGGTTCCCATATCTTCTTAGGTCCTTTTGTGTTAGTAGTGTTGTTGGGTTTTTACCTTTTTATTTGGTTTTCCTTCTGGAGAAGCATCTTTCAGAAGAATGTCCCTTTTTGAAATGGTATATGCATGCAGGAATCTTAAACTGTGGATCTTTGGATGAAATCTCATTTTCCTCTTCCACATATCCTAATCCTGTTTTGTCAAGATATGGTTTTTGGCCTCCAAGCATAAGATCGAGATTTTTTGAGCCAGTTACCATTTATTCAAGTTCAGAATCAAATACCTCAGTTTCTTCTTCTGATACGATGTCAGCCATGAAGCAGAGATTTGCTACAATTTCTTCTTCACTTTGTGATTTAGCATTCTCTTATTCTTCATCTAGATCCTCCCATGTAGCCATCATAGCCATCTTCTTTGTAGTCTTCTTTTTCGAAGCTTTCTTCAATTTGGGAAATTTAGATCCGACATGTCCAAGTTCCTTGCATTCAAAGCAAATGATCTCATCTTGCTTGGCCTTGCCCTTTTTGTCTTTCTTAGGAACAAGGTTCTTCTTCTTCCTCTTAATCCATGCTTTTGAGATCTTCCTTGCTAAGTAAGTAATTTCATCATTATCATCATCATCATCATCATTAGAGGAATCCTCTTCTTCTTCTTCAGATTCTTCTAAGGCTTTCATGGCTTTGGAAGACTGAGTCTTCTTCTGCGTGGACTTCAAAGCAATAGATTTTCCCATCTTGGTAGCCTCATCAGAGGCTACATTTAGCTCAATCTCATGAATCTTTAATGACCCAATGAGAGCATCTAAGCTAAGCACATTTAGGTCCTTAGCTTCTTGATTAGCCATGACTTTTCGACACCAAGCCTTTGAAAGACTCCTTAGAATCTTTCTCACCATTTCTGCATTGGTGTACCTTTTGCCTAAGGCCTTCAGCTGATTTATGATATGCATAAATCTAGTTGTCATTTCATCAATATTTTCATGCTCTAGCATTTTGAACATTTCATATTCACGAACTAATTTGATGATCTTGGTTTCTTTGACCTAATCTATTCCTTCATGAAGCACTTGAAGTTTATCCCAAATTTCCTTAGCTGAATCACAGGATATGATTTCGTTATATTCACTTTTGCTCAAGGCACATGTGAGAAGGTACTTTGCCTTAGTATTCATTTGAACTTTGGTTTTGTGCTGATTAGTTCATTCATTTCTAGGAATGGTTCTCACTACAACAGGTAGAGGTTGCTCTGGATCAGCAACTACTTTAGGTGCTAGTTGCTCAATCGTGGGTATATAGCCACTATTTTCTATTATCTCCCACATATTCAGACTTGTGGACTCAATAAAGAGTCTCATTCTATCCTTCCATTAAAGTAAGGAGGACAATTTATGGAGTGACTGTCACGACCCAACCCGGGCCATGACCGGCGCATAGGGACAAGTCCTTACGCAAGCCTTTCACCACAAAATTTTTATAAAAATTTTGACAGAGTTCCCTTTGTAATCCGGATGTTTCCCAATTACAAACGGATACCCTGCAAGATAAATAACCACAATATTTCATCGGGGATCCAGGTATTCTTAGAATACACCCCTCAGCACACAATATGACAGTAAAATAGATAAATACAATCGTATATCCAAAAATACATAGTTCAAGTTCTTCAGAAAACAAATCCTTTAAACCACTTTAATTCCAACAAGTTGAAGTATATATATATATAAATGAATATATAACAATAACAAAAACAGAACAAGGCCGGACCTTGCCTGTAGTACTATGGAGCTACAATTCTAAGAATTTCTCAGTCTTAACTAATTTATAAAAGGCCCTTGAACAAGAAGGGCTCACCCACATTATTCGGAATACACGGACCAAAGAATTAGATTCTACTGGAACACCTGAAACTGAAAAAGGAAAGAAAACAACATGGTGAGTTTATGAAACTCAGTGAGAGATAGAATGTCCCTAACCCACATGAGACAATGTACAAACCATAATTATTAACTAGATATAAGATAATGCAATAATATGTTTAATAAAACCAAAAACAGAAATCTTATTCAAATATTATCCAACTTTTCCTTTTCCAAAAATAGAGTCCATCTATTCCAAGATAAATCCGTCAGGAATCACACTTAGGTGGCCTTTCCTTCGTGTGAAACCCGTAATCAGGCACGCACCACTCCTCCTGTGGCCGTGGATAACAGGCACGCACCACACTATATGTGTGGCCATGAATAACAGGCACGCACCACTCCCTTGAGTGGCCATGAAATCCAACATCCTAGGTGCACCCAGGGCTAACGCCTACTGCCGTTAGCCTACAGATCCTGGTCTAGACTTTCCCAAGTCTTTCTTTTCCATTATACAGAACATTTAATAAAGATTCTTATAAAACATTCCAATATACCTTATATAAAACAATAAAGTTGTAATCTTCAAAGAAAAATAAAGCTTTTATCCAAAAACCTTTCAAACAAAGAAGATTTTTCCAAAGTTTAATAGAAAACCAAGGTAATAAATAATTGCCATATTTTTCCTTTTTAAAATCAAGTCATTGTCTCATGTGAACCAGTAGAAATAGACAAGCTACCAAAATTTAAATTATATTGCTAAGGCATAATAAATCACTTGCATATGTATATATATAAACAAAATACATTAAAATTAAGATAGGGATAAGCTATCTACTCACAGACTTAGCGCCAATCACGGAATCCTAACCCTATGAACTCTGAGAGCCAAAGCCAGTCCTCCAGTGGCATATGCTATCAATAATATGACAATTTGATTCAAGGTTAGTCACTTAGACTGAGGATTAATCTACTATACTCCCAGATATGAAAATTCCTAAATCTTCTAACCTAGGGTTCTCTAGAAACTCACTATAGGGGAAATAATCTATAATTCATAGGAAAGGAGTTTGAGGATTACCTTTGAAGATAGAGAAAGGAAGAAGAAATCTTTAGGAGCCTTGGTGTCACCTCCTCCAAGCTCCAAGACCAAATGTGTTGATTTTTGGATGAGGGTATGATTGAGATTAAAGAAAGGAATTGAGTTTGAGTGAATGAAAATGGTGTAATTTGATGGAAATGTGAGAAGGTTTGGGTTTAAGAAGGAAGGGAGATATGTTTTAGAGAGAAGGGAGAGAGTTTAGGTTAGAGAGAGAAGGAGAATTTCGAAAATGAGGGCATGGGACGCGTCCGGACCTATATATTGGCCTTTGGTAATCGATTACCAAGGGCTGGTAATCGATTACCACGAAGAACTTGTAATCGATTACCAATTATGGTAATCGATTACCACAGCCAAAGAACTGGTAATCGATTACCAATGGTGGTAATCGACATCAAGAAATCCAGACCGTAATCGATTACCAATCATGGTAATCGACACACACGTAAAATTTTTAACCTGCGGGCGCATAGAGCGTTGTAATCGACATGTGTCCTCTCAGAATCGATTACCAAATCCAAAAACTTGGTTCCCTCCTTCTGCAGTCTATTCCCAGGTCCAGGATATTGCACAGACTTATTTAATGTCCCCTTTAACTTTACTCTCCATTAACTTTAAAACATAAATGTAAATAAGGGAATACCCCCCATTTGGATTCAATAAAAATATCTAAAAATTCAAAATCCTTAAGGATTAGAATCCAACTTTTGGGTTTTAGTACAATTCTCCGAAAACTTGCGTTTTTATAAAGTTGAGGGTTGAAAACGAAGGGGTTATCTATTCCTTAAAATTCGTTAAAAATCCCTCTTCAAATCATTGATGCCTAGAGAACTATTACCGGGACTTTTGATCTCCAAGGAGGCATAGGGTTCAGACTCAGAATTTTTCAGGTTCCGGTTTCGACAGGTAACTACACTCAGGCTGGGGTGTTACAATGACCCTCTATAATATGATTTATTTGTTGAGCCATTTAATAGAATCTGACCTCTGCAGCTGTTAGGAAGCTCAACCCTAGAGTTAGACTTTGATGCCAATTGTTGGAAAAGATAACACAAGAAAAGGGATTGAATCATGTCTTCACAAAAATTTCTTAAACCCGTAAACTTTTATAAAGCAAATTTCTCAAGTTCTAGACTTGGAATATGGAAGCAGTTGTTAGATAGAAAAATATTTTGTTTTATAAAGAATAATTGAGTTATTTGAAAGTTGCACAGATCTAAGAATAAAATAAATACTGCTAGTGAATAAAGGAAAGATAGAAGGGTCAAATAGAAAGATTTATCCTGGTTCGGCCACAACAATGCCTACGTCCAGTCCTTAACTCCTCATTGAGATTTTTTATACCAAGAGTTTTCTTTTTCCAAGCCTCTCCAAGCTTTACAACTGAGTAGTCTTTACCAAGCCTCTTCAAGCTAAACAAATAATAATTTTTCTAGCCTCTCTAAGCTCACAGTGACCACTAATGGGTTTGGTTACATGGGATATTTGAAGGTTTTGTGCTTACACTCACACTAAGTTTCTTATACAGAGCATAAATCAATGAGGCACAGTGACTGACTTCTCTATATTCACAAATTGAGAATGTTATCTATTACACTCCTATAGAGAAGATTTTACAACAGAAGTTACAATGAGTAACTTTCTAGTAAATTAGAAAGTCAAGAGGGATGAAGATATGAAACAGTTGCTAATTTCAAAATTTAAACTGTGTCTCTATCTTCTTCTTTAAGTCCTAGCTTTATATAGACTTGAGATGTTATCATTGAAGCTTGTAGACCTTGAGCCTTATGCTACTATGATCCATTGGTCTACAATTGGAAAGATAGGGTACAACTTTCTTTTTGAGAAAGTTTGGATGACATAGAAGGGAGAAAGTAGCCATTGAAATCTTCACCAACTTTTCAGACTTGTCAGCGCTTTCTTTCTGACTTGTCACATCATATTTGACTTTTTGGACTTCTTAATGAAGCATATAGAAGAAGCTTTAGTTGAGAAATACTTCATGAGAATTAACCCTTTTGGATCAAGTCATCTTTCTGAATAAGATGTGACCCATCTCGTGGCATGCTTTTCCTTTTTGGTGCATTATCACTATCCTTCTGAACTTTTTATTTTGTTCCTGAGTGAGTAAACATATAGGACACAAAGTGATATATCCAATATAATCTCATTCAAAAAAGGTACCATGCACTTGATGCTTTGATTTATACAAAAAATCAATTTTAGCTTTAAAGCATACCATTTTACACAAATAAGAATGGGTTTAACAAATCACTTGCAGTTCAAGAGATTTACTTAAAGCTTGATTTGATATCCATCAAAACCTTTAAAACTTGAAACGTCTACAGCAGAATGACTATTTTAGTTAGGCATTGGAGCTTACAGAAGAAAAATACATAAGATCTCATGAACAAGCTCAGGAAACAAACTTTGCTAAAATTAGAAACTTTGCTCAAAAAAAGCATGGAGTTTTTCTCAAGTTATCACTTGAAGCTCTTGGCCATGGCGAGAGGCAAAGCTTGAAGCTTTCTAGAACCAAGAAACAAAAAGAAGAAGTAAAAGATTACTACCTAGTAGTATGTTTAGCATCTTCTTGAAGGAGGAAGGAAGAAGAAGAAGACTTCTCCTTAGTAATGATGGTGGTGGTTTTGAATGAAGAAGATGAGAGCTCGAGTTCTTGAGAAAATGGAGCTTGCAATGCTTAGATCTTGTTTCCAAAGACCAAAAGATGTGATCTTTGAAGGGTTTAGTGAAGAAGTTTTGGTTATGGTGTGCTTGAAGAATGATGAAAAAGATGATGAAGAAGAAGAAAGTGTGTAGAGAAGTTGGAGAATGAGAGGCTTAGAGAGAGGATGAGAGTTGAAAAAATGAAGTGAGTGTGTGCGTATGTGTTGACAAGCCGTAGGTATCATGGGCATAGGGGGAGGATATTTTGCTTAATTTTGTGTTAACTAAGGTTTAAAAGGACAAATTGGATGATGAAGAAGACAACTAGTGTACATACTCTTACAAAAAGTGATCTTGTCTTACGCTTTATGCTTTAGTGACATCACTATTACTTTATTGTCTAGTTGACTAAATTTGAATTTTAATGACATGATTAAGTGCTCACGCAACTTAACTAACTTGATTAAGCAAGGATTAGTGATTAACTCATATGATCATGAGTAATAAAAATTAAACTTTTAATTAAGCTTAATTACCCTTAATTAAACTCAATTAAGCTAATTATTGGTGATTAGTATTTAATCAAGCTATTAAGAGTTTGACTCGCTTAATTAGAGATTCTCTAATCTTAATTAAGCATTCTCTTAACTTTTCTCTTCATGATTACTTCATTAATTCTTTGATTAAGCCTTAATCCTTTAATTTCTTAGGGTTACTGAGGTAATTTAGCACGAAAAAAAATTGAGGATGTTACAAGATCAATGATTGCCAAGTCCTCATCCACTATCTTGGCAGGGCTTGAGGCATCGCTCAATGATCACCAAGTCCTTGTCCCTAGCATTGGCAGGGCCCGAGGTGTAGTTTAAACTACTGCAAGACTTTGTGATCACCAAGTCCTTGTCCGCTACAAGATAGGGCCCGAGGTGTCATATAACAACCATCAAGTCCTTGTCTGCTAGCATGGCAGGGCCCGAGGTTCCTTTATTCATTTATTTTCGTAGCAACCATATTTCATTTTCAATCATATAATGCACATATATTTCATATCCATCACATAGGGCGCAAATATTGCATATTCATCACATTGGGCATGAGTATTCAACAACCATCACATAGTGCACAATCCACATCTCAGTATCATTCTAGGATCACATTGTGCACGTCAAGCATATTTTATGCTAGGAATTTCTCATGCTCGTGCATAAAAGCATACCTATCACATGCTTTTCATATCACACTCTTAAAGGAAACATACACATATACCACAAGGTAATACTAATCACATACTCACATGCTTAAATTCATTCTCAACACATAGTGCATGTATACAAATTCATCCTTATCACATAGTGCACATAATCTCATAATCATCTCAACGAATAGTTCAAGAAAACACTTGCTCTTAAAATAAAACTTAGAAAACTACTTCAAGCAAGGAACTATCTAGTTTATACGACATTTCTAATGGGACCTTTAAACTTAAATCTTTACATTTAAGGTTCATTAATGTAATTAGAAGTGTGATTAAGTCCAAAGACCATGGTCATAGTCCAAGGTTCAAAGTTCAAAGTCCATAATTCATTGTCCAAGCATAGGTTCTCCAATATATAGGTATGACCATATATGGTCTCAAGTGTGTAACACTCTAATAATACCATACTATGCTTAAGTCATTTTATGGCATTACTAGTTGTTACTCTTAACTAGCGGAAGTTCTTTTCGTTGAAATTAGCGTAACACACGAAAATAGCATGTAATTTTTTTTTTTTTTTTTTGTAAAACCTTTATACTTGAAAACTGAGCCTTTAAGCACTTATTTACTCGTATACACATGGACGTTGTTCCTCATATTGCTGAGTTACTAATAAGACATATGATAAAATTGAATCAACATAACATGTAACATCCCCATTTTACCTAAGTTAATTAGCTCGGTGTTCCCGGCTAATTAGAGAGAGATTAGCGATTAATTGAGAACTAATCGGCTAATCTCAAGAGCAAGAGCAAGAGCTTAGTAAATTAAGTCTAGCCAACAATTTAATCATAATGTCCTAAGCGTTTTAATAAAACCTTAATCGTCTAATCCTTAATTACTCGAAGGTGCCAAAACAAAAGTAAGACAACCTAACCTTACTAATTAAGTTTATAATGATTAAGACACTTAAGACAACTCTTGAAAAATTAAACCCCAAATTAAGCATATGCTTAACCGTAATGCAAGACCTCATAAAAAGTGTAATTGACAAGAGTTAACTCATGGGTAATTAAGCCAATTAAGTTAAATTACATTTAAATAATTCTAATAACATTTAGAGAAAAAGGTTCTTCCATGCATATGCCCTAAAAAGACATACCAAGGAGGAGCAACATCTCACCCTTCATTTAATCTCTTTAATCCTACACCATTAGATCAAAAGCCAAGACTAGGATCCTTGTCATCCACCATTAGATCTTGACACTTGGATGAGTCTTAGACAAGCAACCAAATCCTAAGAGGGGTACTCCCCTTTAACCCCTAGAGAAAAGCATAAATTGGACATTAGAATGCCTCCAAGACTCAAGGAAAAACAACTCACCCTTTTACCCCAAGGTCCCTAGCCCTTTTGCTTGAAAAAGAAGTAAGACACACCTACTCTCTCTTGCTTCTTGAAGAGGCAAAGCAATCAGCCCACTTTGCCCCATTTTTGCGCCAGTTACCCGTCTCCCACTCCCTCATTTGTGGTTTTCATCCTCTCACTACAAGCCTAAGCTCTCACTTCTCTCTAAGCCTCATTCTAACTCTTCTACTCTTCTAATTCCTCTTGTTCTTCTTCCCACTTTCACACCCCATCCAACTCTCATTTCCATCACCACCATCACCATCCCTTCAAGGACTACCATATTTGGTCCTTGGAGAAACAAAGCTACTCATACACAAGCCTCAATATCAAGCTCAAGGAGAAGGAGGCCATCTCCAACCATCTCCATCCTTCAAGCCTTCAAGAAAAAACTCTTTTGGTAGTGGCTCTAAACCCTTTTTCTCTCTTATTTTTCAAGCTTTAGAACTCCTATGCTCTCCATAGCTAGGTGGTTTTAAAGATTGATTATGGGCATCATAGCCATTCTTGTCATAAAATGAGATGTTGTTGCTAGTATGGTTGTTTGTTGAAAACATGTTTTCGGTTTGGTGTGATGCATGGCTGAACCCATTATTTTTGAACTCCAACATGTTATTTTTTCACTAATCTTTCATGGTATATGAGTGTTTTATAACTTGAGAATGTTTTCTTGAAAGTGAGGTTGAGTGTTTTGGAGAAAACATGTGAAAAATCAAAACGTGAAATCTGGATTTTCTAACAGTCTGTAAACCGAATGGTATAACTTTTTCCAGAAAACTCAGAAATTAGTGAAACCAATTTTATATGAAAATAGACTCAGAGAGCTTTCCATACATATAAAATACATAAGATTCGGAGTTAAAATGAGCGAGATATGATTTTTCAAAGTGGACTGTTCTCGGATTGGTTTCTGTCTGGGCAGTCTACACTAAAATATGTATAACTCGAGCTACAAAAATGATTTTTGAGTGAGACTAAGTTTAAATGAAAGCTAAGACATAGAGGAACAAACCCATAAAACAGTTTTCTCAGATTCCTTCTGAGCAATTATAATGAGAAGTAACAATCCACTGTACCGGGAGTGAACTTAGAAACCGAACAAGTCAGAATAAAATATGCATAACTGGAGTTAGACAACGAATTTTTGAGTGGGACTTCTTTTGTTAAAAACTAGACTCAGAACCCTATAAGCATATAAAATTTCGCATTAAAATGATAAAATACCAAATTATGGTGAATTTTTAAAGTTACTACCTAGGGTAAAAGTAAAACTGTCAAAACTTAACCTTAAGTAAGACTATGCATAAATGACTTAAAAAGGTAAAAGGCCTTAGCCTAAAGTAATGAAACTTCATAATTTACTTAATGAGGACTAGATGGAATAAAATACTAAGCTCACCCAATTCTTAACAAAAGAAGCGAATAAAACAAAAACCGAATGTAAATGTAGTTAATGTACTAGATTAAGTTCATAAGATTCTCATCATACTATAATGCAAAACCTAAACTATAGATCTTCCAAATTAAAATATGAAGATCATATAAGTCAAGTTAGAATAATTGAGAAGAAGAAATCAATAAAATGAAAGCCAATGTAAAAGCTTGCACCTACTTTACTAAGCTAAGCTCATAAGACTTTTCTTGAGTATATGCCTATGTTTATGTTGCAAGCATGATGTTATGATGATGATGTGATTATGATGCCATGACAATGATGAAATGATGATGATGATATGATATGATGCTATGATACTGGTATTCTGTTTGGCAAAATTTTGGGAAGCTTCGGTATAGCCGTTATGCTGCCGAAATTTTGTAGAAATTATGGACTTAGAAATATTTTGCATCATAAGTTTAATAAGAAAAGACTCAATAAAGTGTGAGATCCTTCAAAAGGGAAGGTGACCTAATCTAAGTTCCCCTCACCCACGACTCACATGAGGCATGGCATGACCCAGCTAGTGTGAGTATAGGGGATAGGGCTTACATGAGGCATGGCATGACCCAGCTAGTGTAAGTACCGAAATTCTATGGTGGCGACGGCCACGGTATGAGCTCATTACCACTTATGTTTAGTGGGTGAAAAGAAAAGGACTTAAGATATAAAAAGAAAAGAAAAGGGACTCTGGTCCACCCCGTGAAGGAGGCATAGCCAGAAGCGGGAAAGTTACAAGTCAAGTAAACCCGATAAGAGAGATAAGAAAGAGACTTCGGTCAAGAAAACTACTAACTCATGAAATGTCTGCTTTCATATGTTTACCTATTTTACTTCAATGCTTCTAATAAGAACGTATGCTTAAAAGTGAATCCACTTCGGATAATTATGTTTTCGAAAATCCTAGTAACTGAATCTTGTATGTTCACACCTATTTCTTAAGAAAACCGAAGTGGCTGGGATGATGATGATGACACCTCCGTGTCGGGTTCGAGTCCTACTGAGAAATCTTATTTCTCACTCTAGTTACTTTTCCGCATCGTCACCAGATTTTTGTTGGCACATCCGATGGAGTAAAGCATGGATCCCTGACACTGTGAGCGGACGGACGACGTGGGACGCTAGACAAAGCTATTTTGGGACTTATAGCGATCATCACTTTGTATCTTCGTATATTTCGCTTTGAGATGAGCTTTGTCATTGGAGTTTGTATTTAGTACCTAGAATTTGGATCATGGCCCGTCCATGGGCTTTCTTCGATGTAATGCTGTTACATATATGCATGTATATAAATACTATGAACCTATGTGGATGTAATGAATAGTTATGTAATGCAATGTATTTGTGAATTTCTACTTATTTACCTTTCTCTTATTTTATAATATTTGGGTATTTATTTTATGCGACACGCTCTTTCTCTATATCTACCTTCTCGCTCAAGGCTTTACTTTCCAAAGCGATGACGTATTTCAAAAAAAGAAAATATTACCGTATTTTCCGCGTAATTTAATTTCAAGTGAAGTTTAATTTTCCACAAGCATAAGTAACAACTAATAAAACGCCGTAATACGACTTAAGCGTAGTATGGGTTTATTAGGGTGTTACATAACACAATACCATAAGCCAAGAATGTAATCATAGATACTCAAAAGTCATCATTACACTTAATAAGTGTCACATATGTAATAGGTCAAATTAAACAGCATGACTTCCTACATGCTCTTAATTACACATAAACTGCCCAACTAAGGCTCTTAAGAAAATGAAAATACTATGTTAATATCTCGATCCTCCTTAGCTAGCTGAAGAAATATGGCAGCTCTTCATCATATCCAGTCAAGTACCAATGGGAGTGCTGTCGAGGATGCCATCAGCTCCGTCTGAAGACGACACAGAAACGTAGGAGTGAGAAATACAAGATTTCTCAGTAGGATCCCAACTAGACCACTAATGTATCATTGTCGTCATCCCAGCCACTTCGGGTTTAATTATGAAAAAAGTGAGCATGCATATTTTTCAAGGGTTTGAAAACAAAGGTTCCCGAAGTGGGTTTCTTTTAATCTTTTCCATATAAGCATAATACAAAGAAACTCAAAGCTACCATATAAGAGCATATACATGTGAGAACATGGTATAAACATTCATAATACGCACGAGAAATATAGAAACGTGCATGACTATGCAACTCATCAATTTGACCATGGTTCTACTTTGACTTTACGTTCACTTTTAGTATGTGCTTAACATTCTTTATTTCTCCTTCGAAATATATTGCTTTTCGTCATGAGTTCATTCCGTGACCGTCGTCACGCAATGCTAAACCAAAATCAAACTAAGCCGATATTGGTTACCCATAAGTTGGAGGGTCCTCCATGTCACCCTTGCCTCCCTCATAGAGGTTCTTTGTGGATCACCGTCTTTTACTTCCCGGTAATGATCGAGGGGTCCTATCCCATAGTTTCTTTTCCTATCATTATACTTTACATGCATAGTACTTCTTTGACTAGACACATGCAATGGTATGACTAAGTCCATAATTTTGACGGAAATCCGGCAACATTACGGCTAGACCGGAGCTTCCCCAAAATGCCAATCATAAAACTTCCAATCAATGGTTTATCATATCATAATAATCAATCAATCATGAGACAAAGCTCAATTAAACTCATCATTTATCATGCCAAATGGCATCACACATTCATACCCTAAAGGGGGTTCATAGTTGTGTTATTCTTTGTGAAGAATATTATGAATCATCATATGATTTTTCGTAGTTGCCCATGAGAGAATCACATAGTTAAGATATGTGTATGTGGTCTTTTAGTTACTTAGCTCTCATATAAAATTATTCTTTACTTTAGTTTATGTCTTATGGAAGACTTATTCAAATTAATTAATTAAGTTAAATGATTGTTTCCTTTCCTTGAGATAGTGCCCTTAGTGATTCCTAGGTTCATGGTATGCTCAGAGACCCTAATCATACTTCTGTTCCCAAGGAGTTCGAGATCCCTCTAATCCTTGGGTCATGAGAACGCATAACCACATCATTAACTCAATAACACCATGTTCACTAATCACCAAGGCTAATTTTTAACTTAACCAAGTTACAAAGTTTCAAGCTTTTATTACTAACATAACAAGATCTTACCTTAAGTATTATAAAAGTTATCATTCTTTATAAAGTAGTCATAAAGTTTTATTCTTTATGAAAGTAGGTGCCTCTAAAATTATATTCTTGACTTAAAGATTAGATCTTTATGAAAGTTGACACTTTTATTTGCTCTAAGACCATCAAGGTCTCAACATTATGATTTAAAGTTGTCTTAAAATCTAAAAGATTCCTACTTTATGAACTAGTGACATAAGACATTAGCTTTAAAGTTATAAAGTCTTGATCTTTATAAAAGTTAATATCTTTAAGCATTATTTTGATTCAAGATCTAAACTTTATAAATTAAATGTTACAAAACAGGCTTTTGTGACTTAAAGGTTTCATTCTTGACTAAAGTTTTAAACTTTATAAAAGATCTTGGCTTTAAAGTTTGATTTCAAGACATAAAGTGACAAGATATCATTTTATAACTTAAAAAGGCTTATTATTCAAAAAACTTAGACTTTTACATATAGTCTTGTCTTCAAAACAAAACAAAATAAGACTTTATGAAAGCTTAAAAGTTGCGCCACTTTTAAGGAATCAAGAAGCAAACTTTTTAGAGTTTTAAGCTTTTAGGATATTTATAGTCTTATCAAATCATGAAATACATGTAAAGATGAAACTTTACATGTAAAGATGAAAACTTTTCTAACAATAAACTCATCATAAGAAAAGAGCAACTTTGAGCAAGATATCACCAAGAACATTCAAGAATAAGAACATGAACATATTTTACCAAAAGCAGAAATATCAAGAACACTTGAAGAAGAGTAAGAACATATTTTTCCAAAAGTAGAAACATCAAGAACACTTGAAGAACAACAAGAATATATTTTTCCAAAAATGGAAAATTTTGCTCATGAAGAGCATGAAGGATCTTCTCAAGTTTTCACTTAAAGATCTTGGTTGTGAATGTAACATCCCCAATTTTTGTCTAAGTTAATTAGCTCTGTGATCCTAGCTAATTAGAGAGGTTAACGATTAATTGAAAAATTAATCGATTAATCTCGAGAGCAAGGGCTTAGTAAATTAAAGGCAAGTCAATAAGATAAGTGCAAGTCAACGATTAATTAGAAAATTCAACAATTGAAGCATAATGTATTAAAGATTATACTTAAAAGCCTAATTGCCCAATCCTTATTAATTCATGAATTAGAACATAAAATCAAGGTGATCTAGCCTAATTAACTAAGAGCACATAAGTATCACACCTTAATCAAATTAACCCTCACATCTTCTTTACATAATTAATTAGGAAAAAATCCTTTTCATTGAAAATGTGCTAATGTGTAATTAAGCCAATTGAATTAAGTAGCATTTAGATAATTGTAACAATTATAAAGATATAGAAACTTTCTTTTAATTATTGTTTGAAAGTTTGGTCAAAGCAAGAGCCACATCTAACCATTCAATTGCCTTCTCATCATACACCACTAGATTAAGAGTCCATGTTAGTAGATCCCTTAAGTCATGACAAGAGTTGTACTCTTCTTCATCAAGATTGTGACACTTGGAGTGATCACAATCATTCAATGCCAATCCTAAGATAGCTCATGCTTTTAACCAATTGATAAAAATACTACAAAGCCTTTTACCCAAGTATCAAGACTCAAAGGAAACACAATCCACTCTTTTACCCCAAAGTTCCTAGCTTTCTTACTTGAAAAAGAAGTAAACCTCACCTACTCACTCTTGCTTGTTGGAGAAGCAAAAGCCATCAGCCCCCTCACCCATTTTTGCACCCCAAACTAGCCCTCCCACTCTCTCATTTGTGACTTTCATCCTCTCACTACAAGCCCAAGCTCCCACCTCTCTCTAAACTTCATTCTAGCTCTTTTATTCTTCCAACCTTTCTTGTTCTTCTTCTCTCTTTCTCACCTTATCCAACTCTCTTTCCTATCACTATTCTCACAAGCCCTTCAAGGACCACCCTCTTTGGTTCTTGAAGAAGCAAAACAAACACTCGCTTAGCCCCATCATCAAGTTCTAGGAAGAGGAAGGTCATCTCCAACCCATCAACTCTTTCTACTCCTCAAGAAACCCATTTGGTAGTGACTCTAACCTACTCTTTTCATGTATTCTTCAAGCTCTACAACTCCTAAGCTCTACATAGCTAGGTGGTTTTAGGACTTGCTTCAAGGTCTCATGACCATTTCTTGCTCTATGAGTTCTCTTGTCTTGTTGAAAAATGTTATCTTGAAATGAGAATATGTGGCTTGATGGTTTTATGTATCTTGCTCTATTTTGTGGTAAAACACTGATTTGGTGACTGAAACTTTGGATATGGTAATGAGATAAAACATAAAAATGGTGATTTAAAGTGGAATAGCAACATTCCCACAAGTTTGTTATGTAAAACTTAAAAATGGGTTAATATGGAATTTTGACAGTCTGTAAGGCGTTCGGTATATTTATTTCTACAAAACTCAAAATTCAATGAAACTAATTTTCTATAAAAGTATACTCAAAGAGATTTTCATACATATAAAATATACGAGATTTGGCCTTAAAATGAGAGAGATATGAATTTTTAAAGTTTGCTGTTCCTGGATGGGTTTCTGTCCGGGCAGTAGGTAATAAAACGTGTATAACTCAAGCTATACATAGCATTTTTGAGTGGGACGAAGCTTGTTAGAAATCTAAGACATAGGGGAACATCCCCATAAAACAGTTTTGTCAGATTCCTTGTGAGGAGTTCACAGTAAATGTTAAAAGTCACTAACCCGAGATGAACTTTCAAATCTGAACAGTCAGAATAAAATATGTATAACTCAAGCTACAAAATGAATTTTTGAGTGGGGTTTCTTTTGTTTAAAAGTAGACTGAGAGAAGTGTAAGCATACCAAAATTCGAAACAAAAGAGTAAAAGATGAAATTATGGTGAATTTTTGAAGTTACTGCCCCACTGTAAAAGTAAAACTGGTTAGGGTAAAAGTTAAAGGTTAATGAAGAATAAGCTTTAAGACATTAATACCTTTACATTAAGTATTGGAAAACCTTCATAATTCAACATAAAAAGTTTTAAAGAGGATAATAGATAAGATTGACCCTAGGCCTAATAAAAGAATTTATACAAGAGGCAACCCCAATTAAAAGCTTGCACCAAATTTACTAAGCTAAGCTCATAAGACTTTGTGTGATGTGTATGCCTTCATGTATTAATATGATGACAATTATATGATGATGATGATCATGATATGATGATAGTACGCTATGATGATGATGATGAAATGATAATGATAATGACGTTATGATATGATGATAGTATGCTATGATGATGATGATGGCATGATAATGATAATGATGATATGATATGATGCTGTGATACTGGTATTCTGTTTGGCAAAATTTTGGGAAGTTTCGGTCTAGCCGTTATGCTGCCGAAATTTTGTAGAAATTGTGGACTTAGAAATATTTTGCATCATAAGCTTTAATAAGAAGAGAAAGTAAACTAAGGGTGTGATCCTTCAAAAGGGAAGGTGACCCAAAGTAAGTTCCCCTCACCCACGGCTCACATGAGGCATGGCAAGACCCAGCTAGTGTGAGTATAGGGGATAGGGCTTACATGAGGCATGGCATGACCCAGCTAGTGTAAGTACCGAAATTTTATGGTGGCGACGGCTATGGTATGAGCTCATTACCACTTATGTTTAGTGGGTGGAAAGAAAGGGACTTAAGATAAGTCAAGTTAAGAAAAGAAAAGAAAAGGGACTTCGGTCCAAACCCTTAAAGAGAAAAAGTTAAGAGAAGCTTATAGTACAGTCATGCATGTTTCATGTGATTATACTTATGCCCATGTATGTTATGATATAAATGATTAGAGAGTATGTTAAAATTGAATCCACTTCGGCTATTCATGTTTTCGAAAACCTAAGAACTGAATCCCTATGCATGCTCACTGTTTTCATTATAAAACCGAAGTGGCTGGGACGATGACGATGACACCTCTGTGTCGGGTTCCAGTCCTACTGAGAAATTTTATTTCTCACTCTAGTTACTTTTCCGCATCGTCACCAGAATCCGATGGCACATCCGATGGAGTAGAGAATGGATCCCTGACACTGCGAGCGGACGGACGACGTGGGACGCCAGACGAAGCTATTTTGGGACTTATAGCGATCGTCACTTTGCATCTTCGTATACTTCGTTTTGAGATGAGCTTTGTCATTGGAGTTTGTATTTAGTACCTAGAATTTGGATCATGGCCCGTCCATGAGCTTTCTTCGATGTAATGCTGTTATATATATGTATGTATATAAATATTATGAACCTATGTGGATGTAATGATTAGTTAGGTAATGCAATGTATTTGTGATTTACTATTTATTTATCTTTCTCTTGTTTCATGAGAATGGGTCATGTATCTTACGCGACACGCTCTTTCTTTATCTGACTTCTCGCTCAAGGCTTTACTTTTCAAAATGCTGCAAAGCGACAATTTAATTTTCCGTATTTTCCGTATTTTCCGCATAATTTAATTTCAAGTGAAGTTTAATTTTCCACGAGCATAAGTAACAACTAATAAAACGCCGTAATACGACTTAAGCGTAGTACGGGTTTATTAGGGTGTTACAGTGAAAAGAACAAAGCTTCAAGCTTTCTTGAGCAAACAAAATAAAAGATGAAGATCACTACCTTCTTGAATATGGCCTAAAAACAAGAAAAGAGGAATGAGAAGATGATGGCTCTTCTTGATGATAATGATGGTGGCGGTTTTGCAAGAAGGAAGGAGAAGCTCTTGAGATATTGTGAAAATGGAGGCTGTAGTGTTTAGATCTTGTCTCCAAAAACCCAAAGATAAGGTCCTTGAAGGGCTAAGTGAGAGGTTTTAGGTGGTGGTGGTAGAGAAAGGAAGAAGAAGATGAAGAATAAGAAGAGAGAATTTTAGAGAAAAATTGGAGGAGTAGGAAACTTAGAGAAAAAATAGAAGTTGAAAAATGAAAAGTGAGTGTGTGTGTGTGTGTGTATTGTGTATGGCCATAACTTTGAGTAGGGTGGGGGAAAGATATTTTTGCTTCATTTTGTGTTAATTAGTGATTAAGTAGACAAAGCGAATGATGGGGGAGCAAAGCATGGTCAAACTCTTACATAAAGCACTCTTGTCTAATGCTTTATGCTTTTATGACATTACTCTTTACTTTATTGTCTAGTTGACTAAATTTGAATTTAATCATGTGGTTAAGTGCTCTTGCAACTTAATTAAGATAATTAAGCAAGGATTAATAATTAACACACAAGAACACAATTAACAAAAATTAATCTTGCGATTAAGCTTAATTAACCTTAATCAAACTCAATTAAGCTAATTAAGGGCCATTTGTGCTTAATTAAGCTATAGTGGCTCTGACTTACTTAATTAGAGATTATTTAATCTCGATTAAGCATTCTTTTGACTTTTATCATCCAATTTAGCTCATAAACTCTTCGTTAACCCCTTAATTAAGTCTTAATCTCATAATTTCTCATTAAGTGCCTAATTACTCAAGGTTACTGGGGTAATTTAGCACGACAGGAAATTGAGGATGTTACATTTCTCCTTACCTTTAAAAAGAATTTTGCCCTCAAAATTCGTTACCCATAAACAAATTCAGATACTCATTCTTCATCTCGGACTCTAACTGCCATATATACTCCTCTATAACTCCTATATATACTCCTCTATGTTTCCTCTACCCCAAGTCACCTTGACCAAGGTTACCGTCTTATTGCTTAGCTGTTTTACCCCACAATCCACGATCTGAGATGGTAGCAAATTGAAGGGTAGGTCCTCCCTTAACTGTATACTTTCAGGTTCAAGTAGATGACTAGGATTGGAATGGTTTTTTTTTTTTTTTTCTCAACTGAGACACATGAAAGACATCAAGAAGGTTTGTCAATTTTGGAGGTAAGGCCATTTGGTAAGCAATTGACCCAACATGTTTTAGAATTTGAAAGGGGCTAAGAAAACTAGCGCTTAACTTTTTGACCTTCATGGCTCCACCTATACCAGTCATAAGACTGATTTTTAGGAGGAACACATGTTCTCCTTCTTGGAACTCTAGGGGCTCTCTCCTTTTATCCGCATAGCTCTTTTGACGGCTCTGAGTCATAAGGATTCTGTCCCTAATCCTTTTGACTTGCTCCGTGGTCTGCCTCACAAGATCAGGTCCTAATAGGCTTTGCTTATCTGGTTCAAACCAAAATAGGGGAGATTGACACTTCCTTCCATACAAAGCTTCATGGAGTGCCATATCAATACTTGCATGATGACTATTGTTATAGGCAAACTCAATCAAAGGTAAGTATCTATCCTAACTTCCTCAATTATCCAACATACAAGCTCTCAACATGCCCTCTAAAGTTTGGATAGTCCTCTTCGACTGTCTATCCATCTGGGGGTGATAATCTATACTTAGGCAAAGCTTCATCCCAAATGCCTTTTGGAAGGCTCCCCAGAATTTAGAGCTAAACCTCGAGTCTCTATTCCAGATTATAGTTGAAAGTACACCATGCAACCTTACTATTTCTTGAACATACAGTTGGGCTAACTTTTCCAAAGGATAATTAGCTCTAATGGGCAAGAAGTGAGCAGACTTGGTTAATCTGTCAATAATTACCCATATCACATCAAAACCAGCTTGCATTTTAGGTAAACCCATCGTGAAGTCCATAGAGATACTTTCTCATTTCCATTATGGGATCTCCAATGGTTGCAACATACTAGAAGGCTTTTAGTGTTCAATCTTTACCTTTTGGCGAACTAAACACTTGCTTACTAACTCCGCAATGTCCTTCTTCAATCTCGGCCGCCAAAACATCTTCTTAACATCTTGGTATATCTTTGTCACATCAGGGTGTATCGCGAAATGGCTCTTGTGAGCCTCCTCCAAAATCCTTCTTTGGAGGTCACCACTTGCGGGTACACAGACTCTTCCTTCAAATCTCCGTAGTTCATCTGTGCCTCTAGCAAAACTCTTCAACTTTCCTTCTTCTACCAACGCCAGGGTTTTTGAGAAATTCTCTTCCTCACTTTGGGCTTGAGCAATTTGACTCTTGAAATCGCTCATCACCCTAAGCTAATTTAATCTTAAACTATGGGGGGTCAACACTACTCCAAGGTTAAGGTCTCTAAAGCTCCTTACCAGCTCATCCTCCTTGACCATCATCCATGACGCAAGCAAAGATCTTCGACTCAGGGCGTCAGCCACCACATTGGCCTTCCCAGGATGATAGTTCAACCCAACTCATAATCCTTCAAAAACTCCATCCATCTCTTTTGCCTCATATTCAACTCCTTTAGATTAAAGAGATATTTCAAACTCTTATGACTAGAGAACACCTCAAACCTCACTCCATACAGATAATGCCCCCATATCTTTAGAGCAACATTCCTAACTCCAAGTCATGGGTTGGGTAGTTTACTACGTGAGGCTTCAGCTACTTGGAGGCATAAGCCAACATGTTCCTGTTCTGCATCAAGACATAACCTAGACCTCTCCCAGAGGCATCACAATAAACCTCGAATGGTCCACTTAGATCAGGCAAAACTAATACTAGGGTTGAGGTTAACTTTCCCTTTAGCTCTTGAAAGCCTTTCTCACAATCCATGGTCCACACAAATGGGGCATCCTTCCTTGTTAACTCAGTTAAAGGCAAGGACATCTGGGAAAATCCCTTAATAAACCTACAGTAGTAACCGGCTAGACCCAAGAAACTCCTTATCTTAGTTACTGAGGTTGGTCTCTCTTAATTCATCATAGCCTCAATCTTACTCGGATCCACAGCGATACTTCCTTGTGACACCACATGCCCTAAGAACTTTACTTCCTCCATCCAGAATTCACACATAGATAACTTAGCATAAAACTTCTTTTCCCTCAAGATTTCCAACATAACTCTCAAATGCTCTTCGTGCTCCTCCTTTGTTCTCAAATAGATGAGGATATCATCTATCAAAACAACTACAAACTTATCCAAGTAGGGTCTAAAGATTCTGTTCATATAATCCATGAAAACAGTAGGGGCATTAGTCAATACAAATGACATCACCATAAACTCATAATGCCCATACCTTGTCCTAAAAGCCATCTTGGGTATATCCTCCTCTTTCACCCTTATCTGATGATATTCGGATCTCAAATCAATCTTAGAGAACACAGCTGCACCTCACAATTGGTCCATGAGGTCATCTATCCTAGGCAAAAGGTACTTGTTCTTAACAGTCACTTATTCAACTGCCTATAGTCTACACATAGCCTCATGCTTCCATTTTTCTTCTTCACAAACAATAGCAGGGCTCCTCAAGGTGAGGCACTAGGTTTTACAAACTTCTTTTCCAATAACTCTTCCAATTGTCCTTTCAACTCCGATAACTCCAGCAGAGACATCCTATAACGTGCTATAGAGATTGGCCCGTTCCCTATAATAACTCTATAGAAAACTCGATTTCCCTTTCCGAGGGAAACTCGGCTATATCATCAGGAAACACATCTGAGTATTTCCTGAGTACGGGGATCTCATCTAATACCTACTCGAGTTCCACTTACTAGCCATAAGGAGAACATATTCCTAATTATCAAACTCATAACTCCCTATTCTGATAGAGTTCATGAACAAACAAATAGGTTTAATAGGTTTCACAGGTATAGGGGGAAGCACAATAGATTTCGCAGAATAATTTATCATAGCACAGTTAGCCAAAAGCCAATCCATGCCTGGAATCAAATCCGAACCAAACAAAGGTAAATAAATCAAGTTGCTACAAAAGATATACCATCAATTTGGAAATGACAATTTAGACAGCAATGACATGTCTTAACTGGTTTCCTAGCAGGAGTAGAAACAATTAACATGTAAGGTAATTCAGACATAGACAATCTCAATCTATCTACATAATCATGAGAAATAAAGGATTGTGTAGCTCCAGAATCATACAGTACAGTTAAGATTCTACTATTAACCTCGCACTTACCTTGGATCAGATCGTTGGACTGAGTGACCTCCTCAGTATTAAGTGCAAAAACCCTTTCCTTGGTGTTGGGGCTTGTTGACAAGGGGCAACAGCTTGATAGCACAAGCCCTAGCCATATGTCCAGGCTTTCCGCATCGGAAACAAACATTTTGTCCTGCTAAGCAGGGTCGGCCTCCATGATTCTTGCCACACTAGGGGCACCTAGGAGTCACCATTTGCTTTGGTAACAAACCACCCGTTCCCCTTCCAAACTGCTATTGTCTCTTGCAGTACGGGTTACACCTAGTCCCTTGGTATTAAGAAACTGTCCTTCTTCCAGAGGCGTCTTTCTTTGGCATGATGCACTCACCATAGAGTCCAGCCTTGAACACTTCCCAGGTAATGAGGGTCTAGGAATCCTTGATCATCCTTCTAGCATTGGCCCACCAAGATTCAACATCAGCCTCCAGCATGTAGGTAGCAAAATTTACTTTCTACAGCCCCCTGCAACCTAAAATAAAGAATGTCCCTTCTAGTGCCTCGATCCATCCCTCAACTTCCTTAGAGTTGAAGTCTCCTTGGAAAGCTGGTGGGTTGGATTTCATAAACTTAGTGAACTTCAAGTATTCTAGGTCAGCCTCAATTCCTGCTATTCCTCCTAAGGCTCGATTCGTTACAGCATTCTGTCCCTTCGTAGTTGAGACCAGTGTAGGAGAAACATTCGTCACATCTGCCATACCTAAGGTGGTAGATTCGCCTCGCAACCTATTCTGCCTATTAGAAGTCATCAGTTCTTGGACATACAAACAAAGATATTAAGTTGATTGGGCTCAATACCAAGCTAGGTGC
Organism: Pterocarpus santalinus; assembly: GCA_031439595.1. NCBI lineage: Eukaryota > Viridiplantae > Streptophyta > Magnoliopsida > Fabales > Fabaceae > Pterocarpus > Pterocarpus santalinus. The sequence goes on from CM062525.1 coordinate 35,557,631, forward strand.
GGCAGTATCTAATCACATTCACAACCAGACAATCATGCCTACCTAATTCCTATACCTTACCCCTGTGGTAAGATCCATGGCACGATTTCTAACACATGACAGAGTATGCTTAGAAGTATAGTCAGTCCATCCCCAGGCTCTACAAGGACGAACTGCTCTGATAACAAAATGTAACACCCTAATAATACCATACTATGCTTAAGTCATTTTATAGCATTACTAGTTGTTACTCTTAACTAGCAAAAGTTCTTTTCGTTGAAATTAGCGTAATACACGAAAATAGAATGTAATTTCTTTTTTGTAAAACCTTTATGCTTGAAAACTGAGCCTTTAAGCGCTTACTTACTTGTATACACATGGACGTTGTTCCTCATATTGCGGAGTTACTAAGAAGACGTATGATAAAATTGAATCAACATAACACAATACCATAAGCCATGAATGTAATCATAGATACTCAAGAGTCATCATTACACTTAATAAGTATCACATATGTAATAGGTCAAATTAAGCAGCATGACTTCCTACATGCACTTAATTACACATAAACTGTCCAACCAAGACTCTTAAGAAAATGAAAATACTATGCTACTATCTCCGTCCTCCATAGCTAGATGAAGAAACATGGTAGCTCTTCGTCTTATCCAGTCAGGTACCAACAGGAGTGCTGTCGAGGATGCCATCAGCTCCATCTGAAGATGACACGGAAATGTAGAAGTGAGAAATACAAGATTTCTCAGTAGGATCCCAACTAGACCACCAATGTATCATCATCGTCGTCCCAGCCACTTCGGGTTTAATTATGAAAATAGTGAGCATGCATAAGTTCAATTTTTAAAGGGTTTGAAAACATAGGTTCCCGAAGCGATTTTCTTTTAATCTTTCCCATATAAACATAATATAAAGAAACTCAAAGCTACCATATAAGAGCATATACATGTGAGAGCATGGTATAAACATTCATAATACGCATGAGAAATATAGAAACATACATGACTACGCAACTCATCAATTTGACCATGGTTCTACTTTGACTTTACTTTCATTTTTAGCATGTGCTTAACATTCCTTACTTTTCCTTTGAAATAGACTACTTTTGGACATGAGCTCATTCCGCGACTGTCATCACGCAGTATTAAACCAAAATCAGACTAAGTCGATATTGGCTACCCCTAAGTTGGAGGGTCCTCAATGTCACCCTTGCCTCCCTCATAAAGGTTCCTTGTGGATCACTGTCTTCCACTTCCTGGAAGTGATTGAGGGGTCATATCTTATGGTTTCTTTTCTTATCATTGTACTTTACACGTATAGTACTTCTTTGACTAGACACATGCAATGATATGATAAGTCCATAATTTTGACGGAAATCCGATAGCATAACGACTAGACTAAAGCTTCCCCAAAATGCCAATCATAAAACTTCCAATCAACGGTTTATCATATCACAATAATCAATCAATCATGAGACAAAGCTCAATCAAACTCATCATTCATCATGCCGAATGGCATCACACATTCATATCCTAAAGGGGGTTCATAGTTGTGTTATTCTTTGTGAAGAATATTATGAATCATCATATGATTTCTCATGGTTGCCCATGAGAGAATCAAATAGTTAAGATATGTGTAGGTGGTCTTTTAGTTACTTAGCTCTCATATGAAATTGTTCTTTACTTTAGTTTATGTCTTATGGAATACTTATTCAAATTAATTAATTAAGTTAAATGATTGTTTCCTTTCCTTGAGATAGTGCCCTCAGTGATTCCTAGGTTCATGGTATGCTCAGAGGCCCTAATCATACTTCTATTCCCAAAGAGTTCGAGATCCCTCTAATTCTTGGGTCATGACAATGCATAACCACATCATGAACCCAACAACACCGTGTTCATTAATCACCAAGGCCGATTTTTAACTTAACCAAGTTACAAAGTTTCAAGCTTTTATTACTAACATAACAAGATCTTACCTTAAGTATTATAAAAGTTATCATTCTTTATAAAGTAGTCATAAAGTTTTATTCTTTATGAAAGTAGGTGCCTCTAAAATTATACTCTTGACTTAAAGATTAGATCTTTATGAAAGTTGACACTTTTATTTGCTCTAAGACCATCAAGGTCTCAACATTATGATTTCAAGTTGTCTTAAAGTCTAAAAGATTCCTACTTTATGAACTAGTGATATAAGGCAATAGCTTCAAAGTTATAAAGTCTTGATCTTTATAAAAGTTAACACCTTTAAGCATTGTTTTGATTCAAGATCTAAACTTTATAAATTAAATGTTACAAAACAACGCTTTTATGACTTAAAGGTTTCATTCTTGACTAAAGTTTGAAACTTTATAAAAGGTCTTGGCTTTAGGGTTTGATTTCTAAGACATAAAGTGACAAGATATCATTTTATAACTTAAAAAGGCTTATTATTCAAAAAGCTTAGATTTTACATGTAGTCTTGTCTTCAGAACAAAACAAAATAATAAGACTTTATGAAAGCTTAAAAGTTGCACCACTTTTAAGGAATCAAGAAGCAAACTTTTTAGAATTTTAAGCTTTTAGGATACTTATAGTCTTATCAAATCATGAAAAACATGTAAAGATGAAACTTTTCTAACAATAAACTCATCATAAGAAAAAGCAACTTTGAGCAAGATACCACCAAGAACATTCAAGAATAAGAACATGAACATATTTTACCAACAATAGTAACATCAAGAGCACTTGAAGAAGAACAAGAACATATTTTTCCAGAAGTAGAAACATCAAGAACACTTGAAGAACAACAAGAACATATTTTTCCAAAAATGGAAACTTTTGCTCATGAAGAGCATGAAGGATCTTCTCATGTTTTCACTTAAAGATCTTGGTTGTGAAAAGAGCTAAGCTTCAAGCTTTCTTGAGCAAACAAAATAAAAAGATGAAGATCACTACCTTTCTTGAAGATAGAGCAAAAACAAGAGAAGAGAAAGAAGAAGATGATGATGGCTCCTCTTGATGATGATGATAGTGGCGGTTTTGCAAGACGGAAGGGTAAGCTCTTGAGATATTATGAAAATGGAGTTGTAGTGTTTAGATCTTGTCTCCAAAGACCCAAAGACGAGGTCCTTGAAGGGCTAAGTGAGAGGTTTTGGGTGGTGGTGGTGGTGGAGAAAGGAAGAAGAAGATGAACAAGAAGAGAGAATTTTAGAGAGAAGTTAGAGGAGTAGGAAACTTAGAGAGAGAATAGAAGTTGAAAAATGAAAAGTGAATGTGTGTGTGTGTATATGTTGTGCATGACCGTAACTTTGAGTAGGGTGGGGAAAAGATATTTTTGCTTCATTTTGTGTTAATTAGTGATTAAGGAGACAAAGTGGATGATGAGGGAACAAAGCATAGTCAAACTCTTACATAAAGCACTCTTGTCTAATGCCTTATGCTTTTATGAAATCACTCTTTACTTTGTTATCTAGTTGGCTAAATTTGAATTTAATCATATGATTAAGTGCTCTTGCAACTTAATTAAGATGATTAAGCAAGGATTAGTGATTAACACACAAGAACATGGTTAACAAAAATTAATTTTGTGATTGAGTTTAATTAACCTTAATTAAACTCGATTAAGCTAATTAAGGGCCATTAATACTTAATTAAGCTATAAAGACTCTAAATTACTTAATTAGAGATTATCTAATCTCGATTAAGTATTCTCTTGACTTTTCTCATCCGAGTTAACTCATAAACTCTTCGTTAACCCCTTAATTAAGCCTTAATCTCATAATTTCTCATTAAGTGCCTAATTACTCATGGTTACTGAGGTAATTTAGCACGACATGAATTGAGGATGTTACAAAGTGAGTCTAACACAAGTCTCAAGGCCTCATAATAGTCCGAACAAGTTCATACGAAGTCCATATGCACAAGTACAAGTTTGTAATGTCATAAACTCCAAAGCATAGGTCATGGTTTATTTAACAAGTTTTAAGTATCTTTTAAAAACTTATTAAGTCTTACCAGTCCCAAAGAAGCTATCACATAAACTACACTAATTCAAACATGCTCAAAGGTTTGAAAACTTTTTTCAATATAGCAAACTAAATAAAACAACTTCCACGGTGAAAAGAAGCTTAAGGCCGAAACCACATATATGGCCAAAAGCAAAGTATTTTCCTTCAAAACTTATCAAACTTGTGCACAAAGCTTAATCAAATGAAAACACATGATATGAGGCATCAAACTAAATTAAAAAAAAACTAGAATAAGAGAATTAAAAGTAAAATGCTTGCTGTCCCAAATAGAAAAGAAATGAAATTAAGCTTTTAATTATAAAAGCAACTCACAATTACAAGAAACTTGTCATACAAACACATACTATGATAACATAGATTCTTAAACACTAAACCAACATTTAAGAACTTGAAAACACCTCCAAATTTAGGTTGCAAAGTCATGGCTCCAAGGGGCAGAAAATTAAATTGAACTAGTTCATATATTCAAGTGCATGAATCAAAGGAATAAGCATGTATTTTACATATATTAATTCAGCAAGCTTCAACCAATGATAATGCACCAATTTAGATTTAAATAATCAAAATACATGGTATAATTTAAGTTAAGTTGCTGCCCAAAATAGGGCAGCCTACAAAACCCATTAAAACATAAACTTTCATGCACCAAACTCAGGTAGAATTAACATATAAGCATATATCATCGAATTATAGGTTATATGACATCAAAATAACAATTTTACATACTCAAAACATATAATAATCACGTTGGAAAGTGGTGTACAAAACAAGGCAGCAAACATATATGAGATTAAGTTAATTTATACATGTCTGAAATTGGAATCTATTCAAGATTCAAGCTCAAATAGATCACACCAACATATTAAAGCATTATTCTTTAATCAATCAAGAGATAAGGCATAAGAACAACCCTAAAACCATATGAAAAACATGAGGCAAGATGCAACTCCATAGTTTTTTGTCTTATAGCATGCACCACCCTCACAAAACATCACCAAAATCATATATTTTCAAGTTCTTATGCTTCATAAAATGAAGGGATACCTATCTATATGGATCCAACACTTAAATTTCATCAAATTACAATCCAAAATCATGTTATAAGGTGGTTGCCTTGAGTATGGCCAAAAATGAGAACAAGAGGAAGTGAAAGCCTTTTATGCTCAAAATCAAGATTCAAGTTTCTACCTGCTAATTACATAAAACAAGCATGCCAATAACATCAAATTCAAAAAGAATCAAGCTCAACATATCATCACATAGCTTCAGCCTGCTTTAGTTCATGAAGTATATCACAAGAAAACCAAGAGATTTTTCATTAAAATCAAACCATAAGAAGGTATAGGGCTTGAAAACACCAAAACTATCAATCAAAGCTTCAAAACCTTAAAAGAAAATCACAACACCCTAAACTTCCTGAACCATTTCAAAACTATAGACCTTCATTTTAGAGAGTATAAATTCTAAAATATGAGAAAATAAAGCATAGAAAACTCTTACACAAATATAATCATCAAGATATGGCCTAAAAGTTCAAAAAAGAAAAACCCTATATGTGTTGCATGCTTGAACTCGAATTTGAGGGGGCTGGAACCTCAACTTCTTTAAGCATTTCACTCATTTTTGGAGGCTATTCATGAGCTAAATGGATGGGGCTTAAGGGTTCTTGATGGTTGCAGAAGGTGAGAGTTTAATGGTGTTTTGATGGTATTTCTTGAAGAAAATGTTGGAGGAAGAAGGAGATGGGCTGCGACCAGAACTAAGGTGTTTAGGGGTTGAACTAAAGTGGGCCAAGTGCGTGGGAAGTGTTTTATTTATAGAAGAAGGGATGAAGTTAGTTGGGATAATAGTTTGATTAGTTTGTCTTAATTAGATAGTTTAGTTAGTTAATTATGCCACCAATGATTAATTAATTTAACCATCAATTAAAACTGATTTAGGTATACTATAATACTCGTCTTATGTGTTGATTAAGGTTTTAGAGAAGATCAAAATAGTTTAATGTTTAATTAGTGTATAATTAAAAATTTTGCTTAAATCTATATTAGACAATTTGAGCTTTAATTAACAAAATAATTAGCAAACAATTAAATTTATTTAATCGATCATCAATTCCATGTTTAAATATGTGTTAGCAGATATTTTTGAGTTTTCTAGAATTTTTCTAGAATTTTTAGTATTTTTGGTGAATTTTTGCATTAATTAAACCTATTTTAAGTTAATTACCATAATTAATTGCTTATAAATTAAATAAAAAACTTTATGCTACTGAACTATGTGCAGCTATGCTGGTTCATCAAGTTTAAGGGTACAAATCCTTCAAAAATTTGATTTAGTCAAAGAGTCTTGGATTATTGGTAAAAACTCATAATTTCGAAGAAACTTGATAATGACTCTTTGCGAAATTTGATTAATCCTTTTCACATTAAGGTTGAAACTGAAATTAGGGGTTGGAGGGTTGTTAGGGGTGTCCATGGGTTGAGGGGTTAGGGGTTTCTATTTTTATTTAATTTATTTTATGTTTTATGAAGTAATTATGGCCTTTTGGTGTAATTAGACCCATATTTGTTTCAAAAATTGTGCAACCCAATTCAACAACTGCTAAGGCCCATTCACATGGTCCATCAAGCCCAGACCTAAAACTCCATTGACTCTTTGATATACTACAAGTTAAAGTGATCTTATAGGGTTTTAAGAGTCCGTTTTGTACCCTAGTGAGGTTATTTTTTTGTGTAAATATGTAAATATTACTCAAATTTGCTAAAAATTTATATTTGTCTTCAAAAATATAAAAAATGTATTTATAATTTTTCTAGAACTTTTCAAGATCTTTCGAATAGTTTTTGACTTTCTATAAGCCCTTTAGTGTTTTCTGTCTATTTTTTTTATCAGAGTTTCTGCTATATTTTCTGTTTTCTTTAACTGATGGCATTTTCATAATTTTGAGCAAGTCTAGGGGCATCCTATGTGAAAAACTCTTGAACACCTTCGTGGCTCAATTGGCTAGAATTAATGTTTCTATGACTGAATTACAAATGAAGGTAAATATATCAATGGTTAATTATGGTTCTTTAGGGTAAAAAGAAGGCTTGAGGAAGGGTTTCTGGCTTCTGCATGTGTTGGGGTTAATTTTTGACACTGTGGATATTTAACCCGTAACTCAGAACTCGGAACTCATGGAAACATCGAAGAATCGAATTGTCTAATGAACTTGGTATCTAGGGACAAGCAAATAGTGAACACTTATGAATTCGGAACTCGGATATAAACTCTCCCTTAAATTCGGAACTTGGTATCATGGAAACAAAGGAGGGGAAATGAACTCTTTCTTTAAATCAGAACCTAGACCCTGGGGATCAAGAGGAAGTGAAATTCCTCATTAACTTGGAACTGAGAATATGGGGATAGTTTGTGAGTTCTCTCATGAGCTCGGAACTCGGAACTTGGAAAAACTCAAATTTTGAAATGAATGTGAGGTTAGCTCACATGAACTGGGAAGTTGGTGAGTCCAGGGTTGCTTCGCTATCGTGAGGTTAGGTCTCGAAAATCAAAACTTTCTAAAAGGTTACAGACACTTGAAACCTTATCATGTCTAATTGTTAGAGAAAATGTATATAAACTTGGAAGTCAAATATTAGAAGTTGTACTGCTAGACATCACGCATCCTTAGCCACGGTTTCTAGTTTCCGGTTTTCGAATTTGAGTAATAATGCATATAGTTCTAAGTGTGAAGATCCTCATGGCATAGCGGTACCTGAGAAATTCTTACTCACCTAAGTGAAATAATTCAAAGTTTCTATTATGCTATATTAAGTAAAATAGGGATGTTACAAACTAGGCTGTAGAAAGTAACCTTTGCTACCTATATGCTAGAGGCTGATGTGGAGCCTGGTGAGCCAATGCTAAAAGGATAATCAAAGACTCCTAAACCCTCATCACTTAAGAGGTGTTCAAGGCTGCATTCTACGGTAAACACACCAGGGTAAAGGAAAACGCCCTCGGGAAAAGGATGATTTCCCAATACCAAGGGACTAGGTATATCTCATACCACAAGAGACAACTGCAGTTAAGTATGGGTGGTTAGTTACCAAAGCGAATGGTGAATCACGAGTGCCCCCAAGTGCAGTAAGAATCATAGAGGTGAACCCTGCTTAGGAGGAAAAAGCATTTGTTTCTGTTGTGAATAGCCTAGACATATCACTAAGGACTATGTCATCCAGTTACGACCCCCTGCTGGCAAGCCCTAACATCAGGGGAGAGTCTTCACCTTTAATATTAGAGAAACTACTTACTCCAATGACCTAATCTAAGGTAATTGCAAATTTAATGGTAAGACCTTAACTGTACTATATGATTCTAGTGCTACGCACCTTTCATTCTTAAGCTTGTGTTGATTAGAGTTGTCTGTGTTGGATTTCTTGTATGTTTGTTGGGTTCTACCCCCTTTGATAACCTAGTTAAGACTAGCCATGCTGCTTGAAATGATGTTTTCAAAATTGATGGTAGGTTATTCGTAGTTAACTTGATTTTTCTACCTTTGTTAGGTTTGAATTTGATTCTAGGCATATATTAGTTTTCAGCTAATCATGTTATGATAAATTATTTTGAAAAGTCTATTATGCTTCCCCATATGCTTATTAAGTCTATTTGTTTATAAACTCTGTAGCAGTAGGAAGTTATAACACTAATAACCAGGAATATGTTCTATTTATGGCAAGTGAAGTGGAACTCGAGTAGGTGTTAGAAGAGATCCCAGTAGTTAGGGAATACCCAAACATGTTCCTTGACAATATACCCAAGTTTCCTTGAAAAGGAAAATTGAGTTATCTATAGACTTGGTGTTGGGAATAGGACCAATATTTATAGTGCCTTATAGAATGTCTCCAGTGGAATTGGTGGAGTTGAAGAGCTAGTTGGAAGATTTGTTGGAGAAGAAGTTTGTGACACCTAGTAACTCAATGACTCGAGTGCCGAGCTCAGTCAAATTACAATAAAACTAAATTTCACTAAATTGTAGTAAAGGTGCAACTCGAGTCGTTTCCCATGGATGACAATGTTATATGATCAGAATATTTAGGGGGGGTTTGTTGTGCAGATTAAAGAAACCGAAATGAATAGAAAATAAATGAACAAAATTTGAAACATCTAATCCAAGAATCAAAAGAAGACCATTTTCATTCAATCATCGAGTTCTAATTGTATGTCAACAAACCAATCACTGATTAATGTTAAGTTCGAATGAAACCTCAATTCGACCTCTGCATTACACATGAAAACTTCACATATTTGATTAACACCTAAATGATTAAACTCAAAAACCTCTAGAATCTAATCAATTTGTGTTAATTTTCAAGTACTAACTATTTGTATGGAGTGAGGTTCGAGGTATTTTATCATCATAAGAGTTTGAAATATCTTTTTGATCAAAAGGAGTTAAATATGAGGCAGAGGAGATGGATGGAGTTCTTGAAGGATTATGAGTTTGGGTTGAACTATCATCCTAAGAAAGCTAACATGGTGGCAGGCGCTTTCAATTAGAAGTTGCTACATGCATCTTAGATGATGGTTAAGGAAGTAGAGCTGGTTAAAAGTTTTAGAGACCTTAATATTAGAGTTTCCCTAACCCTTATAGCTTAAGATTGAATCAGATTAGGGTGACGAGTAATTTTAAAGGCCAAATTGCTCAAGCCTAAAGGGAAGATGAGGATCTTTTGAAAACCATAGCTTTGGTGGAAGCAAGTAAGCCGAAGGGTTTCACTCAAGGTACAAATGGATTATGAAGTTTGAAGGGACAGTTTGCATACCTGCGAGTGGTGACCTCCGAATAAGGATTTTGGAAGAAACTCATAAGAGTCATTCCACTATACATCCTAGCATCACAAAGATGTATCAAGATGTCAAGAAGTTGTTTTAGTGGCCGAAAATGAAGAAGGATATAGCCGAGTTGGTGAGTAAGTGTTTAGTCTATCAAAAGGTAAAGATTGAACACCAAAAACTCTTTGATATATTGCAACTGTTGGACAATCCTGAGTGGTAGTGGGAGAGTATCTCCATAGACATCATGATGGGTTTAGCCAAAATGCAAGCTAGTTTTGATACAATATGGATGATTGTTGACAGACTAAGTCTGCTCACTTTTTGCCTATTTGAGCTACTTATCCTTTAGAAAAGTTAGCCCAACTATATGTCCAAGAGATAGTGAGACTTCATGTATACCCTGAACCATAATCTCGAATAGGGACTCGAGATTTACTACTAGATTCCAAGGAGCTTGGCAAAAGGCATTTGGGATAAGATTGTGTCTAAGTATGGCTTATCACCCCCAAACTGATGGATAATTAAAAAGGATTATTCAAACTCTAAAGGATATGCTAAGAGCATGTATGTTGGATAATCAAGGGAGTTAGATAAGTACCTACTTCTAATTGAGTTTGCATACAACAACAATCACCATGCAAGCATTAGTATATCACCTTATGAAGCCCTTTATGGAAGGAAGTGCCAATCTTCCTTATGTTGGCTTGAACCCAATGAGCAAAACTTGTTAGGACTTAATCTTGTGACACAAATCACAAAGCATGTAAAGAGAATAAGGGACAATATTCTTATGGCCCAAAACTGACAGAATAGTTATGCTGATAAAAGGAGAAAGTCTTTAGAGTTCTAAGAAGGAGAACATGTATTCCTGAAAACAGCTCCTACAATAAGTATAGGTAGAACCATAAAAGTTAAGAAGTTGAGCCCCCATTTTCTTGCTCTTCTTCAAATGCTAAAGTGTATAGGATTAGTTGCTTACCAAATGGCCCTGCCACCTAACTTGTCAAATCCCCATGATGTTTTTCATGTGTCTCAATTCCGAAAATATAATTTTTGATCTTAGTCATCTGCTTGAGCCAGAGAATGTATAGTTAAGGGAGGACTTAACCTTCAATATACCACCATCATGGATCGTGGATCGGGGGCTAAAATTGCTAAGGAACAAGACCATACCCTTAGTCAAGATGGCTTAGGGTAAAGGAAACATGGAAGATCGTATGTAGGTGTTGGACTCCAAGATTAGGAAGGAGTATCCTAACTTGTTTATAGGTAACGAATTTTGAAAGCAAAATTCTTTTAAAAGGTGGGGAGTATTGTAACATCCCCAATTTCCCCGTATGCTAAATTATCTCAGTGACCCCAAGCAATTAGGCACTTAATGATGGATTAAAGAGTAAAGGCTCAATCAAGGGATAAAAAGAGTAATTAAGGAGAGAAAAATTAAGAGAATGCTTAATTAAGATTAGAGAATTTCTAATTAAGTAAATTGAACCTTTAAAGGCCTAATTAAGCACTAATCACCAATAATTAGCTTAATCAAGATTAATTAAGGATTAATTACACATAATTAAAATTTTAACTTCACTAATCATGGAAACAAGAGTTTATCACTAATCCTTGATTAGTTAAGTTACTTTGGTAGCAAGAACACTAAATCTCATCATCAAATTCAAATTCAAGTCAACCAAATAATAAAGCAATGATGATATTATCAAAAGTGTAAAAGTAAGGGACACACTTGCTTTGTATAAGAGTTAGCATTAAGATTTGTCTAAAGTACCCATTTTCTCCCCTTTAATCACAACTAAAGCAAAATATCTCCTTTTCCCTTTGGATGAAGCTCACGGCTATACACACATACACACACTCACTCACATTTTATTTTACTCACTACTTACTCTTCATCTTTTCTCCAAAATTCTCTTATCCCCAAGAAAGAAAAACTCTCTCAATTTTTCCATCTTCTTCATTCTTTTTCTTCTTAACTCTCAATCTTCCATATCCAACCTCACTTAACCTTGTGAGAGCTACAACTTTTGGTTCTCACAAACATGTACAAAAACATCCTCACTCAAGTAAAGGAGCAAAGTTTCATCTTCCCCTTTCCTAGAGCCAAGGCCATGAGCACCCTTGGAGAGCAGAGAAGAGATTTTTCATTACAAGATCCAACCTTTTCTAGCCTAGATCATCATCTTGTGGTAGGTCCTCTGACTATTTTTGTTTACTCTTATGATAAGCCATGAGACCTCAAGTTGAACCATAACTTAGAGCCTCAAGCTCTATCTTAAAGCTTCTAGTTTATTGAGAAAAATGATAACTTTCATGTTTCTACTACTCTTTTTGTTCTTATAGCACGATCAACTTGAAAAGAACATGTCAAGTTTTGATTTTTACTCACTTTCATGTCAAGAGCTCCTAGCCGTAGCCATGGTTATGGTGCTCTTGTCATGTTTCATGTTTTTACCTCTTAAAAGACTCTAAAGTTTGCACCTTTTCAAGTATTTGAGTGTTCTTTTGGTTTATTCTACACTTCTATTGCATATCTACAAAAAGTTGCTTTCTTGAGTTTGATTGATGAGATTGTTGAAAAGTGACCATGAGAAAGTCGTTTGAAAACTCAAATATGGAAAAAGTTTTAAACTTTATCACTTATTTCATAGGACTAACACCTTCAAGCCTATAACCATGTTCATAAGTCTTAATAAGTGTTAAACAAGTGGAAACATAAGCTAAAACAAAATCAAAATTGAAGCTTAGCACATATATAGGCTTTGGCCATAATGAGAAAACTATGAAGGGAAGTGAGTTTGATACTTTTAGAGGTTGATTTATGGCTTATGTGAAATATCAATACACTTTATGATAAAGAAAGTAAAAAGGTAACTTGAACCAATCCCATGATATAGGTTCAGCCACTAAGAAAGAAAAGAAGAAGAAAATGTTTTTAACTGAGCCAAGAATAAAACTTGATAAATTTAAGTAATGAAATACATGTTGTTCCAAGTGTTATGACTTGGCCAAGAATTGTCATAATCAAGGAGAGCAAGGGAATCCTGGTAAGCTTTCTTGTGGAAAAATGATTAGGGCAATCAGCTTTGTCATAAAATTTGGAATATGTGCATGACTCTTAAATAAAATCACAAGATAAATTGGGTTGGAAGTCTTCAGGTGAGTCACAACCTTGAAAGATCATTAATAAGAAATAAAAAAGATAAAAGGACTGTATAAAAATAAGAACATAAGCTTTAAGGATTATTAATTAATTAAAGAAAATGATGTAAAACTTCTCTACAAGATTAAGTTAAGACTTAAGGGCAAAATTGTAACTTAAAAGTTTGCATCTGATCACCCAAATACGTCCATAAGACTATGGTGTGTATTGTTGTGCCTTATTTCCCAATCATACGGTGAATGATAAAGTTGTTTGATATTGAAAATATTGATTTGTGAATTATAATTTTATTGGGATTGAGTGCTGGGATTCTTGAGGGAAAACCTGCAAGAATCGCGATCTTTGCGTGTAATGGAATAATTGTGGATGCTTGGATATGGTATAAATGTTATGAATGTTTATCATTGTAGGTTTGTAATTTTGGGGATTCTCCTGGTCTAGTTGTTATGTTGCCGCATTTTTGTCAAAATTGTGGATTTAGAAATATTTGTCAAATGCATATATGTATCCTATATTAAAAGAAAAAAGGACTTAGGTCCTTTAACACTAAGTATCATGATAATAAAAGAAAAGAAAAGATTGTATATAATCCTTTGGTTACTTCGATAAGGGAGGGCAGGTGACCTACAAAAACAAGATAAATGGGCATGATCCTTCGATAAGGGAAGGTGACCCACCAAGAGACACCCCTCTACTTTGGAGGCATGCAGCGGAAATGATCCCTCCAAATTAAAGGAAACCCTTTGTTAGCTGAGTATAATTTTAGATAAGAATTGTGTGATGACGGTCACGAAATGAGCTCATATCTTAGAATAATCAATCCAAGGGCATGTAAAGTAAAGAACATTAAGCACATGTTAAGTATGAAAATCAAGACTCTCGTTAGGTCAAAGCCAAAATAAGCTAAAGCTAAACAAAAGTCAAAGTTAGTGAAAGTGCATAAAATGCCCATGCAACTATACTTCTACTACATTCATTATAATGAATGTCTTATCTCTATGTCGATGCACATACATGAATGCTTTATGATGTTATTATTTATCACGTTATGCTCATAAGAGAAAGACTAAAAGCAAGGAGGCAAAATGATTTCAAACTTATATAAAATTGAACTTATGCGCACTCACTTGTTTTTATAAGAAAACCCGAAGTGGCTAGGATAACAATGATGACACTCAGTTGTCAAGTTAGAGTCCTACTGAGAAATTTTATTTCTCACACCTACTTTTCGTGCTGACTTTAGAGTGAGTTGCTACCATCCACAGTAGAGTTTCTAGTGGTACTTGACTAGGCATGATCAAGAGCAGTTATGCTATACACCTTTAGTTAAGGAGGATCAAGCTAGTACTATAGTACTTTTATTTTCTTAAGATCCCCAATCGGGTAGTTTATATGTAATTAAGAGCATGCTGGAAGTCTTGCTACTTAATTTGACCTGTTACATATATTTTAAATATTGAGTATGACTATGATTCCTTATTTATCTATGATTATATTATTGTCTTAGAGTATCATGTCATTTCTACATCGTCATACACTTTTTAGTGGCTCAGCAATATGCGAAATGACGTCCATAATTATATAAGTAAGTATGCGTTGAATTTTCAAGAATAAATGATTTTACCAAAAGAAAAAAAAATTAGATGCTATTTTCATATATTTTGCTAACTTTTTAAAAAAAGAACTTCTAATTAAGGGTAATAACTAGTAATGCTATAAAATAACTTAAGCATAGTATGATATTATTAGGGTGTTGCAAAGTTTAATTATAAAGATTTAAGTTAAGGCCCCATTATAAATGTCATATGAACTAGCTATTTCCTTACTTGAATTGGTTTTCAAAGACTTGTTTTGAAAACAAGTGATTTCTTGAACTATTCTTTGAGAGTTGTTTTGAAACTTTGTTTGATTTTATTTTTGATAAGAATATGCCTACTTTTGCCTTGTATATGTTTGAATGTGAGTATGAAAAAATTTGGCTCGGAATATGTGTTCTCATATGTGCACTAGTGATATGAATTGATAGCAAAGATGTTCTATGTTTATATGCTTTGAATTGTGCATGAAATGATGAAATGGTTATATTTACCATAAGTTGACTATGATATGAAATTATTAGTATGTGCACATAGATATGGTTATAATTTGACTTCTTGATGAAATTTTGGAGTCATGATTTATGACATTTTGACATTATTGTGAATTATGTGCACTATGTGATAAGAATGAATTTGAATTTGTGCATTATGTATTATGAATGAATTTGAGTATGTGCACTATGTGAATTGGCTGCTATATAAGAATAAATGAATAAATAACACCTTGGGCTCACCCTGCTGGCGGACAACGACTTGGTGATCACATAGTTTTGCAATTGCTAAAATGACACCTTGGGCCCCGGCTTGTAGCAGACAAGGACTTGGTCTTCGTTATAGCGATGCCTCAGGCCTCGCCAAGATTACAGATAAGGATTTGGCAATCACTTATTTGACTAAAGGATGCCCTAGCAAAGAGAGCTCTCATAGATCCAGATATTTGATGCAGACTCTGCTGACTTCAGCTATCAAAAAAGGAAACACGAAGCAGTAAAAAAGATTGACAGTATACTTATTATTTCTATTGATTATTGTGATTATATTATTGCTTTTATTATTATGATGCACTTCTATCTTGCTTGACACTAACACATGGTTGGGAGTCATAATTTCTCTTAAAAACTACTTGCGACCTATTTGTGTTATTTTGCTGCTAAATGTAACACCCTAATAGTCCCATTCTATGCTTAAGTCATATTATGGAATTACTAATCGTTACTTTTGGTCGCGAAACTAACATTACCATTTGAAAATACTTTATAATGAAAATAGGGTAATTTTTTTTTAACAACGACGAATACATTATTTTGAAAACCAAGAGCCACGAGGGCATTGTGAACGTATAATATAAACATCGCTAACTCATACATACCGTGCGAATGACAAGTAGAAGCGACAAGAATAACAATAACTTAGATAAACATAACATTCATTCCACAGTCATTCATAGTTAATATAATAATGCCAAGAGTCATACATAGAGATATAATGGGTGCAATATCTACTATCAGCCTTACAAAAGAAACCTAACTGAATACATCATAAAGGAAAATACATAAGAAATCTCTACTACCCAAGCATGCCATACAATAGAATGATAACCCTATAACTACAACCAAAAAGGGCTATCCTTGTGCTCGACTCCACATGCAATCACCATATCAATTATCAAGCAAGAGTAAACCATTCCGAAACCATTCAAAGCAATATCACCAAAGCCTCCTCCTCGAGCACGGCCATGCCCATGAGGCATAGCTCGAGTACGAATGAACCCGCAACCATGAACTAGGGGTAGTACATGATGAGAAGCTGCTAAAAAAGAAGACGAATCAAACGACAGGTGAATCAAGGAAGGGTAAGAGGGCTCGGATGGGTCAGTTTCCACGTGACAGCTTAGATAGGATGGCTCCGAAGGATCAGAATCCAATGAAATAATCGGAGTCAGACGGGTATCCGAGTCAGACTCATCGTCAGTGGGGTTCCTCGGCGGCTGAAAGTAAGGGCGGATGTCATCTAGGGTAACCTCATCGTACGACTGATACGGATGAAAAAATGAGGTCATAACTGCATCCTGAAATGAATGGTGGTGGAGATGTAGACCTTGATAACTCCCCATAGTGAGTTATTTTGTTCTATTTTTTTTAGATTTAGGCTTTGGTTGCATAAATTTATTTGAGTGTTTTAGTTGTTTTTAGTTGGTTTCTTTGATTTAGGTTATTATCTAGTTTGTTTGTCATTTTCTCATATTTTTGTTAGTTATTTATATTTTCATTATGTTTCAATTAGGTACAAGCACTCAAGTGGAAGAGGAGTTCAATTGGAGTCTTAAGTAGTCCATTTTGCCGAGTTTCAAGACCATGTCACAAGAGAAAATTCATATCTAACTCTTTAGTAGTCAACTTGACATGATTTAGGACTCTTTGAAAAGATGAGAAGTGTAACATCCTCAATTTCGTGTCGTGCTAAATTACCTCAGTAACCCTAAGTAATTAGGCACTTAATGAGAAATTATGAGATTATGGCTTAAGTAAGGGATTAACGAAGAGTTTATAAGTTAACTCGGATGAGATAAGTCAAGAGAGTGCTTAATCGAGATTAGATAATCTCTAATAAGCAAGTCAGACCCTTGGCAGCTTAATTAAGCACTAGTCGCCCTTAATTAACTTAATCGAGTTTAATTAAGGCTAATTAAGCTTAATCGCTAGATTAATTTTTGTTAATCATGTTCTTGTGTGTTAATCACTAATCCTTACTTAATCATCTTAATTAAGTTGTATGAGCACTTAATCACATGATTAAATTCAAATTTAGTCAACTAGACAATAAAGTAAAGAGTGATGTCATAAAAGCAAAAAGCATTAGACAAGACTACTTTATGTAAGAGTTTGACCATAGTTTGTTCCCCCATCATCCAATTTGTTTCCCTAAACCTTAATTAACACAAAATGAAGCAAAAATATCTCCCCCTACCCTACTAAAAGTTTCGGCCACAACAACACAACACACACACATTCACTTCATTTTCAACTTCTTATTCTCTCTCTAAAGTTCTCAAACTCTCCAACTTCTCTCTACATTTCCTCTTCTCCTTCTTCATCATTCTCCACCTCCATAACCAAACCTTTCTCACTAAACCCTTCAAAGACCTCATCTTTGGGTCTTTGGAGACAAGATCTAAATACTACAAGACTCATTTTCAAGAGAACTCAAGAGTTCTCTCCTTGCTCATTCAAAACCGCCACCTTCATCATCAAGAGGAGTCATCATCTTCTTCTTCCACTTCTCTTGTTTTGCGCCATCTTCAAGAAAGGTAGTGATCTTCATCTTTTTCATTTTGTTTGCTCAAGAAAGCTTGGAGCTTGGTTCTTTCATGACCAAGATCTCTAAGTGAAAACTTGAGAAGATCCTTCATGTTCTTCATGTGTTCTTAAGTTTCCTCTTTTGGAAAAATATGTTCTTGATGTTCTTCATGTGTTCTTAAGTTTCCTCTTTTGGGAAAATATGTTCTTGATGTTCTTCATGTGTTCTTAAGTTTCAAGTTTCCTCTTTTGGGAAAGTATGTTCTTGATGTGCTTCATGTGTTCTTAAGTTTCCTCTTTTGGGAAAATATGTTCTTAATGTTCTTCATGTGTTCTTAAGTTTCCCACTTTGGGAAAGTATATTTTTGATGTTCTTCATGTGTTCTTAAGTTTCCTTTTTTGGAAAAATATGTTCTTGATGTTCTTCATGTGTTCTTAAGTTTTCTCTTTTGTTGGTAGCTTGCTTAAAGTTATTCTTTCCTTTTTATGATGAGTTGATGACTAGAAAAGCTTCATCTTTTTATGTTCCCATGATTTGATAAAACTTTGAACATTCTAGAAGCTTAAAACTTTAAAAAGTATGCTTCTTGACATACTTAAAGTGGTGCAAGTTTTAGTGCCACCATAAAGTTTTCTTTTGTTTTGTTTTGAAGACAAGAATGCATGTAAAGGTCTAAGCTTTTTGGCATAATAAGCCTTTTTGAGTTAGAAAATGATATCTTGTCACTTTATGTCTTAGAAATCAAACCTTAAAGAAAAGACCTTTCATAAAGTTTCAAACTTTGGTCAAGAATGAGACCTTTACGTCATAAAGTGTTGTTTTATAACATTTAATTCATAAAGTTTAGATCTTGAACCAAAACAAAGCTTAAAGGTGTTAGCTTTTATAAAGATTAAGACTTGTTAACCTTAAAGTTAATGTTTCATGTCACTAGTTCATAAAGTAGGAACCTTTTTAATGTGAAGATAACTTTAAGTCATAAAGTTGAGACCTTGATGGTCTTAGAATAATTAAATGAGTCAACCTTCATAAAGAACAAGACTTTTTAGCTAAAAAGCTAGTAACTTGAACCATCATTTCATAAGATTTAATCTTTAAGATAAAAGCTCGAAGCTTTGTAACTTGATTAAGTTAAAAATCACCCTTGGTGTTTAGTGAACATGGTGTTGTTGGGTTCATGATATGGTTATGCATTGTCATGACCCAGGGATTAGAGGGATCTCGAACTCCTTGGGAACAGAAGTATGATTAGGGCCTCTAAGCATACCATGAACCTAGGAATCACCAAGTGCACTATCTTAAGGAAAGGAAGCAATCACTTAACTTAATTAATTTGAGCAAGTGTTCCATAAGACATGAACTCAAGTGAAGAATAATTTCATATGAGAACTAAGTAACTAAAAGACCACATTCACATATCTTAACTATGTGATTCTCTCATGGGTAACCATGAAAAATCATATGATGATTCATAATATTCTTCACAAAGAATAACACAACTATAAACCCCTCTAGCGTATGAATCTGTGATGCCATTTGGCATGATGAATGATGAGCTTAATTGAGCTTTGTCTCATGATTGAATGATGAGTGTGATGATATGATGTAGATATGATGAACTGTCGGTTGAAAGTTTATGATTGGCATTTTGGGGAAGCTCTGGTCTAGCCGTTATGCTGCCGGATTTCTGTCAAAATTAGGGACTTAGTCATATCATTGCATGTGTCTGGTCAAAGAAGTAGTATGCATGTAAAGTATAATGATAAGAAACAAAAGAATGGGACATGACCCCTCGATCACTTCCAGGAAGTGAGAGACGGCGATCCACAAAGGAACCTCTATGAGGGAGGCAAGGGTGTTTTGGAGGACCCTCCAACTTAGAGGTAACCAATATCGGCTAAGTCTGATTTGGTTAGTACTGCGTGATGACAGTCACGGAATGAGCTCATGTCCAAAAGCAGTCTATTTTAAAGGAAAGTAAAAGAATGCTTAGCACATGCCAAAAATGAAAGTAAAGTCTAAGTATAACCATGGTTAAGTCTATGATGATGGATGTCTTTGCATGTAATTATATTGTCCATTTGCATTATGAATGTTTATTCTATGTTTCAGGATGTATGCTAGTCATGATGATGTGGTTATGATGTTAACTTTAAAAGTAACCCGCTTCGGGGTTTAAGTTTTCAAAACTGTTAGAAGTTGAACTTATATCTGTCCACTGTTTTTATAATTAAACCCGAAGTGGCTGGGACGATGACGATGACACAATATTTGTCTGGTCGTGATCCTACTGAGAAATCTTGTATTTCTCACTCCTACGTTTCCGTGTCGTCTTCAGATGGAGCTGATGGCATCCATGGTAACACTTCTGACGGTTTTGTTGGATAAGACGAGGAGCTGCTATGTTCTTCACCTAGCTAAGGAGGATCGAGATAGTAGCGTAGTATTTTTATTTTCTTAAGAGCCCTAGTTGGGCAGTTTATGTGTAATTAAGAGCATGTGGGGAGTCATGCTGCTTAATTTGACCTATTACATATGTGATACTTATTAGATGTAATGATGACCTTGATTATCTATGATTACATTCTTGACTTAAGGTATTATGTTATGTTGCTTCCATTTTGTCATATGTCTTATCAGTAATTCTGCAATATGAAGAATAACGTTCATATGTATATGAGTAAGTAAGCACTTAAAGGCTCAGTTTTCAAGCGTAAAGGTTTTACAAAAAAAAAAAATTATACGCTATTTTCGAATATTACGCTAATTTCAAAGGTAAGGACTTCCGTTAGAAAAGAGTAACAACTAGTAATGCCATAAAATGACTTAAGCATAGTATGGTATTGGTAGGGTGTTACAAGAAGGAGATCTCCAACTTTATTGTTGAGCACTTTATGGGATTCTCAAGTCTTCTAGTAGGAAAAGACAAAACAAGATTGAAGTTGCATTTTGTCTTTGATGCTATCAACCCTGACTAGTCATCAGTATTTTGCCCATATCTTGAGCTATAAAACTCCAATTGAGGTGGTTCTTGTTGCATTGGAAAGCTTACTCAAAGATCTACATCTATCTTAACTTCAGGGCAAACTCCAGCTATTTTGATCGTTATTAAGCCTGGAATTGAGCAAAAGAAGCAAATCTACAGAGTTGCTATTTTAAATGCATGCTCGAGTATGAGATCCCGCGCTCAAGCGCAGCCTGAGACAGAGAGAACAAGTGTATGGTGCAGTAGAGCATGCTCGAGTGTGAATAGCGCGCTCGAGCTCGGCTAAGATAAATGTGAAAGTCTGTTTTTCGAAGCAATCTTGCGGGGGAAGATCTTAGGACACTATTTAAAGGATTCGGATGATCTTTTTGACACCTTTTGACACTCTAAACACTGGAGGCAACCCTAGAAGAGAGGCTTGAAGATTCAAGGAGCATTGTGGAGAGTTTTATGAAGAGTTGGAAACATCCTTCATCCTCAAGACATTGGAATCCTTGTTCTTCTTGATGGCTACTCTTTCTTTTGTTCTTTCTTTTACTTTTTCTGTTGTTTATTATTCCATCATGAACTAAACCCCATTCTAGGGCGTTGATGGATCCAACTATGTGATGATGTTACTCATGGATTGATTTTGTTTATGTTTTTATCTTGATTATTAAGTGTTTGTTTTTATCTTGATTATTAAGTGTTTGTGATTGCTCCTAATGCTTTTGAGTGATTGGCCACCATTCAACTGATTTGTTGGTTTGCAATAACTAGAGATAGGGTTTGTAAACAAAGCTTCTCATCATAAATACCGTGAATTGAGCGAAAACTAGAGATAGATAAATGCGACTCATGTGGTCATCTTAGGAATTCATAAAGCTTCATCCTTTTCCTACATTAGTTTGTAATTAAGAGATTAAGCAATCAATTTAGGATAAAGAGAATTTCTTGACCTTGAGAAAGGCTTGGAATTAGTTTAGGGAATCCGACCATTAATCAATTAAGGTAAAAACTAGATAATTGAGATCCATGGTAATTGAGTCCATAGTTATGTGAAGTCAGTTAGCCCTAGTATCCATCCCAGTGATTTAAGTTGTCTTTAAGTGCAGTTTTGTTCTCTTATTCTATTTGATTTCTTTTAGTTTTCTCTACTCATTCCATTCTCCTAGTCCAGATAGTCATTCCTGTTAGTTACTCGGTACTTGATTTATCCTTGTGGGAACGATATCTTATTCATCACTTTATTACTTGTATGATCTGGTATACTTGCCGGAGCCGCATCAACCCTCATCGCTACACTTGCAGACATCACCAAGGCATTCAGCACTGGGTCAAAGCGCCAATGCCAAACTAGGAACTCAATGAAGATTACCACTGTACCCGACACTGGCATCCTCTGAAGATGACACGGAAATGTAAAAGTGAGAAATACTAGATTTCTTAGTAGGGTCGCTACTAGACAAACACTGTATCATCGTCATCGTCCCAATGACTTCAGGTTTGAATATAAAAGCAATGGATAGATATAAGTTCAACTTTAATAATTTCTAAAAACATAAATCCCGAAGTGGATTGCTTTTAAGTTTATCATCATATCCCTAACGTCATTCATAGGCATGCATGCTAACACATGGGATAAACATTCATAATGCGTATGAGAAATATAGATACATGCATGACTATGCAACTCATCAACTTGACCATGGTTCTACTTTGACTTTACTTTCATTTTTAGCACATGCTTAACTTTCTTTACTTTTTCTTTGAAATAGACTGCTTTTAGACATGAGCTCATTCCATGATTGTTGTCACGCAGTACTAACCAAATCAAACTAAGCCGATATTGGTTACATCTAAGTTTGAGGGTCCTCCATTTCACCCTGCCTCCCCCATAGAGGTTCCTTGAGTCTTTGTGGATTACCATCTCTCACTTCCCTTATCGAGGCGATTGAAGGGTCATATCCCATTCTTTCTTTTCTTTCTTATCATTATACTTTACACGCATAATACTTCATTGACAAGACACATGCAATGATATGACTAAGTCCATAATTTTGGCGAAAATCTAGCAGCATGATGACTAGACTGGAGCTTCCCCAAAATGCCAATAATAACTTTCAACCAACAGTTCATTATATCCATATCATATCATAATACTAATCATTTAATCATGAGACAAAACTCAATCAAACTTGTCATTCATCATGCCAAATGATATCATACATTCATGCCCTAATGGGGTTTATAGTTGTGTTATTCTTTGTAGAAAGTCTTATAAGTCACCATGTGATTTCTTGTGGTTACCCATGAGAGAATCACATAATTAAAATATACATATATGTAGTCTTTTAGTTACTTAGTTCTTATGTGAAATTACTCTTTACTTGAGTACATGTCTTATGGAACACATATTCAAATTAATTAAGTTAAATAATTATTTCCTTTCCATGAGATAGTGCACTTAGTGATTCCTAGGTTCATGGTATGCTCAAAGGCTCTAATCATACTTCTGTTCCCATGGAGTTCAAGATCCCTCTAATCCTTGGGTCATGACAATGCATAATATAACACCCTAATAGTCCCATTCTATGCTTAAGTCACATTATGGAATTACTAGTTGTTACTTTTGCTCGTCGAACTAACATTACCATTCGAAAATACTTTATAATGAAAATATGGGTAAATTTTTTTTTTACCATAACAAATAAACTGTTTTGAAAACTAAAAGCCATGAGCGTATCATAAACGAATAATATAAACATCCTATCTCATACATACCGTGTGAATAACATAAATAGAAGCAATAAGAATAACAATAACTTAGGTAAATATAACATTCATTCCACGACCATTTATAGTTAATATAATAATGCTAAGCGTCATACATAGAGATATAATGGGTCCGATATCTACCTTGGCCCTACAAAAAAAAACCTAACTGAATACATCATAAACGAAAATACATAAGAAATCCTTACTGCCCAAGCATGCCATAAAATAGAATGATAACCCTATAACGACAACCAAAAAGGGCTATCCTCGTGCTCGGCTTCTCATGTAATCACCACCCTATTCCTGAAACCACAGGGAGCAACATCACCACATCCTCCTCCTCAAGCACAGCGACATCCACGAGGCACAACAGGGGTACGAGTGAACCTGCGACCACAAACCAGGGGTGGTGCGTGATGAGGAGCTGCTAAAGAAGAAGACAAATTAAACGTCAAGCGAATCACGGATGAGTAAGAGGGTTTAGATGGGTCAATCTCCATGTGATAGCTCAAATAGATGACTCTGAAGGATCGAAATCCAATGAAATAGTCAGAGTCAGATGGGCATCCGAGTCAGACTCATCGTCAGTGGGGTACCTCGCCGGCTGAAAGTTGGGGCTGATTGTAACACCCTAATAATACCATACTATGCTTAAGTCATTTTATGGCATTACTAGTTATTACTCTTAACAAGCGGAAGTTCTTATAATTGAAATTAGTGTAATATATAAAAATAGCTTGTAGATTTTTTTTTTTTTTGTAAAACCTTTATGCTTGAAAATTGAGCCTTTAAGTGCTTACTTACTTGCATACACATGGACGTTGTTCCTCATATTGCTGAGTTACGAGTAAGACGTGTGACAAAATTGAAGCAGCATAACACAATACCTTAAGCCAAGAATGTAATCATAGATAATCAAGAGTCACCATTACACTTAATAAGCATCACATATGTAATAGGTCAAATTAAGTAACATGACTTCCTACATGCTCTTGATTACACATAAACTGCCCAACTAATGCTCTTGAGAAAATGAAAATACTATGCTACTATCTCTATCGTCCTTAGCTAAGTGAAGAAACATGGCAACTCCTCATCTTATCCAGTCAGGTGCCGTCAGAAATGCTACCATGGATGCCATCAGCTCCATCTAAAGATGACACGAGAACGTAGGAGTGAAAAACACAAGATTTCTCAGTAAGATCGTAACTAGACAAACATTATGTCATCGCTATCATCCCAGTCACTTCGGGTTTAATTATAAAAATAGTGGACAGATATAGGTTCAATTTTAACAATTTCTAGAGATATAAATCCTAAAGCGGATTGCTTTTATGTTTATCATCATATTCATAACGTCATACATAGGCATACATGCTAATACATGGAATAAACATTCATCATATGCATGACAAATATAGAAGAGTAAAGATCACTACCTAAGCTTGGAAAATGGCGTCTTTGAGGAAGGAGAAAAAGATGAAGAGGACTCCTACTTGGTAGATGATGGTGGCAGTTTTGAATGAGCAAGGAGAGAACTCTTGAGTTCTCTTGAAAACGAGTCTTGTAGTGTTTAGATCTTGCCTCCAAAGACCAAAAGATGTGATCTTTGAAGGGCTTAATAAGGAAGGTTTGGTTATGGAGGTAGTAGAGAAAGGAAGAAGAAGATGAAGAAGAAGAAGAGAATTGTAGAGAGAAGATGGAGAGTTTAAAAGTTTAGAGATAGAATGAAAGTGTGAAAATGAAAAATAAGTGTGTGTGTGTGTGTGTGTGTGTGTGTGTATGTGTGTGTGTGTGTGTGTGTGTGTGCATGTGTCTTGGCCGTAAGTTCTATGAGGGTGGGAAGAAGATATTTTCCTTTATTTTGTGCTATCATGTGTTAATTAGTGATTAAGGAGACAAAGTGGATGATGGAGAGACAAAACATGGTCAAACTCTTACAAAAAGCATTCTTGTCTAATGCTTTATGCTTTTATGACATCACCTTTTACTTGATTGTCTAGTTGACTAATTTGAATTTAATGATGTGATTAAGTGCTCTTGCAACTTGATTAAGATGATTAAACAAGGATTAGTGATTAACACATAAGAACATGATTAACAAAAATTAATCTTGTAATTAAGCTTAATTATCCTTAATTAAACTTGATTAAGCTAATTATGGGTGATTAGTACTTAATTAAGCTATTAAGGCTCTAACTTGCTTAATTAGAGATTATCTAATCTCGATTAAGCATTCTCTTGATTTTTCTTATCAGAGTTAACTCATAAACACTTTGTTAATCCCTTAATCTCATAATTTCTCGTTAAGTGCCTAATTACTCAGAGTTACTGAGGTAATTTAGCATGACAAAAATTTGACGATGTTACATTTCTCCTCACCTTTAAAAAGAATTTTGCCTTCAAAATTTGTTACCTGTAAACAAAATGGGATACTCATTCTTCATCTCAGACTCTAGCTCCCAAGTATATTCTTCTATATTCCGTCTAACCCAAGCCACCTTGACCAAGGGTGCCGTCTTATTCTTTAGCTATTTTACCCCACGATCCACGATCCAAGATAGTGGTAAATTGAAGGTTAAGTCCTCCCTTAACGGTACACTTTTGGGTTGGAGTAGATGACTAGGATCGGAATGATATTTTTTCGACTGAGACATGTGAAAGACATCATGAAGGTTTGACAAATTTTAGGGGTAAAGCAACTAACCCGACATATTTTTGAATTTGAAAGGGGCCAAGAAAACGGGGGCTTAACTTTTTGACCTTCATGGCTTTACCTATACCAGTTGTAGGAGTGATTTTTAGGAACATATGTTCTCCTTCTTGGAACTATAAAGGCTTTCTCCTTTTATCTGCATAACTCTTTTGATGGCTCTGACACAACACATGAAAACTCATCATATCAACAAGCATGGCCATGAGGCCTTAGGAACAAGTCCTAGAACCACCTAGCTATGGAGAGCTTAGGAGTTCAAGGGCTTAAAGAACACATAAAAGAGGAGGGTTAAAGTCATTACCAAATGAGTTTCTTGAAAGCTTGAAGAGTGAAAATGGTTGGAGATGGTCTCTTTCCTAAGAGCTTAAGAGAATGTGGCTAATATGTGTTTACTTTGCTTCTCCAAAGACCAAAGAAGGTGATCCTTGAAGAGCTTATGAGGGTAGTGAAAAGGAATGAGGTTGATGATAATGGATGTGTAATGCTGAGGTTGACTTGAGGTTTCATTCGAACTTAATATTAATTAGTGACTGGTTTGTTAATATACGTTTAGAACTCGATGATTAAATGAAAACTGTCTTCTTTTGATTATTGGATCAGATGTCTCCCATTTTATTTTAATTTCGTGATTCATATTCTATTCCTTTCATTTTTAATTCCTAAACCTCCCATTTCCTGATCACATAACATTGTCATCACTGAGAGACGACTCGGATTGCATCCTTTGCTGCAAAATTTTTGTAATTCGATTTATTTTGTAATTTGACCGAGCTTGGCACTCAAGTCACTACTTTGACAATCCATTATACAAAAAATGACGCTCCACAAAGTAATATATTTCCAAAACCAATCATAATTTAGATACCAAGTCCTTTTCCATATAAGGATTCCAAGGCAGTACCTTGGAACTATGATGTGGAAGTTCTCAAAATTGATTCCCTAAGTGACATATCGAGCATTGATAAAACTCCTATAGTCACTAACATTGCTGGAGTAGGTGGAATGACTCGAAGTGGTCGTGTGTACACTCCAGAAAAGTTATAAAAGGGACAGGAAGAAGAATTAGAAAAGACCTGCATAGGAAAAGCTAAATTGGTGGAAGGTCTCAATGACCATGTTGAAAAAGAGGAAATTGAAAAGCACAAGAAGGAAGTATCTAATGAGGATGCACATGAGTTTTTGAGGTTCATCAAGCAAAGTGAGTATCAGATAGTGGATCAACTAAATCATACTCCAACAAAAATATCCATACTATCCCTTCTCTTCAACTCAGAGCCACATAGGAAGGCACTAATGAAAGTGCTAAATCAAGCACATGTCTCCCATGACATCACTATTGATAAGTTTGATGGCATTGTCAGCAATATTATTGCCGATAATTACATCACTTTCACTGATGATGAAATTCCCCTTTAAGGGAGAGGACATACTACGGCACTTCATATTTCTATCAAATGCCAAGCTCATATCATGGCCAATTATTAAGCGATAATGGCTCATCCCTAAACATAATGTCAGAATCAACACTTGCTAAACTATCAATTGATGAGTCATATATGAAGCCAAGCTCAATGGTGGTAAAGGCTTTTGATGGAACAAGAAAGGGAGTCATAGGAGAAGTTGAAATACCACTTCAAATTGGCCCACATACTTTTAACATACTATTCCAAGTGATGGATATCACAGCTGCCTATAGTTGTCTTCTAAGTCGACCATGGCTTCACTCTATTAGGGCAATACCTTCATACTGCACCAAAAAGTGAAATTCATTATGAACGACAAGTTGGTAATCATCTTAGGGGAGGAAGATTGGTTGGTTAGCAAATCCTCAAATACTACTTACGTTGAGGCTACTGAAGAAGCTCGTGAAATAGCCTTCCAAGCTTTTGAGATTGCTAATGCCAAGGGGGCCAAATCCCTGAACCACAACCCTCTAATGCATCCATAATGATGGCTAAAGTCATGATAAGTGAAAGGTATCAACCTAGCAGTGGATCAGGAAAAATATGCCAAGAAAATGTTAAACTTTTACACTTGTTTGAAAATAAAGATAGGTGTGGATTAGGATACACACTCACCAGAGCTAATCGAAAAAGAATTATGATGGAAAAAAAGGAAAAAAGGCTGGCCCAATTGGAAAACTGAGAACCTAAAACTGAAGAGGTCCCAGTCTATGACATACAACAAAGCTTCAAAGTGCAGGATGGATTGTCCCAAACACCATGGTAGTCATAAGCGAAGACTCTACTGACCCTCAAAGTTGGGTGCAGCTTGGCCCTCTGAGCATGGAACTCAACAATTGGGAGATTGTTAGCTTCCTAGTACTACTCAATGTTATTCAAAATCTAAAAGTGACTCTCTC
The DNA here is from genome assembly GCA_031439595.1 of Pterocarpus santalinus. Taxonomy (NCBI): domain Eukaryota; kingdom Viridiplantae; phylum Streptophyta; class Magnoliopsida; order Fabales; family Fabaceae; genus Pterocarpus; species Pterocarpus santalinus. Next base: position 35,586,333 of record CM062525.1, read on the forward strand.
AAAAATGACAATGCTAGAATCCCTTTATATAGTTTTGACCATCCTATTAACCATGCCAATGAGGATTGTGAAAATGGCTGGGAGCCATCCGTTGAATTAAAGAGACTGATAGAACAAGAAGCTAAAGAAATACAGCCTTATGAAGAGCCAATTGAGATAATTAATTTAGGGAGTGAAGAGGATAAAAAAGAAGTCAAAATTCGCTCTTCCTTTGAAAAGAACATGCTCAAGGAATTAGTTAGATTATTGTTTGATTACAGTGACATTTTTGCATGGTCATATCAAGACATGCGAGGGTTGGATACCAACATAGTCGAGCACAAGTTGTGACTAAAACCGAATTGCACCCCGGTTAAGCAGAAGCTAAAACAAATGAAACCAGATATGTCATTGAAAATTAGAGGAGAGGTCAAAAAATAATTTGACACTAAATTCTTGATAGTTGCCAAGTACCCAGAATGGATTGCTATATAGTTCCTGTTCTAAAAAAGGATGGGAAAGTATGGATGTTTACGGATTATACGGATTTGAACAAGGCCGATCCTAAGGATGATTTTCCCCTGCCACACATTGATGAGCTAGTAGATAATACTGCTCAATATTCATTCTTCTCTTTCATGGATGGTTTTTCTAGGTATAATCAAATCAAAATGGCACTTGATGACATGGAAAAAACCACATTCATCACTCTATGGGGCACTTTCTGCTATAAAGTAATGGTTTTCAGTCTAAAGAACGCAAGGGCAACTTATCAAAGATCAATGGTATATTTTTCCATGACATGATGCATAAGGAGATAGAAGTTTATGTGGATGACATGATTGAGAAATCAAAAACTGAAAGAAGCCATATTGAAGATTTACAGAAGCTTTTTGAGCGGTCAAGAAAATTCAAGCTCAGGCTAAATCCCGTTAAATGCACATTTGGTGTAAAGTCAGGCAAATTGTTGGGTTTCGTGGTTAGTCAAAAAGGAATAGAAGTAGATCCATATAAAGTTCGAGCTACCCTGGAAATGTCAAATCCTCAAACAAAAAAAGAAGTTCAAGGCTTTTTAGGAAAACTCAATTATATTGCTCGATTTATATCAAAACTGACGGCCACATGTGAACCCATTTTCAAATTGCTATGCAAAAACCAAATAGTAAGATGGAATGAAGATTGCCAAAAAGCCTTTGAAAAAATCAAACATTATTTGCAAAAACCTCCAGTGCTGGTATCCCCGGTAAAGGGCAAACCCCTCATTATGTATATGACTGTGCTCGACAAGTCCATGGGATATGTATTGGGGCAACATGATGAATCAAGGAGGAAAGAGCATGACATTTACTACTTAAGTAAAAAGTTCACCAATTATGAGGCCAAGTACTCGTTATTAGAATGAACTTGTTCTGCATTAGCTTGGGCGGCTCACCGATTAAGGCAATATATGTTGTGTCACACCACTTGGATGATATCAAAAATGGATCCAATTAAATACATTTTCGAAAAACCTGCACTCACTAGAAGAATTGCACAATGGCAAGTTCTACAGTTCGAATACGACATCGTATATGTCACTTAAAAAGCAATGAAAGGGAGAGCCCTTGCAAAATTTCTCGCCAATCAGCCTATAGAAGATTATGGTTCAATGTAGAGGGAGTTCTCATATGAAGATATAATGGAATTATTTGAAGATAAAGAACCATCGAAAAAAGAAAAGTGGACTTTATTATTTGATGGAGCCTCTAATGCACTAAGGCATGGAGTAAGAGCTATGTCGGTATCACCTAAAGGTAATTCTATACCTGTAACGACCAGGTTATGTTTCAATTGTACCAATAATGTGGCCAAATATGAAGCATGCCTCATGGGAATTCATGTAATAATACAGTTCAAAGTTAAGGCACTTGAGGCATACGGGGACTCTACCCTAGTCATTTACCAATTCAGAGAAGAATGGGAAACTCGGGATTCCAAGTTGATCCCTTACCATGCTTACATTCAAGAGTTGATTAAGGAATTTGATGAAATTACATTCTATCATATTCCATGTGAAGACAATCAATTGGCTAATGCCTTGACCACATTATCATCGATGTTCAAAGTAAGTCATGGTAGGGATTTGCCAATCATAAAAATGCAAATTCGTGATCGGCAAGCATATTGCCAAATGGTGGAGACAAAACCAGATGGGATGCCATGGTATCATGACATTAAATGTTACCTTGAAGAAAAGAAATATCCCCTATATGCATCCGAAAATGATAAAAGAACTCTAAGAAAACTGGCAATGGGTTTCTTCTTAAATGGGGATGTGCTTTTCAAGAGAAACCATGACATGGTTCTTCTTAGATGTGTTGACGCAGAAAAAACAAATAAGATCATTAAAGATGTACATGAAGGGTCTTTTGGAACCCATGTGGATGGGCATGCCATGGCAAGAAAAATTCTAAAAGCTGGATACTATTGGATAACCATGGAAACAGATTGCTTCGATTATGTGAGGAGGTGTCATAAGTGTCAGACCTATAGTGATAAAATTCATGTGCCACCTGGGCCCTTAAATGTCTTGACTATGCCCTGGCTATTTTCCATGTGGGGTATGGATGTTATTGGGCCCATCAAACCCAAAGCCTCAAATGGACACCGTTTCATTTTAGTGGCAATTGATTATTTCACAAAGTGGGTTGAAACTGCTTCTTATGCTAATGTAACTAGGAATATGGTAATTAAATTCATCAAAAGAGAGATAATTTGTCGCTATGGTCTGCCAAATAAGATTATTACCAACAATGCCACTAACCTCAACAACAAAATGATGGAAGAGACGTGTAAGAAGTTCCAAATCCAACACCACAACTCTTCATCTTATCAGCCAAAGATGAATGGAGCAGTTGAAGCAGCTAACAAAAACCTAAAGAAAATTATTCAAAAGATGGTGGTCACATATAAAGATTGGCATGGAATGCTTTCCTTTGCATTACATGGTTATCGTACCTCTATTCGCACATCGACTAGGGCAACACCATTTTCCTTAGTTTATGGGATAGAAGTCGTACTCCCTATTGAAGTTGAAATTCCTTCTTTGAGGGCATTAATGGAAACAGAATTGGAAGAGTTCAAATGGATTCAAGCTCGATTTGATCAATTAAACCTAATTGAAGGAAAATGATTAGCTACATTGACTCACAGACAACTTTATCAAAAAAGGCTTATGAGAGCTCATGAGAAGAAAATCCACCCTCGACAATTCAAGAAGGGGACCTAGTTCTCAAAAAGATCTTGCCAATTCAGAAGGATCAACGTAGAAAGTGGACACCAAATTATGAGGGTCCTTATATGGTGAAGAAGGCCTTTTTTGGGGGAGCTTCGATTCTAACAAAAATGGATGGGGAGGATTTACCATTTCTACTCAACTCAAATGTTGTAAAGAAGTACTATGCGTGAAAGGGATTAGTGTCAAGGATTTGTTATTAAAAAAAATAACAATAAAACAAGGAAAAAAAGAAGAATAAGAAGAAGAAAGTTTTAAAAAACAAAACAAAACAAAAAGAAAAAAAAAAAAAGAAAAGGGGCTCATTGGGTAGAAAGCTGAAAAGGCTACCTAGGCAAAAGTAAGAACAATCAATAAATACCTGACACCATCATGGAATTACGTCAAGAAGACTGGAGTGGACTATACCAAGCAAGGGCAAATCTAGCATGTATATATTCTCATGGGATGGTTACAGTTTGGTTACAAACACATAAGGGTACTAGCTATAGTCGATTTAGAGATTCATGGGATGAACTGAAGATCCTCATATTTATTATCCTTTGCAATCCTTTTACCCTTGTTGACCTTTGTCCTCATTATGTACTCCGCCCATTATAACTAATAATATTTCACACTTGTTTATTTCAATATGCATTTTTTGATGAGTCCATACTAAAATGTGAAACTTTTGGTTAAATTTTACAACCCAAAAAAAAAAAAAAACTAAAATGTCATAAGGAGATTTTCTGATACCAAAGATATATGACAAAAACAATAAAGGTGAACAAAAGGCAAGTCTCAGATGCATCATATCCCAAAAAAAAAAAAAAAAAGAAAAGGAAGGAAGAAAAAAGAGATAGAAAAGGAAAAGAAGTTCTAGTTCATTCCCTTGATCGCAATCAATGTCTCAAAGGACACGTATCAAAGATAAAAAAAAAATGATGATGAATGAAAGAAAAAATCCAAGACATTTGTAAATAAGTTCAACATTGCATCATAAAAATGCAAAACAAAACTCATTTTTTTGCATCATTTCATTTGAATAACTATCCTACTACTTTTATTTTTGGGGTAAGTGTAACACCCTAATAAATTCATACTACATTTAAGTCGTATTATGACATTTTATTAGTTGTTACTTATGCTTGCGGAAAATTAAACTTCATCTATAAATTAAGTTATGTGGAAAATACGGTAAATTTTTTAAATATATCGTCGCTTTGCAGCGTTTTGGAAAGTGAAGCCTTGAGAAAGAATATAGATATAGAGAAAGCGTGTCGCATATAATTCATATCACAATATCATAAAACATGAGAGAGATAAATAAATAGTAATCACAAATACATCGCATTCCATAGCTAATTATTTCGCCCATATGGGTTCATAATGTTAAAGAATACATAGACGAAGGCTCATGGTCATGCCATAGCCCAAATACTAAATACAAACTAAAATGACATAGTTCATCACAAAAAGGAACATATGAAGGTGCAGAGCAACGGTAACTATAAGTCCAAAACAGTATAGTCTAGTATCCCTCATCATATGCCCACTCATAGTGTAGTGGATCCAAGCTCTACTCCACTGAATGCACCATCAGGATCTAGTGATGATACGGAAAATAACTGGAGTGAGAAATGATATTTCTCAGTAGGACTTGAACCCGACATGAAAGTCTTATCGTCATCGTCCCAACCACTTCGGTTTTATTAAGGAAAATAGTAAGCATGCATAAGGTTCAATTTTTAGGTTTTCAAAACATGATTATCCAAAGCGAATTCAATTTTAAGTATGTATTCTCATCGTAACAATAACATCATGGTATACACAAGGGTTTATATAACTATTCGTATCATGCATGAGCATTTTAAAGTTTCATTCTTCACTTGGGTTGGATCAAAGTCCCTTTCTTTCTTTTCTTAAACTTGACTTTGTCTTAAGTCTTTTCCATCCATTAGACATAAGTGGTAGTGAGCTCATACCATGGCTGTCACCACCATCAATTTTCGGTATTTAAACTAGCTGGGTCAAAGTTATATCTCATGTAAGCCTTGTAACACCCTACCAACTTAATGTTATGCTTAAGTCATAGCATGAAATTGGATAGGTTGCATTACTGCATTAGTATTCCATCTATAGCTGTATTCATTATATTATATTCTCTTCTTCTCTAATATGTATGTATATATTTGATGAATATACCTACGAAATGACGTGCTGTATATAATAAACATGGCTAGCATTGTAGAACATAATAAAGTTTAATAAAACACAACAGAAAAGATAAGAATAAGTGATACATCATCAACTGCATACGTACATATATAGGTCGGAGCCAGCTATGTACAATGAGTCCGACACGGATTTATGGTGGAGCTGCAAGTTTGGAATCTCAATAAAGAGAGTGGCCATCGAGTCCATCGCCAGCTTCTGAGAATGATGCAAAAGTACAAAACGAGGTGAGAATTTAAAGAAATTCTCAGTAGGGCTCGCGTGTGGTGTTTATCTGACGTCACATTTATTCTCAGTTGCCTCGGTTTTTATTTAATTATAAAAACACGTGCTCAAACTAGACTATCCATTTTAATGAGTTTAAGAAAACGTTTGGTCCGAGGCAAGGTTTAGTTTTACTTTAGACGGGATAAGAAACAGAATAAACTAATAAATAGTGATTCTTATAATATTGAACAGAATAAACGAACATACAGGAATAAGTAAATATAGCAAATAGCTGTGAACATCTTGAAATAACTATTCCATATAATCATGCATTCATGTAATCATGCAAACTCATTCTTGAACCTTTTTTCATAAACTTTTCCATTACTTGGTCCCTTAGGAGTTCTTGGCCATTTAGACTCCTTGGTAATAGTCTGCTTTTCAGGATCGAGCTCGTTCCTATACAGGAATGCCGGGTTTACTTTCCCCGACCTTCCCACTGATCTATTCCCCTTAACTTTAATCCGGGGCTGGCCCAACTATCATGGAACTTCATCATCACATGTTTCTTATGTTCATCATAACATAACTTTCATAACTTTCTTGAAAATGCACATGTATTAACATGTATATCATAACTCATGCATAGATCTTACCGAAATTTCGGTAGCATAACGGAACATGCCGCTTCCTCATGAATAGTGCTAGTACATCAGAACACCAATTTCTCATAGAGGTCACAATATTGCATTCATAATTCAACATTGAACTCATAAAAGCATTAGTCTCATTAAGACAGAGTTACTGCCTCAGCACAACCATTCAACCTAATTTTTGTAAATCAAGCCATAATTTCTATTTAACTCATCTGAACCTCAATTTTGGATATGTTAAAGTGTTATGTGTCTATTTTCTAACCTCTTTCGTTCCATCTAATTTTGATAAGTGTAGCTCAAGTTATTTAGGTTTTATCCATGCCTGCCCTGTAGCTGGCCAGAATCAGACACTTAAAAGTAAAAATCCACTAGAAATAGAAAACTATTTCAAATCATACAAAATTGGTCTCATATTAAAGCTAACAGGACAAAATTTCATCTCCAAAAATTTCCATTCCATTTGACTTAGTAGGGCTCGAGTTATATGCCCCGAAATCTAACCTTCCTGAACTGCCCTATTCTGTCCTGGTTTGGGCATAGAGAAAATTTCTTGGATCACTGGGAGCAAATGGAACCTTATCTAATTCTGAAATTTTTATGGGACATTCTTCTATATGTAAGCTTTCTAACAAAGTTAGTTTCATTAAATTCCAAGTAGTATAGAGCGAGTTCTACCCTGAACAACCCAGTCTACTCAGAATCAAAGTTAGAAACCTAGGTCGAAATTCAAAAATTCATATCTCTCTCAATACTAATCCAATGGTATTATATGATATATGTATTGAAAGCCCCAGATGTCTAGTTTCATGTAAAAATATTTTAATCAAATTTAAACTATGGCAGGCGGATCCGTACACTCTGCCGTACGGACTGCCGAGGGTTTTAGGTTTTCCAGCTCCTCAGCTCTTCCTATTTTCATCATTTCTTGCTTCCAATTCGGTTTTAACCTCACAAACAGCCAATAAACCAACCATATATCATCATAATCATTCAATCAATTCATCAAAAATTGAGAAAATAAGCCACCACCAGCCATCCAAGATCAGAGAATCAATACATGAATTAAACCTCTACCTCTTGTTATGTGTGATTTGGCTTGGTTTTGGAGCTTGGATGAACAAAACTTGGTTGAGCTTGATAGTTTGATGGAGTTGGGTGAGTGAAGAAGAGAAGAAGAGAGCTGAACAAGGGGGAAGAGAGGGCGCAGAAAATGGCTGAAGGAAAGAAAGGAATTGTGTTATAAAGGCATGAAGTGGTAGTTGAATCCTTGCATTTTGATTGGTCTAGATTATAAGGCTGAAATTCAGCCAACTTTCCTCACGCTTTGTGGCCTTGTTTGCGCCACTTTCCTGCATTAAGTAGCTGAGTTATCAACCACTCAAAGTAGGGTTAATGAGTTGAAATCTCATTGGTTCGGTTCCAATAGTTTAAAATACTGTAATCTTACCGATTTCCTTTAAATCGGTAAATCGGTTTCAAGATAATTTTATGAAATCTTCTATACTTCTAACTTAATTAACTTATACCTAAACTCAATTAATTGCTAATCAATTGATCCTAAATAATTATTTAACTGAATTTTAATTAATCTCAATTATTCGATAAAACTGAACAATTAGGCGAAAATGATAAGAAAATTTTGGTGGATGTTACAAGCCCTATCCCCTATACTTATACTAGATGGGTCTATGCCATGCCTCAATAAGTTGTGGGTAAAAAGGGAGTTTAATATGGGTCACCTTCCCTTTTAAAGGATCACACCCTTAGTTCAATCTCTTCTTATTAAAGCTTATGATACAAAAATTATTCTAAGTCCATAAATTTTGCGGAATTTCGGCAGCATGACGGCTAGACCGGAGCTTCCCCAAAATTGCCAAACAGAGAATTCAATATCACATATCACTAAACATCATTATCATCATCATATCATCATTATATCAACATTATCATTATCATATCACCATCATCATCATTATGTTGGTACATGGAGGCATACATAACACACAAAGTCTCATGAGCTTAACTTAGTAAATTTGGTGTAAGCTTTTAATCGAATTGCCTCTTGTGACGATTCCTTTATTAGGCATAGGGCCAATTTGGCCTATTATCCTTTCTGCAACTTTTAAGTTGAATTATGAATTTTTCCAATATCTTAATTTGAGGATCTTAATATCTTCAAGCTTGTTTCTCATTAACCGTTAAACTTAACCATAACCAGTTTTACTTTTACAGTGGGGGCAGTAATTTCAAAAATTCGCCATAATTTCATATTTTGCAATTTTGACTTAAATTTTGGTATGATTATACTTCTCTGAGTCTATTTTTAAATAAAACAAACCCCACTTAAAAATTCATTTTGTAACTTGAGATATGCACGTTTGAATTTGACTGCTTAGTCTCTTAGATTCATTTCAGAACTCACAAGGAATCTGAAAAAATTGTTCTATGGGGATGTTCCTCTGTGTCTTAGCTTTCTAACAAATTTGGTCCCACTCAAAAATGTTTTGTATAGCTTGAGTTATTAATATTTTAGTACAGACTGCCCGAATAGAAACACATATGGGGGCAGCCCACTTTGAAAATTTATATCTCCCTCATTTTAAGGCCAAAATTTACATATTTTATATGTATAAAAATCTCTACGAGTTTATTTTCATTTAAAATTAGTTTCATTGCATTTGGAGTTGTATGGAATGAGTTATTGGTTGCGCCATACAGACTGCCAGAATTTCCAACTTCAACCGTTTTTGTTTCAACTAGTTTTCTTGTAAAAACATTAAGTCTTTTCTTCAAGTGACCACCTTTCTCTTCCAAACCACTTTTATACTTTGAGATCTTGATGAGAAGTCAATATTTTGAATTCTAAAAAGTTGGGTTCAAGTGACACATGCACATAACTAGAAACAATTTACAACAAAAGAGCCATATCACAATAAAACACTTCATATCAAGGAGCACGGCCATGAAGCCTTAGATCAAGTTCTAGAACCACCTAGCTATGGAGAGCTTAGGAGTTCTAGAGCTCAAGAACATATAAAAAGAAAAGGATTAGAGTCACTACCACAAAGATTTTCTTTGAAACTTGAAAGGTGGAAGTGGTTGAAGATGGACTCCCTCCTTAGAGCTTGGAAGAATGTGGCTAATATGTGTTTACTTTGCTTCTCCAAAGACCAAAGAAAGTGGTCCTGTAAGGGGTTTGTGAGGGTGGTGATAGAAGATGAGGGTGATGGTGGTGGAAAAGTAAGAAGAACAAAAAGGAGAGTAGGAAGAACAAGGAGAGGTGGAGAGAGGTGAGAGCTTTTGTGTCTAAGAGAGAGGATGAAAGTTTGCAAAATGAAAGAGTGAGTGAGGGGGCTAATTGGCATCCCTATCAAGGCCAAGGAGTAGGTGAGGTTTGCTTCTTTTACAAGCAAGAAGGCTAGGAACCTTGGGACAAAAAGGGTTAGTTGTGTTTTCTTTGAGTCTTGGTGTATGCTATGGACCATTTTGTATTTTCTCAAGTGGGCAAAGGTAAGGTCTGCTTTCTCTTGAGAGTTGATCGACTTTAGTCTACCTACCTCATGACAACAAGACCCTAGTGAAGACTAGCTCTTCTTTAGGTTAGACTTGGCTAAGGAATATTGCCAAAATAGGCTTGATCTAAGGGTGCAAGATTAGGAAGCAATGGATGGTTGGATCTTGCTAATTAGCTTAGACAAAATTGGCGATGTTTCAATAAGCAAGTTAGCATTGCTCCCAAGAGCTTTCTATCTTTAGATACCAACTACCATTTTTATTTTTTGGGGCAACCAAACCAACCAATACCCATTGCTATTTTAATTTTTAGGGCAGCCACATCGATCGATACCCATTATTATTTTAATTTTATGGGACAGCCGAACCGACCGAAACCCATTGCCATTTTAATTTTATCAGGCGGCAGCATTGACCGATACCCATTATTATTTAATTTTATAGAGCAGCCGAAACGACCAGTATCCATTGCCATTTTAATTTTGTGGAGCAGCCCAACCAACCAGTACTTATTGCCATTTTAATTTTATCCGGTACCCATTGTTATTTTAATTTTTTGGGACTAAGAGAACCAACCAATACCCATTACCAGTTAAAGAAAAATTTTGACCTCACTGAATCTGATTTCATGCTCAGGCTATTCGTTCCAATTTTTTGGATGATTGCTATTACTATTGATTGTTCTTTTATCTTTCACCATGTGCAATTTTAAATTCTCTCATGTGATGGGGTGGTTGAATTTCTATTGGAGCTTATGTTCTTCTATGCATAAATATAAATTGTGGATTTCTGTACTTGACAATTTTTTATAGTTTCATCATGAAAATACTCAGTTCTCACAATGCATGTACCATGTGTTTAAATTTACCAAGAAATAGTGAATTTTGGGTTCATGTTCATTCCATCAACACAATAAACAAAGCACAAGCAGCGTAGAAGTAGGCAAGACAATGAAATTAATTGATGCATAATAATCAAATTAAAGACATGGCATTGATTATGACACGGATCAAATTAAAATAGAGTAAGCTAAAACTGTTTCCTTACCCTTTTTGAATCTATGAATGTTCTATGTTCTGGAATTCTTTTCTTGCTCTTGGTTTCTCTTCTTCTAATCTCACCTCTCTATTTTCTTGTGTTATTTCTCTTTTTTTCTCTCGTGTTATCTTCTATTGTTGTGTGTTTTTGGTTTCTCATTATAGGTCTCTATTTATAGAGCAACTTGTCGCCCAAAATTAAGTAACTTGCATCCCCTATGATGAAGCCTAGGAAGCTACGAATGCCAAGGATAAGATCAAAGCAAAGGGTAGTGATTTTTGATGGACAATAGCAGTCATTTTTTTTTTATTTTTTCACTATTCTTGCAAACTGAAATTTGGGCTACTATCTCCTCTATTTTTTTAATTGTATATGGGCTCTACAAGTTTCAAGGAAAAAGGGCTGCCTCCCTTTTTTGTTCCTATAACTTTTGTTTGTAACAAACATAAGTTTCATCAATTTCTTTCCTTTTTTTAGAAAGAATAGGATTATTTGGGGTCGTAAAGACCCCTTTCTCTTTTTTTTTTTTTTGTTGGACCACCCTTTTTATTTTTAATTTTTAAATTTTTTAAATTTTTTCATGCTACTAAATTAAAAAAATAAAAAAAAGAAAAAACTTGGCAAAATTTTTGTAAACATTTTTTGTGTGATTTTTATTTTTGTTGTAAAATAAATATGTAGATGTACAACAAAAAAGTGATCATAATAAACAAATAAATTTGCATACTACTTGAGTGTTTGAAATATTGAACATTAAAAAAAATAAAAATAAAAAAAATCAAGAACTAAATTTGAAATGTGGACAAATTTGAGTATCAATAGCTGCCCACCTTTGTTTTTCATTTAGAATAAGTGAAAAGCAAAGGAGTCAATTCAAATTTGCCAATGAAAAAGTTTTATTCAAAACAAACACACAAGGGATGGTGACACATCCATAATGTGAACAAATGGACATGAAGACTTGGGGTAAGAAACTTAAGAATCGAAGATGGCAGATACAAGGACCCAAAGACTAAAACAATGTTCGCTTATCGTAAAAACTAAAAGGAAAGAGTTCTGTAACGCAGAAATTTAAATGGTGGTGGGTATCGATCGGTTCGGCTCCCAAAAAGAAATTTAAAATAACAATGAGTACTGGTCGGTGCGGCTACCCCATTAAGATGGCAATGGGTACCAGTTGGTTTGACTACCACAAAATTAAAATGGCAATGGATACCAATTGATTCAGCTATTTTATAAAATTAAAACAAGAATGGGTAATCATAAAACTATGATGGCAATAGGTACCGATTGGTTCAGCTGCCCCAAAAAAAATAAAAATAACAATGGGTACCGATCGGTTTAGTTGCCCCATAAAATTAAAATGGCAATGAGTACCAGTCTGTTCAACTACCTCATAAAATTAAAATAGCAGTGGGTACTAATCAGTTCGGCTACCTCACAAAATTAAAATGTAATGGGTACCAGTTGGTTTGGTTATCCCATAAAATTAAAATGGCAATGGATCCCAATCGGTTCAACAGCCCCATAAAATTAAAATAACAATGGGTACTGGTCGATGTGGCTACCCCAAAAATTAAAATAACAATGGATACCGATCGATTTGATTGCTTAGAAAACTAAAATAGCAATGGATACCGCTCGAATTGACTGCCCCAAAAATTTAAAATGCCAATTGATATCTAAAGATAGAAAGCTCTTGGGAGCAATGCTAACTTGCTTCCCCCAAAAATAAAAGCAGTAGGATAGTTATTCAAATGAAATGATGCAAAAAAATGACTTTTGTTTTGCATTTTTATAATGCAATGTTGAACTTATTTATAAATGTCTTGGCATTTTTTTTTCATTCATCATCATTCTTTTTATCCTCAATACGCATCCTTCAAGGCATCCATTGCAATCAAGGGAATGAACTATAATGTCTTTTCCTTTTCTATCTCCTTTTTCTTCCTTCATTTTCTTTTCTTTTTTTTGGGGGGGGGGGGGATATGATGCACCTGAGACTTCACCTCCATTGTTTTTTTCATATATCTTTGGTATCAGAAAATCTCCCTGTGACTTTTCAATTTTTTTTTTTTTTGTAAAATTTAACCAAAAGTTTCACATTTCAGTATGGGCTCATCAAAAAATGCATATTGAAATAAACAAGTGTGATAATATTATTAGTTATAATGGGTAGAGTACATAAGGAGGACAAAGGTCAACAAGGGTAAAAGGATTGCAAAGGATAATAAATGTGAGGATCTTCAGTTCATCCCATGAATCTCTAAATCGACCAGAGCTAGTATCCTTATGTGGTCCTAACCAAACTGTAACCAACCCATGAGAATATATATTTGCCCTTGCTTGGTATAGTCCACTCCAGTCTTCTTGACATAATTCCATGAGTGTCAAGTATTTATTGATTGCTCTTACTTTTGCCTAAGTAGCCTTTTCAGCTCTCTACCCAGCGAGCAGGAAAAGAATTCTAGAACACAGAAGATTCATAGATTCAAAAGGGGTAAGAAAACAATTTCAGCTTACTCTATTTTAATTTGATCCATGTCATAATCAATGCATGTCTTTAATTGATTATTATGCAGCAATGAATTTCATCATCTTGCCTGCTTCTATGCTACTTATGCTTTGTTTATTGTGTTTATGGAATGAACATGCACCCAAAACTCACTGTTTCTTGGTAAATTTAAACACATGGTATATGCATTACGGGATCTGAGTATTTTCATAACGAAACTATCAAAAATTGTCAAGCAGAGAAATCCACAATTCATATACGTGCCTAGAATGACATAAGCTCCAATAGAAATTAAACCACCCAATCACATGAAAGAATTTAAAATTGCACATGGTGAAAGACAAAAGAATAATCAACAGCAATAACAATCATCAAAAAAATTGGAATGAATAGCCTGAACATGAAATCAGATTTAGTGAGGTCAATTTTTTTTTGACGGAAAAAGGTGAATTCCTTCTTCCAAGTCATCAAAAGATACCTTCAATGTCATCATCACTATTCTTGGTCACTTGAGTTCCCCAAGTCCCATCATTTTGCCATCATTGCTCAAGGACAATAAAAATGATCAGCTGTGTTACCCATTAGCCGTAAACACAACTTCACTGACCCACCATCCCCTGTAACATTTAAAAAAAAAAAAACCCCAACCATCGTTCAAAAAAAATTGAAATGAACAACCTCCAAATTGGGTATCAAATCATTTGCCATTATCACACACCCACACAGATAACCCAAATAAATTTACCTCTTGCATTACATGAAGAATAAAATAGAAGACAGTAAGTAATAAGAGTGGGGCGTAAAAATAAATAAATAAATAAAATAAATAAACGGTCCTTTTCATACAAATGGAGTTAGCTCAGACCTCCTCCATAAGCTATTGTAACACCCTATCCTGCAAAAACAAACAAGAATCGTCAACTACCTTCATCCAAGAATATTTTTTTAAAAAAATACAATAAAAAGTAACAGGAACCCTACTCATTCCCCTCCCTGAGAACAAAAATCAACAGCAAAATCAACCCAAACCCCAAAACTCCAGAACAATAATCAAGAAAGCAGAAACAACCCATCACCATCCAAAATTCCAACCCCACAAAGATCAAATCCCCAACCAAAACTGAAAGGAATTTGAAAAAAAAAAAAAAAAGAACAAAGGAAAGCAACAAGAATACCACTTCCTTCACCAACACAAGCCACCGTGCTCCACTTCTACCCACCGTCAATGGAGTGACCATTAGCCACCATCATCACCGCCACAATGCCACCATCTTCTTCCTGCTATTGCCGCTGTCATCAGAGCGGTGCTAAGCCGCACGAAACTGTGCTCGCAGCACCACCTGGGACCTTCGTGTTCGTCTGTATGCCGTGGTTCTGTGGTTGTACCCGCAACCATGATCGAGCTCCTCGTGATCAATCATCCTCCTCTCTACCCCTCTCTATTTGCATGCATCTCGCCCCAATATGTGCTGGAAGTTTCTAAGGAACCTGCCGTGAATGACTTTCTAGTATTTGACACACTCCTTTGTTTTATGTCTTAATTATTGCTTATTTTAATGATCTTGATTTGGATTATTAACCCACGGACTGAGGTCTCGTGAAACCCATTTTTTTTCTTGCAATTTCTATTAGTGATGTCCTCTAATTTAGTAAAAAAGCAAAAAGAAAACACACCCTTCATCTACTGTGCATTTGGTTTCCTTTTTGTATCTTTTTTTTTATTTTTTATTTTTCCTTTTCTTCCTTCTCTTTGTTTCCTTTTACAATTATAATTCTGATAAGATAAATTTCATTTTATCTCTATGATGGACAATCAAAATTAACTGCAATGGTGATAATATTTTGGCTTCCTTGAGATATGAGAAATTTTGTAACTTTGCTAGGAGCATTGGTGGGGTTATAAATTTTCTCAATAAAATTTTATTACAATTACATTATATGCTCTACTTTGATGCTTATTCATTTTAATTCATGAATATTTTTATTTTATTTATTTATTTATTTATTTATAATTCCCATTTAAGTCATATTTGTATTCATATTATTAAAATAATCAATGATATAAAAAAAACAGAAGAGGATTGGAGTGTCAATCAAAATAATTCTTCCTAAAATTCAAGTTTTATCAAGAATGCTAGTAGAAACTGATATAAAATAAAATATTTTAATAATTTTATTACACATAAAATAAAATTGATTTGTATAATCCCGATACCATCATAGAAATATTTCAGCACTTAATTAAATATTTGTTCGGAACTAGGAAATTGGATAGAGATTACCTAGTCTCCAGTGTAGGGTAAGAAACATGAAGCTGCTATTGATCCTTGATCCTAGTTAGTGGGAGTGTACCTGCAAGGACTCCGATGCTTAAGTTAGCAAGGGTCAAAAGATACTGTATAAATAAAGAAGAGAACATATCTGAATCATCTATTTAAAAGGTTACTTATAGAGAGATTTGGGGGTTTGAATAAAAGAGATTATCTCCTCTTTTCATGGGATTCTCCTTCAGTTAGGATTCCCTGTAACCGCCTTTGAGATATCTCCTCTAGTGATAAGATAAGACCTTTTAATGGATGTAAGGTAGACATATGGGCCAAGACTCCTGACTTAGGCCTTGGGTGCCGTCATCCTATCCATGGCTATTGGGCCTATACGGTAGTCCGTAACAGAGCCCCTGACTCAGATTCGAGGGTAAGACCTCGGATTACGAGTTTTAATGATGTCAAGAGTCGAGTTGTTATTCAATCTTTAAGCATAACCAAGTCCCAAGATTAGGACTTTGGACTACAAGTTCCGATGATGTTAGGAGTTGAATTATTATCCAAACTCTAGCAATAACTTGATTCTAAGGTTGAGACCTTGAATTATATATTTGGGAGTTGAATTGTCATCTAGACTCCAAACATAATAAGCTCCCAACTTAGTTCTGAGATTAAGACCTCGAATTATGATGTTGTTGTACTCGTCTATAAGGCATGTATTTGAATCATCTAACATCAGTTATGTTTATGCGGCCTTCATTGAGTGTTCTGGCATGCATGGTTAATTGGTGCCCCCGATCATTTGATTGACTCTACTGCCGAGATTAAGATAAGTTTGGCAGGAAAACGTGCTTATCCGTAGTCATGCACGATCATGCCAAAGCCGACGTAGCATGTCTACTAGTTCATGTCTTATCAGGGGTTACATATAAGACAATGGTGATTATTGTAAATAGAGCTAGGTCATTGAGTTTTATCTCGAAGCCCCTCATTTTCATTACTCCTAGGTCCATAATCGTTTTCCTTTTAGAGGAAAAGACGTGAACTATTAGATTTGGAACAATAGTAGGTCAAGAGCTGAGGTTCATATTCCTTTGATCCTCGCATGTTTTGACGAGTTCATCAAGGAGAGCTTGGTACGAGTTCCAAGCTTTTCTTCCATGGGGCTGCTTTGATGTAGGTTTTACTCAACAGCTACGTCTATCAAAGCTCCAAACTCTTTTAACTCGAGCTTTATGATCCCATTGAGGTCTTTGTTGAAAGGTGTTAAGCTCATTTTTTTTGAGTTTATCTTTGTGGTCAAGCTTGTTACCTTCGATCTTTCTTTATGTGTAGTCAAACATTTATGAGTGTCTCCCTACTGTGGAGTGGTCATGTTCGTGGAGATCTATTTCTTGAATTTTGAAGGGATCTAGCGCTTATTACTGATGAGCTCATTAGTTATGGTCGTAGTTCTTTCTAGTCCAAACTTTCGGGATAGGAAAGTGAAACATAAGATCCCCTAGAACTCATTTCTTTAATTGCTCATGATCAGTTCCTGGGCGGTTTCCGAATTTAGCCTTTTATAGGCAACCTTTCAAGCCTTTTAATGCATGGTGCCTTTGAACTAATCTACAGCAATGCTCTCAGTTCGGCCTAAAGGTTACAACCTCCGGCTTTGAGCTTTTAGCAATGGACTTGACATTTCCCGATTTTCGAGTTTATCATGAAACTGAAATTGCCAATAGTACGTGCTTTTCTTTTTGCCTAAGTTAAATAACTTGAAGGGAATATTAGCGACACTTCAATTGGCTTGTCAACTCACTTAAACAATAAAATTACTCCGAGGCTATAAAGAAAACCTAGTTTTTCGAACTGGTTATGAGCAGATTGGATTTTTAAGTTGGTTGTAACCGAATTGAATTTTTCGAATTGGTTTCTACCAAATTGGATTTTTCGAATTGGTTGTAACTGAATTGAATTTTTTGAATTGCTCCGATCGAATTGGATTTTCTGAATTAGTTATAACCGAATTGGATTTTCCGAATTGGTTCCAATCGAATTGGATTTTCGGAATTAGTTGTAACAGAATTGAATTTTTCGAATTGGTTGTAACTGAATTGGATTTTTAAGTTGGTTATAACCGAATTGGATTTTCCAAATTGGTTCTGACCGAATTGGACTTTCCGAATTGGTTCCCACCAAATTGGACTTTCCGAATTGGTTCCCACGGAATTGGATTTTTCGAATTGATTGTAACTGAATTGGATTTTTCAAATTGGTTGTAACTGAATTGGATTTTTAAGTTGGTTATAACCGAATTGGATTTTCTGAATTGGTTCCGACCGAATTGGACTTTCCGAATTGGTTTCCACCGAATTGGATTTTCCGAATGAATTGTAACCGAATTGGATTTCCCGAATTGGACTTTCCGAATTGGTTTCCACCGAATTGGATTTTTTGAATTGGTAAACTTGGATTAGTGTTCCACTTAAGTGAACTTGAACCGAGGTGAAAACCTAGACCTTTTCGACGTGGTAAACATGCATTAAGTGTTTTGCTCAAGTGCACTCGGTCTAGGGTGGAAACCCGGACCTTTCCGAGGTGGCAAACATGCATTAAGTGTTCCACTTAAGGAAACTATTTAAGGGTTATATGGTATTTGTTAACTTGGATTTTATTTGTCATTATTCCCGAGGTATTGGACCTGGGTTCCGTGTATCTAGACTAAAGGGTAATCAATCCCTTAGGATTTATGTAACCTTACTCTTAGTCAAACATTGGTTTTCTTGACTAGGTTCTTGGTCAAGGTCTTTGCTAAATTCAACCTCATTTTCGATTGTTGATTCGTAGCATAAATTTGGTCTTCTAGCCCCCAATTTGGGCTTAGCCTTTCGACTTTAGAATTCAGGGAGCCATAGTGGCTTCCTTTGTAAGATTCTTGTAAAACACATGAGGAAAGCTCCTCCTTCATAGAGGGTCTTCCAGTTTTTGCTATCTAGTGGGTGGATAAGGTGTTGGGAACACCCTTCTTAATGAGTGAAGGATATCTCAAATCTCTTAGAGAAGAGGTATTAATCACACCCTAAGGAGAGAAGGAAAAAACAAGTATGCTATTAAAAATTTTAACAATTCTTGTGGATGTGGATGTATGATGCTCTTATTTAGGCATCCTAGGGTACGAGTTTTGCTCTTCCCTTATATTTGTAGTGAAACTTTGCGCTTGAGTTAATTACCTCAAGGCTTTCAGAATTTCTACGCTTAAGACATTACTTAAGGGGTTTGATTTAACTTTTCCGCCTAGATAACATGTCTGAGGGATTAGTTCTAGATATGATTTAAATTGTCCTTCTTCTGCCCAACATTTTTGACTTAGGTTGATTGCCTAAGTGGTTTGGCTAGGATCCAACTTTCTCAAGTCATCCTTTATTCACATGGCTGTTTGGACTTAGCTTAATTTCCTAAGTCATTAGTCGATTTCCGACTTTGTAGTCGTCCTTTTATATAGCGAGTTACATCTGACTTGGTTTAATTTACTAAGTGGCTAACTAGGTTCTGACCTTAAGTCATCATTTTTCATCATGATTTAAATTCTAACTTTCAGTCAGTTCCAATCTTAAGGAGCCAGTTTCCATGGGCTTTCCACGCTTGTAGGGAGATTTTGACCTTGAGGCCATTTTGCTTTATCTTGAGTTAGTTCCCTAAGTGTGTTAGTAAGCTTTTGATGCTAGGATTGAATTTTGTTATGCTAAGTTCTGACTTGAAAGCCATTTTGTAGTCCACGCTTGGATGATTTAACTAAGGGAAATGATTTATACTCGACGCTTAGAGATGTTATCTAAGGGAGTTGATTTGAGTATCCGACACTTAAAGCAATTGTCCAAGGGAGTTAATTTGGGTACATAGTAAACGAACATACTTTGCTTTGCTGGCTTACCAAATTGTGAGTCGAAGGTTATTTGTGAGCTGTAACACTTTACCAGACAAAGTACTATGCTTAAGTCATAATAAATTATCTGATAAGTGATTACGTATAATACTGGTTAAATTCTATTTTCTGTATTAGTAGTAATTACTCACATAAGAATGCTTAATCGCGTAATTAAATTTCCTGTGTGACGGCAGAATAGACACTAAGTAATCGTAGACTGTAAATAACATAACATAAACAAAGATACAATAAGGACAGAACAACTGCAAGATGCATCATAAGTATGTACATATATACCTGATTTTAAAGGTTGTCAAAATGATACAAGGTAACAAAATGAAGCCGCTGATATAAAACGAAACGGCCAGTTTCTATGAACAATACCTCAAGTGGTCCCCCTGGGATATTGTATGTACATGCCTAACATCTATCCATCTATCCATGACCCAGACTGCCAAAAGAGGGCCATTCTGTACATCTACTACCACTACGGTAACCCACTAACTAACCAGAATTTGAGGAAAGAAACCCATTCGCCATGGGTGCATCTGTAGGAGGGTGGCCTGTGCCGGGAGCAAAGGATGAAGAGGAACGCGCTGCCTCAGATGGGTCCTCCTCTGGTGTCGAGGCCGAAAGCATCGACTGTTATGGTGAAGCAGAAAGGCCCATAGGAGCGGGGGCTACTACTACCGCTGGTGCTGCTGCTGCTGCTGGAGGAGGTGGAAAAGGATGGGCCATATGGAAGGGAATGGCAATATACGGGACAACAGGGTCAAATAGTGGGTGCATAAGTGGTACGGCGAAGTCTTTCTGGAAAAAGAAATACAGACGGAACTGGCACCTGCCAGATATATATACAGAATCTAGAAATGGGTCGAGGTGGATGTGAAGCTCGGGGAACTCAATAAATAGGACTCCTGTCGCTGCATACTCCATAGTCTGATAATGCGATAATATACAGTAGGGTGAGAAATAGAAATTTCTCAGTAGGAATTCCTAGTTCTATACATATGTCATTGTTGTCATTCCCAGTTGTTTCGGTCATGCAATAATTTTCAAATAGTACGGTAAAATGATAATATTTAACTTAAATACTTGTTTGTAAAGCATACACCGAAACAAATTCAGTTTTAGTTAACAGATACACTAATATAATCAAACAATAGTCATGGTGGAACAATAGCATGTTAAGAATAATAAACAGGGATCTAGAACAATCAATAGAAAAGTATTACACTGTACATATGCATGTACAATGAGAAGATGCATCTTATTCTTGGAGGCTTTCGCCTATTAGAACTTATTTCCATCCTTGGCCCCCTGGGAGTCTTTGACCATATACTCCTGGGTAATAGTCCGCTTTTCAGGACCGAGCTCGTTCCTATACAAGATGGCCAGGTTTACTTTCCCCGACCTTCCCACTGACCTATTCCCTTTAATTTATTCCGAGGCTGGCCTAAGTGATGTGGAATTCTTTATAATGTCATGAAATGAATGCACATCTAGCTTGTCTCTTTACATATGATGTACTCAAGTTGTCATAAATTTCATAACATATGAATTTCTTACCGAAATTTCGGCAGCATAACTGTAACATCCTCAATTTCATGTCGTGCTAAATTATCATAGTAACCCTGAGTAATTAGGCACTTAATGAGAAATTTTGAGATTAGGGCTTAATTAAGGGGTTGACTCGGATGAGAAGGGTCAAGAGAATGCTTAATCGAGATTAGATAATCTCTAATTAAGTAAATCAGAGCCCCTATAGCTCACTTAAGCACTAATCACCTTTAATTAGCCTAATCGAGTTTAATTAAGGTTAATTACGCTTAGTTGCAAGATTAAATTTTTGCTAATCGAGTTCTTGTGTGTTAATTACTAATCCTTGCTTAATCATCTTAATTAAGTTGTATGAGCATTTAATCACATGATTAAATTCAAATTTAGTCAACTAGACAATAAAGTAAAGAGTGATGTCATAAAAGCATAAAGCATTAGACAAGAGTGCTTTATGTAAGAGTTTGACCATGTTTTGTCTCCTCATCATCCACTTTGTCCCCTTAATCACTAATTAACACAAAATTAAGCAAAATATCTCATTCTCCCTCCCTTAATGAAGACGCCATCTTCTCTCTCTCCCTCCCTTATTCATTTTCATTTTTATTTTCACTCATCCTATTCCCTCTCTTCAAGCCAAATTCTCTAACTTCTCTCTAAACACTTCTTCATCTTCTTCATCTTCCTCTTCCTTTCTCCACCACCACCACCCTAAACCACTCACTTAGCCCTTCAAAGACCTCATCTTTGGGTCTTTGGAGACAAGATCAAGACATTACAACCTCCATTTCCACAAGATTTCAAGAACTTCTCCTTCCTTCTTGCAAAACCGCCACCTTCATCATCAAGAGGAGTCATCATCTTCTTCTTCCATTTCTCTTGTTTTGCGCCATCTTCAAGAAAGGTAGTGATCTTCATGTTTTTCATTTTGTTTACTCAAGAAAGCTTGGAGCTTGGTTCTTTCATAACCAAGATTTCTAAGTGAAAGCTTGAGAAGATCCTTCATGCTCTTCAAGAGCCAAAGTTTTCATTTTTAGTAAAATGTGTTCTTGATATTCTTCATGTGTTCTTAAGTTTCCTCTTTTGGAAAAATATGTTCTTGATGTTCTTCATGTGTTCTTAAGTTTCCTCTTTTGTTGGTAGCTTGCTTAAAGTTGTTCTTTCCTTTTTATGATGAGTTGATGACTAGAAAAGCTTCATCTTTTTATGTTCCCATGATTTTATAAGACTTTGAACATTCTAAAAGCTTAAAACTTTAAAAAGTTTGCTTCTTGACACACTTAAAGTGGCGCAAGTTTTAGTGCCATCATAAAGTCTTCTTTTGTTTTGTTTTGAAGACAAGAATGCATGTAAAAGTCTAAGCTTTTTGGCATAATAAGCCCTTTTGAGTTAGAAAATGATATCTTGCCACTTTATGTCTTAGAAATCAAACCTTAAAGAAAAGACCTTTTATAAAGTTTCAAACTTTAATCAAGAATGAGACCTTTAAGTCATAAAAGTATTGTTTTATAGCAATTAATTCATAAAGTTTAGATCTTGAACCAAAACAATGCTTAAAGGTGAGAGCTTCTATAAAAATTAAGACATTTTAACCTTAAAGTTAATATTTCATGTCACTAGTTGATAAAGTAGGGACCTTTTTATGTAAAGACAACTTTAAGTCATAAAGTTGAGACCTTAATGGTCTTAGAATAATTAAATGAGTCAACTTTTATAAAGAACAAGACTTTTAGTGGAAAAGCTAGTAACTTGCATTGCTATTTCATAAAGATCTAATCTTTAAGATAAAAGCTTGAAGCTTTGTAACTTGGTTAAGTAAAAATCACCCTCGGTGTTTAGTGAACATGGTGTTGTTGGGTTCATGATGTGGTTATGCGTTGTCATGACCCAAGGATTAGAGGGATCTTGAACTCCTTGGGAACAGAAGTATGATTAGGGCCTCTGAGCATACCATGAACCTAGGAATCACTAAGTGCACTATACCGAGGAAAGGAAACAATCACTTAACTTAATTAAATTTGAATAAGTGTTCCATAAGACATGAATTCAAGTAGACAATAATTTCATGGGAGAGCTAAGTAACTAAAAGACTATATACACATGTCTTAACTGCGTGATACTCTCATAGGTAACCATGGGAAATCATGTGATGATTCATAATATTCTTCACAAAGAATAACACAACTATAAACCCCTTTAGGGTATGAATGTGTGATGCCATACGGCATGGTGAATGACAAGTTGGGTTGAGCTTTGTCTCATGATTAGATGATGAGTGTGATGATATGGTGAACTATTGGTTGAATGTTGATGATTGGCATTTTGGGGAAGCTCCGATCTAGCCGTTATGCTGCCGGATTTCCATAAAAATTATGGACTTAGTCATATCATTGCATGTGTCTAGTCAAAGAAGTGTTATGCATGTAAAGTATAAAGATAAGAAAAGAATCAATGGGACATGACCCTTCAATCACTTCAGTAAGGGAAGTGAGAGACGGCGATCCATGTAACACCCTACCAATACCATACTATGCTTAAGTCATTTTATGACATTACTAGTTGTTACTCTTTTCTAACGGAAGTCCTTATCTTTGAAATTAGCGTAATATACGAAAATAGTGTATAATTTTTTTTTTTGTAAAACCTTTACGCTTGAAAACTGAGCCTTTAAGCGCTTACTTACTCATATACATATGAACGTTATTCTTCACATTGCAGAATTACTGATAAAACATATGACAAAATGGAAGCAACATAACATAATACCTTAAGTCAAGAATGTAATCATAGATAATCAAGGTCATCATTACATCTAATAAGTATCACATATGTAATAGGTCAAATTAAGCAGCATGAATCCCCACATGCTCTTAATTACACATAAACTGCCCAACTAGGGCTCTTAAGAAAATAAAAATACTATGCTACCATCTCGATCCTCCTTAGCTAGGTGAAGAACATAGCAACTCCTCGTCTTATCCAGTCA
Organism: Pterocarpus santalinus; assembly: GCA_031439595.1. Lineage (NCBI taxonomy): Eukaryota > Viridiplantae > Streptophyta > Magnoliopsida > Fabales > Fabaceae > Pterocarpus > Pterocarpus santalinus. Next base: position 35,610,446 of record CM062525.1, read on the forward strand.
GGTACAGTCAGAAGTGTTACCATGGATGCCATCAGCTCCATCTGAAGACAACACGGAAACGTAGGAGTGAGAAATACAAGATTTCTCAGTAGGATCTTGACCAGACAAATATTGTGTCATCGTCATCGTCCCAGCACTTCGGGTTTAATTATAAAAATAGTGGATAGATATAAGTTCAACTTCTAACAGTTTTGAAAACTTAAACCCCGAAGCAGGTTGCTTTTAAAGTTAACATCATAACCACATCATCATGACTAGCATACATCCTGAAACATAGAATAAACATTCATAATGCAAATGGACAATATAATTACATGCAAAGACATCCATCATCATAGACTTAACCATGGTTTTACTTAGACTTTACTTTCGTTTTTGGCACGTGCTAAGCATTCTTTTACTTTCCTTTAAAATAGACTGCTTTTGGACATGAGCTCATTCCGTGACTGTCGTCACACAGTACTAACCAAATCAGACTTAGCCGATATTGGTTACCTCTAAGTTGGAGGGTCCTCCAAAACACCGTTGCTTCCCTCATAGAGGTTCCTTTGTGGATCGCCGTCTCTCACTTCCCGGAAGTGATTGAGGGGTCATGTCCCATTCTTTTGTTTCTTATCATTATACTTTACATGCATACTACTTCTTTGACTAGACACATGCAATGATATGACTAAGTCCCTAATTTTGGCCAATCCGCAAAGCATAACGGCTAGACCGGAGCTTCCCCAAAATGCCAATCATAAACTTTCAACCGACAGTTCATCATATCTACATCATATCATCACACTCATCATTTAATCATGAGATAAAGCTCAATTAAACTCATCATTCATCATGCCAAATGGCATCACAGATTCATACCCCAGAGGGGTTTATAGTTGTGCTATTCTTTGTGAAGAATATTATGAATCATCATATGATTTTCATGGTTACCCATGAGAGAATCACATAGTTAAGATAAGTGAATGTGGTCTTTTAGTTACTTAGTTCTCATATGAAATTATTCGTCACTTGAGTTCATGTCTTATGGAACACTTGTTCAAATTAATTAAGTTAAGTGATTGTTTCCTTTCCTTAAGATAGTGCACTTGGTGATTCCTAGGTTCATGGTATGCTTAGAGGCCCTAATCATACTTTTGTTCCCAAGGAGTTCGAGATCCCTCTAATCCTTGGGTCATGACAACGCATAACCACATCATGAACCCAACAACACCATGTTCACTAAATACCAAGGGTAATTTTTAACTTAATCAAGTTACAAAGCTTTGAGCTTTTATCTTAAAGATTAAATCTTATGAAATGATGGTTCAAGTTACTAGCTTTTTAGCTAAAAAGTCTTGTTCTTTATGAAGGTTGACTCATTTAATTATTCTAAAACCATCAAAGTCTCAACTTTATGACTTAAAGTTGTCTTTACATTACAAAGGTTCCTACTTTATCAACTAGTGACATGAAACATTAACTTTAAGGTTAACAAGTCTTAATCTTTATAAAAGCTAACACCTTTAAGCTTTGTTTTGGTTCAAGATCTAAACTTTATGAATTAAATGTTATAAAACAACACTTTATGACTTAAAGGTCTCATTCTTGACCAAAGTTTGAAACTTTATGAAAGGTCTTTTCTTTAAGGTTTGATTTCTAAGACATAAAGTGACAAGATATCATTTTCTAACTCAAAAAGGCTTATTATGCCAAAAAGCTTAGACCTTTACATGCATTCTTGTCTTCAAAACAAAACAAAAGAAAACTTTATGGTGGAACTAAAACTTGCGCCACTTTAAGTATGTCAAGAAGCAAACCTTTTAAAGTTTTAAACTTTTAGAATGTTCAAAGTTTTATCAAATCATGGGAACATAAAAAGATGAAGCTTTTCTAGTCATCAACTCATCATAAAAAGGAAAAAATAACTTTAAGCAAGCTACCAACAAAAGAGGAAACTTAAGAACACATGAAGAACATCAAGAACATATTTTTCCAAAAGAGGAAACTTAAGAACATATGAAGAACATGAAGGATCTTCTCAAGTTTTCACTTAGAGATCTTGGTCATGAAAGAACCAAGCTCCAAGCTTTCTTGAGCAAACAAAATGAAAAAGATGAAGATCACTACCTTTCTTGAAGATGGCGCAAAACAAGAGAAGTGGAAGAAGAAGATGATAACCCCTCTTAATGATGAAGGTGGCGGTTTTGAATGAGCAAGGAGAGAACTCTTGAGTTCTCTTGAAAATGAGTCTTGTAATGTTTAGATCTTTTCTCCAAAGACCCAAAGATGAGGTCTTTGAAGGGTTTAGTGAGAAAGGTTTGGTTATGGAGGTGGAGAATGATGAAGAAGATGAAGAAGGAGAAGAGGAAATGTAGAGAGAAGTTGGAGAGTTTGAGAACTTTAGAGAGAGAATAAGAAGTTGAAAATGAAGTGAATATGTGTGTGTTGTGTTGTTGTGGCCGAAACTTTTAGTAGGGTGGGGGGAGATATTTTTGCTTTATTTTGTGTTAATTAAGGTTTAGGGAGACAAATTGGATGATGGGGGAACAAACTATGGTCAAACTCTTACATAAAGTAGTCTTGTCTAATGCTTTTTGCTTTTATGACATCACTCTTTACTTTATTGTCTAGTTGACTAAATTTGAATTTAATCATGTGATTAAGTGCTCATACAACTTAATTAAGATGATTAAGCAAGGATTAGTGATTAACACACAAGAACATGATTAACAAAAATTAATCTAGCGATTGAGCTTAATTAGCCTTAATTAAACTCGATTAAGCTAATTAAGGGCGACTAGTGCTTAATTAAGCTACCAAGGGTCTGAATTGCTTATTAGAGATTATCTAATCTCAATTAAGCACTCTCTTGACTTATCTCATCTAAGTTAACTCATAAACTCTTCGTTAATCCTTTACTTAAGCCATAATCTCATAATTTCTCATTAAGTGCCTAATTACTTAGGGTTACTGAGGTAATTTAGCACGACACGAAATTGAGGATATTACAATCCACAAAGACATAAGGAACCTCTATGAGGGAGGCAAGGGTGACATGGAGGACCCTCCAACTTAGAGGTAACCAATATCGGCTTAGTCTGATTTGGTTAGTACTGCGTGACGACGGTCACGGAATGAGCTCATGTCGAAAAGCAGTCTATTTCAAAGGGAAGTAAAGAAAGTTAAGCATGTACTAAAAAGGAAAGTTAATTCAAAAGTATAACCATGGTTAAATTGATGATGATGCATGTCCTTGCATGTACTTATGTTGCCCATTTGCATTATGAATGTTTACTCTATCTTTCAGTATGTATGTTAGATTATGATGATGTAGTATGATGTTAAGTTTAAAAGCAACCCGCTTCGGGGTCTAAGTTTTCAAAACCATTAAAAATTGAACTTATATCTATCCACTGTTTTTATAATTAAACCCGAAGTGGCTGGGATGATGACGATGACACTGTGTTTGCCTAGTCGTGATCCTACTGAGAAATGTAGTATTTCTCATTCCTACGTTTCCCGTGTCGTCTTCAGAGGATGTCGACGTCGGGCACGGTGGTGATCTACATTGAGTTCCCGGTGTGGCGTTGGCGCTTTGACCCGGTGCTGAACGCCTCTGTGCTGTCGGCGAACGCAGCGATGAGGGTCTACATCTTCCACGACCGCCAGTTTCAGACTCCCGTGATGAGCCCATTTTTCCGACCGCATCAGCCGTTCGGCGAGGTTACTATGGATGACATCCGCCCCTACTTTCAGCCACCGAGATACCCCACTGATGATGATGAGACTGACTCGGATACCCATTTGACTCCGACTGTTTCACTAGATTCCGACCCCTCGTAGCCGTCTTATCCGAGCTTCCATGTGGAGACCGATCCGTCTGAGCCCCTCTATCCGACTCATTTTGGGGGATCTCACCGTTTGGGTTCGTTGCAGCCTTCGGTGATTCGTCTATCTTCTGATTCTTCTGCTTCATCTGCTGGCCCAACTTCACCTCTGGTTCGCAGGCGTGGGTTCATTCGTACCCGTGCTGTGCCTCGTGGGCGAGGACGTGCTCGAGGAGGGGAACGTGGCGGCACTTCTCCCGATGGATATGGGAACGGTTTCCTCCCGCCAGATGCTTGATGTGACGACTGTATGCGAAGCCGAGCACAAGGATAGCCCCTTTTGGTCGCAGTTATAGGGTTATCATTCTGTTGTATGGCATGCTTGGGTAGTAGGATTTTCTGATGTATTTCCTTTTGTTATGTATTGGTAGGCTTCTTGTGTAGGGCCAACGATAGATATCGGACCCATTATTATTTTATGTATGACTTTGGTATGACTATTATTGTATTATCATGGATGGCCGTGGAATGAATGTTACTTTTATCTAAGGTTGTGGTTACTCTTATGGTTTCTATGCTTGTTAAATGCGATGTATGTATGGGATAGCGATGTTACTTTATATGTTCACGATGCGCTCATGGCTCTCAATTTCAAAAATGGTTCACTTGTTTTATAAAAAAAAAAAAATTTACCCCTATTTTTGGTACAAAGTAATTTCTAAAAGGTAATGTTAATTCCGCGAGCAAAAGTAACAACTAGTAATTCCACAATATGACTTAAGCATAGAATGGAACTATTAGGGTGTTACAATAACGGTTCGAGTCCGCTTCCCTGTGAATAGTGCCAGACAACCAATACATTTATACAACTTAGAATTTCAGTATAGAGCAACAGTTATACATATACATTCATAACATCAATCAACAATCTCGATTATACATGTACATTCATAACATCAATCAACAATTTCAATTTAAACATCAATAGAGTTTCAGTTTAACCCCTTCCGTTCTGCCTGGATTTGGTGTGCCTCATTTCTCATTCAATCCAATTCATTTAAATCTAATTTTTGGATATATCATAGCCTCATATGTCTAGATTCTAACCCTTTTGGTCCCATCTCGTTTTGATGTGTATAACTCTAGATATAAACAATTTATCTCAAACTACCCTGTTCTCAGCTAGAATTAGGTCCTTTTAAATACAAATTTACTAAAAATAGAAAACTAGGTGAATTCATATGAAATTTATGTCAAATTAAAACTATAAGAATAAGCTTTCAAATGAATTAAGTTTCATGTCGTTTGGATGGGTATGTTTTGACTTATGAGTCTCGAAACTTGGCCTTACTAAACTACCCTGGTTCAACCCAGTTTAGACTTAAGCCAACTTCCTTGGTGCACTGGGAGCAAACGGCTAGGAGTTTGGTTCTGAAATTTTTATGGGATATTCCTTTACGTGTTAGCTTTCAAACGAACTTAGGTTCACTCAATTTGAAGTTGTATAGGGTGAGTTATACCCTTCTCAACTCCTACTGCCCGGATAGGAATCCAGATTCCTAGGGTAAACTTCAAAAATTCATAACTAATTCTATACTAATCCAATGGCCTTATATGATATATGTGTGGAAATCTCTAGATGTCTAGTTTTATATAAAAATGTTTCATCCAATTTAAACAGCGGTAGGGGAAGCCGTACACTCTGCCGTACGGACCGCCGAGGGAAAACCCTAACAGCTTCTAGATTTGTCTTCCTTCTTCAAGCTATTTGCCCTCAAATCCAATTTTAATCACAACATACATGCAAGACCAGTCATAAAACATCATCATCACTCTATAAAACATCCAAATATTAGATTAAGCATACTCCTCATATAGCTCCAAATCAGAGAAAATAAGAGAAGAAGTAGGATTTCCTACCTTGTCTTGTGTAATCTATGCTGATTTTGTGTCTTTGGTGCAAGTAGTTTATGACGAGGCCTGAAGAAGAGATGAAAATGGAGTGGAGGTGAGAATGAGGAGAAGAAAAATGAAGGGAGCTCAGCTGGGAGAAGTGGTCAAAAATGGATGAGGACACAAGGAGAAAAAGCGAAGATATTTTCAAGGTGGCTTGAATTTGATTGGTAGACTTAGTCTTGGTCAAAAAATCTGGTCTACTCCCCATCATCCATGGCTGTCTAGGCGCCACTTGGGTGGGTTGTTTGGCTAAATCTTAGCCGTTGATTCTAGGGCACTCATAGAAAAATTCTACTGATCTGGTTCTGACAGTTTGAAATACCGAAATCTTACTGATTTCCCCTAAATCGGTAAATTGGCTTGAAAATTTTCTGTGGGGTTTTATATACTCCTAATTTAATTCCATCAAGCCTAATCTTCTCAAATCACCCTTAATTGGCTTTAAGTAAATGTTTAATCAAGTTCTGATTAAACCCACTTATTCGATAAAATTTTTCGGACGTTACGTGAGCTTTAATACTCCTTTATCAATCTCGTTTTTAGTCAGATGTGGGCTTTAAACTTAGGTGCTGGCTGATCTCATTTAGAGTCGAAGGTCGCATCTAGTGAGGTGCAAGTATGGACTTTGCTTTGTTTTTAGCATGTTTTTGATGTAGGGTAATGGGAGAATTCATGAATGTGCATTTTTTTCCATCATGTTTTCATTCAGGCTTCGGTCTTGGCTTTGCTATATGTTTATCCAAGGTCGGTTTCTTCTGAAACCTTTATTTGAGCTAGATGACCTTATTCTTGGCCAAATGGTTATGGGCTTTGTGCCAAAATGCAGTGACTCTCAAAATGATATTGTGCATTAATAATGGCATTTATTTGCAATATTGTGCACATAAAGAGAAACAAAATCATTTAAATGATCAAAATAAATCAAGTTTGAGAGTGTGCAAAATATGACATGCCATATAAGCATCATGAAAAATTTCCAAACCCAAATTCAGGGAATGTCATGGATTTTAAATAAACATATATGGCATATAATGGGAAAATATAATTGGATATAAATGGCGAGGAAGATAAGGGTACCGTGCTATGACTCGCCAAGGCTGTAGTTTCCAATCCCTCGATTCTCGGCATCGAGTCAATGGAGTGGTCAACTGTGGCATGTTTATCCGAGTTGTATGGATTTGAATCTCGTGTCCCATGTTTTTCTCGGATTTATACATCACAAAGATTTTTTAAATAAATTTGCGCTGAGATATCTGCGAGCAGCGCAATGGGCATGGTGGTTACAAACTTAGAGGTGTATTTTAAGGGACGTCGGGTTCAAATCCCGATGTCGTGACTCAGCAACACAGTTCCTTTCGTGTTCGGGTACTAGCGCACACTCACCTCCTTCGTGACAGTCATAGCACGAATTTGGGAAATGTCGTGGTGCCTTGCAACCGAGGCAACGTGAAACAACAGCTAGCACCCACCCACCTCTATTAATTCTTGCAATTGGTGGCGCCCACGACAGTTGTGCGACAGTGTGAAGCAGCCAACAATGGTGGTGCAAGGTCTAGTGGAGTCCATGCTCAACATGCATGACCGAGGTGCGCCTAGCGACTTCAATAGAGAGAAATCTAAATAAGAGTGGGGGTCAGCAAATTGTGATTCGGATTGTAGGAAAAGACCACTTTTTTATCATAGATATTCAAATATGTCGTGCAGCTTTTCCCTTTGTTATTATTTGTCCACAACCCGGCCTTTGACATAGCATTTCATCCATAGCCATAGGTTGATCTTCGATGCGCAAAGAAAAGAAAAAGATCAAACAGCAGTCGTGTCCCCACATACGGCGCCATTGTTCGGAACTAGGAAATCGGATAGAAGTTACCTGGTCTCCGATGTAAGGTAGGAAACACGAAGCTGCTATGGATCCTTGATCTTAGTTGGTGGGGGTGTACCTGCAAAGACTCCGATGCTGAAGTTAGCAGGGTTCAAGAGATATTATATGAATAGAGAAGAGAACATACCTGAATCATCTGTTTAAAAGGCTATTTATCGAGAGATTTGGGGGTTTGAATAAGAGAGATTATCTCCTCTTTTCATGGGATTCTCCTTCAGTTAGGATTTCTTATAACCGCCTTTGAGATATCTCCTCTAGTGATAAGATAAGACCTTTTAACAGATGTAGGGTAGACATATAGGCCAAGACTCCTGACTTAGGCCTTGGGTGCCGTCATCATATCCATGGCTATTAGGCCTATAGGGTAGTCCGTAACAATATTATGAGGGTAACTTTCTTCAACTTCATTATTTCATTTAGGGTTTTATATTTATAAAAGTTGAAATAGGCCAACAATAGAAAAATCAAGAGAGAATTAGAACACCGATCAAATAAACTCTTTATAAAATTCTTGATGCTATATATCAGGTCTTATTAGGAGTGTTGGTGAGATTTGACTTCAACAATAAAATAAAATAAAATATTTTCGTAAGTTTGTGTGAACCAATCTATATAATTTTAACAACATAATTTATTTATTTATTTTTGCTCACTTAATTTAAATGATAGTTTCTTTTAGTTTATTATTCCGTTTAGGATTTCATGTTAATAAAAATAATTTGAAACTAGTTGATGATAAAAAAAATCAAAAGAGGATCGGAGCACTGATCATATAAACTCTTTCTAAAATTTTATATTAGGCTTTGCTAGGAGCACTGACAAAATTTCAGTTTAGTATCAAAATACTAAAAAAAAAAATTCAAAAATATTTTCATATTTATTCAAAAATAATAATGGTGAACAATTTCATATAGCCACAATTATAATGATGGTGAGCTAGAATTTTCTCTTTGCTCATAAAAAAGAGAGAAAAAAAAAAAGAACAACTCAATAAAAATAAAAATAATTACTACAATAGAAAAATTAGTTTCTAAATTTGAATTTTTTCTCTCTAAAAAATTTTTTCTAATAAATAAAAATATTTTTGCAAAAATCTTTTTAAAAATTTTATTTTATCAATTCACCATTTTTATGCAATATGTTATGTGCCCGAATTTTGTTCAACAAAAATGGCTGTTTTGCCATCCATTTTTTGTCTTATTCATTTATCATCCTTGATAATATATTGACAAAATGGGATATTCAAAATAAAAAAAATAAATGTTTTTTTAAACTAATAAAGGACCAGTATAATCGCATATTCAAATAACATTATATTAACAAGTAACCGTTATTGGAACGGATGTTGTAGGTTGCCAATACCTTCCCTACTCATAATCAACCCCTCAAACCTAAACTTTGGTATTGCAGACCTTTTTTATTCTTTCGGCATCTTGTAACATCCTCAATTTTGTCTAAGCTAATTAGCTTAGTGTCCCTAGTTAATTAGAGGGATTAGCAATTAACTAAGGACTAATTGACTAATCTCAATGAGTAAGAGCTTAGTAAATTAGAGATAAGTCAACTAAAAGTCAATGATCAATAAGAAAAAGTCAACATTAAATCATAACACAATAAACGTTTTAATTAAAGCCTAATTATTCAACCTCACTAATCCATGATTTAGAAATATAATTAAGCTAATATAATCTCATTAATTAAGTACATGACAAACATTCCACCTCAAACAATTTTAGAAAAATTAAATTCGCACACATTCAATACGTGATTAATAATAGCAATTCTTTTTGGAGGAAAATGTCTCAAAAGTGTAATTAACCGAAATTGACTAAAGAGCAATTAAATTAACCAAATTAATTAGCACTTAGATGATTCTAATAGCATTGAAAATTCAAAAATTTCCCCATGTATATGGCTAGAAATTTCTGCCAAGGAAGAGCAAAATTCATCCCTCCATTTGTCTCTTAAATCTTGCACCCTTGGATCTAAGCTTGTGTTAGTAGCCTCACCTTAGGCAAGACTAAGAGAAAGGCTATCCACCATTTGGATTATGCCACATGGGTAAATCATATTCAATCAAGCAAATCCCAAGAGTGATGATTGCCTTTAACCCCTTGAGAAAACACAAAATGGTTCTTACCATGCACCAAAACTCAAAGGAAACACAATCACCCCTTTTCCCTCAAGGTTCTTAACCCTCTTGCTTGTTGAAGGAGGCAAAATCACCTCCTACCTACCCCTAGTAAGGACACCTTCTTGTCCCTCTCTCTTCTCCATTTGCAAGCTTTCATCCTCTCACTTCAAGGCAAAAAGCTCTCACTTCTCTCTAAGCCTTATTCTAACTCTTTTACTCTTCCAAATTTTTCTTATTCTTCTTCCCACTTTCTTGCCACATTCATCCCTCTTTTCTTTCACCACCCTCACAAGCCCTTCAAAGACTACCTTCTTTAGTCTCTGGAGAAAGAAAACAAACACATACTAGCCCCATTTTTCCAAGCTTTAAAGAAGGAGGTTATCACCAACATTCTTCACCCTTCAAGCTCTCCAAGAGGCCTTTGTAGTAGTGACTTTAATTCTTTTCTTTTTGTGTGTTCTCAAGCTCTAGAACTCCTATAAGCTCTCTATAGCTAGGTGGTTCTAGAACTTACTTTAAGTTCGCGTGGCCATACTCCTTGTTATGAAGTATTTTATTGTGTTATGGCTCTTTTCTTGCAATATGTTTCTAGTTATGAACATACTTTGCTTGAACCCAACTTTTTAAATCTCAAAAATATTGATTTGTGATCAAGATCTCAAAGTATAAAAGTGGTTTAGAAGAGAAAAGTGATCCATTGAAAAAAAGACTTAATGTTTTTACAAGAAAACTAATAGAAACAAAAACTGTTAAAGCTGGAAATTCTGGCAGTTTGAATTGCACAACCAATAACTCATTCAATACAACTCAAGATGTAATGAAACTAATTTTAAATGAAAATAGACTCGAAGGGCTTTTTACACATATAAAATATGTGAAATTTGGCCATAAAACGAGGGAGATACAAATTTTTTAAGTGGGCTATCCCCAGATACATTTTTGTTCTAGTAATCTGTACAAAAAGTTTAATAACTCAAGCTGTACAGAACATTTTTGAATGGAGCCAAGTTTGTTAGAAAGCTAAGACACAGAGGAACACCCCCATAAAACAGTTTTGACAGATTCCTTGTGAGGAGCTCCTAGTAGAGCTTACAATTCAGTATTCTGAGATAAAACTAAAAGACTGAGCAATCAAATTAAAATGTGCATATCTCAAGTTACAAAATAAATTTTTGAGTGGGGCTTATTTTTATGAAAATAGACTCAGAGAAGTATTATCATACAAAAATAAAGTCAAAGTAATAAAAGATGAAATTATGGTGAGTTTTTGAAGTTACTATCCTACCATAAAAAGTAAATCTGGTTATAGTTAAGTTTAAATGTTAATGAAAAACAAGCTTGAATACACCAAGACTCTCAAATTAAGATATTGGAAAACTTCATATTTCAAATTAAAAGTTTTAAAAAGGATAATAGGCAAAATTTGCCCTATGCCTGATAAAAGAATCGAATGAGATGCAACCCAATTAAAAGCTTACACCAAATTTACTAAGCTAAGCTCATAAGATTTTGCGTGTTATGTATGCCTCCGTGTGCCAATATGATAATGACATGATGATGATAATGAATCTTAATGATATGTGAGATTGAACTCTCTATTTGGCAATTTTGGGAAAGCTCCAGTCTAGCCGTCATACTGCCGAAATTGCGCAAAAGTTATGAACTTAGAATAATTTTGCATCATAAGCCTTAATAAAAAGAGATTGAACTAAGGGTGTGATCCTTCCAAAGGAAAGGTGGCCCGTAATAAGAAACTCCCCCTCCACCCATGGACCGCATGAGGCATGGCAATGGACCTGCTAGTGTGAGTACCGAGGAAGGGCTTACATGAGGCATGACAAAGGACCCAGCTAATGTAAATATCAAGAACTTATGGTGGCAACGGCCATGGTATGAGCTCATTACCAACTATGTTTAGTGGGTGGTAAATAAAAGACTTATGATAGAGTCAAGTCTAATGAAAGAAAGGAACTTTGTTCCAACCTACGTAAAGAATAAAACTTTTAAGATGTTCATACATGATACAATTAGTTATATAAGCTCTTATATATACCATGATGTTATTGTTATGATGAGAATATGTACTTAAAAAGTGAATCCATTTCGGACATTCATGTTTCGAAAATCCAATTATTAGAGCTTATGAATGCTCACTATTTTCATTAATAAAACCGAAGTGGCTAGAACAATGACGATGACATTTTTGTGTGGGGTTCGAATCCTACTGAGAAATATTATTTCTCACCCTGGCTATTTTTCTGTATCGTCATTAGATCCCAATGGCGCATACGATGGAGTGAAGCATGGATCCACCACACTGTGAGTGGACGTATGATGAGGTATGCCAGACTATGCTGTTTTGGACTTGCAATTACTGTCGCTTTACACCTTAATGTATTCCTTTTTGTGATGAACTTTGTCATTTAAATTGGTATTTGGTATCTAGCATTTGGGCCGTGGCACGACCATGAGCCTCCTTCGATGTATTTTATTTATATATTATGAACTTATAAGGATGGAATGACTAGCTATATAATGCGATGCATTTGTTATTACTATTTATTTTTTGCTCTCATGTTTTATGATATTATTATATGAATTTTATACGATATGCTCTCTCGATATCTATATTCTCGCTTAAGGCTTCACTTTTCAAAAAGCTCCAAAGCGACCATGTATTTCAAAAAAAAAAAAAATTTACCCTATTTTCCACGTAACTTAATTTACAAGCGAAGTTTTAGTTTTTTTGCGAGCATAAGTAACAACTAATAAAATGCTGTAACACGACTTAAGTGTAGTATGGGTTTATTAGAGTGTTACACATCCAATCTACCTTTCATTTTAATGAAAAAATTTGATTGGTGGCAGCACCAAATCTCAACATGCTAATCTCTCACTATCCCATTCATAAACTAAAACAAGAAGAAACATTTATTCATTTTTTCATGGTTGACTCTGCGTCATACCATGCCGGACAGGTATGTTGTGACAATGGGTAATATTTTAGATTATTTTTTATATGATCAGGCAACTCTGTGGAATCCTATTTTATGATTTCTTTACCTAAGTAACAAATTGTTCTTAAAACATTCTTGAAGTAGTGAGAAACAGTTTGAGTTAAATGCTAAAATCTATCTGCTACTACTCTATGACATACATTATGCCCTATGATGAATAAAAACATTGCCACTTGTTCTTCTAAAAACACTTCTCTTGAGTCTTCTAAATAATTTTTGCTCATCATTCATTGCACAAATTAATAAATTGCCTTTTCCATATGTAATAATTCATAGCAAACTGTTCCAAATTCCTTCAAAGCTCATTAACAAATTCTTGTCTACTTAGTGCAGATAATCTAACAGGAACTTTATTCTAAAATTTGTACTCATAATCACCAATGAGGTCAAATATTAATAATTCAGCAAATTCATAATCATCATCACTAAAGTCAAATGAGGATGAAGACTTTTCAAAAGTATTTGTTGAAATACTATCACTGCCTGAAGGATGATTATCTATTTCCATCACAATAAAACCTATCATTAAACATAATATGCATTTAAGTAAGTAGTCATAACTATTACATTTGTCCCAGATAACAAAATATGTCAAAGTAAAAACCAAAAAAATTCAAACATAACAAGTAATTTTAAACAGAAATTCATAACTTGATTCAGTTAATCTAAGAGCATTACATAACACAAAACAGTCATACAAGTCTATTAATCCATGCCTTTCTCTTTTCCTTGGTCATGTTTAAAAATGCTTCTCTATAATCGAAATCTTTAAATTTGTCCACTATCTTTGTGTAAAAGTCATATGAGATATTTTCCATCTCATTAAGTTCAGTTACACATCTAGCCATAGTGTATTTAGATGATGTAACTGTAGAACTAGTGGCTTCTACACTCTTAGCCCTATACCTCTTAACTCCAGCTAATGAAGCTTCTGCTTTCAATTTAGATGACTCAATCCATGCTTGAAGTGCATTTCTCACTTGAAAGCTCTTATACTCTTCCCTTGCCTTGCGATCTTGAACTTTAATTGTCCTCTTACCACTGCAGGTGACTCTCCCTATTATTGGGCTATCTTCTTCCTCCTCCTCATCATCATCATGTCCATTTAAATTTACATGAATCCCAACATGCAAGTGTTCATTGGCAAGCTCATTTTCATCATTTGTGTTAAGTGGATCTTAAATGGATGAATGATGCAGCACCCCAATTGCATTACTTTTATTAGAAATCACTCCCAATAGTTTGTAATGTTCCAAACCTTTCTTCTTAAATGGTGCAGTATTAGAGTTTGCCTATAAGGAAAATAAATAAATAATATATGCTAAATCTAAGAAATGTGTAAATATAAAAAAAATGTTAAGCTCTATTAGTTGTGTACCTGAAGGTAGGTTAACCAAACTTCTTCTGTAGCTGTAATAGTATTAGTTTCTACATCTCATCCAAATCCAGTTTGTTGGACCAAGTGAGAAAATGTATCATGTTTTGCCTTAACCTATTAAACTTTCGCTTAATTTGTTTTATGTCAAATGTTTGTCCAATTCTTGTATTAAGTGTTTGCAACATGGCTTGCCATACTTTAGGTGCAAATACATTGTTTATCATATTCTCTTTATTAACCTCTTCAAACATAATGTCGACATAAGTTTTGACCATTGAGGGGGACCAAAGTGATGTTTCTTTCTTGTCATGTTCCATCTACAATGATAATAATATATCCAACAACTTTAGTAATGAATGTACAAGAAAGCTACAAGTTTTAACTAGCACAATGCTAACACAAGTACAATTGAACTTAAATTAACCCAAGGCATCAACTAAAAATATGCTAATTATAAGATAAATGAAAGTATGCTAATTATAAGATAAGTCTAAACCTAAGAAAAAAAAAGTTCAAGATTAGTTAGCTATAAACATATATTCCATGCATCATACACTTCTTCACTTTTATATCACTGCACAAATTAAATAATGACTATTATTATCATTAATTCATTATTGTGACAACAGATATTGATAGGATAAATAGTGAATTTTGTTTCCTTTGCATAATGAACAAGTCAAACTCAAAAAATAAATCAAAAATTTGAGAGGAATAAACTTTTGGAAGGTGAGTCTAGTGCCTAACCCAAACAACCAAGTAACAAATCTATTCCCAAATTAAAAGAGTACATGCATTGGGCATTCAATATAACACCCTCCTACATAAAATGTTATACTTAAGTCATAACATTACATTAGGAGTTACTGGTAATAAATTAACAAATCTTGCTTGATTATTATCTATTGTGTTTCCAAGAAAATAGCATAATAACTATCGTCGTAGTATTGAATAAATATATAGACAAGTGAATAGGGAAAATAGAAATTCCATTATATACATAAATAACTATATCGTAGTAATATCTTTTCGAATTACATAAGCATCTCTACTAAGAGCTTCATCTAGTGAAATAGTCATCCAATGTTAACATGTGTATATATTTGACAATAATATTCAGCAACCAATCCAGTCTTGGTCGAATTCTCCTCAGATAGTCATCATCAAAAACTCCTAAGCTGTCTAGAGACAACACGAGAACACATATGAGAGTGAGAATTTTTCATTCTCACTAGGCTTCCTAAGCTACTAGACAATTAATGTCATCACTGTCATTCCAGCTACTTTGATTTATTAAGAAAAATGTGATCTCATACATAGGGATAAAGGTTCATTTATTAAATTTAGAAAACATATCTTTTCGAAGCATGTTAATTTTAACTCATATACTAAATTCTAGCATGGCAATAATCATGTAGCTAATAAATATGTATTTTCTAATAGATTAAACTATCAAATAAAGGCAAATACGCTACATGCTCATGAATGCATGACTTGATACACTTTCTCATTTACTTTTTTACTTAGCATGTGTCTTTAATCTTTATTGCTCTTGGATAGCCTGATCTGGCAAATGAGCTCATTTGATGACCATCGTCACACAGTATTAATTATCAAGGGGATCCATATGCCTCTAAATTGGAGAGATCTCATTTTGGCCAACTATCTCCAAAGTAGAGGGATCTCATAGTTTTCATATAACTACTTTCAAATGGAGGGATCTCATAACTATGCCCAAGTAAAGGGATCTCATATTATCTATTCACATACTTTCTTAATTCATATGCTCATATGCATTTCTTCATTAAGAGAACATAGTCATATCAACATGAAATGCTCATATGTATCCTTTATTAAGAGAACATAGTCATATCAGCATGTACACTGGGCTCTCATACTTCGAGCTTCAAGTTAGAAATGAGAGAACATAAATTGTCTCAAACATAACTCAATTGAAAACATAAATTACATAATACCTAGAATCTATCCCAAATTTCGAAAATTCACCAAATCCGATTTTAAGTCATTTTAGGTTCGAACTCGAAACTCGGAAATATAGGGGTAAGTCAATTTAGGGCCTAGCTAGGAACTCGGAACTATACTCTCATGTTTCTATTCCGAAACCCAAAGCACGTAACCTGAACCCTAGACCTCAACTTAACCCTCTGCCATCACACCTACATTATCACGCCTCTAGCACACAACCTTGACCACAGACTATCTACCTCGGGCCCCGGAACCCAGTCACATTAGGTAAAAATGAATATCAACATTCACTTTTTTTGGGGTAAGCAATCTAAGCTCACCTAAACTATCTCTCCTTATGAACTCGAAACTCGATCCTATTTAGGGTAGATTCGGACATCAGAAATAAGGAAACTCACTAAAAATCCATTTCTTATCATCTTGCTCTAAAATTTTATATGCTTATACTCACTTGAACCTTTTTTCAAACAAACTAAGTGTAACACCCTACCAATTTAATGTTATGCTTAAGTCATAGCATGAAATTAAGTAGAATGTGTTACTGTGTTGTTACTCTGCTTTCTATTTATTTATCATATCACCTCTCTCTTTGTTTTTTTTTTTTTTTTTGTAAACAGGTGAAACGGCACGCTGTATAATGAATGTGCTCAACGTCATAGAACGTAACAAAGTTTAATAAAACGCAACAGAGAAGATAAGAATAAGTAATATATCATTAACTGTATATGTACGTATATAGATCGGAAGCCTTTAGTTTATGTACAGATATAAAATAGGATACATAAGTAGGGCCGATGTACCAAAAAGAATGCCCATGTCAGTCAAATCGATCCTATGGTGTCCTCAGAGGACATTTCAAACTAACCGATATATATGTGGCTAAGTCTATGACCTAATGCTGCACACTGCCAAAAGAGGGCCATGCTGTGCAATAGAACTCTCAGTCAGGACCTACTCAGTCAGATAGCCATTGGCCACACCAGGCCCGGCTGGGGAGTAGTCCATACTAGGTCCCGAGGAGGAGGACGATGAGCCAGTAGCCTCCAAAGGATTGCTCTCAAAACTAAGCAGAATATCTGAAACTATCTACAGAGGCGACTCGGGTGGAGGACTGACAGGTGCAGTAAGTGCTACGGGCACTAAAGGAATGTGTGCCACATGCAACGAGACCGCAAAATATGGAGCAGTAGGGTCAAAAGCAGGGTGGAATAGGGGAACGACAAAATTCCTATTACTAAAAAGGTAGAGACAAAAATTGCAGGAGCCGGCTATATACAGTGAATCCACTATGGGATCATAGTGGAGCTCTAGGTCAGGAATCTCAATAAATAGGGTGGCTGTCAAGTCCATCACCAACATCTGAGAATGATGCAGAAATGCAAAGTGAGGTAAGAATTTAAAGAAATTCTCAGTAAGATTCATGTATGGTATTTAACTGACGTCACATTCATTCTCAGTTGCCTCGGTTTTTATTTAATTATGAAAACATGGGATCAAATTGAACTATACATATTTAATAAGTTTAAGAAAGCGTTTTATCCGAGGCAAGATTCTATTTTACTTAAGACAGTATAAGAAACAGAATAATAAGCAGAATAAATGAACATATAGCAGTAAGTAAAACATAATAGTCAAACTGTAACCAACTTATAATGACTATTCATTGTGATCATGCAAAACTCATTCTTGAACTTATCTTCATCAACTTTTCCATTTCTTGGTCCCCTAGGAGTTCTTGCCCATTCAAACTCCTGGGTAATAGTCTGTTTTTCAGGATCGAGCTCGTTTCTATATAGGAATGCCGGGTTTACTTTCCTTAATCTTCCCACCGATCTATTCCCCTTAACTTTAATCTAGGGTTAGCCCAAGTGTTATGGAACATTTCATCATAACATAACCTTTATGAACTCATAACATAACCTTTATGGACTTCTAGCAAATGGACATGGATCTCAATATACATTATAACTCATGCATAAGATTTACCGAAATTTTGGCAGCATAATGGAACGTATCCGCTTCCTCATGAATAGTGCTAGAACTCAGAACACCCATTTTTCAAGAAACTCATAACATTTCATCCAGGATCTCAATCATCAATCTCATACGAACAATTGTCACATTTAACACATAGTTGCTGTCCCAGCTCATTCATTCAACCCGATTTTTGTAAATCAAGCTAAAATTCCTATTTAACTCATCTGGACCTCAATTTTGGATATGTTAGAGTATTATGTGTCTATTTTCTAATCTCTTTGGTCCCATCTAATTTTGATAAGTATAGCTCAAGTTATTTAAGTTTCATCCCGGCTTGCCTTGAGACTAGCCAGAATTACACACTTAAAAGAAAAAATCCACTAAAAATCGAAAACCAACTCAAATCATACGAAATTGGTATCATATTAAAGCTAACAGGACAAGTTTTCATTTGCAATAAGTTCCATTTCATTTGCTTTAGTAGAGCTCAAGTTATAAGCCCTGAAATTTGACTTTCTTGAACTGACCTATTTTGGCCCGGTTTGGACATAGGGCAACTTCTCTGAACCACCGGAAGCAAATGAGACTGCATCTAACTCTGAAATTTTATGGTGTTCTCCTCTATGTAAGCTTTCTAACAAAGTTAGTTTCATTTAATTCCAAGTCGTATAAGGCAAGTTTTGCTATGAATAACCTAGTCTGCCCAGAATCAAACTCAAAAACCTAAGTCAAACTTCCAAAATTCATATCTCTCTCAATACTAATCCAATGGCCTTATATCATATATGTATGGAAAGCTGTAAATATCTAGTTTCATATAAAAATAGTTTCATCGAATTTGAATGACTATAGGCGGAGCTGTACACTCCGCCGTACGGACTGCCGAGGTAATTTGGTCTCCCAGCCCCTCACATCTTCGTATTCTCACCCTTTCCTACTCCTTAATCAAATTTAAACACAAAAATAGCCAAAGATCATCATATTCATTCACTAATCACATCAAGAAGTGAGAAGATAAAGCCAATATCAACCACCCACAATCATAATAACAAGAACAAAATTGAACCTCTACCTCTTCGTATGTGATTTTGCTAAGTTTTGGAGTTTGAATTGATGGAACCTTATCAAACTTGAAGGTTTGATGGAGTTAGTTGAGAAGAGAAGAGAAGAAAAAGAGGAGAAGAGAAGAAGAAGACTGAAGTAAGGAGAGAGTGGCGCAAATCAGCAGGGAAAAAGGGAGAAAAATCTAATTTAAGCATTGAAGAAGTAGTTGGCTTTATGAGTTTTGATTGGCTAAAATTTTGTGGGTAAAATTCAGCCATGTTTCCCTTCTTTTGTGGCTAAATTATTCTCAATTTTGCCTAAAAATTGGAACTCATTTCCATTCTGTCTTAAATCAGAACTCGTCTCCATTCTGCTTAAAGTCAGAAGTCATGTCCATTTTATTTGAACTTGGAGATCAATTCAAATATCGGAACCCATGTCCATTTTATTTGAAGCTTGGAAACGAATTCGGAGATCGGAACTCGTGTCCATTTTGGTTGAACTTGGAGATCAACTTAGAGGTCCGAACTCGTGTCCATTTCGGTTGAACTTGGAGATCAACTCGTAGGTCGGAACTCGTATCCATTTCGTTTGAATTTTAATTAACTTCAATTATTTGATAAAAACCCGAACAATTAGGCAAAAAATGATAAAAAAATTCTGGTGGATGTTACACTAAGTCTCACTCAATTTAGTTAAGCAGAGGTTAAGATATAAGCTCTATATTGGGGTTGTCCTATTTCAATACTCACAGAACATAAGCTAACTTTGTAGAATTACTAGGAGCAACTCATTAGAAGTTTAGTTCTGAAAATTTATAGGCTTGTTCTTCTATGTGTTAGCTTTCTAATAAAGGTAGTTGCACTCAATTTGAATGTCTATAGGGCAAGTTATACCTATTAGAACACACCCTGCTCAAATCTAGGGCACTTCGCCTATAGCTTTTTCCAAAATTCATAGCTTATTCATCTTAAGTCCAATGGACTTCAAATTTCGTGGGTATACTTTCATATGACTTAAGTTTCATCTAAAATTGGTTTTGATTAAACTGAAGGTCCCTAACTCAAGATATGGCTCATGGACCTAATACTATCTAGAGTTGCCTTATTTTCTTATTTTGTGTTTATGAATATCTTTATATCTTGTTTCTTTCATTAACTTGAGTTTTACTAGTTCTAACTCATTAATATGAGCCTAAAGAACATCACTTCTAGCCAAGAGATATGAGAAACAAAAGAATACAAAACCGTAGCTTATATAATTACACAATCAAATATTAGGTAGTTTAGGAGCCTACTTCACTTTCAAGCTTGGAAATGCTTCAAATATGGCTTCTATCAACTCAACAACCTCCTTAGCACCATAAGACCACACCTTAACTCCTTTCTTCTCTCCTTTGGTTGAAACTTGATATGGTTTAAGAGGAAATTTTTTTGTTCTTGTGTGGTTTAAAAGATCACAAACAAGCTTAGAAATAAAATAGATGTTGAGTGGGCAAGAAGGAACCAAGTACTTGTGAGCTTTTGTGAGCAAAATAGAGGAGAGAAAATTGGAGAAGGGGTTCAACCAAGGCTTGAGGGAGAGAGAGTGTGTGTGTAGAAAATTATAGGGTTTGGGAGATTTTTAAGGAAAAAGTAAGGTGACTCACCGTGAATATATGGCCCATATCACTCCATGTGTCTTGGCCGTATAGCCCACTCTAGGCCACATATAATATATGTGATCACCTGATGACTAAAATCTCTTATGTTTTAGGTTCCTATTGGATCTCTTTTACCTTAAGAAATTGTCAGTAAGAGTCTCGTTATTCGGCTAGAAATTCTATTTCAGCAAAGTCCTAACCGTATGTTGTTACCATTTGTATTCTTCTACATTCTCTCTTTATTTTATAAATTTAGTGTTAATTAATCTCTAATGATATTAATTATAGACTCGGCTCAATCGGGGTGTTACAACACTACCCATCTTTTAAAAGAATTTTGCTCACAAAATTCACTATTTATAAACAAAAGAGTTTACATATAGGCACACAGAGATTCGATAGATATGGTCGAAGAAAACACAATAGACCTATTTGAATAATTCAATAGAACATGGCTGGCCAAAATCCAGTCCATGTCCTAAGTTATTTCTAATCCCACATCAGCTCCTCTAAAGGTGCAGTTTCTCCAACACTCAAGGTAAAAACCCTTCCTTGATGTCGTGGCCTAGGGCATGTGGCTGGTACTTATGTAGGCATTCTCTAACCATATGTCTTGGCTTCCCACATTTGAAGCACACATTTTGTCCGGCCATGCAAGGTCTATTTCCATGGTCTTTTCCACATTTTGGACATTTTTGCCTCACAATTGGCCTATGTGGCTGATTACCCTCATACCCATCAAGTGGAAACTGCTTCTTTGGTGGTGTTGTGTGCTTGAATTCTTGGCTTTCATGTGCCAGCTTCTTCCTATCTCCATCAGATTTGGCAATTCTTAACTTGTTATTATACTCTTTCACAAGTCTGTACAAGTGTGGCATAATCTCTAATCTCCATAGGTCCCATTATGGCCAGAATGTCCTCTCTCAAACCTCCTTCAAACTTAACATACTTCTAGGCTTCATTTGAATTATGCTAGTAAATAGTAGAGAACTTACAGAGCGCTTCAAATTTGGCAATGTATTCTGACACGCTCTTACTTCCTTGCTAGAGTTGCATAAACTCCAATTCTTTAGCATTTCTAATAGAAGTAGGGAAGTACTTTTGATAAAACGTCTCCTTAGACATTTCTCAAGTTATGTTAGTTTGGGAACCTTCTAGCAACCTTCTTACACCAGTCCACCAAAATTCCACATCCGCCTCCAACACATAGGTAACAAATGCCACTTTCTGGTAGTCGGTACATGCCAATACCGAAAAGATCTTCTCCATCACCTTTATCCAGTTTCAGCCTTATCTCCGTTGAAAGCTCCCCAAAACTGGGTGGATTAGCTTCCTAAAACTATGCAAATTTTAGATTCTCCAAATCAACTTCTGCTTTATTAGGCTTGCCTCCATGGCCTTCTTCAAGTTGCCTTCCTATCTGCCCCATCATTTCCTTCATGGCAGAAGCCATTTCTTGCAAAGTGCCCATAAATCCGACTGGATCTGTAGGCGCATGTTCTACTCGCTGACTACCACGCCTACCGAAAAGCCATTAGTTCACTACAAAAAAATTGAGCTATGACAACCCTTCAAAAGTGTACCTTAAGGCACCATAAATTGTTGCCTTTAACAAAGGCAACACTTTTAAAGCTAAATGCATCACTTTTTGTGGGGTTGCCAAATCAGCTGTGACCTTTTGTCAAAAGCAACACTTTTTGACCCAGAATGGCAACAATATTTAAAATTGTCACCTTTGGTATAAGCTAAGACAATGCTTTTGGAGAACCCCTATAGCTACATTTATCAAGCATTGTAACTTTTGGCAATGCTTAGAAATGTTGCCTTTGATTTACTACAGCAACATTTTTCTACCAAAAGACAACAAATTTTTAAAAGATTAAGCAACACTTAAATATGCCTTGAAGAACTTTTTGTAAGCATTGGCAAATTAGAAACCTATAGTTACACTTTACAAGTGTGCCCTTCTCTTTTTTTCTTTCTGAAATAAAAAAAATATAAAATGAAAATTTCTTTAATCAAGCCTACATTGTAATTAGGGATATTGGAATCTTTTCCATTTGACAATGTTATCATGTATTATAATCATATCTTTTAAATTAGATTTGGAAAATATTATTGTAATTTTACAATTGTATTGTATTTTTAATATTCATTTTATGAAATAGAAGTGTTTATTTAGTACTATGAAATTCTAAGAAACAACATCAATTGACATAACATTTAAAGTATTAATGAAGAAACATAACAACATTGTTCAATGTATTCATAAATAAAAGTATTAGAGTTATTGTTGTCACTACCAATGAACTCAAAATTAAAACAAAAGATGTCTATAGTTCATAAAAAGAAAAACCATCATCATAAACAATCTTCATGTACTTCAAATAAATCAACTAAATATCTCCATCGCCATCTCCAAGTGCATCATGAAAATTCTCCTGCATAATAAAAATAAATTTTGTTAAAGCATTTGTAATTGCACCTAAAAAAGGCACTACATAAATTGCTTGAAAATTATTTAATAAGAAACTAATGAGCAGGAGAAAGTGTATCTACATCTAAGAGAGGAATAAATCATGTTCAAATGGTTAATGCATAAATGTGTATGGTAAGGTATAAAGCAGCACCCTTGCCTGCACACTGATTGACAATAAAAATATGGACATAAACAAAAAAGGTTATCTGCTTGTATTCAAGTATTATGATCTTTGAAATTACAAAAGTAGCCTACTATTTCATATGACAAGTACACATGTTATCCTAGAAGAAGAAAAAAATCGTGAATAGCACCTTCATAATTGACTGCCCCAAAACATGAAAGATCATTGCTGGGGAGAAAGGGGAATTTGATCATGAAAATATTAAGGCTTAATAAGAAAAGTTGGACTTGAATGACAAATAATGATTCTGTAAAGAGACTAGCAAACATAACATATCATAGAGTAATATAATGCAAGAACATACCATTTCTTGATTTGGAACATGAGTAGATCTAGAGGAATATGGATTACGGTGGCCTACCAAACCTGGTGCACTGTTTGCATCATGGGGAGAGCATTGAGCAAATTGCAACAATGCTTCAACTTCCTTTGGGCTCATTCTAATGTCACATCATTAAGCCAATACTATTACTATATGCCGTATCCCATCACTTCCTCATTATGTTTTTGCTTGAGTTGGGCAATTTCTGCATCTTTTTTCAAGCA
The DNA here is from genome assembly GCA_031439595.1 of Pterocarpus santalinus. Taxonomy (NCBI): domain Eukaryota; kingdom Viridiplantae; phylum Streptophyta; class Magnoliopsida; order Fabales; family Fabaceae; genus Pterocarpus; species Pterocarpus santalinus. The sequence continues at coordinate 35,634,480 of CM062525.1, forward strand.
AGTTGCTGTAATTGATCTACCATAGCACTGAACCTGGCCAGGCTGCTCCTTCCTAAAAACTGCTTCAAAAGCATCCTCTTCCGTTTCTCCAATATCTTGGTGGTTTTGAAGTTCAAACTATTTATAAGAAACATTGAAAATAATATTACTAAATAATATGATTAATCTATGATGTTATTATTAATAATGCACTTCATTAGCTTACAATTACAGCTTGCGTGTTTGAATCAACTTCCTTCCCTTTGCGACTTATGCAAGTAGCAACAAACATTTCAGATTTTGTCAAATCTTCATTTGTTCCTTTTACTGTGCGCTACAAAAAATGAAAATATGTTCCAAATAAACAAAACTATAATATAGCAAGGTATGGAAATAAACAAATATACTGCATTATTGACCCAAGTGTTTAACAATCATACTAGTGCCACACATACTCTTCCAAAATTTACAGGCCCCATGCAATGCCCAAACTTCTGTTTCTTTCTATTTTGAGAACTCGTGCGACACATGCACTACATTTGAATCCTAAAAGAAAATATATTAATAATATAAAATGAAGTACATAAAGGATACTTTTATTTGTGAGATAATATAAAGTGTTATCTTATTTCACTTGGACAATAGGAAGACTTCAATATTAAATTAATTTTTTGAATTGAGCCTCAGGTACTTATACAGGACGATTTTTTAACATATCTTCAATGGTATCTGTTCGGATGTGGGTTACCTGAGAAGTCTCCGAACTATAAATGGGATCTCAAGCTGCTTGAAGGAGCGTTTCCACGGCGGTGAAGGGTGTACCTGCAAGGACTCCGACGCTCAAGTCAGTGAGTACAGGAATATGAGAGAGGAAAGTCAAAAAGATACCTGTAGCTCAAAATTGGACCCATTTTTATACTGATGGGTAGTTGAGAAGAAAGGGGGATCTAGTCCCTCCTTTTTAGGGGATAACACTGGACGTCTGTTATCTTGGGGATATCGGATGGGTCCGAGTTTTCCGGCTGTTTGAGGGAAAGTCATTCCGCGAAGCCAGGGCACAAAGGGTTTAGCCCAAGTTTGGGCCCCAACTTGGATGGATGATCGGGGTCAATCTCGGATTGTAAATCCGTTATTTTTTTGGGCCTAGCCATTGGGCCGAGTTAGGCTCTTGCGTTGTAGTCCGGAACAGTGCCCCCAACTCGGTGTCCGAGGTGGATTCTTCGGATGTCGAGTTCTTTGTGAACCTCCGAGTTAACATGCTGCATTCCGACCTCGGATTGCCATTTAGGTGATTTGACATTTACCTGTGGCGATGTCCTGAGTCTTCACGAACTGGTGACGTCCTTTCGTCTCATAAGTCGCACCTGATAACCCCAAGCATACACATGCTATTTTGCTGCTTCGTTCAAAGCGCCTCATCATTTGAACTAGGGCATTCGTTCCATTTCTGCCCCCACTCCTTTTACGCGAAAAGACAGGTTGCACCCTTGGTGACGTTTAGGATGTGCAGCGAAGGGCGTTTTCATTCCTATAAAAGGGGTGTCGTGTCTTCGCAACCCATTTCTCTCACCTTACCGAAAAGAAACTCACCTTGAAGGAGAGACGAAGGACCGGATCAGAAACACTGTCGTTCGCGCCACCATTGCCTTGCTAGTGACAGGTATGATTTCCCCTTTTGTTTGCTGCTTCTGTAACTTGGTTTCATGGGATGGTGTATCAGTGGCAATTTGGCTTCCACTGATCCCTTTTGATTCGTACTTTGGGGAGGTTTTAGTGTTCATTTTACTTGCTCAGTTTTTGCTTCCGCTGCCCATCGGCGGGTTTTCTTAGAGGGAAACCATCGTAGAGCGCTTGTCTTTTTAGTTCCCATTTGGTCTTCAGGGGTTTCCGTCTTAGGATTTTCCCGAGTTTGTGACATAGTGGTGGTTTCCTATGTAGGTTGTTTGGGATCGCGAAAAATGGCCAAAAAGAGGGCTCTGACCTTTCCTTCCGAAATCAACTTTATCTACCGGTGGGTCGATCCCGAGGCTCTGGGGACTCCCTTGGTCATAACTTCGGAATTCCTGACTCATTTCAGAGAGGAGAACCTTATCTCGCCGGAGGGCGAGTACGAGCAGGAGTACTATTTGGAGGCTCTGGGTCCAAGCGAGAGGGTGAGCGACTTTAACCTTGAAGGGGGACCTCGGTGGATATGGTGTTACGATGTCCTTATCTCCAAGCTAGGAGTTCGGATCCCTTTTACCCACTTTCAAATGGAGATTCTACGCCAAATTGAGGCCGCTCCTTCTCAACTACATACAAATAGTTGGGCGATGATTCGGGGTTTCGAGATCATTTGCGGGTATCTCGGATTGACGCCATCTCCGGACGCCTTCTTTTTCCTGTTCACTCTAACCTGTCCTGCCGGTGGAAGATTAACCTTGGGATGGCTATCCTTCCGGGCTCACGCCAATCGGAAGATATTCCTTCTGTACGAGGAATCCTTCCATAATTTCAAGCCTATTTTCTTCAAGGTTTTTAAGTGTCCGAACTCGATCCCTTTTTGGGAGACCTTGGACGGGGAACTTCGATTTAACGTCTTCTGGTGTAAGCATTTTAGCGCTCCCCAGATAAAGGAGAATTCCCTTAAGCCCGAGGAAAGAGCTGTTGTCGACTTCCTTTTCGAATGCTTCGGGAAGAATCATCTGAACTTAAAGAACGTAGTCGGCGTAGATCTTGGGGAGGCTAGGCAGTATTTAGGTTGTCATTTTTCTGTCATTGCATTATCTTATGCCCTTTCTATCGGGCGCTTACTGTTGGTTTCTTTTGCAGCCAAGATGGCTCCGAAGTCCGCCCTTGCCGAGTTTCACCGAAGGATATTGAAGAGGTCCCACGAGGGGGATGGGAGTAACAATCCGAGGTCGGTGGGGTCCGGAGAACCAGTGTTCGCCTCCATTCCTGATAAAGTGGCTCTAGAGGCCCAGCCTTCCAAGAAATCGAAGTCGAAGAAAGTGGCCAAAGGGAAGTCCGTGGTTGTCGACCCCGAGACCCTTCCTTCGCCAAAGGATAGGTCCAATGTCCATGTGATGGACAAGGATTTTCCTTATTCTAACTTCATGGATAAGGAGTTGATGGTTCCCGCCCTTTTCGAGCGCTTGCAGGGTGACGATGAGAACTTGGTAGCAAAATTCCAATGGGCGGGGCATGCTATGCTAAAGTCGGCTGCCTTACTCAGATACTCGGAACCAATTATAACCTCAGGTGTCCAAACTATGGAGGAGGTAAAGGTCTTGAAGTCCCAGCTCTCCGCTCTTCAAGCTGAGAAGTCGGCTTTAGAGAAGTCCAAGGAAGAAGAGATCACCAGGTTGAAAAGGGCGCTTGAGTCGAGGGACCAGGAACTGGAGGATTCCCATTCTTGCGTGTTGGAACTCCAAAGGGAGTGCGCCGATTTTTCAAAGGCTGCTGCGAGAGCGGAGGACGAGGTGGCTCAGATGAAATAGCTGTGGGCTAGGTCGACGGGAGAGATTAAGGTGTCCCTCCTGGAGCAATGCCAAGTTATTTATCCTGACGCTTATTTCAGCGAGGTCACCCTGGACAAAATTGTAGTTTATGGTCGTATCATGGTCGCTCCCGAAGAGGACGACGGCACCGATGACCTTGAAGCTGATCCGAAGGACTAGACTTCTGACCTTAGATGTGTTTGTATTGTATTGCCCTGTTAGGTTTAGGGGCTCTTTTCGAATATTTGTCCAATGTTTGGAACCTTTAATAAAATTTGTTGTGATGTTATTTTGTTTGTTACCTGCATTGTAAATTTATGCGCCGGCTATTCGCCTAAGTTAAACCTTGAAGGGAATATCGACGGCACCTTTATTGCTTTACCGAACTGGACTTTGTCCGAGTTGGATTTAGCTAGAACTTAAGGCTTTGTTTGCTCAAGTTAGCGCGGTGTAAACTGACCCGAGGTTTGACTCCGGACTTTAATCATATTTGAGATTACGTGTCCGAGTTATCGTACCGGGGTCCTTTTTTCTGGACTAGGGGGTGATCAATCCCTTAGGAAAATTAAGGCGGGTTGATCGTCAACTGTGATGTGTAATAAAAATAATGGAAGTAATGGAAATGACATAAAAATGAAGAAGTAATGTTAGATCAAACAAAATAAAAGTAACATGTAAAAGCAAATACTTAAGACAAATACCGAGAGGGATTTTCTAGCTACTACTCGGCCCATGGAGTCCCGCCTCGTTAAAACCTCCTCGGGAAAACCCAGTGGGACAAAACCTGAGGTAAGGAAAAGAGCACGGCTATCTCACGTGGTATATACATCAAATAAAAAATTTTCGGAGGTTGGAAGAGTTCCACGACCTCGGAATCTCTGTGCCTGACAATGTGGAGAGTTTGTATGCCCCTTTTCCCAAGACATCAATAACTCTGTATAGGCCTTCCCAATTTGCAGCTAGTTTCCCATGGCCCACAGGAGGTTTTCCGATGTCAGCTCATCAGAGAACCAATTCTCCTTTGTCGAAAGCCCGAGGTACTACTTTGGCGTTGTACCTTTGGGAGATTCGATGCTTTAGCGCCTTCCCCCTTAAATGAGCCATTTCCCTTGCTTTGCTTGACAGATCGGACTCCTCCCAAAATGCGTGGTGGTTTGTAGGTCGGAATGCGATGCGCGGGCTTATATCCTCGACTTCAATTGGTATCATTGCATCCATCTCGTAAGTCAGCTTGAAAGGAGTCTCCCCCGTTGTTGAGTGCGGGGTGGTTCTGTAGGACCATAGAACACTCTAGAGTTCATCGGCCCATGCCCCCTTTGCCTTGTCGAGTCTCTTCTTCAGTCCTCGGAGGATGACTTTGTTGGCAGCTTCAGCTTAGCCGTTTGCTTAAGGGTGCTCGACTGAGGTAAAGTGGTGCTTGACTTTGTGGCTGGAGAGAAATCCTCGAAACTTCTGATCTATAAACTGGGTTTCGTTGTCCATGATGATCGAGTCAGGTAGTCCGAAGTGAGTGAAGATATTCCTCCATACGAACTTCCGAGCTTGGGCAGCAGTGATGGTGGATAGCGGCTCCGCTTCTATCCACTTCGTGAAGTGATTTGTCGCCACAATTAGGTATTTCACTTGTCCCGAGGCGAGTGGGAAGGGACCTAGGAGGTCGAGTCCCCACTTGCTGAAGGGCCAGGGGGACATGATCGATGTTAGTTCGTCGGAAGGGGCGAGGTGGAAAGTGGCGTATTTTTCGGCAGCTAGAGTACTTTCGTGCGTATTCTATTGAATCCTTCATCATCGATAACCAATAAAGTCCAGCTCATAAAACTTTTAATGCGAGCGACTTTCCTCCGAGGTGATGGCCGCAAGATCCTTCGTGGACTTCCTCAAGAGTAGGGGGAACCCGATCCGGTCCCACGCACTTCAGCAGTGGCTGGGACAAGCCCCTTCTGAATAGTTGATCATTAATGAGAGTGTAATAGGAGGCTTATCTGGCTAGCCTCTTGGCGTTAACGGGATTTTCTGGTCTAGTTCCATTCCTCAAGTACTGAATAATCGGAGTCATCCAGTTCGGAACTCCTTCGACGGACAAAGTCGGGAGGGTATCCGATATTGAGGGAAGCTTCAAGGTCTCTTGGATCAAACTCTGATTGTTCCTTCCGGGCTTAGTGCTCACCAACTTGGAGAGGATGTCGGCCCTAACATTCTCTTCCTTTAGAGCATGTCGGAACTCTATCTGTGGGAATTTTTCCATGAGTTCCTTTACTTTTGTTAGGTACTTCTGCAGTAGAACATCTTTGGCTTGATAAGCCCCGGTGACTTGGGAGGTCACGACTTGAGAGTCACTGCATACCTGAAGTCGGGATGCACCGATGTCCCTTGCTAGCTTGAGGCCTGTGATGAGGGCTTCATACTCGGCCTGGTTGTTGGAAACCAAGAAGTTGAATTTAATGGAGAGCTCGAGGATTATTTCACCTTCTTTTTCCAGAATGGCCCTAACTCCGCTCCCCTTTGAGCTAGACGCTCTGTCCATGTGCAGTGTCCAACCAGATTCCGGTGTATCCACCACGTCCACCATTTCAACTAAGAATTCTGCCAATGCTTGAGATTTAATGGCTGTCCTTGGTTCATATTGGATGTCAAACTCCAAAAGCTCCACAGACCATGATACCATCCTTCCTGCCAAGTCCGATTTTTGAAAGAATTGCCGGATTGGCTGGTCAGTTCGGACGATGATGGTGTGGGCTTGGAAATACTGGTGAAGCCTTTGCGTTGCTATGACTAGGGCTAAGGCGACCTTTTCAATCTTCTGATATCTAGTCTCTGGTCCCTGAAGCACTTTGCTAATAAAATATATTGGGTGCCGTTGTCGGGAATCTTCCCGGACCAACACCCCGGCGACGGCAGTGTCACTAATAGATAGATATAGGAACAGGGGTTTTCCGACTTCAGGCTTACTCAGTATTGGCGGGTGGGATAGATAGTCCTTGAAGTTGGTGAAGGCGGCTTCACACTCCGGCGTCCATTCGAAAGTATTGCCCTTTTTTAGGAGGGAAAAAAGGGGGATAGCTTTCCTGGCCGATGCAGCCATGAACCTCGAAAGAGAGGCAATTCTTCCCGTGAAGCATTGCACTTCTTTTATTGTAGTTGGACTTTTCATTTCGAGAATTGCTTGGCATTTGTCGGGGTTTGCCTCGATCCCCCAATGCGTGATCATGAATCCCAGGAATTTGCCGGCTTCTACTACAAAAGCACACTTGTGCGAGTTGAGTCTCATGTTGTGTTCTCGAACTCGATCAAATACAACTTTCAAGTCGGGTAAGAGATTTTCTTCCTGGCGGGATTTGACCAGCATGTCGTCGATGTATACTTCCATTAGATCCCTAACTAACTCCGCGAACACCTTATTCATAAGCCTTTGGTATGTTGCTCTCGCATTCTTCAATATGAAAGGCATGACCTTGTAGCAATAATTGGCCATTGGGGTTATGAATGCCATTTTCTCTTTGTCGAGCTCGAACATCGGAATCTGGTTATATCCCAAGTAAGCGTCCATGAAAGTGAGCAGTTTGAACCCAGAAGCAGCGTCCACTAATCCATCAATGCTTGGCAAGGGATACGGGTCCTTTGGGCAGGCTTTGTTCAAGTCGGTGTAGTCAACGCACATTCGCTATTTCCCATTGGACTTTTTTACCATCACAACGTTGGACAACCATGTCGGATACTCGATTTTGCGTATGAAACCGGCTTCCAGGAGGCTTTGGACTTGCTCTTGGACTGCTAGGGCTCTATCTAGGCTCATTCTTCTTCCCTTCTGGGTAACCAGTTTTGAGCCAGGGAAGACGGAGTGTTGATGGGAGACGAATACAGGGTCGATTCCCGGCATGTCGGCGGCAGACCAAGCGAACAGGTCTACGTTGGACTTGAGGAGATTGATTAAGCCTTGTTTCAGCGATATTGGAAATTTTTTGCTAATCCGAGTTATTTTGCAATTTTCCTTCCCGATTTGGATTTCTTCTAACTCGCCATCCGGTTCGCGTCTCTCTCGTTCAACTTTTCTTGCATCCAAGTCTATCATCATGACATTCGAAGAATTAGGGGGTTTTGCGTCGGCCTAGGACACCACCTTTTGTCTCTTTTGTATTTCCAAGCTGGCGCTGTAGCATCGCCGAGCCGAGGCCTGGTCGGCTTTCACAGTGGCAATTTCCCCTTGGTCGGTAAGGAACTTCATGGTCTGGGATGCCGTCGAGATAATAGCGCTTATCTTGTTCAACGTCGGTCTTCCAAGTATGGCGTTGTAGGCCGAAGGGCAGTCGACAACTAGGAAGTTGACTTTTCTCGTCCGAGTTTTAGGTCGAGACCCTAAGGTTAGGTGGAAGGTGACGTAACCTTGAGGGTGGACTTTTTCTCCTGAAAACCCGATCAGCTCTTCCACATGCGTTTGGAGGTCATCGTTACATAATCCGAGTTTATCAAATGCATCTCGGAATAGAATATCGGCCGAGCTTCCTTGATCGATGAATACCTTTTTTACCTCAGCATTAACCATGACTGCGGATATCACCATTGGGTCGTCGTGTCCCGAGATCACGCCCTCGAAATCGAAACTTGAGAAGACGATGTCTGGTATTGGCCGAGATGTCGATGCTAGCTTTTTTATCCTTCCGGAAGAAACATGAAGAACTTCTTGCAAATGCTTCTTCCAGGCTGACTTCTTCATTCCGCCACTTGCAAAGCCTCCAGCAATGACGTTGATAGTCCTTGTGATCTGTTCCCCGTCATTGCCTTGACTTGCTTCCAGCTCCGAGGTTCTCCGGCTCCTCGGATTCCTTCTTTCTTCGTCACCATGATCGGGAGCTCGTCTTCTTCGTGGACTTCTTTGGGAAGCCACATACTTCACCAATCTACCTTCCCTTATTAACTATTCCACAGCATCTCGGAGGTCGTACAATCTTCGATTTTGTGTCCAAAACCATTGTGATACGCGCAGAACAAGGACTTATTAGTGTTGGCTCTCATCTTGATGACCTTCGGCTTGGGAAACCTCTCGACTTGGCCGATCTCTCGGAACAGCTTGGATAGGGATACATTGAGGGGGGGTAGTCATTGTACTTACCGGCCCTAGAACGTACGTCCTTTCTCGGGTGTTCATCTTGGCTGCCGATTTTCCTGTCGAATTGGTTCCTTGCGGGGTTGGCTATGGCTTTCTCAGTTTCTTCGAGAAAGATATACTTCTCGGCCCTTGTTTGTATTTCTTCCGGGGACTCTGGCAGTCTTTTGGACAGCGAAGTTTTAAACGGTCCCGGTCGTAATCCGTTTAGCAGCATCAGAATGGCCGCTTGAGTCTGCACCTCGTTGACTAGCAAAGATTCGGCGTTGTATCGCTCGAGAAAGTCTCGAAACGACTCGTTTTGCCTCTGGTGAATTTCGAGGAGGCTGGAGACTGGCTTGGGCTTGAACTTCTTGGTAGTGAAGTGGGCCAAGAAAGTTGAAGCAAAGTCGGAAAAATCGATTAATCGACCTAGAAGGAAGAGAATTGAACCACTTCAACACGGCTTTCTTCAGGGTTATTGGGAAGGCTCGGCATTTTACTGGATCCGAAACTCCGGCTAGTGCCATTCTGGATTTGAAAGCATCCATATGTTCCTGGGGGTTAGTGCTCCCATCATATGGTTCCATGTCGGATGGGGGCTTGAACCCCTTGGGAGGCAGCGTTTTCATAATGAAGTCGGAGAATGGTGTGTCGTCGCTGTCTTCGGGGTCCTCGTATCGCTCGAAACCGTGTCTATCTTGTTCGTCGTTGTATCGAGGGAGAGGTTGGATGTCGGAATATTCGTCATGGTAGCATGTACTTCCCACCCGAGGCTCTTTTCGGCCGTGGGATGCGCTCCCGCACGGCGAGTCCCCGTTGTGACGACATTCTGAGCTTCGACTTCGTTCTCTCGGACTCCGGCCTCTACGATAATCTGGATTCCTATCGTGGTGGCACCTATGTCGTTCCTAATGTCGCCTTCGTTCTGAGTCCTTCATATGGTCCAGGTTTTCTTCCAGCCTTTGAATGCGGGTGGCCTGCTCCCACATCAGGGTCAACATTTCGGCGAGCAGGTCGGTGTTGGCCCGAGGGCAAATTTCGACCCTGGAGGCAAGCACATTTCCCGCGGCCTGGACGATGGTGCGGGTGGCTGCTGAGTTCCGCTCATGCTGGCGTTCTCCAACACGCAAAGCCGAGTCGAAGGCAGTTCGCCCTTCCGTTAGTGGTTGATTATGGCTTACTGGGGGGTACCCTGCCGTGCGTTCTCTCCTTGGGAGCGAAGACATTGTTGCAATCACAGCCGTGGTATGGTGGTAAGCAGCGTGAGTCCCCACAGACGGCGCCAATGTTCGGATGTGGGTTACCTGAGAAGTCTCCGAACTATAAATGGGATCTCAAGCTGCTTGAAGGAGCGTTTCCATGGCGGTGAAAGGTGTACCTGCAAGGACTCCGACGCTCAAGTCAGTGAGTGCAGGAATATGAGAGAGGAAGGTCAGAAAGATACCTGTAACTCAAAATTGGACCCATTTTTATACTGATGGGTAGTTGAGAAGAAAAGGGGATCTGGTCCCGCCTTTGTAGGGGATAACATTAGACGTCCGTTATCTTGGGGATATCGGATGGGTCCGAGTTTTCCAGCCGTACAAGGGAAAGTCATTCCGCGAAGCCAGGGCACAAAGGGTTTAGCCCAAGTTTGGGCCCCAACTCGGATGGACAATCGGGGTCAATCTCGGATTGTAAATCCGTTATTTTTTTGGGCCTAGCCATTGGGCCAGTTGGGCTCTTGCGTTGCAGTCCGGAACAGTATCATACTTGTCAAAATGTCTCTTCTTAATCTTTCCTTTGTACCATTTCCAAGCTTCACAAATAGTAGCCATTACTTATTTCTTTGCATCACTTGGAAGGATAAACTTAGACAATGCATAACATAAGACATATACTATTCTTAATTAGTAAGAAATAATGAATAAATAATTGAAATAAGAAAGAGTTATTGTTCTTACATTAACATATTTCCACATCCTCTTGATATTTCTATCTGGCACGGCATGCCAATTAGTGTATAGTAGGCTGACAAATCCTCAATTTCTAGCTATTGTGCCCAAAACATTAGTTAAATCAGATACTCTTTTGTTAGTGGGTCCTAATGGTTGTCCCTTATCAAAAGTGACCTCTTTTCCTGCTTCCCGTGATCTTGCATGAAATGCCTTGCAGGTTGTTCTTCCTCAAAGTTTTTTCTTTCCTGAGATACCTAGTTTCATGTTAGCCGAAATATAAGGGAAATGGTTAATAAAGAGTTGAGTAATAAGCATGCAATATTTTCATATAAGATACAAAATATATGCAAATATTATAAAATAATTGTATATACTGCCTTCATCACAATCAATGTCCATAATTTGATCTTCGTCAAAGTTATTTTCACCAATTTTAAGATCAGCAACATCATCATCAGATGTCATATTATTTTCTCCATCATCATCCTCAATTGGCTTAATGTCAGGCTATTCTTCCATTTCCATAAGTATCCCTTATTTTTCTAAAAATTGGTCAACGTCATTGATGGGTAGATTGGCTTTTTCTTATCCTTTTTCAGACTTTGTAGCTCTAAAATATCAGGCTGATCTTCTTCTTCAACTTGTGGGATGATTCCAGATATAGATAGATTTTTGTGGCCTTGCCTTTGAGAAGATTGGGTCATGGTTTTGCACATAAGTAACATATTCAGCACTTGCTTTTGGGTGCATTTTGCTTGAACTGAATTCATCCTACTTTGAACTTCATTTGCATCCAACGATGTAAGCATCGGGTTCTCCCTCTTATGATTTTCATGTGCCAGATCTCGCATAGTATTATTATGCCCCTGCTTTGGTTGCACATATATTGAATTGCATTCAGCTTACTTTGCCTTTCATTTGCATCCATTGTTGTAGGCATATGATTCTTCCTTTTTCTGAGTTGGTGTTTGACTTTGCACACAATAATTCTTGCGTTCATTAGCAATTTTTTCTCTCCTAATTTCAAATTGTCTAAGCAAGTCAATGCTTGATCATGCTTGAAAGTCAAAGTCAAAACGTTTCTTCTTCGAAGGACTTTGAACTTTGTGTAAGGTCAACATTTTTTTTCTTAATAGCTCCTTCTTTGTTCATTCTTTATACTGAAAAATAGCAGCAGGCCAACAAATTGTAAAATTAAATAAAAGTTAATCAAAATATAATATTGCAACTATAAGTAATTATAGATTAAAAAAGAAAGTTTGAACATCATAGTGGAAATAATACAATAATATATGATCTATGTATTATATGTGATTGGCTATATTATATGCTGGTGCTATCAGGATGGGTCTTTGAGAGTTCCTTTTGCTAGTAGCTTTTACACACAAACCCAAATCTATTTTTTAGATATCATAATGGCTGTTTAACCTTGATTGACAAGTGTTCTAGTCTATGCAATCTTGCTTCCTTTGTGAAAGTCCAAAACATGTTCTTATTGTATAGTTTTATAACAGTTCATCCATAGATAAACACTAGCTTACAATAGTGCATGCAATAGTAAAAAGTTTAATTTAATAATGATCACAAGACAGCTTCTATAAAAGGTCCTGTTCTACTAGTCATATGATTAAGCTAAAATCTGAAAAGTCAATCATGCTGTCAAATATATTATAAAAAATATAAAAAAATTACAAAAAAAAAAAAGGAAAGATACTTGCTTCATGTAACAATGGCTGGATTAAGCTATCAATCAATTAAAGTAGACTTTTTTATTTTATTTCTTACCAGTACGTAAGAACTTCTAAAGCTAAAACACCAAAGTTGAACATAGCATATTTCTCAATCGCCGCCATTGTGTAAGCAAGCTCTGTAGCAGTCAGCAGAAAAGACTAAAGGAAAAAAGCCAACTGCAAATAGAAAAGAAAGTTGCATTTGGCATAAAAGAGTATAAGTTGGTATCTAAACAGAATAAGTCTGCTATCTAAATCAAGTTTTCAAAATTCACTTTTAATGTTACCACTCAGTAACAGACCATAGTATTGTCCAAAGTAAAGCAATGAACCAGCATATTGATAACATTTTATTGAAGCTATATATACTTTAACCATTTAGTTGTCTCTATCTTTCAAGAACTTAAAGTTTCTTAACCAAAATAGTACTAAATAAATTTCCAATCGAACAGAATCAGACAAAATATATGAAGCTCACTTGGAGCATGCAATCATTCCACTAATTGTTTATAAATATATATATATATATATATACAATATATATATATATACATATATATGTATATATATATATATATATACATATGTATATGTATATTAGAGAGAGAGAGAGATGTTAAGAGCAGTTTCAAGAGGACTATACATAAATGTAGGATACTAAATTACCTTAACTTACATTTTAACCTCATCAATTTTTTGTTAAGAAAGATACTTAAAAAGGTAAAAGCGGCAAGAAAAACCTGGACACCAAAATCAATTACCCTTAGGAATCCCAACAACCCATATCTGCCACCTTGCTATCTTTCTACAAAGAAATCATTGCTTCTAATTTTTTGGTTTATTTACTTTAGCTAGTAACATGTCCTAAAATAGGCTAGAAGTATTCTTTGATGGCAATGACATGAAAACTATTGATGTCCATTTCAAAGGTTTTAGGTTGCCTATGGGAAGCATGAAGGTTGTACTAGTAGTATAGTAGTCAATAGTCACTGATATAAGAATCTTAAGTGGTTGATTCTTAAATAATGCAACAATTGGTAGTAAAATGGCTTCACACAAAGTATACAAAAGCAAATATTGTCTTTGCATGAAATTAGTAACTGATACACTAGATAAATTTGCAAATTGCCTTAGTGGCAAGAACCATAAGGAAGTCAAAAGGTGAAACACAATAAAAAATTACCATTTCACACGGTCAAAGAGGTACAATTCACATAACAACTATAGGATATAAACTAAACTATGGAGAAGAATCATAGTTTCAACTTAATATGCCACTTAAGAGCTGCACATAACCATACAACCATATTAATAATATTTTCTGGAAGCTTTAGAATTACCCCTTAAAAGTGATTCACAAGAAAAAAGTTGCATCATGTTGTATGTAATACGTAATCAATATAAAATAAGAGCAATAAAATTAAACTTATTCGCACATTTTGAGCAGTTGAAAATGACACACATTAAAGTTAATTCATTGAAGCTCATTCCTATGGAAATGTACCATTAAAACAATTGTAAACAAAATCTCTGTCAGTAGATAGAAATTATTGAAAAATACTAAGATAAGTAATTGTTCATACATGGCCAAATAACACACTAAAAATCAGTTAAAGCTATAAATTTGTATGAACCAACTGAAACAATGTCTCTAACTGTCATCTTTTCTCTAAGCACCCCATGGTCTAGTCTTATTCCTTACAAACTGTCACACAGGTCCTATCTCAATAGGTCCAAATCACGTTGCTGCTATATACATTGTGCAAGTTGATGTTGCTAGTCTCCAAGTGTAGGCACTACGTACCAATATTTCATGGATCAGCAAGCAAAGTTGAAGTTCTAGGTTCACTGATTTGATTCTATTCTAATCCAAGTCTTTGTCCTATCTTCAAACTTTGCTAACAGAATTCTTAGTGGGTTTTGCTTTTGCAGATTTGTTATCAGAGACTGACTCTGATAGCACTAGTTGGCTTAGTTCAACCCTGTACTCTCAAAAAGTTTCTTTCTAGTTTTTAGAAGTTAACAAAGTTGAATTAAATGCTACACATGGACTTTTAGCATGGTTTTTTTTATCACTACAACATTTTAGGTCCAACGCAACACTTAGTAAGCGTTGCATAAAAATATGAAAATCGTTGCCTTTGATTAAAGGCCACACTTTCGCACCTAAGGAAATGCTTTCTGGGGGGTGGCCTAAAGAACCGTTACCTTTTCTCTGAGGCAACGCTTTTGGGAGGAAAAGACAACGCTATTTGTCGCAACACTTGTCAAGCGTTGCCTATTCATGACAAAAGGCAACGCTTGTTGCCTGCCTCTGACAACGGTATCCGAGCGTTGCCTATTCGTTTAATATAAGTAACAACATTCGAGCGTTTCCTTTTCTCATAATAAAAGCAACATCGGATAAGCGTTACCTTTTCTTTCAATGTAACTAACACCTTATAAGCGTTGTCTTTTTTATACTAAAAATGACATGTTATAAGCATTGTTTATTCTCTGAATATATGTAACATTAATCAAGGGTTGCCTTTTCTCCTAATAACAGTAACCTATGACAAGCGTTGCCTTTTCTTTCAATAAGCTTGCTCTTATAAAAATTGTCACCTTTTCTAAATTACACTTTCTAAGAATAAATCAACCTTATTTATATTCAAATTTTAATTTTTTATTTTTAATTTTATATTTAATCAACTTCATAAATAAAATAAAATAATTACTATTAATCAATTAAGTAAAAAGGTCATCTCAAATATATAATGATTAATATGCTTAGCTCCAAATACATATTATCAAGCATTAATTCAGACCAAAATGTACATAAGTAAACAAAATACATCTAATATGAACTTAAACAATATAATGTAGTCATGAAGTTAAACAAGTTAAACAAAATACATCTAATTATATCCATGGCAAGTTTTGCCCTACATATTCCTTCTCCTAGCCTTTCTAAGTTGCACTTGCAATATTAACTCAATTTGCAATATATAATATATATAGTGATGAGATAAATGTAAACATAGTTAAAGTAAACAAATTGTGTATATAGTTTTAGGAATTTACATGATTGTTAAAAATAACTATGCAATAACATATTAAAATTTCCTTTTTTTTTTGGTAGATTTATTGATAATAAGACTTGGGACTTTCAAAGGAGTAGCTAGCTTACAAAGTCTCAAAACAGAAGCAAAAAAAAAAAAAAAAACCTAGCATTGATGATAAAAAATGTTGCAAATTTAAATACATATGCCAAAGAGAATTTAAAATTAATTCTTGGGACTCGGTATAAAATTAGGTACAATTTCTAGATTAGCAAACAAATATTTAATTGTTTCATTTAGAGCATAATATTATAAACAATACCCAAGTAGATAAACTCTTTATTTTCTAATAAATTGAGGAACATTGATTAACTTTATATTACTCTTTACATGATCAATTTTTTGTAAGAGTTAAACTCGAAATAGTGCCATAATTAAATTTGACATGAAAACATTCTCGCATATATCATATGCACATTTACATATGATAGCATGTAGTCCCGGGACAAAGAAACCAAACACACTGAATGCAAATTAATCAGTTGAAGTTATTTTTCCTTTTATGTAGGTTCAAGCAAGTAGAATAATTTTGGTATTCTCAGCTTTGCCCAGATGTTTCAAATGCAATTTAGGATAAAATCAAGTAGAGGTTTCTGGTGCTAATTTAGAATAATTCAAGTTTCTAGTTGAAGTTTCTAGTGCTAATTTGTTAGTAAGACCCTAAACAGAAGCATTCATGAAATCCAGTACAGGTTTTGACTATAAGACATGGATATAGTTGAGGATGAAAAGATTAGCGAATTTTTGTTATAAATAAAAGATATACAAGTAATGCAACTAGAAATGATTAAAGATGCTAAAATAAGATGGCAAACAATAACTCACTACTGTGAGTCTCTGGTACATTGAATTCTCTATTACTATATATTTCTTACTCTAATACTAGTTTCTCTCTTATAGCCGATGTTACAAAAGTAACAAATAGAGCTAGAATTGCCACTAATTAGACCACTTCAGCGGGTAACTTCCAATGCTAACAAGAGCTAATAATTAATCAGCTTTTCGCAATGAAGAAGACATCATTTTTGGTGCAAAGAATGAGTTGGCTGAGAGGGATGCTCGTATTCTTTTGCTGATACTCTTCAAGAGTTAGATAACTTCAACAATGACTAGAAGCAACATAGACATTCAACTTGCTGATACATTCAGTGAAATCAATGTGAACTTCCTACTTAGGCTCAATGAAATCAATGTGAATTAAATTTAATGGTTCTAAGACTCAGGCTCAACTGCTTAAGATAAGAACTTCCTACTCAAGAATTTCTGAGTGATAATACAAATCCAAGCTAATAAAAACCAAGGTCACAACAAAGAATGCTAGGACGATATCAGGGCCTACTAATGAAGAAAAGAACAAGACACACATGCTTGGTTGTGAAGATCAGCAAGCTGCTCAAGCATGAATTGAGTCTGAAAATGTAAAAATAGAAGTTAAAGTGTGGCCGTGTAGAAGAAATTAAAATAAGAGAGTTATTAAAGTATTCACAAATGTAAAAATGTATTTGATGGGGCATTCCTAGACCAACATTTCAATGAAGTTGTGCCACAGCACCAAACTCCAAAACGCCAGTTCTAGTTAAGCTTTTCTGGTGTAGCACAAGCCGACAAGGAATTATAAAGGACTAATAAAGGAAATCTATACTGACTCTGGTTTATTTTTGAGTGGATGGCCAGATTGTACAATTTGTAAGTCGAGTTAAAAATATAAATGTATTTGCTAAAGTGTGAGTATTCTTTGGAATTCAGTATTATATAAACTATTTAGCATTTCTTGTATCTACAAATGTTTCATTAGTCACTAACATTCCATGCAGGGGGCTATGTTCATGATTTTCTTTCTCATGTCATGTGTAGAAAGTAATAATACAAAATGCTGAAGATATAATAGCAGCCAGCCAGCTACTATCACATGCTCTTGAAAATGTTTCGACTATATCGCTCAGAATAACATGGCTACATTTTTAATCATTCAATAAGCAATGCTGCTAAAGAAAGCTTTATCTAAATATCTACAAGTACAACGCACAAAAATGAGGGCACATGAAGTGATCTTTATGCCAAAAGAAGGAAGCATTACCGTGATGTTCAACATCTTCCAAAGCTTCCTCCTTATGCAGCAAGTATAGCAACAACAAGACAAATTAATGAATATGCCACCAAATCATTACATGCTTTGGCAAAAGCTGAAAAACCCACAAAATTATACCAGTTCAACCTCAATAGTGTTATTAAGTGTTGCAAATGAACCGAATTGAAAGTAAGAATAATATAAAATCAGAAATATTTGCAACTTAGAGCAACCTTAGCATTAATTTCAAAAATTAAAGGAGAAGTCTTATTGTTAGTCAATAAACCCCCACCTCCCAAAAATTAAAAAAGATAATATAAATATGTCTTTGTAACATAAAATTTCGTATTTAAAAAAATCAATTGAAGTCTATGTTGCATATATAATTATTCTATCTTAAAAATTAGGTGAAACTTCATTATTGGTAAAATTCAAAATATATCACCTCACTTTAGTCTTCTCTCTATAAGAAAGTCTACGCATGGCTTGCTCTAAACCTTCAGTTAAGTTGATGAAGTCAAGATTTCTGATTTTAACACTCTAGCCTTCCACAAATTCACATGAAGAAAGAGAATTTTCATAGATGCAAAATTTGAAGTTTCACCTCAGCACAAGCAAAGCCTACAAAAGGATCGCCTACAAATCAGATAGAAGAGTGTCTTCCTATTCAAAGAACTGTCTTCTCCAAAGGAGATTCCAGTTCCATGAAACCCCGTCCTTAAACCCACACTTTGAAATAAAGGAATCTCTCTAAGAGGATAAAGAATAAGACTTAATAGTGTTATAAGATGGTTAACATGAACCAAGGAGCAATTTTTGTTTTATTTTTGAAAAATCTGCATACTACACTTTTATTAGAGATGCATCTAAGCCTTGAAATAAATTGGACCTCAATACAACAATGTCCAACCCACAGCACACAAGTGGAATGCAAGAAACAAACTAGGAAGAGATCAAACTAGAATATAAAGCCTCTGTAACTTGAAAAGGAAGAGAACAAAACACACAGTGAAAGGCAATGAAAAATAGAATCCGCAAAAGACATTTACAAAGGAAAAACAAAATCCATCCCATCACTCACATTCTAGCAATCAAATTAACCCAAAAAGAGAAACAAAATTGTCAATGAAATAGAACCAAAACCAAGACAAATATTAAATTAAACCAACTAAAAGCTAACGCTCATCCAACAAATGAAATGTAAGGTTCAACTACCACCAAATCTAAGCCTAATGCCTGGCATGCAATGGAAGCCACTCTAAGACCCCTGAATACTTCAGCTCCAAACAATCAACAGAACCAGAAAATTCCGATTCAGACCATAAGCTTTCCACATAATATTAATTAACAACACCATATCCATTTGAATCTAATTCTTTGAAAATGATTATATAGAATATGAATAAGCAAAATCAAAATCTATTTTTGTGATTTTTTGGGAATGGGGATGAGGGATACTACCTCAATGAAATGGGGGCAAAGGTCTACAATAACGATACAAATCTTCAAGAAGTTTGAGTAGGCATCATCAAAGTTAGATTCGAGTGGCCTTTTCTTTGTTGTGGGACGGACTGAAGTAGAAGAAGGCAAAACATTCAAATTTCTAGAGGAAACGAAACCAAAATAGGGGAAAAGGCACTCACCGAAAGGTTGGCCGCCTTGGAGGGTGGAGACCGCCCAGCCACCACGAAGAGGCAATATGATGGGTGGCAGAGAGCACACGACAAACGGTGGTGGCAGCAGTAAAGAACTTCGCGAGGACGACGGCAAAGAGTGTGCACGATGGGCAGCGGTGGTGGCAAAGAGCTAGCGATGGACAGCGGTGATGGGAGCTCGGACAAGGAAGGGGTGAACAGTGACAATGAGATGAAAATAAATTTGGAAGAAAACGTCTTGGGGTTAGAAATTAGGGGTGAGAACTGAATTGGGTGTTTTGGGTGGTTTAGTTAGCATGGGAAGGAGTAAAAATTTTAGTGGGAAAATTAATAGATTGGCACCTAATAACCTTAGGCTACGCTTAGAGGGCTGGTGAGTAGAATTTAAAAGGCAACACTAAAAAAGTGTAAACTATTATCAAAATAAATATTACTTATGTGTAGTTGATAGAGCAACACTTTATAAGCGTGCTCTCTGTTCTTAAAGAGTACATTTTTTAGGCGAGGCCTAAAAAGTCGTTGCCAAAATGCATTTTAAAAGGAAACTAAGGAAAAGCGTTGCCTATATACATCAAAGGCAACATTTTTCACATGTTGCTTAAAGTAAATGTTGCCTTAGCCAAAAAATGTTGTAGTGTATTATCATTCCTTTATTGAACCGCAGGTGAAAACAACTGAAAACCACACAAGGGAGTGTCGCAAGGTGGAGAACAATAACATGTTTTTGCAAGCCCTATGCTCTATGTAAGCCCTCTGCAAACCATTGAATATGAATGGCCTAGCCACCCCACTGGTCTTCATATTAAACCATTTATTTAAATCTTATTATTTTCTATTTCGAGAAATTTGTTGCTAATATTTTACTCTTAACAAATACTTGTTACAACCTGCAAAACAGATGGTATTAAGAATTTATTTGAAAAAGAAAATAGAGGGTTCATGAAACATACACCTAATTTGTCGAGGAACTGCTTCGCCGTGATGATCTTGCTATTCTTCTTGATCTCTCAATGGAAGAAAGAAAGAGAAAGAGAGTTGCTTCTGCCATGTGGAGAGGTGATTATGCCAATCAAAGATGATGCCACTGTGTGCGGAGGTATAATGCTGTCACGAAGAGATCTCGTAACCGAATGCCTTACAGAGCGGTGAAGAATATTGATTCACAATCCTTAGCTAGTGAAATTTTGTTTAAGTTGGTTACTGGAATGGGAGAGTGGGAGAGAATGAGTGTGCCAAAAATTCCGTTTCTCAACATGGTTTATGGAAGCTCAATAGAGTGGAAAAAAATTAGTGGGAAATTTTTTTGATGGTGGGTATAGTTTATAAAATATACACCACATTTTGGAAGTATTGCTTATAAGAAAAAAAGAAAGAATGCTTAGAAAATGTTTTTTTTGTCAAATAAGTGTAGCTTTAACTAATGTGGTATAACAATATTTTATAAGCATGCTTTTTGATCTTTAAAAGTACACTTTTCAAGTGATGCTAAATAACTATGGCCAAAGCTCCAATTTAAAGGCAACACCTACAAAAATGCTCCTTATTATGACATAAGGGTACACTTTTTAAGCGTAGTTTTAAAAAATGTGACCATAGACCAAATTTGGTATAGTGGTTCCTAATCATACACAACAAGAGTTGATCATGCTCAATATTGAGCTAAGTGTGATAGCAACTAATTTACATACACAACCAAGCAACCACGCATATCTAATTCCTATATCCTATCTGAATAGATAAGATTCATGGCATGACATTGACTAAGAATTCTAGAGCGTGCTGGAAGTATAGTCATTCAATCCTCAGGTCCAATAGAATGAACTGCTCTAATACCAAAATGTAACACCTTCATATGTACAATATTATGTTTAAGTCATAACATTATATTAGGAGTTGCTGTTAATAAATTAACAAACCTTGCTTGATTATTTATTGTGTTTTCGAGAAAATAGCATACTAACTATTATCGCAGTACTAAATAAATATATAGACAAATGAATAGGGAAAATATAAATTCCCTTACATACACAAATATCTATATCATAATAATAGCCTTTCAAATTATATAAGCAGCTCTACTAAGAGCTTCAACTAATGAAATAGTTATCCAGTGTTAACATGTGTATGTATTTGATAACAATCTTCAGCAACCAATCCAATCTCGGTCAAATTCTTCTCGGATAGTCATCATCAAGATCTCCTGTAATGTCTGCAGACGACATGGGAACACATATGAGAATGAGAATTTTTCATTTTCATTAGGCTTCCTAAGCTACTAAACAATTAATATCATCATCGTTGTTCCACCTACTTCAGTTTATTAAGAAAAATACGATCTCACACATAGGGATAAAGGTTCACTTATCAAGTTTAGAAAATGTATCCTTTCGAAGCATGTTAATTTTAACTCATACACTTAGTTTTAGCACGGCAATAATCATATAGTTAATAGATATGTATTGTTCTAACAGATTAAACTATCAAATAAAAGCAAATACGCTAAATGCTCATGAATGCATGACTTGATGCACTTTCTTATTTACTTTCTTACTTAGTATGTGCCTTTAATCTTTACTGCCATTGGATAACCTGATTTAGAAAATGAGCTCATCTTGTGAACGTCATCACACAATACTAACCGATAAGGGGATCCACATGCCTTTAAATTGGAGAAATCTCATAGTTTTCATATAACTATCTTTAAATGAAAGGATCTCATAACTGCATCTAGGTGAAAGGATCTCATCTTATTTGTTCACATACTTTCTTAATACATATGCTCATATGTATTTCTTCATTAAGAGAACATAGTCATATCAACATGAAATGCTCATATGCATTCCTTTATTGAGAGAACATTGTCATATCAACATGGACATTAATATCTCATACTTCGAGTTCTAGTCAGAAATAAGAGAATACAAATTGTCTCAAAGATAACTCAATTGGAAACATAAATTACATAATACCTATAATTTATCCCGGATTTAGAAAAGTCACTAAAATCCAATTTTAAGTCATTTTAGGTTCGAACTCAGAACTTGAAACTCGAATACATGGGGTAAGTTAATTTAGGGTCGAGTTAGGAACTCAGAACCATACTCTTATGCTTTTTATCCCAGAACTTGGACCCCGGGCCCCGGGCCCCGGATCTTAAACCTCAACTCAATCCTCCGCCATCACACTTATGCTACCACGCCTCCGAACTATTTACCATGGACCCCAAAACCCGGTCATGACAAGTAAAAGGGAACATCAGCATTCACTTTTCCAGGATAAGCATTTTAAACTCAGCCAAACTATCTCTCCCTATGAACTCAGAACTCGATCTTGTTTAGGACAGATTCGGACATCAAAAATGAGAAGAATCACTAAAAATTCATTTCCTATGATCATGCTCTGAAATTTTATATCTTTATACTCACTTAAACCCTCTTTGAAATAAACTAAGTCTCACTTAATTTAGTTAAGCAAAGGTTAAGATATAAGCTCTATATTGGGGCTGTCCTATTTTAGTACTAACAGAGCATGGGATAGCTTTGTGGAATTACTGGGAGCAACTACTAGCAGTTTAGTTCTAAAAATTTACAAGCTCATTCTTCTATGTGTTAGTTTTTTAACAAAGGTGGTTGCATTCAATTTGAAGGTTTATAGGGCAAGTTATGCTCATTAGAACACAACTTGCTCAAATTAGGGTCACTCTACCTATAGCTTTTTGCGAAATTCATCACTTATTCATCTTAAGTCCAATGGAACTCTCCTATGAGTTAGGTTGCATCTAAAATTGGTTTCACTTAAATTAAAGGTCCCTAACTCAAGATATGATTAATGGATAGTACTGTATAGAGTTGCCTTGTTTACCTGTTTTGTGTTTATAAATGTCTTTGAGTTCCTAGCTTGTTTTTTTCATTAACTTAAGTTTTACTAGTTCTAACTCATTAATATGAGCCTAAAGAACATCACTTTCAGCCAAGAGATATGATAAACTAAAGAATACAAAACCCTAGCTCATTTATCTACATAACCACATATATGGTAGTTTAGGAGCCTACCCCACTTCTAAGCTTGCAAAAGCTTCAAATATGGCTTCTATCAACTCAAAAACCTCCTTTGCACCACAAGACCACATCTTAACTCTTTCCTTCTCTTTTTTGGTTGAAACTTAATATAGTTTAGGAGGAAAGATTTTTGGCTCTTATGTAGTTTAAAAGATCACAAACAGGCTTAGAAATCAAATTGATGTTGAGAAGGCAAGAAGGAACCAAGGATTTGTGAGTTTTTGTGAGCAAGAGAAAATAAGAGAGGGGGATTCAGCCAAGGCTTGAGGGAGAGAGAGAGTGTGCAGAGAAATTCTAGGGTTTGGGAGATTTTTAGCAAAAGAGTAAGGTGACTCACCATGAGTATGTGGCCCACATTGCTTCATGTGTTTTGGCCATGTGGCCCACTAGAGGCCACATATAATAGGTGTGATTTTCTAATAACTAATAACTAAACTCTTTTATATTTTGGGTTCCTATCAGGTCTATTTCTTATGCCTCAAAAAACTGTTGGTAAGAGCCTTGTCGTGTGGCTAGAAATTCTATTTTGTTAAAGTTTTAATCGTACGCTGTTACTGCTTTTATTCTTCTACATTCTCTCTTTATTTCATAAATTTTGTGTTAGTTAATCTCTAACAATATTAATTATCGATTCAGCTAAATCAGAGTGTTACATTCAAAAGTCTATATACAAATTAAAAGTGAATATGCATTCATCTAATTGAATATAGCATTTGTAGCATTAAATTCATTTCTATTTTCCTAAATAGAGTCCTATGCTATAAGAAACCTCTAAGAACCTCTTCAACCATTCATTTTCAAACCATTGTTCCCAACCAAATTAATCAATTTGTCTCACCAAAGAATAAGAAGCAAACATATCAACAACCTTGAAAGGCAATTACATGATAAGATCTATGGAGCCAACATTTTTTTTTCAATAATTTGGATAAAAGCTCAACTCACCAAAGCAAAGTGAGGAGCAAAGATAGGAATACATAACAGAGTCATATCAAGACAATAAAACAAAACACCATCCTAATCATAATGTAAACTACCACCTAAAATAAAAGTAGACACCCAAGATAGCATATGACTCCTAGTGAAGCGAGACATCAAATCTCCAAGCCAAAGGAGTAGCAACACCGAAAATCCCCCAATCTAATCTAGCTCTCTCATTATTTTACCATTGCCAATATATATAGAAAACAAATAGCTCAACCCGCAAGAGAATAAAAGTGGGAGCAAGCATACAACCAATGATGACAATAGACACAACAAACACAAACAAAAGACCGAGAGGAGAGTTGAGATAGAAAATAAATGAACACAAATTATCGATAATAACAAATATAGGAACATGAATTAAAGAATCTGAAGAATCCTTTGAGATAGAAAATGGTTACCTTCTTTTTAGTAACGGCTATAAGGACTTGGGCAAGTGATAGAGAAGAAAGTTGAGATACTGTGATGGCAGCTGACTTGGGCAACGATGGCCGTGTTAGGAAAGGTGAAGGACAGAGATGCTTGTACCCAGACTTGGGCTAGAATGGGTGTGCAAGGGCTTGATATCGGGGGTTATTTACTTTTAGGCTAAAATGGGATTCGAAATGAATGCAAAACAATAAAAAATTTAACTATAAAATTGCCACCACTTGTTTTTAGGATCTCAAAACAATAAAATTGAAAACATGTGAAAAGTGTTTCCTAATTTTTACTTTTAAAATTCAAATTGTATTTTTTGAATTTTATTTTAAAATCAATTCCAAGAAAACAACTTTTCAAACAGGTTTTTTTTTTTCTTTTAAAAATCGAAAATTGTTTTTGAAAACACTCGTTAGACGAGCCCTACGTTGTGTTACATTTTTTTTTTCTTTTGTCAAAAGCAGAACCAAGTGAACCCTACCTCGTCATTTTCGATCTACACGGCCGCACCCTCGCGCTTCTATTCTCCTCCTCACCACTCGTCTCACCCACCACCGCTCATCTCCTCCCACTGCTCACCGCCGGCGACAGCACAACATCAGCGGCGGCGACCCAAAGCAGCGGCGGCCATCCACCAACAGCAGCACAAGACTCTTCTCCGGTGGCCTCGACGGCGGATTCCATCTCTCCGGCCTCTGCGGGTAATCGGTGAGCGATTGTTTTTTCCTACTGTATTTGTCGTTTGAGTGAGATTGCTTTTTATTGAATTTTTGCCTACTGTATTTGTAGTATACTGTCTGTTGGAATTCTTTATCGGTTTTTTTTTTTTTTTTTTTTTTGTTTTGCAATTGCTTTTGAGATGAAATGTTGAATAATTTAGATTTGTTTTATATTGAAAGTGGTATGCTTCCTCATTTATCATGTGAAATTTTAGTTTTTATTATATAAAATTTGTGAATATATACATTGACGTACCTGTACCAGTTTTTACAAAATTATGGTACCCATATCTACACCCGTATCCATGCCCAGAACTGTACCCGTGCAACATAGCTTGGTATTGTACCCATGAAGCATTTCATTGCCTGCTGCCTATTTTTGATAGAATTTTAACAATTATTATGAAATCAGCATTGAATGTGTGCTTGACAACCCATTAGAGTACCATAGCAATTTTCTAATGTTCCATCTTTTTTTTTGGCTTCAATAATTTTGGGGTGTTTCTCTTGTTTGTTAATAGTTCTTCTGGCTCCTTTCCTTTCCAGGGAACTTTTGTTAGGATGATTGAAGATTAGTAGAAAGATTACGGGAAACAGCACACATGGATGCTGGTGGCAATTCCCTACCATCTGCACCTGATGGGGTGAAGAGAAAGGTGTGCTATTTCTATGATCCAGAGGTTGGAAATTACTATTATGGGCAAGGTCACCCTATGAAGCCACATCGTATACGGATGACACATGCTCTTCTTGCCCACTATGGATTGCTTCAGCACATGCAGGTCCTCAAGCCATTTCCTGCTAGAGACAGGGACCTTTGCCGCTTTCATGCTGATGATTATGTTGCATTCCTCCGAAGTATAACCCCTGAAACACAGCAGGATCATCTAAGGCAACTCAAACGCTTTAATGTTGGTGAAGATTGTCCCGTCTTTGATGGTCTCTACTCTTTTTGTCAAACATATGCTGGAGGTTCAGTTGGTGGTGCTGTCAAGTTGAATCATGACCAATGTGATATAGCTGTCAACTGGGCTGGTGGTCTGCATCATGCCAAGAAGTGTGAGGCTTCTGGATTTTGCTATGTGAATGATATAGTCTTGGCAATCTTAGAACTTCTTAAACAGCATGAGGTTTGTATAACACTGTATTTCCTTTGGTTTCCTTCCCCCCCGCCCTGCTGTAGAGGTATATAGGTTTTGTGAATTGTCTGGATATTTTATACTTTCAATATCGTCTTCAGGATGGTGTGATGAACAAGTACTTACATGAATAATGAGGGAGTGTAGATCAAATGGAGGATATATATAAGAAAAAATAACTATTCTGCTATATGAGATTCTTTTCTTTTAGATTTCAGACTGATTCATCAAGACATGCTAAATTTCTAGGAACATGAGCTGCCCCTTATTGTAAACTCCTAACATCACCAATTCTGTGCCTATCATCTGGCTTCAGATGAAGTCATTACTCAGTAACATTATTAAGAATGCATCCACACATTTCACGTCTCAATCTAGACCCTAGAGGGAGTGTGGTAATAGGTTCCAGGGAGGAGGCTACCTGAAATATACATAACACATTTAATCTAAATAGAACATAAATCTTACCTGCAATAGAAAACATTCCTTGCATTTATAATTTTTGAGGACATAAATCTTCCTGAAAAGATAGATAATACAGATTTCACTTCTCAATCTAGACAGAGTGTGGTAATAGGTTACAGTCGAGGGAAGAGGCTTCCTGAAATTTAAATGACACATCTAAATAGGACATAAATATTGCACCCAATAGAAAACATTCCTCCCATTTATAATCTTAAAGGACCATATTATGGAACTTTATCCTTTTCTATTTCTGCATTTACCTAGGAGCCAAGCTAAAAATCTGAATGTATCTACAGCTGCCCTTTTTCATCTAAGAAATAATGTAAACACTTGCTACTAGTTTTGACAATTGAGATAGTGTCTGAGAATGCCATTAAAATGGAAACTTCCCTTTAGTCAGTTAAAGACTGAAATATTTGATGTTTCCTTCCTTAGTGAATGAAGACTTGAATCATAAACCTATTCAGTACAAGTCAACACAGCAAAATAACTTGACAGCTCTCATGATAGTTATTAAAGAAGTTTAGTCTTCATGCGAGACCTTTGATTATAGCCCTGTTTTGTACACATCGACTCTTGATATAGTGTTAATTAAAGAAAAACTGCTGTCTTAGAGATATCTTTAAGGGTTTTTACTTTATAATCTTTTAAAACCAATAACTGGGCAATATGGCCTAATAGTAGGCAACACGGTGTGCTTAAGTATTCCACTTCACATAGTTGCCTTAGTATTTGGGAGAGGATTTGGCTAAGTTTTCATATTTTCATCATGTGCTTAGAGTACTTAGCAATTCTTACTACATGTGAGTTTGTTTGATTTTTTGTTCACATCACATTTGAGATGAGTGTTCCTCAGCTCACATAGTGGCTGTTAATAATGTGAATTTTTTGTTCCCACTGATAATTTTTGCAAGATGAGAAGAACACAAAGAGATAGGAGGACAAGAGATCCTCTTTATAATAACAAGAACAAACAAGAGAAAAAAACCATGAATGAAGCAATGCTTTTCGATCTCTCAACATATTTGAGAGAGAAATCCCTCTAAAAAGATCATGTGTTTCACACCAAATAGAGGGCAAACTCCTATTCTTATCTCACAAGACTTGCTTATTTGAAAAATTTTCATTAAAGATGCAAGAATTATCTTTCAACCAAATACAAACAATGGCATAGAGTGCATAACACCACAAAGATTTGTCTTTTTTCCTTTTCCCAAAATCAGCAAAATTTGTCGACAGGAATTGACAACTGAGTCCCAACTGAAGAGCTACATAGATCTCACATGAAGATGCTTCCCAGTTGAGAGTTTATCCCCAGTCCATGTTGTAGCTATAAGACATATAACAACAGCATGATGACTCACCAAACGGATGAAACTCAACAGAAGTGCAATTGGATTTGTGTCCCTAAGGAGAGTGAACCACTTGTTTGGGCCGCTGACCCATTATAGGTCTTGGCTCATAATTGTCTTTACCCATTGCATCAAAAACTTCAGTCCAGAATTCTTCAAGCCTCCTTTTTATATCCAATTGACCAACAATGGTATCTAAGAACAACGGGTCTTTCTTTTCAAGAGATGGTTTGGTAATTCCTTGGACTTTTAAGTCCGTAGAGCTGTTAATCTCAAATATTCCTCTTCCTTTTGATGATAGACCCATGTCCTAATCAAAAAATTGGAAAAACATGCTTAAATGAATTCTTAAACACTGAAAGACCATAACTCTCAGCAAGTGCAACAAAGCCCCTGGTCCTTTCAACAGCAATTATAACTTCAGCAATACCCCTTGCGCATCTGAGCCTGGCTTGATATATTCAAAACTGATTTCCCCTCATCTGAACTCCCATTGCTCTCTCAACGTGTGTGGGCAAGACCAACTAGGTCAGCATTTCGACCCAGATTCTGGAATGCTCTATCTGATGCCCATCTCTTGTTCCCTTCCTTTGCACAGCAGCTGGGGAAGTGTGGTGCAGCAACCTTCTGCACCGCAGCTGTCCTGACAGCTACCAGCTACTATTTTGTGTTTGGCGGATCAAGTGGTTCTGGCGGCTTAGGTGACTTTGACTGCTCCAGTGGTCCCGGCAGCTCTAGCAGTTGCGGCAGCTAAAGTGATTTTGGCGGTGGTGAGTGGGCGGCTGGCCTGTTCTATACTTGGTTTTCCATCACCTGAGCCTCGTGCGACTTCTTCTACTTGATCTTAGCATCACTCATCGACTTCTTCTACTTCAGTTTCGCCTCCCTTGTGAATCTTTCATGCCATTGATAGTCATTGCTCTCCTTTCCCTTCTCAGCCTTCTCCTCCATAACCAACACCACTACCCTTGCTTCCCTCACTGATTCTTTCATTCCTACATCCTTCCCCATGGATGTTAGTTCAGAACTCACTTCCTGCTCGATATTTCTTTGGGATTCCTCTTTGTTCGCCACCGCCATCATTCCCTCCATCTTCCTGTGGCATGCTTCCTCGTTCACCATTCTCTCAATAGCCACCTCTCCAACTTTATCTTCTGCCATTCCTACCTCCTTCCACTCATGCTCCCCTTTTCTTTGTTTCTTGTCCTCTACCCATATGTGGTGCTTTTTTGTCA
The DNA here is from genome assembly GCA_031439595.1 of Pterocarpus santalinus. NCBI lineage: Eukaryota > Viridiplantae > Streptophyta > Magnoliopsida > Fabales > Fabaceae > Pterocarpus > Pterocarpus santalinus. The sequence continues at coordinate 35,663,884 of CM062525.1, forward strand.
TCAACCCTCCTTTGTCTCTCATATTCAAGTTGAAAATGTTTGACCACACTTCACAACCTCCCCACCCAATCACATTCAGGTTGTGCCACCTCCAAAATCAATAGCAAATATAAGCATGGCCTTCCAGAGCATCTACCACTGCTGGTTGCTTCTTAGATTCTGGAGTTCCTTCAGCATCAAAGTGCTGCTCCACCTAGAAGGACCACCTATAAGTAGTTACATATCCTTCAATCCTCGGAATCTTCTTCCTCTTCTGATAAATCCAAGTCTGCCTCTTGCTTCTATCATTCAGTAAGGTTTGTGGGTTGCCTTCCTCTCCCTCCTGTATTCCATTTCTAATCTGGCCAGAAACTGCTGAATATTAATGACAAAGATGAGATTCCGGTAGGGAATTCAGCCTCTGAAGCATAGAAGAAAAGTAGAAAAGAAGAAAAATATCCTGGGCTAAAGGGGCCCTTCACCCTCCTAGTTTCCTCTCAATTTCTGCCTAACTCCTCCCACAGTCCCCCCTACAGGTATATGGAGTATTTCCCCCAGAATCCCACAAAATGCTCTGCACATTCTCTCTCCTATGTCACCTCAGCATAACTAACTCTCCCCTTCCCTCATTTTCCTGCGGCATTAGGCCCACCTGGTTCCTCCCTGCATACCCATTAGTAATATTGGCCCTGTGTAAAAGTAATAAACGGTAAAGGCATGGAAAAACTAGATTAAAAGAGGAGTCTCTTATCAAATGGTCATCCAAAATGTTAACACGAGAGCCATTGAGTACATTCGAGGAAAGCAAAGTCTTAAAGGTAACATAACGTTGAGAATATTGGTTAGTTCGTTTGTTATGTGCAAATTGTTCAGCTAGAGGGAATCTGTCAGACTTTTATTCTTAATTGTTTGTACACTGACAGTGGTGTATTTTTTTATTTAGTTTCCTTCGGTTGTTTCTTATGTGCCCAGGTTTTAGCAAGAGAAATGCTTTCTCCTTGGATAGTCTACCAAAATGTTTCTGCTTTAATTAGATATTATTCAGTTCTAAGTTGAGGTTTCTTGTACATACATGTATGTGAGTTTCTAACAAACTTATTGCTTATAAAGAATAAGTACTTTGATGGAGAAACAAAGGAGTTTAACGATCCATTTACTTTGAGTGTATTCTGACTGTCAAAGTGTATTCTGACTGTTAGATTTTAGCCATTATTTAAATTAAGATTTGCTTGAGAAGGGTATCAAATGTTTTTAGGCAGACAAAATTTGCTATTTCAGCAAGGGATGTGCTAGGGAAAGCTCGAGTGCTAGGGAAAGCTCGAGTGTTTATATCCTTGAGCCCTCTGCAATACTGTAACATTTTCTTTAAATTTTTACTTGTAAAAGTTTCAGATCTCATTAAACAATTTCCTCACCTAAGGGCTATAACTGTCGAGTGTTTGAATGCTTGACATTTCTACAGCACTGCCCTTTCAGCAATTTGTAGTCTCCTTATTCTATTTTCTGCAATGATTTTGTTTGTACAACCAGGGACCAACAACAGCGACCATGTTACTGCCTGCTTAGATTTAGTGCAAAATAAGATAATCAGAGCATTGTTTTTTCCCCCCATTTTATTGTGTACTTATACAATTTTATGTAGTTCAAGATTTAGTGGAAAATGGGAAAAAACATTTAATTAAGCCTGCCATTTGAGCAATAACCAAAAAAAAAAAAAAAAAAAAGCCCACCACCATAGCTTAGGTAACATGCATGTGTTGCTATTTTGGCTATTAGCTAGAAGCCAAAGATGAGGAGGCTACTTGGTATTGGTTTGAGTCAGGAACTTGTTTTGATTGTTTTTGTTAAGGCTAATTATGATTTACCCACTGAATTTTTCCTTGAATCAACCTTATGGAATCAATTTTTAAATCCTACAATTAATGCCCGTCTAGTTTCAAAAGCATCCCTTGAATTTTCAGAAACAGTGCAAGCCTTCATTTTCTCTGCTTGCCTAAATTGCATCAAACTTGCCAAGATGTATTGGAAGTTGTCTTCTAAACATACTTGCAGGAAAGATTGTGAGTTTTGTGCAATAACTGTAGAGAAAAAGTGCAATATGAGATCCTGTGAATTCTGGTTATTAATTGTAGAAAACAGAACTTGGAAAGGGTTATGTACTCTGTTAGTGAACTTTTGGCACGTGAAATTTTTTTGGGCACGGTATATGACCCTTGCATTGTTAATTTTAATTTATTTATTGATGATTTCATCATTTTTGTGCCGGCAAGGGTTTCAATGGGGGTAAAGTATTTGTTGAGGGGGATAAAATGTAATATTTTAATCTTGGTTTTTAAATTTGATTTGGACAACAACTTCAGAGAGGTAAAGTGTAATTTGTCGAGTTACAAAAAAAAAAAAAAAAGTGTATTCTGAACTGTTCTAATTTCTGGTTGCAATATTTTGTCTGCTCCTATTTTAAAATACTAATACTATTTTTGTTGCAGCGTGTTCTATATGTGGACATCGATATCCACCATGGAGATGGTGTGGAGGAAGCTTTCTACACTACTGATAGAGTCATGACTGTTTCCTTCCACAAATTTGGTGATTATTTTCCTGGTACAGGGGATGTACGGGATACTGGATATGGAAAGGGAAAATACTACTCTCTGAATGTTCCACTTGATGATGGCATTGATGATGAGAGTTATCATTTCTTGTTCAAACCTATAATTGGTAAAGTAATGGAAGTTTTTAGGCCTGGTGCAGTGGTTCTCCAATGCGGTGCAGATTCATTATCTGGAGATAGATTGGGATGTTTTAATCTTTCAATCAGGGGTCATGCAGAGTGTGTCAAATACATGAGATCATTTAATGTTCCCCTCTTACTACTAGGTGGTGGTGGCTACACCATTCGGAATGTTGCTCGTTGCTGGTGCTATGAGGTAAAATGTTGTTTCAATTGATAAAATTGCTGTCATTATTTGATGTAACGTGATAAAATATAAAGTAGCATGGTCTATAGGGCTACCATATCTGGGTGGGGGAAATTGTAGTCGTCGCGAGTACACAACCCATAAGTGGTGTTATTATCTTGAAATTCGAATATTTCCTCCGTCTTTATTCTTCACATGTGATAGAGCTGGACTAGAATCACAAACCAACAAGATCAAAATATGGTTATATTCACCTCATTGAAGCGGTATCTGGGTATATTCAAGTAGACATGATGATGGAAATATACAATGAAGGAAAAACACCAACCATGATAGCATGATAGAGAATCGAGTGGTAGGAGGGTAATTACGGGTTTCTATAAGCTTTATAAGAGAGAAATATAATGAGGCAATAGAGAGAAAGAATAAGTAGGGTGATCATCAATTGGAGCCTACATATGCACATGGGCCTAACTAACTGCTGTAAGAGGCAGAGGGGTGAGGAAAGAGTGATTGTTTCGGGTATATGGTGTGAGTGGAGAGTTTTCCCAAATTTGGCAAGGATTGGGTCATGAATCATTGGGAGGGGCTAGCACTCTTGCTCAGAATTGTGATAGGAACCCAAAGATAAATTTGTATATTCTAGAAGTAACTCCCGTAAGTTACTTAATGAGGGAAATAGGAATGTGGGTGTGGGATCCTAATATGTATATAGAATGATGAGCTGGCAGATAGAGGGAATAGAGAGCGTGATTCTGTTAGGAGTGGGGAATATTATATGTACGTGGATGGGGAGGTGAGGGAAGTAGGCAGAAATTTGGACTAGGCTTTGGGAGAGACTGAGCCTCTCTAATGCTCAGAAATTTCTTCTTCAATTTCATGCTGACTTTATATTTTCTTCTCTGTTAAAAACACACTCAGTTTCTTTAATTTTCTGGTTCCTATTTGTGGTCTCTATCAATTGGTATCAGAGCCTCGTTGTTGGGGGCTGTGGAGGCCAACTGTTGAAGCTGCCATGGAAGCTAGGATAAAGAATCTGGACAGGAAGATGGATGAGGTCGAGCGGCTATTGAGAGCACGACACCAAACTCGAACCAGAGGGCAATCTCCACCACGAAGAGAGCGTCAAAGGATTGAGATGGAGGATTGGGATGGGGGAATCAGGAGGACGCACGAGCGATGTTCTCTTGCTTGCTCTAAGGATGGATCTTTGAGAAAATTGATAGAGACCACAAATAGGAACCAGAAAATTAAAGAAACTGAGTGTGTTTTTAACAGAGAAGAAAATATAAAGTCAGTATGAAATTGAAGAAGAAATTTCTGAGCATTAGAGAGGCTCAGTCTCTCCCAAAGCCTAGTCCAAATTTCTGCCTACTTCCCTCACCTCCCCATCCACGTACATATAATATTCCCCACTCCTAACAGAATCAAGCTCTCTATTCCCTCTATCTGCCAGCTCATCATTCTATATACATATTAGGATCCCACACCCACATTCCTATTTCCCTCATTAAGTAACTTACGGGAGTTACTTCTAGAATATACAAATTTATCTTTGGGTTCCTATCAATACTCCCCCCCTAAAAGAATCACCTTGTCCTCAAGGTGATGCATCGAAAGCCAAAACATTATTGCTGAAGCAAGACTTCCACCTGGGTCCCAAATCTTGAAAAATATGGAGGAAAGTGTTCTTGCACTGTAGAAATGTGCACCTGGGTCCCATATATCCGTTTCCAATCCCATACTCAGAATTTCTTGACTTCCCCCAAACAAAAAGGCAATGAAACCTCTTGAAACATTCTGACTTTGCAACGATCTGCACTTTGAAAGAGTTTTAGGGCAATCTGCTCTTTGAAAGAATTTTAGGAAAAATACCAATAAAGTATCAATAGGGACATGTGTCTCAAAGAAACTGGTTCCACAATCCACCTTTTTGTGCATTAACCCCAGTGTTCACTTGAACCTCCAGGAGCGGTGTCTTCTTCTGCTTCAACCCCTTCATTTTTCTAACCTGAATGTGAGCCAAAACCCAAACAACCACTGCATACTTCTGTATTTGCTCCAGCTGTATCTCAATGTTTTTCTTCCCTTCTTCAATTGCACACTGCTTGAAATACTTTGTGAAGGCCTTCTTCTTGTTGTCAACCTCATCAATTATAAATGTAGCCTGATTTTCATCTGCATCTGTATCTTGGCCTGTAACAAGATCTGGATAATAAGGAAACCACTCAACAGAAGCTTAAATGTCTGGTAAAAGAGGCAACAATTTAGTTATGGCCTCATTTTCTTCCCCACAATCTTCAGATTCATCCTTGTCAACGCTGCTGATAACAAAGTTTGGCGGAGCCACAACCAATGTATTACCCAAAACCCATCCAACTGCAGCAACTATGTCATGTTCAAAGCTAACTTCCCCATTGGTGTCTAAGAAATTAAATGAACACCAACCGTAATAAGAATTCCCAAACCCCAGTGGGCTACTTCCTTCCATAGTAAAATGCCCCAAGTCTCCATTCACACCAACTTGGACCTCCATTAACTTCACACCATAGTTGCCCTTCGTCCCTAGGACATGAGTGTTAGCTTCTATCGAATTCCTTTTCTCTAGAAGATTTTCAGAATTATCTACCTCGAGTGTAACATGAATATTGGTCGATACAATTGCATTAAGAATGCTACAATCCAATAAACCATCCATATTAGCAGCAACCGTTTTCCCATCTCTTAGCTCAAGCCCAATGCCATTTAAATCTGGCACCTTATTGAATTGGGCTCGGGCCATTTTCTCTAGGAAATAAGCTCTTAATTCAATGTTCCTAGCTCTCACCTGACTGATTTGGGATTGGTCCATCGGGTTCACGAAATGACTCCTTTCCTCAAACACCATCTCTGGGCTCTTTTCATTCCCCTTCTTTATTTGAGCAGCATTCTTCTTCTGGGCTACCTTCTGTTTAGAGCCTTCTTTCTTCTCCATAATAAATTGGGCCCGGCCTATTGGGTCGAAATTTTGACCCGATTTGTGAGATGCCCTACCCGTTGCCCATCTCTCCTTGCCTTCCTTCGAGCAGCTGCTGTAGGAAATTGGATTAGCGACCGTCATCTCCAGCGACACTTCCACTGCCGTGGCCGCCGCAGTCTCGGAGTCCGGCGGTTCAAGTGGTGGGCGTGGGTCGACCTTCCCATCCCTCACTCCTTCTTCTAGCGTCTTGGTTGAACACATTCTGACTCCTGCTGCCGCGCGGGTACATGAGTCCGATAGTTTTGGTGGTGGTGGTCGTGCGACTGGGCTTCTCGAAATTCGGATGTTTGTGGCTGTCATCTCCGTCGACAGCTCCACTGCCACTCTCAATGAGTCTTTGCGATCTGGTTGCTTCGGCGATGGCCGTGCCTCGTTCCCCATTTTCGAGATCCCAAGCTTCACAGCGGTTGCAAGCCATTCTCCTTTCTGTTGGAAGATCGTCGGACTCCATCTCACAACGCCCGTTTCAGTCTCATCCTCCATCGAATCCAACGTCACCACCATCATAGCTTTTCTCGTCGATTCGATCGTTCCTCTGTCCCTTCCGACGGTTCGCACGACCTTGCTCGTCGCGTCCCCCTTCTCCGTTACGTCAAAGTGCACCTCCTCGTCAACCTTCTTCGGTGGTTCCTCCTTATTCACCAGCACCATCTCTGTCTCGAAATTCGGTGGCTTCCGCGGTGGTCGACCATCACTCGACATTTCTCCTCTCCTTCCCCTCCTCGTGCGGTCTTCTCTGTTGTGCGATGAGTCCCGCTCTCTCACCCTCACGGTTTGATGGCCATCCATGTTGATGGTTGCTCGTCTCTGTCCTCCATCATGACGCTGTGGGTGCCTACTGTTCCAAGACAAGTCAGGCGGCCTACTCCCCCAAGAGAATCCTTCTCTGCGTCTCAAAGATCCATCCTTAGAGCAAGCAAGAGAACATCGCTCGTGCGTCCTCCTGATTCCCCCATCCCAATCCTCCATCTCAATCCTTTGACGCTCTCTTCGTGGTGGAGATTGCCCTCTGGTTCGAGTTTGGTGTCGTCCTCTCAATAGCCGCTCGACCTCATCCATCTTCCTGTCTAGATTCTTTATCCTAGCTTCCATGGCAGCTTCAACAGTTGGCCTACACAGCCCCCAAGAACGAGGCTCTGATACCAATTGATAGAGACCACAAATAGGAACCAGAAAATTAAAGAAACTGAGTGTGTTTTTAATAGAGAAGAAAATATAAAGTCAGCATGAAATTGAAGAAGAAATTTTTGAGCATTAGAGAGGCTCAGTCTCTCCCAAAGCCTAGTCCAAATTTCTGCCTACTTCCCTCACCTCCCCATCCACGTACATATAATATTCCCCACTCCTAACAGAATCACGCTCTCTATTCCCTCTATCACATGACTCATCATTCTATATACATATTAGGATCCCACACCCACATTCCTATTTCCCTCATTAAGTAACTTACGGGAGTTACTTCTAGAATATACAAATTTATCTTTGGGTTCCTATCAAATTGTCATTGTTACATTGTTCAATTTTTTTCTTCCCCTTTGCTATTATCACATTGATATCAGCTCGAGAGGCAATATACAAAATTCTTTTTTGTATTTGTGGTGTTTGCTCGATTTCTGTTTCCTATTGCCATTAATTGGCATCAGAGCCTAGATTCTAGGCATTGTGATGGTGACTTCGTGAGCTACCATGGAAGCTAGAGGGGATCCATTGGAGAGGAAGCTAGACGACGTGCTCTATTTGTTGATGGAGAGGAACCGAACGTGCTTTGAGTGTGCAGGAACTTCTCGCTCGAGAGAGGGAGGGGAAACTTTGGAGGAGGACAGTGAGGTGGGTTCGTTCATCACCACCGGGAACTGTCTTGGGGAAGTCGACCCTCGGATGGAAATAAGAGCCGACGAGAAAGGTACCACACCTCGCACGATGACTCACGGTGAAGGATTGCAACGAGGCAAGCGTGCGGGGGGAACAAATGGTGGGGGTGGCTGTTGAGGTAGAAGCAGGTCCAAGAGGGGAAGCAAATCTCCGCTGCGAATTGAAGGGGGTGCAAGATGGAGCTACCTGTCTTCGCGGGTGAAGATGCACATGGGTGGATAATGCGCATTGATCAGTATTTTAGAGTGAACGGGATCCGCAATGAAGAGAAGATGGATCTCGTGATTCTAGCTCTGGAAGGTAATGCACTTAACTGGTTCCAGTGGTGGGAGGATCAAACTCCTTTCCCTTGTTGGGGACGATTCAAGGAAGTTGTAATACGCCCTTTTCGACCGTGAGTGGCCAAGGATCCGTATGGTTCTGTGTTGAGCCTGAGACAACAGGATCGGTGATGGATTATATAGAGGAATTTGAGCTGGTGACTGGACTTCCCCGTGACATTGACGGAGACATACTCAAGGGAATGTTTCTCAATGGGTTTAAGGAGGAACTTACAGCTAAGTTGAAGGTCTTTGAACTGGAGTCTCTCTAAGCTTAAGGAGCATGTGTTGCTGTCGGAGGAGAAAAATAGCACATGGAGGAAAAGCGGGGGAGAGTGGGGGAGTGGCTATAATCGAGGGAGTTCTTTCCTTAAGGGTATAGTAGGAGCCAAACACACTGTGGGAACCAGAGGGGTTGGGTCTTCGAGGGCAGTTGAGGAAGTTGTGGGGGAGAAGAAGGGCCTTGGAGGAAGGAAATTGACTCAAGCAGAATTATAGGAGAGAAGTAGACGGGGGCTTTCTTTTAAATGTGGGGAGACTTGGGGTCAGGACCATGTGTGCAAATTTAAGCCCTACTAGCTTATGTTGGTGGAAAGAGCTGAGGAGGATGAGGAGGAGCCTCAAGAAGAACCTTAGGAGGAGGAGTTGGAGTTGGCTGTCAAAACCTTGCAGTTATCGCTCAATAGCTACAAGGGATGGACAACCCATGAGTCATTCAAGGTGTGGGGGCAGATTAGGGAGCAACCAGTGAGGGTCCTTGTTGATTGTGGGGCCACTAACAATTTCTTGTCATGGGAAATGGCTAATCTACTGTAGCTGACTATTGACGCCACTCCTAGATACTCTGTGGAGGTTGGAAATGGGTAGATAGAACCCGATCAAGGGTGTGCAGGAAAGGGCCTTTGTGGGTGCAGGGGAATGAGATTAAGTAGGACTTTTTCTTGCTGAATTTGGGAGGCACTGATGTGGTATTGGGGATGGCTTGGTTGGCTAGTTTGGTTGATATACGGGCCAATTTCCATGAGCTGACATTGAAGTGGAGTAACGGGGAGTCAAGCTGAGTATTCAAGGGGATCCTACCTTGTGTCGTGTTCAATCATCCTGGAAGGTTGCCATGAAGGCCTTAAAGAATGAGGGAAAGGGTTACTTTGTGCATCCAGTGGGTGCAGAGGAAAATTCTGATTCGGGTGGTGATAATTCCCCTAAAGCCGACAAGATATTACAAGAGTTTGGTGATTTGTTCCACACTCCCATAGGATTACCACCTCCTAGGGAGTAAGATCATGCCATTAATTTGAAGGAAGGGGTAGAAATTCCTCACATACGGCCTTGCCGATACCCCTGTTACCAGAAGAATGAGATTGAAAAGATTATAGAGGAGATGTTGAAGGCTGGAATTATAAGACCAAGCACCAGTCCATGCTCAAGTCCGATTATTTTGGTTAAAAAGAAAGATGCAGTATGGAGGTTCTATGTTGATTATCGGGCCTTGATCAAGGTCACAATTCTGGACAAATTTCCAATGCCGGTGATTGATGAGTTGTTGGATGAACTAGGCGGTGCTCAAGTGTTTACTAAGCGAACTTGAAGGCTGGGTACCATCAAATTAGAATGAGGGAGAGTGATGTGCCCAAAATAGCCTTTAGAACGCATGAGGGGCACTATGAGTTTCTAGTCATGCCCTTTGGACTGACCAATGCCCCTTCTACATTTCAAGTCTTGATGAACAAGGTCTTGAGGCCTTACCTTAGGAAATTCATGCTGGTCTTCTTCGATGATATCTTAATTTATAGTTGGAATGTTGAAACCCATAGGGAACACCTTCGGTTGGTGCTCAATTTGATGAGGGAACACAAACTGGTCATTAATCAAAAGAAGTGCAGTTTTGAAAGGCCCCAACTGGAGTATTTCGGCCACCTCTTTTCAGTGGAGGGTGTTGCAGCTGACCCTAGAAAAGTGGCAGATATGGTTAATTGGCCTGTCCCCAAGAACTTGAAAGGGTTGAGGGGCTTCCTTGGCCTCATCGGGTACTACAGGCAGTTTGTCAAGGGGTATGGCAAGATTGCTCAGGCTTTAAGTCAACAACTGAAGAAGGATAATTTCAATTGGGGAGTTGAGGCTCAAATGGCTTTCGAACAACTCAAGAAAGCCATGACATCTCATCCAATTCTAGCAGTTCCATGTTTTCATCAAGGAGGTGGTTCGATTGCATGGGTTTCCTAGTACTATTATCTTCGATATAGACTGACTGTTTAGAGCTCATTTTGGACAGAGTTATTTTGTATGGTTGGCACCAAATTGAATTATAGTTCTGCTTACCATCTGCAAATGGATGGCCAAACTGAAGTTGTGAATAGGTGCTTGGAGACTTACCTAAGATGTTTCATTGGGAGCAAACTCGGACAATGGCCCAAATGGCTTTGCTGGGCAGAATTTTAGTTTAACACCAATTATAATGTTCCCCTCAACAAGGCTCTTTGTGGGAGGGACCCCCTTGTTTTAAGGGAGGTACTAGACCTTCAGCAGTAGAAAAGGTGAGTCAGCTGCTGGAGGAACAGGATTTGATATTAGATGAGCTTAGATCCCAGTTACTTAAGGCCCAGGATTGTATGAAAAAAATTGCAGATCATATAGGTTGAAGTGGGTGATTTGGTTTACTTGATTCAGTCATATAGGTTGAAGTCCCTAGCTACCAGAGTAAACCACAGAAACTTAGTCCTCGATATTATGGGCCATTTCCCATCTCGGAAAGGATTGGGGCTGTGGCCTACAGGTTGGAGTTACCCCCTGGAACCTTGGTACATCCTGTGTTTCGTGTTCTATGTTTCATTGCTGAAAAAATGTGTCTCCTCTAATGTGGTTTCTCAACCTTTACCTTCAGCACTTACTACAGATTGGCAGCTCAAGGTGGAGATATTAGAAGTGGTGGCCATTCGACAGAACCAGCTGAAAGAGATTGAGGTTCTTATCAAGTGGAAGGGGTTACCTGATTTTGAGAATTCTTGCGGAATTCTTGGGAGAAGGCTGCTGCAATCATTGAGCAGTTCCCTGATATCACCTTGAGGACGAGGTGATGCTTGAGAGGGCAGTATTGATAGAGAACTGAGTGGCAAGAGGGTAATTACGGGTTTCTCTAAGGTTTATAAGAGAAAGAAATATAATGAGGCAAGAGAGAGAAAGAATAAGCAGGGTGATCATCAATTGGGGCCCACTGATGCACATTGGCCTAACTAACTACTGTGAGGGGCAGAGGGGTGAGGAAAGAGTGATTGTTTTGCGTATATGGTGTGAGTGGAGAGTTTTTCCAAATTAGGTAAGGATTGTATCAGGAATCATTGGGAGGGGCTGAGCACTCTTGCTCGGAATTGTCACTGTTACATTGTTCAATTTTTTTCTTCTTCCCCTTGGCTGTTATCACACTGATATCAGCTTAAGAGAGGCAATATACAAAATTCCTTTTCTGTATCTGTGGTGTTTGCTGGTATTCTGTTTCCTGTTGCTATTATAGCATCCCAACCTTATCTTGCTAGGTGGAGTGACCTATGTAAATCAAACAATGTCATAGTGTTTTATAGTAAAACAAGTCTATAAACAAATCATTAATATCTAAATCTTTCTTGATGGTTTTACCTGTAGTTTTTCTTGGTCATCCTCTTCATCTTAACTGTTTGACTATCCTTCATTTGATCTATGATTCTTATGAGGGCTTTTACATCTTTTCTCCACATGACCAAATCACTCAAGGTGAGATTATTTCGTCTTTTTTATAATAGGTTCTACTCCATCTTTCTCTCTAACACGTTCATTTCTAATCCTATCTTGTTTGGTGTTTCATCTAATGCAATATTCTCATTTTTGCAACAATAAACTTATTCTCTTGTTAGTTTTTGAGCGCCAAACATTTAGTCCCACGCAATATCACAAGGCTTATAGCTGTGTGGTAAAAGTTTTCCTTAAACTTGGGTGATACTTTTCTATCACAACTAGTAGTTAAACATTCTTTCATTTCAGCCACCCAATGTGGATCTTATGGTTTACATCTCCAATTTTCTCGTTTTCTATATGATGGACTCAATACTTAAATCGTGTGACCTGTAGTATGGTATGATCTCCAATTTTCACCTTCAACCGGGAGTTATTGCGCCTGCTGTGAAACTTGCATTTCATATATTCTATCTTATTTATACAACAGCCATGTACTTACAAAAATTATCTACATAGCTCTAACTTCTCATTTAATTCCTTTCTCAACTCTTCAACTAGGACTATATCATTTTCAAAAAGCGTGTATTGTGGTACACGCTCTTGGATATGTTCATTAAGCACATCTAGGACCAGGTTAAACAAATAGGGGGTTCAAAGTTGACCCTTGGTGCAATCCTTTAATTGTAGGAAAAATCTGCTATAGTCCCACCTTGTGTCCTCACTCAAATATGAACTCCTTTCTTTTCCATAACCTTCCACAATATTTCTCTCGGCACCTTGTTGTATGTCTTTTCCAAATAAATAAAAGCCATGTTAAAGTCTTTAATTCTCTTGATGCTTCTCCATCAATCTTTGTTGCAAGATTGATTGACCTCTCAATTATAAAGCCAAATTGATTCTTTGTAATGGGAGTCTCAAGTCTTAATCTCCACCCATTTTATTCTTTTGATAAAAGAAGAAATTTATTGAGATGAAGAGAAGAAGTATGTAAAAGATTGGAGAACAAGAGATCGTCTTTACAAGAATAAGAACAAACTATGGCCGAAGAGATTGCTTAAGGCCATAAAGAGATTTATATAACTAGGAAATGTTATCCGACTCTCCCTAAGCAGCAAATCAAGTGGTTCCTCCATATAAATTTAATCCCCGAGAGTTCAATGCAAAAAGGCATTTTTGATGTCTTGCTAACAAAGGCTTGTGGTTCACGGTAGACATGGACAAGCAAAGATGAACATATGTCATCTTAGCAAAGGGGGAGAATGTATCCCTACAATCAATCCTGAGTATTATTGTATTATACGCTTTTGCTGCATGTGTAGCCTTCAACTGGTCTAACTGTCTGTCAAGGCCCACTTTGATAGTGACAACCCATCAACACTCAATTATAGATTTCTTAGGACTGAGGAGAAGCAACAAGGCTCCATGTCTGATTGGAATCATCTTATCAATCATTGTCTGACACCATTCTGGATGGGAAAGAGTTTCTTGGACAATTTTAGAAGTAGAGATATATGATACAGCATAGAGAAGGGCATAATGGGAAGTGGACAAACGATGATAGCTCATGAAATTGTAGATAGGATGAGGATTGCGAGTGGAGCACATATCTTTATGAAGAGCTATGGTTAGGTCTACAAAAGGTGCATGCAGGTCTAGAGTCTTCACCAGCTTTGAACAATCAATAACTTCCTCTCTGGTAGGGATAGTTGCATAGGAATTAATTCCAAACAGATTCAAAGTCTTTATAAAGTTCATGGAGAAATTTGTAGTGGATGATCAGTGGTTTCCTCTATGGTAGGGATTAGAGTTGGTTAGGAATTGATTCTGAACAGATTCGAAGTCTTTATGAAGGTCATGCAGAGCAAAGATTATGTACATCTTGTCAAGCATATCCAGAACTTTCTGGAGGGTAACACGGGTCAAGATTAGCTTAATTTCTACAATAATTAATTATGCTGTAAGGAACCTGGTCGTTAGCGAGCTAAGAGCAGTAGAAACTCTGGTATATTAATGGAACCCAAGCTGATATCAGTATGAGTTTGAAGATATGAATAGCAAAGTAAATGATACACCGAATATTCAAGAGACCCAGCACTCTCCCAAAGCCAATGGCCTTCCAATCCAATTTCTGCCTAAGCCCTCATTTCTTCCCTCCCCTCTATATTATTTCCCTCACCTTATAACAGAATCACATGGTATCTCCCTCCCCCACTCTTCTGCTAGCAGTTACACAAGACCGAGCCCCTCATTCTCTCTCATCTCACATACTTAATACTTAGCAATTACCACTAAGGACCACTTCATAATCCCGGGTACCTGATACATGCTTTACCCAAATGTGAAGGCAAGTCATGATTAGTCATTTGGGGTGTCACCAGGTTGTGTAAAGATTTATACAAATGTTCTATATCATTATAATAGATGCTGAGCTTTCTTATAGATGTCATAACATGTTTTGTAAGAGCTGAAATATACTAGCAGCTTTGGATAAATGGACTGATACATTAAGGACACAGTGATGGTCATCCTTCTTTCATTCCCCTCTTTCATCAGCATTGATTTCTTATGACTTCTCAGTTAGATGCTTAAAAGTCCTTGACCAAAAAAATAATATATCAATAGCAGTATACCAATTTGTATTATTTACTGATGTTATAGTGGAAGTTCCTGAAAAGGAAAAGGAGATGAAACCCTTTTTTGGGGGGTCTAGCAGTGGTGGTGGACGAACATGAGGGAGATGCCATAAGTTTTGACTGGAGAACAATCTGAAATATCCTCAAAGGATTGGAATAAAACTTGTGTTAGGAACCCATACATTATTAGAGTGTGTGGAAGAAAGGGCAAATGAGGTAATAGAAGAATAAAGGAGTAGTGTGAGGTGCACATTTGTAACCAACTCTGTTGAGTTGGCATTGGGGAGTGAGGTGAGAGACTATATGTATGAGAAAGGGATGTGTGAGGAGGAGGTAGGCTAGAATTGGGACTAGGCTTTTGGGAAAGTCTGAGCCTCTCTAATGCTCAGGAACTTCTTCAATTTCATGTTGGCTTTGTATTTTCTTCTTTTGTGTTAATAATACACTTAGTTTCTTTAATTTTTTGGTTCCTATTTGTGGTCTCTATCAATTGGCATTAGAGCCTGGTTTTTGGGGATTGTGGAGGCCAACTATTGAAGTTGCCATGGAAACTAGGATGAAGAATCTGGAGAGGAAAATGGATGAGGTCGAGTGGCTATTGAGAGAATGACACCAAACTCGGTTCAGAGGGAAATCTCCACCACGAAGAGAGTGTCAAACGATTGAGATGGAGGATTGGGATGGGGGAATCTGGAGGACTAAGGAGCGATATCCTCCTACTTATTCTAAGAATGGATCTTCGAGGCATAGAGAAGGATTCTCTTGGGAGAGTAGGCCGTTTGACTCTTCTTGGGACCGTAGGCCGCCAAGGCGTCGCGATGGACGGAGAGAAGCAGTTAATGGTGGTGGCCATCAAATAGAGAGGGCAAAAACGCGTGATTCATTGCATGATGGAGATGACGACGCAAGAAGGAAAAGGAGTGGAGAACTATTGGTCGGTGTCGAGAAGCCACCAACCTCGAACCCCCACGTGGCAGCTGAAGGGCCCCTTGTAGCGCTACTGTGGTGTTGCACCAAAGATGGCCATAGCGTAGGTTAGGCATGTCTAGCTATTAGCAAGGGATTAGGGGGTTCGCAGCGTCAATCAAGCCCCAACCATAGCCGGACGTGGGTTTGGCCATGGAGGCGAATGGGATAAGGTTCCAGCCACCACCACCAAAACCACCAGATCCTTCGAATGTGGAGGTGAGCATGGCGATCGTTTAGACTTCTACGGCGGAGGTTTAGGCGATAATGGCTGCGGCGGCTTTCGCAGTGAAGGCTCCGGAGAGGTGGCAACCATAGCTACTAGCGGCTGAAGAACAAGTTTCCACCTGCAGCAGCGTGAATGGACAAAACGCTGAAATGGAGGGCAAACTGGGAAATCTACCAAGAGAGACCGTTCTTTACCCTATTGGGCCAGGCCCAGATGAGAAAGGAAAAGAATAGGGATTCTGATGGAGGGATATTGGATATGAAGTTATTGGGCCCAATTCAAAGAAGAGAAGGATTGGGAAGCTTTTGAAAGGAGCTTTGTCTTGCAATCAATGGGTCAGGCCCAAAAGTTTGCAGACTTCCCAATCTCATTATCTTGCTGGACACCAACCCAATTGCATTGTTGGTGGGTTTCATCCTACTATTGTTATATGTCATAACATTGCATCAGGGGTTGGAGATAACTTCTCAACCTGAGAGCATCTTCATATGGGTTTCTTTGGGGTGCTTCAGCTGGGACTCATTGATCAGCCACTTGTAAGTCTCGATTTTGGTGGATGTGTTGAAAATGTTACACCTAGGCTTCAAATTGGTAGTGCAAATGATGTGAAAGGAAAGGAGGAGAGGAGGAGACAGCCGTAGATGTGAACTTCTCCGGAAGTTTGGCTTTTGAAAACAGCAGGCTTTCATACCATCATCAGATGACATGCCAACTTGGGGTATTAAACTATGAGACAAGACTTCCAAGATCTCTTTTAAGATGGAGGGTTGATAAAGAATGGGCTGCATCTAGAACTGAATAGAAGGTATCCTCATCTCACATGACTTCATTACAGTTAATTTTGTTTCAGCTGCATTTGACTTATATATCAAAGTCCAACCATCCTACTTTGATGAGTTTTACCTTGAAAGGGATGAGTTAGGTAGGGTTGACTTAGATTTGCGAATGGGAGGGATTGAACTCTTCAGCTTGATTTCTACTTATCCTTGGAATTTTCTGTGGCCTATGTTTTTTATAGCAATTGGAAGAATCAAATCTAAAGGAAGGGATTTAGAAACTAGTAGCATTATTATGGAACAGAACTTTGACAAGAACAAGCAGGAGGTGCAAGGGTGGGAGGAAGGTCTTCAATCATGTTCAAGGGATCCTCAAGATGTTTTAAATTGTTGGGGTTGAACTTGCGATTACATTTAGATTTAGGAGACCAAACCAACAGTGGATTTAGAATTGCATATGCTAAAACCTCCAAAATAACAATATCCCTTACAAACCGCAGCTTCCTAATCCAAAAGTTTGGTATTTCTACGGGGCCTGTATCTGTGGGCTCAGTTGGGCATTTGAAGAGGTGGTGCAGTAAATATGGATTATACCCAAGAGGATTCAAGAGTGGTATTAAGCTCTCTAGCATTCTTGACCCCGCACAAATTAGTTACCATGTTTCTAAAATCAATGTTGGATTTCTCAGGCCTCATCCAAAGGTTATCATGGGAGAACATATCAGTGAGGCAACAGACCCTATTATGCTTGTTGAGTTGGCAGTACCAGCAGAAACTCTAGGAGCTGTTGCAAGTGACATTAGCAAGAGAAAAGGTGGGACTATTGGCAATGATCAGGAAGGAGATGACTCTGTTATCACTATCCATGTCTCTCTCAACACTATGTTTGGATACTCTACAGTTTTTGATTCAATGACATAGGGACAGGAAATACTCATCAAGTGGCTGGGTATTCTGGAATTTGTAGACTCATGCAAATTGATGTCGGCGATTTAGAATTCTGGGGAATGTTTAATTGCCTTGATGTTTGGGAAAAATCAAGAAATTCTGAGTATGGTGTTGGGAACAAGTTTATGGGACCCAGGTGGACACTACTACAATGCAATCCTACTTCCCTCCTCCACTCTTAAGATTTGGGACCCAGGGGGATCTTCAGCAATATTGTATTAGCTTTTCAAATCATCACCTTGAGGACAAGGTGATTCTTTTGTGTTGGGGGAGGGGTGTGAGTATTGTTAGGAACCCACACATTATTAGAGTGCATGGAAGCAAGGGCAAATGAGGAAATAGAGAGAATTAGGGAGTAGTGTGGGGTGCACATTTGTAACCAACTCTGCTAAGTTGGCATTGGGGAGGTGAAAGACTATATGTATGAGAACAGGGTATGTGAGGAGGAGTTAGGCTAGAATTGGAACTAGGCTTTTGGGAGAGTCTGAGCCTCTCTAATGCTCAAGAACCTCTTCAATTTCATGCTGGCTTTGTATTTTCTTCTTCTGTGTTAATAAGACACTTAGTTTCTTTAATTTTCTGGTTCCAATTT
Source organism: Pterocarpus santalinus (assembly GCA_031439595.1). NCBI lineage: Eukaryota > Viridiplantae > Streptophyta > Magnoliopsida > Fabales > Fabaceae > Pterocarpus > Pterocarpus santalinus. Next base: position 35,681,841 of record CM062525.1, read on the forward strand.
GTGGTCTCTATCAACATCAGAAGCCAAACAAACAATGGGTATAACAAACCCACTACAAGGATGATTCATGGAAGCCAGAAAGGTAATGGTATGACAGATTGAAAAGACTAGTTCAGGAAATGAGAGAAAAAGGTATGAAAATTCAAGAAAGTGTTTATTCAAGAAGGTTCGTGGGAAATGTGACCTAAGATTTGGAGTATACATAGGTGAGAGGATTTTTTGAGAGATCCTCTTCTATTCTCCTCAATCTCACAATTTCTTTAATTGACTCCCCCTTTTCCTTTCCTCCTATTTGTAACAAACTAACCTCCTAACTAAATATGAACTAACATGCAGCTGAAGCAATCAATCAGCTATTATTACAATTGGGCCTGTTGCCATTTGGCCCATTTTCCTCCTTTTCCTTACATAGACCTATCTAACAATAGTTCACCTATCACAATCCCACTACTTGGATGGAAACAAAAGGGTATTTCGACCCTTTGACATCAAATCGTGTGGCACCAATGAGCAAAATGGCATTGGTGGCATTACAATCGGTTGAGTGAGGTTTTAGGAGACACTATTTCAGAGAATCAAAGTGTCTTTGTTGCTAGAAGGCAAATCTTAGATGCTGCTTTGATTGCCAATGAAGTGGTGGATGATACAAGGAAAAGGTCAAAACAATGTCTTGCTTTCAAGAGACTTTGAGGAGGCCTATGATAGAGTTAGTTGGTGTTTTGTGCGCAAGTGTTACAGAGACAAGGGTTTGGTTCTAGGTGAGAAATTGGATTTTAGGCTATCTTGCAATCAGTACCTTTTCAGTGATTGTTAATGGAGAGCCAAAATCTTGGTTTTGTGGTGAAAGGGGTGTGAGATAAGGAGGTCCTTTATCCTCCTTTTTGTTCACTTCAATGGTCGATGTTCTTAGTTGCTTGATCTCTAGGGCAGTGGCGAGTGGGTTACTTAGAAGTATCCAAGTGGGATCCGAAGGGATTGTGGTTTCTCATTTGCAGTTTGCTCACAACAAGATTCTATTCCTAGATAATGATAAGTACAATTTTTTGAATGCTTTCTCTATTTTTCAAATCTTTGAGTTATCCTTTGGGTTGAAGATTAATATGTCCAAAAGCAGCTTAGTTGGTATTAATATAGATTCTCAAGAGCTTTCTAATATAACTTCTTTGTCTGGTTGTTAGATTTTGGAGTGGCTTTTGTGTACTTGGTTATTTGTTTGGGTGGTAATCCTATATCTATTTTGTTTTGGGATTTCTAAACATCTTGGAAATTAGAAAGGGGCATATTTTTTTTTAGGTGGTCAGATCACTCTTATTCAGGCTTGCCTTTCTAGTATTTCACTCTACTTTTCTCTATTTCATGTACCAGTGGGGGTGGCAAATACTATTGAAAAGATTATGAGAGACGTTCTTTGGTTAGCTGCTTCGGATATGAATTGGGATCATTTGGTGAGTTGGGAAGGGTGTTGTTGCCCTAGGAAGGAAGAAGTTTGGCTCTCGGCAATTTGCAGTCTAAAAACATTTCCTTGGCAGCTAAATGGCTATGGTGTTTTCCTTTAGAGCTTCATTCTTTACGGCATCAAGTTGTTTGGAGTATCGCTTGGACAAGAATGAGTGGGATGCTAATATTGCTACACAAGCTACTCATTTTAGCCCTTGGAAATTTATTTCTCAAGGTTATACTACCTTTAAACCTTGCTTTTCTTGGAGATAGGTGAATGGTTCTCATTTCAAATTTTGGGAAGACTATTGGGTAGGAGACTTCTCTTTTAGTCTAACCTTCCCTCGCCTTTATCGTCTATTTTCTTGACATAATTCTCCTATCCAAAATTTTTACAGTGTGTAGGAGTCTACTTATTCTTGGGACTTCCACTTTTTTTGAAACCTAAATGATAGGGTGTCCTCTGAATTATTGGTCCTTTTGGGTCTTCTTCCTATTGCTTGTCATCTAGCCCAAGTAAAAGGTTGTCGTCTCTTGATCCCTCTAGATTTTTAACTTGCAAATCTTTTTTTCCAGTTCCTAACTCATTCCTTAAACACAACCACTTTCCATCTTGATAAACCTATTTGGAAGTCCAAAGCTCCCTCTAAGTTCAAATCCTTTATTTGGACAGTTGTGCTTGACAAAATTAATATCAATGATATTTTGCAAGTTCAAAGGCTGCAAAAGGCCGTTTCCCCTTATGTGTGTTATATGTGGGGTGAATTTAGAATCAGTGTCACAATTGTTTTTGCATTGTCCTATGGCTGACTTTTTGTGGAATACTTTGACGTCTTTGGTGAGCGTTGGATTTGCCCTACAACCTTAGATCAATTCTTGTTGACTAGTTTTACTGGTTGAGAGAAGGAAGGAGGCCAAATCTTTGTGGCATTGTGCCACATATGCCACTGTTTGAAGTATTTGGTTGGAGCGTAACTCGCATCTTTAATGATAAATTTTCAAACATGCAAGTTTTGTGGGAATGGGTTAAGGCATTTGGCCTTTATTTGATGTAAAACTCATGATCTTTTTAGAGGAATTCCCTCTCAAACATGTTGAGAAATTCGAAAGCTATGCTTCATTGTAGCTTTTTCTTTTGTTTGTGTTTGCTCTTGTAAGGAGGATCTCTTGTCCTTCCATCTCCTTGTATCATTATCTTCTTAATAAAATCCTTCTTTTATCCAAAATAAAGGAGGCAGTGCGTGGGACAAGCTCTGGCAAGAGCACTTGAAGAGTAGACCTGTCAGTGGCTTCTCAGTTGATGTGCACCCTCACTTTGACAATTGAGATATGCAGACAGGAGAACAGGCTGCTGGGTGATGCCTGAAAAAACCGGTGGCTGCTGAATAGCAGCCCAGGATTGTGGACCAGAAAGCTCTTATATCAACTCATCTATTGTCTTAAAATTGCACGTACAAAAAGAATAAATGAAAGTCACTAACAAATCTGATTGGACCATGTCAACAATTTTATTATCGGCAGCTTCTTTTTTAAAAGATGAGCTCCTTAAACTTAGGTTGGATCTCACCCGAGCTCTTCAGCCAGTCCATCCTCTAAACAACCTCATCTCTTCCTAACAAAGAGGAAAAACTCCTGATTTATCTTCGTGGCTCGTGTATATCTAACTTGTTTCTCTTGCACACTCCTTTACTCCTTATGACCATTTACCAGCTGTATTGAGCACTCTAGTATCCAAGATAGAAACTTCTGCTCCTGTACGAGTTTGTTGGAAATAAAATTGTTGGATCCACAATCAATCAACATTACCACCCTTCTGCCTCTTATTTGTTAAGAGACTTCTTTTTTTTCGATAGAAATGTTAAGAGACTTCTTAGAGGCATAGAATTGATACCAATTGATAGAACTAGACTAGAGTCACACAAACAGGATAGAAATATAGGTATATTCACCTCAGTGAACCAGTATAAAGGTAATATTTGAAATAGAGGGGATGATGGAAATATAAATGAAGTGAACACACCCAGAATATGAAAATACAGATAGTCCCAGGAAATTTAGAGACACTACCTGAATCTCTCCCACCAAACTTCGTCTTACACTTTCCTTGCTTTTACTCTCTCGTCCTTCCCCTTTCTTATATTTTCTTCCTGGTAACTTACAATACTATGTAAGCAGTTCTCTGGCCACTGAGTGACCTGTGCTGTTTTGAGGCCCTGATCCTCTATATTTGCTTCTAACATATACCTTGGCCACTTACAGGGGCATGGAGCCTATCAATATGTTAATTGAAAAAATGCTAAATATGAATTAACTTGAAAATTTCAGTGGAAATAATGAAGTTAGAGGGGTTAAGTAGTTGAGTCATTGTTTCCTTTTGCTAGTCTTGTATTCAGTATGAACGACAAATTATAACTGGGATATCCTAATGCCTCTCAGTTTTCGATGAGACTTGCCATGTTGTTGATTCTGACTACTCAGCTTTTTAGTCATGTTTTTATAATTATGTATAATGTATAATTGAGTCATTTGTCTGCATAGCCTCATCCAAATACATAAAATTATGTTTGTTGTATGTTAAGGCAGACTGGAGTTGCTCTTGGAATAGAGGTTGATGACAAAATGCCACAGCATGAGTATTATGAATATTTTGGTCCAGATTATACCCTTCATGTTGCCCCAAGTAACATGGAAAACAAGAATTCCCGTCATTTATTAGAAGAAATTCGATCTAGGCTACTTGACAATCTTTCCAAGCTGCAGCATGCTCCCAGTGTCCAATTTCAGGAAAGGCCACCTGATTTTGATCTTGGAGAGGTAAACTTCTTCATTTTATTTATTTTTCTCCAGCAGAAGATAACAACCATTTTAGCAGTCACTTGTTCAATAGCAAACCATGATTGTAATCATCTTTCTGAACTTAGCAATAAAAGAAATGGGAGAATAGAAAAAGACTCGTGTTCCTTTTTAAGTTACTTGATGACATTGCACTCTATCTTCTCTCTATTAATTGTTTCTTCTGAGCAACTCTTCTTTGTCTTTTTTGTCAAATAAGTGTAAATGATATCTTCAAATGTTGATATTCATGTTGAAGTTCCTGTAATTGCTGATCAAAGTGCAGGAAAGGATTGAAAATGTTTTACCTGCATTAAGTGTCAATATTCTTGTTTCCTTCAAATACATTAAAAGTTGCAGACCTGCTGCATTTGTCACATTTTCGCTAATGAATTGGAAAAGCATTTTACAAGGCGGGTTATGGGCTTTACTTTAACAGGCTGGGTGGATAGGTAGAGAAGGATGAAATGGGTTGGTTGTGTTAAGACTTAGAGACCACCGCACTGGAAATTACTTTTGTATATCTCTATTTTAGTCATGATTTCCTTATTTATCAGCCTACTGAAGTGGTTCATGGTTCAAATTTTATTCTATCATGGCTGTTTTAATCATGGCTGGTCAGTCCTGGAACTCTAGTACCATATAGAGAGTGGAGAAGAATAGCAGCTTTTTATTATATGTATCTTTAGAGGAAATTTATCAATAAATAGGCAGAGGAGGGGTGAATGTTTTCAGAAAAATCTCAACTGCTGGGAAAAGGAGGATAACTTAACAAAAGAAAACAAATCCTAACTTATCTTAATCCTTATCCTAAATAGATGGACTCTCATCGTCTTCAAATTCATACTTGAAAATATAAAATTCATAATTTTCCAGGCAGATGAAGATCATGATGATGGTGATGAGCGATGGGATCCAGATTCTGACATGGACATTGATGAACGGTATTTGCTTTATCTTCCACTTACTTCTTATCATGAACTATCATATGATCAACTTGTCCTCAGCTTGTTACCTTGTTAAGCAGCGAGCTTGTCCCGAGCAAAGTGAAACGAGAAATGATTGAACCTCAGCTCAATGATCTGGTATGTGTTCCTCTTAGTTTTTGCAGTAATTGATTAAAATGTAGAAATTTGATACTCATTGAGAGTTTAATATTTGTTAACATGTGATATATGTTGTTAGAAACTGTATATAAATCTGTTGGCCTTTGCCACATATTCAGACACTATCTAGAATTAAATTTAGTACTTATATATCCAACCTCCGTTATTGCATGTCAGCATATCAACAGTAGTACCCCCAGGCTCCAGCATATGTTAATACACTGTTCAACTGAGAAATTGACCATTATTCCTCAAAAATTTGTCTCGCCTCACTGTTGTAATGGATACTATCATAGTCTTGTAGACTTCTAAACTAGATTAGAGGATACCAAAAAAAAAAAAAAAAAAAAAAAGGGAAGAAAGGAGGAGGAGTAGGAAATGAAACTAACGTGTAGAGATAGTGAAAACTCCAGTCCCCGATTCCTTGACAAGTATGTATACAACAATAATAACAACTAAGCTTTTCCCCTCTAAGTGGGGTTGGTTGAATGGATCACATGACGCTGCTGTGTCTTACCATCAAGTTATTAAAATTTGTCTTTTTTTAATGGTTTAGACTATAGGTGTTTTTAGTTTTTCTCCACCCTTACCTATTGAGCGACCCTCCATTTGATCTATTCTTCTTATTTGAGTTTCTATAGGGGTCTTCTCATGAAATGACCAAACCAAACCATCTTTGATTGATGTCAACAAGCATCAGGTGCAGTGTTGGTGATCTAGTTTGAATGCACCATGATAAAATTATGTGGTGTTTCTGTCTGTCTATGAAGGAACGGTAACCAATATAGAGAAAAAACTATTGGTTATGATTCCCATGTATTCCTTGTTGCCAACAGTTTATATAATGTGAATAGAAAGCCTGTTGACATTAAAGAGGAGAAACCCAATAATAGGCTCTGGTAGCAGCTTTTTCTTGTATTATGCAACTCATGGTAGTAACTATTCAGTGTAATGTTTTTACTTGTGAAATCCTCAGTGATAGAATATATGAATATCTAAGAGTATCTCTGATGAGCTCTTAGGATTAGTTTGTATATTTTTCAATATTCCATGTTTTGGTTCTTCATGTTTCCTGTAATTTTGCTTTAATGTAGGCAAGTAATTATTAGGCAATAATTACCAATTATTAGGCAAGTAGTTATCATACAATAATTACTAGATGTCTATATATTGTAAATTATTGTATTGACATTTTTTTTAGTGAATAACATTAAGCTTTTCTCATCTCTCTTTTCAACATGGTATCAATCGGTGCCATCCTCTTTGAGCTGTCCCATCATCACCCCACTATTGAGTTCCCCAAAAAAATCGGAATTTTTCATCTGTTACACAAATTCCAGTCATCAAAATCCTAAATCTTCTTCAATCAAGGTCACTTTCTCTCTCTTTTTTCCCCCTTCTGATACACCTAGTTAGCTGACTTCACAGCTTCTTCCCCCAGCTTTCATTGCCGGACCTAGTTAAGTATCATAGCCTTAACTGTTGTTTTTCAAAATTTTCACCTTTCGATGGCTCTATAGCATCTCTCCCCGGCCTTCATTGCTGGACATACTTGGCCATCACAGCCTTAATTGCTGCCTGTTGCACATAATTCCACATGTCCTTCTTGCTGCCACGAAGACCAACCTTCATTGCTGGCATTGGTGCCTTTGCTGCACATTCATCAATAGCAACGATATCCTTTTGGCTTTGTTCTCTGGCCCATTATTCAGCTGGAGCTCTCTGGGCTGGTTGCTTCCAATAGTCCCAAGCATAGTTGATGAGGAACCCGGTGGATGTAAAGATCCAGAAATTCGAGGCACACATTTTGATAGAAAACAAGATGTAGAATAAAGACCCTCCCTACTAAATCCCCAAGAAACCTATCCTTAGAAACGTAGATAACAGGGAAAAGATAGAATAGAAATTGATTGAATATCGCAAGGAATTTACCTTAGAATGAATTTTCTCAATTTCTTGATGCAACAAGCAAAGCAAATCACGCACCTCACTTGTACACAAAAGTACTATTTTCTTGAAAGAAAACAAAACAGAATTTCAATTAATCAAAAATTGATAAACAATGTGTTCCTTGAGATATTTATAACCTCTTATACTAGGTTAAACACTTAAACTAAGTCCAAACCCAATAAGAAGTGTTCTAATGCTAAATAATATGAATTGGGCTGGATAAAACATAAAACATAAAATATGGACTAAATAAAATAACTAAAAGTTTAAATGTCCTAAATACTTAAATTAACTAAACTAAACAAGACCAAAATAAGATAATGGCCCAACATGGCTAGTATAAGCTTCTAAGATAATAAGATCTTGGGTTGTCCATTAGTATGTGTTGGCATCTTCTTGGTTCATTCTTGATACATGTCTTCCACAATTGTTTTAGCCAAGTTTCCAAAACTTTCCTTCAGCATCTTTGCTCTTGCCCTTGTGATAGGTCCCACGGGCATGCTGAAATTGCCATCTTGCCCTTTAGTGCTGGAACATCCAATTTGTCCTCTGGAGCACATATCATTCCCTCCCTTCTCAAAAAGATTCGTCCTCGAATCTACATCGATGTCAAAAGGAGAAAGGTCAGAAACATTAAAAGTAGCTGAAACATTGTACTCACCTGGTAGGTCAATCTTATATGCATTGTCATTGATCTTCTCTAGCACTTGAAATGGACCATCTCCCCTAGCATCAAGCTTGGATTTCCTTTGAGTAGGAAACCTCTCCTTTCTCAAATGAACCCAAACCCAATTACCAGGTTCAAACATAATTTGTTTACGGCCCTAATTCACTCTTTTGGCTGTCAACCTGCTTCTTTTCTCAATCATCTCACGTGCCTTCATGTGCATCTTTTTAACCCTTTCAGCCTTGCCTTCACCATCTAAACTAACAATATCACTCAAAGGCAAAGACATTAAATCTAAAACAGTTAAAGGATTAAAACCATACACAAGCTCAAATGGAGAAAAACCTGTAGAAGAATGTATAGTCTTATTATAAGCAAACTCAATAAAAGGCAAACAATCTTCCCAAGTTTTCAAATTCTTACCAACAATTGCACGCAATAAAGTCCCTAAAGTTCTATTCACCACTTTAGTTTGAGCATCAGTTTATGGATGACAAGTAATAGAATAAAGCAATTTTGTTCCCAATTTATCCCACAATACTTTCTAAAAATGACTCAAAAACTTCACATCACGGTCAGAAACAATAGTTCTAGGGGCACCATGCAAACGCACAACTTCTCTAAAGAACAAATCAGCAATATTTGTTGCATCATCGATTTTATGGCATGCAATAAAGTGAATCATTTTACTAAATCTGTTTACTACAACAAAAATGCTATCTCTACCCTTCCTAGTTCTAGGCAATCCAAGCACAAAATCTATGGATATGTTAATCCAAGGATGAGTAGGAATAGGTAAGGGCATATACAAACCATGTGGCATAGACTTAGATTTAGCCTGTTTACATGCAATGCATCTAGCACAAATTCTCTCAACATTTTTTCGCATGTGAGGCCAATAAAAATGTTCAGACAACACATCCAAAGTCTTATGCACACCAAAATGACCCATCAATCCACCACAATATGATTCCCTAACAAGCAATTCTCTAATTGAGCAAATAGGCACACAAATTCTATTGCCACGAAACAGAAAACCTTCATGCCTATAGAACTTGTTAAATGCACCCTTTTCACATGCAGCATATATATTAGCAAAATCAGAGTCAGTTGCATACAAATCTTTCAAGTGCTCAAATTCTAACAACTTAGAAGAAAGTGTAGTGATTAAAGCATATCTCCTAAATAAAGCATCAGCAACTACATTCTTTTCCTTGCTTATAAGCAATCACATATGGAGATGTCTCAATGAATTCTACCCATTTGGCATGTCTTTTGCTCAACTTACATTGACCTTTTAGGTGCTTCAAAGACTCATGATTAGTGTGAATCACGAACTCTTTGGGCAGCAAATAATATTGCCAAACCTCCAAAGCTCGAACCAAGGCATATAGCTCCTTGTCATAGGTAGAATACTTGAGTTGAGCTCCATTCAACTTCTCACTGAAGAATGCAATGGGACGTTTTTCCTGCATCAAAATAGCACCTATACCAATCCCAGAAGCATCACATTCTACTTCAAAGGTCTTATCAAAATTAGGTAAAACAAGAATAGGAGCAGAACATAATTTTTCTTTCAAAGTGTTAAAAGCAAGTTCTTGTTCCTGTCCCCATTTAAACCCAACATCCTTTTTAACAATTTCAGTTAAAGGAGTAGCAATGGTAGAGAAATTTTTCACAAATCTTCTATAAAACCCAACTAAACCATGAAAATTCCTTACCTCAGAAACACTTAGGCGTTGGCCATTCTTGAATAGCCTTCACTTTCTCCTCATCAACCTCAATACCATGTCCACTCACAACAAAACCAAGAAACACAACTCTTTCAATGCAAAATGTGCACTTCCTAAGGTTAGCATACAACTTCTTCTTCCTAAGAACTTCTAAAACAGCCTTAACATGCAATATGTGTTCATCCAAACAATTGCTATAAATTAAGATATCATCAAAATAAACAACCACAAACTTCCCCAAGAAATCCCTCAAAACATGGTTCATTAAGCGCATGAAAGTACTAGGTGCATTAGTTAACTCAAAAGGCATAACCAACCACTCATAAAGACCATATTTTGTTTTAAATGCAGTCTTCTATTGATCCCCTGATTTTATTCTAATTTGATAATATCCACTTTTCAAATCAATTTTAGTGAATATGCATGCGCCATTTAACTCATCAAGTATGTCATCTAACCTAGGAATAGGATGGTGATACTTTACCGTTATCTTGTTGATTGCACGGCAATCCACACACATCCTCCAAGTGCCATCTTTCTTTGGAACCAACAAAACTGGAGCAGCACATGGACTCATGCTTTCCCTCACATATCCTTTAGCCAGCAAATCATCCACTTGCCTTTGAAGCTCCTTTGTCTCTTCAGGATTACTTCTATAGGCTGGTCTATTTGGAATACTAGCTCCAGGCACAAAATTAATTTGGTGCTCAATCCCTCTCAATGGTGGTAATTCACTTGGCACCTCACTAGGGAACACATCTTCAAACTCCTGCAACAAAGAAAGAAAACTACTAGGCAAATTTAGGTTAAGTTCAATTTCATAAAGTAAAACCTCCTTAAATCGAATCATAACCAAAGCTCTCTTGCCTAACAAAGTACTTTTCAAATATCTCTCTTTTGCATAAAAATATTTCCTCACTCTCTTCATTTTTCTCACTCTTCTCTTTCTTTTCACTCTTTTCTTTCTTTGCATTTTTCTCACCTCTCTCTTTCTTTTCTTTATTTTCTCTCACCATTGGGTCTTGTTCTTTATTTTTTTCTCTCATGGTCTCTTTTCTCTTTTTTCTTTTTCCTCACTTCCCAAATTCCCCATACAAGTTTGTTGAAGTTTCATTTGATCAAGATATACCTCCTTGGACGATAATGGTGCAAGAGTGATCTTGTGGTCATTATACTCAAAGGAATACCTATTCTTGTACCCATCATGTAGCACACGCCTATCATATTGCCATGGTCTCCCCAACAACAAATGACTAGCCTGCATGGGTACTACATCACATTACTTCTCAATGGAGAATGCAACCACAACTTGTCTAGTAATTTTCACTTCCCCACTATTATTCAACCATTGCAACTTATATGAATTAGGATGCTTATCATGCTTCAATCCCAATTTCTCCACTAAGGTGGTACTAGCAACATTGGTGCAACTTCCACCATCAACAATCAAACTGCACACCTTTCCACCAACCAAACATCTAGTGTGAAAGATGTTCTCTCTTTGCTCTAGGCTACCTCCTTAACTTGTATATTCAAAGCACGTCTAGCAACAAGAGACTCACCATGCACAACATATTCAACATTCTCATCATTATCAGAACAGTCCTCTAATGGTGGCATATCATCACTATCATCAGACTTACCATTATCATCAGATTCAGATACAACTTCACCTCCCCTAATGATCATTGTTCTCTTGTTCGGGCAATTAGATGCATAATGGCCCAAGCTGTGGCACTTGAAGCATTTAACATCTCTATGTCTAGAAATAGCAGTAGAAGAAGATGAATTAGAAGTGCAATTCTTCTTGGCTATGTCCAGTCCCTTCTCTTTGATATTTGAGTTCTTATTCTTCTTTGTGTCCTTATACTTAGACCATTTTGAACCCCACTTCGAATTGGAATTTGAAAATGCCTTAACTGCCCTTCTTTGATTTTGTTGTTTCTCCACCTTCATTGCCATGCTAACCAAATCCTCCATCTCCACATAATGGTGTAATTCTACCACATCTGCAATTTCCTTGTTTAAACTACCTATAAACCGAGCCATAGTTACTTCCATGTCCTCTTCAATGTTGGCTTTAATAATGAGCATTTCCATCTCCTTATGGTAATCTTCTACTAACTTGGAGCCTTGAATGAGCCTTTGCAATTTTTGGTGCACTTTCCTATAGTAGTGGGAAGGAACAAATCTCTTTTTCATTATCCTCTTCATCTCATCCTAAGTTTCTATGGGGTATTCTCCATTCCTCCTTCTGGACTTAACTAGCTCATCCCACCAAATTAGAGCGTAATCAGAAAATTTCACAGCAGCCAATCTGACCTTCGTCTCTTCAGAGTAATTATGACAAGTAAAAATTATCTCCATCTTTCTTTCTCACTCTAAATAAGCTTCAGCATCATTCCTACTCTTAAATGGTGGTATCTGCATCTTAATAGCGTTAATGTTGCTATCCCAAGTTCTGTTTCTAGTTTTCCTATTTCTGGCTGAATCAACTTCATCAAACTCCTCCCCAGATAGCTCATGGCTGGAATCATGGTGACGTCGATTTCTCAGATCAACCCGTCTACCACCTTTGGACATGCTTTATGTCATCTCTTTTCTCCACTCATCCATCTCATCAAGTCTACTATTTAACTTCTGAAATTGACTAGCGAAAGCTTGGTACATGAGTTTCATGTCAAGTATCATACCAGGTTCCTCTTCATAATTTTTTTTTCCTTCCTTCTTTGAGTTGTTATCCATTGAACAACCTGCAAAATGTTAATAAAAGAAAAGGACCTCACAAGCACTCTCTCACGTGTTTGCACTCAAAATTGGGTACACTCGTGTTTTCACTCAATTCTTGGCTCTTACCCTCTTTTGTGTTCGCCACTCTTGACTTTTACCACTCTTGATCACTTTAGAATGTTGCACTTTGAAATTAAACGAAATCAAGCAAGGCAAATCCACAAGTAATATTACGATTAGAATTTGATGACAAAGACCAAGAGAAACTCAAGTTGAAGACTCAGAATGGATTACTTAATTTGCAAGGGAAAAAAATGCAAAAGACGCACAACTAAGGATTACTTAGACTCTAAGGAACTCAAGATAACAAAATCTGGTATAAATCAACCAAATCTGATGTAAATCAGATTTAAAAATCAAAATTTAAATTCCAAGGAAAGACAAGATATGTAATCTGATTTGAATTAAAACTGAATCTAAACACAATCTTTTTGAATTTAAAACAAAGGATAATGTAATCTAATGTGAATCAAAACTAAATCTAAGTATAATCCTTTCAATCTTTTCTAACTTTCCCTTCTTCTTCTCTTTTTTTTGGCCTTTTTTTCGTTTTTTTTCTGCACCTTTTTTTTTTTCAAATTTGAACTAGCAACAAAAATTGAAAGCAAACAGGAGAAACACAAAGATGGAACAAAGATATGACCGCAACACAAAGGATAGACAAAAAAATAAGAACGCAAACAGACAAGGAAAGAAGACAAAAGGTAAATGTAAAAGACAGATAAATAGGAATTTATCTAGACCTTGCTCTGAATACCAAATGATGCGGAACCCCGTGGATGTAAAGATCTAGAAGCTCCAGGCATACACTTTGATAGAAAATAAGATGTAGAATAAAGATCTTCCCTACTAAACCCCTAAGAAACCTGTCCTTGAAAACGTAGATAACAGGGAAAAGATAGAATAGAAATTAATTGAATATCGCAAAGAATTTACCTTAGAATGAATTCTCTCAATTTCTTGATGCAACAAGCAAAGCAAATCACTCACCTCACTTGCACACAAAAGCACTGTTTTCTTGAAAGAAAACAAAACAGAATTTCAATTAATCAAAAATTGATAAATAATGTGTTCCTTGAGGTATTTATAACTTCTTACACTAGGTTAAACACTTAAACTAAGTCCAAACCCAATAAGAAGTGTTCTAATGCTAAATAATATGAATTTGGCTGGATAAAACATAAAACATAAAATATGGGTTAAATAAAATAACTAAAAGTTTAGATGATATAAATACTTAAACTAACTAAACTAAACAAGACCAAAATAGGATAATAGCCCAACATGGCCAGTATAAGCTTCTAAGCCCAATTAGCAGCAAATAACAAGATCTTGGGTTGTCCATTAGTATGTGTTGGCATCTTCTTAGCCTATTCTTGATACATGTCTTCCACAATTGCTTTAACCAAGTTCCCAAAGCTTTCCTTCAGCATCTTTGCTCTTGCCCTTGTGATAGGTTCCACGGGTATGCTGAAATTCCCATCTTGCCCTTTAGTGCTAGAACGTCCAATTTGTTCTCCGGAGCACGTATCAATAGTAGTTAAACGTGGATAGTGGCGCGTAGCGGCCGACCCCAAAAACGCTATAGCGCGATAGCGGATAGCGTTCCAGCCGCTATTTGATAAAAATGTATATAATTATTATGCAAATTATGTAACATACATAAATATTCAAAGATAAGAAATAATTAATAATTAAACTCATTCACATCAATGATAAAAATTCATAATCCATTCCATAGTCTAAAAATATGCAGTCATCATCAGTCCAAAGCATAAACATCAAGTTCTAAGGGCAACAAACCAAAAAAAGACACCATTAAGTAGTATAAGGACAACAAAATATAAAAGGCAATAACAAATCCTAAGCAAACCGAAGTTTCTACTCTCTAAAACTAACAAAATATTCTACAAATCATTCATCATCATCATCCTCCTCATCCATATTGTTCTCTCCATCACTTTCTTCACTACTAGACTTATAGATCTCTTCTTGCCCCTCATCTGAGTCTTCCTCATCATCCAATTCTTCTTTCTCTTGAATAAGCTCCTTCTCTCTTCTTGAACTAGCATGCTTTGATACTTTCTTCTGCAATTTAGTAGCAAGCCTCATGTGTCTTGGAGGCTTCTCAACCCCGATTGCAGTAGAAACATCTCCTCAAGTCAATCCATCATCACCAAAAATGAATTCTTCTTCAACACCTTCTATGCTAGCACCCATTGCTCCCAGCAACCACTCATTACTATCATCAATACCATTTAGGAGAATAGGATCAATCTCATCTTAGCTGTCAAAGTGCTCTTTAAGAGTTCGATTGTACTTGATGAATACCAAGTCTTGTAACTTTTGATGCTCAAGTTTGCTCCTTTTCTTAGAATGAACCTATGATATTCATGTCATAAATTAGACAAAATGTTAGTGTTAAAATCATTAAATAGAAGCATGAAACTATGCAAAGAAAAATTATTTGCATTTGTTTACATGCTCAAAAGTGCTTCAAATGCGCTCACATCCCATTGAAGTACAAGTTAGGATCAACATTTTCATTGCAAATTGTTGCAAGTTAGGAGTGGATGTTCTATACTTTCTCCACCATTCAGCTATGATTCAATAATCAGGAAATCATTATCACTAAGAAATATCATGAAACTAAATTTATTAAGAATTAAGTACACATTTCTTATTTCTTACTAGGAGCCACTGTGTTACTTTGTTTTATTGCCATCCTATTTCCAAATATGCTACTAGCTCTCTTAAATATTTCAATTTCATTTGTAACCTTTTCTGCCAAGTTTTCATCTGGAATCAACCTATCAATAGTCTTATAAAGTCCATCCATTACTTCATGATCACTCTCAATCTTTGTTACATTGGGATAGTAGAACTTAGGATTCAGGAAATAGTCAGCTGCATGCAATGGATGAGGAAGTTGTGAGTCTCATCTCCTATCAATAATAGCAAAAACATCCTTATACTTTCATTATCCTTGAAGGACTTTTGAATGGCTTCCTTAACTCTATCCATTGCTTCATAAATGTATCCCATTGTAGAATTTTTCTCATTATCAACAAGCCTAAGGACATGCACAAGAGGTCCCATAAGTCTAATAGAGTATACAACATCATTCCAAAATGTTGTGTTGAGCACAATATCACTTGCCTTTTTTCCCTTAGGTTCTTTAGCCGTCTTGGAGTTCAACCACTCATCTGAAGTGAACATCCTTCTAAGATTGTTCTTTTGTTTGTACAACCTTTGCAGCGTAAGGATGTCACTTCATGCCTAACCAACTCCATCTTGTTGGTAAATTTTTTATTTGTGTTCAATGCCAAAGTGTGGTTGTAGATAAAGTCCACAAGATTAATGCCTCTTTGTATTGCCTTCTTAACTCGAGGAAACTTTCCAATGTTCTCCAACATTAAGTCGACACAATGTGCAGTACTTGGAGTCCAAAAAAGATTATTCCTCTTAGCTTGAAGTAGTTTGCCTAAGAAGAGCCAAATTAAATAAAATTAGATGAATAGCCAAATATTAAATGAAGTAATAGGAAATTTGAGCAATTCATAGCTTCTTACCAACCAAGACATAATTACTTCCATTGTTAGTCATCACTTGAACAACATTTTGTTCTCCAATCTCATCTACAAAATTATCCAATAGCTCATAAACTTTCTCCCCCGTCTTTATGTATGCAGAAGCATCAACACTCTTCACAAACATTGTCCCAGCTGGACAATTTACATAATCAATGTCCTATTCTTCCTATCCGTCCAACCATATGGCATTCTCGAGCATCCAAATTTCACCCTTTCCTCCTTATGACCCTTCAACATATCCTTTGTTAGCTCTAACTCCTTTTTAGGGAGTGGAACCCTCAATTCATGATAACTTGGAGCTTTTTGGTGTGGACCATAATTTCCAACAGCTTCAAGCATCAACTTAAAGCTTTTTGATCTAGTAACATTGAAAGCAATCCCATTCATATAAAAAAATCGGCCTATGTATTGAATGGTTCTAGGCCTTGCTTCTTTATCACAAGCATCATTAATGCTTGTTTGACGGTGAGGCTTTCCCAATTTAATGGTAGCTTCAGGATCTTTTAAAAACATCAAATCTAAATGACCTTTTATGTTTTTTCCTTTCTTGGCTTGCTTAACAATAGTTGAAGGAATAGAGTTACTTCCACTTGATGCTGATGGAGGTCTTTTCCCTCTTCTAATTTGTAGAATTTCTTCTAAATTTTCTTGTTCATCATCATCTTCTCCAATTGCACCAAAATTTGCTTCCTTTCCGCATTTTTCTACTTATGAGCTTTTTTGAGAAGTTGCTTAACTTTAGGTGGGACTGCTTTACAAGCTTTTGTATCTCCAACCACACCCATGTGGTGTCTTTTTGCTCGTTATTCCATCATTGGTTGTTTTGCCACAAAAATCACAAGTTACACTCTTCTTATTATTGATGTCTTTTAAACTATTCCACTGCCATGCCATATCTATGTTGTCACCAGTGGGCTTCACCAAACCAGTAGAAGAGGGAGCAACACTAGAAGCTTGAGTTGATGATATTGCCATTGTTAAACCAACCAGACCAGAAAATTGAAAAGAAAAAAAAAAAGAAACAAAAAAATAGTGAATAGAAGAAGGGAAAAAAAAAAACCAAGGATGGAGGAAAGAGAGATAGAGGAAGGAGGAGGTCCAACTAGAGGAACAAGGAAGAGGAAGAAGGAAGGAGGAGTGGAGGATAGGGACACGCAGACGTTGTTGCTTCAGTTGAAACGGAACCAGCAAGATGCAGCTTGGTTGCTGTTGGTCTCGAAGCCGCCGGTATCGCCGCTGCGCAGGTGGAAGGCTCGCTGTAGAGAAGGACCAATTGAGAGAGGAGGCAGGCCGAAGGTTGAAGAAAGGCCCTAAACATTGAGGGCAGCGTGAAGAACTAGTTTGGGATAGGGGGAAATGACCGCCCAACCCCTGCAGCAGGTGGTGAACGGTCCAAAAGCGAGGTTAAAATCGTCCTTTCAGCGACGACGTGAACCGTGGCTGTGACGAACCGCGATGCGATGTCAGCTCTGTGGTGGCTAGTCGCCGCTCTGCACCGCGACGAAGATATAGCAGCGCAATCACCCGCTATTAACTACTATGGTCCCAAGTAGCAGGCGGTTTGGCTTGATAATGATGATTTTTTTTAAAAAAATTTTTTAGAGGCTTCTGTGTGCTGGTTTACCTTCCATTATTGTATCTCAAGGAATTTTTGCTGATGATCATTTCAATAACTAGCTCCTTAAGCTGAATCTTTTAGTACATTGTCTACAACACCCTCGAGCTGCCTTGCCAGCTAAATTTTGGGGATTTTATTTTTTATTTTCTTATTACTGTTAAGAGTTTATTTCTAGCAAACTCCCAAGTTTTGTAAACTTCATATTAAACCATCAAATTAGTTCTTGAAATTGCTAGCCAACTACAAATTCGTCCTATCATTTGGAAACCTCTCCAAGGTCCTTGAACTTGTCAAAAGTCGATCAAGTTTGTCCTTGAGAGGGACTAACTTGACTGGTGTTGAGGGACTAATTTGACCAACTTTTGTCAACTTTAGGGACCTCAGTAGGGGTTTCCAAACAATAGAGACGAATTTGTAGTTGGCTGCCAACTTCAACGATGAAAATGATGGTTTACTCATAAATTTTAGCTTGAAGGAAAGTGTTAGAATATATAAAAATATCTCATAGTATCTTTATTTTATCTTGGAATGCCATCAAGTGTCTTAGATTATCTTAGAATATCAAAGAGTATCTTAGATAATCTATTCAGATTAGTTTCTATACTGTGTTGCATGGATACAGGTACGGTACCCGTACTGGGTACGGGTACGGATACGGATACGGATATGGGGTATGAAAATTTTGTAAAATTAGGGTACAGTTACGTCAATATATATATATATGTGTGTGTGTGTGTGTGTGTGTGTGTGTGTGTGTAAAAAATAAAATTTTCACATGATAAATTTACACAATTTTCATATTACTCAAAACTCAAAAATAACTACCCAGATTAATAAATCTCATTTTATTCCAATATTTCAAAATCAAATGCAGCAAAAATAAATCAATAAAATACAAATATATCTCGCTCAAATTAGTACAGTAGGCAAAACAATCACTCATTAGTCAAATGGAATTTGAAAAATCGAAAGAAATAGAGCCCACTAACTATGAAGGCCAAAGAGTGGCTGTTGCTGGTCACCCTCTGCCATTTGCTGCTGTTGGGCGCCGCTGCGGTTGGATCATCGCCGTTGCTGCTGTTAGGTTGTGTTGTGTTGTCGTCAGCACTGGGAGGACGAGCTGCAGTGGCCAGTGGGGCAAGGACTTGGGGAGGAAGAAGGTGGTGCGGCTGTTCTGTTTGTGTGGGTGATCAAAAATGAAAAGGGGGAGTAAGGTTTGCATTTTGTACTTCTCTGTCTTTGAGCCAATTATATATATATATATATATATATATATATATATATATATATATGTCAAAACGACGTAGTTTTGATTAGCCATTACCCTGAGCCGCACCTAGCCATACCCAACTCCACCAAGCTATACCCAGCCATGTATCCGATTATGTAAAAAAAAAAAAAAAAAAAAGAGGTATGTGCCCTAGCCGTACCCGTACCCTTGCCGTACCCAATGCGGGTAGTTTGGCAAAAATGCCGTACCCATGCTTCATAGTTTCTATATTTCTTTATACTTCATGATTTGTTTCTTGAATATATTTGGATAGACATGTTTACATTCTATTTATTGTGATAGATATGTTACCTGTAATTTTGCTTTAATTTAGGCAAGTAATCATAAGGAAATAACTACTAGATGTCTATATGTTCTAAATTATTGTACATCAGATTTTATCTGTGAATAATATTAACCTTTCTCATATCTTCTTTCAACCCTCAACTGGTTATATACTTTCTGCTTCCATTGGAAACCATTATATGAATTTACACATAAATTCATGGTATGAAACTTCTTTGTAATGCCGGCTTAACATTCCAGGAGGATCAGAGAAGGACTGGAGAGAATTTGAGAAGCACCGATAGCGCAGTAGACGAAATAACTAGCATGAAGGTCAATTCCATATCATAATGCACAAATTTCGTAGACATTAAGCATGTATGCAGACATAAGTATGACTTGAAGGTGCTGTCGTCACTGAAAATTTTCTCTCAATGTGGTTCTTGCAGCCTTTAGATATGCCTTCTCAGCAGGTAGATGCAGATAACGTGAAAGTTGAACAGGATCCTGTGAATGATTTGGCAAGAGAGACGGATCTGAAGGGTTAAAGGATGATAGGTTTTAACTGATTGGTGAACTCTTAATTTAATGATCGATTTGTGCCGTCACATTTCCCAAATAATCGAGATGTGGCCGCTGCTTGGTTCCATTATTGTCATCATTGTAAACCTGCCTTTGCATTTTCCTTAAGGTTAAGGGCAAGTTTGGAAAATTAAAACTGGTGTTAACACATCGCAGTTGGTTTCTTTACGTGATTTAAATGTCCACAGATAACGGCGGGTGATGATCTAATGGATATCTGAAGCGTACGTGTCATTTTTCTAGGTAATAGGTGAAATTTGTGACCCCATTGTATTTCACACGCGTGGGAAAATTATTTCATAATGGAGATTAGAAATTATAGTACCAATTATCTAGTAGTTGATTTAGGGTTTGTTTATTTGATTTTTTTTTTTTTTTTTTGAAGAAAAATCGTTGTTTTAGATAACGAGAACGAGCTTATGTGGATAAGCTATAAAAAAGTGTGCTTTTTCTTTTCCAAAACCCTTTTTAGTAGACTTTATGTTATAGAAAAGTTATTTTATATTTGGATAGATTATTTAAAAAATATTTTTAATTATTAGAAATGCTCATAAATTTG
Source organism: Pterocarpus santalinus (assembly GCA_031439595.1). NCBI lineage: Eukaryota > Viridiplantae > Streptophyta > Magnoliopsida > Fabales > Fabaceae > Pterocarpus > Pterocarpus santalinus. The sequence continues at coordinate 35,702,263 of CM062525.1, forward strand.
TTTGAAAAAGAAATAGAGGTGCTTTTTTTTATAATCAAATCATATAAAAAGATATTTAAAAGCATTGATATATATATAAAAGCTCTTTTTTTTAATTTTAACTGTTTGGATAAAGTGATTTTTTTAAAAGTAAAATTTTGAAAAACAAAATAATAATGTATAGTACAACATAATAATATCATATTAAAATAGTAAAAATAAATGTGTAAACAAGTGAAAAAGTTCAAAAAAAAATGTTAAATGAATATAATTAGAACAAGTTTTAGGTGAGTATGTCCATAAGAACAAGAGAACCTGTGTGGAGGCGAATGTTTCCATAGGGAGGAAAAATTGGGGTATGATAGGAGATAAAATGAGGATGGTATAAGATGTAATTTTTCATAAAGATGGAGGAGGGTCTTTGAAAGATATTTTTATTAATAATCACTTCCCTTTATTTTTTCTAGAAGTTGGATAGTACTAGTTTTTAAAAATTGACATGTTCTTTCTTCTATATTTTTTTAAGTTATATTAAAACATACTTAAAAATTTATGAAAGTCTTTTTTTTTTGAAGGAAAAAAAGTACCTTTTATCTAGGGTTTTTCTTTTGGGAGGGGGGAAGGAGCCTATCCGAACAATGCCCACCCCCTTTTTTTTCGGTTTGTTATTTTCAGTTAACAATTCATTGACCTAAGAAGAATGTCAAATGCAAATGCCTTTGCTCTTCAAAAAGATTAATAACTCCTAGGTGAGTGATTGTAAATAGGTTATGATCAAACCGAAAGTGAAGATTGGACCAATGTTCACATTGGTAGGCTTATGGCAAAAAGCAATACCACAAAGGATGGTCCAAATCAGAAGGTGAAAAAAATATTTGCACAAAAATTCAAATTAGCCCACCAGTTTTTTTCACTATAAAGACTCAAACTTGTTCACACCCAAAATCTAAAAGCATCAAAATTTGACTAAAATGGAAGAAAGTTCACATTTTGATGGGTGCCCATGAGTTTAATTGGTAAAGCACCAGTATAAAGCCAATAAGAGTGCCTCATCAAGCTCTGTAAGTGAAGAGCATAGAAGAAACTCCACGTTATCAATGAACATGATTCCAATCTTGCAACTAGCCCTACAAGGAAAAATAAAAGAGTAAACCCCCAAAATAATCTCCATCAATTTTTGCATCAGACAAATTAGTTCATAATAAAAATAAACTGATAAATTGGTTCTTAATCTTTTCAAAATTAGACAATTTAATCTTGTTGAAGAGACTTGATAGAGGGATTAAATTGTCTGTTTGACTTTAAAAAGATTAAAGACCAATTTTTTTTTTTTTAATCTTTGTTAGGGACTAATTTATCCAATGTTTTAAAAAGTTAGGAACCAATTTATCAGTTTATTTTTGTTAGGGATTAATTTGTCCGATGTAAAAATTGATAAGGACCAATTTGGGGTTTTATTCAAAATAAAAAATGCAAAGAATATGTGACACGTCAACTTTTCGAATCAAATGTGGTTGGTGATATGAAAAAAAAAAAAACCTCATGGACTTGGTGAGGGCTGGGAGCTACGAGGATAAATATAGGGATAAAGTCCGACATGGGGTTTATGTGGTGACTTTTAGGATCGAGGCCTAGTAGACCGGAGAAATTGTGCCACTACAATGAAGAAAGAGCTATGATTTGTTGCTAATGAGTGTTTTAGACTGGTGCTAGCAACGGCGAGAATGCGGTGGAAAGGTTGGGGAGCCGCGAGGGCGAATTAGCGAGGGAGAAGAAGAAGATGAAGACGATATGCATTTAGCCACATTTGTAGTGTGTGATGAACTAACTTAGCAGGGTGCATGTTAGAATGCACCTTCTTTTATTGAATAGTATTGTCAAAATAAGAAATGAAGGGTTTATTTGATTTTTGTTTTCTTAGTTTCAGAATTTTGTAAAGAAAATAGTAAAAATAGGAAATTTTTATTTTTTATTATCATTATTTTCTTTCATAAAATCCTAAATTCAGGAAAATAGTAAATGAAAATATAAAATGAAAACACAAACCAAACAAGGCCTAGGTTGCGACCTAGGCAATTAGTAGCATAGATGAAAGATCGGCTACCCAGTTCATGAATGGTTTTTTTTTTTTTTTCCCTTCTGAATGTAAAGCTTATGTTTTGCATTTATTCATTTTCCAGGTAATGATTGGATACTTATTTCATGAAAAAGCTGTTGCATAACAAAAGATGCCACCATTTTAATGCCTATTTGGGTGCTAATGGTTGACTTAATGATACACCCCAAAAAGATAGGAAGCGAGAACCAAGGATTACGAGGGCACCAATGTGGGCCAAAGATTATGTTAATTGATTTATTAGTAGTTAGTTTAGATTACGTTATTTTGAATATTAGTTTTTGCAATTTGAATTGTTAGCAATACATAGTTATCTAATGCATGAAAGTAGGAATAGTAGTTATGTAGAATCCATGCACTTATAAATAGAACCCTTGTCAAGTATTTTTCTTGCGAGTTATCTAATAAAGTTTTATAGAGTACCATCTCTCTTGGAGTCTAGACTTGACTCAAACAAGTCTAACACCAGTGCTTTCATTGACTTCCACCGATGGCCGATGGCATGCGACTCGACAAGATCGAGAGTGAGTTAGCTCACATGGAGAACGAACTACGACTTGATAAGGAGCAACTCAAGAGTTGTCAAGATAGGATGGAATCTTAGTTATCCAAGTTGTGGATATGATGGAGAAACAGCGTCACCACAGAGAGGATAATGAGGATAGTCCTCACCATTCTTCACATCGTTCTTTACCTCATTCTATTGGGGGCACTTTGAATTCTCCTACTTGGGTTTCTCATAGGGATTTCAAGCACGGCTTTGCCATGCTTGATGGGAATGATGTTGATGACTGGATTTTTGATGTTATTGGCACACCATTAGATCAATGCATCAAATTTGCAAGTTTTTCATGGTTGGCCCCAGCTTATGCCTAGTACAAGTGGATGATGTGCAACAACTATACCCAAAATAGGGTAGTTTTTGTCGATGCCTTGTACAAGCTATTCAGCTCCGATCTCTACAGCAACCCCTTAAGAGGCCTTCAAAGAACTAAAACAACAAGGGACCATGGCGGATTACCAACACTAATTCGAGAACCCCCACGCCAGAGTCAACAAATTTTTTGTAATGGCTCATTAATTTCTTCGTGGCTGGATTAAACGACTACTTGAAATGCCAATTGCGCTTAGCCAAACCAACTACACACAATGAAGTCGTGGCCCTAGCTCATCTCCATGAACAAAACCATGCAGCCTTGCAACAGTCCTTGAAATCGTCACCCCCTTGGCCCAAACACTTTCCCAAACCAACTATTGTCTCCAGCCCAACACCAAAATTGCCCGATGTCCGCCTACCCACAACAACAGATCCGACCTCCAATTCAGCCAAAACCCCATTCCAACATTTTATGTAGCAGAACTTCGGGAGTGCCGAAGTCAAGGGCTTTGTTATTATTGCGATGAGAAATATAGCCCATCCCATAATTGTAAAGCGAAGTGTTATGTTTCGCTAGCACCTGAGGACTTGCACGACATGTGTAATATTTCCAATGAGACTTGCGACACCAAGGATGTCACACCGAACTTACCCAAGATCAATTTCAATGTTCTCTCCAAGGAGTATAGTCCTCGCACGTTGTGCTTGAAAGGCTCTTACCAAGGTCTGCTCATTAATATTTTAGTAGACAGTGCAGTTCATTTAACTTCGTTCGATCGGACATGGTGGAATACTTGGGCATGCCTTCGTCCACTATTCCTTCTTTTAAGGTTTTTGTCGGCAATGGTGATTTTATTTGGTGTAACACCCTTAGCTCAACTATCCCAATTATGGTGCAAAGCATTTCTTTCCTTGTTGATTTGCATCACTTGATCATCGCAGATGCTGATATAGTTTTCGGTCTAGCATGGTTACAAGGTTTGGGTTAGGTGCTCACTGACTACAACCTTCTAACCATCGAGTTTGTATATGGCAGTACTCCTACTACAATGCATGTGGAACACTTGCTCTGTAACGTCCGAAAAAATTTATCATTTTTAACCGAATTGCTCGATTTTTAGCGAATAATTAGGATTAACTGGAATTCGATTAAGCATTTACCCAAAGCCAATTAAGTAACATTTAGAAGGATTAATTTTGATGGAATTAGATTAGGAACATAGCAATCCTCATAGGAGGATTTTTCTAAAAATCGATTTATCGATTTAAAAAGAAATCGATAAGAGTTCAGTATTTTAAACTATTGGAACCGGATCAATAGAAATTATACTGTGAGAATCCTGGGATGGATGGCCAAGATTTAGCCAAAACATCCCTACAAGTTTCGCCTCAATCAGCCATGAAGAAGGGCAGCTAAGCCAAATTTGAAGGAGAGATAAAATCCACCAATCATATGATAGCTTCTCTCCAAAGTTTTTAAAATTTTCCTTTCCTACCCCTTTGCATTTTCAACCATCAAAAGGGGCAGAACAGTCATTCTTTTTCTTCTATTCACACTCATCTTCACTCCATCTTCATCAGCCCTTCAAGCTTCATCAAGAGTTTCTTCAATCCAAGACACCAATCCAACAAGATCTCACCTTAGAAAGGTAGAAATTCAATCTAGCTTGTTGTTTTCTTTGAATTAGGCTGATTAGGACTTCACTTTCTTCCGACTTTCTTGCATGATTCTGATGTTATCTTGAGTGATGATGATGAATTAAGATCGGTTTAAGGTGTATATGTGAGTTTGAATTGAAGATTGGATGGATTGATTTAAGAAAAACATGAATTCAAGAAGAATTCAAGAAGCTGTTAGGGTTTTTCCCTCAATGGTCCATACAGCAGAGAGTACGACTTCGCCTACAGCCGTTTAAATTTGATGAATCTATTTTTATATGAAACTAGACATTCAGGGCTTTCCATACATATAAATTATAAGGCCATTGGATTAGTATATAATTAGTTATGAATTTTTGAAGTTTGACCTAGAATCCTAGATTTCCATCTAGGTAGTGTGAGTTAAGAGGGGTGTAACTCACCTTACACAACCTTAAATTAAGTGCAACCAATGCTGTTTGAAAGCTAACATGTAAGGAAACATCCCATAAAAATTTCAAAGTCAGATTCATGCCAATTATTCCTAACATATCAATAAAGTTACCTTAAGTTCAAACTAGGCTGGAGTAGGATAGTCCAGTAAGGTCAAGTTATGGGGCTTACATCTCAAGATTTTTACAAATGATATGAAATTTGTTTTATTTAAAAGCTTGTTCTGTTAGCTTTAATTTGGTATAAATTTCGTATGATTTCACCTAAATTTCTATTTTTAGTGAATTTTCACTTATAAGGGTGCAATTCTGGCTAAGTGTAGGGCAGTATGAGGTAAAATATAAATAACTTAAGCTATATAAATCAAAATGAGATGGGACTAAAAGAGTTAGAAACTAGACACATAGAGATATAACATATCCAAAATTCAGGTTTAAATGAGTTAAATAGGAGTAAAGGTGAATTTTACAAAATTCGGGCAGAAGAGGATAGAGTGAGCAGAAAACTCTGTTGATATTCCTGTTAATTTTGACACACCATATGATTAATATTGTGGTTATAAGTTTGTTATCCCATATTGATTGGAGTGCTTAGTTGGTTTTACTGGTATTCTAGCACTATTCAAGGGGAAGTTGACATGATCCGTTATGCTGCCGAATTTCCGGCATAAATTAATGATAGTTCTAAATGTTTGTGTGTTAATATTATGTGACGTATATGAATACCGTGCAAGTGTTATCCTTTGAAAATAAGGTATGAAGCCTATGTATCTATGATTTTATGATGAAAGATATGATGATGAATCCATATTCCAAAAGAACGTGACATGGCGATCACACTCTGATGGGGTATGACATGGTGATCATACTCTGGAATACGGCATAATAATCCCATACCCTAAGGAATGTGACATGGTGATCACACCCCAATAGAGTATGACATAGCAATCATACTCTAGGATGTGGCAAGATGAACATATGTCTAAGGAGGGTGACATGGTGATCACACCAGAGGGAGTATAACATGGCAATTGTACTCTGGAATATGTATAACAAGTAAAGGAAGATAAAGAAAGAAAAAAAATTATGTGTATCTGCATAAATTCAAGTAAAGTAAAGGCATATGCAGATTTTAAGTTTCCTGTATATTGGTGTTATTATATTCTAATACATCGGAGTTACTATTCATAGTATGATTCATGACTTTATTTTGTATTGGCTTTCCCAAATGACAAGTATATGAATAAAATGGACCTTGCTTTGAACAATATGTTTTCGAACTATAAAATTAAACAGTTTATATAACATATCTACCTTTTTCATAATAAATCGAAGTAGCTGAAGATAATAACAATGACATGATATGAAATTTTTTAGTGAATCCTACTGAGAATTTAAAATTTTCACTTCTGTTTCCGTGTTATCTTCAGATAATTCAAGAAGTTTTAAAGACGGCTGAAGTTGCTGTCAGATAAGGTCCACTCAGGTAACAGTAACAACTCCAGAGTGTGGTACTATGACTTAAGCATAGTACTGTACAGAGGAGGACGTTACATATTCAGTGCAAATCCTCTCCCATATCACAATGTCCAGAAAATGCTCATCCATGCGGATATCTCATCAATTTACAGCCTGCACTTGCTATAGATGGAACCCTTGGATCATTCTTAGAATATTCGCGAAGCAATTTAGCACTTACTGCAGGAGTTTGCTTCCGTCTTTCAGAGCCACGAGGCTTAGCCCCTAGCCGTTATACCTCTCATCATATTACACTACAGTCGAATAATAAACCAGTTCAGGTTCGTCCTTATAAATACCCACACTTTCAGAAGGCGGAGATCGAGCATTTAGTGACCGAGATGCATCACTCTAGCATTATTCATGCCAGTACGAGTTCTTTCTCCACACCTGTGCTTCTAGTCAAGAAGAATGACGGCTCTTGACATTTCTGTGTGGATTATCGCACTCTAAATGCCATCACGATTCGCAATTTATTCCCTATGCTGACCATTGAAGAAATTCTAGATGAGTTACATAGTGTGGCGATTTTTTCTAAGTTAGATTTACGCTCTAGCTTCCATTAGATTCGCAGGAATGAGCCTGACATCCACAAGATAGATTTTCGTACTCACAATGGCCATTATGAATTTTTAGTTATGCCATTCGGCCTTACCAATGCCTCGACTACCTTTCAAGCAACCATGAATAGTGTTTTCAAACCTTTTCTTTTAAAACTATGTCGCTATTTTCTTTAATGATATTTTAGTATACAACAAGTGGTGGGAGGACCACATTCATCACCTTCCTCGTCTTGAGCAACTTGCAGGAGCATTCATTGTTTGCGAAGGTTTCTAAATGCACTTTCTTCAAGAATCAATGCCCTACTTGGGACATGTTGCATCTGCCAAAGGCATCCAAGTTGATGCAACAAAAATTGAGGCCATTCTAAACTAGCCACTGCCTCATAACATTAAACAATTGCAGGGATTCTTGGGTATCACGGGCTATTATAGATGATTTGTGAAATGTTACGCTACTATTGCATGGCCTCTCACCGAGATGTTAAATCATGCTAGTTTTCATTGGATGCCTACGTTTGAAGAAGCATTCTAGAAACTTAAGCACGCACTCACACCTACATCGATCTAGGTCCTTCTTGATTTCGCATTCCTTTTTGAAGTAGAAACAGACACTAGTACACAAGGGATTGGCACAATCTTATCCCACTTACATGCGAGAACTCTATGCCATTACCCAGGCAATCAGTCGTTACCGGCACTATTTGCTTGGTCAAAAATTCACTATTCGAACATATCACAAGAGCCTGAAGAAATTGATGTCTTAAGTGATCCAAACTCTAGAACAACAATACTACCTCACTAAACTCTTAGGATATGAATTTGACATTGTCTACCAGGCTGGCAAAGCCAATGCGACTGTGGATTCTTTATCTCGGTTACCCGCAGACCTATTTATATGCAATTGGGAATGTCCTAATTTCAAAGTTGTGGGACACAAACACCTCGAACCGCAAATTGCTGCGCTTGCTTGAGCTTCAACAACATGCCTAACTTCCCCTCGAGTTTTCCTTACAAAATGGTCTCATTTTATATGATTCTCGATTTTAGATGCCCCGTGATTCTCCTTTTGTTGCTAAGATCATGGCAAAGAGCAATACCACAAAGGATGGTCCAAATCACAAGGTAAAAAAACATACTTGCACAAAAATTCAAGTTAGCCCACCATTTTTTTTCACCATAAAGACTCAAACTTGTCCACACCCAAAATCTGAAAGTACCAAAAATTGATTGAAATGGAAGAAAGCTTACATTTTGATGGGCACCCATGAGTTTAGCTAGTAAAAGCAGCAGTACAAACCCAATAACAATGCCTCATCAAGTTCCGTAAGTGAAGAGCATAGAAGAAACTCCACGTTATCGATCAGCATGATTCCAATTGTGCAACTAGCCTTGCAAGAAAAAATAAAAGAGTAAACCCCCAAAATGATCCCTATCGATTTTTACATCAAAGAAATTAGTCCCTAACAAAAATAAATTAACAAATTGGTCCTTAATCTTTTAAAACGTTGGATAAATTAGCCCCTAATAAAAATAAGCAAATAAATTGATCATAATCTTTTCAAAATCAAACAAACGATTTAGTCCTATTGAAGAGACTTAATAGAGGGACTAAATTGTTTGTCTGATTTGGAAAAGATTAGAGACTAATTTGTTTATTTATTTCATTATGAACTAATATGTCCAACGTTTAAAATGATTAGAGACTAATTTGTCAGTTTATTTTTGTTAGGGATTAATTTATCTAATATGAAAATCAATAAGAACCAGTTTAGGGTTTTATTCAAAGTAAAAAACTCAAAGAACATGTGACACATCAATCAAATATGGTTGGTGATGTGAAAAATAAAACTCATGGACTTGGTGAGGGCTAGGAGTTGCGAGGGTAAATATAGGGATAAAGTCCGACATGGGGTTCATGTTGGTAACTTTTAGGATTGAGGCCTTGTAGATTGGAGCAACTGTGCCATTGCAATGAAGAAAGAGCTATGATTTGTTGCAAGTGAGTGTTTTAGAGTGGTGCTAGCAACGGCAAGGGCGTGGTGGAAAGGTCGAGGAGCCACGCCGGTGGAATAGTGGAGGGAGAGGAAGAAGATGAAGACGAGCTATATTTAGCCACATTTGTAAGCATTTAACCACATTTGTCAAATGTGGCTAAAAGCCAGTGCGTGATTAACTAACTTAACAAAGTTCATGTTAGAATGCGCCTTCTTTTATTGAATAGTATTGTGAAATAAGAAAATTAAGGGTTTATTTGGTTTATGTTTTCAATTTTTTTTCTTAATTTTCAAAATTTTGTAAAGGAAAAAATGAAAATAAAAGAATTTTATTTTCTATTTTCACTATTTTCTTTCATAAAATCCTAAATTCAAGAAAATAGTAAATAAAAATATAAAATGAAAACACAAACCAAACAAGCCCTAGGTTGCGGCCTAGGCAATTAGTAGCATAGATGAAAGATCAGCGACCCAATTCATGAATGGTTTTTTTTTTCCCCTTTTGAATTTAAAGCTTATGTTTTGCGTATATTCATTTTCTGGGTAATGACTGGATACTTATTTCTTGGAAAAGCTGTTGCATAACAAAAGATGCCACCATTTTAATGCCTATTTGGGTGCTGATGGTTGACTTAAGGTTGTGTATCAGTAGCAAGGAGTGCTCTAGGTTGTTTTTGCCTTCGTCATCAATATAAGTTATAGGAAACTGAAATTAGAAATTAGTTGCAGGAAGTAAATTAGAGTAGTTTAAAATCAATCTCTAAAATTGTTAGTATAGGTCAAGATAATTTTTGAGATTTAAAAATTTACCATTTTAGTTTCTAATATAATCCATTACGAAAATTAGTCCTTATGTTAACATATCATGGACTAATTTCAAAACAATGTCAAAAACCAATTTGATTTACAAGAATACAATGTTAGAGACTGATTTGACCAAGTATAATGAGTGATTAAAATAATATTTTTTTATGTGAGGAATAATTTTGATACATGCTTATAATTTTAGGGACTACTTTGAGGGTTTACTTAAGTAAATTTAGTTGGCCTAGACGTCACTGAAATTCCAAAAATGTGACGCTAAAGCCCGATATTAGAGATATTGGTTTTAGAATTCAAATAAATATAATTATGGGTTAGGAAGTTGCATGGGACTACGGTAAGAGTGGTTGAGAAGGGTTAAGGAAGAATCTCGGAAATGTAGGAGAGTATGGGGGAAAATAGTTATTTTCCACTGTTAGCCCAAATTCCATGCTCTTCTCTGCTCCTAAACAACAGAGCTACACGATCTTGGCTATTTAGACGTTTCGTTACATGAAGATGAAGGTAAGATGTGGAGATTGGAGAGAAAGTGGCTAGAAGATAAAGGAGCGCGCATGAGGAAATGCTAGAGTCATAGTTATTCGAGTTCTGATTCTATAAATAGGTGCTTCAGACATTAAAGAAGAGACCCCTGATCATTCAACTAAAAATGCCTTTCATTTATCTTCAATTTATCTTCTTCTTCTTTTTTCATTCATTTTACATCTTTTTTTAATTTTTCACATTTCTAGTACATTTACATCTTTCATTTACATTTTTGCACCTTTACAACATTTCTTTACTGCTTTCCAGTTGATTTCGACCTTGTTATTTAGCCTTTTACTTTCACTTATTATTTTCAATTATTGTAATTTTGCCTTCATTCAGCGTACTTTAGCTTCAAGCCAATTTATTGATGGAATATCTAGTTTCATACTAGGGAGTGTATCATATGAGGTGAGTGGTTAATTATGAAAGTGAGAGGAGTAAATCTTGACCTTGGATCTTATGTAAATGATCAAGATTAAAATATAAAGTCATATACTTTTTTAAGTGATCATGTGACAATTAAACAACTTTAAATCTTGACCATTTATTTATGATTATACAACTCAAAATTTCTCCTGTCACTCTCATAATAAACCACTCATATCATATGATACGTTCCCTTCATACTATTTGCTTGCACCTTTACACTGAATCCTAAGTTGAGGGCTTTCTAAAGTTAGAAGTTTAGGCAAAGCTCATACTACATTAGGGCAATAATAGAAGTGTGGAGTTTGCTTTTACTTTTGGCGCAAAAGCTAATTTAGCTTTTTCTTCACCAAAAATTATATATAAAGGGTTAAGGTACAAGCTACGATATAGTCAGTTTTATCATCTAAACCTTCTTTCGCAGTTTGAAATGCAAAAATATGGCACTCAACTATTTTAAAATTAAGCCATGTGTTAAAAGTTTCATCTCATTCATGCTATTTGTACAATTTCGAATTTGTATTAATTTCATATTTATGATAATAGATTTATTATTATTAAATTACAAATATAATTGAAATTAATGTGAACTTTAAAATTGCAACTAATATCAAATTTAAAAAAAAAAGCATTAAATTTAATTTTCTATGTATATTTTTGACATAATACCCGTTTTTGTCTCTGATAAAAATTTTGAGCGACTAATTTGAAAGTTCAAAAATAATCCTTCACCATTCAAAAAGAGAGTCATATTAGTCCATCTATACAGAAATTTTAAAGATTTTTTAGTGATATGAATATGTACGGACCCTTTTTAAATGATAAAAGACTATTTGTGGATTTTCAAATATTGAGAGACTAATTTATTTCCCAAAAATTTTGTTAGGGATCAAAATGAGTATTTTGTCTATATATTTTTTTTAATTTGCTACATTTTTTTAGGAACAACAATTGACGATTGTGTTTGGAGTGCCGAAAGTAAGATTTCCCATTTTAAAGTTATTGCTACCATATAAACCTTCCAAGTTACACCTTATTATCATAGATTATTGTGCAATTCATAAGTATATGTGTAAGTGGAGAATGTATGATAGATTATTTAAAAAACATGAGAATATGAATCTTTCAGAAATTGAAACTTTAAATGGCAACATAGATATAGAAGTGAGTTCCAATAATGAAAATATAACAAGATTAACTGATAAAGTTGCAAGGTAAATAACAAAATATCATTACCAAATTGCAAATTGAATGTGGCTACAAAAAAATAATGCATAATATATAAATAGACTTATGAATGTAAAAATACATCAAATTGTATTAAAACTTTGTCGAAACCACAAATATCCTTCTGCTAGAGGCAATTCTACTCAAACCAAGAGGGATTATTTGGACCATAAAGCTCTTCTTGTCGACTTTTAGTGCAGTTGCATACTTAAGACTCAAATTCGAGACATCTGATTAAACTAAAATAGCTCCTCGCCTACTGAATGTTATGTATGTTTACTACTTTTAAAAAAAATAAATATTTGCCAAACAAATTTTTTGTTTTATTATTTTTAAATCTTAATTTTCAAGAGCAGATGTCCAAATAGATTTTTTATTTTATACTATTAAAAAACTGTTTTGATAATAAAGTTATCAGCCAGAATTTTTTTATTCTTTTATATATATTTTAAAATTGAGTTTAAACTTATTTTTTAAAATAATTTTGAAAAGATAAAAAACAAAAATATTTCCAGACATGCCCCACTATTTCCTATCACAATTTGAAGAGCGATATATCCATTAATTATAGCAACTCAGGTTACAATCTTAGCTAGGACTTATTTCAAACCCACGTAGTATTAGGCTTATGTAGAAAGACATCATAACACTTATGTCTAACCTAAACCCTCCTCCCCTTAGATCAATAGAAGATAGAACTTTACTTTCGCCCTTAAAATTATATGCATTGGTAATAATAGTTTTTAACTTTAAAAAATTTGCTTGGATGTTCTTAATAAAAGTAATTTAACTAACAACCATATAATGATAGAGACTAATTTCAATAATGAGAATACAATAGAAGAGATTAATTTAACTATCAAATAAAGTATAATTAAATAACTTAAAAGTAAATTTTTAAGTCAGAAATTATTATGACTAACGCTTATAATTTTAGAGGTTAAAATAGGAGTCTATTCCTTTTGTTAAATTTGCGTCACAAAGAATACCCCACCCCTATGAATATTATCATATTATTAAAAGCCTGAAATCTAGAATCATAGGGTCAATTTGACATGCTCAATAGGATAAGACTTAATTATAGAAGATTTGATATGATTTTAAAATTATGTAATATTTGGTATGTTATTATGTAAAATATTTTATTATATAAGATAGTGTTATTCTTTCACTATTATAAATAATTATAACTAAAAGTAAAAATCTAATAAAAACAAAAATTATAATAAAACGTAATTTTCATTAATTAATTACAAATTAAAAAGTAAATATTATAATTCAAATAATTTTTAATTTTCTAAGAATAATTATTCTAAATATTTCTTATATACAATTATAGTTCATATTAAATAAAATTTACCATTTATTTACTTTTAATAAGTAATTGTTATTTTGAAAAAATATAAAAAATTGAATAAATACATAATACTCTGTCTTTTTTATATATTTTGAATTTTTTTTACTATAAAGTATAATTAAATAAGAAAAAAGAGAATTATAATAAAATAGCAATTTTAATTATACATTTTAAAAAATAATATAATTGTTTAATATCTTTTAATTATAATTATTATATTTATTTTTAATTTATATTATATACGAATATAATTTATGTTAAAAATTATTTATTATTCATTGATATATTTTGAATAACTATTTTATTATTATTATTATTATTATTATTATTATAAATATAGAAACATGAGATAGAGATTATTAAATAGTTCCATAATAGTGGAAGTTTTTTATCCTATTTGATTCTATGTGGGGATTAGATTCCATATAGGTTAGCAGCCGTTTAGGTCATAATACCACGAAATTAAATTAAATTAAATTTCTGCCGCTCGAATACGATAAATAATTCGCTAAATTTATTATTTTCTGTGAAACCACGTCATGGAAAACGGGATATTGGGAGAAGAAGAAGTTTACACGTATCATATTAACAAGAATATTAATTGAACTCAGGAAAGGGTTGATACATGAGCCACGACATGACAAAGGAATCCGCCATTTGGTCTTTAATCGCTCATTCAAGCGCGGCATATATTAGAAGGGAAACACTCTAGCTGTAGACTGGTCCTGGCTTGGGCATATCCTTGACGATGCCGCAAACAAGCTGGGTATCTGGAAGGTTGTACTCATCCCTGAGAGATTTCTCAGGTGACTGAACGCTGACGTAGAGCTGTTGGCCCAGGTAGCGGTTCTCGGCTTGCTCCGATCTCAAGTTCCACATTCCCGCATTGTCGAATGTCAGCATGACGGCGGCCCAAGATTTGGGGAAGACCTGAATCGTGTGTCTGCTCACGGCATCAAGAAGGTTGTAGTTCTTCCTCTTCTCTGGGGTCCACTTGCCGGGCTCAATGCTGCACCGCACATACAAAGAAATAACGTATACCAATTAAAACACAAATCAAGAAACAAATTATTATTATTTTTATAATATAAGGTCGATACTGGTGTAACACTTACGCGACTGCGAAGAATGAGTAACCGCCCAAATTGTATGACTGGACGGTCTTCTCACGGTTCTCGAAGATGATCTCAATGAAGTCACGGAACGTGGCATTGATGACATTGGGAGCGACGGTAAGGGCGTCCAGGTTGGCCGGGGGCTCATCGGAGATGACGTTGTACTTGAAGACCTTGTCGGCAACACCGTAGTACTGGGCGAGCTTGAGAGGAGTTGCGCCATCGACATGCGAGACGCCATTGATGGCGTAACGGAGCTTGCCGGCGCCTCTGCTGACGGAGTTGGCCAGCTTGATGGTGCGGGTGATGTTGATCTGACCGTAGTGGTAAGATCCCTGAGGGTTAGGCCTTGCAGCGCTGGCAGTTAGGTTCCAACGGAAAGAGCGGAACTGGTTGAGAGACCAGGCCCAGCCAACAGGTGCAGGAGGGAGCTCAGGGGAGGCAGGGCCCTTGCCGTTGGTGTAGCTGATGATGGCCTTGCCAACGAGATTGTACTTGGTGAAGCGAGTGGAGGCCACCATGTAGTAGTCCTTTGGCTCATTGTCGGCGGTCACGAGGACGGTGAAGCACTGCCCGACGTGGACGTCGAGCGAGTCATAGGTGTTCTGGACGGTGTGGGAGCCCTCAGTCTCCACGAGCTTCAGGGGATGGCCCTGGATCCTGAAGTTGAGGGAGTCCTTGAGACCAACGTTGCAGATTCTGTACTTGTAGGTCTTCCCTGGCTTCATGGTGTACATTGGCGCATCGCTGCCGTCGCCCTTCGCGGTTTTGCCGTTGATGAGCACGCCGTCTGGCCTGCCGAGGGAGCGACCGCTGTCAAGGAATTTCCTGAGAGTGCTGTGGCTCTTGGTGTACCAGTCGCCAATGATGACCCAGAACTCATCCTCGGGATCAGGGTATGGGACGGGGATCAACAAACGGCTGAAGATCCTGTGGCCGCCGAAGCCACCAGCAGCCCTGTGCAAAGCGGTGGATGGGTAATAGAAGTAGCTTCCGATCTGGTCCTTCACCTGGAATTTGTAGGTGTAGTTGGTGCCTGGGGGGATGGGGCAGCTGGCTCCGGGAGTACCGTCCTGCCACGAGTTCTTCCTTTGCTGGACACCGTGCCAGGTGAAGAGGAGGGGCTCGTCAAGGTTGTTGAAGACGTTGATCACGATGTTGTTGTTGCTGGTTGAATTGATTTCGGGTCCCGGGAACTGGTTGTTGATGAGAATGCCCTGTTGGGGGACTCCCAGTGGAGAAATGGTGCCGTACGTGACGTTCCATGTGTAGTAGATGTAGGGGTCTTCAGCCTGCACGGCCACGCCCAAGATGCAAAGCATCAACACCAACATTGCCCCGCGACCCATCCTCCTTTTTTTTTTCCTTTTTCAGATATTATACAACTATCCCTTCGGAAATATCAACCCTTTCCTATCTCCTTCCTCTCTTTTTATTGGAAGAAGATAGTTATTGAACTTCTCCTGTGGTTTCCTTACGGCCCCAAGCCATAACCTTTTATACCATTGCAACAACCCTTTTTTAGCCATTCAAACTTTGCCCAACTTATCTTTGGTCCATTCACGATGCACCTTTTAAGTCGCTCTACCTCTCGTTGTTACGTGGTATCCCTTCAATTCCTTCTCCATTTTTAGAATTTCCTCGCTTTTGGCCATTATTTTGCGTTGAGGTAAGAAGGAAAAAGTAATAGAAACAAGCTGTACTTGTGCGCCAATGCCTTCCTTCCATCAATTTTTTATTGGCGTACGGTATGACAATATATTGTTTTTTTTTTTTCCTTTTTTGAGGGGTAATAATGACAATATATTGTTACTAATACACAACTTCCATTGTGTAGAATAGTAATGATGCATACGCCAGAAATAAAAAAATAAAATTTCAGTATATTAATCCAATTATGCTAGATTTAAAGAGGTGACTGGATTAAATAAAGTTCGACGAATAAATACTCGCTCATTTAAGGATCAAAAGAAGCATGTCGAATTATTTTCAAATTTTAGAACCATCTAACATTACCATCGTTTAAGTTGTTCAGTAATTGATCACACAACTCAAAAATAGTTTTCACACAAAATAATATTAATTGTTTTGAGTGGGTTAGATGTTTGTTAGATGTTTCTAGCTTTTTATTTCCGTACTGCATTGTTGGGCATCGAACTCTGCACAAATTCCTATAACAATCGTGTCACAACTAAGAATGCTATGCTGAGTTACCACACAATAAACGAGGACATTTATTTTACATAATTATTGAGATAGCTACAATAAGATTTAAATAATTTAATGATATGATTGCAGGGCCTTTTTTTAAGATATGGCATTTAAGTAACAAATATGCTAAGATATGGTATTTGGGACAAATTTATCCAGTTATGGCATTTTGAAAAAAATCAGGAATTCTGATTTTAAAGTGGCAGAATTAATTATTTTTATAATAAAATTGGAATTTTTTATTTTAATATTGAAAAATTAATTCTTTCATTTTAAAATTAGAATTTTTGATTTTCTTTCAAACCAAAACTTCTCAGCCTATGAAATCTAACGGATGGAATTTGAATAAATTAGTAAAAAATAAAAATCGGAATTTTCGATTTTAGTACAGACAAAAAAAGATTCCTAACTCATGAACTTTAACAGACAGAATTTGAATAAATTAATAAAAAATAAAAAATGGAATTTTCGATTTCAGTACAAACAAAAAAGATTCCCAACCCATGCACTCTAATGGACAGAATTTGAATAAATTAGTAAAAAATAAAAAACGGAATTTCCGATTTCAGTACAAAAAAAAAAAAGATTCCGAACCCCATGAACTTTAATGAACAAAATTTGAATAAATTAATAAAAAATAAAAAAAACAGAATTTTTGATTTCAGTATAGAAGAAAAAAGATTCCTAACCCGTGAATTCTAACGAACAGAATTTGAATAAATTAACAAAGAATAAAAAAACGTAATTTCTGAATCAATAAAATATGTTAAAATAAAAAACAGGATTTCACCGACGCACTACTATATAAGTACCTTCCCTCCTCATTTCAATCCGTCTGAGAGTGGAGAGTGGAGAGTGGATGTGTAAAAAAAGAATAGGCGTGTAAAAAAAAAAAAAAGAGGGAGTAAAAATGAAGGAAGGAGAAAATGGAAAGTAGTGCAAAAATTATTGTATATTTTAATGGTGATATTCTAAATACAAATGAGGGTGTAACATTCGTATGTGAGAGGCCAACATATTTTTGTATTCCGTATACAATGTCATTTGCGGAATTAGAAGGTGGACTTTGTCAATGTGTAGATGCAAACACTCCAAAGAGAGTGAAAAAAATAAGATACAGGTGTCCAATCTCTATTTTTAGTAGGTTTATTTAATATCAAGCTATTCCAATAAGTGATGACAGCAGCATGCAACTAATGTTTAGAACACATCTGCAACATCAGGCAAACAATGCTTTTATAGAGTTGTATGTTGATTTTAAAGAAATTGATATTGCTATAGAACATGAGCCGAGCACATTTCCTGATAGAGATATACAATGAGAAGAGCACAATAGTGAAAGTCATGAAGAGAAGTTTGAAGATGAATGTGAAAGTGACGGCGAAGGTGCACTTGATGATGTGGATGATGATGCCAATGATGAGCAAGTGGCTAGTCAACATCCATTCGGAGAGCCATCTTTCATGCACACTTTAAATCTTCAAACTATGCATGCACCTGAATTTTCAGAGTATGCAAACATGGGTATGTAGCACATGACTAAAGTCTTAAAAATGGGTTAATTAGGTTTTAAATATTGGTTTGATAGATATCAATTACTAGGATTTTAAATATTTTATATAGTAATTAGTTAAATTATTTAATTATGAAATAGTTAGTAGGGTTTTAGATATTTTATATACTAATTAGTAATTAGTTAGTATGAAATTAGCTATTATATAGTAATTAGTTAAATTATTTTATTATGAAATAGTTAGTTGCTATATTTTATTTAGTGTTTAGATATAAGTTCATAAAATATATGGATTAGTTATAAAATTTTTTAAAATTAATTTTATTATCGTTAAATTAAAAACTCATTAAATAAAGTGAGGGTATTTTGAAATTTTCCAAAATTTTTTACATTAATAGCATTTGTTGTTGAGATTAAGATGTTAGAGTATGGAAGGAATTCTATTTTATGTTTATTATGATAGTTGGTTGCACACTTTATTGGGATTTTATTTTTTAAATTCAAACTATCATCTAAATTGGGTAAATTTTATTTAAGGTTTATAAATTAGATTAAAAGAATACACTAATTAGTAAAAAATATTAGTTTTTAAAATAAAGATTTATCATCGTTAAATTGAATTTAATTTATAAATTTAATTAATTTTTTGCTGGTACTTCGTAGGTGCTCCTACTGCGGATGATGAATTATATGTTGGAATGCAATTCAATGATAGAGAGGCTGTTATACGAGCGATTAAGAGCTACAGTATATACAAAAGAGTTGATTACAGGGTGTATGAGTCAGAACCAATGACGTTTTATTGTAAATGTGTCCAGTATGATATAGATTGTGGATGGCTTGTCAGGGCCAGTTTTAGGTGGAATAAATACCATTGGGAAATCAGGAAGTACAATGGGCCACACACTTGCACTGGGGCAAGGATTTCACAAGACCATACAAAGTTGGGTTCAGACACAATTGCTGAATGTATAGAGCCACTAGTAGGATCCGACCCATTGTTCAAGGTAAAAACTGTTATTACAGAGGTTCAGTCTCGGTTCGGATATACAATTTCATACCAAAAAGCATGGATGGCAAAGCAAAAGGCAATAGAAAAAGTTTATAGTAGTTGGGAAGCATCCTATGAAGCTTTACCGCGATGGTGTGCAGCAATGGGTGATGCTGTCCGAGGGTCAGTTGTTCAGCTAGATGCTACGGAGGCTTACCATGGTGATGTCCTAATTCCAAATGCTCGTATATTACGTCGAGTATTTTGGACGTTTGGTCCCTGCATCAGAGCATTTAGACACTGCAAACCAATTGTGCAGGTTGATGGGACACATTTGTATGGGAAATATAAAGGAGCTCTATTGGTTGCAGTTGCACAGGATGACAATCAAAATATATTGCCAGTTGGTTTTGCTATTGTTGAGGGTGAGACTGCAGATGGATGGCATTTTTTTCTAAATAATTTACGTAGATATGTTGTGACTGGGGATGGAGTTGGCATTATTTCTGATCGGCACGAGTCAATTAATGCAGAATAAGGCGAAGCAATGGTCAGTGGGAACCGCCAAAGGTATTCCACATGTATTGCATTAGATATATTGCTGCTAATTTCTTGCGGAGATTCAAGGCACCTTACTTGCACAAACTTGTTGTGAGCATGGATAATTTATTTATTTATTTATTATAATTGTGAATGCAATTTTCTGAAAATAATATGTAAACCATATTTGTCTATTTTGCAGGGTATTCCAGAACTAAGCGTGAATTTAATTGTCATTATGAGTGAATGCGTGAACGAGGCCAAGTATATACAGATTGGCTTGATCAAATCCCACGAGAAAAGTGGGTTCAAGCATTCGACGGTGGACATCGATGGGGTCACATGACCACAAACCTAGTTGAGTGCGTGAATTCTGTGTTAAAGGGGGCTCGCAATCTTCCTATCACGGCACTAGTTAGGGCAACTTACTTTGGGTTAGGTGAGTTGTTCGCTCGAAAAGGTATGGAGGCACATGCGTAGAAAAATGCAGGACACCCTTTCTCAGAGGCTGTGACGACACGGCTTCGAGTAAATGAGCAAGCATCTAGAAATGTGCGCGTCAGCCAATTTGATCGACGAAATGAAGCTTTCCATGTTCAAGAACTATCCAATAGGGATGAATATAGAGTTGATCTGAAGCAGAGATATTGTGATTGTGGCGATTTTCAGACAAATCGATATCCATGTCGTCACGTGATTGCTTGTTGCTCCAGCCAGAATGTTGACTGGCGAGTTTATGTGGACAATGTCTATATGATTGATGAAGTTTGCAAAGTGTACAAGAAGGAGTTTGGGGTCATTGGAAATGAGAGTACATGGCGCCAGTATATAGGTCCAAAGCTTTATCCTGATCCTGCCTTGAAGTGTACAGTGAAAGGTCGGCCCAAATCAACCTGTTTCTGAACGAAATGGATATGCGTGAGATACGGGGATCACGACATTGTGGTATTTGTCGAGGCGAGGGACACAGTCGCAGCCGATGTCCAAACTTTCCTGGATCAAGTTCGTAGAGTCTGTAATAGTTAATTATCTTTCCTTCATGTTATTTTTTTTAATGAATTGTTCTAATCGTGTTATTTTTTCATCAATGAGTTTAATTTTAATTTTGCATCATAGTCTAGTCCGAACAACTTTACCATGGGTTTGTTCTTCTTGTTTCATTCAATTTATTATTATCTTGGTTTTTTGCTAGCAATCTTCTATTTCTATTGTTTAATTTAACAAGCATAAGTGTCATACTAATTATTATGAATTTCTTGATAAGTTGTTGTAATGCAAATAATTGCGACATTTAAAAATTAGTGGACATTAGCATATTAAAACTAATGGAGTTTATATAGTTAATGATTATTATATCTTATTGAGTTTAGTAAAGAATTAGTTATTTTTTATATGAATGTCACGAAGAGTATAGATTTATTTTATTATTTAATTAATTATACTCTAATTGTAGAATAACTTAAAACAGAATTCGTAAAAAGTAAAAAGCATTGGGAAGAATTAAAATTAAAAGATTTGTTGTAAACTATGGTCATAGTAAAGTATTCAAATCTGTCCAATAAATAACGAGAAAAATAAATAATAATAAAGCACAGTTTTTATATTTAGATTAAGGTAAATACAATCAGGTTTCTGACGAAGCGTGAATCTTAAAAAAAAAAACTCCAGAGAGAAATTAAAAGAAAATAAATGAAATTAAGGAACAATACATACAATATTTGCATAAAAGTCAAAAGAGATTAAAATATCTAGCAACGTGCTGCCTAAGTCTTGCTCTGCTGCCAACCCTACCCACCATACCCTGATCTCCGGCTCCCCGATTGTGATCTCTTACACCCTGATTTGTAGCACCCTGATCCCCAACACCCTCATTTCCCTCGCCTTCTTGCTGTGGGACTTGGCTAGATACAGGTGCATCTTCTATTATTGTCCACTGAAGTAGGGATGCTGTCCACTGATCACTTGGTGAGAATACTGACTGAGACATATTTAGAACGTCTGGTGTCATCATCTTCGGTTGGTACTTTGGCATCACCATTTGTGGTCGGTACATGTTGTCTCGTCCAGGAAGTGACAAAGACAGGTCCAAATCACATCTTTGGGAAGATTCAGCAACATCTCCCTGGTCGGTGTCACCAAATGCAACTCCAAAGTTTCCCCAAACTCCACTCTGTATCTGGATGCCACTACTACTATCAACAGACCTTCTACCTCGACTCAGACTACTCCTTCGACTAGGACAAATGTCCCTTATATCTAAGGACATTTGCGATGGATCCACGCGATTCGAATGTTGCAGCTGAAGGGGTTGTTGTGTCTGTGGATTCCAATACAATTGTTGTTGGGGGAGTTGCTTTTGGGTAGGGCGCTGAGTCCAACAAAATTGCTGCTCTTGTGGATCCCAATAAAAATCCTCATTTGCCTGTGGTGAGGGAAGTGGCAATGGCATAGAAACTTGGACTTGGGGGGCTGGTTCCTCTATGGGGAACTCCTGCTGCTGGGGGGTGGCTGCCCCATGTGGCCATCTTGTTGCTGTGGAGGTGGTTGCTCCATATGAGCAGACAGCCGTAAAAGGGCGGCATGGTGTAAATACCACGACCAGTGCTCATTAGAAGGTTGGTAATCTGCAACTGGTTGTCCTTGTAGGACGCGCTCATGTCGATGATCCCACATTGTTATCCAATCGATATGCATCAATCTCCAGTCAGTCATCCCTTGTCCCCGTAAGTCTATATTATGCGAACTTGCTAGAGTACGGGACTCAATAGGAACATGCTGAAAAAATCCAAATTGACGCATTACGCGGTCAGCTGGGTGACACTCAATCACTTCAAAGCAAATCAATGGTGCTACTGTCGACCAGATCTATCACTCATCCCGAATATCATTCGGAATAAGGCCATCAATTGCAGGCTCACCATACGATTGCCATACAAACTATATCAATAACAACATATAACAGTATTATTAACATGCTTGTAACTTTTCAATTTTTCAAATAGTATTATAATACATTTGTTATATTATAATTATAATAATAACAATTTATATATTTTAATAATTACCTCATTGTGGTCCATCTGATCTATAAGCTCCCTTAGATTGGCAAGGTTTTTCAGGTTAGCCTGCCGCCGATACCTTGCATGACTCTATCTGTGAGATATCATATAAATTAGACACAATTTTCATTATAACAAACTAAAAATTTGTTATGAAAATAGGATTTACCTAGAAGCAATGGGAAAAGTAAAATGTTGGGTCAGTATGGGTGCCAAAAATGGGAGCTTAAGGTATGCCCATGCTTGTAGAAGTACCAGGCTACCACAAATGTTCTGTGTTCTTACACGCGAAGCACGATCTAATGCTCGATAAAGCACAGCGAGACATGCTAAACCCCAACTATATAACCCAAACTGCTCTATATGCTCAAGTAGATGCAAGTACTTTCCATGGACCTCCGAATCACTCTTATCCGGCACTATAACATAGCCCAACAAGGACAATATATAAGCACGGGCTATCTGTTGTACAATGATGTCGCCATTGCCATGAAGCAATTTGTGGCGCTCGGTCATCCACAGTAACTTAATAGAACTCCCTTCAAAATTACCCTCTCCAGGCCGAGCACCAAGTAAATACTCACATTGCTGCAAGAGTGCTGTAGTACTTGGAGTAGTAATTCCAGTAACGGCCATACCATTCACACGAAGACCGAGCTAAATGGCGACATCTTCTAGTGTCACTGTGCATTCTCCATAAGGAAAATGAAATGTGTGGGTCTGTGGTCTCCACCGTTCGACCAGTGCACTTATCAAATGATTATTTATAGTCATGTGGCCGATCTGTGTAGCATGATATAAACTAGTCTGCTGCAAGATCCCATGAATCTCGAATCTCGGTGGATCCAAATTGTAACATCCTACTAATTTAATGTTATGCTTAAGTCATAGCATGAAATTAGTAGGTTGTGTTACGGTGTTAATGCTCCATTTTTTTTTTTGTTATGAGACAACGTACTGCTATGCTAAAAGTGAAACGAATTCAACTGAATATCATAAAGATGTGAATAGTATAATAACCTTACTAATTACATGCTTATATATATTTGTATATATATTTATATACATATCAAAAGCCTCTGCTTTAGTTTACATACCCCATATCAAAATGAGAAGGACCGTGTACCAAAAGACATAAGACCCATGTAAATCAACCTAATCCTATGTGGTCCTCAGAGGACATTTCAAAAAGCCTACCACTAGGTCTATGACCCAAGGCTGCATGCTACCAAAAGAGGGTCATGCTATACAATACTACCTACGGCTGATCTACTCAGTCAGGTAGCTATTGGCCATACAGCTTGGTGGTGAGTAGTCAATACTGGGTCCTGATGAGGAGGATGACGAGCTGGTGGCCTCTGACGGGTCGTTCTCGGAGCTAAGGGGGATGTCGGGTACTACCTGCGGAGGTGAGTCTGGTGCAGGATCGGCGTGAGCTACAGGCGCTGCAGGTGCAAGGGGTGCTGGCGGAGGGTGTGCCACATGTAGTGGGACCTCAATGTAAGGGGTGGCAGGATCAAAAGCGGGATGGTGCAAAGGGACGGCAAAGTCCCTATCACTAAAAAGATAAAGGCGGAACTGGCAAGAGCCGGCTGTGTACAGTGAGCCTACTGTACGGTCATGGTGAAGCTGCAAGTCGGGCACCTCAATAAAGAGGGTAGCTGTCATGTCCATCGTCCACGTCTGAGAATGAGGCGGAAATGCAAAGCGGGGTGAGAATTTAAGAAAATTCTTAGTAGGGTCGGGGGTTACGTTTAACTGACGTCGTGTTCATTCTCAGCTGCCTCGGGTTTTAATCAATTATAAAAATATGAGATTAAATGTAACTATTCATTTTTAGTAAGTTTGGGAAATGTCTGGTCCGAGGCAGGGTCCAGTTTTACTTTAAACAATATAAGAATCCGACTAAACTACTAACAATAACACACAATATAATGAGCAGAATAACTGGACATATGCTACAAGTAAACATAATAGTTAAACTATAAATAACTTGTAATCATGCAATTAATGCATTCATGCGGAGCTTGCTCTTTAACCTTCTTTCATAGACTTTTTCTTTACTCATAAACTTTTTCCATTACTTGGTCCCCTGGGAGTTCTTGGCCATTTTAGACTCCTGAGTAATAGTCTGCTTATCAGGATCGAGCTCGTTCCTATACAGGAATGCTGGGTTTACTTTCCCGGACCTTTCCACCGATCTATTCCCCTTAACTTCTTATCCGGGGCTGGCCCAAGTATCATGGAACTTTCATCATAACATATTCTTTGGGTTCATCATAACATAACTTTCATAGCTTGCTTGAAAATGCACATGCATCTACATGTATCTCATAACTCATGCATATACTTTACCGAAATTTTGGCGGCATAACGGAACATGTCCGCCTTCTCATGAATAGTGCTAGTACATCAGAATACCAATTTCTCATAGAAGTCACAATATTGCATGAACAATTTATTATAGAACTCATAAAAGAATTAGTCTCCTTAAGGCAAAGTTATAGCCTCAATATAATCATTCAACCCGATTTTTGTAAATCATGCCATAATTTCCATTCAACTCATCTGGACCTCAATTTTGGATATATTATAGTCTTATGTGTCTATTTTCTAATCTCTTTTGTCCCGTCTGATTCTGATAATTATAACTTACGTTATTCAGGTTTTATCCTGGCCTGCCCTGTAGCTGACTAGAACTGCTCACTCAAAAGTAAAAATCTCTTAAAAATCGAAAACTGGGTCAATTGCTACGAAATCGGTCTCATATTAAAGCTGATAAAACCATCTTTCAGTTGCAAAAAGTCTCATTCCATTTGACTTAGTAGGGCTCGAGTTATAAGCCCCGAAACTTAACCTTCTTGAACTGCTCGATTTTGGCTTGGTTTGGACATGGGTTAACTTCTTCAAATCACTGGGAACAAATAGGATAGTAACAAACTCAGAATTTCTGAGTAGGATGTTCTCCTATGTGTAAGCTTTCCAACAAAATTAGTTTCACAAAAAATGGAGTTGTATAGGGTGAGTTACACCCTTCTCAACCCATATTGCCTGGGTGGATGTCCTGATTCCTAGGTCGAACTTCAGAAATTCACATCTCTCTCAATATTACTCCAATGGTCTTATATGATATATGTGTAGAAAGCCCTAGATGTCTAGTTTCACAGAAAAATGGTTTCATTAAGTTTGAACGGCGGGAGGCGGAGCTGTACACTCTGCCGTACGGACTGCCAAGGGTTTTGAGGTTCCCAGCCTCTCAACTTCTTCATATCATCATTCTTTCTTATTTCCAATTCAATTTTAATCTCACAAACAACCAGTAAACCAGCAACAATTCGTCATGATCGCTCAGTGAATATGTCAGGATTGAAGAATTAAACTACCAATAATCATTCAGAATCAGAAAAACTAAGATAAGAAATCAAAACCCCTACTTCTTGCTATGAGTTTGAAAATAGAGCTGGACTGAACTTGAAGGCTGGACAGAGTGGGAGAGTTGAGAAGAGGAAAGGGAGCTGAAGTGAGGAAGGGAAGGCAACGTAAGAAATGAGCTGAAGAGGCAGGAGGAGGATATATATATATATATATATATATATATATAGACAACGCTTCGAAGTGGTAGTTAGAATGAGTGGCTTTGATTGGATGAAATTTTGTGGGTCAGGTTCAGCCATGTCTCCCTCTTTTGTGTCAAAATTGCTCTCCACGTCACCAGAGAAGTGAAACTCGCTTTCAGAGTATCTGAACATGACATCGGAACTCGTGAAAATTTTGGTTGAACTCGGAATCCAATTCAGGTAAACTCGGAAGTCGCATTTCCTATCCATTTTGGATCACCTACTGTCGGAACTCGGATATCACGTTCGTTCCTACTCGAGCATAAGGTCGGAAATCGTAAGTTACGTTCATGAGGTCGGAAATCAGAAAATATAGCCATCCCTTTTTAAGCCTTGGAACAAAGTCGGAAATCGAAACTAATATTGAGGTCGGAAGCGGAATTATAGGACAAACTCGGAAATCGTAAATTTCAACATTAAATGGGATCGGAAGTCGGAAATCGAATGTTACACAAATTCAAATGACGGACCCGTGATAGTCTCATCGTCTTTTAGAAGTTAAAAACTCGGTTAGTTTTAAAAACTAATGTTCTTAACTATAATCAATGTGGAGTTTATGAACTAATATGTAAAGACTATTCAATTTGAAAACTAAAAATAATTAGTATATATTTTCAATTTATTTTTTCTATTATATCAAAATTATTTTTTAAAAAGCCAATAACATAATTAACTACTATCCACTAGTTATACTAAACTAATTAACAAACATCGTTTTAAAAAATAAAAGACAATAACTAAAATCAACTACTATCCACTTTCAATCACCCATTTTAGTAAATAATTGATGAACCATCCTTTTTAAAAAGAAAGGACAATAACTAAAATTAAAGTTTAATTATAAAATATATTTATTTAATTTAAATACTTAATTAGTATTTAGAATTGTGTGAAAGATAAAATTAAAAAATAAGTATATTTTTAATAATGCGTGAGAATTACTAATAAAATAAATCAAATTCCTTTTTTCAAAGCGATGCAAACATAAAGCTTAGAAATAAATATAGCCTAATCACTCCTATTAGTTCTTGATTGACTACTTCGGTTTTTTGCGAAAAAAAAAAATTATTAGACAAACTTTCTAATAAACTCAGCAATTAATAATAAAACTAATATATATTTTATCTAGCTACTTGGTATATACTTTATAAACAAATATGTAAACACTAAATATAATTAACCTATTTAGTAGATATTTTAAATTTAAAAACTAATATTGCTATATAGATTTAGTGATTTAAACAGATTGTGTGGACTAAGTGAATAAATAATTAGTTTTTACGTACTGTAAAATAAATTGTCACAGACACAAATTTATATAATTATTCAATGATGTATTATTTCTCATTTATTTATTAACTCTTTGCATAACTAATAATATTATTTCAAAATAAACTACAAGTGCACTTTTTTTTTTGTCTCAAAACCATGAGAACAACATTACTGTCTCTCAAAATATCTCATTCATACCAAAGCGATTCTTTGTTAAAATAATTTCTTAAATTATTTTTTTACAAAATAATTACTATATATTTTCAATTTATTCTTCTATTATATCAACATTACGTTAAAAATTTCAACAATATAATATGATAATAGCAAATTAAGTAAGAAATATAATACACCAAAAAAAATTCAAATCAATGCTAGTGCCACCAAGAACAAACTATTTTAGACCATATTAATAAATTTTTGCAAAAAAAAAAAAAATAAAGACATAACAAATTTAATTTATAAAAAAAATTAACTTACATTATGCTCCAGAATTTAATTGGAAATATGTTGGCGTGGATCCACTGTGGTATCCCAAACCATTTTTATAAATAATCAATTTTTTCTTCATATACTCAAATTTTTTATACTAACATCACAATATAGAACACTCTTCTTTTTACTCTCCCTTTCTTTCTTTTAACCCACAACCCACACACAACACTTCACAGCACCCTTCTTGGCACCCTCCCTCTCTTTATATTCACTTGCACAACACTTCACGCACAACACAAATATCACAGTCACTTCACTTCCAAATAGTGCATGTCACATGTGCTTCTGACATATTCCACGCCAACCGAAAAAAACATGAGGAAGTCAGAATTTCCACTTCAATGCAGATTCCCACACGTACATCAACAAGACGTGGCACATCCTTAAGGAAGTCGGAATTTTCGACTTCAGTGCAAGGCACTGTTCCTCACCACGTCTGTCAGTGTTGTAAAGATGCTCTGAAATCGAAATTTCGGATTTCAGTTGTCTCGTCCAACACTTATAAAAAAATAAAATCAGTTGTTAAGTGTGGTTAACAAACTAAAAACGGAAATTATGATTTTCCTAAATACCATATTATGATAAATGTAACACCCTCCTGTGCACGGTACTATACTTAAGTCATAGTACCATACCTGAAGTATTCTTTATTCTGAATGACCTCGTCTGACAGCAACTTCAGCCTTCTTTGGAAACTTCTATACTCATTTGGAGACAACATGGAAATAGGAGTGAGAATTATAAAATTCTCAGTAGGATTCTCTAATCTTAATACATAGTGTTATCATGGTCGTCTCCAGTTTGCTTCGATTTATTTTGAAAAAGGTGAACATGCTGCACAAACTGTTTAATTTTACATTTCGAAAAATGTCTTATCCGAAGCAAAGTTCATTTTAATCATACTCTTAGCATTTGGGAGAACCCATAAAATTCATTCAATTATAACATCATGAATAGTAAC
Organism: Pterocarpus santalinus; assembly: GCA_031439595.1. Lineage (NCBI taxonomy): Eukaryota > Viridiplantae > Streptophyta > Magnoliopsida > Fabales > Fabaceae > Pterocarpus > Pterocarpus santalinus. The sequence goes on from CM062525.1 coordinate 35,731,534, forward strand.
TGTAGCATATTAAAACACAGATAACATCAATATGCTTGGAATATAACATCTACACATAAAATTACTCGTACTTAAATTCATGCCTATACCTGAAATTTGCTTTTCTTTCTTTATCTTCCTTTTCGTCATAAAATCTTTAGTCTTTAGTCTTTTACTTGGCACACCTAGCCGTATCGCCGTCCCTAGGGTGCATTTACTGCCCTTGGGTAGTCTAGCTTTGGAGTGAGCTCGTCAGCTTCACCCGTGACCGTCGTCACACCGACTCACCCGCAAGGGGATTCACGTGCCTCTAGTCTTGGAGGGATCTCATTCTGGTCACGTGCCTCTAGTTGAAGGGATCTCTTCTGGTCACGTGCCTCAAAATTGAGGGATCTCATCTGACCACGTGCCTTCAACATAGAGGGATCTCATCTGACCACGTGCCTCCAAGGTAGAGGGATCTCATTGTCTTAACTGCCTTTACAGGGAGGGATTCAAGTGCAACTGCCTCCAAATGAAGGGATTTCATATCTTTATCATTAAACTGCCTTCACAGGGAGGGATTTCAAATAACTGCCTCCAAGTGAAGGGATTCACATTCAATATATTCACATTCTTTCCTTCTCAAACATATTCAAGCATAGTTATACATATGCTACATCACTTACCCTCACATACCTCATAACATAATTATGTCATTCTTAAATATAGGGTTTCTATATACCCATTCATATTTCAATTCATCCTTACATTTAAACATTCATAACTTCTTAGACTTCTGCCGTAAATCCGGCAGTATAATGGATCAGGTCCGTTTTTCCATGAATAGTGCCAGCTCTCACGGACAAATTAGTCATAGCAACATAATCAACTTAACACATATATCAATGTCAAGCTGGCAATCCTCCATTCAAACTTTATATGTTTCACTAACACTTGTAAAATTATCATTTTGGCCATCCTGCCAATTCTATTCGGTTCTGCCCAAATCTTGTATAATCCACCTTTATCTTTATTTAACTCATTTAAATCTGAAATTTGGATATGTCCTAGCTCTACATGTCTACTTTCTAACCTCTTTGGTCCCATGTCATTCTGATTTATATAAATCAAGATATTCACCTTTTACTTCAGCTTGTTCAGTCACTAGCCCGAATTATACTCCTGAGAATATAAATTCACTAAAAATCGAAACTAAGCTCAAATCTTACGAAATTGGTCTCATATCAAAGCTAACAGGACAACCTTTCATTGCCAAAGTTTCACTCCATTTGCTTAAGTATACCTCGAGTTATAAGTCCTGAAAGTCTACCTTCCTGAACTACTCCGTTTTGGCCTAGATTGGACATAGGACAACTTCCTCGAATTACTGGGAACAATTGGGACCATAACAAACTCGGAATCTTATATTGGGGTGTTCCCCTATGTGTAAGCTTTCTAACAAAACTGGTTTCACTCAATTTGGAGTTGTATAGGGTGAGTTATACCCTCCTCAAGTCACCCTGCTCGGATGAAAGTTCTAAACCCTAGGTCAAACTTCAAAAATTCGTATCTCTCTCAATACTAATCCAATAACCTTATATGATATATCTATGGAAAGCCCTGAATGTCTAATTTCATCTAAAAATAGTTTCATCGGATTTGACCGATTGTAGGTGGCGCCGTACACTCCGTCGTACGGACTGCCGTGGAATTCTCACTCAGGCAGCATCCCAACCCATCCATTTCTTCTAATTTTCTCCTTCTAATCATAATTCTAATTCAAAATCTACTACGAATTTAATCATAATTCATCGTAATACATCCAATAATTCATTAAATACACAAAGAAGAGTTCAATCTCATGCAATCATAGGGCAAGGAATTCAAGAGTAGAAGTAGAATCCTACCTCTTTGGAGTGTGATCTTGAGTTAATTGTTGAAACTTGAATTATTAGGACCTAGCTAAGCTTGAAGGAGTGATGGGGTTGGGTGAGTGGAGAAGGGAAAGAAAGCTGCAGTGAGGGAGAAGAGAGGGCGCAGAAATGGGTCTGAATGAGCAGAGAAGAAGGTGTTATATAGACATGAGTGGTAGTTAACTTGGAGGGTTTTGATTGGCTGAATTTTCTTGTGGACAAAATTTAGCTACGTCTCTCTTTCAGTGTAACTTGCCGCCATACTGTTTGAAATCGGAACTCGCATTTACTCTATTTCAAGTCGGAACTCGTCCATATTACGTTTAAGGTCGGAACTCGTGTCGCTTTTACTTAAGCTTGGAGCTGAATCCTAACGTCGGAACTCGTACCAGCTTGTTTTGTGACTTGGGGAATCTTGAATCAAGGTCGTAGGTCGGAAGCCATGCAGCTGATAATCATATAATCTCGGAACTCCCCATTTAAACTTGGGAATGTCAATGCTGGATATCAAATCGGAGGTCGGATCTAGTGTATAACTGAAATCAACCCAAAGATTTGAAATCATATCCATTGAGTTCGACTATAAGGACGGAACTCGTAACATTCAACTCGGAGTCCGGTATCGTACCATTGTGTTAAACTTTAACTTGTGAAGTCGGAAACCGCGCACACTATTTTGAAGCATGAAGTATGAGGTCGGAACTCGTGAATCCGAGCCACATTTTCGAACCCAAGTATTTAAACCCGGAAACCGTGTATAAATACCTTTAAGACATGAAGTCGGAAGTCGTGAAGTAGTAAATTATGCCAATTGAAGTCGGAGGTCGGAAATTATGCCCAATATACATCTAAGTCGGAATTCGGTCATAATCAAAATTGAAGATTAAATCGGAAGTCGGACAGGATGTGAAGTCGGAATTTATGTAGAATCCGAAGGCGAACTCGGAATTCGGAAATAATCCTCTTATCTGTGTTTCAAAGATGAAGTCGAAAATCAGAATGGATCAATCCTGAGGGCGAAGCCGAACTCGGAAATCGGGATGTTACAATAAATATTGCCCAAATGCCATATTTTTGAACATATTATACTCAAATATCATATTAAAAATAATTCCCCTATGATTACATATGATTAAATAATTATATAAAAATAAATTTACATTAATGGATTAAAATTACACTTATAAAATAGAATTGTAAAACTCTCTTTTTTTTTTTTCCTTTTTTTTAAAAAAAAATTCATATCAGCAAAGTTTCCTATGCTACATGCGGCTCTACGACGTTAATTGGGTTACATTTAAATTAAAGAAATAAAAACAAATATAGTTGATATAATGAAAGTTAACAAAATAAAAAATTATAGGGAGGGATAAATGTGTTATATATGATGGAATTCAATTTTATTTTCACAAAACAACAACTTAACAAAACTTTATAAACAAATTTGCAAAATATCAAGATACAAATTTAATCAAAATATAATAAGCATACATGCGGATTAGTTTCATACCTATTTAACACCAAAATATAACCAAGAGCGTTCAAAAGAAATTTTTGAAAACTTTTCCATTTTATGATCTTTTTTATATATTTTGTTAAAAATTGCACTTATGAGGCAGATAACTAAATAATAATAAGTATAAAATAATATATATAAATAAAAATAATTATTTTGTTAATTTTTTTAATATCAAATAACTATTTTATAATTAATATAATTTAATATAAAAATATTTAGAAAAATGTACACTATATATAAATAAATAATAATTCATTATTAAAAATCAAATGAATAATAATATTTAATATAAATTTAATAATATATGATACAAAAATAAATATCTTAATTATAATATTTATTTTAAATTTAAATTGAGATAATTAATAAAAAATATTATTTAAATATAATTTTTTAATATATAATGATAAAATTACAAAAATAGAAGTGAAAAATAACAAAATATATAAGACAAAAATGTATTATATATTTGTTCATTTTTTTCATCGTATGTAATTAAAATAAAACATAATTATTAAAAATTGAAATAGATAATAAGTAGCATTTAATCTAAATTAAACTTTATATGATAAAAACTATTAAAATTCAGAATGAAAGGTTTCATTTTGTCCATTAAGAATGAATAATCCGTCCCAATAGATCTTTTAGATCCTTTTCCAATTTATTTTTACTAAATATACTTTTTATTTAACCAATTTCTATTTCCCTATATATATAATATTAGATTAGGATATATTAATATTGTAAATATTGTGAGGTATAACTTGTATGATATTACATTTACAACATGTGTTAAATTCTCGGGCTTCAATTTTTTTTTTTTTGCAAATTTTTAATTTTATCCTATATAAATTGAATGGAAAATCTAAAATATTATTATAATTAGAGCTGTTAAAATGGGTTAGCCTGTCCTATTCTAGCCAAGTCATTTTCTAGTCAGGTTTGATTAGGTTAAGTTAGTTTCAGGCTAACAAAATGCTAACCTAACCCAATTCTTTGCAGGTTTCATTTTGTCATAACATAGCTTTTATTTTTATTTTTTTCTTCTGGTCCTATATGTAACATAGCTTAAGTGTATGTCCATCAAAATTATACACTAATTATGTATCTCAAAAAAGTATATATCAAACATTATTAAAAAGCCATGGCTTATATTATACATCAGCTTGATATTTTTTGGAAAAAAAAAGAATTCGGGCTCTTTGGGTTGGCCTAATTATAATCGGACAAATCGGGTTAAGCCAAGTCAGGCTAAATAGTTTTTTTTTTTTTTTTTTTACACCTACTCTTATAGTCCAGCCAAACCATTTTTCCGACTATTCGAGCTGGCCCATCGGACTCAGCCTATTTCAATGGCTTAACAATAATACGGTAGTTTTGTCTTTGAATGAATAGAACTGCTATATATATCTACTAGAAATTTGTCAATAATAATGGATATTCCTAATGGCTTTAATCTATCGGTAAAATTAAACAAATGATTAACGTGGAAATTTATTGATGATTTGATATTCCGTCGATAAAATCATCGATAAATGTTCGTGCCTAATAGTGCCAAAATTTTACTGACAGAAAAATTGTAACATCCACCAAATTTTTTATCCTTTTTCGCCTAATTGTTCGATTTTTATCAAATAATTGAGGTTAATTAAAATCCAACTAAATATTTATTTAGGATCAATTAATTAGTAATTAGAAAGATTAGATGCGAGGGGATTAGATTAGAGCATAGAAGATTTCATAGCAATTTTCTTAAAACGATTTACCGATTTGAAGAAAATCGATAAGATTACAGTATTTTAAACTGTTAGAACCGAATCAATAGGATTATATATATCCAAAACCCTATGATTCAAAGGCTGAATACTCAACCACTTAACCCTCTAAGGGTAGCGTAACAAGGCCACAAAGAGAGGGAGACATGGCTAAAAAATTCATTACAAAGTATCATCTAATCAAAACTCACAATTCCAACTACCTCATTAAGCCTTAAAAACATATTCCTTCCCTTTTCCCTTCAGCTGACTTGCGCCTTCCTCTTTTCTTGTTCCAGCCTCCTTCTTCTCTTCTCCTTTCAACCTACTCCATCAAACCTTCAATCTTTGATAAGGTTCCATCAATCTAAACTCAAATTTAGCAAGATCACACCTAAAGGAGCTAGAGATTCAACTTTATTCTTGTCTCCTTGGGTATGGGTGGCTAATTGGGGCTTTTGTTTTCTTATTTTTTGATGTGGTTTTTGGATGTATATGATGATTATTGGCTGGTGTAATGGCTATTTTTGTGTTTAAAACCGATTAAGAAGTGAAAAGCAGTGAGAGTAGGATGCAGGGAGGGGCTGGGAGATTAAAACCCTTCGGCAGTCCATACGGCGGAATGTACAGCTCTGCATACAGCCGTTTAAATTTGATGAGCCTATTTTTATATGAAAATAAACATTCAGCGTTTTTCATACATATATAATATAAGGTCATTGGATTAGTATTGAGAAAGATATGAATTTTGGAAGTTTGATCTAGGTTTTTGAGTTTGATTCAGGGCAGACTAAGTTATTCAGGGCAAAATTTGCCCTATACAACTTGGAATTGAATGTAACCAACTTTTTTAGAAATTTTACAATAGAAAAATATTCCATAAAAATTTCAGAGTTAGATATGGTCCCGTTTGCTCCCAATGGTTCGAGAAAATTGCCCTATGTCCAAACTGGGCCAAAACAAAGTAGTTCAGAAAGGTTAAATTTCGGGGCTTATAACTCAAGCTCTACCAAAGCAAATGAAATGGAACTTGTTGCATATGAAGCTTGTCCTTTTAAATTTAATATAATACCAATTTCGTATTATTTAAACTAGTTTTCGATTTTTATTTTTAAGTGTGTAATTCTGGCTAGTTATAGGATAGGCTGAGATAAAACTTAAATAACCTGAGCTACATTTATCAAAATTAGATGGGACCAAAGAGGTTAGAAAATAAACACATAACACTCTAACATATCCAAAATTTAGGTCCAGATGAATTAAATAGAAATTGTGGCCTGATTTACAAAATTCAAGTTGAATGAATGTGCTGAGACAGCAACTATGTTTTAAATGTAATAATTGTTCCTATAAAATTGATAATTGAATTGTGAATGAAGTGTTATGATTTCTCTAAAAATTTGGTTTTCTTTGTACTGGCACTATTCATGGAGAAGCAGACACGTTCCGTTATGCTACTGAAATTTCGGTAAAGCCTATGCATAAGTTATGAGATATACTTAGTTACATGTGCATTTTGCAAGAATTCATAAAGATTATGTTATGATAAAAGTTCCATAATACTTGGGCTAGCCCTGTATTAAAGTTAAGGGGAATAGATTGGTGGGAAGGTGTAACATCCCGATTTCCGAGTTCGGCTTCGCCCTCAGGATTGATCCCTTCCAATTTCCGACTTCATCTTTGAAACACAGATAAGAGGATTATTCCCGAGTTTCGAGTTAGTCTTGCTGAATTCTCGACTTCATGTCCTGTACGACTTCCGACTTCGTCTGGATTATTTTCCACGACTTCCGAGTTTAACCTTGAAGTCCGAACACATGAACGTAATTCCATGAGATCCGACTTCAAGTCTCAAGGAAAATATACTCGGCTTCCGATGTCACCAACCACACTGTGTTATAATTTCCGATTTCTGAGTTTAAGTACCTGGGTTTGGAAATGTGATTCGAATCACCCGAGTTCCGATATATGAGTTTATTACAAGGAGTCCCGACTTTGAACTAGGAGTTCCGATATCCGATTTTACATCCAGCATTGGCATTCCTGAGTTCAAATAGGGAGTTCCGAGATTATAGGATTGCCAGCTGCATGACTTCCGACCTCCGACCTTGACTCCAAGTCTCAACATAAACAAGATTCCCTCAAGTCACAAACAACTGGACGAGTTCCGACACCAGACTTAAGCTACAATAACACGAGTTCCGACTTTAAGTGGAATGGGACGAGTTCCGATTTCAGATAGGATGGAAGCGAGCTGCACTTTTGGAACGACGTGGAGAGCAACACAGCCACAAAAGTAGGCGACATGGCCGAACTTCAATCACAAAACTTCAACCAATCAACACCCACAACTCCAACTACCCCCATCTATTTAAGTCAGACTTCTCTCTTCATTCCCAGCTGATTTACGTTCCCCTTCCTCTTGCCCAGCCTTCTTCTTCTCTTCCTCTCTCAATCAACTCCATCACTCCTTCAAGCTTAACAAGGTTCTATCAATCCAACCTTTAACACTTAGCTCAAATTACACTCCAAAGAGGTAGGATTCTGCTTCTATTCTTGAATTCCTTGCACTATGATTGCATGAGATTGTACTCTTCTTTATGTATTTGATGAATTATTGGATGTATTATGATGAATCATGATTGAATTAATAGAAGACTTGAGTTAGAATTATGATTAGAAGGAGAAGATTAGAAGGAGTGGAGAAGTGAGATGCTGTCTTGGTGAGGGAGTCCACGGCAGTCCGTACGACGGAGTGTACGGCTCCGCCTACAATAGGTCAAATCCAATGAAACCATTTTTAGATGAAAGTAGACATTCAGGTCTTTCCATAGATATATCATATAAGGTTATTGGATTAGTATTGAGGGAGATACGAATTTTTGAAGTTTGACCTAGGGTTTAGGATTTTCATCCGGGCAGGGTGACATGAGGAGGGTATAACTCACCCTATACAACTCCAAATCGAGTGAAACTAAGTTTGTTAGAAAGCTTACATACAGGGGAATACCCCAATATAAGATTCCGAGTTTGTTATGGTCCCAATTGTTCCCAGTGATTCGAGGAAGTTGTCCTATGTCCAATTTAGGCCAAAATAGGGTAGTTCAGGAAGGTCGACTTTCAGGACTTACAACTCGAGGTGTACTTAAGCAAATGGAGTGAAACTTGTGGCAAATGAAAGGTTGTCCTGTTAGCATCGATATGAGACCAATTTCGTAAGATTTGAGCTTAGTTTCGATTTTTAGTGAATTTATATTTTCAGGAGTGTAATTCGGGCTAGTGACCGAACAGGCTGAAGTAAAAGTTGAATATCTTGATTTATATGAATCAGAATGGCATGGGACCAAAGAGGTTAGAAAATAGACATATAGAGCTATGACATATCGAAATTTCAGATTTAAATGAGTTGAATAGAGATAAAGGTGGATTATACAAGATTCGGGTAGAACCGAATAGAATTGGCAGAATGGCCAAAATGATAATCTGACAAGTGTTAGTGAAACACATAAGGTTTGAGTTGAGGATTGCCAGCTTGACTTTGATATATATGTGTGTTAAGTTGATTATGTTGCTAGGACTGATTTGTCTGTGAAAACTGGCACTATTCATGGGGAAACGGCCCTGATCCGTTACGCTGCCAGATTTACGGCAGAAGTCTAAGAAGCTATGAATGTTTAGATGTAAGGATGAAATTAAAGTATAAATGGGTATATAGAAACCCTATATTCGAGAATGACATAATTATGTTATGAGGTATGTGAGGGTAAGAGATGTAGCATATGTATGATTATGCTTAATATGTTTGAATGAAAGAATGTGAATATATTGAATGTGAATCCCTTCACTTGGAGGCAGTTATTTGAAATCCCTCCTTGTGAAGGCAGTTAAATGATAAAGATATGAATCCCTTCACTTGGAGGCAGTTGCACTTGAATCCCTCCCTGTGAAGGCAGCTAAGACAATGAGATCCCTCTACCTTGGAGGCACGTGGTCAGATGAGATCCCTCTATGTTGAAGCATGTGACCAGAAGAGATCCCTTCAACTAGAGGCACGTGACCAGAATGAGATCCCTCCAAGACTAGAGGCACGTGAATCCCCTTGCGGGTGAGTCGGTGTGACGACGGTCACGGGTGAAGCTGACGAGCTCACTCCAAGGCCAGGCTACCCATGGGCAGTAAATGCACCCTAGGGACGGCGATACGTAACGCCTAGGTGTGCCAAGTAAAAGACTAAAGACTAAAGATTAAAGTATATGCAAGCACCCCAATCACATGAGGCATGGCATCGACCCAGCTAGTGTAAGTACCGAATGAAAGAAAAGTAAAATTTTATGTATATGTATAAATTCAAGTACAAGTAAAGTTATGAGTAGAGGCTATGTTTCCAGGAATTGATGCTAGTATACTCTATTTATGTTCCAATTATCATTCATAATATAATTCATGAGTTGACAAGTGTATGAATAAAATGAACTTTGCTTCAGATAAGACATTTTTCGAAATGTAAAATTAACCAATTTGTGCAGCATGTTCACCTTTTCCAAAGTAAACCGAAGCAAACTGGAGACGACCATGATGACACTATGTATGAAAATTTGAGAATCCTACTGAGAATTTTATAATTCTCACTCCTATTTCCATGTTGTCTCCAGATGATTTTTAGAAGTTTCCGAAGACGGCTGAAGTTGCTGTCAGATGAGGTCCGCTCAGGTAACAGTAACATCTCCAGGGTGTGGTACTATGGCTTAAGCATAGTACTGTGCTTGGGAGGGTGTTACAGAAGGTCAGGGAAAGTTCTATATAGGAATGAGCTCAATCCTGAAAAGCAGATATTACCCAGGAGTCGAGTGGCCAAGAACTCCTAGGGGATCAAGTAACGAAAAAGATTATGATGTTAAGTTTAAGAACGAGTCCTTCCATGGTCGCATGGCATGGTCATTATAAGTTGTTTATAGTTTAACTGTTACGTTTACTTGCTACTGTTTGTTTATTTATTTTGCTCATTATTCTGTTTTCTCTGCTGTCTTAAGTAAAACTGAACATTGTCTTAGACCAGATATTTACTTAAACCTATTAAATGTGGATAGTTCCATTTGACGCCATTTTTTTTAATTAAATAAAAACCGAGGTAACTGAGAATGAATGTGACATCAGTCTAATACTGTACTTGAATCCTATTGAGAATTTTTTTAAATTCTCACCTAGCTTTATGGTTTCGCATCATTCTCAGACCTTGGTGATGGACACAATAGCCACTCTGTTTATTGAGATCAACGGACCTGCAGCTCCGCCATGACCCCATGGTGGACTCGTTGTACATAGTCGGCTCCTACCATTTTCATCTCTACCTTTTTTGCAATAGGAATTTTGTTGTTCCTTTATTTCACCCTATTTTTGACCTTGTTGCTCCGTATTTTGCGGTCCCATTGCATGTAGCACACCCTCCTCTAGTACCTCAAGCACCCGCAGCACCTGCAGCCCCTGCCAGCCCTCCACCAAAGTCACCTCCGCAAGTGGTTCCAGATATTCCGCTCAGTTCTAAGAGCGATCCTTCTGAGGCTACTGGCTCATCATCCTCCTCTTCGGGATCGAGTGCTGACTACTCCCCAACCGGGTTTGGTATGACCAATGGCTACATGACCGAGAAGGTCCTGGCCACAGGCTATATTGTACAGTATGGCCCTCTTTTGGCAGTGTGTAGCATTAGGCCATAGACTTAGCCATAGGTATATCAACTAGTTTGAAATGTCCTCTGAGGACCTTGTAGGACCGTTTTGACTGACACGAGCCTTATGTCTTTTTGGTACACCGACCCCATTTATGTATCCTCTTTTGAACCTGTATATTAACTGAAGTGTTAGCTTCTAACATATATATGTATGTATATAACTCATGATATATTACCTGTCTTTATCTTTTCTGTTGTGCTTTTTATTAAATTTTGTTACGTTCTGCGATGTTGATCACATTTATTATATACAACACACCGTTTCTTCTGTTTACATATATCTATGTGATCTCTGCGCCCTGAGATGTGTCTCGTCAAATATATAAATATACATATCAGAGAAAAAGAGAATATAATATAATGAATACAGATATTAACGGAATACTAACACGATAACGCAATCTACTCAATTTCATGCTATGACTTAAGCATAACATTAAATTGGTAGGGTATTACAAAAATCATCGATAAGTAATTATTTTTTCCTTTTAATTTTATTTAAAAAATTAATACTTTACATTCAAAAAATCTGTCGGTAACTAAGATTAAATAAATGTTTTTTAATTTTTTCTTCACAATTTACTTTTTTATAATACTGATGGATTATCTGTCGGCATTTGAAAATTGGGAATGACCGTCATTACTTATTCATTTTCCGCATTACTGACAGATTTTTCATTGATAATGTTCGATTAATCATTTCATTAACTTTTTACTAATGGAAAATCCGTCAGTAAAAAAGAAATAGTTCATTAAAATACAAGCCCACTTCTTCTTCTTCTTCCTCATTCCATCAAACATGCACACTTTCTCTATACTCTTACTCCTCTACACAGCCATTGGCCATTTCACGATTGCTGGAGCTTCCATTTCGTTGTCGGAGACCGCCATTGTGTTTGTAGTAAGTTTTTGAGTATTCTATTCGATTTAATTTTTTTGTTTAGCCTTTGTTTTAATTCCATTTCTTTACTCAAAGTTTTTAGTTTTTTAGTTAGTTAACTAACTTATTTTATTATTTTGATTGTTAAAGATCTCATTTGGAGCACTTGAAGTGCTTCCATTTTGGTGCATTCATTGATTTGAGCTTCATGATGTATTAGGTATGTATATTATACTCTTTTTTTAACTCTATATTTTCTAAAATATTATAGACTTAATTTTTCTATGATAGAATTGTAGGATAAAAATAGTTTGATGGAATTACATGATTGGGAGAAGGCTTAGAGTTCATTCCCATTTTTTGATTTGTGTGCTATAGTGCTGTGTGCCTAATGATGTGAAGTAAGGGAATGTACTTTAACATGATTTTTAGGATTAACTAGTTAAATTGCATGCCTACGTGTGTTTGTTATTTATGTTTATCTGGTGAAATAATTTTTTTGGAGGCTCCTAAATTAAGGGGAGACTCTGCCTAAATATTTTTTATCATTTTAAAAATTCCTTGAATTAAATAATTATTGTTATGTAATAAATACTTGTTATTTGTGTTGAAATATTGAACTAATTTTTGCAGAGGCTCCTAATTTAAAGGGAGACTTTGTCCAAATTTTTTTAATCATTTAAAATATTCTTTGAATTAAATAATTATTGTTATGCAATAAATAATTGTTTACATTTATATTTATATGCATATTATGTTTGTTGTATATATTTATTGAGTTACACATATATTATACAAGTCATCTATGGCAGGGTGAGGTTCTGGTTTTGGACGAAGCACAGGTAGATTAAGGAAAGATGGTCTACCATCCCGCACTCAGACTCCTCCTACCACCACCATTGCATCAGCATCCATCATTGCTACTGCATCCATCCCTCCTAGTCATTCTCCACATGGCCAACGGTTTTTTATGATACCCAACCCTGGGTATATGGAGCCAAGGTCTCAGCCTTCATCCCCCCCTTAGTCCACCCCTCAGCCTACTCCATCTCTACACCCACCTGCAGGAGGTGAGGATCACCTCATCCGTACATGTTCTATAACATCCCCATTTTCTTAAGTGGAGTATAATAAAAAATATGAATTATTTCTCTTAGACAGTGTAGAAATTTCTCAGGCAGTGGTATACCCTGAAAATCCTCACACTCAGAAATATAGGGTAGCATAACACTGTCGTTAAAAATATGGCACTGCCATATGCTAAAAATTAGGAAATGATAAAAGTGCCTCTGTCAACTTTTGTTAATTTCAATCTTGCCCAAAAGTTTTAGAAATTGTACTTTAACCCTAAGTGGATATTTTCACAATAACTCTAGAACTTTTCATGAAATGACCTTTATGTCCCTACATCTATAAGATTGGCAGAATGAGATTTTAAGCAGAGCAGAATCACATGGTGAAACCGTAGAAGTTTAAATCTCTACCGATTGGGCCATGGAGGCAATCTGGTGTAAATGACGTAGGGTGCCCCTGGACTTGCTCAAAATTACGAAAATACCATTAGCTATGAAAAATAGAAAATAGAAAAAAGCTCTGAATTTGCAAAAACGATTATTTCATGTTAACAAGCAATTTATTCAATCTTATTGACTAAGTAAGGTTAATTAGGAGTTAATTAGATATTAATTAGGGGGGATTAGGCTTAGGAACAATTAGAATAGAGATATAAAATTTCTCTCTGAGTTATTTAGTAAAGTTTTGCTAATTTAAAGAAAATCAGCGAAGATTCGGTATTTTAAACCATCAGAACCGAACTAGTAGAATTTTCTACTGGAATCCCTCACTTAAGTGGCTAAAATTTAGCCATCCCTATCACATATGAGTGGCGCCAAGTGTTACTCAAGATAGTGAAAAAACTTGGCCTTACCTTCATCAGATTTTTATCGTTTGTGCCTAGTTGTTCAATTTTATCAACTACTTAAGATTAATTAGCATTCGATTAAATTTTTACTTAGAGCCAATTAAGTATCATCTAGAGAAATTAGATATGAGAGAATTAGATTGAAAGCATAGGAAACTTCATAGGATTTTTCTGAAACCGATTTAACAATTTAAAGGAAAGCGGTAAGATTTCGGTACTTTGAATTGTTGGATCCGAATCAATAGAAATTATACTATGAAAACCCTAGGATGAATGGCCAAGATTTAGCCAAAACATCCCTACAAGTGGCGCCTCAATCAGCCATGAAAGAAGGCAGCCAAGTTGAGTTTGAATATGATATGAAATCCACCAATCACAATCTAACTTCCTTCAAAAGTCTTGAAATAATTCCCTTCTCCTCCCCTTCAATTTTCATCCATATAAGCTGCTGAACTCTCATCCTATTCCTTCTATTCACACTCACTTTCACTCCATCTTCAACCCCTCTTCAAGTCTCATCAAGAGTTTCTTCAATCTAGGACATCAAACCAATAAGATTTCAACTAGACAAGGTAGGAATTCCAACTTCTTTTCTTGTTTTCTTTGAATTGAGCTGATTGGAACTCCACTTTCTTCCCTCTTTCTTGTATGATTCTGATATTATCTTGAGTGATGATGATGAATTAAGGCTCGTTTAAGTTGTATATGTGAGTTTGAATTGAAGATTGGATGGATTGATTTAAGGAAAATATGAATTCAAGAAGAATTCAAGAAACTGTTAGGGTTTTCCCCTCGATGGTCCGTATGGCGGAGTGTATAGCTCTGCCTACAGCCATTTGAAGTTGATGAATCTATTTTTATATGGAACTAGACATTCAGGACTTTCCATACATATAAAATATAAGCCATTGGATTAGTATAGAATTAGTTATGAATTTTTGAAGTTTAACCTAGAAATCTGGATTCTTATCCGGGTAGTATGAGTTGAGAAGGGTATAACTCACCCTACATAACTCCAAATTGAGTGACCCCAAGGTTTTGAAAGATAACATGTAAGGAACAACCCATAAAAAATTTCAGAACCAGATTCGTTGCCATTTGTTCCCAGCATGCCAATGAAGTTGACTTAAGTTCAAACCAGGCTGAACTAGGGTAGTCCAGTAGAGTCAAGTTTCGGGAGTCATAACTCAAAATATACTCATGCAAATGACATGAAGCTTAATTCATTTGTAAGCTTATTCTGTAAGCTTTCATTTGATATAAATTTCGTATGATTTCACCTAGATTTCTATTTTTTAGTGAATTTTCACTTATAAGAGCACAATTCTTGCTAAGAACAGGGCAACTTGAGGAAAAATATTTATAACTTAAGTTATACAAATCAAAATGAGATGGGACTAAAAGGGTTGGAAACTAGACACATAAGGCTATGACATATCAAAATTTAGACGTAGAACAGTTGAATTGAGCAAAGGGTGGATTATATCAAAATCAGGTAGAATAGGGGGCAGTAAACTGAAAACCCTATAGATGCTTGAATTGAACTTGATGAATGATGCTATGAATATAATTGCTGATCCATATTGAATTGCAAGTTTGAAAGATTGTACTAGTTGTCTGGCACTATTCATGGGGAAGCGGACTCGATCCGTAATGCTGCCGAATTTTTGGTGGGAGTTTATGAGAACTTATGCTATGGGTGATTATGCTTTGAATATATTTACATTTACATGTCATGTTCATGTACATCATGCATGCAAGCATAATTAGAATATGATATGAGAAATAAGGTATGAGACATATTCATGAATGCACAAAGTATCCGCATGCATGATAAGATATGGAAAGGAAAAGATAATAAGAACTTCCAAGTGGGACGTACCAAGCTACCACGTGAGGCATGGCATAGATCCAGCTAGCGTGGGCCAGAGCGGTACTATCTAAGACTTGGGCCAGCCCTCGACCAGATTTAAGGGGAATAGACAGGTGTGAGGGTCGGGGAAAGTAAACCTGTCACTCATGTATAGGTATGAGCTTGGACCTGAAAAGCAGGCTATTACCCAGGATGAGAGAGGCCATTCACCTCCGGGGGACCAAGTACAGAAAAGAGCAAGGTCAAGTTGCAAGCTAAAGAAAGATACGAATTAAGTCAAGTGAACTTGCATACAGACAAGTACAAGCATCTTTATGTGCATCTTCAATTATCCCATTAAGTCATAATGTTATTATGATTCTTGTTGAAGCATATTGCACCATATGTATTTCTATGTTTGTCATATAATATGGCAGGTGGTTGTTAAAAGATAACCTGCTTCGAAAAAGATGTTTTCCACTTAAAATTGAACCATTGTTTGCGT
The DNA here is from genome assembly GCA_031439595.1 of Pterocarpus santalinus. NCBI lineage: Eukaryota > Viridiplantae > Streptophyta > Magnoliopsida > Fabales > Fabaceae > Pterocarpus > Pterocarpus santalinus. The sequence goes on from CM062525.1 coordinate 35,747,567, forward strand.
ATAAGTGCTCATATTTTCATAATAAACCGAAGTGGCTGGAATGTTTATGATGGCACTGTATGAGAATAATTCATGTTTACCTACTGAGAACCTTAGGTTCTCACTGCTTGCTTGTATGTTTTTCTTTTCCGTAAATATTCCAGCACCTAAGTTGGAAATCAAGTGTGAGACAGAGTACTGGGACATTTTCTTAGCAAGACTTGGGCGCCAACTAGACCAAGCGACTGTTGGAGCTAGCTAACGACTAGTCGAAAGCAAGTTCTGTGTATTATGTTAGTCACAATTTCTTTTAAAATTGTAATTATTTTATCCTCTATGTATGAAATATAACGAAGTTTATGAACTATTAGTTAGTAATAAAGTGTGCAGTTAAAGGGCCATGTATTATATTTCTATATTTTAAAGCTTTCTTACCATAGTGACACCCCTTTAATATAACTTCATGACTCAAGCATGGTTTATATTATAAAGAGTGTTACATTTATTGGTATCAGAGCAGTTCATCCTGTATAGGTCGTAGGTGGATTGATTATGCTTCTGATGCATACTCTGAGGATCTAGATAAACCATGTTTTAGGTCCTCACATGAAGAGGATATAGAAATATTATGCATGGTAGCCTTGCTGTGAGTGTTGTGGACAACTTGTTGCACTTGACTGAATGTTGAGCCTGATCACCTCAATATAAGGTTTTGTGTAAGCAAAGACCTATGACACTTTGCAGGCTTATTAGGAATCTTCTAAACATAAATAGTAGGGATGAAACTCCCAGGAAGTAACAATGGCAATAGGAGGCAGACGACTGAGCAAGTCAAAGGGTGCAAAGAATTGGGACTCCCCTCAAAAAAATCGTGTTGGATGGTTTGGCATTGACCTAGTAAATCTGGTCATAGCTAAGAAGGATCATCTCCCAAGTGCTACTGGGCAGCTAAAAATTTAAGTCATCAAAGGTAGGATCTCAGTTGGTAAGGAGTGGAGCAAGAATATTTTTCACTCTAACGAGGCTTATTCTAAGCTTCATTTGCATCCACCTGATCCAGGCTATCTTCTCTAGATTAAATCTAGGAATTTTCTTGCCTGGTGTAGTAGACCTGATTCTTGACAAGAGTAAGTCATCTCGAGTGGCATTGATGGTACCCTTATTTTCTTCGTAAGTAAGATTCCCTTGAAAGTACTTCGCCGGCAAATTCAGTCAATGGTTTTTAATCTGGATTATGGTAGTGCCATATCAAAAATACCCGATCCTTCATTACAAAGTTTGAAGTGTGGATAGATGAAGCAAAGTTTTAGAAAAGGGAATTACGGTTAGGAGCCTCAGTTAGGTATAAAGGAAAACCTTTTCAAGACTCTATTCAAAGGTTAAAATGGTTTTCTCTTTCGAGCACTTGTAAAACTGAGGAGCATTAAGCAGGATCTTAGCCTCAAGGGAAAACATTAACAAATTTTGAAGGAATTCATCTAATTATACATTATATTAGAGTAGAGGCATGATTATTCACAGTACGGAAACGAAGTAAAGCTACACGAATAACTCGAAAGCATCCTTTAAAGCAAGGGCAGGATATTTTCTACTAACCAAAAGTAGGGACACTTTCAGACTAGGGTGGCACATGAAGCAAGCTTGGTATTTCTTATCCGTTAAGGGTAAAGAAGGTATAGGAAGATCGGGTTACACTAGAACTCTATCAATCTTAGTCATCATATGCACCATATGATACGACTATTTTCAACATTAGTAAAGAGATGTAGTTATTTGGAGAAGAAATGCAAGATATAAAGGTCATCATTGGACATCATTACGAAAGCTATTAGTGGGGAAACTCGAGAAGGAATGTATTCAAATTCAGGTGAGAATAACAAGGAGTTAGAGTGTGCAACGGATCCCGATAGGACGAGATAGCAGTAGTATAGGAGGCCATAACGAGCTAAGACTAAGATATGCTTCTGCACAAATAATAGGACATTACAAGAAGAGAGAAGGAGGCAGTCTTGATTTTTGAGTGACCTATTACCAAATATGAAATTAGGGTACAAATGAGAGTTTGTACTAGGTAACGAACTAGGCGGTCTTTTCACCAGTAAAGAGTGCAGCCAACCCAATGCACCCTAGACAAGATTGGAGGATGCACTAATATGAAATTAAAAGATTTGGAAATATGTCCTATGTTGGTTAAGGTTACAATACAAGGTCGGGGGTAGTCCGTTAAGTCTTCATACTCGAAGTTAGATTAGGTACGCGCATAGCAGCGCTAACATATCGAATCCCATTAGTACCTTATGGCTAAGTATGCTTGGACAAGAGTAATACTGAGATGAGTGACCTTTTGGGAAGTCTCAGTGTTGTAACCCCAATAGGGAGACAAGACTATTAATTCTTTCTCTTACATTGGGTAGTTGCACCTAAGTACAAGATAGTGCAGTAAATAGTAAAATGGTTTAGTAATGAGAGTGATATAAAATTTGACCACTAAGATTGATATGCATTGTATGAAGGCTAACCATCGATGAGGACGATAACTTTGGAAACCACAAGACTTCTTAAGTTAGCATTAAAAGACCTGGAAGGATAGATATCAACACATCAAACGAGGAACCTTCATGTTATTAAGATGAAAATGATAGGCAAGGTAGGATCCTTACAAATCAATAAGGAGGCAAAGCTACTATTTCCTCTTTCTCCCATTGAGTTGATCTTGTTTTGAGAAAATAAACCCATGAGGAGTACTAAGAGTTTTCGTAGAAAAGACAATCTGAGACCTTTCTAACACGCATTGAGATACGAAATAAAGCTTATAAAGAAGAAGAAATTCTAAGGCAAAGCTCCTACCTATAATTCCAAAGAAGAACTTTAAGCCTTCATAAGGGTCGTGCATCTGAACTAGTAGTATAGTCGATCAAGAATGCCAAGAGTAGTTGGATTCATGGAATTGTACTATAATAACTCTAACTAATGAAATAGGGGAGAATGTCCTAACTACCCCATGTATAGAGACACCTATGCTATAGACCTAATATAAATGCAGTGTACTTCTTGATGATTAGAACAAGATTTTCTTAAAAGTCGAGTGACAAAGGATACTCATCCTTAGACAAGTTGGACTTTGCTTGTGGCCTTTGGTATCTGATAACTCAGGCTGAGCCACAACTTTAAGAAGATTTCACAAGGAAATTTCCCAACATAACGTCGTGACTTGTTAGCCATATGTTAACCGCAGTAAAGCGAGGAAGCATGCCCCAAGTCATTTGGGAGTTAGTAGACAGTAGTAGGCAACCATGCAAAACAACATGATTAAAGAGTTGTTGCGAAGGATAATTATAGGTCAAGATCACCATTCAAGATCTAAGGAAAAGTATGACCCTACAAGTGGGATTTAATAGAAAGAGCTTCTACATATGATCAAGGGTGATCACGTAAGTAGAAATTCTTAAAATAGAGAAACCAGCTTCCCAGCACTGTATATAACTACTATGACTACCACATATTGAAGTTAACTATTGCTATAAGTAATAACAGTAGAACTCATAAGGCTGCCTGAAGTGATAAAGGAGGCAAGTACCCTTTTGAGGAACTTAGAATTGGGTCAGAGTGTTATATGTAGGGTGTTATTGAGGTAAATACTTTAATATTGTCGTCGTAATCATGACATGCTGACGTCGAACATGGTGACAGCTGGTAGCCTTTAAAACCGCGAATCTTCATGAATCGATATTTGGAGTCTTGGGTACGCACAACAAAAAGTTTAATGGTTACTACTAAGTAAAGTAGTTGGGTACAAAAATAAAGAAGATGAGAAAAGTCTCCAATAAATTAGATGCTGGTTCAGGGCGTCATAGAAACTAGACAAACCCGGGTACCAACATACTTCTTATGGATCCTTTGTACTTATTGAGATAGTACCTCATAGCTATCAGCAAGCAACACCGTGAGGAGGAGTGCCTCTGTAGGATAAAAGATTTTTCCTCAACTATTCTTAGCCACGGAATTTTGGGGACAAAATTCTTTTAAGAAGGGTAGAATGTAACATCCCCATTTTCTTAAGTGGAGTATAATAAAAAATTTGAATTATTTCTCTTAGGTAGTGTGGGAATTTCTCAGGCAGTGGTATGCCTCGAAAATCCTCACGCTCAGAAATATAGGGTAGCATAACATTGCCGTTAAAAATATGGCACTGCCATATGCTAAAAATTAAGAGATGACAAAAGTGCCCCTGTCAACTTTTATTAATTTCAATTTTGCCCAAAAGTTTTAGAAATTGTACTTTAACCCTAAGTGGATATTTTCACAATAACCCTACAATTTTTCATGAAATGACCTTTATGTCTCTACATCTATAAGATTGGCAGAATGGGATTTTAAGCAGAGCAGAATCATGTGGCGAAATCGTAGAAGTTTAAATCTTTGTCGATTGGGCCATGGAGTTAGTCTGGTATGAAATGACGTAGGGTGCCCTTGGACCTGCTCAAAATTACGAAAATGCCATTAGCTATGAAAAATAGAAAATAGAAAAAAACTCCAAATTTGCAAAAACAATTATTTCACATTAACAAGCAATTTATTCAATCTTATTGACTAAGTAAGGTTAATTAGGAGTTAATTAGGGGGGATTAGGCTTAGGAACAATTAGAATAGAGATATAAAATTTCTCTCAGAGCCATTTAGTAAAGTTTTGCTGATTTGAAGAAAATCAGCGAAGATTCGGTATTTTAAACCATCAGAACTGAACCAGTAGAATTTTCTACTAGAATTCCTCACTTAAGTGGCTAAAATTCAGCCACCCCTACCACATATGAGTGGCGCCAAGTGTTGCTTAAGATAGTGGAAAAACTTGGCTTTACCTTCATCAGATTTTTATCGTTTTCGTCTAGTTGTTTAATTTTATCAACTATTTAAGATTAATTAGCATTCGATTAAATTTTTACTTAAAGCCAATTAAGTATCATCTAGAGAAATTAGATATGAGAGAATTAGATTGAAAGCATAGGAAACTTCATAGGGTTTTTCCAAAACCGATTTACCAATTTAAAGGAAATCGGTAAGATTTCGGTACTTTGAATTATTGGACCCGAATTAATAGAAATTATACTATAAAAACCCTAGGATGAATGGCCAAGATTTAGCCAAAACATCCCTACAAGTGGCGCGTCAATTAGCCATGAAAGAGGGCAGCCAAGTTGAGTTTGAATGTGAGATGAAATCCACCAATCACAATCTAACTTCCTTCAAAAGTCTTGAAATAATTCCCTTTTCCTCCCCTTCAATATTCGTCCATATAAGCTGCTGAGCTCTCATCCTTTTCCTTCTATTCACACTCACCTTCACTCCATCTTCAACCCCTCTTCAAGTCTCATCAAGAGTTTCTTCAATTTAGGACATCAAACCAATAAGATTTCAACCAGACAAGGTAGGAATTCCAACTCCTGTTCTTGTTTTCTTTGAATTGGGCTAATTGGAACTCCACTTTCTTCCCTCTTTCTTGTATGATTCTGATGTTATCTTGAGTGATGATGATGAATTAAGACTGGTTTAAGTTGTATATGTGAGTTTGATTCGAAGATTGGATGGATTGATTTAAGGAAAACATGAATTCAAGAAGAATTCAAGATGTTGTTAGGATTTTCCCTTCTACGGTCCATATAGTTGAGTGTACGACTCTGCCTATAGCCGTTTGAAGTTGATAAATCTATTTTTATATGGAACTAGACATTCAGGGCTTTCCATACATATAAAATATAAGGCCATTGGATTAGTATAGAATTAGTTATGAATTTTTGAAGTTTAACCTAGAAATCTGGATTCTTATCCGGGCAGTATGAGTTAAGAAGGGTATAACTCACCGACACAACTCCAAATTTAGTGAACCCAAGGTCATTTGAAAGATAACATGTAAGAGAACACCCCATAAAAATTTTGAAAACCAGATTCCTTGCCATTTGTTCCCAGCACACCAATGAAGTTGACTTAAGTTCAAACTAGGCTGAAGCAGGGTAGTCCAATAGGGTCAAGTTTCGGGAGTCATAACTCAAAATATACTCATGCAAATGACATGAAGCTTAATTCATTTGAAAGCTTGTTGTGTTAGCTTTCATTTAATATAAATTTCATATGATTTCACCAAGATTTCTATTTTTAGTGAATTTTCGCTTATGAGAGCACAATTCTGGCTAAGAGCAGGGCAGCCTGAGAAAAAATACTTATAACTCAGGAGTTATACAAATCAAAATGAGATGGGACTAAAAGGGTTGGAAACTAGACACATAAGGATATGACATATCCAAAATTTAGACTTAGAACAGTTGAATTGAGCAAAGGGTGGATTATACCAAAATTGGGTAGAATAGGAGGGAGTAAATCGAAAACCCTATAGATGCTTGAATTGAACTTGATGAATGATGCTATGAATATCTATATAATTGCTAATCCATATTGAATTGCAAGTTTGAAAGATTGTACTGGTTGTCTGACACTATTCATGGAGAAGTGGACTCAATCTGTTATGCTGCTGAATTTTCGGCAGAAGTTTATGAGAACTTATGCTATGGGTGATTATGCTTTGAATATATTTACATTTACATGTCATGTTCATGTACATCATGCATGCAAGCATAATTAGAATATGATATGAGAAATAAGGTATGAGACATATTCATAAATGCACAAAGTATCCGTATGCATGATAAGATATGGAAATGAAAAGATATGGAAATGAAAAGATAATAAGAAATTGCAAGTGAGTTTGGTTAGATACTTTCTTAAAGCCAATTAAGGGTGAATTGAGAGGATTATCGAATAAGGGTGAATTGAGAGGATTAGGTATGATAGAATTAAATTAGGAGCATAGAAAACCTCATAGAAAAATTTCAAGCTAATTTACCGATTTAATGGAAATCGGTAAGATTTCGGTAACTCAAAACTGTCGGAACTGGATCAGTAGAATTTTTCTATGAGTGCCCTAGAATCAACGACTAGGATTTAGCCAAACACCCGACCCAAGTGTCACCTAGACAGCCATGGATGATGGGGAAGAGACCAGAATTTTGACCAAGACTCATTCCACCAATCAAATGCAAGCCACCTTGAAAATATCTTCACTTTTTCCTTGCATCCTCATCCAAAAATTTCGGCCACTTCTCCCAGTTGAACCCTCTTCATTCTTCTTCTCCTCATTCTTTCCTCCACTCCATTTTCATCTCTTCTTCAAGCCTCACCATAAACTACTTGCATCCAAGACACAAAATCAGCATAGATTTCACAAAAATAAGGTAGGAAATCCTACTTCTCCTCTTGTTTTTCTGATTTGGGGCTGCATGTGGGGCTTGCATAATCTAAGATGTTGGTGTTTTATAGAGTGATGATGATGTTTTATGACTGTTTTTGCATGTATTTTATGCTTAAAATTGGATTTGAGGGCAAATAGCTTGAAGGTGGAAGACAAATCTAGAAGCTGTTAGGGTTTTCCCTCGGCAGTCTGTACGGCGGACTGTACGATTCCACCTACCACCGTTTAAATTGGATAAAACCATTTTTATATGAAGCTAGGCATCTAGGGCTTTCCACACAAATATCATATAAGGCCATTGAGTATAGAATTAGTTATAAATTTTTGAAGTTTACCCTAGAAATCTGGCTTCCTATCCGGGCAGTAGGAGTTGAGAAGGGTATAACTCACCCTATACAACTTCAAATTGAGTAAACCTAGGTTTGTTTGAAAGCTAACATGTAAAGGAATATCTCATAAAAATTTCAGAACCAAACTCTTTGCCGTTTGCTCCGAGTGCACCAAAGAAGTTGGCTTAAGTCTAAACCGGATTGAACCAAAGTAGTTTAGTAAGGCCAAATTTCGAGACTCATAAGTCAAAATATCTTATGCAAATGACATAAAACTTAGTTCATTTGAAAGCTTGTTCTGATAGCTTTAATTTGACATAAATTTCGTATAAATTCACCTAATTTTCTATTTTTAGTGAATTTTTACTTAAAAGGACCCAATTCTGACTGAGAACAGGGTAGTCCGGGGTAAATTATTTATATCTAGAGTTATACACATCAAAATGAAATGGGACTAAAACGGTTAGAATCTAGACATGTGAGGCTATGACATATCCAAAAATTAGATTTAAATACATTGAATTGAATGAGAAATGGGGCACACCAAATTCGGGTAGAACAGAGGGGGTTAAACTGAAACTCTATTGATGTTCATATTGAAATTGTTGATTGAGATTATGAATGTATATGTATAATTGAGATTGCTAATTGGTGTTATGAATGTACAAGTATAATTGTTGCTCTATACTGAAATTGTAAGTTGTATAAATGTACTGGATGTATGGCACTATTCACGGGGAAGCGGACTTGATCCGTTATGCTGCCGAAATTTCGGTAAGAAGTTTATGAGTTATGAAAGTCTATGACAACTTGAGTGCATCATACATAAAGAAACAAGTTAAATGTGCATTCATTTCATGATATGATAAAGAATTCCATATCACTTGGGATAGCGTCGGAATAAATTAAGGGGAATAGATTAGTGGGAAGGTCGGGGAAAGTAAACCCGGCCATCCTGTATAGGAACGAGCTTGGTCCTGAAAAGCGGACTATTACCCAGGAGTATATGGCCAATGACTCCCAGGAGACCAAGGATGGAAATAAGTTCTAATAGGCGAAAGCCTCCAAGAATAAGATGCATCTTCTCACTGCATATAAATATGTACAGTGTAAAAATTTTCTGTTGCTTGTTCTAGATCCCTGTTATTTATTCTTAATATGCTATTATCCCACTGTGATTACTGTTTGAGCATATTAGTATATCTGTTAATTAAACTTGAACTTGTTTCGGGGTGTGCTTTACAAATAAGTATTTAAGTTAAATATTACCATTTTACTGTACTGTTTTAAAAATATGGCACGACCGAAACAACTGGAAATGACAGCAATGACACATGTATAGAACTAGGAGTTCCTACTGAGAAATTTTTATTTCTCACCCTACTGTATATTACCGCGTCATTCTCAGACTATGGAGCACGCCGCGACAGGAGTCCTCTTCATTGAGTTCCCCGAGCTTGACATACACCTCGACCCATTCCTAGACTCTATATATATATCTGGCAGGTGCCAGTTTCGTTTATATTTCTTCTTTTAGAGAGACTTCGCTATACCACTGATGCACCAATTGTTTGACCCCGTTGCCCCATATATTGCTATTCCACTTCATATGACCCATCTATTTCCACCTCCTCCAGCACCAGCACCAACACTAGCCCCCGCTCCTATGGCTCCTCCTGCGTCACCACCACATGCGATGCTCTCCGCCTAGACATCAGATGAGGACCCATCGGAGGCAGCGAGTTTCTCCTCATCCTCTGCTCCCAGCACAGGCCACCCTCCTGCAGATGCATCCATGGCGAATGAGTTTCTTTCTTCAGATTCTAGTTAGATAGTGGGTCTACAGTAGTGGTAGTAGTTGTACAGAATGACCCTCTTTTGGTAGTCTGGGTCATGGATAGATGTATAGATATGGGAATGCACATACAATGTCCCATGGGGACCACTTAAGGTACCGTTCATAGAAAACGACCGTTGCGTTTTGTATTAGCGGCCTCATTTTGTTACCTTGTAGCATTTTGACAAACTTGAAAATCAGATATATATGTACATATTTATGATGCATTTTGCAGTTGTTCTGTCGTTATTGTATTTTTTATTTATGTTATGTTATTTACGGTATGCCGAATAATCAGTATTTATTCTGCTGTTACGCAGAAATTTTTATTACGCGATTAAGTATTCTTATGTGAGTAATTAATACTAATACAGGAAATAGAATTTAACCAGTATCGTATGTAATCACTTATCAGATAATTTATTATGACTTAAGCATAGTATTTTGTCTGGTAAGGTGTTACATTTTTGGTATCAGAGCAGTTCATCCTAATATGGGCCTGGGGATTGGACTGACTATGCTTCACATATGCTTTGTATTTTCTAGATCTTATTATGTTCTGAGTCTTGTCTATACGGACAGAACGTATGTGGAGGAGTTTGCCTAACTGTATGCTATTACTAACTAGCACACCGAACTTAGTATTGAGCCTGATCAACTCAATTACTCTTGTTTTGTGTGTTCAGAACTTAATGGCTTCTGGAAGGTGAGGTAGACCGCGAACTTCCCTAGCCCAAGAAGAATCCACGGAGTTTCTGGACGCAATACGAGGGATGGCGCAGGCTATGCGCGAACAGGAAGCAGTGGCAACTCAAATGATGGGCCAATTAGGAAGGCAACCAGAGGTAGATCGTGGGGGAAATCATAATGGCCCTGAGATGGATCCGGAATACCTCAAATTTGCTGAGTTTCGGAAGGCTAACCCACCCAGCTTCAAGGGAGCCTTTGACCCAGATAAAGCAGATAAATGGGTTAAGGCTATGGAAAAGATTTTCTCCATGCTAGATTGCACAAGCCGTCAAAAGGTGACTTTTTCCACCTATATGTTAGAAGCTGATGCAGAATTCTGGTGGAACGGCGCACGGCAATTATTAGAAGGATCCCAGACCGAAATTACTTGGGACGTATTCAAAGATGCATTCTACCAAAAGTACTTCCCTACGTCTGTCCGCAATGCCAAAGAGTTGGAATTCATGCACCTCCGTCAAGGAAATAGTAGCGTGTCGGAATACATTGCCAAATTTGAGGAATTGTGCAAATTTTCCACTATTTATCAACAGCATCCCGACGAAGCATGGAAATGAATGAAATTTGAAGGTGGATTAAGAGAAGACATTCTTGCCACCATAGGGCCAATGGAGATCAGAAAATTCCCTACTTTGGTGAACAAGTGCCGCTTGGTGGAAGATTGTAACAAGAAGTTAGTTGCTGCTAGAGCATCCGGCAACACCTTTAAGAGGGGGTTAGCTCCACAAGGTCCAAGGTTCAAGCTCAACTTACAACAGCGGAGGAAGTTCCAGCCGGCGAGTAACAAAGGCAAACAACCTCAAAGGACTTTTGGGAACCAGATTTGCAGCCAGTGCGGCAGGAATTATGGCGACCGCCCCTGCTTGGCGGGTCAGAATGTCTGCTTTGGATGTGGCAAACCATGCCACAGAATCTATGAATGCCTAGCCAGAAATTCTCAACCGACTCCTAGGCCACAACACCAAGGGAGAGTTTTCACCATGGATGCACAGGAGGTCAAAAAGTCAGAAGATTTGATCCAAGACACGTGTGAAGTAAATGGTAAGATCTTAGCCATTTTATACGATTCAGGTACATCTCACTCTTTCATCTCTCATGATTGCATGATAGCCTTGCAGCTACCTATTTCTGAATTACCCTATGACTTGCTAGTTTCTACTCCTACAAATGCGCCCGTTAAAACCAACCACATTTGTATCAATGTCCCTTGTCAAATAGGAGGTCGAACCTTTCCAGCTAATTTAATTTGTCTTCCCTTGTTCGGACTTGACATTATCTTGGGTATGGACTGGCTCTCCGCCAACCAAGCCCTACTAAATTGCTCCGATAAATCCATTATACTCCCTTATGTTTCATCTTCTGAATCAGTAATCCCTGTAAGTCTTTATTTAAATTCATTAACAGTGCACCCTCGTGGGAATAGAAGTCAAGGGTATATTTTCTTATCAACCAGCATAACAGAGATTGATCAGGAGTTAAACGACATTCCAGTTGTTAGGGAATACCCTGATGTGTTTCCCGAAGACATCTCTGAGTTTCCTCCCGAGAGAGAGATTGAGTTTACTATCGAATTAGTACCAGGAGTTGGACCAATATCTCTAGCACCGTACCACATGTCACCTTCGGAACTGGCTGAACTCAAAGGGCAGATTGAAGAACTCCTGGAGAAGAAATTCATTAGGTCAAGTGCATCATCGTGGGGAGCCCCAGTCTTGTTAGTTAAGAAGAAGGATGAGGCATGCGACTCTGCATAGATTACAGGCAGTTGAACAAGGTGACAATCAAGAATAAGTATCCGTTACCAAGGATTGATGATCTTATGGATCAACTACAAGGAGCTACTATATTTTCCAAGATTGATCTACATTCTGGATATATCCAAATTCGGGTCCGGGAAGAAGATATTCCGAAGACGGCGTTTCGGACTCGTTATGGACATTATGAATATACTGTGATGTCCTTTGGATTGACCAATGCACCGGCGGTATTCATGGATTACATGAACCGAATATCCAGGCCATATCTTTATAAATTTGTGGTCGTGTTTATTGACGACATACTTGTCTACTCAAAGACGGAACGGGAACATGCGGAGCATTTGCGAGTAGTTCTGCATATTCTAAGAGAGAAGAAACTTTACGCCAAGTCATCCAAATGTGAATTTTGGATGAAAGAAGTAAAATTTCTTGGCCATGTGGTATCCCATGGAGGAATTTCAGTGGATCCTAGTAAGGTGGAAGCAGTATTAAATTGGGAACGACCAATGACAGTTACAGAAGTCAGGAGCTTCTTAGGGTTGGCAGGATACTATAGAAGATTTGTTAAGAACTTCTCTCAAATAGCTCTACCTTTAACCAAATTAACCAGAAAGAATGCCCCATTTGAGTGGACACCCGAGTGCGAGCAGAGCTTCCAAGAATTAAAAGAAAGGTTGACAACAGCCCCAGTACTTATTTTGCCGGATCCTCATAGACCATTCAAAGTGTACTGTGATGCTTCTAAGAAAGGATTGGGGTGTGTACTAATGCAGAATAGAAACGTTGTGGCATATGCTTCCAGGCAATTGAAAACTCATGAAAGAAACTATCCAACACATGACCTCGAGCTGGTAGCGATAGTGTTTGCCTTGTAGATATGGAGACATTATCTCTATGGAGTGAAGTTTGAAGTATTTTCTGATCACAAAAGCTTGAAATACCTTTTTGATCAGAAGGAATTAAACATGAGACAGCGAAGGTGGATGGACTTTCTTAAAGATTACGAGTTCGACCTAAAGTATCATCCAGGCAAGGCAAACGTGGTAGCAGATGCCCTAAGCAGAAAATCCTTGACAGTGGCATGGATGATGATCAAGGAAGTAGAACTTATAGAAAGTTTCCAAACCCTCAACTTGGGGATCTCAGTAACTCCCAGTGCTATCCAATTGCACCAACTTAAGATAACTAGTACTTTCAAAGACCAAATCAAGCAAGCACAACAAGAAAGTGATGACTTCCAACATACAGTGCAACTGGTACAATTTGGCAAGCTAACAGGATTCTCCCAAGATGCAAACGAAATATGGCGATATCATGGGAGGATATGTGTACCTAAGGAGGACAACCTCAGGGGGAAGGTCTTGGAGGAAGCCCATAAGAGTGAGTTCACTATACATCCTGGCATTAACAAGATGTACCAAGACCTTAAAAAGATGTTCTGGTGGCCAGGCCTTAAAGTAGATGTGGCCAATTTTGTGAATAAATGTTTAACTTGCCAAAAGGTGAAGATAGAGCATCAGAAGCCGATAGAAACATTACAACCTTTAGAGATTCCAGAATGGAAGTGGGAGAGCATTTCCATGGATTTCGTGATGGGTTTACCAAGGACCTCCTTAAGATATGACGCCATATGGGTCATAGAGGATAGACTAACCAAGTCTACTCACTTTTTACCCATCCGAGCGAATTCTCCTCTAGAAAAGTTGGCTCAACTATATATCCAAGAAGTGATACGGTTACATGGTGTTCCTTCAACAATCATTTCCGATCGAGATCCAAGGTTCACCTCACGGTTTTGGGGAGCGCTCCAGAAGGCATTCGATACTAAGCTATGTCTAAGTATTGCATATCATCCACAATTGGATGGCCAAACAGAGCGGACGATTCAGACTTTAGAAGATATGTTGCGGGCATACATTCTGGAACAATGGGGGAATTGGGATCGATACTTACCGTTAGCCGAGTTTGCCTACAACAACAGTTACCATGCTAGCATCGGCATGGCTCCATATGAGGCTTTATATGGACGAAAATGTCAATCTCCCCTATGTTGGTATGAACCAGGAGAACAAAGTCTGTTGGGCCCAGAACTAATCAGACAAACTACAGAACAAATCAAAAGAATCCGTAGTAAAATACTTGCAGCTCAGAGCCGCCAAAAGAGCTATGCGAATGTCAGGAGGAAACCCTTGGAGTTTCAAGAAGGAGATCATGTGTTTCTGAAAATCACACCCACAACTGGGGTAGGTAGAGCCATTAAAGTCAAAAAGTTAAGCCCACGCTTTATAGGTCCCTTTCAAATTTTAAAGCGGATCGGGCTAGTTACATATCAAGTTGCCTTACCTTCGCATCTATCTAATCTTCACGATGTTTTCCACATCTTGCAACTCAGAAGATACCAGCCGAACCTTGCTCACTTGTTGGAACCTGAATCAATCTAATTGAGGGATGACTTGACTTTTCATGTGCCCCCAGCACGGATAGTGGACAGGAGTACCAAACACCTTTGGAACAAAGCGGTACAATTAGTGAAGGTAGCGTGGGGACGTGAAGACTCAGCGGATTGTATGTGGGAACTAGAATCTGATATGAGAAGGGAACATCCCGAACTATTCTCAGGTACTAAATTTTGAGGACAAAATTTCTTTTTTAGGAGGGTAGAAATGTAACGTCTGAAAAATTTTATCGTTAACAACTGAGTTGTTCGATTTTATCGAATAAGTGAGTTTATTCAAGATCTGATTAGATACTTTCTTAAAGCCAATTAAGGGTGAATTGAGAGGATTAGGCATGATAGAATTAAACTAGGAGCATAGAAAACCTCATAGAAAAATTTCAAGCTAATTTACCGATTTAATGGAAATCGGTAAGATTTTGGTAACTCAAACTGTCGGAACTGGATCAGTAGAATTTTTCTACGAGTGCCCTAGAATCAACGGCTAGGATTTAGCCAAACACCCCACCCAAGTGGCGCCTAGACAGCCATGGATGATGGGGAAGAGACTAGAATTTTGACCAAGACTCATTCCACCAATCAAATGCAAGCCACCTTGAAACTATCTTCACTTTTTCCTTGCATCCTCATCCAAAAATTTCGGCCACTTCTCCCAGCTGAACCCTCTTCATTCTTCTTCTCCTCATGCTCTCCTCCACTCCATTTTCATCTCTTCTTCAAGCCTCACCATAAACTACTTGCATCCAAGACACAAAATCAGCATAGATTTCACAAAAATAAGGTAGGAAATCCTACTTCTCCTCTTGTTTTTCTGATTTGGGGCTGCATGTGGGGCTTGCATAATCTGAGATGTTCGTGTTTTATAGAGTGATGATGATGTTTTATAACTATTTTTGCATGTATGTTATGCTTAAAATTGGATTTGAGGGCAAATAGCTTGAAGGAGGAAGACAAATCTAGAAGCAGTTAGGGTTTTCCCTCGGCGGTCCGTACGGCGGACTGTACGGCTCCACCTACCGCCGTTTAAATTGGATGAAACCATTTTTATATGAAACTAGACATCTAGGGCTTTCCAACATATATCATATAAGGCCATTGGATTAGTATAGAATTAGTTATGAATTTTTGAAGTTTACCCTAGAAATCTGGCTTCCTATCTGGGCAGTAGGAGTTGAGAAGGGTATAACTCACCCTATACAACTTTAAATTGAGTGAACCCAGGTTTGTTTGAAAGCTAACATGTAAAGGAATATCTCATAAAAATTTTAGAACCAAACTCTTAGCCGTTTGCTCCCAGTGCCCAAGGAAGTTGGCTTAAGTCTAAATCGGATTGAATCAAAGTAGTTTAGTAAGGCCAAGTTTCGAGACTCATAAGTCAAAATATACTTATGCAAATGACATAAAACTTATTTCATTTCAAAGCTTGTTCTGATTGCTTTAATTTGACATAAATTTCGTATGAATTCACTTAGTTTTTTATTTTTAATGAATTTTTACTTAAAAGGATCCAATTCTGACTGAGAATAGGGCAATCCGGGGTAAATTGTTTATATCTAGAGTTATACACATCAAAATGAAATGAGATCAAAAGGGTTAGAATCTAGACATGTGAGGCTATGATATTCCAAAAATTAGATTAAAATAAGTTGAATTGAATGAGAAATGAGGCACACCAAATTTGGGCAGAACAGAGGGGGTTAAACTAAAACTCTATTGATGTTCATATTGAAATTGTTGATTGAGATTATGAATGTATATGTATAATTGAGATTGCTGATTGGTGTTATGAATGTACAAGTATAATTGTTGCTCTATACTGAAATTGTAAGTTGTATAAATGTACTGGATGTCTGGCACTATTCACGGGGAAGTGGACTCGATCCGTTATGCTGCCGAAATTTCGGTAAGAAGTTTATGAGTTATATAAGTCTATGACAACTTGAGTGCATCATACATAAAGAAACAAGTTAAATGTGCATTCATTTCATGATATGATAAAGAATGCCATATCACTTGGGCCAGCCCCGGAATAAATTAAGGGGAATAGATCAGTGGGAGGGTCGGGGAAAGTAAACCCGACCATCCTGTATAGGAACGAGCTTGGTCCTAAAAAGCGGACTATTACCCAGGAGTATATGGCCAATGACTCCCAGGGGACCAAGTGTAACACCCTGATAAATCCATATTACGCTTAAGTCGTATTACGGCGTTTTATTAGTTGTTACTTATGCTCGTGGAAAACTAAACTTTACTTGAAATTAAATTACGCGGAAAATTCGATAATTTTTTTTTTTTGAAATACGTCGTCGCTTTCGGAAAGTAAAGCCTTGCGCGAGAAGATAGCAATAAACGAGCGTATCGCAAAGATTTCGGTATAACTTGAAGGAACAAGGAATAAATCATAATACCATGCATTCAAATTACAACAACCATATAATTATAATTAATCTCATAATATCCAACAAATACATAAAAAGAAACTCATGGTTATGCCATGGCCCCAAAACAAATGTCTGCTGTCTTCTTTGCCCTTTTCGTGCCTTTGATCGAGTGGGCTCAAGTCCTCGAATGCCCGGTCCCTCTTGCTCCTCGGCCTTGGGGGACGAAAGGAGTACGGATAATACGAGGGCGCCGGCTGCTCACGTCAACGCGATGGATGCGATGGCCAGGGGTGTAGCTGGCCACAGAAGAATGGACCTCGGAGGGATCCTCCTCAGATGCATCGGGGTGATACACGGGGAGCGGCGGCGAAGCTGATGTGGCCCTAGGGGTGGCCGTTGAACTCACCTCGATCACAGGGACCTCCAGCAGGGGCACGGGCTCGGCTACAGGTAGACTAGGAGATATTGGCTCCATCTCGATCTCGGGCAAGGGCATAGGCGGGAAATCCTAAGGACCCAGCGGTGGTCCAAAGTGCGCCGATGATATGTCTACGGGGGCAGGCGGGATCTCTGGCTCCTCTTCTTCAAAAATCCGAACCAGATAAAAGTGTGTACGGACTATTGTAGTGGTCGTAGCCATAATAGCATGAGTATCTGCGTCGTATGCCCACTCATGGTGGGGAGGCTCCATGCTCCACTCCACGGGGTGTGCCATGAGTATCTGGTGACGAGACAGAAAAACAACTAGGGTGAGAAATAAGATTTCTCAGTAGGACTCGACCTTGACACCTAAGTGTCATCGTCATCGTCCTAGCCACTTCGGTTTTATACATGAAAATTGTGAGCATTCAATAGGTTCAATTATTTGATTTTCGAAAACATTACTACCCGAAGTGGATTCAATTTTTTAGTACTTATCTCGTTGTAGTAACAACATCACGGCATACATAAAGGCTTATATGACTATTCATAACAAACATGAACATGTTGAGAGTTACACTCTTTACTTGGGTCGGACCGAAGTCCCTTTCTTTCCTTAACTTGACTTATCTTAAGTCCTTTCTTTCCACCCACTAAACATAAGTGGTAATGAGCTCATACCGTGGCCGTCGCCACCATAAAATTTTGGTACTTACACTAGCTGGGTCATGTCATGCCTCATGTAAGCCCTATCCCCTATACTCACACTAGCTGGGTCATGCCATGCCTCATGTGAGTCGTGGGTGAGGGGAACTTAAATTAGGTCACCCTCCCTTTTGAAGGATCACACACTTTATTGAATCTTTTCTTATTAAAACTTATGATGCAAAATATTTCTAAGTCCACAATTTCTACAAAATTTCGGCAGCATAACGGCTAGACCGAAGCTTCCCAAAATTTTGCCAAACAGAGAAACCAATATCACAGCATCATATCATATCATCATCATCATATGATCATTATCATATCATCATCATCACATCATCGTCATAACATCATGCTTGCACATAAACATAGGCATATTCTCCAGCAAAGTTTTATGAGCTTAGGTTAGTAAATTTGGTGCAAGCTTTTAATTGAGGTTACCTCTTGTGTGTCCTCTTTGATTAGTTGTAGGGCCAATTTTATCTAATGTACTTTTTAATACTTTTTAAGTTGAGTTATGAAGGTTTCCTAATACTTAATATAAGGGTATTAATGTCTTAAAACTTATTCTTCATTAACCTTTAACTTTTACCCTAACCGGTTTTACTTTTACAGTGGGGCAGTAACTTCAAAAATTCACCATAATTTCATCTTTTACTCTTTTGTTTCAAATTCTGGTATGCTTACACTTCTCTGAGTCTATTTTTAAACAAAAGAAACCCCACTCAAAAATTCATTTTGTAGCTTGAGTTATGCATATTTTATTCTGACTGTTCAGACTTGAAAGTTCATCTCGGGTCAGTGACTTTTAAACATTACTGTGAACTCCTCACAAGGAATCTGACAAAAATATTTTATGGGGATGTTCCTATATATCTTAGCTTTCTAACAAACTTGGTCCCACTCAAAAATGTTCTGTATAGCTTGAATTATGCACGTTTTATTACCTACTGCCCGGGCAGAAACCCATCCAGGAACAGCAGACTTTAAAAATTCATATCTCTCTCATTTTAAGGCCAAATGTCGCATATTTTATATGTGTGAAAAGCTCTTTGAGTCTACTTTCACAGAATTCATTGCATTTTGAGTTTTGTGGAGCGAGTTATACCGCACGCTTTATAGACTGCAAGAATTCCAGATTAACCCATTTTTAAGTTTTATATATCAAACTTGTGAAAATGTTGCTATACCACTTCAAATCACCATTTTTATGTTTTATCTCATCACCATATTCAAAGTTTTAGTCACTAAATCAGTATTTTAAAACAAAATAGAGCAATATACATAAAACCATCATGCCACATAATCTCATTTCAAAACAACACTTTCAACAAGATAAGAAAACCCATAGGGAAAAATATGGTCATGAGACCTTAGAGCAAGCTTTAAAACCACCTAACTATGAAGAGATTAGGGGTTCTAAAACTTGAAAAAAATACATGGAGAAGAAGGATAGAGTCACTACCAAATGAGTTTTTCTTGGAAGCTTGGAAGATGAAGTGGTTGGAGATGGCCTCCTTCCTCTTGAGCTAGCAAATGGGGCTAAATGAGTGTTTGTTTTGCTCTACCAAGGACCAAAGAATGTGATCCTTGATAAGTTAGTGAGGGTGGTGATAGAAGATGAGGGTGATGGTGGTGGAAAAGTGATGACTTAGAGTAGGAAAAACAAGAAGGAGAGTAGGAAGAATGAAGAAAGGTTTAGAGAGAGGTGAGAGCTTTTGTGTTTGTGTCTTTGTGAGAGGAGTGAAAAAATGAAATGAGGGGAGGGAGAAAGAAGGCTGATGGGGCAAAAAGGTGGGAGGGGATTGATGTGATTTTTGCTTCTTACACAAGCTAGGGAGTGGGAAAAACCATAGGGCAAAAGGGAGTGTTGTGTTTCCTTTGAGTCTTGGCACTTGGGTAAAGGCTTTGTAGTGTTTTTGTCAAATGGTTAAAAGCATGAGCTATCTTAGGATTGGCATTGGATGATTGTGATCACTCCAAGTGTCACAATCTTGGTGAAGGAGAGTACAACTCTTGTCACGACTTAAGGAATTTACTAACATGGACTCTTGATCTAGTGGTGTATGATAAGAAGGCAATTGAATGGTTGGATTTGGCTCTTGTTTTGACCAAACTTTCAAACAATAATTAAAGGGAAGTTTCTACATCTTTATAATTGTTACAATTATCTAAATGTTAATTAATTTGATTGGTTCAATTATGCCATTAACACATTTTTATCGAAAAGGATTTTTCCTCGTTAATTATGTAAAGAAGATATGAGGGTAAATTTTCATGTGATTAAGATGTGATGCTTATGTGCTCTTAGTCAATTAGGTTAGATCACCTTGATTTTATGTTCTAAGTCATGAATTAATAAGGATTGGGCAATTAGGCTTTTAATTGTAACTTTTAATGCATTATGCTTCAATTGTTGACTTGCATTTAATTTACTAAGCCCTTGCTCTCGAGATTAACCGATTAGTTCTCAATTAATCGCTAATCCCTCTAATTAGCCGGGAACATCGAGCTAATTAACTTAGGTAAAAATGGGGATGTTATACCAAGGATGGAAATAAGTTCTAATAGGCGAAAGCTTCCAAGAATAAGATGCATCTTCTCACTGCATATAAATATGTACAGTGTAAAAATTTTCTATTGCTTGTTCTAGATCCCTGTTATTTATTCTTAATATGCTATTGTCCCACTGTGATTACTGTTTGAGCATGTTAGTATATCTGTTAATTAAACTTGAACTTGTTTTGGGGTATGCTTTACAAATAAGTATTTAAGTTAAATATTACTATTTTACCGTACTGTTTTAAAAATATGGCACGACCGAAACAAGTGGGAATGACAGCAATGACACATGTATAGAAGTAGGAGTTCCTACTGAGAAATTTCTATTTCTCACCCTACTGTATATTACTGCATCATTCTCAGACTATGGAGCATGCCGCGACAAGAGTCCTCTTCATTGAGTTCCCCGAGCTTCATGTAACACCCTAATAAACCCATACTATGCTTAAGTCGTATTACGGCGTTTTATTAGTTGTTACTTATGCTCGTGAAAAGTTAAACTTCACTTGAAATTAAATTATGCGGAAAATACGGTAAGATTTTTTTTTTTTTGAAATACGTTGTCGCTTTGCAGCGTTTTGAAAAGTAAAGCCTTGAGCGAGAAGTTAGATAAAGAAAGAGCATGTCGCGTAAGATATATGACCCATTCTCATAAAATAAGAGAAAGATAAATAAATAGTAAATCACAAATACATTGCATTACCTAACTAATCATTACATCCACATAGGTTCATAATATTTATATACATACATATATATAACAACATTACATCGAAGAAAGCTCATGGACGTGCCATGATCCAAATTCTAGGTACTAAATACAAACTCCAATGACAAAGCTCATCTCAAAACAAAATATATGAAGATGCAAAGTGACGATCGCTATAAGTCCCAAAATAGCTTCATCTGGCGTCCCACGTCGTCCGTCTGCTCACAGTGTCAGGGATCCATGCTCTACTCCACCGGATGTGCCATCGGATTCTGGTGACGATGCGGAAAAGTAACTAGAGTGAGAAATAAGATTTCTCAATAGGACTCGAACCCGACACGGAGGTGTCATCGTCATCGTCCCAGCCACTTCAGTTTTATAATGAAAACAGTGAGCATGCATAAGGTTCAGTTCTTAGGTTTTCGAAAACATGAATATCCGAAGTGGATTCAATTTTAACATACTCTCTAATCATTTATATCATAACATACATGGGCATAAGTATAATCACATGAAACATGCATGACTGTACTATAAGCTTCTCTTAACTTTTTCTCTTTAAGGGTTTGGACCGAAGTCCCTTTTTCTTTTCTTAACTTGACTTATCTTTAGTCCTTTTCTTTCCACCCACTAAACATAAATGGTAATGAGCTCATACCGTGGCCGTCGCCACCATAAAATTTCGGTACTTACACTAGCTGGGTCATGCCATGCCTCATGTAAGCACTATCCCCTATACTCACACTAGCTGGGTCATGCCATGCTTCATGTGAGTCGTGGGTGAGGGGAACTTAAATTAGGTCACCTTCCCTTTTGAAGGATCACACCCCTTTATTGAATCTTTTCTTATTAAAACTTATGATGCAAAATATTTCTAAGTCCACAATTTCTACAAAATTTCAGCAGCATAACGGCTAGACCGAAGCTTCCCAAAATTTTGCCAAACAGAGAAACCAATATCACATTATCATTAAACATCATATCGTATCATTATATCATATCATCATCATCATATCATCATTATCATATCATCATCATAACATGATGCTTGCACATAAACATAGGCATATTCTCAAGCAAAGTTTTATGAGCTTAGCTTAGTAAATTGAGTGCAAGCTTTTAATTGAGGTTGCCTCTTGTGTGTATTCTTTTATTAGTTGTAAGGCCAATTTTGTCTAATGTCCTTTTTGATACTTTTTAAGTTGAATTATGAAGGTTTTCTAATACTTAATGTAAGGGTATTAATGTCTTAAAACTTATTCTTCATTAACCTTTAACTTTTACCCTAACCAGTTTTTACTTTTACAGTGGGGCAGTAACTTCAAAAATTCACCATAATTTCATATTTTACTCTTTTGTTTCTAATTTTGGTATGATTACACTTCTCTGAGTCTATTTTTAAACAAAAGAAACCCCACTCAAAAATTCATTTTATAGCTTGAGTTATACATATTTTATTCTGACTGTTCAGACTTGAAAGTTCATCTCGGGTCAGTGACTTTTAACATTTACTGTGAACTCCTCATAAGAAATCTGACAAAACTGTTTTATGGAGGTGTTCCTCTATGTCTTAGCTTTCTAACAAAATTAGTCCCACTCAAAAATGTTATGTATAGCTTGAGTTATGCACGTTTTATTACCTACTGCTCGGACAGAAACCCATCCAGGAATAGCAGACTTTAAAAATTCATATCTCTCTCATCTTAAGGCCAAATCTCGCATATTATATATGTATGAAAATCTTTTTGAGTCTAATTTCATAGAAAATTAGTTTCATTGCATTTTGAGTTTTTTGGAGTGAGTTATACCGCACGCTTTACAGACTGCCAGAATTCCAGATTAACCCGTTTTTAAGTTTTACATAACAAGCTTGTGAAAATGTTGTCATACCACTTCAAATCACCATTTTTATGTTTTAACTCATCACCATATCCAAAGTTTCAGTTACCAAATTAGTATTTTACCACAAAATAGTGCAAGATACATAAAACCATTATGCCACATAATCCCATTTCAAAACAACACTTTCACAAGATAAGAAAACCCATAGGGAAAAATATGGTCATGAGACCTTGGAGCAAGCTTTATAACCACCTAACTATAAAGAGATTAGGGGTTCTAAAACTTGAAAAAAAAAACACATGGAGAAGAAGGATAGAGTCACTACCAAATGAGTTGTTCTTGGAAGCTTGGAAGATGAAAATGGTTGGAGATGGCCTCCTCCTCCTTGAGCTTGATAATGGGGCTAAGTAAGTGTTTGTTTTGCTTCCTCAAGAACCAAAGAGGGTGGTCCTTGAAGGGCTTGTGATGGTGGTAAAAGGAATGAGAGTTGGATGGGGTGTGAAAGTGGGAAGAAGAATAAGAGGAATTAGAAGAGTAGAAGAGTTAGAATGAGGCTTAGAGAGAAGTGAGAGCTTAGGCTTGTAGTGAGAGGATGAAAATCACAAATGAGGGAGTGGGAGAGGGGAAAGTGGCGCAAAATGGGTGAGGGGGGGCTGATTGGTTTTGCTTCTCCAACAAGCAAAGGGAAGTAGGTGAGTTTAGCCAGCCAAGACCACAAAACTGAAGCAAGAATCAAAACTCCTACCTTTGTTCCAAGTGATTTTGCTGGAATTTGAAGGCTTGGATGAGCAAGGCTTGAATTGGCTTGATGTTGGCTGGAGTTCTTGTGTGTGAAGAAGAGAGAAAGAGAGCTGAATGAGAGGAGAGAAAAGTGGCGCAAGAAGTGGTCTGAATGGGTGTTAAAGGAACTGAAAAAATCTGATTGCTTTGGGTGGTTTAGCTTGAATTTGATTGGCTTAAAATGCTTGGCTGAAATTCAGCCAAGCTTCTTCATGGAGTGTGGCCATTGTTGCGCCACTTTAGGTGATAAGTGGTTGAGCTATCAGCCACTCAAAATAGGGTTTAGAGCTTGTAATTTTATTGGTTCAGTTCCGACAGTTTAAAATACCGTAATGTTACTGATTTCCTTTAAATCGGTAAATCGGTTTTCAATAAAATTTTTATGAAATCTCCTATACTCTAACTTAATTCTCTCTTATCTAAATTCAAGTAATTACTAATCAATTGAGTCTAAATAATTGGTTAACCGAATGCTAATTATTCTCAATTATTCGATAAAACCAAATAATTCGGCGAAAAACGGTGGATGTTACAAGGGGCATAACTCGCCTAATTCAAATTAAGTTAAACCAATTTTATTAGAAAGATAACACATAGAGAATCATGTCACAAAAATTTCAGAATTAGATCATGAGTACATTTTCCCCAATAATTCTTTGAAGTTGACTTATGCTTTGTTTGAGTAGAAATAGGGTAGCCCACTTTAGAAGCTCATAACTTAAGCTCTATCCAATTAAAGTGAAATTTGTAAGGATTGAGAGATGATCCAAATAAATTTATTTTGATATAAAAATAAAAAAAAAATGATGAAAGATGGATTTTTAGTAATTTTCTAAAGCTAAGTGTGCAAGCCTGTCTTGAAATAGGGTAGTCTTGAGTAAAACTTTAATAATTGAAGTTATACACCTCAAAATTTAGTGAAACTAAAGAAATTTTAATGTAGACAAATAAGGCTATAATTTGTTAGATTTCTAGATTAAAAAGAATTAGAATGGAATTTTGATGTAATTTAGAAGAACAAGGCAAATTTGAGAAAAATAAGACAACTTGACAACTTTAAGAATTAGGAGCTCTATAAGCCATAAGAAGTTCAATGACATAAAAACCTTTCCAATCCCACACCAATGTAAGGTTATATTGGTATAATGTTAATTATGATTATGATTAACATGATTGGTTGGTTGACTGGATATACTATCTATTTTGGTTACCTCCATGTTTCAGCTATTATGATGCCGAATTTTCGGCAAAATTATAAGAATGGTATTAACATTTATATGTTATGTATATGTATATGGAAATCATGCATGCAAGAATACATGAAAGTAAGCTATGAGACATATGCAAGAGTGCATTTAGCATGTTCATGCACGATTATGCACAAGAATGAAAGAATATGAACAAATAAGATGTGGATTCCATCATTTGGAGGCAGTTAATATTGGATCACTCCCTGTGAAGGCAATTAAACAAGTAAGATGTCGATCCTTTCACTTCGAGGCAGTTATTTGGGTCCCTCCTTGTGAAAACAGCTAAACTATTGGGTCCTTCTACTTTGCAGGTAGTTGGGTTGCTGAGTCTCTATAATTTAGAGGCACGTGGGTTCCTTTACGGGTCAGAAATGTGTGACAACGGTCTCAAGTTGAGCCTACTCTGAGAAGGATACCTAAGGGTAGTAAAGATTAAAGACATAGCAGACACCTTCGAGATAGCAATATGTAACACCTAGGTATGTCAAGTAAAGAAAGTTAAAGAAAGCACAAGTGCATTTACATGATTATATGATGTGCATCAGCATATGCATAAATTATATTCTTGTTGTTACTATTATGAAATTGCTCTCTCAAATGACAAGTGTATGGGTAAAATGAATCTACTTCGGAAGGATATTTTTGAACTTTATAAAAATGAAATTTATGGTTTATATGGCACAATCACTTTTTTCATAATAAACCAAAGCAGCTAGAGATAATGACAATGAGACTGTATGTAGTAGTTTAGGAAATTCTATTGAGAATTTATAATTCTCACCCCCTATCCCGAGTTATGTCTAGATAACTCAAAAGATAATGAAGATGATCATCTTGGATGGAGTTAGTTGAGATTAAAGGACGGTTGAAGGTCGTTGTTAGACAACATCCGTATATGTACTCGTAACAACTCCTAAGTGTGGTATTTTGACTTAAGCATGGTACTGTGCTTGCAAGGGTGTTACATTTTGGTATCAGAGCAGTTCATCCTAACTGGACCTAGGATGGACTAACTATGCTTCCAAAGCATACTCTGAGGGTTTAGAAAAACCATGCTTTAGGTCCTTACTGTAAGCTCCGATGCTTTTCAGAAACCATCTTATGGTTTAAACTGTATCGAGCTTTAAGGTTTTGATGAGCAACAAATCAAACTTCAAGTAAAATCTTATGTTGTCAGCAAGTTGTTACAAGAAATAATTTTGTTAAGCAAGATCATTTGCTTCCGAATTGAAAATGAATTTTTAACAAACACAAAGCATTTTATTCCTTTGTATTTCTCTTAAATATATATTTTCTCTGAATAAATACTTTGTGGGACTTGTGATCTCTCGCTTAGCAAAAAGAGTAGAAAGTTCAGAAGGATGGATTTGCATCATCAGAAGGGAAGACAAGCCTCAAAAATGTGCATAACCATTCAGAAGGATAACACATCTAGAAGACTTTATCCAAAAAGGTGACCATTAAAAAGATGCTTCTCATGAAGTACCTCACCTTCAAAGCGTCTTCAACACGATTCAAGGATCAAATTCAAAAAGTCAAACTTGATATGTCCAAAAGAAGCATTGACAAGTTTGAAAAGTGGGTGAACCATTAAACAACTACTTTTCCACTTCTATGATATTTCCAAAGGCTAAGAAACGAAAGCAGCGTCTTCTCTGTCCAGTCTTAGACCAGTGGATCAAAGATGCACAAGGCTCAAGATCTACAAGTTTGAACGGTCATTTTTTGAAATCTATATAAAGCTGAAACTCAAAGAAAAATGGGTTAGATTGTTTTGAATTTATATATGCTCTAATAGCTTTCATCCTCTTGCCTTCTTAACTCTCTGATTTATTAGAAGGTTACACATTGTAACTTCTATTTTCAAAAATCTTCTATAACAGTTTGTATTAGATAACATTCTCATATTGAGAATTTAGAGAAGTTACACACACCGTAATTCTTTGGATATACTCTGTTGAGAGATTTAGTATGAGTGTTCTAAACACAAACCTTAAAAATTCTTACATTGTAACCAAACCCATCAGTGGTCACAGTGAACTTGGAGAGGCTAGGACAAAATACTACTTAATTTAGCTTGGAAAGGCTTGGTAAAAACTACTCTATTGTAAAGGCTTGGAAAGGCTTAAGAAAGACTACTTGATTGTAAAAGCTTGGAGAAGCTTGAAAGAATACTCGATATATATAAAAATGTCAACAAAGTGTTTTGGGACTGGACATATGCAAGTGGTTGGCTGAGCCAGTATAAAATCTTGATGAGTGATCTGTTGATCCCTCCTAATTTTACTACTTTATTTTGCTAAGTTTTTTAAATCTATATGCAAAATATCATACATCTTGAAGAAACCTTTTGTAAGTAAAACAATTTATACTTCTAAGAAATAGCTTCCACATTCCAAATCTCAGACTTGAGAGAGGTGTTTTATACAAGTTTTCAGGTTTTAAATTTCCTTTAAAGCGCGATTCAACCCCCTTCTTGTGCTACCTTAACCAATAATTGACATCAAAGCGTACCTCTGGGGTTAAGCTTCCAAACGGTTGCAAAGGATAAAAATCCAATAAATGGCACAATATATCAACCATATTGTCGAAAGATACTCTATCAACCGCCCTCCTTACTTCAATGGTGAAGACTATCCATGCTGGAAAGATATAATGAGACTCTTCATTGAGTCTACAAGTATTGGCATGTGGGAAATCATAGAGAATGGCGACTATGTGCTTACTATTGAGCAATCTGTGCCTCCAGTGGTTGCTGATCCAAATCAACCTCCACCAATTATGGTTATAAGCATTCCAAGGAATCAATGGACTGATCAATAAAGTCAAAGTTCAAAAGAATGCCAAGGCAAAATATCTTCTTCATGTGCCTTGAGCAAAAGTGAATATGATAAGATCATTTTGTGTGACTGTGCCAAGGAGATCTGGGATAGACTCAAAGTCTTCCATAAAGGAATTGATCAAGTCAAGGAGACCAAGATTAGCATGTTGGTTCATCACTATGAAATGTTCAAAATGTTAGAGCATGAAAGTATTGATGAGATGACAACTAGATTTATGCATATCATAAATCAATTGAAAGCATTGGGCAAAAGATACTCAAATGCTGAAATGGTTAGAAAGATTTTGAGAAGTCTTTCTAAGGGCTGGCACCCCAAGGTAACAGCTATTCAAGAGGCTAAGGACCTGAGTGTGCTTAGTTTGGATGCTCTCATTGGATCTCTAAAGACTCATGAGATTGAACTAAATGAAGCCTCTGTGAAGTCGAACAAAAAGGGAAAATCCATTGCACTGAAGACCACTCAAAAAAAGTCTTGCTCATCCAAGGCCATGAAAGTTGTAGAAGATTCTACTAAAGATGAAAAAGAGTCTTATGATGAAAAGGATGAAATTGCATACTTGGCAAGGAAGATATCCAAAGCATGGACCAACAGAAAGAACAAAGGCTTTGTCCTTAAAAAGGACACGAAAGGGAAAGCTAAACGAGATGATGTAATATGCTTCTAGTGCAAAGAATTTGGACATGTTAGATCAAAATATCCAAGATTAAAGAAGAACCTCAAGAAGAAAACTCCCAAGAAGAAAGCTATGATGGCAACTTGGGAAGATCTTGATGAGGAACAAGAGGGTCCAAAATCCTAAGAAAAAGAATAAATTGTTGCAAATCTTTGCTTCATAGCAAATGTAGTATTAGAAGAAGAAACTGAAGCATCTGACTCTGAACTTGAACTTACATTTGAGATTCTTCAAAAAGCATATAATGAACTCTTAGATGATTCTCAATCACTTGCTTCTCATTATACTTCTCTAAAGAAGGATTTTCAAAAACTATCCCTTAGATTTGAAATCCTCAAGAATGAAAATGAGAAAGTTGGGCATGAAAAAGCCAAATTATTAAATGACATTATCCTTCTTCAGAAGGATGTAAATGCCCTGAGGAACGAAGTTTCTGAAATAAATAAGATCTTGAGAAGATGGTTAATTGCTTCAAAAATCTAGATATGATGCTTGGTGGTCAGAAACCATATCTTGATAAAACTGCACTAGGCTTTGAGAAGGAAAGTAATGAGAAATCATCCAAAGAGTCCCAAAATAATATTCTACATGTATTTATTATTTCAAAAAGGCATACACTTCTGAAAAATGCTTTCCAAAAGGAAAACGAAAAGGCCCAAGAAGTTAGCTATCCGAAAAAGGACCCAAGAAAATATAGGTACTTAAAGTAAAGAATATTTCTGATGCAAGTATGTCACATCACCAGAAGGAAATGAAGTAGTATTTGGATAGTGGATGCTCCAGACACATGACTAGAAACAAATCATGGTTCAGAAACCTTAGACCCAAAGATGGTGGAATTGTAAAATTTGCTTGTGGTATTAAATCCAGAATTGTACGAATAGGTAATGTTGGTAAGAATGATTTTGACTTCATTACTAATGTTATGTTGTTTGAAATATTAACACACAACCTTCTACGCATTAGTCAATTTTGTAACCAAGGCTACAGAGTTATGTTTGAACCTTTTCAATGTGTCATGAAAGATCCTACATTTGACCAAATCATTCTTATTGCTAAAAGGTGTGATAATTCTTATGTATTATATCTAGATGGCCTTTTATATCAAAATGAAAAATGCTTAGCATCCTTTGAGGATGAAAAGTGTAACATCCACCGTTTTTCGCCCAATTATTCGGTTTTATCGAATAATTGAGAATAATTAAAATTCAATTAA
Source organism: Pterocarpus santalinus (assembly GCA_031439595.1). NCBI lineage: Eukaryota > Viridiplantae > Streptophyta > Magnoliopsida > Fabales > Fabaceae > Pterocarpus > Pterocarpus santalinus. The sequence continues at coordinate 35,777,349 of CM062525.1, forward strand.
GCAATTATTTAGACTCAATTGATTAGCAATTACTTGAGTCTAAATAAGAGAGAATTAAGTTAGAGTATAGGAGATTTCATAAAAATTTTATTGAAAACCGATTTACCGATTTAAAGGAAATCGGTAACATTACGGTATTTTAAACTGTCGGAACCGAACCAATAGAATTACAAGCTCTAAACCCTATTTTGAGTGGCTGATGGCTCAGCCACTTACCAGCCAAAAAGTGGCGCCACAAGGCCACTAAACCATGGAGAAGCTTGGCTGAATTTCAGCCAAGCAATTTGAGCCAATCAAATTCAAGCAAAAAGTCACTCAAAGCAATCAGATTTTCAGCCCCTTTATCACCAATTCTGACCACCCTTTTACGCCACTTTTCTTTTCTCCTTTCAGCTTTCTTTCTCTCTTACTCACACACCCAAAAACTCAAGCGAATTCCAGCCTTGTTCATCCAAACTTCAAGAATCCAGCACAAACACTTGGATCAAAGGTAGGAGTTTTGATTCTTGCATCAAATCCATGCACTTGGCTGGCTGGGCTTGAATTATTTTCACCTTATTTGATATGTTAAATGAATGTTTATGATGATATGTGATTGGTTTTGGGCTGTTTGTTTGATTAAAACTAAAGTGGAAGCAAGAAACCATGAAAATGGAAAGAGCTGATGGGTTAGAGAACCAAAACCCCTCGGTTGTCCGTACGGCGGAGTGTACGGCTCCGCCAACAACCGATCAAATTGGATGAAACCATTTTTATATGGAACTAGACATTTAGGGCTTTCCACATATATATCATATAAGGCTTTTGGATTAGAATTGAGATAGTTATGAATTTTTGAATTTTGACCTAGGGTTTTGACTCTGGCTCTGGGCAGATTAGATCGTTTAGGGTAGAACTAGACCTATACTACTTGAAAACGAGTGAAACCAACTTTGTTAGAAAGCTTACATATAGTAGAATGTCCCATAAAAATTATTAGTAAATGATAAGTAGACTGTATAGGAACGAGCTCGATCCTAATAAGCAGACTATTACCCAGGAGTCTAAATGGCCAAGAACTCCTAGGGGACCAAGAGATGGAAAGAATAATGATGAAAATGAATGGAAAGACTTATGAGAAAAGGTTCATGATTTAGTTTGCATGATTACATGTATGCATGAATATATGGCATAGTTATGTCAAGACGTTTGCTGTTGCCTCTTATATGTATTTACTGCTGCTCGTTTATTATCCTGCTTATTATTATATGAATCATTATTAGTAGTCTGTTTATCTTCTTGAACCTTCTAAAGTAAAACTGAACCTTGCCGCGGACTAGACATTTTCTTAAACTCATTAAAATGGGCTTTTCAGTTTGAATACATATTTTTATAATTAAATAAAACCCGAGGCAACTGAGAATGTATGTGACGTCAGTACCAGTATACCCGAACCCTATTGAGAATTTTCTTGAAATTCTCACCCCGTTTTGTATCTTCCGCATCATTCTCAGACACTGGCGATGGACTCCACAGCTACCCTTTTCATTGAGATTCCAGCGTTACAGCTCCACCATGATCCAGAGTTAGATTCCTTGTACATAGCTGGTTCGTGCAACTTCCGTTTATACCTCTTCAGCAACAGGAACTTTGATGTTCCTTTACACCATCCCATCTTCGACCCTGCTACCCTTTATATTGCCGTCCCTTTGCACATGGCGCACCCACCTCCTGCACTTCCCGCACTCGCAGCACCGGCAGGGCCTGTTGACCCTGCCCCTGAGTCACCACCACAAGCAGTCCCCGACATCCCGTTGAGTTCAGAGAGTGACCCCTCCGAGGCCACCGGCTCGTCGCCCTCTTCCTCCTCGGGACCCAGCGCAGACTATACACCGGTCGAGCCTGGCATGGCTAACGGCTACCTGACGGAGTAGCTTAGCGACAGGAGATGTTGTACAGTATGACCCTCTTTTGGACAGCATGTAGCTCTGGGTCATAGACTTGACTGTAGGGTTAACAATAGGTTACGAAATATCCTCTAAGGACCATAGGGTATTTTGACTGATACGGGCATTATGGTCTTTTTGATATACCAGCCCACTTATGTATTCTACTTTAAAACTTTGTACATAAACTGAAGCAGTGGCTTCTGATATATACATATGTTTGCACGTATACAGTAACGCTATTGTACTATTCTTATCTTTGGTGATATTTTGTTCAATTCGTTTCGCTTTTAGTATAGCAGTGCGCCGTTTCGTTAAGAAAAAAAAAAGATTTATATGATGAGGTCAATTTAAAGAAGAATAAAACAGAAAGGTAAACAGAATATTAATACGATAGCACAATCTACCTAATTTCATGCTATGACTTAAGCATAACATCAAATTAGTAGGGTGTTACAAAAAGTGGTTGTGGCATAAGAAACTCGGTCAAGCTCATATGAGATTAACCTCTGAGATTTCTCAAATGGAGCTAGTCAAATGTTTACCTAAAATTAGTTTTGACAATAATTCAACCTATGAATTCTATCAAAGAGGTAAACAGACCAAGAGCTCTTTGCACAACAAAAATGTAGTCTCAACTACTAGACCACTTAAGCTTTTGCATCTTAATATATTTGGACTAACTAGAACTGCCAGTCTAGGTGGTAAGAAATATGGTCTAGTCACTATGGATGATTTTTCTAGATTTACATGGATTATATTCCTGAAGGATGAAGCTTGTGAGACCTTTAAAATATTTTCAAAAAGAATTCAAAATGAAAAAGGTTTCTGCATTACTTCCATCAGATCAGATCATGGTGGTGAATTTGAAAATCATTCTTTTTAAAATTTTTGTAATGAAAGTGGCATTTCTCACAATTTCTCTTCTTTTAGAACTCCTTAACAAAATAGGGTTGTTGAAAAGAAGAATAGATCCTTGCAAGAAATGGCCAGAACCATGCTTTTGGGCAGAAGCTATAAACACTGCTTGTTACATTCAAAACTGTGTTTTCTTAAGGCCAATACTTAAGAAAACCTCTTATGAATTATGGAAATGAAGCAGACCTAACATCTCTTACTTTTATAAATTTGGATCTAATTGTTTTATTCTTAACATCAAGGACAAACTATCAAAGTTTGATCCTAAGTATGATCCCGAAATATTTCTAGGATATTCTTTTATTTCTAAGGCTTACATGGTTTATAAGAAGAAGACTCAGACTGTAAAAAAAACTACACCCATTACTTTCAAAGAAAGAAATAAGGATGTAGATCAGAAAGTTGCAGATCTATAGGAAGAAATAGAGAGTCTATCTCTGAATAACAATACTAACAATCATCAAGACCTTCAAGGAGCCACAAGGAATAAGAATAATGCTTTTGAACTTCCTTCTCATCAACACATTTCTGATGAGATATCACAGGGACCAGAAGAATCACCTATTAAGAGAAGATACATTAGAGCAAGAGATTTGAGAGCTGTCTTCAAAATCAAATTATTGGTGAACCTTCTCAAGGAGTTAGAACTAGATCCTCTCTCGAAACATAATCCACCTTGGCTTTGATCTCAGGAATTCAATCGAAATGTGTTAATGAAGCTTTGTAAAACAAAAGCTGGATTGATGCTATGAAAGAAGAATTAAATTAGTTTGCGAAGAGCTAAGTTTGGACTCTTGTGTCTTTACCAAAGAGACATTCAGTAATAGGCACTAAATGGGTGTTTAGAAACAAACTTGGTAAAGGTAGGAAACTGTTTATTCAGAAAGATTGCTCTGTCCAAAAGGCATATCTCCAAAAACATAATTTTCATGAAGTGTTATACCTTCAAAGCTTCCTCTGCACACTTCATAGAAAAACTCAAAAAAAGTCAAAAAAGTGATTTGATGAATGCAGAAGAGGCACTGACAAGTTTGAATAGTTGGTAAACCAACAAATGGCCACTTTTCCACTTCTGTGTAAGCTTTGAAGAATGGAAAAAGGAAGGCTATTTCTTCTCTGTCCAATCGTAGACTAGCAGACTAAAAGAATCACCAAGATCAAGGCCTTCGAGCTTCAATGGTCATATTTTGAAGTCTATACAGGGCTGAAAGTCGAAAAAAGATTAGTTATATAGATTGAATACCTCTTATGTAAAATAGCTTCTTTCTTTTATCCTTCTTGACGTTTGTAACACTAGAAAGTTACTCATCGTAACTTCAGTTCAAAAGAAGATCTTCTCTTCTGCTCTGTAATAGATAGTATTCTCTTTTTGAGAATCTAGATAAGTCACGCACAGAGTTTTAATGTTTATTTTTTGTCAAAAGAGTTAGTGTGAGTGTTCAAACAAAAATATATTATTTATAAAAATTGTTTCTAGACCCAGTAGTAGTCAATGTGAGCTTGGAGAGGATAGGAAAGCACTACTTGGTAGAAAAGCTTGGAGAGACTTGAGCAAAGACTACTCGTTTGTAAGAAGCTTGGACAAAGAATACTCATGGATTATAAAATCTCAACAAAGAGTTGGGGACTGGAAGTAGGCAAGTGGTTAGCCGAACTAGTATAAAAATTTCTTGAGTGATTCTTCTATCCTTTATCCTTCCATATGATTTTATCACATAAGTTCTTTTCTTTGTATACTTAATCTAAAAAAGATTTATAACTATTTTAAAATAGAACAAAATAGTTTTGTAAACTAACAAAATCGCTTTCGCAATCCAAGTCTTAGACTCAAGATAATTGTTTTTATATATAAGTTTTTCATATTATAAGATACATTGAAAGCACGATTTGTAACACCCTTTATTATATAAACCATGCTCGAGTCATGAAGTTATACAAAAAAGTTGTCGCCATGTTAAGAAAGCTCTAAAATATGGAAAATATAATATAGGACCCTTTAACTGCACACTTTATTGCTAACTAATAGTTCATAAGTTTCGTCGTCCTTCATACATAGATGATAAAATGCCTACAATTTAAAAGAAATTTGACTAACATAATACACAGAACTTGCTTTCGACTAGTCGCTAGCTAGTTCCAATAGTCGCTTGGTCTGGTTTGCACCCGAGTCTTGCTTAGAAAATGTCCCAGTACTCTGTCTCGCACTTGATTTCCAATTTAGGTGCTGGAATATTTACGGAAAAGAAAAACATACAAGTAGGCATTGAGAACCTAAGGTTCTCAGTAGGTAAACATGAACTATTCTCATACAGTGCCATCGTAAACATTCCAGCCGCTTCGGTTTATTATGAAAATATGAGCACATATACACAAACAGTGGTTCAATTTTAAGTGGAAAACATCTTTCTCGAAGCGGGTTATGTTTTAACAACCACTTGCCATATTATATGACAAACATAGAAATACGAATAGTGCAATATGTTTCAACAAGAATCTTAATAACATTATGACTTAATGGGATAATTGAAGATGCACATAAAGATGCTTGTACTTGTCTGTATGCAAGTGCACTTGATGTAATTCGTATCTTTCTTTAACTTGCAACTTGATCTTGCTCTTTTCTGTACTTGGTCCCCCGGAGGTGAATGGCCTCTCTCACCCTTGGGTAATAGCTTGCTTTTCAGATCCGAGTTCGTACCTATACATGAGTAACGGGTTTACTTTCCCCGACCCTCACACTGGTCTATTCCTCTTAAATCTGGTCGAGGGCTGGTCCAAGTCTTAGACAGTACCGCTCTGGCCCATGCTAGCTAGGTCTATGCCATGCCTTACGTGGTAGCTTGGTACGTCCCTCTTGCGAGTTCTTATTATTCTTTTCTTTCCATCTCTTATCATGCATGTGGATGCTTTGAGCATTCATGGATATGTCTCTTACCTTACTTCTCATATCATATTCTAATTATGCTTGCATGCATGACGTACATGAACATGACATATAAATATAAATATAATAAAAGCATAATCACCCATGGCATAAGTTCTCATAAATTCCTGCTAAAAATTCGGTAGTATAACGGATCGAGTCTACTTCCTCGTGAATAGTGCCAGGCTACCAATAAAATCAATTAAGTATGCAATTCAATGTAAAACAGCAAGTTACAGCAACATTATTACACATATGGTATGTCAAAATCAATAGAAATATCAACAGAGTTTTCTGCTCACTCTACCCTCTTCTGCCCGAATTTTGTAAAGCCCACCCTTACTCCTATTTAGCTCATTTAGACCTAAACTTTGGATATATCATAGCTCTATGTGTCTAGTTTCCAATTGTTTTGGTCCTATCTTATTTTGACTTGTATAACTTAATTTATTTAAATTTAACCTCGGCCTACCCTGTAGTTGGCCAGAATTACATACTTAAAAGTAAAAATTCACTAAAAATCGAAAACCAGTCCAAATCATAAGAAATTGGTATCATATTAAAGCTAAAAGGACAAGCTTTCATATGAAATAAGTTTCATATCATTTTCATGTGCATATTTTGAGATATGAGCCCGTTAACTTGACCCTATTGGACTACTCTATTCCAGCCCGATTTGAGCTTAAGGTGAATTCATTGATGTACTGGCAATAATTGGCAACGAATATGACTTTGAAATTTTTATGGGATGTTCCCTCATATGTTAGCTTTCAACATGCTTCACTTAATTTAGAGTTATGTAGGGTGAGTTACACCCTTCCCAACTCAAACTGCCCAGATGAGAATCCAGATTTCTAGGTTAAACTTCAAAAATTCATAACCAATTCTATACAAATCCAATGGCTTTATATTTTATATGTATAGAAATCCGTGAATGTCTAGTTGCTATAAAAATGGACTAATCAAATTTAAATGGCTGTAGGCAGAGGCGTACACTCCGCCGTACGGACTGTTGAGGGGAAAACCCTAACAGCTTCTTGAATTCATATTTTCCTTAAATCAATCCATCCAATCTTCAATTTAAACTCACATATACACCTTAAACCAACCTTAATTCATCATCATCACTCAAGATAACATCAGAATCATAGATGAACAAGGGACCCTAGGCAGCCCCAAATCAAAGAAAAGAAGGAGAAAGTTGAAACTCCTACCTTGGTGGTGTGAAATCTTGATGGAACTTGATCTTGGAGTGAAGTTGATGGTTGGGGCTTGAGCTTAGGGATGAGAGGAAGTGGAAGAAGATGAAGGAAACTGGGAAAATCAGGGCTGGTTTGCACCTCTTATGGGAAGGCCGAAAATATAAAGGGGGAAGGAAGAAAAAAAATGAAAACTTATGAAGGAAGTTGGCTTTTGATTGGTGGACTTCAATCCTCATTCAAACTTGGCTTGGCTTCCCTCTTTTATCTCTGATTGAGGCACCACTTGTAGGGATGTTTTGGCTAAATCTTGGCCCTCCATCATAGGGTTCTCATAGTATAATTTCTATTGGTTCGGTTCCAACGGTATAAAATACCGAAATTCTACCGATTTCCTTCAAATCGGTAAAACAGTTTTAGAAAAGTCCTATGAGGTTTTCTATGGTTCTAATCTAATTCCATCAAGTCTAATCTTTCTAGATTATATTTAATTGGCTTTAAGTGAATGCTTAATCGAATTCTAATTAATCTCAATTATTCGATGAAAATAGAATAACTAGGCGAAAAACGATAAAAATCCGGTGGAGCTGAGGCCAAGTTTCTCCATTATTTTGAGCAACACTTGGCGCCACTCATATGTGGTAGGGGTGGCTGAATTTCAGCCACTTAAATGGGGGTTTCCAATAGAAAATTCTACTGGTTTGGTCCTGGCGGTTTAAAATACCGAATCTTCGCCGATTTTCTTCAAATCGGCAAAACTTTACTAAATGACTCTTTGAGAATTTGTATATCTCTATTCAAATTATTCCTTAGCCTAATCCTTCTAATTAACATCTAATTAACTTCTAATTAATCTTACTTAGTCAATAAGATCGAATAAATTGTTTGTTAACGTGAAATAATCGTTCTTGCAAATTTAGAGCTTTTCTATTTTCTATTTTTCATGGCTAATGGTATATCCGTAATTTTGAGTAAGTCCAGGGGCACCCCACGTCATTTTACACCAGATTGCCTCCATGGCCCAATCGGTAGAGATTTAAACTTTTACGGTTTCACCACGTGATTCTGCTTCGTTTAAAACCCCATTCTGCTAATTCTACCGATGTGGGGACATAAATGGCATTTATGAAAAGTTTTAGGGTTATTGTGGAAATATCCACTTGGGGTTAAAGTACAGTTTCTAAAACTTTTGGGCAAGATTGCAGTTAACAAAAGTTGACAGGAGCACTTTTGTCATTTCCAAATTTTAGCATATGGCAGTGCCATATTTTTAACGGTAGTGTTATGCTACCCTATATTTCTTAGCGTGAGGATTTTTGGGGTATATCATTGCCTGAGAAATTTCCACACTGCGTAACAAAATAATTCAAAGTTTTTATTATACTCCATTTAAGAAAATGGGGGATGTTACATTCTACCCTCCTTAAAAGAATTTTGTCCCCAAAAATCCATGGCTAAGAATGGTTGAGGAAAAATCTCTTATCCTACAGAGGCACTCCTTCTCGCAGTGTTGCTTGCTGATAGCTACAAGGTACTTTTTCAATAAGTACAAAGGATTTATAAGAAGTATGTTGGTGCCCGGATTTGTCCAGTTTTTATGACGCCCTGAATTAGCATCCAATTTATTGGAGACTTTTCTTATCTTCTTTATTTTTTTGTGCCCAACTACTTTGCTTAGCAGTAGCCATTAAACTTTTTGTTGTGCATACTCAAGACTCCAAATATCAATTCATGAAGATTTGCGATTTTAAAGGCTACCAGCTGTAACACCGTTTATTATATTTGCGATTTCAATAGTTTTTTGGTCTGGCTCATGCCCGATTCTTGCTCAATGAAAGGTCCGATACTTCGCCTTGCACTTGATTTCCAACTTGGGTACAGGAATGTTTATGGAAAGGAAAACATACAAGCAGGCAGTGAGAACCTAAGGTTCTCAGTAGGTAAACTCAAACCAATCTTACAACGTCATCATAAACATTCCAGCCGTTTCGGTTTATTATGAAATATGAGAATATATAAACAAATAGTAGTTCAATTTTAAGTTGAAAACACCTTACTCGAAGCGAGATATATTTTAATAGCCACTTGCCATTTCATATGACAGACATAGAAATACGAATAGTATAATATGTTTCAACAAGAATCATAAAAGCATTATGACTTAATGGGATAATTGAAGATGCACATAAAGATGCTTGTACTTGTCTGTATGCAAGTGCACTTGACTTAATTTGTATCTTTCTTTAACTTGCAACTTGATCTTGCTCTTTACTGTACTTGGTCCCCCGGAGGTGAATGGCCTCTCTCACCCCTGGGTAATAGCCTGCTTTTCAGGTCCGAGCTTGTACCTAAACATGAGTGATGGGTTTACTTTTCCGAACCCTCACACCGGTCTATTCCCCTTAAAACTGGTCGAGGGCTGGCCCAAGTCTTAGACAGTACCGCTCTGGCCCACGTTAGCTGGGTCTATGCCATGCCTCACGTGGTAGCTTGGTACGTCCCATTTACAAGTTCATATAATCTTTTCCTTTCCATATCTTATCATGCATGCGGATACTTTGTGCACTCATGGATATGTCTCATACCTCATTCTTATATTATATTCTAGTTATGCTTGCATGCATGATGTACATGAATATGACATGTAAACGTAAATATATTCAAAGCATAATCACCCACAGCATAAGTTCTTATAATTTCTTGCCAAAAATTCGACAGCATAACAGATCGAGTCCGTTTCCCCATGAATAGTGCTAGACAACCAGTACAATCTTTCAAACTTACAATTCAATATGGATCAGCAATTATGCAAATATTCATAGCATCATTCATCAAGTTCAATTCAAGCATCTATGGGGTTTTCAGTTTACTCCTTCCTATTCTGCCCGATTTTGTTATAATCCACCCTTTGCTCAATTCAACTCATCTAAGTCTAAATTTTGGATATGTCATAGCCTTATGTGTCTAGTTTCCAACCCTTTTAGTCTCATCTCATTTTGATTTGTATAACTCAAGATATAAGTATTTTTCCTCAAGCTATCCTGTTCTTAGCCAAAATTGTGCTCTTATAAGTGAAAATTCACTAAAAATAGAAATATAGGTGAAATTATACAAAATTTATATCAAATGAAAGCTAACAAAACAAGCTTTTAAATGAATTAAATTTCATGGAATTTGCATGAGTATATTTTGAGTTATGAGTCTCGAAACTTGACCCTACTGGACTACATTGTCTTAGCCCAATTTAAACTTAAGTCAACTTCATTGGTGTGCTAGAACAGAATGAATCTGGTTCTAAAATTTTTATGGGATGTTCCCTTACATGTTAGCTTTCAAAAAACCTTGGGTTCACTCAATTTGGAGTTGTATAGGGTGAGTTGTACCCTTCTCAACTCATACTACCCGGATAAGGATCCAAATTTCTAGGTTAAACTTAAAAAATTCATAACGAATCCTATACTAATCCAATGGCCTTGTATGATATATGTATGGAAAGCCTTAGATGTATAGTTTCATATAAAAATGGTTTTATCTAATTTAAACGGCGGTAGGCGGAGCTGTACACTCCGCCGTACAAACCGCCGAGGAAAAACCCTAACAGCTTCTAGATTGGTCTCCCTCCTTCAAGCTATTTGCTCTCAATCCCAATTTTAATCACAACATACATGCAAAATTAATCATAAACCATCATCATCACTCTACATAACATCAATATCTGAGGTTATACATAATCACCATGCAGCCCCAAACCAGAGAAAGTGAGAAAGAAGTAGGATTTCCTACCTTATTTAGTTGAGTTTGGGTGGATTTTGTGTTTTTGATGAAAGCAACTTGTGATGAGACTTGAAAATGGATGAGAATGGAGTGGAAATGAGAGTAAAGAGAAGAGAAGGAGATGGTCTTCAGCAGCTAGAGAGGGTGGACAAAAATGATGATAAGGGAAGGAAGGAAAACGTAGAGATATTTGGAAGCTAGATGCATGTGATTGGTGGATTTCACTCCCTTCTCCAATTTAGCTTGGCTTCCCATCATCAAGGGCTGATCAAGGCGCCACTTGAGGGGGTTACTTGGCTAAATCTTAGCCATTGATCCTAGGGCACTCATAGCATAATTTCTATTAGTTCGGTTCCGACAATTGAAAGTACTGAAATCTTACCAATTTCCTTTAAATCGGTAAATCGGTTTTGGGAAAATCCTATAAACTTCCTATGCTTTCAATCTAATTCTCTCATATTGAATTTCTCTAAATGATACTTAATTGGCTCTAGGTAAAATTTAATTGAATGCTAATTGATCTTAAGTAGTTGATAAAACCGAACAACTAGGCAAAAAGGATAAAAATCTGATGAAGGTAAGGCCAAGTTTTTCCACTATCTTGAGCAACACTTGGTGCCCCTCATATATGGTAGGGGTGGCTGAATTTCAGCCACTTAAGTGAGGATTCCAGTAGAAAATTCTACTGGTTCGGTTCTGGCAGTTTAAAATACCGAATCTTCGCTGATTTTCTCCGAACCGGTGAAACGTTACTTAATAGTTTTGTAAGATGTTTACATGTTCATTTTAATTTATCTTAAGCCTAATCTCCCTAACTTATAACACCCTAATAAACCCATACTATGCTTAAGTCGTATTACGGCATTTTATTAGTTGTTACTTATGCTCATAGAAAATTAAACTTCACTTGAAATTAAATTACGGGAAAAATACGGTAGGATTTTTTTTTTTTTGAAATACGCCATCGCTTTGCAGCGTTTTGAAAAGTAAAGCCTTGAGCGAGAGGTCAGATAAAGAAAGAGCGTGTCGCATAAGATACATAACCCAATCTCATAAAACAAGTGAAAGATAAATAAATAGTAATTCACAAATACATTGCATTTCATAGCTAATCATTACATCCATAAGGGTTCATAAGATTTATATACATACATATATATAATAGCCTTTACATCGAAGAAAGCTCATGGTCATGCCATGGTCCAAATACTAGATACAACTTAAATTGACATCATTCGTCACAAAAAAGAATGTATACGGCAACTACAAGTCCAGATCAACATTGTCCGGCATCCCTCATCCTACGTCCGCTCATAGTGTGGTGGCTCCAAGCTCCACTCCATTGGATGTGCCAACAAAATCTAGTGACGATGCAGAAAAGTAACTAAAGTGAGAAATAAGATTTCTCAGTAGGACTCGAACCCGACACGGAGGTGTCATCGTCATCATCCCAGCCACTTCGGTTTTATAATGAAAACAGTGAGCATGCATAAGGTTCAATTCTTAGATTTTCGAAGGCATAGCTATCCGAAGTGGATTCAATTTTAAGTACATATTCTCGTTATGATAACAACATCATGGTATACATAAAAACTTATATGACAATTCATAACATGCATGAACATGTTGAGAGTTTCAATTTTTACTTGGGTCAGACCGAAATCCCTTTCTTTTCTTAACTTGACTTTCTCTTAAATCCTTTTCTTTCCTTAACTTGACTTATCTTAAGTCCTTTTCTTTTCACCGACTAAACATAAGTGGTAATGAGCTCATACCGTGGCCGTCGCCACCATAAAATTTCGGTACTTACACTAGCTGGGTCATGCCATGCCTCATGTGAGTCGTGGGTAGGGGGAACTTACTTTGGGTCACCTTCCCTTTTGAAGGATCACGCCCTTAGTTTACTTTATCTTTTTATTAAGGCTTATGATGTAAAATTATTTTAATTCTTTTTTCACATTTGGGCGTTACGTATCGCCATCCCCAAATATGATTCCTTTATCACATATCATTAAACATCATATCCTCAACATATTATCTTCATACCATCATCATTATATCATATTATCATCATCATTATCATAAACATCATATCACTATCATAATCATCATCATCATCATATCATTGTCATCATAATGATACATAGAGGCATACATATCACACAAAGTCTTATGAGCTTAATTTAGCAAATTTGGTGCAAGCTTTTAATTGAGGTTGCCTCTTGTATAAATTCTTTTATTAGGCCTAGGGCCAATCTTATCTATTATCCTCTTTGAAACTTTTTATGTTGAATTATGAGGGTTTTCCAATACTTAATGTAAGGGACTTAATGTCTTAAAGCTTATTTCTCCTTAACCTTTAAAAGTTAACCATAACCAGTTTTACTTTTATAGTAGGGCAGTAACTTCAAAAATTCACCATAATTTCATCTTTTACTCTTTTGCTTCGAATTTTGGTATGATTATACTTCTCTGAATCTATTTTAAACAAAATAAACCCCACTCAAAAATTCATTTTGTAGCTTGAGATATGCACATTTTATTCTGACTGCTCAGCTTTTAAGTTTATTCTCGGTACAGTGACTTTTAAACATTATTGCGAGCTCCTCACAAGGAATATGCTAAAACTGTTTTATGGGGATGTTTCTCTATGTCTTAACTTTCTAAAAAACTTGGTCCCACTCAAAAATGTTCTGTATAACTTGAGTTATGCACGTTTTATCACCTACTGCCCAAACAGAAACCCATCCGAGAATAGCAGATTTTGAAAATTCATATCTCTCTCGTTTTAAGGCCAAATCTCACATATTTTATATGTATAAAAAGCTCTATGAGTCTATTTTCATTTAAAATTAGTTTGTTCCATTTGGAGTTATATTGAAAGAGTTATTGGTCACGCCATACAGACTGCCAGAATTTTCCAGTTTCCACGGTTTGGGTTTCAAGGAGTTTTTTGTAAAAACATTAAGTCTTTTCTCCAAGTGACCATTTTACATATCCAAACCATCTTTAAACTTTGAGATCTTGGTAAAAATCAATATTTTGAGTTCTAAAAAGTTAGGTTTAACATAACACAAAAAATGCACAACCAAAGTCATTTTCCAAAAGAAGAGCAAAATCACAAACAACCTCATATAATGAAAGCATGGCCATGAGGCCTTTAGAGCAAGTCCTAAAACCACCTAGCTATGGAGAGCTTAGGCATTCTAGAGCTTGAAAAACATAGAAGAAAGAGGGGTTAGAGTCACTACCAAATGTGTTTCTTGAGGAGTTGAAAGAGTTGATGAGTTGATGATGGGGCTAAGTAAGTGTTTGTTTTTGTTTCTTCAAGAACCAAAGAGGGTGGTCCTTGAAGGGCTTGTGAGAATGGTGATAGGAAAGAGAGTTGGATAAGGTGAGAAAGAGAGAAGAGGAGCAAGAAAGGTTGGAAGAACAAAAGAGCTAGAATGAAGTTTAGAGAGAGATAGGAGCTTGGACTTGTAGTAAGAGGATGAAAATCACAAATGAGAGAGTGGGGGAGGCTATTTGGGGCACAAAAATGGATGAGGAGGCTGATTGGTTTGGCTTCTCTAACAAGCAAGAGTGAGTAGGTGAGTTTTACTTCTTTTTCAAGCAAAAGAGCTAGGAACCTTGGGGTAAAAGGGTGGGTTGTGTTTCCTTTGAGTCTTGGCACTTGGGTAAAGACCATTTAGTGTTTTCTCAAGTGGTTAAAGGCATGACCACTCTCAGGATTGGCTTGGGTGAATATGATCACTCCAAGTGGCATAATCCTAAAGGAGGAAGGTACTTCTCTTGTCTAGACTAAAGAGATACTACTAACATAGACTCTTGATCTAAGAGTGCATGATGAGAAGGCAAATAGATGGTTGGATTTTGCTCTTATCCTTGGCCAATATTTGGTGCATCAATTAAGAGAAATTTTTAAATCTTCAAAGCTATTAGAATTACCTAAGTTGTAGATTCAATTTGATTAGTTAAATTGCTCTTTAACCGATTTTGGTTAATTACACTTTTAAAATGTTTTTCTCTAAAAGAATTGCTCTTATAAATTATGTAATTAGGGTATAAGAATTAATTTATCTCAATCGATTAAGGTAGAACAATTGTCTTGTACTTAATTAATAAGATTGGATTAGCTTAATTAGATTTCTAAGTTATGACTTAATGAGGTTCGAATAATTAGGTTTTAATTAAAACATTTAGTGCGTTATGATTCGATTATTGTCTTGACTCAATTTACTAAGCTCTTACTCATCGAGGTTAGCCGATTAGTCCTCAGTTAATCGTTAACCTCTCTAATTAGCCAGGATCACTGAGCTAATTAGCTTAGACAAAAATTGGGGATGTTACATAACTAATATCTAATTAACTCTTGATTAATATTTAATTAACCTCTAATTGCCCTTACATAACTATTGAAACCGAATAAGTGAATTAACGGAGTAAATTAGACATTTTCGTAAATCCGGAGCCTTTTTGTTTCCTATTTTCTATAACTAATGGTATTTTTGTAATTCCGAGCAAGTTCAGGGGCACCCCACATTATTTCACACCAGATTGCCTCCATGGCCCAATCAGCAGAGATTTAAACTTCTACAGTTTCACCACGTGATTCTGCTCTGCTTAAAATGCCATTTTGCTAATCTTATAGATATAGGGACATAAAGGTCATTTCATAAAAAGTTATAGGGTTATTGTGGAAATATCTACTTGGGGTTAACGTACAATTTCTAAAACTTTTAAGCAAGATTAAAATTAACCAAAGTTGATAGGGGTACTTTTGTCATGTCCTAATTTTTAACATATGGCAGTGCCGTATTTTCAACGGCAGTGTTACACTACCCTATAATTCCAAGTATGAGGATCGTCATGGCATAGTGCTGCATGAGAAATTCTCACACTGCCTAAGGGGAATAATTCAAAGTTTCCATTACGTTCCGTTTACTAGAATGGGGATATTACATTCTACCCACCTCAAAAGAATTTTGTCCTCAAAATTTTAGGATTAAGAAGGGTCAAGAACAATTCCTTTTAACTTATAGAGAGATATTCCTCTTTTTGAGTTGACATCTTGTCTTGAGATTACTTGCTAATAGTTATGAGGTAATATCTTAATACGTACAAAGGATCCATAAGGGTTATGTTGGTGTCCGAGCTTGCCTTGTCCTTATGACGCTCTGAATCATCGTTCAGTTTATTGGAGACTCTTACTCATCTCTGTTGCTCTATACCCCTCTAGTCTTGCTTTGTGGTAACTGCTACATCTTCTGCTACTCATACATGAGATCCCAGATATTCAACTCATGAAGATTTTCAATTGCAAGGATTAGCAGTTATCATAGTAATTGACGTCAATATGTAGTAATGATAATGCCTATGTCAAGGAGGTCCGTATATTCTTTTCCAAGATTCTTATTTGCTCAGCTATTCTTAATTCGACAATAAATTTGCCTCTAATACGGTCCTTTAGAAACATTAGTTTAGGCCTTTTCTCAAAATTATAACTAGGAGCCTTATCTTAAAACTCATTCTTCTTGGTAAAATTTGCCTCGTGCCTAATGCCTGTAGGAAAATTTTAGGTCACTCCTACTATACGGATTAAGTTCTAAGACTCATGACTCTCCCTATTAGTCTGATGTCCTCCTTGATTCCTAGTTATTGAGATAAAGGCAGTTTAATGTGAAAACCAAGGTTAAAAGTCAGATCCTTTCATCGAAGCTGCAAAGTTTTCCTTACCATATTGCCTTACAAGATGACTTTCTAATATCTAAGCAGAGAGTTGTCGTGGATTATATGGGTACCAAAATATACTTTGTTTCGCTAACGTTCTGATCCATCATCGAATTCATCGAGTAGATTCCTCATCCTCCTTGTCATGTGTTTGACTACCTGTGCGCTATGTTCTCCAGTAAACTTTCTAATACTTGTGCCTTGGGTCCCAAATACCAACTGAAGAAGTTCTTGCCATTACGAAAACTATCAGCTACAACAGTGATCAACTTCGACAAATAGTGGTCATAATGGCTTCGCCGAAGGTTTTTCGAGAAATTGACCAGGCCATATCCAAACTCTTGCCTACCTGATCCTCTTAGATCAGTGATGAATCCCCTTCCGTTAGGTTTTAAGTGTAATGTTAGAGCTTCCTTCTAAATATAACTATAGTCCATGCTTCGAAATCTCTCCTTCTCTTGCGGACTTTACTCCATTTCTCATTATTTGCTAATCGGATCTCGTGTCGTTCTTGTTGAACTTCTCAATGATTGTTGCGATACTTGCTCCCTCAAAATATGATCAACTTCCTGTAAGGAAAGGATTGTGGGACAGTAGAAGTTCCCGCCACTTTTCTAATTTCTTCAATTGGTTAGCATGAAGATTCCTCGACTATTGCGTTGATGTCCACTTCTCACTTTTGTGGGTACCTTACCTGCTAAACCTTCTGGCTATTCTTCATAATATCTTGCTCCTAAGATGTAATCCATTTGCTGTGTGAGATGGGAATGATGGTCTTGCTTCCCTATTGAAGTTACAATATCAGGACTTCCCAGAAGGTCACCCATCATAACATTACTCTCGTTCGAGCACGTTCAACTACGAAACTCTGATGGAACCTAGTGCGTTAGTGATGGTCACATTTAATTTGGCCCAAGGTATAGAGCCTCTTTTGAGTGCCTCTAATTCCGACATCATAACCTTGCTCCTCATGGGCACGCTCCCAAATCCTTTTTTGATCTTATATTGGTGCATCATCTGGTCTTGCTTAGAGTGCATTAGGTCTGCTACACTTGTGACCGGTGCCAAGGCAACCCTACTTGGTATTTCGTACACAATCTTGTCTGCACCGTAATCTCATACTAGGTAGTTTTTCTCTCTTTAGTAGGCCAGCCAAAAATCTGAACTTCCTCTTTTCCTACCTTGTTCCTATTGTGTTCTATTGTTACTGCAGAAACTTATCTATTTTCATTCGTCAGAACCCACCTTGCCATTGTTCCCTCGGTCTATCGGGATTGGTTGCATACTTTAAATTTTTATTACTCTCGCCTGAATCCGAATACATTCCTTATCGAGTTACTCCCCCCATAGCATATATAATGGTACCTAACTTTTCTGAATAGCCTCATTCCTCTACTAATAACATGTTGAAGATGATTCCATCATCTAGTTCCTGTGGTGGCTGAGGTTGATAGAATTTGAACAAGACTAAATTTTCTAACATTTCCTTTATCCCTGAAAGGTAGGAAAATTACACTTGATTCATATGCTATCTCTAGTCTGAAAGTGTTTCTACTTCAGGTTAGTAGGAGATATATTGTCTTTCTCTCTTGTTACACTTATAATTTCATCTGCTTTTCATACAGTGTATAGCCGTATCTCTATCTTGATTCAATGTATAGTTAGATGGGTCTCTTTACAATTTGCTCAACTGTTTCCCTTTCGAAGCCAAGATTCCACTTAGTACTCTTCCAATTTGCAATCGCTACAAAGTTAGTTCCCTATACCCTTGATGGAGACGTCACTCTATTCTCTGGACGGGGACTTAAAAAGGTTTCCTGTATACCTAACCGAAGCTTTTGCCCTTAGCTTCTTTCACTGATCCTCTGCTTCATTCATTCATTCTACAAGTTCCTTAATGAAGGATCAGGTCTTTATAATGTGGTATTATCACAATCCAAAATAAAAACCATTAACAGAATTTGTTGGCGAGGTACCTCCGGGGTAATCTTATTTATGAAGAAAATAAGGACACTATCCATGCCACATAGGATAACCTCATCAGCGGGTAATCACCTTACTCCTGTCGAGTATTAAAGTTGCAAGACCAGGTAGAAGAATCCCCTAGGTTCAAGCTAGAGAAGATAGTCTGGATTAGGTAACCGCAATAAAGCTGGAAATAAGCCCCATCAGGTGAAAAGGATTCTTACTCAGCTCGTCTCAAACTAAGATCCTGCTCTTGATGATGGAAAATCTTTGGCTACCAAGCAACACTTTACAAACAATCTTTTTCGGTATAACTAGGTTTACTATGTCTATAGCAAACCGTCCGACATGATTCCCTTGATTGAATCCCCAATTCTTTGCACTCCATGACTTGCTCAATTGTCTACCCCCTTATGCCATCACTACTTTCTAGGAATTTTATCTCTAATAATTATGTATAAAAGGTCCCTAATAAGCCTGCTGGGTGTTTCAAGCTTCTGTTTACACAAAACCTTATATTGAGGTGATCAAGCTCAATATTCAGTCAAGTGCAACAGGTAGTCCACAACACTCACAATAAGGCCACCATGCATAATACTTCTATGCCCTCTTCACACGAGAACCTAAAGCATGGTGCATCTAGATTCTCAAAGTATGCATTAGAAGCATAATCAGTCCATCCACGAGCCTATACAGGACGAACTACTCTGATACCAAAAATGTAACACCCTTTATTAGCTAAGCCATGCTCGAGTCATGGAGTCATATAAAAAGGTTGTCACTATGCTAAGAAATCTTTAAAATATGAAAAATATAATACATGGCCCTTTAACTACTCAATTTATTGCTGACTAATAATCTCTGATACATAGGGAATAAAATAATTACACTTTAAAAGAAATTGTAACTAACGTAGTACACAGTGTTACATCCGACCAACTGTTAGCTAGCTTCAATAGTTTCTTGGTTTGGCTCACGCCCGATTCTTGCTCAATGAAAGGTCCGGTATTTCGCCTCGCACTTGATTTCCAACTTGGGTGTTGGAATGTTTATGGAGAGGAAAACATACAAGCAGGCAGTGAGAACCTAAGGTTCTCAGTAGGTAAACTCAAACCAATCTTACAGCGTCATTACAAATATTCCAACCGCTTCAGTTTATTATGAAAATATGAGCATATATAAACAAATAGTGGTTCAATTTTAAGTTGAAAACACCTTAATCAAAGCGAGATATATTTTAACAGCCACTTGCCATTTCATATGACAGACATAGAAATACGAATAGTATAATATGTTTCAACAAGAATCATAAAAGCATTATGACTTAATGGGATGATTGAAGATGCACATAAAGATGCTTGTACTTGTATATATGCAAGTGCACTTGACTTAATTCTTATCTTTCTTTAACTTGCAACTTGATCTTGCTCTTTTCTGTACTTGGTCCCCCGGAGGTGAATGGCCTCTCTCACCCCTGGGTAATAGCCTGCTTTTCGGGTCCGAGGTCGTACCTATACATGAGTGATGGGTTTACTTTTCCCGACCCTCACACCGGTCTATTCCCCTTAAAACTGGTCGAGGGCTGGCCCAAGTCTTAGACAATACTGCTCTGGCCCACACTAGCTGGGTCTATGCCATGCCTCACGTGGTATCTTGGTACGTCCCGCTTGCAAGTTCTTATAATCTTTTCCTTTCCATATCTTATCATGCATGCGGATACTTTGTGCACTCATGGATATGTCTCATACCTCATTCTCATATCATATTCTAGTTCTGCTTGCATGCATGATGTA
Source organism: Pterocarpus santalinus (assembly GCA_031439595.1). NCBI lineage: Eukaryota > Viridiplantae > Streptophyta > Magnoliopsida > Fabales > Fabaceae > Pterocarpus > Pterocarpus santalinus. The sequence goes on from CM062525.1 coordinate 35,797,576, forward strand.
CATGAACATGACATGTAAATGTAAATATATTCAAGGTATAATCACTCACAGCATAAGTTCTTATAATTTCCTGCCAAAAATTCGGCAGCATAACGGATCGAGTCCGCTTCCCCATGAATAGTGCTAGACAACCAGTACAATCTTTCAAACTTACAATTCAATATGGATCAGCAATTATACAAATATTCATAGCATAGCATCATTCATCAAGTTCAATTCAAGCATCTATGGGGTTTTTGGTTTACTCCCTCCTATTCTGCCTGATTTTGTTATAAGCCACCCTTTGCTCAATTCAACTCATCTAAGTCTAAATTTTGATATGTTATAGCTTTATGTGTCTAGTTTCCAACCCTTTTAGTCTCATCTCATTTTGATTTGTATAATTCAAGATATAAGTATTTTTCCTTAAGCTGTCATATTCTTAGCCAGAATTGTGCTCTTATAAGTGAAAATTCACTAAAAATAGAAATCTAGGTGAAATTATAGGAAATTTATATCAAATGAAAGCTAACAGAACAAGCTTTTAAATGAATTAAGTTTCATGGAATTTGCATGAGTATATTTTGAGTTATGAGTCCCAAAACTTGACCCTACTGGATTACACTGTCTCAGCCTGGTTTAAACTTAAGTCAACTTCATTGGTGTGCTGGAACAGATGGCAACGAATATTGTTCTAAAATTTTTATGGGATGTTCCCTTACATGTTAGCTTTCAAAAAACCTTGGGTTCACTCAATTTGGAGTTGTATAGGGTGAGTTGTACCCTTCTTAACTCATACTGCCTGGACAAGGATCCAGATTTCTAGGTTAAACTTCAAAAATTCATAACTAATCCTATACTAATCCAATGGCCTTATATGATATATATATGGAAATCCCTAGATGTCTAGTTTCATATAAAAATGGTCTCATCCAATTTAAATGGTAGTAGGTAGAGCCGTACACTCCACCGTACGGACCGCCGAGGAAAAACCCTAACAGCTTCTAAATTTGTCTCCCTCCTTCAAGCTATCTGCTCTCAATCCCAATTTTAATCATAATGTACATGCAAAATTAATCATAAACCATCATCATCACTCTACATAACATCAATATTTCAGGTTATACATAATCACCATGCAGTCCCAAACCAAAGAAAGTGAGAAGAGAAGTAGGATTTCCTACCTTGTCTAGTTGAGTTTGGGTGGATTTTGTGTCTTTGATGAAAGCAACTTGTGATGAGACTTGAAAATGGATGAGAATGGAGTTGAAATGAGAGTAAAGAGAAGAGAAGGAGATGGCCTTCAGCAGCTGGAGAGGGTGGACGAAAATGATGATAAGGGAAGGAAGTAAAAGGTAGAGATATTTGGAAGCCAGATGCATGTGATTAGTGGATTTCACTCCCTTCTCCAATTTAGCTTGGCTTCCCATTATCAAGGCTGATCAAGGCGCCACTTGAGGGGGTTGCTTGGCTAAATCTTAGCCATTGATCCTAGGGCACTCATAGCATAATTGCTATTGGTTCGGTTCCGACAATTCAAAGTGCCGAAATCTTACCGATTTCCTTGAAATCGGTAAATCGATTTTCAAAAAATCCTATAAAGCTTCCTATGATTTCAATCTAATTCTCTCATATCGAATTTCTCTAAATGATACTTAATTGGCTCTAAGTAAAATTTAATCGAATGCTAATTGATATTAAGTAGTTGATAAAACCGAACAACTAGACGAAAACGATAAAAATCTGATGAAGGTAAGGCCAAGTTTTTCCACTATCTTGAGCAATACTTGGCACCACTCATATATGGTAGGGGTGGCTGAATTTCAGCCACTTAAGTGAGGATTCCAGTAGAAAATTCTACTGGTTCAGTTCTGGCAGTTTAAAATACCGAATCTTCGCCGATTTTCTTCAAACCGGTCAAATGTTACTTAATAGTTTTGTAAGATGTTTACATGTTCATTTTAATTTATCTTAAGCCTAATCTCTCTAACTAATATCTAATTAACTCTTGATTAATAGTTAATTAACCTCTAATTGCCCTTGCATAACTATTGAAACCAAATAAGTGAATTAACGGAGTAAATTAGACATTTTCATAAATTCGGAGCCTTTCTGTTTCCTATTTTCTATAACTAATGGCATTTTCGTAATGTCGAGCAAGTCCAGGGACACCCCACGTCATTTCACACCAGACTGCCTCCATGGCCCAATCGGCAGAGATTTAAACTTCTACAGTTTCACCACGTGATTCTGCTCTGCTTAAAATCCCATTCTGCTAATCTTATAGATGTAGGGACATAAAGGTCATTTCATGAAAAGTTCTAGGATTATTGTGGAAATATCCACTTGGGGCTAAAGTACAATTTCTAAAACTTTTGGGCAAGATTGAAATTAACAAAAGTTGATAGGGGTACTTTTGTCATGTCCTAATTTTTAACATATGGCAGTGCCGTATTTTCAATGGCAGTGTTACACTACCCTATAATTTCAAGTGTGAGGATCATTATGGCATAGCACTGCCTGAGAAATTCTCACACTGCCTAAGGGGAATAATTCAAAGTTTCCATTACATTCCGTTTACTAGAGTGGGGATGTTACACCAACTGTCACCATGTTCGACGTCAGTATGTCATGATTACGACAACAATATTAAAGTATTTATCTCAATAACACCCTACATATAACACTGACCCAATTCTGAGTTCCTCAAAAGGGTACTTGCCTCCTTTATCACTTCAGGTAGCCTTATGAGTTCTACGGTTATCACTTATAGCAATAGTTAACTTTGATATATGATAGTTATAGTAGCTATATTCAGTGCTGGGAAGCTGGTTTCGCTATTTTAAGAATTTCTACTTACATGATCACCCTTGATCATATGTGGAAGCTCTTTCTGTTAAATCCTACTTGTAGGGTCACACTCTTCCTTAGATCTTGAATGGTGATCTTGACCTATAATTATCCTTCGCAACAACTCTCTAAGCGGGTGGTTCAATTTTAAGTGGAAAACATCTTTCTCGAAGCGGGTTATGTTTTAACAACCACTTGCCATATTACATGACAAACATAGAAATACGAATAGTGCAATATGCGTCAACAAGAATCTTAATAACATTATGACCTAATAGGATAATTGAAGATGCACATAAAGATGCTTGTACTTGTCTGTATGCAAGTGCACTTGATGTAATTTGTATCTTGCTTTAACTTACAACTTGATCTTCCTCTTTTCTGTAATTGGTCCCCCGGAGGTGAATGGCCTCTCTCACCCCTGGGTAATAGCCTGCTTTTCGGGTCTGAGCTCGTACATATACATGAGTGACGGGTTTGCTTTCGTCGACCCTCGCATCGGTCTATTTCCCTTAAATCTGGTCGAGGGCTGGCCCAAGTCTTAGACAGTACCACTCTAGCCCACGCTAGCTAGGTCTATGCCATGCCTCACTTGGTAGTTTGGTACGTCCCTTTTGCAAGTTCTTATTATCCTTTTCTTTCCATCTCTTATCATGCATGCGGATGCTTTGAGCATTCATGGATGTGTCTCTTACCTTACTTCTCATATCATATTCTAATTATGCTTGCATGCATGATATACATAAACATGACATATAAATATAAATATATTCAAGGCATAATCACCCATAGCGTAAGTTCTCATAAATTTCTGCCAAAAATTCGGTAGCATAACGGATCGAGTCCGCTTTCCCGTGAATAGTGCCAGGCTACCAATAGAATCAATTAAGTATGCAATTCATTGTGAAACAGCAAGTTACAGCAACATTATTGCTCATATGGTATGTCAAAATCAATAGAAATATCAACAGAGTTTTCTACTCACTCTACCCTCTTTTGCCCGAATTTTGTAAAGCCCACCCTTACTCTTATTCAACTCATTTAGACCTGAATTTTGGATATGTCATAGCTCTATCTGTCTAGCTTCCAACCTTTTTAGTCCCATCTCATTTTGATTTGTATAACTCAAGTTATTTAAATTTTACCTTGGCCTGCCCTGTAGTTGGCCAGAATTACACACTTAAAAGTAAAAATTCACTAAAAATCGAAAACTAGTCCAAATCATAGAAATTGGTATCAGATTAAAGTTAAAAGGACAAGCTTTCATATGAAAAAAGATTCATATCATTTTCATGTGTATATTTTGAGATATGAGCCCTGTAAATTGACCCTACTGGACTACCCTATTCCAGCCCAGTTTGAGCTTAAGGTGAATTCATTGATGTACTGGAAATAATTGGCAATGAATATGACTTTGAAATTTTTATGACATGTTCCCTCATATGTTAGCTTTCAAACAACGATAGATTCACTCAATTTAGAATTGTGTAGGGTGAGTTACAGTCTTCCCAACTCATACTGCCCAGATGAGAATCCAGATTTCTAGGTCAAATTTCAAAAATTCATAACTAATTCTATACACATCCAATGGCCTTATATTTTATATGTATGGAAATCTCTAAATGTCTAGTTTCAAATAAAAATGGATTCATCAAATTTAAATGGTTGTAGGTAGAGTCATACACTCTGCCGTACGAACTATCGAGGGTAAAACCCTAATAGCTTCTTGAATTCTTCTTGAATTCATATTTTCCTTAAATCAATGCATCCAATCTTCAATTCAAACTCACATATACACCTTAAACCAACCTTAATTCATCATCATCACTCAAGATAACATCAGAATCATAGATGAACAAGGGACCCTAGGCGGCCCCAAATCAAAGAAAAGAAGGAGAAAGTTGAAATTCCTACCTTGGTGGTGTGAAATCTTGATGGAACTTGATGTTGGAGTGAAGTTGATGGTTGGGGCTTGAGCTTGGGGATGAGAGGAAGTGGAAGAAGATGAAGGAAAGTGGGAAAATAAGGGCTGGTTTGCACCTCTTATGGGGAGGCCGAAAATATAAAGGGGGAAGGAAGAAAAAAAATGAAAACTTATGAAGGAAGTTGGCTTTTGATTATTGGACTTCAATCCTCATTCAAACTTGGCTTGGCTTCCCTCTTTTATGGCTGATTGAGGTGCCACTTGTAGGGATGTTTTGGCTAAATCTTGGCCTTCCATCATAGGGTTCTCATAGTATAATTTCTATTGGTCCGGTTCCAACAGTTTAAAATACCGAAATTCTACCGATTTCCCTCAAATCGGTAAAACAGTTTTAGAAAAGTCCTACGAGATTTTCTATGGTTCTAATCTAATTCCATCAAGTCTAATCTTTCTAGATCATATTTAATTGGCTTTAAGTGAATGATTAATCAAATCCTAATTAATCTCAATTATTCGATGAAAATTGAGCAGCTAGGCGAAAAACGATAAAAATCCGGTGGAGCTAAGGCCAAGTTTCTCCACTATCTTGAGCAACACTTGGCGCCACCCATATATGGTAGGGGTGGCTGAATTTCAGCCACTTAAATGGGGGTTTCCAGTAGAAAATTCTATTGGTTTGGTTCTGGCGGTTTAAAATACCGAATCTTCGCCGATTTTCTTCAAATCGGCAAAACTTTACTAAATGACTTTGAGAGAATTTCTATATCTCTATTCTAATTGTTCTTAAGCCTAATCCCTCTAATTATCATCTAATTAACCTTACTTAGTCAATAAGATCGAATAAATTGTTTGTTAACGTGAAATAATCGTTCTTGCAAATTTAGAGCTTTTTATTTTCGATTTTCCGTGGCTAATGGCATATCCATAATTTTGAGCAAGTCTAGGGGCACCCCACGTCATTTCACACCAGACTGCCTTCATGGCCTAATCGATAGGATTTAAACTTTTACGGTTTCACCACATGATTCTACTTCATTTAAAACCCTATTCTGCTAATTCTACCGATGTGGGGACATAAATGTTATTTTATGAAAAGTTCTAGGGTTATTGTGGGAATATTCACTTGAGGTTAAAGTACAATTTCTAAAACTTTTGGGCAAGATTGCAGTTAACAAAAGTTGACAGGGACACTTTTATCATTTTTTAATTTTTAGCATATGACAGTGCCATATTTTTAACGGCAGTGTTATGCTACCCTATATTTCTAAGCGTGAGGATTTTCGAGGTATACCACTGCAACATCCTAATAGTTCTATTCTATGCTTAAGTCATATTGTGGAATTACTAGTTGTTACTTTTGCTCGCGGAACTAACATTACCTTTTAGAAATTACTTTGTACCGAAAATAGGGGTAAATTTTTTCTACAGAACAAGTGAATCATTTTTGAAATCGAGAGCCATGAGCGCATTGTGAACATATAAAGCAACACCACTATCCTATACATATATCGCATTTAACAAGCATAGAAACCATAAGAGTAACCACAATCTTAGATAAAAGTAACATTCATTCCACGGCCATCCATGATAATACAATAATAGTCATACCAGAGTCATACATAAGATAATAATGGGTCCGATATCTATCGTCGGCCCTACACAAAAGCCTACCAATACATAATAAAAGGAAATACATTAGAAAATCCTACTACCCAAGCATGCCATACAACAGAATGATAACCCTGTAACTACAACAAAAAGGGGCTATCCTCGTGCTCGGCTCCGCATGCAGTCGTCACATCTAGCATCTGGCGAGAGGAAACCGTTCCCATATCCATCGGGAGAAGTGCCACCATGTCCCCCTCCTCGTGCACGTCCTCACCCATGGAGCGCAACGCGGGTACAAATGAACCCACGCCCGCGAACCGGGGGTGAAGCTGGGCCAGCAGATGAAGTAGAAGAATCAGAAGATAGATGAATCACCGAAGGCTGCGACGAACCCGAACTGTGGGATCCCCCAGAATGAGTAGGATAGAGGGGCTCAGACGGATCGGTCTCCACATGGAAGCTCGGATAAGACGGCTCCGAGGGGTCGAATCCGATGAAAATGAGTCGGATGGGTATCCGAGTCGATCTCATCATCATCAGTGGGGTATCTCGGTGACTGAAAGTAGGGGCGGATGCCATCCATAGTAACCTCGCCGAACGGCTGATGCGGTCGGAAAAATGGGCTCATCACGAGTCTCAAAGCGCGATCGTGGAAGATGTAGACCCTCATTCGTCGCGCTTGCCGACAAAGACGCAGGCGCTCAAAGATCGGGTCAAAGCGCTAACGCCACACCGGGAACTCAATGTAGATCACCACCGTGCCCGACGTCGACATCCTCTAAAGACGACACGGAAACATAGGAATGAGAAATACTAAATTTCTCAGTAGGATCGCGACTAGACAAACACAGTGTCATCATCATCGTCCCAGCCACTTCGGGTTTAATTATAAAAACAGTGGACAGATATAAGTTCAATTTCTAATGGTTTTGAAAACTTCGACCCCGAAGCAGGTTGCTTTTAAACTTAACATCATACTACATCATCATAATCTAACATACATACTGAAAGATAGAGTAAACATTCATAATACAAATGGGCAACATAAGTACATGCAAGGACATGCATCATCATCAACTCAACCATGGTTATATTTTTGACTTAACTTTCCTTTTTAGCATGTGCTTAACATTCTTTGCTTTCCTTTGAAATAGACTGCTTTTGGACATGAGCTCATTCCGTGACCGTCGTCACACAGTACTAACCAAATCAGACTAAGCCGATTTTGGTTACCTCTAAGTTGGAGGGTCCTCCATGTCACCCTTGCCTCCCTCATAGAGGTTCCTTGTGTCTTTGTGGATCGCCATTTCTCACTTCCCTTACCGAAGTGATTGAAGGGTCATGTCCCATTGATTCTTTTCTTATCTTTATACTTTACATGCATAACACTTCTTTGACTAGACACAGGCAATGATATGACTAAGTCCATAATTTTGACGAAAATCCGGCAGCATAACGGCTAGACCGGAGCTTCCCCAAAATGCCAATCATCAACATTCAACCAGTAGTTCACCATATCTATATTATTTCATCACACTCATCATCTAATCATGAGACAAAGCTCAACCAAACTTGTCATTCATCATGCCATATGGCATCACACATTCATACCCTAAAGGGGTTTACAGTTATGTTATTCTTTGTGAAGAATATTATGAATCATCACATGATTTCCCGTGGTTACCCCTGAGAGTATCACGCAGTTAAGACATGTGTATATGGTCTTTTAGTTACTTAGCTCTCGCATGAAATTATTCTTTACTTGAATTCATGTCTTATAGAATACTTATTCAAATTTAATTAAGTTAAGTGATTGTTTCCTTTCCTCGATATAGTGCACTTAGTGATTCCTAGGTTCATGGTATGCTCAGAGGCCCTAATCATACTTCTGTTTCCAAGGAGTTCGAGATCCCTCTAATCCTTGGGTCATGACAACGCATAACCACATCATGAACCCAACGACACCATGTTCACTAAACACCGAGGGTGATTTTTAACTTAACCAAGTTACAAAGCTTCAAGCTTTTATCTTAAAGATTAGATCTTTATGAAATAACGATGCAAGTTACTAGCTTTTCCACTAAAAGTCTTGTTCTTTATAAAAGTTGACTCATTTAATTATTCTAAGACCATTAAGGTCTCAACTTTATGACTTAAAGTTGTCTTTACATAAAAAGGTCCCTACTTTATCAACTAGTGACATGAAATATTAACTTTAAGGTTAAAAAGTCTTAATTTTTATAGAAGCTCTCACCTTTGAGCATTGTTTTGGTTCAAGATCTAAACTTTATGAATTAATTGTTATACAACAACACTTTTATGATTTAAAGGTCTCATTCTTAATTAAAGTTTGAAACTTTATAAAAGGCCTTTTCTTTAAGGTTTGATTTCTAAGACATAAAGTGACAAGATATCATTTTCTAACTCAAAAAGGCTTATTATGCCAAAAAGCTTAGACTTTTACATGCATTCTTGTCTTCAAAACCAAACAAAAGAAGACTTTATGATGGCACTAAAACTTGCACCACTTTAAGTGTGTCAAGAAGCAAACTTTTTAAAGTTTTAAGCTTTTAGAATGTTCAAAGTCTTATTAAATCATGGGAACATAAAAAGATGAAGCTTTTCTAGTCATCAACTCATCATAAAAAGGAAAGAACAACTTTAAGCAAGCTACCAACAAAAGAGGAAACTTAAGAACACATGGAGAACATCAAGAACACATTTTTCTAAAAGAGGAAACTTAAGAACACATGGAGAACATCAAGAACATATTTTTCCAAAAGAGGAAACTTAAGAATACATGAAGAACATCAAGAACACACATTTTTTCAAAAGAGGAAACTTAAGAACACATGAAGAACATCAAGAACATATTTTGCTAAAAATGAAAACTTTGGCTCTTGAAGAGCATGAAGGATCTTCTCAAGCTTTCACTTAGAAATCTTGGTCATGAAAGAACCAAGCTCCAAGCTTTCTTGAGTAAACAAAATGAAAAAGATGAAGATCACTACCTTTCTTGAAGATGGCGCAAAACAAGAAAAACGGAAGAAGAAGATGGTGACTCCTCTTGATGATGAAGGTGGCAGTTTTGCAAGAAGGAAGGAGAAGCTCTTGAAATCTTGTGGAAATGGAGGTTGTAGTGTTTTGATCTTGTCTCCAAAGACCCAAAGATGAGGTCTTTGAAGGGCTAAGAGAGTGGCTTAGGGTGGTGGTGGTGGAGAAAGGAAGAGGAAGATGAAGAAGATGAAGAAGTGTTTAGAGAGAAGTTAGAGAATTTGGCTTGAAGAGAGAGAATAGGATGAGTGAAAATGAAAATGTGAGTGCGTGTGTGTGTGTGAAAGTGGCGTCTTCATTAAGGGAGGGAAAGTGAGATATTTTGCTTAATTTTGTATTAATTAGTGATTAAGGGGACAAAGTGGATGATAGGGAGACAAAACATGGTCAAACTGTTACATAAAGCAATCTTGTCTAATGCTTTATGCTTTTATGACATCACTCTTTACTTTATTGTCTAGTTGACTAAATTTGAATTTAATCATGTGATTAAGTGCTCATACAACTTAATTAAGATGATTAAGCAAGGATTAGTGATTAACACACAAGAACTCGATTAGCAAAAATTAATCTTGCGATTAAGCTTAATTAACCTTAATTAAACTCGATTAGGCTAATTAAAGGTAATTAGTACTTAATTGTCAGTAGGGCTCTGACTTACTTAATTAGAGATTATCTAATCTCGATTAAGCATTCTCTTGACCCTTCTCATCCGAGTCTACCCCTTAATTAAGCCCTAATCTCAAAATTTCTTATTAGGTGCCTAACTACTCAAGGTTACTAAGATAATTTAGCACGACATGAAATTGAGGATGTTACAACCATTGCCTAAGAAATTCCCACATTGCCTAAGAGAAATAATTCAAAGTTTTTATTATACTCCACTTAAGAAAATGGGAAATGTTACACGATTCAACCCCCTTCTTGTGGTATCTCATCCAATAATTGGCATTAGAGCCAAACTCTAGGTTGAGCTTCCTAATAGTTGCAGAGGATAAAGATCCATCAAATGGCGCAACAAACAAATCATATTGCAAAAGGTCACTCTATAAATCATCCCCCATACTTTAATGGTGAAGACTATTCTTATTGGAAGGATAGAATCAGACTCTTTATTGAGTCCACAAGCCTGGACATGTGCGAAACTATAGAAAATGGTGATTATGTGCCCATGATTGAGCAACCAGTGCCTCAAAGAGTTGTGAATCTAGAGCAACCTCCACTAGTAGTAGTCGGAATCATTCCGAGAAATGAATGGACTAACCAACACAAAACCAAAGTCAAGATGAATGATAAGGCGAAGTATCTGCTCGCATGTGTCTTAAGCAAAAGTGAATATGATAAGATTATATCTTGTGACTCGGCAAAAGAAATTTGGGATAGACTCCAAGTACTTCAGGAAGGAACTGATCTGGTCAAGGAGACCACGTTCAGCATGTTAGTTCATCAATATGAAATGTTCAAAATGTTAGAGCATGAGAAAACTGATGAAATGACAACATGATTTATGCATATAATAAATCAGCTGAAAGCTTTGGACAAAAGATACTCAAATGCTGAAATGGTGAGTGATTAATAGGATTTTTATACATTTATTTTCTCTCATATTTAGTTCATTAATCTTCTTTTCTGCTTAATTGGATTAATCTGGACCATTTTGTGTTTATTGAGTCTTGGTTGAGTTTGATTTAGTTTTTCCAGCACTAGGCTAATTCTAACACTGTTTTGGTTTTTGAGCCATATCTTGAGTTATAGAACTCATTTGATCATGATCTTTAGTTTGTAGAAAAGTCGAGAGATAGGTCTACAATTGTATCAGAGGTCAGAGGCCAATTTCGGTACTAAGGAGCTGAATTTGGGCCCAGAAGTGAATTGAAGTGGTGCAGTTGTGGATTCTGTAACACCCTAATAGTTCCATTCTATGCTTAAGTCATATTATGGAATTACTAGTTGTTACTTTTGCTCGCGGAACTAACATTACCTTTTAGAAATTACTTTGTACCGAAAATAGGGGTAAAATTTTTTCTACAAAACAAGTGAACCATTTTTGAAATCGAGAGCCATGAGCACATCGTGAACATATAAAGTAACACCGCTATCCCATACATACATCGCATTTAACAAGCATAGAAACCATAAGAGTAACCACAATTCTTAGATAAAGGTAACATTCATTCCACGGCCATCCATGATAATACAATAATAGTCATACCAGAGTCATACATAAGATAATAATAGGTCTGATATCTATCGTCGGCCCTACACAAGAAGCCTACCAATACATAACAAAAGGAAATACATCAGAAAATTCTACTAGCCAAGCATGCCATACAATAGAATGATAACCCTATAACTACGACCAAAAGGGGGCTATCCTCGTGCTCGGCTCCGCATGCAGCCGTCACATCAAGCATCTAACGGGAGGAAACCGTTCCCATATCCACCAGGAGAAGTGCCGCCACGTCCCCCCTCCTCGGGCACGTCCTTACCCACGGGGCACAGCGCAGGTACAAATAAACCCACGCCCGCGAACCGGGGGTGCAGTTGGGCCAGCAGATGAAGCGGAAGAATCAGAAGATAGACGAATCACCGAAGGCTGCGGCGAACCCGAACGGTGAGATCCCCTATAATGAGTCGGATAGAGGGGCTCAGACGGATCGGTCTCCACATGGAAGCTCGGATAAGACGGCTTCGAGGGGTCGAAATCCAGTGAAACAGTTGAAGTCAAATGGGTATCTGAGTCAGTCTCATCATCATCGGTGGGGTATCTCGGTGGCTAAAAGTAAAGGCTGATGTCATCCATAGTAACCTCGCCGAATGGCTGATGCGGTCTGAAAAATGGGCTCATCACGGGAGTCTAAAACTGGCGATCGTGGAGGATGTAGACCCTCATTGCTGCGTTCGCCGACAGCACAGAGACGTTCAGCACCGGGTCAAAGCGCCAACGCCACACTGGGAACTCAATGTAGATCACCACCGTGCCTGACGTCGACATCCTCTGAAGACGACACGGGAAACGTAGGAATGAGAAATACTAAATTTCTCAGTAGGATCGCGACTAGAGAAACACAGTGTCATCGTCATCGTCCCAACCACTTCGGGTTTATTTATAAAAACAGTGGACAGATATAAGTTCAATCTTTAATGGTTTTGAAAACTTAGACCCCGATGCGGGTTGCTTTTAAACTTAACATCATACTACATCATCATAATCTAACATACATACTGAAAGATAAAGTAAACATTCATAATGCAAATGGGCAACATAAGTACATGCAAGGACATGCATCATCATCAATTTATCCATGGTTATACTTTTGAATTAACTTTCCCTTTTAGCACGTGCTTAACATTTTTTACTTTCCTTTGAAATAGACTGCTTTTGGACATGAGCTCATTCCGTGACCGTCATCACGCAGTACTAACCAAATCAGACTAAGCCGATATTGGTTACCTCTAAGTTGGAGGGTCCTCCATGTCACCCTTGCCTCCCTCATAGAGGTTCCTTGTGTCTTTGTGGATAGCCGTCTCTCACTTCCCTTACCAAAGTTATTGAAGGTTCATGTCCCATTGATTCTTTTCTTATCTTTATACTTTACATGCATAACACTTCTTTGACTAGACACATGCAATGATATGACTAAGTCCATAATTTTGACGAAAATTAGGCAGCATAACGGCTAGACCGGAGCTTCTCCAAAATGCCAATCATCAACATTCAACTAATAGTTCACCATATCATCATATTCATCATCTAATCATGAGACAATGCTCAACCCAACTTGTCATTCATCATGCCGTATGGCATCACACATTCATACCCTAAAGGGGTTTATAGTTGTGTTATTCTTTGTGAAGAATATTATGAATCATCACATGATTTCCCATGGTTACCTATGAGAGTATCACGCAATTAAGATATGTGTATATGGTCTTTTAGTTACTTAGCTCTCGCCTGAAATTATTCTTTACTTGAATTCATGTCTTATGGAACACTTATTCAAATTTAGTTAAGTGATTGTTTCCTTTCCTCGATATAGTGCACTTAGTGATTCCTAGGTTCATGGTATGCTCAGAGGCCCTAATCATACTTCTGTTCCCAAGGAGTTCGAGATCCCTCTAATCCTTGGGTCATGACAACGCATAACCATATCATGAACCCAACAACACCATGTTCACTAAACACCAAGGGTGATTTTTAACTTAACCAAGTTACAAGGCTTCAAGCTTTTATCTTAAAGATTAGATTTTTATGAAATAATGATGTAAGTTACTAGCTTTTCCACTAAAAGTCTTGTTTTTAATAAAAGTTGACTCGTTTAATTATTCTAAGGCCATTAAGGTCTCAACTTTATGACTTAAAATTGTCTTTACATAATAAGGTCCCTACTTTATCAACTAGTGACATGAAACATTAACTTTAAGGTTAAAAAGTCTTAATTTTTATAGAAGCTCTCACCTTTGAGCATTGTTTTGGTTCAAGATCTAAACTTTATGAATTAATTATTATAAAATAACACTTTTATGACTTAAAGGTCTTTTCTTTAATGTTTGATTTCTAAGACATAAAGTGACAAGATATCATTTTCTAACTCAAAAAGGCTTATTATGCCAAAAAGCTTAGACTTTTACATGCATTCTTGCCTTCAAAACAAAACAAAAGAAAACTTTATGATGGCACTAAAACTTGCGCCACTTTAAGTGTGTCAAGAAGCAAACTTTTTAAAGTTTTAAGCTTTTAGAATGTTCAAAGTCTTATCAAATCATGGGAACATAAAAAGGTGGAGCTTTTCTAGTCATCAACTCATCATAAAAAGGAAAGAACAACTTTAAGCAAGCTACCAACAAAAGAGGAAACTTAAGAACACATGAAGAACATCAAGAACATATTTTTCCAAAAGAGGAAACTTAAGAACACATGAAGAACATCAAGAACATATTTTTCCAAAAATGAAAACTTTGGCTCTTGAAGAGCTTGAAGGATCTTCTCAAGCTTTCACTTAGAAATCTTGGTCATGAAAGAACCAAGCTCCAAGCTTTCTTGAGTAAACAAAATGAAAAAGATGAAGATCACTACCTTTCTTGAAGATGGCGCAAAACAAGAGAAATGGAAGAAGAAGATGATGACTCCTCTTGATAATGAAGGTGGCGGTTTTGCAAGAAGGAAGGAGAAGCTCTTGAAATCTTGTGGAAATGGAGGTTGTGGTGTTTTGATCTTGTCTCCAAAGACCCAAAGATGAGGTCTTTGAAGGGCTAAGTGAGTGGTTTAGGGTGGTGGTGGTGGAGAAAGGAAGAGGAAGATGAAGAAGATGAAGAAGTGTTTAGAGAGAAATTTGAGAATTTGGCTTGAAGAGAGAGAATAGGATGAGTGAAAATGAAAATGTGAGTGTGTGTGTGTGTGTGTGTGTGAAAGTGGCGTCCTACATTAAGGGAGGGAGAGTGAGATATTTTGCTTAATTTTGTGTTAATTAGTGATTAAGGGGACAAAGTGGATGATGGGGAGACAAAACATGGTCAAACTCTTACATAAAGCACTCTTGTCTAATGCTTTATGCTTTTATGACATCACTCTTTACTTTATTGTCTAGTTGACTAAATTTGAATTTAATCGTGTGATTAAGTGCTCATAGAACTTAATTAAGATGATTAAGCAAGGATTGGTGATTAACACACAAGATCTCGATTAGCAAAAATAAATATTGCAATTAAGCTTAATTAATCTTAATTAAACCCGATTAGGCTAATTAAAGGTAATTAGTGCTTAATTAAGCTGTAGGGGCTCTAACTAACTTAATTAGAGATTATCTAATCTTGATTAAGCATTCTCTTGACCCTTCTCATCCGAGTCAACCCCTTCTTTAAGCCCTAATCTCAAAATTTCTCATTAAGTGCCTAATTACTCAGGGTTACTAAGATAATTTAGCATGACATGAAATTGAGGATGTTACAGATTCTAAGCAGGGTGTGGTATTTGGGCCATATCTCGGTCCACAGTCATCTGATTGAGCCCCTTCCAATGGCATTTTGAAGCTAACATCCCAATCTACAATTCTTTTTTGGAGTGCAAATCCAAACAGAACCGTTTTGATAGCCAAAACGGTAGAAGAACGTTACTTATGGAATTAGTGATATTGATTTCATGTTTTTAGTGTAACTTTATTTCTATAATTCGGATTCTAGCAAATAAGGTGTCCATATTCAAAGGAGAGAGAGAGGATTAATGTAGTAATCACTATTTAATATTTTTAGGCAGTTTTGATTCTAAATTGGCCAATTTGGAAGGAGGCTAGAAATTTGTAACCAGGGGGACAGATTTTGGGGAAATAGACAATATTTGATTTTTTTTTTCTCTTTCTCTCTTCTCTCACGCCCCCCCACCTTACAATTTGCTTTCCTCTATTCATGGAGGAATAAACTTCTATCCAATCTAAGGGTTCAAAGACAACATTAGCATTATCGAGAGTTGTTGCTTCAAAGTTCATCAATTCGGGTTCTTCTACTCCCTTTTTCTTTGTTTTTAATCCAATTTCGGATTTGAAGGTTTCCAATTCGGTATTGTGATTAGCTACTTGATTGTTTGCATATTACTCAATTGGTTAATATTGTAATGCAACTATTTTGATGAGTAGAATCAGGTTTCAGTTTTGAACTTGGTGATTAATTGCATTAGTGCTTGAAAATTAACATGAATTGATTAGATTCTAGAGGTTTCTGAGTTTAATCGTCTAGGTGTTAATTGAATGCGTGAAGTTTTTCATGTGTAATGATGAGGTCAAATTGAGGTTTCATTCGAATTTAACATTAATTAATGACTGGTTTGTTGATATACATTTAAACTCGATGATTGAATGAAAATTGTTTTCTTTTGATTCTTGGATTAGATGTTTCAAATTCTATTCATTTCTTTGTTTCTATTTCATTTTCTTTAGTCTACACAACAAGACCCGCAAATATTATGATCATATAACATTGTCATTCTTGTGAGACGACCCAGGTTGCACCCTTTATCTCAAACCTGTGTAATTCAGTTTTATTGTAATTTGATCGAGCTCAGCACTCGAGCAAAATTTTGGCTCCGTTGTCGGGGATGATTAATGTTATTTGGTCATGTGAATATGTGTGAATGTCATTGCTAGTTTTGTTTGTGTTTGAGTTTGCTTAAGTTATTAGTTTTAGTTGCTAGTTAGTGTGTTAGTAGTTCGGTTTTATGGTTTTTTGACTATAACTCTTTTCAATTTGATTTCAGGGGACTTGATCCTATAGGAAAACAACCTTCTAAGAAAAACTCAATCTATTAGGGGATTGATTTTGCCCCTATTTTTGCCAAATTTGGCCATTTACATAGAGTTTTTGCTATTTTTTTGTTACTTTTCGGTCATTTCGAGATATATCGGGTATTTTTGCTAAAGATTTTTGTTGTCTAATTGAGCTAATTTTTGGTAGGCTAAAAGAAGGGGCTTTTCTAAGTTCAAGTCATGCTATGCGGTGATGCATACCACTTTTTGGCCAAATTCCTTTGTTTAGACACTTTTTTAATTTTTTAAGATTTTTCTTTGCATTTTTAGACTCTTTGAGGGTCAAATATTTGAGGTGTGGTTGTCCCAAAATTTTTAAAAATCATTTAGTAGTGTTTTTAAATTTATTTTGATTATTTTTGAGTGTTTGTTTGCAATTTTTAGTGCTTTGTATTAGGAGGTGACATATGGTTCTGTTTGTTGTTAGTGCATGACTAGGTTTGACCCGAATCCTAATCTAGTTGCATTTGATCCTAAAATAGAGAGGACCCTTAGACAAATTAGGAAGTTTAGAAGGAGATTGTTTGAGACTAGTTCTATATATAATTCCGTTTTTGAGACTAGTCCTAACTTTGCTAACAATTCTGATTTTGTAGAAAATATGGCGAATAGAACTTTGAAGGAGCTTGCAGCACCTGATGTTAATTATCAAGCTTTGGACATCCAGTACTCAAATTTGGATGTAGACTTTGAGCTCAAATATGAATTGATTCATTTGCTACCCAACTTCCATGGTCTAGCTGGAGAGGATCCGCATAAGCACTTAAAGGAATTTCATGTAGTGTGTTCAACCATGAAACCACATGAAGTAGAGGAAGACCATATCAACATGAGGGCATTTCCTTTCTCTCTGGATGGACCTGCCAAGGATTGGTTGTACTACTTGCATCCAGGTTCCATCACAAGCTGGCAAGACACGAAGAGGATATTCTTGGAGAAATTCTTCCCTGCCTCAAGAGTTGCTTCTATCAGGAAAGAAATTTGTGACATAAGGCAGATTACTGGCGAGACCTTGCATGAATATTGGGAGAGATTTAAGAAGCTATGTGTAAGCTATCTACACCATTAGATAAGTGACCAGCTTCTAATCTAATGCTTCTATGAAGGCCTCTTGCCAATGGACAAAAGCATGGTAGATGCTGCCTCAGGAGGAGCTTTGGTAGACTAAACTCCCATTGCAGCCCATGAATTGATTGCAAACATGGCTACCAATGCACGACAGTTTGGTACCTAAGCTATAGTGCTAATAAGAGGAGTGAATGAAGTGCAAACCTCTAATACAAACCAACAGAGGATGAAGAATAGAATAGATGAGTTGACAACCTTGGTAAGGCAATTGGCACTCGGTCAGACACAACAGCCTCAGTAACCCATACCATCAGCAGTAAGCATTTGTGAAATTTGTCGTATACCAGGACATCCAATAGATCAATGTCCACAGCCACAAGAAACCAATGAAATAGTTGTTGGAATTTTTCCTGGCAAACCTTTTCAACAGTAGTAGCAAATGAATTATGACCTTTTCTCCGATATATACAATCTTGGATGGAGAGCTAACCCAAACCTGAGGTATGGTAATAGTTCTAATCAGTTCCAACAACAACAACAACCTCAATATCAGTTTAAGCACAATACTGTAGGATAAAATATGAGACAACAGAATTTATAGAACCAACCACGAAGCAACAACTTAGAACTAACTTGGCAGAATTGGTGAAGTAAATGGCAACCAGTAGTGTTCAGTTTCAATAGAGAATAGAAGCCAGCATCCAGAATCTGTAAACACAGATTGGTCAGTTGGCTGCAACAGTAAATGAGCTAACGTTTCAATGTTCTGGCAACCTTTCCTCCCATTCCATGACTAATCCAAGGAATGTGAGTTCCATTACTTTGAGAAATGGCAAGGAGCTTAAGGTTCCTGATATTGCAGCAAAGAATAACTAACCAGATTCTGCAGAATAACCAGAGGTAGCAGAAGAATCTAATTCTGCAAAAACAAAGAGAAATAATGCAGAACCAATCAAGACATCTGAACCAAGCATCCTTCTACCTTTTCCAAATAGAGCAACACAAAATAGGAAGCTGGCAGAAGCAGAATTGGATAAAGAGATCATGGAGACTTTTAGGAAAGTGGAAGTCAATATTCCACTCCTAGAAGCAATCAAGCAGATTCCCAAGTATGTCAAATTCCTCAAAGACTTGTGCACTCATAGAAGGAGGCTAAAGGGAAATGAAAAAGTGAGTATTGGGGGGAATGTTTCTGCCATCATTCAGCCAAGCATTCCTCCAAAATGCAAGGATCCAGGAACTTTCACCATTCCATGCATCATAGGAAGCAAGCAATTCAGTAAAGCTATGTTGGATCTTGGAGCTTCAATAAATGTCATGCCAAAATTAGTTTACCAGTCATTGTGCATTAGAAAGCTCAAGCTAACAGGAGTGGTCATCCAACTTGCTAACCGAAGCACAACTCACCATGAGGGAGTTTTAAAAGATGTGTTGGTGAAAGTAAATGACCTTATTTTTCCTGTTGATTTTTATGTGCTAAACATGGAAGATGACATGCATGCAAATCAACCTTCATTGATCTTAGGTAAGCCATTTTTGAAAATTGCTAAAACCAAGATTGATGTGCATTTTGGTACCTTATCCATGGAATTTGGTGATAACAAAGTGCAATTTAATTTATTTGATGCCATGAGATACCCTCCAGAAGAGCATTCTGTCTTTCACTTAGATATTATTGATTCATTAGTTGATGATGTGCATGAGAGTTTGTTAAATGAATTCCCTAAAATTGTAGGAATTAGGCATGAATTCCAATATTCTGACTGTGACGGTATCCATTAATTATGTGCTATGTGTGCTGAGATTGCTGCCTGCTTAAATAGGTTTGAAGATTTTGCTATGGCTGTAAAACCAAAATCTACTGATTCTAATGGTTCTATTATTTCTGCTAAAAGTGCTGTTTCTACAATTTCTGATTATGTAAATTCTGCAAATTCTGATTTAATTTATGCACATTATGAAAATATTGTAAATTCTGGAATTTCAGCTTTTGAAAATTTTGTTTCTGTAGTTTATAAGCCAGCAAAAATTCTGCTGTGCTAAAAACTGATTCTGCAGTTTCAGTTTCTATTTTTACATGTGCTATTTCTGGTAAATCAGTTTTTGTTGATGTAAATTCTTCCACTATCATGGACGAAATAAATTTTGTTTCTGCTGAATTGAACTCTGCTCATTTTGATGTAATTTCTGTAGGTTTTGAAATTGTTAAACTTGCTACTGATTGTGTAAATTCTGCTGTTTCTACACAATCAAAAAATTCTACACTTGCTGAAAATTATGAATTCTCTAATAATCCTACAGATACTGTTCATTTTTTTTTTAATTTTGTAAATTCTTCTAGTGCTAGTTCCAGTTTCATTTACACTAATTCTGAAATTTCTGCATATGTTGATGCTGATTCTGACATTTCACATTTTGATATGGCATTTTCTAAATCTATAATTTTTGCACCTACTTCTATTGATTTTGTTCCCATAGGATATAATGATATTGTTGTGCAGAAGTTTTCACAAATTTCAAGTGTGGAAGCCAAACTAGCTGAAGAAAAACCAATACTAGCGCTAACCTTCCATACAAGAACCACCCACCTCAGAGCTGAAGCCACTGCTAGAAAATTTGAAGTATGCATTTCTGGCACCAAATGATAAGTTGCCAGTCATTATAGCCAAGATCTGCAACTAGAACAAGAAGAAAAATTGCTGAGCATCCTGAGGCAGAACATGAAGGCTATAGGCTGGACATTGACAGACATACCTGGGATTAGCCCTTCTATGTGCATGCACAGATTTTAGTTAGAAAAGGGAGTGAAACCAGTGAGGCAACCTTAGAGAAGGCTCAACCCGCTTATCTTGGATGTGTTGAGTCTCACCTTGTTTTAAATTATGAAAAATGTCATCTTATGGTTAGGCAAGGTGTAGTCTTAGGACATGTTATTTCTAGTGAGGGTATTGCTGTTTATAGATCCAAGATTAATATTATTGCTTCTTTAGCTTACCCCACATGTGTGTGGGAAGTGCGTTCTTTTCTTGGACATGCAGCTTTTTACAAGCGATTTATCCAGGACTTCAGCAAAATTGCCCTTCCACTTTCCAAGCTACTGCAGAAGGATATAGATTTCCAGTTTGATGATGATTGTAGGAGAGCTTTTGACTAGTTGAAGTGGCACCTAATTTCTACTCTTGTTCTTCAGCCGCCAAACTGGGAGTACCTGTTCGAGCTCATGTGTGACACATCGAACCTTGCAGTTGGAGCTATCCTTTCCCAGAGGGTTGGGAAGATTCCCCATGTCATGGCATATGCTTCCCGGACTCTGGATTCTGCATAGGCAAACTATACCACTACTAAAAAAGAGCTTTTAGCCATTATTTTTGCTTTAGATAAATTTCGTGCTTATCTGTTAGGAACTAAAGTAACTATTTTTTCTAATCATATAGCCTTGAAGATCCTACTAAAGAAGCCGGATGCAAAGCCTAGACTCATCATGTGCATGTTGTTGTTATAGGAATTTGATATTGAGATCAAGGACAAGAGTGAAGCTGAGAACCTAGTGGCAGACCACCTGAGCTAGATTCAATGAACCTTGGAGCCTCTACCCATTTGTGAAACCTTCCCAGATGAGCAGCTTTTAGAGCTGTGAGGTAAGGATCCATGGTATGCTAATTTGGTTAACTATCTAGTTGCTTTTGAGTTGCCTGCTTACTTTAAAAAGCATTAGATAAACAAACTTAGGAGAAAGGCTTAATATTATGTCTATGATGATCCTTATTTATAGCGCATGTGTAGTGATCAGATTATTAGACGCTATGTGCATGAGCTTGAGATTCCTTCTATTTTGCATTTCTATCACACACTTGCTTGTGGTGGTCACTTTGGGCCAGAAAGCACTGCTAGGAAGGTCTTAGATGTAGGATTTTACTGGCCCTCATTGTTTAGCAATTCTTACACTTATTGTAAGAATTGTGAACAATGTCAGAATACTGGTATTATTTCCCATAAGAATGAGATGCCTGAACAACCATTCTTGTTTTGTGAGATATTTGATGTTTGGGGTATTGATTTTATAGGTCCATTAGATCTCATTTGGTTTTGTGTATATTTTGTTGGCTGTTGATTATGTCTCCAAGCAGGTAGAGGCCAAGGCCACCCTGATTGATGATTCTCATTTTGTTGTAGATTTTGTCATATTACACATTTTTTGCAGGTTTGGAGTGCCCAGAGCAATCATCAGTGATCAGGGGAGCCATTTCTATAATAGGAACATGGCAACCCTACTGAAGAAATATGGTGTCACCCACAAGGTCTCAACTCCATACCATCCGCAGAATAATGGACAAGCAAAGGTATCAAATAGGGAGTTGAAGCAGATTTTGGAGAAAACAGTGCAGCCTAATAGGAAGAATTGGAGCAAGAGGCTTGAGGATGCACTATGGGCTTATCGTACTGCCTACAAGACTCCTTTGGGCATGTCTCCATATAGGATTGTCTTTGGTAAGGCATGCCACCTTCCAGTGGAGATTGAGCATAAGGCTTATTCAGCAGTCAAGAACTGCAACCTTGATTTGAGCCAGGCCGGAGCCTACAAAAAGTTCCAGCTTCAAGAGGTGGAGGAGATCCGGTTAGAGGCATATGAGAACTCTTGCAATTACAAGGAGAATACAAAATTCATCCATGATAAGATGTTGCTGCGGAAGAAGTTTTCCATTGGCCAGAAAGTGCTCCTCTATAATTCTCGCCTCATGCTCTTTTTTAGTAAGCTTCGTTCTAGGTGGCTTAGTCCTTATTTAGTGACTAAGATTTTTCCATATGGTGCTGTGTAGATTTTGGAGCCTGGGACTGATAAAGCTTTCACAGTGAATGGCCACTACCTAAAGCCATTTCATGAAGATATACCCTTGGAGACCATTGAGGAGGTCTGCTTGCTAGCAGCCACTTAAACTTGAAAGGGAGTTTCTCTTTTCTTACCCTCACCTCATTTTACTTGCCTTGAATTTCCATTGTATGTATTACATTGAGGGCAATGTAAAGTTGAAGTGTGAGGGGGTGATTTAGACAGAGGTTGTAGGTTGTTTGGTAATTAGTCTTGCATTATAGATTTGTTTCATGGTTGCTTTTATTTCATTTTTGCTAAAGAAAAAAAATTTGCTTTGTTTTGCTTTGGTTCTCCGTTGTTGAATTGAAAGTTATTAAGTTAAGGTATTAGGCTTTATGGAAGATAGGGTTCCAACATGATTTCATCTTCCTCTTCTTAATATATGTAAGTTGAGTGGTTGATCTTGATTTGCCATGATTAAGTATGTTGAATTTTACCTTTGTGAGCTTTTGAGCCTCAATTTGGATGGCTGCGTTCCATGCCATTCTCTTCCATCTTATGTGTGTTTTCCCTCATAGAATTTGTTAATCTAGAACTTGCTTTGATTCTTCTTTGAGGATACATTTGTCATATGCATTCATGAACATGATAGAGGCATTTCTTTCATTTTAGCCACTCGGCCATATAGCCTACCTTGCATTTTGCCCATTGTTTAGCCCCTTTGAGCCTTATTGACCATTCTTTGGTTTTTAGCACATTACAAGCTTTAAGTGAAAAATCATATTATACCCAACCTTAGGGAATAGGTAATGCATTGGTTTCATCATTATTGTTGTGTTTGGGATGAAGTGTGGGGGTTAGAAAGGATGCAAGGAAAGTGAAAAAAAAATAAAAAATAAAAAAAGAAAAAGAAAAAGAAAAGAAAATAAAATAAAATAAAATGGGAAATTTTGATAAAGGAAAAAGAAAGTTCAAAGAGAGTAAGTGTGTCATGGCATGATTTGTCTAAATTTCTATTCTCTTGGGTTATATCTTGTCATATCCTCATATTTCTCTACCCTTACCTTGGCCCCATTACAACCTTGAATAAAGTTCTTTTGATTTGTGTTTGCATATGATTGTGAGTAGTGGAGAAGTAGAAGATTAACAAGCTTATGGTAATGCATTGTCTATTGAGGTGACTTGAGTGAAACACTTTTGCCTATACAATTGAGAGTTAAGAGATTCAAACACTATCTTGTTAACCCTTTCATGCTTGATTTATTTGCATTTTGAAGAATATTGCTTAACTTACATTTTTGAGAGATAGGGTGTTGAATGATTTGATTGTTGGAAACTCTTAATGCCTTATATGCTCTTATGTTCCTAAGCTTGGCATTTTTGATGATTCATTGGAGAATTTGCTTATTCATTTTGGTTGTTCCATGATTTTTAGGGTGCGTGTTTTTATTAGTGTTTTCTTTCGGCTAAGCCTTAGTTGAATCTTGCATGAGGAGATGCAAGAACTAAGTATGGGGGAATTTGATTAATAAGATTTTCATATATTTATTTTTTTCTCTCATATTTAGTTCATTAATCTTCTTTTCTACTTAATTGGATTAATTTGGACCATTTTGTGTTTATTGAGTTTTGGTTGAGTTTGATTTATTTTTTCCAGCATTAGGCTAATTCTGACACTATTTTGGTTTTTGGGCCATATCTTGAGTTATATAACTCATTTGATCATGATCTTTAGTTTGTAGAAAAGCTGAGAGATAGGCATACAAGTTGTATGAAGAGGTCAAAGGCCAATTTTGGTGTTAAGGAGCTGAATTTGGGCCTAGAAATGAACTAAAGCAGTGTAGTCATAGATTCTGAGTAGGGTTTGGTATTTGGGCCATATCTTGGTCCATAGATGTCCGATTGAGCCCGTTTTAGTGGCATTTTGAAGCTGACATCCAAGGCTACAATTGTTCTTCAGAGACAAATCCAAACAGATCCATTTCGATAGCCAAAACAGTAGAAGAACGTTACTTACAGAATTAGTGATATTGGTTTCATGTTTTTAGTGTAACTTTATTTCTATAATTCAGATTCTAGAAAATAAGATGTCCATATTCAAAGGAGAGAGAGAGAGAGGATTAATGTAGTAATCACAATTTAATATTTTTAGGCAGTTTTGATTCTGAATTGGCCAGTTTGGAAGGAGGCCAGAACTTTGTAACCAGGGGGACAGATTGTGGGGAAATAGAAAATTTTCGATTTTTTTTCTCTTCCTCTCTTCTCTTACACCCCCCCACCTTACAATTTGTTTTCCTCCATTTATGGAGGAATAAACTTCTATCTAATCCAAGAGTTCAAAGACCGCATTAGCATTCTTGAGAGTTGTTGCTTCAGAGTTCATCAATTCGGTTTCTTCTACTCCCTTTTTCCTTGTTTTTAATTCAATTTCCGATTTGAAGGTTTTCGATTCGGTATTATGCTTAACTATTTGGTTGTTTGCATATTACTCAATTAGTTAATATCGTAATGCAACTATTTTGATGAGTAGAATCAGGTTTCAATTTTGAACTTGGTGATTAATTGCATTAGTGCTTGAAAATTAACATGAATTGATTAGATTCTAGAAGTTTATGAGTTTAATCATTTAGGTGTTAATCGAACACGTGAAGCTTTTCATGTGTAATGCTGAGGTCGAATTGGGTTTCATTTGAACTTAACATTAATCAGTGATTGGTTTGTTGATATACGTTTAGAACTTGATGATTGAATGAAAATTGTTTTCTTTTGATTCTTGGATTAGATGTTTCAAATTCTATTCATTTCTTTGTTTCTATTTCGTTTTCTTTAGTCTACACAACAAAACCCCCAAATATTCTAATCATATAACATTGTCATCCTTATGAGACGACCCGAGTTCCACCCTTTATCGCAAACCTATGTAATTCGATTTTATTGTAATTTGACCGAGCTCGGCACTCGAGTCAGTGAGAAGATCCTAAGAAGTCTTTCAAAGGCCTGGTGTCCCAAAGTTACAACTATTCGAGAAGCCAAAGATCTGAATGTACTTAGCTTGGATGCTCTCATCAGGTCCTTAAAGATTCATGAGATTAAATTGAAGGAAATATCTGAGGAATCAAGCAAGAAAGGTAAATCCATTGCCCTAAAATCCACTCAAAAGAGATCCAGCTTTTGCAAAGCCATGAAAGCTGCAGAAGAATTAGATGAAGAAGATAATGACTCCATTGACTCTGATTCGGATGATGAAAAGGATGAAATCACACATTTGGTGGGGAAAATATTAAAAGCTTGGCTAAGAAGAAAAAAAAAGAATATTGCCCTTAAAAAAGATAAAAAGAGCGAAGTCAAGTCAGATGAAGTGATTTGCTTTGAATGCAAGGAACCTGGGTGTAACATTCTCAATTTTTTGTCGTGCTAAATTACCTTAGTAGCCCTGAGTAATTAGGCACTTAATGAGAAATTATGAGATTAATGGTAGTGAGTGTCGCAGCCCGCTCCAAATTATAATTTTAAAGGACTTAATTATACTAAATTTGAAGTATGGTGTAACCAAGGTTGCTCACAAGGATGTTGTTCCTATCTAGTTAAGTAACAAGGGGTTTTGTGTAAGCATAGAGTAAAAATGCTATAAAAGAAAATTAAGTGAAACAGAAAAAGCAGTAGTTCAAAGAGTTCCTTAGACATAAGGTGAATCAATCATTAACACACAATATATCAAATACATGGAGTGTGACAATTTGATCTATTAGAGAAACCTCTAATACCTAAAGCTAACAACTCAAAAATCGCCATGGGGAAACATCCAACCAAACAACACAACTAGTATATGAAAACTAACATTAAACATACTTTATTCTAAAAGTAAAATGCAAAATAGAAAATTAAAAAGGTAAAAAGTGATGAGAACTTCTTCATGGTGGCTTATGCTTGAATTGATCTACGAACTCCCACCAAGGCTTGCATCTCTTGCCTCCACTAGGATCCTACAAGGTTATTTTGTGTTCCCGACCATCCTTGTCGCTTTTTCATCCGCATCTTAGTGTAGAATACCTTAGTCCATTCCTATGATGCATCACTATAGTAATGACATAGATGGCTATGAGTTGAAAAGCGCTCTCCTTGTAAGCATAATCCAAGCACCTCAATGCATCTATGGAAGATGTCTCTGTAGCCATGTTGCAAATGGCTTGGATTTGGGCATCATTTTCTAGGTAGGCATGTTCAAATCGACCTAATAGATACTCATGAGGAAAATTCCAACTCTAATTTTAGTGGTTGCACTACAAAGGGAATAATCTCTTTAACCTGAATCTATGTCACAAGAATTTTCTCTACTATGTCACCAGTCACAGGCCTCTCACTCATTAGATATACATCCATCTCTGTGCACTCTGTGCATAGCTCAAGACCATCACACTGATCACAGCAAAAACAATTAACAGAATCTCTAAGGTCGAACAACTCATGGAGCTCCTCATAGAAATTGTCATGAACCTCCTTGGCTGTGTAATCAATGATATCCAAATGAAATGCATAGTGCTTATTTGAGTTCTCCTGTACAAAATTTGCACTCGGCTTTTCTTTCACTTCAGCTACTTCATCAGAGTGCTCGGTCTTAACTATACTTTCATCAATTCTCTATGCCGACTTTCGTAAAGTCCTACCTGACTGTAGCATAGCAACACTAATATTCCCCTTTGGATCAAGGATCAATTAAGATGGAGTCTGAGCAAAACCATATGACTGCTTCTGGCTCATAGAGGAAGTAAATTGACCAAGTGGAGTCTCTATATTCTGGATGGTTGCATTAGTTCTTTGCTGATACTGGAGGTTATTTTCTACAATTTGCTTCGTTAGATCCCGCAATAATGGCTTTAGTGAGTAACTGTTGGTCCAGCCAGTTGTTGCTGCTAAGGGGTTAGGTGTTGGTATTGAGGTTTTCCAAGGAATACTCCTATGGCACCTACTATATAACCCTGAAGACATGAGGTATCCTCCTGAAGTTGGGGGCATCTATTAATGGAGTGGGATGGACAAGTATAAATACCACATACTCTAGTAGGCTCTAGTGCAAATATAAGAGTAACATAATGTCCCATGGTCAACTGCGTTATCAATGATGCCATCTTATCTAATTTGTGTTCGATCCTCAGTGAATCCATATCAGGGATCTCACCAACTCCTCTGGTCCTTGTGATGAGCTTAGAGTCAAATTGCTGGAAATTCTTCACCATGTTAGCTATCAGATCTCTGGCGATAGTAAGTGTCTTGTCCATTAGAGCTCCACCACTCGCCACATCAATCATGCTCTTATCCATGGGTATCAGCCCCTCATAGAAAAAATGGATCAACAAGTGTTCACTAATCTGGTGATAGGGACAACTTGCACACAACCTATTGAACCTCTCACAATACTCATATATTGTTTCTTCTTGTATTTGCCTAATACCATAAATCTCCTTTCTTACTGTTGTAGCTCTGGATGCAAGGAAAAATCTCTCTAAGAAGAGCCTTTTCATATCAATCCATTCTATTACACAACCAGGGGAAGATAGTAAAGCCAATCCTATTCAACTAGTGAGAAAAGGAAGGCTCTTAGCTTGACATGATCCTCATGAATTCCCCGAAGGTTCACAATTGAGCATCTGCACGAAACTCCTTGAGATGCCTGTAATGATCCTCATCTATATAACCACGAAATCTTGGAAGCAAATGGATCAATGCAGGGTTAAGCTCAAAGTTAGAATCTAAATCAAGATATTGGATACAAAAGAAGTGATCTACGGCATTGGGAGCAAATAGCTCCTTCAGTTTCTTATCAAGGATAGTCATCTCAACAGAAAATATAGAAAAGAAGAAAAAGAACTAGCAGAATAATGTATAAAAGTGGAGCTAACATAACTACTACTACTAAAAGTACCAAAACACAAAAATCACTAAAAACAAATAACTTAGGAAATTAAAAAAACTGTACAAAATGATTTTTTTCAATTCATGGAAATACCATACAATAAAACTACATCTATCTTGAACCCAAAGATGCAATAAAAAATATTAAAAAATTGAAAGAGTGGTAATAACAATGGAATTTGGCAAAAAAGGGTAGGCCTCACTATTTGTAGTGAGTCTTGCTTAGAATGCCGAAAAACTTTGGACTAGAAAGTCTCAAGGTATTCCGAGTATGAATAAAATAGGATAACATCCAAAATAGCCTAAAAACACCGAAAACGATCAAAACATGCAAAATGCAAGCAAAAACAAGTGAACATGGGTATTTACAAACTAAACAACACCAACATCCCCAGCAACGGCACCAAAATTTAACTTGAGTATCATAGCCCGCTCCAAATTATAAATTTAAAGTACTTAATTATACTAAATTTGAAGTATAGTGCAACCAATGTTGTCTCACAAGGATGCTGTTGCTATCTAGTTAAGTAACAAGGGGTTTTGTGTAAACATGCAGTAAATAAACTATAAAAGAAAATTAGGCAAAATAATAAAAAAAAAAACACTAGTTCAAAGAGTTCTTTAAGCATAAGGTGAATCAATTATTAACACACAATATATCAAACACATAGAGTGTGAATAATTTGAGCTATTAGAGATACCTCTACTAATAACCCCACAATTCTACCTAGAGACCTCTAGGCATTCAAGCAACATACAATTGATTAGATAATTGAGACCTCAACTTTAATTAACCTATGTTGATTTCTAGCCCCAATTGTATTAGCCTAGGTTTGAATCCAAACCTAATTCCTAATTCTTTAATTAATCAAGTTCATACCAATTGACCAATTAGCAATCACCCAACTAATTCCTCATTCATAAACCCACATATCAATACCATTCAATGTAAGTATACAAATTAAAGAGGGCAAAGGATCAAGAAAACAAACATGATTGAGATTCAAGGATAAAGTTTCAAAATTACAACCATAATGCCCTTGGAGTCTCCTTGAACTAGCTTGAAGTCCTACTCCTCCATAGCAATGAAGGTTACCAAACAGAATCCAAAACAAGAATCTTACAAAATGAAAGGAAAAGAAAAGAAAAAAAAAAAAAGAGGAAAGGAGAAGAGAAGAGAGAAAAATGAAAAATATTGGAGATGAGTCTTCATGTCTTTGTTTTCTCCCTTCTTATTAGACCTAATATGTGAATATCCAACATTGCCCTTGAGCCCAAGTTAATCCTCTGCCTCTTAGCTTTAAATGGACACCCAATTTGCTTAATTTAGACTTAAAATGAGAGAGTTATGGCCCAATCTTTGTAGCATGTCTAGGTTATACTTCTATTCACGTTAGTCAAATTCAATAGCCAATAATTCCATCAAGATGTCATTATTTTGGAGAGTGCTTTCATATGAATTGAAGCTTTATATCTTAGCTTTCAAATGGCACCAGTTTTACCTTAATCTAATGTCTACAACTCAAGTTTGGCCCAATTAGTGCACGCTGATCAGGTTCCAGCGCAAAAGCCCTATTCTGACTTCGTGGCCCAATTCGTCCTAATAGACATCTGAATTAATTTTTTACTTCTTCATCAAAGTTGTAGATCTTTCTCTCAGCTTTCTTACAATATAAAATTTGTAATTTTTAGAGGTCAACAACTCAATCTATGCTTAAAATACAGAAATAGTATAAATTTGTAATAATGCTGAAAAATACAATTAAGCCCAACTAGAGCCCAAACTCATAGAATGGGTCTAATATTTACCAATTAAGCACAAAATAGGTCCAATAAACTAAATATGAGGGTTAATCAATGTATCAAAATGTTACTTGTCAATTAACGCTTAATTAAGGGATTAACAAAGTGTTTATGAGTTAACTCTGATAAGAAAAGTCAAGAGAATGCTTAATCGAGATTAGATAATCTCTAATTAAGCAAGTCAAACCCTTAATAGCTTAATTGAGTACTAATCGCCCTTAATTAGCTTAATCGAGTTTAATTAAGGATAATTGAGTTTAATTACAAGTTTAATTTTGTTAATCATGTTCTTGTATGTTAATCACTAATCCGTGCTTAATCATGTTAATTAAGTTACAAGAGCACTTAATCACATGATTAAATTCAAATTTAGTCAACTAGACAATAAAGCAAAGGTGATGTCATAAAAGCACAAAAGTATAAGAGAAGTTTGCTTTATGTAAGGGATTGTACATCTTTTGCTCCCCCATCATCCAATTTGTCTCCCTAAACCTTAATTAGCTCAAAATTAAGAAGATATCTTCTCCCCCATCTACATGAGGCTTATGCCCACAACACACCCATGCACACACATTCGCTTTTCATTTTTCAACTTTCATTCTCTCATTTGCTTCCAAATCATCCAACTTCTTTCCACACTCTTCTTCTTCTGCTTCTTCCTTTCTCCACCACCACCATAACCAAAACTCTCACTTAGCCCTTCAAAGACCACATCTTTTAGACTTTGGAGACAAGATCTAAACATTACAAGGCTCATTTTCAAGAGAACTCAAGAGCTCTCTCTTCCCTTGCTCAAAATTGCCATTTCCATCCACTCGGAAGAGCATCATATTCTTCATTTTCTTCTTCAAGAACTCGCCACTTTCAACACTAGGTAGTGATTTCTACTCTTTTCTTTTGTTTACTTAAGAAAGCTTGAAACTTTATTCTTATCATGACCAAGATCTTCAAGTGAAAACTTGAAAAAAAAACTCTCATGCTCTTCATGAGCAAAAGTTCCCTTTTTTAGGAAAAAATGTTCATACTCTTCTTCATGAGTTGTTCTTGGTTTTTTGAAAGTTTGCTTCTTGAATGCCTCAAAGTTTCTATTTTTCTTTCTTGATGCATGAGATCTTGATGTTTCTTATGAGTTGTTTGGAAAAGACTGATGTTCTTGGTGGTATTTTGCTTAAAGTTTGTTCCTTTTCTTTTGTAATGAGCTTATGATTAGAAAAGTTTCATCTTTACATGTTTTTCTTGACTTGCTAAGACTATGAACATTTCAAGAGTATAAAGCTCTAAAAGTTTGCTACTTAATGCATGAAAAATGGCGCTATTTTATGGGTGTCATATGGTTCCATTTTGTTATTTTTGAAGACAAGAATATGTATAAAGGTTTAATCTTGTCGGTATATGAAGCTTTTTAAGTCATAAAAATAAGAACTTGTCTCTTTGTGCCTTAAAAATCAAATCTTGAAGACAGGATATTTCATAAAGTTTCAAACTTTAGTCAAGAATGAAATCTTTAAGTCATAAAGTGTTGATTTGCAACTTTTAATCCATAAAGTTTGTATCTTGAGTCAAAAGAATGCAGAAAGTGTTAACTTTTACAAAGAACAAGACTTTCTAATTCTAAAACTAATGTCTTGTACCATTATTTCATGAAGAAAGAATTTTTTAAAACTTTAAGTCATAAAGTTGAGATCTTGATGGTCTTAGAATAATTAAAAGTGTCAACTTTCATAAAGAGCAAGACATTTTAGTTTTAAAGCTAATATCTTATATCATTAGTTTGCCAAGAGTTAATCTTTAATAGAAGAGCATAATTTTAGAGGCACATACTTTCTTAAAGAATGAAACTTTATAGTTACTTTATAAAGAATAATCACTATTATAACATTAAAGGTAAAATCTTGTTATGTTAATGATAAATGCTTGAAACTTTGCAACTTGGATAAGTTAAAAATCACCCTTGATGATTAGTGAACATGGTATTGTTGGGTTCATGAGTGTGGTTATGCGTTGTCATGACCCAAGGACTAGAGAAATCTCGAAATCTTTGGGAACAAAAATATGATTAGGGCTTTTGAGTATACCATAAACCTGAGAATCACTAAGTACACTATCTCAAGGAAAGGAAACAATTATCTGACTTAGTTAACTTGAACAAGTGTTCCATAAGACATGTACTCAAATAAAAAGTAATTTCCTGTAAGGATTAAGTAACTAAAAGACTATATTCACATTTATTTAATTATGTGGTCCCCTCATGGGTAATCATGGAAAATCATATGATGGCTCATAAGACTTTCTACAGAGAATAACACAACTATAAACTCCTTTAGGATATGAATGTCTGATGTCATTAGGTATGATGTTAGCTCTAATGCCTCTCAGAAGCTATTCTAAGGCTATGAACTGAATTGTTTTTTTAAGAGTTTTGATGAAAACCAAATCAGAATACAAGAAAATCTTTTTGACTATGAAAAGACAAATTCAAATAACAAATTCTTCTGTGAGAATGAAATTCAACAAATAGCTTAAGCAGCCTTCAAAGCATCGTTGTCCATAGCTTTATACTATAATATGCTTTATTTAGAATATATGCATTATGTTTCTTGAGCTATTTTGTTTAGAAATAGAACAGAAGAATTTCAGAAGGTTGAAGCTACACTTCAGAAGGGAAAGACGAGCCTAGAAAGCTAAAATATGCCAATTTAGAAAGATGATTCTGTCCAGAGGGATGACTCTATCCAAAAGGGATATTACCAGAAACATACTTCTCATGTTTGTCATACCTTCAAAGCTTCCTTAGCACGCTTCAATAGACAAATCCAAAAAGTCAAAATAATGATTTGACAATAATAGAAGAAGCGCTGACAAGTCTACACAGTTGGTATATCAACAAATGACTACTTTTCTATCGCTACATAAGCTTTAAGAAGGAGAAAAAGGAAGACTATTGCTTCTTTGTCCAATCTTAGACTAGCAGTTTAAAAAGAATTTCAAAAGTTAAGAACTGAAAGATTCAACAGATATATTTCAAATGTTTATAAAAGGATGGATGTTAAAAAGGAACGTTAGAACTACTAAATATCTTCTTCGCTTATAGAGCTTCACTGTCAACTTTCTCAACCTTCTGAACCTTCAGAAGGTTAGTCATTGTAACTGTTGTTCAATAGAAAATCTTCTTTTCTACTTTGTATTTGATAAGATTCTCTTTTTTAGAATTTAAAGAAGTCACACACATTGAGAAAATATTGTTTATCCTCTGTAAAGAGAGTTAGTGTGAGTGTTCACAAACTATTTTTCAAATCTCGAAACTTGTACACAGACCCAGTAATGGTCAGGTAGAGCTTGGAGAAGCTAGGATAAAGAATACTAGAGTTAAAGCTTGGAGAGGCTTGAGAAAATGCTACTCGGTTGTAAGAAGCTTGGAGAAGCTTGAACAAAGAATACTTAGGTGTTTATAAAATCTCAACAAAAAGTTGGGGACTGGAAGTAGGCAAGTGGTTGGCCGAACCAGTTTAAAAATTTCTTGTGTGGTTCTTCCATAGCTATTTAGATTTTTATCTTGATCACATAAGTTATACTATCTACGTTTTTTCTTAATTTCAATCTGTTCATCATTTCAAATAATTATAAACATATAAGCCTTCTTTAACTTACACAAAGCTTCCACATTCCAAGTCTAGGACTTGAGATAGATTTTCAACTTCAAATTTTCATGTTACTCTTAAGTTTGAAACAATACGATTCAACCCCCTTCTCGTGGTATCTCTTCCAACAATTGGCATCAGAGCCTAACTCTAGGGTTGACCTTCCTAACAATTGTAGAGGTTAAAGATCCTATCAAATGGCCCAACAAATTCATCATATCGCAGAAAGTCACTCCATAAATCGTTCTCCCTATTTCAATAGTGAAGATTATCCATACTGGAAGGATAGAATAAGACTCTTCATTGAGTCCACAAGTCTGGATATGTGGGAAATAATAAAGAATGGAGACTATGTACCCACGGTGGAACAATCAACACCACAAGTAGTAGCTGATCCAAAACATCCTCCACCAGTTGTAGTCAGAATCATTCCCAGAAATGAATGGATTGATCAGCACAAAATAAAAGTTCAAATGAATGCCAAGGAAAAAATACTTGCTCACATGTGCCTTAAGGAAAAGCGAATATGACAAAATTATATCCTATGATTCTGCTAAAGAAATCTAGGATAGACTTTAAGTGCTTCATGAAGGAACAAATCAAGTTAAAGAAATGAAAATCAGCATGCTAGTTCATAAATATGAAATGTTCAATATGCTAGAGCATGAGAATATTGATTAAATGGCTACTAGATTTATGCATATCATAAAGTAGTTGAAAGCCTTGGGTAAAAGGTATTCAAATGCAAAAATGGTAAGAAAGATCTTAAGGAGTCTTTCAAAGGCCTGACTTCCCAAAGTTACTGCCATCTAAGAAGCTAAAGATCTTAACATACTTAGCTTGGATGCCTTCATTGGGTCCTTAAAGACTCTTGAGATCGAACTGAAGGAAATTTTTTAGGAATCTAGCAAGAGGGAAAATCCATTGCCCTTAAGACCACTTAGAAGAGATTCAGCTCTTCCAAAGCCATGAAGGCCCCAGAAGAATCGGATGAAGAAGATAAAAATTCCTCTGATCCTGCTTCTAATGATGAAAATGATGAAATAGCTCATCTGGCGAGAAGAATCTCAAAAGCATGGCTTAGAAGGGAAAAGAAGAACTTTGCTCCAAAAAAGGACAAGAAGAGCAAAGTCAAAGCAGATAAAGTAACATGCTTTGAGTGCAAGGAACCGGGGCATATCAGATCAAAATGTCCTAGACTAAAGAAAGTTGGAAAGAAAAAGACTCCAAAGAAAAAGGCTATGATGGCCACATGGGAAGATCTAGATAGAGAGCAAGAAAATAATGAATCTCAAGAGGAAGAAAAGATTGTTGTGAACCTTTGTTTCATGGCTGATATCATCTCAGATGAAGAAACTGAGGTATGTGAGTCTGAATCTGAACTTACTTATGAAAACCTTCAAAAAGCTTATGATGAACTCTGGGATGATTCCAAATCTCTTGCTTCTCATTGTGCATATCTGAGAAAAGATTTTTGAAAACTGTCTATAGAGTTTGAAAAACTCAAGACTGAGATTGCGAAAGTTGGGCATAAAAAGAATGAAATGCAAAATGAAAATTTTTCTCTTCATGAGGAAGTAGCAAACCTAAAAGGTAAAGTTTCTGAAACTCAAGATAGGACATCTTCTGATATTTCTGAGCTGCAGAAATTATTCAAGCTTCTCAAATCTAATCTTGAGAAAATGGTTAATGGCTCCAAAAATCTATACTTGATGCTTGGCAGTCAGAAACTTTACCTTGATAAAACTAGTTTAGGCTATGAGAAGAAAGATGATGAAAAATCATCTGAGGATATTTCAACTTTAATTCCACCTGTATCTACTGCTTCAAAAAGGGGTCACACTTCTGAAATATACTTCTCCAAAAGGAAAGCAAAATGATAGATAGTGAAAAAGGCCAAGAAACTTACTAACCCAAAAGGACCCAATAGAATATAGGTTCCTAAAGTCAAAACTGCTTCTGATGTAGGTATGCCTTAAATCAATTCATTAAAAGGAAAAGAAGTGGTATCTGGACAATGGATGCTCCAAACACATGACTGGAAATGAATCTTGGTTCAGAAACCTCAAACCCAACGATGGTGGAATTGTCAACTTTGACGATGGAATCAAATCTAAAGTCGTTGGTATAGGTAATGTTGGTAAGAACAATTCCAACCTGATAAATGATGTTATGGTAGTAAAGGGATTAACTCACAATCTCTTGAGCATTAGTCAATTTTGTGACCAATGCTACAAAGTTGTGTTTGAATCCTCACATGGTATTATTAAGGATTCTACAAATGACAAGATTATTCTTACTGCTAAAAGGCATAACTATACGTATGTGTTGTATCTAGATGATCTCTTAGATTGGAATGTAAAATGCTTAGCTTCCTTTTTGGATGAAAAGTGGCTATGGCACAAAAATTTTAGTCATGCTAATATGAAATTGACTCTAAGATCTCTCAAAAAGAATTGGCCATAGGTTTGCCAAAAATTGATTTTGAAAATGATTTCTCTTGTGAATTCTGTCTCAAAGGCAAACAAACCGAAAGTTCTTTCTACAACAAAAATGTAGTTTCTACTACTAGACCACTTGATCTTTTACATCTTGATCTCTTTGGAACAACTAGAACTACCAGTCTAGGAGGTAAGAGATATGGCTTAGTCATTTTGGATGATTTTTCAAGATTTACATGGGTTATATTCTTAATCCATAAGGATGATGCTTTTGAGGTCTTCAAATCCTTTTCAAAAAGAATTCAAAATAAAAAAGGTTTTTGCATCACTTCCATCAGATCAGATCATGGTGGAGAATTTGAAAATCATGCTTTCGAAAACTTTTGTGAAGAAAATGGTATTTCTCATAATTTCTCTTCTCCTAGATCTCCTTAGCAAAATGGGGTAGTGGAAAGGAAAATAGATCTTTGTAAGAAATGATTAGAACTATGCTTCTTGAAAGCGACTTATCAAAAGGTTTTTGGGCAGAAGCTGTTAACACTGCTTGCTATATACAAAATTGTATTTGCTTAAGGCTAATTCTCAAGAAAACTCCCTATGAATTATGGAAAAGAAGAAAACCCAACATTTCCTATTTTCATATTTTTGGATCCAAATGTTTTATACTAAACATCAAGGACAACCTGTCAAAGTTTTATCTTAAATCTGATACTGGAATTTTTCTAGGATATTCTTCTGTTTCAAAAGCTTACCGGGTGTTCAACAAAAGGTCTCAATCTATGGAAGAAACTATCCACATAAGCTTCATGGAAAAGAAAAATGACCTAAATTAAAAGGTTGCTGATCTAGAAGTGGAAATGGAAATTATGTCATTAAATGAAAACTCCCACGCTCAACAGAACCTTCAGATGACCACTAGAGATGATGATAAAAATGTCTCTAAAGTTCCCTCTCATCAACACGCTTTTGATGATGCTTTTGAAGAACCAGAAAATACTCCTTTGAGGAAAAGTACATAGGTGCAAGAGACTTGAGAACTATCTCTCAAAACCAAATTATTGGAGAACCTTCTCATTGAATTAGAATGAGACCTTCACTTAGAAACGATTCAAATCTTGTTGTTATCTCTGAGATTCAACCAGAAAATATCGAAGAAGCCCTGATGGATCAATACTGGATTGAAGCTATGAAAGAGGAGTTATCTCAATTCGAGAAAATCAAAGTCTGGACCCTGGTATTGCCTAAAGGACAATCTACCATTGGAACCAAATGGGTATTCAGATACAAGCTTGATGAGGATGGAAGGTTGTCAGAAACAAAGCAAGATTAGTAGCTCAAGGTTATAATTAGTAAGAAGGCATAAATTATGATGAGACTTTTTCTCCTATTGCAACATTGTAAGCCATCAGAATGTTACTTGCTTATACATCTCACAAAGGTTTTTAGTTATTTCAAATGGATGTGAAATCCTCCTTTTTAAACGATTTCATATATGAGGAAATTTATGTTAATCAACCTCCTGGTTTTGAAAATAAAAACTTTCCTCAACATGTGTTTAAACTTTCAAAAGCTCTATATGGGTTCAAACAAGCTCCCAGAGCTTGGTATGATAGACTTAGCTCTTTTTTAATCAATAATGATTTTGTAAGAGGAAAAGTTAATACCACTTTGTTCATTCATCATGATAAAAATGATTTTCTAATTGTTCATATTTATGTTGATGATATTATTTTTGGTGCAACTAATCAAAGTTTGTGCAAGAATTTTTCTTATCTTATGCAAGGAGAATATGAAATGAGCATGATGGGAGAACTAAAATTCT
The DNA here is from genome assembly GCA_031439595.1 of Pterocarpus santalinus. Lineage (NCBI taxonomy): Eukaryota > Viridiplantae > Streptophyta > Magnoliopsida > Fabales > Fabaceae > Pterocarpus > Pterocarpus santalinus. The sequence continues at coordinate 35,835,778 of CM062525.1, forward strand.
TCCTTGGACTACAAATCAAACAAGAGAAAGATAGTATCCTGATTCATCAAGAAAAGTATGCCAAGGATCTACTCAAAAGGTTTGATATGGACAAGGTCAAGAGCATTAGTACTCCTATGCGTACCTCTCAAGTTTTAGAAGCTGATGAAGATGGTGAGAAAGTTTCTGAATCTCTCTACAGAGGTATGATTGGATCACTGTTATATCTAACTGCTAATAGACCCGACTTGTAATTAAGTGTAGGAATCTGTGCTCGATTTCAATCCAATCCTAAACATTCACACTTAAGTGTTATTAAAACAATTTTGAGATATTTAGTTGGAACTACTAATCTCGGTCTGTGGTACGAGAAAAGGTGCTTCTTGTGATATTACAGGTTACTGTGATGCTGATTTTGCTGGAGATAGAGTTGAACAAAAAACCACTAGTGGTTGCTTTTGCTTTCTTTGAAAATTTTTTATAACATTGTCAAGCAAGAAGCAAAACACTATTGCTCTTTCAACTGCAGAAGCAGAATATGTATCTGCTACAAATTGTAGTACCTAGATTCTGTGGATCAAGCAAAAATTAGAGGATTTCAACTTGAGGTATGCCAAAATTCCTATCCTTTGTGACAATATAAGTGCTATAAACCTCACTAAGAATCCCATTTAGCATTCTAGATCTAAGCACATTGACATAAAGCATTATTTCATAAGAGATCATGTTCAGAAAGGAGACACTGAGCTAAGGTTTTTTAATATTGAAAGTCAGATTGCTGACATTTTTATAAAACCCTTAGCAAAAGATCATTTCTCCAAAATAAGGAACCTTCTGAACTTGATCAACTTTTGGTCATTCACATGCATTGCATCTGAGTACTCTCTCTTTCTTAAGCTAAAATAAAAGTTGAGATTACTACATCTCAATGGGGTTTGCCGTTTGGAACTTTATTCTTCTTCATCTAAGTTTGCTTCAGAAAGGTCACATCAAGAGAAACTTAAAGAGTCTATTTAGAATATGTTCTATCACTATTCAGAAAGATTATTTCAGAAAAAGATCAAGATGAAAATGAGGAGAATAATAGCTTCAGAATGTTGGATTAATTTTCTCATAGGTCTAATTTCTCATTCCTCTAGAAAGATGGTTATAGACTTTGAAGAATATGGGTCCTGGATAAAAGAAACGGTTTTGTTACGTGCGTCGCTTGGATAATCACCCTCTATCACACGATGACCATTATTTAATTAAGTGGGAAATTCCAAAAGGCACGCCTACTCTAAAAACGGCAGTGTTTTACTCCAAAACTGCTCACACACTTTAACCTTTGGTCTCCCTCATTAACCATTACCTATCACATCAACTTTTCATTTCATAAGTTTCAAAGAAAAACCTTTCACTATTCTTCATCCTCTCCACTCCAAAACCTTCAAACCCTCATACCTTTTTCCATACATCTAGCGCAAACACACTCTATCCTTCAACATTGATTGCCTATCTTATTTGTTTATCATGACTAAGAAAGAAGACTACTGTGTTCCTTACATGTTTAATGACAATGAAATGTTGACCAGATTTCATAGGCAATTCTTCATACAGCCTATCGCTTTTGGAAGAAGTTTTGAGTTAAAGAACTTCTCAGCCTTCCCCAAGATTACAGAAGTGTTCGAGTTCTACGGATGGAACAATTTCTTGAACATTTCTGAAGATTCCTACATTGGAGTTGTTGCTACCTTCTACAGCACCCTCATGCCTATTGATGAAGACAATACATCTTTAACGAGCATCATAAGGAGGTTCGAGATCCAAGTACTTCCCTTTAATCTCACTCACATCACCAACACTCCAAATGAAGGGATTTTATGTAGAGGTGGTTCAAGATGGTGGGAACAGCTTGAAGCCACAGAGGAAAATGTCTCTGAAGTCCTTACTGGAAGAAAAGACATGCAAGTGAAAAATATTCGCACTTCCTCTCTTATCTTGAATGTTAGAGCAATTTACTCTATTGTCCAACACACAATGCTTCCAAGGATGGGAAACACTGATGTCATGGCTGAGGTAGACCATACGGTCATGTTTTGCCTCATGACTAGAAGAAAGATTAATATAGTCAGGTTAATCCTGGACTACATGCTCTCTACTCTCTACTATGGATGATACTAGAAGAAGTCATGTAACCATGCTCTATGGCATGCTCCTAACCCACGTCTTCCAAAGAGCCCAACTTCCTGTTAAAGGACACAGGCAGGATGAGAAACACCCTACCACCACCATGAAGACCTTCTCCGCTATGGGTCTGAAATCCCAAAGTCTTGAAAAGGCAGAAAAGAAAAATAAGAAGATGAAAGAAAAAGAAGAAAATAAGAAGGAGAAGAAAAGAAAATCAATTAACCTTCAAAAGGATATATCTAAACCTTCTGAAGAGAGACGATCCAAGAAAAGGCATGAGATAGATCTCTCAACTATTTCTAAGAAAGGAGAGTTAATAAGAGCATATTACTAAAATTTGCTGAAGAATCCTCCTCCTCCTCTAGTGCCAAAGACAATACCTCGGCCATTATTGTGCAGCTTATGAACGCTGCTACACCAGCAAAACCTGCAATAAGATCCTGCAGAGAAAGAGCAAGAGTAATTGTAATCAGGGAACAATCTCCTCATGAAAAACCAAAGCTACCTAAAGCTGAAGCTTCAGATAAAGATAATGATCCTGAAATGAGAAGGAAGGGAAGAAGCCTGTGAAGAAAGTCCCTACACAACCCTCTAGCGAAACTCCCCCTACTCCTGCCAGAATAGCTTTACAAGAAGTAGCTTAGGACAGGCTAAGAACAGAGCCATGGTTATAGAGGCAAAAAGATAAAGCTTTCTAGAGTCGATGGGTCAGTCAGAAGAACAAGGAGCTCATCAACCTCTTTAGAAGTGGAGTAAGTCTTCATTGTCATTAAAGAAGTCAATCCATCTTCTAAAATGAGGATAGTGGTTCTACCTTCTAAAGAACCATCAAGAAGACCAACACAGCCTTCTCTATAAACAGAATCTGCTCCAAAAAGATCAGAACATGATAAAACTCTCGTTCTGGTAGTAGAACCAGAAACTGAAGTGGTTGTTGCTGAATCTCAGCTTCTTTCATTGAGCATTCTAATGCCTCATCCAGCTGCTGCCTCTAAACCACAAGAAGCTCCTGCTACTCCTGTCATAACTCAGACCTTGTTGTTGTTCACCTCCATACCTAGATTTGACAAAACAACCACTCTTGTTGTATCTGAGCCCCAACAACACTGAGCAAATAACTCTCAACATACTGAAAATTTGCCTTCTAAAGAACCTTCATCTACTGAAGTGTTTCCCAATGTTGCTGTGGTTCAGATGGATTTTCTCCTTACCAATCAGCACACAATATTGGGAAATCAAGCTAAACTTAAAGCTCATCAGTAGAGAATGGATTGCCGTATGGACAAAATGGAAAATCTTCTTGTGCAGATTCTGAAGACCATTCAAAAAGCAAAAGGCAATCAGTGATGGCATTTTCATGATCCCACATCATTCTTTTTGATGATGACAAAGGGGGAAAAGAAGAAAAGATTTAAGAAAGCTCAAGCTAAGGGGGAGTATAGCATAAGAGCATACACTTAGGAAGGAGCATTCATGCATACACACGCATTTTTTAGCACCTTTTTAACACTTTCTAAGAATTCAAACTTAGAAGCATTTTCTGTTATATCTATTTTTACAACTCTATTTATATTGGTTAAAAATTTTTTGGTTAATTTTATTTTTACTACAAATGCATTCTAGATTCAATATTTATCTATCATATTTTAATTGCTCTGATTGAATATTCTGTTACCTATAATACACTCTGATACCTTGAATTATTGAATGCGCTCTGATACTTCAAATTATTGAATGCTTTGATTCTTATTTAAAACAATCATTAACTAACCTGATATTTGATGATTAGATATTTATTGAAGTGAAAAGCTCTGATCCTCATTAAATATTTATTTGAAGTTTTGAGATAATGATTGGTTAGTTATTCTCTGACCACATGCATCCTAGTTGATTTACCTAGACTTTTGCTCTAATATATCTATATACCTTCACTTGATGATATTCAAAACACTCTTATTTTGAAATTACTCTGATATATCTTAATGATGTATTTTGATAAAACGATGATATTTGAATTCATCACTCTTTTCAGAAAGAAGTTTCTTTTCGAACAACAAATCATGCTCTTTCAAAAGGTCTTTTCTGATAACAGAAAGCATTTCTTAAATACTAATTTGCCATCATCAAAAAGAGGGAGATTGTTGGTGCCAATGCCTCTCAGAAGCTATTCTGAGGCTATGAACTGAATTGTTTTTCTAAGGGTTTTGATGAAAACCAAATCAGAATACAAGAAAATCTTTTTGACCATGAAAAGGCAAATTCGAATAACAAATTCTTCTATGAAAATGAAATTCAACAAATAGCTTAAGCGCTCAAAAAGCCTTCAAAGCATCGTTATCCATAGCTTTATACTATAATATATTTTATTTGGAATATATGCTTTATGTCTCGTGAGCTATTTTGTTTAGAAACAAATAAAAAGAATTTCAAAAGGTTAAAGCTACACTTTAGAAAGGAAAGACGAGCCTAGAAAGCTAAAATATGCCAATTTAGAAAGATGACTTTGTCCAGAGGGATGACCCTATCTAGAAGGGATATCATCAGAAACATACTTCTCATGTTTGTCATACCTTCAAAGCTTCCTCAGCACGCTTCAACAGACAAATTCAAAAAGTCAAAATGATGATTTGATAAAAGGCAGAAGAAGCACTAACAAATCTGCACAGTTGATATATCAACAAACAGCTATTTTTCTATCTATGCACAAGCTTTGAAGAATGAGAAAAAGGAAAACTATTGCTTCTCTGTCCAGTCTTAAACCAGTAGTTCAAAGAGAACTTCAAAAGTTAAGAACTGAAAGCTTCAACGGATATATTTCAAATGTCTAAAAAGGCTGGATGTCGAAGAAAGAACGTTAGAACTACTGAATATCTTCTTCGTTTATAAAGCTTCACTGTCAACTTTCTCAACCTTCTGAACCTTTAGAAAGTTACTGATTGTAACTTTTAATCAATAGAAAATCTTCTCTTCTTCTTTGCATTTGATAAGATTCTCTCTTTGAGAATTTAGAGAAGTTACACACACTGAGAAAATATTGTTTATCCTCTGTAAAAAGAGTTAGTGTGAGTTTTCACAAACTGTTTTTCAAATCTCAAAATTTGTACACAAACCCAGTGGTGGTCAGGTAGAGCTTGGAGAAGCCAAGATAAAGAATACTCGAGTTAAAGCTTGGAGAGGATTTGAGAAAATACTACTCTATTGTAAGAAGCTTGGAGAAGCTTGAACAAAGAATACTCAGGTTTTTAAAAAATCTCAACAAAGAGTTGGGGACTAGAATTAGGCAAGTGGTTGGCCGAACCAGTATAAAAATTTCTTATGTGGTTCTTCCATAGCTACTTAGATTTTTATCTTCATCACATAAGTTATACTATCTACCTTTTTTTTTTTTAATTTCAATCTATTCATTATTTTAAATAATTATAAACATATAAGCCTTCTTTAACTAACGCAAAGCTTCTGCAATCCAAGTCTAGGACTTGAGATAGATTTTCAACTTCAAATTTTCAAGTTACTTTTAAGTTTGAAACAACACGATTCAACCCCCTGCTCATGTTATCTCTTCCAACACATGATGTATGACAAGTTTGATTGAGCATTGTTTCATGATTGAATGATTGGTGTGATGATATGAGATGGATATAAGGGACCATTGGTTAAAAGTTTTATGATTGGCCTTTTGGGGAAATTTCAGTCTAGCTGTTATGCTGCTGGATTTCTGTCAAAACTATGGACTTAGAATTTTATTGCATGTGTCTGGTCAAAGAAGTACTATGCATGTAAAGTATAATGATAAGAAAATAAAGAATAGGATATGACCTTTCAATCACTTCAGTAAGGGAAGTGGAAGACGGTGATCTACAAGACTCAAGGAACTTCTATGAGGGAGGCAAAGTGACATGGAGGACCCTCCAACTTAGAGGTAACCATTATCAGCTTAGTCTGATTTGGTTAGTACTGCGTGACGACAGTCACGGAATGAGTTTATGTCCAAAAGCAGTCTATTTCAAAGGAAAAGTAAAGAATGTTAAGCATGTGCTAAGAATGGAAGCAAAGTTAAAGTAGAACCATGGTTAAGTCTATATGGCTGTATGTTAGTGCATGTATCTACATTGTCCATATGGATTATGAATGTTTATTCTATGCTTTCATATGTATGTTTACTTATGATGACATGATTATGATGTTAAGTTTAAAAGTAACCCAATTCGGGATTTATGTTTTTAAAATCATTAAAATTGACCCTATAGATGTCCACTGCTTTTATAATTAAACCTGAAGTGGCTGGGACAATGACGATGACACCATGTTTGTCTAGTCACGATCCTACTGAGAAATCTAATATTTCCCACTCCTACATTTCCGTGTCATCTTCAGAGGATGCTGGTGTCGGGCACAGTGGTGATCTTTATTGAGCTCCCGATTTGGCATTAGCGCTTTAACCCAGTGCTAAATGCCTGCAAGTGTAGCTATAGGGTCTACATCTTCCATGACCGTCCGTTTCAGGTTCCAATTATGAGCCCATTTTTTTCACCCACATCAATCATACGACATGTTTACTCTACATGACATCTGCCTCTAGTTTCAGCCATCGAGATACCCCACTTATGGAGAGTCTAACTCAGATACCTGTCCGACGCCAACTATTTCATTGGATTCCGATCCTTTGGGACCATCCTATCTGAGCTATCACATGGAGACTAACCCATCCGAGCCCTCCCACCCATCTGTGATTCCCCTTATGTCTGATTCGTCTTCTTCAGTAGCTCTTCATCACGCATTACCCCCAGTTCGTGGTTGTGGGTTCATCCGTACCTGTGCTGTGCCTTGTGGGCGTGGGCGTGGGCATGCCCAAGGGGGAGGACTTGGCGATATTGCTCCCGGTGGTTTCGGGAATGGTTTCCTTCCGCTCAATGAGTGATATGGTAATTGCATGCGAAGCCGAGTACGAGGATAGCCCTTTTTGTTTGTAGTTATAAAGTTATCATTCTATTGTATGGCATGCTTGGGTAGTAGAGATTTCTAATGTATTTTCTCTTATGATGTATTTAATTAGGTTTCTTTTGTAGGGCCGATAGTAGATATCAAACCCATCATTGTCTTTATGTATGACTTCTGGCATTATTAGTATTATATTAATTATGATGGTTGTGGAATGAATGCTATATTTATCTGAGATATTTGTTATTCTTGTCACTTCTATTTATCTTATTCGCATCGCATGTATGAGATAGCAATATTTATATTAAACGGTCACGATGTGCTCATAGCTCTTGGTTTTCAAAAAAACTTATTCATTACTGTTCAAAAAAAAAAATTACACCTATTTTCGTTATAAAATAATTCCAAATAGTAATATTAGTTCCGCGAGCAAAAGTAACAACTATTAATTCCATAATATGCTTTAAGCATAGTATGGGACTATTAGGGTGTTACACTGGGCACATTAGACTAGAATGTTCTAGACTAAAAAAAGTTGCAAAGAAAAGGACTTCAAAGAAAAAGGCTATAATGGCCATCTGGGAAGAACTTGACGAAGAACAAGAAAATATTGAATCACAAGAAGAAGAAGAAGAAATTATAGCAAACCTATGCTTCGTGGCTAACATTTGTTTCAGATGAAAACACTGAGGTACATGATTCTGAACCTAAACTTACATTTGAAAATCTTCAAAAAGCCTATGATGAACTCTTGGATGATTCCAAGTCTCTTGCTTCTCATTATGCCTCTCTGAAAACTATCTTTAGAGTTTGAAAAACTAAAGATTGAAAAAGAGAAGGTTGGGCATGAAAAGAACAAATTTCAAAATGACAATATCCTTATTCAGAAGGATTTAGCAGCCCTAAAAGTCGAAGTTTCTAAAACTCACTCAAAGTCATCTTCTAATGTTTCTAAGCTTCAGAAAACTGTCAGACTTCTTAAATTAGATCTTGAGAAAATGGTTAATTGCTTCAAAAATCTAGACTTGATGCTTGGTGGCCAAAAACCTTATCTTAACAAAACTAGTTTAGGCTTTGAGAAGGGAGATGATGAACAATCATCCAAAGATTTCTCAAATCATATTCCTACTTGTAAATACTATTTCAAAAAGGGACACTCTTCTGAAAGATGCTTCTCCAGAAGGAAAGCCAAACAGAAAGTGAAAAAACCCAAAAACACTACTAACACAAACCCAAGATGATATAGGTACCTAAAGTTAAAATTGCTTCTGATGCAGGTGTGTCCTAAATCACTGCATCAAGGGAAAAGAAGTGGTATCTGGACAATGGGTGCTTTACACACATGACTGGAAATAAATCCTAGTTCAGAAATATTAGACCCAAAGATGGTGGAATAGTAAAATTTGCCGACAATATCAAATCCAAAGTCATTGGTATAGGTAATGTTGGTAAGAACAATTCCAATCTAATAAATGAGGTTATGTTAGTAGAAGGGTTAACACACAACCTTCTAAGCATTGGTCAATTTTGTGACCAAGGCTATAAAGTTGTGTTTGAACCTTCACAGTGTATTATTAAAGATTCCACTAATGATAAAATTATTCTTACTGCTAAAAGGCATAATAATACTTATGTATTATATCTAGATGACCTTCTAAATCAAAATGTAAAATGCTTGGCATCCTTCATGGATGAAAAGTGGCTGTGGCACAAGAAACTTGGTCATTCTCATATAAAACTAATTTTTGAGATCCCTCAGAAAGACCAAAATTAGTTTCAACAATTACTCATCGTGTGAGTTTTGTCTCAGAGGTTAACAGACCAAGAGTTCCTTCCATAGTACAAATGTAATGTCTACTACAAGACTACTTGAGTTTTTACATCTTGATCTATTTGGACTAACAAGAATTGCTAGCATAGGTGGTAGCAAATATGGTCTAGTCATAGTGGATGATTTCTCAAGATTTACATGGGTTAAATTTTTTATTCATAAGGATAAAGCTTGTGAGGCCTTCAAAACTTTTTGCAAAAAGAATTCAAAATAAAAAAAAAAAAAAGGTTTTTGTATTACTTCCATCATATCAAATCATGGTGGAGAATTTGAAAATCACTCTTTTGATAACTTTTGTAATGAAAATGGCATTTCTCATAACTTCTCTTCTCCTAAAACTCCTCAATAGAATGCGATAGTGGAAAGGAAGTACAGATCGTTGCAAGAAATGGACAGAAATATGCTTCTTGAAGGTGAGTTACCAAAAGGATTTTGGGCAGAAGCAGTTAACACTACCTGCTACATTCAAAACTGTGTATTTTTAAAGCTGATGCTCAAGAAAACTCCATACGAATTGTGGAAAGGAAGAAAACCGAACATTTCTTATTTTCATGTCTTTGGATCCGAATGTTTTATACTTAACACCAAGGACAAACTTTCCAAGTTTGATTCCAAATCTAATCCTGGAATCTTCCTAGGATACTATTTTGTTTCAAAAGCTTATAGGGTGTTCAATAAGAAGACTCAAGTTGTGGAAGAAACCATTTATATAAGCTTCATGGAAAAGAAAAATGACCTGAATTAGAAGGTTGTAGTTCTGGAAGAAGAATTGGAAATTATGTCATTAACTGACAATTCCCAGAATCAACAAAACTTTCAGATTGCCACAGGAAATGATGTTTCTGAACTTCCATCTCATCAATATGTTTCTGACAACACTTCCGAAGAACCAGAAGGTATCCCTCTGAAGTGAAGATACACTGGCATAAGAAACTTGAGGGCTATCTCGCAGAATCAAATTATTGATGAACATTCTCAAGGAATTAGACCAAGATCGTTTCTCAGAGGCGAATCCAATCTTGCTCTTATCTCTGAAATTCAACCAGAAAGTATTGACAAAGCATTGATAGATCAAAACTAGATTGAAGCAATGAAAAAGGAATTATCTCAATTTGAGACTCTAGTCCCTCTACCAAAAGGACAATCCACTATTGGGATGAAATGGGTGTTTAGAAACAAGTTTGATGAAAATGGAAAAGTTATCAGAAATAAATCAAGATTAGTGGCACAAGGTTACAATCAGTAAGAAGGCATTGATTATGATGAAACTTTTGCTCCTGTAGCTAGACTGGAAGGTATTAGAATACTGCTAGCCTATGTTGCTTATAAAGGGTTTGTTCTATTTTAAATGGATGTAAAATTTGCTTTTTTAAATGGCTTTATTTCTGAGAAAGTTTATGTTAAACAACCTCCTAGTTTTGAAAATGAAAATCTTCCTTACCACGTTGTTAAACTCTTTAAAGCTTTATATGGTTTAAAGCAAGCTCCCAGAGCTTGGTATGATAGACTTGGCTCTTTTTTGATTAAAAATGGTTTTGGAAGCTGACGAAGATGGCAAAAAAGTTTTAGAAACTTTCTATAGAGGTATGGTTGGATCTTTACTGTATCTTATTGCTAGTAGACCTAACTTGCAATTAAGTGTGGGAATTTGTCCTAGATTTCAATCCAATTCCAAATAATCACACTTGAATGCGATTAAGAGAATTCTAAGATATTTAGTTGGTACTACTAATCTTAGTCTCTAGTACGAGAAAGGTACTGTTTGTAATGTTACAGGCTAATGTGATGCTGATTTTGCAAAAGATATAGTTGAAAGAAAAAGCACTAACGATTATTGTTGCTTTCTTAAAAAGTCATTGATAACATGGCCAAGCAAGAAGCAGAACATTATTGCTCTTTCAACTGCAAAGGTTAGATATATATCTGCTGCAAATTATAATACACAGATTCTATGGATTAAGTAACAACTAGAATATTTTAGTCTGAGTTACACAAAATCCCTATCCTACATGACAATACAAGTGCAATTAATCTCACAAAGAATCCTATTTAGCACTCTAGATTTAAGCATATAGATATCAAGCATCATTTCATAAGAGATCATATTCAGAAAAGAGATATTGAGCAAAGATTTATTAATAATGAAAGTCAGATTGCTGACATTTTCACAAAAGCCTTGGCTGAAGGTCATTTCTGTCATATAAGAAACCTTCTGAACATTATTAGCTTTTAATCATTCGTATACATTGCATCTGGTACCTCCCTCTTTCTTAAGGAAAAGTTAACATTGAGATTGCTGTATCCAAATTGGATTTTCTTTCTGGATAAAGTTCTTCAACATAAATGTGTAAGCTCAAACTGCTTCCTCATATGGTTCAAAAAGTTATTTTAGAACTGGTCATTTACTTAGTTGAGAAAGATGACATGCAATACAAGTTGAGAAGGAAGGATTCAAATAGAGATCAGAGTACTTTAGAAAGATTACTTCAGAACAGGGTGAAAATGAGATTGAGAAAAATAGCTTCAAAATGATATATTCAAGAAATAATTTTTGTCATGCGCATAGATTGTCATTTCTCTCTAGAAAGATGATAATAGGTTCTCATCAATGACTAGTTTTTGGAGAAATGAAACTGTCTTGTGGCATATCATTTTGGTTACCTCCACTATTACATGATTGCCATAATTTAAAGAATTTGGAAAACCAAATGACCTACTTACCCTGATTCGGTAGCATTTCATTTGAAACCATTCATATACTTTGACCATCAGTTTCCCCCATTAACCCTCGCTTATCTTATCAAATTTCACTTCTCAAGTCACTAAGGAAAATCTCTCACTGTTCATCTTCTTTGTTGACAAACCTTCCTACCTTCCCTCATTCCTCTATACACCTAGTCTAAACACTTTCCCTCTTACACATTCAACCTTCTACTATTTCAAAGCATCATGACAGAAAAGGAAGACTCCAGTGTTCTTTACATCTTTGATGATGAAGAAATGCAAACTAGATTTCACAAGCAATTCTTCATCAAGCCTATTGCATTTTGAAGAAGCTTTGAGGTGGAGAACTTCTTGTCCATTCCTCATACTACAAGAGTTTTTGAGTTCCAAGGATAGAACGATTTTTTGAGGATTTCAAAAGATATGTAAATTGGAGTGGTTGCTACATTCTACAGTACTCTTGCTTCAGTTGATGAAGATAACACAATTGTCAGGAGCATCATTAAAAGCTTCGAGATCCAAGTGCTTCCTTCTAATCTTGCTCATATTACCAACACACAAAATGAAGGTGTTCTATGTCGAGGTGGTACAAAATGGTAGGAGCAACTCAAGTCTCTGAAGATAAAGTCTCTAAAGTTCTTACTGGCAGATGCGACATACAAGTAAGAAATATTCACACTACCTCTCTTCTCTTAAATGTTAAGGCTGTTTATTCTATAGTCCAATACAGAGTGCATCCCAACATGGGTAATACTGATGTCATGACGGAGGTAGACCACATGGTCATGTTCTGTATCATGACTAGAAGAAGGATACACCTGATAAGACTGATTCTGGAATATATGCTCACTGGTATTGATGATTAGAGAAAAAGTCATGCTGCTATGCCCTATGGCATGCTCTTTACACACATCTTTGTACGGGCACAACTTCCTATAGATGATCACAGGAAGGATGAGAAATGCCCTGCCACCACCATGAAGACCTTCACTGCCATAGGCTTGAAACCTCAAGGCCTTAAGAAAGGACAGAAGAAGAAAAAGAAGAAGGAAGAGGAAGAGAAAAAGAAAAAGAAAGAAAAAAGAGAAGAAGGAGCCTAAAAGAAGACGAGCTCCTCTTCAGAAGTTAAAATCCAAACTTTTGAAGAACTCAGAAGAAAAAGAGGCATAAGAAAAGTCTTTCCCCTGTCTCTAAGGAAATGAGAGTAGGTAAAAGAAGATTACCGAAACTTGCTGAAGAATCCTCCTCTTCTAGTACAGAAGATGACGCTTTAGCCAATACTGCATAACTAATGAATGATGCTGCACCTGCAAAGTCTGCACCAAAACCCTCTAGACCGAGAGATAGAGGGATTACAATTAGGAGCAAATAACCTTTTTAAGAGTAAAAACAACTTGAAACTGAAGTTTTAAGTAAAGATGAGGACCCTGAAATCAAAAGGAAAAGGAAAAAGCCTATGAAGGAAAACCCTGTGCAACCTTCTGGTGAATCTACTCCTTCTCCTTTCAGAAGAGCTTTGCTTGAAGCTACTCAAGATAGATTAAGAATTGATGCTTAGCTGCAAAGGCAAAGGGACAAGGCTACTGAAGTTGGTGGCTCTATCAGAGCTATATGAAGTTCATCTGCATCTTTGGAAGTTGAACAAGACTACATTGTCATTGAAGATGTCAATCCACCTTCTGAAATGAGAAGGGTTGTTCTACCTTCCAAAGAGCCTGCAAGGAGATCAGCACAACCTGCCATCCAACCATCAAGCCTACCATTGATTCCCATGAATTAAGAAGGATCATTGGTTCAACCAATTGAGATTGCACCAAAAAGACTAGAGCTAGAAAGGACACCTATTCTGGTAGCAAAAATAGAAAATGAACCTACTGTTGTTGAATCTAAGATTGTACCTTAGGGCACTCCAAAGCCCTAACTAACCATTGCCACAGCCTCTCAAGAATTCCCTATTACTCCTGTCACTGCACAAACTTTGTTGCTGCTAAGCTCAACACCTAAATTTGATAGAACAATTACTCCTACTGTCTCTAAACCCCAGGCATCCTTAGCTAGCCAAAGCCAACACGTAATGCAATTGCCTTCTGGAGCTGTAATGTCCTCCTTGGTATAGTACTATGCTTAAGTCATAGTACCACACTCAAGAGTTGTTACTGTTACCTAACGGACCTTATCTGACAACAACTTCAGCTGTCTTCGAAACTTCTTGAACTATCTGGAGATAACACGAAAATAGGAGTAAGAATTTCAAGTTCTTAGTAGGATTCACTAAGAAATTTCATACCGTGTCATTGTTATTATCTCCAACTGTCTCCATTTATTATGAAAAAGGTGGACATGTTATATAAACTATTTAATTTAATAATTCAAAAAACATATTGTCCGAAATTAGAGTCCATTTTATTCATACACTTATCATTTAGGATAGCCAATACAAAATAAAGTCATGAATCATATTGTGAATAATAACTGCAACATATTAAAATATAATAACATCAATATACTAGAAACATAAAATCTGCACGTGCTTTTACTTGTACTTGAATTTATGCAGATGCACATAATTTTCTTTTCTTTCTTTGTCTTCCTTTACTTGTCATATATATTCCAGAGTATGATCGCCATGTCACACTCCTTAAAAATATGTTCATCTTGCCACGTCCCAAAGTATGATTACCATGTCATACTCCATTAGGGTGTGAGCATCATGTCACATTCCTTAGGGTGTGGGATCATTAGGCCACATTCCAGAGTATGATCGCCATGTCATACCCCATCACAGCGTGATCGCTATGTCACAGTCTTTGGGAATATGGACCATATCTTTCATCATAGAATCATAAATATATAGGCTTCATATCTTATTCTCAAAGGATAATATTTGCATTGTATTCATACACGTCACATAACATTAACAGACAAACATTTAGAAATATCACTAATTTATGCCAGAAATTCGGCAGCATAAGGGATCAAGCCTGCTTTCCCATGAATAGTGCCAGGCTACCACAAAGATCAATCGAGCATTCAAACCATCATAGATCAGCAAATGTATAACAACCATATCAATCACATAGTGTGCCAACATCAATAAGGTTTCTGCTCATTATATTCAATTCTGCCTAAATTTGTAAAATCCACCAAAATTTCTATCCTATTCATCTAGCCCTACATTTTGAATATGTTATAGTGCTATGTGTCTAGTTTATAACCCTTTTGGTCCCATCGCATTTTGATTTGTGTAACTCTAGTTATTTGAATTTTAGCTCAGTCTGTCTTACTCTTGGCTTGAATTGCACTCTTAGAAGTAGAAAATCACCAAAAATAGAAACCTAGGTAAAATCATATGAATCTTACAAAAATTTAAATCTAATATAACGAGATTTTATTTGAAACAAGTTGCACCTCATTTGCATAAGTATAACTTGAGATATAAGCCCCGTAAGTTGACCCTTCTGGATTGCCCTATTCCAGTCTAGTTTGAACTTAAGGTAACTTCATTGATGTACTGGGAATAATTGGGAATGCATCTAACTCTAAAATTTTTATAGAATGTTTACTACATATTAGCTTTCAAAGAACGCTGGTGACACTCAATTTGGAGTTTTGTAGGGTGAGTTACACCCTTCTCAACTCATACTACCCGGAAAGGACCTAGAATTTTTAGGCTAAACTTCAAAATTCATAACTAATTCTATACTATCCAATGGCCTTATATTTTATATGGTTGGAAAGCCCTAGGTATCTAGTTTCACATAAAAATAGTTTCATTGAATTTAAACGGCTATAAGCAGAGCCATACACTCTGCCATACAGACTGTCGTAGGGTTTCCTAGCTTATCCAATTCTGGTTGCTCTCCTTCATGGATTTTCATGTAACTTTCAACCAAACCCAAGAGTTTCATGCCAAATTAGTCATGAATCATCATATGTATGTGATATATCATCTAATAAAGGGTGGAAATCCTAATCCTCATCAGCCACACACAAGAGAACTATGGGGATTATTAAACCCTACCTTCAATTTTTGATGCAAGACTAACTAGTTTTGAGCTCCTCTTGATGGGGAAGTGACGGAAGCTTGAAGATGAGGTAAAATAAAGTGAAATGAAGGAAGAAATGGTGGAGAAGATGCGGCTAATGGGGCGGAACAAAAAATGAAGGGATAAGGAAGGAAAAGACTCATCGAAAAGCTAGATGAAGTGCTTGGCAAGTTTCATTCTTATTAGCTGAAATTTTTGTGGCTGAATTATGGCTAACTCCAATCATTTTGGGGCTATTTTGTGCCACAAATTGAGTGGTTATGTGGCTATGTATTTAACCATTAAACATAGGGTTTAGGGTGTGCAATTATATTGATTCGGTTCTAGTAGTTAAAAATACCGAATATCTACCGATTTCCTTCAAACCGGCAAAATAGTTTGGAAAACTTTTTCTGAAAGTTTCTATATGTCTATTCTAATTCCCTCAAGTCTAGTTTCTCTAATTAACACCTAATTAACTCCTAATGAACCTTTCATTAACTTCTAGTTAGTTCTACACATTTAATAAAGTCAGATAAATTGATTAATAACGTATATTAAACTTAGCGTAATTCCGGATATTATACTAAATAATTTCTCATAGTCTTTTACACAACAATCTAAATTTCCTTTAGCTCTAGTATTTATAATTCATCCCTAATTACTCTTATTTTTCTAATAAATTGATTAACAGCGCAAATTAATTGCAGTATTTCTTTGGGATTGTTATCTTTTTTCTTTTTTTGTAAATCCTTTAATATTTTCTGTTTTGTTTTCAAAACTAATGGCATTTTCGTAATTATGGGTAAGTCTAGGCACATCCTGCATCATTTCACATGTGGGCACCTCTGTGGCCCAATTGGCTAAGAATTTAGTTTCTACGTTTCCGCTATGTGATTCTACTTCGTTTAAAACCCTATTCTACTAATTCTATTGATCTACGAACCTAAATGTCATTATCTAAAAAGTTCAGGGGCAAGGTTGTGAATAATAAAAGTTTGCCCAAGGACATTTTTATCATTTCCTATTACGTTATATGGAGATGTTACAGGCGCCCCTTCATCTATTGAAGTTTCCCTAAATGCTGCTGAAGTCCAAATGGATCTACTCTTGGCCAAGCAACATACTATTATGGCCAATCAGGTTGAACTTCAAGCTTATCAGCAAAGGCTAGACCGAAAAATAGACAAGATGAAGAATTTTCTTTTGCAGATTCTGAAGACTCTTTAGAAAGGAAAAAGCAATCAATGATGGCTCTTTCATGATCCCACATCCTCATTTTTTTGATGATGTCAAAGAGGGAGATGATATTTCAAGAAAAGCCTAAGCTGAGAGGGAGCAGACATCAAAGGGGAGCATGAGCATGCATACATTAGTCTTAGAACTCATTTTATTTTTTCTGCATTCTAGAAACATTTTCTTATCTTTTTGAACATTTTATCATATGACACTTGGATAGTATTATAGATTAGTTATACTTATCTCTCTATCAATTATACTTTCATATCCTTTGATCAATTTTTAATGCAATTATATTTTGTGTGAGCTATTAAGGGATCTAATATGTGAGTTATTAAATGCTCTGATATCTAAACTGATTGAGATGATAATTGCTTAGCTACACTGAGCTTACTATTCTACAAGATTATGGAATCTGTATGGATACATTTTTGCTACATAATCATTCGATTATCTGTATCTTATTTGAATTATCTAAACTGTTGCTCTTATATGTTTAGATACTTCCTTATGATTTAGTGATGATCTTATATGTCAAAAGAATCCTAGGCACTCTTACTTAGAATATAATCCAAACCCTCTGGTTTGAAAAAGGATTCAATTTTTTTCGGATATCATGAGTGTTGCTACTTTCTTTAGAAAGTAACTTACTCCAAATAACAAATCGTGCTCTTTAAATTTTTGGTAACAAGAACTTTTCTTAAATACTAATTTACTATCATCAAAAAGGGGGAGATTGTTAGCTCCAATGCCCTTCAGAAACCATTATGTGGTTATGAATCAAAATGAGCTTTAAGGTTCTGATGAATACCAAATCAGAGTTTAAGTTAATATTTTTGTATGTGAATGATTTGTTTCTAGAAATGTTTTCTCTCGTGATAAAAGATCTTAATCATATACATTAACTGCTTGAGAAACAACAAAGTTTTGTTATCCACCATTACTTTATTTGAATATACTTGATATGGAATATATACTTTGTGTACTTCTTGAGCTATCACAAAAGAAATAGAAAGACAAGTTCAGAAGGATGAAACTACAACATTAGAAGGGAAAAGTGCCTCGTGACAAACAATGTTTATTCAGAAAGATGACGTTATCTAGAAAGCATATCTCCAGAAATATACTTCTCATGAATTGTTATACCTTCAAAGCTTCCTCTACACGCTTCATAGACAAATTCAAAAAAGTCAAAAAGGTAATTTGACAAGATGTAAAAAAAGGAACTGACAAGTCTGAATAGCTAATAAACCAACAAACGGCTACTTTTCCACTTTTGTGTAAGCTTTGAAGAATGGGAAAAAGGAAGGTTATTTCTTTTCTGTCCAGTCGTAGACCAGCAGACCAAAAGAATCATAAGGATCAAGGTCTGCGAACTTCAACGGTCATATTTTGAAGTCTATATAAGGCTAGAAGTCGAAGAAAAAATAGTTAGATAGATTGAATACCTCTTATGTCAAATAGCATCCATTTTTTATCCTTCTTGACGTTTGTAACACCAAAAAGTTACTCATCGTAACATCAGTTCAAAAGAAAATCTTCTCTTCTATTTTGTAATAGATAATATTCTTTTTTTGAAAATCTAAAGAAGTCATACACACAGAGCTTTATTGTTTATTCTCTGTCAAGAGAGTTAGTGTGAGTGTTCAAACAAAAACATATTGTTTATAAAAATTGTTTTTCCAGACCCGTTAGCGATCAGTGTGAGCTTGGAATGGCTAGGAAAACACTACTCAGTAGAAAAGCTTGGAGATGCTTGAGAAAAGAATACTCATTTGTAAGAAGCTTGGAGAGGCTTGAGAAAAGACTATTTGTTTGTAAGAAGCTTGGAGAAACTTGGACATAGAATACTCATGGATTATAAAATCTCAACAAAGAGTTGGGGACTGGAAGTAGGCAAGTGGTTGGCCAAACCAGTATAAAATTTCTTAAGTGATTCTTCTATCCCTTATCTTTCCATATGATTTTATCACATAAGTTCTTTTCTTTGTATACTTAATTTGAAAAAGATTTATAACTGTTTTAAAATAGAACAAAATAGTTTTGTTAACTAACAAAATCGCTTCGGCAATCCAAGTCCTAGACTTGAGATAATTGTTTTTATATATAAGTTTTTTAGATTATAAGGTACATTGAAAGCATGATTCAATTCCCTTCTCGTGCTATCTCATCCAACAAATTGTAGTTTTTAACACCCTAATAGTTCCAAACTATGCTTAAGTCATATCATGGAATTACTAGTTGAAACTTTTGCTCGCAGAACTAACTTACCTTTTTTAAATTACTTTACCTGAAAATAGGGGTAAATTTTTTATTTTTGAACAATAACGAGTAAACTATTTTGAAAACCAAGATCCATGAGCGCATCATGAACGCAAAAAAAAAAAAAAAAACAATGCTACCTCATACATATCATGCGAATAATAATAAACAGAAGCAACAAGAATAACAATAACTTGGATAATCATAACATTCATTCCATGGCCATTCATAGCTAATATAACACTAATAGTGTTACTAAAAGTCATACATATAGATAATGATGGGTCCGATACTTGCTGTCAGCCCTATACATGAAATCTACCAGATACATGATAAAACAAAATACATCAGAAAGCCCTACAGCCCAAGCATGCCATACCATAAAATGATAACCCTATAACTACAACCAAAAGGGACTATCCTTGCGCTCAGCTCCACATGCAATCACCACATAACACGTCAAACAGGAGGAAACCATTCCCAAATCCACTAGGAGTAACATCACTGCATCCCCCTCCTCGAGCACGCCCACGCCCCAAAGGCACTGCACGAGTACAAATGAACCCACGACCATGAACTAGGGGTGGAGTTTAACGAAAAACTGCTAAATAAGAAGACGAGTCAGACGTCAAATGTATCACAGTCGGATAGAAGGGCTCAGATGGGTTAGTCTCCACATGATAGCTCGAGTGGGAAGGCTCTGAAAGGTCATAATCCAAGAAAACGGTTAGAGTCAGACGAGTATCTGAGCCAGTCTCATCATCGTGGGGTACCTCGGCAGTTGAAAGTAAGGACGGATGTCATCCAAGGTAACCTCACCAAATGGCTGATGTGGTCAGAAAAATGGGCTCATCACAGGAGTCTAAAATGGATGGTCGTGGAATATGTAGACCCTCATCACTGCTCTTGCAGACATCACTGAGGCATTCAGCATCAGGTCAAAGCACCAATGCCATACTAGGAACTCAATGAAGATCACCACCGTGCCTAACATCAACATACTCTGAAGACAACACGGAAACGTAGAAGTGAGAAATACTAGATTTCTCAGTAGGATCGTGACTAGACAAACATTGTGTCATCGTCATCATCCCAACCACTTCGGGCTTAATTATAAAAACAGTGGACAAATATAAGTTCAGTTTTAATGATTTTTGAAAACTTAAACCCCAAAACGGGTTGCTTTTAAACTTAACATCATAACTAAACATACATACTAAAGCATAAAATAAACATTTATAATGCAAATGGACAATATAAATACATGCACAGACATGCATCATCATAGATTTAACCATGTTTATACACTTTACTTTCCTTTTTAGCATATGCTTAACATTCTTTACTTTCCTTTGAAATAGATTGCTTTTGGATGTGAGTTCATTCCATGACTGTCGTCATGCAGTACTGAACCAAATCAGACTAAGCTGATATTGGTTACCCCTAAGTTGGAAGGTCCTCTATGTCACCCTTGCCTCCCTCATAGAGGTTCTTTGAGTCTTTGTGGACCACCGTCTCTCACTTCCCTTATCGAAGTGATTGAAAGGTCATGTCCTGCTAGTTCTTTCCTTATCATTATACTTTACATGCATAATACTTCTTTGACCAGGCACATGCAATGATATGACTAAATCCATAATTTTAACGGAAATCCAGCCGCATAATGGCTAGACCGGAGCTTCCCAAAAATGCCAATCATACACTTTCAACCAACAGTTCGTCATATCTACATCATATCATCACACTGATCATTCAATCATGAGACAAAGCTCAATCAAACTTGTCATTCATCATGTCAAATGGCATGCTCAGAGGCCTTAATCATACTTATGTTCCTAAGGAATTCATGAGCCCTCTAATCCTTGGATCATGACAACGCATAACCACATCATGAACCCAAGAACACCATGTTCACCAAACACCAAGGGTGGTTTTTAACTTAACCAAATTACAAAGTTTCAAGCTTTTATCACTAATATAACAAGATCTTACCTTAAGTATTATAAAAGTTATCATTCTTTATAAAGTAGTCATAAAGTTTTATTCTTTATAAAATTGACACTTTTATTTACTTTAAGACTATCAAGGTCTCAACTTTATGATTTAAAGTTGTCTCTAAATTAAAAAGGTTCCTACTTTATCAACTAGTGATATAAGACATTAGCTTTAAAGTTATAAAGTCTTGATCTTTATAAAAGTTAACACCTTTATGACTCAAAAATGCTATTTTTGCTTAAAGCTGGGAACTTTACTAATACATTCATCTCAAGATTCAACCTTTACAAGACTTAGTGTGCAAGCTTATAACTTCATGACTTAAAGTCACCTTCTTGATTAAAGTTTAAAACTTTATGAAAGGATTTACATCCAAGAATCAATTTTTACAACATAAAGTGACAAAATACCAATTTTATAACTCAAAAGGCTAAATATTCCAAAAAGCTTAAACTTTTACATGTAGTCTTATCTTCAAAACAAAACAAAATAAGGCTTTTATGAAGGCACTAAACTTGCGCCACTCTTTTTGCATCAAGAAGCAAACTTTTTAAAGCTTTAAGCTTTTAGGATGTTCATAGTCTTATCAAATCATGAAAAGCATATAAAGATGACACTTTTCTAATCATAAACTCATCATAAGAAAAAGAACAACTTTAAGCAAAATATCACCAAGAACATCAAGAACATTCAAGAATAAGAACATGAACATAGTTTTCCGAAAGTAGAAACATCAAAAACACTTGAAGAAGAGCAAGAACATATTTTAACCAAAAATAGAAACTTTTACTCATGAAGAGCATGAAAGATTTTCTCAAGTTTTCACTCCAAGATCTTTAGTCATGAGATGAACCAAGCTTCAAGTTTTCTTGAGTAAACAAAATAAAAAGATGAAGATCACTACCTCTACTTGAAAATGGCGCTACAACAAGAGAAGGAGAAGAAGATGATGATGGCTCCTCTTGATGATGATGGTGGCGGTTTTGCAAGGAGGAAGGAGAAGCTCTTGGGATCTTGTGAAAATGGAGGTTGTAGTATTTAAATCTCTTCTTCAA
The DNA here is from genome assembly GCA_031439595.1 of Pterocarpus santalinus. Lineage (NCBI taxonomy): Eukaryota > Viridiplantae > Streptophyta > Magnoliopsida > Fabales > Fabaceae > Pterocarpus > Pterocarpus santalinus. The sequence continues at coordinate 35,857,995 of CM062525.1, forward strand.
AGACCAAAAGATGTGGTCTTTGAAGAGCTAAGTAAAGAAGGTTTGGTTATGGAGGTGGACAATGGAAGAAGAAGATAAAGAAGAAGAAGAAGAGAGTTTTAGAGAGAAGTGAGAGGATTTGAAAGTCAGAGAGAGAATAAGATGTGTGAAAATGAAAATGCGAATGTGAATGTGTATGTTGTGTTGTTGTGGCCGTAAGTTGTATGGAGAGAGGGAGGGAGATATTTTCTTAATTTTGTGCTAATTAAGGTTTAGGAAGACAAATTGGATGATGGGGGAACAAAGCATGTACAATCTCTTACAAAAAGCAACCTTGTCTTATGCTTTATGCTTTAATGACATCATTCTTTACTTTATTGTCTAGTTGGCTAAATTTGAATTTAATCATGTGATTAAGTGCCCTTGCAACTTAATTAAGATGATTAAGCAAGGATTAGTGATTAACACACAAGAACATAATTAACAAAAATTAATCTTGTGATTAAGCTATTAAGGCTCTGACTTGCTTAATTAGAGATTATCTAATCTCAATTAAGCATTCTCTTGACTTTTCTCATCCAAGTTAACTCATAAACTCTTCATTAACCCCTTAATTAAACCTTAATCTCATAATTTCTCATTAAGTACCTAATTACTTAGAGTTGCTGAGGTAATTTAGCATGACAAGAAATTGAGGATATTACATAGTTAGATCAAAACAAATGTTTCCACACACTTGTGCAGCAATCAAATAAGGTTTTACTTGCAGGCTAAAAGCAAGAAAACGGGAGTTAATCAGCCAAGCACAAATACCACCAGAGCATCAAAAGCAAAATTTCTCAAAAAAATTAAAAGAAAATACTTCAGAACTGTAACAACTTTTTCTATTTAATTGCAAATTATCTACCCAAGCAACTATTAAATCAATAGTGAAAAGAATACAACAAACAAATACCATCAAAGTTAAATTGTTTCAAGAGTCAACCTAAATTTCTATGTTAAAACTTTACTAGTAAATAACCATAAAATACCCAACCCTTAAGTTATGTAGTAAAGTGCTCAAGTGAAAGAAAAGAATATTACAGTACTTCATAAGAACCAAAAATGGCAACACAAGAACCCCAATACTACAACTTGTAATATCCCCAATTCTGCTTAAGCTAATTAGCTCATTGTCACTAACTAATTAGAAGTGTTAGTGATTAATTGAGGATTATTCGACTAATCTCAAGAGTGAGAGCTTAGTAAATTAGAGACAAGTCAACTAAAAGTCAATGATCAACAAGAAAAAATCAACCATTGAATCATAAAATACTGAATACTTTAATTAAATCCTCATCATTTAAATCCCACTAATTCATGATCTAGAAAGTAATTAAGGTAATATAATCTCACTAATTAAGCACATGACAAATGTTTTACCTTAATCAAATATGACAAATTAACCTTACACACCAAGGACATAATTAGTAAGAATCTTTCATTTTAGAAAAAAAGGGTCTTAAAGGTGTAATTAACCAAAATTACCTAAAGAGCAATTAAACTAATCTAATTGATTAACACTTAGATAATCCTAATAACAATGAAAATTCAAAATTCTCACCCTGGATTAGAACTAGGAAATACTAGAAGCTAAAAAATAAGCAAGGCTTAGATTACCAGATCCTAGACACCATCTGCATGAAAAATGGGCCAACCCTAGCCCCATCATCGACCATTCATTTGCTTCTAAATCTTACACCATTAGATCAAAACCTATTTTGGTTATGTTACTTTTAGCAAAATTAACCATGAGAAGGCTATCCTTCACATGGATCACACCATATTTCGTATAAACCCTCAAGTGAACAATTCCATAAATGGTGTGGATATTGTCTTTAACCATTTGAAAAAGCACAAAAGGGTCCTTGCTCATGCACCAAGACTTAAAGGAAACACAACTACTCTTTCACCCCAAGGTCATTAACCCTCTTGCTTGCTGAAGGAGGAAAAATTACCTCGGCCCATGCCTTGGTGAAGGATGCCTAAACAGCCCCTTTCTCCCACTTTCTCATTTTGTAACTTCACTCCTCCACCAAAACACCAAAGGTCTCACCTCTCTCTAAACCTCTCTTAGCTCTTCCTACTGTTCTTCTTGTTCTTCTTGCCTTCCTACTCCAGCTGACCTCATTTGCACCACCATTCTCACAAGCTCTTCAAGGGCCACCTCCTTTGGTCTTTCAAGAACACACTTAAACACACGCATAGCCCCATTTTCAAGCTCAAAAGGAGGGAGGTCATCTCCAACCTTCTTCACTCTTCGAACTCTTCAGGAAGCTACTCTTGGTAGTGACTCTAACCCTTTTCTTCTATGTGTTTCAACTACTAAAACTCCTAAGATTTTCATAGCTAGGTGGTTTTAGGGTTTGTTCTAAGGTCTCATGACCTCACCTTGTCTCCATGAAGCTTTTCCTTGTGTCAAAACGTCCTCTTAAGTTATGATTGTGTTGTATAACCACTTTCATGTATCAGACTTTATTTACACTCTAAACACTAATTTGTTGTTGAAATATCAAAATCTAATAAAAAAAATGAAAGATAAAAATGGTTATTTGATGAGAAACTTCAATAATTCTACAAACTAGTCTAGAATATGAAATCTGGTTATGCTAGTAAATCTGGTACTCTAGGTTGTGAAGATGATAATTCATGCTATATAACTTGAACTATAATGAAACAAATTTTATATGAAAATAGACTCATAGATATTTCTATAGATATAAAATATGTGAGCATTGGATTTAAAATGATCAAGATATGAATTTTTAAAGTAGGTTGTACCAAGTGACATTTTTGACTGAACAACCTACACTAAAACTCTCATAACTCGAGCTATACAAAATATTTTTGAGTGGGTATAAGTTTGTTAGAAAGCTAAGACATAATAGAACATCCCATAAAACAATTTTGATAGATTCCTTGTGAAGAACTCCCAGTAGAGTTGACAAGTCATTATTCTAAAATAAACTTAAAAGACTGAGCAGTCAGGTTAAAAAGTGCATAACTCAAGTTAAAGTGCAAGTTTTTGAATGGGGCTTGCTTTGTTTAAAAGATAATTCAAAGAAGTATAATTCCACAAAAAATCAAGTTAAAATAATAAGAGATGAAATTATGGTGAATTTATTAAGTTGCTGCCTTACAAAAAAATATAAATTTGATTAAGGTAATTTTTACGAGATAATGAAAAACAAACTTAAAAACACCAAAACCTTCAACTTAAAACACTTGAACTACATTTCAACTCCAAGGATTTAAGGAGAAAATAGAATAAACATGCCCCATGGAATAATGAAAGAATTGAACAAGATAAAAATTCAACTAAAAGCATGCATCTAATTTACTAAGTTGAACTCATAAAACTTTTTTTGTTATATATGTATATCTCTATGTGCAAGTATGATGATCATGATATGGAAGATTATGATGAATATGCTAGAAATGATTGTCATGATGAATATGATACTATGAAATGTATAATGATGTCTTGTGATTGGAATTCTCTGCTAGCAAATTTTGGGAAGCTCCGGTCTAGCTGTTATGTTGCCAAATTTTGGCAAAATTTATGGACTTAGTATAATTTTGGCATTACAAGTATTAATTAAGAAAAGACAATGTTATGAGTATGATCCTTTAAAAGAGAAGATGTTCACACTAAGATTCCCCCTCCGCCCGAGAGGTTATTGGTAGCAAGTGTCGCAGCCTGCTCCGAATTATAATTTTAAAATACTTAATTATACTAAATTTGAAGTATAGTGCAACCAAGGTCGTCTCACAGGAATGTTGTTGCTATCTAGTTAAGTAACAAGGGGGTCAGTGCAAACATGTAGTAAATAAGCTATAAAAGAAAATTAGGTGAAAATAAAAACACTAGTTCAAAGAGATCCTTAGGTATAAGGTAAATCAATCATTAACACACAATATATCAAACACATGGAGTGTGGCTAATTTGAGCTATTAGAGAGACCTCTACTAACAACTCCACAAGTCTACCTAGAGAACTCTAGGAATTCAACCAACATATAATTGATTAGATAATTGAGACCTCAACTCTAATTAACCTATGTTGATTTCTAGCCCCAATTGCATTAGCCTAGGTTTAAACCCAAACCCAATTCCTAATTCTTTAATTACTCAAGTTCATACCAATTAACCAATTAGTAATCAACCAACTAATTCCACATTCATAAACTCATATATCAATACCATTCAATGTAAGTATACAAATTAAAGAGGGTAAAGAATCAAGAAAACAAACATGATTGAGATTCAAGTATAGGGTTTCAAGATTATAACTATAATGCCCTTAGAGTCTCCTTGAACTAGCTTGAAGTCCTACTCCTTCATAGAAATGAAGGTTACAAAATAGAATCCAAAACAAGTATCTTACAAAATGAAAAGAAAAGAAAAGAAAAGAAAAGAAGAGGAGAGGACAAGAGAAGAGAGAAAAATGAAAAATATTGGGGATGAGTGTCTTCATGTCTCTATTTTCTCCCTTCTTATCAAATCTAAAATGTGAATATCCAACATTGATCTTGAATCTAAGTTAATCTTCTGCCTCTTAGCTTTAAGTTGACATCCAATTTTCTTAATTTGGACTTGAAATGAGAGAGTTATGTACAAATATTTATAGCATATCTAGGTTGTACCTCTATTCATGTCAGTCAAATGCAACAGCCAATAAGTCCATCAATATTCATTATTTTGGAGGGTGTTCTTTATATGAATTGAAGCTTTATATCTTAGCTTTCAAATGGCACTAGTTTCACCTCAATTCAATGTCTAAAACTCAAGTTATGGCCCAATTAATGCACACTACTCAGGTTCCAATGCAACAGCCCTATTCTGACTTCGTGGCCCAATTCATCCTAATATACATCTGAATTAGTTTTTGACTTCTTCATCAAAGCTGTAGATCTTTTTCTCAACTTTCTACAATATAAAATTTGTAATTTTTAGAGGTCGATAGCTCAAGATATGCTCAAAATATAGAAATAGTATAAATTTGTAATAATGCTGAAAAATACAATTAAGCCCAATTAGAGTTCAAACTCATAGAATGTGTCCAATATTGATCAATTAAGCACAAAAGAGGTCCAATAAACTAAATATGAGGGTTAATCAATGTATCAAAATATTACTTATCACTTATATGAGGCATGGTAAAAGACCCAACTAGTTTAAGTACTGGGAAATAATTGTGGCGATAGCTGCAATATGAGCTCATTACCATTTCAGTTTAGAGGGTGGTAAATGAAAGTCTTATAATAAAGTCGAACTTAATGAAAAAAGGGACTTTGGTCCAACCCAAGAAAGGAAAGGAACAAGAAAAAGAAAAAAACTTTTAAGATGTTCATGTACGATGCATTTTCTTATATATATATTTGCTCATATGCATGTTTGATGTATTTGTCATTACAAGAATGTATGTCTAAAAGTGAACGCACTTCGGATAATGATGTTTCTAAAAAACCTAATCATTGAACATGCATATGTCTACTATTTTCTTGACAAAATCAAAGTGGTAGGATGATGACGATGACACTTTTCTGTTGAGTTAGAATCTTACTGAGAAATATTATTTTTAACCTTGTTTTATTGTCCACATCATCACCAGATCTTGATGGCTCAACCGATGGAATGGATTATGGATCCACCCTAATGTGAGTGGTCATATGATGAGGATGCATAGGCAATCGTGGCCATGACCACTACGATTGTTCACACCTACTTCTATCCTAGTCGCGTATGTGAGGAAGCAGAGCCCGACATTCCGCATGTCCCTGCCGACATTCCTGAAGCACCACTCGAGAAACCACTAGGCCCCTGGGATTTTCCGCCAAAGCCATTGTAGGACATCGAGATGGAGCTTATGTCCCTTGAGCTACTAACAGCTGAGCTTTAGCCTCAACCAACTATCCCGGTTATAGAGTTGAGCTCCACGGCCATTTCTAGGACTACAGCCACCTCTCCGCATACCCAGAGTACCACCTAGGTGTAACCCCGATGTTTGAGGAGGACCCATTTGAGGAGCAGTCTTCTGCTGCCAATTGTACTTTGTAGAGGCCGAATCTAGTCATCATGTGCATCGTATCGAGGTACTAATTAGGCATCCTCGTATTATCAGCATGCCCTTTGTGCCCTGAGGACGAGGAGCTAGAAGGAGTAGGCACTCTAGGTCGTGACTTCCATAAGATCAAGGGGTGTGTCGTAGAAGATGGAAGCTGGGGTTATGTTTGGCTTTAAGGCGAGTAGTTGTTGTAGTTCTACATCCCCATGTACTTTTATTTTGCTCTGAACCTTACTATGTTAGTTTGTATCAGGTATCTAGATCAGGGCATAGCCATGAGTTGTCTTCTATGTAATTCTTAACTTTATAAGTTTAATCATGTGGAATTGGAAGTATGAAATCTATTATGTATTAATGTTTTATATTTTGTCTTCATGTTTTATTTATTATTTTTTATGTGAATCTCTATGCGCCATTCTTACCTGACTTCTCTATTCATGCTCGAGGCTCAAGTTTTTATCGCACCAAAAGTAACATGTAGTAAAAAAAAAAAAAAAACTTTCCCTATTTTTCACGTACCACAATTTCCAGAAGAGTTTTAGTTTCTACAAGCATAGGTAATAACTAATAATCATACATAATACGACTTAAGTGTAGTATGAGATTATTAGGGTGTTACACTATGGTATCAAAGCAGTTCATCCTAAGAGAGCCTAAGGTTAAACTGACTATGCTTCCAAGTGTAATTCTACATATGCTTTGTTATGTTATGCTTTAAATCTCGTCTGTATGATAGGATATAAGACTTAGAATATATGATCGTCATGTAAGATTGCCTTTAGTTACTACCATGCTTATGCTTAATGTTGGGTCTAATCAACTCAATATCTTTGTGTAGTGTGTTGAGGAACTAATGGCGACTCGCAAACATACCTCCAATGAGAGTAGCGACAAAACGAACATTGCTGAATTCATGAGGAACTTCCAACATATGGCAAATACGATGCAAGCCCAAGTTGCAGTAGCAGAGCACATGATGGAGCAGCTGAATTGGAGATCCGAGGAGTCTATTGGTAGAATTGGCACAGTCACTGAGTACCAGAAGTTCTCAGAATTTAAAAAGACAAACCCACCTAGTTTCAAAGGGACTTTCAACTCGGATCAAGATGATGAATGGATCAAAGAGATCGAGAAAATCTACTCTCTACTACCTTGCTCGAAGACCCAAAAAGTGGCCTTTGCTGCTTACGTGCTGAAGTTAGATGCCGAGTTCTAGTGGAAGGGAGTTAAGAGTCTAATGGAAAATGACCAGAAGGAAATCACATGGGATACATTCATGGCAGCATTTTATGAGAAGTATTTTTCGATATCTGTAAGGATTACGAAGGAAATGGAGCCCTTGAGGCTTTACCAAGGAGGTATGAGCATTGCTGAGTACACAATAAAGTTTAAGGAATTATGTAAGTTTTCCATGATCTATCAATGAAACCCGAATGAGAAATGGAAGTGTATGAAGTACGAAGAAGGGTTGCAGGCCGACATTCTAGCATCAATGGCCCCATTGGAAACAAGGAACTATGCGGCACTTGTCAATAAGATTTGTGTAGTAGAAGAGTACAATAGAAAGCTGGTCATCTAAAGGTCGGAGGCCCACAAGAGGAGACAAGCACAAGGGCAACAACCAAAGCAACCCCCACAAAAGAAACCTTATCATGGTGAAGGATCCAAGGGCAAGCAGCCACAAAAATCCACTGCAAACCCTCCAAAACCCACTATTCACCCCCGAAGTCTGCGACCAATCCAACCTACCTAAAGTGTGGGAAGAACCACAAGAGGATTTGCTACGCCAATCAAAACATCTGTTTCAAGTGTGGGCAACCTAGGCACTATGCCAAGAACTGCACCAAGGATGCGCTTGCCCCAAGCCACAACACCAAAGGAGAGTCTTCACCATGAATGCTGAGAAGACCACTGAGTCTGATGATCTCATTTGAGGTAAGTGCAAAGTCAATGGTAACACCTTAATTGTACAGTATGATTCTGGCACAATGGACTCTTTTATTTCTCATGATTGCATAGGTAAACTAAGACTATCTATTTCTAAAGCGCCTTACACCTTGCTTGTTTCTACCCCTACTGGAAAATCTATTAAAACTTGCCTGTGTTGTCTAAAATACAATTTTGCATTGATGATAGAACCTATGAGTCTGATTTAATTTATTTCCCTTTATCCGGTTTAGATCTGATCTTAGGCATGGATTGACTTTTGGCTAACCATGTTATGTTAGATTGTGCTGCAAAATCTATTGTGTTTCCTTTTATACCTATTGAATCTGTCAGTCTAAGTTTGAAACCTATTGTGTTATATTTTTGTAAGACTGAGAATCAAGAATACGTTCTCCTATCAGCTAATAAGGTTGAACTCGAGCAAGTTTTGAGTAAGATCCCTATGGTTAAGGATACCCCGAAGTTTTTCCTGAGGATATCCCTGAGTTTCCCCCTGAGAGAGAAAGAGAGAGAGTTTTCTATAGAGTTGGTGCCAGGAACGAGACCAATATCTATAGCACCTTATAGAATTTCCCTATTGGAGCTGATAAAGCTAAAAACTCAGGTGGAGGAGTTGTTGGAGAAGAAGTTTGTGAGACCTAATGCTTTACCCTAGGGAGCTCCGGTGTTGTTCATTAAGAAGAAAGATAGAAGCACGAGACTGTGAATTGATTATCGACAGTTGAACAAGGTCATAGTGAAGAATAAGTATCCCTTGCCCAGGATAGATGACTTGATGGACCAACTAAGAGGCCCAAAGGTGTTTTCAAAGATAGATCTTATGTCTGGATACCATTAGTTTAGAGTAAAGGAGGAAGATATTCCCAAGACGGCCTTCAGGACAAGCTATGGGCATTATGAATTCAAAGTAATGTCATTCGGTTTGATTAATGCCCCAGTTGTGTTTATGGATTATTTGAATAGAATCTTTAAGCTGTATTTGGACAAGTCTGTGATGGTCTTCATAGATGACATCCTTATCTATTCAAAGATAGAAGAGGAACATGAAGAGCACCTTAAGACTGTGTTAGAGATCTTAAAAGACAAAAAGCTTTACGCTAAGTTGTCGAAGTGCGAATTTTGGATAGAGGAAGTGAAGCTCTTGGGTCACGTGGTGTCAAAAGGAGGGATATCCGTGGATCCAAGTAAAGTGGAAGCTGTAATGAATTGGGAAAGACCAACAATAGTGATGGAAATTCGAAGTTTTCTTGGTTTGGTTGGATACTATCGGAGGATTATAAAGTGTTTTTCTCAGATTTCCCAACCTTTGACCAAGCTAACCAAGAAGAATGCTGCTTTTGTGTGGACCGCAAAAAGTGAAAAGAGTTTTCAAAATTTGAAAGAGAAGTTAACCTCTACACCTGTGCTAGTCTTGCCCGACCCTAAAGGAGCTTTCAATGTTTATTGTGAAGCCTCTGGAAAAAGTTTAGGGTGCATATTGTAACATCCTTGTTTTCATCTAAGCTAATTAGCTCGGTGTCTCCGGCTAATTAGAGGGATTAGTGATTAATTAAAAGTTAATCGATTAATCTCGAGAGCAAGGGCTTAGTAAATTAAGGCAAGTCAACAAGATAAGTGAAAGTCAATGACTAATTAGAAAAGTCAACAATTGAAACATAATGCATTTAAGGTTACAATTAAAAGCCTAATGGCCCAATCCTTGTCAATTCATGACTTAGAATATAAAATCAAGGTGACCTAACCTTATTAACTAAGAGCATGGCAAGCATCACATCCTAATCACATGAAAAATTAACCCTCACACCCTCTTTACACAATTAATGTGGAAAATCTTTTTCAATAAAAATGTGTTAAGGTGTAATTGAACCAATCAAATTAATTAACATTTAGATAATTGTAGCAATTGTAAAAATGTTGAAACTTCCCTTTAATTATTGTTTGAAAGTTTGGTCAAAGCAAGAGTCATATCCAACCATTCATTTGCCTTCTCATCATACACCACTAGATCAAGAGTCTATATTAGTAGTATTCCTTGAGTCAAGACAAGAGATGTACTCTCCTCCATCAAGATTGTGACACTTGGAGTGATCATAGCTATCCAAGCCAAATCCTAAGAGAGGTCATGCTTTTAACCACTTGAAAAACACTACATGGTCTTTACCCAAGTGTCAAGACTCAAAGGAAACACAACTCCCTCTTTTGCCCCAAGGTTTTTCCCACTCTCTTGCTTGTTGTAAGAAGCAAAATCACATCACTCTCTCCCTCCCCTTTTGTGCACCAATCAGCACCTCTCTCCCCCTTATTCCATTTTTCATTTCCTCTCTCAAGACACACAAAGCTCTATCCTCTCTCCAAGTCTCATACCCACTCTCTTCTTCTTCCAACCTTCATTGTTCTTCTTCTAACCTTCTTACTACTTCCTACCTCATCTCCATCACCACACTCACAATCCCTTCAAGGACCACCATTTTTGGTCTTTGGAGAAATAAGGCCACTCATACACAAGCCCCATTTTCAAGCTTTCAAGTAGGAAGGCTCTCTTCAACCTTCTCCTCATCCCAAATCCTTCAAAAAAGCTCTCTTTGGTAGTGACTCTAACCTTTCTTTTTCATGTATTTTTCAAGCTCTAGAACCCCTAAGCTCTTCATAGCTAAGTGGTTTTAGGACTTGTTCAAGGTCTCATGACCATATCTTGCTCTATGAGTTTTCTTGGCTTGTTGAAATTGTTGTCTTAAAATGAGATTTTGTGGTATGATGGTTCTTATGAGCCTTGCTTCATTTTTGTGTTAAATACTGATTTGGTGACTAAAACCTCGAATATGACAGTGAGACAAAACATGAAAATGGTGATTTGAAGTGGTATAACAACTTTTCCATAAACTTGATATGTAACACATGAAAACTAGTTAAGCTGGAATTCTGGCAGTCTGTAATGTGTATAGTATAACTCATTCTACAAAACTCAAAATGTAATGAAACCAATTTTCTGTGAAATTAGACTCAAAGAGATTTTCAAGCATATAAAATACATTAAATTTGGATTTAAAATGAGGGAGATATGATTTTTCAAAGTGGGCTGTTCCTGGATGGGTTTCTGTTTGGGTAGTCCTCACTAAAAACCTTATAAATGAAGCTAAAAAAATTATTTTTGAGTGGGACTAAGTTTGGTAGAAAGCTAAGACATAGAGGAACATCCCCATAAAACAGTTTTTGCAGATTCCTTGTGAGGAGCAAGTAGTAAAGTTTAAAATTCACTGTACCGAGAATAAACTTAAAAGCTGAGCAGTCAGCATAAAATGTGCATAACTCAAGTTACAAAATGAATTTTTGAGTGGGGTTTCTTTTTTTTAAAATTAGACTCATAGAAATATAATCATACCAAAATTCGAAGCAAAATAGTAAAAGGTGAAATTATGGCCAATTTTTGAAGTTACTGCCCCACTGTAAAAGTAAAACTGGTTATGGTAAAAGTTAAAGGTTAATGAGGAATAAGCTTTAAGACATTAAGACCCTCACTTTAAGTATTAGAAAACATTCATAATTCAACTTAAGAGTTTCAAAAGAGATAATAGATGAAATTGGCCCTATGCCTAATAAAAGAGTTTACACAAGAGGCAACCTCAATTAAAAGCTTGCACCAAATTTATTAAGCTAAGCTTATAAAACTTTGGTTGAGAATATGCCTATGTTTATGTGCAAGTATGATGTTATGATGATGATGGATGATGATAGTATGAATATGATATGTTGATGATATGATGCTTAATGATATGTGATATTGGTTTCTCTGTTTAGCAAAATTTTAGGAAGCTTCGGTCTAGCCGTTATGCTGCCGAAATTTTGTAAAAATTGTGGACTTAGAAATATTTTGCATCATAAGCTTTAATAAGAAGAGATTTAATAAAGTGTGTGGTCCTTCAAAAGGGAAGATGACCTAATTTAAGCTCCCCTCACCCACAACTCACATGAGGTATGGCATGACCCAGCTAGTGTGAGTATAGGGGATAGGGCTTACATGAGACATGGCATGACCTAGCTAGTGTAAGTACCAAAATTCTATGGTGGCGACGACCACGATATGAGCTCATTACCACTTATGTTTAGTGGGTGAAAAGAAAAAGAAAAAGACCTAAGATAGAGGTTATGTGAAGAAGAGGAAAGGACCTCGGTCCGACCCAAGAAAAGAATGAAACTCTCAAGATGTGCATGCATGATACGAATTGTCATATAAGTTCTTATGTATACCACGATGTTAGCATATGAGAAATACACACCTAAAATGGAACCCACTTCGGACATTGATATTTTCGAAAACCTAAGAATTGAACCTATTGAATGCTTACTATTTTCATTTATAAAACCGAAGTGGCTAGGACGATGACGATGACACTTATGTGTCAGGTTCGAGTCCTACTGAGAAATCTTATTTCTCACCCTAGTGGTTTTTCCGTTTCATCACCAGATACCTATGGCACACCCAGTGGAGTGGAGCATGGACTCTCCCCACCATGAGTGGGCCTACGATGCGGATGCTCATGCTATTGTGGCCACAACCACCACAGTAGTTCGTACACATTTTTACCTGGGTCGAATTTTTGAGGAAGATGAGCCAGAAGCCCCGCCAGCCCCTGTAGACGTTTCTTTGGCTCACCTTGGACCGCTGCTAGGTCCTTGGGGTTTTCCACCTGAGCCGTTGCCAGGCATCGAAATGGAGTCGATGTCTCCGAGCCTACCCGTAGCCGAGCCCGTGCCACCGCCGGAGATCCCCGTGATTGGCGTCAGCTCCACGCCACTCCTAGGGCCGTAGCCGCTTCACCGCCGCTCCCCGAGTATCACCCTGCCATGCCTGAGGAGGATCCTTCCAAGGAACTTTCTTCGGTGGCTAGCTATACTCCAGGTCGTCGCATCCGTCGCATTGAGGTGATCAGCAGGCACCCTCGCATTATCCGTACTCCTCACGTCCCCGAGACCGAGGGGAACCAGGCACTCAAGGACTTGAGTCCATCCGATCGAAGGGCACGAAAGGGGGCAGAGAAGCCAGCACGTGTCTACACGGGCCTATTTCATTATTGTTCCTTATCCTTTGTATTTCATTTTGTAACGAACCTTGTCAGATTTGCTTACGTTTGATATTTTGGGGCCATGGCATGACCATGAGTTTCCTTTTTATGTCTTGTTGGATATTATGAGAGTATTTATATCTATATGGTTATTTTAGTAATGTGAATGCATGTATTTTGATTTATCCCTTGTTCCTTTAATTTATGACTGGAATCTGTGCGACATGCTCGTTTATTGCTATCTTCTCGCTCAAGGCTTTACTTTCCAAAGTGACGACGTATTTCAAAAAAAAAATTTATCGTATTTTCCGCGTAATTTAATTTCAAGCGAAGTTTAGTTTTCCACGAGCATAAGTAACAACTAATAAAACACCGTAATACAACTTAAGCGTAGTATGAATTTATTAGGGTGTTACACATATTAATGCAAAACTGCAGTATGGTAGCCTATGCCCCTAGGTAGTTGAAGCCTCATGAAGTAAACTACCTAACCCATGACTTGGAATTGGCAGCAGTGGTGTTTGCATTAAAGGTGTGGAGGCACCACTTATATGGAGTTAGATTTGAGGTGTTCTCAGATCACAAGAGCCAGAAATACCTGCTTGACCAAAAGGAGCTTAATATGAAGCAAAAAAGGTGGATAGAGTTTTTTAAGGAATATGATTACAGATTAAACTATCACCATAGTAAGGCCAATGTGGTGGCTGATGCGTTAATCTCCACTTTGTTGGTATGAACCCGGTGAGCAAACCCTCTTAGGACCTGACTTGGTTAGGCAAACCACCAAGCAAATGAAGAAAATAAGGGAGAGGATTCTCACTGCACAAAGCCATCAGAAAAGTCATGCTAATAAGAGAGAAAACCAATCAAGTTCCAAGAGGAAGAACACGTATTCTTGAAAATCACTCCTACAACAGATATAGAAAGAGCCATTAGAGTTAAAAAGTTGGGCCCTCATTTTCTTGGTCCTTTCCAAATTTTAAAACGAAGAGGGACAGTCGCCTACCAAATAGCACTACTACCCCAATTGTGGAACCTTCATAATGTTTTCCATGTCTCCCATTTGAGAAAATACAACTCAGACCCTAGTCACCTTCTCGGGCCTGAAAATGTACAATTAAGAGACGACCTAACCATTGATCTATCGCCTACGAGAATCATAGATAGGAAGGACAAATAGCTTAGGAACAAGTCTATGCCCTTCATAAAAGTGGCTTGGGGAAAGAAAAGCTTGGAAGAGCACACATGGGAGCTCAAGTCAGAGATGAGAAAAGAATATCCTAGCCCATTTACAGGTAATCAATTTTGAGGGCAAAATTCTTTTCAAGGAGGGGAGAAATGTAACATCCCCAATTCTGTTTAAGCTAATTAGCTCAGTGTCCTCGACTAATTAGAAGGGTTAGTGATTAATTGAGGATTAATCCGCTAATCTCAAGAGTAAGAGTTTAGTAAGTTAGAGACAAGTCAACTAAAAGTCAATGATCAATAAGAAGAGGTCAACCATTAAATCATAAAATGCTAAATGCTTTAATTAAAGCCTAATCATTTAAATCTCACTAATTCATGATTTAGAACGTAATCAAGGTAATATAATCTTATTAATTAAGCACATGACAAATGTTTTACCTTAATCAAATATAACAAATTAATCCTCACACACTAAGTACATAATTAGAAAGAATCTTTCATTTTAGAAAAAAAGGGTCTTAAGAATGTAATTAATCAAAATTGCCTAAAGAGCAATTAAACTAATCTAATTGATAAACACTTAGATAATGCTAATAACAATGAAAATTCAAAAATCTCACCCTAATCTTGCATGAAAACTTAGCCAGCCCTAGCCCCATCATCCACCATTCATTTGCTTCTAAATCTTACACCATTAGATCAAAGCCTATTTTGGTTATGTCACTTTTAGCAAAATTAACCAAAAGAAGGTTATCCTTCACATGGATCATACCATATTTGGTATAAACCCTCGAGTGAACAATTCTATAAATGGCGTGGATATTATCTTTAACCACTTGAGAAAGCACAAAAAGGTCCTTACTCATGCATTAAGACCTAAAGGAAACATAACTACTCTTTCACCCTAAGGTCATTAACCATCTTGTTTGTTGAAAGTAGCAAAATTACCTCAACCCATGCCTTGGTGAGGGATGCCTAAACAGCCCCTTCCTCCCACTTTCTCATTTTGTAACTTCATTCCTTCATCAAATCACCAAAGCTCTCACCTCTCTCTAAACCTCTCGTGGTTCCTCCTAATCTTCTTCTTGTGCTTCTTGCCTTCCTACTCCAACTAACCTCATTTCCACTACTATTCTCACAAGCTCTTCAAGGGCCACCTCCTTTGGTCTTTGAATAACAGACTTAAACATACACATAGCCCCATGTTCAAGCTCAAAAGGAGGGAGACCATCTCCAACCTTCTTCACTCTTCAAACTCTTCAAGAAGCTCCTCTTTGTAGTGACTCTAACCTTTTTCTTCTATGTGTTTTCAAGTACTAAAACTTCTAAGCTTTTCATAGCTACGTGGTTTTAGGGCTAATTCTAAGGTCTCATGACCATACCTTATTTCCATGAAGCTTTTCCTTGTGTTAAAATGTTCTCTTAAGTTGTGATTATGTTGTATAAGCAATTTCATGTATCACACTTTATTTACACTCTAAATACTGATTTGTTGTTGAAATATCAAAATCTGATAGAAAAATGAAAGATAAAAATGGTCATTTGATGAGAAACTTCAGTATTTCGACAAACTAGTCAAGAAAATGAAATCTGGTTATACTGGTAAATTTGGCAATTTGGGTTGCAAAGATGATAACTCATGCTTTATAACTCAAAATATAATGAAACAAATTTTATATGAAAATAGACTCATAGAGCTCTCTATAGATATAAATATGTGAGCATTGGATTTTGGCAAATTTTGGGAAGTTCTGATCTAGCTGTTATGCTACTGGATTTCCGCAAAATTTGTGGACCTAGTATAATTTTGGCATTATAAGTATTAATTAAGAAAAGATGGTGTTAAGAGTATGTTCCTTTAGGTGACTCACGCTAAGATTCCCGCTCCGCCCGAGGGCTTACATGAGGCATGGCAAAAGACCTAGCTAGTGTAAGTACTAGGAAATGATTGTGGCGACGACCACGGTATGAGATTATTACCATTCAAGTTTAGAGGGTGGTAAATAAAAGTCTTACAATAAAGTCAAACTTAATGAAAGGAAGGGACTTCGGTCCAACCTAATAAAGGAAAGGAATAAGGAAAGAAAGAAACTTTTAAGATGTTCATGTATGATGCATTTTCTTGCATATATATTTGGTCATACACGTGTTTGATGTACTTGTCATGATAAGAATGTATGTCTAAAAGTGAACCCACTTTGGATAATGATGTTTCTAAAAAACCTAATAATTGAACCATGCATATGCCCACTATTTTCTTAACAAAACCAAAGTGGCTGGGACGTGACGATGACACTTTTGTGTTGAGTTAGAGTCCTACTGAGAAATATTATTTCTCACCTTAGTTTGTTGTCTACATCATCACCAGATCTTGATGGCTTAACCGGTGGAATAGATCATGGATCCACCCCAATGTGAGTTGTCATATGATGAGGATGCACAGGCAATCATGGCCACGACTACTACAGTTGTTTGCACCTACTTCTATCCTGGTCATGTACATGAGGAAGCAGAGTCTGACATTCTGCCTATCCCTACCGACATTCTTAAAGCACCACTCCGGCAACCACTAGGCCCCTAGGATTTTTCGCTAGAGCCATTGCGGGACATAGAGATGGAACCTATATTCCCTGAGCTACCAACAGCCAAGCTTTCATCTCAGCCAGCAATCCCAATCATAGAGTTAAGCTCCACGGCCATTCCTAGGACTATAGCCACCTCTCCGCCATACCCAGAGTACCACCCAGGTGTAACCCCGATGCCTGAGGAAGACCTGTCTAAGGAGCAATCTTCTGCTGCTAGTTGTACTCTACACGAGGTCAAATCCAGTCGCTGTGTGCACCGTATTGAGGTGTTGAATAGGCATCCCCATATTATCCGCATGCCCTTTGTGCCCTAAGGACAAGGAGCCAGAAGGAGTAGGCACTCGAGATCGTGACTTCCATAGGATCGAGGGGTGTATATTATGTATTAATGTTTTATATTAATACATATTATGTATTAATGTTTTATATTTTATCTTCATGTTTTATTTATTATTTTTTATGTGAATCTCTATGCGTCATGCTTACCTAACTTCTCTATTGACGCTCGAGGCTCAAGTTTTTATCGCACCAAAAGTAAAGACTTGTAAAAAAAAAAAAAATTTCCTTATTTTCCATATACTATATTTTCCAGAAAAGTTTAAGTTTTCACAAGTATAAGTAGCAACTGATAATCATACTTAATACGACTTAAGTGTTACACAACCAACATAACTGATATTAATTTTGATAAAGCACCAATAAAAGGCATATCAAATTTCCACAAAAACGAAAAAAAGATTCATGAATGTGACATATAATAACAACAACAAAAAAAACTTAAATTTGCTTTAATTAGTATAAAGTACTACAATAGTTCATATACCTGTGAAGTAAGATTAGGAAAGAATGCTGCCAACTCCTCGAGCATCCTTCCTCCTTCCTTTATAGCTATGTACGCACACAATGCTTGCAACTATGATTCCATTGTAACCAATTTTTGCTGTACTTCTAGAAAAGATGTGCTAGCGCCACAAGAACCCAAGTTCAGACCACCAATTCGAGTTGTGGCATGTTTGAATGCCATGGTAGGAACTACTCCCATGCCCAATACTTGAACATGGCGAGGATGCTCTTTTCCAAACACTGTACCAATTGCATCAGTTGGAGATATCTTGGATGAATTTTGTGAATTTTAACTTACATGTTCATCAATTTTCTTCTACATGAAATACCAAATATCGAAAAAAAGATTGAATTTGTAATTATAACACATGATAATAAATATAATATTTATTGCTATCTCCCTAGCCTCCTCATTCACATACCTTCTATCTTTTTTCTTGTGAGTCAAGCTCTACATTTGGCCTCGACCAACCTCTCTTCCAGTCTCTAGCATCTAATATTTTTAACATAGGATAAAACTAATTATTCAACATGATACATACTCTGTAAATAATTACTTAAGGATAGAAATATTTAACTACCAATTTTGCCGTAGTCCTTGCCAAACTCTTTGCACCGCAAGTATGAGGAATGATTTGTATTTTCCGAATCTCTTGATTCTTTTTGCAAAGCTCCTACAAATAAAAGCAGATAAATTCTAATAATTTCATAACTATCTATTTACAAGTAATTATAAAGTGAGTACCATTGTTGAAGGCTTGAAGCGGTAATCTACAAATAAAGTCTATTGCTCTTCATTGATATCTTGTGGTACGTTATTGACAATTTGATTTTTTGCTCAACCTTGGATCATAAGCATTATTCCATAACTTCAACCTTTGTTCCTTCCACTTTTTACCAATCGACTGTTGTAGATATCGCTTTGCTATGTCATCATTCACCTTGAAGCAAAAGCGAGCCTTCAAAAAAGAAGAATATTAGTTCATTATGCTTTTATACATGTAAGCTCTAAAAATGAATGATCTTACTGTGAAGCAATTATCCCATTCGCGCTTAAAGAAAATCTCAGGCATTTTTTACCACTTTTCCAAACTAATGGGAAAAATAAGGCAATCAGTTGCCATTAGCCCACAAACTCTAACAAGAAGCCTAGTTGCGTCTCCTATTGGTGAACAAAAGCTATCAAACTCCATTATTACATGCAAATTATTATCCAAATTGTTGACATCTCTGACCCTCAACTTAATCTTTCTTGTTGCCTCATGGTCATATAAAACAAACACTGATCGGATTAAATATCTAAATTATATATAAACGAAAAAAAATTTATGTTGATTTACATCTCTACATACCTATGGTATCGACAAACCAAAAATGGCTGGATTCATATCCAATATAACATCAAACTATAGATGAACCCTCAACATGTTTAGGTAGTGAACTGGCTGGATCAGATGGCTGTAAACTTGCTAGAATTATAACACCCTAATAGTTCCATTCTATGCTTAAGTCATAATGTGGAATTACTAGTTGTTACTTTTACTTGCGGAACTAACATTACCTTTTTAAAATTACTTTTACCTGAAAATCGAGGAAATTTTTTTTTTGAATAATAACAAATAAAATGTTTTGAAAATTGAGAGCCATGAGCGCATCGCGAACATATAATACAAATGCCGCTATCTCGTACATACAGTATGAGTAAAGTAAACAGAGGCAACAAGAATAACGAATATCTTAAGTAAACATTATATTCATTCCATAGCCATCATAGTTAATAATAATAATAGTAATGACAAGAGTCATATATGAAGATAATGATGGGTCCAATATCTACTATCAGCCCTACAAAACAAACATAACTGAATACAAGGAAAGGAAAATATATCTAATATCTCATCCACCCATACATGCCCATGGAAAATGATAACCCCTATAACTATAACCAAAAAAGGCTATCCTTGTGCTCGGCTTCACATACAATCACCACATCACTTATCAGGTGGGAGGAAACCAATCCCAAAACCACTGTGCCTGACGCCAACATCCTTTGGAAATGACAAGAAAACTTAGGAGTGAGAAATACTAAATTTCTCAGTAGGATTGCGACTAGATAAACACTGTGTCATTGTCATCATCCCAGCCACTTCGGGTTTATTATAAAAACGGTGGATAGATATAGGTTCAGTTTTAATAATTTCTAAAAATATAAATCCTAAAGTGGATTGCTTTTAAGTTTATCATCATATCCATAACATCATACGTAGGCTATCATCATATCCATAACGTCATACGTAGGCATACATGCTAATACACGAAATAAACATTCATAATGCACATAAAAAATATAAGAACATGCATGACTATACAACTCATCAACTTGACCATAGTCCTACTTTGACTTTTGTTTTTAGCATGTGTTTAATATTCGTTTACTTTTCCTTTGAAATAGACTGCTTTTGGACATGAGCTCATTCCGTGACCATCGTCACACAGTACTAACCAAATCAAACTAAGTTGATATTGGTTACCTCTAAGTTGGAGGGTCCTCCATGTCACCCTTGCCTTCTCCATAGAGGTTTCTTGAGTCTTTGTGGATCACCGTCTTTCACTTCCCGGACGTGATCGAGAGATCATATCCTATTCTTTCATTCCTTATCATTATACTTTACATGCATAATACTTCTTTGACTAGACACATGCAATGATATGACTAAGTCCATAATTTTGATGGAAATCCGGCAGCATAATGGCTAGATTGGAACTTCCCCAAAATGCCAATCACAACTTTCAACTAACAGTCCATCACATCTATATCATTCAATCATGAGACAAAACTCAATCAAACTTGTCATTCATCATGCCGAATGGCATTATACATTCACACCCTAGAGGGGTTCATAGTTGTATTATTCTTTGTGAAGAATCTTATGAATCATCATATGATTTCTCGTGGTTACCCATGAGAGGATCATATAGTTAAGATATATGTACATGTAGTCTTCTAGTTACTTAGTTCTCATGTAAACTTATTCTTTTCTCAAGTACATGTCTTATGGAACACTTATTCAAATTAATTAAATTAGGTGATTGTTTCCTTTCCTTGAGATAGTGTACTTAGTGATTCCTAGGTTCATGGTATGTGTAACATCCCTATATAACGTCACTTTGGCCACAAAAATGAAGAAGGTTGGTTGAATTTCAGCCTCTTATGTTTCAACCAATCAAATTTCAAGAATACAACTACCTCCTTCATGCTTTTATAACACATTCCTTCTCTTCCTTCAGTCCAAATTCTGCGCCTCTTCTCCCCTTGCTTCAACTTTCTCCTTCTCTTCTCCATTCATCCAACTCCATCAAACCTTCAAGCTCAACAAGGTTTCAATAGCCCAAGCTCCAAAATCAAGCCAAATCACATAATAAGAGGTATAGGTTCAAATCTTAGCTTGCTATTTTGATTATGGGTGGTTGTTGATGACTCTATTTTCTCAATTCTTGATGTGATAATTGAATGATTATGATGGTATTTGGCTAGTTTGATGGCTGTTGTTGATGTTAAATTTGGTTAGGAAGTAAGAAAAGGTGAAAGAATGAATATGTGAGAAGCTGGAAACCTAGAATCCCTCGGCAGTCCGTATGGCGAAGTGTACGACTCCTCCTACCACTGTTTAAATTCGATGAAACCATTTTTATATGAAACTATACATCTAGGGCTTTCCATACATATATCATATAAGGGTATTGGATTAGTATTGAGAGAGACATGAATTTTTGAATTTCGACCTAGGTTTCTAAGTTTGAATCTGGGCAGATTAGGTTGTTCAAGGCAAAACTCGCCCTATACTACTTGGAATTGAATGAAACTAACTTTTTTAGAAAGCTTACACATAGAGAATATTCCATAAAAATTTTAGAGTTAGATAAGACCCCGTTTATTCCTAGTGATTCAAGAAAGTTGCCCTATGTCCAAACCGAGCCAAGATAGGGCAGTTCAGGAAGGTCAAATTTCAGGGCTTATAACTCGAGCCCTACTAAGTCAAATGGAATGGAACTTCTTTGCAAATGAAATTTTGTCCTGTTAGCTTTAATATGAGACCAGTTTCGTATGATTTGAACTAGTTTTCGATTTTTAGTGGATTTTTACTTCTAAGTATATAGTTTTGGCCAGCTTTAGGGCAGGCCGGGATAAAACTTAAATAACTTGAGCTACATTTATCAAAATTAGATGGGACCAAAAAGGTTAGAAAATAGACACATAATACTTCAACATATCCAAAATTCAGGTCTAAATGAGTTAAAATGAATTTAAGGCTTAATTTCTAAAAACGGGCAGAATTGAAGAATATGAGTAGGATTTCCAAGTTTAAAGGATTTGGCACCTTATTGCAGATATGAGTTCAACTAAAGTCTAAATGTTGCAATTCCATGTTAGTGCTTGAAAGGTTAATACATTATACTTGAGCTTTGACTGTGACTAACTGTCTGTTGAGACTGACACTATTCATGAGGAAACGGATCTGATCCGTTATGCTGCCGAATTTTCGGAAGAATTGTAAGGAAGTTGTGAGCCTTTATATGTTATGAATATGTATGTGGAAATCATGTATACAAGGATATATGAAAGTAAGCGATAAAGCATATGTATGAGTGCATTCAGCATGTCTATACATGACTATGTATGAGAATGAAAGGATATGAATATATTAAATGTGGATACCTTTACCTGGAGGCAGTTATGAGATCCCTCCTTGTGAAAGCAGTTAAATAAGATAAAATTGGATCCCTTCACCTGGAGATAGTTGCAGTTTGAATCCCTCCCCGTAAAGGCAGTTAAAAGATATAATGAAGGCCCCATATTCCTAAGGAACGTGACATTGCGATCACATTCCGATGGAATATGACATGGTGATCATACTGTGGAATATGGCATGATGATCCCACACCCTAAGGAATATGACATGGCGATCACATTCCGATGGAGTGTAACATGGCGATCACATTCCGATGGAGTATGACATGGCGATCATACTCTGGGACATGGCAAGAATAACATATTCCTAAGGAGTGTGACATGGTGATCACGCCCCAACGGAGTATGACATGGCAATCGTATTCTGGAATATCTGTAACAAGAAAAGAAAGAAAAGAAAGTATGCTCCCCTCACCCACATGAGGCATGGCATGACCCAGTTAGTGTGAGTATAGGGGATAAGGCTTACATGAGGTATGGCATGACCCAGCTAGTGTAAGTACTGAAAAGTTATGGTGGCGACAAGTTAAGAGAAGCTTATAGCACAGCTATACATGTTTTATGTAAATGTAATTGTACCTATGCTCATTATAATATAAATGATCAGAGGATAAGTGAAATTTGAATCCGCATTGAATAATCATGTTTTTGAAAACCTAAGAAACTGAACCTTATGAATGCTCACTATTATTATATACCATATTTTATTGATGCTGAACCTGTTCTATCTATTTATGCAGTGATGTTTATTCTAGATATAAAATATTGCCAATGTAACCCAAGTGTGTAAATAAAATGAACTCTGCTTCAGACAATATGTTTTCAAACCATAAAATTAAACAGTTGTATAACATGTTCACCTTTTTCATAATAAGCCGAAGCAGCTGGAGATAATAATGACGACACAGCATATGGTAGTTAGTTAAATGAATCCTACTGAGAATTTAAAAATTCTCACTCTTTTTTCGTGTTATCTTTAGATAGTTCAAAAGTTTCCGAAGAAGGCCCTCGGAGGCGAAGGTGGCCGAAGGTTGCTATCAGACAAGGTCCGATTGGGTGACAGTAACTATTTCTAGGTGAGGTATTATGACTTAAGCATAGTACTGTACTTGGGAGGATGTTATAATATGCTCAGAGGCCCTAATCATACTTCTGTTCCCAAGGAGTTTGAGATCCCTCTAATCCTTGGGTTATGACAATGCATAACCACACTCATGAACCCAACAACACCAGGTGCACTAATCACCAAGGGTGATTTTTATCTTATTTAAGTTATAAAGTTTTAAGCTTTTATTATTAACATAACAAGATCTTACCTTACACATTATAAAAGTTATCATTCTTTATAAAGTAGTCATAAAGTTTTTTCTTTATGAAAGTAAGTGCCTCTAAATTAAGCTCGGCTTAAAGATTAGATTTTTATGTAATAATAATACAAGTTACTAGCTTTTTAAGTAAAAAGTCTTTTTTTTTATAAAAGTTGACTCTTTTAATTATTCTAAGACCATCAAGGTCTCAACTTTATAATTTAAAGTTGTCTCTAAGTCAAAAAGGTTCCCACTTTATGAACTAATAATATAAAACATTAGCTTTAGAGTTATAAAGTCTTGATCTTTATAAAAGTTAACATTTTTATGATTTAAAAGTGACTTTTTTTATTCAAGTTTCAAACTTTATGAAAGGATTTGCTTCCAAGAATCAATCTTTGAAACATAAAGTAACAAGACATCATTTTCTAACTCAAAAAGGCTTATTATTCCAAAAAGTTTAGACTTTTACATGCATTCTTGTCTTCAAGACAAAACAAAATAAAACTTTATGAAGGCACTACAACTTGCGCCACTTTTTAAGCATCAAGAATGTTTTTAGTCATGTCAACTCAATAGAAAATGATAAAGGAGGCAACTTTCAACTTAACACCACCAAGAACATCAAGATCTCATGCATTGAGAATTAAAAATAGGAACTTTAAAGCATTAAAGTGAGAAACTTCCAAAGGGCCAAGAACACTTGTGAAGAAGAGCATGGACATATTTTACCAAGAATGGAAATATCAAGAACACTTGAAGAAGAATATGAACACATGTTAACAAAAGTGGAAACATCAAGAATACTTGAAGAAGAACAAGAATATATTTTTCCAAAAGTAGAAACATCAAGAACACTTGAAGAAGAACATGAACACATTTTGCCAAAAATGAAAACTTCATGAAGAGCATGAAAGACTTTCTCAAGTTTTCACTTAAAGATCTTGGTCATGAGAAGAACCAAGCGTCAAGCTTTCTTGAGTAAACAAAATAAAAAGGTGAAGATCACTACCTCTACTTTGAAGATGGTGCCACAACAAGAAAAGAAGAAGAAGATGGTGGTGGCTCCTTCCTTGAAGATGGTGGCGGTTTGCTCTTGGAAGATGAGGGAACTCCTGAGTTCTCTTGAAATGATGTTGGTAGTGTTTAGATCTTGTCTTCAAAGACCCAAAGACCTTGAAGGCCTAAGTAAGAGATTTTGGTGGTGGTGGTGAAGAAAGGAAGAAAAAGATGAAGAAGAAGAGGAGAGAGTTTAGAGAGAAGTGGGAGGATTTGGTTTCAAGAGAGAGAATGAGAAGAGTGAAAATAAAATGGATGAGTGTGGGAGAAAGAGAAAGTGGCGTAACATACATGAGGGTGGAGGGAGATATTTTTGCTTCACTTTGTGTTATCTTGTGTTAATTAGTGATTAAGGGGGCAAATGGGATGATGGGGAGACAAAATATGGTTAAACTTTTACATAAAGTAGTCTTGTCTAATACTTTATGCTTTAGTGACATCACTCATTACTTTATTGTCTAGTTGACTAAATTTGAATTTAATCATGTGATTAAGTGCTCTTGCAACTTAATTAACATGATTAAGTAAGGATTAGTGATTAACACACAAGAATATGATTAACAAAAATTAATCTTATGATTAAGCTTAATTATCCTTAATTAAACTCGATTAAGCTAATTAAGGGATATTAGTACTTAATTAAACCATTAAGGCTCTGACTTGTTTAATTAGAGATTTTCTAACCTTAGTTAAGCATTCTTTTGACTTTTCTCATCCGAGTTAACTCATAACTCTTTGCTAATCACTTAATTAAGCCTTAATGTCATAATTTCTCATTAAGTGCCTAATTACTCAGGGTTACTGAGGTAATTTAGCACGACACAAAATTGAGGATGTTACAGGAATAGCTTATGTTGAAGGACAAGCCTGTGACGTCTGCAGTGGACATATCCTTTGTGAAACACTTGGACTAACTACTATTAAGGGATGTCTCAAACTTTTGCAATTAATCAACTAGTGCTAAATTAGAGTGTGCAATAGTGTAACACCCTACCAATTTAATGTTATGCTTAAGTCATAGCATGAAATTAAGTAGATTGTGTTACCGTGTTGATATTCTGCTTACTATTCATTTATCATGTCACATCTCTTGTTTTTTTTAAAAAAAAAAGGCAGAACGGTGCACTGTATATAGTAACCATGATCAACATCGCAGAACGTAATGAAATTTACAGAAAACACAACAGAAAAGATACAGATATGTAATAAGTCATCAATTGCATACATATATATATATATATATATAGAGGTCAGAAGCCAATGCTTTAGTTTATGTATAGATGTAAAATAGGATACATAAGTGGGGCCGGTATACCAAAAAGAAGGCCCGTGTCAGTCAAATCGATCATATGGGGTCCTTAGAGGACATTTCAAACTAATCGAGATACATGCGGCTAAGTCTATGACCCAATGCTACACACTGCCAAAAGAGGGCCATGCTGTACAATAGAACTCTCGGTCAAGACCTACTCGGTCAAGTAGCCGTTGGCCACACCAGGCCCGAGGAGGAGCATGATGAGCCGGTAGCCTCCGAAAGATCACTCTTAGAACTGAGAGGAATGTCTGGAACCATCTGCAGAGGTGACTCAGGTGGAGGACTGGCAGGTACGGCACGTGCTGCGAGCACTAGAGGTGTTGGAGTAGAGTGTGTCACATGCAACGGACCGCAAAATATGGAGTGATAGGATCAAAAGTAGGGTGGAATAGGGGAACAGCAAAATTCCTATTGCTAAAAAGGTAAAGACAGAAATTGCAGGAGCTGGCTATGTACAGCAAATCCACTATGGGATCGTGGTGGAGCTGCAAGTCGGGAATCTCAACAAATAGGGTGGCTGTCAAGTCCAATGCCAACATCTGAGAATGATGCGGAAATGCAAAGCGAGGTGAGAATTTAAAGAAATTCTTAATAGGGTTCACGTATGGTATTTAACTGACGTCACATTCATTCTCAGTTGCCTCAATTTTTATAATTATGAAAACATGGGATCAAATTGAACTATCCATATTTAATAAGCTTAAGAAAGCATCTGGTCCGAGGCAAGATTCTATTTTACTTAGGACAGTATAAGAAACAGAATAAATGAACATACAACAATAAGTAAAACATAACAATCAAACTGTAATCAACTTATAATGACTATTCAATGTGATCATGCAAAACTCATTCTTGAACTTATCTTCATAAACTTTTCCATTTCTTGGTCCCTTAGGAGTTCTTGGCCATTCAGACTCCTGGGTAATAGTCTGCTTTTTAGGATCGAGCTCGTTCCTATATAGGAATGCCGGGTTTACTTTCCCTAACCTTTCCACCGATCTATTCCCCTTAACTTTAATCTAGGGCTGGCCCAAGTATTATGGAACTTTCATCATAGCATAACCTTTATGAATCCATGACATAACCTTTATGGACTTCTGGCAAATGCTCATGGATCTAAATGTATATTATAACTCATGCATAGGTTTTACCGAAATTTTAGCAGCATAACGAAACGTGTTCACTTCCTCATGAATTGTGCCAATACTCAAAACACCCATTTTTTAGGAAACTCATAACATTTCATCCACAATCTCAATCATCATTCTCACAGGAATAATTGTCACATTTAACACATAGTTGCTATCCCAGCTCATTCATTCAACCCAGTTTTTGTAAATCAAGCTAAAATTACTATATAACTCATCTGGACCTAATTTTGGGTATGTTAGAGTGTTATGCGTTTATTTTCTAATCTCTTTGGTCCTATCTAATTTTGATAAGTGTAGCTCAGGTTATTTAAGTTTTATCCCGGCCTACCCTGTCAGAATTACACACTTAAGAGTAAAAATCCACTAAAAATCGAAAACCAGCTCAAATCATACGAATGTGGTATCATATTAAAGCTAACAGGAGAAGCTTTCATTTGCAAGAAATTCCATTTCATTTTCTTTAGTAGAGCTTGAGTTATAAGCCCCGAAATTTGACCTTCCTGAACTGCTCTATTTTGGCCTGATCTGGACATAGGGCAACTTCTTCGAACCATTGGGAGCAAACGAGACCGTATCTAATTCTGAAATTTTTACGAGATATTCTCTTGTGTGTAAGCTTTCTAACAAAGTTAGTTTCATTTAATTCCAAGTCGTATAGGGCAAGTTTTGCCATGAAAAACCTAGTTTGCCTAGAATCAAACTCAAAAACCTAAGTCAAATTTTCAAAATTCATATCTCTCTCAATACTAATCCAATGGCCTTATATGCTATATGTATGGAAAGCCCTTAATGTCTACTTTCATATAAAAATAGTTTCATCGAATTTGAATGGCTGTAGATGGAGCCATACACTCTGTCGTATAGACTGCCGAGGTAATTTGGTCTCCCAGCCCCTCACATCTTCCTATTCTCACCCTTTCCTATTCCTTAATCAAATTTAAACATAGAAATAGCCAAGGATCACCATATTCATTCACTAATCACATCAAGAAGTGAGAAGATAAAGCCAAAATCAGCCATCCACAATCAGAATAACAAGAACAAAATTGAACCTCTGCCTCTTTGTATGTGATTTTGCTAAGTTTTGGAGTTTGGATTGATGGAAGCTTATCAAACTTGAAGGTTTGGTGGAGTTGGCTGAGAGGAGAAGAGAAGAAGAAGATTGAAACAAGGAGAGAGTGGCGCAAATCAGCAGGGAATAAGGGAAAAAATCTAATTTAAGCATTGAAGAGGTAGTTGCTTTATAAGTTTGGCGGAAATTTTGTGGGTAAAGTTCAGTCATGTTTCCCTCTTTTGTGGCCAAATTATTCTCCATTTTGCCTAAAAATTAGAATCATTTCCATTCTTATTAAAGTCGGAACTCATGTCTATTTTATTTGAACTTGGAGATCAATTCGGATATTGGAAGCTATGTCCATTTTATTTGAAACTTGGAAATAAATTCGGAGATCGGAACTCGTGTCCATTTTAGTTGAACTTGGAGATTAATTCGGAGGTCGGAACTCGTGTGCATTTTAGTTGAGCTTGGAGATCAATTCGGAGGTTGGAACTCGCGTCCATTTTAGTTGAACTTGGGGATCAATTCGGAGGTCGAAACTCACGTCCGTTTTAGTTGAACTTTAATTAACTTCAATTATTTGATAAAAACTCGAATAATTAGGCAAAAAATAATAAAAAAATTTCGGGGGGTATTACATTACCACCTTTCTAAAAAAAAAATTTGTCCTCAAAATTTAGTAACTGAGAATAGTTTAGGATACTCTTTCTTCATGTCTAATTCTAATTCCCAAGTGTAATCCTCGGCATCTTCTTTTCCCCATGCTACCTTTACTAACTACATCGTTTTGTTTCAAAGTTGCCTGCTGCTTCTATCTACGATCCGTGCCGGTGATACATGGAAAGTCAGGTCCTTCTTAACTATATTGAATCGGGTTCTTGGAAGTGTGTAGGGCCAGGTTGATATTTTCTGAGTTGAAAAACATGGAAAACATTGTGAAGGTTTGACAGATGTAAAGGTAAAGCGATTCAATATGCAACTGATCCGATTCGCTTCAAGATTTGGAAAGGACCGATAAAGCAGGGACTTAGCTTCTTGACCTTAGTGGCTCTACCTATCCCTGTTGTAGGCATAACTTTCAGAAATACATGGTCTCCTTCTTGAAATTCCAGAGGTTTCCTCCTAGTATCTGCGTAACTCTTCTGATGGCTTTGAGCAGCAAGCATTTTACTTCGAATCTTCTTGATCTGCTCAGTGGTCTATTCAACTAAATCAGGCCCCAGTAGACTTGATGCTCCTATTTCATACCAACACAGTGGGGATTGGCACTTCTGTCCGTACAACACTTCATAAGGAGCCATGCCGATGCTAGCGTGATAGCTATTGTCGTATGCAAATTCGGCTAGCAGTAAGTATCAATCCCAATTCCCATGTTGCTCCATTATATAGGCTCGTAGCATATCTTCTAAGGTTTGAATTGTTCTTTCTATTTGACCACCCGTTTGCGGGTGATATGCAGTGCTTAGGCACAACTTAGTATCAAATGCTTTTTGTAAGGCTCCCAAGAATCGTGAAGTGAATCTTGGATCTCAATCAGAGATAATGGTTGACGAGGTCCCTGCAGTCTTATAATTTCTTAGATATACAATTGTGCTAACTTTTTTTAATGGATAATTTGCTCGAATGGGTAGAAAGTGATAACCCATGTGGCATCATATCCTACTAGCGTTCTTGATAATCCCATTACAAAATCCATGGAGATACTCTCCTACTTCTACTCAGGGCTTTTGATGTTCCACTTTCACCTTCTAATAGGTCAAGCACTTGCTCATGAAACTCGCCATGTTTGACTTCATGCCTGGCCACCAAAACATTTTCTTGAGGCCTTGATACATTTTGGTAATGCCAGGATGTACGGTAAATTCACCTTTATGTGCTTACTCCAAGATTCTTTTTCGGAGATCATTCCCCTCGGGTACATACACCCTATCACGGTGTCGCCATATGCCTTCTTTATCCTGAGCAAAATCCGTTAATTTCCCTAATTGCACAAGATTGATAGTATGCTGAAAACTAGCATCTTGCTGTTGTGCTTGCCGAATCTGCTACTTAAAGCTACTGGTTACCTTAACTTGATGTAACTAAATGGTCTTAGGAGTCATAAGGATTCCCAAATTAAGATTTCAGAAGCTCTCAATAAGCTTTATCTCTTTTACCATCATCCAGGCTACAATCAACGATTTTCTACTTAAAGCATCTGCCACAATATTTGCCTTGCTTGGGTGGTATTTCAATTCAAATTCATAGTCCTTAAGAAGTTCCATCCACCTTCGCGGCCTCATATTCAATTCCTTCTGATCAAAGAGGTACTTTAAACTTTTATGATCAAAAAAGACCTCAAACCTCACACCATAAAGGTGATGTCTCCATATCTTCAAAGCAAATACTATGGCTGCTAACTCGAGATCATGTGTAGGTTAATTCCTTTCATGTGGCTTTAATTACCTAGAGGCATAAGCAACCACATTTTCGGCTTGCATCAACACACATCCTAATCCTTGCTTGGAAGTATCATAATAGACCTCAACTGGCCCATGAGGGTCGGCCAAGGCTAACACTGGTGTCGTGGTTAACCTCCTTTTCAAGTCTTGAAAACTCTGCTCGCAGTCCGGTGTCCATTCAAATGAAACATTCTTTATGGTTAGCTTGGTCAAGGGCAAGGCTATTCGAGAAAAATCCTTAACGAATCGGTAATATCTAGCTAAGCCCAAAAAACTCCTAACTTCAGTGACTATGGTTGGCCTCTCCCAATTTAGTACTGCTTCTACTTTGCTGGGGTCTACGAAAATCCCTCCATGGGATACCACACGGCCGAGAAATTTCACTTCTTTCATCCAAAATTCATATTTGGATAACTTAGCATAGAGTTTCTTCCCTCTTAAAATTTGCAAATTAGCCGCAAGTGTTCCACGTGCTCCTACTCCGTCTTCGAATAGACAAGTATGTCATCGATGAAAACTACTACAAACTTGTTTGGATATGGGTGGAATATCCGATTCATATAATCCATGAATATTGTTCATGTGTTTGTCAGCCCAAACGACATCACGGTATACTCGTAGTATCCATAACGAGTTCAAAAGGCTGTCTTAAGGATATCTTGTTTTCGAACTCGAATTTGATGATATCCGGAATGCCAATCGATCTTGGAAAATACCGTTGCACCTTGTAGTTGGTCCATGAAGTCATCAATCCTTGGCAGTGGGTATTTACTCTTAATCGTCACTTTATTCAGCTGTCTATAATCTACATATAAGCGCATGCTCCCATCTTTCTTTTTAACCAACAAGACTAAAGCTTCCCATGGCGATGCACTCGGCCGTATAAATCCTTTTTCCAAAAGATCTTCAATATGTTTCTTTAGTTCTGTCAGCTCCAGAGGTGACATTTGATATGGAGCTATAAATATTGGTCTCCCACCTGGAATCAGCTCAATGCCGAACTCAATTTCCCTCTCAGGAGGGAATTCAGGAATATCTTCTAGGAAAGCATCAGAATATTCTTTAATAACTGGGATCTCCTCCAATTTCTATTCAACTTCCTTCACATTAGCTGATAGGAGGATGTATCCTTGACTTTTTGAACCACTACAGTTTACTACTAAAGAGTTCAAATAGAAGAGTGTTGAGACTTGGGGTTCAGAAGATAAAGTAGAGGAGAATACCACTGTCTTATCGGAACAGTTGAGCATGACTCGATTGGCAAAAAGCCAATCCATGCCCAGAATTATGTCAAGTCCAGACAAAGGAAGACAAATCAAATTAGCTGCAAAGTTCCTACCTTCAATTCAAAGAGGAACATTGATGCAAATTTGACTAGTTTTAACAGGTTCATTGGTAGGAGTAGAAAATAGTAGATCATAAGGCAATTCAAAAATTGGTAATCTCAAAACAGCCATACAGTCATGAGAAATAAATAAGTGGGAGGCACCTGAATCATAAAGTACAGTTAAAGTCTCGTCATCCGCTTCACAGGTACCTTGGATTAGTCCTTCGGACTTGTTAGCTTCTTCTGCATTCAATGTAAAGACTCGTCCTTGACGTTGAGGTCGAGACAGCTGTGGTGGATTCTTGGTTGGACACTCATAAATTTTGTGGCCTGGCTTGCCACACCCATAGGAGACATTTTGGCCAGCCAAATACAGCCGATCACCATGGTTCTTACCATATTTTGTGCAAGTTGAACTCAAGAAAGGTTTCTGGGGCTGCTTGCCTCTATTACCCACTGGTTGAAATCTTCTCTACTGTTGAAAGTTGGGCTTGAACCTCGGGCCCTACGGTGCCAACCCTTTCTTGAAGCTGTCACCAGATGCCTTGGCTATGGCCAATTTCAAGTTGCAATCTTCCACAAGTTGGCATTTATCTACCAATATGGGGAAATCTCTAATCTCCATTGGCCCTATTGTGGTAAGAATATCTTCTCGTAACCTTCCTTAGAATTTGATACACTTCTAAGCTTCATCAAGATTCCTCTGGTAAATTGTAGAAAATTTACATAGTTTTTCAAACCTGGCAATATATTCGGATACCGTCTGATTTCCTTGATGAAGTTGCATAAACTCTAATTCCTTGGCATTTTGAATTGAGGCAGGAAAGTACTTATGGTAGAAAACATCTCTAAATACCGTCCAGATGACCGCTATCTGAGATTCCTCGAATAATCTTCGTACGTCGTTCCACCAAAACTCTGCGTCTGCTTCAAGCATATAGGGGGCAAAAGTCACCTTTTGATGATCCGAATAATCCAGGGCAGAGAAAATTTTCTCTATGGCCTTAATCCATTCATAAGCCTTATCTGGGTCGTAGGCTCCTCGAAAACTAGGCAGGTTTGCCTTTCTGAACTCAGCAAATTTGCGATAGTCCAGATCACCTCTTGGGCCATGTGGATTCCCTCCATAGCTTGCCTCAGGTCGCCTACCTAATTGATCCATCATCTGGTGGGCTACCGTGGCCTGTTCTCGCATCGTATGAGCCATCTCTCATATTGTGTCCATGAAGCTGGCCGAGTCCTCTTGAGCAGGTTCTGCGCGTGGTCTACCTCACTTTCCGGAAGCCATTAAGTTCTGAGCACATAAAACAAAAGTTATTGAATTGATCAGGCTCAATACTAAGTCTAATGTGCTAGTAAATAACAGCTCATACGGTCAAGTACTTCATACACATGCACATCTATATCTCAAGTTCTAGACAAAATTTTGTGTATGCTATCATCTAAAAATATAGAATATACACAAAGCATAATCAGTCCAATCCTCAGGCCTTAGCTAGGACAAACTACTCTGATGCCAAAAATGTAACACCCTACCAATTTAATATTATGCTCAATTCATAGCATTAAATTCAATAGATAATATTACCGTGTTGATATTCTGCTTACTATTGACTTATCATGTCACATCTTTTTTTTAAAAAAAAAAAAGGGCAGAACGGTACACTGTATATAGTAACCGTGATCAACATCACAGAACGTAATGAAATTTATAGAAAGCCCAACAAAAAAGATACAAGTAGGTAATATGTCATCAACTGCATACTATATATATATATATATATATATATATATATATATATATATAAGCCAAATGCTTCAGTTTATGTACAAATGTAAACTAGGATACATAAGTAGGGCCGGGGTACCAAAAAGAAGGCTCGTGTACCAAAAAGAAAGCCCGTGTCAGTCAAATCGATCATATGGGGTCCTCAGAGGACATTTCAAACTAACCGATATACATGCTGCTAAGTCTATGACCCAATGCTACACACTGCCAAAAAAGGGCCATGCTGTACAATAGAACTCTCATTCGAGACCTACTCGGTCAGGTAGCCATTGGCCACACCAGGCTCGGCTGGAGAGTAGTCCATACTAGATCCCGATGAGGAGGATGATGAGCCGGTAGCCTCCAAAGGATCGCTCTCAGAACTGAGCAGAATGTCTGGAACCATCTGCGAAGGTGACTCGGGTGGAGGATGTAACATCCCCAATTTTTGTCTAAACTAATTAGCTCTATGATCCTGGCTAATTAGAGAGATTAACGATTAATTGAAAAATTAATCGATTAAACTCGAGAGCAAGGGCTTAGTAAATTAAAGGTAAGTTAATAAGATAAGTGCAAGTCAACGAATAATTAGAAAATTCAACAATTGAAACATAATGCACTAAAGGTTGCAATTAGAAGCCTAATTGCCCAATCCTTATTAATTCATGACTTAGAACATAAAATCAAGGTGATCTAACTTAATTAACTAAGAGCACATAAGCATCACATCCTAATCACATGAAAATTTACTCTCACATCTTCTTTGCATAATTAATGAGGAAAAATTCCAACCATTCAATTGCCTTCTTATCATACACCACTAGATCAAGAGTCCATGTTAGTAGATTTCTTGAGTCAAGACAAAAGATCTACTTTCCTCCATCAAGATTGTGACACTTGGAGTGATCACAATCATCCAATGCCAATCTTAAGATAGCTCATACTTTTAACCATTTGACAAAAACACTGCATAGTCTTTACCCAAGTGCCAAGACTCAAAGGAAACACAACACTCTCTTTTGCCCCAAGGTTTTTCCCACTCCCTAGCTTGTGTAAGAAGCAAAAGTCACCTCACTCCCTCCCTCATTTGTGCGCCACCTTCAGCCTCTCCTTCCTCCTCAATTCATTTTCATTCCCTCTCTCAAGACACACAAAAAGCTCTCACCTCTCTCTAAACCTTTCTTTATTCTTCCTACTCTCCTTCTAGTTCTTCTTGTTTTTCCTACTCTAAGTCATCACTTTTTCACCACCATCACCCTCATCTTCTATCACCACCCTCACTAACTTATCAAGGATCACATTCTTTGGTCCTTGGTAGAGCAAAACAAACACTCATTTAGCCCCATTTGCTAGCTCAAGAGGAAGGAGGTCATCTCCAACCACTTCATTTTTCAAGCTTCCAAGAGAAACTCATTTGGTAGTGACTCTAACCTTCTTCTTTTATGTGTTCTTCAAGCCCTTTAACTCCTAAGCTCTCCATAGCTAGGTGGTTCTAGGACTTGTTCCCAAGGCCTCATGGCTATGCTTGTTGATATGATGAGTTTTATGTATTGTATCCTTCTCTTTGGCATGAGATTTTCGGTTGGTATGTCTATTGCTATTGAACCAAATTTTTAGAAGTTAAAACATTGAGTTAATACCAAGATCTCAAAGTATAAAAGTGATTTGGAAGAGAAAAGTGGTCACTTGAGGAAAAGACTTAATATTTTTACAAGAAAACTCATTGAAACCAAAACCATGGAAACTGGAAAATTCTGGCAGCCTGTAATGCGTACTATATAACTCATTCTACAAAACTCAAAATATAATGAAACTAATTTTTTGTGAAAGTAGACTCAAAGATCTTTTCATACATATAAAATATGTGAGATTTGGCCTTAAAACGAGAGAGATATGAATTTTCAAAGTTTGCTGTTTCTGGATGGGTTTCTGTCCGGGCAGTAGGTAATAAAACGTGCATAACTCAAGTTATACAGAACATTTTTGAGTGGGACCAAGTTTTTTAGAAAGCTAAGACATAGAGGAACATCCCCATAAAACAGTTTTGGTAGATTCCTTGTGAGGAGTTCACAGTAATGTTTAAAAGTCACTGACCTGAGATGAACTTTCATGTCTGAACAGTCAGAATAAAATGTGTATAACTCAAGCAACAAAATGAATTTTTGAGTGGGGTTTCTTTTGTTTAAAAATAGACTCAGAGAAGTATAAGCATACCAAAATTTGAAGTAAAAGAGTAAAATATGAAATTATGGTGAATTTTTGAAGTTACTGCCCCATTGTAAAAGTAAAACTGGTTAGGGTAAAAGTTAAAGGTTAATAAAGAATAAGCTTTAAGACATTAATACCCTCACATTAAGTATTGGAAAATCTTCATAATTCAACATAAAAAGTTTTAAAGAGGACAATAGATAAGATTGGCCCTAAGCCTAATAAAAGAATTTATACAAGAAGCAATCTCAATTAAAAGCTTGCACCAAATTTGCTAAGCTAAGCTCATAAGACTTTGTATGACATGTATGCCCTTATGTGTCCATATGATGACACTGATATGATATGATATGATGATGATGATTATGATAATGATATGATGATGATTATGATAATGATATGATGATGATCATGATACGATATGATGATGAGGAATATGATAAAATGATGATGATGGAATGATAACGATGGTATGATAATGATGATATGATATGATGCTTAATGATACTATGATATTGGTTTCTCTATTTGGCAAAATTTTGGGAAGTTTCGGTCTAGCCGTTATGCTGCCGAAATTTTGTAGAAATTGTGGACTTAGAAGTATTTTGCATCATAAGCTTTAATAAGAAGAGATTCAATAAAGGGTGTGATCCTTCAAAAGGGAAGGTGACCTAATTTAAGTTCCCCTCACCCACGACTCACATGAGGCATGGCATGACTCAGCTAGTGTGAGTATAGGGGATAGGGCTTACATGAGGCATGGCATGACCCAGCTAGTGTAAGTACCGAAATTTTATGGCGGCGACGGCCACGGTATGAGCTCGTTACCACTTATGTTTAGTGGGTGAAAAGAAAAGGACTTAAGATAAGTCAAGTTAAGAAAAGAAAGGGACTTCGGTCCGACCCAAGTAAAGAATGAAACTTTCAACATGTTCATGCATATTATGAATTGTCATATAAGTTTTTATGTATACCATGATGTTGTTATCATAACAAGAATATGTACTTAAAATTGAATCCACTTTGGATAGCTACGTCTTTGAAAATCTAAGAATTGAACCTTATGCATGCTCACTGTTTTCATTATAAAACCGAAGTGGCTGGGACGATGACGATGACACCTCCATGTCGGATTCGAGTCCTATTGAGAAATCTTATTTCTCACTCTAGTTACTTTTCCGCATCGTCACCAGATTTTGTTGGCACATCCAATGGAGTGGAGCCTAGAGCCACCACACTACGAGCGGACGTACGACGTGGGATGCCAAACGAAGCTATTTTGGGACTCATAGCGACCGTCACTCTACCTCTTCGCATATTCTTTTTGAGAGGAGCTTTGTCATTGAAGTCTGTAGTTAGTACCTAGTACTTGGGTCATGGCATGACCATGAGCTTCCTTCGATGTAATGCTGTTATATATATGTATGTATATATAAATATTACGAACCTATATGGATGTAATGATTAGTTATGCAATGCAATGTATTTGTAAATTACTATTTATTTATCTTCTCTTGTTTTTGAGATTGGGTTATGTATCTTATGCGACACGCTCTTTC
The DNA here is from genome assembly GCA_031439595.1 of Pterocarpus santalinus. Classification (NCBI taxonomy): domain Eukaryota; kingdom Viridiplantae; phylum Streptophyta; class Magnoliopsida; order Fabales; family Fabaceae; genus Pterocarpus; species Pterocarpus santalinus. The sequence goes on from CM062525.1 coordinate 35,895,645, forward strand.
TTTATTTGACTTCTCGCTCAAGGCTTTACGTTTCAAAACGCTGCAAAGTGACGATGTATTTCAAAAAAAAAAAATCCTACCGTATTTTCCGCGTACTTTAATTTCAAGTAAAGTTTAGTTTTCCACTAGCATAAGTAATAACTAATAAAATGCCATAATACGACTTAAGCGTAATATGGATTTATTAGGGTGTTACAGAGGACTGGCAGGTATGGCAGGTGCTGCGGGCACTGGAGGTGCTGGAGAAGGGTGTGCCACATGCAACGGGACAACAAAATATGGAGCAGCAGGGTGAAAAGCAGGGTGGAATAGGGGAACAACAAAATTCCTATTGCTAAAAAGGTAGAGACGGAAATTGCAGGAGTCGGCCATGTACAGCGAATCCACTATGGGATCATCGTGGAGCTGCAGGTCGGGAATCTCAATAAATAGGGTGGCTGTCGAGTCCATCACCAACATCTGAGAATGATGCAGAAATGCAAAGCGAGGTGAGATTTAAAGAAATTCTCAATAAAGTTCACGTATGGCATTTAACATGAAGCAATGTATGTACTATGGAATTTTTTTTTCACTTAATAAACAGCTACTACTATATGAGGAAATTTTATTTTTCTAAAAATTTTGAATTTATTTCAAATATATAAATCATGACACTTATCTATAATTCTTTAATTCATTATACATGGGTATAATGCAAACATCTTCATTTGTGAGGAAAAGAAACAAGAAATTAAAATAAGAAGAATTCATGTATCAAAGGAAAAGTGAAAAAACTGAAGATCAAGCACTTATACATCTCGATAGTCACCACTAACACTAGTTACATAGAAATTCGTGCTCTAGATATGCCTCTGATTTTGAGAAGTTAAATAAAAATCAAAATGTATACTCATAAACCATTGTCTTCAAACTCTACTCCTCACAACAGTGTTCACTTGCTTACAAAGATTGGTGGTGCTTTATTTTTTGCTATGTATAACTAGTTTACTTTAATTAAGTTTGTGGTCTTGAAGTGATTGCCACAACAAGAAAAAGTGAGTTATAGCATAGGCTTATAATTAGGAAACTATTGGAAGCAGTGTGTTAAGATCAAGATGACATACAACACCATATTTGCAAAAAAATTAGATCTTCCAATCTACACCCAAAACAAAAGATTCAAGATAAATTCTCAACACCGAGAACTAGGATTGTTCCTCTACAAAATTATCAATCAATTAATAATTCTAAATATAGCTAGGAACTAGTAGCTACCAAATCTCAGCACACAGATTAACAATTCAAGAGTAGCTTCCAAAGAATATCTAAAGTTAAATACCAATTTCAAAATCAAGCAATAGCTCATTGCATGTGCATAGAACAGCAAAAAATCTATCAAAAATTCAAAATCTAGCAGAAGTAACAAGGATTTGAGCTCCTATGCTACAAAAACGAAATTAAATCATGAAATAGAAATCATATTCATTTTAGAAGCAAACAGAAAGGAAAAAAAAAACAAAAAACAAAACCAAACAAAAGGAAAAAGACTAGACCCCAGAAAATCACGGTGAAGGTAGAGACTAAGAGAAACGGGTACACACACATGCAGAGAAAGACCAAAAAGAGAAAGATCGAGACTCGAAATGCACAATTTCTGAGTATCCAAAACTAAACGGAAGAAAAAAAAGGAGAAAGGAGAAAGTTCTTGAAAGAAGGGTGAAGTAGTGAGTAAGTAGTTGAAATAGAGAGTAAAGTGTGCGAGGGGTTTTTAAGTGAGTAAAGTGTGCAAAAAATACACCCAAAAAGAGTCAAACCAAACCAAAACATCAAACTAAATCAATCAAAAAATGCAAAATGATTCCGCAAGAGTCTTACACTAACAAGAAGTGTTGAGCATGTAGCTGCCCTTAATGAGCCCTCCAGTCAGAATAGGCTAGAGACAAAGTTAGAGAGAGCGGCGAAAGTGAAACAGTGAGCTTGGCATTCATGAAGAGAATGATGGAGTTCAATCGGGTAGGGGCCCTCCCATTGCATCCACTAAACTTCATCTCGATGGAAGATAGAGGAAGAAGGGTTTGCTTTAGAAACAATTAAGGCTCAGTAGCAGAGTGAGGGTAAGAGGTTTTCCTTCTTTTTTTTGAGTATGTTCACAGGAAAGAGCAAAACTTGCGAAAGCCAAAAGAAAATTTTAAGCAAAGAATGGCATTTCAGCTGCCATATTATTAGCCTTAATTACGTCACATTTCACACTACACAATTGTATGGTTCAAAATGGCAATTTTTCAAAACCTCCCAAGTTAAAATGCCGTATATACCTCCATTTTTTGTAGTGCCTCATTGGCAAAAGAAATATGCAATTAAGTGACATGCACACTTCTCATCTCCTTACAAGTGTTAGGACTGTTTATTCAATGGTCCAACACACTATGCTACCTAGAAGCTGTAACACAAATGTGATGTTTGGAGTGGACCACATGGTAATGTTATGTCTCATTACTAGAAGAAGAATCAACTTGGTGAGTTGATTCTAGACTTCATGATGTAACATCCCCATTTCTACCTAAGCTAATTAGCTCGGTGTTCCCGGCTAATTAGAGGGATTAGCGATTAATTGAGAACTAATCGATTAATCCCGAGAGCAAGAGCTTAGTAAATTAAGTCTAGCCAACAATTTAATCATAATGTCCTAAGCGTTTTAATAAAACCTTAATCGTCTAATCCTTAATTACTCGAAGGTGCCAAAACAAAAGTAAGACAATCTAACCTTACTAATTAAGTTTATAATGATTAAGACACTTAAGACAACTCTTGAAAAATTAAACCCCAAATTTAACATATGCTTAACCGTAATGCAAGACATCATAAAAAGTGTAATTGACAAGAGTTAACTCATGGGTAATTAAGCCAATTAAGTTAAATTACATTTAAATAATTCTAATAACATTTAGAAATAAAAGTTCTTCCATGCATATGCCCTAAAAAGACATACCAAGGAGGGGCAACATCTCACCCTTCATTCAATCTCTTTAATCCTACACCATTAGATCAAAAGCCAAGACTAGGATCCTTGTCATCCACCATTAGATCTTGACACTTGGATGAGTCTTAGACAAGCAACCAAATCCTAAGAGGGGTACTCCCCTTTAACCCCTAGAGAAAAATATAAATTGGACATTAGAATGCCTCCAAGACTCAAGGAAAATACAACCCTCTCTTTTACCCCAAAGTTCTTAGCCTTCAACCTAGCTAAACTCACCCACTCCCCTTGCTTGTTAGAGAAGCAAGGGCAATCAGCCCCCCTCCCCCCATGTACGCCTCCCTCCCTCTCTCTTTCTCTCTTCATTTTCATTTCACTCATCCTCTTCTCTCTCCTCAATTTCAAAATTCTCCTCCTTCTCTCTAAACTCTCCAACTTCTCTCTAGAATCCTTCCACTTCTCTCATCCTTTCCTCTCCTCATCCCACTCACAAGCTCTTCAAGAGCCACCATTTTTGTTCTTGGAGAATCAAAGACAATCACATACCAAGCCTCTTTCAAGATCCAAGAGGAGGAATACCACCACCATCACCTTCTTCCATCACAAATTCCTTCAAAGAGAGCTTCTTGGTAGTGGCTCCAAACTCTTTTTCTCTCTTGTTTTTCAAGCTTTAGAACTCCTATGCTCTCCATAGCTAGGTGATTTTAAAGATTGATTATGGGCATCATAGCCATTCTTGTCATAAAATGAGATGTTGTTGCTTGTATGGTTGTTTGTTGAAAACATGTTTTCGGTTTGGTGTGATGCATGGTTGAACTCAATATTTTTGAACTCCAACATGTTAGTTTTTCACTAATCTTTCATGGTATATGAGCGTTTTATAACTTGAGAATGTTTTCTTGAAAGTGAGGTTGAGTGTTTTGGAGAAAACATGAGAAAAATCAAAACGAAAAATCTGGATTTTCTAGCAGTCTGTAAACCGAATGGTATAACTTTTTCCAGAAAACTCAGAAATTAGTGGAACCAATTTTATATGAAAATAGGCTCAGAGAGCTTTCCATGCATATAAAATACATAAGATTCGGAGTTAAAATGAGTGAGATATGATTTTTCAAAGTGGACTGTTCTCGGATTGGTTTCTGTCTGGGCAGTCTACACTAAAATGTGTATAACTCGAGCTACAAAAATGATTTTTGAGTGAGACCAAGTTTAAATGAAAGCTAAGACATATAGGAACAAACCCATAAAACAGTTTTCTCAGATTCCTTCTGAGAAATTATGATGAGAGGTAACAATCCACTGTACCGGGAGTGAACTTAGAAACTGAACAGTCAGAATAAAATATGCATAACTGGAGTTAGACAACGAATTTTTGAGTGGGACTTCTTTTGTTAAAAACTAGACTCAGAACCCTATAAGCATATAAAATTTCGCATTAAAATGATAAAATACCAAATTATGGTGAATTTTTAAAGTTACTGCCTAGGGTAAAAGTAAAACTGTCAAAACTTAACCTTAAGTAAGACTATGCATAAATGACTTAAAAAGGTAAAAGGCCTTAGCCTAAAGTAATGAAACTTCATAATTTACTTAATGAAGACTAGATAGAATAAAATACTAAGCTCACCTAATCCTTAACAAAAGAAGCGAATAAAACGAAAAACCGAATGTAAATGTAGTTAATGTACTAGATTAAGTTCATAAGATTCTCATCAAACTATAATGCAAAACCTAAACTATAAATCTTCCAAATTAAAATATGAAAATCATATAAGTCAAGTTAGAATAATTGAGGAGAAGGAATCAATAAAACGAAAGCCAACGTAAAAGCTTGCACCTAATTTACTAAGCTAAGCTCATAAGACTTTGCTTGAGAGTATGCCTATGTTTATGTTGCAAGCATGATGTGATGATGATGTGATTATGATGCCATGATAATGATGATATGATGATGATGATATGATATGATGCTATGATACTGGTATTCTGTTTGGCAAAATTTTGGGAAGCTGCGGTCTAGCCGTTATCTTTGCTAGAAATTTTGTAGAAATTGTGGACTTAGAAATATTTTGCATCATAAGTTTAATAAGAAAAGATTGGATAAAGTGTGATCCTTCAAAAGGGAAGGTGACCTAATTTAAGTTCCCCTCACCCATGACTCACATGAGGCATGGCATGACCCAGCTAGTGTGAGTATAGGGGATAGGGCTTACATGAGGCATGGCATGATCCAGCTAGTGTAAGTACCGAAATTCTATGGTGGCGACGGCCACGGTATGAGCTCATTACCACTTATGTTCAGTGGGTGGAAAGAAAAGACTTAAGACAAGTCAAGTTAAGGAAAGAAAGGGACTTCGGTCCAACCCAAGTAAAGAACATAACTCTCAACCTGTTTATGTATGTTAGGAATAGACATATAAGCTTTCATGTATGCCATGATGTTGTTAATACAACGAGGATAAGTACTAAAAATGGAATCCACTTCGGATAGTAATGTTTTCGAAAATTAAATAATTGAACCTATTGAATGCCCACAATTTTCATTTAAAAACCGAAGTGGCTGGAATGATGACGATGACACCAGCATGTCAGGGTCGAGTCCTACTAAGAAATCTCATTTCTCATCCTAGTTGTTTTTCCGTCTCGTCACCAGATACTCATGGAGCCTCACGTGGCATGGAGCATGGAGCCTCCCCACCATGAGTGGGCCTATGATGAGGACGCCCACGCTATCGTGGCCACGACCACCATGATAGTTCGCACATACTTCTATCCGGGTCGAGTTTTTGAGCAGGAGGAGCCATCCCGCCAGCCCCTGTGGATGTATCATCGGCACACCTTGGACAGCTGTTGGGTCCTTGGGATTTCCCGCCCGAGCCATTGCCTGAGATCGAGATGGAGCCTATGTCTCCAGGTCTACCTATAGCCGAGCCTGTGCCGCTGCCAGAGGTTCCTGTGATCGATGTGAGTTCAACGGCCACCCCTAGGGCCGCAGCAGCTTCGCCGCCACTCCCCGAGTATCAGCCTGTCGCATCTGAGGAGGATCCCTCCGAGGCACGTTCTTCGGTGGGCAGCTATACTCCGGGCCGTCGCATTCGTCGCATTGAGGTCAACAGCCGGCACCCTCGCATCATTCGTACTCCTCGCGTTCCCCGAGGCCGAGCAGCGTGGGGGACTAGGCATTCGAGGACCTGAGTCCGTTCGATGGAAGGGCATGGAAGGGGCAGAGAAGCTAGTATATGTCTACGTGGGCTTATCCCAACATTGCTCCTTATCTGTTGTATTTCATTTTGCATTTAGACCTTATCAGACTTGTACTTTTGATATTTTGGGGCCATGGCATGACCATGAGTTCCTTTTTATGTATTTGTGGAATATTATGCGGATAATTATATTATGTGGTTGATGTTGAAATTTGAATGTATGACATTATGATTTATCTCATGTTCCTTCCATTTATATCAAATCTCTGCGATACGCTCATTTACTGCTATCTTCTCGCGCAAGGCTTTACTTTTCAAAAGCAACGACATATTTCAAAAAAAAAAAATTTACTGTATTTTCCGCGTAATTTAATTTTAAGTGAAGTTTAGTTTTCCACGAGCATAAGTAACAACTAATAAAACGCTGTAATACGACTTAAGCGTAATATGGATTTATTAGGGTGTTACACATGACCTTTGCTGTGAATATTGAAAGAAGGAGGCATGCCATACTCCCTTATGGTATGTTCCTCACAAGTGTCTTCAGAAGGGCACAGCTAGCAATTGATGGACACAAGGCTGACAACAAATGCCCTATAACTACCATGAAGACATTTTTTGCCTTAGGATCGAAGCCTCGAGACCAAGAGCAAGAGAAAGAAAAATAAAAAGAGAATGAGAAGAAAAAGAAAAAGGAAAAAGAAGAGAAGAAGAATGACAAAAAGAAGAAAGACTCTGCTATTCAGAAGGCTGCTCCAGCTTTCAGAAAGATAAGTCCAAGCCTTCTGAAGAAGAAAGGAAAAAGAAGAAAAATGATAAGAAGGGACTAGAAAGAAGTCTCTCACCAATTTCTGAAGAAATGAGAGTTAGTAAGAGAAGACTGCTAAAGCTTACTAAAGAGAACTCCTCTTTATCAAGTGCAGAGATGAGATATTTACAATTACAACAGAGCCTATGAATGTTGTTACTCCTGCTGCAAAACCTACAATCAGACCTTGCAGGCCCATTTAAAGGGGTATTGTGATCAGGGAGCCTGTTCTTCATGCACAATAAGAAACACAAGCTAAAGTAAAGGCTTCAGACGAAAATGAGGACCCCAAATACAAGAGAAAGGGAAAAAGAAACTGAAAAAAGTTCCTACAGAACCTTCCAGAGATTCCACCCCTACCTCTAAAGAGAGCCAAGAAAGAAGCTGCTATGAACAAGCTTAGAGCAGAGGCTTGGTAGCAAAGACAGATAAATATGGCTACTAGAGTTGGTGCCTTAGAACAAAGGAGCTCATCAATCTCTCAAAAGGTAGAACAACATTGTGTGGTCATTGAGGAAGTGAATCCTCCCTCTGAAATGAGAAGGATTATTATACCATCTAGAGAGCAAGGAGAATTAACAAAACAACATGCTGCACTACCATTGGCACCTTCAAATCAAGAAGGAATCATTGATGAAGGAGTACAACCTGCATTAGAAAGGAAAATTTCCCTAGTGACAGAAATCGAAGCTACAGTGGTTGTTTTTGAATCAGATACTGCACCACCTACCACTCCATTACCTATTCAAACCTTTATCACTACATCCCAAGATATTGCTGCTACCCCAACCACTACCAAAAACTCTGCTACTATTGACTTCTGGACCTTAATAAGACATAACAGCTACTCCAGCTTGTTTTGAGTCTGCTAAGTCATCAGTGAGTCAAAGCCACCACACTGTCAAACTACCTTCTAAAGCCCCTTCAAATGCAGAAGCTTTTCCAGATGCTGCTGAAGTCCAGATGGATTTGTTATTAGCTAACCAACATACAATTATGGGCAATCAAATTGAACTTCAAGCTCATCAATAGGCCCTAGAGAGAAGGATGGACAAAAAGGAAACCTGTTGCTGCAGATCTTGAAAGCTCTTTAGAAAAGGAAAGGCAATCAGTAATGGTACTTCTATGATCCCACATCATTATATTTTTTATTATGTCAGAGGGGGAAAAGATTGAAGAAAAGCTTAAAGTAAAGGAGAGCACACATCTAAGGGAGTTAGGAACAAAGAACGAAATTTTTACTGCTATTGCATTTCACTCATATTAGCATTAGGATTGTTAATCTTCTGATATCATATTTTATTTTCTGGGATCAATAATTTTTCTTGCTGAACAAATTATAATAGTTTATATCAATATATATCACTACATTTATACTCTAATACATTACTATTGTCAATTTAGTAATATGCTCTGTTACATCATCTCATGTTTGGTTATCAGTCTTAAATTGTCCATACTCTAACTATATTGCTCTAAAAGTATTAATGGTACTTTAATTTTACTGTTATTACCTTGCACTTTCTTTTTATGCTAATTTATGGCATGATCCTATTACTCTGATGATCATTGCACTGGAAATCTAAATAATTTTGCTTATTTGTTTTACTCTAATATGTCATGAACTCTTATAATAATTTGTAATGAGAAAGTTATTTATTGATTCTTGCTGTGATACATCAAAATTTTTCTTAACCAAATTGAATTGAGAAAGGTTTTTGGATCATGTTTATTCTGAGATATCATAAACTTTTTTTGACTAAGAAAATTCTAATCTCTGTGCTATTACTTAAAAATTATTTTCAAGAAAGGTTGAAATCAATCTTGCTCAAATATTTGAATTGTTCATGCTCAATGATTTCAATTCTTAAAAAACATTCTGGTTATTTATACTTGATATTGAAGCCTCTAAAGAGATATGCTTTGCTCAATACTTGCCTTCGAAAGTACTTCCTTTAAACCGAAAAGCTGAAACTGTCATTTTCTTTAACAAAAGCTTTTCTTAAATATTGATTTACCATCATAAAAAATGGGAAGATTGTAAGCTCTAGTGCCCTTCAAAAACCATCTCATGGTTTAAACTATATTGAGCTTTTAAGGTTTTGATTAGTAATAAATCAAGCTTTAACTAAAATCTTATGTTGTAGACAATTTGTTATAGTAAATTATTTCGTTGAGCAAGATCATTTGCTTCCGAATTGAAAACGAATTTTTAACAAACACAAAGCATTTTATTCCTTTGTATTTCTCTTAAATATATATTTGCTTGGAATAAATACTTCATGGAACTTGTGATCTCTTACTTAAGAAAAAGAACAAAAAGTTCAAAAGGATGGATTTGTATCATCAGAAGGGAAGACAAGCCTCAAAAAGGTGCACAACTATTCAGAAGGATAACATATCCAAAAGACTATGTCCAGAAAGGTGACCATCAAAAAGATGCTTCTCATAAAATACCTTATATTCAAAGCGTCTTTAACATGATTCGAGGATCAATTTCTGACAAGTCTGGAAAGTGGGTGAACCATCAAATGGCTAATTTTCCACTTCTATGATATGTCCAAAGGCCGAGAAAAGAAAGCAACTTCTTCTCCGTCCAGTCTTAAACTAGTGGATCAAAGATGCATAAGGCTCAAGATCTACAAGCATCAACGGTCATATTTTGAAGTCTATATAAAGCTAGAACTCAAAGAAGAAGAGGTTGGATTGTTCTGAATTTATATATGCTCTCAAAGCTTTCATCTTCCAACCTTCTCAACTCTCTAATTTATCATAAGGTTACATATTGTAACTTTTGTTTTAAAAAATCTACTGATTTGTATTAGATAACATTCTCATATTAAAAATTTAGAGAAGTCACACACATTGTAATTCTTTGGATATTCTTTGTTGAGAGATTTAGTGTGAGTGTTCTAAACATAAACCTTAAAAATTCCCACATTGTAACCAGAGCCGTTGTCAATGGTCATAGTGAGCTTAGAAAGGCTTGGACAAAATACTACTCAGTTTAGCTTGAAGAGGCTTGGTGAAAACTACTTTGTTGTAAAAGTTTGGAGAGACTTAAGAAAGACTACTTGGTTGTAAAAGCTTGGAGAAGCTTGAACAAAGAATACTCGATACATATAAAAATCTCAACAAAGTGCTAAGGACTAGACATAGGCATGTGATTATTCGAACCAGTATAAAATCTTGCTGAGTGATCTCTCTATCCCTCTTACTTTCACTGCTTTATTTTAATAAGTTTTTTAAATTTGTGTGCAAAATATCATATTGCTTGAGCAAACCTTCTAGAAGTAAAATAGTTTATACTTCTAACAAAATAGTTGTCGCATTCCAAGTCTTAGACTTGAGAAACATGTTTTATACAAGTTTTAGGTTTTAAATTTCCTTTAAAGCACAATTCAACCCCCTTCTAGTGCTACCTTAACCAACACTTACATAACAAGGACATAGCTGTTTATGCACGATAGCCTTGTTGTGTATTATAGCTTATCTATCACACTTGACTTCATATTATGTCTAATCACCTTAATATGACATTTGATGTAGGTGGCAATCTGTGACATCTAGTTGGCTTACTGGGGATAAAGGAATTTTGAAGGCAAAATTCTTTTTAAGGTGGTTAGTTTGTAACATTCCAGACTCTGAGGATAGACTAGAATAAAAGAAAACTCGGGTCTAAGATGAGGGTAAAATTGTAAATAGGTAAATCGTAGTAAAAGTAAGGGCAAAATTTTAATTATCATGTTATAATAGCAAAATTGGAATTGAGGCTTTACAGTTGTCAAGAAAGGCATCTGTAGAGAAAATTTGATGTTCAAGGATATTTTTGGGCCCCACGACACCGATAGATAACTAAAATATTTGTAATAACCTCAAATTGAGATTTTCTACCCACGATCTTGAATAAAAGTGTGAGACTACTCACACAATGTTACAAAATCTCTGGTAACTTAGAATACTCGAATTGGTAACCGAACACCTTGAACTACTCCTCAAGGGTCCTATATTACCCATGAGCATAAATATCAGTTAAAAACCTTAGGATATGTGCCTAAAAACTAGCCCCACAAAACCTCTTGGTGGTTAAAAATGAGTCACTCAAATTTTATCTTAGCGGAATTTAAATTTTGTCTCAAATCCACCAATAGAATTTAAGCCAACAACTTAAGAACTACGACATACCAACTTAAGATGGAAGACACATATTTTCTCTTCTTTTCCTCACTATTTTAGTGTAGCCCCTTCCCCTTTCTTTCTACTACCATTGTCATTCTCATACTATCCAAACTCACCCAAAAACTCTTGCATCTTACATGCCTTGCTCAAATTTCCAACCTTTTCACTTGTTTATCATCCAAAAACTCCAACACAACCCATAAAAGTTCCTTCCTTTGAGTCACATCACCTCAACCAAACAAGGAAATAGAAGTGATTTAAAACCATCTTGAGGCTTTCAAGGAGGAAAGACACCAAAAGATTCAAGTAGAAAAGCTCCACGTCTTGAATTTGAGGTAGGATTTCTTGGATAGATTGTTTTCTAGGATTTTGGGTTGCTAAGGTTTCATGGTGTCATCCTTTAATTATTCTTATATGATGCTAATATGACTCATTTCTAGTGTTTGAAGATAGGAAAACTTGGGTTAGATTGAAAGATATAGCAAAAGATTAAGAGAAACCTAAAACAGAGAAAGCAGTTGGAGAAACCCTAAGGCATCATCCATACAACGAAGCTAATAACTCAACAAACATAACTCAAATTTGAGTGAAACTAATTTTAGTGAAACTAGACTCCAAGTGCAATCCAACCATATAAATTATAAGACGATCGAATTTTAAATGATTTAGTTATGATTTTTAGAAGTTGGCTGTTGGAATTCACTCTCTATCCTAACCAAAGTGTGATGTGAGGGACAAAACTCGCCTTATCTAACTTCAAATTAGGTGCAACTAATTTTATTAAAAAACTAACACATAGAAAATAATGTCATAAAAATTTCAAAATTAGATCACAAGTACATTTTCCCCAATAATTTATTGAAAATGACCTATGCTCTGATCGAGTGCAAACAGGGCAGCCCATTTTAGGAGCTCATAACTTGAGCTCTAGTTGCCCAATTCGAAGTGAAACTTTGAGCATTGAGAGATGATCCAAATAGATTTATTTTGATATATGGAAATCATGCATGCAAGAATACATGAAAGTAAGTTATGAGACACATGCATGAGTGCATTTAGCATATTCATGCATGGTTATGTACAAGAATGAAACAATATGAACAGATAAGATGTGGATCCCTGCACTTGCATATAGTTATTAGATCCTTCAATGTGAAGGTAGTTCAACAGATAAGACGTAGGACCCTTCACTTGCAGGCACTTATTTGGGTCCTTCCCTGTGAAGGCATCTAAAACTATAGAGCCCTCTACTTTGGAGGTAGTTGGCTTGTTAAGTCCCTCCAATTTAGAGGCACGTGGGTCCCCTTGCTGGTTACTACTGTGTGATTGTCACAACGTGCCTGAAGAGCGCCGCAACGAGAGGCAACAAAAGACTTAAAAATAATATTCAATGGAGTCGCCACCAATTTTTATTGTGGAAAAATCGGAAAAATCTTTTAATTTTGTAAAAACTGGTCTTTTTATAGAGATTAGATTTGGGAGTCTATTTATGCATAGGAAAGGGTGGAAATTTAATCTCACAACACCCCTAGTACATCCGTTTTGCAACGGTTACCTTAGAACTTATTATGCAAATTGATTAATAACTTTAATAATATTGATTTTTCCCCTTTAGAATATAATAATTATTTACAAATAAAATAAAATAAAGCTAGATTAGCACAATAATTATTTACAAAAGAGAAGAAAAAAATAAAATTAATATGATAATTATTTATAAAAGGAAAGAAAAGCAAAATTGATATGATAATTATTCCAAAAAAAGATTAATATACGATTATTTACAAAAGAAACAAAAATCAATATAATAATCATTTAAAAAAAAGAAAGTAAAATTAAAGTTATGATTATTTATAAAAGAAGTAGAAATTGATATAACAATTATTTGCAAATAGAAAAGAAAAAAAGCAGAATTGATATGATATTTACAAAAGGAAAGCAAAATTTAAAAAAAAAAATAATTTTATCTTGACTTGTGCTCCTACGTACCATCTGGTGCCATGAGGAACTCAAAACCACGTAGTTCTTTTAGAAAATAATTGTGTGTTAGGTTGATTTTATTTATGAAAAAGATTCTTGAAAAGAAAAAAAACTAATCCACTCTTGTACAAAATTCAGGATAGCATAAGCTATATAATAAATCTTTACAATTCTCATAACCCTTGAGGATGGCTAAGCCATACATCAATAATAGAAATTATTACATAAATTTTAAAGACTTAAAAAATTTGTTTTTTAGTATCTGAGTAAAAAAAAACTCATTTTTGTATATATTTACAAAAACAAAAAAAAATAAAAAATAAAAATAAAAAGGTAACGCCCAAAAACAAGAAAAAGCCTAACATTTTAAAAAGAAATGACAAAACATAAAAAATAAAACAAAACAAAAAAGATAAAAGAAATAAAAAAAAAGAGGCACACAGGTGCTCCAAAACAATGGCGATGCACTATAGTCAACACCATTTTAAGAAGGGACCATGCCTTGGTCATTCCGCGAAAAAACTAGATGGTGCCAACTTGGTTTTTTGACTTTGGCTTTGACGTCGGCGTCAGTATAGAGGTTTGGCAAGGAGGCTAATTTTGTTTTCCTTTGCATTTTTGTTTTTTGTGAAATGATGACGTTGTGTAAGTGAATGAGAGTGTTTTGTGAAGAACAAAAACAAACTGATGCAAAATGGCAAAAATAAAATGACAATATGTGTTGTGTTGAAAGAATACTAATGCAAAGTAATAAAAGTGAGTGCAGTGCATTGAATTGAAGGGACCAAAACAAGCTAATGTAAAAATGGTAAAAAAAAACAAAAAAGGGAAAAAGATGAAGCACAAGAGTGATGCCAAAATTGCAACAATACCCTAATCTGATAACACCTTTCCTTTTCTTTATATCTTGCAACAATTCTAGTTCTTTTTTTATTCCCTTTTTTCGTTCCCCTTACACATAATCGCCATTTTTTGCTCTTATTCTCTCCTGTCGTTGCCAAAAAGACCCCCTCCCCTCTTAATATTTGATCTATTTATAAGTGTTGAAGGAATCAAATTATATTAATCTGATTGATTCTATTTGGAATTTTGCCTTAATGGTAATTGGCAGATTTGATCTAATTTGGATACAAATGCCAAAATTAAAAGATTTGACCAAATTTGTTCTCATTTATTCTGATTTGATTTTTTTTCTTTTTTTGGGTCAAAATATTTTATAATTGAGCTATTCTCTTATTCCAAAAAGTAAATGGACCAACTTTTTTGTCTCTTCTTCTGTCTTTCTCTTTTTTGTATATTTTATTTTATTTTTTATTTTTTTCGAACAAAATATGGTGTTCACAGTTGCCCCTCTTTACTTATTTCTTACTAGAAAATATAAAATCGTAGTTTTAATATTTTTGTGGTGAGGAACTAGTCAAGATATGAACACATATTTTTGTCCGAGCAAGGAAAATCATGAAATTGGACCTTGCAAATGAAAGGAAATGCGGCCTTATCACCCTGCAAACGAGATGAAATGCATCCTTGCAGCCTTGCGAATGAAATGAAATGCAGCCTGACGGCCTTGCAAATAGGATGAAATGCGGCCATATGGCCTTGCAGATGAAATGAAATGCAGCTTCTGACCTTCATTTAATGAAATCTGACCTTGCGGATGAAAAGCAGCCTTGTGGGTTTGCGAATGAATGCAGCCTTGCGGCCTTGCGGATGAAATGCAGCCTTACAGCCTTGCAGATGAAATAAAATGCAGCTTTACAGCCTTCCGAATGAAATGCAGCCTTGTGGCCTTGTGGATGAAATGCAGTCTTGCAACCTTGCGAATGAAATGAAATGTAGCCTTGCAGCCTTGCAAATGAGACGAAATGCAGCCTTGCGGCCTTATGAATGAGACGAAATGCAGCCTTGCGACTTTACGAATGAGACAAAATGCAGCCTTGTGGCCTTGCAAATGAAATGAAATGTAGCCTTACAGCCTTGCAAATGAGATGAAATGTAGCTTTACGACCTTGCAAATGAAATGAAGTGTAACTTACGGCCTTGCAAATGAGATGAAATGCAGCCTTATGACCTTGCGAACGAAATGAAATGCAGCCTTGCGGCCTTGCGAATAAAAATGCAGCCTTACGGCCTTGCGAATGAAATGAAATGCAGCCTTACGACCTTGCAAATGAGATGAAATGCAGCCTTATGCCCTTGCGAATGAAATGAAATGCAGTATTACGACCTTGCAAATGAGATGAAATGCTTTGTAGTGCAAGAAAGTATGCGAAAGGGTAAATGTCTTGTGATAATTGTTTGAATGTAAAATGATAGTGATAATTGCTAAAAAGTAAAATGATGGTGATAGTTGGAAAAAAGTAAACTGATAGTGGTAATGACTGAAAAGTAAATGATTCATGATATGGGATATTTACAAAAAGGAGATGATTTGTGATAATCATTGAAAATGAATGATTCATAATATGTGATATTTACAGAAAAGGAAACGATTTGTGGTGACTATTTGAAAATGAATGGTCTATGACATGCGATATTTACAGAAGAGGAAATGACTTCTAATAATTATTGAAAATGAATGGTCTATAATATGCAATATTTACAGAAAAGGAAACGATTTGTGGTGACTATTTGAAAATGAATGCTCCATGACATGCGATACTTATAGAAGAGGAAACGACTTATAATGACTATTGAAAATGAATGGTCTATGACATATGATATTTACAGAAAAGAAAATGATTTGTGATGTGAAAAATGCCTAAGGATGATGATGTGACGATGATATGATGAATGATGTCATGATTTTGATAATGTATAAAAAAATGAATGATCAATGATAATGAGAAGATTTTACCAATAAAATTGCCTTAGTTTATGAAATGATATGAAAAATGAATGACATGGTGATGATGATATGAAGAATGACATGTGTATTGACTACAAGGCCTAGATGACTTAATGATGCAAAAGATGAATGACTTTATGAGGAGAAAGAATGAAAAGAAAAAATTGCCTGAATTTGTGGTTTCCAAGCATCACTCTCGTGGGGAAATCTTTGTTAGATCCAAATAAGTTATTCTATTTGAAGAGTCATTGTATTTAACTACTCTTGTGAACTATTTGTCTTATGTTTCTTTCTCTGACTCTATTTTGACTTCTGATGTGTCGCCTTGCATGCTGAATAGCTTTTCTTGTGAATTGCTTTCTTCTTGAATTTCTGCCTTAACCTTCACTTTCAACTGATTCTTTATTTTGGCATGCTTTGGATCTTTATTCTTTTTTTATTTTGATCTAATTTTTGCCTAGACCGCTATTGTTGGTATTCGATCTAGCGAGCCCCCCTTTTTTTTACTCTAATTTTTGCATAGATCATCATTTCTAGTTTTTAATCTAGCAGACATTTTTTATTTCTTTTTTTCTTTTTTTATGCTCTAATTTTTGCCTAGACTACCCTTTCGAGTTTTCAATGTAGCGAGCTCTATTTTTTTTGCTCTAACTTTTACCTAGATTGCCTTTTCGGGTTTTCAATCTAGCGAACTCTTTTTTTTTTTCTTTTTACAATTACAATGTGAATTCTAAATCTAATATTCTGATTATGCATGATTAATAGAGAACATATAAATCAACAAAAATGCACCCTTTGATGATGATAATGAGAGAAAGAGAGAGAGAAAAAAAAAAGAGTAGAGAATGAAAGTAAGAGGGAAAGTAAAAGAATAAGACAAATTTATTAAGCTCAAAACTGGAAGTGTTTATAAGACATGGATAAGTATGGAGGGATAGATGGAGTACAAAGAGGTTGAAAAGACTTACAATGCAGATTTCACATGATTGACCCATTTTATTGATTCTTTAATTACTTAGACTAAAACTCATGATCAGAATTAAAATCCCTTGCTATGTGACAAACAAATCTGCCTTTGATGGTTCACTTCTCACGATTTAAGTATTCTTCTGATACTTCTTGTTCATGTACTCTTTTGTTTGTCTTCTCAAGTAGTACACCTTTGCCTAGGTTGCCTTAGTAATAATTATTTGCTCTAATTTTTACCTAGATTGCCCTCTCGGGTTTTCAACCTAGCAAGCACACGTTTCTTCTTCTTCTTCTTCTTCTTCTTCTTCTTCTTTTTTCTTTTTGCTATAATTTTTGCCTAGATCATTTTTGCATTTTTGATCTAGCAAGCCTTTTTATTTTTTTATTTTTTGGGCTCTAACTTTTGCCTAGACCGACGTTTTAAGTTTTTCGATCTAGCAAGCCTTTTTTTTTCCTTTTCTTTTCTATTTTTTTTTTTTTTGGAGACACTTTTCATTGCACTTGACTTAATAGCTTGTAAAGCTCTTGGCACCGTCTTGCCTTGGTTGTCTTCTTGAGTTGAGAAATCATCTAGCTAAATTGTTTGAGCTAGAATACTCTTCTCATCATCTTTAGTACATTTACCTATGGTAGATCAATGTTTCTTCTTAATCAGATTCAACTCTCTAGGTGTTCTCACCTTCATACAACAAATATAAAATTGCCCTAGCTGATGATTAAATTGGATTGAGTAGGGCAATGTTTTGTTCTCCAATTATAACTACTTTGCCATTTTGTCACCAAATTCAATATCTTAATAAATTGTTTGCATAACTAAGAACCTTTATCATGTTCATGATCGTTCATGCCCATTGTAACAGAAGAATCAATCAATGGGTTTTTCATGATTATCTACATGGGACAAAGATTCGAAAAAGAAGAAATGACTTTGTAAAGGGTGCAAAAGAAAGAGAGAGTGTGTATGGATAAAACATGAAAGATAATGTGTTGATTTGAAAAAAGAAATTATGCATAATCATTTCATTACTTTAGGGATCTCAAATATAAAACAAAGGCAATAAGAGCCTATTATTCAATATTCAAGATACATCAAGTCAGATCAAGATTCATATCCCAAATAATCTAATACCTCTTCATTGCAATGAACACGTCTCTTCATGTCTTCCAAAGCTTTGATGGACCCATCAGGATCCAGGGTTGCAGCTTCTGCCAAGGCTAGGAACAACTTCCAAATATGTAGGATCTCCTCTTCAGTGATTCCTTCGGTCTTATCTCCTTCTTCTAATTTTCTTTCTTCCATCTTATCTCTTTTTTCCTTTTTCTCTTTTTTTCTTTTTCTCTTTTTTTGTTCCACCCATGACTCTTAAACAGAGCTACTTGGATTGAGCAAAGTTTTCCTTGAGTGAGCGATGTTTAGAGACAAAATGGTGCATCATATTTTCAAAGTTATTTTTCATTGAAAAAAATGCATGTTAGAAATGAGAGAAAGTATATGATGTACATGAGTAATATGGAAGAGATAAAGGGAAAAAATGCATGTTAGATGAATTCTTCCTAAATGCTTATTGATTTGTGCTATTATCTACGAGAAAGATGAGGAAAAAGTGATACGTGCTCCGGAGGACAAATTGGACATTCCAGCACTAAAGGGCAAGATGGGAATTTCAGCATGCCCATGGGACCTATCACAAGGGCAAGAGCAAAGATGCTGAAGGAAAGCTTTGGGAACTTGGCTAAAGCAATTGTGGAAGACATGTATCAAGAATGGGCCAAGAAGATGCCAACACATACTAATGGACAACCCAAGATCTTGTTATTTGCTGCTAATTGGGCTTAGAAGCTTATACTAGCCATGTTGGGCCATTATCCTATTTTGGTCTTGTTTAGTTTAGTTAGTTTAAGTATTTAGGACATCTAAACTTTTAGTTATTTTATTTAGCCCATATTTTATGTTTTATGTTTTATCCAGCCCAATTCATATTATTTAGCATTAGAACACCTCTTATTGGGCTTGGACTTAGTTTAAGTGTTTAACCTAGTGTAAGAGGTTATAAATACCTCAAGGAACACATTGTTTATCAGTTTTTGATTAATTGAAATTCTGTTTTGTTTTCTTTCAAGAAAACAGTGCTTTTGTGTGCAAGTGAGGTGAGTGATTTGCTTTGCTTGTTGCATCAAGAAATTAAGAGAATTCATCTTAAGGTAAATTCCTTGCGATATTCAATCAATTTCTGTTCTATCTTTTCCCTGTTATCTACGTTTCCAAGGACAGGTTTCTTGGAGGTTTAGTAGGGAGGGTCTTTTATTCTACGTCTTGTTTTCTATCAAAATGTGTGCCTGGGGTTTCTGGATCTTTATATCCACGGGGTTCCATCATCATTTGAAGCTCATGTACCAAGCTTTCACTAGTCAATTTCAGAAGTTGAATAGTAGACTTGATGAGATGGATGAGTGGAGAAAGGAGATGACACAAAGCATGTCCAAAGGAAGTAGACGGGTTGATCTGAGGAATCGACGTCACCATGATTCCAGCCATGAGCTATCTGGGGAGGAGTTTGATGAAGTTGATTCAGCCAGAAATAGGAGAACTAGAAACAGAGCTTGGGATAGCAACATTAACGCTATCAAGATGCAGATACCACCATTCAAGGGTAGGAATGATGCTGAAGCTTATTTAGAGTGGGAAAGAAAGGTGGAGATGATTTTTGCTTGTCATAATTACTCTGAAGAGAAGAAGGTTAGATTGGCTGCTATGGAATTTTCTGATTACGCTCTAATTTGGTGGGATGAGCTAGTTAAGTCCAGAAGGAGGAATGGGGAATACCGCATAGAAACTTGGGATGAGATGAAGAGGATAATGAAGAAGAGATTTGTTCCTTCCCACTACTATAGGGAAGTGCATCAAAAATTGCATAGGCTCATTCAAGGCTCCAAGTCAGTAGAAGATTACCACAAGGAGATGGAAATGCTCATGATTAAAGCCAACATTGAGGAGGACATGGAAGTAACTATGGCTCGGTTTATAGGTGGTTTAAACAAGGAGATTGCAGATGTGGTAGAATTACACCATTATGTGGAGATGGAGGATTTGGTTAGCATGTCAATGAACGTGGAGAAACAACAAAATCAAAGAAGGGCAGCTAAGGCATTTTCAAATTCCAACTCGAAGTGGGGTTCAAAATGGTCTAAGTATGAGGACACAAAGAAGAATAAGTACTCAATTCCCAAGGAGAAGGGACTAGACATAGCCAAGAAGAATGGTACTTCTAATTCATCTTCTTCTACTGCTACTTCTAGACATAGAGATGTTAAATGCTTCAAGTGCCACGGCTTGGGCCATTATGCATCTAATTGCCCGAACAAGAGAACAATGGTCATTAGGGGAGGTGAAGTTGTATCTGAATCTGATGATGATGGTAAGTCTGATGGTAGTGATGATATGCCACCATTAGAGGACTGTTCTGATAATGATGAGAATGTTGAATATGCTGTGCATGGTGAGTCTCTTGTTGCTAGACGTGCTTTGAATATGCAAGTTAAGGAGGATAGCCCAGAGCAAAGAGAGAACATCTTTCACACTAGATGTTTGGTTGGTGGAAAGGTGTACAGTTTGATTGTTGATAGTGGAAGCTGCACCAATGTTGCTAGTACCACCTTAGTGGAGAAGTTGGGATTGAAGCATGATAAGCATCCTAATCCATATAGGTTGCAATGGTTGAATAATAGTGGGGAAGTGAAAGTTACTAGACAAGTTGTGGTTGCATTCTCCATTGGGAAGTATAGTGATGAAGTAATGTATGATGTAGTACCCATGCAGGCTAGTCATTTGTTGTTGGGGAGACCATGGCAATTTGATAGGCGTGTGCTACATGATGGGTACAAGAATAGGTATTCCTTTGAGTATAATGGCCACAAGATCACTCTTGCACCATTATCGCCCAAGGAGGTGTATCTTGATCAAATGAAGCTTCAACAAACTTATATGGGGAATTTGGGAAGTGAGGAAAAAGAAAAAGAGAGAAAAGAGGCCATGAGAGAAAAGAATAAAGAACAAGGCCCAATGGTGAGAGAAAATAAAGAAAAGAAAGAGAGAGGTGAGAAAAATACAAAGAAAGAAAAGAGTGAAAAGAAAGAGATGAGTGAGAAAAATGAAGAGAGTGAGAGGAAATGTTTTTATGCAAAAGAGAGAGATTTGAAAAGTGCTTTGTTAGGCAAGAGAGCTTTGATTATGATTCGATTTAAGGAGGTTTTACTCTATGAAACTGAACTTAACCCAAATTTGCCTAGTTGTTTTCTTTCTTTGTTGCAGGAGTTTGAAGATGTGTTCCCTAGTGAGGTGCCAAATGGATTACCACCATTGAGAGGGATTGAGCACCAAATTGATTTTGTGCCTGGAGCTAGTATTCCAAATAGACCATCCTATAGAAGTAATCCTGAGGAGACAAAGGAGCTTCAAATGCAAGTGGATGATTTCTTTGGCTAAAGGGTATGTGAGGAAAGCATGAGTCCATGTCTTTGTTCGATTTTGTTTGTTCCAAAGAAAGATGGCACTTGGAGGATGTGTGTGGATTGCCGTGCAGTCAACAAGATAACGGTAAAGTATCGCCATCCTATTCCTAGGTTAGATGACATGCTTGATGAGTTAAATGGTGCATGCATATTCACTAAAATTGATTTGAAAAGTGGGTATCACCAAATTAGAATGAAACCAGGGGATGAATGGAAGACTGCATTTAAAACAAAATATGGTCTTTATGAGTGGTTGGTTATGCCTTTTGGGTTAACTAATGCACCTAGTACTTTCATGCGCTTAATGAACCATGTGTTGAGGGATTTCTTGGGGAAGTTTGTGGTTGTTTATTTTGATGATATCTTAATTTATAGCAATTGTTTGGATGAACATATATTGCATGTTAAGGCTATTTTAGAAGTTCTTAGGAAGGAGAAGTTGTATGCCAACCTTAGGAAATGCACATTTTGCATTGATAGAGTTGTGTTTCTTGGTTTTGTTGTGAGTGCAAATAGTATTGAGGTTGATGAGGAGAAGGTGAAGACTATTCAAGAATGGCCAACGCCTAAGAGTGTTTCTGAGGTAAGGAGTTTTCATGGTTTAGCTGGGTTTTATAGGAGATTTGTGAAAAATTTCTCTACCATTGCTGCTCCTTTAACTGAAATTGTTAAAAAGGATGTTGGGTTTAAATGGGGACAGGAACAAGAACTTGCTTTTAACACTTTGAAAGAAAAATTATGTTCTGCTCCTATTCTTGTTTTGCCTAATTTTGATAAGAGTTTTGAAGTAGAATGTGATGCTTCTGGGATTGGTATAGGTGCTATTTTGATGCAGGAAAAACGTCCCATTGCATTCTTCAATGAGAAGTTGAATGGAGCTCAACTCAAGTATTCTACCTATGACAAGGAGCTATATGCCTTGGTTCGAGCTTTGGAGGTTTGGCAACATTATTTGCTGCCCAAAGAGTTCGTGATTCACACTGATCATAAGTCTTTGAAGCACCTAAAAGGCCAATGTAAGTTGAACAAAAGACATGCCAAATGGGTAGAATTCATTGAGACCTTTCCATATGTGATTGCTTATAAGCAAGGCAAAGAGAATGTAGTTGCTGATGCTTTATCTAGGAGATATGCTTTAATCACTACACTTTCTTCTAAGTTGTTAGGATTTGAGCACTTGAAAGATTTGTATGCAACTGACTCTAATTTTGCTAATATATATGCTGCATGTGAAAAGGGTGCATTTAACAAGTTCTATAGGCATGAAGGTTTTCTGTTTCGTGGCAATAGAATTTGTGTGCCTATTTGCTCAACTAGAGAATTGCTTGTTAGGGAATCACATTGTGGTGGATTGATGGGTCATTTTGGTGTGCATAAGACTTTGGATGTATTGTCTGAACATTTTTATTGGCCTCACATGCGAAAAGATGTTGAGAGAATTTGTGCTAGATGCATTGCATGTAAACAGGCTAAATCTAAGTCTATGCCACATGGTTTGTATACGCCCTTACCTATTCCTACTCATCCTTGGATTGACATATCCATGGATTTTGTGCTTGGATTGCCTAGAACTAGGAAGGGTAGAGATAGCATTTTTGTTGTAGTGGACAGATTTAGTAAAATGGCTCACTTTATTGCATGCCATAAAACTGATGATGCAACAAATATTGCTGATTTGTTCTTTAGAGAAGTTGTGCGT
Organism: Pterocarpus santalinus; assembly: GCA_031439595.1. Taxonomy (NCBI): domain Eukaryota; kingdom Viridiplantae; phylum Streptophyta; class Magnoliopsida; order Fabales; family Fabaceae; genus Pterocarpus; species Pterocarpus santalinus. The sequence continues at coordinate 35,918,796 of CM062525.1, forward strand.
TTGCATGGTGTCCCTAGAACTATTGTTTCTGACCGTGATGTGAAGTTTTTGAGTCATTTTTGGAAAGTGTTGTGGGGTAAGTTGGGAACAAAATTGCTTTATTCTACTACTTGTCACCCACAAACTGATGGTCAAACTGAAGTGGTGAATAGAACTTTAGGGACTTTATTGCGTGCAATTGTTGGTAAGAATTTGAAAACTTGGGAAGATTGCTTGCCTTTTATTGAGTTTGCTTATAATCGGACTATACATTCTTCTACAGGTTTTTCTCCATTTGAGCTTGTGTATGGTTTTAATCCTTTAACTGTTTTGGATTTAATGCCTTTGCCTTTGAGTGATATTGTTAGTTTAGATGGTGAAGGCAAGGCTAAAAGGGTTAAAGAGATGCACATGAAGGCACGTGAGATGATTGAGAAGAGAAGCAGGTTGACAGCCCAAAGAGTGAATAAGGCCGTAAACAAATTGTGTTTGAACCTGGTGATTGGGTTTGGGTTCATTTGAGAAAGGAGAGGTTTCCTACTCAAAGGAAATCCAAGCTTGATGCTAGGGGAGATGATCCATTTCAAGTGCTAGAGAGGATCAATGACAATGCATATAAGATTGACCTACCAGGTGAGTACAATGTTTCAGCTACTTTTTAATGTTTCTGACCTTTCTCCTTTTGACATGGATGTAGATTCGAGGACGAATCTTTTTGAGGAGGGAGGGAATGATACGTGCTCCGAAGGACAAATTGGACATTCCAGCACTAAAGGGCAAGATGGGAATTTCAGCATGCCCATGGGACCTATCACAAGGGCAAGAGCAAAGATGCTGAAGGAAAGCTTTGGGAACTTGGCTAAAGCAATTGTGGAAGACATGTATCAAGAATGGGCCAAGAAGATGCCAACACATACTAATGGACAACCCAAGATCTTGTTATTTGCTGCTAATTGGGCTTAGAAGCTTATATTGGCCATGTTGGGCCATTATCCTATTTTGGTCTTGTTTAGTTTAGTTAGTTTAAGTATTTAGGACATCTAAACTTTTAGTTATTTTATTTAGCCCATATTTTATGTTTTATGTTTTATCAATTAATTCATATTATTTAGCATTAGAACACCTCTTATTGGGCTTGGACTTAGTTTAAGTGTTTAACCTAGTGTAAGAGGTTATAAATACCTCAAGGAACACATTGTTTATCAGTTTTTGATTAATTGAAATTCTGTTTTGTTTTCTTTCAAGAAAACAGTGCTTTTGTGTGCAAGTGAGGTGAGTGATTTACTTTGCTTGTTGCATCAAGAAATTAAGAGAATTCATCCTAAGGTAAATTCCTTGCAATATTCAATCAATTTCTGTTCTATCTTTTCCCTGTTATCTACGTTTCCAAGGACAGGTTTCTTGGGGGTTTAGTAGGGAGGGTCTTTATTCTACGTCTTGTTTTCTATCAAAGTGTGTGCCTGGGATTTCTGGATCTTTATATCCACGGGGTTCCATCATCAAAAAGTGCATGCTATGAATGTTTAAGGTTAAAAAAAATGGATCTTTTTTGCTCTTTTAATGCATGTCATGAAAGAAAGATGCATGTTGTGAATGATTTTTTTTTTTTTGGGGTTTTGCATGTCATGAATGTATGGAAGAGGAAGAAAGGAAAAATGCAAGTTCGAAGATTTTTTTTTAAAATTTATTCATGCTATGAATTTACGGAAAGGATAAAAGGAAAAAGGAAATATGCAATGTTATGAATATGATTTTTTTTTTTTACTTTTCTATGCATGTGGTGAATGTGTGGAAGGGAAGAAAGGAAAAATGCAAGTTTGAAGAGTTTTTTTTTTAAAAAAAAATTTGTGCATGCTATGAATTTATGGAAAGGATAAAAAAAATGGAAATATACAATGTTATGAATGAAATTCTTTTTTTTTTTTTTTTTTTGCTTTTCTATATATGTGGCGATTGTATAGAAGGAATAGAAAAGGGAAACAATGAAAAATGCAAGTTCAACATTTTTTTTTTTTTTGCTTATGTATGCATACTATGCTGCAATCTAATGAATGCATGGAAAAGATAGAAAGGGAAGGGAAGAAAAATGCATGTTCAATGAGTTTTCTTTATTAATTTATGCATTATGAATATATGGAAATAATAGAGGAAAAAAAGAAAGATGTAATGTTATGACCGTACCTTATTTTTTTGGCTTTTTTTTTAATGCATGTCATGATCATATAAAAGAGATAAAAAAAGAAAGAATGAAAAATGTAAGTTCAATATTTTTTTTTTGGGTGGTTATGTATGTATGCCGTGTTGCAATCTAACGAATGCATGGAAAGGGCAAATGAGAAATGCATGTTCAATGAGTTTTTTAATTTTTTTTTTTTGCCTATTTATATATGTTATGTTGCATGATTTAGATTATGATGAGAAAAGTATACTCCTTTGTGTCCTAAAAAGGCGGGACCTAGCGGTTAGGTATTTCTAAGATCAAGACCCTAACTTGGATAGCCACTAAACTCAATATATTAGTGCATGGTTCTTGGGATGGATCTAGATACCCTAAATGTCAAAGTCCCCAGATTGCCCTTATCCATAGGATAAAAACCTAGACTTATAAGCCAAGCCATAGGGACATAGAAGTCACAATATAGTAGCTCACAATCCTAGTAACAATCTGAGCAAAGAGTTAACGACTGTCAAGGAAGCATAAGCCTCACAATAACCTCGTCATAACTCCTTCTAGCCCTACGGCTTTCCAAGGCTTAGGTATAGAGCCCAAATGGTGTGTGGAAAAGTGACGGTGAAATGTGTGCAAGGAGCATAGAGACCTTAAAGCTCTATAACTACACAATAAAGCCTAAACAATATGTATAAAAAGTTGACTATCCTAAGGTTTGAGATATGTACAACATATAGAAAAGACAAAAAGAAATATGCTACCCTAAGGTTTAAGTGACAAATAATAACAAATGAAATAAATACTTGCAAATAACAATTATGTATAAAAATAATTACTACAACCCAAAAAAATGAAAAGAAACAAAAAGGGGAAAACTAAATATTATTTTAGTTATATAATTTACATATTTTACTCTAATGGGCTTGCCCCTCTAACCATCCCCAGTGAAGTCACCAAACTATCACAACGTGCCCGGAGGGCGCCGTGACAAGAGGCAACAAAAGACTTAAAAATAATATTCAATGGAGTCGCCACCAATTTTTATTATGGAAAAATCGGAAAAACCTTTTAATTTTGTAAAAACTGGTTTTTTTAAAGAGATTGGATTCGGGAGTCTATTTATGCATAAGGAAGGGTGGAAACTTGATCCCACAGCACCCCAGCACATCCGTTTTGCAATGGTTACCCTAGAGCTTATTATGCAAATTAATTAATAACTTTAATAATATTGATTTTTCCCCTTTAGAATATAATAATTATTTACAAATAAAATAAAATAAAGCTAGATTAGTACAACAATTATTTACAAAAGAGAAGAAAAAAATAAAATTAATATGATAATTATTTATAAAAGGAAAGAAAAGCATAATTGATATGATAATTATTCGAAAAAAAAGATTAATATGCGATTATTTACAAAAGAAACAGAAATCAATATAACAATCATTTAAAAAAAAAAGAAGGTAAAATTAATGTTATGATTATTTACAAAAGAAGTAGAAATTGATATAACAATTATTTACAAATGGAAAACAAAAAAAGCAGAATTGATATTATATTTACAAAAGGAAAGCAAAATTTTTAAAAAAATAATTTTGGCTTGACTTGTGCTCCTACGTATCTTCTGGTGCCATGAGGAACTCAAAGCCACGTAGTTCTTTTAGAAAATAATTGTGTGTTAGGTTGATTTTATTTATGAAAAAGATTCTTGAAAAGAAAAAAAACTAATCCACTCTTGTACAAGATTCAGGATAGCATAAGTTATACAATAAATCTTTACAATTCTCATAATCCTTGAGGATGGCTAAGCCAAACATTAATATTATAAATTTTAAAGACTTAAAAAATTTGTTTTTTAGTATCTGAGTAAAAAAAACTCATTTTTGTATATATTTACAAAAACAAAAAAATAAAAAATAAAAAATAAAAAAGAAAGGTAACGCCCAAAAACAAGAAAAAGCCTAACATTTTAAAAAGAAATGACAAAACATAAAAAATAAAACAAAACAAAAATGATAAAAGAAATAAAAAAAAAGAGGCACACAGGTGCTCCAAAATAATGACGATGCACCATAGTCAACACCATTTTAAAAAGGGACCATGCCTTGGCCGTTCCGCGAAAAAACCAAATGGTGGCAACTTGGTTTTTTGACTTTGGCTTCAACGTCAGTGTTGGTATAGAGGTTTGGCAAGGAGGCTAATTTTGTTTTTCTTTGCATTTTTGTTTTTGTGAAATGATGACAGTTGTGTAAGTGAATGAGAGTGTTTTGTGAAGAATACAAACAAACTGATGGAAAATGGCAAAAATAAAATGACAGTATGTGTTGTGTTGAAAGAATACTACTGCAAAGTAATAAAGGGAAAAAGATGAAGCACAAAAGTGATGCCAAAATTGTAGCAATACCCTAATCTGATAACACCTTTCCTTTTCTCTATATCTCGCAACAATTCTAGTTCTTTTTTGATTCCCTTTTTTTCGTTCCTCTTGCACACAATCACCATTTTTTGCTCTTATTCTCTCCTGCCGTTGCTAAAAAGGCCCCCTTCCCTCTCAATATTTGATCTATTTATAAGTGTTGAAGGGATTAAATGATACTAATCTGATTGACTCTTTTTGGAATTTTGCCTTTATGGTAATTGACGGATTTGATCTGATTTGGATACAAATGCCGAAATTAAAAGATTTGATCAAATTTATTCTCATTTATTCTGATTTGATTTTTTTCTTTTTTTGGATCAAAATATTTTATAATTGGGCTATATTCTTATTCTAAAAAGCAAATGGACCAACTTTTTTTTCTCTTCTTCTGTCTTTCTCTTTTTTGTTTTTTATTATTGATTTTATTATTGATTTTATATTTTTTTATCTCGGATAAAATATGGTGTTCACAGTGATAACAATCATGAGTTGAGCTTACTCTTAGATCAGGTTACCCAAGAGTAGTAAAGATTAAAGACACAATAGAAATCCTAAAGACGATGATATGCAACACTTAGATGTGTTAAATAAAGAAAGTTAAAGAAAGTATAAGTGCATTTATATGATTATATAATGTGTATCTACAAATGCATAAATTATATTCTTGTTATTACTATTATGAAACTACTCTCTCAAATGACATGTATGTAGATAAAATAAATCTGCTTCGAAAAGATATTTTTTGAACTATATAAAAATGAAATTTATAGTTTATATGACATAATCACTTTTTCATAATAAACCAAAGCAGTTGGAGATAATGACGATAACACAGTATATGGTAGTTTAGGAAATCCTACTAAGAATTTATAATTCTCACCTCAATATATATCCCTGTGTTATCTCCAGATAACTTCGGAGATAGTAAAAATGATCATCCTAGATGGAGTTGATTGAGATTAGAAGTCGGCCTAAGGTCGCTATCAAACAAGGTCTGTATGTATATTGGTAACAACTCCTAAATGTAATATTATGACTTAAGCATGGTACTGTACTTAGGAGGATGTTACATACCTTCCCAGTGTTAGTTTGTCAAGGATTTCGCATCGATCTGTTCTAGCATTTTTGTGTTTATGTTAAGGTGCAATTGTGCAGAATTTTTCTATCTTTACGAGGTCTTTTGTTCTAATATATGTTCTAGCTTTGACATTATGCAAATTAAATTCAAACCAATTCTTTTCTGCCATCCTTATAGATATGGGTGAGTTACACTTGTTTGATTCTATATGTGAGTGTCTTCTTGAAATTTGTGGATGAAATTTCTTAAGGGGAAAATGTAATATCTCATTCGAAATTAAAAATGTTGCTATTGGAAACTTTAAAATTTAACATGAAGTTTGATTTCTTGGGCTATCTACCTTAAGGGAGTGTTTCACATGTCGTATTAGGAATGATAAAATAAAGTAATACAATATGTTATGACCTTATCCGCTGTTTGGTGTAGTCAACATATTGTATAAACTTATCTATCAAATCTCCCTTATACGTTATAATAATGATAACTTAATCGATCCTACGGAGGCCGTATTTGGTCTGATTAGTTTTTAAAAAATATAAAAATATAAAAATATAAATAAAAAATAATATTATTTAATAATAAATAAATATTTTTTAAAAAATAATTGTAAAATAACTATTTAAATTAAAATAAAAATATAGGAATAAAAATTTATTATTAAAATAATAAATAATATTTAATATAAATTTAATTATATATAATAAAAATATAACCAAATATAAGAATACGATACTAAGTTTGTTTAAATTTTGATATATAAAAATTTCATATCTATTTCTTTGTCTTTCGCTTTAATATTTGTTATATTCATGAAAAAATATTATAAATAAATAAATAAATAAATAAACAATTTTTAATGTAAAATTATTTATATATATTAAAAAAAGCTAAAATAATTATAATAACTATTTAAACAATTATATTATTTTTTAATTTTTAAATTTAATATTTAAAAATTATATTTGTTATAATTTTTTTTGATTATATTATATATAATATAATATCTTATATAATAATATATAAAATATTATATAATATTAAACTTTTATCATACCTTATACAATTATATCATATACAATCAACTTTTATCCTATTAAATCTTATTCTATAGGCATTAGCAAACGCCCTGGGTCACACCATGAAGAAAAAAGTAAAAAAAAAAAAAGAAAGGAAGGATCACCTTACACCTTTAATGGTACAACACACCCTAAACTCATCCTTCACACATCTTTCTTAATCTCATGTCTCTCTCTCTCGATTAGCTCTCTGTCTCTCTCTCAAACTCACTGGCACTCCCTCTCCACCTAGGCTTCTCTCTCTCTCTCTCTCTCTCTCAGTTTTTCTCTCAGCCACCACCCCCCGCGAGCTGCCAGTCGTGTGCTCAGCCCAGTTCGCCGGTCCTCCATCGGCTTTGCAGTGCAGTGCCCTAGTCGCTGGCTTGCCTCTCTTATTTCGTCTCTCTCTTAGCTCGTCTCTCTCTATCTCGCCGTTACTCTACCACGGCCCTCTTTTTTTTTTTTTGCTCGTGCTCTCGCGCACACCCCTCCCTCTTAGTCGCGCTTGCCTCCATCACCAGCTCTCTCTCCACTGCGTCCTTCTTCCTTTGGTGGCTGGGCATAATTTGGGTCTTCGAAAATCGACCCACAGCCTTGGTGAGTTCTCACTTATTCAATGTACACACCCTTGTTCTTGCTTGTGTTGTTGTTGTGGTTATAATTTGGTGGTGTTGAAGCTAGCTAGGGACTTGTCCCGCCGCCCACTAAATTTCCTGCATGTAGTTCGAATCATTTGTTTATTTAACCCTATCTCAGTCTTACTGAAACTGGCCAATTTATTTGCTTAGGGTTTAGGGTTTAAAGGCATTAGGAATAATAATATATCATACATGGGTGCTTCGGATCCATCAAATGGTCCAATTAGGATCGAGTTAGATGACGAGCTCAAAGGAGAGCAAGTCGGTACCACCGATTACTTCTTTGTGAAGATAGGGGAGGCCGTCCCATTGAAGGGCGATGACGCCAATTATGACCTTGAAAGCCTTCCCTCTCAGCCTCTTGCAGTCTCTGAACGCTTTCGCCTCATTTTTGTTGCTCATTCTTCGGGTAAATATGGGCTGTTTCCTTCGTTTCTGGCTGTTGGGTTAGCTGAAATGTATTTTGCACCCACCCTTGTTAATTTATTTTTTCTGTTTAGGTTTTTTTGTTGCGAGGACGAAGGATGTTATTGATTCAGCCAAAGAATTTAAGGAGAAGGGAAGTGGTTCTCTGGTACAGCAGCTGAGTCTTGTTGATGTTGCTATTGGGAGGGTTCACACTTTGGCTCTTTCTGCGGACAATTCAATGGTGGCAGCTTCTGTCTCCGGTGGCATACAATTTTTCTTTGTTGAGAAATTTCTGAATAAGGTAAGCTTCTCCAGTATCATTCCCCTTAATAAAGAACAACTTTTGTCATGCATTATTTAAAGTAAATGTATATGCATGCACCCTTGTATTCTAGGTTTTCTTCATAATTATGTTGTTTGTTATCATGATGCTAAATGATGATGTAGTTGGATGCCTCCTTTCTCCCAGCACTACCTTATGCACTAGACATGCTATGCTAAAGTTCAAAATCACTATCTTTTTTTTTTCTGTTATTTTGTTGGGTGAACATAATCAGGGCAAGTGCCAAATGACTTTGTAGGTGCCTGGAACCCAAATATTTTCTGTACAAATTAATGGGCTCTAATGTGCTATTCTTGAAAAATAGAACCTCGAACACTAGAAATTTCTGACGAGAGGTTTATGAAATGAAGAAATGTTATACAGATGTAGGCAACCACCAGTTAATGAGCATTCTCATACCCAGTGATCCTCCCAAAATGGTGGCATAAGAGTTAGTACGACATGTAAAATTATACCTTTCTCCCATAATCATTTTCAAACTTCAATAATATGTTATTTTATCCATCCTCTTTACCATTCACCTTCTTAAGTGCTTCCTTTGTCTCAGATTCTTTGTTTCATTGATAGAAAGTGTAATTTAATCAGCCTCTTTAGTGGTTAAACACTCCAAGTTCATTGTTGTTGCTTGACCTCAATTAAATACTCCTCCATCTTTCCTTGTTGCTTAGTTACCAAGACTTTTCCATCATCGTTCATAATGCATTTCACTTGGTTTCTATCCCTCTGGCAAGCTTGAAGATACTTTCCCTAATTTTTGGTCCGTAAAGTTTGTTTTAACTCCTGAACAGCTTTGGTTTTTGCATGATCATTGTTAGTGGCTTTTAGTTTGTTGAAACAGAGTATTTAGGAATTAGGAGAAATTGTATATTGTGTATACACAGTCCATTATCCATCTTATTTTTACTGAAGAGTAAATTAGGTACAATAGCTAATCAAGGAGAAATTGTAGATCTAATCAACAGTACTCTATTAATAACTATAGTTGACTGATACTCTAAAACATGCTGATGAATCTTGTCTAATATTATAAAAATCCCCTTCATGTTGAAGCTAGTTAAGCTCTCTGGTTGTTAAAAATAAACGTACAAACAAACTCTAGAGGCCAAACCTTTTACTTGCATTGTGGCACTTAATAGAGTTAATTATTGACATTCTGTAAGTTTGTAGGCAACATAAGCCTTTTATTGGCATGTGTTGTTGGATGGTTTATCCTCTTAGGATTTAGCTTTGTTCTTCTGAATTTTTCTGTGAGGATGACTCTTCGTCTATTGTACTCTTTCCTTTTCTTCTAATAAATTTCTTTTTCTATAAAAAATAGGCGTTTTTTTCTTGATATGTGTATAACGTGTGGTGATTGCTTAGATTTTGTTCCTCAGTTCTTCCATTGTTATACTTCAGTTTCTTTATTGCCCATCTTATTTGGCATTTGTGGTGAGTGTTGGGTGTCGTAGGTCCTTGGAGCAATTCTTGATGAATTAGCTTTCATGGTTTTGGTAGAAGAAAAGAGGCTAAATTTTTGCAGTGAATGTGCATTTGGTTGCAGCTGAACTCATATTTTTAAGGAAGTTTCTTCAGCACATTGCTTGATTTGTGATATGATCAGGTGTTTGGAATCTATTTGGTTTGAAGTGCATGACTTTTTTTATGGGGTTTCAAATTCATAAATGTTGAAGGATCGGGAAGCTTTGTTAACATTGATTTTTCTCTCCTCTTTTTTTTTTTTTTTTTTTTTTTTTGGGCTTAGGAGGATTCCTTATCCTCGTTTCTCTTTGTAATTTTCTATCTTCATCTTAATAAATTTCTTCTTTCTTAAAACTAGAACTACAAATATAACCAAAAATCAAATAAAATAAAAATAAAGAACACCAAGATCTAAAGCAACTCAGGCGGTCTAAACTAAATATATTAGGCAATTAGCACTTTGGTGATGTCCTTGGTAGTTAGATTTTTTGGAAATCTAAGAACTACTTTTGCTACTTTTCTAATTCTCCTAGCCATCTCTTCCCTTAGAAGGTTGGCACTCCATTGCATTTGCCAGATCCCTTCCTTTTGTAGATTTATTTTAAATAGTACTTGTTTTGCATCCTTCAGCTGCCACCACTTAATCCTTAGGCTTATAACGGGCTTGTTTGGAAGTGTTTTTGTTTTCTAGTTTTTTAAAATTGTTTTAAAGAGTTAGTTTAAACTCAATTTTAAAAAACAAAAGAATAAAAAAAATCTGTGTGGTAACTCTATTCCCAAAACATTTTTTTAATTATAAAAAACAAAAAATCTGGTTGTATAGTTATTTTTAAAACAAATTTTAAAAGTAATAAAACAAAAAATTGTTTGGTAAATATGTTTTTAAAAGTAACAGACATATATAACTTGAATATATTATAATAATAAATTTAATGCATAATAGCATCATGGTTGTTATACCATTCACTCCATATAAGCACGGTGTTGGACTTGTACCAGTCACTTTAAATCATTCCCATTCTCTCAACTCCATTAGCTCTAGCCGTATATATATATTTTAAACATTTCTAGCGAGTACTAATTTTGTTTTTTTTGGGGCATCACTCACTGATCTAGCGAGGAGCTAAAGGAGTACAAAAAAGATGTCAAACTCCCCTATACTTGATCTAGATGCAATGTATACAAAGATAGGCAATTCTTCATGCATTAAGCAAAATGAAAGAGTTATACATATACAACTCAATTACTAGAACTAACACCGTACATTCTGGTATACCAGAATTTTTTTTTTTTTTTTGGGTGGGTGGTGAGGAGGGTGTCAAGCGCCCAAGCACCAAAAAAAAAAAAAAAAAAAGAAAAAAAACAAAGAAAAATACACGCCTTGTGGGTTAGCCATACTGGGAAGGTCGTTCCATATTAAACTCCTAACATAGAGGAGGCTCATTGAAGAAAGAAATCTCCAACCCTGTGTCATGTCCCATGTGTGCCAAAGTATCAACCACCCTATTGTTCTCTCTACTAAGACAGAATTGAACATGCCAGTCCTTTCTCAAAACTTCATTTATCCTAGCCAGTAAAGGAGCTGCAGAGTGAGAGTCAAGAAGATTTGAACCAATGAGAGAAACAACATAATGGGAATCAATCTCAACTCTAACTCTGCGAATGCCTTTCTCCCAAGCAAGAAGCAAACCATGAAGAACACCCAATGATAGATGCTGTCCCAATATTGCAGGCAAAGCCTCCCATGAATGCACCAGAAGGCTCCCTCAAAATGCCCTCACAGGAAGCATGCGAACCACACTGCAAAGACCCTTCCGAATTAAGGCAAATCCAGCCAGTATGAGGACCATTCCAACCATAGATATTGTTTTGAGGCAAACTCAGTTGTGTGGCATTTGAATGTAGCAGAAGAAGAAATGGTGTGGAACAGTGAGTAGACTACTGCAGTTGTGAGTGAGGCTTTGGAGGAGGAGAATGGAGAAGCTGTAACAGGAGCTTTTTTGGTGTATGAGAGGTAGAGTTGTATGGTAGGGTTCGAATAGCGGGATAAAACAAAAACACTATTTATTTACAAAATTGCCATCATATTTTCACTTGTTTTTAAAACCTAAAGGCCAAAAACATCTTCCAACGGTTTTCTAACTTTTGTTTTTAAAACACAAACTGGTTTTTTTTTTTTAATTTTAAAACCAATCTGAAAGAAACAACAAACCAAACAAATTTTTTATTTTTTTAGTTTTTAAAAACTGAAAACTGTTTTGGAAAATACTTTCCAAACAGACCCAACATTTCTCCTTGACCTACTCTTATGATGCACATCCAAACCAAAAACCTTATGCTAGCTGGTCTAGCTATCTCCTAGGGTGACTTTGCAATCGTTAAAAATCTTTTTGGCCTTAAGATTTGATTCTCTAGGATCATGCCTACCATGAAACCAGTAACCACATGTACTACCTCGTTGGGTGAATGTTTATTCTTAGTAATAATAGCTTAGACCAGAATGGGTTGGATGCTGATACTGCAACCTGAGCTTTCTCATTTTGGCTTGTGGAAATTTATTTACAATGTTCACTTCCTTTAAGCCTTTCCTCTAAGGTAGGTAATTTTTCTCATGTCAACTTCTTGGAGTAACACTGCATAGGAGATTCCTCTAATGTTTCTTTATCAAATTCTTTTCTTGGCATTTCCAGCAAGTGCTGGGATTGCTGTAGTCCTTGGACCAGTTTATGCTAACTAGCTTTATTAGTTTTGGGGAAGGAAAGAAGCCAAATTCTTGTTGCATTGTGCAATTTACTTGTTGTAAAGCCTATGGTCTTTTTGAAGGGATTTCTCTTGTAGAAATGTTTGTGAGATTGGATAGCTTTACTTTGTTGGACTTTTCTTGTTCTCTGTGTTTGTCCTGTTTTTAATTTTTTTAGTGTGGAATGAGGATCTGTTTTTTATTGTATCGTTTTTGTTCAGGAAGTGAAGCAATCTTTTTCCTGTTCACTCAGTGATTCGGCCTTTGCCAAGGACATGCGATGGATAACAACACCAGAAAATTCTTTTGTTGTTCTTTCAAATAGTGGAGATTTATATTATGGAGAGGTTGATTCTCCCCTTAAATGTGTGATGGACTGTGTCGAAGCTGGTATGATTTATTCTTCTCTATTTTTCTTGCCACCTTAATATGTCCATGACTCAGTATCAATACTTACTGTGTATGGCGTTTATTGATTTGAAGGGTGAAGTTGCATTGATTGACAGTATACATTGAAATTCCAATTTCAGTTTGCTACATTATTTATTTTTCTACAATTATTTCAATTGTTATTATTTTTGTCATTATCTTGGTTGGGAGGGAGTGAATTAGTGCCTGCTTGTAACTCTGTTTCTGCATTGCGAATATTCTTTCTCGTGTGTGGTTCATGGCATTTTTCTTACTATGCTTTGCTAATTACTTGTTTTAATTTATTTCTTTGTGAAGTTGATTGGGGTGTGAAAGGGAACTTTATTGCTGTGGCAAGAAAGAATGTTCTAAGCATTTTTTCGGCTAAGTTTGAGGAATGGATTTCAATTTCACTATCCCTCACATCTTGGCTTGCTGATTCTGAACCAAATTGTATTGTAAAAGGTTTGCACTCTGCTTTTCATTTCTCTATTTTAATATATTATAATGTTGTATGTGTGTGTGTGTGTGTGTGTGTGTGTGTGTGTGTGTGTGTGTGTGTGCGCGTGTGTGTGTATGAATTGTTTGGTTCTTCAATATGTAAGTTCTTCATAGATTTGTTAGCAATGATTCAATCAGAAGGACGGTTTGCCAAGTTATTAAAACAAATGTAGAATTAATAAAAGAAAATAAGTAACTAACTTTTCGATTTCCTAATTCCTCTTTGAGCTTGAGACCAAGATTTATTCTATAATTATAAGCAGTCAAGCACAATAAAAAGTAGCAGCAGAGAGGGGAACTGGAAATCTAACTGCTGATTCAATCTTTATTCTTTTCTTAACTTAAAGATATGGGTTTTGTATTCTTCTAGTTATTATACATATAAATCCTTTTAGTTTTTTATTCTAAACTTAACTTTCTATTATCCATGTCTCTTTGAAAGTTTAAGGATCACTCAAAGGTGCGAGTGGTTTGCTACTGTCATTTAGGGTTGACAAGGCTATGTCTCTTATGCTATGCTGTGTTCTTGGATTTTGCAAACTAACAATAATCTCATTCTACAATGTGGCTGTGAGTTTGCTTGGTAGCTTTGGATTAGGATTTTTGGCTTATTTGATGAGTATTGGGTTTTTCCAGCATCATTGGGCTGCTTTATATCAATCCATTTTAGAGGCTTTGGTAGCAAGGAAAAATGTATGATGTCTTGGTACTGTGGTGTTTTTGCCGGTTTGTGGTGTTTATAGCTGGAGAAAGATGCCAATTTTAATAAAGAAATAATTCCTTTGCACTCCTTAATTCTTATGTGATAGAGTAGCCTTATTAGCCATGAAGCATAGGCACTGACTTGGATGTACAATGTGGAAACATACGTAGGCATACCAAATTCTTAAAACTTTATGATATAGACATAACATATATACATATACTATATAACTAAAAATTTCAAAAAAATTCATAATTCATAATATAATATTTTCATATATTTATGGGTGCCAAACTACCATTACTTGTTATATTCTAAGCTCCTCCCAAAAAGCATAGGGCCCATCACATTAGTAGAAGTAAAGGAGTGACTTTTGAAGGAATCTAGGAGCCTGGGGCTCAATTTGAAAATAGACATGGATATCGATGGTGTGTCTTAATTCTTAGGTAAGATGTGGCTTTACCAAGGTGGGTCAGTATTGGATTGTGTTTTTCTATTCTGATTACTCTATCAAAAACAGATGCAGGAACACTATTAAATAATTTATAAATTTTAATTGGTTTTTTGAACCCCCCCCCCCCAAAAAAAAAAAACTTAAGGACCTGCATCAGTTTTCCCTTGCTACATTTAGAGGCTTTGGGATTCATAAACAAGCTATGGTTACGTAGCAGTGTGTATTGTTATTCTATGGTTTCTTTGGCTGAAAGAATGTTCAAGGGGGCTTCATCTTTAGACAATATTTGGGATAGTAATAGAGTATGTGAGAATGTTTTATAATGTATTAGTGTTAAAGTGATAACTGTAAAATATCTGCAGTTAGTTACATGCTGTCTGAGTTAATTACTAGACAATTAATGACAATTAATGAGCCTGGATGCGCTCTCATGCGTAGGCAGTGACGGTCTGACTGACTGGGCTGACAGCTGGTGGGGGCTTCATCTTTAGACAACATTTGCGATAGTAATAGAGAATGTGAGAATGTTTTATATTGTATTAGTGTTATAGTGATAGCTCTAATGTCTGCAGAGTTAGTTACATTCTGTTTGTCTTGGTTACAAGACAATTAATGACAGTTAATGAGCCTGGATGTGTCCTCATGCATAGGCAGTGACAGACTGGGCTGACAGCTGATGGGGGTGTGGCTTTGGGTTTGGGTTGTTCTGGAGATTTTCAACTTGATCCCATTGGTTGTGATGCAAACTAAGGTGTTAATCAGTCACCAAAAAGTTTGAACAGAAGCAAGAAGGATGCGAGAAAAAGAGAATAAACTCAATGTGGAAGAGATGAGTATGTTGAGATGGATAAGTGAACACACTAGATAAGATAGAATTAGGAGTGAATGCATTAGAGATAAAGTTGGATAGCACCTATTGTGGAAAAGATTGTAGGATCCCCCCTTAGGTGGATTGGTCATGTATGAGAAGACATGTAGAAGCTTTAGTAAAAAGAGTAGATCAGATGGAGGATATTCTAATAGCTAGAAGTAGGGGAAGACCAAGAAAAACTATCGACATAGCCATTAAAAATGTCTTAAATTTTAATGCCTTGTCACTGGATATGGTTTTTGATAGGACGCCATTTTTTAAATGTTTTGAGTGGGGGAAAAAAAAAAAAGATGCTTTATGTTAATGTGTAGTTTATGCAGTTCTCCGGAGCATTTGGTTGGTTGGAGTGCTCGAAATTTAAGGGTGTGTCTTTGCCCCCATGTTTCTTGCAGAATATGATTGTGCTTTTTGCTTCTCTCACATGTTTTGCTGATGCCAGTTTAGAGGAATTTCTATTACTGATATGGGGAGATACTGTGAAACATTACTCATATGTAGCTTTTAATTGCATGCTCGAACTCTTTAGTAATTATGTTGGGATGGTGCTATTGGCAATCCGAATTATTTATTAGCACACCACCCTAACTACTTTCAATTGTAATTTTGTACTCACTTTAATTAAAGGTGAATAATAAATGGGAATATAATTGAATTAAGTAAGGTTTGACTTGAATACAAAAATATTTTACGGTATTTTAGGAAATTACGGTATTTTAGGTATTAGGAAGTGTGGATAAACAATTGAGTGTGCTAATAGTCCCACCCATTTTATTGTTGCTTGAATTTTGGCATTTAAGTCAGTAAATAGTGTTATCTATTTGCTGGGTATTACATCTAATCTGATGTCTTTTTTTGAGATGTACCAGTCGATTCTGTCAAGTGTGTTCGACCTGATTCCATTATAATCGGATGCTTTCAACTTACTGAAGATGGCAACGAGGAAAATTATCTTCTCCAAGTTATTAGAAGCAGACATGGTGAAATTACAGCTGTAAGTGCAAAATCCTTATATGTGTTTGTTTAATTGTGCATTTATTGCGTATGCTTGGTTTCTTGTTCCTCAGTAGGGTCATCTTGAGCACTCTCTCCTTCAACATTCTCCAGACCATCCTCATTATTCCCTTTATCAACCTCCAACAAGTGTAAACGTTTGAAGGGACAACTAAGATCCCTTCCCTGCCTCTCTCCATATTTAAAGCACAGCTTCCTCCTTTGTCTTTCTTGCCATTCTTCTCATAAAAACTGCATACCCTCATTTTTTTTTTTTTTCACTTCCCTAAACCTTCAGCCACCTACCTATGCATTTTCTTTCCTATTGCTGTTGTACTAGGCCTTGCTCCCCCCTTGTTCACTCCCTGGGTCTTAAATGGTTGAGTACCCCTTGAGAATCCCCCTCCTCCCTTCTAATTGACCGCTACCCCACCCTCCTTTCAAGCAGTATTCTGCTTCTCCAACTCCAAAGCCTGGTCCATAAGTTCAAAAAGGGTTCTGAAGTCACTAACCTTAAGTTCTGCCTAGATTTCATTTTTCAGCCCGTTGAGGAATATCCCCATCACTACATGCCCGTTCAATTCTTTCCTTGATCCAGAAACCAACTCAAAATGCTTTTATACTCCATCACACTTGCAGTTTGTTTCACCTTCAAAGGGGGATCGAGAGGATCCCTAGCCACACTGGGTTGAATCCTCTTAATTAAAGCCTTTCCAAACTCCCTCCAAGTTGAATATGGAACTTGGTCCTCCAACAATTGGAACCAAGCAAGGGTTGTTCCCTCCATATTCACTAAAACCATCTCCGTTCTGTTACTGTCCTCTACTTCCACTTTGACTAGCCACCCATAGGTGTGCTTGTCTGGAAACATGGGGAGCTCCAGCTTGCGACTAGTCTACGATTTGGGAGGGGTTCGACTTGTCTCCCACTGCCAGTGCTCATATGAATGCCGCTTAGAACCCTCTGGGTCGCAAATGTGAGGCCTCTTCATCAATAGTGGGGCGTTGCCGATTGCGTTCATGGCTACCCTCTTGCTTTGCCTTTAACATGTGAAATCTCTCCCTCGCAACCTACTTGAGCTTTGACCCCGCAATGGACAAGTTAGCTGTATTACTTGCCTCGGCAAGTTAGACAAAGATGCTTGCTTCTCCTGTCTCCATTCGATCTCCGATAAGCTTCCTAGCTATCTATCGACTTCTTCCAACCGAGCTTCCATTGCAGCAGTTATCGTATAAACCATCCACAGGCTCCCCTTGATCGAGGAGATATGATATTAGATGTTAGAATTGGCATCAACTCAAGAAAGATTTGAATAAGACCTCTATATACTAATGAAGAAGTTGAAATTCAAGTAGGGAGTTCAACTTCAGAATCGTGTATAAAATTATGAAAAAAATAAAAAATAAAAAATAAAAAAGACGGATAACCTCTCGGGCAATTAGAGGAGCCATTCACCCCCCTATTTTTCATTCTCTTCCTGCGTAACTGATTCTCCTCACTATTCGTCACATATAGAGCCTCACTCCCCATCCCAAATCTTCATTGAAACTCACACTCTTTCTCCTACTTAGCATAGCTAACTTCTCGCTTGTCCTCAACCACTGCTTCAGGCCCAACCTTTTTTTCTTGTTTAGACTTCAGTGATATGGGCTTGGGGTTTCTTTCACAAGTCTTGTGGGATAAGATTAGGCATTTGGCCTCTATTTGGTGTAAAATTCATGATTTTTTTATAGGTATTTCTCTCTTAGTCATGTTGAGAGATTGGAAAGCTATCACTTCATTGATGGTTTTTGTCTTTTGATAGTGCTTGTTTTTTTTAAAGGAGGATATCTTGTTGTCCTATATCTTTGTATCCTTCCTCTGTTCATCTTAATAAAATTCTTCGTTTATTAAAAAGTGTTGTTGATGTATACACATTATTTTTATGCATCCTGTAAATGGTTGTGTTGAAAATGCTAGAGGTTGGATGCTCTGATGGCCAAGGAAAATTGCATTTTTTTGTATTAGGATATAAAGTCATTTATGTTTCTCTACCCTGTAACTTAAGTTTTTGGGAGAGATGGTTCAGGACATGGTATCAGATCTTCTATGATCAATTGGTCTAGAGTTTGATCCTTGTTTTGCCCCATTTCTAAATTTAAAAAGGCTAAATTTCAGCACAAAATAGGGGGGGCCTATGTATTATCCACATTTCAAGCCCAAAAGAGGCTCTTGCATGAAGGGGCGTGTTAAGATATAAAACCATTCATGTTCCTTTATCTAATAGCTTAAGCTTTTGGGAAAAATGGTTCATGACAATTTGTTTTTATGTAGCAGTAAACTATTTTCTCCTGCAGGGTTGCTCTGAATTTGTTGTCCACTCCTTCTGTGATATCTACCAAGGACTAATTGATGACATTGTACCATTTGGAAGTGGACCCTACCTTTTATTAGCGTACTTGGAACAATGGTAAATGTTTTGCATTGTATGTCCTGATGTTATTTTCCCTCCCGTGTCCCCTGTTTTTGGTTGGTTTATAGTGTACATGTTATTAAAACTTCATAGCTTGAAGGCTTTTATTGCTGTTAAGTTTGCTGTTACTCTTTAACTTACAAGCATGTAGAATTTGATATATGTTGTTCTCCTGACATGATAGATATCTCAAGATATAAGAACCTTTGGGATATGCTTTAGCCTAAAGGGATAAAATCAAATCTAAGTCTGTTTACAAACCGAGCCCCAACTATTACAAAATACGAATAAGAACTTGATTGACTGCCTCATCTAGGCTGTTGGACATGATGATGATGCTGTCAAAACTGATTCCTTTTGCAGCAACTTTTTCTAGCTTTTAATTTTGCAACCGTACAAACAGTGGGGGTTAACTCGACAACTGCCTGCATGTCTTTCTGCAGAATTTAAAACAATAAAATTATCGATATGTCTGTAGCAGTACCCTGTTTAAAAGTGATTTTAATTTTCAGCATTCAAACAATAATCACTTCTCCTAAATTTGCCTTTGATGAATTATCATCGATGTATTAACATAAATATAAGGGAGGCTCATAAAAAATTGAGTGGATGGTTAGATACACAAAGGATTAGTAATACGGATTATGTAAATTTTCAAAATAAAAAAAGGAATACTAATTGGGGCTTTAAGTTGGTAGAAAAAAGAAGGAAGTACTCCCCAAAATTCTGGTCCTGAGTATTCTCCTATCCACTGATTAAATAAATGACTATTGGGATCGAAATAATCCTTTAATTTTTTTTTAAGACCCCTTTTAGTTACCCAAAAAAGATGAATAGGAACCAAAAAAAAAAAAAAAGACATGTATATATGTGGGCTTTAGAATTTCAGCTCCTGTCAGATTGGAACCTGGTTGTTGTTTAAGACTCTGAGCATGTTCATAGTTAAAGAGAAAGTTGGTTTTGACTTTTTGCATTCTCTGCATGTTTAATTAAAACATGTCCAGTGGTCATCAATATCATGCTGTATCTTACAAGAGGAATAATCTTGGAATGCAACCTGATGGCTAGTTTTCATTTTTCGCTTTGTTATTTTTTAATAACTACAGCCAGCTAGCAATCAATGCCAACAAGAAGAATACGGATCAGCACGTTATGTTGCTAGGTTGGTCAGTAGATGATTACAAGAATGAAGCTGTTTTTGTTGATATTGAACGAGATAATTGGGTTCCAAGAATTGAGCTTCAAGGTACTTCAAAATTCTGAATCACTGTGTGTGCGCGTTTGGCAAGACGCCTTTTGTTTTCATTAGCAAAAACCGCTATCAATTAATGGAAATCAATATTCTTATGAGTTCTTTTTGTGATTAAAGTAGGATTTCATTTAGATGTATAGAATCAAGCAAATTTAGTAACCACTCTATCATTTAAGTTCCTAAGAAAATGGAAGTTCCTTGAGAGGTTATCGTAGAAAAAAATTGACAAATTGAGGCATTATATAGAAAAGATAGGCAAAAATTTAATGCGAGAGCCAAACTCACCCATAAATCTAATACATGAAAAGTTCTCCCCCCATTTTTACTCCCATACTAAACTCAATCAAAAGTAGAGGAGAATAGGCTTCCTGAAATCCAATTTCTCCATCTCTTACCAAACCCTTTCTTATCCATGACTGTATCTAGAAATCCCCCAATTAACACAATCATAGGCTTTCTTAAAGTCTAATTTTAAATTTAATACAAGACAAAGTTTGATATATACTTATTTTATGTTAGTATAAATTCCCTATTTTATGTAAGTTTTGTTGTGCAATTCTTTTACAGAAAATGGCGATGATAATTTGCTCTTGGGGTTATGCATTGATAAGGCATCAATCTATCAGAAAGTGGGAGTTCAACTTGGTATGGATGAAAGGACAGAGCTCTCACCGCATTGTGTTCTTATATGTCTTACATTAGAGGGAAAACTTGTTATGTTCCATGTTGCCAGGTAAGTTTTTTGAAGTTCTTTTCTGCTTCAATTTCTTGAGTGTCATGAGAGTAACTGCTTTGGATAAAGAAATTGCATATTGGCAGTACCAGTAGCCTGATAGGTTTTTCTCGACATACACAATATTCAAACATAAAAGGTTGAAAAGGCCTTGTTTTTAGTCTTTCAGGAAGTGAAGTTTCGCCTGAGGCTGTTTCTGCTGTAGTTGACGAGGGAGATGCTTCTTTGAAGCTGGAAGGTTCCACTTTTTCTCATGGATTTCAGAGACAGGAATTGGATCAGGTGTTTTTGGTCTTCAATTTTTGGATATGAAAGGAAGAGTTATTCCACTGTTGTTAGTTTCTTTAGTTAATGAAAGTTCTAATAAAAATCATGTACAGGCTTCTGAGGTGAGCGGGATTCTGAAGTCCAAGCCTATTACCAACTCTAATCAAGTGGCACATACTGAGGATAAGTACCCAGAAGTGGAAGCAGTGGCAAATTTAAAGTCTCTGAAGTCTAATGTAAAGCAAATGGTTCCGAATGTAGATTTGAACCAAGAAACTAATAGTGATAATCCATCTACTTGCGAACAACAGGCAAACTTGGGTCAAAAGACTGCAGCACTTGGATCAAACATTGGTTCTTCTATGGTAAACAACCTTTCTGCTGCTCCTGGTTTGTCAAATTATAACACTTCACACAAAACTACTGTGATGACTAAGGTGCTTTGGAATACAAATAGTCCATTGGACTCACACAGAGCTTCTCATCTTTCGCCTGGGGAAGCAATTTCAATCCCAAAGGTCTCTGCTTTGTCTTCATTTTCAACGTCAAGTGCTGCTGGTGGGGTTGGTTACCAAAGTCAAATATATACAATGGGTGGTACAAATGTTCACAGTGCCAATGTTCCTGGAAGCATTGATGGAAAGCCCTCTCTTGTACAGGACAATTCTGCCAGTGTGCCCGTTCAGAGTTGGGGACAGCTAACTACCATAAGAGCAGCAAATATGCAACCAGTCTCCATTTTAAGCTCACATTTGTCATTGAATGGAAATACAACAGCTGGAAAGTCATCTCCTCGAAAGTTTCATCCTTCTAATGAGCAGCATGGAACTTCATCCAAGCTTGGGATCTCAAATTCTGATTTATCAAAGCAGTTTAGCAATGTATTATTTCTGAAAACCTTTCTTAGTTTTCATATTTGAATGTAGATGTTGTGAGCATAAGCGGGCAGTACTGATGAGGATATATTAATTTCTATTTTCTTCTTGTCTTATGTGCTGAAGGAAGTCTTGACCGACTTGTTGTGTATTTCTCTTCTCTGCTATTAAATTCTTATTATTAAATGAATAGAAGACCAAAGAGAAATAGAGACAAGAACTACTACTGTGCCCTTTTCCATGTTCTAATTGTGTTCTCTTTTTGTACACTCCTCTAGATTAATGAGATGACCAAAGAACTGGATCTACTTTTAAGGTCGATAGAAGAGGCTGGTGGCTTTAGAGATGCTTGCACCAAGTCACTACAAAGTTCAATTGAGGCAGTGGAGCAAGGCATGGATGCCCTATCTAAAAAATGCAAATTATGGACGGTGATATTTCTTTCTTTGTTTTGACCCTTTCATTTCGTTAACACATTAAGACTTACTTTGGATATATTGATTCCTTGTTGTTGGCTTGTATTCCAGTTTCCATTTAATGCAGATTATTTTTTCTAGTGGCTGTTTATGTACTTATGATATATTACAACAACAATAGTAAAGCCTTTTCCCAGTAGGTGGGGTTATTTATAATTTTTTTTAGCCAGATTTCTGGTGGTCTCTTACCTATACAGATTTTCCTTTAGGGTTGATTAGGTACTGGCATGGGTTGGGCAGCCTGATCTATAGTTGATAAGAATGTGTATATTTTAAGCCTTGGCCCTGCTTGATCCTGCTTTTCAGTTTCTAAATTCAACAAAGAGATAACTTGTAAGTGAAAAAACATTATATATAATGGAACTATTGTATAAACTAAGCTATGAAAATGAGGTTTTAAATCTGACACATATTAGATATAAGTGGAGATAATATCAATATTAGTTGTATTCTTTAAATTTTGTATGTTAGATGACAAACAAAATGGATGGGCTGGTCCTTGTCTTACATTCATGGCAAGGATTTTTAATCTGCCGTAAATTTGAGCCCAATCCCGTTTCTTCAGCCAAATTCCTAATCCCAAGCTCAATCGTTTTTGGCTTGGTTGCAGGGGGCCTGTTGGGGACTTACTGTTCTGTTGCTTTTTAGGATGTCCCCATAACCGAACTTACTGATCTCCCCCCTTTGTTATATGATGATGGGGGTGAGATTTACAGAGGCCATCTCGACATATTGGTCTTAAAGAGATAGTCTAGTTAGTTTCATATGTCTAGGTTATACTTAACCATGTATCCTTTGCCTATTTCACTTTGTTTCTGTGATAGCGTAAATTCCACTCATTAAGAGCAAGTTTTAAGCACATGCTATGCAAGGCCAATAGGTATATTTCTATCTAATTAGCAAAACAACAGATTACCATTTAGATGTAATTGAACAAGCAGTCAAGCACTATTCATATCCAAGGTCCAATTTCCAAATTTCTGTCTGGTGCAAAGGAGAAACCCATAACTACTCGGTGTCTTGTCATTAACTCAAGGGATTACAAAGTGTTAAAAATCCGCAGTGGGATGCACGGATATCCTAGTAGAAAATCTAGCTATTCATGTGTGTGTGTGTGTGTGTGTGTCTAGCTATTCGTAGTGGGATGCAAGGATATCCTTGTAGAAAATCTAGCTATTCAGGTGTGTGTGTGTGTGTGTGTGTGTGTGTGTGTGTGTAGAAAATCTAGCTATTCATATGTGCGCGCGCGCGTGTCTAGCTATTCTTTTGTGTGTGTGTGTGTGTGTGTTATCTCAAATAGAAAATCAAAGAAAGAAAGAGAGGAAGAACAACTGAGATGAACGCTTGATGCTTTGGTCTTCCTCAATCCTTGATCTTAAAGCTTGAAATCTCTCTCTCTAGCTTCTTTCAACCTATCCCCCACGTCTCTCTCTACTAGATTGGGTAAAACTGGGAAAATGAATGGGTGCCAAATCAGAGAAAAGGGCCAAGTTGGTGGGCCTAACAGCAAGCTTCGCGCCACTTCGTGCACTTGTCGCACCGGGGTGCAGTTTGCTAGGTTAGCTTCTTGTCTTCCTTTCTTCAATGTGAGCCCATCTTCTTCCTCCATTAGATTCTCCTCGGTCCGTTGGATGTCCAAGCCTGCTAAATATACATTAACACTAAAAACATATTCAGGAAGAACTTGAGTAATGAGGCACAAGCCAAAACCTCGTAAAAACCTTAAAATTAGTACTTAGGACAACAATTGTCCACTATATAAGGCCTTAATAACTCTTAGATTAATCAGTAAAGTCCTTCGAATCTTGTGAGACTTTTTTAATTTTGTTTTCTTGTTTACCCATTTTTGTTCTTTCCCTTAGACCATTGATTCATTGTCAGAGGGCTAATAAGGCATTTTAGTGTCTTTTTGTGCCCTTCTATTGTATTATGTACAGTGTTTATTTGACTATAGTTTGCAACTGATTGATGTTCTTGCCTTTTATTTGTGTTGCAATATGGAGATTTCCTTTTCGGTTTGAGGGTTTCTTTCTTTCTTTTTTATTAATGTTATTTATATTCAGTAGGTAATTCTCTTGATCTGTTTCTGTTCTCATTAGTAGTTTTTTTTTTTTTTTTTTAAATAAATTATTTGTGGGAAAAACATACTAATTTTCAAATGTTGGCTGCTTCACTATGCAGTACCACATGGAAGAACATCTTGAGGAGGTTCATTATCTACTTAATAAGACAATACAAGGTGATCTTCACATACATACAAATTTTGTATTTTTTTATATATAATGAAGTAGTTTAATATTAGTGGATCGGTGGTGACGATTATAGGATTTCAACGGCGATGTAAACACGTAACATATTTGTCATGAAATTAACAAATGGAATTATGTGTCTGCATCAATCCATTAGTGTTAGTGTGTCTATATTGAAATGCTTATCTGGAATGTTTTGTTTGACAGGCAATTTTTGGTGGTTGGATATTGAATTTAAGTAGTTGGCTACTTTTTTTTTCATGAGTCCACGAATCCTAGTTTCTATGTTACATGTTGAAATTATAAGGTTTAAGTTGGGAAGTGGTTAGAGGAATAAGCTAATGAATAATCTGATATTGATATTGTTTTGATGTGACGTATTGCAGAAGACAAAACAGAAAGCACTGATCCTATTTGTTTCTAGGATTAGGTTAAGTACTATATTCTTAATCCTAATTAAATAAGGGAACAAATTACATTGGAAAGTTAAGATAGAATCCCTAAGAGTAAGATAAGATTCTGATCAAGATAATCGCCCTATAGATAAGATAAAACCCTAAACAATGTAGCACACTATGATACTATTCTATTATGCATCATTCTCCCTTGAAAAGATATTTTTCAGATATTCTAACATATTCTAACATATTTTTCACTTATCTGGTTGGATGACAGTTGTGGCAAGAAAAATATACATGGAAGGCATATATAAGCTAGCTGCTGATAGCCGATATTGGGACCTATGGAATCGCCAAAAGTTGAATTCGGAACTGGAGCTAAAGCGACAGCATATATTGAGTCTGAATCAGGTATTGGTTATATTCTGCCAACAAAGGATTTCTATTGCCTAGCATTTGACAATCTTTCTCAATCGTTATTCCAGGATTTGACCTATCAATTAATTGAACTGGAGAGGCATTTCAATGGCCTTGAACTGAATAAGTTCAGTCAATATGGTGGCCGTCACATAGATCATGGAGCTTTTCAAAGTAGATATGGACCTTCCAGGTATTGTAATTTGTAGCTGCTATTATAGCTTACAATATAATCAATCCACTTAACATGTTTATGCAACTTCAATTGTAGAGATGTTGCCTTTCATCTATATCAATTGTCTTATTTGTTTCATTGTGCATGTGGCTTGTCTAACTGTGTTCCTCTTGTGGATTTAGAGAGGTTGAAAGGTGTCACTGCATTAATATATTTTCATTTGTTGTTGGATTTTATTTTGTTGGTGGAGAGTCTATTGTGATTCTCACTCTTTAATTATCCTTTTTTTTTCCTGCAAACCAAGAATTGATTTATTGATAAATAAATACATTGGATATGATGAATAAATTGATTGTCTGGATAGGTACTGACTTCTAGCTTTCTAAAATCTGAGTACGGTTTTTCTAAACCATAATTTCCCCCCCTTTGCAGATACATTCAGTCATTGCATTGTTTACATAATGCAATTAGTTCACAACTTGTAGCTGCAGAGAATCTCTCTGGATGCCTTTCAAAACAAATGGCAGCATTGAGTTTAAGCTCTCTACCCAAGGAACAAAAGAATGTGAAAGAGCTGTTTGAAACAATAGGAATTCCATATGACTATGACACTTCTTTTGGCTCTCCAGATATGAGAGGTTTTGTGAAGACCCCTTCTAGTAAGAAGTTTTTCTCTGATTCAACTACTAACAAAGATCAATGTAGAAGAATTCAAACCAGTGCTATGAATAGTTGTGAACCAGAAACGGCTAGGAGGAGGAGAGACTCACTTGACCAGGTATTATTCGCTTACTAGTTACTCCAGTTTTGTGTGTTATATAACTACGCCTCACTAGTGTCTTCCCCTCCTCTTTGGCAAAAAGGGTCATGAAGCCCAATTCTTCTGGAACTACAACCTGAGTCTGCTCTCTGTGATTCCACCAAATTACTAGGTGACAGATAGCCATATGGTTTAGTGGAGCAATGGTCAATTAACCAATTCCTCAAGGACCCAATACCTTGCAAAGGCTTTCGATTGATAACCAGGAGTCAAGTCTAGTAGTTTTCCTTTTTTAATCCGCTCCTTTCAGTGTCTCAAACATGGCACAGCTGATGAGACACTGGTGTCCTAACTGTATTGGCTAGAGACATGCATCTCATCAGTATACCAACATACAAAAATAAAACAAAGATTCTACATTATTAGAGGCATATCTATGCTCAGTATTAATCTGACACCTATATACTAAGGATTTAGGCTATTATGAATGACTTGTATTTAATTTTGAGCTTGCCTTGATGATTGACCCAACCCAAAAAACCAGTGTGACATGATAAAGATCATTCATGGAGATTAGTGTTGGATACAGAACTTATCCAGGTTTATTTCTTCAATGGGATCTTTTGCTCACTTATATGTGAGGTTTTCTGATAGAAGATTCCTATAGATATATTGCATTGATTAAAGGTTGTGATGTGAGTTTTAACGATTTTGGTGCAGAGTTGGGCCTGTTTTGAACCACCTAAAACCACCATCAAAAGGACGCTGCTGAAAGAACCCCAGAAACCAAATTGCAATGGATCGTTCTCTTCAATGAATACAGAAAAGGTGGAAACTTCTATGCTGAAGGAATCTGTTTCTCATCAAACAGATGCGAGAACACCTTCAATCGTCTTCCCTACTTCTAAAACGAAAGGTTAGTTTGGATTAATTGTTGACCTGATACATTGTTTATTGAGCATACTTTCTGACAGTTGTCTTTCTTTACAAATACACTTGTAGCAGGCATTCTGGATTCCCATCTTGAACTCAACGAGGGATCAGAGCAGGCATTTATATGGGCTGACAGCCTCCGAGCACCCACTCAAGTTTCAGAGTCCAAGTCCCGTGTTTCACACAAAAACAGTATTTCAGCAGGTCTCTCGTGGCCTGTATCCCAATTGTCAGCTACAATGATGCATGGTAGTTCCACAGAAACCAAAGATATGGCTGCTGAAAAATCAAATGCTGTTCAAAAGATTGATGTAGTCTCCAATAGTGAAAATAAGTCTATTCTGCATTCAAAAATGCCCCAAAAATCCTCAATTCCTTCCTTTTCAAGCACAGAAAAACCTTCACTGCCGGTTAAATCCACTGAAATGCCCATCGCAATTAGTAAAAGAACTATGGCTACAAGTTCCACAATGGGAAACAAACTTTCAGGTGCACTTACTTCAGAATCCTGGAGAAAACATGATTTTCCATCCTCTGAGTCACACTCATCTGCTATATCAGTAGCATCAGCCTTGCCTGGAAAAGTTACTGAGTTCAATTTTACTAAAAGCCGGCCCAATGAAAATATTCCTGTACTGCCCACATCTGGTGGTTCAAGTGAATCTCCGTCATCTCCAACTATTAAAACATCATCAGCTTTGCCATTGTCATCATCTGTCTCATCTGCAGTGGTGCCTCCAGTAGCAGTGTCAGGGTCATTAAGCAGATGTTTGACTAGTTCAAATACCAGTATAGACTCTAATAACATTATGTCAACATCTTCAGCATCAGCTTCTGTTTACTTATCTAATCAAGCCCTTAAACACACAGTATCCTCTTCACCAGACCCATCTTGCTTGAATTCAACCTCAGAGTCGCTTAAATCAGAGATTCAGCCAGCTTCTGTGTCTAATTTAAAGACAGATTTAGATGCTGCTGTAGAAGCGGGCCCTCAAAATCGTGAATCTGAACTGAAGGTTGGACCTTCTGGAAAATTCACTCCCACTAATGAACAGTCTTCCAACAATATACCAAGTTCTGCACTCAATGTAGTCCCAGTTTCTCAATCAGAGCAGCCTTCTGATGCATCCATGCAGCTTTCAACTTCTTTCCTTGCTTCTGCTAGTGTTGCAAGCGGGAAAAATGGCGGCATGGATGTTGGTATCTCATATGAGGATGAGATGGAGGAAGAGGCTCCGGAGACAAGTAACACAACTGAACTGAATTTCGGAAGCCTTGGTGGGTTTGGGACTAGTTCAACCCCTAATCCCTCCATGCCTAAACCAAATCCATTTGGGGGTTCATTCAGTAATGTGGCAACAAGTTCATCAAGCTCTACATTCACGTTCTCAATTCCTAGTGGAGAATTGTTGCGACCAGCATCTTTTGCCTTCCCGAGCCCCCAGTCATCTGGAACAGCCCAGTCAACAAATTCAGGTGCATTCTCTGGGGGCTTCAGTGTTGGGGGAGCTGCTCCTGCACCAACTCCAAGTGCATTTGGGCGGCCTGCACAAATTGGACCAGGCCAACAGGTTCTTGGATCAGTCCTTGGTACTTTTGGACAGTCAAGACAGCTTGGTAGTGGTTTACCTGGAAGTGGTTTTGCAACGCCCAGCGGTTTTGGTGGATTTGCTTGCGGTAGTTCTAATAGTGGCTTTCCAAGTGCTGCTACTGGTGGAGGGTTTGCCGGCATAGCATCAACAGGTGGGGGTTTTGCCGGCATAGCATCAACTGGTGGAGGTTTTGCTGGCACAGCATCTACAGGCGGAGGCTTTGCTGGTGTTGCATCCACTGGTAGCGGATTTTCTGGACTTGCTTCTCCTGTTGGTGGATTTGGTGGTGCTGCTTCCACTGGTGGTGGTTTTGCTGCTGTTTCTTCAACTGGTGGATTTGCAGGAGCTGCTTCAGGTGGGGGTTTTGGAGCATTTAGCAGCCAAGGAAGTGGTGGTTTTGCTGCTTTTGGTACAGTTGGAGGTAGTAAACCACCTGAGCTGTTCACACAGATGAGAAAGTAGTATTACATCGTTGAAAAATTCTTAGGTGAAGATAATTAGATAATAGGCTTTTTACCGTCCAATGATCAGTCTCTATGTAACATTACATGTTTTGTTAGTGCTTAATTAGAAAAAAATGGACTAGCAGATTTTAATCTCAATATTTTGTTGTGTACGTATAAGGTGCCGCTTGAAATTAATTTCATTTTACCCCTTTAAATTTCTTTGTTTTGGTATTTTATTAGAGTTTAATTTTAATGCATTGATAATGTAAAAGATTTTTACACAATTAATTAATTATAACTTTCTATTTGTATGATCATTTAAGTAGTAGATGTGAGATTTAACTATATTCGTTGATGTGATTGAATGATAATTTAAAATATTTAATTCGATACATTTAAATTAAATTCTTTCTTTAAACATAAGTTCTTTTAGGACTAATTTGTTAGAGAGTAAATATTTTTGTGAACGAAATGGTTGCTTATCCTTTTTCTCTTCTACTTTTATTGTTATTTTACTGCTTATCATTCATTATTGGGAGTGTTTCGATATTAAGTTATAAATTTCATCCACTATCTTGTGTCTTTTATATAGCAAATTTACATGTCTGTCAATTAATTTGCAAGTCCAAATAGGTATGCAAGACCTCCAGTATTTATCATTAATAGTTTTAGGGCTTAGGAAAAATACCACGAATATAAGTAAAGGACGATGATATGTTTGACAAATATTCTTGAATGTAAAAGACTCAAGATAGTGGATGAAATTTATATTTATATGGTTGCACAAGACTGAAGATAGTAAATTTTTTATATATTATTTAATAGTTTTAGGAAAAATACCAAAAAGGCAATGCAGAAAGTGGAAGTTAGAGCATTTGATTGATTATACCAATCCTTAAGCAATAAGGAAGGGGGAAAGAAGCATTTATATATTAGCTAAAGGTAGGTAAAGAAAGTCCAAAGATTAGACTAGGTGAAATGGATCAAGGACTAAGAGAATAAAGTTTTGGTCACAGAACAAGATATCAAGGAAAAATGGAAGAGTTATTTTTACAAGTTATTTAATGAAGGTCACGAGACTTTTATGCAACAAGATGGGCTAAATACTAGAGAGGATGACCAAAATGATACCTTCTATCATAGAATTCTAGAGTTTGAAGTAAAGGAGGATTTGAAGTGAATGCAAAATGGCAAGGCAATGAGACATGATAATATATCTATTAAGGTATCGAAGTGTTTGAGAGAAGAGCACAAGTTGGCTCACAAAGTAGTTTAACATGATTATGAGGTCCAAGAAAATGTTGAATGAGCGAAGCAAGAATATCTTAGCTCCTACCCATAGAAACAAGAGACATATAGAACTATGCAAATTACAAAGGGATTAAGCTCATGAGCCATACTATGAAGCTATGGGAGAAGGTAATTGAGCAGATATTGAGACAATCAGTTTGGTTTTATACTAGAGATGTCTATCATGGAAGCAATTTACTTGTTATCGAGATTGGTGCAGATATATTAGACGGACCAAAGATATATCTACATATGGCCTTCATTGATTTGAAAAGGTGTACAATAGGGTGCAAAAGGAGGTTTTATGGAAGGTCTTGAAGAAAAGGAGTTTGAATTGCCTATATTCAAGCAATCAAAGATATGTATG
The DNA here is from genome assembly GCA_031439595.1 of Pterocarpus santalinus. NCBI lineage: Eukaryota > Viridiplantae > Streptophyta > Magnoliopsida > Fabales > Fabaceae > Pterocarpus > Pterocarpus santalinus. The sequence continues at coordinate 35,949,696 of CM062525.1, forward strand.
ATGGGGTCCAAACTAGCATGAAAACACCAGGTGGAGTAATAAAAGATTTTCTTATAACAATTGGATTGCACCAACGGTCAACTTTGAGTTCCACTTTTTTTATCCTAATCTTGAATGTGTTTATTGAACATATTTAAGATCTGGTGCCACAATGTAGCTTCTTGCAAATGATATAGTCTTAGTAGAAGAAGCGAGAGAACTAAATGGAAAGCTAGCATTCTGGAGACATGGAAGTATGTGATTTTTGTAAGAGTAGAAGATAGAGTATATAGAATGTAAGTTTAGAAGAGAAACACAAATTCTAATTTAGATGTGAAAATTGGGGACGATACCATACCACAAGTCACAAGATTTAAGATCTTGGATCTATTGCAAAATGAAAGGGAAATAAAGGGAGATGTAAACTATAAGATTCAAGTTTCGTGATTGCAAAGAAAGTGCCTCAAGTGTTATTCGTAATTAAAAAATAAAAAAACTACCACTAAAGCTTAAGTGAAACTAGAAAATAAGCCAAATATTGTAGAGATGAGGATGTCTGTGATGGATGAGTGGTCACCCTAGACAATAAAGGATTGCCATGAATGAATTAGAGAAGAAGTTGAGGTAGCGCCTATTATGGAAAAGATGGTAGAATCCTGCCTTAAGTGGTCTAGAAATGCATGAAGAAGGCTTGTAAGGAGAGTAAATTAGATGGAGAGTTAAATTAGATGGAGAGTTTAATAGCTAGAGATTGAGGGAGACCTAGAAAAATCAGAAATAAAACTATTAACAGACATTTAGATTTTAATAGTTTAAATGTAAAAATGATTCATGATAGGATACTATGATATTGTCTAATCCACGTTGCCAACCCCACCTAGTGGGACAAGACTTAATTGTTGTTGTATACTTAATTATTTTGAAAAATAGTAATCTTTAAAAAATGAAAGAGCCAATGGCTAAAAAAGAGGAAGTGAACTCATTTGGGAAAGTTTGCACCTTTTAGCATTTATGATGATCTCACCTCATAATGGTAAAGATAACAAAACCGGTCCAACCTGTTGAGTTGACTTGCCTGACTTGCCAAAAATGGCGAGTTAGATTGCTATTTTAACCCTAGGTTGGATTGCTATTTTTAACCCCCATCATTTTTCAATTTGCCTAACTCGTCCAGCTTAACCCACAGGTTGAGGTGGTGTGCAACATGTTTGATCTGCGAGCTAGAGATTTTATTTTTTTGGTAAAAACACATAGAAGACAATGGGCTATCTGGGTAGGCCCACATATGTCAATTACATCAATGTTTTGATTGAACATTAGCTATTGATCCCCCCACCCTCCCCCCCAAAAAATAGAGAAGCTTAGCCTAGGGTTTTCTTTTCTCTCACAATAGGCAATCCTTTATTCTCCAACAACACATATACGATGGCTCTTACTCTCTTTAATCTCTTCTTCTCTTCTCCAACTGCCGGCAACATATATGCTATTAGTTGTTTCTTTTATAAAAAAATAAATAATTATTTGGGGGGGGGGGGGGAGAGGGTTGAACCTGCCAATCCAACCAAAAATGAGGTAGGTTGGACATGTTACCCACTTAACTACAAACACACCCCCCCCAAAAAAAAGTACCTAAACCAAAATAGGTCAACCTGTCTCGCCTTACTTTGGGGAGGGTAGGATGTCTGCTTTGTGTAACACCCTCTGTAATATAAGTCATGCTCGAATCACGGAGTTATATTAAGAGGTTGTCACTGTGCTAAAAGAATATTTAAAATACGGAAAATATAATAAATCACCCTTCAACTGACCACTTTATTACTGAAATATAGCTCATAAATTTCGTTGTCTCTGATATATAGAGAATAAAATAATTATAGTTTAAAAGAAATTTTGTGACTAACATGTCACATAGAACTTGCTCCCGCTGGCCATCAACTAGCTTCAGTAGTCTCTTGATTTAGTTTGCTTTCGAGTCTTGCTCTATGAACGTCCCAGTATTCCATCTCCCACTTGATTTCCAACTTAAGTGCTGGAATGTTTATGGAAAAGAAAAACATACAAGCAGGCAGTGAGAACCTAGGGGTCTTAGTAGATAAATTCAAACTATACAGTGTAATCATAAACATTCTAGTTGCTTCAGTTTCTTATAAACAAAAAAAATGTGAGCACATATACACAACTAGTGGTTCAGCTTTAAGTTGAAAACATCTTTCTCAAAGCGGATTATATTTTAACAATCACTTACCATGTCATATGACGGTCATAAAAATATGAATAGTAAAATATGCTTTAACAAGAAACATAATAATATTATGACTTAACAAGATAATTGAAAATGCACATAAAGATGCTTATACTTGATTGTATGCAAGTGCATTTGATTTAATTCGTATTTTTCTTTAACTTGTAACTTGATCTTCATAAACTTTTCTATTACTTATTTCTTGGGAGTTCTTGGTCATTTTAGACTCATGGGTAATAGTCTGCTTTTCAGGATCGAGCTCATTCCTATAAAGGAATGCTGGTTTTACTTTCCTTGACCTTCCCACCAATCTATTCCCCTTAACTTTAATCCGGAGCTGACCCAAGTATTATGGAACTTTCATCATAACATAACCTTTATGTTCATCATAACATAACATTTACGAACTTCTTGCAATGCACATGAATGTGAACGTAGAGTATAACTCATGCATAGGTTTACCGAAATTTTGGCAACATAACGGCACGTGTTTGCTTTCTCATAAATAGTGCCAGTTATTAGAACACCAAATTCTCAGAAATCTCATAACATTTTATTCATATTTCACGTATTAAATTCATGGCACAATCATTGTAATTAAAAACATGGTTGCTGTCTCAATACTTGCATTCAACCCGGTTTTGTAAATCAGGCCATAACTTCATTTCAACTTATCTGAACCTCAATTTTGGATATATTAGAGTGTTATGTGTCTAGTTTCTAATCTCTTTAGACCCACCTAATTTGATAAGTGTGGCTCAAGTTATTTAAGTTTTACCCCGACCTGCCCTGAGACTAGCCAGAATTACACACTTAAGAGTAAAAATCCACTAAAAATCGAAAACCAACTCAAATCATACAAAATTGATATCACATCAAAGCTAATAGGACAAGCTCTCATTTGCACAAGTTTCATTTCATTTTCTTCAGCAGAGCTCGAGTTATATGCCCCGAAATTTGACCTTCCTGTACTACCTTATTTTGCCCTAGTTTGGACATAGGGAAAATTTTTCAAACCACTGAGAGCTAATGGGACCGTACCAAACTCAAAGTTTTATTATGAAATGTTCCTCTACACATAAGCTTTCCAACAAAGTTGGTTTCACTCAATTTGGAGTTGTGTAGAGTGAGTTACACCCTTCTTAAGTCACACTACCCGGATGAAAGTTTTGATTCCTAGGCCAAACTTCAAAAATTCATATCTCTCTCAATATTAACCCAATGACCTTATATTATATATGTATGGAAAGCCCTGAATGTCTACTTTCATTTAAAAATATTTTCATCCACTTTAACTGGATATAGGCGGAGCCGTACACTCCGCCATATGGACTGCCGAGAGAATTTGGTCTCCCAACCCCTCACATCTTCCTATTCTCATTCTTTCCTACTTCTTAATCAAATTTAAGCATAAAAAACAGCCAAAAATCATCATATTAATTCACTAATCACATCAATAAGTGAGGAGATAAAGCCAAAATCAAACACCCATAATCAGAATAATAAGAACAAAATTGATCATCTATCTCTTTGAAGTATGATTTTGTTAGGTGTTGAAGTTTGAATTGATAGAACCTTGTAAAGCTTGAAGGTTTGATGGAGTTGGTTGAGAGAAGGAGAGAAAAGAATGCTGAAATCAGGAGGGAGAGTAGTGCAAATAAGAGAGAAAAAATTTGATTTAAGCATTGAAGAGGTCGTTGACTTTGTGAGTTTTGATTGGTTGAAATCTTTGTGGGTAAAGTTCAGTCATGTCTCCCTCTTTTGTAGCTATATTATTTTTCACGTCACTTAAAAGTGGAACTCGCTTCCATTGTATCTTAAATCAGAACTCGGATACATTTTAATTGAACCTTAATTAACTTCAATTATTTGATAAAAACCCGAACAATTAGGCGAAAAATGATCGAAAATTCCGGTGGATGTTACACTTTGCCATCTCTATATAATGGCCACTTTTTTAGTAGGAAATACTAAAATGAGGATTATATCTCCTTAAACTTCCTTATGCCATGGAATAAAAGTACAAGGTGTCCGTCAAATCCTCCATGATATTAGTCAACTCAAGCTCTATATAAAGGCTTCAATCACTGAAGTTATTAGTAGATCTTCTCTACTCATCTTCTTTACTTTCTACTCCCTTAGTGCAAACTTTTTCCTTGACTGTTAGAGTTCCTTTGTCAGTATCACCCCACACTTGCTTGTTGTCACATCAAGAGCTGTTGGAGTGTTTCTTCAATCCAATTCACTTATTTCTTCTCCAATCTTTTATTCCTACGCAGTTGGCAATAAAAATAATAAAAGAATTATTTTGTTCATGTCATGACCCAAACTTAGGCCATGACCGATGCATAGACTAATCAAGCTCACTTAACTTGGCAAGCCTAAGAATAGAATTCTATTCATATAGCTTACAACTTAATCATTGGGGCTACCAAAAATTCAACAAAATCTACCCTAAAAATGAGACAACCCATATATCAAATAAACCTATTTATCATCAAATATAATATCTAGAGTGTCAATAATAAGTATCAAAAGAATCAACTATACAAAAGGACGTATTAAATCTTATGGCCATATACATATTCTAAAAGAAATGAACCTATGCTCTATAGTTGCAAAACATTAGAGTCGACAGAATATGAGCCTCTTCTAGCAATGGAGGCCTACAAAAAAAAAAAAAAACTCCTGGGAGCAGCAAATCCCAAAAACCTACTACTTGGCACACTGCAAATCTGAACGAAAGAAGTAGGGTGAGTCACACAAGCTTAATGAGGGCATATAAACAAAATAGGCATGAAGGAAAAACTAATAGGTGCACAAGCTTTTAAAATAAAAGGAAATAACTTAACAATCATACAATCACTAAAAATAATTGGTGGAAGTAACAATACAACAACTCTATGCCTTCTCAATATTTTTCATAAGTTGAAACTCATTCATGTCACTTCTTCATATATAGTAACTCATAAATAGAAACTCAATAATTCCCAATATGCCTTGTCAATAATTTTCATAAATAGTTCTTCTCAAAATAAAATCAAATCTTTCATCAATGAATTAAATACTCTACACGAGTTACATAAGAAGAACTAAATCTTGTGGGGATTAATCTTAATCCATCTAACCCTAAGTCTGATCTCATATGAAGTGCACCTCACTCACTACTATCTCATCTGGGCATATTATGTGTATATAGGCCATCATATCTCTTCGCTGTTAGCGATTAGTGCCATTATATCTTTTCACTAATGGTGAATAGTATTCTAACTTAGAACTAATCATAATTTTTCAAAACAACTTACAGAAAAATACAACATTCAAATCCATAAATCAACATCAATATGATTTCATTCTTGAAAGTAAAACTCCTATAAATCAATTTAGCACAAAATTAAATAAGATATAACAATGCCATAGGGTTATAAAAATAACAAGCAAAGCTAATAATAATTTCAAAACCAGTCATTGCATTGTAATTTAATCATCATCTTAGAATGGAAAGATAGGAAAGATAATTAGCAAAAGAATTAACTAAATAAATCATATAACATAAAACAAAATCATTAGCTTTAACAAATTAGTTTCTTCCATGAAAAAAAGTTTTAAAATAATGCCACTAAGTAAATATGCACTTACAATATTGAGGAATCAACTTAGCTGTTCCCCAATAACTCCAAATGGAGTAATTGGCATACTCTGTGAAGAATCTGACCAACACAAACATTTTTTATAAGCTTAGACAATTTAATAATTAGTAAGCCTATTAAGCAAAACCCCTGATTTGAGAGATCTAAGGTTCCTAGGGATTAGAGTGAAATCAAAGTTTGGCTTACCTTCTACTAGTGCTCAAACTTCTGGCTCACCAAATTCTTATTCAAAACCCCAAATATTACTAAACTACTATTTTATTACTACTCACTAACTTTGAGAAAAACTCTAGAGTTTACCCATAAGAAGAATGTTTGATATTAGAGACTTACCTCAAGCTTTCGAAGCTAATAGATACTAAGATTTGATGACAAAGTAAAATAAGAATGGAGCTTGATGATTAGGTGGAGAATGAAAAGGAAGAAATTGAGAAGGGGAAACAAGGGTGGCGTGGAAGGGAAGGAAAATGAGAAAGGAGGAGGTCTCAATGGAGGAAAGAAGTTGCCCCCCTCTATTTGTCCTTTTATTTTTATTCTTGTTGTTGGAAGAGATAACATGAGAAGGGGAGTTGAATTGTGTTCCTTTCAAATTTAAAAACAACCTAAAATGTTAAAATTGAAAATCGATCTCAAGTCCTAGCCTTGGATTATGGAAGCGTTTGTTTAAATTAAAGAAGGGAATGAACACATTGATGTAAAAATACAGATAGAATAACTTATGTAATCAAGATAAAAGACTAAGTAGTTATGGAAGAAACACACAAGAGATTTTTATACTGGTTTGGCCAATCACTTGCCTACTTCTAGTCCCCAACTCTTTGTTGAGATTTTATAAAACTTGAGTATTCTTTGTCCAAGCTTCTTCAAGTCTCTTACAACAGAGTAGTCTTTTCTCAAGCCTCTCCAAGTTTTACCTCAAGTATTCTTTGTCCTAGCCTCTCCAAGCTCAACTTGACCACTATTGGGCCAGTGTACAAGTTTTGAGATTTGAAAATAATTTGTGAACACTCACACTAACTCTCTTTATAGAGGATAAATAATATTTTCTCAGTGTGTCTAACTTCTCTAAATTCTCAAAGAGAGAATGTTATCAAATACAAAGCAGAATAGAAGATTTCTTATTGAACAGAAGTTACGATGAGTAACTTTTTGGAGATTCAGAAGGTTGAGAAAGTTGACAATGAAGCTCTACAAATGAAGAAGATATTCAGTCGTTCTAACTTTTCTTTCTTCGACTTCCAGCCTTTTATAGACATTGAAATATATCCGTCAAAGCTTGTAGATCTTGACTTTTGTAGTTCTTTTTGGACTGTTGGTCTATGACTAGACAGAGAAGCAATAGTCTTCCTTTTTCTCATTTTTCGAAGCTTGTGCAGAGATAAAAAAGTAGCTATTTGTTGATATACCAACTATGTAGACTTGTCATTGCTTCTTCTACGTCTTGTCAAATCACCTTTTTGACTTTTTGAATTTGTCTATGATGCATGCTGACGAAGCATTGAAGGTATGACACTTCATAAAAAGTGTATTTCTGGTGATATCCCTTCTAGATAAGGTCATCCCTCTGGATAGAGACATTTTTCTGAATTGGCAAAATTTAGCTTTTTAGGCTCATCTTTCCTTTCTGAAGTGTAGCTTCAACCTTTTGGAATTCTTTTTTTTTTTTTTTTTTCTGTTTCTAATCAAAATAGCTCAAGAGAGACAAAGCATATATTCCATATAAAGCATATTCTAGTATAAAAGCTATGGACAATGATACTTTGATGTCTTTTAAGCGCTTAAGCCATTTGATTAAATTCTTTTTCACAGAAAAATTTGTTATTCGAATTAGCTTTTTCATGGTCAAAATGATTTGCTTGTATTCTAATTTGGTATTCATCAAAACCTTAAAAATCAATTTGGTTGATAGCCTCAGAATAGCTTTTGAGAGGCATTGGAGCTAACAATCTCCCTATTTTTTATGATGGCAAATCAATATTTAAGAAATGCTTTTTGTTATCAGAAAATATCTTTTCAAATAACATGATTTGTTGTTTGAAAAGAAACCTCTTTCTGAAAGGAGTGATGAATTCAAAAATCATCATTTTATCATAATACATCATCAAGATGTATTAGAGCAATTTCAACTAAGAGTGTTTTGAATGTCGTCAAGTGAAAGCGTATAAATTCAAAGATTTATCACAGTACATCATCTAGATGTATTAGAGCAAAAGTTAAGATAATTCAAGTAAGATGCACATGGTCAGAGAAGAACTAGCCAATTATCATCTCAAAACATCAAATTAATATTTAATGAGTATTGGAGCATTTCATTTGAATAGGTATGAGATCATCAAATATCAAATCAAAAAAGATTGTTTAAACAAGAATCAAAGCATTCAATAATTTGAAGTATCAGGGCGCATTCAATAATTTAAGATGTCAGAGCATTTTATAGGTAACAGAATATTCAATTAGAGCAATTAAAATATGATAAAGAAATATTGAATTATGATCTAGAATGCATTTGCAGCAATATAGTATTAAGACAAATAGAAAATATTTCTACTAGATACAAACGGAGCTGTAAACATATATATAGATAGGAATTTGTTTCAAATGTTGAATTCTAAGAATGTGTGTGTATGCATGCATGCTCTCCCTAAGTGTATGCCCTTATGCTCCCCCTCAGCTTGAACTTTCTTAAATATTCTTCTTCCCCTTGAACATCATAAAAAAGAATGATGTGGGATCATGGAAGAACCATCACTGATTGTCTTTTGCTTTTTGAATGGTCTTCAAAATCTGCATGAGAAGGTTTCCCATTTTGTCCATTTAGCGATCCATTCGCTACTGATGGGCGTGAAGTTCAGCTTGATTTGCCAATATGGTGTGTTGATTGGCAAGGACCAAATCCATCTGGACTTCAGCAGCATTGGGAAACACTTCAGCAAATGAAGGTTCTTCATAAGATAACTTTTCAGTGTGCTGAGAGTGATTGGCTGAGGATTGTTAGGACTCAAATACAATAGGAGTGGCTGTTCTATCAAATCTTGGTGTGGAGGTGAGCAATAGCAAAGTCTGAGCTATGATAGGAGTGGCAGGGGCTTTTTGAGATACAGAGATAGCGGCTGGATGAGGCATTGGAGTGCTCAAAGGGATAAGCTGTAACATCCCCATATAACGTAATAGAAAATAATAAAAATAAACTTTTATTATTTATAATTTTGCTCTTGAACTTTTAAAAGAATGACCTTTAGGTCCTTATATATTATTTACAGCCTTGCCCCTGAACATTTTAGAAAATGACATTTAGGTCCTTATATCAACAGAATTAGTAAAATAAGGTTTTAAACGAAGCAGAATCACGTAGCGAAAACGTAGAAACCTAAACCTCGGCCGATTGAGCCATGGAGGTATCCATATGTGAAATAACATGGGATGCCCCTAGACTTATCCATAATTATGAAAATACCATTAGCCATAAAAAATAGAAAACACAATGGCCATCAATTTGTAAAACATTTAATTTATACCATTAATCGATTTATTCGATTTTAATGCATAAGTAAGTTAAATAGAAATTAATTAATGATTAATTAGGTATTGATTAGATGCTAATTAGAGAGTTAGAATTAGAAATAATTAGAATAGAAACATATAAAACTTCACAAATCTCTTCAAAATCGATTTACCGATTTAAAGAAAATCGGTAAGATTACGGTATTTCAAACTATCGGAACCGAACCAATAGGATTTTACGCACTAAACCCTGCATCAAGTAGCTAAAAACTCAGCCATTTAACCCACCAAAGTGGTGCAAGACAGCCACAAAAGGGAGGGAAGCATGCTGAATATGAGCCATACAAACTCCAACCAATCAAATTACAAGATTTCAACCACCAACACTTTCATAATATATTTCTCTCTTTCTTCAGCAGAATTTTTGAGCTCCCTCTTCCAGCAGCCTTCCTCTCCTCTTTTCTTCATCTTCTTCATCTCCTTCTTCAACTTTCAGCCTCCCTCAAGCTTCTTGCATCCCTAGAACTCAAGACTAGCTAGTTGTTGCTTCAAAATAAAGGTAGGATTCCAATTATTGTCTTGCTATTCTGATCATGGGTGGCTGTTGGTGACTCGATTTATTCAATTTTTGATAAGGTAATTGAATGATTATGATGTTATTTGGCTGGTTTGTTAGCTGTTGTTGGTGTTAAATGTAACATCCCGATTTCCGATTTCGGCTTCGCCGTCAAGACTGATTCATTCCGATTTCCGACTTGGACCTCTCATCCGAACACATGAACGTAATTCAATGAGATCCGACTTCATGTCTCAAGGAAAATATAACCGGCGTCCGATGTCACCAAGCACACTGTATATAAGTCACGACTTCCGAGTTTAAGTTCCTGGGTTTGGAAATGTGACTCGAATTCCCGAGTTCCGACCTCATACTCCATGCTTCAAAATAGTGTGCGCGGTTTCCGACTTCACAAGTATAATTTAACACAATGGTACAATACCGGAGTCCGAGTTGAATGTTACAAGTTCCGTCCTTAGAGTTGAGCTCCATGGATATGAGTTCAAATCTTTGGGTTGATTTCAGTCATACACTAGATCCGACCTCCGATTTTATATCCAGCATTGGCAGTCCCAAGTTCAAATAGGGAGTTCCGAGATTATAGGATAGCGAGTTACATGAGTTACGACCTCCGACCTTGATTCCAAGTCTAAACATAAACCGATTTCCCAAGTCACAAACAAGATGGTACGAGTTCCGATATTATGCTTCAGCTCCAAGCTCGAGTAAAAACGGCACGAGTTCCGACATCAAGCATAAGAGGGACTAGTTCCGACTTAAAGCAGATTTGGAGCGAGTTAGATTTTAAACAAGATGGCGGCAAGTTACTCGAAAGGAGACGTAGCTAAACTTTGTCCACAAGAAATTCAGCCAATCGTAACCCTCCAAGTTAACTCCCACTCATGCCTATATAACACATCCTTCTCCTTTGATTCAGACCATTATTCACGTTGCATTTCCTCTCCTCCATCAGCTCTCTTTCTCTCTTGCTCACACACCCAAAACTCAAGCTAAGTCCCAGCCTTGTTCATCCAAACTCCAAGTTTCAGCACTTAGCCAAATCTTGCTCCAAAGAGGTAGGATTCAATCTCTAATCTTAATTTCTCTAAACTAAGGATGCATGAAAGATTTCTTTTTATGATTATTTGATGATATATTGGATGTGTATGATTGGATTAATATGGGATTGATATGAAATCTTGAGTGGCAATTAGAATTAGAAGAAGAAAACTAAGAGAAATGGATGGATGAGATGCTGTCTTGGTAGAGAGTCCACGGCAGTCCGTACGACGGAGTGTACGGCACCGCCTACGATCGGTCAAATCCGATCAAACCATTTTTAGATGAAAGTAGACATTCAGGGCTTTCCATAGATATATCATATAAGGTTCTTGGATTAGTATTGAGGGAGATACGAATTTTTGAAGTTTGACCTAGGGTTCAGGATCTTCATCCGAGCAGGGTGACTTGAGGAGGGTATAACTCACCCTATACAACTCCAAATCGAATGAAACTAAGTTTTTTAGAAATCTTACACACAGAGGAACACCCCAATATAAGATTCCGAGTTTGTTATGGTCCCAATTGTTCCCAGTGATTCGAGGAAGTTGTCCTATGTCTAATTCAGACCAACACAGGGTAGTTCAGGAATGTCGACTTTCAGGACTTATATCTCGTGATGTACTTAAGCAAATGGAGTGAAGCTTGTGGCAAATGAAAGGTTGTCCTGTTAGCTGTGATATGAGACCAATTTCGTAAGATTTGAGCTTAGTTTCGATTTTTAGTGAATTTATATTCCCAGGAGTGTAATTCGGGCTAGTGACTGAACAAGCTGAAGTAAAAGCTGGATATCTTGATTTATATAAATCAGAATGGCATGGGACCAAAGAGGTTAGAAAGTAGACATATAGGGCTATGACATATCCAAATTTCAGCGTTAAATGAGTTGAATAGAGATAAAGGTGGATTATACAAGATTCGGGCAGAACCGAATAGAATTGGCAGAATGGCCAAAATGATAATTTTACAAGTGTTAGTGGAACATATAAGGTTTGAATTAAGAATTGCCAGCTTGACATTGTTATATGTGTGTTAAGTTGATTATGTTGCTGTGACTAATTTGTCCGTGAAATGCTGGCACTATTCATGGGGAAACGGACCTGATCCGTTATGCTGCCGAATTTACGGCAGAAGTCTAAGAAGTCATGAATGTTTAAATGTAAGGATGGATTGAAATATAAGGGGGTATATAGAAACCCTATATTTAAGAATGACATAATTACGTTATGAGGTATATGAGAGTAAGTGATGTAGCATAGGTATAACTATGCTTGAATATGTTTGAGAATGAAAGAATGTGAAAATATTGAATGTGAATCCCTTCACTTGGAGGCAGTTATTTGAAATCCCTCCCTGTGAAGGCAGTTAAGTGATAAAGATATGAATCCCTTCACTTGGAGGCAGTTGCACTTGAATCCCTCCCTGTGAAGGCAGTTAAGGCAATGAGATCCCTCTAAGTTGAAGGCACGTGGTCAGAACCGATCCCTCAATTTTGAGGCACGTGACCAGAATCGATCCCTTCAGCTAGAGGCACGTGACCAGAATCGATCCCTCCAAGACTAGAGGCACGTGAATCCCCTTGCGGGTGAGTCGGTGTGACGACGGTCACGGGTGATGCTGACGAGCTCACTCCAAGGCCAGGCTACCCAAGGGCAGTAAATGCACCCTAGGGACGGCGATACGTAACGCCTAGGTGTGCCAAGTAAAAGACTAAAGACTAAAGATTAAAGTATATGCAAGCACCCCAATCATATGAGGCATGGCATCGACCCAGCTAGTGTGAGTACAGGGGATAGAACTTATATGAGACATGGTATGATGCTGCACTTGAGGACGGCGATACGTAACGCTCAAGTGTAGACAGATTCAGGCACCCTAGGGACGGCGATACGTAACGCCTAGGTGTGCCGAATGAAAGAAAAGTAAAATTTTATGTATATGTATGAATTCAAGTGCAAGTTAAGTTAGGTACAGATGTTATGTTTCCAGTAGATTAATGTTATGTGCATTTTATATGTTGAAGTTATTATCCCTGGTATTGTTCATGGTGTTATAATTGAATGAGTTTTATGGGTTCTCCCAAATGCTAAGTGTAAAACAAAAAAAAAAAATGAACTTTGCTTCGGATAAGACATTTTTCGAAATGTAAAATTAAACAATTTGTGCTGCATGTTCATCTATCTTCAAAATAAACCGAAGCAAACTGGAGACGACCATGATGACATTATGTATGAAGATTAGAGAATCCTACTGAGAATTTTATAATTCTCACTCCTATTTCCATGTTGTCTCCAGATGATTTTAGAAGTTTCCAATGACGGCTGAAGTTGCTGTCAGACGAGGTCCGCACAGGTAACAGTAACAGCTCCAGGGTATGGTACTGTGACTTAAGCATAGTACTGTGCTTGGGAGGGTGTTACATTAAATTCGTTTAGGAGGTAAGAAAAGGTGAAAGGATGAAGAAGTGAGAAGCTGGAAACCTAGAAACCCTCGACAGTCCGTACGGCGGAGTGTACGGCTCCTCCTACAGATGATTAAATTTGATGAAACCATTTTTATATGAAACTAGACATCTAGGGCTCTCCATACATATATCATATAAGGCTTTTGGATTAGTATTCAGAGAGTTATGAATTTTTGAATTTCAACCTAGGTTTTTGACTTTGATTCTAGGCAGACTAGGTTGCTCAGGATAGAACTCGCCCTATACTACTTGGAAATGAATGAAACAAACTTTTTTAGAAAGCTTACACATAGTAGAATGTCCCATAAAAATTTCAGAGTTAGATAAGGTCCCAGTTGCTCCCAGTGATCCGAGAAAGTTGTTGTATGTCCAAACCGGGCCAAAACAGGGCAGTTTAGGAAGGTCAGAATTCGGGACTTGTAACTCGAGCCCTACTAAGTCAAATGGGATGGAACTTTTGTAAATAGAACTTTACCCTGTTAGCTTTAATATGAGTCCAACTTCGTGTAATTTGAGTTAGTTTTCGATTTTTAGTGGATTTTTACTTTTAGGTGCCTGATTATGGCTAGCCACTAGGCAGGCCGAGATAAAACCTAAATATCTTGAGCTTTAGATATCAAAATTAGATGGGACCAAAGAGGTTAGAAAATAGACACATAACACTTTAACATATCCAAAATTGAGGTCTAAATGAGTTAAATAGACATTATGGCTTGATTTATAAAAATCGGGTTGACAGACTTTGCTGAGGCAGAAACTCTGCCTTAATGAGATATATGTTATTATGAGTTCAATGTTGAAACAAGTATGCAATGTTGTGATCTCTATGATACATTGATATTCTGATGTACTGGCACTATTCAAGGGGAAGCGGACTTGATCCGTTATGCTGCCGAAATTCCGGCAGAAATATGTGATTTATATGAATATGATAAACATTTATGTGTTATGCTCATAAGATTCATATATGCAAGGCTGATTTAAGTATGATATGAATATATTGAATGTGAATCCCTTCACTTGGAGGTAGTTATTTGAGATCCCTCCTTGTGAAGGCAGTTAAATAAGATAAGATATGAATCCCTTCACTTGGAGGCAGTTGCACTTTGAATCCCTCCTTGTGAAGGCAGCTACCCTTTACCTTGGAGGCACATGGTCAGATGAGATCCCTCAATTTGAGGCACGGGACCATAATAAGATCCCTCCAAGACTAGAGGCACGTGAATCCCCTTGTGGGTGAGTCGATGTGACGATAGTCACGAGTCAAGCTGGCGAGCTCCCTCCAAGGCCAAGCTATCCAAGGGCAGTAAAGACTAAAGATTAAAGCCTATGCAAGTACCCCACTCATATCAGGCATGGCATCGACCCAACTAGTGTGAGTATAGGGGATAGGACTTACATGAGGCATGATATGACCCAGCTAGTGTAAGTACCGAATGAAGATCCCATATTCCTACGGAACGTGACAGGGTGATCACACTCTGATGGGGTATGACATGGCGATCATACTCTGGAATGTGGCATGATGCCGCACTTGAGGACAGCGATACGTAACGCTCAAGTGTAGACAGATGCAAGCACCCTAGGGACGGCGATACGTAACGCCTAGGTGTGTCGGATGAAAGAAATGTAAATTTTATGTATATGCATAAATTCAAGTACAAGTAAAGTTATGTGCAGATGTTATGTTTCCAGTATATTGATGCTATGTATATTTTAATATGTTACAATTATTATCTATGGTATTATTCATGAACAAATTTTGTGTAGACTTTCCCAAATGACAAGTGTATGAGTAAAATGAACTTTGCTTCGGGTAATATGTTTTCGAACTGTAAAATTAAACAGTCCACATAATATGTTCACTTTTTCCATAATAAACCGAAGCAAACTGGAGATGACAACGATGACATTATGTATGATAATTAGAGAATCCTATTGAGAATTTATAATTCTCATTCCTATTTTTCCCTGTTGTCTCCAGAAAGTTCAAGAAGTTCCGAAGGCGGCTAAAGTTGCTGTCAGATAAGGTCCGCTCAGGTAACAATAACAACTCAGTGGTGTGTCTGCATGACTTAAGATAAGATCTTGTCTTAGGGAGGATGTTACACAAGCTAGTATTCAATAATAGCCGCTTCAGTTTCTAGTTCTGATACCAAAACAAGAGTTCTTTTATGTTATGATCTTTCTGGCGTAGACTCTGTTGGTAGAGAAGGTTGTGCTAGTCTTCTTGATAATTCTTTAAAAGGTAGAACCACTGTCCTCATTTCAGAAGATGGATTGACTTTTTCAATGACAATGAAGTCTTGTTCCACTTCCAAAGAGGTTGATGAGCTCCTTATTCTTCTAACAGAGCCACCAATTCCAGTAGCTTTGTCCCTTTGCCTTTGCAGTCACGCTTCATTTCTCAGTCTGTCCTGAGTAAAATATGGAATTATATTAATTAAGTTCAACATGGAATTCCAACTATTAAATAGATAATTTACTCTCACAACCCAAAAAGAAAAAATTCCTCTCTCTTTCTATATAGATAGTTTATTTATTTTGCTTACAAATAAATCAACTTTTTCAAAACTAAATTGAACTTTCAAAATTTATTATGTATGTATCATAATTCCTTGACCTTTCAATCAAATCATGAATATAAAGTTTCTCTCTAAAGATTATTTGTATTATACTTTATAATAATTATTTTTACCTCTTTTATATGTTAAAATTATGAAATGTACCATTTTATTTTATTTTTTTTAAAAAGTTAGAACATTAGAAAAGCAACTTCTATGGTGTTCAACAATTATTTATCGAATCTCCTGCATTTTTTACAAATTTCATGTATTCGAAAGGTAAAAAAATTCAAAAAATAAAAGGCATGTGGATTTTTTCAAAAATAAAAA
Source organism: Pterocarpus santalinus (assembly GCA_031439595.1). NCBI lineage: Eukaryota > Viridiplantae > Streptophyta > Magnoliopsida > Fabales > Fabaceae > Pterocarpus > Pterocarpus santalinus. Next base: position 35,966,041 of record CM062525.1, read on the forward strand.
AAATTGCTAAAAGAATGAGAGTATAGATAAAATTAATATGAAAGAGTTTCATCTTGTTTCTTATGAATTTTTTATAAGAGATATAATAAAGGCTGATGAAATTAAGTGGTGATTGAAGAATGAGAACATATGAGTTAAGATTGATAATTTTTTTTTTTAACATTTTGGATTAACTATGGTTAAGTAAGTGAGAATATTATAATATTCTTATAATGGGGTGGAATATAATTTTTAAACAAGAATGAGATTAAGTGTTATTTTGAGAGAGCTTAAGAGAGGTTTGTGTTATTTATCCTAATTTTTAATAATAGAGATGACAAAAAACAAATATAGTAAAAAATAAGTAATTATAAACAAATACAAATATCATATTTTTATTTAATACTTTTTATAATTATATAAACACTGTCAAATGAAAAAATAAAATAAAATAAAACTATATAAACACTGGATGATAAAACACTAATATGTGTTGTATCTTTTGATTCAATAATTTATCTGTATTGTCATTCATTTTGACTTATTATTTTTTTTTCTAGGATATTCCCTGGCTCGTTGCTGTGTTGTTTAGGTAACAGTCGCCTTAATAAAGTCTTAAAGAAAATAATACAATATATAAATATAAATAATTATATTAAATAGGTTAATTTTGTGAAAGATATTGTTTTTATAATTTCAGGAGATGAAATATTTATGGTTACTCTCCCTCGAACAAATATACTTCCCAGGACTCGAACTTGTGTCTACATCTTTTCAACAGCTTGTTGGTTAAATAGGTTAATTTTAAATACTTGTAGTATATAATAACTACATTAAAACTATAAATAGATAAATTTTAAATATTTTTAAATAATTAAATTAACTTTAATTAAATTAATAATAATAACTTTTGATAAACATATGATGACCTATAAATAATTAATATTAATTATTCTTTTGATCAAAATGAAAGAAGGGTACTTTGATAAAACTAAATAAAAATTAATAAAGTAGGAGTGATAATAGGTATAGAGGAATGGCAATAGTTGTTATCAAAATTACAATCTTTAAAGTATTTTTTATTATATCAGCTATGTTTTGTTTATTTTTAAATAAATCACATATTATCAGATAATAATAAATAAAAATATATACAGGAGCATGTATATCAATTAGCGTTTATAAAGAACTCATTTATTCTAATTATAAATTATGTAAAAATTTGGACAAATCTAATTGAAATATTGACTATTCTGATGACTCTACATTTTTAACAAATTGATTAATTAATTCAACAAAAGAAGATTATGCCAACGAATAATAAATAATAAACCGCGTTCAAGAAAATCGGACAGATTGGCGAAGAAAGGAATTAATTAAATAGTTTGAAAAATGAAAAAGATAAATAATTTTATTTTCTGTAAAACATATTAGAATGTATACAAATTAAATTAAAAAAAAATATTTTAAGCCTAAAATATACAAAAGAAGAAACGGCAAAAAGAGGAAAGATGCGGTTGGCATCGGGCGGTCTTTTTACGGTAAGAGAGAAGATTTTACTCAGACTTGGCCAAATTCTTTCTGGGATTGGATGCCTTTGCTGCAACACACAAAACCCACAAACCCCGATAAACAATAAAATAGAAAGGCTATATGGCTACCTCTCGTCATTGATTTTGGTATGCTTTTCTTTCTCGATCTTCGTATCTTCATTTATTTATGCAACTTTTTTCTTTCTTTTTTTTTTTAAAAAAAATATGAATATTAATTTAGTTGTTTGTTGTTTATGTTGCGTGTCAAATATGATCATGTTACCTTGCAGCTTCTGCGATCTTTCATTTCCTTTCCACGCACTATTAATTGCCAACGACAACAATACATAAATAAAATTGCGCGTGCATTTAATTTGTATATTTGTATGTTTCTGCGAGCGAGCGAGCGATGCCGTGTTCTCGTCAAGTCAAACCATGAATTTATCAATGCTTCCAGATCCTTCTTTCAATTTCCAGAATTTTTTACTTTTTTATTTTTTGCTTAACAATTTCTCTCATACCAACCCCAGTTTTGTTTTGGCTGTTCGTACAAAAACAATCCTCTCCCAACAAGTAATCGTAGCTGTTGCTGTTTCTGATCTTTCGTCATTCTTTTGGTAATGTGTTGATTCCTTCTCTCTCTGTTTTCAATTTTCCTTTGATGATTTGATCTGTGGGGATTTTAGGTTGTTTAGGATTTTATGTTTGGGGCCTTCTCTTTTTATGGTGCCATTGCATATCTTTCTGGGTTTTCCCCTGAAAGAAAAAAAGCCTAATTTTTTGGGTTTTCATTTCAAAAATAAATAAATAAATGCCATTTCATCGGTTGAAATTGCTTCAATTTTCTGTATTTTGGGTTTTGGTTCAAAATTATGTTGGCTTGATGTTTCAGGAATACATATAAGGCATCGTGATTTTTTGAGGACGAATTGATTATGGAGGAAGCAATGGCGGCAAGGTATTGGTGTCATATGTGCTCACAAATGGTGAATCCCATCATGGAAGCGGAGATCAAATGCCCGTTTTGCCAAGGTGAATTTGTTGAAGAAATGAGTAGCACCACAACCATGCACAATATGCCGGAGCCTGATTTAGGTTCCGACCGGACTCTTTCCCTTTGGGCCCCCATCTTGCTAGGCATGATGAGCAATCCGCATCATCGTCAAAGACCTAGGCGAATGGAGCTTGATAATGATGATGATGATCGTGATGATCATAGTAATGGTAATGGTAATGGTGTAGCACGCCCGGGTGGCGAAATGGAATATGATCGAGAGCTCGAGTCCATTCTTCGGAGGAGAAGGAGAAGCTCAGCTACCATTCTCCAGTTGCTCCAGGGCATTAGAGCTGGACTGACATCTGAATCGAATGAGAACACCGACGGTGATGGCCATGACAGGGAAAGAGAAAGAGAGAGAGAGCGTGTAATCTTGATCAACCCTTTTAATCAGACTGTTATTGTTCAAGGTTCCTATGATTGGAACCGCGGTCAAAATGATAATCACCATACCCCCATTGGGTCTCTGGGTGACTATTTCATGGGGCCTGGCTTGGACTTACTGTTGCAACATTTGGCTGAGAATGATCCCAATAGGTATGGAACTCCACCTGCACAGAAGGAGGCCATTGAAGCTCTGCCCACCGTGACAGTCAACGAGAATCTGCAGTGTTCTGTGTGTCTGGATGATTTTGAAGTTGGTTCTGAAGCTAAAGAGATGCCTTGTAAACATAGGTTTCATAGTGGATGTATCCTGCCCTGGCTGGAGCTTCATAGTTCTTGTCCGGTTTGCAGGTTTCAATTGGCTGCAGATGAATCTAAGCAAGATTCGGATGCGTCGAGGAGTAGCAATAATCAAAGGGTCGATGAAAATGCTGGAAATGACAACAATGCTGAAGGAGATAGTGAAGGGAGAAATGCAAGTGGGGGTAGAAGATTCTCATTTCCATGGCCTTTCAATGGATTATTTTCTTCGTCAAACGCTTCATCATCATCTTCTAGTAACAATGCAAACGGAGATGGTACTCGATCAGAAGACAACTGAGTGTTCTTCCGTCTCTCTCATGTTATTCATATGCTGCCTTGCTTATGTACATAATGTCTTACCAATCAAAGGAGATCCGATATTGAGAGAACAAGTAGTGATGTCTCATGTGGCTTTGTTTTTGCCCTTTCTTTCCTTCTTTCTTTCTTTCTTTATTTCTTTTCTTTATTTCTTTTTTTTTTCTTTTTTTTCCTTTTTTTTTTTTGTGGTGCATCCTAGAATTCCGATTGTTGTCGTATTTCCCTCATGTTTCGCCACCCAACTTGTTATCTGTATAATTTTCGTTGGTGGTGTTATTTTCCCGTGATATTGATCAATTTGTACTACATTGATATATACTCATCATATATACATGTATAATTTGCCTGGCTTTGAAATACTCAACTTGTAAAATTCAATTTTCTAGGCCATGGCTCATGGATACTATTGGTGACGGAATGTTCCTCGCTTGAACCTAGGAATGGTCAAGTCTAACTCGTTAAATATTATGACTTTGGCTCCAGTTTGACTTTAGGAATGTGCAGATAGTTTTATACATAGCTGCGTTAGTGGAATGATCTGTCTCCACATTTGGCCTAGTAGCAAGGGACGTAGCACAGACAAGTGTTGATACTCTGACCGTGAAGTAACTTGATTTATAATAACCCATGCGCATTTTGAAACACTTATTCATGATGTGTCCTCTAAGACCACAGTGAAAACAGATAGGTCTATCTTTCTTGGACTACTTCGACTCACAACATCAAGTCAAAGGTTGGCTTTGGCTGATCATTTTTAACAACAAACGCCATTTGATTGTCTTAGTATTGTGCAATACTTGAGGGGTTTGTCCTAAATGCAGCGCCATTTGATTTCACCCGCTTTCAGAAAATGTAGCTAAGTGAATCTAAAAATATGGCTAAATAATACATTCTTTATCTTCTTTTTCTCCCTCTACCATCTTTTCTCCATTTTCGCTGCACAATCCACCATCGTCGTTGTGGTCTCGCCTTGCTGGAATGATTCACCTTCATGAGCCATGACTCAAGGGCCATGGAAAGTTTCAATTTTTCTTCTAGGAAAGATGTGAAGATCGACGTTGATGAAATAGGTCATTGTTAGTTTAAATTTCCAAAAGCCAACAGATCAATATTTGGTTTTTTAGCAGCCACAAATAAATTTTCAGTACGATTTTAGTTCATTGACATTGATGAAATGGGTCTGTGAGGCTACTTTCAGCTATGTTAATATTAAATTGGGTGCTAGATGTGCCAAATTTTGAAATCGATTGGCCTTGAGTTAGCCCTCTCTGATTCCAAGAGTTAAATAATTACTCCAAGGAAGAAAAACTACTTTTTGGATATAGGTTTCCAAGTCACTTAATTATAAACATTTGGCTAAGATCAAGTGTGAGTAACTAAGACTAAATGGAATGATAAATGGGATGTATTCGGCAGAATTTTCACTAATACTTGACCAAGTTACAACAAAAATCTTATGGGATGCAATTACAATTCCCACAGGAGAGGAGGTAAGACAAAAAAGATACACAAAAAGTTAAAGTAAAGTAAAGGCTTAAAGGCTAAAAGAGTTAAAATTAAAGGTAAAAACAAAAGGAAAAGTAAATGCAACTAAAAAGATAAATGTGGTGTGTGTTCTCTGTCCAGGGATCCCTTGCATTTGGTGGGTCTTCTCCTATTTATAAGAAAAGTCCTTGCCAAAACCGCTCTTACTAACCGTTTCGATTGCTCTTGGTTTGTGCTTTTGGGCCCTCAGATCGTTCCTCTCATTGGAAGCCTCTTGCTGATGTTGCCATTTGTCTTTGACTGTGGCTTAAGCATTAACCCTCACTTAGTAAATTAAAGCTTGAAACCTCACTCCTCGACAATGAATTGAAACACGTTATAACTTAGCCAAAGCAAGGGTCATGGTTTAGCTATTTATACTTACTCAATTTTAGTGCTAACAGGGTCGTTGTTAGTTTTTGGTGGGTATGTTGGTTTCGGTGTAGATAATGTGCAAGCACTATGTGTTTGTCAATCTTGCTCACTCCAGTTGTCGAGGTCCTTAGGGAAGTCGAAGGTGGGGTCGTCACCGAGGAAGCTCTGCATCAGCTTGCTATCAAAGCCCTGGTCCTTGAAGTGGTGGTTGAAGGGGAGTTGCTAGTTCTTGGTGGTGCGTCAAGGGTGGGAATCATAGGTCGCATGGAGGTGGTTGTTGCATGGGTCGTGATTTGGTAGTTGTACATATGATCGTGGTGGTCGTGGAGGCCATTAGTGACAGGGCATAGGGGGCGCAAGGGTGGAATAGCTGAGGGAGAGGGAGGAGATAAGGAGAAGGTCATTTAACCATATTTTCATGTTCATTTAACTGCATTCTTAAGTTCACTTAGCCACATTCTTAGTTCATTTGATCACGTTTATCGAATGTGGTTAAAAAATAGGTGCATATTGCACAAGAAACTGCATTGTCCACCATACTTTAGGAGATGCATTAGAATGACCCATACTTGAGCCAACTTCCCATTGTTTTGCTTCTTGAACGACAAGTGGAAAATCTTTGTTGAATGATGGTATTGGATTCACCAAAATAGGAAACCACGAATTTGAGCAAGTAGATCATTGAGTCCCATTATGAACATTGTAATGTATTCTACTTGGGAACACGTGAGTAACTTTTTAAGACCCCCACAAGAGCAAGAACTGATGATTAGTTTGTAATTATCTTGTTCTTCCCATGCTCTTCAACTTGGTCAAATTCTAACAATACGTTGACATAAGGTAGCATTTGGTATGAGATAAACTATTTGGATTACTACCAATTTTGAATTAAATTCCTTGGGCCTAGGGGTGGAAGTAGGTAAGACAACTTGTCAAGGGTCTTTGGTTTAGCCCACATTCGACCTAATTTGGCTTATCTTTTTTGGTAAACAAGCAAGACTCAGACTTTTTAAAAAGCCTTTTTGAGCAAACAAGTCAGGCTGCTAACCATGAAAAAAGCTTATTAGGTCTAACAGGCTAACATATTTATATTTATATTATATTATATTATTATTTCACAAATTCTAATGATAATTTAAGTCTTATGATCTATTTTGAATAGATTTTTTGACCTATTTAGGAAGCTTTTTAGCTTATTTATTAGAAATATATTTTTTGACATATTTAGAAGCCTTTTGGCTTATTTAAGAGCAGACTTTTTGGTCTATTTAAAAACTTTATGATCAAGTACGCCGCTAAATAGACCTTTAGGTTAAGCGAGACCTTTAAAAAGGCCAAGTTAAAATCCTACAAAAGCCTATATTAGGTAATAAGCCCAAGCTCGAGCTACATATTTTTAATTAGGTCAAGCCCGTTTAAGTTAAAGCCTAGCTTAACCTACTTCAACCTTACTTAGGCCCACCACTTTGCTTTGTTTAGTTGAGTCACATTAATATCAATCCAAATTTTTAAGGCAATCCACATTACCTTCAAAGTCTCAATCTGAATTGCCCCCATGGGAGGAGTTTATGTGGGTTACCACTCATGTGGTAATCCGTCTCCTATTATTATTATTATTATCCTAGATCCTCTCTCTCTCTCTCTCTCTCTCTCTCTATATATATATATATATATATATATATATATATATAAAAGAAAATTTTACTGCAACCATATAGCAAAAAACACTTTTGAAAACATTTTTAAATACAACCATTGTGGATAGGCCGGAAAACATTGAAAAGCTTTTCAATGAAACATATTTTCAATTATGGGAAATCTTCTCTAGGAAGCATCTCTCTCATTTATGGTATGTATTTAAAAAAGAAAAATAAAAAACAAATAAATTTTGATTAGTTGGTATAGATGGCCAAAAAATTGGAGGGAAACCCATTTTTCCTTCGTCAAAACACATCGTCAAATCCCCCATCCCCATAACCTTCTTTTATATATATATATAACGTATTTATGTGAGATAAGTGGTTTATTACGAGAGAGAGAGGAGTAAATCTAGGCTGTATAATTATACGTAGATAGTCAAGATTTAAAATTATTTAAAAGCCACATGATCACTTAAAAAAGTCACATAACTTTATATTTTAATCTTGACCATTTATATAAGATTCAATAGTCAAGATTTATTCCTCTTACTCTCACAATTGACCACTCCTTTCACTTGATCTTCTTCCTCTATATATATATATATATATATATAAAGAAGATACTTTCATGTGAAGGTAAGTAAGCTTCACATTTTGCTTTGAACCAAAAAACTATTACTTTTTTGTCTAGATTAATTTGTAATTCTGCATAATTTCATAAATTTATTCTCCATATTAATTGTTACTTTAATGTTTTCTCTCACTTAATTAATCTGCACTCTCCACTATTTCTCTCAGCCTAAATAATAATATATATGTTTTTTGTTTTATCTTGCATAACTACTAATATATAAAATTTTAAAATTAAAGTAATATTATTATATGTTAGATAAGAATATTTTAGTATTAATTTAATAAAATATCATTTATAAATTTTGTAAACAATTAAATAAAATACTATTTTTTTCTTTTAGGAAAATGACTCACACAATTGATATAACACTTGTGATGGGAATGATAAAGACATGAGATTATAAATTTTTTTTCTATGGACGATGGAGGTATTAAAAAATAACATGTTAAAAATTGTCACCCAAAAATAGTATGAGAAATGTTAAATTTTCATTAAAAATCAACCAGGCGGTTTCCTAAAGTTTTTAAAGAGTAATGAAAACATAATTTTATAATTTCTTATAAGCATACGCTATATGATGTTCAGCTTCAGGTAAGAAAAAAAAATGCATTATTTTATTTAATTGTTTAAGAATTTATAAAAATATTTTATTTAATTAGTATTAATTTATACTTATCTAGCATATAATAATATTACTTAAATTTTAAGTCATTTATGTATTACTATTCAGGTTACAAAAAAGAAGAAAAAAGATAATATTATTTAGGCTGAGAAAAATAATGAAGAGTAAATATTAATTAAGTTAGAGAAAAGAAATTAAAGTAACAATTAATGTGGAGAATAAATTTAAGAAACCACTCAAAATTATAAATTAATTTAGGCAAAAGATAAATGGGTTTTTGGTCCAAATAAAGGTGTTAATTTAATTTTTCAATAATTTGAGTTCTTCAAGCCCTTTTTCACAAAATAATTATATTTAATGTCCTTTTCTTTGCGAACAGATTGAGTAATCAAGTTTGTGTAAAATCCTAATTAATTCATTATTTTGATTTTAGCAACTAATTAAATTAAAACAATTAAACCTCGCTCTCTATATAATTATTTTATATATAATCGACAATATCAACTTATGCATTAGACGTAAATATGAATCATACTTATATTTTTAAATAAATTCAACATTTGAATTATATCCACCCATTTGCACAGATAGATTTTCTTATCGATATTGATACTACAAACAGGTGATCTAAATATATATATGTATTGCACAAATGACACTAAACATGTACATTTTTAAATTATATTATTACCAATTTAGATTAATTCAAATTAGTAATTAATTTTTATATTTCTCATCTTATAATAAATATGTTTTTTTTTTTAACTTTGATAGGAAAATATGATTATATTAAACTAGTGTATTGACCCGTGTATTGCACGGGTTATTACACATTTATCATGATAAATATATAATAATATATATTTAAAAATTTTATTTTGTTATAGCAATATTATTCAGTTAGAATAAATTTGTCAAAATTTTTGACAAAAATTGAGAGAAATTAGATAAAATGAATAGATGTAGTCCATTTATTTATCTAAGAGTCAATAATATAACATATTATTCTGACAACTTAATTCAATCAAAAAAGTTATGGCAAAATTTGTCAATCTTACTTGTTCAAGTTATCATACCCATCATATTTTTGCTAATCAAAATAAAAATAACATTGTTTATTAATACTAAAATATCAAATCTAATATATATATATATATATATATATATATATATATATAAGATTTTAATAAAAATTTATAGCATAAGTGATAAAGACCTTCTAAAATTTCCCAGTAATGCTTCCTCAAAACATAAAATCCATGATAGTTTTATTAATAAAAAATTAAATAACATTGCTAATTGAAGCTTAAACAACTTAATCTAATAGATATATTTATAAGATGTAAAAATAAGGAAAAAATCTTAACAATCCTTCAACTTTGGTCCATTTGCGATTACGTGCATATATCAAAAAGTTTCAGGGATAATTTACATATTTTTAAAGTAAGAGGACTAAAATACATACAGACCAAAGTTGAAGGGGTTTTGAAGAGTTTTCCCAAAAAAATTATTAATAATAATTTAAATTTATATTTTATTATCAAAATTCAAAAAAAATTTATTATAAGATTAATGATATACATAAATATAATTTATTAATTTAAATTTAATAAAAAATGATAATAATTATAAGGTAGATAAATCACTACCTAAGTAATGTATATATTTGGTATCACTTATTTAATATTTCAATATTTATAAAAAAAAAAAAAAAAACTGTTCTATAGGTATTTTCTTTTACATGCAAGTATTTTTGTCTTAAATAAGATTTTAACTAATAAGAAATTGTAGTATAAGTTGTAATTAAGGATATTATAAAATTCTTCATCTTTTATATCTTTGAGCCACTAAATCCATGATATTTTTATTAATGAAAAATAAATATTTATAAATTTATCTTTAATATAAATTACAAATAATTATAATATAGGAAATTCATCATTACCTATGTAATGTACATGTTGGTATCACATATGCAAGAGGTTTTGTTATTAATTGTATTACATTTACCCCTTCAAAGTCTCATAAATTGTATTATATCTCGTGAAAAATGGTGGTATAATTTATTTAGATTTTATTATTTTTATAAATAAGATCAGAGATAAGGCTTAAAAATATCATGCCAAGAGAGATAACAACATTCAAGATTAAAAAGGTAACATAAGAAAATCAAAAAACTAAAAAAAATCTAGAAGATATACTCCAATTATTATGAAGCATATTTGAACCACATATTCATAAGCTAAAATCACAATCATCATCCATGCTAAATTACACATGCTCTGCATAGTTAAGCCTCTTAACAAAGATACTGTAATGTCCGCTGTTTTTTTCATCCCGTAAAGACATCACTTCTTTGGTCATGTCATGCATGCTTCTTAGTTTTTTTCATCGAATTTTAATAATAATTAAATAATTAAATTAGAAAATCAAAGATAAAATAAAAGTGTGAAATAAAAGCTAATAATCTATGAAGTAGCAAGAGTAGTAATTTATAAATAATCAAAATTTCTATTTCAGTCTTATAATAATAATGGCTCATAATTTCTTTTTTTGAAAAATCAAAATCCATAATCAATAATATGTTCATAATATAACAATAACCAATAATAATATATCAGGACCTAAAATAAATAAAATTTGAAATCAAACAAAATAAATTATAAATCTAATTGATTAAAACACAAATAGCAATATATTTCTAATAATATATACAATCATGTGTCCAATCACATATCCAACCTATAATGGCTCATAATTTCTATTTTTTGAAAAGACAAAATAAATTCCCTAATCAAAGAGATAGCCATAAGGGGAATATAATCTATAAATAGCCATCTATCTAAAAGGCTGTTAAAAAAGAAGAAGAAGAAGAAGCTAAGAGCAGAATCTTGAAGCATTATCTAGAGAATCTTGACAAATATAATATTGTCATAACTGTTAAAGAGGCTAATTTCCAGAATTGATGCTAAATTAAAATTGATCATTAACATACCAATCACAATTTTATTACCATTTGCTTTAGAGTAATTTCAAACCTCTTATACGAAATTAATGCCATCATTATTAGAAGATTAAAACAATAATATTCCTTCATTATATCTTTTTTTTCCCGCATTGCTTATATGTCTAAATGAGCAAGACAATATAATTGAAAGGATTTAGATCCATAAAATTTGTAGCAAACATTGTCCACTTCGAGTGCAAAGCGTGGAAGGATTCAACACAAAATAGAGAATTACACACATGTATCCCAGTACATAAATAAAATAAGAAATAGAAAATAACACATTAAATCACCACCTACATAGAATGTAGTCCAAATTTTCAATCTAACCTTCAAAGAACTGAAGCAAAGATCGAAACAAAAGTCATACAACGTAGTGATAGAATAAAGAAAATAAAGAAAAAAGAGAGAACACATACACTTGTTGGATGAAAATGCAATCAGCTAACTTTCTTAGAAGAAAACTTATCTAAAAAGCAATACCCAAAAATTACTAATATTCAGACGAGTTAGGCTAAGGAAGGTACTCTGCCCCTTAGCAAATGGACTCCTCAAACGGCTCCGAGAGCAAGCCTTTGAGCAAAATTAGTCAACGAAGAATTGGAGTAGAAACTTGAACTTCTATTAATCAACCATGAGTTCATACAGAGCCTTGAAGATGAACAATGAAACTAAAGAAATAACATAAAGCTAAAAGGGAATGAAAAGAGAAATAAAAGTTGATAATTAAAATGACATAATGTGTGTTTTATCTGAGTGATACTTTTCTTCTCTGTGCATAAGCCTTTTATAATCTTCCTTGCCTCTCACTACTTCCTTATTTCATGCATGTAGTGGTCATCCATGTATCCATGTTCTTAGTAGTGGTAATCGCTGCTTTATCATGGCTTCAATCTCCAACTACTCTTCATCATCAACCGTTAGGCTCAATCAATTTTCTTAACCTAACGTTCAATTTAACTGATGCAACACTTTTAAGCCTACCATTACTTTTTAGCTGATGAACATTTGCCTTGGACCCAATTGCCTTTCTTGGCCCATTCCAGCCTCTAACTAAGCCCTATTTCGAGTCATTTGTCAGCCTAGTTTATGGTGCCAACATATGCCCCCCATATATTACCTAGCAACTGGCTAGTTTTTAAGCTAGGTAATGTATTTAAGCTCATTATCATTATTGTTCTTTCCATTATAGCTACCATACTCCCCTTCCAGCTGTTGAATCTCAGGTAGATGATAATCAACTAGTGTCTCATCTAAGGGAACTTGCAGCAACCGATGATGCCTCGCCAGGTCAAGTTTTGGAAGGAAATAAAGCTTCTTCTCCACAATATTCTGCTATCCCTACTACTCTTCGACAAGCCTATGCTGACATTGCACTCTCCTTATCTTTCCCAGTAACAAGCCATAGAGTCCAGTCAGGATCAACATCATGAGCAACAAACTCAACTACCTCATAGGATTAGATAAATCCATGAAGAGATTGTTAAGTTACAAGTTGAACTAGGTACTCTGGAGCTTGAGTTGGCTAAAGTGATTGCTCAAATTAAAGTTGAAGATGCTCAACAGCTTTAGCTCTATACCCAGGCTAAGGCCTTGGATAACAGAATCATCCCTCTTGCTGAGAAACAGAAGCTGTTCGAGCATGCAGTAGAAACTAGCAACAAAGGTCTAGCCTAGACTGGGGCATCATGGACTTCCTTCTTCCATAAATTTCAAGCAGCTTGGCAGCCTCCTCTTGCAGGTAATTTTATCAACTTTCCTACTTAGACTTTTCATTATCTATGTCATAAACTTCTGAGAGTTCATTTTTGATTTTTACTACTAATTTATATAGAAATGACTCAAGATCCTAGCTCAACTATTATCTTTTTCGTGGGTGAAACATTTGCTCTTTCGATCCTAGAAGCATGAAGCCCTTCAGGACAACATTCTGGCTACTGTAGGGGATGTTCTGCCCACACTCTTGGAAGAAGAACTTGCTCTAAAGGCGGCTGCCAAATCTATTATGGATGGATCGGCTGATTCCAATTCTTGGAACATGGCCCAAGAATGCTCATCAGGTTGCAAACCTGCTCGTTTTGTCACTTGTAATGACTTGATATTAATCTCTATGGACAAAGCTGCATCTTGGCTATAAATTAATCTAAAAGAAGTTAAACCTATAGCCTTGTTTCTTGAATTTTTATAAGCCCAAAGAACCTCGGATGATGCCTCATACCATTTCCTCGACTGCACCTTGATAGTTCTTTTGATCATATCAATTAGGAACTTGTTAGTTGCCTTGGCTTGACCATTGGTCTATGCATAATAAGGTGATGAATGGATTAATCTAATTCCATATTCTTGTACAAAAGATTTCACCTTATCTCCTATGAACATGATGCCTTGGTAATCCGTTATGGTTTCTAGAATGCCAAATCGATGTATAATTTGTCTTTCAATAAATCTCATCACATCAGCTTGTGATATATTTGTCATTGGTTGAACTTCCACCCATTTTTGTAAAAGAATTAGTGGCAACTATAATAGAAGTGTGCCTTTTTAGATGAAAGAGAATATATTTTCCCTATGAAATCCATTGCCCACCCTCTAAAGGGCCATGATTTGACAATTATGTGTAACTCTTCAGCTGGGACTGTCTGAATTGGTCCATGGAGTCGGCAAGCTTCATATCTTTTAGCATAAACAAAGTAATCGGCTGTAATAGTTAGCTAGCAGTATTCATATCGACAATCAGTCATTTCATATTAAAGCCAGATTTATGAGTTCCACAGGCACCTTCATGGACCTCATCCTTATCCAAGCATTTGAGCAATACCCCTTCCTAACTTCTTTTAAACAACTCACCATTAATCAATACATATTTTAGTGCTTTTCATTTTAAGCTTGAAATCAACTTGAACTAATAGATCAACCAAATATTAGATTAATCCTTGTCTCCAATCGGCTAATGCCCTCAACTAATAGTTGATCATCATTTTCTATAAAGTTCATATCGAGAGGCATGCTATGCTCTTTCCTATGAAGTTGGTCATCTCCATATCAGTCTCTTTAGGATCCTTCTAAGTTCTGCCCAACTTCCTTAAAATTCCCAATGGGATAACATTTATGATGGCGCCACTATCTACCAACACTCAGCTGATTGGCTTGCCATCAATATAAGCCTTTTTCTTCATCAACTACTTCATCATCAGCTGAATCACAATTGACTAAGGTAACCAGCTGAAAACATCTAGATCCTGCTCTATTAGATCTCTCTGCTCTCTTTCTATTATGAATTGTTCAACTCAAGCTGCTTTCTATGACAGTTGAGCCAAATCACAATAGTCAGAAAGAATTAGCTTTTCTCTCAGATGAGGATTCATATTGTTCACAGCAATAGAGGCGCATTTAGCCTCTAGTAACTGTACGTTGTATTTTTTGTTTTATCCTTCTAAATCTTTCCAAAAACTCTGTCACAGGCTCACTGGCTTGTTGTTTGATGTCCAACAAGTTTAGCATAGAGGCCTCTGGCTGGGCCTATAAAATATGTCATGGAATAACCTCTCCATATCGGCCTAACTTTGCATAGAATTTGGGGGCAATGATGAATACCAAGTAAATACTGCCCCAATTAAGGATAAAGAGAGCAATTGTAACATAAAAAAGTCATTTTGACCAGCCTCAGCACATTGAGCTACAAATCGGCTGATATGCTCCATAATTAATTTACTATCTTTGCTAGAGAATATTGTAAAGTTTGTGATTTTAAAACCTCTCGGGAATTGGGCCCTATCCATCGAATCTGGGTATGATTTCCTATAAGCCGGCCTCTCTAAGGGTCTCAGTTGGACACCAAAATGCCTCCTCATAGCCTCAGCTATCATATTGAGATCAATCAACTGAGCACTCCCCTTAGCTCAGCATATAGTTGAGGCTGAATGGGTGTTGTCTGCTAATTATCCTTTGGTTCAATTCCTTGAGGTATTATATTCTAAGACTGCATATAGAGTGGAGGGTATATTAGTTGTTAAGGTATACTTATTGGTTACGAAGCATCATTTGTTGGTGGTATATATGTCGGTTGAATGGATTTTATGGGCTAAGCTGAGTAACCACCAATCGACTGAATATTGGGCCCTTGATTATAAATATTTCATTGGTTATCTCCATGAGGCCAATTAACTTCGCTTACTAGATCAATAATGGGCACGGGGATAATGTAGGTAAGTTGTTCCTAATTACTATTGGAACTATTCCAAGAATCTATATTGCCAAAGGTAGTCACAAGTTTCCTAGCACATTAGAGGGTCTTCTAATTAACTGTACTTAGCCTAATTGAGGCCCTGAATGCCCCCCAATGTAAGCCACTATTTCACTAGCAGTTTCATGCCCACCCTCTTGCATGGCCTCAGCTGAATGGCCATAAGTTTGGGATATTTCCTTTTGCTATTGTTGGACAAGCTGCATTTTGTTTCGCACCATTGGCTTCACTATCTCAGCCAATTGCTTAGATACTTCTTGTATCAGATCATTTACCCTTGCTTCGATCTGTTGCAGAATAAAAGATGTAGACATCATTAACGATTGCCTCTCCTCACATTCACTCTGTATGGAGCTAGACACGTTAAGATAGGCTACCAAGGCCCTCGGTGGTTGAGAGGTAGTAGCTGTAATCGACTGCTCTGAAGTTACCACTTGGAGTGTAGTCAAGGCTGCCGCATACGTAGCTGGGTGTTGGCGCGCACTATTGCAATGCACTCAAATAGACTAGGTTTTGAACAAAAGAATGTAGTAATGGGTGCAAACCTAGATCGTTTCCCGAGGAATTACTCTAAATTTCGTGAATACATTAGGATAACCAAGGTTGGAAGGGTTTTCATTAATAAGAATTCATAAATCTAATTGAATTAAGGACAGTTGCAGAAAAATCACTTGATTAAGGATCAACTTAGGAAATTCATTCACATCAATTAGGATTTGTCATAGATTCACAAGAAGCATTTCGCATTCAGTTCCATTCTGTTAATTTCAAACTAAACACAAGAAGATCTTCAAGTTTTTAATTCAATTTTAACCTGATTCCCAAATCTGAGATTAGCCTCTATTTTAATCTAATCCAATTCAAATTAATCAATCCAAATCTAATTAGGATTCAATTCTGAAACAAAGAATTCTATTCTAATCAGAATAGCTTCATCAAGCATTGATCAATGTTTGAGAGACAAAACGAAAAAATCAGAATTGTAAAGAGAAAGAGAAGAATAGAAACTGAAATTGAATCTAATTAAATATTAAACCTCAGAATCCATGCATTGAGTGATGAATCTCCTAAGCTGAAAGAAAATGCAGCCTTCCATCTCCATGGAAAAATAAAATAGAAATGTCCAAAAAAATATCAAAATCGAAAAAAAATAAAAATAATGCAAACTTACTTTCTAATGAAACCTAAACTCCTCAAATCCCAAATCTCTCTCTAAGAATTCCAAACTCGTCCCTTCATATCTAATAGTGATTTTAGAAAACTAAAAACCTCAAAAGAAGGCTAAGCCCATCTGAAACAAATAGGTCGAAGAAGGACTTAATTCTGGGCCCATTTACTACAACCTCTTCGCAACGAAAATTACATCAAAAATATGACAAATTTCGGTCTTGATATCTTCAGCAAATTTGAAGGATTTTTCGTTATCTTTCCAATGAGCTAAATATTGCTTAATTCTGATATTTGTAGCTCAAGATATGGGCTGCAGAAGATAGAAAGGTCAAAATAAGTATGAAATCCAAAAATTAGCACACATTTATACAAGTTCTCAATGAAGGTCAATATCATCAAACTCATTTATTTGCAGCAATTAAAGCATAATTATGATGTAAACAAGCTAGGAATAACACTAGAATAATGCATAAATGAATGCTCTATTAGGCGTGCCATTTTTATGTTGGATGAAAATGCAATCAGCTAACTTTCTTAGAAGAAAACTTATCCGAGAAGTAACATCTCAAAAATTACCAATACTCAGATGATTTAGGCTAAGGAGGGTACTCTACCCTTAAGCAAATGAACTCCTCAAATGGCTCACGGGAGCAAGCCTTTGAGCAAGATTGGTCAACGAAGAATTGGAATAGAAACTTGAACTTTTATTAATCAACCATGAGTTTATACAAAGCCTTGAAGATAAATAATGAAACTAAAGAAATGACATAAAGTTAAAAGGAAATGAAAAGACAAATAAAAGTTGATAATTAAAATGACATAATGTGTGTTTGATCTGAGTGATGCTTTTTTTCTCTGTGCATGAATCTTTTATAATCTTCCTTGACTCTCACCACTTCCTTATTTTATGCATGTAGTGGCCATCCATGTACTCACATTCTTAGTAGTGGTAACCGCTGCTTTATCATGGCTTCAATCTTCAACTACTCTTCTATCATCAACCATTAGGCTCAATCAATTTTCTTAACCTAACATTCCATTCAGCTGATGTAGTACTTTTAAGCCTACCATTACCTTTCAACTAATGAACATTTGCCTTGGACCCAATTGCTTTTCTTGGCCTATTCCAGCCTCTAACCAGGCCCCATTTTGAATCATTTGTCAGCCTAATTTATGGCGCCAACAATACCCAAAGCATAAGGAAAGAGAAATCTACCTAAAACGCTGTTATATTTGCATCAAAAAACAAAAAATGAACAAATTAAAGTTAAACATAGAAATAAATATCAGAGAATGCAACAATTAAAAAAGGGGGGAAAATAAAGGAAAAAGAAAGAAAAGCAAAGAATCAACAATATTTTATTATAGATAGAATGAAAAAAAAAATGGAAAAAGAAATGGGAAAAGGAAGAATAAAAATACCCACATGAAAGAAGAAGTATAGGAATGGATGAATATTTTTTTGGGAAGAACAAAATGTTTTGATAGTTGAGATAAAAAGCCTGAAAACTTTTCATGCTCTAATTACTTTGTGTTGATACCATGATCAATGCCAATTTACAAATATTTGGTAGGATATTGCGTGATATCAGACCATATATATGAAAACTAATTTATATTTAAATTATTTTATCATACAAATATCAATGTCTTAAATAAAAGAAAATGAGAGGAGTAGTTAATTATAAGAATAAGAAGAGTAAATTTTGATTATTAGATCTTACGTAAATAATTAAAATTAAAACATAAAGTTACATGACCTTTTTAAATAGTTATATGACCATTAAATATCTTTATTTTGACCATCCATATATGGTTATACTGACCAAATTTACTCTTCTCATTCTCACAATAAACCACCCCCTCATATGATACGCTCGTTATATATATATAAACTAATCTATGTTTAAATTATTTTATTATGTAAATATCATTGTCTTAAATAAAATTTAAATATGAACGTATACTAATTTATTAATTATTTACTATAAATTATAAATTAATAATAATTATAAAGTAGTTAAGTCATTATTATTTCATGCATGGTCTATGTTACGTTTTAAATTAAATGAGATGTTTTAATCAAAAGTATTCAGATTTGATTTAATGTCAATTTTAAATTTGAATAAAATTTAAAGCATGTTAAAAGCGATTTTTTAATTTTTTTTCTTTTAACTCATATATTTGTTTTAAGGATTAATATTTAAAATGGAATTTAAAAAAATAAATCAAATTTTAAAATATGTGGAATATTTTTGTCCATTGAAGACGCCTTATTTGCATGAAGGCATAAATTAAGATGACAATCTTTTTAACTTCATAATGGGCTACATAATTTTGTGCAAGTGGTGGTGTTTAAAAAATTATTTTAAAAATTGAATCGAATTCTGCCGTTTTAATTGGGCTATAAATTAGTTGTACGTGTTTTACTTTAAAGAATTATGTCATAAATTGAATATTTAGTCAATTTAGTCTTTTATTTAAATTTTGAACCATTGATTTACAAATAGTCTTTCTTAAAATAGCAATTTAAAATATTGAGTTATATCTCAAGCATGGTGTATGTTATGCACAAAATTAAATGAAATTTATCAATACCAATATTGGGTTGGTCGAGATGGTAGATACCTTGGTCCCTTAATCACAGGTCTCTACCCTCTTCAGGGACCTCAGTAAGGTCGGGTCGGATTAGTCGGGTTCTTAGTAATAGAGTCTGGATACCAGCGGTTCCATCGAGACAAAAAAAAAATAAGATTTATCAATTAAAGATATTCAGATTTGATTGAATGTCAATTTCAAATTAAAAATAGAAATAAAAATATAGTCAAATTGATTTTTAAATTATTTTAAATCAAATATTTGTTTTGAATATTGATATTTGAGATATGAGATATGATGACAGTCAATTAAAAACAATTACATCATAATATTACAGTGATTTTCGTTACAATTAATCAGCATTCTAAATTTAATTTTTTATACTTTCCAATTTAATAAAAATTAGTAATCAATGGATATTTTTTCCAAAAATAATTAAATTAGATATTTATTTTGAAGATTGTAATTGAAATTGAAATTTAAAACATGAGATATGATTTTCAACCCACAATTTTTTTATTTTTTAATTAAATTAGACTTTTAGTTTAAAGATTAAAATTTGAAATATGTGATAAGATCACCAATCAATGATTTTTTTTTTTATCTTTCTTTTAAATCAAATATTTGATTTAAAGAATAATATTTGAAATATGAGATATGACAGCTAAGTAAACAAAAAAAAGTTATATTATATTAGAGTGATTTCCATTACATTTAATCAACATCCTAAATTAATTCTTAATCTTTCCAATTTAATGAAAAAGGACTTCTTCCTAATACTAATATTAGAATAAGTTGTTACAGTCATCTAACATAGTTATAGTGCCACTATAAAGCCGAAATAATACAAATATTTTAATATTTGACTCTTTCGAAATGCATTATAGTCCATAACCATGGCCGAGACTGTGGTACACCATATAAACTATGGTATACCACATATCAGTTAATTCGAAGATACAGATGTGAGGTTGTATAGATAAGCCAAAAATAGTTTGTGTATCATAAAATTCTTCCACTCTCTCTTCGTTTCCCACTCTCCCCATTCACCTATCTTCCGCAAGCTCCTCTTTTCCTCCACCCCCGCGACCTTCTTCGCAAGCACATTGACAAAACCATCATAGGAAATGGCAGTGAGCCATCATCGGAGCACGGCGATGCTGCCACGTCTCTCCAGCACCACTGAACACTGATTTGCTGTTGAACTACTAGAAAGGAAAAAGGGTGGGTAGTGTTGCTTTGTGCAGAGGCGGATCTTTGCATATACAATGGGAGGCCATGGCCCTCCCAAAATTTTTATAAAATTTTTACATGTATATATATGTACACAAGGAGATCAATATAGCTATGTTGGTTTAAGGCGTGAAGGCTCAAGCTAAGACTTTGCTTCATTGGAGGCATGGGTTCAACTCCCATGTTCAACAACTTTTACTCCTCTGTACTCCAGAAAACTAAAGGTGAAAATTGTTGTGAACCACTTGTGTTGTGTCCCATGGTGGAGTGCCCATTTGAAATCTTTTATATGGCACTAATTTTAGTGTCTTATATTCTTTTATCTTTATTCAATTTCTAAAATTTTCTTTTTGGGCAAAACAATTCAATTTTTATTATATTTTTTAATATTTCTTGTGCTAATTTGATTCCAATAACATGGACCCATTTGCATAGAAAAGTCTCAGGCTTCTTAATGTTAGTGTTAAAAGTTACGACTTTCTACTTGTCACTGAAAAATTGTGATATTTTCCTTTAAGTATTTAATTACATGCTTCACTTTATTTTTTATCATTAAAGTTGTAAGTCTCTTATTATCTCTTTGACTGTTTTCCTTACTTTTTTTGCAACTTTTATAATTCTGTAATTTTGATAAGAAGCTTACTATTTGATTGATAAGTTGATTCATTTTATTTTAATTATTTTAGTTTCTACAATTATTACGGAATGATTATTTTTAGCAATGAAAATAATGAAGATAAGGTTAATAAATAGGATAAAGGGTGAATTTCTTACAAATAATATGATTATTTTACATTAAAAGGAAAATTGTTGAAAACTCCAATTTTGATTCAATTATTAAAAATTTTAAGTCATTGAAAGAGCGAAAAATAGCACTACATGGTATTTTATAATCCTTCTCTTTAATATTATTTTGTTTTGTTAGTAATTTGTTTTAAAATTTAAATATGTAATGTGTAAATAGTTTTAATTTAATTATTATTATTATATATTTTACATGCTAAAATTTTTTGCCCCCTAAAAATTTTCTTTAAGCTCCGCCACTGACTTTGTGCATGCCACCACATGGCGCACGACCTCAGACTATGTCACTGCAGCGTCCGCCACCGTGCTCCTCTTCTAGGTCGCCGACACCACCCACCACCTTGCCAGAACTATGACAAACATTGTTGGCTTTGGTGGGTGTTACTACTGTGAGGGTGGTTAAATGAGAAAGCAGAGTTTTTGACCAGTTTAGGTGGCATTGATGGGTGCGACCCCTTTAATTCTAAAGTAGACACCTTTTTTTTTTTTTTTTTTTTTTCTTTTAAGTTAGTACTACGTGCGATGAAATTGAATGGCGGTTGTGTTGTGGTTGCTGAAGACACAGTGCCGAGATTGGAGAACAAGTTGAAAATGGAAGCCAACGTCTTGGCCATATTATAGTCATAGGAAGGTGTACCTTACTGGTTACTTTGTTTTATTATTTTTTAAGTATTATTATCTTTTTGGCCATAAAGGTGAACTTATGTACCTCTTCCTTCTTGTCGTTTGCCTCAGGTGAAGAAGATGGCAGGTGTGGAGGAGAAAAGAAGCTCGACAGAGTGGAAGAATTTTATGATACACAAACTGTTTTGATCTATCTATACAATCTCACATATGTACCTTTCGATTAACTGGAGTGTGGTGCACCATAGTTTATCTGGTGCACCACAGCCTTGGCCTATAACCATGTCTACATAAACTGTGCATAATATAAAAAATCTCTTAATGCAATGCATAAATATTCAAAAAAATTAAGTCATATAAACCTTAGCATATTAGCCATATATATGCGATAGAAGCATAACTAAATTAGTGTTATATACATGAAGAAAGCAATATAAAAAATTTATTAATATTATGAATAAGAAAAAGAAATTAAAATTACTATAATAAAATTAAACCAAGAAAGAATGACAAGGTCAAATGAAGAAGGAAAACACTATTAGAAAGAGCAGCATTAATGGCATATATCAAAAACAGTTATGAACATAGAAAAGTAATCCATTAGATTACTTAAATCGTTTTAGACCGAACATTAGAAAAAAAAAAAAGAAAAATGAAAAAAAGCTACACATTAAAGATAACAAACTCACCCGATAAAAATGTTTAGCAAAAATCCAAAAAAAAAAAAAATGATCAAAAATGCAGTCACTAAACAAAAGATAAGAAATTGTTGATAGTGTAAAAGAAACTGAACAGGCTGAAGAAAACATTTCATTACATGTTGAACGATAAACTAAAAAAATATTTCATTATCGCGTTTGTTAAGTTCTAATTATGAATATATGCTGAAGAGTCAAATTATTGAATAACAATGTCCATTATATTTAAAAAACTATAGTCATAAAGATGATGTTGTGATATAATGAAAAAAAAAATATAGGATTTGCAAATGGAACACAAAATAGATATCAAATATTTTAGGATCAAGTGATAATGAAAATTATTCAAAAAGTAATCATAGAATGAAAAAAAAAATATACAAACCTATTGAAAAGTAGAAGTAGGAAGGAAGAGGCAAAGATTATCAACGACAAAAGGAATCCTACATGCAATATAGTAATGGCTAAAACAACATGAACGAAATAAGGAACAATATAAGATTTATGCAAGAAAGAATAAATGAGACCAAAAAAAGATTGAAATGCAAGAATAATATGAGATCAAAGGAGAAATGAAAAAAGATAAGGGCATAAGAAAGGATTTTATGAAGAAACTAACCATTTTCAAACACTAGATCTTCTTGGTGTTATAACAGTCATTGAATATGCAAAAAAAAAAAAAAAACAAACAAAAATATAATAAAATAACTCCTCCAAAAGAACAATAAAAGAAAAAAAAATGTTATTTGAACAACTTATATCGAAAGCTAAGGATATTCCACAACCAAACAATCGAGACACGCAGACACTATGACTCTTTTGCAGGATTTATTTTTGCAACATGGTCTATGACAACACCCATTAAAACCTAAAAACAAAGAAAACAAAGATATAAATATTAGAAAACGTAAATTTTTTGCAACAAATATGAAAAAGAGCAATGGTTAGAAACATGTGGAGATGGAAAGAGAAAAAAAATACCGAACCAGGAGAAGCAGTCGTGGGCAATACTGAATGTTCCTTACAACCTGTGATTATGCATAGTACTGAATCTTTTACACAAAAGCATGTACAACAATTAACGTGCAATGACTAATATAGGTGCAATAACTTTCAACATTTCGAGATAACAGGCTAGCAAAAATCATGGAACAGAAGAGTGATTGAAAATCATGCAGTTAGTGTGATTTGCAGTTAGCAAAAATCATGCAATCAAGAGTTTCATTAATCATGATAAGAAATATTGAAAATTTAAAAGGTAGCATACTCAGCAGCGTTAAGATATTAACTTATCATCCTTCAGCATTTCACTCAATTACTTTATCAAAATTAACAATTAAAAAATTAATAAAATTAGATAAAAAAGAATAAAATATTATAATTAAAAACAGAAATAAATAGTTTATAATCATTTAAGAAGACTAATTAGAAGAGAGAATCAACACAACATGTTACTGCTAATTAATTTATGAACTTATTTAAACTTTTAATAAATAAAACTAAAAAATAATAGCGGACTCACAAGAAAAGGATACGTGGATTAACTTTTCTTGTTATGAGTCAAGTTTATTATAAGTAGTAGATAGATTTGACATCAATTGATTCTTATAGTTAAATTATACTGTGAATGCAAAAAAAAAAAAAAGTTAAATCATACCAACTATTAAATTTTAATTAGAGCAGTTCCACATCATCCAAAAAAAATAAAAATTGAAAAGCATTTCAATACATGACTATGACTGTTGGGGTGGGTCGCACAACATCGTTCCCCCACCACCACCAAAACCCTTCAAGAATTCTTCAAAATTTTCATGCCCTAGACAAGTTCTACCCACTTGGTATTGACTCTGTCTCTCCACCCTCCGCCCCCCTAATCTTCAAATCTCATGTCTCCCTTCATTATTTTCAAACTGAGATTTCTTTCCCATCTCCATCCAGCAGAGGGGTTTCATTCTCACTATTCTCTTAAAAATATGATAATTTTCTAGCAATATCTAGAAGTCTTGTTTTTTAATGTATTTCCTCCCTTAAAAACACGATCTCTCTCTATGAAAATGTTAAAAATAAAAAACACGATCGATCGGGTGTGTCTTCCTTGACTACTGCGAACAATGGCTACGGCTGAAGAATTCCGTGGGTTAATAGCCACATCGCTGGAGTTGGGTGGCTAGGATGGCATCGTTGTCGCCGATGGGGGAGCTCATTGTTGGGGTGTTGGGGCAAGATGTTTCTGTTTTTTTTTTTTTTTTTGGTGGGGGGGGGTAATTGGGACGTGAAATTAGAGATTTCTTTTCAATTTTTTTTTGATTTTTTTTTATTTTTGATTTTTGATGATATTGAATTGGTTAAGTATAATTTAATGGGAGGTAAGTACTACTTTGGTCCCTAAAATTATAAGTGTGCTTTACTTTAATTTTGAAATTTGAAAATTAACCTTTTAGTTCCAAAAGTTATATTCTGTCAGCCACTTTAGTTCCTGAGTTAATCAATCGTTAATCAACTGTTATTTTTGCTGATGTGTCATGTTAAGTAAAAGGACAAAGAAACTCAGAACTTAAAAACTCGAGAGACAAGGTTAATCTTGAAATTTGAAAATTTGGCGGACGATGAAGAAGTGAACTCTCAAGTTAGTGACAGATTAAACTTGAGAATTTGGAGGGATAAAGAAGAAGTGAACTCTTACGTTACTTGGAACTTGAAAACGTGGGGGGAAACAAAGAAAAAAGTGAACTCTCTTATATTAAGTGGCACATTGAACTTAGGACTCGAAACTCAGATTCAATAGCATATCGTAGCATTGTCACTTAACGTGACACATTAACAAAAGTAACAATTAACTATTGGTTGACGAAATCAGGGACTAAAGTGACAATGTAATGTAATTTTGGATACTAAAGAATTAATTTCTAAATTTTAAGGATTAAAGTGAAGCACATTTATAATTTCAAGGATCAAAGCAGTATTTAACTAAATTTAATGGAGTTAGTATTATTGAACAGTAAAACTTAATTGATGTCAAATTTTAAAAAATTAGGACTAAATTAATGTCACAAATTATTTTAAAGTCAAACTAATGCCAACTTTAAAATGTTAGGAGCAAAAATGTTACTTATATTATGAAATATTATTTGAATTTGAATCTCTCTATCTTTCTCCTCTATCTCTACTCTGTTTATTATTATTTTTATAACACATTATTAACACGAATTTACTCTTAAGAATAAGAAATTCAAAGAATCAACTTTTCTTTCAAGAATTTTGCAAAGTAATTTTTTTCCCAGTGATATGTCTTATTGCTACATTTTTGTTTCCATTGAAATTACCATAAAATATTTACGAGTTCACGTTCTTTTGTTTAATGTTAATTTCTCGTTTATTTATATATATTGTATAAATTCCTTTTACGAATTGACGTTAAGCATCCAAAACAAAGCAACTACAATTGCAGTATCTAACCATGTTTGCATAAATAAAATTGTTATAAGTTAGACATTTCGCATAATCATATTAATGTTTGTATGAGTCATGAAGCAAATTTATAAGTAAAGAAATTTTATATATATCGCTTTATGCTTTTGGTTTTCTTTTGATTTTATACATAAGTATGTCTTTTTATTTCCATTATATTAAAAGACCATTCCTAGAAGTGAATGATAATTATTTCAAAAAAATAATAATAAAGGATCGTTGTTCCTTGAAGCGAATGCATCCTTATTCAAAAAAATAAAATTGCTTTTATATTTAAGAAGTTTTACATATTTTTAGAAGTGAATATATCAAAGGATTATCCTCTAAAGTGAATGAATTTTATTATACAGATTACCTGAAGTGTGTTATATGTGATATAGGATAATTTTATGAAGTGAATGAATCTTATTTCTTGAAGCGTGTTATTGTAATAAAAAATAAATTATTATATTTCTTAGAATGAATATTTTAATATTTTATATTTCCTGAAATGAGTGTTCGATAAATTTTGAGTATTAAATTTATCTAATTTTGGGTATTTATAATTTAGTACTCATATTCTCCTGAAGAGAATAATATAATATATTCATTATCTACCAATTTCTGGAAGCAAATTGGTTACTTTAAGTTGTTTTTCCTTTATTTCATTATTTTATTATTTATTGAATTTACTTTTAATTATTTACTTATTTCACTTGAGTTAATTGCGCTCAAAATAATGGGTAGGAACTATTTATCATGGGGACTTTGTGTTGAATCATGGATGTTTGATTTTTCATGTTTCGAATGTATTCCTACAATAGCAATATTGAGAAAAGGGTTTTAAAAGTATCTTAAATTAAGTTCATGCCTTCTTATGGCCTAACAAAATAATAAGTTTGCTCATGAAAGATCATAAAATCTCCCCAATTATCTTTGTTCCATTCCCTCAAATGAATGCAACAAATTATAATCAGAAAGTGGCAAAGATTGCGTTTCCAATAAAAAAATGTGATTGGCATATAAAGAAAATAGATATTATTGTTATGATATCAAAGCATATTGGTCACGTACCTTTGTACGTTGAGATTTTTTATATAATCGTTATCAAGTATCACTAAAGAAAATGAGTAAAAGATATAAATGAGTTTAATTTCTGAAGATACTTTATACAGTTAATGAGTTATTTAGATATATTTGATTTTATTTTAAGATCCTAATAAAATATTGGTCATTTGGTTAATTATGAATATGTTTACCAATCGTATTTCTTTTTATAAAATTTAAGACTATGTTTTTTTTTAGGATACTATTTTATGTCATTTGGGAGCATTTAGTATTTAATTTCAATATCAAATAAGAGTTTTACATTTAATCATATGCTATCATATATGTTAAGGTAGTTAGCTCTCACACCCACTACCTCAAAAGGAAACCACTTTTGCCTATGTGGTAGTATGTGATTGGATGTCAGTGTAAAAAAATTTTAAAAAAAATTTAAATTGACAATACATACCAATTAAAATAATTATATTATTTATGACATATGTTATAATTATTAATTATGTTATTTTTCCGTAATATTATTGAGATTCAGCATATCATTTTTTTATTGATTCAATATATCACAAAAAAATAATACATAACGAAACAATCTCGTCTACTTTCACGATATACAATATTAATACTGTCATGATACTTTTGTGATACATGTATTTATATCACTACTATATTATTATTGATTTATTTTTGTGAAGTGATTATAGATAGCAAGTTTTAAATTAAATAATATTTTATTCATATATTTTTGTTAATATCATTATTGGTCTATCGATATTAATTTTTTAGCCAGTTTTATTCCGTTATCTTTGGTTTTGTTTTTATTACTCGTCTTCTAATTAGCAGTGTTAAAATCAGTCAAGTTTGATAAGCCTACTCCAATACCCAATACCGTACGTGACTTGATCCAACAAAATTTAGTTTTTCAAATGTTGCTTCAACCAAGCTCAATTTGACAAGTAATCCAATCTAAAGCAGGCCAACCCAATGTTCGAATGCCTTTTTTTTAAAAATAAAATGGAAATTTTGTTGTTTAAAGAATTCATTTTAGCTTTTATAATTTGGGCCTAGTCCAATTTTAAGATTAAAAATTTGCATTGTGTTTTTTTTTATTTCAGTTTTGGGCGCAAACAGCTAACGTTGTTGGGGCCTCTTGCTTTTGTGCTCTTCTGTTTGATTACACTACTGTTTTTGACCTGTCTAATGCACGGGTTTTAAAAATTAAAGTTAATATATATAAATTTTTAAAAATAAAAAATGAAAATAATTTAAGTTTTCTTATAAATATGTATAAATTTTCATAGTCACATTATGATAGTATAAAATAAAAATTACAATATTTAAGAAAAATTCAATGATTAAAAATAAAAAATTGATTTTTTTTCACCCGTACTTTTTTTTAATATACTAAATTCTTACTTAAAATAAAACAAAAATAATTCAAGATATTTATTTACAAATTCTGACATTTCAATATAACTTTATCCTCGATAGCACATAAAAAAATTGAAGTGAGATCAAATAATTGAAGAAAAAATTATTTTATTTTTCTCTTTGTCCCTTTTGTTTAGCATCCTTCTAACAATAATTTATTAAAATCACACTAAAGAGAAACTACATGAATTATAAAATCTAAAATTTAATTTAGAATATAATAACAATATTAAAGGGAAATTCAATAACAAATAAAAACTCCATATCTTTCCCAGCTCATTCAAGTTTCTTAATATACTAATATTGAATTCTTACATAGGATTTAATATAATCTCATCCTCAAAATATTTATATAAATTTTATATTTTAACCCAAGTTTAATTTAATTATAGTTTATATAAATTTTTCAATACCTCGACATTGAAAATGTAATTTATTTCATAAGATTTTTTTTTTCAATTTTAAAGTTAAAGTCAAGCAATTGAAGAAAAAATTGATTTATTTTCCTTGTCCCCCTTTTATTTGCTTGTTCCTATATGATTCGTACAGAATAAATTTTTGAGGGAATATATCATCTCACATAAAATTCACATAAAGATCATGGATAAAGTTTTGGGTAAAGTTGTTTATTCCCAACTTTTGATTATTTAGTAACCACCTCTAATGTCTAGCTGCCTTAGCATTACGAGGAGAGTTATTTTATTTTATATCCACTGCAGTACGATTCCCCCACAAAGTTGAGGTATAGATCATCCACTTTAGATTGATGGTCTTCAAAAATATATTTATATTTTATATTAGAAAATTTTTGTTAAGTAACATAACCTTTATTTTTCCAATGCAAAAACTGTGTGATATGGCTGGATTGTGCTATTAACACTACATTGGGAGACGAAATTGTTGATCATGACAAATCATTAACACAAATTAATTACAAATTACTAATTCTCTAGAGACTACGAATTTATCAAAAATGTATACAAGCTGATTCTTAGGAACATATAGACTTCATATACATAAACGTCCATGAAATCAATATTTGCAAAATATACAATAAAAAAACTACGTAAATAAAAATACTAATTTACATCAACGGATTCAGGTTTTTAGATCGTATAAAATTCTGCTAAAGCTTGACATAATATTAAGGGCATATTAAACCCAAAACCAAAACTATATCTATTCATAACAATTAATACTACAGTAAATAAAACTACCATAAACTAATAACAAAACAATTTCACATACTACTACAAATTTAACAAAGTCCATGAACAAAACAGAATACACTTACGAATTCTTAACTACACAAACACTAAAAAGTTCTTCTTTTAATGACAAAATTCCAAAATTGCATAAATTCCCCTCCTTCAGTTAATTTGGCCTGCAAAAACTCATCTAAAGGGTTAGAAGATGGAATAAGCATTGTCAAATTCCAAAGAGGGAAATTTTTAATTACTGGGACAACCAGATTTCTAGTAAAAAGTTATAGTATAATCATTTATAGAAATAATATTCTATGCATCTTAACAAAGATATATAATAACTTTTATTTACGATAAATCTAGCTCTTATTCAGAAGTTCAAAGGACATAACCGAATGTGGGAAAAATTTACCTATTGCAAGCCGCAATGAAGAGCATGTTTTTATCAAATTTCATGGCTTCACTTATTTCCTAATTTCATATTAGATGTTACTTGAGCTTTTCAAATGCCTTAGACAAATTCATGTAAAAGCCTACCAAGCCTTTACAGTTCTGCCAGTTTATCTAATTGGTTATCAATTGGGCTGTGTTATTTGAACATACTGATCCTAGGAACTACTATGGCAATAATATTTATTTATTTTTCTTGTGTTAAATGTCTCCTGTGAAAACAATCAACCATTCTTCTAGTAAAGTTTATGTATAGAGAACTATAGGTTAAAAAATCAGAATTTAAAAAACAAAAAAAGGAAAAGAAATTACAAAAAATAAATAAAACAAAAATAAAAAAATAAGTAATATTTTCATCTTTTATCATCGACTCAATTACCTGTTTCAAGATTTCACGTCTTTGCCCTTTCCATGAAAGTCTTATTGAGTTTCTGCATCTTTGTTGTTCTTCTTGAACTATCAGCGCACAGCTACAAATAAAAAGGGAGAAAACACAGTCACAAGGGGGGAAAAAAGGCACTAATAATAATAGCAGAAAGGAAGCAAATTGATGAAACAATAATTTTACGCTCTATCAAATTTTATCTGGGTCATAATATAAATATAATATAAACAATAAAGCAAAATGATTTGAAGGTAGAAAAAAAAAAAGTAAGGGCGTGATTTCTCCTATACATGTGACTAAACACACAGCTTTTGAGTATATATAGGAAGAGGTGTGTTGATTGTTGAAGACCCTTCTGCTACCAAGGCAATAGACAAAGAAGAGTAACCCATTAACTGATTCTTTTTGAGAAATAAGCATCATTAAATGTGCTGGAGGAAATTATTAAAAAATTTTAAGCAAAAATAAGTGTATGAGTGTAGGGGTTGTAGACTTCGAAAGCTTTTAAGTGTACTACAGTACTATTGTAAGCTATTGCCAATTGATAAGTCGCATTTTGAAGAGAAATACTTATGAGGTCCTAGAACATTATGTGACTGTGATCATAGCCAATGATATCACATCATTGGAGGTGGAATCTATAAATTAGTGATGGATCCCACCTCCAATACTGTAATATTATTGATTGTGACTATAGCCACATAATATTTTAGGATCATCCAAATATTTCCACATTTTGAAAGCATCAAAAGGAATTATGAATAGTGGGTTACTGAGAGATAGTGGAGATAGTGACTTATTGAAAAATGTGTGTAGGCATAAATAAGTTGTCGATAGATTAATCAATCATTATCATTTGTTTAGTTAAAATAATTTGAATTTAAATTATGGGAAAAAAATTTGAATAGTTGCCTTAATTGGAAAATTTTCAAATTGTGGAGAGAATTAGATACATAGGAAAGTGCCACTTAACAAAACTTTTCAATTTATGATTCTAAATTATTATAGTTATAGATTATAGATGGGAAAAAAAATTGAATAGTTGCCTTAATTGGAAGATTTTTTAAATTGTGGAGAGAATTAGATGCATAGGAAAATGCCACTTGACAAAATTTTTTAATTTATAGTTCTAAATTATTATAGTTATAGACATTTTTGGATAAACTTTCATTTTTTTCTTTCTTTTTTTTTTTTAGTTCATAACTAGCATTCTTTTAAAAACAAAATTTGGATCAAAGGGTTGACCCGATTTGCTCATTGCCTGAAAAGGGTTGAGCTAACCAAGATCTACATCTAATGGTAGGATCTTATATTGTTTTAATATTTGCATTGTCCTACTCAGTTGCTAGATGTTTTTTTGTTGGAATCTTATTTATGATGTACAGGGTTCTAACGGTGTAACATCCATCAGAATTTTTTTTATCGTTTTCACCTAATTATTTGATTTTTATCGAATAATTGAAGTTAATTAAAATTCAACTAAATATTTATTTAGGGTCAATTAATTAGCAATTAATTAAGTTTAGATATGAGGGAATTAGGTTAAAAGTATAAGAGATTTCATAGGAATTTTCTTAAAACTGATTTACTGATTCAAAGAAAATCGGTAAGATTACGGTATCTTAAACTGTCGGAACCAAACAAATAAAATTATGTGCCCAAAACTCTATAAACCAATGGTTGAATACTCAGCCATTTAAGCCTTAAGGGTGGCGCCACAAAGGCCGCAAGAAGAGGAGGACTTGGCTGAAAAATTGGCCACAAAATTTCAGCCAATCAAAATCCATAAAGCTAACTACCTCATCAAGCCTCATTAACATATTCCTCTCCTTTTTCATTCAGCTGACTTGCGCCCCTTTCTCTACTTGCTTCAGTCTTTTTCTTCTCTGCTCCTCTCAACCAACTCCATCAAAACTCCAAGCTTGATAACGTTCCATCAATCCAAACCCCAAAATCTAGCCAAAATCACATACAAGAATGTAGAGGTTTAATTTTGTTATTGTTATTCTGATTGTGGGTGGCTGATTGTGGCTTTATTTTCTCATTTTTTGATGTGATAATTGAATGAATATGACGATCTTTGGCTGATTTGTTAATTATTTTTGATGTTAAAATCGATTAAGAAGTAAGAAAGGGTGAAAGTAGTAAGATGTAAGAGGCTAGAAAACCAAAACCCCTCAACAGTCCATACGGCGGAGTGTACGGCTCCGTCTACAGCCGTTTAAAATCGATGAAACTATTTTTAAATGAAAGTAGACATTCAGGAATTTTCATACATATATCACATAAGGCTATTGGATTAGTATCGAGAAATATATGAATTTTGGAAATTTGACTTAGGTTTTTGACTTTGATTCTGGGCAGACTAGATTATTCAGGACAAAACTTGCTCTATATGATTTGGAATTAAATAAAACAAACTTTGTTAGAAAGCTTACATATAGGAGAACATCCCATAAAAATTTCAGAGTTAGATTCAGTCCCGTTTGCTCCTAGTGATTCGAAGAGATTGTCCTATGTCCAAATTAGGCCAAAATAGGATAGTTTAAGAAAGTCAAATTTTGGGGCTTATAACTCTAGCTCTACTAAAGAAAATGAAATGGAACTTCTTGAAAATGAAAGCTTGTCCTGTTATCTTTAATATGATACCAACTTCGTATGATTTGAATTGGTTGTCGATTTTTAGTGGATTTTTATTTTTAAGTGTACAATTCTGGCCAGTTACAGGGCAGGCCAGGATAAATCTTAAATAACTTGAACTATATTTATCAAAATTAAATAGGACTAAAGAGATTAGAAAATAGACGCATAACACTCTAACATATCCAAAATTGAGGTCCAGATGAGTTAAAATGAAATTTGTGGTCTGATTTACAAAAACCTGGTTGAATGCAATTATTAAGATAGCAACCATGTTTTAATTGCAATGATTGTGCCATGAATTTAATGTGTGAAATATGAATAAAGTGTTATAATTTCCCTGAAAATTTTGTGTTCTGAGTACTGGCACTATTCATGAAAAAGTGGACACGTTCTGTTATAAAGTCTGTGCATGAGTTATGAGATGCATATACATACATGAGCATTTTTCAAGAGATTCACAAAGGTTATGTTATGATAAAAGTTCCATGATACTTGGGCTAGCCCCAGATTAAAGTTAAGGTGAATAGATCGGTGCGAAGGTAGGGGAAAGTAAACCGGGTATTCCTGTATAGAAACGAGCTCGATCCTGAAAAGCAGACTATTACCTAGGAGTCTAAATAGCCAAGAACTCCTAGGGGACCAAGCAGTGGAAAAGCTTATGAAGATAAGTTCAAGAATGAGTTTTACATGATCACATTAAATAGTCATTATAAGTTGATTACAGTTTGACTATTATATTTACTTACTGCTGTATGTTCATTTATTCTGCTTATTATTTTGTATATCACTATTTAGTAGTTATTCTGTTTCTTATACTGTCCTAAGTAAAATTAAACTTTACCTCGGACTAGACATTCTCTTAAACTTATTAACTATAGATAGTTCAATTTGATCCCATATTTTTATAATTAAATAAAAATTGAGGCAACTGAGAATGAATGTGATGTTAGTTAAATACTATACACGAACCCTATGGAGAATTTCTTTAAATTCTCACCTCGCTTTGTATTTTCACATCATTCTCAAACGCTGGTGATGGACTCGACAGCCACTCTTTTTATTGAGATCCCAGACCTGCAGCTCCACCATAATCCCATAGTGGGCTCGCTGTACATAGCCGGCTCTTACCATTTCCGTCTCTACCTTTTTAGTAATAGGAATTTTGTTGTTCCTCTGTTTCATCCTACTTTTAACCCTGTCGTTCCATATTTTGCGGTCCTGTTACATGCAGCACACCCCCTCCACCACCTGCAACTCCTGCTAGCCCTCCACCAGAGTCACTTCTGTAGATGGTTCCAGATATTTTGCTTAGTTCTAAAAGCGACCCTTTCAAGGCTACAAGCTCATCGTCTTCCTTCTTAGGACCTAGTGTTGACTACTCCCTAGCCGAGCCTTGTATGGCCCACAGCTACCTGACCGAGTAGGTCCCAGCTACAGATGATATTGTACAGCATAACCCTCTTTTGGTAATGTGCAGCATTGTGTCATAAACTTAGCCATATATATATCGGCTAGTTCGAAATGTTCTCTGAGGACCCCATAGGACCGTTTTTAACTGACACGGGCCTTATGTCTTTTTGGTACACCGGCTCCATTATGTATCCTGTTTTGAATCTGTACATAAACTGAAGCTTTGGCTTCCGACCTATATATGTACGTATACAGTTGGTGATATATTACTTATTCTTATCTTCTCTATTGTGTTTTATTAAACTTTGTTACGTTCTACGACATTAAGCACATTCATTACATACAGTGCACCGTTTTTCCTGTTTACAAAAAAATAAAAGAGAGAGATGTGATATGATAAATAAATAGTAAGTAAAGTATTAATACGGTAACACAATCTACTTAATTTCATACTATGACTTAATTTCATGTTACAAATGGCATAGCTGAGAAAATATTCTCGATTATTATTTGGAGTTCATACAAAATTGAAAACAAAAATATCATCTGAATGTGGCTCGAAGTACTTTTTTAACTACTTGAATATTAATAAAGAATTATATATTTTGGCAAAGGCTACTATACACCTTGCTACTTTGGGTGGTTAAATACATTCGGAAGGTGACTAAATAAGTTTAGCCATATTTAGAAAAGTGTTGCTCAAAGATAGTGTACTTACCCACATTCGATGAAGTGCGGCTAAATGCACTTAACCTCACTAAGGATGCATTTAGGCATATTTCCAAAGTGTGGCTAAATGAAAGTGCATCACATACCCAAGATGCCAAGGTGCATCACAGAATTTTTCATATATTTATAATTTTGAAGAATAAAAGTATATGTACCAATCATACTTACATAAGGTGAAAATGAAATTTTAAACAATTAATATTTACTCTATAATTTTTTTGTCAAATTCTTTTGTCCTTCATATCAACAAATAATTTGTCTACATTTGAAATCAAATAGCTAACAAAATAATTTTTTTCACATTAATATTGAGTTCAAATAAATTTTTCAAACGATGTTTCTATGTTGACTACAAAATTTTTTTTTTATAGGTTTGATGGGTACAATAATCTTCATTTGACTGTATATTTATAAGAATTTAATTTTGATGCAATCATGTATTGCTACATTATCATAAGTGTTTGGCTTTTACAATAATTACCCTAAGAATGTGTTTGGATGGAGTAATTTTAGAAAGTAATATATTTGTTGATGGAATTTTAATTGACTTGCTATAAAATTTTTTGTTTGGATACTAATACAAAGGAATTTTAAAATTTCAATTATTTTTATGAAGTATTTTCTATACTACAAAATAGTGGATTTTAAATTCTACCTACTTACAAGAAATTCTAAATTCCCTCTCTTCTCTATCTTGTGTCATGAGTCCTTCCTTTCCTCCTCAAAGTTCACCATGACTCACTATCTGTCATCTGTAACTTGCTAATCACCAGTTGCTGGTCACTGTTAGCCGCCTTCCTCTTGCTGCTTGCCAATCACCTCCCATCACCCGCTAGTAACCTCCCATCACCTGCTAGTGGCGGCCCGCCCAAAGAGAAGGTTATGTACCTTCATCTTTCAAATAAAAGTATTTTGTAAATGATGTAATATTATTGCTGTATTCAAACAAAAAAATTTTAAAATAAAGGGAACTTAATTGAAGCATTTAAATTTTCTAATATTTTAAGGTCCCTCAAATTTTAAAATACTCCATCCAAATCAAAATTAATCTCTATCCATAATTTTATTAAGAAAAATAGAAAAGAAATTAAAAAAATGCATAGTATTATCTTATTATATTTTATTTCTCTGACATGCAGTCCAAATACACGTTGTTTGCTCACGAAAAAGGAAAAAGAAAAAAGAAACAAGGAAAACAACAACAAGGGAGTTAGACATTTAGAACAGAGCCACAACCCACAAAGGAGCCAATCCGAAGTTTACATAAAAGATGTGCCTCATGTTGCATCGCCCTTCTTCTTGTTGTAGTAGTAGATTGAGTGGTAGTTGGATTCGTCAAAGCCAGAACCATTGGTATTGTTGACATGTACAGCCAATGGACTCCTAACATAATGGAACCCATCTGACCAAACAATCTCTCCGAAATCATACCTCCCTTGGGATTCCTTTTTGGGCTTCAAGGTCACATAGTACGAGTTCTCTTGCTTGAACCATGAGAATATCAGGATCCTTGGCCATACCACAACCTCCACTCCACATGGTTCCACGATGCTCACAAAATATATCACATTTTTGTTACGACCCACATTACGGACGGTCCTTTTGATTGTTATTGTAGATTTGAGGTTTGAGAGAGTAATTGATGGGTAGTTTAGGATGGCATTGGTTTTTGTTGTTAAGTATTTGCAGTTTGTCTCAACACGTGCATTAATGATCTTGTTTATCTGCTCTTGGGTGAAGCCCATGTTGCATAGGGAAATGATGTAATCAGAAGGTTTTATGTCGTAGACTAGCCCTGGATCAAGTGCTTTTGAAGGGTCTATGTTGCCAGCACCCATGTCGAATGGATCCGCCACTTTCATTGAACCCCCTGCAAGAATGCTGTCCGATGTTGTGTCCAAAGTATATGCTGTTTGCAAAAGCGCACAGTAAAATTAGAGCCCTTTATGTTCAATCAGCTAGTAGGCATAATTGTGTTCTGCTTAGTCTTTTAGCTGCAAACCAAAGTGAAGTTTGCACGTACGTGGGGTCTCACACCGTACTTTTCCCATGTGGTTCAATGAGTGCACGGTGCACAATGCTATGCTGCATGCTACTAACTAGTATAGGGGCCTTCACCTAAAGCGTGAAATTCTTAGATGCTTTGCAAGAACTTTTTCTTCTTATAATCCTAATCAAATAGCATTTATATTTTGGCAAATGCTACGTGATCAGAATTTTTACCAAAATTTTATTGTTAAAATGATGTGATATTATGACTTACTTTTAGAAAAGTAAGTGGACTCTTTCCTTTCATAACATCAAACTACCACCATAATTTTTGTCAAAGATTCTGATTATATTTTTTTGGTAGTATAACATTGCTCCTATATTTTAACATCTCAATTATTGTATTAAAAATATAGCTAAAATAATAAATAAGGATTACTTATATTGCTGCGGAGTCCAACAATAAATGATATAAAATAATAACTCTTTCTTTATTTTTCGGTCTTAACGGTAATTTTGCCTTTGGATATTGACTCAAGCAATAGGCCTCCCAACATTTGTCTTCTCAAACATTTTCTTACTTTGAAAGCATAGAAGTATTTCTATTGTAAGGTTTTTATAAAATGTACATTAAAGATGACATAGGCTGTTTTATACTCTTCTAGCTCTGATGTGGTTTCATGGCCTAATGTTGAATATTTGCATATAATTAAATTTGTTCAAAATTACTTGCTACTCTTTTTGTTTCTCACCGGTTGTCATGAGAGCAGACCTAATGGCAGCAGGAGACCAGTTTGGATGAGCAGATTTGATAAGGGCTGCAACACCAGCTACATGAGGGCATGCCATTGATGTTCCTGACTGAAAATTCCAGTTCACAGAACGCCTGTCACCGGATGAAGGCGAGGGAGGAGTTTCGGGAGGCCATGCTGCTAAAATGTTTACTCCTGGAGCACTGATGTCTGGCTGTTGAATATCCAAAATAATTTTTGAATTACATATGAAAAGTGTTGTTTTTATCTTTCACTTGAATTCAGTGTTCAGCTTCAACTATCAACCGTTTATTGCAACCCAAAGTGGCTGTTTCTATTATTTATTTTTATGCATTTTGATGCAATACCGTGATCTGGTGGGAGTGAAATGTATTTGATATTGTTTAACCAAATGGAAAGTTTGTACCTTTAGAAGGTCTGGTATGATTGAGCTTGGCCCTCTAGACGAAAAATATGCAATTGTGGGCGCTGGTGCCTTGCCAATGACTGTTCTGCTTGGTTCTATCTGCACTTTTGGGAGCCTTCCCATTGATCCAATCATCCAACATTAAAATTATTCGAGTCAAATAGATGGCTACTATTCTTATCCTTGAGTAAATCCATACGAAAGGATAATTGGAAACAATATATGTAATTTGCATACAAGTACTACCTTCATCTCACGGCAATGATTATAATTTATACCTGGGGGATTCAGCAAGATAATACTTAATTTTGGTCCCTTCATCCAAATTGACAAGGACTGTGGGAACGACACCAACATCAGGTAATTGCCTTGTCATAGGCTCCACAAAGATCAGTCCCGTTGCATTCACTGCTTTCACTGCTGCAGCTGCTTCCAGGCTTAACTTTGGTCCTATTGTAGAGAAGCAAAGCACAATTCTCCCTGCACCTGATTTTGATGATGGCTTCATATAGTCCATCTTGCAGATCCTACACAAGTATTTAGAGGCAATGCAACATTACCAGTCACGTGCCATTCCAAGATATGCGCATATATACCCTGACACACAAGATGAAATAATCGACTAATTAACCAAGAGAGGGAGTGAATCACCCATTGTAAAAGTATGTGCTGGCATCCGCCAATTTTGCCTTTATTTGTGTGGTAATCAAGCTTTCTCCCTGTACAAATAGGAAATACCACTAAGAAGCTGTAAAAATGGTTGGATTGGAAATATAATCTAAAGTAAGATTTACAAATCTCAAATTGTACAAGAATAAAAAGGAGAAACGCAAATAATTAATTAAATTTTTAATTTTGACCTATTATGATTTTAATTTACGGTTAAGGTTGAAGCTGTCGTGCTCATTGTAGGAATGCAGGAGCCAGAATGTTAGTATATTTAGTTATACCATGTAAAGATTATCGCCAATGATTATTTTTGTGGGGAACGTTCTATCGATAGATGAAGCAGCCACGCAGATGGACCATGGTTCAACATTTCCAACAAGAGATGGTTCAGGTGACTCATCATAGTTCCCTGCTGAGAACACCACTGTTACACCCAGCTGCATGGCATGGAACGAGCCAATACTTGAACTATCTTTAAAGAATGGAGCCAGTGGTGGAGTGGGACCGAAAGAGGCCGATATAATGTGTACTCCATCATGCAATGCGTCATCAAAAGCTGCCATTATATCTGCTTCTGAGCACCTTCCGAAATACCCTACGTTCCAGCATACTTTGTAAACAGCCAAACGAGCTCTTGGAGCACCACCACGGGCAGTGCCCTTTCCTAATCCGAAGAAACTTGTGTCTTCCACAATCGACCCTACTGCTGTTGAAGCTGTGTGTGTTCCGTGGCCAACGAAATCGCGAGGCGACTGGTTCTCAAAGTTCTCTGTTGTATTGAGCAGTCCATATTCTTGTTCAAAACCTATGTTGAAATGAGTTTGGATATGAGTATTGAATATGATATGATACATAAGAAAACATACAAAAGAAATATAAGGTAACAATATTATATACGTATTAGATACAAACTAATACGTATATAATATGCATAGGTAAGCAAAATTCAAGTATTTGTGCATCATAGTTCAAAACCTTTCAGGTAGTAGCGAGCACCAATTAACTTCTTGTTGCATGCTGTTGCAGGGTCGAATCTCTCCCCTTCAACACACTCTCCCTTCCAACTAGATGGAATAGGACCTATGGCAGGATCTTCCTGGAAACTTTTAGATTCTGGCCATACACCTAGAGTCAAAAACAGAGCCACACGCATAGAAATATAAGTTGAGCACTCACGTTTTCTTTTAAGTTTCCTTATTTGTTCATTTTAGTATATAAATGATGGATTTGGAACATACAAGATCAGAAATTTGGATCCTCTCGTATGTAAAATGATCATGTGAAAAAAGGGAAAAAAAAAAAAAGACAAGAAGGCATCAAAATAGATGAAGGCTTTTTGAAGTTAGTGACATCCAATTTAAGTGTTTGTGTCTGTTTCTCTCTTTACACATGAGAGGATCCATTTTTCGATATCACAAGTATAAAGTTCAATGTAGCTCATTATATTTATATTGAATCTTTACTGTACAAAGAGTTGCAAGTATATTTCTTGTTCAGATCTTCAATTGGGATTTTCAGACGAAATAAAATACTAAAGTGTTATATTATGTATATTAATCCTTAGAGACCATGCTATATCCTGTGCACGTGTGGAAGAAGTTCGGTGGCCTCATTTTACCTTGAATAGAACTAATTGTTACTATGGTGGACACCCTAATGCATATTTTAAGTTAGAACTTTGAAGT
The DNA here is from genome assembly GCA_031439595.1 of Pterocarpus santalinus. Taxonomy (NCBI): domain Eukaryota; kingdom Viridiplantae; phylum Streptophyta; class Magnoliopsida; order Fabales; family Fabaceae; genus Pterocarpus; species Pterocarpus santalinus. The sequence goes on from CM062525.1 coordinate 36,007,070, forward strand.
GAAAGGTTTATAGGGAGAATAAAATTTAAAAATATTCTTAATCTCTCAGCTACCTCTACATTTCAAGTATTCTATTATCCTAGCATAAAAATAAAATTTCATGGAGCATACTCTTAACTAAGTTGTGAGCTGGGCTTAAAATTGATTGAGTGGTGCCAGATGGTAAGCTCAGTTTGAAAGATTAGTATGTTACTTGTTAAAACTAAAACAACGAAAAACACTTATTATTAATGGAAAGACCTGTGTCAAAAACCCCAACAATGATATCTTCGCCATAAAGTAGCTGCGATGGATTCACTTGACTATTGTCCAGGGTAAGGTCCAAGAAGTCCCAGCTTCTTGTTGTGTGTGACTGTGATGACTTGCTCCTGAAAATTGACACCACTTCTTGCATATCTGCAAGTTTTGTACTTAAATCTTTATTTTTACGATAAATATGTAAATTGAGGTTATCACCAACATTAAATTGGAATATTGCTAAAAGTTTAAAAAAAAAAAAAAGAAAACACTAAACTCATTACTAGCTAGTGTGGCTGCTTGGGTTGAATTGAGCATTGCTGAAAACCCTGAGAGACTATACTTGTAGCTATAGAGAATCGAACGTTCGGCATCTTCTTCACTGAAATGTAGTGGGTGCAAGAAGGGAAATGTGTTTAAGAAGTGCCTGCAAAGAAAGCAATTAGAAGAAGCAGGACAATAAAAAATATGTTAAAAGTGACCATGTGAAGACAGTAGATAGAAGTTGAATGTGGTAATGTAAAGTGAGGCCAGGATCGCCAATATGGTTGAGCCCCAAATAGACTATATAGACCTGTATGTGAAGAAAATAAATAATTAGATATTTAAGAAAATATGCTGTTATTAGGGAATGGACAAAAAAACATGCTGTAACACTTTGTCAATCAAATTAATTTTACTTGAGGAGTACTTGACGTTGGCTGAACAAAATAAATTGAATACGAGAGAACTAGAGCCAAGAAACACTGAAAATGAGCAGCCATTTTGCCTTGGAAGCCTTACATAGTGGGATGGGATTATATAGGGTTCTATGAAGGGTGTTGTGAGCCATCTCTCTCAAAAGTTTAAGCTATTAGGTAAAGATATATAAATAGTTTTATATCTTAACATGCCCCCTCATGCAAGAGGCATTTGGGCTTGAAATGTGGAGTGGAGACAAGCAAGATTTGAGCTCTAGACAACTTGGTCATAGAAGCTCTAATACTATATTATGAACCATATATCCGAAAAGCTTAAATTATTAGATATAGGCACATGAATGATTTTATATCTTAAAAATGCGTTGACTTTTATGTATAGTATGGTCATAGTGCGTGCATTACAAGTATTTCAATGCAGAAAGAGCACTGAGATACCATCGTGGCTCCATAATGATATTTTCTCTCAAAAGTTAGCCAGCTTAAATAGAGGACAATCCACCTCCCCCACTTTTCCCCGAGTTATTTTTCCATTGATTCTTTTTCCTTATGTAATCACTTATGTTTTAGATGAGGTACCTATAACCTTTCAAAAGCAGGATACTGAAGAACACTACCGTGGCATCATAGTTACCATGAATACCATAAAGGACAATGCATATGCCCTTCATCATTCTTTATATAAAAACAAAAAATCTTTTCATCATCCCTTACTACTTTTTTTTTTTTTGAAAAAAAAGTTACTTAGTGAACATTGTGCGTTACCTTATTAGCTACTTAAACCGCATTTCTGATACGCTCAGGAAATGCCATAATGGGAAAATGTATTTGCCCTTTATCATTCTTTATATAAGTTCAGAATGTGTTCAAAATGTTTCTTGTTTGGGGTACTTATTTGACAAGCTAGACTACCTCATTATATACATAAAACCGTCTCTGACATGTAAGTTTTAAGAGCATGAACTGAAGAACTTGGGCTCAGGTACATGAATTTTAACTACTAAAGGCTGGAAATTAACTCAAGGACTTTTGTTATATCCTCTTTAAGCATCCTCCTAATATTTGTTAAAGAAAGTATCAAATGACAAAGTAGATGAATTTAATATCTTGGAAATGGAAACATAAAACGCATTACAGATACCGTCTTGGTAGTAATTGTGAGAATTGATTGGAAGGATTTAAAAATAGTTAATTCAAAGTCAAAGCAGGCGAACATGTGAACTTAATTATGAATTTTCTCTTTAATACTGCAGTCCTATATATAGTTGCATGGATCAATTAATCAACTGCTTAATTATTTATTTCACTTAATCATTTGGATGGATGAGAACTTAGACAGGATAGTAATCAGGATATCTCAGCATTGGCCCTAGCTACAGAGATGCTTGCTTGAGTTGATTAGACATCTTTCCCTCCCCTTTAGCAGAGTATTCTTTTTGAATCATACTTTTATAATTAACTAGGTAAGTAATCACATGTATATCAATGTATACACATTGGCATACTAGGTTTTCCACTTTTTCAAAAAGAAAGAAAGAAAGAAAGTACAAGGACTAGGAGTAGACAAAGGAATCATTACTTAACTAAGTTCTTCCCTAACAATTTGCTTAAAATGAGATTAACCTGTTGCGTGATCGGGGGTTTACAATCAAAACCTCAAACTTACGAAATACGCTTTACCATCACAAATTATACTTCAAATCAAGAAAAATCTTCCATATGAATGCTTAAAATCTTGGTTTGTCATCTACCATCAGTGCTCAGACAGAACTTTCTGTTATTGCTTTTTCATGTATAATAATTTGGTTAGATAAAGTAGAAGCCAGTTTGCTTTGACAAGCAGAAATTTCAGGTACAACATAAAGATTTATGTTTCTAGAGGTATTTTAACTGTCACGGTTAAATTTCTTTAGCCTTCTAGGATGGCTGTTATATACTTACCTCTCCTAAATAAGCACCATATCTTTGAAGCTTAAATATATACATACAAAGTAACTTGGGTTCTAATAAAGCAGAAAATCAGCGGTCTAATATACATATTGCTTGTTCTATCCAGAAAATCAATGAACTAATACATATTGCTTGTTCTATTTTACTATGTTTGGTAGAGTGCAAAGATATGAACAGAAGAGAAGCAATATTTTTAGGTTTAGTTATGCACAGAAGATGGATAAATTAGCAGAGATAAATGAGCTGCCAATACTGTTGCTGCATATACATTACAGGACTAAAACGGTGGCCAAGTGCACGAGACTCCCACATATTGGGGTTTAGGGAGGGCAAATATACACAGTCTTACCCCTGCAAGCGGAGAGACTGTTTCCAAAATTTGAACCCATGGCCTCCAAGTCACAAGACAGCAATCTTACTGTTACTCCAAAGCTCACACTCGTATACATTATGGCTCTAAACCATGTAAATATGTGAACTTTTCAAGTCATTCTTTTTCTAACTTCTGTTTGGTTTCTGATAGAATAAGGCAGTTCAGGTCTTTGTTCTGGCAGCACAAAAATAAGAAGCGGTCTGTTTGCTCAAGGTTGCATGGTTATTATGCATCTATGAGGGGCACGAACTTTATAAAATAACAGCAATATATGACTCAATTGGGCCCAGCTCAATTTTGATAGCCTGGAGCAAATATCAACAAGCTTTCATTTCTTTGAAATGGTGGGACCTGATCCTTAATTATCATTTACAAGAGCATTCAATTAGAAGAGTGTATCAGTAGATCTTATGCTTCATGATTGGTATTTTCAAATATGGTATACTCATTTTTCTACTGCCAAGAGCTTTATCTTTGCAATATTATTTCCAATGTAATGTATCTGCCAGCGTTAACTGCCAGAAATACTAGATTAGCATGCTTGAGATTAATTAGACTATGATAATGACTAGTATATACTCCTTTTCCCAAATAATTTTCCAGTTATCACATAACTGGTTATTATGTAAACTTTTCTTATGAATGAATAGCATCGGCTGCACTGGCTGCACTGGCTGCACTGCCATATTACCAATTTACTAAGAAAGAGACAGGTCATCTTGGAACGGGCTCTTGTGTTTTGAGACAGAAAGATGGTTTCTATCTTTCTACCAAAGAGCTGTCATCTGTGGGCTTGTTTGCTTCCCCATCAACGTCAGTCAATCTCCCATTCTGCAGGGACTAATTCAAGAAGCCTTATGAAGCATAAGGGGACCCTCCCTTTTCTTTTTCTTTTCCTTTTTAGCTTTTAGGGTGTCTCTATAAACATTGCTAAGAAATTAATTTTTGAGTACTATTGCAACTAAAAGATCCTCTCAATAATTGTTTTTTCTATGGGGTTTGAACTATGTGCCTTTCCCTTATGGCACAGCCTGCTTATTATTGTACCCAACCTTTATTGATATGTTCTTTTTTAAGTGAAAAGATATTTTTCTTGGCAAGTGCTTCCTATTAAAATTTTCTGACCGCGAACGTTAAGCTGATCAGTGAGTAGGTGGGACACATGGCCATTATGTAATGATATATCATGCTTCATACATCGGTAGCAAGTTGTATTGAGTTTTTAATCAATTTTAAAACAGAAACTGACCCAACATTCTTTTGGAGTTTCATTAACCATCATATATTCTTGTTTGTTACACAAGATGATCCCTGCTGATCTAGTCATCAGTCTTGACAAGTTTTGCTTCGAAGAATAATATGCTGGCTGGGAGCACCAAATTTCTGTATTTTCTGCTGGAAACAGCAAGTGAAATCAGTTGACATTACACCTAATTCCAACTTTCCAGAGTACAGTTCAAGGCTTCAAGCTATAATAATAATTAAACTGAAACAAATATTAGTCTATTAACCAATAAACAACAGGGATTTTTCACCCACAGAAAAAGACCAACATTCAAATAAGACAATTATTGGGAGGGCCAGCAACGTCTGTGACAATACCTGATCAAAGGAAAGTAGAAAACGTATATATTTTGGTCGTAGACCTGTAGATACCCTGTACTTTTTGGTCCTTTATAGCCATCTGCTAAAGTGACATGAAGCCTCAGCACCAAATCATCCTACGCAACACTGCATCCATAGTTATGATATAGCCACCTTCTAAAAAGGGAAGTTGACATTTCCGCTTCGCCCATGGTAGCTTCAAGGCCACATGTATAGTTTAACTGCACGAGGTAGCTACTAGCTAATATGCTCTATATTTTCATTTTTCTTGTACCAGATGTGTAAAATTCTCTCGTAGTTTGGTATCACTCCTTTGTTATGATGTAATTTGCCAAATGTCATTTGCATCCTTAATCCGGTTAGCACCTCAGATTTTTTTCCCTCTGATAAAATAGGCTTTTTATGTCGCATATGAGTGTGCATCCGCCATACTCATTGTGCCTCACCGACTTCCCCTTTTGAAATGCAAGGCATAATGACAAATAATCCCTGTGTCTTTGCCAAAGTTATTTTTTCAGTACTTTATACCAAATTTCAAACACACAATTTTGGACAAACCCCTATGTATGTTTATCTTTTCAATAGATTAATTTATTTTTAATTATTGTTAGCAACCTATTCGGGAATCTATATATACATCAATTAAATGTAGATTTGACAACTCTAATGCAATATGGGCTGAATCATATCATAGTTACCCATATAGTGGCATTACTACGTCTTCTAGATCGCATTCTACTTTCTCTTATGCAACCATTGACCTGAGCAAACAGATTATCTTTATTTGCATCATTTCGAGCTCACAAAGAGCATCTGACTCCTAAAATTCCAAAGAGCATCTAAGTTGGTGCGAATTAACATAATATCGCTTATATTTCTTATAAGGATGGCAATTCTTCTTTCCTAGTACATTATTCTTGTCTGCAAAGGATCTGGTCGTGCTATACATTTACGCACACTGGTATAAAGTAACAAATTTACCAAACAAATCCAAGCTGCACTTTCTTCTCCTCAAGAAGGTATAACTGCAGGATATGAAGACTTCAAGGAGAGTAGGTGATGAGCATACTAAAAATTATATTGTCACTCTTTTAGTGCAATGGCGAAGATCTCCAACATTTCTGTTCTTTCAATGTCAGGACCTCACAGGAATTTGGTCTGCTGGTGAAAAGATCCGATGAATCATTTATGAATTAGAATGCCATCAGTGTAATTAAATATCTTTTTGGCTTACTTACTGAGAAGCAACAAAGAATCTTGCCATCCAAATCCAAGGAAGGCACAACGCAGTGTGAGGACTGTGGACACTTTCAGTGGAGCTGACGAAGGAGCTACTTGAGCAGGAATATAAGTATGCCATGTATAACTTGATAATTTACTACAAGTCTCACTCTCTTGTTTACTGATATTCAATTGTTTACCCCCTTTAGTGATGTGCTTCTACAATGAGGCTGAGTTTATGTTTAGAAAAAGCAAATGCTCTAATGATATACTTTTTTAGAATTTTTTTAAAAAATGTTGCAAAGACGAGGATAATACGATGGATGAATAAACACACTAAATAAAATAGAATTATAAATGAATGTTTTAGAAAAAAGTTGGGATAGATCTTATAATAAAAAAGATAGTAAAATCGCGGAGAAGACATATAAAGAAGAATGGATCATGTAAAAGATAGTCCAATACTTAGAGATAGATTGAAATCTAAAGAAATTATAACAAAAATTATTAAAAGAGATTTAGAATTTAATGATCTAAATATATATAATTATTCATAGCAGGATACAATGACATTATTTGATCTATGTATTTGACTTGACATAGTGAAATAAGGTTTAATTGTTATTGTGGTATTAAAAAAAATACTAAAACATTTTTTTTTTGTGCTTTAACACTTTTTATTAAAAAATATATAATTATCCTAAAAAATTTTTTACGTATTTTTTAATAAAAAGATATATTTTAAAAAATAACAGAATTATTGATTTCAACAATACTCATCCTCCAACTTATCAGTAGGATTAACAAGAAATTCACCATTTCCATAGATGTTTCCTAGTGTCCGAAAGAAAGGGGTACTGTTGGCACTAGAAAAAATGATGATGGGCTAGCAAGTAGTAAGGTGTTGGGCCTAGAAGGAAATTGGAATTGGGCCTGACAAGAGATTAGACCTCATCAGCTAAGACGTGTTAAATGGGGCTACAAAAGAAGCATTAGCTAAAAGGAGAATTGGGTTGAAGCAAGAAAATAGGGCCAAGTATGAATGAAGAATGTAGTTGGAGATGGATGGTGAAAAGAGCAACGGTTACCACTACTAAAAGCATGGGTGTATGGAAGTTTAGCTGAGGACCACTATGTGCATGAATGGAGAAAGTGGCGAAATTTCAGGAGGATTATAAAAGCTTATACTTGTACAGAAGAAAGGAATCACTAAAATCACAATACATCATGTCATTTTAATTTTCAACTTTCAATTCTCTTTGTTAGTTTTCTTTTAGCTTTATGTTTCTTTTTTAGTTTCTTTATCAATCTTCAAGGTCTTGTACGAACTCATGGTTGATTAATAAAAGTTCAAGTTTCTATTTAACTCTTCATTGACTGATTTTGCTTAAAGGCTCGCTCTCGTGAGCCATTTGAGGAGTCCATTTGCTAAGGGGCAGAGTACTCTCCTTAGCCTAAATAGTCTAAATATTGGTAATCTTTGGGATGTTATTTTTCAGATAAGTTGTCTTCTAAGAAAGCTAGCCGATTGCATTTTCATCTAACATAAAATTGGCACGCCCAGTGGGACCATCAGGATCAGGTCAGCTGAAGATTCCTACTCTAGGACTGGATCATACTTGGCATATGAATTTGAGATCCAAGAAGGTAATCAACATGAGATCAACAGACCAAAATCCAAGTTCCACCCCAAGGTAGAAAGCAGGGGGCAATCAGCTACATATGCGGCAGCATTGACTACACCCCAAGGGGTGATTTCAGAGCAGCCGAATACAGCTGCTGCCTCTCAGCCACCGAGGGATTCAAGTTCCACCTCAAGGCAGAAAGCAGGGGGCAATCAATTACATATGCGACAACCTCGACTACATCCGAAGTGGTGATTTCAGAGTAGCCGAATACAGCTGCTACCTCCCAGCCGCTGAAGGCTTCGGCAGCTTCTCCTGATGTGACTAGCTCCATGCAGAGTGGACACGAGGAGAGGCAGCCATTAGTGATGTCTACATCCTTTATCCGGCAACAAATTGAAGTTGGAGTAAATGATTTAATGTAGGAAGTATCCAAGCAATTGGCTGAAATAGTAAAGCCGATGGTGCAAAATGAGCTATAGATGTTTCAACAACAACAGAAAGAAATGTTGCAAACTCATGGTCAATCAGCTGAGTCTATATATGCAAATGCACATGAGACCAATAATAAAATAATGGCCTATGCAGGAGGGCACTAAGGGCCCCAACTCGACCAAGTACAGATAATAAAAAGGCCTTCAAATGCACCAGCGAATTTGGGATTGCCACTGAGTAATAGGGGGTTTTGAAAGTCTTAATAGCAATTGGAAATAACCTATTCACACAAGGCCCAGGCATATGGCTGATCCAGTAGGTCAAATAAGTTAGCCCTAAGGAGAAAATCAAGGGAGTCCCTTTAATCTAGGGCTAAATGTTCAGTCGATTAGTGGATATCCAATCCAGTCTGGGGGATCTGTACAGCCAACATATGTGCAACCACCAAATTATATGTCTCAGCCAATGAATGTACCTCAACAGCTATTGTATCCTCTATCGCACATGCAACCACTGCATGGAATCCCTTAAGGAGTTGAACAGGGGGTCAATTGGCAAGCAACACCCCTTCAACCTCAACCTTGTATTGAGCCGAGAGGGGCTGGGTCTCAGCTGATTGATCCAAATATAATTGTTGAAGCTATGAGAAGACATTTTGGAGTACAACTAAGACCTTTAAAGATGCCAGTTTATAGGAAACCATATACAGGTTGGGTAGATAGGGTCCAATCCCCAAGAGATTTTAGAATCCTAGATTTTACAAAATTTTCTGGGGAAGAGGGCAAATCGACTATGGAACATGTAAGTCGATTTATAGCTCAATGCGCTGAGGCTAGTCAAAATGATTTTCTAAGGTTACAATTGTTCTCTTTATCCTTAACTGGGGTAGCATTCACTTGGTACTCAACATTATCCCAAACTCTATACAAAGCTGGGCCGATATAAAATGACAATTCCATGATAGATTTTATAAGCCACAGCCAGAAGCCTCTGTGCTAGATTTATTAAGAATCAAACAACAAGCAAATGAGTCAGTGATAGAGTTTGTGGAAAGATTCAAACAGGTGAAAGGGAAATGCAGCGTACAATTACCAGACACTGAATATGCCTCTATTGCTGTGAATAATATGAACCCTTAGCTAAGAGAAAAGCTCATTGTCTCGGAATATTGTGACCTGGCCAGCTCTCTCGGAAAATAGCCCGAGTTGAACAATTAATAATAGAAAGAGAGCAGAGAAGGTATAATAGAGCAGGGCCTAGATGTTCCCAAATGGTAGCTATGGTTGACAGTGATTTAGCATATGGGGAGAGAGATGATGAGGAAAGGGCAGGACATAGGGAAATCATGATGGCCGAATTGTTGGGAGGCAAGCCATATACATGTCCTGCTCTTACTCCTGCTAAAGGAAAAGAAAAGATCAAAACGGAGTAAAGGGAGGCATTTTTGTTTGACATTGCAAAAGCAAGTCAAGTCTTTGACTTCTTGGTCAAAGATAAACAAATCAAGCTTCTAGAAGGGCATAAGCTACCTCCAATAGATCAAATTCAAAATTTGAAATATTGCAAGTGGCATAATTCATACTCATATTATACGAATAACTACACAGTTTTTCAAAATGTGATTCAAAAGGCCTTAAAAGAAGGAAGGTTGAAACTTGCAGATAAAAAAGGAGGTAGTATAACTATTGATACCAATCCATTTTTGTCAGCCACTATCAATATGGTCTCCATATCTGTAGAGAACAAATGTAACAAGAAGGAGGCTTCATCTAGTCAGCCTATCCAACGTTATAAGCAAGTATGGAGATCAAAATCAATGGTGGTAAAGGAAAAGACTAGAGCCATGAGTCATGATGCATCTAAGAAGGTTGAGAGGAAAGAAAGGATGCCTAAGTTACACGGCAACTCAGAGATTGTGGGGCAGCACAAATAATCTCGATAGAGTATATTCCAAAGAATACAGTTTCATCAACAGAGGACTTAGCCGAGGGAAGTGTAGTACGAACAACCTCAGTTGAATGTGTTCCAAAGAATATAATTTTCTCAACAAAGAGACCAGCCAGGGAAAGGAGAGTATGAACAGAGGCAACTCCCATAGATCTCTGATCATCCTGTGCCTAGAGATTCCAAGTGGGCAGTAGAAGTAAATTATAGTGAAGGAAGGTCTACGCTGAGAATCACGGTAAGAAATGATGAAAAAAGTTGAGTCTAACAACGGAGAGCGGTTCGTGAATAAGTATGGCAAAGGAAAGCAGATGAAGCCACAACTTGTTCAACTAATAAGGATGTAGAAAAGGAGGATGCAAAGGAGAAGGTCCATCCAAAGAATGAAAAATACAATGACTTGTCAGATCTAGCTAAACATGTGGGAGTAGCAAAAGTTGTTAACCCAAAAATGGAAGTCATGAAGGAAATACAAGCACAGACTCAGGACATGAATATTGGTCAAATGACTGAGACAGCAGCCGAGAGAATATAGATTCCAGAAACAGAACTATCAGAGAGTTTGATTGATTAGATTCTCAATAATGATGACTTGATCATTTTAACTGATGATCTACAAGAGGATGTGAATTTAGCCGCTATCATTGAAGTTATGCCTGCTGAGTTTGCTGTAAAGGAGAATTAGCCAATGCGGCTAGATGGTAACATTTTGGCTGAAGAAGCTGCATGGGCCACTTTAGCCGATGAGGTAATAACCATAGAAAGTCAGCAGGAAAGAATAGAAGGAAAGGATAACACAGAAGGAATCATTAAGTTCGGAAGACCTCAGGTGCCAAGACATTTAAAGCCACTTTACATAAGAGCTCATATTGATGGAAGGTCTATCAGCTGAGTATTGATTGATGGGGGTGCCATCATGAATGTTATTCCAGTGACTATCCTAAAGAAGTTGGGCAAATCTCAAAAGAATATCAAAGAAACTAACATGAAGATGACAAACTTCACAAGGGAGAGCATAGATGCTCTAGGATTTTCCATTGCTGAATTGACCGTGGGATCCAAAACATCCACCACAGTATTTTTTGTTGTGGATGCCAAGTCAGGATACTCTTTGTTGTTAGGAAAAGATTGGATTCACTCAAATATGTGTATTCCATCTACCTTACATCAGCAGCTGATGTTTTGGAAAGAGGGTAAGGTGGAAATGGTACCTGTGAACCAAAAACCGTTCTCAGCTGATGTTAAGGTAGCAAAGGCAATATATTATACCCCTGAATTGCAACCAATAACATGGCCCTTGGGAATCACCCATTATGCTATTCAAGCTGTAAATTTCACCAATCAAGGTTTCAAGGTAGAGATAAATGGTGAATATTCAGAAAATCTCTAGAATGACATGTCGAATAATGATGACTTATCAGATGAACTCCAGGACAGATGAAGCTAAGTGTGAAGCTTTGATGACAGCAACGCCAAGAGAGATAAAGTTCGAAAAGTGCAATAAAGTTAGACACCTCAGGCCTCTCTACATCACAGCTCATATAAACGAGAAGCCTGTAAGCAGAGTCTTGGTTGATAGAGGAGTTATGTTTAATGTGATGCCTTACAATATGGCTGAAAAGCTTGGGAGAAGCCATAAAGACCTCAAGAAGACTAATGTGGCCATGACCAAATTTACTGGGGAAAATACTCTGGCAATAGGTGTTCTTATTGCCGAGCTCACAGTAGCATTCAAGACCACCAACACATTGTTCTTTTGGTGAATGGCAAGCCAGGGTACATTATCTTGCTAGGTAGAGAGTGGATTCATGCTAACCAATGTGTGCCTTCCACACTCCACCAACAACGTCAATTGTGGAACGAAGACCAGGCTGAAGTAGTGAATGCAGACCCATTCTCTTTCACAGCCAATGTGAGAATGCAAGATGTCGTGCTCTATTTTTCAAAGATTGAGCCTATTTCTTGGCCTGAGGATGTTGCCCTAGATTCTGTCAAGTCGTTTGACCTATCATTTGATGGATTTAAGGTTACGGTAAGGCCGAGACACAGCCTAAACCAGAATCTGTCAATGGATAGTCATGCAATAGTAGCAAAGAATGTCCTACAATGGCTAGCCCTGTAGTCAACTGAGGCAAGATTAGAAGACTTTTTTGTTTCAATAGGAACTAGCTGAGAAGGGCAATGAGGTCATAGGAAAGAGAGAAGATCAAGCAATAGATTTGTTTGTATCCTCTATCAGGAGAGAAATTCCAAGTTTTGAAGCTCAAGACCCCTTAATCGAAGTTAACCTTAGAACTATCAATGGGTCGAGGATGATTAAGATTAGTGGCTTACTTAGCCAAGGTGAACGAAATCAACTAATTCAGCTAATAACCAGGTATAAGGACTGTTTTGCATGGGATTACCATGAAATGCTTGGATTGTCTACGAAGTTAGCTGAGTACTATTTGCCTATCAAAGAAGTTTTAGGCCATTCAAGCAACTATCCAGAAGATTTAAGCCAGAATTAATGCCAAAGATAAAGTAGGAAATAGAGAGGTTATTGAAAGTAGGTTTTATTAGGACTGCTAGATATGTACAATGGCTTTCGAATATTGTTCCCGTAATCAAGAAGAATGGCCAAGTTAGGATTTGTATAGATTTTCATAATTTAAATTTAGCTAACCCTAAGGATGAATATGTTATGCCTATTGCAGACATGTTAGTTGATGCACATCAAATAATGTAATTTTACTCTTTATGGATGGTTATTCTGGATACAACCAAATCTATTTAGCGGAGGAAGATGTGCATAAAATTGCATTTTGTTGCCCAAGGACCATTGGTATTTTTGAGTAGGTGGTTATGCCATTTGGTCTCAAGAATGCCGGGGCTACCTATCAAAGGGTAATGAATCTCATATTTCGCGATCTGATTGGACGATATATGGAGGTTTATATTAATGATGTGGTGGTAAAGTCAGCCGATTTCCAAAACCATTTGACTAACTTAGAACAATCATTTCTAAGGATGAGAAAAGCATTCGCTTAAAATAAATCCTGTCAAATGTGCATTTGGGGTCTCGATGGAAATTTCCTTGGTTTCTTAGTCCACCAAAAAGGGATTGAAGTGCAAAAGAACAAAGTAAAAGCTATATTGGAAGCTGGGCTCCTGAGGAATAAGAAAAAATTGCAAAGCCTAATAAGTAAAATAAACTTCATGAGGAAGTTTATTGCTAACTTAGCTGGCAAAATAAAGGCCTTTTCACCATTGTTAAGGCTTAAGCAAGCCGAGGTATTCATTTGGGGTAGTGAGCAACAAGATGCTTTTAAACAAATCAAGAAGTGCCTAGCAACACCTCCGGTACTAGCACCACCGGCATTTGGAAAGCCCCTCAAATTATATATACTAGCCGTTGAGGACTCCATCGGAAGCTTGTTAGCTCAAGATTCAGATGATGGAACTAAGCAGGTTATTTACTATTTGAGTAGGCTGCTAAATAATGCTGAAACCAGGTATACTCTAACAGAAAAACTGTGTTTATCACTATTCCATGCATGTACAAAATTGAAGTATTATTTATTACCTAAGGAGGTATTGGTGGTCTATAAGGTAGACATGGTTAAGCATTTACTAAATTGGCCAATCCTTCAAGGGAGATTGATGAAATGGGCTATCAAGCTAATGCATTTGCTCTAAAACATGTATCATTGAAGGCCATGAAAGGACAAGTACTAGCCGATTTCTTAGCACAACATCCATGTATAGAGGTACAGAGCCCACCAACTGAGTGTTAAGGTTATGTACAAATTAAACATGGACTCTGACTTTTGATGGCTCAAAACATAAAAAAGGAGTTGATGCAGGAGTGGTAATTACTAGCTCTGAGGGAGTAAACAAAAAGTTTATGTATCGGCTAGATGTCCAGTGTTTCAATAACCAAGCAGAATATGAAGCTCTCATAATTAGCTTAAAACTACTCAAGTCTTTAGATGTGAAGGCTATGCAGATCATGGGAGATTCACAGTTGGTGATTAAGCAATTATTGGGAGAGTATAGATGCAACAGCCCAATATTGGAAGGATATTTAGAAAAAGCCCAAACTTTATTGGAGTGTTTTGCCGATATCTTAATATCACATGTTCCTAGGGTGTCAAATGAAATAGCAAATGATTTAGCGCAGCATGTCTCTGGATATAAGTCTATGACACCAGATATCAATACTATGGAAGGTGGAAAAGTTTTGGTAGTTAACCATCAGCTGGGGTCATTAGCCAATTAGAGCCAAAAGTTGATCCAATATTTGGCTAATCCATCGGCTTAGGTGGATTACAAACATAAACAAAAAGCATTAAAGTATGTGTTGATTGATGGTGAGTTATTCAGAAGAAGTTAAGAAGGGGTATTGCTCAAGTGCCTAAACAAAGATGAAGCTTTAAAAGTGATGGGGTAAGTCCATGAAGGCGTGTGTGGTGCTCACAAATCTGGCTCTAATATGAAATGGCTAATCTGCCGATATAGATACTATTGGCCAACTATTACAATCGATTGCTTTGCTTATGCTATAGGCTGTAAGCCTTGTCAGCTCCATGGACCCATACAAAGAGTACAGGCTGAGGAGTTACATGCCATTGTCAAACCTTGGCCATTCAGGGGTTGGGCAATGGACCTCATAGACAAGATATATTCTCCATCTTCTAAAAGACACACTTTCATTATAGTTTCCACTGACTATTTCACAAAATGGGTGGAGGCTCAGCCGATGACGAGTATATCACAAGCTGATGTAATAAGGTTTATTGAAAGGAAAATTATACATCAGTTTGGCATTCCAGAGACCATAACGGCTGACTAAGGCCCCATGTTTAAGGGGATAAGGTGAAAGTATTCATGCAAGACTATGGAATTAAACTCATTCACTCATCGCCATATTATGCGCAAGCTAATGGTCAAGCCGAGGCAACCAATAAGGTACTGATTGACATGATTAAGAGAACTGTTGAAGATCAGCCAAGAAAATGGCACAAAACATTGTCCACAGTTCTTTGGGCGTATAGAAATACAAAGAATAAAGCTACATGTTTGACTTCTTTTAGACTGACCTTTGGCTAAGATGCGGTTTTGCCTATGAAAATAAATATTAAATCATTGGAAGTGGCAAAACAAGCTGGATTGCTACCTGAAGAGTATTCTCAGGCCATGTTTCAAGAATTGGAATCAACTGATGATGATAGAATCATGACCTTAGAGAATATTCGGCTGAATAAGCAAAAGGTTGCAAAGTCCTACAATAAGAAGGTGAGAAGGAAACAATTTGCCGAAGGAGATATTATGTGGAAGGCAATATTTCCTATTGGGACTAAAGATCCTATGTTCGGTAAATGGTCTCTAAATTGGGAGGTCCTTATGTTGTTAGCCAAGTTATATATAGGGGAGCATATAGATTGGTTAATATGCAAGGAAAAGAATTAACTAAAAGTATAAACAGAAAATTTTTAAAACAATATTATCCATCCATATGGAAAATGATTCACGTTGATTAAAATAGTCAAAGAAATAGCCGCAAGCCAGCTATTTAACTCTAAATGTTAATTACAAAAAGAGAAAAATGAGATCCTATCCTAAGTTAAGGATTGATGAAAGGCACATCCACAGAATTGCCTTCTGTGTTGATTGAGTCAGCTCGCTTCCCTACTTCAGCTGACTAATCTATAGCAGACTTGGCAGCCGCCTCTGCAGCTAGTTCTTCTTCCAAGAGTGTGGTCAGAGCGTCCCCCACAGCAGCTAGAATGTTATCTTCTAAGTCTTCTGGCCCGAGCTTTGGGATTGGGAGAGCCAATACCTCACCAACATGAGGAATAATGGCTGAACTAAAGGCTGCAGCCATTTCTATTAAATGCCAGTGAGAATTATGAGATGATAAATCATGAAGAATATACAAATATGTGAGTAAGAAGGTTGATGTAAATACCTGCAGGAGGAGGTACACGAGCTGCTTGAAATTTTTGGAATAAGGAAACCCGTGAAGACTCAGCCTTGGCTAAGCCTTTGTTGCTTACTTCAACTGCTTGCTCCAATGGTTTCTGCTTCTTAGCAAGAGGTACAATCCTATGATCAAGAGCCTTAGCTGGGAATAAAGCCGAAGCCATTGAGTGTCCTCAGCCTTAATTTGAGCTGTCATAGTGGCTAGTTTAGGTTCTAGAACTCCCAATTCAGCCTGCAACTTGGCAATCTCTTCGTGAATGGATCCGATTCTATCAATAAGTTGAGTTTGCTATTGCTGATGCTGGTCTCGGCTAGATTTTACAGTGTGATACTAGGACAAGTATGTATTCTTCTGCATTTTGAGAGATGTCAATTTCTCCAAAGCCTTAAGGCCATCATCTCGATGAGATTTGAACCTGCAGTAGTCTGACACAACATCTGAAAAAATCAGAACAATGTCAGTACACACCTGTGGAAGTGAAGCAAGTACCTTAACTCCTTAGAATTCAGACACCTTCAAAAGAGAATGTTCCAATCTAGCCGAGGCTGCAGAATCTAGAGGAAAAGACTTTTTCAATTCTTCCTTAATGATCTCAAGATGCCGTTGTACTGGTGATGACGAAGTGCTTGGAGGTTGAGTAATTGGAGCACTAAAATACGCTTCCAACTCCTCATCAGGAATCAAAGAGGAAGGGGTTGGAGGCTGCTAAGATGAGCTGCTTGACTCGTGTGCATAAGTCTCTGCTGCTGGACTCCTCGACTGGATGGTTGGCTGGCTATCAAGAAAATCAACCTCAGTTGAGGCATTTGCTGATACTGTTGCAGTAATAGGAGGAGACGGTTGGATAGCAGGATCGGCTGCAGCTGGTTCATTTGGCTCAGAGGACAGGGGTTGGTCCTGTACACCAACTGAGGAAGGAGCTAATAAAGGCTGAGGCCGAGAAATACCTTTGGACCTCCTCTTTAGAGGACGTTCTTCTGCTTCTTCCTTTTCTTCGGACTCATGTATAATGGCTTTTCTTTTTGGAGCTTTAAGCTTAGAAGAGGGAAGAGGTGAAGAGCTCAGTTTAGCTCGTTTCTTATTTCTCCTTTCCTTTTGCAAAATGCAAGCATGAGTAAAATATAATTATCCTAGTAAAGCATCAGAGTAAGGTACTTACTCTAATAGGGGAAGCATCATGTGAAGGATCCGCAGGAGGAGCTGCAACCCTCAAGGGAGTAGTCGAGACAATATTTCTCGGGCTCTTCCAAACTGGAACTCTGTGTTTCTGCTGAGTAGGGATAAGAGTCTCTACATTGACAATTTGAGATCCTGTATTACGAGAATTACATAATTAAGCAAGGAACAATGGATCAAGTGAGAAAACATAGGAACTGAGACAGGTACCTTGGACAGATTTGGATAAATATGTACTAGCTGGTTAGGGAGCAATTGTAGAAATCAGCCGAAAAAGCTGAGAAGATTTGTGTTGGCTACCATTTATCGGCTTGGACAGATAATGATCAGGAGCGAGTGGAAATGCTCGTTTGAAGACAATGGTCCACCAATTGGCATAAGTTGAAGCTGTCCCAGGGTTGACTACAAAAGGCTCAAAATGGAAGTGAGCCAGTTTACTGTTGTTCGTGGACATTAATTGCTTCATCTCAAGAGGCAAAAGTATAGGCCGGGTATCATCTGAAGGCACCATAGATTGATAAGCAGCAAGGATACCTTGAACTAGCCCAAATTGCTAAAGCAAAACAATTGGGATTATATGATTTGGCTGATAATTTGTTGGCTCCGGCATTGGGATGAACTCCATTCAGTAAATCTCGGCCAATCAGAACATTGCCCTAGTGGAGAGCCACTTCAGCCAATTCTTCAGCAAGTCCACGTGAACTCAAGCAGGACCACAAGAGCAGTAAAAGTAGGGGCAAATCTCTAGGTATAGTCTAAGAGTCATTTTGAAAAGCCGATCGGCTAGTTGAAAAGCTAAAAAAGTGAAAACTAGTACAGTCTTGTAGCAGAGACTATAAGTTGAGGCATCTCAGACTGGGTCCATGGTGAGAAAGCACTTGTGGTAAAACTCTGGAAAATATTCATTCACCCATAAAAACAAAAACCAAATTTGACTAAGGACAGCCTTGTTGTCTCGAACTTTTAGCTGATCTATCCATGTCTTCATAGCCGCGTAGAAAGAGGACAAGAATAATGCTCCTAGATTCACTTGCCAACCAAAGATGATAGCTGATAAATAGTAGGAGAATTTATTTACCATCGAAAATGATTTGCTGCAGAACAAGAACTTACAGAGCAGAAGAAAAGGAAAGCATGATGCTCAGTTTTGCTCACTCCACCTTGAGTGCACTGATGCGTTTCCATATACTTGCCATGAGCGGAATTTTCTTTGGAGACAGGGCAACCGAGTTCATCAAAGACTTCATCATAAAGAGATGAGACGTCTTCTCCAACAATCGATAGCCCCAACATCACAGCTACATCAAAATAAAGAAAGGGACATGATCCCAAATAGGAAGACAAAAGCGTTGATGGAGGTATTCCAAAAACCGAGAAGGTTAAGGAACATATCAATATTGGGGGAGAAGCTAAGCTTGGAAAGCATAACCATATCGTAAATGCCCCAAGTCTTCCATTCTTCTCCACATTGTTCTGAGACTTTGTCGAGCCATTGTAAGTACTCTGGACTCAGTTTGGGCTAGTCGCGAAGTTCTTTCGGACGTAAGGCAAGAGAAAACCAATCCTCTGTAATGGGGAGTTGAAATCCATCAGGGAGAATATACTATTCTATAATATGAATGTATAGAGGGCGTTCTGTGCAGATCGGACCCAAGATATATGTGCAATGAGTTCGATCATGAGGAATCAAAAGCTCGTCTCCAGGACCTTCTTCCGAAGATGAATCTTCTGCTGGGCGAGATGAAGACGCCATTTGAGATGACTTCGACTTGCTAGCAAGAGTCTTGAGGGCTTGAATGGAATCCTGAACCTTATGTATTGATTGAGAAGAATCTGAGGATGAGCTAGTAGAGGAACTCTCAGAGTTTGAGGAAGATGAACTCTTAGACGGAACTTGAATGGGTGAGTTGCTAGGGTTCTCAGCATCAGAGTGCTCAGACGACATTGGACAGGGTAAAAAGCAAGAAAAGATTAAGGAATCATAGAAATTTGAGATTACGCAGAAATTTAAAAGGTTGTTAAAAAGAAAGGAAGTGAGAAATTGAATCGCGAAAAGGGAGCAAACGGATATGGAGCACAAGGAACAGTAATGGTAATAATTATTAATACATTACCTAACTGAATAAATAGCCTGCTAATCAGCCATTTGCTAAGTAATATATTGGGGGGCATATGTTGGCACCAGAAAAAATGATGATGGGCTAGCAAGTAGTAAGAGTTGGGCCTAGAAGGAAATTGGAATTGGGCCTGATAAGAGATTAGACCTCATTAGCTAAGACGTGTTAAATGGGGCTACATCAGCTGAAGAGAGAATTGGTTTGAAGCAAGAAAATAGGCCCAAGTGTGAATGAAGGTAGTTGGAGATGGATGGTGAAAAGAGCAATGGTTACCGATACTAAAATCATGAGTGCATGGAAGTTCAGCGAAGGACTACTATGTGTATGAATGGAGAAAGTGGCAAAATTTAATGAGAACTCTAAAAGCTTATACTTGTACAAAAAAAAGGAATCACTAAAATCACAATACATCATGTCATTTTAATTATCAACTTTCATTTCTCTTTATTAGTTTCCTTTTAGTTTTATGTTGCTTTTTTAGTTTCTTTATCAATCTTCAAGGTCTTATACGTACTCATGGTTGATTAATAAAAGTTCAAGTTTCTATTCATCTCTTCATTGGTCAATCTTGCTCAAAGGCTTACTCTCGTGAGCTGTTTAAGAATTCTATTTGCTAAGGGACAGAATATTCTCCTTAACCTAAATTATGTGAATATTAGTGATCTTTAGGATGTTGTTTTTCGGATAAGCTGCCTTCTAAGAAAGCTACCCGATTGCATTTTCATCCAACCGGTACATATGATAGATCGGTCTTTTTCCTTCCGATAAGTTCCTAATGTATTGTTTCATTCCAAATATTAATTGAAATTTAAAGAAAAAAAAGAAAAGAAGAGTAGGCAACTAAATTCTAGTCTGAGTTGAACTGAGATTGAATGTGAAGGGAAAGAAAAGGAAATGGTGTTCAACAGCTTGATAGTGGTGTCAGTGGCACGTGTGTCGGCGGACGCATGGCAACGGACAGCATGCATTAGGGATCGTGTGAGCAGCGACCAGCTCTTGAGCCTCGTCTGCTGCTTCCCTCTCCACCAGTTGGGCCGTCTCGCTCTCTTCCTCTGGACCTTCTTCTGTTTCTCTCCACCGCCTCTTGATTACTATTATTATGACCATGATGATGATGTTGATGATTCTTCCTATTAGTTAAGATTAATCATCCATCGTCTTACAATACCCCTTTCCGTAACTGTAAGCTAATTTCCTTTCTTTTTTTCCATTTTTTTTGTTCATATTCTATTCGAATTGGGTTCTTTCTGTTTGGGTTTTGGTCCTTCGGAGCAAGTTAATTCAAGTGTTATGTTCTTTTTTGGACTTTTTAGAATACATGAACGAATTTCTTTTTGTCCTTGTTATTTTTTATTGAACTATTGAGAAAGTGGAGAATAATTTTTTGTTATGTCTCTGGCTCACTCGTTTCATGATCATTTGTTTATAGGCGTGATCCCCGTGAACTGATGTAATGGCAGACTCTGGTCAGTAGGAGATAAGAGATCACTAATGGTTGTCTCTGGTTTCACATTCAGTCCTCCGTAGGCGGAACTACTCATATGGTACAAACAATTTTTTGTTTTTTTTTTTTGGTTGCTTTGTGTAAATATTTATGCAAGCCCCCTCAAATAGAAGAAATCTGCCCCCGAATGTAATGCAAGTGTGTGTGTGTGTGTGTGTGTGTGTATGAATGTATTTAACACCGTCTCCTAAAATTTTCTTGTTCGGCCCCAATTTCAGTCCTCTGCCTATAGATGCATGGTTGACCAAAGTAAACTTGTTTTTTTTTTGTCTTTTTCGGAATTATCTTCGCTTGTGTTTAAGTTGCCTCCTTTTAGCATTTAAAATAAATAAATAAATAAAGCAAAGTTGCCTCCTTTCTATAAAAACATATTTTATAACTCTTTTCTTTTTTTAAATCTAAATCACCTGTGATCAAAATCCACTAGGCTGTAACTAATTTGATATCTTTTATTACTCTCATGGCTGATCAATTGCTTTCTTCACAGCTTACATCCTTCTAAATATAGAGAGATATGTGATACTGGAGACATATTTTTAGTTGTAGTTGAAGAGGAGAATAGTGATAGAACCTACTTTTATTCAGAACTGAACTTTCTATAGTGTAGTTTGTTAGTATATTTAGAGAGTATGGTTGATAATTTGGGTTACTGGTTTAGTTGTGTCTGAGCAAGGCTTGGTGTTGAAATGGAATTCTGGAGAAAGTTGACATTGAGGCATATGGAAAGAAGAACAAGTTACTTTTATATTTTTTTGATTCATCTTTCATTTGCTTACAATGCTTGCATATTTATAGGCTCTTAGGGACTAGTCTAGACATCTCCAAATACATATATTGATTTAATACATTAGGATATTTCCTTGGAGCTTTTGCAATTCCAATAGATATTTCTAGCGTTTAATAAGCATATATACATTCTTTTGTAATTTTCTATATGCTCTAGAAAAATCTCACATTTCAACACTCCTCTTTGAGATTTTTCTTTGTGACTCCAAGTTTAAATCTGAGAATTTCAAATATAACATTGGGAACTGGGAAGTGGTTTGGTCAAAATATCGGCTAAATGCTCTTCTGATGGACAATAAACAAATTTAACTTCCTTGTTTTTTTTAGCCTTGCAATTGAAATGAAACTTGATGTTCATTTGCTCTGTATTGCTGTGGCAAACTGGATTTTTGACCAATTCAATAGTAGACTTGTTGTGCACCTGTACTTCAGTTGGATTTAGTCCTTTTGTCCCAAATCATGTAAAATTTTTTTGAGCCATATTGCTTGATTAACTGCTGTTGATGCCACTATATCTTCTGCTTCTGCAGTTGACTGTGCAACAGTCTCCTGCTTTTTCGTCATCCAAGAAAATACTCTAGCTCCAAAAGTGAAAACATATTCTATGCAATAGTCGGAGGTCCCTCTTAAGTATCTTAAAGCTCTTTTTGCTGTTCCAAGATGAGCTTGACTTGCCTAATTCATAAATATGGAAAGTAAGCTTGCTGCATACATTATATCTGGTTTAGTGATTGTTGGGAGTGGTCCTCCCAAGGACTTATGCTCGTAACAAATAATGCTTTCATTGAGAGCTGGCCAACCAGAAAGAGTTACCCGTGGAGGGTTCTGACTGGCAGAGGGGTTGACCATGATCGAGTGAAGCGTCGCCAAATGAAGTGCTGCTAAGTGAAGTGTCACAGAGTGTAGCTGTCGGGACGCCGGTTTTTGAAGGGGGTGGCAATGTTACGAGTCTCACATCGGGGAGGCCACCTTGAAAGGGAAGCCTTATAAGGATTTGGGCTCTCCCACTCCAATAGCTAGCTTTTGGGGTGTGGTTGACTTATGCTCGTAACAAATACCTTTGTAATGTCTTGCTTCAATCTTCTTTTGTCCATCATAGTTGGACAACTTTTCATTTATTGCACGAGACGCCAGTTGCATTGTTCTATTTTGATCCTTTTTCATAAGATCCTTAGTATATTTAGCTTGGGATATAAAATTTGTTATTGATGGACTTCTATCCCAAGGAAGTAGCTCATTAAGCCCAAATCTGTCGTCTCAAACCTTTTCCTTATTTGCTGCTTGCATGCACTTAATCATTTCTTGATTATTTCTAGTGACTAATAAATAATGGTGTCCAAAAGTGAATCAAACTGATTAAATGATTGAAAATCAACCCAAAAACCTGAACCTAAAAAATAAAAAATCCAAATAAATTGCTTCTGGACCTTTTTAGAAACTTATTGGTTCAATTCAATTTTTGGTTCGAAAATGCAAAACCGAACCGAACTAAACACACATAACTAAAATCCTTATATATCCTTATGTTTTTGAGACTTCTTTTGGTAGTATATAAATATACATATATTCTGCCCCCCATTATTTGATGAAGTTTGACCCCATACTAAGATAAAAACTATGTGAAACTTCTTATTATGCTTATGTGTTATCTTTGCCCCCAGTACATAAATTTTATGGACCCGCACTGCCTGAAAGTTATCTGGGACTGGGATTCCTTAAAATTTGCCCTCACTTCACCCAAAGTATCCAACCACTTCAGCCCCACTACTACTTCGGCACTGTACAAAGTAAACAAATAAAAGTTTTGCTGCACTGCCAATTTGGGTAAATGCACCACCAGTCCACCACATCTTCGCACCTCTCTTTACAATGAATTAGATGGCCATTGCCCACTTTCACCAAAAATTTAGCTTGAGCCCTCTGCCTTCAACCAATTGTTGACTGATGAAATTATTAGAGGATCCAGTATCAATGAGAACCCTCACCTTCTGGTCAGCCACCTTTTCGGCTTTCCCCGCAGTCTAACGAATGCGTTGTGGCCTCTCCTGCCATACCCCAAAAATCAAACTGCAAGGAAGTCATGGTTCCCCCAAGTTCCTCAACTACATCTTGCCATTCCTTTTCAGCAATATTATCAGGTTCTTCGATAACCATGAACCTGAATTGCTTGTTTCTACACACATATTCAGGGGTATACCTCTCATCAGATACAATGCACAGCCCTTTTGATCTCCCCTCTCTACATTCTGCTTCTGATAATTGTTTGTATCCTCTCCCCAAGCCAATCCTTCACCAGTTCTATTCTCAGTCTTGTAGTTAGCTGTGCTGTCTATGTTAGAGTCTCCACTGCTCCCTACACTACCACCTCTCAAAGTAGCACTACCAACACCACCTGTGTTTACCCCATCGATGAGACTACCTCTGTTGATATGGGCTGATTTATAGTGTAGCTTGTTCTGATGTGCAAAATATAATCCACTCAGTATGAATGAATTCCAGAAAGATGCAGTTTTAAGTTGTGTTACTGCAAAGGAATGTCATCATAATAACACTACCAAGCTTATTTGGGGTCCACGGGGACTGGCAATGGCTTCCTTGTTATTTTCCCTGCTCAAGTTAAAAGCTAGAACATTAACATGTGCTCCACCTGACAATGCAGTGTTGGAAGTGGCTGCACACCTGCAGAATTTAGGAAGTCACTTGAGTATGATACATATGGCTTTGGTGACATGGTGGCATTTGGCAATACATCTCGAATGAAAGTAGACTATTACTGGGGCCTTGATGTCTTTCTTGACTATCATGTAGATAATCTTGTGGAGTGTTTTGCTCCATCTACTTGATGGAAACATTGCTTGGAATCCATGATCAGGTTGCTTAAGGATCCTAGAAAGCAATACGATTTATAGCAGCTTGGATTTAATGATGAGGCAGAAGATGATCTGATGTCATTAGAAAAATATGCTAAGCAAAAATGCAGTTATGTAGAACCGACATATCATTTATATGAGCAACATAAGAATGATGATCCTCTGACATTAGAGCAATTTGTGAAGAAGAAATACACTTATATTGAAGAGAAATACCATTGGTATAAGGATGATAAACAGAATAGTGTCATGATACTGGAGAAATTTGTCAACCAGAGATTCAGTTTCTTTGGTGAGAAGCTCAAGGTATACATGTGAACCAATAGGCAATTATCACAAATTTTGACCTAGAAGTTGGGGGAGGTAATGTAATGAGCCCCAACAGGACCAACAAGCACCCATGACACGTTGGAGGCAAACCAGTAGTAGAGAGAGCAAGGAAAGCGTATGTTGAATTTATGCTATTCACTTCTCATCTTATTCTTATTCTCTCTCCCTTCTACTGATGCCCCCTCTGTCCATATTCTTCTAATTTTCTTATAGATTGAATGTGAGTTGTGATTGATGATAGGTGCATTGTCCCTTTAAGGAGGTTGGATTGTGATCTACTATCGTTGAGGATCCATTTCAGTAGTGTTTCTTTTCCTTGTTAGTTACATTGGTCATTTTCTTCATTGTACTGCCACATTGTTATGTATCTTCTGGTTTAATTTACATTCAGCTGAGGGGTGTTAGTGTTACATATGCCCAGGGCGGGTGTCTCCTTCTTTTGCTCAAAAAAATTCTTCCAGAAAACATGCACGGCGGGTGTCGGCACGGCTTACGGGTGATTGGCTCCCATGGTTTCGTCAATCAATCCATGCAAGAAGCCTTGTGATACATATACAGGAGGGTAATTTAGTTATTCCAACATTAGGAAAAAGTTTGTTTCTAGTAAGTTAGTTCTGTCTTGGAGATCAAGCAATCTAAGAGTTCATTTTAAGTTACTTGGAGATCAAGGAGTCAAGTTTAATTAAAGTAACTTAGAGAGTAAGCAATTTGATCATGTTGAAAATATGTTTAAATTGTGTCTAGATTCATTTTAATTTGTTTTAGTCTAGATTTGTTTAGATTTAAATTGAATCAATTTATCTTTTAAGATTTAAATCAAGTATAATTTAATCTATAAAGATCAAATCTGATTTAATTTTGTTAGGGATAAATTTTTTAAGATAGAATCATATATTTAATTTTTAAATTTCAGTTCCAATATGATTAAATAATTTCCATTTTTAAGATTTATGTATAAATAGGCAACTTGGCTTATAGACAATAGAGAATTTTATCATATAATTTATCACGATTTGACTACCAATATAGTTGTGAGGTTTTCCTCATTTTGTTTTATGCGATGCAAAATTTTCTATCTTTTTCCTGTTATCTACATTTCTAAGGATAAGTTTCTTGGGGATTTAGTATGGAGGGTCTTTATTCTAAGTCTTATTTTCTATCAAAGTGTGTGCATGAGATTTCTGGATCTTTGTATCCACGAAGTTCCTCATCATTATTTTTTTTCCTTCCCTCCCTGAGTTGTTAGCTATTGAACAACCTACAAAATGTTAATAAAAGAAAAGGACTTCACAAGTATTTTCTCACGTGTTTGCACTCAAAATTGGGTACACTCTTGTTTTCACTCAATTCTTAGCTTTTACCCTTTTTTGTGCTCACCATTCTTGCTTTTACCACTCTTGATCACTTTAGAATGTTGCACTTCAGAAATTAAATGAAATCAAGCAAGGCAAATCCACAAGTAATAGTACGATCATAATTTGATGATAAGGATTACCAAGAGAAACTCAAGTTTAAGATTTAAAATTGATTACTTAATTTGCAAGGAAAAAAAATACAAAAGACACGCAACTAAGGATTACTTAGGCTCCAAGAAACTTAAGATAACACAAAATCTAATGTAAATCAACTAAATCTGATATAAATCAGATTTAAAATCAAAATTTAAATTCCAAGGAAACATAAGATATATAATCTAATTTGAATCAAAATTAAATCTAAACACAATCTTTTTGAATTTGAAACAAAAAATAATGCAATCTATTATGAATTAAAACTAAATTTGAATATAATACTTTCAACCTTTTCTAATTTCCCCTCTTTTTTTTTTTTGCGTCCTCTTTTTTTTGGCTTTTTTTTTTCATTTTTTTTATTTGCTGTACCTTCCCTTTTTTTTTTTTTTAATTTGAACTAGCAACAAAGATTGAAAGCAAAATAAGAGAAACATAAAGATGGAACAAAGATATGAAAGCAATACAAAAGGATAGAATGCAAAAACACAAAAAATAAGAACGCAGACGGACAAGAAGAGAAGATAAAAGAGAAACGTAAAAGACAAAGATAGATAAATAAGAATTTATCTAAACTAAGCTCTGATACCAAATAATGAGGAATCCTATAGATATAAAGATTCAGAAACTCTAGGCACACATTGTGATAGAAAATAAGACTTCGAATAAAGACCCTCCATACTAAACTCCCAAGAAACCTGTCCTTGGAAATGTAGATAACAGGAAAAAGATAGAAAATTTTGTATCATACAGAACAAAATGAGGATAACCTCATAATTGTATTGGTAGTCAAACCATGATAAACTATATGATAAAATTCTCAATTGTTTATAGGCCAAGTTACCTATTTATGCATAAATCTTAAAAATGGAAATTATCTAATCCTATTGAAACTGAAATTTAAAAATTAAATATATGATTCTATCCTAAAAGATTTATCCCTAACAAAATTAAATCAGATTTGAACTTTATAGATTATATCAGATTTGATTTAAATCTTAAAAGATAAACTGATTCAATTTAAATATAAACAAATCTAGACTAAAACCAATCAAAAATGAATCTAGACACAATCTAGATATATTTTCAACATGATCAGATTGCTTGCTCTCTAAGTTATTTTAATTAAGCTTGATTCCTTAATCTCTAAGTAACTTGAAATGAGCTCTTAGATTGCTTGATCTCTAAGGCAGAACCAACTTGCTAGAAATAAGCTCTAGTGTTGGAATGACCAAATTACCCTTTTGAATATGTATCATTTTGTTACTCAGTTGGAAGGGTACCTCCGCTTTCACCTTGAAGGTGGTGTACGACATGACATTCGAAGCTTGTTACTTGAACAATGAGCTTTGTCATATTCTTCTAGAGGCTAATCATTGTGTGCCTTTGTACTTATATTATTATGTTGTCTTAGGTTGTAATATTAATTTTTTTTTTTAAATATAACTAAGTTCTATTTTATTAGAAATATAAAGTATCTTTTTAATTCATTATAGTATTTTATTCTTGATCAGGGTTTTTGATTTTTAATTAGGTACCTAATCTTCTGACTAAATCAAATTTTGATCTATGTTATACAACTACAATTTTGAGTGACTTTTTTAGAGGACTTGATCGGTTCAACTGCAATTAGTTTTGGATAGTTTAAGGTATTTTCTCCTTCTATCACAACAAAATTAAATAAAATGATTTAGCTACCTGCTCAATTATGTATGTTTAGTGCAACTCAGCTAAGTTCAATCAGTAACATCTTTGCCACTTAGGGTGGAAATAGGTCATGTTAGGTCAAGCATTAGGGTTGAAAAAAACAAAAGTCATGTCAGGTCAAGTTTTTCTATAAATAAATTGATTTGTTTTCTAAATATAAAGTTTGAGTTTGGTCTATTTTTTTACTATAGGTATTTTTTTTAAGGTCTTACTTGACCTTTTAAGTTTAACCTAGTCTAAAAGCTTATTTAAGGTCTTGATTTATAATAAGGCTTTCTAAATCGACAATTAGACCTCTAAATAGGCTAATAGGTTTAGTCTATCAACATGTCAATAGACCCCCAAAAAAAAAAAAGACAATTGTCAATAGACTTGCAGTATTTTTGGCATGATATATTAAATATGATATCATAAGGTAATATTATATATTATAGTTTTATTAGTTGTTTGGTGTATACAACAATTGGATAAGATTATCTAACAAAATTTTTTTATAAATCAAAATGATGGATCAAGCTTGGGGAGGCAAGAGTAGGTTTAACTAGCTTTTAATGTATAATGATTCTTTCACACTTTAATTTTATATATTTTATGAAAAAATAATTATTAATAAATAAATAAGAATGAAGAACTATATAAATAATAAAAAAATATTTTTATTACCAAACTTAATAATAGATAAATATTTTGAAATAAATAATATTTAAGTTTATAATTACTTTTAAAATAAATATTTATTTAGAACCTTAAAGCTTTATACTCTTAAGCTTTATACTATGAGATCTTATAGGTCTTATCTTATTATGTGTATCAAACGACTCATTAAAGTTTTAAATAAGCTTTGAACAACAATATACTAAATTATATAATAGTATATATATTTAGGCTTAAATATTTTTTTGGTTCTAATAAATATGAGAAATTGTGATTTTTATGTCTCGTTAATTTTTGTTTGGCTTCTTATCACCTTTTTTTTTTTTGACAAAAAAAAGGAACCACCTTTTTATCAAACAAAAACCCATACTACTATTAGGCTTGGCAATTTTATGCATCCTGTGGGTACTTGTGGATAATAATACCTATAACAGGGCTAGTATAGGAGGAAAATTTTCCTTCCATATATATATGTTTTGCTAACTTTCTCCCTTTCTTTTGTGTTGTGGAAGTTAGACAAAAATGCCTCATTTTTTATTTATTGAATTATTTACTTTTAGGGGTATTATTGTAACTTATCACTTGTTTTGATAAAAGTAAATCCAAAAAAAATCTCTATCCTCCCTCCTCACCTCTTTTTTTTTTTTTTTGTAAAGAATTCATTTTTACATGGGTCAACCATCGGCAAGAGAGAGAAGAGGAAAAAAATTTTTGGTTTACTTATAAGTTATAAGTTATAACAATATCCCTAAAATTATATTATGTAATAAATATAAAAGGTGACATTTTTGTCTAATAATGATAGTAGGGGTTGCTAACTTCCACCAACAGATATATATATATATATATATATATATATATATATATATATATATATATATATATATATATATATATATATGTAATCCAAAATGTTATGCTACAAAAAATGGTAAATGAACAACCCTCTTTAATAGAAAAATAAATCCAAGAGTCCTTGTGACTGATTTTGAATAATGGTATATGTTAAAATGAGTTAGAATATTTTTCTTAACATGGAGATCTCTTGTTGATAGCTTTACAACTTATGTAAATCTTAAAATAAAATAAAATCCATTCATCAAGAATTGTTGCTTTTGACTAATGACATGATTTTGGCTCTTTTCTTTCTTAATTTTAAGGTGTTTCTGACCACCTAAAACTAGTCAGAAAGTCATCAAAATGCCAATCTAAGTTCATTACTCAATTAGGCTCATTTGCAACATCAAATTTTACAGCTAAACTATTGTCCTCAAACTTCGATGCTTTTACTTGTTGTATGAGTTTGGATTTGTAATTAGAGATAATATTTATATCCATAGTTTTAAACATTACTCAGCCATCTAGGAATTAATGTATAAACAATTTGGAATTTTTAGTTATATTTCTAATAAATATAGTAAATGTGGTAGGATAACTAATAATATATTTCGAATCTTTCACTAATAATAACTGAAATTCATAGTTATTAAATACATAATTTTTCATATTTTCTTATAAAAAAACTAGCAATATGAAGAGAGAGGATTTACTTTTATTAAGATAAGTGATTAGTTATAATAATATCTCTAAAACTAAGTTATTTAATAAATAAAGAATGTAATATTTTTGTTTAATTATGATGTGTTGATTTACACCAGCACAAAAAGAAGGGGGAGGAAGTTAGAAAAACCCTAGAAAGTCACTTAACTCCAAACTTATAAAAAATAGGACACTCCACTCCATTTTAAAAAATATATTAGTAATTAAAATAAAAGTAATTATTAACATTATTGTATGCTAAATAAAAATATTTTAATAAGAAGTTAATAAAATATTAATTTCTTCATAAACTCATAAATAATTATCATTAAATTTTTTTAATTTATATGTATATTTTTGAAAAATACATCTCTTCATATGGGTTATATCCATCAAAAAACAAATCAATTATTATTAGTGCATCTAATATATTAATTATATTTAAATAAGTTGCAACAATATATGCATGTAACTTCAAAATATACGAAATATGAGATTTGTTAAACTAATTAATAACTAATATTATTAAAAAGCAATTCTAAAGAAGATCCTATTGTTACGACAATATTAAGA
This sequence comes from Pterocarpus santalinus, assembly GCA_031439595.1. Lineage (NCBI taxonomy): Eukaryota > Viridiplantae > Streptophyta > Magnoliopsida > Fabales > Fabaceae > Pterocarpus > Pterocarpus santalinus. The sequence goes on from CM062525.1 coordinate 36,037,887, forward strand.
AATTAATATATCATAATACCTTAGTCAAGATTAAATGTTTTTAATATTAATATAAGATAATCATAAAAATTTAATTTTAATATATTATAATATAAATAAATATATATTTCCATAATAATTTAGTAAAATAGTCTTTTATAAAACTCATAAATAATTATCATTAAATTTTTTAATATATATGTATTTTGAAAAATACATGTCCCCACATTGGTTACATCCCTTAAAAAATAAATTAAACTACATGAAAATATATGAAACATTTAAACTAATTAGTGACTATTAGTTTTGAAAAGTTATTCTTAAGATCTTATTGTTATAGCAATAATAAAATATTAGTCTCATAGTAATAAGATATCTTAGTTGACATTAAATTTATATAATAAGATAATTATAAGGATTTAATTTTAATATATTATCTAAAAAAATAATTTAATATACTATCAATGTATATAAATTTGTATTGTTATTTTATCTTGTACATTGTAGTATATAATAATATTCTTTGAATTTTTTATTATTAATATATTATTTAGAGAGGAGAAAAATAGGGAAAAGAGAATATTGTTTAGGTAAATGAAAATAACAAATAGTGAATATTAATTAGACAAGAAAAAAATTAAAGTAGAATTTAATCTGAACAAAATTAAATTACAAAATTATCCAAAATCATAAATGATTCAAAAAAGGGAGAAGCAAACTTTTTGTCCAAGACAAAATATTGAGCTTTCTAACCTCCACATAAAAATGTAGATGTTAGCACTCTTCACATATAAATAATCTCTTTTGTTTTGTATTTTTTTGATATTATTTATAGATATTATTGCAGCTTGTTTAAATATAATTAATATATTAGATGTACCAATAACAATTAGTTATTTTTCAAGGGATATAACCCATATAGCAAGATATCTTTCTCGAAAAATACATATATAATAGAAATTTCTAATGATAATTATTTGAGTTTTATGAAGAAAATTTTTATTGAATTATTATTAAAATATATTTATTTAATATATAATAACATTACTTTTGTTTTAATTATTAATATTTTTTTTATGATAGATTGGAATGTCCCTTTTTTGTAAGTTTGGAGTTTAATGTCTTTTAAAGAAACCACAAGATGGATTGTTGCATTTTTCTCTAAAAATTAAAATTAAAATTAAAATAAGTTATTACATTTTTAATATCTTATTATAAAATTATTCCATGAATGATACATGTTCTTAATTAGTAGTTAAAAAAGCTTAGTACCAAAACAAGACAACGAATCAGAAAAGGTGCCCAAGAACTCGGAGGAGATTTACAGATGTGGCAGGCAGGCGCAATTCAAACAGACTCGCATAACAAAGTATGAGGATTATTTCGAAGAATGAAAAGCTTCAATGAACATAAGTTACAGCCATGCAGCATTAAATTAAAACTAAAATTGAAAAATGGTGTTCGCCACATGGAGGTTCACATTATCATTCAGCCCAAGAATTAATCATAGCCAAGAAATCAAAATTAACCTTAAAAACCGTTACTGCTACATTATTGTCTTACCAAAACTAATTACAAAGTTAATGATATTCCAGCGACCCCCATACTATAAGGTAGAGAAATACTGTGTTCTATGCTACAATCAACAGCTTCTATCAATCATGCTAACCTGGGTTAAAAAGCTCATGTACATTCTGAACAATTTTCTTCATCCCTAAACAATTGCTAAATCTATTTCTTCCTCGAACACATTAGCAGGCTTTACACATACTTTACACAAAAATCACAGTGGATCTGTTATGATACAGTCTAGTCAGCTCAGTTTGGCTCTTTCCTCTGAAACCAATGAGCCAAGGGTTCTGTTGACATCAATGTATATAAACTATAATCAAGATTTCTCTGACTGCTTGGAGAGCTCTTTATCAGCAAAATGAAGAAGTCTTCTTAGTCTTAGAACCATGTCACAGTGGAAAGGAAGTGCCGTTCGTCGCTCTAAGTATGTGGGGCTCACAGTCATCCACGACAAGGCGTGAAGCTCAGCAGCAAGAGACTCCAAAACCAAGTGGGTCTCAATTTCAAAATCTTTAGCTTCCCTGCTTAAACTTCTACCACCTTGCTTGTTAATTCCTCGGAGAATCTTCTCTTGGGGGATATTTGTACCTCCATAGTAATCAATGAGGCTCACTGAAAGCACTGAAGGCCATTCTTCTTTCAGGTTGCTTCTATAGTCCTTCCTCATGGAAGGCACTGCCTTTGAAACCACAAATCCTGTGGAGAGCGGAAGAGCAGAACCCTTACTGTGAAGCAGATGAGCTAGTGGTGGAGATTCTGCGGTGAGACACGTGGGGAGTTGAAGAGCTGTCGGAGGAAGGAACCGCATACTGGGAGAGGGAATCAGAATATATGCAGAAGACGTAGAACCAAGAGACTTAACTGGAGTGAAACCTTCTATATAACCTAAAATAGACATCACACCACAGCTTTCAGTACCTTTCTTTCATTACTTGTGAGAAAAAACACTCGAGTCTTATAGAAATTCCGTAGCAGTACACTGGCAGAAACTAGCAGAATCCCCACCTCGAATTCAGGGGGCACCTTGGAATAATTGAGTGAATGAGCTGTACCAGCTCACTGCCCACATGGCAGAGTTGGTTAGGCTGTTAGATTAGTTATGAGCAAGAGTTATGTAGTTAGAATCCAATCCTACATTCAATTGTATCAAGTGTAACAGACTCAACCTATGCAGCTCATTCACTCAATTACTCTAACAATACTGAGATGAAATAACCTCAAAAAAATAAATATGAATCTGAACTTATTTTGGTCATTGGGGAACTGCTTAATTCCATTCTCTTCTGCTATTAAGGCACATTTATAACTTCTTATTCAGAAGCCTAAGTTGAGCATATTAAGTTGACCATTATCATTAGCATAATGCAAATCCATAATATGTTGTTTCAAGTCTTCGAAGGATGCTTGTCTGAATTTCTTTATCTATACTTCAATGTATGCCAAAACTGGATTTTGGAGTCTTGGTGCACCATAATCTTTGAAAAATATAGTCATTGCCATAAATGAGTGTGAAGCAATTACTTTTTTGGTCAATCAGCCATCAGATTTTTGGCCAGGTCCAGTGTTGGTTTTTGTGACATAAATTCAGTGTACTGAAAGTCAGAAATTGTCCCAGCTACAAGAAAGTTGCCAACTTGAGAAATTTATCTAGATGATCCAGCGAAACAAACATATGGAAACAGCATTTTGTTTTCTAGGTTCTCCTTGTCCATAAGTTGTTTTATTTATACCAACTTACACCTATCCATCTGTCTGCCTTTGATTGAACTGTCAGTTTAGAAATTGTATCAATTCAACTGACATGTCATCATTAAATATGTTAAAAAGCCTTCAATTATCCTCCATCCTATGGCCATCTTTTCTTGTCTCTCGCTCATTTTATACTCTCTCTCTCTCTCTCTCTCTCTCTCTCACACACACACACACACACACACACACACACACACACAATTCAACCGACATGTCATCATTAAATATTTCTACTTGAAGGGTATTTGATAAACAATTATGCTATTTTATAATCCTCCCTTTAGTACAGTGATCTAGAGCCAAAGTATCCTCCATCCTATTGCCATCCTCTCTCTATCTCTCCCTCCCCCCCCCCCTTCTCTTTTTCTTCCCTCCCTCTGTACCAACCCCTTATTTTTTTTCTCTTTAATTTTTCATGAAGAGAAAGCTTTTACAAATTATAGCTGCAGTAGTCTAACAATGTCCCTTGTCCCCTCTCTTCTTCCCCAAGTAAGAAACACCATTCATCGCTTTATTTGTTCCAACCAATGGCTTTAATTCTCAATGCAATTTAATGAAATAAGGGGGAAAAAATTTGAAAATTACAGTAGTGAAGATAACTCACCAGGAGAAGATATATCAGCTGGCAGAACAAGCTGTAATGTATGGTCCATCGAAACAGCAACAAAACTAATGCTTTGTGCCCAATGAAGCAAACCCCTAGAATTGTCAACCATATGTCCAGCCATAAGTTGCTTTCTCGCTGCAGGTTGCCCCAAACTGCCTTTCATAAAACTAGTGGGTTTGGTATGAGGGCTGTATAAAGGGCTAGGAGAGGATGGCAGAGCTCTTTCTGGGATCAAACTCATCTCTGGTTGTTGCAAAGATGAACCATTACTAGTTGCAGACAGCCCATCAGACAGAGATTTCCGCAGTTGCAGGGGCCATCTCTTCATCTCAGATCCACCAACTGAATAAATGGCTTTCTGCCACTCTGTTTGAATAAATGGCAAAGTAAAAATGCATACATAAAGCCAGATGTATGAAGAAGTGAATATATCCCAATCAGCAATATTTAGCATCCATTGACCACTTTCTCAATAATAAGTAACATACAAATTTGCAACTTAATGCGGTCGGAAGTATAACCCCAATTTGCCATTTATGAATGTATGTATGCCAACAATACGTGTTTATCATGTATCCAAATGTTAACACATTACAAAAGAAAGAAAAGAGGAAAGAGGAAAAAAGAAAAGAGGGGGGGGGGGGTGGGGGAGGAGGTATGTAACTTGAAGGTTGGACCAGTTTGAACATGGCCTAAGAGAACATTCAAATACATATTGGATAATACCTCCATAAATTTTGGCAAAATTCATCATTACAATATGAAGCAATAGGCCTGATTTAAACAAATAAACAGTGAATGGCCCAATCATAAAGTATAAAGTAATATTAATGAACATAAAATGCTAGACTGTTCTATATCACAAGTTAAAACATAAAAACATAACTAGTTTAACATAACATAGCGGAGACCGTGTTTCCATGTTTTTTCCTTTTTTCCCTTGGTGAGGTAAAATCACTTTATACACACATTATGATGGAATATAAGATAATTGGAAGTGACACCCCATTTCATCCAGAATCAAATTGTGACTACACTAAAAAGAGTGGGGCCAGCTAAATTTCATTATTGCAATTGTGTTGCTCACTTGTTCTAACACTAACTCACACTATTCATATATAGGTCTGCAATTTGCACACCACTTCTACATCTACACATGCATGCACACCTGAACTAGTTGGGGCCTGCACTGGACCTGCCTAAATTTCAACCAAACTGGTCTAAAATTGTAGGATAATCATTGGCTGACTAACGGGTGCAATATTTTAGAAAAATGACCCATCAAATGAACTTGTAATAGTTCTACCTAAATGCCAATGGTCTTGTAGCTCAAGTGGCATTGACCCTAGTATTGATGATGATGTTGGAGGCTTGAACCTCCACCACGTCACCTACCCCACTCCCTAACTTCTACCATAGAATTTAAATTGGTGCATGCAAGTTTACAGATAGGAACCGTGCCAATCATAATTGGGGGCCCTAGGTGCAGTGGCTGAGTGGGCAAAATAGAGAAGAATGTGTGGGGTGCATAGTTGTAACATGAGTTTTAAGGATGAGTGTAACAGAATGTGAGGGTGTGAGTAGGATAACAGTGGGAAAAATGAGAGGAATAGTTAGGAAAATAGTGGGAAACCTTGGGAGAGTAGGAGTCTCTCGAGGAACTCCATTATCACTGTTCCATTTCCTTTTCTTTCTGTATTTCACACCCTGGTCTCTGGAGATATCACCTTGATATCATACAGTTCCGACAATACAGAACAATATTTCCTTCATCCATATTTTTCTGTTACCAGTTTTTATCATTTACACACACATGCTAGGTAAACTCGGTGGCCAATCAGGTTAGGTACAATATGCATTCAAACCTACAACATTGTGTGACAATTAAAAGGCCATTAACTTGAGGATGGAAGAATCTTCTTTTTTTTTTTTTTTTTTTTTTTCACTTCTACACTAAGTAAACTAATATAATGTCGCTGACCCCAAGGTTATCAGCCATGTCTACAAATGGGGAAAAGGTTACTCTGGAAGTTGAGTACATCTCTAGAGTATGCCTTCATGCGATCACCTAGTTTTTTCAGATTGGCTCTGTAAGGCCCCAAACCTACGTATGCACTTCAAACAATGGCAGAGGCAGAGATAGGAATCTTACCAAGGTACTCAAGCTCATAGAAACCACCAATGCGGGCTATCACAAAATCTCGAGGCCTTGCAAGGCCAGTATCACACGATTGAAGTATTTGACAACCTTGCTGAAGAACTTGAACAAATAGGCACTGCAAACCCTTTGTATCCTGCCTACTGCTTATTCCACCGAAGGGGAAAATATTGCAGTCAAGCAATTCTCCCCTTGAATCCGTCCAGATGCATACAAGCCAACGCCAGTCCTCTGTCCATCCATAGCAACAATGAAGGCTCGGAGAGGACTTTTGATCAGACCCAGATCCATCCATGGTTGAAGCAGAATCCACACTTCCTGTAGTAGTACTTGTACTCTGCATACAGTTACCACTACTGTCATCTGCCAATGCTTTTGAAGATTCTGAATTGGGGCTACCAATAACTGAAATACCTTGCTCCAGAGAACCTGGTTCTGCAAGAATAAAAAGGGGTTCAAACATGTAACGAATTTCATCATGAAGAAAATTATCTCCAGGTCTACTTGGATCACAGCTCAAGCCCCCAGCCCTCGTAGGTTGCCAAGAATTATCCCAAGTTCCAGGCCTCAAGCTAGCATCAATGTCACCCTCTCTTGGGATAGAATGTCCTGCCATTCGAGGACCAACACAGTCTTTCCACATCACAGACATAGGAGAAGGCATTTGTGTCAAAACAGAATGAGATCTACCCGAAAATGCTGATTGAGCAAACTCACTAGAGATTCCCCGTGAAATTCGACGAGCCTTGCTGTATACAGTAAAGGCAGTCTCTTTCAAAATGACAAGCTCACTCACTGATGGACTCGTGACTCTGAAAATGGCATCAACTGTAACAATCTGCAAGACCAATTTTGGTATACTGAATCCAGAAAGCACGAGGATATTAGAAGCTGAAGCTTCATCAACAGTTGCCAAACCATTTAATGCCTTTACAACTTGACTATGCAAGGATGATCTTCTCTCTCTATCTGATTGTTGGATAACCGAACCGATGGCAACAGAAGATTCAATTACAGTTTGCAAAATTGCAGAAGGATCAGGAAAAGGGCACACCACATAGATTACCTAAATATAAGGGAAATAAAAATAAATGAGATCAAATACATCTAGACACATGGAACTACCACCTGAGATAGACAGAGGGTGGAGAAAGAAACATACTATGAGAAAGTTATTTTCTTATATGGAACATCATCATGGCATTAATGCATGAAACCAGACAACCAATGAACAAACGTGGCAGTTAAAGCCTCATCATAGTTTGATCCACTTAGCACTGAGGGACACATAATAACCATTCAATCAACATAATCAAGCCAATAAACGAGCCACTCACCATACATGAACTGTTACTTCCTTCACTGGGATTTGTGGAAATGCATGGACTAAGTTTCAAAGCTCTAAGTGCCTTTGAAAGAGATTTGAGATAACTAGTCAGGTCCCAACCATTAGATAAGGATAAAAAATAATCACTTATTGAACCAACAAGAGATGCGTTGCTGCTCTCAATTTTCATTGATTGGGGGCAATCAAGTAAAACAAAACCACATGACGACAACTTCCCAGACTCTATCTCCATCTGATTCCCCAAGCCTTGAGGTGAATGAGTACCTAGCTTGCATGTCTCGTACACTGAAGAGAATAAGAGAAAAATAAGATTGATAAACAACTCAATGAGAAAAACCAGAGTGAAAAGACAAAATTGGATGAAACTTAAATCAGCAGTCAGAGTGCATGGAAATCTCGGAGCATTCTGCTGACACAGCATAGTCATAGTTACATTCAATTAGTAAGACTCATTGACGTTCAGAAGCATAAACTGCTCTAAGCACTTCAAATAGACACTGTGGCTGTCTCCATTCAAGAAAGATGACTTTTCTATCCTAAGAGACAGGATCCAAGTCATCCAACCATAGCATCTTGCAAATTTTCTTCCAACACTTTTACTGTCAAATAAATAATAGGCCACAAACACAAAATATGCCATTGCCAGAACATAACTAATAATCTGGTTGGAATATGCAATCAGTAATCATCATCAAACAGTCCTCATATTGAAGCACAATAACCAATACTCACCCGTTCCCAGCTGTTGGAAAAAATCAGCAGCAGCAGACGTAAGTGGATCAATGTCAGGACATACAATGTGATATGTAATCTGCAACCAACAACACATATATTGATATTAATGGAAGTTTTAGATACAAACCCATTCATCGACCTTCATTTAACAGTTTAAGCTTTGTGAAGAGAATGGGAGATGGCTCACAACATCATATCCGAACCTCTATAATAAAGTGGTCTAGAACTCAATCCTTGTCGCCCCCATGCTTCTATTTTGAAAAGAGAAAAAAGTAAAAAAGAAGTTGAAATTTAGTACAAAAAAGCTGGACCTATGCATTATCCATGCATCAAGCCAAAAGGCTCTTGCATGAGAGGATGTCATACATATATAACCATTCATTAGCCTTCACCTAAGAGTTTAAACTTTTGGGAGATGTAGTGTATGACACCAAATTGCCTAAACATTTAGATGGTTAGATGAAGGACAATGGACAGCTTTTTTTATATCTCTAACATGGCCCTCAAACAAGAGCCCCATGGGCTTGAAGTGTGGATATTGCACAAGCGCACCTACCTTGTGGCTAATTTTTAATTAGAACAATGGGAGTAACAAGGATCAAACTATATACCACTTGACTGTAAGCTCCAGTAGCATGACATAAACCATATAACAAGGATTGAACTATATACCACTTGACTCTAAGCTCTAATAGTATAGCTTAAGCTTTTAGAAAAGCTTTTGGGAGGCAGAGATGGTTGATGACAAAAAATAAGTTCTTCAACTCATTACCCTTAAGGTAATTAAGTCAGGATATATGGTAAACAAGGTTCCACTAGTAACAGTAGCAATTGGCTATTATTAACTTACAGGTTTCTGTAAAGCATAGGGTTCAAGAGGAGCCTTTTCCCAGTGCTGTAGACAGTTTGCCGACGTCTTCAGCCAATCGTCTTGATACCTATTGGACAAGTTTGCATGAGTGGTTAATTAAATCCCAAACTTTACAGTACTAGGTGCCAGCTGTTTTAGCTGACATATTTAATAAGTGATGATACACCAGCAAGGAAGCAAGCTATAAATCTAGTGGGTTATTTGTAGCTAAGGCTCATATAGAGCCCAGCGAATCTTGTTCTTTTACCTAACAAAAACAATCCTAGAGGAAGGACAAATGAGTCAATCCCAAGCTTCATATATGATAGATTAGTGAAAAACGAAAAATATTACTATAGTGCCTCTTTGAATATTGCACTGTGATCAATTGGAAATTTCTGCTTTTTGGATTTGAACATGGTTTGTGCAAACAACCTATTCTTATTCAAAAGACTTCGTTGTATTTGTTTCTCACCCAACATGTGCTGATTCTCCGATATCAAAAAAAAGTGCATATGCTATCAACCCTTGGTAGCTGGTGCAAGCAACATACCAGAATAGTGCAATCTAATATGTACCCTGAATTTATCACCTATTTCTCTTATTAATTTGGCTAAGTTAGGCTTTAACTGTTGCAGCCAGCCAAGCCCAAGCTTCTCTGGTCTTGGAACCAAGCTGCCTAATAATGGGAAAAATGCTGTCTATAGATGATGTTCATGACAGGACGCAATGATCCAGTTTGATCCATGTGCCAGACCACACCTAGTGAAAAAAGGCATTGTTGTTGTTGTTGTTGCCTTAGAGTTTTAGATAGCTTAATTATTGGGAAAATGACTCAGCTAGAAAAGCCAGAGAAAAAGTATTACCATGACTCCAAGGAAAGGGAACCAGCAACTTTAAAAGAATAACTGTAATTCTGTAAACACATTAACTACATATTTTCCTGGCTCTTTTCATCAAACATTCTCGCTTAATTATATATACACAAGCCATGATTATGCAACCCATATTCAAATTAGTTTTACCCAAAAAATATGTTTAGGTTAGGCTTAACCCCAAGCACCATATGTTCATCTTTACTTGTCATAAGGACAAGCCTAGGCAGCATCATTAATTAACTAAAGCACCAGGTGCACCCAAATACTATCAGGAACCTTGTGCTCTAGGTAATTATGCAGTCAAGCATACTTGTCTTTAAACATAAAGGACAAAACGTGCACATACCCTACAAGTATAGAAGGAAATGGAAGAGCAATGAGGGTAGGCTTTAGCCGGGAACATGACTGCTGCTCAGACTCTGAATTGCACATATCTTGGCCAGATCTCCTTTGTGAGGTCTCATCCACCTTAGCACCATCAATCATGTTGGAAACTGCACGTACAGTCAAATGCTATCAGCATAGTGAAAGTAAAAACTTTCAGCACTCATAAAAGCAAACTTCTACCCTTAATACTGGATGATCCACCAACAGATGACTGGGATGGACTCATCGGTTCTGAAGAATCCCTACATTCACTAATGCTGGACTCAGCAGAAACTCCATCAACTATGCTTCCAGTGTCAACTGATTGATTGCGTCCTTTGCACCAATCAGTCACAGACAGCGGCCCTTCCAAATTGGAAAATGCAGATTTCAAAGCTGTTTTCATGTCAGACTGCAGCAAACTGATCACAGTAGATGCATGAACCTGGAAATTCATAATACTGTCAATATAAGTATTAAAAATGAAACAGAAACCAATCTACAACACCATTGAGTGCAAAATATTTATTTGCCTAACTTAAGTATCCCCAAAAGATGACCAAAAAGTAGTAATGACCAGAATGGACTGTGAAAAGGAGTTTACAGCATCTTATCAAAAATCTTAAGTCGTCATGTCAAAGACACTTTCTCGCTAAACAACAAGAACAAGGTGGGGAAAGGCTTTTGTTCTTTTGTTGCCAATCTTTACATAGCTGGTCTCAAGCCCAGATAAATGGGGAGAATTGTGGTAGGCATTTGACAAAAAACCTAAAACTTTTGTCAAATCCTTATGACATGGACAGGCGAGTTGCTCACTTGCTAAACAACTCAGATAAACCAGAATATTGAGAAGATTACATGATAGTGTCAATGTAGGCACAAAATATAGAAGATTGTCCTAGGCAATATCCTACATAAGAAAGTGGATCAGAAAGTTATGTGCAGGCATTCTAACATGAAGATCTAAACACATACTAATTGTACTGTGAATTATGGGCCCAAAAGAATCACAATTCACACTGAAAATCCATGTCAAATTTCCAGAGCAAGACAAGATTTACGTTTACGATGTTCCAATGCAAATACCCAACATTTTAGTAAATTCAGTGTATATACTAAGTGGCATATCCTTGTCAGAGTGATAGTTATAGATAACAATTTTCAACCATTAAGAATGCTATGGAACTCAGCAATGAATAGAGCATCATGTCACACAGAGCCAACATTTTGCATTAGATACTGCAACCATTTGACACTACTTAATGCACATCCATATCAAATCAAGGATTTCAAATTAAATGTTTTTTTGCACCTGAAATAGTTCCACATACCTCAACAAAGATAACTTCAAAAATCTAGTTTATTTTTAGCATCAGCACTACACTTTAGTTCTAATACCAGAAACAACCCGAACCCCTGCTCCTAAGGTGAGAGACATATGTGGTTCAACTTTTAACAGATTTACAGGGAATACCAGGAGCATTTTAGAAACATATATACAGTAAAAGCTTACATCAGCAGAAAGTGGATCCACTAACTCCACACCAGCAATATCCAGAGAATGAGAAGATGCGAGAGTTCCCCCACAACCAGCATGGATCATCAAAGGCCCACAACAAAATCCACGCCTCCACTGTTCATGCAATGCAAGCAAACCATAAGGACCATCACCACAATCCGCATCCAAGGCCAGATCAACAAAGGAAATAGCTTGTTGGACAAGCAATGCAATCCCATCAAGAAGCTCCTGAAGTGGTTTCCGTTGACTGTAAGAAAGGATACCTTCATCACTGAATGAATTATGAGAAAAGGAAGGACCAACTTCCATGCTTGGTGAATTTGAAGGTTTCATAACTTTTGAAACACCTACAGTACGCCAGACACCAACAGGTGCATTGAGGTGCCCATCAAGCATTCCTCCATCAATATCACCTGCAATTCTGACTGGTATATTTTCCTTCTTCTTCACCTCATACTTGCCAGATATGTTGTCTGTGGTGGTACTCGGGTCACCAGGAAGCTGATTCAAAAATGTAACCCCAGTTGGCCTGCTTAAACCAACAGGCGTGATGTTGCTGGAAGATAAGAGAATGTGCCGTAGCTTGCACATAGAAGCTTGAAACATGACACACATGACATCAGTTGCCAACAAAGTTTTGGCAGATAGAAGTAAATGCTCTGCTTCAAGTGTGCCTTCAGTCATCTTCTTAAGGACAGACTTGACTACAGCATTAGAACCAATGTTTGAGAAGGGAGGTGGTACCATGCCCTCAGATTTAGCAATGCTGTTATCATTACTTGTAACTGGTTTTTTATCATTGATGTCTTTCCTACTCTCCACATAAGTATAGTAATTTTTTGAGTGGAGACTCATACTTGCATCATGTTTTCCAGAACATGTTTTTGTGTTGATTGCCATTCCATTCTTCCCCTCTGATCCTTCAATGTAGGGAGAAGAGGGTGGTGCTGCACCATATAAGTAATTGTTTGAACTTGAATTTGAACTATCTGCTTTTTGAGATTTTGGAAAATATGGGCTTCTGAATAATGTTGTGGACAACTCACTAGTAGGGGTCTCAACAGCTCCAAATTCAGGAGCAAATGTCATCATTGCTTCAGCTTTCATTATATGATCGAACTCCCGCGTATACAACACTTGAGTTTGATTGATTGGACCCGATGACATGGAATTATTCAAGTTATCTTGACTTTTGCTGGGACATTCCTCCATGGCTGCTGGAGGAGGTGGGTTAAAGCTCTCGAAGGAAGAAAACCCACCAGGCAAAAGCATTGGATCTGGAATATCCATCACTCCAACTGGACTGCTATTGACGTCTCCACAATCCGGGGCAGAAAACATAAGTGCCTGAGATTCCGCAGTTCCTGGGGGCTTTGCCAGAAAATTGATCACACAATAAGATACCAGCATATAGGAGACCAAGAAGCAGAGAGAAGAACAATGATGTTAGAATAATAAAAAGATGCACTTGTGTTATAAATTTGCAGTATCCATGCGCTAGTGTTAAAGAAATAGGATTCTGACTAAACTTTGGAAATTGTACAAGATAGGCAATCAATCAAAGCACAGTGCCATATCCAAACCTTGATTTATAAAAAATGCAAAGAAATAAATGAAAAAGGGGTCAGTTTTGTGTATTAAGAGGGGGGAGGGGGGACAAAAAGAAGAAATATAACTAAGAAAGGAAACATAAGGTAAAAATAATTTGGAGGATATCTCACCCTCCTAATCAAATACAACAAAAGAGAGAACAAAAAAAAAAAAAAAAAAAACCCTCACTAATGAAGTAAGGATCTTTGGTCCCTCTTCACATTCAAAAGGGAAGGCTCACAATGTCGAAGAGCAAATAAACCGAAACTGCAAAGGGAAGTGTATATACTTTCACCCATAGGAGACCCAATCTTTTCCTGTTCTGATTTATAAAGAACTAGAATAAAGAAAGTGCATAATTATAATTATTTTTTTAGTCTGAAAATAAATTGAACAAAAGTTAATAATTAGGCTTTAAACATTTATTCTGCTTGATGAAAAGTAGATGATGATGAAGGGTCAAGTGTGCAAAATGTAACTATTTGAATGTGGAATTTTCAATTTAGGAGTTTTAGTGCATTGCGCAGCTGTTTAAAGATGGAAGTCACAACTTAATGGCTCTTAGTACAACTCAGAATTTTAGGAAGAAATGAGTGGACCTCAAAAGAAGGAATCCTCTTTATATAGTCGTATAGTATAGATATTTAGATACCTCTCCAAAAGGCAAAACATCATTTTCAAAGAAGTCACCAAAATCACCAAACTCAGATAGAAGAGCTTGAATATCCATTTCCATGCCTCTATCATCATCATCCCAGTCCCAGTAAGACCCAATTGTCTCATTTCCTACTCCAGTAATGGCTGAATTGTTAACTTCCATAGAACCAAAATCTGACATGTATGCATCTTGCATAGGAACATTTGTAGCTGTACTCAATGACTCTGTTACCCCTGTTCGAGACCGCTTAGAGCCCTGCACAGAAATTAGAGTCACTAGAATATTCAATTTCACAAAACTAAAATCAGCAAACAGAAAAATTAAAATTATTACTTGCTCCGAAAAGCCTACAATACATAGGCAGAGCACATTGAATAATGTCAATTGTCAAATAATATTTCATATTTTCAAGGGGAAAAACTACATAATAAGCAATTTGCCTCTCACCACATTGTCCCCAAATATGTGTATACTGTGTGGTTTATATTTCAAATCGGGAGCTCACCTCCGCCTACATTTTCCTCCAGATAAGTATCTTTGGAACAGACCTTTAAAGATTTTAGAGAGTCAAGAGTTTACTCTAAGGATTTTACATCATTTTCCCCTCACTAAATTTAGAGATTTTGGCTCTTGTAAAGAAGCAAAGATTTTGCAGCAGTGGTAGTCCTCAGTTTATGTTATGCCTTGGTGTATCTGGATGGAAAGGAATGATAAAACTTTTAATGATTTCTTTTCAACATCAGACTTCATTTGGGGTAGGATTACTTGTTTGGCATCCCTTTGGTGTTTTGCTCATGATCTGTTTAATGATATTTCTTTATCCAACATACAAAGGGATGGCATGCTTGATCGCATGGTTTATTCACTCAGAATTTAGTTGTTAATTTTTTGCTTTCTTTGTGAGGATGTACTCATTGTTCTCTTGTAATAAAACTTCTTTTTCTATCAAAAAATAAAATAAAATAAGAAGTTTTCTCAAATCATTTTAAAAACAATAATTTTGCCATCTTGATGAGCATAGCATCAAGTAAGTGGCCAACTTATGATGTAAGAAGCAATAGTGTATTACTATGCTAGTATGCTAAATTGGTCCAGTACCTGTATGCAGAACTTATGGGCACTGGTAGCAGTACCAGTACAAATTCGATGCATCATTTATATTAAAAAAATTTTTATAACTTATCCTGTACTTATAACAGGTACCCGAGTATACTATCCTTGCTCTCCCCCATATCAATGCATAACAGATGCATTCAGTACATTATATTTCAGAAAAATACTAGATCACCACCTTTCTTTTCATTCAAGAAAGTGTCATCACTACCCACAGCGAAAAGATGAGTGCATAAAAAGGGGAACTTTTGGTGACTAGCTTTAGTGGTTTTGACAAATGTAGGGGCTAAATTTTTATGACAACATGCAATCTATGCTACTATTTGTTGCACTTGTTTAAAAGGGTAATATTTGCATTTATGTTAGGACTCTTCATATTGATATTAATGCTGTTATTAATAGTATATATTAGAAGAAATAGAAAGAGAGCTGATGGATATAGGGCATGTAGTAAAGGCAAGGATGAGGAGTTTTGTAACTAACTGCCAGCTAGGCAAAGGAGAGAGAATATTCTGAATCTATTAGGGGAGAGAGGTGGGAAGCAATATAGGCAAGGGGAGAGGTGCTAAGGGGGGTATCTCAAAATTGGGCAGACTTGGAATTAGGAGAGTTCTAGGTCTCTCTAATACCTAGAAACCATTGTATCTCTTTAGGAGACTGACATCACCCTGATATCATATTCTCCAGTGACTTAATACAACAATTTCCTTCTATTTCTATCTCCTATGGCCAGGTTCCTAACAAATGGTATCAGAGCTCCCGATCTTGGGAGCCCTGTGCCGAAAACCATGCCAGCTGCTGCATCAGAGTCGAGTTGGAGAAGCGCATGAAAAGGATTAGGCGGAGGATGAAAGAAATTGATAGGATGCTGAGAAAAAGACAACACAGGCGACGTCGACTACTAGTTTGGGAGGATGATTAAGCTTGGTAGTGGAGGAGAAGGAGGAGATCCTCCATGGACAATTGGGCTCCTAATGTACGTGTTTTTTTCGAAAGCATGCTAGATGAGGAAGAGGAAGAGGTTGAAGATGAAGAGGAGGAGGAGGAAGCAGACAATGATTCAGTGGAAGAAGTAGTGGGTGAACTTGTGAACAGGGAGGCAGGGGAGCAGCAACACCCTCAATTGAGTGAGGAAGACGCAGGGAAGATTGAAGAGCCGAAGAAGATTATCAGAGAGAAGGGAGCACTGAAGGAAGGGGAGGACGAAAAGATGGAGCCCAAGAGAGATGCGTGGGTTGAGGAAGAAGGTCTCAAAAAGTCGAATAAAGAGGAATCACAGACAAAGATCAGGTTGGTGGTGGATCTTGAAATGACGACAGTTAAAGAGGAGGCAGGGGCGGTTGAATCATTGGTTAAAGCACTGAAGGTGATGGTGTACACATAGGGCAAGACCAAGATAGGGAGGGATGTGTAGTGGAGTTCCGTGTTTGAGCTCCGGGCTTCGATAATGCAGGTAGGCCTACGTCCACCGCCGGAGCCACCAGATCCGGAGGTCTGTGCAATAGCCGCGGCGCAGGCGCTGACGGAGATGTTGGTAGAGATGGTGGTTGCCAAACATGATTCCCCGAGCTGCCTCGTGAAAGTCGCTCGGCCACCTCAGCGAAACCCACCAAACTCAGACCCGTGGGCGACAGCCGACGAACCCCCTTGTATGGAGGATGAAGCGGCCACGGATCGAGGAGTTCGTGCAATAAGCAGGCGCAGGCGCTGACGGAGATGTTGGTAGAGATGGTGGTTGCCAAACATGATTCCCCGAGCTGCCTCGTGAAAGTCGCTCGCCACCTCAGCGAAACCCACCAAACTCAGACCCGTGGGCGACAGCCGACGAACCCCCTTCTATGGAGGATGAAGCGGAAACGCAGAAGGAGTCGTGCGCTGTCTGGATCCATGGGAAAGTTGATCGAGCCTCGCCCCCAAAACCGGTAGACCTGGATCCGTGTGCGGCGACCAGCGAGCTATTCTTGGCGGCGAACCGAGATGAGGCGCAGGCAACAAGGGCAGCGGTGCCATACCCCATCCTTGGAAGCATCGCGAGTGGGACAAGGAGGGAGGTAAGGGTAAAAGTGGAATGCTGGCAAAGGAGATCACCTCCTGACCTAATGGGCCAAGCCCAAATTCAAGGGGATAAGAATTGGTGTTCTAATGAAGTAAGTTATGTGGGAAAACCAATTCATCGAGCCTAATTCAATAAGGTGTCTGATGAAATTAATATTGGGCTTAAGCTAAGAAATGTGGAAAAGGTTGCTGCTGTTGGGAAAGATTCACTAGGCTTTAGCATCGTTATGATAGCAGTCACTGCTCATGGCTTAGGAAAGAGAAGAAATTATGATATGAAATTAGTGGGCCAAGCCCGAAAAAGCGGGGATACAAAGATCTATGCTCCTCAGGGACATCTTCTACGGCTACCAAATAGCATCAAGGCAGGATTCCTTATTGGAGATGGCGCTAGTGACATGGGCATACTTCCCAAAGTAGAGGTAGTGGTTGGCATCAATGGCTTAGGAGGAGTGCAAGCTGTTATGCTTAGAGGAGATGAAGATTACTTGCTGCATATTTCTGAAAACCAAGAAACTCAAGAGGTTGGACATGGCTCAGATTAGTGGGACCCAGGTGGACTTTCCTATGCTACAAACACACTTCCCTCCATCTTCTTCAAGATTTGGGACCCTGGAGGAAGCCTTCTATTTTTCTTCATCATTGTTTTTCCTCTAGCTACATCACCTTGAGGACAAGGTGATTTTTCAGGGGGGGAGTATTATTAGGACTCCTCATATTGATATTAATGCCGTTATTAATAGTATATATTAGAAGAAATAGAAAGAAAGCTGATGGATATAGGGCATGTAGTAAAGGCAAGGATGATGAGTTTTGTAACTAACTGCCAACTAGGCAGAGGAGAGAGAAAAATCTGAATCTATTAGGGGAGAGAGATGGGAAGCAATATAGGCAACAGGAGAGGTGCTGAGGGGGGCATCTCAGAATTGGGCAGACTTGGAATTGGGAGAGTTCTAGGTCTCTCTAATACCTAGAAACCATTGTATCTCTTTAGGAGACTGATATCACCCTAAAATCATCTTCTCCAGTGACTTAATACAACAATTTCCTTCTATACCTATCTCCTATGGCCAGGTTCGGAACAATTTAAAAAGGAGGTTTCATGGGCTCAGCAGCTGATTTGGGATAAGATTAGCAAATTGGCTTCTGTTTGGTGTAAAGCACACAGTCTTTTTAAGGAGTCCCTAGCAGATAAGGAGAGGGATTGGGTAGCTTTCTTCCATTAATGCTGTCTCTTTTTCTTTGTTGCTTTATTTTTCCATTTACATTTTGGATGATTGATTATCCTTCAAATTACAAGCAATTATCTTTTCAGTCTTAATAAATCTTCTAATGTCAAAACACTAAATCAAAAACTTTTTCCAAAATAAATAAATAAACAAAAGCAAATAATGATATACCAATTTGGGGCCATCACTTTCCAACTGATCGCCAGAAGATACCACAGACTGTCTACATGTTAAAGAATCAGCATCCGCCTCTAGTTCACTTGGTCCTGTAGTTTTGTAATCACTATCACTAGAGCTGGCACTTAAGCTACTGATACTGCTACTATTGCTATTGCTACTACTATCATAACTATTTTGCGTGCGGATTTCGGTCCAAGGATCTTCAGTAGAATCCATATTACCAGCACTGCAGAAGGCAAAAGAAAGTTTAATAGTTTAAGATATGAAATTGAGGCTAAAACTAAAACCAGAGCAAATGTACTCTAGTATATTTCTATGTCTGCAAAATTAACCAATAAATTACATGCAAGATTTTGCAGAGGAAGAGAAATAATATAAGATTTATTCAACAAATCCTTTTGTTTTTAAGAAAAATTTTATAACAGATAACAGGAAAAGTCAACCAGGGAGAGCATAAGATACGTACTGAAGCAGAAAATTCAAGATCCAACTAGAAAAATGAAAAAATGAAAATTGCAACAAGGCTTTCCATTCTAGCCTATCTGTATTCCAGAAATATTAACGCCCGTGAAACAGTCATCAGCAGAATACCAAAGAGAAGCCATAAACATGATACAGAGCTCACAATTAACCCCATTAATCAAAGATGTACCGATACAAGAGAAACACAAGAAGCATCTCCAAGAATGCACAAATGCAGAGAGAGAGAGAGAGAGAGAGAGAGAGAACAAACCAATGAATAAAGGACGAGGAACCAGGCAGGGATGGTCCCATCCAATTCTGTAGCCAAAATCTGAAAGAATCACACAACTATTTTAGGAACTGAAGTGCAATGCTTTATATGACAGGCCAATCATAATGCACAAATAATAGAGTACAAATTGGAAACAGAAATTATTCAAAACAGATATGAAAAGGCACAGCAACTTGTGGACTAAAGTTTAGCTTAAGAGACTTTTTTTAATAGAAAAAGAAATTTCATTAGAAGAGAAAAGAATGTACAAAAGAGGATGAGACATCCTTGTACAAAAGGTATGGCTAAGACCTAATTAAATAAACCATGTAGTAAAGCATGTCAATCCCTTTGAATATCAGCTAAAGGAACACCCCTAAACAAACCATGAGCTAAGCACCAAAAGGGAGGCCAAAAAAATAATCCTATCCCAAATAAAATCAATAGATGAAAAGGAATCATTAAAGGCCCTAGAATTCCTTTCCAACTAAATACATCAAAACACTGCAAAGACTGAGTTCTGCCATAGAATCTTAGCTTCTTTACGCGAACCAAAACCTCTTAATTTAGTGAGAAGAAACTGATGAATATCTTTAGGGAAAACCCACGATTCTCCAAAGATCCCAAAAAGTCTAATCCAAAGAGATCTCGCCATAGGGCAATGCAAAAGAAGATGAGCCCCAAATTCGAAATCTAAACCGCACATTATACACATATTAGGGGACAAAGCCATGAGAGGTTTGCGCTTCTGCAGCATGCTGTTAGTGTTAATCCGATTAAGAACAGCGGTCCAAACAAAGGCTTTGACCTTAGAGGGAGATTTAGATTTCCAAATGGGTTTATCCAAGAGAAACTTGTCTATGTTAGTAGAGAAAGTCAGGAATTGAAAATAGGATTTACAAGAGAAAATACCAGAAAAGTCGTGAGTCCAAATCCTAGTGTCATGGGTATTGGATAGATGAAAAGGATTGAGCAAAGAAAAAAGGGACTCCAATTCATTAACCTCTCTATCATTCAAGTTTCGAATAAAATGGAAGTTCCAAGAGAGGTCTTCATGAGAAAAAAATTGACAAATAGGGGCATTGTGTAGGGATGATAATCGAAAAAGTCGAGGAAAGGTAGCAGAAAGGGGGGCATTGCCAACACATATGTCTTCCCAAAATTTAATACGGGAACCATTACCTAAGCGGAAGGATAAGAGAGAACAAAAGGAGGGTAACCCTTGAGAGGTGAATTTCCAAGGACAACAGTGAGTTACTCTACTAGCGGATTTGGTGTCCCAACCATTCGGGTGCAAACCATACTTCGAATGATTTGGTGCCATAAAGAATTAGAATGTAGAGGAAAGCGCCAAAGCCACTTAGCTGCCAATGATTTGTTCTTAGAAACAATATTATCCAAGCCCAAACCCCCTTCCTTCTTAGGTTTACAACAAAACTCCCAATTAACAAAGTGATCTTTTCTAGAATCCCCAGCCCCTGACCACAAGAAATCCCTCATGAGTTTCTCAATATTATCAGCTACTGCCACAGGAATGCGAAAGATGGAGAGAAAGTATAAGGGAATGCTAGATAAACAAGAATGAATGAGCATTATCTTGCCTCCCAAAGAGAAATAAGCACCTTTCCAACAATCTAATCTCTTAGAGATCTTACGCACCACAGGATCCCCCAAAAAAATAGCACAGGGATTACCTCCCAAAGGAATACCTAGATAAGTGAGGGGCCATTAAAGCACCTGACACCCTGCCAAAGAAGCGAAAGCATTCATAATTTCACTATCAACATTAATACCTGCTAAATCACTTTTGGCTAAGTTAATATTCAGACCTGAGATAGCTTCCAAGAAATCTAGAATATTTAAAATGTTGACAAAAGAATCTCCTTCAGGTTCCAAAAAGAAAATGGTGTCATCGGCAAATTGGAGATGGGAGACTAACACCTTCTCCCTACCAATAGTTAGACCCTTCACCAGCCTTTCATCAACCGCTCTTGAAACTAAATGACTAAGAACATCAACTACCAAGGTCAAAAGAAAAGGAGATAGAGGATCTCCTTGTCTCAAACCTCTTTGACCTTTGAACCGGGATCTAGGTTTACCATTAACAATAACTGCAAAAGAAGAAGAGGACAGGCATCCTGAAATCCAATTTCTCCATCTCTTTCCAAACCCTTTACTATCCAAAACTTTGTCCAAAAAACCCCAACAGACTTGATCATAAGCTTTCTCAAAGTCCAATTTTAAAACAAGGCCGAGATTCCCTTGAGATCTAATGTCTTCCACCACCTAATTAGCAATAAGTGCTGCATCTAGAATTTGCCTACCATGGATAAAAGCACTTTGGTTTTTAGAAATGGTATCAGAAAGAATCTCACTGAGTCTAGTAGCAAGCACTTTTGTAATTATCTTGTAAACACTAGACAGTAAACTAATGGGACAAAAATCCTTAAGCTTAATTGATTTATCCTTTTTAGGGATAAGGGAGATGAAAGTAGAATTCATGTAGACTCCAATTTTACCATTAAAGAAGAATTCAGAAAACACCTTTAGGAGATCATTCTTAACAATTTCCCAACAATCCTGAAAGAACGCAAAGGTAAAACCATCAGAACCAAGTGCTTTTTCTCTCCCCAGACTAAACACAACCTTCCAAATCTCATCCTCTTCAAAAGGCCTCTCTAACCAAGATGCTTTGTCTAGAGAAATAGGGCACCAATCCAAGTCCTCAATGAAAGGTCTACTAGGCAACTCTTCTGTGAACAACTTAGCATAAAAGCTAGAGATCTCAAAAGCAATAGCCTCCATATCTCTAGAAATACCGCCACCCTCAAGCTCCAACTCTTTAATGAGGCTTTTCCTACGCCTGCCAGAAGCCACCCTATGAAATAATCTTGAATTGGCATCCCTATCCTTTGTCCATCGAAGCTTCATCTTTTGCCTCCGCCTAATTTCTTCCTTTGCCAAGATATCATCAAGATCCAAACTTAACTTCTTTAGCTTTTCATTAAGATCCTCTAAAAGATTTCCTTCTATCTCCAAACTATCTAGAAAAGCAATCTCTTTCAAGATCCTATCTTTTCTAATACAAATATCTCCAAAAACATATTTGTTCCACTCTTTCAAATTATCCTTGAGAACCTTTAATTTTCTCATAAATTTGAATCCTTCCCAACCCTCAACAAAAGTAGAGTTCCAAACTTCCCTAACAAAAGGGAAAAAAGAGTGATGGTTGCACCACATGTTTTCAAATCTAAAAGAGGTAGGACCCCAAGACACCTTACATGATTCCAAAACAATAGGGAAGTGATCAGATCCATGATGGGGAAGACTTTCTTGGACAAGGTCAGGAAAAACATCCTCCCATGCTGGGGAGAAAAGGAACCTATCCAATCGAGAAGCTACTGAATAATGTCTTCTAGTAGACCAAGTGAACCTAGAATTAGAGAGAGGAATATCCCTTAGGTTACACTCCCTAATGAGGCTGTCAAAATCTCTCATGGAAGAAGTAAGATGATCCCCATTCAACTTTTCAGTTGGAGACCTAACAACATTGAAATCACCCCCCAGCACCAATGCAAACCACAAAAAACCCAATTCGTCCAACAAGAGAGATCGCAATCTAGGGCTCTTATGACCATACACTGAAAAGATCCACCATTGACCTCTCCCTTGAATATCTAACAAAACAGAAACGGAAAAGACTCCATGCATGGAATCAACCTTAGAAGCAAATCTAGTATCCCAAATGACCAACAAACCACCTGATGCCCCAACTGAAGGTAAACATTCCCAACCCTTAAAGCTAGATTCCTAAAGATCCCTAACAACAAGTTCATCCAGAACCTCCAACTTAGTTTCTTGCAACAACACTACATCAAGGGAATCTTTAATGATAGTCTCCCTCACTCATTTGCGCTTCGCCCTATTACCCAACCCTCTAACGTTCCAACTAAGAATCTTCATTAGTATCCTTGCTCACCCGCTTACTAATCTTACCTCCATAATTAATATTAGAAGCCAATCGACCCAACTCTTTAATCAACCTCTTCTTCTTTCTAGTATAAGTTGTCGGGGAATCAACTAGGGGACTAGAGAGACCTTTTGGGTTGACAACTTTAACCCCCAACTCCTGAATTAAGGGATGAGAACAAAGATTATTTTGAACCATTTTATGGCTGCTAGTGGCTCCAACATTTTCCTTGACTTTGTTCCCCATGGGTGCATCATGTAAATTCAAAGAAGGGTTTGACTCTTGAATGGGGAGGAGACCATCTCCTTGAGTTGAGCTCTCACCTTTGTCACCTGAAAAATTACACAAGTTTTGAAAAACAAACGAAGAAAAGGCAAAATTCCGATCATCATTATGAGGAGTTTTGGAAGGGTTAAGAAAAGAAGAGAGAGGATCACTCCTTGTGTAAGGCAAAGCAGGACTTTGACAGCCTATATTCTTATGGTGCGTTTGTTTGGGATTATTTTGGTAAATAATCACTTTTTTCACCCAAAAAATCATTTTTGTATCTTTAGATAAATTTTTAAAAATCAACAAAATTTCAAAAAAAAATCTATTTTGAGCTTTTTTGGAAAAGCTGAAAAGAATAGCTTCTAGAAAAAAATCAGTTTTCAGCTTTTTCAACTAAATATAAAATTTAAGCTTCAAAATCATTTTTTTTAAAAGTTTAAACAAACGCACCCTTAATAGGATTGACACCAACTTTTGTACCAGAAGAAAGGCTCTCATCCTCTATTCCTCCTTTCTACTCAAAAGGTTGAAGAAGGCTCTCATCCTCTATTCCTCCTTTCTAATCAAAAAGTTCTGCAACTCTTTCCAACTCCATTTCTGGTTGGCAATGGCTCCGGTCATGTTCTGGAACCTCCTGATCAAGTTCTGGTAATTCCTGCTCAAGTTTTTGCAAATTGTGAGTGAACAAGCCCTCCTCATCCTGATCTTCTGAAACATAGCTAAAAGCAATACCTAAATCTCCATCTTGAGATAAGGAATCCGAAGTGAAGGCCGAGCAAATATCCTTAGAAGCTTGAGTTTCTGCCACCTTCTCTTTTGCATCTATGTTCCCCATTTGTAAATTCTTCTCCAAAGGAGGTGAGATGGGGGAATCAACTGCATAACCCTCAGCTTGAGAGGCACCCTTCTGACAAAATGGAGAGGATACTATCTTGTTCAAAGCATAACCTACCAAGGTGTTGGAGTGAATGCCTCAGGAGGCAGCTAGTGGGCTTTTCCCCTTCACCTTGGGCACCCAAATTTGTCTAGTAAACCCCTTCTTCTTCCCCTTTCTTGTAAAAAAGGTTGATGAAGGCAGAACCTGAGAAGAAGAACCTGGACCTAATCTTAAGAATACACTTAACTTGGGTCCCAATCTTGAAAAGACATTGCCTTTGGATGTTTCAGAAGCATTACTTTGACTAACCAATCTTTTCCCATCAAGACTAATCTCAATTCTTAAAGACTGTTTATCCTTCTCAAATCCCTTTTCACCACTTCTGAATAAGATAATCCCCGGACCAGACTTCTTCTTAGTTGACAATAAGGTTGTTCTTGATTCAAAAAAATTCCTTTTGAAGGATTTACCACCAATAAATCCAATAAGGCCCTACCAACATGATTCCAACCCGCAAAAGAGCAACCTTCAGGAACAATTATCGAACTCCTCCCATTGCCGAAGAATTCAATCACAAGCACATAACGCCCTATGTGGTTATGACCACGGTATACAACGAACAACTTGCCATTGTCTTCAAAACGCCTTATGAAGGAAAGACAAGCAAACAATGCTTCAACTTTGAAAGTAGACAGGAACCAATAGGAAGCGTCTCTGTCCAGCAATAATGATTTTATGAAGCCTCGACCCCTTTCCATTATCCGAAAAAGGAAGGCCTTCCCGCCGTCCTCAAGATTAAAATCGAAGCACTTGGCCTCAATGGCAATTAATTTAACTCCCCCCATTGAGAATAGCAGAAGAAACAAGAAGAGAAATCAGCATATCCTTGAGAAGAAATTGGAATAACACTGTCCAGACTCCACACCAGCCAAGAAAGAGAGAAGGGCTTCACGGAAGTCAAGACAATAGCAATGGGTCGAATCTAGAAGATGGATGTCGCTGGAAAATCACATAAGAAGACCGCCGGAGGAGAGGGAAGCAATTGGAGATGGAGACGCACTCCCCCGCGCGACGCGTGCGACAAAAGTGCCAGAAGGCAGAATGGCGCGTGAGAGGACGTCAGGCCTTCGCCAGAAACA
Organism: Pterocarpus santalinus; assembly: GCA_031439595.1. NCBI lineage: Eukaryota > Viridiplantae > Streptophyta > Magnoliopsida > Fabales > Fabaceae > Pterocarpus > Pterocarpus santalinus. Next base: position 36,063,462 of record CM062525.1, read on the forward strand.
AAACTCCGATGGTCAGTCAGACCACCGATGGGGACTACGGGGCGGTGGCACATCATCGAAAACCGCCTCGACGAAGGCGTTTTGGCTAATCTTCTGCCCGAAGGTGGGTGAAAGGTGCGCACTATTTGTTTTTAAAAACAACGTTCGTATTTTCTTTCCTCTCTCCTCAGTATGTGTGTATTTATTCCTTGCTTCTTAAAATAAGAGACTTCAGGTTTTGGTCAGATGGATGACAGGTTCTATAGCACCCAGATGGAGGATGCGTTCAAGCCAACAGCAACAGCAAGGACTCTAATAGCAATCACAACAGCTGCAATGCAAGCAGCAACCAAGTACAATTGCTAAGCACCACCACAATGGGTAAAGACTCTACCATGAGTGTTTTGGGAGTAGGGAGGCTGTGCTCTACCACACTCTAGCCACCATTATCAACTCTTGTGCAATCCACACTACTATTTCACACACATGATTGGAGCATAACAACCACATTTTTAAGAAGAAATTTTTGTCTATGCAGCTGATTTGGAACAAGGTTAGGTGATTAGCTTCTATTTGGAGCAAAGCACTTTTCAAAGAGGTTTCCCTAACAGATATGCAGAGGAATGGGGAATTTTGCTCCACTAATGTTCTCTTTTTTTTTTCGTTTAATTTTTCCTTTTTTCTTTATAGAGGATCCCATATTATCCAATTTCCTTGTGATTTTTACTCTCTTTCTCTTAAAGAATTTCTTCTTTTATTGAAAAAAGAAAACAATTATACTACCTCAACAAAGAATCAAACAGGAAAACATGCAACCAGATTGTCTTAAAAGCCACAGAAAGCTCTAAATCAAAGAAAGGGAGAAAATAAAATAAGATATAGCATAGAAGCATATATGCATAGAAATAACAATACCTTTTCAAAGAAGACCTTGCTAATGACGTTTGTAAAACTGGTACAAGAACTGCTTCTGCAGGATATAGAAATGTTTTCTCATAATCGGGCAAATGATCCGGTGATCCCTTGTAATCACTTCGTCCCACAGCAGAAGATTCAGCAACATGAAGCTTGGGTAAATTCCTGACACCATTTTTGTTTGGCTGCAATGCCTTGTCAGTTCCGGAACTAGGGAACCCAAGACTTACTTCAACATAACAATTCTGCCCCCTCAGCTGGCAACCAACACCCTGGGAAACATGATTCAGAAGACCTATAGTTCCATTTGACGCCCTAAACTTGGTAGAACTGCTATAGTAGAAAATAGTATTCAGGGATGGGTGATATCATAATATATCAAATGCAATTGCAAAAGGTCGGAGAAAGGACCTGGAATAACTTTGCTTGACAAGATCACTTGGAGAACAACCAATCAGGCTGCCACGCATTCCATGAGGAGAAACAATCACTGCCATATGATAATAAAATAAAATCAAACATGGTGCAAAGAAAAGGCATTCAGATTCCACGTAACTTAGATTAACTAAATAACCCTTCAGGATATCGAAAACTGGTAATGAACATGCATGAACATATGATGTGACACCTAAAAGCAGACAGGAAAAAAAAAATGACAGATGGTGACAAAAACTTGACATAGAGATAGATAAAGAAAGAATAAATTCTCTCCTGTTTTTCAATAGTAAAAAGATAGACATCATTCAACAGAGTTACACAAGTGAAAGACAAGTCCCTTTAAATTATCTGAATATCTGTAACAAATTCTCTAAGACACAAAGTACAATAAAGCTTTCAAATCCTTCTGAACTTCTGTAACACACCAAAATAGGCATTGATATATCAGCCAAGGTAATCAAATTCAAAATGCTATACCAAAGAATAAATTCTCTCGTGTTTTTCAATAGTAAAAAGATAGACATCTATCAACAGTTAAACAAGTGAGAGACAAGTCCCCTTAAATTTTGAATATCTGTAACAAATTCTCTAAGACATAAAGTACAATAAAGCTTTAAAATACTTCTGAGCTTCTGTATCACACCAAAAGAGGCATCAATATATCAGCCAAGGTAATCAAATTCAAAATGCTATACCAAAGAACAAGAGTCTCTATAAGCCAATCCTTGAAAATCCTAGCATTGCACAATTTCATTACGCACCAAACAAAAGCAAGCATAACCCAAGTATTTTAGCACCACCAAGGACTATAGCATATCAAAGAATAGTAATTCTGAGAACTCACTTCAAACAAACAATAATTCATTCAGAGAGAGCATACCAACCTGGAAGTCTAGATGTTGCCTCCATAGAATGTTTTAATACTTTTTCCAGATCACTGGAGGAAAGCGTCCGGATATGCCTAACAAGAAGTAGGGAAAACAATAAGCAAATATTTCAACGCAAGAGAAACTTTTGACCAACTAAAAATTTTAGCACCACCATACTTTGAGGAAACTATGACATGTACAAATATTGCCTCCTCGGTTGCAACAAAGACAAACTCAACTGCACGTTGTCCTCTCCTGTATGTATCAGAAACATGCAATAGCAAAGTTAAATAATGAAATACTACAATCAGATAACAGGGTCACAATCAGAAAGCAGTTAAGAGACTAGTTTAAACCCAATGCATACAAATTGCATAGTCCATCCAATCAGTTTGGTGGGATTTTGCAATTTTGAGGTCAATGCAAACATGCCTAAATCTGTAAGAAACTTGAGGTTTGCCGGGAAAGAAGCCTGTTATGATACAGTTTAATGTCGGGAAAGTTGTTCCAACATAGAATAGGTTGATCGTACTACACGGTTAAACTATGCTGCCATTGAACTGACACAAAGTATGAGCAAAAGGCAACTACTAAAAATAAAAGTATGATGAACTGATGGCAATACACAACTCATTTTTACAGTATATACAAGAATATGGCACAGAAACATAATGAACGCACACATTCATGCAAAACGGGTTCTGTCTAGATCCTTCATGCTGTCTATATTACAGTGGGGACAGGTGTGGGCCTTGGCCCCACTTTTCAAATTTAATATATATGTTCAAAACTATAAAATAAATTTGATAATTTATTATTTGATAGAGTATTATAACTTTAAATTTTAAAAATACAATAATTTAGAGTTTAGAAAATAAAATTATGTCTTCAACTCTCTCTTTTAAGGTATATAAACAAATTGAACCACTAACATATTTAATATGACGTCTAATACTAATTTGATAATACTGCATGTGATCAATAATCAAATGAAAATTATTTCACATAATTTTTTAATATTTTAATATAAAATTGTAACTAGCATCTACTTAGTAGTAATGGTCACTAGAAATTTAAAATTTTCATATATATATATATATATATATATATATTAAAAATGCATAAATTTTTTTTCTTGGGAAAAAGAAGAATATTATTAAGAAGAGAAGAATGATACAAGAAGATAGAAGAACAAGAAATCCTCCTTACCAGCACAAAAACAAACAAAAGAAAATACTATTAATGAAGCATAGCTTTCCAATATATTCAGCATAGAAAAAATGTGTAAATTACTAACCTATATAGTGAAAAGTATAAATTTAAAACCTTTACCTATAATTAAATTATTAATAATATTATATATGTAATTAATTTAAAATTTTTATTTTACTAATTGGCCCCTGCAACATTTATATCCTGGATCCGTCTCTGCTAAACTACATCTGGCTTGAAAGAGTTCAATTTTTGTTTTCCTCATGCCACTCTTAATAGTCTAATTTACTTTTTCAGATTTATTGATTCCCCAAACTTCTATCCAGAAAATTTGTTTGCATTTTTGTTTTTCAACGTTTTTTTTTTTTTAATGATGTTACTTCTTTTCCAGTGTGAGCTTAATTTCTCTATATACTTAGCCAACATCGCTAATGCTTTGTACGCACTTTACAACATATCTTTCTTACTCTGTACAGAACAGATGGTTTTTCCACTTTTAACTGGAAATTGAGTCATGTTTCATGACATTAAAGATGATGCAACAAAGCAAGAAAGCTTCAAGTTGCTTATATGGCTGCTTGTCTTTGTTTCAGATGCAGGTCAGCCAACTAACAATATACATGCTTAACATTTTTTCTGGGTGATGAGAGAGTTAGAAGTTTAAGGAGGAGAGACTAGCCCTGCATGAGCATAAGGAAACAGTCAAAAAAATAAGAGCCCTTCAATTTCAGGAAACTAGTTACTCCAGATCTTTTGATCTCCACAATCTGGAGTCAGTCGGCACCAGAAATAAATTTCTGCTATGAGAGATATTCAATCTTTTGTTTTGACTATGCTTTCAATTCAAATCTATTAAGACTACTTTAGCCAGAGCCTTGTAATTGTGGGATTTGGGACATAATTGTAGCCAAAGGTCATATTTTGTGTGGTTACACACAACCTGGTAAACAACGAAACTTTACAATTACCCTTAGGCATGTGTAGTCTAAGTCTTAAGGTGAGAAGGATATTAAAGATTTTATACATTTCTTCACCTAACCTACATAATTTATTTGGTCTATCAACATAAGTTATCAACCTACACAACAGTACAAAACCTAAATATGGCTAAAACATACCTGAATAGCTCTTCATTTTGAAATTGATGAAACTTTGAAAATACATCTCCAAATCTCATGTAATGAAGCTCATTAAGCGCTCTGCCAAATTCAATAAGTTAAAATGCCGAGAAATGACCAAGAATAATTTCACTTTGAAGGGATGGGAGGTAAAAACCTTTCGATACGGTTCCTTAAAGCCTGAGAGAGAGCAGCTGCAACCTCTTCTGAATCCCCAGGAGCCAACCAGAGCCCAGATGCAACAACTTCATTGAACATTTTTTTCCCAAGTAAAAATATGATTAGAAAACACTAAGGTGGGACAACTCCAATTCCATTATATCTCAAGGGAACACATAACCATAACAAAATTCAGTAGCATATGATACCTCTCAATCTAGATACTGCTGACTGAGCAGTCTCAACAACTGATGAATGACGCCCTGGAAGAAAAAGCCACAGCTTAATCTTTTCATCTGCACGTTTGGTATAGAAGGTATCAAGGCACAAATTTAGGTAGCTAGAAAATGAGTAGATAGTTCCACCGGTTCATTCTAGTAGAACGACAATAAATAGCACATGATTACAAAAATCACTAAGTCAGCAATCTCTACCAGGATTATGCAAACCCTGGGACGGATCCCAAGGTCCAACAAACGAATTGGTCCATGTGCTCAGAAATCCTTCCTTCTGCAATTGAAGATGTGACGAAATCACCAATAACATTGCAGCATCCTTCTGGTCCACTTTTATGCTGTTTGAACAGAAGGAAGCCTTGGTACACTAGTAAAACAATGAACCAAAATCGGAAAATAAAATTACAAATTTAACCTTTTATCGGGTAGAGGGTTCAGCTCAGGTTCATGAGGGAGAAACTGAAACCATGATATCTGATGCAGACCTCCCTGTACAAATTTCCAACAACAGTATGCTTATATAAAGAGATATAGGCAATTATCAACAAAAATCCAACATCTACGGACATAGTAATTTACGGTGAAAGCAAACCAAAATGCAAGCTTCAGCCTTTAACCATTTTCTCTCATTTTTTTAGTAATGGCATTGCTCTTGGAAGGGGGATATTTAGCCTCAAGCCAACTAGAACAAAATGGTCATTTTCTTTTTATTCGAGATCTCTCCCACAAGAGCAACGAGTTTTAATTCTCAGTTATTTTGTGCTTTTCCTTTTGATCCATCTACAACACTAATCCATAAGATGGAGCAAGTAAGTGATTTTTCTTTAGTTAGTGTAGGATTCCAAAGCCCCTCTTTTTTCTTGTTCTGCCAATGAGACTCGAAAGGAAAAGAAAGTCTTATCCACGAGTTGTGTTCCAGACCAATGAAGAAGACCGAAACATAAAAAATCATCTGTGTTTCAGCACACAGCAAGGAAACAGCTACAACAAAAAGCATTAAGTTACTCTTTATAAGTAAAGCCTCAGCTTTGTATGAATTAATATTTTATGTTTCTATCAAATAAAAAGGAATAACTATTTTATATGCTCACAAACCCAGGCTACTGTACTACAACTGTCTTCAAAAAATATCGAGTAATTATGGGATAATTTCAATGCTTTTAGTTCTCAGTTCTAAGATAAACACGTTTGCACCGAGTATATATTAACAAATTCAACGTACAGAGTCGAAAAGAAATTAAACGAAATTCGACCCTAAATCAAATAAACGAAGTTCCAGGGCGCGGGAAGCATGTACAGTAATCCGTTCCCAGACTATATTTTAAGGATAAAAAGAGACAGAAGAAGAAGAAGAAGAAGAGAAACGTACGATTTTGAAAACATTAGTCCACATAACTGGAATATGATGGGGTGAAGCGGCCTTGGTGGAATTGTCTAATTAGGGTTTGAGCAGCGCTTCGATTGGTTTAGGTCCGAAGAGGGTTTATGATTGTGATGAGTATTGAGACGTTTACGCGCTTCAGCTTCAGCTAGCTCTGCTGCGTGAGCGCTGGTTCCATCCCAAACTCCGAATCTAATTCAGCGCCCGCACCGTCGATCCTGCTTCGCGTACCACCAAACGCCAATCGTATGCCCGCACCACATCGCACGGGCCAACATAAATAAATTATAAATAAACAAATAAATAAATAACAATAATTATAGGATAAATTACAGTTGACTCTTTTAAAACGAGTTGTATTAACCCATAAAATTTCCAATTTACCCTTAATAATAAGAAAATTCTATGAAAGAAAACCTAATCCACTTCCAAGGACCCTGCCAATTTAAATGGTTGGACACATTGGTTTCTCTAATAAGTCTCTATCCACAAACTTAATGTAATTTGCCGCATGGGCATTAAATCCTTGATGTGGCATTGATATATTGATTATTATCTCCAGCTCAGCTTTCCAAACCAGATGACATCATTTCTTTCTTGCTTCTTCATCCATTAGAAACCCCAATTTACATTGCAAATCTAATGCAAGATGAGATTCTAACGGCCCTAAAATTCATTTCACCCCATTGTGTTCGCTACAATCAGAATGAGAAGCCATCAACCAATCGAAATGAGTAGTGTAACTAACTTATCTATTGTGAACTATTATGCACAAAGACAAGCCACTATGGTAGCTAGAGTTGTAGTGCGTCAAGTGCTGGACCAGGAATGCAAATGAGTGGTAAGAGTGGTTCTCCCAAATATTTATGTGGGTTCAATGTGACAATATACCTGTCTAAGACTTCCACAAATCCATACAGACCATTCTATGGATGCCCATACTTGTGGGTTTGTTTGAGAAAAACATAAACTCTATTTCTTATTATCCCTTGATTGAAGCTAATCAAAATCTTTACTTGCAAATTTTAGGAAAGGAAAATTTACTGCAACTATTTCTTGTAGGTCGACAAGGCTCATGACAATCTAAATGTGATTTCATGTCAGATGCACAAAGTAATAGTTAAGGAAATCAAGATGAAGATGGAGGAAGAAATTGCTAGGGTGGATGAAGAATTTGGTAGGGTATAGGAAGCAATTGCTAGTGTAGAAAATGAACTTCATTTCTTGAAGATAGGGTTTTATGTGCTTAGGAGTGGTTAGGGTGGTGGTGGTGGCAATTGTTTTAGTTATCATATTTATGTGAAGTAAAGTGTAGGTAATATGAAGATGTATGGGTTTTTTGCAAGTGTCAATGGATTATTTTAGTTCGTGTCTTTTTTCATGCTTCACAAAGATGTAAAGAGCAAAGTTGTAATGCAAATGTCACTTCCCTTGAGTATGTTTATCCTGTGAAATTGCACTATAATGAACTTGTAATTGTGACAAATTGCACCTATCAATTCCTATGCTATAGACTCAATCAACAATAAACAATAACAACATTAATATAGAGTAAAGCAACCTATTTTTTGTGTAGATAATGCACCTGTAAATGTGACAAATTGCTCCTGCTTTATACTCAATCACCAATAAACACTAACGGCATTTACCACAATAGAAAGTAATAATAATCAAAGATAATGTGAATAGAATGGATGTCAACTTTCGTTCCATTTGATATTATCTTAAAACAACATTTACAATAATGGTACTTATAGTGCACCTACTGACTATTTACAAAAAAAAAAAAAAAATACCCTTAAATCAACGATATGATTCACAACCCAGCCCAAATTCCTAATTGCAAAGAACTCGCACGACTGCCATTCCACTAAAGCAACCAATAGCCCAATACACCAAAAGTAAATAATTCTTAAAAAAAAAAAAAGGCCTAATACAAAAAAAGAGGTCCAATCCAACTATTTGGCATCACACAAAAAATTTAATCAACCATTGTTAAAACAAAAAAAAAAGGCTTATGAAAAGAGTAGTCCAATCCAGCCTATCTGTTTCTTTGTAGGCTTGAAGCCTCAAATAGAAATAAACTTGACGAACAATTTTGCTATACCAGAGCTTGCAACTGACATGGTCTTTGCAGAAATTGCTCGTTCTTGGGCCTGAGCTTGTAGAAGAGGCACTGAGGGTGGAGAATTAGATCTATCTTGCTACATTACAAAAAACACAAGGAAATGTGGTGGTTTTAATATGGTGGTTAAAAGATGTTGTCATTTTATTCCAAATAATACATTGATCGTTCAAGTGATGTAAATATCTAGTAATTACAACAGTTCCTTTTTAATTTTATGGCACCTTAATTGTTGTTATTTCCCATTATTGTCAATAAAATATTTCATTTTTGCAAGGTTCCCTTTTCCTTTAAACCACCAGGGAAGAGAAAATCGAACCGAAACCGACTAATCAAATTGAGAATTGGACACCAGGCCGGTCCAGCCATCCTTATTAGACTAGCAGCTTTAAAAATCAGTCAAAAACTAGGATAAACCGTTAAACCTATGTGAACTGGACCAATTTTAGCTGTTTACTGGTTTGTTTATTTTTTTAAAAAAAAATGTCATTTTCTTGTTTCTTTTTTTTTTTTGAAAAAAAAAGAAGCATGCAAAACGACATCATTTTGCAGCTTCAGAATCAACCAACACCAAAATTAGAAACAGGGGCAAATTGCATAATGGTTTCGGATTTAGGACTACCTATAGTTTCTTACTTTCTCTCCTCACTCTTCACACTGCCAAAGAAGGAAGAAGGAGCCACTGCCACCATCAGTTGTCCAATGTCGTCCTCTGCGTTACTGTCAATCATTGACAAGCTATCTATAACCATGGTTCAAGTGTAGTCTTTCACTTCTCATCATGCTCTCCTTCTTTCTTATTTTTTGCAGCAGTATTTGCTTAGGCGAATTACTAGTTTTTTGAATTTTAATGACAAAGGCTCTTTGATTAAGAAAGCTGGGGAGGACATGGCTCTTTTGGAGAAAAAAGATGATAAGTAGTCAGAAAAGCAGTGCTCTAAATCAGATTATAAAGAGAGATTATCAAATAGTTTTTCTGTTTGGTTGCCCTTCATGCGGGTCATAGTATTTTTTTTTCTTGGGCTAGCTTGGTGCCTTTGTTTTGTAATCTCATCAATGGAAAAAAAAAAAAAAGAATGGTCCATTGGTAATTTATATGTATATATGTAAATATATATAGTTATACCTATATTATATTTGGATCGAACCCCGATTGAACCAATTGGACTTCTAAACTTTTGAACCAGTATCTCGACCAATTTGATATCCAATTCAATTTTCTTAACCTTATATACCACCAAAAACCCCCCAAAAAGTCCTATTATTTCTTCCATTGTATTATGCATACTCCCCATTCACCGACCCTACAATTCCCCTTACTGAGTTCAAGGTGCAATAGCCATGTCGATTTCCCTATGCTTTTAAGGTATGCTTTCTAACAAAATTTCTTCTCTTTTCTTTTATTTTCTATTTCATTCAACCATTACCATTTGGCTTGCACTTAGTTTTAAGGTCCTTTTCTCTATCAATTTTTCAAAACCATAAAAGTATACTCTATTTACGGGTTCCTCTATGTATATTTATAGGAATAAAGGTGGGAGCAATTCCACATATTGCTTTTAGTTAAGCCTAACAATATGATGTACATTCTCGTAGGCAAAAAGGTAACTTGCACCTTTATTTTCTAATTTTAACTCAGTAATTTATCTTCATATTTTATTATGATCCATACTTTAACTTTTTACTTACCATAGAAAAAGATTTATTTTTGTAAATTTTCTAGAATTCATTTTAGTGACATTGTGCCATTACTCTAGGTTTAGATTCGTTTAGGGTCGTAACTCACTAGGACGAGGTGGTTTGCATCCCTATTAAAACCTTCTTCCTCCTTTTCTTCTTGTTATTATTATTGATCTTTCGCCCTAATTTTCTCATTCAATAGGTTGCAAATTCCATTTAGTGCCTCTACATGCTCTTTTATGGCATCAGAAAAACCACTACGACTCTTACAATCGCCCTTCAACTTTTTGGGTATACATTCTCTACTCCATTATCTCAATCTGATTCAAGTTGTTTGTACTTGATTTTATTGCTTTGGGTTTTCTAACTTGTCTTCTGAAAACTTTATTTTCAAAACTTTGATTTTGTTTGCTTTGTGACTTCATATTTATAAGTTCTATATAGCCACATGTTCTTCATTGATTGTTTCAATATATCAGTTTATTTTTTAATGAATTTGAATTTGGTGGCCTATACACACACATATATATATATAGAACTTTCCTTTGACTTGTCCCTGTTAACTTAAAACCATTAGAAATATGATACAAGTGTCTTACAAAATGTTGATGGAAAAGTAATCATATTATTATATTCGTAACCATTGAGTTGGCTTATAGCAGAGTGGACAAATAAGCATTGACCAACAATATAAATGACCTTGCCATAAGACACATACAATAGACATTGTGCAACAATAGACATTGGGTTTATATATAGGGAAGCAAACAAAACTGGTCACTCCATTGCTTCACACCCTAAAAACTAACCAAATGTATTAATTGCTTCTTAATAAAGGATAGCTAATTAATCTTAAGTTGGGCTTCTTAATAAAGGATAGCTAACTAACCGGACCTGGGATGGGCTAATTATGCTTCCAAGGAGGCATACTCTGAAAGTTTAGACAGGCCGTGCTTTAGGTCCTTACATGACAAGGATATAGTTATCTACGCATGGTAGCCTTGTTGTATGTTGTAGCTTATATATTACACTTGACGACATATTGAGCCTGATCACCTCAATATGAAGTTCGGTGTGTGCTGAGATCTACAGCATTCAGCTGGCTTTCTAGGGATAAAGGAATTTTGAGGGCAAAATTCATTTTAAGGGGGGTAGTATTAGGGCAACTTTCTCGAACCACTGGGAACAAATGAAACCTTATCTAACTCTGAAATTTTTATGGGATATTCTCCTATGTGTAAGCTTTTTAAGAAAGTTTGTAACGTCCTCCTCTGTACAGTACTATACTTAAGTCATAATACCATACTCAGGAGTTGTTACTATTACCTAAGCGGACCTTTTCTAATAGCGACTTCAACCGTCTTCGAAAACTTCTTGAGCTATCTGGAGATAAAACGGAAAATAGGAGTGAGAACTTTAAATTCTCGGTAGGATTCACTAAGGAATTTCATGCTGTGTCATCATTATTATCTCCAGTTGCTTCGGTTTATTAAAAAAAAAGTGAACATGTTATACGAACGGTTCCGTTTTATAGTTTAAAAACACATGGTCCAAAGTAGAGTTAATTTTACTCAAGCACTTGTTAAACAGAGCGAGGGTTCAAGTATGAGTATAACAATATTTCATAATAATAATATTATGGATAACAAGAGCCTACTTGCAATGTCATAACGATGCTAATAACAAACATTGTTTGTGTGAGTGTATTGCTCATCATAAAATCAAGCATATGCAAATATGTTTACTTGAATTCATGCAAAATGCACTTGTGTTTCTTTAACTTTCTTTAGCTTCCTTTCCTAGGCATACCTAGGCGTTACGTATCACCGTCCCTAGGGTACTTGCATTTGTTTGAATCTTTAGTCTTTACTGCCCTTGGGTAGTCTGATCTAGGAGTGAGCTCGTCAGCTCAACCTGTGACCATCGTCACATAGTACTGACCCGCAAGGGGACCCACGTGCCTCTAGGTCGGAGGGAGTTAGTTGGCCATCTGCCTCCAACATAGAAGGACCTAAAAGTTTTAGCTGCCTTCATAAGGAGGGACCCAATGGGCAACTGCCTCCAAGTGGAGGGATCAAATCTTATCTTATTTAACTGCCTTCACAAGGAGGGATCTTATAACTACCTCTAGGTGAAGGGATCCACATTTAATATATTCATATCCTTTCATTCTCATACATAATCAAGCATAGACATACCGAATGCACTCATACATATGCTCATCATTTATTTTCATATATCCTTGCATACATGATTTCCACATACATATTCATAACATATAAAGGCTCATAACTTCCTTACAATTCTATCGAAAATTCGGCAGCATAACGGATTAGATCCGTTTTCCCATGAATAGTGCCAGTCTCAACAGACAGTTGGTCATAGTAAGAGATCAAATATAATGCATCAATCTTTCAAGGACCAACATGGAATTTGCAACACTTAGACTTTACTTGAACTCATATATGCATTAAGGTGTCAAATCCTTTAATTTTGAAAATCCTGCTCATATTCTTCAACTTTGCCCGTATTTAGAAATTAAGCCTTAAATTCATTTTAACTCATTTAGACCTAAATTTTGGATATGTTGAAGTGTTATATGTCTATTTTCTAACCTCTTTGGTCCCTCTAATTTTGATAAATGTAGCTCAAGTTATTTAAGTTTTATCTTGGCTTGCCCTAAAGCTGGCCAGAATTACACACTTATAAGTAAAAATCCACTAAAAATCAAAAACTAGATCAAATCATATGAAATTGGTGTCATATTAAAGCTAACAGGACAAGCTTTCATTTACAACAAGTTCCATTTCATTTGCTTTAGTAGAGCTTGAGTTACAAGCCTCGAAATTTGACCTTCTTTAACTGTCCTGTTTTGACCCGATTTGGACATAGGGCAAATTTCATTGAATTACTGGGAGTGATTGGGAATGAATCTGATTCTAAAATTTTTATAGGATGTTTCCCTACATGTTAGCTTTCAAACAAGACTAGTTTCACTCAATTTGAAAGTGTGTGGGGTGAGTTACACCCCTCCCAACACGTAATACTCGGAAGGAATACCCGGATTTTTAGGTTCAAATTCAAAAATTCATAACTCTCTCAATACTAATCCAATGACTTTTTATTATATATGTATGGAAAGGTTTGAATGTATATATAAAAATAGTTTCATCAAGTTTTGGTTGCTGTAGGAAGAGCCGTACACTCCACCTGTATAGACGCCGTAAGGTTTTCAAGGTTCCAGCTTCTGTTTTAAATCCCCTTTTGAATTTTCACCCAAGTACTCATCCAAACTCAACATTTATACATTAATCCAGCCATAAGAATTCATAAAAACATCATATATCATCAATCTAATGGAAAGAATGGGAATTCTACTCAACCACAATAGCACCAATAATAGAAAAAGTTGAAGAATCCTACCTCAAATTGATGTAGAAACTAGCTAGAATTGAGCTCTTGGTGGAGGAAGCGGATGAGGCTTGGAGTTTTGAGGAAGATGAAGTGAAAATTGGAGAAGGAAGAGTGAGAAATGGCCAGTTGAAGAGGAAGCACAAAAATGAGAGAGTTGGAAGGAATAAATAAGATTTTGTGAAGCATTGGTAGTTGGAAGCTTGTGTTTTGATTGGTTGGTGTTTATGTGGTGAGTGTTTGCCTACTTTCCTTCACTAATTTTGTAGCAAATTGGCTCCTTGCATGGGGGGAGGAGTGGCTAAATCATGGTCACTCATGTTAGGGTTTCTGGTGCATAACTCTACCGATTCGGCTCCGGCAGTTTAAAATACCGAATCTTTATCAATTTCCTTCAAACCGGCAAATCATTATTGAATAGTTTTGTAAGAATTCCTATGTATCTATCTTAATCTTCTCTAAACTTAATCCTTGATTAAATCCTAATTAGTCTCTAATTAATTTCTAACTAATCTTACTTATCCAATAAATTTGAATAAATCGATTAACGGCATAAATTAAATGTATTGTAATTTCGGGCGTTATACTAAATGATTCCTCATGGTCTTTTACACGACTATCTAAATTTCTTTTAGCTCTAATATTTGTAATTCATCCTTAATTACTCTTATTTTCCTAATAAATTGATTAACAGCACAAATCAATTGCACTGTTTCTTTGGGATTGTTATCTTTTCGCTTTTTCGTAAATCCTCTAATATTTTTTGTTTGGTTTTCTTAACTAATGGCATTTTCATAATTATGGGCAAATCTAAGGGCATTCTACGTCATTTCACATGTGGACACCTCCATGGCCCAATTGTCCAAGAATTGGGTTTTTACGTTTCTGCTACATGGTTCTGCTTCGTTTAAAATCTTATTCTGCTAATTCAATTGATATAAGAACCTAAATATCATTTTTAAAAATGTTCAGGGGTAAGGCTGTAAATATTAAAAGTTTGCCCAATGACATTTTCATTATTTCCTGTAACGTTATATGGGGATGTTACATTCATGATGAGGTTCCTTCCAGTCAACAAAAGATAGAAGCATGTTGCTGATTTTGAAAGGCAACATGGACGGGTCATTCCTTATGCTTCAAGACAATTAAAGAGACATGAGCAGAACTACCCCACCCACAATCTAAAAATGGCAGCCATGGTGTTTGCACTAAAGATTTGGAAACATTATCTTTATGCATCGTCTGAGATCTACATAGATCATAAGAGCTTGAAGTATATTTTCCAACAAAGGGATTTGAACTTGAGGCAACATAGGTAGATGGAATTGCTTAAGGACTACGATTGCACTATTTTATATCATCCAGGCAAGGCAAATATAGTGGCTGATGCATTGAGCAAGAAATCCATGGGTAATCTTGCACATATAGCATTGGTGAGAAGGCCCATAGTGGAAGAGATCCACAAGTTAGAAGTTGAGGGTATTCAGTTCGAACTTGGAGGTTTTGGGCCACTTTTGGCCCATGTTCGTGCGCAATCTTCCTTGATTGAGCAAATAAAAACTGCCCAGTATGAAGATATTCAATTTTGTAACTTACAAAATAAAGTTCGCAATGGGAAAAAGCCTGAATTCTCCCTTGATCAAGCAGGAGCTTTGAGATGCGGAAATCGCTTGTGTGCACCAGATGTAGGCAATCTGAGGAGGACTCTTCTAGAGGAAGCCCACAATTTTGGATATATGATTCACCCAGGTTCCACTAAAATGTATCAAGATTTGAAACAAATGTATTGGTAAGAAGGCATGAAGAGGGATATAGGAGACTTTGTATGACGATGTTTAGTATGTCAGCAAGTCACAGTCGAACATCAAAGACCTGCCGGGTTGTTGCAACAGGTTGAAATACCTGAGTGGAAATGGGAGAGAATTACCATGGATTTTATGACTAGATTGCCTCGGAGCTTCAGGGATTTTGATTCTATTTACAGATTAACCAAGTCGGCTCATTTCCTCCCGGTCAAGACTACCTATAAAGCTTCCCGTTATGCCAAACTCTATGTTGATGAGATTGTTCGACTTCATGGAGTTCCAACGTCCATTATCTCGGACTGTGGACCTCAATTCACTTCTCATTTTTGGAAAGCCTTCCAAAAGGCCTTAGGAACCCGACTAGATTTAAGTACGGCATTCCACCCTCAAACAGATGGGCAATCTGAAAGAACGATCCAAATCCTTGAATATATGTTGAGTTCCTGCATTTTGGACTTTGGTGGGAACTGGGGTAGTTACATGCCCCTGGTTGAATTCTTTTACAGTAATAGTTATCAAGTCAGTATCCAGATGACACCATTTGAAGCCTTGTATGGAAGATGATATAGGTCTCCCATTGGATAGTTTGAGGTGGGTGAGGCTAGAATTTTGGGGCTAGACTTAGTACAACACTCCTTAGAGAGGGTTCGGTTGATTAGAGAATGGTTGTTAGCAGCCTAAAGTAGGCAGAAGGCTTATGCTGATCATCATAGATGAGACCTAGAATTCTCCATAGGTGACCTGGTATTCCTTTGTGTGTCCCCTATGAAGGGTGTGATAAGGTTTGGAAGGAAGGGCAAGCTCAGCCCTCGTTACATTGGCCTTTTTGAGATTTTGGATAGAATTGGCCCAGTGGCGTACCATTTGACCTTACCACCTGGCTTAATCATGATTCATCCAGTATTTCATAGGTCCATGCTATAGAAGTACCTCCCTGACCCTTCTCATGCACTTACTCCACACACCATCCAATTAAAGGAAGATCTAACTTATGAAGAAGAGCCTATAGCTATAATTGATCATCAAGTGAGGAAATTGCGCTCAAGAGAGGCGGCCCTTGTAAAGATAATTTGGAGGAACCATTCAGGAGAAGAAGCAACTTGGGAAACTAAAGAAGCTATGCAGACCAAATACCCCCACCCGTTCGAGAGAGGTGATTATTGTTTTGATCAGAATTCGGGGACGAATTCTTTTTGAGGGGGGAGTATGTAACACCCTTGGTGCAGTTTCAAGTTTTTCTGTGTTAATCCTATATGATCGATTGTTTAATCCGTTTATGACCGAATTTAGTTGGTATATGATGATCTTGGGTGTTGGATGTCTTTTGGAATCAAGGAAACTATGTTTTGGGATGTTGTAATTGATTACCGTGTGGCTGGTAATCGATTACGGGGCTCTCTATATGTCCATGGGTTAAATATTTTCGCATCGTAATCGATTATTAGATATGGTAATCAATTACCAGTTCTGGATTCGTGGTAATTAATCGATTACCAGTTCTTTGTAGTAATCGATTACCAGCTTGTGGTAATCGATTACCATAGGCTAATATATATATCTGGAGATGCATCTCATGCCCTCATTTTTCGATTTTTCTTTTCTCTTTAACCCCAAACTCTCTCTATTCTCTCTAGGACTCCTTTTTCCACTATTCCTTGCTCCTAATTCCTCCATTCCATCATTTCCAACCAAAATCAACAACAACACAAGATCCATTCCATTAAACACAATCACCTATACTAATTTTTCCTCCTTCTTCATTTTTACTTGGGTGGATTTGAAGTGGGGAGCTCACTTCTACTCTTCTTCTCCTCATTCCAATTCTAGAGGTAATTTATATATATTATTCTTTCCTTTTCCAAGCAATTCCAATTCCTTTGATCTTTAGATGAACTCTTGGAACCCTAAGATTTTAAGATTAGAGAACTTATGGTATGGAGAATGTTAGTGATCCAAAATTGATGCCAGTGTCTTATTGTGATATTAGATATTCCCAAGGAACTTCTCTCCAACCTTGTGGATCCGAAGACTTAAGATTTTCCTGTGATCGGTGATTTGTGAGTAGATAGAATGCTTTTGGATTAATTCTATTTTAAATTGATAATTGTTTATTTACTTTAAGAAACGTTGCTCATGACTCAATGACGAATGAAATTCGAATATGTTATGAGAATTATGATTTATGAATATGAAAGAGTAGGAAAGTCTGTAACAGGATTTGTTTGCTACCGGCAGTAGACGTTAGCCTTGGTGCACCTTGGACTATGATATTTCATGGCCACCCAAGGGGGTGGTGTGTGACAGATATTTCACGGCCATACATATAGTGTGGTGCGTGTTTGCACTTCATGGCCTCTCTTAAAAGGGGAGTGCGTGCCTGATTTCGGGATTCATACGAAGGCACGACCACCTAAATGTGAATTCTACCTATTTATCCTGATAGATATTTCCACTATTTTCTTTATCTAAATGAAATCGTTTTATGCTTGGTTATATATTTTGACTCATGAGGTTCAAAAGTATCATGTCTCTCACTGAGTTTATCAAACTCATCCAGTGGTTATTATATTCTTTTCAGATACAGGTTCAGATTTGGGAGCCGATCCTTCTACTTCGCATCATTAGATCCTTATCGGGGTGAGCCCTATGTAATAAGGGCCTTGACTTGTATTCTATTTGTTTGTAATCTTAGTTGTAGCTCCATAGTACTACAGGTAAGGTCCGACCCTTGCTGGTGTGTTAAGTTTATGTGTAGAATTGTTTAGGCTATGTTGGATTTGATTATAAATTGAACTTGGATATGTAATGTGAGTTGAATGATTGATTTTGATTATATTTATGTGTTGTGTGCTGAGGGATGCATTCTGGGAATGCTTGGATCCCTAATGGAAATATGTGTTTGATGATCTGCAGGACAAGTACTGTCATTTGGGAAAAGTCCTAAATATAGAGGAAACTCTGCCCAAATTTATGTGTGTGTGTGTGTGTGTGTCTGTATTTCCAACTAGTATGCATAGTTAAAAAGTTGACTTAAATAGTAGAGTTAAAGAAATAACAATATTAATTAGAGATTATTAATAAGTAAATTACAATTACATAACTAGAGTAAGTTTATCAATGTAACACAAACTAAATTAGTTATTAATCATAGTTAATGATAATTAGGTTAATAATTAAGCTAGTAAGGGGTTACAACATTTGTCAATGATAAGGGAAAAAGTTGCATTTTGAAAAAGTCATTCTCGCTAGTCTCAGCACATTGAGCTATGAATTGGCTAATATTTTCCATCATGGATTTGCCAACCCATTTAGATGGGTAAAATGTAGAGTTCTATGGTCCCCACGGAATGGTAACTTATCAGCTCATATAAAGTAAGGCTTCCTATAGACTGCCCTTTCAAAGCCTTAATTGAACACCAAATTGCCTCCTCATCGCCTCGACTACCATATTGGGATCAGTCAACTAAGGCATGGCCTCATAAGGCTCAGTAAGAGGTTGTGGTTGCACGAGCATAGCCTTCCAATTTGCCTCTTGATCAACTCCTTAAGGCATTCTATTTTAAGTTTGAACAAATGATGGCAGATTATGGATAGGTGGTGGTGGAAATGTAGTGGGTAGTGTTGTGTACACAAGTTGGAATGGACTTGAAACCTGAGTAGAATAACTCTCAATCAGCTGAGTATTAGCTCCAAGGTTGTGGGTAGTCCATGAGGAATCTCCTTGGGGCCAATTCACTTGGATTAGAAGATCAGTTATTGAAACAGAACTTACATAACCATGCTGATCCACATTGCCATTAGGATTAGTCGAAGAGTTAGCACTCCTTGTTGGCAACCTCAAGTTCCCTGGTGCATTAGGAGGCATTTTAATCATGTGCACTTGACCACATTGGAGATTCTGATACCCCTTAGTGTAAGGCATCGCTTCATTAGCAACCTTGAGCATGCCTCCATATAGCTAAGTATCTGTTACATATGAATCCTCCTTCCATTGCTAAATTATCGAAATCTTATTACAAACCATTGTCTTCACTATCTAGGCTAATTATTTGGTGAGTTCATGCAATAGATCATTTATTCCCTAATCCATTTACTGCCTAATGAATAAGGTAGTCATGACAATCAACTGCCTTTCCTCATGTCGAGTCTACATTGAACCAAACACGTTAGAGGATGTTGTTGTAGTCTTGGGTGGGGATGAAGTGGCAACTGAACTCGACAATTTTGAAGTCACGCTAGGAGGCCGAGGTAGCCATGTATGCTATCGGTTATCCCTCGCCCTTTTGATTAGCTTGCTTTGAAATAGAATTTTGATTTATCGAATTCATGTTATGGTCTTGCTGGATCTTAGATTCATACACCAAGTATGATCTAAACTAGGTAACAGAAACTTCTGCTGATCTAACTTTGGATGTCTCACCAAGCACGCCAAAAATATATTTTTGACAAAAATGTAATCGGCTAAATCGTCTTTAGAAATCCATCTGAGAACAAGTCCTAATGATTGCCTTAAGCTAAGCAATTTGGACCAAGGAGGATATTTTATCCCTTAGCAGATAGATTCCTCAACTTACTTAATAAACAAGTATTGAACAAGATCGATCAATAAAAATATGAAAGAAATTGAGCTTGCATTAATGCTACAAACTCATACACAATAAAGCCTTAATAGCTAAACAAGAAAACAAAGTACTAAAATGAAAATAAACTATGAGGAAAGCAAAGCAACAAATTGAAAGCTAAAATGACATCATGTGTGAATATGGAATCCCCTCTCTGATGCTTTGCAACCTCCTTTTATATCATATGAGAAACTCGCTTCAATATCCTCAAGCTCTAATAATGATCCTCAGCTAGTTCCTTATGTGTGATCACATCCTAACCAATTCACCCATGTTTCTTTATTAGTGGTAATTGTTGTGTTAACCGTTTTGCTCAGTTGTAGTCTTCCAACTAATATTCAATTCTCTTTAGCCCAATTCCTTCATTTTCAAGTCACAAATGGACTTTAAACTTTTCCTCGGCCCATTTTCCCACAAAATCGAGACCATATCACACCTTAGCTTGCATTTATTGGGCCCTTAATTATATGAGTAATGACTTTTTTAGTCCTAACATTTTGAATTTTGACATCTATTTAGTCTTATACTGATAATTTGATGGAAAATTTGATTTTGCGAAATTTGTTAGGATTAAATTGATATCAAAATTCAAAGTGTTAGGACTAAATTGATGTCAAAATTTTTTTAAGACCAAATTGATGTCAAGTCCAAAGTGTTAGGACTATAATTGATGTAAAATAATTTTTAGGATTGAATTGATGTCAACTTTAAAACGTTAGGACCAAAAAAGTTATTTACTCTTAATCATACTAAGTTCATCCAATCCTCATCTGATTTCCCATAGCTTCAATTATGTTGCAATAGTTGCTCTTTACAGTCTTCCACCAGAAATTGTGCATGATCACTTCTTATATGTTCTTAACCTTGATAATTCCAAAGCCCCACAATCCAAAAGGCAAAATAGATGTGTATTTGCAACCATTAATTGATGACCTGAAGTTGTTGTGGAATGAAGGTGTTTTACATATGACATTTAAAAAGAATTAGAATTTTATGATGAAAACTGCACTAATGTGGACTATTAATAACTTCCCTATGCATGGGATGTTGTCAGGTTGGAGTATGATAGGAAAAATTGGCATGTCCATATTGTATGAATCAACCAAAGGCTTTTGCTTTGAAAGATGGTATTCTCTTGGTTTGATTTACATTGTGAGTTTTTGCCTTTAGATCATCTATATCGAAGAAATAAGGATTCATTTTTCAAAATTCATGTTAAGAAATCTCAACAGCTTGTCAAGGGATGATGTTCATGAGAATATTTGTGATCTTCCAAAAATCACCGAGGTTAGCTTTGGTACGTGTCTTAATTTTGCTACTCATAACTGAATAAAACAAAGCATAATTTAGGAGTTACCATATTGGAAAACCAATTTAACAAGATTAACGTGATACACATTAAGAAGAATATATTCGATAATGTTTTTAATATGGTAATGGACACCAAAGATAAGACTAAAGATAATGTTAAAGTAAGAATGGATTTGAAAGAATACTATTGGTAGAAGGAAGTAGGATTATAGCAATTACCTAATTAGAAAGTATGTGAAGGCTAAAGCAAAATTCACATTATCTATGAAGTAGAAAAAGGCTGTATGTAAATGGGTTACTAAGCTCCAAATGCTCAATGGATATGCATTTAATTTGCATAAATGTGTGAATTTGAGGGAAGTGAAGCTCTTTGGGATGAAAAGTCATGATTGTCACTATTTATAGAGCATTTGTTACCATTTGTTTTTGTTGTACTTTCGAGTCAAGTTTAGAAGCCCGTAGCTAAGTTGAGCAAATTTTTCAAGGATTTGTGCTCAACAATGTTGTAAATAGATTATTTATTATTGATGGACCAAAATATTGTCACTATCATATGTAAATTAAAAGCAAATTTTTCTACCTAGTTTCTTTAACTCTGTGGAGCATTTACCTATTCATCTACCATATGAAGCAATAGTGGGAGGTCTAGTTCAATATCGATGGATGTATCCTTTTGAGTGGTAAAAGTTTACTATATCAAATTTTTACACGTTAAACATTAATACTTTTATTAATGCAATTATTACTTATTGATATCATATTGTTATAGGCACCTGAATAGATTGAAATGAATGGTTAAAAGTAAATTATGTGTTGAAGGGTCCATATATAAGGCATATTTATGTCAAGAGACCTTTCATTTTTGCTCATATTATTTTGAATTTCATGCTTAATCAATGAGAAATAACGGTAGTCAAAATGATGATGAAGGTGTTGATGAGATAGTCCAACCAACTCAATCAATATTAAGCTATTATGGTCGCTCAATTGGAACTTGTAAGAGTTGATATTTGAATGATAGGGAATTAGCTACTGCGCACTTACATATTCTACTTAATTATTGATTGGAGTGTCGAGCTCGATCAAATTACAAATCGAATAACATACACAAAACTATAGTATATTGCAAGTCGAGTTGTTTCCCTAGAATGATAATACTAATTGATCAAAAGATGCAAGGGCTTTATCATCAAACAACACATGTGCAGATTGTAATTGAGAGAATTAGAATAGAATTAAAGCTATAATCTAAGAATCAAGAGAAACAATTGCTACTCTATCACAGAATTATAAGCATGCATCAATATTCCAATTCAATGGTTATTCTTGAATTCAAATGAGACCTTAATTCGAATCCAACATTTAAACATGAAGACCTTTATGCATTCAATTAAAACATAATCAATCAAGGTTAAAGACCTTTAGAACACAATTGACTTATGTTAAAGCGCTAATACATTTAACCTTAGATTCAGATTTGAAATCTAATCCCTACTCATCCAACAATTGAATCACATAAATCAATTGTTCAACATGAAAGCAATCAAATTCTTAATCATTATTTCGGATTGAAAACCTTCAGATCAAAAACTAAATCAAGAATAAAAGGAAGAGTAGATGAAACCGAGTTGGAATCTTGAATCCAAATTAACCAATTCTCAATAGCATCAATGCTTCAATTGGATAAAGACTTGATTCCAATCAATGCCCAAAAGAACTTAAAGGACACAGAGAAACCAATTCCTTAATGATTAAGACTTGATTCTAATTAATGGCCAAAAGAACTTAAAGGACAAAGAAAAACCAATTTCTTAATGATTAAGAATTGATTCCAATCTTTAGTCAAAAGAACTTAAAGGACAAAGAGAAACCAAATCATTACAGATTAAGACTTGATTCCAATCAATGGCCAAAAGAACTTAATGGATAAAGAGAAACCAATTCCTTAATAATTAAGACTTGATTCCAATCTTTGGCCAATCTGAATTACCTTATATGTTAATTGTTTCTACTCCTACTGAGAAACCAGTTATGACTTGTCATTGTTGCTTTAGTTGTCAATTCTAAATTAATGGCAGGTCTTTCGTAGCGGATTTGATTTGTTTGCCTTTGTCTGGTTTGGATTTGATTCTAGGTATGGATTGGCTTTCGGCTAGCCATGCTATGTGTAACATCCACCGTTTTTCGCTTAATTATTCGGTTTTATCGAATAATTGAGAATAATTAAAATTCGATTAAGCAATTATTTAGACTCAATTGATTAGCAATTACTTGAGTCTAAATAAGAGAGAATTAAGTTAGAGTATAGGAGATTTCATAAAAATTTTATTGAAAACCGATTTACCGATTTAAAGGAAATCGGTAACATTACGGTATTTTAAACTGTCGGAGCCGGACCAATAGAATTGCAAGCCTCAAACCCTATTTTTAGTGGCTGATAACTCAGCCACTTACCACCCAAAAGTGGCGCTATTTGGCCCACACAAAGGCAAGGGGCTGGCTGATTTTCAGCCATGGAAAACCAACCAATCAAATTGCAAGAAGAAAGACACCTAAACCCCACCATGTGACCATATTTTTAGCTCCTTTTGACTCCCATTCAGACCACTTTTACGCCACTTTTCTATTCTCCTTTCAGCTTCCTTTCTCTCTTACTCACACACACAAAAACTCAAGCCAATTCCAGCCTTATTCATCCAAACTTCAAGAATCCAGCACAAACACTTGGATCAAAGGTAGGAGTTTTGATTCTTGCATCAAATCCATGGACTTGGCTGTAACATCCTAATAAATCCATACTACGCTTAAGTCGTATTACGGCGTTTTATTAGTTGTTACTTATGCTCGTGGAAAATTAAACTTCACTTGAAATTAAGTTACGCAGAAAATACGGTAAAATTTTTATTTTTTATTTTTTCTAGAGATACGTCGTCACTTTGGAAAGTAAAGCCTTGAGTGAGAAGGTAGATAAAGAAAGAGCATGTCGCATAAAATAAATACCCAAATATCATAAAACAAGAGAAAGGTAAACAAATAGAAATTCACAAATACATTGCATTAATTAACTAACCATTACATCCATATGAGTTTATAATATATATATATATATATATATATATATATATATATATATATATATATATAAATAACATTACATCGAAGAGAGCTCATGGTCGTGCCATGACCCATGTACTAGGTATTAAATACAAACTCTAATGACAAAGCTTCTCTCAAAAAGAATATGCGAAGATGTAGAATGACGGTCGCTATGAGTCCCAAAATCGCTTCATCTGGCATCCCACGTCGTACGTCTGCTCACAGTGTAGGGGATCCGTACTCCACTCCATCGGATGCGCCATCGGAATCTGGTGACGATGCGGAAAATAACTAGAGTGAGAAATGGGATTTCTCAGTAGGACTCGAACTCGACATGGAGGTGTCATCGTCATTGTCCCAGCCGCTTCGATTTTATAATGAAAACAGTGAGCATGCATAAGGTTCAGTTCTTAGGTTTTCGAAAAACATGAACATCCGAAGTGGATTCAATTTTATCATACTCTTTAATCATTTACATCATAACATACGTGGGCATAAGTATAATCACATAAAGCATGCAGGACTGTGCTATAAGCTTCCCTTAACTTTCTCTCTTTAAGGGTTTGGACCGAAGTCTCTTTTCCTTTCTTTTCTTAACTTGACTTATCTTAAGTCCTTTTCTTTTCACCCACTAAACATAAGTGGTAATGAGCTCATACCGTGGCCGTCGCCACCATAGAATTTCGGTACTTACACTAGCTGGGTCATGCCATGCCTCATGTAAGCCCTATCCCCTATACTCACACTAGCTGGGTCATGCCATGCCTCATGTGAGTTGTGGGTGAGGGGGACTTACTTTGGGTCACCTTCCCTTTTGAAGGATCACACCCATAGTTTACTTTCTCTTCTTATTAAAGCTTATGATGCAAAATCATTATGATTCTTTTCCACATTTGGGCGTTACGTATCGCCGTCCCCAAATGTGATTCCCTTAATGTATATTATTAAGCATCATATCAACATATCATATTAATATCATCATCATTCATTTTCATATCGTCATCATACCATCATCATAATCATCATCATCATATCATATCATCATCATCATCATCATCATCATCATCATCATATCAGTGTCATCATGTGGACACATAGAGGCATACATACTACACAAAGTCTTATGAGCTTAGCTTAGTAAATTTGGTGCAAGCTTTTACTTGAGGTTGTCTCTTGTATAAACTCTTTTACTAGCCATAAGGCCAATTTCATCCATTATCCTTTTGAAACTTTTAAGTTGAGTTATGAAGGTTATCCAATACTTAATGTGGGGGACTTAATGTCTTAAAGCTAATTTCTTATTAACCCTTAAATTTTTACCATAACTAGTTTTACTTTTACAGTGGGGCAGTAACTTCAAAAATTCATCATAATTTCACCTTTAACTCTTTTATTTCGAATATTGGTATGATTATACTTCTTTGAGTCTATTTTTAAACAAGAGAAGCCCCACTCAAAAATTCATTTTGTAGCTTGAGTTATGCACATTTTATTTTGACTGTTCAGGATTGAAAGTTCACCTCGGGTCAGTGGCTTGTCCACTTCACCGGTAGTTCCTCACATGGAATCTGACAAAACTATTTTATGGGGGTGTTTCTCTATGTCTTAGCTTTCTAACAAACTTGGTCCCACTCAAAAATGTTATGTATAACTTGAGTTATGCACGTTTTATTACCTACTGCCGGACAGAAACCCATCCAGGAACAGCAGACTTTAAAAATTCATATCTCTCTCATCTTAAGGCCAAATCTTGTATATTTTATATGTATGAAAAGCTCTTTGAGTCTACTTTCACGAAAAATTAGTTTCACTGCATTTTGTGTTTTGTAGAAATAAATATACCGAACGCCTTACAGACTGCCAGAATTTTCCAGTTTCCACGGTTTTGGTTTCAATGAGTTTTCTTGTAAAAACCTTAAGTGTTTTCTTCAAGTGACCATTTTATATTTCCAAACCACTTTTATACTTTGGGATCTTGGTAAAAATCAATATTTTGAGTTCTAAAAAGTTGGGTTCAACATAAAACAAAATGCACAACCAAAGACATTTGCCAAGAAAAGAACAAAATCATAAGCAACCTCATATAATGAAAGCATGGCCATGAGGCCTTTAGAGCAAGCCTTAAAACCACCTAGCTTGGAGAGCTTAGGAGTTCTAAAGCTTGAAAAACATAGAAGAAGGAGGGGTTAGAGTCACTACCAAATGGGTTTCTTGAGGAGTAGAAAGAGTTGATGAGTTGGAGATGACCTTCCTCCTCCTTGAGCTTGATAATGGGGCTAAGTGAGTGTTTGCTTTGCTTCCTCAAGAACCAAAGAGGGTGGTCCTTGAAGGGCTTGTGGAATGGTGAAAGGAAAGAGAGTTGGGTGGGGTGTGGAAGTGGGAAGAAGAGCAAGAGGAATTGGAAGAGTAGAAGAGCTAGAATGAGGCTTAGAGAGAAGTGAGAGCTTGGGCTTGTAGTGAGAGGATGAAAATCACCAATGAGAGAGTGGGGGGCTGTTTTGGGGAGCAAAAATGGGGCAAAGTGGGCTGATTGCTTTGCCTCTCCAACAAGCAAGAGAGAGTAGGTGAGTCTTACTTCTTTTTCAAGCAAAATGGCTAGGGACCTTGGGGTAAAAGGGTGAGTTGTGTTTCTCTTGAGTCTTGGCACTTGGGTAAAAGGCTTTGTAGTGTTTTTGTCAAATGGTTAAAAGCATGAGCTATCTTAGGATTGGCATTGAATGATTGTGATCACTCCAAGTGTCACAATCTTGATGAAGGAGAGTACAACTCTTATCATGACTTAAGGAATCTACTAACATGGACTCTTGATCTAGTGGTGCATGATGAGAAGGCAAATGGATGGTTGGATTTTGCTCTTGTCCTTGGCCAAGATTTGGTGCATCAATTAGGAGAAATTTTTAAATCTTTAAAGCTATTAGAATTACCTAAGTTGTTAATTCAATTTGATTAGTTAAATTGCTCTTTAACCGATTTCGGTTAATTACACTTTTAAAACATTTCTCCTCTAAAAGAATTGATCTTATGAATTATGTAATTAGGGTGTAAGGATTAATCTATCTCAATCGATTAAGGTAAAACAATTGTCTTGTACTTAATTAATAGGATTGGATTAACTTAATTATATTTCTAAGTTACGAATTAATGAGGTTCGAATAATTATGTTTTAATTAAAACATTTAGTGTGTTATGATTCAATTATCGACTTGACTCAATTTACTAAGCTCTTGCTCATCGAGATTAGCTGATTAGTCCTCAGTTAATCGTTAATCTCTCTAATTAGCCAGGATCACTGAGCTAATTAACTTTGACAAAAATTGGGAATGTTACACTTGGCTGGCTGGGCTTGAATTATTTTCACCTTATTTGATGTGTTAAATGAATGTTTATGATGATATGTGATTGGTTTTGCGCTGTTTGTTTGATTAAAACCGAAGTGAAAGCAAGAAACCATGAAAATGGAAAGAGCTGATGGGTTAGAGAACCAAAACCCCTCGGCTGTCCGTACGGCAGAGTGTACGGCTCCGCCTACAACCAATCAAATTGGATGAAACCATTTTTATATGAAACTAGACATCTAGGGCTTTCCATAGACATATAATATAAGGCTTTTGGATTAGAATTGAGAGAGATATGAATTTTTGAATTTCGATCTAGGGTTTTGACTCTGGCTCTGGGCAGATTAGGTTGTTTAGGGTAGAACCCGACCTATACTACTTGAAAATGAGTGAAACCAACTTTTTTAGAAAGCTTACACATAGGAGAATGTCCCATAAAAATTTCAGAATTAGATAAGGTCCCAGTTGCTCCCAGTGCTCCATGTAATTCGCCCTATGTCCACACCGGGCTTGAACAGGGCAGTGTAGGAAGGTCCGAATTCGGGGCTTGTAACTCGAGCCCTACTAAGCCAAATTGAGTGCAACTTTTTCTAAATAAAACTTGGTTCTGTTAGCTTTAATAAGAGACCAATTTCTTATAATTTGAGTTAGTTTTCGATTTTTACTGGATTTTTACTTTTAGTTGCTTGATTCTGGCTAGCTAATGGGCAGACCGAGATAAAACCTAAATATCTTGAGTTGTAGAAATCAAAATTAGATAGGACCAAAGAGGTTAGAAAATAGACACATAACATTTTAACATACTCAAATTTGAGGTCCAAAGGAGTTAAATAGAAATTATGGCTTGAATTATAAAAATCGGGTTGGTTAAATATGCTAAGGCAGGAATTCTGCCTTAATGAATTTGATGTTGATATGAGTTTAATGTTGGAATATAAATGTGATGTTATGTTCTTTGTGATAAATTGATGTACTGGTTAGCTGGCACTATTCACGGGGAAGCGGACACGTTCCGTTATGCCGCCGAAATTTCGGTAGAATCCCTGCACAAGTTGTGAATTTCATGATAATACATGTGCATTTCAAGGAAAGTTATGAAAGTATATTAAGAATCATGTTATTAAGAAAGTTCCATGCTACTTGGGCCAGCCCCGGATAAGAAGTAAGGGAATAGATCGGTGGGAAGGTCGGGGAAAGTAAACCCGGCATTCCTGTATAGGAACGAGCTCGGTCCTGATAAGCCGACTATTACCTAGGGGTCCAAATGGCCAAGAACTCCCAGGGGACCAAGAGATGGAAAGAATAATGATGAAAATGAATGGAAAGACTTATGAGGAAAGGTTCATGATTTAGTTTGCATGATTACATGAATGCATGAATATATGACATAGTTATGTCAAGATGTTTGTTGTTGCCTCTTATATGTATTTACTGCTGCTCGTTTATTATCCTGCTTATTATTATATGAACCATTATTAGTAGTTGGTTTATCTTCTTGAACCTTGTAAAGTAAAATTGAATCTTGCCTCGGACAAGACATTTTCTTAGACTCATTAAAATGGACTTTTCAGTTTGAATACATATTTTTATAATTAAATAAAACCCGAGGCAACTGAGAATGTATGTGACGTCGATGCAGGTATACCAGAACCTATCGAGAATTTTCTTGAAATTCTCACCCGATTTTGTATCTTCCGCATCATTCTTAGACATTGGCGATGGATTCCACAGCTACCCTCTTCATTGAGATCCCAGCGTTACAGCTCCACCATGATCTAGAGCTAGATTCCCTGTACATAGCTGGTTCGTGTAACTTCCGTTTATACCTTTTCAGCAATAGGAACTTTGATGTTCCTTTACAGCATCCCATTTTCGACCCTGCTACTCCTTATATTGCCGTTCTGCTACACATGGCGCACCCACCTCCTGCACCTCCTGCACCCGCAGCACAGGCGACACTGTGACCACGCCTTGAGTCTCCACCACAGGCAGTCTCTGATATCCCGTTGAGTTCAGAGAGTGACCCCTCCGAGGCCACTGGCTCGTCGCCCTTTTCCTCCTCGGGACCCAGCGCAAACTATTCATCGGCTGAGCCTGGCATGGCTAACGGCTACCTGATGGAGTAGCTTGGCGGCAGGAGATGTTGTACAGTATGACCTTCTTTTGCACAGTATGTAGCTCTGGGTCATAGACTTGACTGTAGGGTTAGCAGTAGGTTACGAAATGTCCTTTGGGACCATAGGGTATTTTCACTGATATGGGCATTATGGTCTTTTTGATATACCAGCCCACTTATGTATTCTACTTTAAAACTTTGTACGTAAACTGAAGCAGTGGCTTCTGATATATACATATGTTTGCACGTATACAGTAACGCTATTGTACTATTCTTATCTGGGTGATATTTTGTTCAATTCGTTCCGCTTTTAGTATAGCAGCGCGCCGTTTTGTCAAAAAAAAAGGATTTATATGATGATGACGATTTAAAGAAGAATAAAACAGGAAAGGTAAATAGAATATTAATATGGTAACACAATCTACCTAATTTCATGCTATGACTTAAGCCTAATATCAAATTAGTAGGGTGTTATATTTTTGGTATCAGAGCAGTTCGTCCTAGCTAAGGCCTGAGGATTGGACTGACTATGCTTCGTGCATATTCTGTGTTTTTAGCTAATAACGTGCACTAGATCTTGCTTGTATGGTTGAGATATAGTTGTGCATGTGTATGAAGTGCTTGATCGTGTGAGCTGTTATTTACTGACACATTAGACTTAGTATTGAGCTTGATCAACTCAATAACTTTTGTTTTGTGTGCTCAGAACTTAATGGCTTCTAGAAGGCGAGGCAGACCACGTGCAGAACCTGCTCCAGAGAACCCGACTGACTTGATGGCCATAATGCGGGAAATGGCTCACGCAATGCGGGAACAAGCCGCGGCAGCTCACTAGATGATGGAACAGCTAGGCAGGCGACCTGCAGCAGGTTGTGAAGGGAACCCACATGGCCCAGAGGCTAACCTGGACTATCTCAAGTTTGCGGAGTTTAGGAAGGCAAATCCGCCAAGTTTCCGAGGGGCGTATGACCCAGACAAAGCTAATGAGTGGATCAAAGCCATGGAGAAGATTTGCTTCGTCCTGGATTGCTCGGATCATCAGAAGGTGATTTTTGCCACTTACATGCTTGAAGCAGACGCCGAGTTTTGGTGGAACGGCGTACGAAGATTGTTTGAGGAATCTCAGACAGTAGTCACCTAGACGATGTTCAAGGATGTATTTTACCAGAAGTACTTCCCCGCTTCGGTTCGAAATGCTAAGGAACTCGAGTTTATGCAGCTGCGTCAAGGAAATCGGACAGTATCCGAATATATTGCCCGATTTGAAGAGTTATGCAAATTCTCCACAATTTATCAGAGGAACCCGGATGAAGCGTGGAAGTGCATCAAATTTGAAGGGGGGTTACGAGAGGATATTCTTACCGCGATAGGGCCAATAGAGATCAAGGATTTCCCCACGTTGGTGAACAAATGCCGACTCGTGGAAGATTGCAATTCGAAATTTGCTGCAGCCAGGGCATCTGGTGGGAATTTCAGGAGGGGGTTAGCCCCGCAAGGCCCAAGATTCAAGCCCAACGTACAACAACAACGGAGATTTCCGCCAGTAGGTAACAAGGGCAAGTAGCCCCAAAGGCATTTTCCAAATCCAAATTGCACAAAATGCGGCAAAAATCATGACGACCTGCCGTGTTTGGCAGGCCAAAATGTCTGCAATGGCTGTGGCAAGCCAGGCCACAAAATTTACGAATGTCCAACCAGGAACTCATCATAGCCGCCTCGACCCCAGCAACAAGGACGGGTCTTTACTATGAATGCGGAAGAAGCTGATAAGTCAGAAGGATTAATCCAAGGCACTTGTGATGTGAACGGTGAGACTCTAACTATACTCTATGATTCGGGTGCCTCACATTCATTTATTTCTCATAACTGTGTAGCTGCTTTGCAATTGCCAATTTCTGAATTACCTTATGATCTATTGGTTTCTACTCCTACCAATGAACCTGTTAGAACTAGCCAAATATGCATCAATGTTCCTCTTAGAATTGAGGGCAGGACCTTTGTCGCCAATTTGATTTGCCTCCCTCTATCTGGTCTTGATGTAATTCTGGGCATGCATTGGCTTTCTGCCAATCGTGTTGTACTCAATTGCTCTGGTAAGACGGTGGTACTCCCCTCTGTCTCACTTTCTGAATCCCAAACCGCAACACTCTTCTATCTGAACTCTTTCGGGCCAAAGAATCAAGGGTATATCCTCTTGTCAGCTAATGTGGCAGAAGCTGAGCAGAACTAGAGGAGATTCCAGTTGTCAGGGAATATCCGGATGTTTTCCCAGAGGACATTCCTGAATTCCCTCCGGAAAGAGAGATTGAGTTTACCATCGAGTTGGTTCCAGGTGCGGGACCAATATCTATAGCTCCGTACCGAATGTCACCTATAGAGCTGATGGAACTAAAAGGACAGATCGAAGAGCTTTTAGAAAAGGGATTCATACGGTCAAGCGCATCACCATGGGGAGCTCCGGTCTTGTTGGTCAAGAAGAAAGATGGAAGCATGTGCTTATGCGTGGATCATAGGCAGCTGAACAAAGTGACAATTAAGAATAAATATCCATTGCCAAGGATTGATGATCTCATGGACCAACTACAGGGTGCAACAGTATTCTTCAAGATCGACTTGCGTTTTGGATATCACCAAATTCGAGTTCGGGAGCAAGATATCCCTAAGACAGCTTTTCGAACTCGTTACGGGCACTATGAGTATACCGTGATGTCGTTTGGGCTGACGAACGCACCAGTAGTATTCATGGATTACATGAATCGAATATTTCGCCCATATCTGGACAAATTTGTAGTGGTCTTCATCGATGATATACTTGTCTATTCGAAGACGAAACAAGAGCATGCGGAACACTTACGGTTAGTTCTACAAATTTTAAGAGAAAAGAAACTCTATGCCAAATTATCCAAATGTGAATTTTGGATGAAGGAGGTAAAATTTCTCAGCCACGTAGTGTCATCTGGAGGAATCTCTGTAGACCCCAAGCAAAATAGAAGCAGTTCTGAACTGGGAAAGGCCGACCATAGTCTCTGAAGTTAGAAGTTTTCTGGGCTTAGCTAGATATTACAGGCGATTCGTTAAGGATTTTTCCCGAATAGCCTTGCCCTTGACCAAGCTAACAAGAAAGAATGTCCCATTCGAGTGGACGCCGGAATGTGAACAAAGCTTTCAGGATTTGAAGAGGAGGTTGACCACGACACTAGTGCTAGCTTTACCAAACCCTCATGGACCATTTGAGGTCTATTGCGATGCTTCCCAACAAGGGTTAGGGTGCATGTTGATGCAAACCGGAAAGGTGGTCACGTATGCCTCCAGGCAATTGAAGCCACATGAAAGGAACTACTCGACTTATGACCTCGAATTAGCAGCAGTAGTATTTGCTCTGAAGATATGGAGACATCACCTGTATGGAGTGAAGTTCGAGGTCTTTTCTGATCATAAGAGTTTGAAGTACCTCTTCGATCAGAAGGAATTAAACATGAGGCAGCGGAGATGGATGGAACTCCTTAAAGACTACGAATTTGAATTGAAATACCACCCAGGTAAGGCAAACATCGTGGCAGATGCGTTAAGCAGGAAATCATTGACTGTTGCTTGGATGATGATTAAAGAGATGGAACTTATTGAAAGTTTTCGAAATCTTAATTTGGGAATTCTTACAACTCCCAAGACTCTTCAGCTACACCAAATTAAGATAACGAGTAGCTTTAAGGACCAGATTCGGCAAGCACAGCAGCAGGATGCTAACTTTCAACATACGCTTAGTCTCGTGCGATCAGGGAAACTAATAGGTTTTGCCCAAGATAAAGAAGGCATCTGGCGATGTCACGACAGGGTGTGTGTGCCCAAAAGGGATGACCTCCGAAGAAGAATCTTAGAAGAAGCACATAGAGGCGAATTCACCATACATCCTGGCATAACCAAGATGTATCAAGACCTCAAGAAGATGTTTTGGTGGCCGGGCATGAAGTCAGATGTAGCAAGCTTCGTGGGCAAGTGTTTGGTTTGTCAGAAGGTGAAAGCGGAACATCAGAAGCCTTCTGGGATGTTACAACCCTTGGAAATCCCTGAGTGGAAGTGGGAGAGTATCTCCATGGATTTTATTATGGGGTTACCAAGGACATCAACGGGACATGATGCTATATGGGTCATTGTGGACAGATTAACCAAGTCTGCTCATTTCCTGCCCGTTCGAGCAAATTATCCGCTGGAAAAACTAGCTCAACTGTACATTCAAGATATTATAAGGTTGCATGGGACCCCTTCAACTATCATCTTTGATCGAGACCCGAGGTTTACCTCACGATTTTGGGGAGCTTTACAGAAGGCGTTCGGTGCGAAACTATGTCTAAGCACTACATATCACCCACAAACAGATGCTCAAACTGAAAGGACGATCCAATCCTTGGAGCATATGCTACGGGCTTATATACTGGAGCAACGCGAAAATTGGGATCGATACTTACCGTTGGCCGAGTTCGCATACAATAATAGCTATCACGCTAGCATCGGCATGGCTCCTTACGAAGCATTGTACAGACGGAAGTGCCAATCTCCCCTGTGCTAGTATGAGACAGGAGAATCAGCTCTATTGGGGCCTGATTTAGTCGAGCAGACTACCGAGCAAATTAAGAAAATACGGAACAAGATGCTTGCCGCTCAAAGCAGCCAGAAGAGTTACGCGGATACCAGGAGGAAACCTCTGGAATTTCAAGAAGGAGACCACGTATTTCTGAAGGTTACTCCTACTATGGGGATAGGTAGAGCAATCAAAGTCAAGAAGCTAAATCCTCGTTTCATTGGTCCCTTTCAAATCCTGAAGCAAATCGGATCAGTTGCATACCGAGTCGCTTTGCCTCCTCATCTATCGAATCTTCATGATGTTTTCCATATCTCCCAACTCCGAAAGTACCAACTAGACCCTACCCACTCCCTAGAACCCGAATCAATACAGTTAAAGGAAGATCTGACCTTCTGTGTACAACCAGCACGGATCGTAGATAGAAGTACCAGACAACTTCGGAACAAGACCGTGCAGTTAGTAAAAGTAGCATGGGGAGAAAGAGATGCCGAGGACTACACTTGGGAGCTGGAATCAGATATGAGGAAGGAGTATCCTGAACTATTCTCAGGTACTAAATTTTGAGGACAAATTTTTTTTTAAGGAGGGTGGTAATGTAACATCCACCGTTTTTCACCTAATTATTCGGTTTTATCAAATAATTGAGAATAATTAAAATTTGATTAAGCAATTATTTAGACTCAATTGATTAGCAATTACTTGAGTCTAAATAAGAGAGAATTAAGTTAGAGTATAGGAGATTTCATAAAAATTTTATTGAAAACCGATTTACCGATTTAAAGCAAATCGGTAACATTACGGTATTTTAAACTGTCAGAACCGGACCAATAGAATTGCAAGCCTCAAACCCTATTTTTAGTGGCTGATAACTCAGCCACTTACCACTCAAAAGTGGCGCTATTTGGCCCACACAAAGGCAAGAGGGCTGGCTGATTTTCAGCCATGGAAAACCAACCAATCAAATTGTAAGAAGAAAGACACCTAAACCCCACCATGTGACCAGATTTTTAGCTCCTTTTGACTCCCATTCAGACCACTTTTATGCCATTCTTCTCTTCTCCTTTCAGCTCTCTTTCTTTCTTACTCACACACCCAAAAACTCAAGCCAATTCCAGCCTTATTCATCCAAATTTCAAGAATCCAGCACAAACACTTGGATCAAAGGTAGGAGTTTTGATTCTTGCATCAAATCCATGGACTTGGCTGGCTGGGCTTGAATTATTTTCACCTTATTTGATGTGTTAAATGAATGTTTATGATGATATGTGATTGGTTTTGGGCTGTTTGTCTGATTAAAACCGAAGTGAAAGCAAGAAACCATGAAAATGGAAAGAGCTGATGGGTTAGAGAACTAAAACCCCTCAGCTGCCCGTACGGCGGAGTGTAAGGCTCTGCCTACAATCGATCAAATTGAATGAAACCATTTTTATATGAAACTAGACATCTAGGGATTTCCATAGACATATCATAAAAGGCTTTTGGATTAGAATTGAGAGAGATATGAATTTTTGAATTTCGACCTAGGGTTTTGACTCTGGCTCTGGGCAGATTAGGTTGTTTAGGATAGAACTCGACCTGTACTACTTGAAAATGAGTAAAACCAACTTTTTTAGAAAGCTTACACATAGGAGAATGTCCCATAAAAATTTCAGAATTAGATAAGGTCCAAGTTGCTCCCAGTGCTCCATGCAATTCGCCCTATGTCGACACCGGGCTAGAACAGGGCAGTGTAGGAAGGTCCGAATTTGGGGCTTGTAACTCGAGCCCTACTAAGCCAAATTGAGTGGAACTTTTCTAAATGAAACTTGGTTCTGTTAGCTTTAATAAGAGACCAATTTCGTATGATTTGAGTCAGTTTTCGATTTTTAGTGGATTTTTACTTTTAGTTGCCTGATTTTGGCTAGCCAATGGGCAAGCCGAGATAAAACTTAGATATCTTGAGTTGTAGAAATCAAAATTAGATGGGACCAAAGAGGTTAGAAAATAGACACCTAACATTTTAATATACTCAAATTTGAGGTCCAAAGGAGTTAAATAGAAATTATGGCTTGAATTATAAAAACCGGGTTGGTTGAATATCTTTGAGGTGAATTCTGCCTTAATGAATTTGATGTTGATATGAGCTTAATGTTGGAATATAAATGTGATATTATGTTCTTTGTGATAAATTGATGTACTAGTTGGCTGGCACTATTCACGGGGAAGCGAACACGTTCCGTTATGCCGCCGAAATTTCTGTAGAATCCCTGCACAAGTTGTGAATTTCATGATAATACATGTGCATTTCAAGGAAAGTTATGAAAGTATATTAAGAATCATGTTATTAAGAAAGTTCCATGCTACTTGGGCCAGGCCCGGATAAGAAGTTAAGGGGAATAGATCGGTGGGAAGGTTGGGGAAAGTAAACCCAGCATTCCTGTATAGGAACGAGCTCGATCCTGATAAGCAGACTACTACCCAGGAGTCTAAATGGCCAAGAACTCCCAGGGGACCAAGAGATGGAAAGAATAATGATGAAAATGAATGGAAAGACTTATGAGGAAAGGTTCCTGATTTAGTTTGCATGATTACATGAATGCATGAATATATGGCATAGTTATGTCAAGATGTTTGCTGTTGCCTCTTATATGTATTTACTGCTGCTCGTTTATTATCCTGCTTATTATTATATGAATCATTATTAGTAGTCTGTTTATCTTCTTGAACCTTCTAAAGTAAAACTGAATCTTGCCTCAGACTAGACATTTTCTTAAACTCATTAAAATAGACTTTTCAGTTTGAATACATATTTTTATAATTAAATAAAACCCGAGGCAACTGAGAATGTATGTGACGTCGATCAAGATATTCGAACCCTCGAGAATTTTCTTGAAATTCTCACCCGGTTTTGTATCTTCCGCATCATTCATAGACACTGGCGATGGACTCCACAGCTACCCTCTTCATTGAGATCCCAGCGTTACAGCTCCACCATGATCTAGAGCTAAATTCCCTGTACATAGCTAGTTCGTGTAACTTCCGTTTATACCTTTTCGGCAACAGGAACTTTGATGTTCCTTTACACCATCCCATTTTCAACCCTGCTACTCCTTTTATTGTCGTTCTGCTACACATGGCACACCCACCTCCTGCACCTCCTGCACCCGCAACATAGGCAGCACCTGCTGACCCTGCCCCTGAGTCTCCACCACTGGCAGTCCCTGATATCCCGTTGAGTTCAGAGAGTGACCCCTCCGAGGCCACCGGCTCGTCACCCTCTTCCTCCTCGGGACCCAGCACAGACTATTCACCGGTTGAGCCTGGCATGGCTAACAGCTACCTGACGGAGTAGCTTGGCGGCAGGAGATGTTGTACAGTATGACCTTCTTTTGGACAGTATGTAGCTCTAGATCATAGACTTGACTGTAGGGTTAGCAGTAGGTTATGAAATGTCCTTTGGGACCATAGGGTATTTTCACTGATATGGGTATTATGGTCTTTTTGATATACCAGCCCACTTATGTATTCTACTTTAAAACTTTGTACATAAACTGAAGCAGTGGCTTCTGATATATACATATGTTTGCACGTATATAGTAACGCTATTGTACTATTCTTATCTTGGTGATATTTTGTTCAATTCGTTCCGCTTTTAGTATAGCAGCGCGCCGTTTTGTAAAAAAAAAAAAGGATTTATATGATGATGATGATTTAAAGAAGAATAAAACAGGAAAGGTAAACAGAATATTAATACAGTAACACAATCTATCTAATTTCATGCTATTACTTAAGCCTAATATCAAATTAGTAGGGTGTTTCACTATGATAAATTACTCTGAAAAATCTGCTGTTCTTCCCCCTATACCTATTAGGCCCGTGAAGCCTATTAGTTTGTTTTTGAACTCTGTTAGGGTAGGAAGTAGTGAGTTTGGTGATCAGGGGTATGCTTTCCTTATGGCAAGTGAAGTAGAACTCAAGCAGGTATTGGATGAGATCCTCGTAGTCAGGGAATACCCCGATGTGTTTCCTGATGACATACCCAAGTTTCCCCCGAAAAGGGAGATCGAGTTTTCTATAGAGTTGGTGCCAGGAGCTGGGTCAATCTCTATAGTACTTTATAGGATGTCCCCAATGGAGTTGTCAGAGTTGAAGGGACAATTGGAAGAATTGTTGGAGAAGAAGTTCATAAGACCTTGTGCCTTACCTTGGGGAGCCCCGGTGTTATTTATGAAAAAGAAGGATGGTAGCATGAGGATGTGTGTGGATTATAGGCAATTAAACAAAGTGACTGTTAAGAACAATTATCCTTTGCCTAAGATAGATGACCTCATGGCCTAACTGTGAGGTGCAGCTATGCTCTCTAAGATTGATTTGAGATCCGAATATCATTAGATAAGGGTGAAAGAGGAGGATATACCTAAGACGGCTTTTAAGACAAGGCGTGGGCATTATGAGTTTATGGTGATGTCGTTTGGATTGACTAATGCCCCTGCTATTTTCATGGATTATATGAACAGAATCTTTAGACCCTACTTGGATAAGTTTGTAGTTGTTTTCATAGATGATATTCTCATATATTTGAGAACAAAGGAGGAACACGAAGAGCATTTGAGAGTTGTGTTGGGAATCTTGAGGGAAAATAAGCTTTATGCTAAGTTATCTAAGTATGAATTCTGGATGGAGGAAGTAAAGTTCTTAGGGCATGTGGTGTCACAAGGAGGAGTCGTCATGGATCCAAGTAAGATTGAGGCTGTGATGAATTGGGAGAGACCGACCTTAGTGATTTAGATAAGGAGTTTCTTGGGTTTAGCCGGTTACTATCGCAGGTTTATAAAAGGATTTTTCCAGATATCCTCACCCTTAACCAAGTTGATGAGGAAGGATGCCTCATTTATGTGGACCATGGATTATGAGAAAAGCTTTCAAGAGCTAAAGGGAAAGTTAACCTCAACCCCAGTGCTAGTTTTGCCTGACCCAAGTGGACTATTTGAGGTTTATTGTGATGCCTTTGGGAGAGGTTTAGGTCGTGTCTTGATACAGAACAGGAATGTGGTGGCTTATGCCTCTAGGCAATTGAAGCCTCACGAAGTAAACTACCCAACCCATGACTTGGAGTTAGCGGCTGTAGTGTTTGCCCTGAAGATATGGAGGCATTATCTGTACAGAGTAAGGTTCGAAGTGTTTTATGAATATAAGAGTTTGAAGTATCTCTTTGATCAAAAGGAGTTAACTATGAGGCAAAGGAGATGGATGGAGTTTCTAAAGGATTATGAGTTTGGGTTGAACTATCATCCTGGGAAGGCCAATGTGGTGGTCGACGATCTAAGTAGGAAATCCTTGCATGCATCATGGATGATGGTCAAAGAGGAGGAGCTAGTAAGGAGCTTTAAAGACCTTAACCGTGGAGTTATGTTGACCCCTCATAGTTTAAGATTGAATTAGCTTAGGGTGACAAACGATTTCAAGAGTCAAATTGCTTAGGCCCAAGGTGAGGAAGAGGAATTCTTGAAAACCCTAGCGTTGGTTAAAGAAGGAAAGTTGAAGGGTTTTGTGCAAAATACAAATGGACTATGGAGATTTGAAGGAAAAGTTTGTGTACTCGCAAGTGGTGACCTCCAAAGAAGGATTTTGGAGGAGGCTCACAAGAGCCATTTCACCATACACCCTGGTGTGACAAAGATGTATCAAGACATTAAGAAAATGTTTTGGTGGCCAGGATTGAAGAGGGATGTTACGGAGTTGGTAGGCAACTGTTTGGTCTACCAAAAAGTAAAGATTGAACACCAAAAGCCATATGGTATGTTGCTACCATTGGAGATCCCAAAATGATCTCTATGGACTTTATGATAGGTTTACCTAAAACGCAAGCTGGTTTCGATGCGATATGGGTAATTATTGATAGATTGACCAAGTCTGCTCACTTTTTGCCCATTCAAGCTACTTATCCTTTGGAAAAGTTAGCCCAGCTGTATGTTCAAGAGATAGTGAGGTTGCATGGTATGCTTTTGACCATAATCTCAGATAGGGATCGGAGGTTTACCTCTAGATTGTGGGGAGCTTTGCAAAAGGCATTTAGGATGAAGCTTTGCCTAAGTACAACTTATTACCCTTAGATGGATGGATAGTCGGAGAGGACTATCCAAACTTTGGAGGACATGTTGAGAGCCTATGTGTTGGACAATCGAGGAAGTTGGGACAAATACTTACCTTTGATTAAGTTTGCCTATAACAATAGCCATCATGCAAGTATTGGTATGGCACCCTATGAAGCTTTGTATGGAAGGAAGTGCCAATCTCCCCTGTGTTAGATTAAGCCAGGTGAGTAAAGCCTATTAGGACCTGGTCTTGTGAGGCAGACCACAGAGCAAGTCAGAAAGATTAAGGATAGAATTCTTACTGCCCAGAGCCATCAAAAGAGTTATGCGGATAAAAGGAGAAAACCTTTAGAGTTCCAAGAAGGAGAACATATGTTCCTGAAAATCACTCCTATGACTAGTATAGGTAGAGCCATGAAGGTCAGAAAGTTAAGCCCTTGTTTTCTTGGCCCCTTTCAAATTCTCAAATGGGTCTGGTCAGTTGCTTATCAAATGGCCTTACCTCCAAATTTGTCAAACCTTCATGATCTCTTTTATGTGTCTCAGTTGAGAAAATATAATTCTACTCCTAGTCATATACTTGAACCCGAAAGTGTACAGTTAAGGGAAGACCTAATCTTTAATCTGCCGCCATCTCGGGTCGTGGATCGTGGGGTAAAAAAGCTAAGGAGTAAGACGGTACCCTTTGTCAAGGTGGCTTAGGATAGAGGAAATAAGGAAAAGTATACATAGGAGCTAGAGTCCGAGATGAAGAACAAGCATCCAGAATTATTTACATGTAACGAATTTTGAAGACAAAATTCTTTTTAAAAGAGAAGAGAAATGTAACATCCTTAATTTCCTATCATGCTAAATTACCTCAGTAACCTTGAGAATTAGGCACTTAATGAGAAATTGTGAGATTAAGGCTTAATTAAGGGGTTAACGAAGAGTTTATCAGTTAACTCAGGTGAGAAAAGTCAAAAGAATGCTTAATCGAGATTAGAAAATCACTAATTAAGCAAGTCAGACCCTTAATAGTTTAATTAAGCACTAATCACCCTTAATGAACTTAATCGAATTTAATTAAGATTAATTAAGCTTAATTGCAAGATTAATTTTTGTTAATTATGTTCTTGTGTGTTAATCACTGATCCTTGCTTAATTATCTTAATTAAGTTGTATGAGTATTTAATTACATGATTAAATTCAAATTTAGTTAACTAGATAATAAAGTAAAAGATGACGTCATAAAAACATAAAGCATAAGATAAGAGTGCTTTATGTTAGAGCTAGTGCATGCTTTATTCCCCCATCATCCAATTTGTCCCCCCTAAACTTTAATTAACACAAACTAACACAAAAATATCTCCCTCCTTCCCTTTATGTTGGATGCCACACTCATACACACACATACACACATACTTACATTTTCATTTTCACTCATCCTATTCTCTCTCTTTAAACCAAATCCTCCAACTTCTCTATGAGCTCTCTTATCTTCTTCTTCATCTACTTCTTCCTCTCTTCACCACCACCACCCAAAACTTCTCACTTAGCCCTTCAAGGACCTCATCTTTGGGTATTTGGAGATAAGATCAAAACACTACAACCTCTATTTTCACAAGATCTCAAAAGCTTTTCCTTCCTCCTTGCAAGACCGCCACCATCATCACCAAGAGGAGCCATCATCTTCTTCTCCTTCCTTATTATAGCGCATTTTGGTAAGGAGGTAGTGATGTTCCTCTTTTTCATTTTGTTTGCTCAAGGAAGCTTGGAGCTTGGTTCTTTCATGACCAAGATCTCTAAGTGAAAACTTGAGAAGATCCTTCATGCTTTTCAAGAGCAAAAGTTTCCATTTTTGGCAAAATATGTTCATGTTCTTGTTAAAGTGTTCTTAATGCTTCTATTTTTGGTTAAATATGTTTATGTTCTTTTTAAAGTGTTCTTGATGTTTCCATTTTTGGCAAAACAAAACTAAGATTTTTCAGACGTTACAACCTCCACCATCTTACACCATTGTTTCTTCAAAAAACTCCACAAAATCTCCATTAAAACACCACCAAACCTTCACCCTTTCTATTAACCCTCAAGCTCTATCATCCTATACCATTAAAGCTCACAAATAAACCTTCAAACAAGGGGAAAATTTTCGTGGAAGCTGCTATCCCAACTTGGTTCAAATCAAGTTTCAAGAGATAAGCCATGTAGGGTTTGTTTTCTTGCTCTCTAGGCTTCATCTATGTGTTCTATGCATTTCTATGTGTTGATTGGAGCTTAAAATCTTGATTTTTGGAACATATATTCATCTTTTAAGGTGCTGAAAGTTTGAGTTATGTTTGGGTTTCCATGATTTTCCTTGGTGATTTGAAGACTAGTTTAACTATACATGTGTTTTCATGCTTTAAAACTTGCTTTCGTGAATGAATTTGAGTCAAATCTTCTTGTGCCTCACTATGAAGCTCACAATTATATAAGGGGCTGAGGGTATTTGGTTTCTTTGATTTAATTTCATGGGGTTTTCTATGTCCTTTTGGTGATGCTACAAGTCTTGAAGCATGATAACATGATTTTGTGTGATTATGGATCAAAAACCTTTGAATTTGTGTGCATAAAGCTCACGGCCTTACGTAGGACAGTGGGTGTTTGATTTGTTTTCATGTATTTCTATGTGTTACTAGATGACATATATGATGATTTAAACTCTTAATATGGCGCACTTGTCATATATGAGCTTAATTCTTTAAAACATGAAAGTTTCTCTATGTGCTTTGTGAATTTCTTATGTTCAAGAATGTGTTCTATTTTGGCTGCATTTTTCAACATATTAATTCATGATTTTAAATGTGAAAACTTGTTATTTTGATGCTACTTGATCTATAGATTAGTTATATGTGCTTATATTTGGTTTTACATGAATTTAAGCATAAGAAACTTTGATTTTTGTTGATTATATAGGCTGCCCTGTTTTGGACGGCAACTATGGTTGTTTTGTATCACATATTTTGAGCCTCTAAATGGTTGGTTTTATGTCTTGATTAATGAGTGTTCATTGGATTAAATTTTTGAGTTAGTATAAATAAGATTACATGTTATTTCCTACATGATCTATTTAATGCACATGAACATGATCGAGTTCAAAAATTCTGCACCTATAGCCGTGGCTTTCATCATGATTTTTAAGGTCTTTTTGCATCCTAAAATGTTGATTTGATGCCTAGGAATCTATTTAAACATGATATGAATTTGTGTGACAAGTTTCTTATAAATTGGAGTTAGTTTCTAAATTAGAAGTTTAATTTGTTTTCTGCCTTGTTTTTGGACAGCTTACATATTGGTTTTAATCCTCTTATTTCAATGTTTTATAAACTTCATTTGATGTCTTGAAGCATGTAGTTTCACTTGATTAAGCCCACAAGTTTGAGAAGCTTTGGAAACAAATGCTTTGGGTTCTGGCCATAGGCATGTTTCAGCCATATACTTCTTTTCAACATGGAAATTGTTTCAATTAGTTTGCTATGTTGAATTGTTTTCAAACCTTTGAGCATGTTTGAATTAGTGTGTTTATGTGATTATTTCTTTTTGGGACTATTAAGACTTAATAAGACACTGAAAACTACGTAGAACTTAATAAAATGAATTATTACCTTTGCCTGGAAATTTATGATTATGACCTATGCTATCGGAGTTTATATGGACTTATTTGAATTGCTATGAGACTAAGAGACTTGTATTAGACCTATTTGAGATCTTTTTAGGTCATATACCTATGCATTGGAGGACCTTTGCTTGGACATGAAACATGAGCTATGACTATAGACATTGGACTATGATTATGGACCTTAGGCTATGACTATGGACTTAATCACATTATTAATCACATTGAAGAACCTTAAATGTAACGTTCTCCTCTGTATGGTACTATGCTTAAGTCATAGTACCACACCTTGGAGTTGTTACTATTACCTGAGCGGACCTTATCTAACAACAACTTCAGCCGTCTTTGAAACTTCTTGAACTATCTGGAGGTAACACGGAAACAAGAGTGAGAATTTTAAATTCTTAGTAGGATTCACTAAAAAATTTCATACCGTATCATTGTCATTATCTCCAGCTGCTTCGATGTATTATGAAAAAGGTGGACATGTTATATAAACTGTTTAATTTTATAGTTCAAAAACATATTATTCAAAACAGAGTCCATTTTATTCATACGCTTGTCATTTGGGTGAGCCAATACAAAATTAATCCATGAATTATGCCATGATAACTAAAATGTATTAAAATATAATAATATCAATATACTGAAAACATAAAATCTGAACATGCCTTTACTTGTACTTGAATTTATGCAGATACACATAATTTTCGTTTCTTCCTTTATCTTCCTTTACTTGT
Source organism: Pterocarpus santalinus (assembly GCA_031439595.1). Classification (NCBI taxonomy): domain Eukaryota; kingdom Viridiplantae; phylum Streptophyta; class Magnoliopsida; order Fabales; family Fabaceae; genus Pterocarpus; species Pterocarpus santalinus. The sequence continues at coordinate 36,108,300 of CM062525.1, forward strand.
TATATATATTCCGGAGTACGATCACCATGTCATACTCCATAGGGGTGTGATCACCATGTTACACTCCTTAGGAATATGTTCATCCTGCCACGTCCCAGAGTATGATCACCATGTCATACTCCATCGGGGTGTGTTTGCCATGTCACATTCCTTAGGGTATGGGATCATTACGCCATATTCCAGAGTATGATTGCTCTGTCATACCCCATCAGAGCATGATCGTCATGTCATGTTCTTTTGGAATATGGACTCATCATCATATCTTTCATCATAGAATCTTTATTATAGCTTTAGTCATAATTAGGAATGCATATGTATCAAAGTGTATTTCATAACCTTTGCATAGGCTTTGCCAAAATTTTGGCAGTATGACGGATCAAATTTGCTTCCCCATAAATAGTGCCAAACTACCAGAAAGATCAATCAAGCAATAAAACCAACATAGAGCATTAAGTTTTATAACAATAATATCAATTATATAATATGTCAACATAAATACATATCTTAGGTTTTTTGCTCATTCTACTCAATTCTGCCTAATTTTGGGAAATTCACCATAATTTCTATTCAATTCATTTGGACCTACATTTTGGATATGTTATAGCTCTATGTGTCTAGTTTCCAACCCTTTTGGTCCCATCTCATTTTGATTTGTATAGTTCAAGTTATTAGTATTTTACCTTAGACTGCCCTATGCTTAGCTAGAAGTGCACCCTTATAAGTGAAAAATCACTAAAAATAAAAATCTAGATGAAATCATACAAAATTTATACCAAATTAAAGTTGACAGAACAAGATTTCAAATGAAAGAAGTTTCATATCATTTGCATGAGTATATTCTGAGATATAATCCCCATAACTTGACCCTATTGGACTGTCATGTTCCAGCCTGGTTTGAACTTAAGATAACTTCATTGATGTGCTGGGAATAATTGGCAATGAATCTGCCTCTAAAATTTTTATGGGACATTCACTTATATGTTAGCTTTCAAACAGCATTAGTTTCAGTCAATTTAGAGTTGCGTAGGGTGAGAGTTTCACCCCTCTCAACTCACATTGCCTATATAAGAATCTAGAATTCTAGGTCAAATTTCAAAAATTCATAACTAATTCTATACTAATCAAATGGTGTTATATTTTATATGGTTGGAAAGCCCTAGATGTCTAGTTTCATATATAAATAGGTTCATCAAATTTAAATGACTATAGGCAGAGCCATATACTCTGCCGTATGGGCCATCGAGGGAAAAACCCTAATAGCTTCTTGAATTCTCTCTATCTTCAAGTTCTTTCATACCAATTTCAATTCTAATCACAACATACATACAAAATCAACCATAATCCATCATTGTTACTCCAAATCACATCAGTATTATGAGAAAAATAGGATCCCCACATAGCCCCAAATCAAGGAAAATAAGAAGAGAAGTTGGATTCCTACCTCCTTTAGGTGAAATCTTGTTGGTGTGGTGTATTGAATTGAAGAAATTCTTGATGAAGCTTGAAGAGTTGATGGAGAAGGAGTGGAGACAAGTTGAGATAGGACAAAATGATGAGGTGTCTGCCCCTTCTTGATGGCCGAATTTGTCAAGGGTAAGGAGGGAATTAATCACAAACTTTTGAAGTAAGGTTTCATGTGATCGGTGGATGTGTTTGGCTAATTCAATTTGATGTAGCTGCCACTCTCCAAGGCTGATTATGGCTCCATTTGTATGCATGAATTGGCTGAATCTTAGCCATCCATCCTAGTGTTTCACAATATAATTTCTATTGGTCCGATTCTGATAGTTTAAAATATCAAAATCTTACCGATTTCTCTTAAATCGGTAAACTGGTTTTAGAAAAATTCTATGAAGTTTGCTATGTTCCTAATCTAATTCCGTCAAAGTTAATCCTTCTAAATGTTACTTAATTGGCTTTGGATAAATACTTAATCGAATTCCAATTAATCCCAATTATTCACTAAAAACCGAACAACTCGATTAAAAATGATAAAATTTTTCAGACGTTACATTAAACACAGATTTAATTTAAAGGTCCCATAAAAAATGTCACATAAACTATCTAGTTCCTTGCTTGAGGAGGTTTTCTAAACCTTGGTTTAAAAACATGAGTTTTGAATTATTCTTTTAAGTATTTGTGAAGTTTTTGATTTGTATATGAATATGATTATTTGTATATGTGAATTTCAAAATTTATGCATGAATATGTATGTGAATCATATGTGTGTCCTTATGCACTTTGAATCATATGTATGCTATGTATGATTAAGATTATGAGAATTTCTTCCCATAAATTAAGTATGAACGATATCATGCATATGAGCTAAGATATTATCTGCTTTTGGTGCAATTATAAGTTTTATATATGCACTTTGTGATAGGAATGAAACTATGCACCATTTAAATGGAAATTACATATGTGCATTGGTATCTAGTTATTATATTTGACTCAATGAATAAGTGAGTGTGTGGGCCCCATCGTGTAGTGGGCAAGCCATGCATTTCATTAAGTGACATCTTGGGCCCTACCTTGTTAGCGGATCAAGACTTGGTGATCACTAAGGCCGGCAGTGGATTAAAACGGCACCTAGGGCCTTGCCAAGATAGTATATAAGGGCTTGGTGTCCGTTATGTGAGTACTTTGGGCCCCCAAGTTAGTGGATAAGGACTTGGTAATTCACTGATCTAACTAGGGAATGCCCTAGCGAAGAGATCTCTCGCAGATCTGGATTATTAATACAAGCCTTGTAGACTTCAGCCACCAGAAAAAGAAGCAGCAAAAAGATCAATAGTATACTTGTGATTATTAATTTTATATATATTACTTTATTATATTGCTGCTTTACTATTATTAATATTATGAGACACTTCCATCTTGCTTGAGACTAATAGCTAGGAATGATAATTTATCTTATTAACTGCTGTGCTTGGATATCTGTCATTTTGCTGCTAAATGTTTTGACAGTGTTTGTTTATGTGGCTTACATATTGCTGTACTCCCATCTTTGTTCTTAGCATTTTTAGGATGAAATGGGACTCCCTTGGGAACACCACCTACTGGGAGACTTCTCTCACCCCTTTTTCTTTGGTGTTTCCAGATGGCATGGATCATTCTCAATATTGAAATGATTGTAGCTTTTGAGCCTGACTTGCTGAATAATAGGATTCTATTATATGTTCTGGATTGTACTCTTACTATTACTATTATTAATGATTAAGACTAGTATACTATGATGTAGATTAGGACGCCACTTTTTGGCATATTCATCCGACATATTCTGTTGGATATTTTGATTGGTTGTATACGGGTGACTCGAGTGTTGAGCTCGATCAAATTATAATAAAACCGAATTCCAAAAAGTTTTTCAGTAAAGGATGCAAACCGAGTCATCTCCCAGTGATGCCAATGTTATGGGATCAAGAATTCAAGGGGGTTTGTTTGTAAAATAAAAATGCAACTATTTAAAATGAAAGTGAACAGAAATTGGAACTCCAATCCTAGAACCAAGAAAAACAGTGGCTAATCTATCATTGGATTCTAAAAGTAATCATTCAAACCAAATCAGTGACTAACATCAAACCCAAAAGAAACCTCAAGTCGGATATGACATTACACATGAAAACCATCATGCACTCACTTAATAGATAAATGATTAAATTCAGAAACCTCTAGAACTACACCAATTAGTGTTAATTTTCAAGCACCAATGTAATCAATCTCAAATTCAAACCTAAAAATGATTCTACTCACGCCATTGCATTACAACATTAATCAACCGAATAACATGCAAGCAAGTAAGCAATCAATTATAATCAACCACAATTCCAAATAAAAAACCTTCAAACCCGAAATTGGATTAATAACAATGAAAGAAAAGGGAGTAGAAAACTGATTTGAATTGATGAAGTTCGGTTGCGCTAATCCTCAAGATAGCCAATGCTTCTTTGAATTCTTGGATTAGATAGAGCTTTCGCATCCATGAATGGAGGTAAACAGAATTGCAAAGGTGGGGGGGTGTGAGAGAAGAGAGGAAGAAGAAAACTGAACTTCATCAATTCAAATCGATTTTCTACTCCCTTTTCTATCATTGTTATTAATCCAATTTCGGGTTTGAAGGTTTTTGTTTCAGAATTGTGGTTGATTATAATTGATTGCTTACTTGCTTGCATATTATTCAATTGGTTAATGTTGTAGCAATGGTGGGAGTAGAATCATTTTCAGGTTTGAATTTGAGATTGATTATGTTGGTGCTTGAAAATTAACACAAATTGGTTAGGTTTTAGAGGTTTCTGAATTTAATCATTTATCTGTTAATTGAATGCATGAAGGTTTTCGTGTGCAATATGGTATCCGAATTGAGGTTTCTTTCAAGTTTGATGTGAGTCATTGATTTGGTTTGAATGATTACTTTTAGAATCAGATGATAGATTAGCCACTGTTTTTCTCGGTTCTTGGATTGGAGTTCCAATTTCTATTCACTTTCGTTTTAAATGGTTGCATTTTTATTTTACAAACAAACCCCCTCGAATTCTTGATCACATAACATTGTCATCACTGGGAGATGACTCGTTTTGCATCCTTTGGTGCAAAACGTTTTGTAATTCGGTTCTATTATAATTTGACTGAGCTCGGCACTCGAGTCAAATTTTGGCGCCGTTGCCGGGGAACGAACTCAGGTCACCCAGGTGACAGGCAGTAATACTCACCACTATACTACAACAACATGAGAATCATCAATCCAAGTGGCCTTAGCCTCCACCCACTTGGAGATATAATCAACAGCCAACAAAATATATACAAACCCAAATGAGATAGGAAATGGACCCATAAAATCAATACTCTAAACATCAAATATCTTACAAAACAATAATGATTGTTAAGACATCTTATTCCTACGGGAAATAGTACCTTTCTTTTGACATTGTTCACAATTCTTACAATAAGTGTAAGAATCGTGAAACAATGTGGGCCAGTAAAATCCTACAACTAAGACCTTCCTAGCAGTGTGTTGTGGCCCAAAGTGACCATCATAAGCAACTATGTGACAGAAATGCAAAATAGAAGGAATCTCAAGCTCATGCACATAGTGTCTAATAATCTAATCATTACACATGTGCAAAAAATAAGGATCATCCTAGACATAATATTTAGCCTCACTCCTAAGTTTGCCTATCTAATGCTTTTTAAAGTAAGCAGGCAACTTAGAAGCAACTAGATAGTTAACCAAATCAGCATACCATGGATCCTTACCTCACAGCTCTAAAAGCTCCTCATCTAGGAAGGTCTCACGGATGGGTAGAGGCTCCAAGGTTCGTTGAATTCGGCTCAAGTGGTCCGCCACTAGGTTCTTAGCTCCACTCTTGTCCTTGATCTCAATATCAAATTCCCACAACAACAACATCCACCTGATGAGTCTAGGCTTCGCATCCGACTCCTTGAGTAGGAATTTCAAGGCTGCATGATAAGAAAAAATAGTTACTTTAGTTCCTAACAGATAAGCACAGAATTTATCTAAAGCAAAAATAATGGCTAAAAGCTCTTTTTTAGTAATGATATAGTTAGCTTGTGCGGAATCTAGAGTTCGGGAAGCATATGCTATGACATGAGGAATCTTCCCAATCCTCTGGGTAAGGACAACTCCAATTGCAAGGTTTGATGGGTCACACATAAGTTCGAACGGGCACTCCTAGTTTGGCGGCTGAAGAACAGGAGTAGAAATTAGGTGCCGCTTCAATTGGTCAAAAGCTCTTCTACAGTCATCATCAAAATGGAAATCTATATCCTTCTGCAGCAGCTTGGAAAGTGGAAGGGCAATTTTGCTGAAGTCCTGGATAAATCGCCTGTAAAAACCTACATGTCCAAAAAAAGAATGCACTTCCCGCATGTATGTGGGGTAAGGTAAAGAAGCAATAACATCGATCTTGGATCTATCAACGGCAATATCCTCACTAGAAATAACATTTCCTAAGACTACACCTTGCCTAACCATAAAATGACATTTTTCATAATTCAAAACGAGGTGAGACTCAACACATCTATGTAATACCCTAGCAAAGCTATCCAAGCATGTATCAAATGAAGTGCCATAAATAGTAAAATCATCCATAAAGACTTCCATACAATTTTCTAGAAAATCAGAAAAGATACTCACCATGCACCTTTGAAATGTACCTGGAGTGTTGCACAAACCGAAAGGCATCCTCCGGTATGCAAATGTGCTAAATGGGTATGTAAAGGTGGTCTTCTCCTGATCTTCTGGTGCAATGTGGATCTAAAAATAACCAAAAAACCCATCAAGAAAATAATAGTGTGACTAACCTGCCAATCTCTCCAGCATCTGATTAATGAAGGGCAGTGGGAAGTGGTCCTTTCTGGTGGCCTGGTTCAGCTTCCTGTAATGTATGCAGACTTTCCAGCTATTCTGTACTCTTGTAAGCACCAGCTCTTCCTAAGCGTTCTTTACTGCTGTTATTCCAGTCTTCTTGGGAACCACTTGCACCGAACTTACCTATTTGCTGTCTGAAATTGGGTAGATAATTCCTATAGCCAGTAACTTGCTCACTTCTTTCTTCACCATATCCAAGATAAGCGGGTTGAGCCTTCTCTGAGGTTGCCTTACTGGTTTCATTCCTTCCTCTAACTGAATTCTGTGTATCCACGTAGAGGGGCTAATCCCATGTATGTCTGTCAGTGTCCAGCCTATAACCTTCATGTTTTGCCTCCGGATGTTTAGCAACTTCTCTTCTTGTTCTGGTTGTAGATCTTTGGCTATAATGACTGGCAACTTCTTATTTGATGCTAGAAATGCATACTTCAAATTTTCTAGCAGTGACTTTAGCTCCAAGGTAGGTGGTTCTTGTACGGAAGGTGCTAGTCTTGGTTTTTCTTTAGCTAGTTTAGCTTCCACACTTGAAATCTATGAAAACTTTTGCACAACAACATCATCATATCCTATGGGAACAAAATCAACAGAAGTAAGTGTAGAAATTACAGATTTAGAAAATGCCATATCAAAATGTGAAATGTCAAAATCAGCATCAACACACGCAGAAATTTCAAAATCAATATAAATGAAACTGGAATTAGCACTAGCTTACAAAATTAACAAAATGAATAGTATCTGTAGGATTCCCAGAGAATTCTTAATTTTCAACAAGTGCAGAATTTTTAGATTGTACAAAAATAGCAAAATTTACACAATCAACATCAGGTTTAACAATTTCAAAACCTACAGAAATTACATCAGAACCTATAGCGTTCAATTTAGCAGAAATAGAATTTATTTCATTCATGATAGCAGAAGAATTTACAGAAGCAAAAACTAATTTACAGAAATAGCACATTTAGAAACTGAAACTGAAACAACACAATTAGTTTTTAGCGCAGCAAAATTTTCTGCTAGCTCAGAAACTTCAGAAACAGAATCAGAATCAGAATTTTCAAAAGCAAAAATTTTAGAATTTACAATATTTTCATAATGTGCAAAAATTAAATCAGAATTTGCAGAATTTACACAATCAAAAATTGCAGAAATAGCACTTTCAGCAGAAACAACAAAACCATTAGAATTAGCAGATTCTGGTTTTACAACCATAGCAAAATCTTCAGATCTATTTAAGCAGGCAGCAATCTTGGCACACATAGCATATAATTCATGGATACCATCACAATTAGAACATTGGAATTCATCCCTAATTCCTACAATTTTAAGGAATTCATCTAACAAACTCTGATGCATATCATCAACTAATAAATCAATAATATATAAGTGAAAGACAGAATGCTCTTCTGAAGGGTATCCCATGGCATCAAACAAATTAAATTGCACTTTGTTATCACCAAATTCCATGGGTAAGGTACCATAATGCATATCAATCTTGGTTTTAGCAGTTTTCAAAAATGGCCTACCTAAAATCAATGAAGGTTGATTTGCATGCATGTCATCTTCAATGTTTAGCACATAAAAATCACCAGGAAAAATAAGGTCATTTACTCTTACCAACACATCTTCTAAAACTCCCTCAGGGTGAGTTGTGCTTCGATTGGCAAGTTGGACAACCACTCTTGTTGGCTTGGGCTCTCCAATGCAAATGACTGGTAAACTGATCTTGGCATGACATTTATTGAAGCTCTAAGATCCAACATAGCTTGATTGAACTACCTGCTTCCTCTGATGCAGGGAATGGTGAAAGTTCCTAAATCCTTGCATTTTGGAGGAATGCTTGGCTGAATGATGACAAAAACATTTCTGCCCATGCTCACCTTTGCATTTCCGTTCAGCCTCCTTCTATAAGTGCATAAGTCTTTGAGGAATTTGGCATACTTGGGAATCTGCTTGATTGCTTCTATGAGTGGAATATTGACTTCCGCTTTCCTAAAAGTCTCCATGATCTCTTTATCCAATTCTGCTTCTACCAGCTTCCTATTTTGCGTCACTTTATTTGGAAAAGGTAGAGGGATGCTTAGTTCAGATGTCTTGGTTAGTTCTGCATTATTTCTCTTTATTTCTACAGAATCAGATTTTTCTGCTACCGCTGCTTATTCTACAAAGTCTGCTTGGTTGTTCTTTTCTACAACATCAAGAACCTTAAGCTCCTTGCTACTTCTCAAAGTGATGGAACTCACATTCTTTGGATTGGTCACGAATTGGGAGGGAAGGTTGCCAGAACCTTGAGACTTCAGCTCATTTACTGTTGTAGCCAACTGACCAATCTGTGTTTATGGATTCTGGATGTTGGCTTCTATTCTCTGTTGAAATTTAACACTGCTGGTTGCCATCTACTTCACCAATTCTGCCAAGCTTGGTTCTGAGCTGCTGCTTTGTGGTTAGTTTTGCGGATTTTGTTGTCTCATATTTTTCCAGCAGCATTATGCTTAAACTGGTATTGAGGTTGCTGCTGCTACTGGCACTGATTGGAACTATTACCATACCTCAGGTTTGGGTTGTCTCTCCATCTAGGATTGTATGTATTAGAGAAAGGGTCATAATTCCTTTGTTGTTGCTACTGAAAAGGTTTGCCAGGAAAAATTCCAACAACTATTTCATTGGTTTCTTGCAGCTATGGACATTGATTTGTTGGATGACCTGGTATTCAACAAATTTCACAAATGCTTGCTGGTGGTGGTATGGATTGCTAAGGCTGCTGTGTTTGACCGAGTGCTAATTGCCTCACCAAGGTTATCAACTCATCTATTCTGTTCTCCATCCTCTACTGGTTTGTATCAGAGGTTTGCAATTCATTCACTCCTCTTATTGGCACTAAAGCTTTGATACCAAAAATTTGGTAGTGAGTGTCACAACTTGCTCCAAATTATAATTTTAAAATACTTAATTACACTAAATTTGAAGTATAGTGCAACCAAGGTTGTCTCACAAGGATGTTATTACTATCTAGTTAAGTAACAAGGGGTTTTGTGTAAACATGCAGTAAATGAGCTATAAAAGAAAATTAGGTGAAATAAAAATAAACACTAGTTCAAAGAGTTCTTTAAGGCATAAGATGAATCAATCACTAACACATAATATATCAAACACATAGAGTGTGACTAATTTGAGCTATTAGAGAAACCTATACTAATAACCCCACAATTCTACCATAGACTTCTAGGCATTCAACCAACATACAATTGATTAGATAATTGAGACCTCAACTCTAATTAACCTATGTTGATTTCTAGCCTCAATTGTATTAGCCTAGGTTTGAACCCAAACCTAATTCCTACTTCTTTAATTAATCAAGTTCACACCAATTGACCAATTACCAATCACCCAACTAATTCCTCATTCATAAACCCATATATCAATAACATTCAATGTAGGTAAACAAATTAAAGAGGGCAAAGAATCAAGAAAATAAGCATGATTGAGATTCAAACATAGAGATTCAAGATTACAACCATAATGCCCTTGGAGTCTCCTTGAACTAGCTCGAAGTCCTACTTTTCCATAACAATGAAGGTTACAAAATAGAACCCAAAACAAGTATCTTACAAAATGAAAGGAAAAGAAAAGAAAAGAAAAGAAAAGAAGAAGAGAGGAGAAGAGAAAAATGAAAAATGAAAAATGTTCGAGATAAGTCTCCACGTCTCTGTTTTCTTCCTTCTTATCAGACCTAAGATATTGCCCTTAAGTCCAAGTTAATCCTCTGCTTCTTAGCTTTAAGTGGACACCTAATTTGCTTAATTTGAACTTGAAATGAGAGTTATGGCCCAATCTTTGTAGCATGTCTAGGTTTTACCTCTATTCGCATCAGTCAAATTCAATAGCCAATAAGTTCATCAAGATGTCATCATTTTGGAGAGTTTTCTTACGTGAATTGAAACTTTATATCTTAGCTTTCAAATGGCACCAGTTTTACCTTAATCCAATGTCTACAACTTAAGTTATGGCCCAATTAGTGCATACTGCTCAGGTTCTAGTGCAACAGCCCTGTTTTGATTTCATGGCCCAAGTTGTCCTAATAGACATTTGAATTAGTTTTTGACTTCATCAAAGTTGTAGATCTTTCTCTCAGATTTCCTACAATATAAAATTTGTAATTTTTAGAGGTCGACAACTCAAGATGTGCTCAAAATATAGAAACAATATAAATTTGTAATAATGCTGAAAAATACAATTAAGCTCAATTAGAGCCCAAACTCATAAAATGTGTCTAATATTGATCAATTAAGCACAAAAGAGGTCCAATAAACTAAATATGAGAGTTAATCCACGTATCAAAATGTTACTTATCAACGGGTCGGGTAGGGATGATTAGCATTAGTATAGGCATCCCGTCCTTTTTTATATTTTGAGTTATGTATTTTGAACACTATTTATACTCTATGATGCAGTAGTAGTGAGGGATGTTTTCTATATATGATGGATGCCCTTAACTGTGGAATTTCTGACTAGTATGTGGTAGTAATAATTTCACCGCGTAAATTATTTAACTAAAAATAGTGAATTTAGTAAGAGTAATCGGCGAAAAAAATTTACCCACGCAATTAAGCTAGTGAGTTTAATAATACCTTACTAGCTAATTATTATCTAATTTGAGCAAGGAAATTAGAGCAGTATAACAATAATTAGTAGTAGGGTGTTACACTAGTCATCAAGAAGAAATCTTTATTCCAACAAATTACAAGATTCAATTCTTATTTAAATAAAATAACAAGATTTCACCTTTATGATTATAAATCTCATTCTTTAATAAAGTGTGAACCTTTGAATTATATTCATGTTTTCAAGATTCAACCTTTATGAAATAGTAATAAAGATGCTAACTTTATGACTAAAATGTCTTATTCTTTAAGAAAGTTGAAACTTTTAATCATTATTTGTAATGCCCTAGCCTGAGTTGCAGCTACCCGTCGAAACCGGAACCTGAAAAAATTCTGAATTTGAACCTTATGCCTCCTTGGAAGGCTATAGGATTGAGGCATTTTCTTAAGATCAAAAGTCCTGGTAATGGTTCCCTAGGCATCAATGAGTTAAAGAAGGATTTTTAATGAATTTTAGGGAATGGATAACCTTCGTTTTCAACCCTCAAGTTTATAAAAACGCAAGTTTTCGGAGAATTGTACTAAAACCCAAAAGTTGGATTCTGATTCCTAAGGATCTTGAATTTTTAGATATTTTTATTAAAACCAAATTGGGGGATATTCCCTTATTTACATTTATGTTTTAAAGTTAATAGAGAGTAAAGTTAAAGAGGACATTAACTTAAAATATAAATAAGTCTATGCAATATCCTGGATTTGGAAAAGGACTGCAGAAGGAGGGAACCAAGTTTTTGGAGTTGGTAATAGATTACAGAGGACCTGTAATCGATTACAATCCTCTCTGTATGCCCATGGGTTAAAATTTTTCGTGTGATAATCGATTACTAATATGTGGTAATCGATTACCAGCTCTTTGGCTATGGTAATCGACTACTAGCCTTTGTTAATCGATTACCACAGTTTAATATATAAGCCGAGAGGCGTCCCTCTTCCTCATTTCGCAATTTTCTTTTTCTCTCTACCTCTCAAACTCTCTGCCTTCTCTCTAAAACACATCTCTCTTCATTCTTAAACCCAATCCTTCAAATCTTTCCATCAAATTACACCATTCCCACTCACTTAAATCTCAATTTCTTTCTTTAATCTCAAATCATATCTTCAACCAAAAATCAACACAATTTGGTCTTGGACCTTGGAGGAGGTGACACCAAGGCTCCTATATTTTTCTTCTCCTTTTTTTTCTTCTAAAAGGTAATCTTTAAACTCCTTTCCTTTTCCTTTCCTATGAATTATGAATTATTTCCCCTATAGTGAGTTCCTGGAGAACCATAGGTTAGAAGATTAGGGATTTTCATATCTGAGAGTAAATTAGATTGATCCTTGGTCTAAGTAACTGACTTGGAATTAAATTGCTATATTATTGATAGTAGATACCACTGAAGGATTGGTTTTGGCTCTCAGAGTTCATAGGATAAGGATTCCGTTATTGACGTTAAGTCTGTGAGTAGATAGTTTATCTCTATCTTAGTTTCTAATGTATTTTGTTTATATACATACATATGCAAATAATTTGGTATATCTTGGCAATATAATTTAAATTTTGGTGGCTTATCTATTTGTACTTGATCATATGAGACAATGACTTGATTTTCAAAAAGAAAAATGTGGCAAATGTTCATTACCTTGGTTTCCTATTAAACTTTGGAAAATTATCTTTATTCTGAAAGGATTTGATATACTTCATGGTATATGGGTTGGTATGAATTGCTCCGCATCTGATTTATGAATGATTATGTAAAAGGTGAAATGAAAGGTTTTGGACAAAAGTTTTTGACTTTTGTTCATTTTTGAGTTAATAAAGTGTTAAAGCTTTATTTTTCTTTGAAGATACGATTTTATTGTTTTATATAAGGTATATTGGTGTGTTTTATAAGAATCTTCGTTAAATGTTCTATATAACGAAAAAAGAAATACTTGGGAAAGTCTAGGTTTGGATTTGTAGGCTAATGACAATAGGCGTTAGCCCTGGGTGTACCTAGGATGATGTATTACATAGCCACTCAAGGGAGTGGTGCGTGACGGACGTTACCCGGCCATACACATAGTGTGGTGTATGATGAAATTTCACGGCCACTGAAAGAGTGGTGCGTCCCTGATTACGGGATTCACACGAAGGAAGGGCCACCTAAGTGTGATTCTTACCTGATTATCTTGGATTATATGGACTCTATGTTTTTGGAAAAGAAAATTTGGATAATATTTGATTAAGATTTCTATTTTGGTTTTATTATACCTATTATTGCACTACCTTAATATCTATAAGTTTGTACATTATCTCATGTGGGTTAGGGATACTTTATCTCTCACTAAGTTTCATAAACTCACCCCGTTGTTTCTTGCTTTTTTTAGTTTCAGGAGATAGTTGGCATCTGGCCATTTTGTTCCTCTGAGGTGAATTCCGAATTCCCTGGGCAAGCCTTCTCTGCAAGGGCATTTTCTAAATTGTTTGAATTTGAGAATTCTTAGATTTTATAGCTCCATAGTACTACAAGCTAGGTCCGGCCTTGACCTGATTATATTGATTCTATTGTATTTTATTTGTTTATACTATATTATTGGATTTTCTAAAAGATTTGGTTTTCTAAAGAATTAAAATTATGTATTTCGGATAAACACTTGTACACACACACATACACACACACACACACACACACACACACACACACACATATATATATGTTGCTGATATACTATGTACTGAGGGGTGTATTCTGAGAATACCTGGATCCTCGATGGAAGATTATGTTTGTTAATCTTGCAGGGTAACCTTTTGTAATTGGGAAATATTCTAATTACAAAAGGGACTCTGTTGAAATTTTTATAAAAATTTTGTGGTGGAAGGCTTGCGTGGGGACTTGCCCTTATGCACCGGTCACGGCCCCGGTTTGGACATTATTATACCTTCAACGTTTCAACTTTATGATTTAAAATTAGTCTAAGATTTAAAAGATTCATTCTTAAGGAAATTTAAACACTTTAGTTAACATTTTTAACTCAAGATTTAATCTTTATTAAATAAAGTTACAAGTTTACATTTTTATGACCAAAAAGTTACATTCTTGAAGGAAGTTTGAAACTTTGTGAAGTGTCTTATCTTTAAGGTTCAACATTTGTGGCACAAAGTGAAAAGTTCTTACTTTTTATGGTTGAAAAGCTTCATATCTTAAGAAGGTTTGAACCTTTGCATATATTCTTGTCTTCAAGAAGAACAAAATCACACTTTATGAATCATATGTGAATAGCACCACTTTTAGTGCATCAAGAAGCAAAAGTTTTATGCTTATAGAATATTCTTAGTCTTATCAAAACCATGAGAAAGATATAAAAAGAGAACTTTTCCAATTATAGGCTGGTCCTAAAGAAAGAAGCAAATTTTAAACAAAATACCACCAAGAAACATCATTCCTTTTTCAACAACTCACAAAAACATCAAGAACTCATGCATTGAGGAACAAAAATGAAAGCTTTAAAGCATTCAAGAAGAGAAACTTTTAAATAAACAAGAAACAACTCATAAAAAGCTCAAGAACAAACTTTGCAAAAAATAGAAACTTTTGCTCATGAAACGCATGGAGTTTTTCTCAAGTTCTCACTTGAAGTTTCTTGGCCATGGTAAGAGCCAAGCTTCAAGCTTTCTTGAGTAGACAAGAGAAGAAATGAAAGATCACTACCTAGTGTTGAAAATGGCACCTTCTTGAAAGTGAAAATGAAGAAGATGATAACTCCTCCAAGTGGTGAAGGTGGCAATTTTGAATAGAAAATGATAAAGCTCTTGAGTTCTTGTAAAGATGGAGTTTGTAGTGTTTGAATCTTTGTCTCTAAAGGCCCAAAGATGTGGTCTTTAAAAGGCTTAGTGAGAAGATATGGTTATGGTGGTGGTGGAGAAAGGAGGAAGAAGAAGACAATTGGATGATGAAGGAGACAAAAAGTTTACTTACTCTTATAAAAAGCAAACTTGTCTTATACTTTATGCTTTAATGACACCATCAAATGCTTTATTATCTAGTTGACTAAATTTAAATTTTAATGATGTGATTAAGTGCTTTTTCAACTTAATTAACTTGATTAAGTAAAGATTAGTGATTAACTCACAAGAATATAGTTAATTATAGATAATTAGTGTCAGATTAAGCCATTAAGAGTATGACTTGTTTAATTAGAGATTCTCTAATCTTAATTAAGCATCCTCACAGTTTCTCTCTTTAAAAATTACCTCATAAACTCTTTAATTAAGTCTCAATCATTTAATTTCTCATCAAGCGTTTAATTACTCAGGGTTACTGAGGTAACTTAGCATGAAAAAAATTTGAGGATGTTACATATTTTGATTTCTTATGTACATTTAAAAAACATTTATATTATTTTTGTTTATACTTGTGTCGAAATTGAGGTATTATAAAGTTTTTGAAGCAATGGTTGCAGTAGATGCTATAGGCAAACACAGAATGCATATTAATGCCTTTAGTTATTGGTTGTTTACACCTTGCTGGCATACGTACTCTTTTTTGTGCTTTCTTTTTGTGCTTTGTTTTAAAAAACTAATGATGCATGGTATACCATTGAAACTAGTACTATTGCCCGTGCAATGCACGAGAACATTACAATGTGTTAATGAAAATTAAAGGGTATGAGTAAAGTATTTTATATTTTCATGATTGTACGTTTAAATTCTTTTTGTTGAAAATCTATTATATCACTTACCTACCTCCATAAAAAGCAAAAATTAGATGTAAATTTTATAGGCTTGTTTTAAAAATGAAACATAATAGAATAAACATCAATATAAAGCCAGCATTCTCCTTTTCAAGTTATCAAACCATGTTCAATATTACAAACTATTTTCATCTGCAACCATTATGGATCATCTAACATGTTATTAGCATTACGTGCAAAATGCAAAAATAAGTCAATATTCTTTGAAGCATTAATTTCACATGAAAGAAATAGATATATGCGAAATACCAAAATGAAGTTTATTAAAAGAACATACCATTTGAGGTAACATTTTCAAAAATTTTCCTATAGACCAAATTCATGGTGCAATTTTGACTTATTCCTTCATGAGTCTCCAACAAAATTTTTAAGCTTTGCTTACTCTTCACTCTTGAAAGAGTCATATATAATTGTCCATGAGTACATACCAGTCTTGGAAGGTATAATCCAATAGTAAATAGTGTTTGTCCTTGAAATTTATTAATTGTCAAAGCAAAAGAAACTATTATAGGAAACTATCTCCGTTGGAATTTAATTGGAAGTGTTTCATTATTTGGAATCATGTTCATCCTTGGTATCAACACAATATCACCAACTTTGTTTCATAAAAGTGTCAAACACTCAATCACATGATTTCTCATTCTTCTGATCTATAGTTTGATTCTATTACACAAACCATTTGATTGATCTATGTTTCTCAGCAACAACACTGGAACCCCTTCTTTCAATATCTCAGGTGAAAAAGCATCCAATTCAGACACCATATTACCTTCTTAGCATAATGAGTTTCAGCTTAAGTAAATTTTCTCATCCCCAAGGAACCTAAACATAATGTAATTGCATGTTAACATATGCAACTACTTCTAAGGTAGGTGCAAGAATAGTCCTTTCCTTGAAGTAGTCAACATTTGTTAAATTTGCCAAGATGTCTAGGTAAACAAAATCTATTAGCTCATCAAAGGCAATATCAAAATTCTATATAAGAATATCACATGGGATTTTAACTTCAGATTCATCTTTTATACAATCTCTTACAACTCCATTTCCTATCTGTAATAACCATTCACTGAAGTTCTTTAACTCAGTATTATCTATACTATTGTCACCAATTCTCAACCTTATGTTTTTTGAAAGCTTAAGAACTTTGCAAAAATACCAAAGATAGGAAGAGTTTATGGATGCTAGTACAATTTCTTTTCTTAAACCCTGTGAAATCACTGGAAGGATTTGCTTAAAATCTCCGACCAAGACAACAACTTTTCCACCTGGTAAGTCACAATTATATTATGCTAAAAATCTAAGAATATCTTTCAAACACTTGTCTAGTGCTTCAAAACAAAATTTACTTAGCATCGGTGCTTCATTCCATATAATAAATCTTCCCTTGTTCAACAATCTTGCATGAAGACTACCTTGCTTTATGTTACATGTCGAATCCTCATTGACATTAAATGGAATCTTGAACCTAGAATGAGTTGTTATTCTATTTGGCAATAACAATGAAGCAATTCCACTAGAAGCCACATTTAGTACAACATTACCTTTGACCTTATTGCTACAAACAATGTATTTCATAAAAATGTTTTCCCTGTCCCACCTTAACCATATAAGAAAAAGAAACCACCTTTATTATGCTCAACTGCATTCGTTATTTTATCATAAGCTCTTCTCTATTCATCTGTAATGCTATGCAGGTATTCAGTCAATTCATTTGATAAAGAATGTATATCAAAGCTGAACTCTTCCATTATTAACCTATATTGCATGTCTGAGATAGTATCTTCAGAAGACAAAGGCATGTCTGAATACTCTCTTAGTGATCTCCCATTAGATTGAAGCATTTCCTCAATATTGGCAAAAGTAATATTTCTTATTTGGTTATTAGTTAAAATCAACTCTACATATAAATTAAAGATAGTTATAATCAAATATCAAAATAAATTCAATACATAAATTTGAATGTTATTATGAGGCATATCATACTAATCTTGTTATTAGCATTACTATGATCACAATGTGGAAAAGAATCATATCTTTACCTTTACATTGATGTTGCCTCTGTTGTTTGTACACAACATCATCAAACAGATGTTTCCAACACTTTTCCTACACAAACTTAGGTCTACTCATATTGTTTGATATCAGCAAAATCACAAATTTTTTTCTTAGATATATAACGGAAGCCCATGAACTTGCTTCAAAGATAGCATCTATGAATTCCTTATCATCTTATAGTAAACCCAAAGCATAACATGCATCCTTAAATGTTTTATATACAGAACCATCAACAGTTCTTATATCCTTAAGTGTCATACAATCATTTTGAATATTCAACAATAATCTAAGATAATAATCTTCCCCAATTCCTGATGGTACATGGGTAATTCTACCTATAGCAAAGCCTTGTTTTATGGGCATCCATATTAAACATTGATCCTTCCACACAAATTTCATAGGGAACTCATTATATGTATGATGTCTGCATTTGGATATAACTTGTTCACTTCCAGCCATCCTAACAACATTGTTCCCTTACATTCTGCCCTATGCAACACATTTTCAATAGTTTCATGATCTCTGAACATTGTCATCAGGCAAATGAAATTGAGGTCGAATTACAACAAGTTCTTTCAGTTGAATATAAATGCCAAAGAACCTCCAAGCAGATTCACATGTAGAAATAAACTTGCAATCATAATAATTATGAAGTTCATCTACCCTTCTCTTTACTAAACTTGAGTCATCACTTTGAAAAAAAAAGCTACTACCATCCTATCATTTCCCTTATACACATATTTAAAAAGATACTTTATGGTAGCAATTTAGCATGTATATTCCACATTAATATGACACCCATATTTCAATAGGAATGTTGGATTGTATGGAATAATGTATGTGTTATCTAAAATACAATTTCTTTTCTTTATTGTCCTTCCATAATCCTATACTTGGGGAAAGCAATCTCATCAATAACTGTTCTCGAACTAAAACCTTTTGGGTAAAACTTTGATCACCTCACAATCACCATGCAAGGACTATTCTTATTACATTGTCCACATAGACCATGAACCATGAATTGCTTAACAGCTGTATATAATTTTGGATTTGTTTCTGCATTTGGAATTTCTATAGAAATGAACCTATCTATATCATTTGGTGACTAAGGTTTGTAATGTGGATGCATGAAGAGAAGAATATATGCATGTGGTAATCCTCCTTTTTGGAATTTAATAGTACAAACATCTGAAAAATATACTATCATTAGTTAACCAATAAGTTGCTAAATAAGTTTAGACAATATCTAGATCCCTTAAAAAAGAAGTGACTTATGTCCAATTATCTTTCCAAATACATTGCCTTCCTTCAAGTCGCGTATCAATTAATTAATCTTTATCTTGAAAACCTTACATAAAATATTAGGCCTATCCTTAGCATTTAACCTTTGTCTCCTAACAAATCTCTTGATTTCTCTCTGTAACATCCCCAATTTTGTCTAAGCTAATTAGCTTAGTGATCCTGGCTAAATAGAGAGGTTAACAATTAACTGAGGACTAATCGGCTAATCTCGATGAACAAAAGCTTAGTAAATTGAGTCAAGTCAATAGTTGAATCATAATGCACTAAATATTTTAATTAAAACCTAATTATTCAAACTCCATTAATTCGTAACTTAGAAATATAATTAAGTTAATCCAATCTTATTAATTAAGTACAAGACAATTGTTCTACCTTACTAATTGAGATAGATTAATACTTACACCCTAATTACATAATTCATAAGAGCAATTCTTTTAGAGAGAAACGTCTTAAAAGTGTAATTAACCAAAATCGGTTAAAAAGTAATTTAACTAATCAAATTGATTAACAACTTAGGTAATTCTAATAGCTTTGAAGATTTAAAAATTTCTTCTAATTGATACACCAAATTTCGGCCAAGGACAGGAGCAAAATCCAACCATCCATTTGCTTTCTCATCATGCGGTCCTAGATCAAAGGTCTATGTTAGTAGTATCTCTTTAGTCAAGATAAGAGAAGTACCATCCTCCCTTAGGATTATGCCACTTGGAGTGATCTTATTCAATCAAGCCAATCCCAAGAGTGGTTATGCCTTTAACCACTTGAAAAACACTAAATGGTCTTTACCCAAATGCTAAGACTCAAGGAAAACACAACCCACCCTTTTACCCTACCAAAGGTTCCTAGCTTTCTTGCTTGAAAAAGAAGTTAAACTCACCTACTTCTCCTTGCTTGTTGGAGAAGCAAAACCAATCAGCCCACTCCCCCCATTTTTGCACCCCAAAAATAGCACCCCACTCCCTCATTTGTAATTTTCATCCTCTCACTACAAGCTTAAGCTCTCACTTTTCTCTAAACCTCATTCAACTCTTCTACTCTTCCAATTCCTTTTGTTCTTTTTCTCACTTTCATACCCCATTCAACTCTCTTTTCTTTCACCACCCTCACAAGCCCTTAAAGGACCACCCTCTTTCGTTCTTGAGGAAGTAAAACAAACACTTACTTAGCCTCATTATCAAGCTCAAGAAGAAGGAGGCCATCTCCAACACTTTTCTTTCTCCTCAAGCTTTCAAGAAACCCATTTGATAGTGACTCTAGCCCCTCTTTCATTTATGTTTTTCAAGCTCTAGAACTCTTAAACTCTCCATAACTAGGTGGTTTTAGAACTTGTACTAAAGGCCTCATGGCCATGCTTTCATTATAAGAAGTTGTTTGTGATTTTTGCTCTTTTCTTGGAAAATGACTTATTGTGCATTTATTCTTGTTTTGAACCAAACTTTTTAGAACACAAAATATTGATTTTTCATCAAATCTCAAAGCATAAAAGTGGTTTGGAAGAGAAAAGTGGTCACTTGAGGAAAAAACTTAATGTTTTTATAAGAAAATTCATTGAAACCAAAACTGTGGAAGTTGGAAAATTTGGGTAGTCTGTTTTACACAACCAATAACTCTTTTAATATAACTTCAAATGCAATAAAAATAATTTTAAATGAAAATAGACTCATAGAGCTTTTTATACATATAAAATACATAAACTTTGGCTTTAAAATGAGAGAGATATGAATTTTCAAAGTGAGCCGTCCCCAGTTGTGTTTCTGTTCGGATAGTATGTAATAAAATCTTAATAACTCGAGTTATACAAAACATTTTTGAGTGGGACCAAGTTTTTTAGAAATTTAAGAGATAGAGTAATATCCCCATAAAACAGTTTTATCATATTTCTTGTGACGAACTCCCAGTAAAGTTTAAAAATCACTATACTAAAAATAAACTCAAAAGCTAAGCAGTCAGTATAAAACATGCATATTTCAAGTTACAAAATGAATTTTTGAGTGGAGTTTATTTTGTTTAAAAATAGACTCAGAGAACTATAATCATACCAAAATTCAAGTCAAGATTATAAAAGATGAAATTATGGCGAATTTTTAAAGTTACTGCCCTACTATAAAAATAAAACTAATTATGGTTAAGTTTTAAAGGTTAATAAGAAATAAGCTTAAAGATACTAAGATATTGAAAAACCTTCATAATTCAACTTAAAAGTTTTAAAAAGCATAATAGATGAAATTGGCCCTATGCCTAATAAAAGAATTTACACAAGAGGCAATCTCAATTAAAAGCTTGCACCAGATTTGCTAAGCTAAGCTTATAAGACTTTGTATGATATGTATGCCTTTATATGTCAATATGATGACAATGATATGATGATATGATAATGATGATGATGATATGATGATGATAAGGATAATAATGATATGATGACGATATGATAATGAATGATGATGATATGAATATAATATGTTGATGATATGATGCTTAATGATATGCGATAAAGGAACCTTATCTAATTCTGAAATTTTTATAGGACATTCTCCTATGTGTAAGCTTTCTAACAAAGGTGGTTTCATTCAATTCTAAGTAGTATAAGGTGAGTTCTATCTTGAACAACCCAATCTGCCTAGAATCAAAGTCAAAAACCTAGGTCGAAATTCAAAAATTCATAACTCTCTCAATACTAATCCAAAAGCCTTATATGATATATGTATGGAAAGCTCTAGATGTCTAGTTTCATATAAAAATGGTTTCATTGAATTTAATCTGCAGTAAGTGGAGCTGTACACTCTGCCGTACGGACTGCTGAGGGTTTTTGGTTCTCCAACCCTTCAGCTCTTCCTGTTTCCATTCTTTCTTGCTTCCAATTCGGTTTTAACCAAACAAATAGCCAATAACCAGCCATATATCATCATAATCACTTAATCAATACATCAAAAACTGAGAGAACAGACCACCACCAACCACCCAAGTTCAGAGAATCAAGACAAGAATTAAACCCCTACCTCTTGTTATGTTGTGATTTGACTTGATTTTGGAACTTGGATGAACAAAACTTGGTTGAACTTGATAGTTTGATGGAGTTAGGTGATTGAAGAAGAGAAGGAGAGAGCTGGAGCAGAGGAGAGGAGGTGCAGAAATGGCTGAAGGAAGGAGAGGAAGTGTGTGTATAAAGGCATGGAGAAAGGTTGTGATTGGTTGAGCACATATGGCTGAAATTCAGCCAAGCCTCCTCCTTTCTTGCGGCCTTGTTTGCGCCACTTTTAGGGGTTAAGTGGCTGAGTTCTCATCCACTTAAAGTAGGGTTAATGAGTTGAAATTCTATTGGTTCGGTTCCGACAGTTTAAAATACCGTAATCTTACCGATTTCCTTCAAATCGGCAAAACGGTTTTGAAGAAATTTTTGAAGTTTTATATGTTTTTATTCCAATTATTTCTAATTCTAATCTCTCTAATCTAACATCTAATTAACTCTTAATCAACCTTTAATTAATTTCTAATTAATCTTAAGGATTCAATAAAATCGAATAAATCAATTAACAGTGTAATTAAACATTTTGCAAGTTGAGGGTCTTTCTGGTTTTTGTTGTTAATGGCTAATGGCATTTTTGTAATTATGGATAAGTCTAGGGGCATCCCATGTCATTTCACATATGGATACCTCAGTGGCTCAATCGATCGAGGTTTAGGTTTCTACGTTTTGGCTGTGTGATTCTGCTTTGTTTAAAACCTTATTTTACTAATCTTGTTGATATAGGGACCTAAATGTCATTTTTTAAAATATTCAGGGGCAAGGCTGTAAATAATATACAAGGACCTAAAGGTTATTTTTTAAAAAGTTCAGGGGCAAAGCTATAAATAGTAAAAGTTTGCCTAAGGACATTTTCATTACTTTCTATAACGTTATATGGGGATGTTATATACTACCCCCTTAAAAAAAATTTTGTCCTCAAAATTTGATTAATAAACTAACTTGTTACAATTATAACTATTTAAATAAGGTTTCACATATAAGCACACAGTAGATGTAAAACCACTTAGCAAAATAAGGTCGACCAGAACTAAATTAGCCAATTCCTTATTTTTGTTTATCCCTAATGCTCGCCATGGCTCCTTCGGGGTGTCGCCTTCTCCGTATTTATAGTGAAAACTCTTCCCGAATGTTGCGGTTTAGAAGGTGGTGGTTGGTTTTCAGGGCATTCTCGGATCACATGTCCTAGCTTGCCACATCTGAAACACATATACTACTTAACCTGGCAACGCTTATTTCCATGATTCTTCCCACACTTTGGACATCGTTGTTTGACCAGCGATTCTTACAACTGCTTGCCCTCATATTTACTAAGGTGAAATTGCTTCTTTGGTGGTGAGGTATGTTCGAGTTCTTGATTGTCAGGTGAAGGCCTCTTTCCATAAGTATCAGACTGGAAAATCTCCAATTTCTTGTTATAGTCTTCCACAAGTCTGCACTTGTTTACCAAGGTAGGAAAATCCCTGATCTCCATAGAACCTATTGCTGCAAGGATATCTTCCCTCAATCCGCCTTCAAATTTGATGCACTTCCATGCCCCATCTGGATTCCGCTGATAGATTGTGGAAAACTTGCATAGTTTCTCAAACTTAGTGATATACTCTGACATGCTGTTGTTTTCTTGGCAAAGTTGCATAAATTCCAACTCCTTGGCATTCCGAACTGATGGAGGGAAGTATTTTTGGTAAAAAGCGTCCTTGAACATAGTCCAGGTGATCTCTGTCTGAGACTCTTCTAATAGCCATTTCACACTATCCCACCAAAATTCTGCGTCTGCTTCGAGCATATAAGTGGTGAAGGCCACTTTCTAGTGGTCAATGCAGTCTAGAACGGAAAAGACCTTCTCCATAGTCTTAATCCACTCGTCAGCCTTATCAGGATGAAAAACTCCTCTAAAATTGGGCGAGTTCGCCTTTCGGAATTCTACGAACTGGAGGTATTCCAGGTCTAGTCCTGAGTTATTCAAGTTTCCACCATGACCGGCCCTAGGTTGTCTTCTCAGTTGGTCCATCATTTGGCGTGCTGCAGCAGCTTGTTCGCACATGGCAGGTGCCATTTCTTGTAGAGTGTCCATGAGATTAGCAGGGTCTTCTAAAGTGGGTGCAGTTTGTGGCCCACTATGCCTCCTGGAAGCCATTAGTTCCAAATCACACACAAAAAAATATTGAGTTGATCAGGCTCAATAGTAAGTTAAGTGTGACAGCAACTGATAATATTCACAATTAGGCGGTCATGCATATCTAGTTCCCTATATCTTATCTGAGCAGATAAGATTTGTCGCATGACATTTTCTAAAGATTCCAGAGTGCACAGGAAATGCAATCAGTCCGAATCCTCAAGTCCAGGGAGGATCGAACTGCTCTGATACCATTAATGTAACGCACTCCCAAGTACGGTACTATGCTTAAGTCATAATACCTCCTTTAGGAGTTGTTACTGTCACTTAATCGGACCTTATCTGACCGCAACCTTCGGCCGCCTTCAATCTTACTAGTCGACTCCACCTCGAAGGGCTTTCTTCAGAACTTCTAAGCTATCTGGAGATAACACGGAAACAAATATAGAAATGAGAATTATGAATTCTCAGTAGGGTTCTGTTACTGTCATACATATGTCATCGTTATCATCTCCAGTTGCTTCGATTTATTATGAAAAAGGTGAACATGTTATACAAGCTGTTTAATTTCACAGTCCGAACACATACTTTCCGAAGCAAAGTTCATTTTATTCATACATTTGTAATTTAGGCAAGCCAATACAAGATCAATTCATGAATTATGCTATGAATAATAACTGGAACATGTTAACTTATAATAACACCGATATACTGAAAACATAAAATCTATACACACCTTTACTTATATTCGAATTTTATGCAGAATGCACATATTTTCCTTAATCTTTCTTTACTTGTTACACATATCCCAGAGTACGATCGCCATGTCATACTCCATCGGGGTGTAATCGCCGTGTCACACTCCTTAGGGATAGGTCCATCCTGCCACGTCCAGAGTATGATCGCCATGTCATACTCCATTGGGATGTGATCGCCATGTCACATTCCTTAGGATGTGGAATCATCATGCCACATTCCTTAGGATGTGGAAGAGTATGATCGCCATGTCATACCCCATCAGAGCGTGATCGCCATGTCACGATCCTTAGGAATATGGGACCTTCATCATATCCTTTTCGGTACCTACACTAGCTGGGTCATGCCATACCTCATGTAAGCCCTATCCCCTATATTCATACTAGCTGGGTCAACGCCATACCTCATGTGAGTGGGATGCTTGCATATGCTTCATTATTTACTTTCATATATCCTTGCGTATAGAATTTCATATTCATATCATGAATATTCATAATAGAAACTATCATAATTTTATTAATATACTTTATGTCATACTTAAATCATTCTTACATATATGACTCTTATGAACATAATACATAAATGTTTATCACATTCATAGTGCTAGTCCACCAGACAAAGATAATGTAATTTGAAAGATAATGAATGTGTCCACTTCCCCATGAATAGTGCTAGTCCACCAGACAGTCATTCATACAGAAAAAAAAAAAATCAAGGCAAGGTATAGATGCTCCAACAATCAAATAAAGTTTCATAACCTTGGTCTTGAATTAGTTTTTTTGCCACTTCTCTTTGATTCTGCCCGATTTTTAGAAATTAAGCCTTAAATTCATTTTAACTCATTTGGACCTCAATTTTGGATATGTTAAAGTTTTATGTGTCTATTATCTAACCTCTTTAGTCCTATCTAATTTTGATTTATATAACTCAAGTTATTTAAGTTTTATCTCGGCCTACCCTGTGGCTGGCCAAAATCACACACTTAAAAATAAAAATTCACTAAAAATAGAAAACTGATCCAAATCATATGAAATTGGTCTTATATTAAAGCTAACAGGACAATCTTTCATTTGCAAAAAGTTCCATTCTATTTGACCCAGTATACCTCGAGTTATAGGCCCCGAAATCTGGCCCTCCTGAACTGCCCTGTTCTGGCCCGGTTTGGACATAGGGCAACTTTCTTGGATCACTGGGAGCAAACGGGACCTTATCTAATTCTGAAATTTTTATAGGACATTCTCCTATGTGTAAGCTTTCTAACAAAGTTCATTCAATTCCAAGTAGTATAAGGCGAGTTCTATCTTGAACAACCTAATCTGCCCAGAATCAAAGTCAAAAACCTAGGTCGAAATTCAAAAATTTATAACTCTCTCAATACTAATCCAAAAGCCTTATATGATATATGTATTGAAAGCTCTAGATGTCTAGTTTCATATAAAAATGGTTTCATTGAATTTAATCAGCAGTAGGTGGAGCTGTACACTCTGTTGTACGGACTGCCAAGGGTTTTTGGTTCTCCAGCCCTTCAGCTCTTCCTATTTCCATTCTTTCTTGCTTCCAATTCGGTTTTAACCAAACAAATAGCCAATAACCAGCCATATATCATCATAATCACTTAATCAATACATCAAAAACTGAGAGAACAAACCACCACCAGCCACCCAAGTTCGAAGAATCAAGATAAGAATTAAACCCCTACCTCTTGTTATGTTGTGATTTGACTTGATTTTGGAATTTGGATGAACAAAACTTGGTTGAACTTGATAGTTTGATGGAGTTGGGTGATTGAAGAAGAGAAAGAGAGAGCTGGAGCAGAGGAGAGGAGGCGCAGAAATGGATGAAGGAAGGAGAGGAAGTGTGTATATAAAGGCATGGAGAAAGGTTGTGAATGGTTGAGCACATATGGCTGAAATTCAGCCAAGCCTCCTCCTTTCTTGCGGCCTTGTTTGCGCCACTTTTAGGGGTTAAGTGGCTGAGTTCTCAACCACTTAAAGTAGGGTTAATGAGTTGAAATTCTATTGATTCGGTTCCGACAGTTTAAAATACCGTAATCTTACCGATTTCCTTCAAATCGGTAAAACAGTTTTGACGAAATTTGTGAAGTTTTATATGTTTCTATTCCAATTATTTCTAATTCTAATCTCCTTAATCTAACATCTAATTAACTCTTAATCAACCTTTAATTAATTTCTAATTAATCTTAAGGATTCAATAAAATCGAATAAATTGATTAACAGTGTAAATTAAACGTTTTGCAAGTTGAGGGCCTTTCTGGTTTTTGTTGTTAATGGCTAATGGTATTTTCGTAATTATGGATAAGTCTAGGAGCATCTTATGTCATTTCACATATAGATACCTCCGTGGCTCAATCGGCCGAGGTTTAGGTTTCTACGTTTTCACTGCGTGATTCTGCTTCGTTTAAAACCTTATTTTACTAATCCTGTTGATATAGGGACCTAAATGTCATTTTTTAAAATGTTCAGGGGCAAGGCTGTAAATAACATATAAGGACATAAAGGTCATTTTTTAAAAAGTTCAAGGGCAAAGCTGTAAATAGCAAAAATTTGCCCAAGGATATTTTCATTATTTCTTATAACGTTATATAGGGATGTTACAAGCATGTCATAACATGAAATGATATATTCAATGATACCTTAATGAAATCAAAAGTTTCAGCAACACGACTAAGCAATTCAAAATTTTCATGCATGAAAAAATACTAAAAGAAATCAGTAGAATCATGTATCAACAAATCAAATTTATTGACAGTAGTTATAATAGCAATAGAGTATAGCTATATACATAAACCATATATCATCAATCTTGTACTTTTCAAGGAAAACATTGATAATTGCTTTATTTGAACACAACTTTAGAATAGTAATAACAAATGGCTGAAATGAATTGAGGTATTCAACCTTCACGGAAATTTTGAACAAAAATTTCTTCTCCTTGAAGACATTTATCTCCTTTGGATAATGATTCTTTTCACCACCCTTAGTTCCAATAACCATTTACATTAATGAGGTAAACAGTCATAACATCAATCATACCAAACCAAACACAATGTAAAATTACCCTTGCAACATAAGAAGCTCTTAGATCATTTGTAGAAATGTACAAAATACTTGGCAGCCTCCTTGTCATACAAAATAAATGAAGCAAACTTTGTTTTTTCCACTACTCTAAGCTGAATGTTCTACCTATTAACAAAGATAATATCTTTAGCAAATAAAAGGATTAATTTATTAAGCCAATCTAGAAAAAAACTTGATGGATTGATATGAAAAACATACCTAGAAATGAAAGCACTTGGATAAGAATCACATTTATTGCAATAAAAAGATCAAAGGCATTGTTTCAAATCTTGTAGGCACCTTTTGCATTCCTTCTACCACCAGTTATTGGATGACTCAATGTCTTTAACAGTACCAATAGTCACAAAAATTGATTTCTACCATAAAAGCATACCACAGAGAAGGAGAATGTAAAAAATTGAATATAACTATAATGATATAAGCTATTGCTTAAGTTTAGGAAAGATCTCACTTATTTCCTTTAGTTTAGATATTGGCTTATACACATTTTGATTGAGGAAATCATCTTTCATGCAATATGCAAGTTCAAGGACAATATGTGTTATTTGAGTTTTAGATGAAAAATCAACTTGTACAAGCCTAAGATATAAAAGCAGTTAGAAATTTGATAATTTTTTAAGAAAATCATAGGATTACAATTTATTATATACCTCAATCAAAAGTCCCTTGCTTCTAGCAAATCTTCATTGATAAACAGTTTAGAAGTATAGTTTGTGTTGGAAGCTTCTGTCAACCCTTTTATTATCATTATTAATCATTTAATTAGCTAAAAAAAGGGGGACAAAAAGAAAATATGTACATTTCATGCTTGATCAGAATAAAGTCAATTAAAATTTAATGTACAAACAATGATAGCAAATTACCCTTGTAGAATTTTATTTTACCAAATTGCAAAATGATAATGTAATCAGATATAGGATTATCTTTCAAATAATTAATTAATTGAGTAGCAAAACCCTCGCATAAAGTATATCGAAGCTTCTCATCGCCTCTTATTTAAAACTACAATGGTTAATAATGTAAAATAACAAAAGTATTTAAGTAACATGAAACCATGATATATACACAAAATCAAAACAGTGTAGAATAAATCTCTTACTAAAGATCAAAGCTCAATGATTATGTAATTTGAAGTTTTACCACCCTTGCTAAACTCTATGAGCTTGCCCTTTTCCACAAAGCAATCCTATGACATCTACAAAAAAAAATAGAACTATATTTAGATTCATGAAAGAATTTATTGGCAAATAATGAATTAAATGAGAAAAGAATGTAAAGTGCAACATTATTTACCAACCAACTGGAAATGCTCTTGCTGCTGTGATAATATTTCACTATTTGGGACAAGTTTGAAACCATTGATAGGAATCATTGAATCTTCAATCAGCCTCACTTGGGTTTCTTTCTTAAAAAAGATTCTAGACTCATATGTGGTTGGTTTTGTACTTGAGAGTGTTCATGTAATAGAGAAATTGGGGATGATGTATGTCTTTCCTTCAATCAAATCCTTTTGAAACATCATCACTAATTAACTCCTATCAGCACATTGAATTCTTTCACACTATGTTACAAATCAAAAGGCATAATATTAGAACATTACTATAACAAATGTGTACACAATCATTGAGATAGAGGATATATAAATATGGCATAAAGAAAATAAAAAAGAGATAGCTATGTAACAAATCAAACTAACCTGCTCATCCATCATCACCATTTCTAGCATACAGTTTTGATTTCTATGCATGAAATTAAGCATAGTCCAAAGCCTAATTATCCTAATCTTAAGCCTTCAAAACTTATGACCAAGTCCTACATTAACATCTTTCACAGAATCATATCTACCAGCCATTTTAAAGAAGAAAATAGTAGCAAAGAATTTAACTATCAATGAACTGGTAAAAGAAAAACTTTATGACAAACACCAACACACAATGCATGATTATGTCTCAGACTTGGGGATGATCCTTACATATAAAAATAAACATGACATGTGCTTTCCATGATCTAGTAATGTAATCTAACATCATCTAATAATATCTAACCTAATAACCTAATAATCTAACAATATCTAATAATATCAAAATGCTACATTGTCATTGGTAGCATTTAATGATTGTTTGGCTCAATGCACATGTTAATTGATTAGTTCAAATCCTTTAGTACTAAACACATAGCTACAGTATCTTATACCATAGGCATAGAAAAGTAGGCTTCACATGCAACAATCCATACCAAATGTAAACATCATGATAGAGTTTCCATACCATGCTTAGAATCCAAAGTATAAGCTTGAAGCCAACTAACCAAACAAATGCATAGGTAGTAATTATTATTTCTTAGTTGTTATCATCATTTTTTGGGTAACACATGCACCATGGTTACCCTTGTATGCAAAAATTAGCTATTCCTATAGCTTTTATCAGAAGAATCTATAACCAACTATTCATGCTACACTTTTCATCTTCTATTAAGTAAAGTAAAAAAGGTAATGTACTTTACTCTGCACATATTCTTAAAGCTTTATAAATAAATAAACCAAAGATAATAACAATCTTATATCTTCTATATTATGATTTAATGATTATTTGATTAAATGCAGCTAACAAATTACTTGCAACCTTTGCTACTAAACATATAGGTACAGCCTATTATAGAACAAGCCCATAAAGTAGGCTTCACATGCAATAAAATGCATTGGAAATATAAATAACATACAAAAGATTTCCATACCATGCTTAATTATAATCCAAAACACAATATTCAAGCTAACCAACCAAATAGATGAGTAGGTGATAATAATTATTTCTTAGCTTTTATCTATCTTGTCTAGGGCAAGACATGTAGCATGTTTAAACTCATATGCAAAAATTAGCTATTCTCAAACCTCTTATGAGAAGAACTTATAAACAATTATTGCACTTTAAATTTTTCATCTCTTGTCAACTTAAGTAACCTAGCTAAAGATAATCAACTTTTCATCTCTTATGTTGTATAATTTGATCCACTGATTATTTGGCTAAATGCAACAAGTAAAAGATTACTTGTAATCCTTCACCACTAAACATATAGCTATAGCATGTTATACAATAAGCCCAAAAAGTAGGCTTCGCGTACAATAAGATCCATGGGAATCTAAATAGCATAACAAATATTGCCTAGCATGGTTACAGTCGAAAAAACAATCTTCAACCCAACCAACCAAATAGATGAATAGATCATAATTATTAAACTTTAAACTATTAACCTGTAAAGAACTATTAAACTTTTCATTTGCTATTAGGTTAAGTAACATAGCTAAAGATAATCAGTTAAAAAGAAAAAATAATTGACATGTACATTTCTCAGCACATGTTCCTTAACATTTTTAAGCAAATAAACCAAACACAATACTAATATGACATGTAGTCAAATCCACACACACAAATCATATAGTTTTGTGATATCTTATTTATTGAACCTCCATTAATGGAAGAAACCAACAAATACTCTAATTTCACGAAGAAATTTGAATTTTAAAACACACTTTGATAATATAGTTGATACAAAAAGTGCTCATGATGGTTACATACTACTATTATTAACTAATTGATAGATGCATTTTATAAAATTCACCCAATTCAACTTAGTGAAAAATAAAAACAAACTAAACTAATAACCAAGTATAGATAGCAAGTGTTACTTGAAACAATGCTTACCACTTAAAATTCCAAAATCAAATATATAGTTTTTATTATTAATTTTTAAACTACTTACATAGAACAGGTGTAACATCGTCCCCTGTATAGTACTATGCTTAAGTCATGGTACCACACTCTGGAGTTGTTACTGTTACTTGAGTGGCCCTCATCTGACAGTAACTTCAGCCGTCTTTGGAGCTTCTTGAACTATCTGTAAATAACACAGAAATAGGAGAGAGAATTTTAAATTCTCAGTAGGATTCTCTAACTATCATACATAATGTCATCGTTGTCATTTCTAGTTACTTCGGTTTATTATGAAAAAGGTAAACAGGTTATACAAACTATTTAATTTTATAGTTCGAAAACATATTGTATGAAACAAAGTTTATTTTATTCATACACTTGTCATTTGGGAGAGCCATACAAAATAAATTCATGAATTATACTATAAATAATAACTGCAACGTATTAAAATATAATAACACCAATATATTGGAAACATAAAATCTGCACATGTCATACTTGTACTTAAATTTATGCAGATACACATAATTTTCTTTTCTTCCTTTACCTGTCTTTACTTGTCATACATATTCCAAAGTACGATTGCTATGTCATACTCCATCAGGGTGTGATCACTATGTCACACTCCTTAGGAATATGTTCATCATGCCACGTCCCAGAGTACGATTGCTATGTCATACTCCCTCAGGGTGTGATTGCCATGTCATATTCCTTAGGGTGTGGGATCATTATGCCACATTCTAGAGTATGATCGCCATATCATACTCCATCAGAGCGTGATCGCCATGTCACGTTTGTGAACACCATATTTTGTCCAAGACAAAATATATAAAAAAAATAAATAATGAAAAAATAAAAAAATAAATAATAAAAAACAAAAAAGAGAAAGACAAAAGAAGAGCAAAAAAAAAAAAAAGTTAGCCCATTTACTTTTTGGAATAAGATAATAGCCCAATTATGAAATGTTTTGACCTAAAAAAGAAAAAAAATCAAATCAGAATAAATGAGAATAAATTTGGTCAAATCTTTTAATTTTGGCATTTGTATCCAAATCAGATCAAATCTGCCAATTACTATTAAGGCAAAATTCCAAATATAATCAATCAGATTAATATCATTTGTTCCCTTCAACACTTATAAATAGATCAAATATTGAGAAGGGAGGGGTCTTTTGGCAACAACAGGAGAGAATAAGAGCAGAAATTTGTGATTTGTATGCAAAAGGGGGAGGAGAGAAGGAACGCAGAAATTGCTAGAGAGGCTTGAGCACTAAAGTAGCAGACTAGGACACAATCAAGTTTTGGGGGGTCAAGCAACGGTATTGTTTTATTCACGTTCTCATTCATGGTTACATTTTAACATTCAGTGCACACACCACACACCAACTGTTTCCAATATCTCCCACCCAAAGCACATGATGAAATGTCAAACCACCATCATCACCTCAAACTTGCCATAAAATACACTACCCTCTCTTTTTGCTTGAGCACCGCCTAGCCATCACCGATATATTACTGCCAAAACAAATCATCATCGTCTTCACTCATTGTAGTCGCTGTACGGATTTTGGAGTTCGTGGCTCATTTTGCATTGGCAAGGGCTTTGCCTATGGTATATCGCCATCATGCTGGAGTATCGGTGTGTCTCATTTTGTTTTTCATATTCCAACATTTTACTTTTTTTTTTCAAATAACGTTGGCCTTTACTTTTTTTCTTTTTTTTTGGGGGAGTTACCTTTTTCTTTTTTTTATTTTTTAACTTGTGATTTTATTTCTTGTAAATATATACAAAATAAATCCTCTTTTTACTCAAATAATATGAACACTTTTTTCAAATCTTCAAAATCCACGTGACAATCCCTAATATTGATGTATGTTGTGGCCATCCTCAAATGTTATGTGAATTCTAAGGACTTATTGTATAGCTCATGCTATCCTAAACCCTTTGCAAGAGTGGATTTGTTTTCTTTCCCTTTTTCAAATAAAATCTTTTCATAAATAAAATCAATCTAATCCACAATTATTTTCTATAAGAACTATGTGATTTTGAATTCCTCATTGTACCAGAGGATACATAGAAGTGGATAATCTCCGTCAAATCAAAAATTAAATTTTCTTAAATTTAGTTCAATTTTAATTCCTTAAATAATTGTAACATTAATTTCCCTTCATTTTTCGTTTATAAATAATTGTTATATCAATTTCTATTTTTTTTTTGTAAATAATCATAACATTAATTTTACTTTCCTTTTCTTTTGTGAATAATTGTATATTAATCTTTTTTTTTGGGAATAGTTATCATATCAGTTTTTCTTTTGTCTCATTTTGTAAATAGTTATCACATTAATTATATTTCTTTCTTTTGTAAATAATTTCTTCCATTTTTTGTTATATTTTCAAAGGGAAAAAATAAATATTATTATAGTTACCAATTAATTTGCATAATAAGCTCTAGAGTAACCGTTGCAAAACGAATATATTAAGGGTGCAGTGAGATTAAGTTTCTACCATTCTCTATGCATAATTGGACTCTCAAATCCAATCTTTTTAAAGACTAGTGCTTGCAAAATTAAAAAGTTTTTTCAATTTTTACCCATAATAAAAATTGGTGGTGACTCCATTGAATATTATTTTCAATATTTCTTGTTGCCTCTCGTCATGGCGCCCTCCGAGCACGTTATGACAGTTTGGCGACTCCACTAGATATGGTTAGAGAGTCAAGTCTATTAAAGTAAATTATGCAAATTATATAACTAAAATAATATTTATTTTCCCCTTCTTGTTGTATTTCATTTTTTAGTTGTAAATAATTATTTTTGTATATAATTTTTATTTGTAGCTATTTAATTTATTTGTAATTATATGTCACTCAAACCTTAGGGTAGCAAATTTATTTTTGTCTTTTCTATATATTGCATATGTTTCAAACTTTGGGATAGTCAACTTTTTGTATATATTGTTTGGGCTTTATTGTGTAGTTTTAGGGCTTTTAGGCCTCTGTGCTCCTTGCACACACTTCACCGTCACTTTCCTCATATACCATTTGGGCTTTGTACCTGAGCGTTGGAAAGCCATGGGGCTAGAAGGAGTTTTGACGAGGTTATTGTGAAGACTTATATTTTCCTGACAGTCGTTAACTCTCTGCTCAGATTGTTACTAGGATTGTGGGCTACCATATTATGACTTCTATGTCCCTATGGCTTTGCTCGCAAGTCTGGGTCTTTATCCTATGGATAGGGGCAATCTGGGGACCTTGACTTAGACGGTCTAGATCCGTCCAAAAAACTGCGCACAATAGATTGAGCTTAGCGGCTATCCAAATTAGGGTCTTGATCTTAGAAATACCTAACTATTAGGTCCCACCTTTCTAGGATATAAAAGAGCATACTTTTCTTATCATAATCTAAATCTTGCAACATAGCATACATAAATGGGCAACAAAAAAAAAAACTCATTGAACATGCATTTTTCCTTCATGCAATGTGTAACATCCCCATTTCTACCTAAGCTAATTAGCTCGGTGTTCCCGGCTAATTAGAGGGATTAGCGATTAATTAAGAACTAATCGATTAATCCCGAGAGCAAGAGCTTAGTAAATTAAGTCTAGCCAAAAATTTAATCATAATGTCCTAAGCGTTTTAATAAAACCTTAATCGTCTAATCCTTAATTACTCGAAGGTGCCAAAACAAAAGTAAGACAACCTAACCTTACTAATTAAGTTTATAATGATTAAGACACTTAAGACAACTCTTGAAAAATTAAACCCCAAATTAAGCATATGCTTAACCGTAATGCAAGACATCATAAAAAGTATAATTGACAAGAGTTAACTCATGGGTAATTAAGCCAATTAAGTTAAATTACATTTAAATAATTCTAATAACATTTAGAGATAAAAGTTCTTCCATGCATATGCCCTAAAAAGACATACCAAGGAGGAGCAACATCTCACCCTTCATTCAATCTCTTTAATCCTTCACCATTAGATCAAAAGCCAAGACTAGGATCCTTGTCATCCACCATTAGATCTTGACACTTGGATGAGTCTTAGACAAGCAACCAAATCCTAAGAGGCGTACTCCCCTTTAACCCCTAGAGAAAAGCATAAATTGGACATTAGAATGCCTCCAAGACTCAAGGAAAGACAACTCACCCTTTTGCCCCAAGGTTTTTCCACTCTCTTGCTTGTTGTAAGAAGCAAAGTCACATCATCTCTCCCCCCTCAAACTCGCCACCTTCAGCCCCTCCTCTCTCCTCATTTTCATTCTTTCACTCCTCTCCCAAAGACACACACACAAAGCTCTCTTCTCTCTCCTCAATTTCAAAATTCTCCTCCTTCTCTCTAAACTCTCCAACTTCTCTCTAGAATCCTTCCACTTCTCTCATCCTTTCCTCTCCTCATCCCACTCACAAACTCTTCAAGAGCCACCATTTCTTGTTCTTGGAGAATCAAAGACAATCACATATCAAGCCTCTTTCAAGATCCAAGAGGAGGAATACCACCACCATCACCTTCTTCCATCACAAATTCCTTCAAAGAAAGCTTCTTGGTAGTGGCTCTAAACTCTTTTTCTCTCTTGTTTTTCAAGCTTTAGAACTCCTATGCTCTCCATAGCTAGGTGATTTTAAAGATTGATTATGGGCCTCATAGCCATTCTTGTCATAAAATGAGATGTTGTTGCTTGTATGGTTGTTTGTTGAAAACATGTTTTCGGTTTGGTATGATGCATGGCTGAACTCAATATTTTTGAACTCCAACATGTTAGTTTTTCACTAATCTTTCATGATATATGAGTGTTTTATAACTTGAGAATGGTTTCTCGAAAGTGAGGTTGAGTGTTTTGGAGAAAACACGAGAAAAATCAAAACGTGAAATCTGGATTTTCTAACAGTCTGTAAACCGAATGGTATAACTTTTTCCAGAAAACTCAGAAATTAGTGGAACCAATTTTATATGAAAATAGACTCAGAGAGCTTTCCATACATATAAAATACATAAGATTCGGAGTTAAAATGAGTGAGATATGATTTTTCAAAGTAGACTGTTCTCGGATTGGTTTCTGTCTGGGCAGTCTACACTAAAATGTGTATAACTCGAGCTACAAAAATGATTTTTAAGTGAGACCAAGTTTAAATGAAAGCTAAGACATAGAGGAACAAACCCATAAAACAGTTTTCTCAGATTCCTTCTGAGCAATTATAATGAGAGGTAACAATCCACTGTACCGGGAGTGAACTTAGAAACTAAACAGTCAGAATAAAATATGCATAACTGGAGTTAGACAACGAATTTTTGAGTGGGACTTCTTTTGTTAAAAACTAGACTCAGAACCCTATAAGCATATAAAATTTCGCATTAAAATGATAAAATACCAAATTATGGTGAATTTTTAAAGTTACTGCCTAGGGTAAAAGTAAAACTGTCAAAACTTAACCTTAAGTAAGACTATGCATAAATGACTTAAAAAGGTAAAAGGCCTTAGCCTAAAGTAATGAAACTTCATAACTTACTTAATGAAGACTAGATAGAATAAAATACTAAGCTCACCTAATCCTTAACAAAAGAAGCGAATAAAACGAAAAACCGAATGTAAATGTAGTTAATGTACTAGATTAAATTCATAAGATTCTCACCATACTATAATGCAAAACCTAAACTATGAATCTTCCAAATTAAAATATGAAAATCATATAAGTCAAGTTAGAATAATTGAGAAGAAGGAATCAATAAAACAAAAGCCAATGTAAAAGCTTGCACCTACTTTACTAAGCTAAGCTCATAAGACTTTGCTTGAGTATATGCCTATGTTTATGTGGCAAGCATGATGTTATGATGATGATGTGACACTGATGCCATGATAATGATGATATGATAATGATGATATGATATGATGCTATGATATTGGAATTCTGTTTGGCAAAATTTTGGGAAGCTTCGGTATAGCCGTTATGCTGCCGAAATTTTGTAGAAATTGTGGATTTAGAAATATTTTGCATCATAAGTTTAATAAGCAAAGATTCAATAAAGTGTGTGATCCTTCAAAAGGGAAGGTGACCTAATTTAAGTTCCCCTCACCCACGACTCACATAAGGCATGGCATGACCCAGCTAGTGTGAGTATAGGGGATAGGGCTTACATGAGGCATGGCATGACCCAGCTAGTGTAAGTACCGAAATTTTATGGTGGCGACGGCCACGGTATGAGCTCATTACCACTTATGTTTAGTGGGTGGAAAGAAAGGACTTATGATAAGTCAAGTTAAGGAAAGAAAGGGACTTCGGTCCAACCCAAGTAAAGAATATAACTCTCAACCTGTTTATGTATGTCATGAATAGTCATATAAGCTTTCATGTATGCCATGATGTTGTTAATACAACGAGGATAAGTACTAAAAATGGGATCCA
The DNA here is from genome assembly GCA_031439595.1 of Pterocarpus santalinus. Taxonomy (NCBI): domain Eukaryota; kingdom Viridiplantae; phylum Streptophyta; class Magnoliopsida; order Fabales; family Fabaceae; genus Pterocarpus; species Pterocarpus santalinus. The sequence continues at coordinate 36,146,520 of CM062525.1, forward strand.
CTTCGGATAGTAACGTTTTCGAAAATCAAATAATTGAACCTATTGTATGCCCACAGTTTTCATTTAAAAACCGAAGTGGCTGGGACGATGACGATGACACCAGCGTGTCAGGGTCGAGTCCTACTGAGAAATCTCATTTCTCACCCTAGTTGTTTTTCCGTCTCGTCACCAGATACTCATAGAGCCTCACGTGGCATGGAGCATGGAGCCTCCCCACCATGAGTGGGCCTATGATGAGGACGCCCACACTATCGTGGCCACGACCACCATGATAGTTCGCACATATTTCTATCCGGGTTGAGTTTTTGAGCAGGAGGAGCCAGAGATTCCGCCAGCCCCTGTGGACGTATCATCAGCACACCTCGGACAGCCGTTGGGTCCTTGGGATTTCCCGCCCGAGCCATTGCCCGAGATCGAGATGGAGCCTATGTCTCCCGCCTACCCAGAGTCGAGCCTTGTCGCCGCCAGAGGTTCCCGTGGTCGATGTGAGTTCGACGGCCACCCCTAGGGCCGCAGCAGCTTCGCCGCCACTCGCCGAGTATCGGCCTGTCGCATCTGAGGAGGATCCCTCCGAGGCACGTTCTTCGGTGGGCAGCTATGTTCCTGGCCGTCGCATTCGTCGTATCGAGGTGATTAGCAGGCACCCCCGCATCATTCGCACTCCTCGCGTTCCCCGAGGCCGAGCAGCATGGGGGACTAGGCATTCGAGGACCTGAGTCCATTCGATGGAAGGGCATGGAAGGGGCAGAGAAGCTAGTATATGTCTACGTGAGCTTATCCCAATATTGCTCCTTATCTGTTGTATTTCATTTTGTATTAGACCTTATCAGACTTGTACTTTTAATATTTTGGGGCCATGGCATGACCATGAGTTCCCTTTTTATGTATTTGTTGGATATTATGCGGATAATTATATTATGTGGTTGATGTTGTAATTTGAATGTATGACATTATGATTTATCTCTTGTTCTCTCCTTTTATACCGAAATCTCTGCGATACACTCGTTTACTGCTATCTTCTCGCGCAAGGCTTTACTTTTCAAAAGCAACGACATATTTCAAAAAAACAAAAAAAAAATTTTTACTGTATTTTCCGCATAATTTAATTTTAAGTGAAGTTTAGTTTTCTACGAGCATAAGTAACAGCTAATAAAACACTGTAATACGACTTAAGCGTAATATGGATTTATTAGGGTGTTACACAATGCATAGAAAAGCAAAAAAAAAAAAAAAAGGGCTTGCTCATAACATTGCATCTTTCTTTTTTTTCCTCTATTATTTCCATATATTCATAATATGCATAAATAAATAACAAAAAAAGAACTCATTAAACATGCATTTTTCTTCCTTTCCCTTTTCTATCCTTTCCATGCATTCATTAGATTGCAACATAGCATACATACATAAAAAAAAAAATCATCGAACTTGTATTTTTCATTCTTTCTCTTTTCTATTCCTTCTATACGTTCACCATATGCATAGAAAAGCCAAAAAAATCTCATTCTTAACATTGCATATTTCCTTTTTCCTTCTATTATTTCCGTAAATTCATAGCATGCATACATTAAAAAAAAAAAAAAAAACCTCGTAGCATATCTCTTCCATACATTCATGGTACACATAGATTAAAAAAAATTCATGACATGCATTTTTCTTTCTTTCTCTTTATCCTTTCCATACATTCGTGACATGCATAGGAAAAAATACTCACGTGCATTTTTCATGCATTAATAATCATCCAAAGAAAAAGAAAGTATCCATCCAACATGCATTTTTCTCTTATGCATACATCAATAAGCACAAAAAATAAAAGTCTCACCCATATGCATTTTTCTCTCATAACATGCAATCATCATTCATCAAGAAAAAAAAAAAAGAAGAGAGAGAGAGAGGATCAAGTCAACATGCATTTTTTCTTGTGCATAGAGGATGCTTCCTTTTTCGTCTTGAATAATTTGTTTCTTGTAATAAAGGGTAAAGGTTTACAGTCTCCAAACATCACTCCTCAAAAGAAGGCTTCGTCTAAACCCAGTAACTCATTTCAAGATCCGTACGAGTTACGATCCAAAACCCATCTAAAAAACATGGAGAATGAAAGAAATCTGAGCTAAGAGATTGACAATTTGAAGACCATGATGGTTGAACAAGGAGCTGAGATTAGAAAGATTCTTGCAACTATAAGCAAAGCTAAGGGTGATGTTGAGAACGACGACCCTTATGATCAGCCGGGATATGAATTAGAGAATGACAATAGGGTTGAGATTGAAAAAGAGAAGGAACGACTAAAACTAAAGGAAGAACTGGAAGAAAAGATGCAAGAACACTTCCGAATGCTGCGAGGACCCAACCTATACGGCCCTATAAGCATTAATGATCTCTCTTTGGCACCAAATGTCACTGTCCCAAAAGATTTCAAGATGCCTGAGTTCCTTAAGTTTGATGGCAATACAAATTTTATGATGCATCTGAGGATGCACTACACCAAAATGGGGATGTGGTCTAAGGATAAGAACTTCATGATCAACTTTTTCCCTGAGAGTTTGGATGGAGCCACGTGGGAATGGTATATGCAGCTAGACCAGACCCAAATCAGATGTTGGGAAGACCTTGCTATAGCCTTTACCAACCAATACAAGTTTAACTTGAATGTTGCACCAACTAGGGACCAATTAAAAACTCTAAGAAAGGAGAAAAGGGAGTCGTTCAAGGAATATGCTCAAAGGTGGAGAGCCATGGCAGCCAGGGTTATTCCACTAATGCTAGAAAATGAGATATGCTCGTACTTCATCCATACATTGGAGGGCCCATTCTTCAGGAATATGCTTGGGACCCATGTCAAGGAGTTTGTCGACTTGGTAGAAATTGGAGACAGAATCGAGGCAAATATCCAAGAAGAAAAAGTAGAGCTAACAATAGAGGAGCCACAATCCAAGAAAGGATCATTCCACAAAAGGAAAGAAGACACTGCAAACCTTATACAACTGCATCATCCGTCCCAAACCTACCAACCTATCTTCCACCCCAAACACAACCCATTACATCAATATCCATCCTACCCACCTCCTATGCCTTACCCAATGCCATACGAACCCCAAATACACCAAGTTAATAGCATTTCACATCTCTAGTTGTGTCCATTCACCATGCCTAGACATCACCGAATAAGCAGTTCCTTTGTTGCCCTTTCACCAATGCCTACTAATCGTGCTCCTAAGCTGCCTATGAATAAGCGCCCTTTACCAAACTTCAACATGAGTAATTCTAAGCTGTTTAAAAGCTTACATCAAGCAAATCTCTTAGCTCCACGCCCTGTAACCATTGCGACACCGCCATATCCCCACTGGTACAATCCAAGTCATGCGTGTGAATATCACTCTAATACTCTTGGGCACTCGATTGAAGATTGTTTTAGCTTCAAAGATGTTGTGTGGCATGTACTTGATGCCAAGGCCATTGAAGTGCCGGCGGCAAGGAAAGAAGAAGACCATGTTGGAAGTGGTGGAGCTTAATTCTATTCATCAACACTATAATTGACCCAAGCTGCAAAATGATTGAAGATTTGAGTCTTTACTTGACTTGATGTATTTCGAGAAAAAATATCATGTTTCTTTTGCTTATGTTTTGAGATCCATTAGTACAATATTTATGATTATGCGTGTTTTTTTTAATGGATCATATGCTTTATTGTTTCCATTATTTCCTCTTTTCGTTCTTTTTCTTGCCATTTCTTTTGTCCCCTTTTTCAAAGCATTCTATTCTTTGGGAACCTCAATCCAATGCAGATGATATCATGAAAAACCCATGAATTGATCCTTGTGTTACAATAAGCACGAATAGTCATGAGCATGATAAAGGTCCTAAGCTATGTCAACAATTTGCTTAGATGTCAAATTCACTAAAAAATGACAAAATAGTTAATGACCAGATAGCGAAAGGTTGCCCCCATGCATTTCGATTGAACCATCAACTAGGGCAACTCTGTATGAAGGCAACAACACCTGAAAGGTTGAATATCATGGAGGAGAAATGATTGACATCAATTTACCCATGGGCAATTGTATCAAAGAAGGAAGACAAGAGCCTTTAACAAAGGTGTTTGGCCTCAAACATTTTGGCTGGATGACCTAGTGTTGAAAAGATCTTACCAAATTAAGAGAACAACCAAGGCAAAAAGGCAGCAGAATTTGGCAAGTTAGTCAAATCAAGTGCAGTATATTGGACAAAAAAAAGGCTCATTAGATCAAAAACTCAAAAATGGTCTAGGCAAAAGTTAGTGCCCAAAAAAAAAGGGAAGAATAAGAAGCTCGCTAGATTGAAAATCTGAAAGGGTGATTTAGGCAAAACTTAGAGCAATAAACTATCTGCTAGGTTGAAAACCCGACAGGGCAATCTAGGTGAAGTTGTATCAATTTGGAAGTTAGGCAATGAGACAACAAATAAGGAAAGGCATTGAAGGACCACTAAACTAGGGCAATTTAATGACAGAAGATCATAGAAGAATTATTCAGCAAGAGATGAGGACTCAAAAATCAAAGGCAAATTAGGTTGTCACATAGCAATAGATTATAGTCTTGGTCATGAGTTTTAGTCTGATGTAACTAAAGAATCAATAAAATAGGTTAATCATGTGAAGCTGCATTGCAAGCCTTTCCAACCCTTTTGTACCTTATCTTTTTCATCATACTTATCTATGTCTTGTAAATATTATCCTTTACTTTCCTTTGTATCCCTTATTCTTCACTCTCTTTTCTTATCTCCTTTTCACTATCAAAAGCAGCATTTTACCAAATTCATCTCTTCTTTCTCAAATCATGCATAATCAGAACATTATATTCAAATGATGCAAAGGGAATTATCCAATGAGGCTCGATTACAACAAGTCAAGGTAAGATTCAAAATCCACATTACAATGGGTTTAAATAAAAAAAAAAAAAAGAAAGGGAAGAAAAGAAAGCTCGCTAGATTGAAAACCCAAAAGGGTAATCTAGGCAAAAGTTAAAGCAAAAAAAAAAAAGCTCGCTAGATCGAAAACCCAAAAAGGCGATCTAGGCAATAATTAGAGCAAGGAAAAAGAAAAAGGCTCGCTAGATCGAAAACCAGAAATGGATTCTAGGCAAAAGTTAGAGCCCAAAAAAAAAAAGGAGCTTGGTAGATTGAAAACTCAGAAGAACAATCTAGGCAAAAGTTAGAGCAAAAGAATGATAAAATCCAAGTTGCCACAAGGTCAGGAATCGGCTTGAAAACAGAGGACAAGATAGAGTCTCATGAGACAAACAGTTCATAAGAGAGGTCAAATACAATGGCTCTCCAAGTAGAATGATTTATTGGAATTTGACAAATACTTCTCAAGAGAGCGATGTTTGGAAACCACGAACTGGGGCAATTTTTTTTTCTCCCTTTCCTCTCTTCTTTTCATTTCCCTCTCTCTAAATCTTTCTCATCATAATTAGGGTGTTTATCATTCATCATATCATCTAAGCTTTCACATTTTGCATCACGAATCATTTCCTCTCCTATAAATATAACACATAAGAGATCATTCATTTTCAATAGCCTTCACAAGTTACTTCCTTTTTTGTAAATATTCTATATCATTAATCGTTCACTTTTTAGTTACTATCACCATCATTTTTACTGTTCATCATCACCATCACTTTATAATTTTTCAATGACTATCACCATCAATTTATTTTTCTACAACTATCTCCGTTTCACTTTTATGCAAATATCACAATCAATATGCAATTATCACTATCATTTTATTTTCAGTAATTATCACCATCACTTTATTTTCAACAATTATCATCATCGTTTTACTTTTCTGCAATTATCACCATCATTTTACTTTATTTCAATTATCACCATCAAATTACTTTTATGCAACTATCACCATCATTTTATTGTCACTTTACTTTTCTAACAATTATCACCACCATTTTTACTTTTCAACCATTATCACTATCATTTTATCTTATTACAATCATCATAAGTCATTTACCTTTCACATACTTTTTGTACTACGAGCATTTAACTTTCGGATTTCCTCCGTAAGGTTTCATTTCATTCTCAAGGTTGAAAGGTTGCATTTCATTTTATTGGCAAGGCCATAAGGTTGCATTTCATTTCATCTAGGCTGCATTTCATCTCATTTGCAAGGCCATAAGGCTGCATTTCGTCTCATTTGCAATACCGTAAGGCTGCATTCCATTTCATTCACAAGGCTGCGTTTCATTTCATTCGCAAGGCCACAAAGCTGCATTTCATCTCATTTGCAAAGCCATAAGGCTACATTTCATCTCATTTGCAAGGCCTTAAGGCTATATTTCATTTCATTCACAAAGCTGCAAAGTTGCATTTTATTCTCAAGGCTGTAAAGCTGCATTTCATTCATCTGTAAGGCCATAAGGCTGCATTCATTGACAAGGCCACAAGGCTGCATTTTATTCGCAAGGCTGTAAAGCTGCATTTCATTTCATCTGTAAGGCCGTAAGGCTGCATTTCATCCGCAAAGCCATAAGGCTACATTTATTCGCAAGGCCACAAGGCTGCATTTCATCCGCAAGGCTGTAAAGCTGCATTTCATATCATTTGGAAGGCTGTAAGGCTACATTTCACTTCATTCACAAGGCTGCATTCTCGTCCACAAGTTCGCAAGGCAGCATCCCATTCGCAAGGTTGCAAGATTGCATTTCATTCGCAAGATCGTAGGGCTGCATTTGATCCACAATGCTCTAAGGCTGTATCTCATTTGCAAGGTCGCAAGGCTGCATTTCATTCGCAAGGCTGTAAAGCTACATTTCATTTCATCTACAAGGCAGTAAGGCTGCATTTCATCCTCAAGGCCACAAGGCTGCATTCATTCGCAAGGCCACAAGGCTGCTTTTCATTTGCAAGGCTGTATTTTATTCGTAAGGCTGTAAAGCTGCATTTCATTTCATCTGCAAGGCCATAAGGCTGCATTTCATCCCATTTCCAAGCCCATAAGGTTGCATTTCATTTCATTTGCAAGGCTGCAAAACTGTATTTCATCTCATTTGCAAGGCAATAAGGCCGCATTTCCTGTCATTTGCAAGGTCCCATTTCATCATTTTCCGTGCTCGAACAAAAATATGTGTTCATATCTTTACTAGTTCCTCACCACAAAAATATTAAAACTATGATTTTATATTTTCTAGTAAGAAACAAGTAAAGAGGGGCAACTGTAAACACCATATTTTGTCCGAAATAAAAATATAAAAAATAAATAATAAAAAACAAAAAAGAGAAATATAGAATAAGAGAAAAAAAAGTTGGCCCATTTGCTTTTTGGAATAAGAGAATAGCCCAATTATGAAATGTTTTGACCCAAAAAAGAAAAAAAAAATCAAATCAGAATAAATAAGAACAAATTTAGTCAAATCTTTTAATTTTGGCACTTGTATCCAAATCAAATCAAATCTGCCAATTACTGTTAAGGCAAAATCTCAAATAGAATCAATCAGATTAATATCATTTGTTCCCTTGAACACTTATAAATAGATCAAATATTGAGAAGGGAGGGGTCTTTTGGCAACGGCAGGAAAGAATAAGAGCAGAAATTTGTGATTTGGGTGCAAAGGGGGGAGGAAAGAAGGAACACAGAAATTGCTAGAGAGGCTTGAGCACTAGAGTAGCAGGCTAGGACATAATCAAGTTTTGGGGGGTCAAGCTACATTTTAACATTTAGTGCACACACCACACATCAATTGTTTCCAATATCTCCCACCCAAAGCACATGATGAAACGTCAAACCACCATCATCACCTCAAGCTTGCCACAAAATACACCACCCTCTCTTTTTGCTCAAGCACTGCCTAGCCAGCACCCATACATTACTGCCAAAACAAATCATCATCATCTTCACTCATCGTAGTCGCCGTATGGATTCTGGAGTTCGCGGCTTGTTTTGGATTGGCAAGGGCTTTGCCTATGGTAGATCGCCATCATGTTGGAGCATCGGTGTGCCTCATTTTGTTTTTCATTTTCCAACATTTTACTTTTTTTTTCAAATAACGTTGGCCTTTTCTTTTTTTCTTTTTTTTTTGGGCGTTACCTTTTTCCTTTTTTTCTTTTTTTTTTATTTTTTAACTTGTGATTTTATTTCTTGTAAATATATACAAAATAAGTCCTCTTTTAACTCAAATACTATGAACATTTTTTTCAAATCTTCAAAATCCACGTGATAATCCCTAATATTGATGTGTGGTGTAGCCATCCTCAAATGTTATGTAAATTATAAGGACTTATTGTATAGCTTACGCTATCTTGAACTCTGTGCAAAAGTGGACTTGTTTTCTTTCCCTTTTTCAAATAAAATCTTTTCATAAATAAAATCAATCTAATCCACAATTATTTTCTACAAGAACTACGTGATTTTAAATTCCTTATTGCACTAGAGGATACGTAAGAGCAAATAATCTCTGTCAAATCAAAAATTAAATTTTCTTAAATTTGGTTCAATTTTAATTCCTTAAATAATTATAACATTAATTTCACTTCCTTTTTCATTCGTAAATAATTGTTATATCAATTTCTATTTTTTTTTTTTGTAAATAATCATAACATTAATTTTACTTTCCTTTCTTTTGTGAATAATTGTATATTAATCTTGTTTTTTTTTTGGGAATAGTTATCATATCAAATTTTCTTTTGTCTCATTTTGTAAATAGTTATCACATTAATTATATTTCTTTCTTTTATAAATAATTTCTTCCATTTTTTGTTATATTTTCAAAGGGGAAAAATAAATATTATTATAGTTACCAATTAATTTGCATAATAAGCTCTAGGGTAACCGTTGCAAAACGGATGTATTAGGGGTGCAGTGGGATTAAGTTTCTATCCTTTCCTATGCATAGTTGGACTCCCAAATCCAATCTCTTTAAAGACTAGTGTGCAAAATTAAAAGTTTTTCCAATTTTTACCAATAATAAAAATTGATGGTGACTCCATTGAATATTATTTTCAATATTTCTTGTTGCCTCTCATCATGGCGCTCTTTGGGCATGTTGTGACAATGTTCCTTAGGGTGTGGGATCATTATGCCACATTCCAGAGTATGATTGCCATGTCATACTCCATTAGATCACCATGTCACATTCCTTAGGAATATGGACTCGCCGTCATATCTTTCATCATAGAATCATAAATACACAAGCTTTATGCCTTATTTTCAAATGATCATACTTGCATGGTATCCATATACATCGCGTAATAATATTAGCACACAAACATTTAGAACTATCACTAATTTCTGCCAGAAATTCAACAGCATGACGGATCATGTCTGCTTCCCTGTAAATAGTGTTAGAAACAATCAAGCATTCAAATTAATGCGGGACAGCAAACTTATAACCACAATATCAATCATATGGTGCGTCAAAATCAACAAGAATATGAACAAAGTTTTCTGCTCACTCTATTCTCTTGTGCCCGAATTTTGTAAAATTCAACTTTACTCCTATTCAACTTATTTAAACCTGTATTTTGGATATGTTATACCTTTATGTGTCTAGTTTCCAACTCTTTTAGTCCCATCTCATTTTAATTTGTATAGCTCAAGTTATTTGTATTTTACCTCAGACTTCTACACTTAGCCAGAATTGCACTCTTATAAGTGAAAATTCACTAAAAATAGGAATCTGAGTGAAATCATACAAAATTTATGCCAAATTAAAGCTACCAGAATAAGCTTTTAAATAAAACAAGTTGCATATGATTTGCAATAGTATATCTTGAGATATAAGCCCAGTTTAAACTTAAGGCAACTTCATTGATGTGCTGGGAACAAATGGAAATGAATCTAACTCTAAATTTTTTTATGGGATGTTCCTTTATATGCTAGCTTTCAAATAACGTTGATTGCACTCAATTTAAAGTTGTGTAGAGTGAGTTATACCCTTCTCAACTCATACTGCCCAGATGAAAAACCAAATTTCTAAGTCAAGCTTCAAAAATTCCTAATTAATTATATACTAATCCAATGGCCTTATCTTTTATACGTTCGAATGCTCTAGATGTCTTGTTTCATCTAAAAATAGTTTATCTCAATTTGAAGTCTATAGGCAAGTCCGTATAGTGCGCAAGTACAGATGCTGTAGGGATTTTGAGGAAAACCTGATTTTGTTTTGTTGATTTTTGTGTTCATCATTCAATATCCAATCTAACCCAAGCAAACATATGCTAAATCAATTGTAAATCATCACATCATCACCATAGATCATCATTTATATGAGTAGTAGAAACTTTCTAATCATCATCAATCTAAGAAAATCAACTAAGCAAGTGAATCTTACTTCTAGCAAGTAAGTTTCAATGTTGGTGGGTAAGAAAGTGGATGAAAGCTTGAAAGGAAGTGAAATGAAGGAGGAGAAGAAGAAGAAAATGAAGAAGGAGAGACAAGAAAGTGGCAGCCGTAATATACAAGGAGAAAGGAGACAAATAAAAATCTCTTTGAGTTAATTAATGGTGGTGTTCAAACCTCATTGGCCCTTAGCATTTGTGGTTCAAATTGAACTAACTCTCTTCCTATGTTGTGGCTATCCATGTGCCACTTTTAGAGGCTAGGTGGATGATTTAGTGACCATAGGATCTAGGGTTTTTAGTTGAATAATTCTATTAGTTCAGTTCTGGCCATTTAAATTACCAAAATTCTACTGGTTTTTCTTTAAACTAGCAACTCTTTTCTACTTACTTTTACTAAGATTTTCTAATTGGCTACTCTCATTTCCTTAACTCTAGTCTATCGAATTAACATGTATCTAATTCATATTTAATATTTAGCTGTCTTCTATTAACCGCTCATGCAAATTGATCGAATAATTTGATTAATTATGTAAATCGAATGTTTTAAACTTTCTGGATGTTACAACAAGCTGATAAAGTAGGCTTTACATGCAATAAAATGCATTGGAAATGTAAACAACATTCAAAATGTTCATGGCTTTTGTGTATCAACAATTTTGGGTGAAATAATATCTAAAATATAACCATTACACTTTTTCTATTCAACGATTGATTGAAATATGTAAAACCTACAAAGCATTAATTATATGAGATTCAAATGAAGTCAAATACAAGAAACATCTCAGATGGGACACAACTACTAAACTACTTCAATAAATCAATAAACCATACTTAAATATTGTGCAAATCACCTTTCAAGGCTTAACACTAAAGGGAAAAAAAAAAAGGTAAAAACCAATATAAGAAGCATATATAACATGGTTTCTATACAAAAAACACGTCATCCCCCCCCCCAAAAAAATCCAACCCTGCCAAACTAAAAATACAAACAAACTTCCACTACACCACATCATCAAACATTCAGTATTTGTGCCATAATCATCCTCTCATTATTAGTAGAAACCTTTAGACGAATAACACTGCCATGCCTCAATTCATGATCTCTTGCAAAGTTAATCCACCCTTTGCTCATATAAGCTTCAGTAGATTTTCTCCTACTCTATCCTGGCACCACATGATAATAGTTGCCAATACCATCAATAAGCTACAAGTTCCTCACCCTCAATGAATATGCTTCAACAACAAAAGCAAATGGAAGGCTTTGCATTAATATTTGATACAAATAATTTTTAGAGTAATGTAAAATAATATTTATTTATGAAATAAATAGAATTAAATAACCATGGGTAATGTTATTAAGGAAGAATTTTCATCCTGACATGCAGTGATAAATTTATCACAAACAAACACTTGAGGAACAGTAGGTTCAACATCAACCATGTCAGCATCATGTGGAGGCAAATCACCACCAACCCCATGATGATCAATATCAGCTATTATTTCATCTAAATGTTAAAAAAACAGGATCAGGAATGTTTTTAGGATCAAGCTTAGGAAAAGGAGGATCTTTAGGTGCTTCTTCATTCGGAAGAATCTGCATTAATAAATATATTAAGTAATGTTAAACAAATAATCAATTAACCAAATTTACACCAACAAAGATAAGAATTATCACCTTAGTAGCTTCACTGCCATCCACATTTAGTTCCTCAAGAGGCAAATAACCAACACCAAACTCATATACACGTTTACCTTTGCTAACAACAGTAGGACCACTAGTAGAACAAACTTGGCCAACATTGTCAATCTTAACATCAAGTTTTATCTTTATAAGAGGATTCGGATATTGAATATTCTACTGATTAATATCTCTAACTTGCATGTAGAATTCACTACCTCTAGCATACCAAACCTTCAGCTAACCTCCATTTTTGAGACAATACAACTCAATCATTTCCCGAAATCCAACATTCATATAACTAGTACCAAAAGCCTTCTCCAACATCACTTCAATGGCACTACCGTGAGTGTCTTTAAAGACCAACATTGTAGACAACTCCTAACCAAACATCGTATAAAATACAGATGAAAATGCAACACAACTCTGCACAACAGAATAAAACAAAAGTTAATAAAGTTGAAAAAAGATTTGTAGCAAAAGAAAACGTAGATCAAAATAAAGTTGAAGGTATGATTTTAACTGCTTCTGTGTCAAGTTGCATATGAAAAAGGCGATAGTCATCATTTGCTAAGATCATCTTTGATGAAGATGCCATTCTTATAATGACACCAATAGTGAAAGGGAAAAATGGAAGAAAATGATAAAGGAATAGAAGTGATCAGTTTAGTCACTTCCAAACAAACCATACAGAGAGAACACAGAGCTACCTATTTATACATCACCATCCACCACTAAGGAAGAACAACTAGTGCTACATTTTTCATTGGTTTCATCTATCAAGAAGACCTTTTAATTTCTAATAATTCAAATACAACTCATAACTCCTTGCATGCAAAAGAAATAATCATTACTTACAAAATATAGCCAAACAAAAATTTAAGAAATTAGAAGGTAAAATAAACAATATAATAAACCATTGGTCACTCTCCATCAAAAATTGAAATGTGCAATCATTAAGCAAAGCATAGGTCATTAAATACGTGAATGGTTAAGGCAAGGGAGAAAGAAAGTTAGCGACAATGAAGTTTTAGTAATGTCAATGCACAAAATCAACTCTTAGCAATGCAAAGACAAATAGGGCGCATGAATTCTTGGAGGGAAATGGAATCAAGGAAAGGCAGCCACCTTATCAAAACCACTATTGCATGAACTGTCTTTTTATTCTAGGATATAAGGATATTTTTGCTAATGTAATGTATCTTTGTTATTAGTTAAATAATATGGAACTAGCATATTTCCCAAATCATGTGTCCAACTAATGTCTTAAATTAGCAAAATATGACTTCCAGCAATACCAATGTTCCTTTTAAATTTCGTATATTAAAGATATAATTTTATTGGACAATAATGTTCATATTCAAAGAAAAATCCTATTTTGTAATATTTATGTTATTATTTTCATGAAAGTAAAAACTTTATAATGAGTTATAACTTGTCAAGTTTTATTGAAATTATACAATATATAATCCATAAATATTGTGGAATATGTAACAGGTATTGCAAATAATTTATTTTTTTAAATAAATTATCATATTAAATAATTTAATTACACATAAAAGTAAAAGGTGGTAACATTAATATTTTAAAAATTAGAAATTAATTTGTACTTAAATTAAAAGTGATGAATTTAAATGATAATATGATCAATAATAAATAATTAATATTATATTATTATTTAGATTAACAAATTAGAAGGATATAATATAGAAACTACAAAGATGTTAGTTGAATAAGAGTAGCAATAAAGATGCAAAAATGTATGACCAAAGACACTCCTATAAATTAATTATTAAAATTATTAATTATAAATTTAGATAGCTATAGAAATCACATTTGAACACTAATTTAACTTTATAATTTGATAAAAGTCATTTTATGCAAATTAGGAAAAAGAAAATAGTTTAAGAGAGCGACAATGAATAAATAAATATAGTAATAATATTTCTTACTAATTGTCATAAAATATTTATTTATCAAGAAGTAATTCAAAAATATTTTAAAAAATCAAATACATAATTCTATTCCATTAAATTATAATAAAAAATATAAATATTATTTGATATTATTACTTTTTCTATTTTCTTAATTTTTTATCTAAATAAAAAAATATTTATCATTTTTCTTATTTTATTTTCTCTTAAATAGTGAAAAAAAAAAATTTTTTTTTTTCCTCCCTCCGTTTTCTTTCCGCTCATTTTCTCTGGTCACAGGGACCGTGACAGTCGCAAACTCAACTTTCCCATGTAAGAAGTCGCCTAGCCTCTCCTCCAAACACCACTGTTAAGGGCGCGGAGGCAAAGTTGAGGCGAATCGATCGCGAGTTGTTGGCGGAGTGTGTGCGTGTGCGTTTCAATCTGAAATTCTGAACGAATCGAATCGAGTCAAAAAAACAAAAAAAATGCAAGCTGCGTTGATGAGGCTGAGCAACAGAGCTTCCCCTCCAAAGCCTCTCTTGTTCAGATTACTCTCATCCTATTCCCATTCTTCTTCTTCTTCTTCTTGTTGCTCCAACTCACTGCCACTGCCTCCTCCTCCTCCTTCTTCTTCTTCTGGTTCCTTTCCCAACTTCAACTTGTTTACCGCTCCATGGTCCACTACTCAATGCCGCGGAATCAAAGTCTCAGCTTCTGATGTATGCCATTTTTTCTGCTTCTTAATCTTACAGTTCACCCATATTTTAATTTATACTTTATCAATCATCGTTAATTAATATAAATAAATAAATGTCAAGTTTTTATTTCCCCCCTTGCGGCGCAGGTTAGAGTCGGGAACATCATTGAGAAGCAAGGTTAGGTTGCTTTTGCTTTACCTTTGAATCATTGTATTTTACTATCATCGTCTCATGATTCAAAAATTAATTAGTTACTAACATATTCATTTTTGCTTTGCTTCCAGGGCGCTTTTACGAGGTGATTGCGAATTGCTCGAGCAGCTTCAACATGTTGTCAATTAGTTATTGTTCATTAAAATTAAAGATTGTGTTATCCAACAATCGCTCGCCTCTTTTCGTTAATCGTTATGTGCACCAGGTTCTTAAAGCAGATCACTCTCACGAAGGAAGAGGAAAAGCCACAATCAAGGTTTATTCTTACATTTCTTCTTTTTTATTTCTCGCTCAACGATGCACATCATCCTTTCCAACATTATGCAGAAGTGGGGTTTAGGATTTTCAACAATGCACATCGTCCTCCTCAACAGTAAGAGAATAGAAAACAGAAACTTGTATATAAACAAATAAAAGTTAGCCTTTTTTTTCTGAAAAATTTATCTAATTATCTTAATTACTTTTATACATTTCATTTAAGAGTTTAATTTATATACACTATTAGTATAAAAAAGTTTTACACTGATATCTGATCATAGATTGCCACGTAAGCAAAGGTGGTTTTCTTTTGAGATAATGGATGTGAGAGTCAACCACTTGTGCTTGTGTGACAGCACATAATTAGATGTCACAGTGCATATAAATTAAACTTTTCATGTAATTAAAAAGAACTTTCTTTTTTTTTTTTTTAAATTAAAAAAAAAAACTCAAACAAACGGCCTATAATTTCTCTCTCCCTCTCAATATATTGTTTGTGTTGTTATAAATGCATGGAGAGTGGAGACTAAGCAATGAAACAATGTATGCATAACCAGGACCTTTTTTTTCATTGATTTAATTGCAGATTTAAATACACGTAGATAATAGGACAATGGTTTTCATAGAAGCAGTACCATCGAAGAATTTGGGTCAACTACTAATAAATGAATAATTTTTCATGACACTTACCATTGATGTTCGTACAGAGTCTCAAAGGGTCATAATATATTGGTTTGATTTGGTTAAAGTAATGTCATTTTCTCAAGAGGGTGTTGATTTCGGTTTTATCAGCTATTTTCTAATTTTATTCGGTTGTGTTTAAAAGACTTTGAGATATTTGGATCATGGTATGTGTCTGTAAATTTTTATTAGTCAAAGGCATATGATTAAAGGAAATCTCATTTTGCTTGGTTTGCCAAGTACCTTCTTTGTGCTGCTTAACTGTTACTTTTAACTCCATTCGTATCTGAAAATTTTAGCTATTTCTGATAATAGGTTGAACTTCGTGACATTGGCCAAGGGAACAAGATAACACAACGAATGAATACAGATGAGGATATTGAAAGTATGTCCCTCTATATGGAATATGTCAAATGCAAATTGATAATATAACCATCATATATTTTGTGTATTCTTTGTAGAATGTCTATTTATTCGCCGATCCAGATGCCATTCTTGGCAATTGTTTGTTATTGCTAGGACAGTTCATGCCTGCTGACATTTGACTTGTAATCCTTTTCTGTGCTCACAAATCATAAATTGTTGCAGGGGTTTATGTTCAGGAAAAGACTTTCATGTATATGTGCATGGATCACGACGGAACTGTAGTACTAATGGAGTGAGTTCTTACATATTTCATTCTTTTCTGCTGTCAGTATCATGATATCCTGTTAGGTGCAAGCAATTCTTGATGAACAAAGTTAATTAATGTGGTTTCTCTATGTAATTGAGGTCAGCCCTGATACATTGGATCAAATAGAAATTTCCAGAGACTTGTTCGGCAAGAATTGCTTATATCTACAAGGTGGATAAATGCTACCACTGTTCCATCATTTGTCATTGCTCTTTTTCTATCAATTTATGTGGAAAATACAGCAGGATTTCAACTGTGCTTAATGTTTATACAGCCATAATCCAAACGATAGCATACTTGTTTCAATAACCTACAAATGTGCCTCCAATTATTTTCCGACTTTGTCATCAATGCTAATTACTATTGATTATTGTCAAATCCACTATTCTTGCTGCTTAATCAATGTCATGACTAGTGCCCAAGTGTTTTCCTTGAATTTTGTGCTAGCAACTTTTAATTTTCTCATTTACTTAGACTATTACTTGCTGATGTAAATGTTCATTCTTGTCTCTGCCTCATATAGCTTCTTAAGTGTCTCCTCCATAGTTTCTTTATCTGATGCATCTGTAATGCATAACTCTTAAAGGTTAGCTCTTGTCAATGTAGTGTTCTATTCACTTTCTTGTTCACTATCAGTAGTTTTCTTCTTATTTACCTTTTGTAGTTCTCTATGTATTTAATTGGAGCAATAGGGTGTTCATGGGACTGGTTTAATTTGACCTGAACTGCCCATCCTTTCATTTTCCAGGTTATCTTTGGTTACCTACACTTATTTTATGTGCTCTTGTTGTTCTGCATTTATGGGTTAAGGTTGCTTTATACCTTTTTGAGTGTTCAAATTCAAGGCTCTTCCCCCTACCCCTGCCCTCCTTACTTCATGTGTATACGTTTCAAAGGATCCTATCTTTCTGTCTCATTGCATTTTCTCCTCTATTCTCTCTAATATAATTTCTTTTAACAAAAAAATTATTTCAGTCTTTGGCAGTCATTGGATAGCAATTTTTAGTCTCATGGATGTAACTAGGACTTAGTTCAATCTTTCCTTCTATTACAAGTTAATTATGCTCAATTTTTCCGTCTATTACTTGTTAATTATCATTTTCTTGCCTGGTTAACAGATGAAATGAAAGTTAAGGTACAATTTTACGATGACAAACCTTTATCTGCATCGGTTCCAAAACGTGTAACACGTAAAGTCAAGGAACAGATTGCAGCCACTCCGAGGTATATGGCATTATCTATTGTCACATTTAAAAACATACTTGAACTGTACCTTCTGATAAGCTGTTGCTATTTTTTCTTTTATTTTTTTATATGCCTTCGAACATTTTCTGATGAAAACTACCTTCTTGTTGGTTCAAACATTTTTCCTATTTCTGTGGGCTTATATTTTCCTTAATGAGGTCAAGTCTTAAATCCTCCAGGCCGCACTTGTGATGCCTAAGGATTAAGGAATCATGGGAATTTCTTATGTGTTTTCTTCAATTTGACATCCTGTCCAGACTTCTTTCTTGACCACCTAATTCCTTTTGGCTTTAATCTGCTGTAATAGTTTCAAATCCCAAACCTTACATTGCAGATGTTTTTCTATGTACCCAAATGTCAGCCAGTTAGATCTTTGATCATTATTTTAGTGTTTTGCAGATCACTCTGTGTCTTATGTACAAGAAACATTTTTTTCTCCTGCTGCTTTTTTAGCCTTTATTAACATAATTTATGTATCTTTACCAAACATCTTAAGTTTTTGGGAGGGATGGTTCATAATATAATATGGGAGCCTCTATGGCCAAATACTCTGGAGTTTGATCCTTATTTGCGCTATTCTTCTAAATAAAATAAGACGAGCTTACACTGTCTGTGCTTCAAGTCCAATGGGCCCTAGGGTGAGGGGATGTGTTAAAATATAAAGTCATTTATGTGCCTCTACCCAATAGTTTAAGCTTTTTGGAGAGATGAATCATGACATTCTTGATACATCCTGATTCCTAAAACTAATTGCTGTCCTATATTGTCAATGGTTATGTACTTTGTGTAGCCATACTTTACAGTCTTCATATTATCATATGATAAATAGAAGTTCACAAAGTCTATGTCTACTGCCATCTTTATCAAATTCAGCAACAGTTGCTGGGATAAGATTCTTTTGTTTCCTTTCCCAATCTCTACCTTCTGTAGAAAATAAAAATCTGCAAAGCAAGAAAAATGCCTTCCCATGATCCTATCCCAAAGCAAATTCAAGGGAAAGGAAGTGCCCTTAAAGGCTAATTTGAAGCTGCTTTACAGTGCAAGAATAAGTGTCACTCTGTTATAGAGCTTGAGTTGTACATAGCACGCGTGTCAGGGGAGAGAATAGTGTGAGATCTACAAATATGTATCAACTCATTTTTATTTAACCTATTAAGCAGCTGTCCAATTCCTGTCAAAAAAAAGAAAAAAACCTATTAAGCAGCTGTCCAAACTAAAGATTTTAGAGGGGGCTCTAGACTTCCAAAAGATTTGGTTATACGGTTGTCCCTAATTGTCTACTTTCTTAGCTCGTGTAACCAAAAATAACTAGTTATAAATTGCATCGAAGTTGTACACTTAAGATATTTCTTGACATGTTCAATTCTAAATTTGTGACAGGATGCTGATTGTTTGGTATAGTTTATACCTGATTAATTTTCTGTTTCTGTATCAACAGAAATTTACTTACTAGAACTTTGAATCTAACATTTTGCATGATGACATTATTATACATATCTATAAAGTTAACTTCTGAGCATCCAGATACTCTATAATCTACATTCTTTGGCTGGAAAAATGTCGACTTGTTCTAACTTTTTTTTCCTGATGTTTTAAGGAATAAAAAGGTGGTACTGGACAATGGCATTACTATTGAAGTAAGTCAAATCATCCTTTCTTTTTCCTCCTCCAATTCTTTAATAGTATAAATAATTGGTAAAAACTTACTCACATGTGAAACTGACCTCAACAATCTAATTATTATATAATGCCAAATTGATGAGTGTTAGTTATTTAACAATTTTTTTTTTTTTTGAAATATTAGAAACTATATCTCCACAGGAATTTCTTTTGTTACTTATTATATTTGGGGTCAGTTTGATGTCCCCTTAAAAGTGAAGGTGAAAAATTGGAGAGATTAGTTTGATATGAAAAATTGTACAAAATACCAATCCCTAACATTTCATCCTCAATCCCAAACTAATTCTTGATGAAATATGATAGGTGTAAGAGCTCTAAAATTATTGCCATTCAAATATATTTTGTAGCCATGATATATTTATGGAAGAATTCTAACTTTGTTCCAAAGAATATTCTTTGGATTTATAACAATAATGTATTGTTAAGGATCGATTCTATGGTCGAGTCTATAATAGGAGAAATAAGAAAGGGGAGTTAGGTGAAGAGCAAGCCCCAGCTTGTAACTAAATAACAAAATGATAGTTAGGCGGGAAAAAGGGTTAGTAGGCTGTTAGTTAGAGTGTGATAGCTATAAATGGAGAGAATTTGGTGAGAATAATTGTTGTTGAATCATTTGTTTAGTTTCCAAGAGATTGAGGGCTCTAGAATTCCCTATGCTAGAGAAGTGTTCTCTCTTGTATCTTCTTGTACAGTTCTAGGGTTTCTAGCACATTGCTAGGGATTCCTACTCCAATACAGATTCCTATTCCTATCTCTCTTCCTAGAGATACCAGTGTCCTAAAATTTGGTATCAGAAGCCATCTCTGATCCTGGGAAGCAGTTTCCATGGTCGCATCTCAAATGGAGAAGAAGGTTAATAGTTTGGAAGGAGCTTTGAATGCAATGCAGAAGCAGTTGGAGGAAAGGGACATTCGATTCATAGCATTCCAATCCTTGATTGGGGAAATCTTGAACCGCATTAGGCATGGTTGAATGGGTGCAAACAAAGCGAGGGTGGTGCGTGCCACCATGATGGTGGTTCACCAAAAGCTCAATGACCACGATGAACCTTCCGTTGGGTTATGCCGCACATGTTGATCTGATCAATGGCAAAAACTTGATATCCGTCTCTTCCATGGAGAGGACTTGTACACTTGGCTTGATCAGGTTGAGCAGTACTTTGGGATCTGCAGGGTCCTGAGGTCGAATGGGTTTTTGTGGCTATGGTGGCCATGGAGCATAAGGCTCTAACATGGTTCTGGTGATGGGAGGAGACCGCTGCAGTGCAGACGTGGGCGATTTTCTGGGATGTGGTGGTGCAGTGGTTCCAACTGGAGCTCATTCAGAATCCGTTTGAGGTCCTCCTCGGCACGCAACAGGATGGTTCAGTGCGCTCGTATCGAGAGAAGTTTGAGATGTACTCACGGCCGTTGAAGATCACCGGGTGGTGGTATCTTCTTGGCTTGTTCCTCAATGGCTTGAAAGAGGAGGTAAGAATGGAACAAAAACTTCAATCTTTTCATTCGTTAGATGAGCTATGGACCTAGTAGAGATGGTTGAGAGATTGCATAAGAGTGCTAATAAGAATTCTGGTCACTTTGTGAACTATACTGGGTCCTCAAGGCTAGGGCTAGGGGCTGCTACGGGGAGAACCAGCAGTATGGGGGGTGCTTGGGTGGTTCTAGGAGCAGCAGTAAGGATAAGGGGCATTTTGGTAGTCATGGCCCCAAGGGTAAAGGCTTTAGACAATTGTCGGATGAGGAATATCGTGAGAAATGGTTGAACGAGCTTTGTTTTGCATGTGATGAGCGGTTCACATTGGATCACATGTGCAAAAACAAGAATTTCAAGTTCATGATAATTGAGGAGGAATTGGAGTTGGCACTAGAAGTAGAGTGGCAGGATGCTTGGATGATTTAGGGGGAGCCATAATTGTTTATTGTTGGATTATAGGAGCATGGCGGGGTAGATTACTCCTCACTCCCTCTATTTATGGGGTGAAGTTGCGAGTTGTATGGTACGGCTACTCATTGATTAAGGAGCTTTCCATAACTTCATATGTCCTAAGTTGGTTCAAGAGGCTGCTCTGGAGGTGTTGGCATGTCCGATTTTGTGGTCAAGGTGGGTAATGGTGAGGAGATTACAAGTCAAGGGAGGTGCCAAGGAGTGCCCATTAAATTTCCTGATTTAACGATGGTTCAGAACTGTTACTTGTTTTTTGCTTGAAGGGTCTGAGGTTGTGTTGGGATTAGCTTGGTTGGATACTCTTGGGGATGTGATAGCCAACTTCCGGGTGTCTAGATTGATCATTGGGGTGGATGGCCGATAGGTGGCCTTGTTGGGGGATTCGACACTCTGTTATGGGGGCTTGGCTTTATGTTCAGCCATGAGAATTCTTCAAGAAGGGGTACTGCTTTTTTGGTTCAATTGTGGCCAAAACTTGCATTGGTTGCAAAAGAGGCCTAACTTCCGGTTTAGGTTTCACTAGTAGTGAAGGAGTTTCAAGGGGTGTTCCAGCCAGTATTGGGTTCGCCTCTGCATAGGCCCCATGACCATGCAATTATCCTGAGGGAGGGATCCACAATCCCTAATATTAGGCCTACTGTTATGCCCATTATCAAAAGATAGCTATTGAAGATATGGTGCGGGAAATGCTGGATCCTAGAATTATAAGGCTGAGTGTCAGCCCTTTTGCCATTCCCATAATTTTGGTGAAAAAGAAAGATTAGAGTTGGCAGTTTTGCATTGATTATCATGCACTGAACAAGATTATGGTGCCCGATAAGTTTCCGATTCCAGTTATCGATGAGCTTTTAGCTGAATTGGCAGGTATCACTGTTTTTGTTTTCTCCAAGATGGATCTCAAATCCGGCTACCACCATAACAGAATGGTGGAGGAAGACATTAAGAAAACAGTGGTTCGGATCCATGAGGGGCATTACAAATTCCTCGTTATGCCTTTTGGGCTTACATGCCCCCTCGACGTTCCAAGCCTTGACGAATGATGTGTTAAAGGCTTATGTTAGAAAGTTCGTGCTTGTATTCTTTGACGACATCCTTGTCTATAGCAAGGATATTGACTCTTATGTTCAGCATTTGTGGAAGGTTTTTGAGCTGCTGCTGGCTGATAGTCTTATGGTCAATAAGAAAAAGCGTGATTTTGCGGTAAATAGGGTGAAATATTTGGGTCACATTGTGTGAGCGGCAGGTGTGTCTGCAGATCCCAAGAAGATTGAGGCGATGCTCATCTGGTCTGTTCCTAAGGACTTGAAGCTGTTACGGGGATTTTTTGGCCTCATTGGGTGTTATTGGTGATTTGTTCAAGGTCCTCACTAACATGAACAGGTTTATGTGGTCTTTGGCAGCTCAGAATGCTTTCGACACTGTCAAGGCTTGCACGGCTGAGTTGCCAATTCTTGCTGTCCCTGATTTCTCCAAGGAGTCTGTGCTAGTGACTGATGCTTCAAGTCAGGGACTGGGGGCTGTTTTATCTCAGGGGGGTTGACTGATTGCTTTTCTCAGTCAAGAGTTGTCTCCTCAAGTGCAGAAGAAGTCCGTTTACGAACAGGAATTAATGGCGAGTGTCATGGTTGTCCAGAAGTGGAAGCACTATCTGTTGGGGCACCATTTTGTGATTCTCACTGACCAATGCAGCCTGAAATTCTTGACTGAGCAATGGCTGCTGGGTGAGGACCAATTTAAGTGGACTTCCAAACTGATTGGGTTCGATTTTGAGATCCGTTTTAGACCAAGATTAGAGAACAAGGTAGCCAATGCCCTATCGCGCCAAATGATGTACGGGGCTGTTTTCGTAGAGCGGTCTTCTTTGTGGGACATGGTGGAAGCTAAAATTCAGGAGGTTGCAGCCGTGCGAAAGATTATGCAGGGGCTAAAGCAAGGGTCTGAGGAGTTCCCTAGTTCTCCTTGAATAAGGGGAGGCTATTCTATCAAGGACAGGTTGTTCTTCCTTCCAAGTCCTCCCAGATTCCCATCTTGCTGGCTGAATTCCATGATACACGGGGTCATTTAGGGTTCCCATGCACCTATAAAAAGTTGGTTAGGGCATTTTATTGGAAAGGGATGAGGAAAGCTGTCAAGGATTTTGTGGCAGCTTGTCAAGTGTGCCCGCAGAATAAATATGAGGTGCTGTCCCCTAGTGGCTTATTGGAACCTTTAGCGATTCTGGAGCATGTTTGGTCGGAGGTCTCAATGGATTTTATTTCGGGGCTTCCTAAGGCTAAAGGTTTGGATTCTATTATGGTTGTGGTGGATAGGTTGAGCAAATATGCTCACTTTATTGCACTCTCTCACCCGTATATGGCCAAGGATGTTGCACGTCTTTTTCTTACTGAAGTGGTGTGCCTTCATGGGTTTCAGCAGGTGATCATTTCAGATAGGGAGTGGGTTTTCCTCAGCCAATTCTGGTCCAAGCTTTTCTGTTGCACTGGTACGAAGCTTAAATATAGTACTTCATATCACCCACAAACCGATGGTCAAACAGAGGTTGTTAATTGCTTCTTGAACACTTACCTCTGCTGTCTTGTGGGCTCTAGACTGCGGAAATGGCCAGATTGGCTCAGCTGGCCGAATACTAGTTCAATACCACATTTAATGGCTCCACTCAGACCACATCATTTCAGGCATTGTATGGGTGACCACCACCGATTGTTTAAAGAAGAAACTTTTCCCTCTAAAGTTCAAGAAGTTTGGGCCCTTATGCCTTCCCAAGATGAATTGTTGGCTGATTTAAAGGAGCCTGCAGCTTGCTTAGCAGTGAATGAAGGTATTTGCTGATAGGCATCGCAGGGAGTCTCCTATAAGGTGGGGGATTGGGTTTTCCTTAAAATGCAACCCTATCAAATGCAGTCATTCCCAGCTATTATGGACCAGATGCACACCTTGAGGACAAGGTGCTTCTCCTTTTGTTTTTGTTGGGGGGAGGGGTAGTGTTAGGGATCGGTTCTGTGGCCAAGTCTATAATAGGAGAAATAAAAAGGGGGAGTTGGGTGAAGAGCAAGCCCAGCTTTGTAATTAAATAACAGAATGTGAATAGTTAGCTGGGAAAGGGGGTTAGTAGGTTGTTATTCAGAGTGCGATAGCTATAAAAGGAGAGAATTTGGCAAGAATGATAGAAACCACAAATAGCAACTAGAAAATAGAAGAAATTGAGTGTATTATTAACACCCTCAAGATGAACTAGTGTGGCTCATTTGAGAAAGAAGAAGACAATATAAAGCTAGCATGAAATTGAAAAGGAAATTTTTGAGCATTAGAGAGGCTCAGTCTCTCCCAAGAGTCCAGTCCCAATTCTAGCCTCCCCCCTCACACACACCCCTCTCATACATATAGCTCTCTCAACTCACTTCCTATGCTAACTCAGCAGAGTTGGTTACAAATGTGCATCCCCCATTGCTCCCCAATACTATGTCCATTTCCTCATTTGCCCTTTCTTTCATGTATTTTGATAATGAGTGGGTTCTTAACAATACTCCCCCCTAAAAGAATCACCTTGTCCTCAAGGTGATGGTGTGGTCAGCCAAAACAATGATGCTGAAGAATGACTTCCTCTTGGGTCTCAAATTTTGAAACAAAAGGAGGAAAATATGGTTGTGTTGTAATAATGTCCACCTGGGTCCCATAGATCTAATCCTAGCAGCCTGCTCAAAATTTCTTGATATTTCCCAGACATTAAGGTAGTTAAACATTCTTGAGGCTCTTGGATCAGTAACATCAATCAACAAATTCTAGAATGTCCAACCACTTGAAGAGTATCTTTTGTCCCTTAGGCATTGAATGAGAAATTGTAGAGTACCCAAATATTTTGTTAAGAATGAAATGGACTGTGATAACAGAGTCATCTCCTTTGTGATTATAGCCAACAATCCCTCCTTTTCTCTTGTTGATATCACCTATAACAGCTCCCTTAAATTTGGTTGGTATTTTCAGCTCAACAAACATAACCGGTTCTAATATAACTAGTTTGGAAGCTGCATAGCCCTGTCTAAAAGTATAAATAGAAGCCAACTTAAATGCAAGCTCACATATAATCCACAACATGGGCAGCCCCTCCTTTCTCCTTCTACTTCTTCACGTCGCTACAGGTATGACGACCTCCCCTCTTCCTCTGTGCCATAGCTTTGTTCACTGACGGAAATGGCTCGCTGGCCGCCACACATGGCTCCGGGTCTGATGGTTTTGGTGGCCCTCTTGGAACAGCTTCCACGCGAAGCTCGGCTTTGTGCGACTCCTTCTGCGTTTTGACGTTGTTCTCCACCCAAGGTGGTTCACTGGCCACTGGCCAGCGGTCTAAGTCCGGTGGTTTTGGCAGCAGTCTTCGAGAAGCTTTCACAAAGCAGCTGGAGCAACCTTCAACCGCCATCATCTTTGCCCACCCCTTCGGCACGACCTTCGTGGTGGTCTCGAGATCTGGTGGCTTCTACGGTGGTCGGCCACTGACCAAGAGTGCTCCACTCCTTTCACTTCTTGCATGAGATGGTGAATATCGCTCCTCCCTAGGGTGAGAATAAGAGTTGCAACATTCGCGATGTTCCCCGTGACGAGAAACGGAGTCATGATGCTCGGAAGGTTGCAGCGGCGAAACTCGCGACCAGCTCTCCTCCTGTCGCCAACGGTCCCGTTCCTCCGTCCTCCGGTGCTCTCGCCGCAGAGGAGATCTCTGTCGAGCTTGAGCCGAGCGCTTTCCCTTCCAAAGCTGCTCAACCTCATCCATCTTTCTCTCAAGATTCTCTATCCTAGCCTCCATGGCAGCTTCAATAACAAGCCCCGATAGCCCCCAAGAACAAGGCTTTGATGCCATTTGATAGAAACCACAAATAGCAACTAGAAAATAGAAGAAACTGTGTATTATTAACAATCTCAAGATGAACTAGTGTGGCGCATTTGAGAAAGAAGACAATACAAAGCTAGCATGAAATTGAAAAGGAAATTCCTGAGCATTAGAGAGCCTCAGTCTCTCCCAATAGTCTAGTCCCGATTCGAGCCTCCCCCTTTCACACACACCCCTCTCATACATATAGCTCTCTCAACTCACTTCCAATGCCAACTCAGCAGAGCTGGTTACAAATGTGCACCCCCAACTACTCCCCAATACTCTCTATGTCCATTTCCTCATTTGCCCTTTCTTTCATGCATTTTGGTAATGAGTTGGTTCCTAATAGAATAATTGTTGTTGAATCATTTGTTCAGTTCCCAAGAGATTGAGGGCTCTAGAATTCCCTCTGCTAGAGAAGTGTTCTCTCTTGTATCTTCTTGTATCTCCAGGGTTTCTAGTACATTGCTAGGGATTCCTAATCCAATACATATTCCTATTCCTATCTCTCTTCCTAGTGATACCAGTGTCTAATATGTATGCTCTCCAATATGGAATGAACAACAATTTAGGAGCATCATTGTTAAGCAGTTTGTGTTCTGCTAGTTACCAAACCAACTGGCCTTTGTGCGGTTATCTAATTGTGAGAAAAAGGGAGGAAAAATCTGGAAGAATATAGCCAATATCGATTGCAAAGAAAATTAGGCAGTTTTGATGTATGTAAGCCACAGTTTACGAATAGGATGCGATTCTGTGCATAATGAAATACATCTCAGTCAATTGTGAATTTGCATGCATGGGAGGATCTTGGTGTCAAAGATGTTTCGGCATGTAGAGTCTATCAATAAAGAGTAACCGAGCTGGCATCAAGCCAAGCAACTTGTGTTTGGTGAACTCAACTTGCTGGCAGGTTGGAATATATAGCTTTTATTTTATGAAATGCTTTTCTTTCCATTCAAATCAAAAGGATGTAACTAATGAATTGGATATTTACATATTTTAATGTTCTTAACGTTGCTCGATATTCTTTCCGTTTGAATGACCCACCATGTGTATTGGAAGCAGAATATATTTGATTGAATACTAAGTGCTGGTAATGCGAAATGCTTATGTATGGTTTATTTGAATGAACAACGACTGTCAGGTTCCACCACACATTGTAGCTGGTGATGCTATAGTTGTTAGTACAGAGGATGACTCTTACATCGAAAGGTTAGTTGGTGTAGTTAAGTCAAAAGCATTTGATGATAAAATTAATGTTACTTTCTATTTCGTTAAGCATCATCCACTGTTGTGTTTGTGAACTTGATTGTTGTTACTTTTACGACCCATATTAAGGAGATTATCTTGTCTACGACATCTTTGATACTCTTTTCTTCTTCTTCTTCTTCTTCCTCTCTCTCTCTCTCACACCCACACGAAAAAAAAATCATCCTGAATGGTGAATTTTGACAATGACATTCTTTAGGTGCCGCATATATCTAGATTTTTCAGACTGCGATTCTACTTGGAACCATTACTGGCAATTTTACATAAGCATGACTGGTAGACATGGATTAGAATTTTAGATTAGAATGAAACTCTTATTGCTGTAAAGTTAGGGTCGGTAATATGAGGAAGTGTTCTAGCATCAGACAGAATATACTGTAGTACAGGATATTCGAGAGTCTTGTCCTCTCCCACTCTCCTTTGTCCAGAATATTCTCTCCTTCCCGTTTGAACTACTCAAACTTGTTTCATTCCTTGCTTGCATTTAGTTATTTTCCTAATTACAACTTAACTTGCTTTTGGTTATTCAGTTATTTTCTTGATTATAGCTTGCATTCAGTTATCACAAACATTCTTCTGTTAACCGTCTATGAGGTGGTTATTAGCAGTTTCTCCTCTATTCCTCCTAACATTGACTTCTGTAATTGGGGACCAGCTAACAACTTGAAGCCAACTTGTTAATGCAGCACTCTTGCACATTGATTTTGATGATTGGTCTTTACTAGATTGAATAGTAGATTGTCTTCTGGATCATTATAAAACTTCAGTGGTGCTTGGTTTGTTTTCTATATTTTTTTTTCAATTGGTATGTTTTCACTAATAAGTAATAACTTCCAAAATGCTACTTTGGTTTCATTTTGTTTCCTATTTTCAAGTTTTTGTGAAGGAAATGGGGAATTTCTCTCCTCGTCACCCTCACTTTTGCTTTTTATATTATGCAGATGGAAAATGAATGGAAAAATTTACTATGGAAAATAAATTATTTAATAATGTTACTAAAAAAATAATACTAAGCCCCAGTCAAAAAAGTAATAATAATACTAAGCAACTGTATTAACTTCCTCACTATAAAGTGCTTCTTTTTTTTGGGTATGTATGTCAGCATGGGCCAAGAATTGACCACCCTGGCCACTGCTGTAGGTTCCGATGATCATGTTGTTGGGTTGGACTTCTTTGTTTGCATGAATGAAAAAGATGATTGTGTGTACTCTTTAGGTTAATATTAGCTTGATGTGACCATGCATAGGCATTTGGCCTCTATTTAGTGTAAAGCTCATGATTTCTTTAGATGAATTTTCCTCTCAGACATGTTGATTGATTGGAAACCTATGCTTTATTGATAGGTTTTTTGTGTTGTAGTTTTTGGTTTTATTGTTTTTGTTGTTTTTTTTTTTGGGGGCGCTCTTATAAGGAGGGTTTCTTGTTCTCCTATCTTCTTGTATCATTCTTCTTCTCTTATAATATTCTTCTATATATATATATATATATATATATATATATATATATATATATATAAGCTTGATGTTGCCAATAAAAGTTGTATTATCTTTCCATTCGCAGGGCCAAGGCATAGTGACTTCAGTGAGGATTTGAGAAGAAACGTGCGTAATACAAACATTATAAAATTGTCGGTCATGAGTTTTGAATCAGAAAGTGACTTTTTTTTGCCACCCTCTTTTTGTTCTGTTGATAATAAGCCTGCCTCGATTTTTTAGTTGCTGGTGTTTCTGTATCCATAGGCAATTAATTTTTATGCTTATACTGATTGTTGGTTCAGTTTATTTTGGAAAGAGCCTTTAGAAAATGGTATTAGCTATTGAAAATTTAGATGATAGAAATCATCTGAGACTGTTTTTTTAATCTTGATTGCAACTGGAATTTTGTAGACGTTGTTTGGATATTCCCATTTGTCTGTCCATTGTGGATGAAGTATAGAATGACATAACGGATTGCGTAAAAGATCAAAATCAAAGAGAGCATGGTTTCTTCTAACTCCTAGGAACTACTGCAGCCTTTCACACTGGTCATGATACATCAAAGAAAGAAAGAAAGAAATCTCTTCTGTTCCCTTAGCGAATCTCATCTTATTATGACACAAATGATCCTGGTCAATCTCTTTATTCGGGCACATAAATCATGAGGTCCGAGAGATTATATGATTGATTATATTCACCAAGACATGACCAGAAATTCACTCTTGGTTTCTTTTACCCTTTGCTTACATAAGGAGAGAAAAGTGAGGAGAAAGAAAGTGTTGTCATATTAAATTATTGGCTTACCCTTAATATAATATAGGGATAGAAATAGAGATAAAATTGACATTTTCAAACTTCTTTTCTCTTTTCCATTGGTAGAGAAAAGATTTTGATAGATTCCATATCTATTTTTTTTTAAAATTTTTTCATCATATTTAAATAAGAAAAAATATCAATTTTTTTTTATTTTTTTTCTTATACCTTTCTTTTTGGTCATTTGTTTTTTTTTGTGTCCCCGCCCGCCGGCGGTCCCCGGGGGGTGTCAAAGGCCTCAGACCCTTATGTGGGAGTAGAACACGACTTCCTAAGATTGTCTCAATATAAATTTATAAGAGGCAATGTTATTTATCATCTGAGCTGGCTTCCAACTGTGTCTTTATTTCCTTTTCAGCCAACTAAAGGGTCAGATTTTTTTTTTTTGGTCATACTCACACACACGGGGGAAGGGGGTTGGAAGGGGCTCTGCCCCTTGGGTCGAACTCGCGACCCTTACCTACACAGATATATGATGCAATTGTTACCACTGCGCTACAAGCGCTTCTGACTAAAGGGTCAGATTGTTCTAGTAGGGGTGGTCAATTTGGGTGGGTTGGGCCATTGCAGACTGCTATATGTGGACTTTGGTCTACCTCATCATTAATCAATTATAGTGAAGTCTAGCAAATTATTGGATTAGTCTGGCAATAAGCTATATATATGAGAGAAAAAATGAAAAGAAAATAAAAAAGGTTAGGTTGTATCATTTTATATATTTATATAAGTAGAATGTAATTTTAACATGCTATTAATTGTTGGGTTCAATTGGGATATACTAACAGTGTAAAATAATTTTATACTGTTAGTCAATAGAAATGCTAAAAAGTGAAAAATTGTGATGGATGGTTATTTATATGAGTTGATATTTTTTAATATTTCTATTGGTAGACAGTGTAAAATATGTATTTAAATTAAATTCTTAATTTTTTTATTATCATTCAATTATTTATTGTCAAACTTATTTGACTTTTATAATAATTATATCCAAAATTACATATAATATATATAATTGAATAACAATATAAAAGTTTACATTGATAGTGATAAAATTAATGTATTCAAAATTGACTTCTAATAATTTATATGATTAATTTGTATTAAAATATATGAATCTATTTTTATCAATAAATTTTAAAAACTATTATTTACAATAGTTAACTATATGTTTTAAAATGATATTTGGTTGGACCAATTTTGACAAATTTTGATTTGTGGGTCAATTCACAAAGATAAATTGAATCAAAATATTATTTTGCTTCAAAATTCCTAGTCTAATTTACACATTTGGTCGTGTTATTCTAGTCGACTCGTGGTTGGCCCTTAATCTTTGTCACTGTCAATCAAAGATGTTTTCTTTGAACTTGTTAAGGTCAATCTAATTTTTACATTCCAAATATGCAAGGTTGGGTTGAATCAAGTAAGGATGAACTGTATCCAATTTCATCCGTAAATAATCCTATTTTGGTCTTTTCGTTCTTTCTTTGTGGCAGTACTTGTGTTGAAAGTTGAAATTTGTGTTATTCAGGGTATATTTGTTTCAATTTTTTTAAAAAATTATTATGAAATTCAAATTTTATATATAATTAAAAAAGTTGAAAATTAAATTTTTTTATATTCTGATTATTTTTTAAAAATTATTAAAATATATGAAAAATGATTTTTTTAATTAAAAAAATAATTTTTTACCAAAAAAATTACAAAAATACTTGAATTTTGATTGGGATTTTCTATTGGTGAATGTTGGGGTTTACTGGATTTGAGGCTTAGCATTGCACAGAGAGTTATGTGTATATTTGAAATAAAGAATAATTGGCTGCCAACTCGTACCGAATCCAAAAAGAAAACAATTTATAATGTTGTTCTGCCTTTTCTTTTTTCAGCTGCAAGAGTTTTAGTGTACGCATGCCAGAAAACCATTTCAAGAAATCGTCCAAGTGAGTTCAATTGTTGCAAAACCTAGTTGGTTCCAAAGTTTAGACGATTTTTCCAATGTGGGGATTCTACTAGTTGCAGGTGACCAGGCTACTAAACAAAGTGCTTGGTATGTACATTAGTTAACTAGTAGTCAAGTTTAATGGCGCGCACGAGTAATGGCTAATAAGGGAACTTGATGCTCAAATGAACATAACGAATAAAAGTAAAGAACAGTAGTAAAGGAAATGCCAAAAAGAGAGGCTGTGAATTATCGAAAGTGAAGGAAAATAAAATAAAAAGTGGGAAATAAAGGCTGAAAGTAAAAGGAAAGTAATAGTGAATGACCAAAAATAGGCTTGTTGCATTGATGATTGTGATATGTTGTTTTCTCTTTACAACATTGCATAAAGCTATTTATAATTATAAAAATGAGAATGTTGCTTGATGCTAAACCCACTAAACACGTATTCTACTACCCATTGCCACATTCAATCCAAGTAGTAAGCAACATTCAGCACCCAATAACTCCATATTCGTTAACTTGATACACAATTATGTTTAAATTCATTGTACTTGGCCTTGATGACATCCTCATACATCCTATCTTTTAGGAACATTTATTCCGCTAACTATCTTTTAGAAACCAACTTCCTTTAGTGTTCCTATCATTTAGGGAGTAGTTAGATCAATCCTCTTCTTCGGCTAGTAAAACCAATTTGAAACATAACCAAGCCTCACTCTCAACTCTTAGGCGGTAGCCCATTATTAGGCCCGTGATCCAAGTCAATACATGACCCATGGTCAACTAAGGCTTAGTTTAGTATTATTATGACTTTTTGAGAGCTACTGAATTCTCTGAGTTATCTAAAAATTGTTCTTAAAAGCTCTCAATAAGTAGAAGATACAAAAGTAGTATATGATAAAGTTGCACTTAAAATCCAAATTAATTATAATAGATATAAATACTAAAGAGAATAATTTTTACTTTTCATGTCATTAATAAAAGTAAAATTTTATTAGTTTTTTAAATTCTATAGAATACAAGTTAGCTTTAAAAATCATTTCATGAGGACTCTCGAAAAGCACCCCAATTTTTTGGTTTATCAAATAGAAAAAATTAACTTATACTTTTTATAAACTAGATCGCATTTTCCGAAAACACTACCAAACTAGGCCTAAATCCATCAATCGACTAGACCTTGGTTCGAATATTTGTGTTTAGCTACCATTCCTCCTCAGCTATCATATCTCAGCTAATTGGGGTGTCTAACAGTTTGCCTCCTGCTTCTTTCAGCTGATAGCTAAAATGATACAATCATTCTTTGACAGCAAAACATTCAATGTTTTGCGTCCCCAAAATCTCTGAACTAACGTGATCAAAGTTGGTGGAAAACAATCAATTTTGGCTACCATAAGTAATAGGAACAATGATAACCAATTAGATCCTTAAGCTAGATTTAATCTTTTCAAAAAAAAATTTCTTCCTTTTTCTTCTTTAAATTTTGTCCTGATCATTAAACACTTCATTCAACTTCTACTTTCCCTTACTAATTTCCTTCAATTTTGACCTTCATCCTTAATCGTTACAATGTCTTCAAGAAGCATCGCAAAACCCAACCCTAGTCAATTGGTGACAATGATGAATCATTAAGCAACAACCCCACTTTGTCCATTTCGACCAACTCCCCAAATATTAGTGCCTCTGGAGCTCTTTGCCTTCTTCCTTTTTTTTGCCCAGAGAACCAAACCTACGTTCTTGGCCTTGATTCGACTGACCGGCTGTGAATAAGCTAATTCTTGAACACTTCATTCGACCAAATGAACTTGACCTCCCCATTACTTCCAAATGGTTCTCTATCAGCAGATGTCCAGGAGATTTTCAAGTTTGGCCATGCTTTACTCCTCACTACGTTGCACAGCTGGAATAAGTGGCAAAGGACAGAGGCATTGACTAGAATAAAGAGGGCACCTTTTGTTAAAGAAAGATATCCTTTTTAACATAGAGCTTCTCTTTTGCCGTTTACAGGTTTTGGAACACTACCATCATGGGCTTCATCTTCCCATTCACCTTATGAGTCTTATGCTCTTAGATGTTTGTGCTATCTTAGGGCTGCAAATTGATGTTGATGAAACTTCAACCCTTTTCAGTTTGATATTTAATGACCCCAGTATCAAGTTCTCTGAGGCCATAACTTCCTATTCAACTTTCCTTGTCGCCAAAAATAAAGGAAAAGATATAGTGAAAGATGTTAAGCAATCGTTTCTTTTGTACAGACTCTTCAAATACTTCATCTACACTAATTAGACCTCATTGTCTTCGAGTTCTCCTATTTCATCTCTGCAATTGCTTTTAGACGAAATTTGTCTCTCGTCTCTCTATCGTTGTTGTACTTGATTTTTTTTTTTTAATCATGAATCGACTGAGGAATGGTGAAGCCATCACGAATGTAACTTAGCCTTTTGTGGTTTCTACCTCTCTTGATCAACCAACATTTTCCAGAATTCCACCTTCAAGGTGCTTAAGCCTCTACTAAGCCCATCAACCCTTTTGCATATGTGCAAGCTTCTCAGTTAATTCCTGTTTTCAGGGCTTCAGCTTTTGACATTGTTAATAAGCTATTCAACCATCCTCCTCACACTTTTCCTTAGCTCTTTTCATAGTCAACAAGAGATTATGGTCTTGCTTGGATGCATTTCATCCCCTTACCATTACCGGCTCTCAACTTTTTGAAGTTATTCTCAATCGAAGCAGCAATTTGTTTGCCGAAGAGCTCTCATGTGGAGTAAAATCCACTTGTTGGTACAATAAAATTTCTCTGGAGTAGTACGACCCCCAATGCTCTAATTGCCAATTCAGCCTAGTCTAATGTATTAGCACTCTTTGACTTGTTAACCAAGTACTTTTTTTGTCCTCAGCTTTCGGCCACCGAGGTTCTCAAAGTCAGCACCCAAAAATTTAAAAATAAATGATTTTATGTTTCATAATTTCGCCTCCAGTCCAACTCGAACTTCGATCTTTGCCAACTAGTGGCATTTTGTATTTGCCTCTTTCTTCCTCATCATTCGAGCACATACTTGGGTCCACTAATAAATGTACACTCAGAACGCCATTCTCGAGAAGAGAAAAAACACCCCAATGGTCTACCTCCGTTTGGTTATACTTTTGAAGGTCTAGCATAAGTTTTATTGGAATAAAAATAAAATTATACAATAATTAATATATTTTGATATATAACAATTTTTTTTAGAAGATTTTTTGAGAGAATTATTTTTAAAATTATTTTTTATTATAAAAAAATATTTTAAAAAAGAATCTTACTGTTACTCTCACATCAATAATCAAAAATAATTTTACTTTATTCTATCAAAATAAAAATTATTCTCTTAAATTTATTTTTGACATATTCAAACTAAACCAAAATTATTCTTTTAAAAATAATTTCTCTAACAATTTTTTTTAAAAAAATCTTTAAAAAATATTCTCTTAAAAGTTAAACCAAATACACTATTAGACAACAAAATTCTTTTGCAAAAGCTTCTATAAGAATTCTTGCAATTGCCAAATGTATATAAATTGGCTAACATCTATCCTTTGGTGGCTCTAAGCAAACCATAATTTAAACCAAAAGCATTTAAGTTAATGGGCCATTTCATAAGTGAACCTTGTAACATATATGGGCCTATTATATTTTAGAACATCAATTTTACGCATAACTAAAACTTCCCTCGTAGCAAACAATACTCCATTTTATTAAAAGCATAAAACAAAGAAAAACATAATTTCTCTATGGAGATATACATAGTCTTAGCTCCCCTATTATATTTATGAAGTTATTAGAAACTGTAAATTGGTTATGGTGAATATCTATGTTAATTTTTTTCGGGGCTTTGTGGAGAAAAAAGAAAGAGTTTAAAATGAAACACTGAAATAAATTATTGTTAAAATGGACCTTTTAATCCCTTAACTTATTTTCATATTCTATTTATCTACTACAATAGTGTATTCCATTGCTCCCTTTACTTGTAAAGTAGTCACTATTTGAGCCACAGAAGATGCCTTTTGAGCAATAGCTACATAAACACATATGACATTTTGTTCTTGTTAATTGAGAATCATATCTATGGCTATTGCTGTCTTATCCATTTGTCTATCACCAATAATTGTTTCTCACTGACCACGCCTGATTGGGATCATTGAATGAATAGCAATAAGTCCTATTTGAAGAGGCTCATGTATGGAGCATCTCGAAATAATGTCGGCAACGAGAGATTATTCCTCTTTCTTATTCTTAAGCAAGTCTCTGAGAGGGCTTAGTTAATCCATGATTTATGTTTCGTCTTTCATTTTCTCTAATTCATCTTTCATTCATTTTGATTCTCTAATTACTAATTTTTAGTTCATTTTGGTCCCTTAATTACTAATTTTACGTTCATTTTGATCCCTTAATTAATTATCTATTCATTTTAGTCTCCAAACTCTTCACCATTAAGGGACCAAAATGAAAAAATAATTTGTTAGAGGATGAAAACAAACAAAAAATTAGTTAGGAGAGCAAAATAAAAAAACGATAATAACTTGAGAGATCAAAAGGTGCATTTTGCCTAAATTATTAGTATTGAGAGATATTACAATATAATTCGTATAGGTCTTAAAGCTTTTTTAATTATGAGCCTCATTAAGAGATCATGGTGGTCTCAACCTACACAGAGAGCAATAATTGAAGAGCAAGTTGCACAACTTCTTTACATGATTAGGCACAATGTAAAGGATTGTCCATTTTCTTTCTTTCTTTCTATTTTTTTTTTCGAAAATCTAGTAAGACTATTAATTACCACTTCTATATATAGTGTGATAGTAGTTATAATAGAGTTGAAAGATTTTTTTTTTAATTTTAAATAGCACAATGGAGTACAAGTTCTTAAATAAATACTTAATAATGATATGTTTTGTCCATAATTTCAAGGTAAATATAATTTTATTGAATTCTAAATTAAGGTAATAAAAGTTTAAAATGATATAAATTTTAATTAGATTTTTGAAATCTAGAATTGTGTAAGAGTGATTAATGGCACGCATGTGCATGCAAAATGTAACATCCGATTTCCGACTTCCGATTCCATCCAATGTTGAAAATTCCGATTTCCGAGTTTGTCTTACAATTCTGCTTCCGACCTCAGTAGTATCTTCGACTTCCGATTTCGTTCCAAGGCCTACAAGGACTTATTCCGATTTCCGATTTCATGCTCAAATAAGAACGAACGTGATATCCGAGTTCCGATATTAAGTGATTCAAGATAGAAACGAAATGCGACCTACGAGTTTAACTAAATTGGATTTCGAGTTCATTACCAAGATCTTTTCTCTCTTTACCGAGTTCTGAGATCGAGTTGGAGTACCAGGTTTTATGAATTCCGAGTTAAATTACACAGCATTTATGTTTTGAATCCTTATATTCGATTGCTATGCTTAAAAATCGATTCAAGGATGACCCGACTTAGGGTTTAAGTGTTTTGGTTTCACGTTTGGCCCCGACTTTCGCTTTTAAAGTAGCTGTGCCTTGCGATTTCCGGATTACGACTTCATGCCCAAATTCTCACTGAATGTGAAGATAGTTACGAGCTCCGACTTCATCCAAATAGCAGTGCATGGATTCCGACTTTAACAATCACACGAGTTCCGATGTCACATTCCTATACGCTGGCAAATGTAGTCTCACTTCTTAAGCGGCGTGGAGAGCATTTTTGTCACACAAGAAGGAGACATGGCTGAATATTACCCACAAGAATTTCACCCAATCAAAGCCACATATCCTAACTACCACTTCAGAGCTTCGTCTATATATATCCTCCTCCTGCCTCTTCAGCTCCACTCTTCCCACGTTGTATTCTCTTCTTGAATTCAACTCTCTTTTCTCTTCTCCACTCCATCCAAATTTCTCATTTCAACGAGCTCCACCTGATCATAGAGGTAGAGGTTTTCTTCTTGCTTAATTTTCTGACTCTTGGATGATTGATGGTGATTCAATCTTTAATTTTTGATATGTTACTTGATTGATTATGATGAATTATAGCTGGTTTATTGGTTGTCTATGAGATTGAAACTGAATTAGACACAAAGAAGGATGAAGATAGGAAGAGTTGAGAGGCTGGAAGACTCAAAACCCTCGGCCGTCCGTACGGCGGAGTGTAAGGCTCCGCCGTCCGCCGTTCAAAATTAATGAAACCATTTTTAGGTGAAACTAGACATCTAGGGCTTTCCACACATATATCATATAAGACCATTGGAGTAATATTGAGGGAGATATGAATTTTTGAAGTTCACCCTAGGAATCAGAACATCCACCCGGGCAGTATGGGTTGAGAAGGGTGTAATTCACCCTATACAACTCCAATTCGAGTGAAACCAATTTTGTTAGAAAGCTTACACACAGGGGAACACCCCAATATAAGAATCCGATTTTGTTACCAACTCAGTCGTTCCCAGTGATTCGAAGAAGTGACCCTATGTCCAAACCGGACCAACACAGGGCAGCTCAGGAAGGCTAAGTTTCGGGGCTTGTAACTCGAGCCCTACTAAGGAAAATGAAATGGAATTTTTTGTATCTGAAAGGTTGTCCTGTTAGCTTTAATATGAGGCCAATTTCATATGATTTGAGCCAGTTTTCGATTTTTAGTAGATTTTTACTTCTAAGTGTGCAATTCTGGCCACCCACAGGGCAGGCCGGGATAAAACCCGAATATCTTGAGTTATGGTTATCCAAATCAGATGGGACCAAAGAGGTTAGAAAATAGACACATAACCCTTCAACATATCCAAAATTTAGGTCCAAACGACCTAAATAGAAATCATGGCATAATTTACAAGAACCGGGTTGAATACAAGCAGTGAGGCAGTAAGCATATTCTAAAGTGCAATACTTATGTCTTGAATTTAGGATTGAAGCGTGAATGAAATATGTTGATTTATGTATGAAACGAAGTGTTTCTCTTGACAAATTGATATGCTAAATACTGGCACTATTCATGAGGAAGCGGACACGTTCCGTTATGTCACGAAATTGCGGTAAAACTCATGCATGAATTATGAGATACATGTAGAGGCATGTGCATTTCAAGAAAGCTATGAAAGCTATGTTATGATGAATTCAAAGAACATGATATGATGAGATTTCCATGCTACTTGGGCCAGCCCTGATAAACGATTAATGGGAATAGATCGGTGGGAAAGTCGGGAAAGTAAACCCGGCATTCCTGTATAGGAACGAGCTCGATCCTGATAAGCAGACTATTACCCAGGAGTCTAAAATGGCCAAGAACTCCCAGGGGACCAAGTGATGGAAAATGATGAAAAGTAAGAGGAAAGGTTATGAAGAATGAGATTTGCATAACCACATCAAGTGCATGGGTGCATTTAACATGTCATTGCATATTGTTTACGACTTGTCCGTGTGTTTACTCGTGGTTGTATATACACTATCTTGCTCTTTTGTCCTATGTATTAGTGTTGATGGTTTATTCTGTTTCTTATGTTATTTAAGTAAAATTGAACCTTGCCTCGGACTAGACATTTTTCGCAACCTTACTAAATATGTGTAGTTAAGTTTAATCTCATGTATTAAGAAAATTTCATAAAACCCGAGGCAACTGAGAATGAACGCGAGGTCAGTATACACTATATGCAAACCCTACTGAGAATTTCTCCAAATTCTCACCTCCCTTCGCCTTTCCGCTTCATTCTCAGACGTGGACGATGGACACGACAGCTACCCTTTTCGTTGAGATTCCAGACTTGCAGCTCCACCATGATCCGGCAGTAGGCTCACTGTAT
The DNA here is from genome assembly GCA_031439595.1 of Pterocarpus santalinus. Classification (NCBI taxonomy): domain Eukaryota; kingdom Viridiplantae; phylum Streptophyta; class Magnoliopsida; order Fabales; family Fabaceae; genus Pterocarpus; species Pterocarpus santalinus. Next base: position 36,185,995 of record CM062525.1, read on the forward strand.
ATAGCCGGTTCTTGCCAGTTTCGCCTGTATCTATTTAGTGATAGAGATTTTACTGTCCCCTTACATCATCCTGCCTTTGATCCTACCACCCCATACGTCGAGGTCCCGCTGTACGCGGCACATCCTCCACCAGCGCCCCCTGCACCTGTAGCCCATGCTGATCCTGCACCGGAGTCACCTCCGCAGGTAGTACCAGACATCCCGCTCAGCTCCGAGAGCGACCCTTCGGAGGCCACTGGCTCATCTTCCTCCTCCTCTGGATCAGTTCCTGACTACTCACCAGCCGGGCCCGGTGTGGCCAACGGCTACCTGACTGAGTAGGTCAGCCACAGGCCGTATTATGCAAAGATGAGCCTGTTTTGGTAGTAGGCGGCTTTGGGTCATACAGGCAGTAACATAGTTGAAAACGTCCACTGAGGACCACGTAGGATTGGATCGACTGACATGGGTCTTATGTTTCTTTTGGTACCTGACCCCACTCATGTATCCTATTTTGAAACTGGTCTGTAAATTAAAACAGTGGTTCTTGTCTATATATATATATATATATACTTATATACAGTTGATAGTATGTGTGTTATTTATGCTTACTGTGTGGTTATGACGAAATAGACTCTATCATGTTCGTTGTATGATTAACACAGTAACACAAACTACTTAATTTTTTGCTATGACTTAAGCATAACATTAAATAAGTAGGGTGTTACACAAAAGGTTATGCGGAAAATACCCTCTAAATATCATGATGGAAAGGATGTTACAACCCAAATTCTCTTAGAGTATATTGTTTTGATTTGAAGTCTAATTATGTCTTACATGATAGGAAGCAACAGTATTTGGCTCAAGAATTTAAAAAAAATACATTGATACGTCAACATGCTTTGAGAATTCCTAAAGGTAATATATGGTTTAAGAGTAAGATATTATTAGCTTATAAGGGAGGGGACTAATCAAATGTCAACTTGAATTGATTTTCTACAAAAATTTTATCTTTTTTATATTGGATTTAAATTGAGGAACACACTATATTAAATAACTATTTGGAAAGTTCATAATTATAAATGTTCTATTATGTTCCTTTATAATGCAACTTCTAAACATGATTAATGAATTTTCATTCCACTCCCTTATTAATCTTCCAAACAAGCAAGAAGATAACTTTGTTCCTTTCCTTTCCTTCCCTTTCCAATCCTTTCCTACCTATTCTAATCCATTCCATTAATGAAAGAACATCCAAACACATTGTAAGGTAATAAACAACCTTCTCGATTCTGTCCTTAGCATCATATGCAAGTAGGTAGTCGATGGACTTTTCTACAGCTGATATATAAAACTTTAGTGACCTACCTGATAATGGAGGGAGAATCAATGGGCTAGCTAAGCTTGCTTTGATCTACTCAAAAGCTTATTGTTGTTCTTCACCCCAACAAACTCTTTAGCATTCTTCAATCTGAGTAGAGGTGAAAAAGCTTTCATTATCTCGGACATATTGGCAATAAATCTCCTAAGAATGTTGATTTTGCCAATTACGCTTTACAGTTCCCTCTTATTATAATGTGGTTGCACTTCCAAAACTATCTTGGCTTTGTTCTTATTGACGACTATACCTTACTAATATACCAAGAAGCTTAGGAAGTTGCTAGCTAGAACTCCAAATCCACCTTAGCTAGATTCATTTTAAAAGAATGAATTCTCATTCTTTAGACAACTTAATTCAAATAGCCTAAATGTTGATTGAAGTTGCTTGACTTTGACAACCACATCATCAATATATACTTTCATACTTTTTTTCAATTAAATCATGAAAGATGACATTCATTGCTTTTTGATGGCTTCTATATTCTTTAACCTAAATGACATGACCAACTATTCATAGATCCCAAGATTTCTTGAGCTACAAAGTGTTATTTTATGTTCATATTCTTCGATTAAAAAAAAATCTAATTATAACCCAAATACGCATCCATAAATATGAGGAACCCATTGGTTGTTGTAGCATCAAATAACATATTGCTATTGACATCACGAATTCATCCTTTGAAGTTTCCAAGTTTAGGTTTCTAAAATCATTGCACATTCTAACTTGGTCATTAAAACACATCATTGCTACTCATTTTTTCTCTGTTTTACCTTTTTGGCAAGTAATCATTGAAACACATCACTATCTTTTTCATTGATTAGTACCAACTCATAACAATTAAAGCACTTACATACACATTCTGATGTTGCCTTTTTCCCTAGATGTTAAAAGATATTCACTTGCCTGGTATATAATAGTCATTATTTTTTTCTTTTATCAATGACCTTGTATTGCTTTGCGAGACATTACTAGAAAATTGGTCAATTGAGATCGATTTTTCAGTTGCAAAAATTCCCTAAATCAATCGTAAAGACTATTTGCGACCGATTTTTTCTGTCGCATTTAGGTAGGCATTTGCAACCGATTTTGCCACTGATTTCAGGACCCTTATGCAATGATTAGGTTGGTCGTTTGTTGACATTTTTTGCGATTGATTTTTTAGGCACAAATTTGAGACCAAAAAATCGGTCACAAATGTGAAATTTTGCAACCGATTTTTTGGTCTCAAATTTGCGACCGAAATTGTGAATATGGTTTGCGTTCACAATATATTCAGTCGCAAATATTAAATAGGAAAAAATAAATAAAAGAACAGGCATAATATTATTAATTCTATATTTCATAATCTGGATTCAACAACAGCCCAAAAAGTATATCCAGAAATCCATAAGCTAAGAAGTTAATATTACATTTAATTAACTACTAGTATCTAATATCTAAAGCATAAAAGAACATCTAAAAAAGTACTGCAACATCCCAAAGCATAAAAACCAATATCTAAAGTTTATAACATGCAAATAAATATACTAAATAGCATATGATCCAAACTATAATCAACAAGAAATGGATGTCAAGAGTTCATTCAGATTCTTCTCCCTCATCACTTGATCCCTCATCCTCAGCTCGCTTTACAATGGTGGGTTGGAAATTCATCCGCTGCATCATCTATTGTACAAGTTGATTAGTGGCCTGTAGTTGCTTCTCATTACTCTGTAATCTAGCTAGAAGCGCAATATTCTCCTCTGCCATTTTCTTCAGTAGTGCTTCATGCTCTGTTCTTTGTATCCACGCATCAAACTGCGAACCAGAACCACAATAATATGGCCTTCCATCAATTACAGTAAACTCTAAACCAAGGTCATTAATCCTTCCTTTTTTAACTCCAGCAGTTTCGCGCCACATATCTAAGTCAGTAGGTGGAGGAGTTCCATCCTAAGAGGCTTTCTAGCCTGCCTCATCTATGGCACGTGTAAATTCAGCCTACCAATTAGAATATTATGTCAATTAACACAATAATTTCAATTTAGGGGTATTTATAATGTATAAATAGAAGTTACAATATAATTTAACATAATTCAAAACAACAACTATATTCTAGAACTATAATTTGACATAATTCAAAGCTATAACTATATTCTAACATACAAACTAGATTGCACTAAATATGTAAAACAATACACTAACTACTTATATCTACATGCTCTGCTCTCCTATTTAACCATATTTTATCCTTATGTTTGTGTATGTGGCAAAAAAACTCTGATGGAGTAAGGGCTCTATCATGCAATTTTGTCTGTGGATAAAACAACAATAATGTAAGTTAAGAATAATATAAAAAAAGTTTTGAAAGTAATATATTGGTAGAAATAGCTTGCAAATAATGTCAAGAGTTTGAGAATTTGACCAAATTGGCTCTATGTTATGAAACAGTAATAGAGCCACCAGTGTGAAGTGAACCACCAAATCCTAATGAGTCAAAAGAGCAATTCAATTTTGCTTGTCTATTGTTTTTTTTGAAGCCTTCATCCTCCCACTACGCACAAAGTGCATCCCCTACATTGTCTCCAAGAAAATTTGGTCTACTTATGGAAGAACAGGCTCTTTGAAGCATATTCTTTAGTAGTGTAGCTCCTCGACTTTCAAAATTCTGCTTGGCCCAACCATAAGCAGGAAGATTGACATCAAACTTCCTATATTATAATTAATAGAAATATTAAATAAAATAATAAAGTATATAGATAAAATCACACATTATATGAATAAAGTAGACTTGAATTTTTTCTTTAATTTTTTCTAGATATGGAACAAAGTAGACTTGAATAGCATTAACCGCAAATATGAATTAATCATATTAAGAAAACCGTCTTGTATGGCGAACCTCTACAATACCATATTGTTTGTGAAACCATTCACAGTTGAAAAATACTATTTGTTTTGATGGTTCTCCAGGGTATTCTAGTTGCACTATTTCTTTGATAATCCCATAATAATAATTCTCCTCATTTCCATGATCATCGCCCTTAACACAAACTTCACAATTTATAATTTTTTTTGGCTATGCTCCATTCTTCTGTATAGAACTTATAACCATTAACAAAATAAACATGCGAACTATTAATTGGGACCCCATGCTAATGAGAAAATTTTGGTTTGACACCAAGTTGTTTCTATCATGAACCTAGCAATGACAACAATCAAATCAAATTAGTGTTTGTAACGACTAAGTGCATGCATAAAAACACTTTTAGAAGAAAAATAATTTTTGTAAAACTTACATAGTTTGGAAACCAAATAGGAAATTCAGATGTTATTCTACTATCAACATCGGCATGATTGATGTTTGGGATAACCGCCTCCATATATTGTAGAAAATATCTAAAATGCAAGAAAAAGATAGTAAAAATGCTAGCAAGTAAGAGGAAACATAACCTAGTAATGATATTTGATCACATACACAACATATGGTTGAACTTCTTTGCAATTAAGCAAAACATGTAAGTGTGCTGCAGCGAATTCCTTATTATTCAAGTACCGACTCTTGCAAGATCCAGCTCCTCTACTTCTAAACTTGAATATTGACAAATTTGGTTGGATTGTTTCATGTAACCCCCATCATCATTACGGCTAACCATATTTCTCATTATTTGCGCGTGAGACCCAAAATTGTCATGACTCAACTAAAGTCGTGACCAGCGCTTAGAGAATAAGTTCCCTAGCAAGCCTTTCACAGGAAAATTTCACGAAAATCGGATAGAGTTTCCTTTGTATTTAGGATAATTCCCAAATGTGAGTACTCTTCCTACACAATCAACAAACACACTCTTCCGTCGGGGATCCAGATATTCTCAAAATGCACCCCTCAGTACACAATATGTTTATCTATCAGGCACATTTCAATACTTCAACATGCATACCATTATAGACAAAATTCTAACACAAACTCATCCAGACCATTCAGTCTACATTATTCTTCAGTACTATTACAAACTAGCAAGGGTCGGACCCTGCCTGTAGTACTATGAAGCTACATTTCTAAGATTTAAAAATAATACAGAATAACCAATTTAGGCCCTTATTTATGAAGGCTCACCAAGAGTGGAGGTCAACTATTGCTGAGTAAGGGGATTGGCTCCCAAGTTTAAATCTGTATCTAAAAAAGATAGAATAGATATGAGGTGAGTTTATGAAACTTAGTGAGAGATAGGACACCTTTGTATTCATGAGTTAGTGCACATTTGAAAACTCTAGTTTCGATTCAATTTAACAACCATAGGCACTATCTAACAGGATAATCCCTCAAGATTCACACTTAGGTGTCCTTTCCTTCGTGTCAATCTTGTAATCCATCACGCATCACTATTAGAGTGGCTGTGTAAATTCGTCATGCACCACTCCTTTGAGTAGCTGTGTAATTCATAATCCAAGGTGCATCAGGGCTAATGTTTACTGCCGTTAGCAGACAGATCCTGTATAGGCCTTCCTAATCCCTTTTTCATTACATAACATGCATCCAATTTCGAATATTTCTCAAAAATAATTATCATTGACTCATATGAAGTTTCTAAAACAATTTTAACATAAAAATTTATATAGATAACAAGAATTTAAGGTAATAAACAAAACAAAGGAATTCTTTCTACTCACAGATCACCAGCCCATGGAAAGATCTTAACCTTCTGGAACCATAGAGCAAGAAGGGTGTTCCTTAGAATAATCTAGCACCACAACCACAATCATATAATTGTATATTAGCTTCTAATAGGGATGATTCATCCTCATCATACTCAAACTCCAAAACTCCCAAATTATCTAACCTAGGGTTTAAGATTGAACCCCAATCCAACAAGAATTTGAAATCTTAAGGAAAGGAAGGAGGAAAGATGTTAGAAGTTACCCTACGGAAGCTAATGAGGGTGAGAGGGAGGGTAGATCCAAGAATTCATCCCCTTCAAGCTTCAAAGTCTTCAATGGAGTTTGTAGAGAGAGAAAGAGACAAATTTGATGATGGTTGGAGTTGATTGTCTTGTTTAATGCGTGTTATGAGTGGTTTAAGTGAACTAAGTTGATGGGGAAGGATTAGGATGAAGATTGGTTGCGTTTAGAGGGAGAGAGGGACAAGTTTGGGGGAGAAGAGAGAGATAACGTCGAAGAAATGAGAGAGAAAATGTCACAGGTGGTTTTATAGACGCCCGGTAATCGATTACAATCCTTTGTAATCGATTACCCGACAACTAGAATTGGTAGTCGATTACAAGCCTGTGTGTAATCGATTATTAGAGAGTATGTGGAACCTTGGAAATCTATTCAGCCTTACGTAATCGATTACGTAATCGATTACTTGAAGAGAGAACTTCATCTTTGCATATCATGGTCTTTGGTAATCGATTACAAGACCTTGTAATCGATTACAATGGGAAAAAATGCAGCAGTAAGGGTATACTAGAAGGAAAGAACCTAAAATTACATCATAGACATTACATTCTTCCCCCCTTAAAAGAATTCGTCCTCGAAGTCTAAACAAATAGGAATTACCTCAAGAGTAAAAAATGTGGGGTTACTTTGATCTCATTGCTTCTTCAGCTTCCTAAGTCGCTTCCTCTCCTGAGTGGTTCCTCTAGATCACCTTTACTGAGGCCATTTCCTTCGTACACAACTTCTTCACTTGATGGTCAATTATGGCTATAGGCTCTTTTTCATAGGTTAAATCTTCTTTTAGTTGAATAGTATGTTGAGCGAGCACATGGGATGGATCGAGGAGGTACTTCCATAATATTGACACGTGAAATATAGGATGAACCATGGACAGGTCAAGTGGCTGTGCTAAATGGTAGGCCACTACACCTATTCTGTCTAGAATCTCAAAAGGACCAATGTAGCGGGGGCTGAGTTTGTCTTTCTTCCCAAACCTCATCATGCCTTTCATAGGTGACACCCGAATAAATACATGGTCCCTTACAGAGAATTTGAAATCATGTCTCCTGTGGTCAGCATAGGCCTTTTTCCTACTTTAGGCTGCTAGAAGCGCTCCTTGATCAAACGAACCCTTTCTATGGAATCTCAAACCATCCAAGGCGCCATTTGGATGCTAGCTTGATAACTGTTGTTATATGATAATACTACCAAGGGCAAGTAACTATCGTGTAACATCCCCATATAACGTAATAGGAAGTAATAAGAATAAATTTTTATTATTCACAATCTTGCCCCTGAACTTTTTAAAAAATGACCTTTAGGTCCTTATATCAAATGTATTAGCAGAATAAGGTTTTAAACGAAGCAGAATCACGTAATAAAAACGTAGAAACCTAAACCTCGGCCATTTGAGCCACGGAGCTATCCATATGTGAAATGATATGGGATGCTCTTAGACTTGCCCATAATTACGAAGATGCCATTGGTCATGAAAAACAGAAAACAGAAAGGCCATCAACTTGTAAAACGATTAATTTACACCTTTAATTGATTAATTTGATTTTAGTGGATAAGTAAAGCTAATTAGAAATTAATTAGAGATTAATTAGGAGATAATTAAGTGTTAATTAAAGATATTAGGATTAAAAATAATTAGAATAGAAACATATAAAACTTCACAAATTTCTTCAAAACCGATTTACCGATTTAAAGGAAATCAGTAAGATTACGGTATTTTAAACTGTCGGAACTGAACCAATAGAATTTCAACTCATTAACCCTACTTTAAGTGGCTGAGAACTCAGCCACTTAAGCCGTAAAAGTGGCGTAAATAAGGCCACAAGAAGGGAGGAGGCTTGGCTGAATTTCAGCCTCTTGTGCTCCCACCAATCACCTTGCAAGAAGCTAACCACCTCATCATTAAATCAGATTTTTCTCCTTCTTTCTCCACCCAATTTTCGAGCTCCCTCTTCTAGCAGCCTTCCTCTCCTCTTTTCTTCATCCTCTTCATCTTATTATTCCACTTTCAGCCTTCATCAAGCTTCTTGCATCCAAATCCTTCACTAGAACTCAAGACTAGCTAGTTGTTACATCAAAATAAAGGTAGGATTCCAATTCTTGTCTTGATTTTCTGATTTTGGGTGACTGTTGGTGATTCTATTTACTCAGTTCTTGATGAGATAATTGAATGATTATGATGTTATTTGGTTGGTTTGTTGGCTGTTGTTGGTGTTAAATTCGTTTAGGAGGTAAGAAAAGGTGAAAGGATGAAGATGTGAGAAGCTGGAAACCTAGAATCCCTCGGCAGTCTGTACGGCGGAGTGTACGCCTCCGCCTACAGCCAATTAAATTTCATGAGGCTATTTTTATATGAAACTAGACATCTAGTGATTTCCATAAATATATCATATAAGGATTTTGGATTAGTATTGAGGGAGTTATGAATTTTTGAATTTCGACCTAGGTTTTTGACTTTGAGTTTTGGCAGACTGGGTTGTTCAGGATAGAACTCGCCCTATACTATTTGAAAATGAATGAAACTAACTTTGTTAGAAAGATTACACATAGAAGAATGTCCCATAAAAATTTCAGAGTTAGATAAGGTCCCAGTTGCTCCCAGTGGTCTAAGAAAGTTTCCCTATGTCCAATCCAGGCCAGAACAAGGCAGTTTAGGAAGGTCAGAATTCGGGACTTGTAACTCGAGCCCTACTAAGTCAAATGGAATGAAAATTTTTGTAAATGAAACTTTACTCTGTTAGCTTTAATATGAGTCCAATTTCGTTTAATTTGAGTCATTTTTCGATTTTTAGTGGATTTTTACTTTTAGGTGTCTGATTCTGGCTAGCCACTGGGCAGGGCGGGATAAAACCTAAATATCTTGAGCTATAGATATCAAAATTAGATGGGACTAAAGAGGTTAGAAAATAGACACATAGCACTTTAACATACTCAAAATTGAGGTCTAAATGAGTTAAAGAGAAATTATGGCTTGATTTAGAAGTACTGGGTTGGCTGACTATGCTGAGGTAGAAGCTTTGCCTTAATGAGATTATTGTTATTATGAGTTCCATGTTGAAATATGTATGCAATGTTGTGACCTTTGTGACAAATTGATATTTTGGTATACTGGCACTATTCACGAGGAAGCGGACTCTATCCGTTTTGCTGCCGAAATTCCGGCAGAAATAGGTGAATTATGTGAATATGATAAACATTTATGTGTTATGCTCATAAGATTCATATATGCAAGGATAATTTAAGTATGATATGAATATATTGAATGTGGATCCCTTCACTTGGAGGCAGTTGCACTTTGAATCCCTCATTGTGAAGGCAGCTACCCTCTACCTTAGAGGCACGTGGTAACAAGAGATCCCTCAATTTGAGGCACGTGACCAAAATGAGATCCCTCCACGGCTAGAGGCACGTGAATCCCCTTGTGGGTGAGTCGGTGTGACGACGGTCACAAGTCGAGCTGACGAGCTCACTCCAATGCCAGGCTACCCAAGGGCAATAAAGGCTAAAGACTAAAGATTTAATGATATACAAGCACCCCACTCACATGAGGCATGGCATTGACCCAGCTAGTGTGAGTATAGGGGACAAAACTTACATGAGGCATGGCATGATCCAGTTAGTGTAAGTACCGAACAAAGATCCCATATTCCTAAGGAACGTGACATGGCGATCACGCTCTAACGGGGTGTGACATGGCGATCATACTCTGGAATGTGACACGTAAAGATTTCATGATAAAAAGGAAGATAAAGAAAGAAGAGTGAATCTTATGTTTTTGCACAAGTTCAAATACAAGTAGAGGCAGGTGCAGATGTCATGTATCTAGATTATTGATGTGTATTTTAATATGCGCAGTTACTATTCATAGTATAGTTCATAAATTGGTGTTGTATGGGCTCTCCCAAAGGTCAAGTGTATGAGTAAAATAAACTTTGCTTCGGACATTATATTTTCGAACTTTAAAATTGAACAGTTTGTATAGCATGTTCATCTGTTTCAAAATAAACCGAAGCAAACTGGAGATGACAACGATGACGTTATGTATGATAATTAGAGAATCCTACTGAGAATTTATAATTCTCACTTCTATTTCCATGTTATCTCCAGATAGTTTAAGAAGTTTCAGAGACGGCTGAAGTTGCTGTTAGATAACGTCCGTTCAGGTAACAATAACAACTCCAGGGTGTGGTACTATGACTTAAGCATAATACTGTACTTGGGAGGGTGTTATATATCGCAATTTCCACTGAAGTCAAAAATGCAAGATCTCAGCATATCTTCTAGTATCTGGATGGTCTTCTTGGATTGCCCATCAATCTGAGGGTGAAATGTCGTACTAAGGTCAAGTCAAGTCCCTAAGGCCTTTTAGAAGGCCCTCCAGAAATGAGAGGTAAATTGAGGTCCCCAATCCGAGACAATGGACATTGGAACCCCATGAAGTCGAACGATCTCATCAACATAGAGTTTGGCATAACGAGAAGCACTATAAGTGGTCTTGACCGATAGAAAATGAGCTGACTTGGTCATCCTATCACTACAACCCAAATGGAATCAAAACCTCTAGAATAGCGAGGTAGCCCGGTCACGAAGTCCATGGTAATTCTCTCCTATTTCCACTCAGTATCTCTATCTGTTGCTGTAATTTGGTGGGTCTTTGATGTTCAGTCATGACCTGCTGACATACCAAATAATGAGACACAAAGTTCCCTATGTCTTTTTTTATGCCTTCTCACCAAAACAATTGTTTCAAGTCCTTATACATCTTAGTGGAACCCAGATGAATCGTTTACCTAGAGTTGTGAGTTTCTTCCAAGATAGTTCTCCTCAAATTACCTACTTCGGGTACAGATAACTGGTTACCATACCCCAATACTCCTACTTGGTCAAGAGAAAACTTAGATTTCTTCCTATTATAGATGGCTCTCCTCTTTTTGTATAACTTCGTGTCCCCATACTGCACCGCCTTGATTTGCTCAATCAAGAAAGAATGAGCCCGAATATGGGCTAAAAGCAGCCTGGAACCTCCAAGCTCAAAGTGCACACCCTCAGCTTCTAATTTGTGGATTTCCTCCACTAAAGGCCTCCTTATAAGAGCAATGTGCGCCAAACTACCCATAGACTTTCTACTCAAGGCATCCGCCACAACATTAGCTTTGCCTGGATGGTATAAGATAGTACAATCATAATCCTTGGGCAGCTTTATCCACTTGCATTGTCTTATGTTTAAATCCTTCTGTTGAAAAATGTATTTCAAGCTTTTATGGTCAGTGTAGATTTCACATGTTTTGCCGTAGAGATAATGTCTCCAGATTTTCAATGCAAAAATAACGGCTGCCATTTCCAGATCATGGGTTAGGTAATTTTATTCACGTCTCTTTAATTGATGCGAAGCATAGTCAATGACTCTGCTGTGTTGCAAAATAACACATCCAAGTCCCACCCGAGATGCATCGCTGTAGACTGAGTAACCCCAGTCCCTGAATGCAAAACGAGTACTGGGGCTGAGATCAAACAAACCTTAAGGCTTTGGAAGCTCTCTTCACAAGTGTTGGACCATTGGAATGGTACTCCCTTTTAAGTCAATTTGGCCAAAGGGGCGAAGATCTTCGAAAAATCCTTAACAAACCTTCGATAGTAACTCGCCAAACCTAAGAAGCTACGGATTTCTATCACAGTTGTAGGCCTTGGCCACTTTTAAATAGCCTCTACCTCCCTAGGATCTACCTTAATCCCTTATTTATATATCACGTGGCCTAGAAAGGTCACTTGGTCTAGCTAGAACTCACATTTAGAGAACTTCACATAAAGTTGGTGATTTCTCAAGGTTTGAAGAACGATTCTTAGATGATACTCATGTTCTTCCTAACTCTTGGAATATACCAGAATATTGTCGATAAAGACAATCACAAAATGATCTAGAAATGACTTGAATACTCGATTCATCAAATCCATGAAAGCAGCTGGAGCATTGGTCAATCCGAAAGACGTTACTAAGAATTCATAATGTCCGTAACGGGTTTGGAAGGTAGTTTTAAGAACATCTTCCCAAATCCTCAATTGATGATATCTAGAATGGAGATCTATCTTAGAGAAATAGGATGCTCCTTGGACTGATCAAACAGATCATCAATTCTAGGTAAGGGGTATTTATTTCGAATGGTCAATCGATTTAATTGTCGATAATCTACACATAATCGCATTGTTCCATCCTTTTTCTTCACAAACAATATAGGAGCACCCCACGGGGAGGTACTTGGGCGGATAAAGCCCTTCTCTATCATATCTTGCAATTGAACCTTTAACTCTCGTAACTCGATCGGAGTCATACGATAGGGAGGAATGGATATTGGTTGGATATTTGGAGAGTTAAATCAATACAAAATTCAATCTTCCTGTCCGGAGGCATTTCAGGTAATTCCTCAAGAAATATGTCGGGAAATTCCCTGACCACAGGGACCTGGTCAAGGCTTAAGACAGCAGCCTCAATGTCCCTTACCATAGCAAGATAACCTTCATCCCCTTTGTTCATTAAGTGCATAGCACTCATGGAAGAGATTAAACTGGCGGGAGTTAAGCAATTATTTCCATAGAATACAAAGGATGGCCCGTCTGTAACCTCGAACTTCACTGACTTAGAGTAGCAATCCACTATGGCATGGCATGAGGATAACCAATCCATACCTAATATAATGTCAAAATTGATCATCTCCAATGGCATTAAATCGGCCAAAGTATCCACACCAGTTACACTAACTACGCATGATGGAAACATTAGTTGAACATTTAAAGATTCTCCCATAGGGGTACCAACCCAGAATGGGTGATCCAACATCACTGGTTGTTTGCCAAACCAAGGGGCGAAATATGGTGACACATAAGAGTGAGTTGAACCCGGATCAATTAATGCATAAGTTTCTAAGGAATAGATATATAAAGTACCTGCAACCACCGCATTCGATGCCTGAGCGTCTTGTCTTGTCAAGGCAAAAACATGGGGCTGACCTCTACGTGTCCCTCTACCTCCAAGACCTTTACCACTGGCTCCCCTACCCGAACCTCTGTCCATGGGTCTAGACGATCTACAGAGAGATAAAGCTGAATATGATGGCACAGGCACTACAGGACATGCAAAACTCAGGTCAAAAGCCCCCTTTGAATGGGGACAGTTCTTCTTGAAGTGCCCTGGCTAGCCACACCCAAAGCAAGCTCCAATGGCCCTATGACACTACCCTGAGTGATAATTCCTACAAACTTGACATGACTGCCTGGTGAGATTCGATTGTCCAAATCCTTGTAGGCCCAGCTGGGATACACTGCCAGCTTGGGACCCGGAAGTAGACACACTCATTGAAATGGGTCCAGAGGAAGTGGCCCAGCCTAATGGTGCCTGGCGTTAACCTTGGTAACTCTGGCTCGCCCGGAGCTAGATCCTCCGGAGAAATTTTCCTTCATTTTCTGCTTTTTGCTTGACTCCTTTGCAGCTCTTCATTCTTCCCTCCCAATCTCAAGACCGTAGGCAACATCCATTATCTCGGCATACGACATTCTCCCAACCATAGGAAGTAAGTTAGAGAATAGAAGGTCGAGTAGGTCTCGAACAAATCTCCTTGCCCTCATGGTATCAGTGGAGACAAGATGATTTGCATAGCGGGATTGTAACATCCTCAATTTCGTGTCATGCTAAATTATCTCGGTAACCCCGAGTAATTAGGCACTTAATGAGAAACTATGAAATTAAGGCTTAATTAAGAGGTTAACAAAGTTTATGAGTTAAATCGGATGAAAAAAGTCAAGAGAATGCTTAATCAAGATTAGATAGTCTCTAATTAAGCAAGTTAAAGCCTTTATAGCTTAATTAAGCACTAATCGCTCTTAGTTAGCTTAATCGAGTTTAATTAAAGTTAATTAAACTTAATCACGAGATTAATTTTTGTTAATCATGTTCTTGTGTGTTAATTACTAATCCTTACTTAATCATCTTAATTTAGTTGCAAGAGCACTTAATCACATAATTAAATTCAAATTTAGTCAACTAGACAATAAAGTAAAAAGTGATGTCACTAAAGCATAAAGCATTAGACAAGAATACTTTATGTAAGAGTTAGTACTTGATTTGTTCCCTCATCATCCAATTTGTCCTCTTAAACCTTAATTAACACAAAATTAAGAAAATATCTCCAACCTCCCCTTTGAATAGTGGACCCTACATGCACAAACACACTCATATGTTTTTACTCATCTTATTCTCTTTCTTCAAACCAAATCCTCTCACTTCTCTCTAAAACTCTCTTCTTCTTCTTTATCTTCTTCTTTCTTTCTTCACCACCACCACCCAAAACCTCTCACTTTGCCCTTCAAGGACCTCATCTTTGGGTCTTTGGAGATAAGATTTAAACACTACAACCTCTATTTCTACAAGATCTCAAGAGCTTCCACTTCCACCAAGCTAAATCGCCACCATCTTCAAGGAAATAAACCACCACCATCATCTTCTTTTTCTCTTGTTATAGCGCCATTTCTAAGGAAGGTAGTGATCTTCATCTTTTTATTTTGTTTACTTATGGAAGCTTGAAGCTTGGTTCTTCTCATGACCAAAATCTTTGAGTGAAAACTTGAAAAAATCTTTCATGTTCTTCATGAGCAAAAGTTTCTATTTTTGGTTAAATATGCTCTTGTTCTTGTTCAAGTGTTATGTTCTTGTTCTTCTTCAAGTGTTCTTGATATTTCTACTTTTGGGAAAATATGTTCTTGTTCTTCTTTAAGTGTTCTTGATGTTTCTATTGTTGGTAAAATATGTTCATGTTATTATTCTTGAGTGTTCTTGATGTTCTTGGTGGTATTTTGCTTAAAGTTGTTCTTTCTCTTATGATGAGTTTATGATTAGACAAGTTGCATCTTTACATGCTTTTCATGATTTGATAAGACTATGAACATCCTAAAAGCTTAAAGCTTTAAAAAGTTTGCTTCTTGATGCTTAAAAAGTGGCGCAAGTTTTAGTGTCTCCATAAAGTCTTACTTTGTTTTGTCTTGAAGATAAAAATACATGTAAAAGTCTAAACTTTTTGGAATAATAAGCCCTTTTGAGTTAGAAAAATTATGTCTTGTCACTTTATATTTGAAAGATTGATCCTTGGAAGCAAATCCTTCCATAAAATTTGAAACTTGAAATCAAAAAAGGTCTCTTTTGGGTCATAGAAATGCTAACTTTTATAAAGATCAAAACTTTATAACTTTAAAGCTAATGTCTTATATCACTAGTTCATAAAGTATGAATCTTTTAGACTTTAAGACAACTTTAAATCATAATATTTAGACCTTGATGGTCTTAGAGTAAATAAAAATGTCAACTTTCGTAAAAAATAAAACTTTATGACAACTTTATAAAGAATGATAAACTTTGTAATACTTAAGGTAAGATCTTGTCATGTTAGTGATAAAAGCTTGAGACTTTGTAACTTGGTTAAGTTAAAAACCACTCTTGGTATTTAGCGAACATGGTGTTGTTAGGTTCATGATGTGGTCATGCATTGTCATGACCCAAGGATTAGAGGGATCTCAAACTCCTTGGGAATAGAAGTATGATTATGACTTCTGAGCATACCATAAACCTAGGAATCACTAAGTGTGCTATCTCAAGGAAAGGAAACAATCACTTAACTTAATTAATGTGAACAAGTGATCCATAAGATATAAACTCAAGTAAAGAATAATTTCATATCAGAACTGAGCAACTAAAAGATCACATACATATATTTTAACTATATGATTCTCTCATGGGTAACCATGGGAAATCATGTGATGATTCATAAGATTATTCACAAAGAATAACACAGCTATAAACCCCTTTAGGGTATGAATGTATGATGCTATTCGGCATGATGAATGACAAGTTTGATTGAGCTTTGTCTCATGATTGAATGATGAGTATGATGATATAATGTAGATATGATGAATTATTGGTTGAAAGTTTATGATTGGCATTTTGGGGAAGCTTTGGTCTAGCCATTATGTTGTCGAATTTTCGTCGAAATTATGGACTTAGTCATATCATTGCAGGTGTCTAGTCAAAGAAGTATTATGCATGTAAAGTATAATGATAAGAAAAGAATTAATAGGATTTGACCCTTCAATCACTTCAGTAAGGGAAGTAAGAGACGATGATCCACAAAGACTCAAGTAACCTCTATGAAGGAGACAAATGTGACATGTAGGACTCTCCAACTTAGGGGTAACCAATATTGGCTTAGTTTAATTTGGTTTAGTACTATGTGATGACAGTCACAGAATGAGCACATGTCCAAAAGTAGTATATTTCAAAGGAAAGTAAAGAATGTTAAGCACATGCTAAAAACGAAAGTAAAGCCAAGTATACCCATGGTTAAGTCTATGGTGATGCATGTCTTGCATGTATTTATATTGTCCATTTATATTATGAATGTCTATTCTATGCTTTAGTATGTATGTTTAGTTATGATGATGTAGTTATGATGTTAAGTTGAAAAGCAACCCACTTCGGGGTTTAAGTTTTCAAAATCATTAAAATTGAACTTATATCTATCCACTGCTTTTATAATTAAACCTGAAGTGGCTGGAACGATAACGATGACACAATGTTTGTCTAGTTGTGATCCTACTAAGAAATTTAGTATTTATCACTCTTACGTTTCCGTGTCATCTTCAGAGGATGCTGGCATCGGGCACGGTGGTGATTTTCATTGAACTCCCAGTGATGCATTGACACTTCGACCCGATGCTGAATGCATCTGTGTTGACTGCTCAGGCAATGATGTGAGTCTACATGTTCCATAGCTGCTAGTTCTGTGCACCTGTGATGAGTCTATTTTTCCACCCTTACGAGCCATTTGAGGACATTACCATGGATGATGTCATCTCGCCTTTTCATCCTTTGAGGTACCCGACGGATGAGGACTCCGACTCTGACACTTGATTGACGCCGAATGCTTCCATAGAGATGGATCCTTCTGAGTCATCATACTTGACTTATTCCATGGGATCCTACCATTCGGAGCCATCTCAGCCTTCAATGTTTCGCCTATCTTCCGACTCTTCAGCTTCGGTTGCTAGCCCAGCTCCAGCCTCGGTATGCAGTTGTGGGTTCATTTGCACCTATGTCGTGCCTCATGGGCGTGGCCGTGCTCAAGGTGGAGGACGTGGTGATGTTACTCTCGGTGGATTTGGGAACGATTTCCTCCCGCCAGATGATGAGGTGTTGGTTACATGCGAAGCTGAGCATGAGGATAGCCCTTTTTGGTTGTAGTTAGGGTTATCATTTTCTCTTGGCATGTATAGGTGGATGTGATTTCCTATGTATTTCCTTTATTGATGTATTTGTTAGGTTTCTTTTGTAGGGCTGACAGTAGATATCGGACCCTTTATATCACTATGGATGGCTATGGAATGAATGTTATATTTATCTAGGATTGTGGTTATTCTTATTGTTTCTATTCATGTTACTTGCATAATATGTATGAGATAGTGATGTTTGTAATACACATTCACGATGCACTCATGGCTCTCAATTTTCAAAATAGTTTACTTGTTATTGTTCAAAAAAAATTTACCCCTATTTTCAAGTAAGATAATTTCAGAAAGGTAATGTTAGTTTCAAGAGCAAAAGTAACAACTAGTAATTCCACAATATGACTTAAGCATAGAATGGAACTATTAGTGTATTACAGGGACAAATTGGTAAATTGCTCCTTCTACTCTGCCACAAACATTCCCAGGTTTTGCCTCAGTCTCTTAAAGTCAGCAGCAAATTTCTCCCTCTTATTGCCAGGAAGGTACTTCATCATAAAATCTCAGTGAATTCCTCCCAAGTGAGGGGAGGCAGGCCATAAGCATCCCTTCCTTCAAGGAGAGTTGTGTACCACTGTTCTGCAGGCCTATTTAAATTGTAGGCCCCCAATTCCATCGCCCTCTCACTCGGACACCTAAGAACTTTGAGGACCTTGTTAGTACTGTCGAGGAATTGCTAAGGATCATCCGTCAAAGGATTTCCAAATAAGCTTGGCAAATTCAATCTAAGGAATGATTCAATCGACACTTCTGTCCCTTCACATTGAGGATGAAGCTCTCTAACAGGTGGAGCTGGTTCTGCATGGGGTTGTGGTTCACTCCTCCTTTGATGAGCTAGGATTTCTACCAGAGTATTAAAGGTTTAGTAAACTCCTCTCATTTCAGTTGCTAAGTTGATTGGCTCTCCTTCAAGAGCTGGTTCTCCTTCAAGTTGCTTGGCTGGTCTCCCTCGGCCTCCTCTCCGACCACAGCCCCTCCCTCTCCTTGGAGGAGAAGGAGCCTAGTCAGATTTAGCATCAAAAGCCTCATGGACGTTTGTCCTTGCAGTATGGATGCGAGTCCTAGGCGGCATCGCTTCTAAAGGAACGATTAATGAATTAGAAACTAACTTAGGCCACACAAGAGAAAACAAGTGAGGCACAATTACTCAAGATAATAACATTCGGAATAACAGTCTTAAAGGCTTCTGGTAGCATCACGCTTTGTGAAAATGGGTCAGCTTCCATTTGCATAATCGTGACCTTATTAAAGGACACTTGCTCCATAATACACAGGGAAACCTAGGCTCTGATATCAACTTTGTCACGACCCAACTCAGGCTATGATCGACACTTAGAGAACAAGTTCCCTAGCAAGCCTTTCATAGGAAAATTTCACAAAAATCGGACAGAGTTTCCTCTTTATTTGGGATAATTTCCAAATGTGAGTACTCCTCCTGCACAATCAACAAACACACTCTTCTATCGAGGATCCAAGGATTCTCAAAATGTATCCCTCAGCACACAATATGTTTATCTATCAGGCACAATTCAATACTTCAACATGCATACCATTATATATAGAATTCTAACATAAACTCATCCAAACCATTCAGTCTACATAATTCTTCAATACAAAGACTATTACAAACTAGCAAGGGTCGGACCCTATCTATAGTACTATGGAGTTACATTTCTAAGATTTCAAAACAATACAGAATAACCAATCCACGCCCTTATCTATGAGGTCTCACCAAGAGTGGAGGTCAACTACTACTAAGCAGGGGATCGGCTCCAAAGTTTGAACCTGTATCTGAAAAAAATAGAATAAACATGGGGTAAGTTTATGAAACTTAGTGAGAGATAAGACACCTTTGTATTCATGAGTCAGTGAACATTTGAAAACCATAGTCTCAATTCAATTTAACAACCGTATGAGCTATCTAACAGGATAATCCCTCAGGATTCACACTTAGGTGGCCTTTCCTTCGTGTGAATCCCGTAATCCGTCATGCACCACTATTAGAGTGGCTATGTAAATCCGTCACGCACCACACTATATGTGTGGCTGTGTATATCCATTATGCACCCTTCCCTTGAGTGGCTGTGTAATTCATAATCCAAGGTGCACCAGGGCTAACATCTACTGCTGTTAGCAGGCAGATCCTATATAGACCTTCCTAATCCCTTTTTCATCGCATAACATGCATCCAATTTTGAATATTTCTCAAAAATAATCGTCATTGACTCATGTGAAGTTTTTAAAACAATTTTAACATAAAAATTTATATAGATAATAGGAATTTAAGGCACTAAATAAAACAAAGGAATTCTATCTCTACTCATAGATCACTAGACCATGGAAAGATCTTAACCTTCTAGAGCTACAAAGCAAGAAAGGTGTTCCTTAGAACAATCTAGCACCATAACCAAAATCATATAATTTTTTATTAGCTTCTAACAAGGAGGATTCATCGTAATCATACTCAAACTCCCAATCTCTTAAATTATCTAACCTAGGATTTAAGATTGAACCCCCAATCCAACAAGAATTCGAAATCTTAAGGAAAGGAAGGAGGAAAGATGTTAGAAGTTACCCTAGGGAAGCCAATAAGGGTGAGGGGGAGGGTAGATCCATGGATCCATCCTCTTCAAGCTTCAAAGTCTTCAATGGAGTTTGCAGAGAGAGAAAGAGACGGATTTGATGATTGTTGGAGTTGATTTTCGTGTTTAATGCATGTTTATGAGTAGTTTAAGTGAAATAAGTTGATGGGAAAGGATTAGGATGAAGATTGGGTGAGTTTAGAGGGAGAGAGAGACGAGTTTGGGGGAGAGGAGAGAGAAAGTGTCAAAGAAAAGAGAGAGACAATGTCACTGATGATTTTATAAACGCCTGGTAATCGATTACAATTATTTGTAATCAATTACCTGGCACCCGGAATTGGTAATCGATTAGAAGTTTGTGTAATCTATTATCAAAGAGCGTGCGGAACCTTGGAAACCCATTTAGCCTTATGTAATCGATTACGTAATCGATTACTTGAAGAGAAAACTTCATCTTCGCATATCATGGTCTCTGGTAATCGATTATAAGACCTTATAATCGATTACAATAGGAAAAAAATGCAGCAGCAAGAACATATTGGAAGGAAAGAACCTAAAATTACATCATTAACATTACAAAAATAATATGAACAAAAATATGAGGTCTATTGACATAAATATGCCTCATATATGGACCTTTCAACATGTGATTTGTTTTTCACTATTTGTGTCAATCTATTTAGGTACCTATAGCATAATGATATAAGTATTTAATTATTGAAGAAATAAAAGTATTAATATTTAGACAATTTTAAAAATTGGATATTACAATTTTTTTTTTATCTTTTAAATGGATACATCTATCAGTATTGAACAGGACCACTAACTCTTGCTTCGTATGGCAAAGAACAGGTAAATGCTCTATTAAGTTAAAAAAACCCAAGTAGAAATATCTGCTCTAATTTACAAGTAGTGATGACAACATTCTGCTCCATCAATAACAAATCATCCACTCGCAATATTGTTGAGTATAAATCCTTGAAGAATTTGCTCAACTCTGCTATTGGCTTCCACACTTGATCTGGAAGTGCTGGAAAAGCAATCGGCAACAAACGCTCCACAAACACATGGCAGTCATGAGATGTCATCCCGAAGAGCTTCCTTTCCCTCAAATTCATACATTTATGCAAACTGGAAGCATATCCATCAGACATTTTTAGTTCACTGGCCCATTTACAGACTGCCTTTTTCTAGTCGATAGACAAAGTGAACTTTGCTTTCTGCTTAAGATACTTTCCATTAGGCAATTGATGCAATCTAGCTCCTTTCACCGACAATACTCTTTCAAGTCCATTCTTGCATTAACATTATCTTTTGTTCTATCCTTGATATCCATCACTATATTGAAAACATTGTCAAATACATTCTTCTCAATGTGCATTACATCAAGATTATGTCTTATTAAATTAGTTTTCCAATACGATAAATCCTAAAATATGCTTTGTTTTGTCCAACTATGAGAATCACCAAAGCCTGGATATGTACAAGATTTGACCTCAATGACTTTTGGAAGATTAGAAACTTCTTCCTATATATCTTCCCTAGACAATCTAACTAGAGGTTAAGATCTCTCAACTTAATTTTTTAAAAATGCATCCTTATTCCTTCGATATGGATGATCTAAAGGTAAGAATTAACGGTGTAGGTCAAACCAAGAACATTTGCCACCATATTTCAAACTGAAAGCCTTCAATTGGCTCATGCAATATGTACATGCCAACCTCCCTGCCGTACTCCAACATGACAACATTGCATATGCAAGAAAGTCATTGATAGTCCACATTAATGCAACTCTCATGATAAAGTTTTGTTTTTTCAAAATTTCATATTTAAGGACACCTTTATTGCACAATAACTTCAACTCATCCATCAAAGGTTGCAAATACACATCTATTTTTCCTTTTGGATTATGTGGACTAGGAATTATCAATGTCAAGAACATGTAAGGAGTGGTCATGTATAGTTTGGATGGAAGATTGTAAGGAGTGATGATAACTAGCTAGCAAGAATAAGGTGTTGCAGATTGGCTATATGGTGTGAAACCATCAGCGGATAAGCCTAATCTAACATTTCATGGTTTAGTAGCAAAATCTGGATAAGTATTGTCAAAGTGTTTCCAAGCTTCTCCATCTGATGAGTAGCACAATACTCCATGTTCTCGCCTATTTTCATAGTGTCATCTCATATGTGGAGCAGAACTCATCGAAGCATACAATCTCTTAAGTCTAGGAATGAGGGATAAGTAATGCATTCTCCTCATAGATACCTCTTTGTATCTCTTCTAACTAACTTTCTTTAATTCATAGTTTGTTGCATCACAAAATGTGCATTCTTTTAAAGTGTTGACCTCTTCAGTGTAAAACAACATACAACCATTCACACAACAATCAATCTTTATGATAGTAAAACCAAGTTTAGAAACTATTTTCTTTGCCTTATAATAATCTTCGAGGTCAAGATTATCTGGGGAGAGTGTTTCTCTCATTAGTTCAACTGTTTGATTAAAAGATCATTGAGGAATGTTTCCTTCTGACTTGATCATCAATAATCTAACAGTAATAGGCAATTTAGTGTAGCCAATATATACCGACCATAACGGTTTTTGTGCGGTATCCAACAATTCATAGAAGTTTCTTGCATCTGGATTCGAAGGCTCTTGATTATTATATATTCCAAGGTCTGGACCAATAGTATCATACACCATTGCCTGAAACATATTTAAGTGTTCATTATTTCTACTTTCTACCATAGTTGAACTACTAGCTTGATTGACAAATACCCTAGATAAAATTGGATCATTTTCTCCATGGTATGTCCAATACCAATAATTAGCAACAAACCTTTTTTTGTAAAGATGAACTCTAACATCATCAAGCATAATTTAATTCATATTCCTACACTTAGAACAAGGACATCTAATCTTCCCCTTCTCCAAATGCGCTTGTTGGTAAACAAATGTAACAAATTCTTCTACCCCATTTAAAAATTTATTAGTATAACCTTTTCGACTCGATATAAGCCTATTATACATCCAACTATGAAACTGACATACGTCCATATTCTGAAACATCATTATCAAACAATATAAAGTTTATTTAATTAGCATAAAATTGAAAAAATTGAGGAATAGACAATTAAAAAAGTAAAAACAAATAAAACAAATCCATAACAAAAACCATCAACCAAATATAACAATTTAACAAATTTAGAATATGTTTCTAAACCATCAACTAATTTATCATAAGCATAGACTCTTGATCAACTAATAACATCAAAAAACAATCTAACCAACATCAAGTTGATGTTGTAGTTATTGTGTTTCCCTTTCTTCTGGTTTACAGTTATTATGCTTATTAAGTTTGTAGCCATATGAAAATCTAAGAAAAGGAATCTCCTAGAGTAACCTTGAGATATGCTAAAATTTTCAATTTAAGATTGGTGACTTTATCTGATTAGCACCAGTTTTTGGCAAATATCCATTTTTCTATATAGGACATTCAGTAAAAGAAATGGAAATTGTCCTTTCATATATATTTAAATTGCACGGATAAAATTGGATTTCGTGTTAGTATTAATGTAACACTCTAATAGTCCCATACTATGTTTAAGTCATATTATGAAATTATTAATTGTTACTTTTGTTTGCGAAACTAACATTACCATTTGAAAATATTTTATAATGAAAATAGGGGTAAATTTTTTTTGAACAAAAACAAATAAACTATTTTGAAAACCAAGAGTCATGAGCGCATCGTGAATGTATAATACAAACGTCGTTATCTCATACATACAATGTGTAAAATAACTAAAGGCAATATAAGGGTTAGCCATCTTGGGATAAATAATACATCATTCCACAACCAGAAGAGTTTACATAGTTAATCGTAGAATAACAAGTCATACATATAAGTAATGGGTCCGATATCTATTGTTGGCCCTACAAAAGAAACCTAACAAATACATCTACAAAGGAAATATATTAAAAATCCCATCCACCCATACATGCCAAAAGAAAATGATAACCCAATGACTATAATAAAAAAAGGCTATTCTCGTGCCCGACTTTGCATATACTGACTAGCCAAGTCAACTGTTGAACAAGAGATAACCATTCCCGAAACCACCGGAAGTGTCATCACCACGCCCTCTTCCTCGAGTATGCCCACATCCATGGGGCATGGCATAGGTATAAATGAACCCATGACCATGAACCAGGGGTGATGTTTGATGAGGTGCTGCTTAAGAAGAAGATGAATCGGACGTCAGGCGAATCACAGATGGGTAAGAGTGCTCGAATAGGTTAGTCTCCACATGATAGCTCGGATAAGACGGCTCTGAAGGATCAGTGTAACGTCCGATTTCCGACTTCCGATCCCATCCAATGTTGAAAATTCCGAGATCCGAGTTTGTCTTACAATTCCGCTTCCGACCTCAGTAGTATCTTCAACTTCCGATTTCGTTCCAAGGCCTACAAGGGATTTATTCCGATTTCCGACCTCATGCATGTAGATTTCGATTTCCGACCTTATGCTCAAATGGGAACGAATGTGATATACGAGTTCCGATATTAAGTGATTCAAAATAGACACGAAATGCGACCTCCGAGTTTAACTAAACTGGATTCCGAGTTCATTACCAAGATCTTTTCTCTCGTTCCCGAGTTCCGAGATCGAGTTGGAGTGCTAGGTTCTATAAATTCCGAGTTCCGGGTGCACAGCATTTATGTTTTGAATCCTTATATCCGGTGCTATGCTTAAAAATCGATTCAAGGATGACCCCCGACTTCCAAGTTTAAGTGTTTTGGTTTCACGTTCTGGCCCTGACTTTCGCTTTTAAGGTAGCTGTGCCTTGCGATTTCCGGGTTACGACTTCATGCCCAAATTCTCACTAAATGAGAAGATAATTACGAGTTCCGACTTCATCCGAATAGCTATGCATGAATTCCGACTTTAACAATCTAACGAGTTCCGATGTCACATTCCTATGCGCTGGCAGCGAGTTTCACTTCATAAGCGACGTGGAGAGCATTTTTGTCACACAAGAAGGAGACATGGCTGAATTTTACCCACAAGAATTTCACCCAATCAAAGCCACATATCCTAACTACCACTTCAGAGCTTTGTGTATATATATCTTCCTCCTGCCTCTTCTGCCCCACTCTTCCCACGTTGTCTTCTATTCCTTAATTCAACTCTCTTTTCTCTTCTCCACTCCATCCAACTCTCATTTCAGCTACCAACTCAACAAGCTTAACCTGATCATAGAGGTAGAGGTTTTCTTCTTGCTTGATTTTCTGACTCTTGGATGATTGATGGTGATTTTAAATCCTTAATTTTGATATGTTGATTGATTGATTATGATGAATTATAGCTGGTTTATTGGCTGTCTATGAGATTAAAACTGAATTAGACACAAAGAAGGATGAAGATAGGAAGAGTTGAGAGGCTGGAAGACTCAAAACCCTTGGCCGTTCGTACGGCGGAGTGTACGGCTCCGCCTTCCGCCGTTCAAACTTTATGAAACCATTTTTATGTGAAACTAGACATCTAGGGCTTTCCACACATATATCATATAAGACCATTGGAGTAATATTGAGAGAGATATGAATTTTTGAAGTTCAACCTAGGAATCAGAACATCCACCCGGGCAGTATGGGTTGAGAAGGGTGTAACTCACCCTATACAACTCCAATTCGAGTGAAACTAATTTTGTTAGAAAGCTTACACATAGGGGAACACCCCAATATAAGATTCCGATTTTGTTACCAACTCAGTTGTTCCCAGTGATTCGAAGAAGTTACCCTATGTCCAAACCGGGCCAACACAGGGCAGTTCAGGAAGGCTAAGTTTCGGGGCTTGTAACTCGAGCCCTACTAAGGCAAATGAAATGAAACTTTTTGTATCTGAAAGGTTGTCCTGTTAGCTTTAATATGAGGCCAATTTCGTATGATTTGAGCTAGTTTTCGATTTTTAGTAGATTTTTACTTCTAAGTGTGCAATTCTGGCCACCCACAGGGCAGGCCGGGATAAAACCCGAATATCTTGAGTTATGGTTATCCAAATCAGATAGGACCAAAGAGGTTAGAAAATAGACACATAATACTTCAACATATCCAAAATTTAGGTCCAAACGACCTAAATAGAAATTATGGCATAATTTACAAGAACCGGGTTGAATACAAGCAGTGAGGCAGTAAGCATATTCTAAAGTGCAATACTTATATCTTGAATTAAGGATTGAAGCACGAATGAAATATGTTGATTTATGTATGAAATGAAGTGTTTCTCTTGACAAATTGATATGCTAAATACTGTCACTATTCATGGGGAAGCGGACACGTTCCGTTATGCCACTAAATTATGTAAAGTTTATGCATGAATTATGAGATACATGTAGAGGCATGTGCATTTCCAAGAGAGCTATGAAAGCTATATTATGATGAACTCAAAGAACATGTTATGATGAGATTTCCATGCTACTTGGGCCAGCCCCGGATAAAAAGTTAAGGGGAATAGATCGGTGGGAAGGTCGGGGAAAGTAAACCCGGCATTCCTGTATAGGAACGAGCTCGATCCTGATAAGTATTACCCAGGAGTCTAAAATGGCCAAGAACTCCCAGGGGACCAAGTAATGGAAAATGATGAAAAGTAAGAGGAAAAGTTATGAAGAATGAGATTTGCATAATTACATCAAGTGCATGGCTGCATTTAACATGTCATTGCATATTGTTTACAGTTTGTCCGATGTGTTTACTTGTGGTTGTACATACACTATCTTGCCCTTTGTCCTATGTATTAGTGTTGATGGTTTATTCTGTTTCTTATGTTATTTAAGTAAAACTGAATCTTGCCTCGGACTAGACATTTTTCTCAACCTTACTAAGTACATGTAGTTAAGCTTAATCTCATGTTTTAAGAAAATTTCATAAAACCCGAGGCAACTGAGAATGAACGCGAGGTTAGTATACACTATATGCAAACCCTACTGAGAATTTCTCCAATTCTCACCTCGCTTCGCATTTCCGCCTCATTCTCAGACGTGGACGATGGACACGACAGCTACCCTTTTCGTTGAGATTCCAGACTTGCAGCTCCACCATGATCCGGCAGTAGGCTCATTGTATATAGCCGGCTCTTGCCGGCTACTGTATCTATTTAGTGATAGGGATTTCACTGTTCCCTTACATCATCCTGCTTTTGATCCTACCACCCCATACTTTGAGGTCCCGTTGTATGCGGCTTTGGGTCATACATGTAGTGATAGATTTGAAACGTCCACTGAGGACCACGTAGGATCGGACCGACTGACATGGGTCTTATGTTTCTTTTTGGTACCTGACCCCACTCATGTATCCTATTTTGAAACTTGTCTGTAAATTAAAACAGTGGTTCCCGTCTATATACATATACCTATATACAGTTGATAGTATGTGTGTTGTTTATGCTTACTGTGTGGTTATAACGAGATAAACTCTATCACGTTCATTGTATGGCATCCCATTTCCCCCAAATGATTCGGATAAATGAAACGTAAATAGGATATTAACACAGTAACACAAACTACTTAATTTCTTGCTATGACTTAAGCATAACATTAAATAAGTAGGGTGTTACAATCAGAATCCAATGAAACAGTCTATCTCAGGCGAATATCCGAGTCAGACTCTCTATCAATGGGATATCTCGGTAGCTGAAAGTAAGAGCAGATATCATCCAGGATAACCTTGTCGTACGGCTGATATGGGCGGAAAAATAGGCTCATAACTGGAACTTGAAATGGGCGGTTATGAAGGATGTAAACCCTCATAGCTGCACTCGCAGACATCACGGAGGCGTTCAGCACTAGGTCAAAGCGCCAATGCCAAACTAAGAACTCAATAAAGATCACCACCGTGCCCGATGCAGGCGTCCTCTGAACACGACACGGAAATGTAGGAGTGAGAAATACTAGATTTCTCGGTAGGATCACGACTGGATAAACACTGTGTCATCGTCATCGTCTCAACTAATTCGAGTTTAATTATAAAAGCAGTGAACAAGCATAGGTTCAATTTTAATGATTTTAAAAACATAAATCCTGAAGCGGGTTACTTTTAAACTTAACATCATAATTATATCATCATAAGTAAGCATACATACGAAAGCATAGAATAAACATTCATAATGTAACACCCTACCAATTTAATATTATGCTTAATTCATAGCATGGAATTAAGTAGATTGGGTTACCGTGTTGATACTCTACTAACTAATTTCTTACCATGTTGTGTTCCCTTTATTTTATTTTATTTTTGAAATAGGCGAAAGGACGCGCTATATATGACAAACGTGACCAACATCATGGAGCGTAATAAATAAGCATGATAGGAAAGATAAGAATCAGTAATATATCATCAATATATATATATATATATATATATATATATATATATATATATATGTGTGTGTGTGTGTGTGTGTGTGTGTGTGTGTAGTAGTAGTAGTAGTAGTAGTAGTAGTAGTAGTAGTAGTGGTGGTAGTAGTAGCAGCCAACGCTTCAGTTTATGTACAGATGAAGAAGAGGATACAAAAGTGGGGCTGGTGTAACAAAAGAAATATAAGGCCCATGACAACCAAAGCAAACCTATAAGGTCCTCCAAGGACTAGTTGATCCAAGTCTATAGCTAAATACTATACTGCCAAAAGAGAGCCATGTTGTACAATGTCACCCACGGTTGGGACCTACTCAGTCAGGTAGCCACTGGCCATACTAGGCTTGGCTGGGGAGTAGTCCATGCTAGGTCCAATAGCCTCCGAGGAGTCGCTCTCGAAGCTAAGTGGGATGTTTGGAACCGTCTGTGGAGGCAACTTGGGTGGCAGATTGGCAGGTGCTGCTAGTGCTGGAGGTGCTGGAGGAGGGTGTGCCATATGCAACGGGACCGCAAAGTATAGAGCAGCAGGATCAAAAGCAGGGTGGAACAGGGGAATAGCAAAATTCCTGTTGCTGAACAGGTAGAGACGAAAATTGCAGGAACCGACTATGTATGGTGAATCCACGAAGGGATCATGGTGGAGCTGTAGGTTAGGAATCTCAATAAAAAGGGTTGCAGTCGAGTCCATCACCAGTGTCTAAGAATGATGCGAAAATGCAAGACGAGGTGAGAATTTGCAAAAATTCTCACTAGGGTTCGCATATGGTGTTTAACTGACGTCACATTCATTCTTAGTTACCTCAGGTTTTATTTAATTATAAATCATGGGTTCAAAACTAGACTATCCATATTTAATAAGTTTAAGAAAACGTTTGGTCCGAGGCAAAGTTTAGTTTTACTTAAGATAGTATACGAAACAGCAGAAACTATTAAGTAGTGATACAGATTAATGAGTAGAATAAACAATCATATAGTAATAGGCAAATATAACAATCAAACTATAAGCATCATATAATGACTATTCAATGCAACCATGCAAAATCTCATTCTTGAACTCATCTTCATAAACTTTTTCCATCTCTTGGTCCTCTGGGTGTTCTTGGCCATTTTAGACTCCTGGGTAATAGTCTGCTTGTCAGGATCAAGCTCGTTCCTATACAGGAATGCCGGGTTTACTTTCCCTGACCTTCCCATCGATCTATTCCCTTTAACTTTTATCTGGGCTGGCCTAAGTATTCTAGAACTTTCATCATAACATAATCTTTATGCTCGTCATAACATAACCTTTATGTTCTTCATAACATAGCCTTTGTGAACTTCATGCAAAATGCACATGGATCTCAATATATATATTATAACTCATGCATAAGATTTACCAAAGTTTCGGCAGTATAACGGAATGTGTTTACTCCTCCATGAATAGTGCCAATCATTAGAACACCAAATGCTCAGAAATCTTATAACATTTTATTCATATTTCACATATCAAATTCATAGCACAATCATTGTAATAAAAAACATGGTTGTTGTCTCAACACTTGCATTCAACCTAATTTTTGTAGATTAGGCCATAACTTCATCATTTCAACTCATCTGAACCTCAATTTTAGGTATATTAGAGTACAATGTGTCTATCTTTTTAGTCTCGTTGGTCCCACCTCATTTTGACTTGTATAACTCAAGATATTCAAGTTTTATCCCGGCCTGCCCTGCAGCTAGCCAGAATTATACACTTAAAAGTAAAAATCCACTAAAAATCGAAAACCAGTCCAAATCATACAAAATTGGTATCATATTGAAGCTAACAGGACAAGCTTTTATTTTCAAAAAGTTCATTTCATTTGTTTTAGTGGGGCTCGAGTTATAAGCCTTGAGATTTGACCTTCCTGAACTACCCTATTTTGGCTCAGTTTGGATATATAGCAATTTCTTTGAACTACTGGGAGTAGATGGGATTGTAACAAACTTGGAATTTCATTGTGTGTGTTCTCCTACGTGAAAGCTTTCCAAAAAAGTTGGTTTCACTCAATTTAGAGTTGTGTAGGGTGAGTTACACCCTTCTCAACTCACACTGCCCGGATGAAAGTCCTGATTCCTAGGTAAACTTTCAAAAATTCATATCTCTCTCAATACTAATATAATGGCCTTATATTATATATGTATGGAAAGCCTTGAATATCTAGTTTTATCTAAAAATAGTTTCATCGGATTTAACTGACTGTAGATAGAGCCATACACTTTGCCGTACGGACTGTCGAGGGAATTTGGTTTACCAGCCCCTAACATCTTCTTATTCTCACCCTTTCCTATTCCTTAATCAATCAGATTTAAACACACAAACAGCCAACAACTAGCTAAAAATCTTCATATTCATTTACTAATCACATTAAGAAGTGAGAAGATAAAGCTAAAAATCAGCCACCCACAATCAGAGGGTAGTTTGAGGTTGGAGGTTGTTGTTTTGTTAAGTGTTGGAGGTTGTTTGAGAGGAGAAGAGAAGAGGAAAATGAGAAGAGAAAAGGAGACTGAAGTAAAGAGAGAAAGGGGAGTGTAAGTTAGCTGAATGAAGAAAGAAAAATCTGATTTAAACATAAAGAGGGTAGTTGAAATTGTGAGTGTTGATTGGCTGAATTTCTTGTGGCTGATTTCTACTCATGCTTCCTTCTTTTTTTGGCTCAATGTGGCTTAATTATCCTTCAAGCAAAATGAAAACTCGTTTGCACACTGTCTGAACTTGGAACTCGTTTTTGCATAAAGTCAAAACTCATGTCCATCTTATTTGAACTTTGAGATTAATTCGGATATTAGAACTCGAGTCACATGGAAATAGATTATTAGGTCGAAAATCATGTCCATTTTCTTTGAAAAATAAAGTCAGAGATCGGAAATCACAACAAACAAATCACCTTAAAATCAGTGGTCAAAGACAAGATTATGAAACGTAAGAGACTTAAACTCAGAAGTCAGGGATGTTACATAAACTTGGAAGTTAGCATTAGGACATAAAACCTTATATACCCGAAAATCGGAACTTATATAATCTCGGAACTCCAAATTCAATCTCGGAAGTTAGTCACAAACTCAAACTTAGGAATATCAATAGAAATGAAAATGCTCTTGTATTAAGTTCGGAGATTGGAACATAAATAAACTTGGACATCGGTAGTCACGTCCATTTGGTTTGGACCTTAAAGGATAAGTCGGAAATCAGAAATTGTCCCGTTTTATTTGAAATTCGAGGATGAAGTCGGAAATAATGTCCATTGAATTTAAAACTTGAAGATGAGGTCGGAAGTCAGAAATCTTGTTCATTTCACTTGAACCTTGGAAATAAGGTCGGAGGTCGGAACCCGTGGCAGATGTTACACATAATGCATATGGACAATATAGATATATGCACTAACATGCAACCACATAGACTTAACCATGGTTTTACTTTAACTTTACTTTCATTCTTAGCACGTGCTTAACATTTTTCACTTTTCCTTTGAAATAGACTGCTTTTGGACATGAGCTCATTCCATGACTATCGTCACATAATACTAACCAAAATCAGACTAACATGATAATTAGAGGGACCTCTATGTCACCTTGCCTCCCCCATACAGGTTCTTTAGGTCTTTGTAGATCACCGTCTCTCACTTACTTTACCAAAGTGATTAAAAGGTTATATCTCATTCTTTCTTTTCTTATCATTATACTTTACATACATAGTACTTCTTTGATAAGATACATGCAATGATATGACTAAATCTATAATTTTGACAAAAATTTGGTAGCATGATGACCAGACCGGAGCTTCCCCAAAATGCCAATCATAAAACTTTCAACCAACAGTCCATTATATCCATCTCATATCATCACACCAATTATTCAATCATGAGACAATGCACAATCAACTTGTCATACATTATGTCTAATGGCATCACCCTAAAGGGGTTTATAGTTGTGTTATTCTCTATGGAAAGTCTTATCAGCCATCATGTGATTTCTCGTGGTTACCTATGAGAGGATCACATAGTTAAAATAAATATGTACGTAGTCTTTTAGTTATTTAGTCCTTATAGGAAATTACTATTTACTTGAGTGCATGTCTTATGAAACACTAGTTCAAGTTAACTAAGTTAGATAATTATTTCATTTCCTTGAGATAGTGCACTTAGTGTTTCCTAGGTTCATGGTATGCTCAGAGGCCCTAATTATACTTCTGTTCCCAAGAATTTCGAGATCTCTCTAGTTCTTGGGTCATTAAAATGCATAACCACACTCATGAACCCAACAACACCATGTTTACTAATCACGATTTTTAATTTATTCAAGTTACAAAGTTTTAAACTTTTATCATTAATATAACAAGATTTTACCTTTAATGTTATAAAAGTTATTATTCTTTATAAAGTAATTATAAAGTTTCATTCTTTAAGAAAGTATGTACCTCTAAAATTATGCTCTTATCTTAAAGATTAAATCTTGACAAAATAATGATACAAGAGATTAGTTTTAGAACTAAAAAGTCTTGTTCTTTATGAAAGTTGACACTTATAATTGTTCTAAGACCATCAAAGTTTCAACTTTAAGAATCTTAAAGTCTAAAAGATTCCTACTTTATGAAATAATGATATAAGGCATTAACTTTAGAGTTAGAAAGCCTTGTTCTTTTTAAAAGTTAAAACTTTATGCATTATTTTAACTCAAGATACAAACTTTATAAATTAAAAGTTGCAAGTCAGCACTTTTATGACTTAAAAATTTCACTCTTGACTAAAGTTTGAAACTTTATGAAATGTCTTGTCTTTAAAATTCTATTAAAAGTATGATGAACCTTTACACATATTCTTGTCTTCAAAGAACAAAATGGAACCGTGTGATACCCATAAAATAGCACTACTTTCTATGCATCAAGAAGCAAACTTTTAAAGCTTTATACTTTTGGAATGTTTATAGGCTTATCAAGTCATGAAAAATATGTAAGGACGAGAACTTTTCCACTCATAATGTAACACCTTACTAGACAAAATACTATGCTTAAGTCATAATATATTACATGATAAGTTATTACGTGTCGATATCTAATTTAACGTTTCACATAAATCCAACTTTATATGCTCATAACGGAGTTAACTGTTGATTTGTATATTTATTTTTGTCCGTATTGTAAAATAAACGGGTTAATGTCATAACAAAAATGAAATCTGCGGAATAAACAGAACAAAAGTACTGCACTACATCATATATATATATATATATATATATATATATATATATATATATATGTCGATTTTCAGAGTTTACACAAAAAAGAAACCATAAACAGTACAAGGTATAGAAAATAAGATAGCTAAAACAAAATAATCTGGCTTGTCTCTATAAAACACACCCTATATGGTCCCTACGAGACATTTTATATACTATCTCTATCCAGTAACCCTCTATCTATGGCCCAGACTACCAAAAGAGGGCCACTCTATATATCTCCTTCTACGGCACTACATAGGCTCCCTAGGTGGATTCTGAGGAAAGGAATCCATTTGCCATGCCGGTGCCTGCCAGAGCATAGCCACCGCTAGGTGAGAAGATGAAGAGGATGAGCTCGTTGCCTCGATGGGTCCTCCTTCTCAGAAAATGAAATGGAGGGAGCCTGCAGCGGTGATGCCGCCAGTGGTGCCGCAAGAGTTGCTATTGTTGCTGCTGTTGGAGGTGGAAAGAGGTGAGCCATATACAAAGGGATGGCAATGTAGGGTGCCGAGGGGTCAAATACTGGATGCATAAGTAGGATGGTAAAATCTCTATGGAAAAAGAAAT
Organism: Pterocarpus santalinus; assembly: GCA_031439595.1. Taxonomy (NCBI): domain Eukaryota; kingdom Viridiplantae; phylum Streptophyta; class Magnoliopsida; order Fabales; family Fabaceae; genus Pterocarpus; species Pterocarpus santalinus. Next base: position 36,220,397 of record CM062525.1, read on the forward strand.
AAAAGCGGAATCGACAGCTACCAGATATGTATATAGAGTCTAGAAATGGGTCGAGGTGGATGTACAGATCAGGGAACTCAATGTAAAGGATGCCCATCGCTGCGTTCGCCATGATCTGAGAATGACATGGAAATATATAGTAGGGTGCAAAAATTCTCAGTGGGAATTCTAATTCTACGCACATCTGCCATTGCCGTCATTCCCATTTATTTCGATTTTTCTTAATTTTAAATGATATAATTTAGCAGTAATATTCAACTTAATTTAATTTGAGGAAAATATAATTTGAAACAAAACTAAATTTTAAATTAGAGCAATAAAAGTATATCTCAACAGGCATAATAACAGAGCTAAAACAGTAACTATAGGTAAATATAACACGAAAAATATACAGATAACTATGAAATCAGCTTAGGAAGCAAAAAACATACATACATACATATATATATATATATATATATATATATATATATATATATATATATATATATATATATATTGGGAGATGCATTTAGTCTTTGGAAACTTTCAACTCATATAACTTATATTTTCCATGCTTGATTCCTTGGGAGTCTTTGGCCATATACTCCTGGACAATAGTCTACTTTTTACGACTGAGCTCGTTTCTATACAGGAATGCCGGGTTTACTTTGCTTGACTTTCCCACCGATCTATTCACCTTAAACTTATTTAGGGGTTGGCTTAAGTAATATGAAATCCTTTGTAATCTTCATAAATGTCATGCATAATTAACATTATCTTACTTAAGCATCATATGTTCATACAAATATCTCACATAGTATGTGAATTCCTTGCCAAAATTTTGACAGTATAACGGATCGAGTCTGCTTTCCCCTGAATAGTGCCGGGCTACCAGTAAAATCAAGATAAAACAGCAAGCTTATAGCAGCAATATCAATCATGTGGTGTCCCATCTCATTTTGACTTGTGTAACTTAAGTTATTTGAATTTTACCTCAATCTGTCATACTCTTGGCCAGAATTGCACCCTTGTAGAAAATCACGAAAAATAGAAACCTATGTGAAATTATATGAAACTTATACCAAATTAAATCTAACAGGACAATATTTTTAATGAAAGAAGTTTCACCTCATTTTCGTAAGTATTGCTTGAGTTATAAAACCCACAAGTTGACCCTCCTGGACTGCCCTATTCTAGTCCAGTTTGGACTTAGAGCAACTTCATCCAATTACTGGGAATAAATGGGAATGAATTTAACTTTAAAATTTTAATGGGATATTTCTCTACATGTTAGCTTTCAAAAAAGTTGGTTGCACTCAATGTAGAGTTTTGTAGTATGAGTTACACCCTTCTCAACTCATGCTGCCCAGAAGAGTACACAGAATAGGCTAAATTTCAAAAATTCATAACTAACTCTATACTAATCCAACGATCTTATATTTTATATGGTTGGAAATCTCTAGATGTCTAGTTTCATATAAAAATAAATTCATCAAGTTTTGATAGCTCCATTTTGGTCCATACAAGACGAATGTACGGGCACCATAGGGTTTTCTCCCAACAGCACCTTGCTTCTTTTTATTTTCAAGTTCTTCCATTCCAATTTCAATTTTAATCATATCATACATTCAAAATAAACCCTAACTCATCATATCTACTTAAAATAACATCAGGATTATGAAAGAAAGTGGAGCCCCAATCAGTCCCAATTCAAGAAAATAAGAAAAGAAGTTGAAATTCCTACCTCTTCTAGGTGTTGTTGTGCTAGATTTGTGCCTTGGATTGGAGAGCTTTTATTGAAGCTTGAAGGTTTGATGGAGATGAAGATGAGATGTGGAAGAAAGGAAATGGAGAGGGGTCAGCATGTATATTGGCCGAAAGTTGTCAAGGGAGTTAGAAGGAAATAATTGGAAACTTTTGAAGCAAGCTTACATGTGATTGGTAGATGTGTTTTCCTTTATCCAATTTGATTTGGCTGCCTTCTTGAAGGCTGATTGTGGCACCATTGGTAAAGGTGTGTTGGCTGAATCTTGGCCATCCATCCTAGGGTTCTCATAGCATAATTTCTATTTATTCAGTTCTGATAGTCTAAAATATCGAAATCTTACCGATTTCTTTTAAATCAGTAAAACGGTTTTGGAAAAATCCTATGAGGTTTCTTATGTTTCTAATCTAACTTCCTCAAATCTAATCTCTCTAAATGATACTTAATTGGCTTTAACTAAATATTTAATTGAATTCTAATTAATCTCAATTATTCGATAAAAAACTGAACAACTTGGTTAAAAATGGTAAAATTTTTCGGACGTTACACATAAACTCATTATAAGAAAAGAAACAAACTTTAAACAAAATATCATCAAGAGCATCATTCTTTTTCAAACAACTCATAAGAAACATCAAGATCTTATGCATCAAGAGAAAAAAATAGAAACTTTGAGGTATTTAAGAAGCAAACTTTCAAATAACCAAGACCAACTCATGAAGAAAAATATGAACACTTTTTGCTAAGAAAAAAAACTTTTGCTTATGAAGAGTATGAGAGATTTTCTCAAGCTTTCACTTCAAAATCTTGGTCATGATAGGAACCAAGCTTCAAGCTTTCTTGAGTAAACAAAAGAAAAGAGTAAAGCTCACTACCTAAGCTTGAAAATGGCATCCTTGAAGGAGAAGAAGAAGAAGATGAAGAAGACTCCTCGTTTGATGATGGTGATGGCGGTTTTGAGAAGATGAAGATGGAAGCTCTTGAATTCTCTTGACAATGAGTTTTGTATTGTTTAAATCTCTTCTCCAAAGACTAAAAGATGTGGTCTTTGAAGGGTTAAGTAAGAGTTTTGGTTATGATGGTGGTAAAGAAAAGAAGAAGAAGAAGGTGAAGAAGAATGAAGAAGGTGTAGAGAGAAGTTGGAGGATTTGAGAGTTTTAGAGAGAATGAGAATTGAAAAATGAAAAGTAGATATGTGTATTTGTGTATTGAGGCCATAACATATTAGGCCATGGGGGAGAAGATATTTTCTTAATTTTTTGCTAATTAAGGTTTAGAGAGACAAAATGGATGATGGGGGAACAAACTATGTATTTACTCTTATATAAGATACTCTTGTCTAATATTTTATATTTTAGTGACATTACTCTTTATTTTATTATCTAGTTGACTAAATTTGAATTTAATCATATGATTAAGTACTCTTGGAACTTAATTAACATAATTAAGCAAGGATTAGTGATTAACTCATACGATTATGATTAACAAAAATTAATCTTGTGATTAAGCTTAATTATCCTTAATTAAACTCGATTAAGCTAGTTATGTGTGATTAGTATTAAAGGTTAACTTGTTTAATTAGAGATTTTCTAATCTTAATTAAGCATTCTTTTTGCTTTTCTCCTCATAATTAGCTTATAATCACTTCATTAATAACTTAATTAAGTCTTAATCTCATAATTTCTCATTAAGTTCCTATTTCTCAGGATTACTAAGGTAATTTAGAATGACATAAAATTGAGGATGTTACAATTAAAGTCAAAAAGCCAATGCCTATTTTTATTAAAGACTTGGATTTTGTGTCGCAAACTACAAGAGCAAATTTACTAAAGACAATGCTTACTTTTACTAAGGACTATATCCCAACATATATCTCCTCTTAGTATGATATTTTCATGCCAAATCTTAATATATTTTCAAAGACTAGTTACATTGTATAAGTTTCACTTTATACATGATCAATTTGCAACTTATTGACAAAAAAAAATTAAGCTTGAGAAATATGCCCAAATGCAGCATATGAGTTCAATCTTATAATTCATCTAGTGAAGCTATGATCCATGTATTAGTGTAATAGCATAAGACCAAAAAATTACTAGACCCTCAAATGATCTTAAAGCATTTAAAGTGAACACTTTATGAGTAAGAATGACATAAAGTAATATACATTGTCCCCTTTAGATTTCTACCAAGAAAGTGATAGCAGTATACAACAATTAGAACAACCTCATTACATAAAAGAACTCTCATTACACAAAAAAAAAATATAAATAGATATGAAGAATTAAAAAAATTAGAGCAACCACATCCTCTCATTCTCACTTGACAATATAATTCAACCCAATTTCAATTAAAACAACTACTTATTAACAATAATAAACTTTCTCAATCAGCTAATAAAATAAAAAATCAATCATAAAAATCTTAACTAATTTAACAATATAAACAACCAAATAATGCAAGTTAAAAATACTAAATAAAACAAACAATAAACACATGAATCCTCATTATTTCAAACAAAAAAAAAGAACAGAAATTAAAAAAAAAAAAGAAAAAGAAGAAAAAACCAAAGGCAGTGAGAGCACCACAATGGATAACGCTAGTGGCGGATCTCGGACAGCGACGACGATAGATTTGCATGTCCAAAGAAATAGTAGGGTAGCGGGCAGCAGTGTGGACTGCATCGGGCAACATCTAGCATCCTGCATAGCCTGTAGCGATGGCAGCTCCTCGCGGCTCCTATAGCACATCCCTTCCAATGTCCTTTGCAACTTGCGGTAGCGATAGGGTTGGCTTAGGGTGGGGGAAATTTGGGAAAGTAGAAGAGTAACAAAAATGGAGGAGATGGGTTTTGATGGATTTTTTTAGTTAAAGTTTTTAAATTTGCGATTGATTTTTCGATCACAAATTTGAAGAAAATTTTCATCTGCCGATTTTACTTTTGCAATCGAAAAATTGAAGAATTATTTAATGTAAAAGGTTTTAATTTTGCTACTGAATTTTTAGTCGTAAAATTCAATTTTTGTGACCAATTTTCGGTTGCAAAGTTCAAGTCGTTTTCTTTATGTTTGCAACCAATGTTTCGGTTGCAAAATTGAGGGATTCTTTCACATAAAAGGCTTTAAATTTGTGACCGAATTTTCAATCGCAAAACTCATTATTTGAGACCGATTTTTCAGTTGCCAATTTCCAATTCTTTGCTTCTAATTTTATGATCGATTTTTCAGTCGCAAAATTGATGGACTCTTTTATGTAAAAGGCTTTCAATTTGCGATCGAATTTTCCATCACAAAACTCATTTTTTGTGACCGATTTTTCAGTCGCAAATTTCAAATTCTTTTATTTTGTATTTGCAACCTATTTTTCAGTCACAAGATTCAAGAATTAATTAACGTTGAGGATTTCAATTTGCGACTAATATTTTAGTCGCAAAATTCAATATTTGCAACTGATTTTGCAACCAAAATTTTCCCAATATGTTCTATAGTTAACTTTTATAAATCGGTCGTAAACTCAAGATTTTCAATCGATTTTACGACTGATATACACTTTCATTTTTTTTTCATTCGTAATTCGTATCATTCACAAATTCAATGGCAAAATTTATGATTTTGTAGCCAATTTTATAATACACATGTTTTTGGTATTTGGCCTAAATCCGACACAAATTCTAAATTTTGCGACCGAAAAAATTTGGTTGCTATATCGACAATTTCTAGTAATGGAGAATGTAACATGAAAAATGTAACATAATGTATCTTTATAAAAAGTATCCCCTACACATAAATTTGATTCCAACCAAAGCAAATTGAGTTGTGAGATGTATTTATGTGTATTTATATGATCAAATAGTACCTTTCATCCTCATCAACAATGCCAGATTATGTTTTGTTGAACTTTGTTTACATAAAAAGATGAATTATTATAAATGAATTATGTTTGGATGAATTTTGTTCAATTAGAAGCATCTTAAAATTGTTAGATTTGCCATTAAATGCATGGGAATATGAATAAAAGGATGATTTTTTTTTTGAATTGGCAATTTTCAGTGACCATTTCCAGCAGATAATTAGCTAGAAATTTCTAATGGACATACATCTGCCATAAATTTTTGATAGATTATCTTCGTCGGAAGGTGCTAGAAACTTTTGGCACTTTTCTTGTAATGAACAAAAATACACGTTATACAAAATATAAAAACATTTTAAAATTGTGATAGAAATTTGTAAAATTTGTATAAATGTTAATTATATTTAATTTTTTTATGTACAAAATAATAAGGCTATCAAATTGTAAATTAAGAATGTTTATTCATGTAACTTATTCTATTTTATTTACATTTTATAAATCTAGCCATAAGTGTCCCAATGTGTCTTAACTTTTATATTTTTGTTATTACTTACTATTTCACTTGTTTTTAAAGAACACAGTAAAAAATTATGAAGCATTGCATATACGTTATTCTAACACAGTTCCATTTATTTAAACATTGTAGATGTGATGTGAGTTGCCGAGCTCGGTCATTTTAAAACTAGTTCACTACAACTTGTAATATAGTGAACACCAGGTCATATCTCTTAAGGATGTTAGGGCTCTTCAATTAAAAAAACATAGGAAACTTTTATCAAACACAATGTAAAACCAAGATTTTGAGAACTAGATCAAGCATCGAATCGAAGAAGTCACTAGTTTAAAGATTTATCAGTTCAACCTATTCAATCGAGGTTGAACTGGATATATAATGATAATTGAATTTCATGACAAATAAAAATAGCTCTAAGGCTTGTAAGAAGGGAAAACAAACACAAAAACCATTATCTATAATAACAATCTCTCTCCATAATCTTATTTAGAACAGTGCTCTTTTGACAACCCATCATCTTTGATCAAGAAAGAAGTCCTCCACTTTGTCACAATGCCTATAATTCACCCCCGCAAATGCTCCTAACACAGAATCATGAATCGACCTAGCTAGCTTCATTTTGCTCTTCTTATGCTTGCTGTGGTGAAGCTTTGACTGTTCAGCAAGAAGAGGAAGATGATGGTCTTCCTCAATGGTGAAGCTTTGTCACAAGGAGCAGTTTGTGTTGGTTCCAGATACGACCAGCAGTGGAGGATGATGGTGTGATGGTGGGTCAGTGGGCACTCCTCTATTTATTCTCTCTCAATAGATTTTTCTCTTTTGTACTTTTTTTTTAAAACCAGCCAACCGAATAACCCAGACCAGTTCGTCTGGTTTATCAGTTTTCAACCGAGTTGAGCAGTTTAAAGTCGATTTTGGAAAAGGTGGTTTTTTGGATATTACTGGACTGGACACTTAACTGGTCCCTAGTTCAAACCGGCCAGTTTGGTCCACTTTTTAGAACCATGATGTAAATAAGAATTCTAAAAAAGAAAAAAAAAAGTCACTGATTAATAATTATTGACTCAAGAATTCATAGGATGATATGATCTATTCCATCATAGACATTAGAATAACATTAGATTCACAAATGTATGTGGCTAATTCTTAGTGAATTGGAGTCCCTTCGTTTATATTGGTATTTCTCACTAGGAAATGTACTAGAATCGGCCAACATACAATCAATTAGGATTTCAAGATCTCAAATCTAAGAGATTTATATTAATTTATGCATCAAAATCTAATTTAACCTAGAATTCATGTTTGAATTCTAATCCATTCATTTCTCACACTCAAATTCATATTCATTTATCAACAAACATGAAGTTAAGCACAAAATCAATTAGCAAACATGAATCATAATCATGCATTCTATTCACAAATTGAAAGAAGGAAAAGAGAAGCATAAACTTGTAATCTAATTTAATATTAGAGCAAGTCTTAAGAATTCAAGATCTCCAATGAATTTTGAATTAGCTAAGGTTCTTACACCTCCATTGTTGAAGAAAAACCAGAAAACAAAGGGAAGTAGAAGAAAAGGGAGTAGGAAGGAGTTCTCCCTCAAACCTTACTACTACCCAATTTAAGCTAAGATTAAGTTGATCTTCTTTCAATTTTCAGTTTGCTTTTAGTTTTAAGTATACCTAAGCCCATTTTCCTTTTGCCTAGATTTATCCTCATCTGCTCATTAAAATTTAATTCCTTGAAGTAGGAAATTCCAATCTCACCTAAGAATGAAGAATTCCTTGTTCCATCCATGATTTTGGTGTATTTGTTATACTAGCACCATTTCATTTATTTATACATATTAATCAACCAAGCAGAGATTTTTTTAATGTGTAAATTGCATATATATTGTTGTTGACATACTAAAATTGTGAATAGGAGAGGATGGATAATAGCTTAGGAGAAATAGCCAAGTAAAGAAATAGCTGATAGTTGAGAAACAGATTTAGTGAACAGTTGAGAGCAGTTAGCCAAAGAATGACTTTAGCTGATAGCTCATAGACGATAACTAATAGTTATCATCTGGTAGCTTGAAGGTGACAACCGATGTCTAGCATGGAATGTGTTACTAAAGAATATTGGATTCAAATTGATCAAAAGAAGTCCAGGCTCAAACTAAATTTAATTGGCCATAACTTTTAAATCAAACGTTAGAATGACTATTATTATATATCATTGAAAAACCTAATATGAAAACATCAACATGCCCACCATTTTTTACCCGGTTAAGATTGTTTCATATTTTAAAAAAAGACCATTTTGATACTATTTTGGCCACTTTTCCATTTTTACCTTGCTTTTTCATAATTATGACTCTAACTGGGTTTACTCGCCTATATAAACTCTTGTTTACAGACTTTGAAGCTTGATGCCTGATAGCCAATAGTCGATAACCGGTAGCTAGCAGTCGATAATTGACAACCAAATAATGATTTTAGCTGTTAGTTAAGGGAATTGGTCTTCTATTGGGCATTGGGCCTTATGATAATTTTCAAACCATGAACCAGATTTGAGCATTAATTAAAGGAGAAACATGTTTCAATAGCTAAGAAAAATAGTTTGGCAACATCCACAATCACTTCCAAGAAAATAGGATAGTCGAGGAAGACAGTTTCTAGTTTGGAAAGTGGGGGAAGCAACTGAAATGTAATAATAGAAAGTTGCAATAGAGAGTTGAAAGTGCTCCCTATAAAATAAGATGAATAGTTAAATGATAAGCTAATGGGTATGTTGAATCTGAACATAATTGCGAACTAAATTAGCTATGATAATGTTGGTCAGTATGAATGTAGCTAGTGGGGTTTAGTGTTGAGTAATTGTTGGTCACCTATTGGTCATTAAGCTAAACTTGTGCATAAATGTAGGAGCGTAGCTAGTTGGGATTAATGCTGAATAATTGTTTTTGTATCCATAAATATTCTTGTACATTGCATGTAAGAAGCACATCCAGCACACTAATCAAGAACAAGTCTATTTTACATTTATTTTTACATTTTTTGCACTTTATTTTTTGGCCTTTATTTTCCTACCTTTGCATTTTAGCTTATATTTTTCTTGTCTTTTACCATAGTTATAAAATTCGACTCTATGATCAACTCGGTCAAAACAATAACCAAGGGGTCATTGGTTGAATTGGATATAATTAAATAAATATATTAAAATATATTAAAATTTAAATAAATACATAAAAAATAAATAATTAATAATTTAACTCACTTTAAGAATTTGTATGCTTATATAAATATATAAAAAAGCATGTATAGAATTATTATATATTAATTAGTACATTCAAATTATAAAAATCATACATCTAAAATAAAAATTTATTTTTATTTTTTTAAATCTCACTCAAGACATAAGACTCAAATAGCCAACACAAAAACAATTCACCATAGCGTGAGGGTTGTGGCTCGTTTTCCATGAATGTAAGAAGATAAGTTCGTTGCCATAGCCTATTTCGGTATTAATACAACTTTTTTAGAGTAAATCTACACTTAATCCCTGAAAAATTTTCATTTTAACACTTTAATTAGTCCTTAAAAGATTAAGTATATACACTTTAATCTCTAAAAGATTTTTATTTAACATTTTAGTCCATAAAAGATTAAATGCATACACTTTAACTCCAAAATTTTTTTTTAATATTTTAGTTCTTAAAAAATTAAATGCATATAGTTTACTATCTGATTGATTTTTTTAGTACTTTAGTTTTTAAAAGATTAAATGTATATAATTTATATATTTTGATATTTTTTATTTTTTACTATGAAATATAACCAAAAAAATTATAATAAAACATTATTTTTAATGATTATTTAATTTTAAATTAAATAATGAATATATTTATTTAAATATTTACCATTTTAGTTGTAATTCTTTTTATTAGTTATTTATATATTTTTAATAATTATTTTTATTATTTTCATAAATATAAAAGTGATATATATATAGAGCAAGAAAGAGAGAGAAGAGAGCCGTTATATATCAAAATTCAATCAAATTAACCTCGTATTCCAAGATTTAATTGAGTTATATATCATATAAATAATATCTTTTATTATATATAGTTAAATTTATATTAAATATTTTTATTAAAAATATTTTATTTCTCTATATATTTTTATTTTATTATGAAAATCACATCAAACACATTAATAAAAATCTTGGAATGTGAGATTAACCTAATTGAATTTTGATGTATAAAGATTTTTCTTTTTCTCTCTGTTTTTTATATCTATTATGAACATAATAAAATTAATTATTAAAAATATGTACTTAAATAATAAATTATTTTCAATATAAATTATATTTGATTATATGACAAAAATTAAAAATAATTAAAATAATTACAATTAAAATAGTAACTATTTAAATAACTATATTAACCTTTAAATTTTAAATTAAATAATTGAGAAGAATTAAATTCTATTATAATTTTTTGTTATATTTTATAATAAAAATTAGAAAAATGTCAAATTATATAAAGTATATATATTTAATCTTTTAAGAATTAAAATATTAAAAAATTATTTAAGGACTAAAAAGTTATATATTTAATTATTTAAAAATTAAAATATTAAAATAAAAATCTTTCAAAAGTTAAGGTATAAATTTACTTTTTTTTTAATTTTAAAAAATAATAATAGCGCACATGTTGGAGCATGGGAATGCTATTTTGATTTGTGTTGGACCTTCGCTTGTGAATGAAAGTTATTTTGGACCAACAACAACAACAACAACAATAATAATAATAATAATAATAATAGAAAAAGATAAGTATGTAATTTTACTCCGCGTCAAAAACCAAAAAAAAAAAAATGTATAAGGTGTAATTCACCTTTGTGTGCCACACCACACCTCCCCTTTTCAACTCCTCAACTCTCTCTCTCTCTCTCTCTCTCATTCATTTGCAGACCCTCCTCTTTCCTAACATGACGACGGACAAAGGTGTAAGCTACTATAGTGGTGTGGCACAGCGCCCACCAATGGCCAGTGCAGATGCAGCGGCAGTGGTAGCAAGAGAGATTGACATATTTTTTTCCCTAAGAATGCTAAACCATCTGATTGGCGGCTCGCCGGGTTATCGATTCTTTAAAAAATTAGTTGAGTCAGATCAGTTCACACTAATTCTGGAGCAAGTCCGATCCTTGGTGCAGTTCAGACCGGTTATCTAGTCGATTCATCAGTCCCGTTTGAATTTTATAATTATGGCTTTTACATTTAAGCAATTTACAACTTTTTTTACCATACTTTCTTTACAATCTTTCATTACTTTTAACGTCTACTATTTTCAATTCATTTTATTATTCTTCAATTGTTTGGCAGTATCTTTTTTCAGGGATCGATTATCCAAGTTAGTTTTAACTAATTTGCCCACCAAGCGTAATCGTCTGATACTTTGAGATCAATAATGTTTTGTGTAACAAATTAGTCGAGTTATTCAGCTAGCCTCAATTCAGTACCTTTATTTAGTTAAATTATTCGCAATTAGACAGGAAGAAAAAAAAAAAGAAGCAAAACAATTATTATTATCAATGTAAGTACTTTTATTTTTTAAATTTTTTTTAACATGACCTAGTCAATATTAAAAAAGATAAAGTATATTGACTTTATCTAAGATTAAGTGATATTTTACTTGATATTCTTCAATTTTTACGAATATATACCAACTTCTCTTGAAATGTAGGTGATATTATATATAATACATCGTATCTTATAAAACATATCAATAAATATCTCTATAAATATAATATTAACTTTCCATAAAGATAGATCATTATAGGCATAAAACCCTATAATATAACTTACAATAATGGTTATATACAATTTACCCGTAAAATTATTCTCGAAAGTGAATGTAATATACCTCATTAAAAATGTTTGCGTAAAGCAATAATGATCATATGCAATTTATCCGTGAAATTATTCTCTCGCCTCTTCGACCCAACTTGGGCGAGTGATAGGGAAGAAAAGGGCAATGCCTCCTCAGCCCAACTAACATGGGCCGTTGATGAATTGCATATTTTCAAATAACTTTTTATTTTTCAGTATATTTATAAGTTTTTTAAGGCACTTTTTTTAAAAAAAACATATATCTCAAAGTTAATCTAATTTAAACTTGTTTAATAAGATATTTTTGTATAAAAACAATTTTAACATTGCATATTTAGAACACTCATAATAAAAATAGATTCCATTAAATTTTTAATAAGATGCAATCACTCATAATAGATCTTACTAACTTTATTATAGATGTATATAAATATGAGGGGTCAGAGTTATACCTATCCAAAATTTTCCTGGTTGAACTCTGATTTCAAAAGCAACGTTGAGTCACATTGGAATTTGTGCACTGCACCTCAAAGCACTAATGAAAGGCACCGGCTAGTACACTTCTGACTTCCCAACGTCTCTTCGATAAACGTCTCTTCTCTCTTCTCTCTTCTCTGACTGCTTGTTCTTGTGATCTTTACTCTCTGACTGTAGTGTCATTTGCATGCAGCAATGGATGCATCATTGGACACCGTTAATGAAAGAGCTCTATCTACCCTCAAGCCCAAGTGTTTTCTTTCACAAAACTTCATCTCTGGGTCGCGTACTCCCACAGCAATGGATGATGAATCATTGGACGCCATTATAGAAGTTAGAGAAGAGCTCATGGTTTCACCATCAGCAGGTGGAAATCCAACCAAGAGAATCGCCCATTTTCTCAAACCCACTATGAATTGCAATCTGGTCAAAGAGCCAGCCTTTGACTTTCTTCTCCCCCATTCCCTTGTCTCTAGAACACTTACTTCTTCTAATGTTGGAAAATTACCACTCGAAGTAACATACAATGGATGGTTACACCCACAAAAACAATGGAAAGCATGGGTTGAGCTAATGCAAGCCAAGTATGAACACGTATGGCTACAAGCTGGGATACACCAAGCAATCAAAGCTTCTACATGCACAATCAACAGGAACAGTGAACTGATTCTTGCTCTTGCAGAGAGATGGTATTGTAAGACCAACACTTTCATCTTTCCTTGGGGAGAAGCCACCATAACATTGGAAGATATCAAGGTCTGTGGAGGCTTCTCTGTTGTGGGGGCTCCTGTTTTTAGACCCCTTGAGACCAAAGAGCAGAAGGAAACAGAAGCAAAACTGGTTGCAGTGAGAAGAATGTTTTTCAAGTCAAAAGCCAGGAGGGCAGATCATTACCCATGGATGATGCACTTCATGAAGAGTGGAAGCCAAGTGGAAGTGGAGCATGAGGCCTTCTTGTCTTTGTGGTTGTCAAGGTTTGTTTTCCCTTCTACATCACATAGAGCCATTTTGAGATGTGTTTTTCCTATTGCCATACACCTAGCTAGAGGGACTAGAATAGCATTAGCACCTGCTGTTTTAGCAAGCATTTATAGGGACTTGAATTTGCTTAATAAAAGCATCAACAGTGCTACAAAGATGAAGATGGGAGTTACTGTTTGGGCTCCTTTTCAGTTGGCCCTTGTGTGGGCCTTGGAGAGATTTCCAGCCCTTCAGCCACAGCCAAATTTAGTTGATCAAAGCCAACCCAGAATGGCTAGATGGCATAGAGTGAATATGCTGATCAATAACAACAAACTGAAGTTGACTTTGGATTCTGGTGGAGCTAGAGACTGCTTTCTGTGGTGCCCATATGAGAATTCTCCATCCCTTAAGCTTTACAATGAAAAGGACATGTGGGTATGTGATAGTCCTAATTTAGATGACGAATTAGATTCCTACATTCGATGCTTGAGGGTCTCTAAGTTGGTTGGCATTGACTGTACAGAGCAATACTTCCCGAATCGTGTTGCTATGCAATTTGGGATGGATCAGGACATTCCTGGTATGGTGGCTCATTGCAACAAGGATCCTTGGATAGATTATAGCCAGCCAGTAATGGATACAAATTTGTGCACTGCATTATGTGCCAGACAGCCAAATGCTACTTCTAGGTACTATGATTGGTGGAAACAATCAAAACTAAGCAAGGAAGAAAGCATGAAAACAGGTTCTGATAATTGTGCGATAATCTTGAGCAGCTATGAGTATTTGTCACAAGATTTGTCTGGGCAGGTGGAGGGTGATGGATCCTATGGTTCACCAAATGGTTTACCTTCCAAGCGTAAGAGAGATCAAGTAGGGGATTCTGATCAAGGGGATGAGTTGGCAATTATAGAACGATTTAGTTCTTCTAGCAAATACAGATGTTTTGAGGTTGAAGTTGTTGGAAACAAAAGCACTTTGTCTAGTCCTGAATCTGGTGCTCTTCCATCATTAAGTGTAGTTTATCAATCATCTGGTCTAATGACTGGTGGAGTTCACAATTTTGGTATAAGTAAGGATGTGCTTAGAGGATCAAAAAGAGCCATTGAAGATCTTAAAATAAAAGATGTTGTTGTGGGAGAACGAATTTTCAAAGAAGATGCAAATGAAGCCACACTGAAGACTCCATTTTGTGATACAAATGGTATCAACATGGAAGAAAAAGGTGCCTGTCATTGTGTTGTAGAAATAGCATCTTATCTTGAAATCCGGATTCGGAAGCTTGAAAGAGTGCATGCCAAGCTTAAAGCAGCAAAATTTGGCCCCAGGTATAAAACTATTCGATCCAAGGCATAATCATCAGTGCCTTGGTATTACTATTCCAGATGTCTCTAACAGGCCAAGATTTCTTTTTGTTACCTTTTTTTGTTTGTAAAACCAAGAATCAACTCTTTCTACGTGACATTGTATGAAATAGGAATGTGTTCGGCAGAAAATTTTGTTCAACTCTTTATGACATGAACTGCTGGTATAATTGTGCTAATGGTTTTTGATGGAGCACAGTAATATCAATTGATTTATGTAGTCAACCCATCTAGTAGAATAGGACTTGGTCATTGTTTTTGGTAAAACCCCGAATCCTTCTAGTAACAACAGGATCAACTTATTAATTTCAACTAGCGTTGAAGAATAATTAGGTTCCTGACTTGCAATGTCTTGTGGCTTGTTGTCTGTTATGGTAAGTCACAGATCAGCAACTGATTTGGACAAGCTGGCTAGAAATGGCCACATCACAGGATTTAAGGAGAAGGGAAATATTTGTAATGGTTAGACTATGATGAATATGTATCTCTTTGTCTATTCTTCTTCCTAATATGACTCATCTATATGGTGAAATCTCTTCACCTTGAGCTCTATAATTGTATTTGCGTGGTTATCTGTGCATTCTGGTTACTGAGATCACTCAGTATTTCTTCTTGGTTCATATTTTATATGATTTGATCGTCTATTTGCCTGCCACAACATTGTCCTGTTATTGCAGTTGCATCATCAATATGAAGGGATTTGGGGCTATTCTACAGATGATGACAATGTTTAAGTCATTGGTTACATGTGAAAACCTAGGGAGATAATTTCAGGGTAGGTCTTTTATTTCTATCGTCATGAGTAGGATGCACCATGTCTTTGTGTTCAAAATCTCTTTATTCTGTTGACTTAAATTGACATAGTAGACAAGTGACATCAAACGATATAATAGTTCAATTGATGCCTTTTATCTATTAAATTTCAGAGATAACGGAGGAATGTGATAGGAAGAAAGCAGATTTCAGCACCCAATTGTCATTTAAAACATTCGCTAAATTTATGTTTGTGTAATCAAACATAAAGCATAGATGATCACTATATTCCACTGTATTTTATCACAAAATTTATATAGTTTGCAAAAGAATACCTGATCAGTAAATAAAATGAGAGAATGACTTTCTCAAAGTACAAAAAATGTGTAAGAAAGCATTACGCTTTACTAACTGCTCATAGAAACACGGAATGCATCCTTCTCATTTTATTGGCTCGGAAACATTGATACATAAGAAGTAGATCATAGTATATGACAACAAGGTGGTATACACGAGAGCAATATGCTCTATATTTGTATAAATCTCAAGTTTCCTAGGCAAACGCTGATGTCTGCAAAACTTAAGTCCCATTAAAACAGATGGACAATATGTCAGGTCCAGCGTCCTCTAATTGCAAGGTCATTCTTCCCTTTTATAACACGATGGTGTGTGTTCAGTTTAGTTCAGCTCCATGTCTCAAGTGCAACTTGGTAGTCAGGTAATTATTTGAGCGATTCCATATAGTCCGAATTAAGTACTGGAATGGATATCAATAATAATATGCTGCCTAATTGCATGTTAGCAGCCCCAGTTGATGGATGCACTAATTGTCTAAGACCATAAAGCAATTCGTTGTGTACTACCTGGCGGTGTTAGTATCCCCGTAAGAATTGAAGACGAAAGCCTTCGCGGGTTCTATACTATAAGGATGGTAGTCACAAGTCTAGTGTCTTCTTCCCCTTGGAAGATGGTTGGATTCCTTTGGCTATGTTTGGACCAATTAGAATTCCTATATAACTATGTTTGAAATAATGAAAAGTAAAAAAATAAAACGAAATAATAAGTGTAATTGATGGAATACTTTAAGATTAAGATGATATAGAACAAAATAATGATAAATAAAACCTATTTCATTCCAATCAATTTCGTATACCATTTTTCTCATACCCATTTTCTTCTTGTTCTCCAAAACAGATAAAATAAAAGGTCAAACAAAAACTTCTCTTCATTTTATTTTTTAATCTCTAATCAATGGCATGTAGTTTTTATTTTATTTAATCCCATTTTATTCGATTTCACTCCATTTAACTCCCCTATCCAAAATACCCTAAACCTTTCTCAAAACAAAATACTTGGACTTTCTTGTTATATGCTTGGTAACACAAATCATCCTTTTTCTCCAGAGGCCTGGGGGAACATGCCTTTCGTGTCAGACAAATCGTTCTTTGATGTTTAGGCGAAGTGCATTTTGTAACTTATTAAATGTTCTCCACAATCCAGTGATCTGTCTTTTTTCTTAATTATTTCATAATATTTCCAAACACAAGGGATTAGCAACTCAGATACATTATTATGCCTCAAAATTTGAGTTCAGAAAGCAAATCTCCTTTCACACATCTAATTGATTCATCACTCTTGCTTTTAGTCTTCTTTTTTCTCAATCAAACAAAAAAATAAATAAATAGATAATAAGAGCACGCAAAGCAAAACACATTAGTTAAACCAATAGAAATGGCCTAACGATGAGGGGGCTTAAATAGTTTTATGGCTTAAATAGTTTCTATCAAGTCATAGGCTTAAAATCATTAGTAATTAGTAATCAAAGTACAAGCCAACTAAAAATGGTACAAAATTTAAGATTTGATAGAAGTGTTTCCCACCTAGTAGCTGAGACATTAATTGGGCACCAAAGGAGCTGAACTCGCAGTAGTTGAATCTAACAGCAAATTGGCAAGAAGCCATTTACCACAGAGATCAACACACTGGGTAAAAACAGCAAGTCCGAAGGTAAAAGGATCTATGCCTCATCAGTATATGAACCGGGTGGGAGGTAAGAGGACCCAGAAGGAAAACCCTAATGGGAAACCTCTATAGTTGATAAGTTGATGTTGCACAGCTATGACTCGAAACGCTTCCACGATTCATCAGGAAGGCGATCTTAAGGGCCGTGCTTAAATAAGCAATAATCAGAAGCATGACATAGACAAAGGAACAAGAACCACTTAATTAAACTGGCTGTAAACAAAACGTTTTTTTACACGATTTGGCGATTGATGCAGCATAAAATTAAACAAACATTTGTATAGAAATTTGGTGTTAGCATCTCAGAAGGGATACTACATGAAACAAATTTCAACAACGCACAGAAAAAACAACAATAATAACAGATATTTCACATGTTAGTTATGAACAATGAACTGAAAAACACAGATTAAATGATTTGAGGATCCCTCAGATTGTATCTCTCCTCAATGGAATTCAGACCACTACTTTCAAGATTATAAATCATCACAGGGAAAGTCATTCATAAAAATATAAAGTCATTCATGAAATGAACCACCTTAACCCAGACCAAAAAATAACATTTTTCCCCCAATAGAAGAGGCAAAATAAAATCATACGATTTTAATTAGAAATCAATCGGTGACCCTAACATGAATATAGGGGGGGGGGGGGGAACCACCATAAAAACACCAATCAGTTGATTTTTCACTCCTCAGAAGCATCACTAAAAAGCATCCAATGACAGATAAATTGGAACCTCTTGGCATGCAATACACAGACAAGAAAAGAAAGACCAACCGAACTGAGACTTGTCACAAAACATTTCTACAGCGAAAGCAATCTCAAGGAAAACAGAAACATCTTCACCACAACCGAACGCAGCCTCAGAAGCGGCACAACAGTAAAACGGAGGCATGGAGGGTGATTTTCCTGATTTACCCCTAAATATCTATCGTACATAATGACGCTTCAGCCCCTATATATCACTGTTGTTGAGCCGGGCGTTGGACTCAGTGACTCAGCAAGCGTCGGTGGCAAAGATATAACAAACAAATGGCAATGCCTACAGAAGTAATGAAGCATAGAAAACAAAACTGCCCAAAAGGAGGAACGCGCTGAGAAAGTTACCATTTTTTCTTTTTCGCTTTATTGTCCTTTTTGTTGTTTCTCAACCATGGAAGCAAAGGGACGGAAGATGGTGATGAGTCTGATTCTGTTGTTGTTGTTTGCTTTGGGTGCGAGTGCTTGGACCGGTGAAATCCACGGAAGAGTTGTTTGTGATGTGTGTGGGGATTCTTCTCTTGGACCTGAAGACCATGTTCTTGAAGGTCTTTTTCTTTCTTGAATTGCCACTATATTTCAATTTTATGTATTTTTTTGAAGTTTTTTTTTTTTGGGGGGGGGGGGGGTTGCTCTTTGTTATGAAAGTTGTTTGATTTTGTCGTTCATAACTTATCAGTCTTCTCCAATTGTTCAACTCGGCTTGGCACTTGACTTGTGCTAGGTGTTTTGGTGCATCAGGAGCAAATTTCTTGCTTGATTTTGTATTGTTTATTACCAGTAGAGGAAATTTAGCATACAATACACTAGACTAGTAATTACTGTGTAGGAGCTTCCGTCACACACTACAATGTGCAAAGGGACTTTTTTTTTTTGGTTGTTGGGTTTTTTTTTTGGGGGGGGGGGTGGATTTGTGTAGCAAGTATAACAAAAAGCACTATCAGAAGCCATTAGGAAACCTCAGCTGAATTGTTTGTCTTTTACAATAAATCAACAAAAAGATGGATGAGTTGGGTAGAGCAATGGATTTGCAGAAGTTCATAAGAATAGATAACCTCTGTTAAGAGTGGAATTTATTTTTACCCCCTCAAATCTAATTTGATTTGGAGAAGATTTATGTTTTTGATCCAGCTTATATATGATTTTTCAAATTTTGGTATTGTGGGTTGAAACAGATATGTTTCTTAATGGTCACTTTTATCTGGTCACTTTGCATTGCCAATGCTATAAAGTTTATTTATCTGTATAAATGACTAGTAATTTCTAGTTTTTGTGAAGATGACTCATTTTCTTTCTTCCCCTTTTGCTTTTTCTGTAAGAAAATTGTTTTATGTGTTGTGTTGGTTAATCTCTGCTTTTGGACATCTATCTATCTAGTTATCATGCTGATTCTTGGCAAATAAAAACTATGAAATGAAATTATATCAATTGATACATCAAGATAAGAATGTTGCTGATGATAAATAAAGAGTAACAAGTTGAAATTTATTGTCATTAGCTGTTATGATGTAGAGAGTTATGATTTAGTATACGTCTCAAGTAAATGAATAATGCAATTAAAGTTTGAGCCTTTCCATTTTTCCCTTTTAGTTTATTGTCAGTTAAACAGTTACAAATAATTTCAATTCTACGGATGGTTATATGTTAACTTCTTGTAAATTGATAGAACCTAACCTAGGAATAAAGTGTTTATCTCAGTTTTCTTTCTAGCCCCTGAGAAGTGTTTGATAGCCTGCTTAAAGCCTGCTGCTTTGTTCACTGACATAAAATCCTTGTAACCAAGCATCTTCCTGAAAAATACATTAAACCTAAGATATTATTGCTTAAGACAACCATCCTTTGGGGCAAAAATGACTTACTGACCAATTAGCATCAGTTATCAAAACTACCAATCTGATCCTCCAATGATATACATGATATCAATTTCGTCCGTCAAAGACTTGTGACATCAAATTAGTCCTTCAAAAGTTTTAAATGGCATCAAGCTAGTCCTGCTGTCAACTCCTATCCTAACTTTTATTATGATGCCTATTAGTCAAGTTATTTTTCACTGTAGCAAGTCTAACTTGATGTTACTTAAAATCTTAAGAGGACTTATTTGATGTCATAAGTCTTTGAAGGATTAACTTGATGTCAGTTAAAATCTTTCGAGGACTTATTTGATGTCACAAGTCTTTGGAGGACTAAATTGATGTCATATGTATCTATGGAGGACCAAATTGGTAGTTTAGTCTTCTTTTTTTAATAGAATAGATTCAATTTATCTTTAGCCTCATGTTTTCAGTGGTGATCCAAGGATGGCTCGCATGCCAATGTGGAAATAGAGTTTTATTCATTTTATTAGGGCCTTGTGCAGCATCAGAGAAAATTCAAACAGTATTTTTCATTTCATTTTATCCCTAGGATGAGTCTTTGTTATTTCTTCACAGTATTTTGAATGACTAGAAAAAATATAAATTGAGGATGGAGATGTGATAAAAGACACATGGCGTGTAGCACAACAAAATATAATAAAGGAGAACAGGAATTCCAATTATTATCAATATTTTACCACCTAAATAATTTGGTTCACATCCACGTACATAAGCATTAAAGTCATTTCTAGTTTTAAGTGTTCTTCACATAAGCAGATTCTGGTTAAGAGAGATATGAGAGATGAGACTTTCCCAATGTTGTTGCAAGTGACTTTGTGAGATACTATTGGAGCCATCAGATTACTAGATAGCAATCAAGATCAAACTTATTGAAATAACCTGTTTGTTGGAAAGTATGTTAATCAAGAAAAGTGTACTCAGCTTTGCAGGAGATGGAATTCAATCTCCCAAAAGGTTTGATACATATTGCGATTACATTTTCTTTTATGTTTCCTTCTCATCTGAAGTAATTTTTTCTTTTTGAAAAGTTTCCTGCACAATTGTTTGATTTCTTTTTATTATATTAGTTGGTGAAAAACTAGGGAATAGGTTTGAATTTTGATGATTTGAAGCTTTCAAGTGTTAGTTTTTTTGTCTCAATGTTCCATCTATTTGCCTGTGATGTCTCATGACAAATCTTCCATTGTTTTTGTAACAGCATTTATTGATTCTGTGACACACTGATTCAATGTTTTTCTAGCAGAACATCATGAAGCTTTTTCTCATATTGTATGCAGCTCCTAAGTAAATGATAGGATACTGTTAGTTAGTTACACGGACTAGGGAGTAGTTGGTTATAAATAGGTATTAGGAGAGGTGAGAGGCATCAGTTGAAAAGCTAGTAAGTTGAGTGAGATTGTGGAGAGTTAGGAAGGGCATCTTGAACTAACCTTTCACTCCCTGAATTCTTGGATTTCTGATCACAATAATCAAGATCCCTGTTGAATAAACGCCATTTCCCTAAGGTTTTTCCATCTTTCATTGTTCTTTCTGATCCAGTCCTAACACTAACCCATTATGTCATCATTCATTGTTTCTTAACATTATTGCAATTTTTTTTTTTTTTGGAGAGAAGGGGGGGTGGGGTTGTTTGAAATTTAACAATGATACAACAAAGGACATATTAATGTGATCAACTGATCATCCTCTGGAATGCTCCTGCATATAGCCCTTTCTTGTTCAAAACAGGAAAAATGGAAGCTAAACTGCATTTCAAATTCTTGATGTAACCTATGATACAGTTTCCATAGAGTGACATGTTTGCAAGACAAAAACCAAATAGTGACTTTGAGTGTGTTGATGCAGGTGCTGAGGTTGCTGTTCTTTGCATCACCAAGTCTGGGGATGTTCTAAATTATCAGGCATTCACAGATGCCAAGGGGGTATACACAGTGGCAGAGACAATGCCCGAGAGCGATCGTTGGGACGCGTGCCTTGCTCGACCCATCAGTAGTTTCCATGAGCACTGCACTCATCTTGGTGAGGGCAGCTTGGGGGTGAAATTCAGTTACAATCACCCGTCAGGATATTCACACACTGTCAGAACTTTTGTTTATCGACCTGTCAGTGTTCCAACTTACTGCATTTGATATATAATTATGTATACTGGCTTGTTCGTGCTTGTGCTTGGTTGAACTACAATAAAAACCTATGAGTATAATATATGATCATTTTCTTTACAGTATGTGCATATGTAGTGTTGTCTGGTATGTATTTGAGCTTGGTCAAAGTAGAGCATGAAATGCTATTAAAGTCATTCATTGTAAATGACATTGTCATTGAGAGTAATGCAATATATTGGTGATATAAAAGATTTCACTGAAAGTTAGCTTCTATGATCAAGAGTCTGATCTTTGCCAATTGTATTCTTCTAATAAAGTTGAATGTATATCTATATTTATATTTATATCTATCTATATCTATATGATAATATACATATACAATTCAAGCCTCTCTCAGAAAAATTTTGAGCACGTGTCACTTTCATAAGCAATGTAATTTTTTATCATTTTCTAAATCTTTTCACTGTTAGTAAGTTTTTCATAATTTAAATTTTAAATTATTTCAGAAATAATTATAAACACTATATATTCGTGGAATTTATCATCGTTTTGCACTGGATTATATTGAATGACTAGACATGGTTACTTTTTGAACTTTTAACTCCATGTTAAAGTTAAATATGTTGAAGGTTAAAAAATACTATGGTTTGGTTCGAACCTTATTCTATTTGAGGAAGTCTTGCAAGTAGGTAAGTAGCTCCCATAATCTATCAGTTGAAAATTGGAAAAATTAATATTAAGAACCATTGAGATTCACCTGCTGTGGATCCTATCATGGCTCCCAGAACATTTATTTGAAAGCTCCTTTCCTGTTTGAGGCCATCAGAGATATCCACGGGATTTTTTATTGTCATCAGTCCACCTGAATTGAGAAACTGACACATCTTCTGTCCTATTGATCCCCAGTTTGACACGCTGGAGATGCGGGACAGTTGCATAAGGGAAATCACGACTTCTCCCTTTCAAGTTTGCGCTTCAAGTATTCTTTCACACATATATTTGCCATGATGCATTTACTTAGCACATATTTCATTTTCAAATAGATATCAGCCATCATGGAGCATATGATACATGATAGATACATAGACTTCAATTTAAACGGTTCTTAGCCATCATGATGCATATAGTCAACTCGTAGAGCACGTAACACTTAATGCACATATTTACACATAGTGCACAAATTTTACCATAGATTCATCATAACCATCAAAAGAATAAGACCTCATGCATAAAAAGGACATGGCCGAGTTCATGCTTAAGGCCAAAACCGAAGAGTTTGATTCCATAACTAAAAATCCTTCATGACACATTCTACCCATAAAAACATATTATTTTATGCTTCAAATAACATTATAGTACTAACATAATCATGAAAAGCACCAAGAACCATGAGCTAATAGCTTCACCGAATATGAATACACTTTGCTATACCTACACATAGGTTCATGATTCCAATATTCATACTCATTTAAGAATAAGCTTTTAACGTAAAAATATAGCATCATGAGCTTTATATCATCACCAAAACTCGTCATCTTCAAGAAGCATAAAACTTTGTTTTTAAGCCATATCAAAGCCGTGAGCATCATAATGTACCAAGCCATAGTTTTTCAAGCTTTCAAGTCATATATCAAGAAGCATCATATTTTTGTGATATAATTATTTAAACCACATTAAAAGCCAATTGAAATCCACATTAATCCAAGATATGCCAAAATGAGTCAAAGAAAACATTTTTAGAAAGCACAAACTAAAATCCAGGTGAAACATTATAGTTCAAGACATGCAAATAAAACCATATAAGTTTAAAAGAAATAGTTTCAAGAACATAGTGTGTGTTTGGATGCGTGTTGCATTGATCCAAACCACAATTCGTCTCCTCGAATGGAGTGCCAAAGAGGTTTGGATTGTTTCACGTTGAAAATCTTCAACGGGTTTTTGGCCTCTAACTCTAATTGAACCCATTGCTTTTCCGTTCAAACTTTTCGTGTTTGAAGAATAAAATTTTTGAACTGTCCAAATTAACCTTTTACTTTGCCAATTTAAAAAATCTCATTTGGAAAATTATAATATAAAATTCATATCCTTTTTAGTAATTATATATCTAAAAGTGATTTTAATTAATATCATCTAAATAATATTCATTTTATCAAACTCACGATTAACATAAAAATTTCCAAACATAAATTACATTATATCAAACTTACTTTTAGTCAAAATCAATTCTACAAAATCAAGTTTACAAACTTCAATAGACACACTCATAGCAATTCCAAACATGAACTTTGGCATCCAAAAAATTCCAAACATGAAACTCTTAAATAAAGCAGTATAGTTTTAGAAAAATATTCAAAGCATGGAGTTAGCTATTTAGCATGATAAGTTCTAAAGGACCAAACCTTAAAATCTTTTTTATTAGAGTTCTCATTAGTGTGCCTTAGTGAATTGGTTCAAGGTTCAAAGTCCATGGAAGTGTGTCCAAGCATGGGTCAAGGCCATAAAGATTTCAAATAAAGTCCATATCAAGCCACATAAGTCCATAGCATAAATCATGGTCTAATCAAAGTTCAATATGGCCATAATGCAAGGGTCCACGGTCCGATAGTTGAAAAATCCATAACCATTAGGCCAAGTTCATTTCATTAAGTTTTACATGTCTTAAATGGATTTTTTTAAGTCTTAATAGTCCCAAAACCTTTATTTGCAGGAAAAATATGTACTTCAGAAAACACTTTATTTGCATACCTTCAAAATGACTTTTTCATAAACACTTTACGTGCAAATCTTTCAAAAACCATTTATGCACATCAAAAGCTTCATGAATATGCTAGATATCATATTTAAAACAAATACTAAATTATCTAAAACATACATGGCCGAAAAGCTACTCAAAGTGCAAAAATGAGGATTTTTTAGCCAAAAACACCATCTCCATGCAAACTTTACTAAGGTTCATCTAAGCATTTTATCAAACATTTGGTATGCACATTTACAAACTTATTTAGACATATCGTCAAGCACTTGGCATGCATCTCAGTGTTTCCTTCATGACGCAAGCACCATTCTCAGAAACATATCACCAAAATCATGGCTTTTCAAGCTTTTAAGCATCATCAACAAAAGAACACTTATTTAAATGGGTTAAATACTTAAATATCATTAAGCATCCACCAAAAACTTCACAAAATCATGATATAAAGCCCACTGCCCAAACAAGGCCAAATTTATGTATTAGAGAAAATGTTTTCATGAGCATCATGAAAACTATCAAGAAATCAAGATTCAAACATAAAGTCTCAAAATCATGATCATGGCTTCAACACATCCACACAAAAAGCTTCAAGAACATGAAACCAAAAGAGAACCCTCCATGAACATGTCATGGTCGTGAGTTATATAATATACCATAACTTGATTTTTCAAGCCTTCATGCATGAACATCAAGTAAAAACATATCTTTATGAATTAAGCACCCATTCTTCATCATAAACTATCGAAGAACATTTCAAATATATATCATATAGCTTCAGCCAAAGACATGATAGTGAGTATCATGAAAAGAAAAAAAGAGTTTTAGTTCAAGAAAGTCATGAAATAAGGGTGTTTATTGGTCGGGATAAGGGAAAAATAATGTCGAAACTAATCAAATTGTCACAAGATGGGTTGAGTTGGGTATAGATTTTTTTATCAACCCTACCAAATTAAATTTGGGTTGGTTCAAGTTGGGTTATTGGTTGCGTCATTTAAAAAAAATATATTAATCCATCACCATATCATTGCTGATGAATGTTTGCGGGCCTTTCTTTTGTCATGTATGAATTCCATTTCATGGTTCTTTTAAAGTCCAAGCTCTGAGTTAGTGTTTGTCCTTTCCTATGTCTTGGTGCCCATGGGAGTATCTGGATGTATTGGTGAGCTTATATAACGTTCTCAAAGATCTAAAAAAAATACAGAGAAGAATCTAGACTCTAAATCCAATCAAGAACACTTGAGAAAAGAAACCATCCGTTACACAACCAGAGAAAAAAAAAAAAAAGGTGATTTCTAAAGTAGTTACTCAAAAAATTTTTCAAGTGAGTTTTTAGAGACCGATTTGATGTAAAATAACTTTCGGAAGGACTAAAGTGATGTAATATTTTATCTTTTAAGGACTTATTTGATTTCAAACAAGTTACACAAACTAATGTGATGTTCTATTTTAACTTTAAAAACTTATTTGATATCAAAAATCTTTCAAAAATTAAATTAATGTTATACGAATCTTTCAAATATCAAAATGAATGTTCACTCTTATCAAATTTATCCTAACATCTTTATTAGTAAAAAAATTTAAACAAAATTTTAACTCAACTCCCTCTATCAATCCAACTATCTTATCATCAAGAACTTTAGAATCCATTTGAGCCATCTTCTTCAAATAAAACTACTTCTCCCCAGTCAAGCCAGCAGGATTGACAGCACGACTATGAATTTTAGGAACTTCATATCGTTTGAAGCTTTCAACAAGCGTTGCTTCCTTAATTCTAGCCTGCGATTAAAACCAGAGCCATTGGAAATTTGGATAGAATGTCTAGGCAAATGAGCATGTTTTCCTAGTAGAAGAAATCCAATTCTTTAGGTGCATGAATGCGGTCCTTGAAAGTTGGGTTTCAACCATTTTTGCTTCATGGACATATAGGAATACTATTAATCTTCTTCCATATCTTTTAACCAGCATCATTGTTTGATTTATTTTAACTCGATATTAATTGAAATTTGCAATGACTCTCGTTTTAATCACAAGCTGATGGCTTGAGCGGGGAGGAGCAATCTTATTTGAAAAAAATGGGTCAAGAGAGTTCTAATTAGTTACAAGAAGACGGCTAGGGTTGTTGATGATGAGATAATTGGATTGATTCAATATCGGATAGAGTTCTCTCTAAGAGAAAGAAGGTTAATTTAAAAATTTGTTTAATTTTTTCTAATAAGGACATTAGGGTTAATTTGATAATTAAAAATTTGAGACTCTAAAAATAAAGCCAATTGGGATTGACACAGACAATTATTTAGATAAACATTAAACACATGGTTAACATTTGTTGGGGTACTTAAAAAGGGTTTCAAACCCCTTAAATTTGAGTGGGTACCATAGAAAACCATCTCTAGAAACAAACGTGTGAAGATGCTCTTTTGCCATGGTCGCTGGCTGTAGATTCATTTTCGGTGGTGGATGGCAACAAAAGCATAGCAGCTACATGAGCATGGCGGCGGTAGCCGTCAATGTGAGCATGACAGCAACAATAGTGCAGCGGCAACAGGAGCGCAACAATGGGCAACAATAGCATGCTCTAGATCTATAAAGGTGCTTTAGATTTGAGTTGAAATCGTTGTGTAGAGTCTTTAGATATGTGATTTTAAAAGGTGCTCTAAATCTAAGTTGTCATTGTTCTATGTATTTTGATTTGGAGATGTTTTTGGTTTTCTAGATTTTAATGGAGGAAGAAGATGAAGTTTTAAATTTGTGTTTATGGAGGAAGAAAAAGTAGGAAGAGACTTAGTTGGGTTGGGTTTCAGGTTGGTGGGTTTTGAAATAGCAAACCCAATTCCCGAACCAATTATGTTTGAGTCTTGTTGTTGTTACCTGATCAAACATGAATAGGTAACATCCATTTAAAATAATGCTAATAGCACAAACTTACACAAGAAGTTTTAGGTTGAATATTAATATACATAGATACACTAAAGTATTCATGAGCAAAAGTAAGGCTTTATTGGCCATAGGTTAAATATTTTTAATCCAGATAATGAAATTACAATTTATTTAATTACAACTCTATACGTTTCTAGCAACTAAAAGAGTCTGCCTTCCTCTAGGATACTACTTAACTAATTTGAATCCATCAGAAATAGAATAAGAATTGGAAATTCTCAGTAGATAATGAACAGTTCAAAAGCATTTGAACTATAATGGTTCCTATTGTGTCTTAGCACGAAAATTCACATGGCTACTATATTATAATCACATTAAATCATCTCCAAGGAGAATACTATCTCATAATAATATTGAGCAATAGAAACTTAAAAGACATATCTCATGAAATTTATAATGTAACAAGTCTTATTAAAATTATAATTTCTTTACTTTTGTTTTCACTTTCTTTTATTTACTTATCTTACACATATTCGAAGACATTCTATTAGAGAATTCTCATTCTTTAATGTTACTCATAACATTGTGACAACAAAGTAAGATCTTTACGACATACTAACCAAGGTAACGACAAAGCTTAAATGTTTTCTTTTTACAATTACTTACTCGTCATTATGTATAATTCATGATAAATATGGAGACACATAAATTTAAGCAATAAATAGGACTTAAATAAATCTGAAATAACATAAAATGAATAATAAACTTGAATAATATAAATAAATTCATCACATAATAAATTAAATAATAAAATATAAAATTAAGCAATAAAATGAACTGAATAAAGTATAAAAGGTATAAATTAATTCATAATCTTAAAATGGATAAAGTATATAAAAACTAAAACAATATAAGTTTGAGTAAAATAAACAACATAATATCCCAATAAAATTTCTCAAAACATAGAGTTATCAAATCTAAATGTTAATTTTTAAAGAGATTGAATTTAAGATCATTTTTTTA
This sequence comes from Pterocarpus santalinus, assembly GCA_031439595.1. Lineage (NCBI taxonomy): Eukaryota > Viridiplantae > Streptophyta > Magnoliopsida > Fabales > Fabaceae > Pterocarpus > Pterocarpus santalinus. The sequence continues at coordinate 36,249,353 of CM062525.1, forward strand.
TTTAATTTCTTTTAAACTCTCTTATCATAGTCTATGAGGCTGTCCTTGCCATCATGGTGCATTTATTGCATACAGCTCATGTCCTTACAAGGGTCACTATAACGTCACAGTAATGTTCATAAGTTAAGAGTCATCATGTTGTCTATTAGTCAAGGTATAAAATTCTAAGCAAAGGTGTAGATAATTTAGTAGTTCAAGTTCATATATAGTAAATTTCACTTATTTTAAGTGTTAGATGCAATGTTTTACTCTTAACATTGGTCCCCTAAAGAAATTATCATAAAAATTGACAACCTAAAATAATATATCATATATAAATAATATCTTGATAATAATAATAATAATAAGCAATAGTATAAGGGAATATCATCAAATAAATTAAGTTAAAGGGATGAATAAAATAAACTTCAATTGTAATGAGTAATAATATAAATTAACATTAGATCAAATAATTTGGAATGATAAATAAAAGATATTGCAATGATACATAATAAGGAGTGATTAATATAAAGGAACATTAAATAAAATAGCTTGGAACGATAAATAAAATAAATTGCAATAATAAGTAATAATGAGCAATAATGTTAAGGAACATTTAATGAAATAGCTTGGAGTATAAAATAAATTGTGATAGTAATGAGTGATAATATAAAATAATATTAAATAACATAACTTGCAACAAGTAAATATAGTTATGGTTTTACTTCACAAATAATTTCATTATCTATCTCAAAAACTCTTGTAGGAATAGAAAGATGTGCATGTAATGTCCTTCTCTATACAGTACTATGCTTTAAGTCATAGTACCACACCTTGGAGCTTTTATAGTTACTTGAGCAGACCTTATCTGACAGCAACTTCAGTCGTCTTTGAAACTTCTCGAACAATGTGGAGATAACACGGAAACAGGAGTGAGAATTTTAAATTCTCAGTAGGATTCACTAAGAAATTTTATACCGTGTCATCGTACCAGCTGCTTCGATGTATTATGTAAAAGGTGGATATGTTATATAAACTGTTTAATTTTATAGTTCGAAAATATATTGTTCGAAGTAGAGCCCATTTTATTCATACACTTGTCATTTGGGTGAGCCAATACAAAATAAATTCATGAATTATACTATGAATAATAACTGAAACATATTAAAATATCATACCACTAATATATTGAAAACATAAAATCTGCATGTGCCTTTACTTGTACTTGCATTTATGCAGATATACATAATTTTCTTGTCTTCCTTTATCTTTCTTTACTTGTTATACATATTCCAGAGTACGATCACCATGTTATACTCTATTGGGGTATGGGATCATCATGCCACATTTCAGAGTATGATCACTATGTCATACCCCATCAGAGCGTGATCACCATGTCACATTCTTTCAGAACATGGACTCATTATCATATTTTTCATCATAGAATCTTTATTATAGGTTTAATCATAATCATGAATGTATTTGTATCAAAGTGTATTTCATAACCTAAGTATAGGCTTTGCCGAAATTTCGGCAACATGACGGATTAAGTTTGCTTTCCCATGAATAGTGTCAGACTACCAGAAAGATCAATCAAGCAATAAAACCAACATAGAGCATCAAGTTTTATAACAATAATATCAATCATATAATATGTCAACATAAATACATATCTTTCTATCTCCAAGTTTTTCCCTTCCAACTCTAATTCTAATGATCACATACATGCAAAATCAACCCTAATCCTTCATCTCTACTTAAGATAAGGCCATAATCATGGAAGAAGGAAAAATCCCAATCAGCCCCAATCCAAGAAAACAAAAAAAGAAGTTGGAATTCCTACCTTTCTTAGGTGAAATCTTGTTGGATTTGTGTCTTGAATTGAAAAAATTCTTGATGAAGCTTGAAAAGTTGATGGAGAAGGAGTGGAGACAAGCTGAGGAAGAGAATCATGAGTCTGCCCCTTCTTGATGGCCGAATTTGTCAAGGGCAAGGAGGGGATTAATCACAAACTTTTGAAGCAAGATTTCATATGATTGGTGGACGTATTTCGCTAATTCAATTTGATGTGGCTGCCACTCTCCAAGGTTGATTGTGGTGCCACTTGTATGGATGAGTTGGCTGAATCTTAGCCATCCATCCTAGGGTTTTTACAATATAATTTCTATTGGTTTGATTCTGACAGTTTAAAATACCGAAATCTTACCGATTTCTCTTAAATCGGTAAACCGATTTTAGAAAAATTTTATGAGGTTTTCTATATTCCTAACCTAATTCCATTGAAGTTAATCCTTCTAAATATTACTTAATTGGCTTTAGGTAAATACTTAATCGAATTCCAATTAATCCCAATTATTCGCTAAAAACCGAACAACTCGGTTAAAAACGATAAAATTTTTCGAACGTTGCAGTGTATACACTAACTTCTTCTATCCTTCATTCCTTTACTGAATCTTTCCTTCATGATGTAATTCTCAACTTCTCTCCATAGAAAAATCCCTCTCACACCCTCACTTCTATCTAATTTGTTTGTGTTCAATTTTGCTAATTTTGCATTCCTTATATAGCCGCTAGAAGTCATTTTCGCCTGAGGAGCGATTTAATTTGATTGACTTAAGGTGCCATGCTTACACCACAATGCCACAACTTTTTTTCCTATCTATTGCTATGCTGCCAAAATTTTCTTCTACCAATTGCTATGCTTTTTCACCAAGGACTTAATGTCTTGGTCTTCACGTCATTGACATGAAGTTATTTTTTTTAATATTATATTATTTTAGGTATGTTATTCTTATATTATTAGTATATTCTTATTATTAGTTAATATAACACACGCAAAAACACACACACACACACACACACACACACACCCACCTATATCTAGATATATTTATACTTATTATTCTTTTATAGAATCTAGTATTAATTTATCTCAATAAATATTATTTATAGCATAATATATTTTAAAGTTACCATTTCAAATTTATAATTTGAAGTTACCATTTCTAATTTATAGTTTTACTTCAGAAAGTTAATGTCTAATATTTGATTATTGGGTCAATTTTAAACTAATCACTGTTACAAAATCATTCCAAATGTATCAACTAAAATATTTAGATAGAGCAATTAAAACAAAGTAACTCTAAACAAAGTATTTTATGAAAAGGGGATATTACAATTCTCCCCTCCTCTTAGGAATTTTGTCCCCAAAATCACTAACCTATTTAGTGTAACTCTAGATAGGATTTCTTGATTTTGTCTTCTAATTCCCATGTTATTTCTTCATGTGACAATCCTTTCCAAATTATTTTAATAAAGGAATTTCTTTCCCTCTTAAGTTTTTGACAGATCTATTTCTAATTTTTAGTGGCTTTGTTTCATAAGTTAAATCATCTCTTACTTGCATTGTGTCATATTCGATGATGTGTGAAGGGTCATAACAATATTTTCTGAGCTGAGAGACATAAAAGACATTATTGAGATTTGAAAGATGAAAGGAAAGTGCAATTTGCCTTCTCTTTTGAGAATTTGGAATGAACTAATAAATTTTGTGTTGGACTTTTTGGATTTAAGGGCTCTACCAATCCCAGTGATAGGAGTGTCTCTAAGGAAAACACGGTCTCCTTCAAATTCTAGAGGTCTCCTTCTAAGCAATTACTAATCTCTCCCTAGTGAATTTGATCTTTTCTATGGTTTGTTTCACTAAATCAAGTCCTAAGAAACTTTTATCTCCTACTTCAGACTAGCAAGGGTGACCTATATTTTCTACCATATAGAGCTTCAAATGGTGCCATTATGCTGGAATGATAACTATTATTATAGGTAAACTCTATCAATGGTAGGTGGGAGTCCCAACTTCCTTGAAGTTTAAACACACAAGCCCTAAGCATGTCCTCCAAGGCCTAAATAGTCCTCTATTTGACCATTTGTTTAAGGGTGGTAAGTTATACTAAAACAAAGTTTAGTACCTAAGGCTTCTTGCAAAGCTACCCAAAACTTAGGTCTCTATCTGAAACTATGCTTATTGGTACCCCATGCAATCTTACAATTTCTTACATGTAAATTTGAGCTAACTTATACAATGGCTAACTAATCCTTCTTGGTAAGATGTGGATTAACTTGGTCAATCTGTCAATTATCACCCATGTCATAGCTTGAGAGAGTCCTAGGTAATTCTACCACAAAATCCATTTATATACCTTCCCATTTTCATTCAGGAACATCCAAGGGTTGTAAGAGTCCTTTATGTTTTTAGTGCTCTATCTTAACCTTCTTACAAGTAATACATCTAGCTACAAAACTAGTTATGTCTTACTTCATCCCATTCGGCCAAAACAACTTCCTAAGGTCTTGATACATCTTGGTTGTACTAGGATGTATAGTGAATTTACAGCAATGTGTCTCAGATAAAATGTGATTTCTCAGTTCTTCATTATTAGGCAAACATTGTCTTCCTTCATATATCATAGCTCCCTTTTCATCAATATGATCATATTTAATTTGTTCAATTTGAAGCCTAGTTTTTTAGAGACTTTAGAAATTCATCACTTTCCTAGGCTTGTCTTATCTTGTCCCTCAAATCATACTTTATCTTAAGCACACCAGCATATAGACAATGGGGTCTCAAAATCTTCAAATCCCTAAATTTCTCTAACAACTTATGCTCCTCTATCATCATTAGAGATATGTGTAGGGATTTTCTACTTAGTGCATTAGTGACCACAATAGCCTTGCCAGCCTGATACTTCAATTCAAAATCATAGTCCTTCAAAGAGGTATTATAATCAAGGAATCCATCCCTCAAGATCATCATAGAAAACAAACTAAAGCGGAAGCCTTTGGTGATAATGATGACCCTTGTTACAGGAGAAAAGGGAAAAAGAAGCTGGACAAGGCCTCTGAAGATTCCACTAGAGACGCAACTCCTTCACTTTTGAGACAAGAAACAAGGTAAGCCACTAAGCACATATTTAGAGAAGAGGCATGGCTACAAAAGCAAAGAAATGCAGTTGCAGGAAATGGTGCTTTTGCTAGTAGCGCTAGATGCTCCTTTGACTCTCTAAAAGTGGACCAATAGCTTGTAGTCATTGACAACACAAATGCACCTCCGGAAATAAGAAGGGTTGTTGTACCCTTAGAACATCATGAGAAAATTCCAAAAGAGCTTGAAAGAGAGACTACTAGACAGATCAAAGGTGGAAAGGACAATTACTTTGGTGTTAGAATCTGAATCTGCAAGAGCTGTATCTGAAACTGCTCCTCATCCAATTTCAACACCTAATCCAACACTAGCTCTTCCTACCCATGAAATCCCTGCTAACCCATCAGCCAATCAAGACCATCACCCTGGTCACAAACTTTTTGGGGCCCTATCCATAATAGAAGATGTTCCAGACCTTATTCAAACTCAAATTGAATTAATTCAAGAAAATCATATCACTATCATTGCTAATCAAACTAATCTGGAGAGAAGAATAGTTAGAATAGAATAACTCATGCTATAGATTCTGAAGGCTCTTCAGAAAGAAAAAGCGAAATTAGTGATGGCTCTTCTATGATCCCACATCCTCACCTTGTTTTGATAATATCAAAGGGGGAGAAGATTGAAGAAAAGCTTATGCTGAGGGAGAGCACATTTTTAAAGGGACTTAGGATTAAAGTTAAAGTTTTTGTTTAGGATTAAAGTTAAATTTTTTTTAACTATTGCTGTATATCACTCTTACTAGTATTAGGAATATGTTTTGCTATGTTTATTTTTTCAAGTTATCATTCTAAACAATTCATATCTATCTTTATCATTTCAACTATGCTACAATATCACATTAATGCTTTGATATAAATTATGCTCTAATCCATTATCTCTATAAGTATATTATTGCTCTAATATCATATCATTCTGTTTATCTTTCATACTCAAAAAGTTGTGTGCTATTAAATACTTTGATATCATGGTTATCATTGTTAACTTTTTAGTTCTGATAAGTGCTTCTATTACTCTGACTTAAATCATTTGCTCTAACAATTTATGATGATTCTGAGTTGATAATCTTAATTCTTGAATCATATATTTTGATAATTATATCTTGTCTCTGATAGATTATGAAATCTGTTCTGTTTATTGTAAGCTGTATGCATCACTGTTTAAGAATTCTTTGCTTTGATACTTAAACAAACCATTTTCTTTAAGTTTGAACTTATATTTCTCTATCTTCGCTCTGATACTTTTTGTTCACATCTTTTTAAGTGAGTTTTACAGCAAAAATTGTGACTTTTTTAGTCTTTGTAATTATATGCAACTTTTGTTTAAAATTACTGAAGTTTTTGAATGACATGTCTATTTCCCATTCTCTTCATAAAGTAATTTAAATTCATACAACAAATTGTATTCTTCTTAAATGAATTTGTTAACGAAATCTTTTCTTAAATATTGATTTATCATCATCAAAAAGGAGGAGATTGTAAGCTCTAATGCCCTTCTAAAACCGTTTTATAACTTAAGACATTTCAAGCTTTAAGGTTTCGATGAACACCAAATCAAGGCTTAAGTAAAACTTTTTGTCTATGAACAATTTGTTTATTTTAAACGTATTCTTTTGTGAGCAAAATCATTTATTTCGTGGTTAAATAGTTTTTGAACCAAACAAAGTGTTATAATCCATAGTACTTCTCTTAAAAATACTTATATTGGAACAAATGCTTTGTGATTTATATGATTTCTCACTTAAGAAGTAGACATAAAGTTCAAAAGGATGAGATTATAGCATCAAAAAGGAAAATGTGTCACAAGAAGGATCACTATTTATTTAGAATGATGACTTCATCCAGAAGGGTAATCATCAGAAACATGCTTCTCATGAAGCACCTCACCTTCAAAGCTTCTTTTACATGCTTTATTGATAAATTCAAAAAGTCAAATATGATTTGACAATATGTAAAAAAAGCGCTGACAAGTCTAAAAAGTTGGTGAACACTTCAACAACTATTTTCCTTTTTTGTGGCAAGTCGTTTCTCTCTTTCCAATCATAGACCAGTGAATTAAAGAGGCACAAGGCTCAAGATCTGCAAGCTTCAACAATCATACCTTGAAGTCTATATAACATTGGAAAATGAAGAAGAAACAATTAGTCTAATTGAATATTTTCTGCACACAAGAGACTTTCTTTATTAACCTTCTGAATCATCAGAAAATTACTCATCATAACTTCTGTTTGCAAAATCTTCTCTACTGATCTATATTAGCTAATATTCTCATTTCGAGATTTTAGAGAAGTCACAAACACTTTGTACTTTGTTGATTACACGAGCTTTTAGAGCTTAAGTGTGAGTGTTGCAAACATAAACCACAAACTTTCTCATATTGTAATCAGACCCATTAGTGGTCATTCAGAGCTTGCAGAGGTTAGGATAAATACTACTTGTGCTTAGCTTGGAGAAGCTTGAGAAAAAATACTCACGTGTAAAAGCTTGGAAAAAGAATACTCAATATATACAACTCTTGACAAAATGTTGGGGATTAGAAGTAGGCAAATAGTTGGCTGAACTAGTATAAAATTCTGCGGTGTGAATTTTTCTATCCCTTATCTCTTTACGAATTCACTTCACTCATTTATTAAATCTGTGAGCAATCATTGATTCTACCTAATCAAACTTTCTGGTAATAAAAATAATTTATACTTCTAATCAAATAGCTTCTACATTCCAAGTCTAATACTTGAGAAATTTGTTTCAAAAAGTTTCAGGTCTCAAAAAGATTTAAAGAACAATTCAATCCCCTTCTTGTGATACCCTTATCAACATTAGTGTCCCACTTTAATAACTTGGTGCAGGACAAGACCTTCTTTTGGCTCAACAAGTGCTCGGCGAGGTGGTTGAGAACTACTTGATCATACATGGGAAGGCTATGGCAGTCAACACTAAAAGCTTTCTTTGGAAATCTATTCCAATAAAGGGTAAACCTAACGTGGCCTTTTTCATCCAAGAAAAAGGGGAAACACGTGTTCGAAGCCCAAGACCTTGAAAAACTGGTCTTTGAGCCGCTTGAAGTCGGAAGTAAAAAGCTCAAAAGTCTTTTTCCCACACTAACAGCTAAGGGAAACCTATTTTCCCTTCTCGACATCCTTCACTTAGAATAAGAAAAAAAGAACCTCAATGGTTAAAGGAGCATCTAAAAATGCCATAAGGGCCTCAAAAGATTGGATGGAGCTGAAAGGCGGCCACATTATAAAATTAAGGCACTAAACCTCAAAATCAGTAAAAAGGAGCCTAATGCCTAGGTGGAAAAGAAAACATCATATACAAAAAAGAAATTTGGCTTTGTGTCCCCGAAAACTTTATTTACATGATAGACTCGGACACTGGGCTTACAAGGCGAGCTTACTACAAAGTGTTCCCACGCAAAGTGAGCTATCTAACTATCTCTAAGGAAATAGTTCAGGATATTTTGATTGGTATAGAAGGAATATGCATTTTTAACCTCATTTGTTACCTAGAAAAAGAAATTTAATTTCCCCTTCTTTTTTGAAGAATCCCCAATGTTTTTACTAACCATAGAATTGTTTTCTTGAGAATCTCTTTCCATCTTTGAAGGAACTAAGGGCTTAGAACAACTTCTAAAAGCATGGAAAAAGAAAAGAAAAATAAACTAGTGAAAATTATAAAGCAAAGGGAGACCAATCGGCTACTATCCTAGGGTTCCAGTAGTAACTTGTAGAAAACTACTTAGAAAGTAAGAAAGAGTAAAAGGAGAAGAAGTAAGATACTTGGAAATTCTTGAAGAAGATAAAAATGGTAAAGGATCGTTGGAAGGAAGTGAGTTTGTAGAGAAATCAAATGAGAATTGTGAGGAATGTAAGGGCAAAAGAATGAAGGATTATGAGAAAATAGGAATGAAATAAAGAAGTTAAGAAAGGGGGTTTAATCTCATTCTTAGAGAAAAAAGAAATGATCTAACAGATCAAAGAGTTTCCCACCATCTGGAGCAAATTGAGGCCATTTGTGGAATCAATGGTTAGAGGCTTCATCCAATGGCTGGATTCAAAGTAGAAAAAGTAATGATATATATGCCGTAATGACGTGATAGTGGAGGCTTTATAATGTGACATGTCTTCATACACTTTCCCCATAGCCCTTAAGGGAGTTAAAATGTTTTGGAACCACTATTGACAATAAAGCTCAGAATATAAGCTTAGAATGGAAATTGGCAAACTTAAGCTCTCCTTTAAAGCTCGAAAATAGAAATTTAGAGTATAAGATCGGATTGTCACTAATAATAACAATCGAGCTTATAGGTTGTGGACTGAACAGTTTTATTAAGTCCTAGAGCTTGCTCTAAGAGGAGCTTGGAACATCTTCAATTTTCTATCATACTAAATTACCTCAATTACCTTGAGTAATTAGGCTCTTAATGAGAAATTATGGAATTAAGACCTAATTACGTGAGCAATGAGGTAATTGTGAAAAGAATGGTTAAGAGAATGCTTAATTAAGATTAGAGAATTTCTAATTAAGTAAGTCAAACTCTTAATAGTTTATTAAGCATTAATCACCCATAATTAGCTTAATCAAGTTTAATTAAGGATAATTAAGCTTAATCAAAAGATTAATTTTTTTAATCATGATCATATGAGTTAATCATTAATCATTACTTAATCATGTTAATTAAGCTGTATGAGCACTTAAATGCATAATTAAAATTCAAATTTAGTCAACTAGATAATAAAGCACTTAGTGATGTTACTAAATTATAAAGTATGAGACAAAGTTGCTTTTTGTAAGAGTTGATCATGCTTTGTCTCCCCATTATCCATTTTGTTCTCTTAATCCTTAGTTAACACAAAATAACACAAAGTGAAGCAAAAAATCCCCCCTAACCCCTATACATGTTATAGCCACAACAACACACACATACACATATATCCATTTTCATTTATCCTATTCTCTCTCTAAAACTCAAATCCTCCAACTTCTTTCTACAATTTTCCTTTTCTTCTCCACCATTTTCTTCATCATTCTCCACCTCCATAACCAAACCTTCTTTATTAAGTCCTTTAAAGATCACATCTTTTGGTCTTTGGAGACAAGAATCAAACACTACAACCTCCATTTCATCAAGAACTCAAGAGCTCTCTCCTTCTCCATCGAAGGTCGCCACTTTCACTACGTTGAGGAGTCACCATCTTCTTCATTTTCCACCCTCAAGAACACGCCATTTTCACCCTAGGTAGTGATCCTTCTCTTTTTCTTTTGTTTACTCAAGAAAGCTTAAAGCTTGGTTCTTATCATGACCAAGAACTTCAAGTGAAAACTTGAGAAAAATCTAATGCCCTTCATAAGCAAAAGTTTCTATTTTTTTAGCAAAATATGTTCTTGTTCTTGTTCTTGTTCATGAGTTGTTTCTTGGTTCTTTGAAAGTTTCTCTTCTTGAATACTTCAAGTTTCTATTTTTCTTCTTGATGCATAAGTTCTTGATGTTTCTTGAGAGTTGTTGGAAAAGAATGATCATTCTTTGTGATTTTTAGTTTAAAGTTTGTTTCTTTCCTTTTTATGAGTTTATGATTAGAAAAGTTCTTATCTCTACATCTTTCTCATGTTTTTGATAAGACTATGAATATGCCAAAAGCATAAAACTTTACAAAATTTGTTTCTTGATGCATAAAGTGGTGCTAAATTTCATGCTCTCTAAAGTTTCATTTTGTCCTTCTTGAAGACAAGAATACGTGTAAAAGTCCAAACTTTTTCGAATATGAAGCTTTTTAAGTTATCAAAAAGAGAACTTGTCACTTTATATCTTAAAAATTGAATCTTGAAGACAAGACCTTTTATAAAGTTTCAAACTTTAATCAAGAATGTAACTTTTAAGTCACAAAAATGTAGATTTACACTTTAATCTTATAAAAGGTTAAACCTTGAGATAGAAATGTCGAGTAAAGTTCCAATCATTCTTCGAGAAGAATCTTTTAAGCTTTAAGGCAACTTTAAGTCATAAAGTTGGAGTCTTGATAGTCTTGCAATGATTAAAAGTGTCAACTTTAATAAAGAATAAGACTTTTAGTCATAAAGCTACCATCTTGTATCACTATTCTATAAAGGATGAAACTTTAAGACATGAATATAACTTAGAAACTCATTCTTTCCTAGAAAATGAAACTTTACAAGTATTTTCATAAAGAATGAGAACTTTATATTATTAAAGGTCTAATCTCGTTGTAGTAATCATAAAAGTTGAAATCTTACAACTTGGACAAGTTAAAAGTTTGCCTCTTGATGATTAGTGAGTATATGGTATTGTTGGGTTCATAAGTGTGGTTATGCATTGTCATGAACCAAGGGGGGCTAGAGAGATCTCGAAATCCTTTGGGAACAAAAGTATGATTAGGGCTTCTAAGCATACCATGAACCTAGGAATCACTTGTGCACTATCTCAAAGGAAATTAAAAGTTTGGTCTAAAAAACTTTGGCCAAACTCTATAATAGGCTTCGGCCATAGTGGATTAAGTAAAAGATAAATATGTTTTAAACTTTAAATCTAAGAATGTGTTCTTTAAGATGTGATCATAAAAGAATCTATTAAACTTAAAGTGAAGCCTCATTGAGGAGTTATAGATTAAAAATTTATAACATATATCCTCTTTTTGTGATACGATTCTCTCATGAGAAGCATGAGGAGTCTTCCATGATTCATAAGATTACATAAAATGCAAGGAAACCCTAGATACCAAATAGGGTATGAGTGTATACTACTCTTATTCATGATTATGGATTGACATTATTGATTTGAGTATGAATTCATGGATATAATGGATTGTTGATGATTGATGAGATATTTTATAATGATATGAGATGGATATTATTGGTTGTTGGTTGAAATTTCAATGTTTGGCATATTTTAGGGGAGCTCCGATCTAGTCGTCATGCTATCGGATTTCCATCAAAATTATAGATTTAGAAATATCTCTTGCTCATATGTGTTTATCCTTGAATGCATGGTATGAAGAATGAATGATATACTATCATGTGTCAAGTATAAACATGAAAGAAATGTGTGGATATGATCCTTCAAAAGGAAAGGTGATCCACTAAGACTTGACATCCCCTATGTTGGAGGTGGTGGCCAAAAGTAAATCCTTCCAATTTGGAGGCAAGTGAATCCCCTTGTCAGTTAGGTCCAATTTAGATTAGTATTGCTGTCCCATTTCAGGAATTTATATTTTCAAAATTATTAAAATTGAATCTATGCATGCTCATTATTCTTATAATTAAACCCAAAGTGGTTGGGACAGCAATGATGACACAATGTTTATCTAGTCACGATCCTATTGAGAAATCTAGTATTTCTCACTCCTACATTTCCATGTCGTCTTTAGAGGATGCTGGCATCGAGCATAGTGATGATATTCATTAAGTTCCCTATATGCCATTAGCGCTTTGAACCAGTGCTAAATGCCTCTATGATGTCTGCGAGCACAGTTATGAGGGCCTACATCTTCCACAGCCATCCGTTCCGAGCACTCGTTATGAGCTTGTTTTTCCATCCACACCAGCCATACGACGATGTCACCTTGGATTATATCTGTCTCTACTTTCAGCTGCCGGGTTACCCCACAGATGAAGAGTCTGACTCGGATACCCGTCTGACACCAATTGTTTCTTTGGAGTCTGATCCCTTGGAGCCATCCTACCCGAGTTACTCTGTGGAGTCTAACGCATCAAGCCTTCCTACCCTTCAGTGATTCACCTAACTTCTGATTTGTTTTCTTCTTTTGCAGCTCCTCATCACGCACCACCCCTGGTTCATGGTCGTGGGTTCATTCATACCCGCTCTGTGTCCTGTGGACATGGGCGTGCCCGAGGAGGGGGACGTGATGATCATGCTCCCAGTGGTTTTGGGAATGGTTACCTCTCATTCAATGGTTAACTTGGATAGTGCATGTAAAGCCGAGCACAAGGATAGCCTTTTTTGGTTGGTAGTTATAGGGTTATCAATTTTTTTTGGCATGTACGGGTGGATGAGATTTCTGATATATTTCTTTTGTGATATATTTGGTTAGGTTTCTTTTGTAGAGCCGACAGTAGATATCGAACCCATTACTTATCATGACTTGTTACTCTACTATTAACTATGTATAACTATTTTGGTTGTGGAATGATATTACAATTACTCTAGATGATCATTCTTTATGTTGCCTTTATTTGTTTTCTCGCACCACATGTATGAGATAGTGACATTCGATATTATACATTCATGACAAGCTCATGGCTCTTATTTTCTAAAAGGCTTGTTTTGTTTTCGTTCTTCAAAAAAAAAAAACCCCCCCATTTTCTATATAAAGTAATTTCAAATGGTAAAGTTCATTCCGCGAGCAAAAGTAACAACTAGTAATTCCATAATATGATTTAACCATAGTATGGGACTATTAGGGTGTTAAAGAGCTCAACAAGAGCCTTCTAAAAGAGTTTTTTCGGATAGGTTCAAAATGAGTTATCACCTTCAAGAGGTTGAATTGTTAAAGATAGTTATCAAGGACCAAGGGATCCCACGAAACTAGGAGAATGTGGGATCACCAAGGAAAGGGGAGGAAGTTTGAACTTGGATAAAAAAGGGCTCGCAAGAGCCAGAGATAAGTAACTGATCCTATTTCACTTGCACTTAAGTGGAAGAGAGTTTTGACTTGAACATCAATGTCCCTTGCAAGTCCCCCACTGGAGGCATGAACGAGCGAACATAATCAAACAACCTCACAAACAGGTCAGAACATAGATCCTTAGGAGCACCACCCCTATTGAGATTAGTATCTCACCTTAGTTTTACTAGTGCTTTTAGAGGAACAAGTACATGGCATGAATAGTGATTATCTTAGAAGTCCAAGTGACCATGGTGTATGAACCCACGGGGGAGCAATTTGTTATGTTCCTTCAGCATGTCTGTTTCAACTACTTCATCAAGGTGTGACGGAGCCGATAGGGGATTTTTAGTTAGCTAGGATGACTTAGTTTTATCTGTTGCTATATTATTTGACTCTACTTGATAAACAAACAGATCTTCTATTATTCCTTTTGGTCTATATATAGAGCAAGTAGAGGATATCTATCTAGACTGTATCTAATTTCATTTGATTGTTAGAACCTTAGATGATGCATGAGACTAACTCTGGTACTAATATGATGCCTATATGTATATTATGATTATGTTAGATGTCTAATATGTATGCTTGTTATGTTGCCTTTATGATATGATGTTGTATGAGAACTTACCCGACCAGTTTCACATGATAATAGTGAATTCCGCTAGGTAGTTGTGACTAGTATGCATATATCTGTATATGTGGTTCTGCTTATAGAAGGAAACGTAAATGAAATAAATAGAAAGAAGAAAAAATTGTATGGCTTAAAATCAAGTAGTTAGAAACACATGCTAGTTAATTATTAATTAAGTGCATTAAAAAGAGTAAATTAATGATTAATTAGTATGGTGTTAAAGCAAGTGTTGTGGATCCCATAAATATTTCACTTCCATGGCTTTTTGATTTTTCAATTCCTTACTTCCGTCGCATGGAATAACGCTTGAATTTCGATTTTAAAGTGGCTCTAACAATACATTCTTCTAGTTTATAATGGACTAACAGGAATTAGAGAGCTTTTAGCTGCAGAATAGTAGGTTAATAACGACCTTTTGGGGTTCAAATGAACTAAAAAGAGTTTTTATGACCTGATCTTGTATGTGATGGGAAAATGCTAGTTCTATCCATGTTGAGATATTGAAGGCGCATCAGAAGAATATTCTAAATTAAATCATGTCAATAAAAATTAAAATAACTACTTTCGGCAATACCATACACTGGCCAAAGTGCTAGTCGATAATCTTGGCTCGGTCAATTGATTTTACATAAGTGGGAGTGAGAAGTTGAAAACTTATGCAAATGTTGTACCTTTAAGTTAACGTCATATGTTTAATTAGATTATTCTTGTTTATTTATACAAGCTTGCAGCTAGTATTGGTCCTTTATTTTTTAAAAATTTATATGGCAAAATTTTATTGATATATTTGGAAGGGATGGCGCAATGTAGCTCCATGATCTATTTGATGATTGTGAAGACAATTAAATGATTATCAATTATGGAGATGTATTTTGTTTAAGTTCATGACTAGTGTGTCATTCTTTCTGAACTATATTTACTTATCTACATTTTGGTTTGAATTGGTGGCTCGATAGTATGTATTTGGAGCCAAGTATATTAACCAATATTATACATATTTGAGATGACCTTTTTACTTAATTTATTAATGGTAGTTTATTTTATTTTATTTATGAAGTTAAGTTGATTAAATATAAAATTGAAAATAAGAAAGTTAAAAGTTGCATATAAATAAGCATTGCCTCTTTGCTCAGAAAGTATCCTTTATAGTTAATAAAAAGATAACAACTTTATGTTGATGAGGCCACACTTAAATAAGCAAATGCCACATTTTGAAGGTGCTAAAAGCTCACATAAATATTTCAGTCTCTCTCACCCTTGAAAATCATCCCCAACTTATCACCCTTCTTCTCTATCTCCATAGAACAAAGACTTTTGTTCTGGATTCTCTATTTTCTATTCTGTAACATTTTTTTCCAAGTTTTTCTGGTTGCATATTCAACAAGTGCACTTGTTGATTGGGTTACTCTTATGTGGGAACAACACACCCAAAATTCGAGAAAAACAAATCCGATTTTTGCATCAACCCATGATTTGATTGATGCAACGAATAGTTCTAATTATGGATTGGTTCATTTTTTATTTGGATGATCTAACCTTGCTGAATTATGATGAGTACATGTGAATTTTGGAATGAATACTATTACTTCTCCTCAAAGTTCAAAAATATTATTTGCACTCATTCTGGAACTCATTTTGAGGGCATACACTAAAATATTTCTTAATCATCAGTTAGGTGTAACACCCTAGCCTGAGTTGCAGTTATCCATCGAAATCGGAACCTGAAAAATTCTAGAGTTTGAACCCTATACCTCCTTGGAGGGCTATAGGTTTGAGGCATTTTCTTAAGATTAAAAGTCCCAGTAATGGTTCCCTGGGCATCAATGAGTTGAAAAGGGATTTTTAACAAATTTTAGGAAATAGATAACCCCTTCGTTTTCAACCCTCAAGTTCATAAAAATGCAAGTTTTTAGAGAATTGTACTAAAACCCAAAAGTTGGATACTGATTCCTAAGGAGTTTGAATTTTTTAGATATTTTTATTAAATTCAAATGGGGGATATTCCCTTATATACATTTATATTTTAAAGTTAATGAGAGTAAAATTAAAGGGGACATTCCCAAGTTTTTGGAGTTGGTAATTGATTATAGAGGACCTGTAATCGATTGCAATCCTCTCTCTATGTCACGAGTTAAAATTTTTCGTGTAGTAAACAGAATTGCTAATGGATTACCACAGGTCAATATATAAGTTGAGACGCGTCCCTCCCCCTCATTTTATGATTTTCTTTCTCTCTCTACCTTTCAAACTCTCTCCCTTCTCTCTAAAACACATCTCCTTTTCTTCTTAAACCCAATCCTTCATATCTTTCTTCAAATTACACCATTCCCATTCACTTAAACTCAAATTCTTTCCTTAATCTCAAATCATACCCTTATCCAAAAATCAACACATTTGGTCTTGGAGCTTAGAGGAGGTGATACCAAGGCTCCTAAAGTTTTCTTCTTCCTTTCTCCCTTCAAAAAGGTAATCTTCAAACTCCTTTCCTCTTCCTATGAATTACTAATTATTTCCCCTATCGTGAGTTCTTGGATAACCTTAGGTTAGAAGAATTAGGACTTTTCATATCTGGGAGTAAAGTAGATTAAATCCTTAGTCTAAGGGACTAACACTGAATTAAATTGCCATATTATTGATAGTATATGCCACTAGAGGACTGGCTTTGGCTCTGAATTCATGGGATTGGGATTCCGCTATTGGCGTTAAGTCTGTGAGTAGATAGTTATCCCTATCTTAGTTTTAACATATTTTGTTTATATACATACATACGTGATGCGGCTCCGGCAAGTATACCGGATCGTACAAATAATAAAGTGATGAGAAAAGTATTATTCCCACGAGGATAGATCAAATACCGAATAGTTCAAGGGATGACTATTTGGAAGGAACAAAATTATGGATGTAGAGAAATTTAAAATAAAAATAAGAATTTAATAAATACGAAAAATAGTAACCAGGACAGATGCAAGAAAGGTTGACTAAATGCAATGGAATGAACGCTAGGGCTAATTAATTTCACCTATTGTAGACGCCTTAGCAAGAGAAATTTAGTTCATATCTAAAGAAAAGAAAACAATAACAGAGTATAAAGACAAGGAAACAGAAAAACAAAAAGCCATGGAGAATTCTGGCTAGAAATAAGGAATTCAGAAAAATTTGGATCTCTTCGTGTTGATAATTAAGCTTCGAAATCCTTGAATCTTCACCTTCAATCTCTTTGAGAAAAGTTTTTTGCCTTGGCAAGTGTGTAAAATGTCTCGCAATCCCTTTGTGATCTATGTGACCTCCTTTTTATAGTGCATAGATCCCCCTTTTTAACTTTCAGCTCGAATTGATAATCTGCTGCAAATGGGCTTGCGCTATAGTGAAAAGGGTTGCATTATAATGCAAGCCTCAATTCTTGGCTCATTTGCGAAATATGGTGGCATGCTATAATGTGCTAGGTTGTGCTATTGCGCAACAAAAATTGTTGACATAGTCTGCAAACACAAGAGCACTGTAACATCCCCGTTTTACCTAAGTTAATTAGCTCGGTGTTCCTGGCTAATTAGAGAGATTAGCGATTAATTGAGAACTAATCGGCTAATCTTAAGAGCAAGAGCAAGAGCTTAGTAAATTAAGTCTAGCCAACAATTTAATCATAATGTCCTAAGCGTTTTAATAAAACCTTAATCGTCTAATCCTTAATTACTCGAAGGTGCCAAAACAAAAGTAAGACAACCTAACCTTACTAATTAAGTTTATAATGATTAAGACACTTAAGACAACTCTTGAAAAAATTAAACCCCAAATTAAGCATATGCTTAACCGTAATGCAAGACATCATAAAAAGGGTAATTGACAAGAGTTAACTCATGAGTAATTAAGCCAATTAAGTTAAATTACATTCAAATAATTCTAATAACATTTAGAGATAAAAGTTCTTCCATGCATATGCCCTAGAAAGACCTACCAAGGAGGAGCAACATCTCACCCTTCATTCAAACTCTTTAATCCTACACCAATAGATCAAAAGCCAAGACTAGAATCCTTGTCATCCACCATTAGATCTTGACACTTGGATGAGTCTTAGACAAGCAACCCAATCCTAAGAGGGGTACTCCCCTTTAACCCCTAGAGAAAAGCTTAAAATGGGCATTAGAATGCCTCCAAGACTCAAGGAAAAACAACTCACCCTTTTACCCCAAGGTCCCTAGCCCTTTTGCTTGAAAAAGAAGTAAGACACACCTACTCTCTCTTGCTTCTTGAAGAAGCAAGGGCAATCAGCCCCTCCCCCCCCACTTGTACGCCTCTCTCTCCCTCTTTCTCTCTTCATTTTCATTTCACTCATCCTCTTCTCTCTCCTCAATTTCAAAATCCTCCTCCTTCTCTCTAAACTCTCCAACTTCTCTCTAGAATCCTCCCACTTCTCTCATCCTTTCCTCTCCTCATCCCACTCACAAACTCTTCAAGAGCCACCATTTCTTACTCTTGGAGAATCAAAGACAATCACATACCAAGCCTCTTTCAAGATCCAAGAGGAGGAGCACCACCACCATCATCTTTTTCCATCACAAGTTCCCTCAAAGAAAGCTTCTTGGTAGTGACTCTAAACCCTTTTTCTCTCTTGTTTTTCAAGCTTTAGAACTCCTATGCTCTCCATAGCTAGGTGGTTTTAAGGATTGATTATGGGCATCATAGCCATTCTTGTCATAAAATGAGATGTTGTTGCTAGTATGGTTGCTTGTTGAAAACATGTTTTCGGTTTGGTGTGATGCATGGCTGAATCCATTATTTTTGAACTCCAACATGATAGTTTTTCACTAATCTTTCATGGTATATGAGTGTTTTATAACTTGAGAATGGTTTCTTGAAAGTGAGGTTGAGTGTTTTGGAGAAAACATGAGGAAAAGCAAAACGTGAAATCTGGATTTTCTGACAGCCTGTAAACCGAACGGTATAACTTTTTCCAGAAAACTCAGAAATTAGTGGAACCAATTTTATATGAAAATAGACTCAGAGAGCTTTCCATACATATAAAATATATAAGATTCGGAGTTAAAATGAGTGAGATATGATTTTTCAAAGTGGACTGTTCTCGGATCGGTTTCTGTCTGGGCAGTCTACACTAAAATGTGTATAACTCGAGCTACAAAAATGATTTTTGAGTGAGACCAAGTTTAAATGAAAGCTAAGACATAGAGGAACAAACCCCTAAAACAGTTTTCTCAGATTCCTTCTGAGCAATTATAATGGGGGGTCACAATCCACTGTACCGGGAGTGAACTTGGAAACTGAACAAGTCAGAATAAAGTATGCATAACTGGAGTTAGAAAATGAATTTTTGAGTGGGACTTATTTTGTTAAAAACTAGGCTCAGAACCCTAAAAGCATATAAAATTTCGCATTAAAATGATAAAATACCAATTTATGGTGAATTTTTAAAGTTACTGCTTAGGGTAAAAGTAAAACTGTCAAAACTTAACCTTAAGTAAGACTTTGCATAAATGACTTAAAAAGGTAAAAGACCTTAGCTCAAAGTAATGAAACTTCATAATTTACTTAATGAAGACTAGATGGAATAAAATACCAAGCTTGCCTAATCCTTAACAAAAGAAGCAAATAAAACGAAAAACCGAATGTAAATGTAGTTAGTGTACTAGATTAAGTTCATAAGATTTTAATCAAACTATAATGCAAAACCTAAACTATAAATCTTCCAAATTTAAAATATGAAAATCATATAAGTCAAGTTAGAATAATTGAGAAGAAGAAATCAATAAAATGAAAGCCAATGTAAAAGCTTGCATCTAATTTACTAAGCTAAGCTCATAAGACTTTGCTTGAGAATATGCCTATGTTTAGGTTGCAAGCATGATGTGATGATGATGTGATTATGGTGCCATGACAATGATGATGTGATATGATGATATGATGATGATATGATATGATCTTTGTGATCTTGGTATTCAATGCGGCAAAATTTTGGGAAGCTGCGGTCTAGCCGTTATGCTGCCGAAATTTTGTAGAAATTATGGACTTAGAAATATTTTGCATCATAAGCTTTAATAAGAAGAGAAAGTAAACTAAGGGTGTGATCCTTCAAAAGGGAAGGTGACCCAAAGTAAGTTCCCCTCACCCACGACTCACATGAGGCATGGCAAGACCCAGCTAGTGTGAGTATAGGGGATAGGGCTTACATGAGGCATGGCATGACCCAGCTAGTGTAAGTACCGAAATTCTATGGTGGCGACGGCCACGGTATGAGCTCATTACCACTTATGTTTAGTGGGTGGAAAGAAAGGACTTAAGATAAGTCAAGTTAAGGAAAGAAAAGGGACTTCGGTCCACCCCGTGAAGGAGGCATAGCCAGAAGCGGGAAAGTTACAAGTCAAGTAAACTAGATAGAAAGACAAGAAAGGGACTTCGGTCCGAACCCTTAAAGAGAAAAAGTTAAGAGAAGCTTATAGCACAGTCATGCACGTTTATGTGATTATACTTATGCCCATGTATGTTATGATATGAATGATTAGAGAGTATGTTAAAATTGAATCCACTTCGGATACTCACATTTTCGAAAACCTAAGAACTGAACCTTATGCATGCCCACTGTTTTCATTATAAAACCGAAGTGGCTGGGACGATGACGATGACACCTCCGTGTCAGTTTCGAGCCCTACTGAGAAATCTTATTTCTCACTCTAGTTATTTTTCCGCATCGTCCCCAGATTTTGTTGGCACACCCAATGGAGTGGAGCTTGGAGCCACCGCACTACGAGTGGACGTACGACGTGGAATGCTAGACGAAGCTATTTTGGGACTCATAGCGACCGTCACTCTACATCTTCGCACATCCTTTTTGAGAGAAGCTCGTTATTGAAGTCTATAGTAGTACCTAGCACTTAGGTCATGGCTTGACCATGAGCTTTCTTTGATGTAATGTTTATATATATATATATTATGAACTCATATGGATGTAATGATTAGTTAATTAATGCAATGTATTTGTGAATTTCTATTTATTTACCTTTCTCTTGTCTTATGATATTTGGGTATTTATTTTATGCGACACGCTCCTTCTCTATCTACCTTCTCGCTCAAGGCTTTACTTTCCAAAGCAACGACGTATTTCACAAAAAGAAAAATTTACCATATTTTCCGCGTAACTTAATTTCAAGTGAAGTTTAATTTTCTACGAGCATAAGTAACAACTAATAAAACGCCGTAATACGACTTAAGCGTAGTATGGGTTTATTAGGGTGTTACAAGCACGCTATAGTGCAACTTAAAATCTTGGGAATTTGACAAAACGGGAGCGTGCTATAGCACACTTGGTTGCACTATAGTGCAACATGAACGTGGCTATTTTCTTCCTTATGTGGCAGTGTGCTGTAGTGCACTGGCTTGCGCTATAGTGCAAGGTGCTGAGTCTGAATTCATGGCTCAACCTCTTCCAACTTCTTTTGAGCCCACTTGCACCTACAATAAATCAAATAAACCCAATATAAGTATCCAAACAAATAACAAAAAATAATAATAGACTAAAAATGCCAATTAACCCAAACTATATACTAAAATGCAATAAAACAAAAGCTAAATTAAACAACCATAACTCAAATTCAACAAAAACTAACTAAAAATATGACTCACCAAATGGAGTTATCATAACCTACAGCTTAAGAACTTGCTTGTCCCCAAGCAAGACTCAAAACAAAGACTAACAACAGGAAAAAAAAAAAATAGAAGACCTAAATAAAAACACTTAAAACAAAGGGATCCACTAAACATAACAGTCAAAATAGACATTATTGCCTATGAACTTGCTCATTCCTGCTCCATAGCTTAACTTAAAAGTCACAAAGAATCCAAGTTTGAGTACCAAGACCATCTAATTGTCCCTCCACATTGTCAAAAGAATAGATCTAGTGTTTGTATAGGGAGATAGTAACGAAGAATTGACTCACCCTATGCCTATGTAATGTTTAAGAAAAGACAGAAATATCACAATATCCACAATCCTCTCTCTTTATTTCTACATGAGTATCACTTAGCCAAAGATCAAAAAGACTTTTTATCAGCTTGTAGTGGTAGGCCAAGGTAAAAGGTAGATGGAATAGTTATTTAAGCTCAATATTACCCTTAACTTTAGGAACCCTCACCCCTAATTCGTTTTCCTTGGGGTACCCCCAACTTAGTTGCTTGGCAACCATCATGCTTTTCTTCTTCTTGAACTTTGGCATTATATTTTCCTTATATTGCCATCCTTTTTCTTTTTTTTTTTTTTTACTTAACTTTTCATTCTTCTTTCATTTTGTCAGTCTTTTTCTCCTTTCTTTTTTTTTTTCCACCTTTTACTTTAGCAAGCATGAAGTTTTGCTCGTAGAGGTATTACCATATTCAAAAGCAATTTAGGAGCTAAGGCTTGAGGGTAAATCAAGGGATCAAAAATAGGAAAGAAATGAAGGGCCTTAGGCTCATAATGTGGTTCAATCCAAGAATAGGCTTTAAGGCTCAATTGGTGTGACTACGAATCAACGACAAGGGTGGGCTAATAAGGCTTAAAAATTGGCTACCAAACATGGCCTAAATCACTTCTATGGCTAAGATTCACTCACATATTTTTTAGGAGAGATTCACATGAATAAGAATGCATGGCTAAACCTAAATAAAGCATAAAAGCATAAAGATCACCTATCCTAAATTGCTAACTCTTATGAAAGTGCAAGAACATGATCCTTCTTAATTCAATAATGAAAGCACAAGAAGATTTTCAAGACTCAAATTAGGATTCAAAGTTACTTAAAAGTTAACAGATAGAGCAATCTTTCATATCATAGGCATAGGCATTACATCCATTTGACTGACAAAAGACACTAAGAAAAAAACTAAAAATGAAAATCTTTTTGGTTTTTGTGTTTTTTTTTTTTGAAATAGAAACAAGACAACTAGAAGACTAGAAAACTAATAATAACTAAAGGAAAATAAGCAGGAGCAAAAAGCAAAAGTACATTCATAAAATTTCCTAACCCCCAACTTAAAAATTATGCATTGTCCCCAATGCACTAAAATAAAATCTAAAAGGGAAAGGAAAGGAAATGAACTCCCTAAGTCTAGTCTTCCTCAGGCTCCTCAGCTGCTTCTTCTGCTTCTTTCCTTGACTCCTCCTGTGCAAAGGCTTCCTCATCAGTGAGACGCTTAAGCTCTAGATCTGTTGGAGGTAGAGGTGGTATCTGCTAGAGGAGCTCTGGTGACAGCTGCTACCTCATAAGTGCCTCCAGACCCTGGATGCCTGTATAAATAGAAGAATACTGCCTGCTCGCTCTGTTCTGGAGAATGGTCCGTGTGCTCCTCATGTTTAGGTACAGCTCATCAATCTGGGCGTGAAGCTAAAGCCATGGTGGCTGGGACACATCAGTGTCTCCGACTTGTGGTGGTGGTGGTGATGGTGATGATGCATCTCCCTGTCTCTCAGCCAGTCGAGTCCTTCTGGTCTTTCGAGTCGCTCTGTTCAGTGTCACAGAGAGGCTCTCATCAGAAATCTTTGGACCTCTATCTATCATGTACTCTACAGGATCTACAACAACACTTGCCTACAGGGCCAACACAGTGATCAAGGATGGGTAAGGCAAGGAAAAGTTGCTGCTAAGTATAGTCATCATCTAATCCTTGATCAACTGCCCCAGATTCACTTCCCTCTGAGTGATGAGGCAATACAGTAGCAGGCACCTCCCTAGTGATAGAATGGGTGTGCCTGCTAGGCATGAGGCGAGATAACATAATCTAAGCCTACACTCTGGTTGCTGGGTTGAGGTACTTATTCAGCAAATGCTTCGGGCTGGTAGGAGTATCATAGTAAGCCCACTTGCCATGCGGCAGGGCTATGGCATGAAGAATCTCATCCCAATCTACATTCTGCCCTCTCAATGTAAAGAAATCATCTTGCTGGATCTCAGGAGTGCGCATGAAGGAGTTCATGCTGGAGGGATGGATGTCTACCCACTGGTCTCTCACCCAAACATGGCCTTCAGGTTGGTTGGCCCCACTAACCACCATCAGGTTAGCATAGAATTCTCTCACTAAGTTGAGAGAAGCCAATGGTGGCTCAACCGATAAGCTATGCCACCCTCTCCTCTCTATCTCTTCCATATATGCTCGGAATGTACCTGAACTCAACTAAACGCCCTTCTCTATCACCAACTCCTGTTTGTGGAAGGAGGAATTGTAACGATGCTAACAGTTCACACTGATGAATCGATGTCTATCAAAGTCTACATCGGCATGAGAAGGCCGGGAAGAAGAGGAGGCTCTGGTAGTCTTGGTTCTCTTTTTGGATACCATGGTCCTAAAAACATAATTAAAACAACCAAAAATCCAAAGGCAACCAATCAGTAATCAATCAATCATAACAGAATGTTCCAAGATAACGACCCCTAGCTTGCTTACTGGCATAGTCAGAATTAATCCATAAAAGGAAATAACTCAGAATCCAAGCACTACAATTCCATCTAACATAATAGAGCATATCAAGGATTATGAAAATAATCAATGAGAATATGGATCCTAAGCACATTCAAATATGGACAATGTCAAGTAAAGCTTCCAATCCTATTTTAGAACCCAATTGTCTTAAATTAAATATGCATAAACACCCAAATGACTCATCTCATATTCTCAATTCAGAGCCAAACACTCAATAACTCAAGCCAATAACATAATATGGCAACGATGATCACAACTGACTCAAGTACTGTGTTTAATCAAATGAAACAGCATCAATTCATTCTACCATAACAAAAGCACATGTTATTTATGATAAATTCAAGGTGAGAACTAAACATGGCAATGTAGGTATCACATGCAACATCAAAAATCAAAATTGAGAGAGTAAAAAGATGCAAACCAGGTAGGGATGACTCTCAACAACTCTCAACAATTCAAGTGAAGCAACTCCTTCTAAAAAAATGGTGAGAGTTTTGCCTCCCACTCAAGAAGTCCCAATTCTGTGAGTTAGGGTTTAACTAGGGAAAACCAGTGGTTATGATGGAAAAAGAAGTGAAAATGTAAGGGGTAAGGGGCGGTTTTGTGGTGAAGAATGAATTTGGGTGGAAGGAATTGAGTGAGAGAGTGAGTGTTTGTGTTTGGGTGTGTGAGGGAGTGAAGAGAGAAGAGAACTACATGTGTGTGTTGGTGTTTGTGTTGCAGCGAAGTTGCAGCACGATATTTAAATCTATCATGAAATTGGGCTTATGCTATAGCACAAGGTAGCGCATTATAGAGCAACCAAAATATCCTTTGGTGCATCACTAAAACGGGCTTGTGCTATAGCACAACATGTTGTGCTATAGCGCAGCCAAATGTTCTCTTCACTTTTTGCAGACGCGAGCTTGTGCTATAGCGCAACCAAAATTTTCAAAAAGCATACTCCATTCAACAGTGCGCTATAGCACAATGCAGCACACTATAGCGCACTATTGCTACCGCAACTTTTGCATTTTCTCTGTTGCACGCCCAATTTCATCATTTCCTCCACTTATGAACTTCCAAATTGCTCCATGAACCTAAAAAAAGAAACAAAACAAACCAGACTTGAATAAATTAAATTGATTCTAAACAAAATTATACCTAAATAAAAAAATAACAATAATAAAAGAACTAAAACGATCCTAAATAAGAAAAGTTAAAAGAAATTAAAGAAAAGTTGGGAAAAGTTTGGTTATCTCCCAACAAGCACTTTGATTTAATGTCCCTAAGTTGGACATGACTCTATCTATCAGCATGGATCAGAGAGAAGAGCTAAAGCCTTGAGTTTATCATAGCTTCCATCAACATATGGCTTCAACCTTTGGCCATTGATTTTAAAAGTGCCTTTTGTAGGATGTGTGACCTCAATGGCTCCAAAAGAGGATACTATCGTGATCTCGAAAGGTCCTAACCACCTCGATCTCAGCTTCCCAATGAATAGCTTCAATTTAGAATTGAAGAGTAGGACTTTCTGACCTATGTGGAAGTCTCTTCTCAGTATATTTCTATCATGCCACTTCTTGGTTTTCTCCTTATAGAGCTTGGCATTTTCATAATCTTCCTGTCTAAATTCATCCAACTCATTAAGTTGTAGCATTCTTTTCTCACTTGCCTCCTTGAGATCAAAATTTAGCAGTTTTGTTGCCCAATATGCCTTATGCTCCAACTCAACTGGCAAAGCTTTCCCAAAGACCAATCTATATGGAGACATCCCGATAGGAGTCTTGAAAGCTGTCCTATAAGCCCAGAGAGCATCATCCAACTTAACTGACCAATCCTTCCTTGAGAAATTAAAAGTCTTCTCCTGGCTTCTCTTCAGCTCTCTATTGGACACCTCCACTTGGCCACTTGTCTGAGGGTGGTAGGGAATGGTGACCTTGTGATTCACACTATATTTGGCAAGAATGGCTTCAAATTGATCGTTGCAGAAGTATGTGCCTCCATCACTGATTATTGCTCTTGGGGTGCCAAATCTTGAGAAAATATTCTTCTTTAGAAACTTTGTGATGACTTGGGCATCATTAGTAGGAGATGCCATGGCTTCCACCCATTTGGACACATGATCAACTGCTACCAATACATATTTGTTGCCAAAGGAAGTAGGAAAAGGGCCCATGAAGTCAATACCCCAAACATCAAATAGCTTAACCACCAAAATGTTATTCAATGGCATTTCATGCTTCCTAGAAACATTCCCAGTCCTTTGGCATTCATTGCACCTTCTCACATAGTCATTGGCATCTTTGAAAATAGTGGGCCAATAGAACCCACACTGGAGGACCTTAGCAGCTATTCGGGTGGCTCCGAAGTGACCCCCAACTGGTGATGTATGACAGTGGTAAAGAATGCTAGCTACTTCTTCCTGAGGAATACATCTTTTGATAATCTGATCTGAGCAGTGTCTATAAAGAAATGGCTTCTCCGAGAAATAGTATTTGAGGTCAGAAAAGAATTTCTTCTTTTGGGAGTGTAAGAAACCCTCAGGCAGAATTCTCTTCACTAGATAATTGGCACAATCTGCAAACCATGGTGCTACTTGTGCTACCTATAGCTACTCATTAGGAAATGTCTCTCTAATCTCTTCCTTCTAATGTAGAAAGGGAGAGGTCAGTCTCGAAAGGTGGTCAACTACCAAGTTCTCTGCTCCCTTTTTATCTCTGATCTCCAAATCAAATTCTTAAAGTAGTAGAATCCATCTAAGGAGCCTAGGCTTGGCATCCTTCTTATCCAACAAGAACTTCAGGGTTGCATGGTCCGTGTAGACAATCACTTTAGCACCTATCAAATAAGAACGGAATTTGTCAGAAGCAAAAACAACAGCCAAAAGTTCTTTTTCAATGATAGCATAATTAAGTTGTGCATCATTCAAAGTTCTACTGGCATAATAAATAACATATAACAACTTATTCTTCCTCTATCCTAAAACAACACTTGTGGCATAATCACTAGCATTACACATGAGCTCAAATGGCAAATCCTAATTAGTGCAACAAGAATGGGAGCTGAAACTAATTTGTTCTTCAAAAGTTTAAAGGCATGCAAGCATTCATTATCAAAATTAAAAGGAACATCCCAAACTAACAAATTACTCAAAGGCTTAGCAATTTTAGAGAAACCCCTAATAAATCTCCTATACAATCCAACATGGCCTAAGAAACTTCTAACTCCCTTCATATTGGTTGGTGGAGGTAACTTCTCAATGACTTCAATTTTGGCTCTATCCACTTCAATTCCTTTAGCTGAGATATGATGTCCAAGAACTATGCCTTCCTGCACCATAAAATGACACTTCTCTCAATTTAAAACAAGGTTAATTTCCTGACATTGTTCCAAAACCAAAGATAAATGATACAAACAATCATCAAAAGAAGAACCAAAAATTGAAATATCATCCATAAAAACCTTTATAAACCTCTCCAGCATATCATGGAAAATGGCCAGCATGCATCTCTGAAAGGTGGCTGAGGCATTGCACAGGCCAAATCGCAATCTCCTATATGCAAATGTCCCATATGGGCAGGTGAATGTAGTCTTCTCCTGATCCTCTGGGGCAATATGTATCTGGTTGTAACCAGAATAGCCATCCAAGAAGCAATAGTGAGTATGGCCTGCTATCCTCTCCAACATCTGGTCCATGAAGGGTAGTGGGAAATAGTCCTTGCGGGTAGCATCATTAAGCTTCCAATAATCAATACACATCCTCCACCCGATGATCGTACGAGTTAGAATGAGCTCATTATTCTCATTCTTCACCACTGTAATTCCTCTTTTCTTGGGTACCACCTAAACTAGGCTCACCCAAACACTATCTGAAATAGGATATATGATCCTTGTATCTAAGAGCTTCACCACTTCCTTTTTCACAACCTCTTTCATGGTTGGGTTCAGCCTTTTCTAGGGTTGGACTAGTGGCTTGAAGTCATCTTCCATGAAGATTTCATGCATGCAAAAGGTGGGACTGATACCCCCTCAAGTCTGCAATCTGCCACCTAATAGCTATTTTATCATCTCTTCGTACCCTTAGCAACTTATATTCTTCTACACTACTCAGTGAGGCACTAATAATAATAGGATATATGTCACCCTCACCAAGGAATGCATATCTCAGATGGATAGGAAGTTGCCTGAGCTCTAGTTTTGGTGGCTCCTCACTCATTGGCTGTAGTTCCTTATCCCGTGTTAGAGTATCAGAAAAAGGCTAGGAAACTACTGGTTGAGCTTCTAAAAGTTCATGGCACAATTGCAAGTTGATGTCCTCTAATTCTTCTGCCATCTTAGAGTTTACAAGTATGCCTCAAAAGGAATGGTGGCGAAAACAGCTCCAAAGGAAGAAGTCACCACCTCTTCAATGACATCAACTCTAAGGCATGAATCAGCTTCTAAAGGAAACTTAGTTGCATCAAAAACATTGAAGGTGACATTCTCATCTTATACCTGTAACTCTAACTTTCCCTCTTGGACATCTATGAGAGCTCTCCCGGTGGCTAAGAAAGGTCTCCGAAGAATGAGGGAGACTTCCCTGTCTTCCTCCATGTCAAGCACTACAAAATCCACTGGGAATATGAGCTTATCCAACTTTACCAGAACATCCTCAATAATGTCTCTTGGATGCTTGATTGATCTATCAGCCAGCTGTAGAGACATCATGGTAGGCTTGACTTCTCCAACTCCAAGCTTCCTGAAAATAGACAAAGGCATTAAATTAATAGTGGCACCAAGATCACAAAGAGCTTTATTAAAAAAAACATCACCAATGACACATGGAATAGTAAAACTCCTTAGATCCTTAAGCTTGGAAGGCAGCTTGTTCTGTAAGATAGCACTACACTCTTCAATAAATAGGATAGTTTCATCATCTTTAATTTTTCTTTTCTGAGAGAGGATTTCCTTCATAAACTTAGCATAACTAGGTATCTAAGTCAATGCCTCCACGAAGGGTATATTAATTTGCAACTTCTTGAATACTTCCAAGAATTTTACAAATTGTTTATTTTGCTACTCTTTCTCCAGTTGCTTCACCCTCTATGGATAGGGAACGAGAGGGTCATAGGTAGGTGGTGCCACATACTCTGGCATCTTTTTTTCTTCTCACACACCCTTGCTATGCCTCATAGTAATCTCATATTTCTTCCCTTTAGTAGTTTGCATTTTAATCTCAGTAGGTTGTTCTTTTTCCACTTCTGGCATCTCAGGTTCTTATAGTTCTTTGCCACTTCATAGGGTAATTGCCTTAACTTGCTCTCTTGGATTTTTCACTGTATTGCTAGGCAAAGTACCCTGTGGTCTTTCAGCTAGTTGTTGGGATATCTGCCCTAACTGAGTTTCAAGGTTTCTAATGGAAGCCTCCTAATGCTTGAATTGTGCTTCAGTTCTGTCCATAAAATTAGAATGAGTCTGCATGAATTGTTGGAACATTTCCTCCAAGTTAGACTTCTTCTCTTGGATAGGTGGGTTGTATGAATGTCTGGGAGCACCCTGATTCCCACGGAACTGACCAGAATGACCATAGTCGTTGTCTCCAGGAACATAGCTATTGGAATGGAAATTATGCCTCTGACCATTCATGTAATTGACTTGATCATCAGAAGTAGGCTCTGTGGCACATTCTTCATTAGGATGATTCCCTTGACAGAAGTCACATCGCAAGATTGGTGCTGGGGAAGTGGTATTGAGTATATCTAATTGCTTCTGAATGGCTGCATTTTGGACAGAGAGAGCTTGTATCTGGGCTAAAAGGGGCAGTGGTAGTGTCAACTTCCAAGACTCCCCTCTTTTGAGTTCTCTCATTAGGCCTTTGGTAATTGTTGGTAGCCATTGCTTCAAATAGCTCCCATGATTGCTGTGGTGTTTTATTATTCAAAGAGTCGCCAGCTACTGCATCAGCCATGATTTGAGTGGACATGAGGAGACCATTGTAGAATGTTTGGATTTGCATCCAAAGCGGGATGCCGTGATGTAGACACTTAGTTAATAATTCCTTATACCTTTCCCGAGACTTATAGAAGGATTCTCCATCTACTTGGGTGAAGGAAGTGATGTCATTCCTTATCTTGGCAGACTTGGCAGGAGGAAAGTACTTCTCCAAGAATTTCCTGGCCACCATATCCTAGGTGGTGAGTGTCTTTTGGGGTAAAGACTTCAACCAAGCTTTGGCTTTGTCCCTCAATGAAAAATGGAATAGCCTCAACTGAATAGCATCATCCATGGCACCATTAATTTTTATGGTGTCACAGATTTCCAGGAAGTTGCTAAGGTGTCGTTTAGATCTTCATTAGGTAGTCTAGGAAACTAGCAGTTTTGTTGCATGAACTGAATGAGTGATGTTTTCAGCTTGAAGATGTTTACTTGGACAGACGGTCTCGTAATACTTGATGAGCACCCTTCAAGAGTGGGTGCCAAGTAGTCCTTCATGACTCTATCATCATGCTCATTTTCATTAGCCATGGTAACTTCAGGGACTTCTTCAATTGCTCTCTGTGCT
Source organism: Pterocarpus santalinus (assembly GCA_031439595.1). Classification (NCBI taxonomy): domain Eukaryota; kingdom Viridiplantae; phylum Streptophyta; class Magnoliopsida; order Fabales; family Fabaceae; genus Pterocarpus; species Pterocarpus santalinus. Next base: position 36,280,566 of record CM062525.1, read on the forward strand.
TTCCTAAGTTGATGCAAGGAACGCTCAATTTCTGGATCAAAGAGCAAGTCTTCAACAGATTGGCTCCTTCGCATAAACTGCAAAAACGGAACACAAGAACAGGTGAACAAAATAACAAGGCTAAATAGAAATAAATAACAAAAAAAATAAAATATAAAATATCCAATCTAGTATCCCGTCAACTAAGAATGATATTGATACTATACCCGACAATGGTGCCAAAAACTTGATGCGGCACCGGCAAGTATACCGGATCGTACAAGTAATAAAGTAATGAGAAAAGTATCGTTTTTACGAGAATAAATCAAATATCAAATAGTTTAAGGGATTACTATTTGGAAGGAATGAAATTATGGATGTAGAGAAATTTAAAATAAAAATAAGAATTCACTAAATACGAAAAATAGTAACCAGGACGGATGCAAGAAAGGTTGACCAAATGCAATGGAATGAACGTTAGGGCTAATTAATTTCACCTATTATAGACGCCTTAGCAAGAGAAATTTAGTTCATGTCTAAAGAAAAGAAAACAATAATAGAGTATAAAGACGAGGAAATAGAAAAACAAAAAGCCATGGAGAATTCTGGCTAGAAACAAGGAATTCAAAAAAATTTGGATCTCTCTGTGTTGATGATTAAGCTCCAAAATCCTTGAATCTTCACCTTCAATCTCTCCGAGAAAAGTTTTCTGCCTTGAAAAATGTGTAAAGTGTCTCGCAATCCCTTTGTGATCTATGTGACCTCCTTTTTATAGTGCATAGACCCCCTTTTTAACTTTCAGCTCGAATTGATAATCTGTTACAGCGCAAGCCTTAATTCTTAGTTCATTTGCGAAATACGGTGGCGCGCTATAGCGTGCTGGGTTGCACTATAGAGCAATAAAAATTGTTGACATAGTCTGCGAACATGGGAGCACGCTATGGCGCGCTTGGTTGCGCTATAGTGCAACTTAAAACCTTCGGAATTTGACAAAATGGCTTGGTTGCACTATAGCGCAACATGAACATGGCCATTTTCTTCTTTATACGGCAATGCACTGTAGCACACTGGCTTGCGCTATAGCGCAAGGTGCTATGTCTGAATTCATGGCTTGACCTCTTCCAACTTCTTTTAGGCCCATTTGCACTTACAATAAATCAAATAAACCCAAAATAAATATCCAAACAAATAACAAAAAATAATAATAGACTAAAAATACCAATTAAGCCTAACTATATACTAAAATGCAACAAAACAAAAGCTAAATTAAACAACCATAACTCAAATTCAACAAAAACTAACTAAAAATATAGCTCACCAAATGGAGTTATCAATATGCAAATGATTTGGTATGTCTTAGTAATATAATTTAAATTTTGGTAGCTTATCTATTTCTACTTGATCACATGAGACAATGACTTGATTTTCGAAAAGAAAAATGTGATAAATGTTTATTACATTGGTTTCCTATAAAACGTGGAAGATTATCCTTGTTTTGATAGGGCTTGATATACTTAATGGTAAATGGCTTGGTATGGATTGCTTGGCATATGATTTATGAATGATTATGAAAAATGTGAAATGAAAGGTTTTGGATAAAAGCTTTTGACTTTTGTTCATTTTTCACTTATTAAAGTGTTAAAGTTTTATCTTTCTTTGAAGATGTAACATCCCCATTTCTACCTAAGCTAATTAGCTCGGTGTTCCCGGCTAATTAAAGGGATTAGCGATTAATTGAGAACTAATCGATTAATCCCGAGAGCAAGAGCTTAGTAAATTAAGTCTAGCCAACAATTTAATCATAATATCCTAAGCGTTTTAATAAAACCTTAATCGTCTAATCCCTAATTACTCGAAGGTGCCAAAACAGAAGTAAGACAACCTAACCTTACTAATTAAGTTTATAATGATTAAGACACTTAAGACAACTCTTGAAAAATTAAACCCCAAATTAAGCACATGGTTAACCGTAATGCAAGACATCATAAAAAGTGTAATTGACAAGAGTTAACTCATGGGTAATTAAGCCAATTAAGTTAAGTTACATATAAATAATTCTAATAACATTTAGAGATAAAAGTTCTTCCATGCATATGCCCTAAAAAGACATACCAAGGGGAAGCAACATCTCACCCTTCATTCAATCTCTTTAATCCTACACCATTAGATCAAAAGCCAAGACTAGGATCCTTGTCATCCACCATTAGATCTTGACACTTGGATGAGTCTTAGACAAGCAACCAAATCCTAAGAGGGGTACTCCCCTTTAACCCCTAGAGAAAAGCATAAATTGGACATTAGAATGCCTCCAAGGCTCAAGGAAAAACAACTCACCCTTTTGCCCCAAGGTTTTTCCACTCTCTTGCTTGTTGTAAGAAGCAAAGTCACATCATCTCTTCCCCCCTCAAACTCGCCACCTTCAGCCCCTCCTCTCTCCTCATTTTCATTCTTTCACTCCTCTCCCAAAGACACACACACAAAGCTCTCTTCTCTCTCCTCAATTTCAAAATTCTCCTCCTTCTCTCTAAACTCTCCAACTTCTCTCTAGAATCCTTCCATTTCTCTCATCCTTTCCTCTCCTCATCCCACTCACAAACTCTTCAAGGGCCACCATTTCTTGTTCTTGGAGAATCAAAGACAATCACATATCAAGCCTCTTTCAAGATCCAAGAGGAGGAATACCACCACCATCACCTTCTTCCATCACAAGTTCCTTCAAAGAAAGCTTCTTGGTAGTGGCTCTAAACTCTTTTTCTCTCTTGTTTTTCAAGCTTTAGAACTCCTATGCTCTCCATAGCTAGGTGATTTTAAAGATTGATTATGGGCATCATAGCCATTCTTGTCATAAAATGAGATGTTGTTGCTTGTATGGTTGTTTGTTGAAAACATGTTTTCGGTTTGGTGTGATGCATGGCTGAACTCAATATTTTTGAACTCCAACATGTTAGTTTTTCACTAATCTTTCATGGTATATGAGTGTTTTATAACTTGAGAATGTTTTCTTGAAAGTGAGGTTGAGTGTTTTGGAGAAAACATGAGAAAAATCAAAACGTGAAATCTGGATTTTCTAGCAGTCTATAAACCGAACGGTATAACTTTTTCCAAAAAACTCAGAAATTAGTGGAACCAATTTTATATGAAAATAGACTCAGATAGCTTTCCATACATATAAAATACATAAGATTCGGAGTTAAAATGAGCGAGATATGATTTTTCAAAGTGGATTGTTCTCGGATTGGTTTCTGTCTGGGCAGTCTACACTAAAATGTGTATAACTCGAGCTACAAAAATGATTTTTGAGTGAGACCAAGTTTAAATGAAAGCTAAGACATAGAGGAACAAACCCATAAAACAGTTTTCTCAGATTCCTTCTGAGCAATTATAATGAGAGGTAACAATCCACTATACCGGGAGTGAACTTAGAAACTGAACAGTCAGAATAAAATATGCATAACTGGAGTTAGACAACAAATTTTTGAGTGGGACTTGTTTTGTTAAAAACTAGACTCAGAACCCTATAAGCATACCAAATTATGGTGAATTTTTAAAGTTATTGCCTAGGGTAAAAGTAAAACTGTCAAAACTTAACCTTAAGTAAGACTATGCATAAATGACTTAAAAAGGTAAAAGGCCTTAGCCTAAAGTAATGAAACTTCATAACTTACTTAATGAAGACTAGATAGAATAAAATACTAAGCTCACCTAATCCTTAACAAAAGAAGCGAATAAAACGAAAAACCGAATGTAAATGTAGTTAATGTACTAGATTAAATTCATAAGATTCTCATCATACTATAATGCAAAACCTAAACTATAAATCTTCCAAATTAAAATATGAAAATCATATAAGTCAAGTTAGAATAATGGAGGAGAAGGAATCAATAAAACGAAAGCCAATGTAAAAGCTTGCACTTAATTTACTAAGCTAAGCTCATAAGACTTTGCTTGAGAATATGCCTATGTTTATGTTGCAAGCATGATGTGATGATGATGTGATTATGATGCCATGATAATGATGACATGATAATGATGATATGATGATGATGATATGATATGATGATACGATATGATGCTGTGATACTGGTATTCTGTTTGGCAAAATTTTGGGAAGCTTCGGTCTAGCCGTTATGCTGCCGAAATTTTGTAGAAATTGTGGACTTAGAAATATTTTGCATCATAAGTTTAATGAGAAAGATTCAATAAAGTGTGTGATCCTTCAAAAGGGAAGGTGACATAATTTAAGTTCCCCTCACCCACGACTCACATGAGGTATGGCATGACCCAGCTAGTGTGAGTATAGGGGATAGGGCTTACATGAGGCATGGCATGACCCAGCTAGTGTAAGTACCGAAATTCTATGGTGGCGACGGCCACGGTATGAGCTCATTACCACTTATGTTTAGTGGGTGGAAAGAAAGAACTTAAGATAAGTCAAGTTAAGGAAAGAAAGGGACTTCGGTCCAACCCAAGTAAAGAACATAACTCTCAACCTGTTTATGTATGTCATGAATAGTCATATAAGCTTTCATGTATGCCATGATGTTGTTAATACAATGAGGATAAGTACTAAAAATGGGATCCACTTCGGATGGTAACGTTTTCGAAAATCACATAATTGAACCTATTGTATGCCCACAGTTTTCATTTAAAAACCGAAGTGGCTGGGACAATGACGATGACACCAGCGTGTCAGGGTCGAGTCCTACTGAGAAATCTCATTTCTCATCCTAGTTGTTTTTCCGCCTCGTCACCAGATACTCATGGAGCCTCACGTGGCATGGAGCATGGAGCCTCCCCACCATGAGTGGGCCTATGATGAGGACGCCCATGCTATCGTGGTCACGACCACCACGATAGTTCGCACATACTTCTATCTGGGTCGAGTTTTTGAGCAGGAGGAGCCAGAGATCCCGCCAGCCCCTGTGGACGTATTATCGGCACACCTTGGACAGCCGTTGGGTCCTTGGGATTTCCCGCCCGAGCCATTGCCTGAGATCGAGATGGAGCCTATGTCTCCAGGTCTACCCGTGGCCGAGCCTGTGCCGCTGCCAGAGGTTCCCGTGATCGATGCGAGTTTGACGGCTACCCCTAGGGCCGTAGCAGCTTCGCCGCCACTCCCCGAGTATCAGCCTGTCGCATCTGAGGAGGATCCCTCCGAGGCACGTTCTTCGGTAGGCAGCTATACTCCCGGCCGTCGCATCCGACGTATCGAGGTGATTAGCAGGCACCCCCGCATCATTCGTACTCCTCGCGTTCCCCAAGGCCAAGCAGCATGGGGGACTAGGCATTTGAGGACCTGAGTCCGTTCGATGGAAGGGCATGGAAGAGGCAAAGAAGTCAGCATATGTCTACGTGGGCTTATTTTGATTTGCGCTCCCTAACTCTTGTATTTCATTTTGTATTGGATTTCATTAGACTTATGTACCTTTGATATTTGGGGCCATGGCATGACCATGAGTTTCCTTTATATGTATTTGTTTGGATATTATGAGATTAATTATATTATGTAGTTGATGTTATAATTTGAATGTATGACTTTATGATTTATCTCATGTTCCTTCCATTTATATCGAAATCTCTGCGATACGCTCGTTTACTGCTATCTTCTCGTGCAAGGCTTTACTTTCCAAAAGCGACGAAATATTTCAAAAAAAAAAAAATTTACTGTATTTTCTACGTAATTTAATTTCAAGTGAAGTTTAGTTTTCCACGAGCATAAGTAACAACTAATAAAACGCCGTAATACGATTTAAGCGTAATATGGATTTATTAGGGTGTTACAGAAGATACGATTTTATTGTTTTATATAAGGTATATTGGTATGCTTGATAAGAATCTTCGTTAAACGTTCGGTATAAGATAAAGAAAGACTTGGGAAAGTCTAAGCCAAGATCTGTAGACTAACGGCAGTAGGCGTTAGCCCTGGGTGCATCTAGGATGACGTATTTCACAACCACTCAAGGGAGTGGTGTATGCTTGATATTCACGGCCACACATATAGTGTGATGCGTGCCTAATATTTACGGCCACTGAAAGTGTAACATCTGCCACGAGTTCCAACCTTCGTCCTTATTTCCAAGGTCCAAGTGAAATGAACAATATTTCCGATCTCCGACCTCACCTCCAATTGAAATGAAATGTTCATGATTCCCGACTTACGACTTTAAGATTCAATTGAAATGTGAAGTTTACACGATCTACGACCTCCGAGTTGATCCTAAATAGAATGGACCCGAGTTCAGGTCTCTGAGTTGATCTCCAAGTTCGACTATAATTTACATGAGTTCCGATCTCCAACTTTATTCCCAAGCTTCAAATAAAATAGGACAATTTTCGATTTCTAACTTATCCTTTAAGGTCCAAACCAAATGGACGTGATTACCGATGTCCGAGTTTATTTATGTTCTGATATCCAAACTTGACTTAAGAGCGTTCTAATTTCCATTTACATTCATGAGTTTGAGTTTGTGACCAACTTCTGAGATTGAATTGAGAGTTCCGAGATTAGATACGCTCTGATTTCCAGGTACCTAAGGTTTTATGTCCTGATACTAACTTCCAAGTTTAAGTCTCTTACGTTTCATAGTCTTGTTTGTGACCGCCGATTTTAAGGTGATTTGTTTGCTATGAATTCTCGATCTCCAACTTTATTTTTCAAAGAAAACGGATATGATTTCCGGCCTAATAAATTTCCATGTGACTCGAGTTCCGATATACGAATTAATCTCAAAGTTCGGAAAAGATGGACAAGAGTTCCGACTTTACACAGAATGGATACAAGTTTCGAGTTCAGACAGAGTGAAATGAATCCCATTTTGTATGGAGAATAAGTAAGCCATATTAAACCACAAAAGAAGGGAAGCATAGCTGGAAATCAGCCACAAGAATTTAAGCTAATCAATACTCACAATTCCAACTACCTTCTTTATGTTTAAATCAGATTTTTCTTGCTCCACTCAGCTAACTTACATGCCTCTTTCTCTCTTCACTTCAGTCTTCTTTTCTCTTCTCATTCTCCTCTTCTCCTCTCCTCTAAAACAACTTCTAACACTCAGTAAACAACACACAAAGAGGTAGAGGTTTAATATTGTTCTTGTTATTCTGATCTTTGGTGATTGATTTTTGACTTTATTTTCTTACTTCTTAATGTGATTAGTGAATGAATATGATGATTTTTGGCTGGTTGTTGGTTGTTTTTGTGTTTAAGTCTAATTGATTAAGAAGCAGGAAAGGGTGAGAATAAGAAGATGTAAGGGGCTGGAAAACCAAACTCCCTCGGTAGTCCGTACGGCGGAGTGTACGGCTCCATCCATAGTTGGTTAAATCCAATGGAACTATTTTTATTCGAAACTAGACATTTAGGGCTTTCCATACATATATCATATAAGGCCATTGGAATAGTATTGAGCGACATATGAATTTTGGAAGTTTGACCTAGAGTTTAGAGATTGATATTAGGCAGACTGGGTTGTTCAGGGCATAACTTGCTCTATACAGCCCAAATTGAGTGAAACCAATTTTTTCAGAAAGCTTACACATAGAAGAATATCCTATAAAAATTTCTGGGTTAGATACAATCCCATTTGCTCCCAGTGGTTCAAAGAAGTTGCCCTATGTTCAAATCAGGCCAAAACAGGGCAATTCAGGAAGGTCAAATCTCGAGGCGTATAACTCGAGCCCTACTAAAGCAAATGAAATGGAACATTTTGAAAATGAAATCTTATCCTATTAGCTTTAATATGATACCTTTCATATGATTTGAGTTTGTTTTCGATTTTTAGTGGATTTTTACTTTTAAGTGTGCAATTTTGGGCTTCTATAGGACAGGCCAGAATAAAACTTGAATATCTTGAGCTATACAAATCAAAATGAGATGGGACCAATGAGGCTAGAAATAGACACATAACACTCTAACATATTCAAAATTGAGGTCCAGATGAGTTAAATAGAAAATTTGGCTTACTTTACAAAAACTAGGTTGAATGAATGAGCTGAGTCAGCAAGAGTGTTCTACATGTAACATTTATTCCTAGGAAATTTATGATTGAATTTTAAATGAACTATTATGATATCTCTGTATAATGGACTGTCTAATATCTAGCACTATTTATGAGGAAGTGGACATGTTCCATTATGCTGCCAATGGTTTAGTAAGCCTATGCATGAATATTAATCTACATTCAAATCCATGTGTATTTTGTAAGAAGTTCATGAAGATTATGTTATGATGAACATTGATGAGCAAAAAGATTATATTATGATGAAAGTTCCATAATGCTTGGGCCAGCCCCGGATTAAAGTTAAGGGGAATGGATCAGTGGGGAGATTGGGAAAAGTAACCCAGCATTCCTGTATAGGAACAAGCTCAATCCTGAAAAGCAGACTATTATCCAAGAGTCTAAATGGCCAAGAACTCCCAGGGGACCAAATAATGTAAAAGTTTATGAAGAAAGGTTCAAGAATGAGTTTTGCATGATTACATTGAATGCATGATTACATTGAATAGTTATTACAAGTTGTTTACAGTTTGTCTGTTATATTTATTTACTGATGTATTTGCGTTTATTCTGCTCAGTATTTTGAGTGTCATTACTTATTAGTTTGTTCTGTTGCTTATGCTGTCTTAGGTAAAACTGAACCTTGCCTTGGACCAGACATTTTCCTAAACCTATTTAAATATGGTTAGTTCAGTTTGAACCCACGTTTTTATAACTAAATAAAAGCCGAGGCAACTGAGAATGAATGTGACGTCAATTATGCGAGCCCTACTGAGAATTTCTTTAAATTCTCACCTCACTTTGTATTTCCGCTTCATTCTCAAACGCTGGTGATGAATTACCGCCACCCTTTTCATTGAGATTCCCAACCTACAGCTCCATCATGATCCCTTTGTGGATTCACTGTACATAGCCGGCTCCTACAATTTCCATCTCTACCTGTTCAGTAACAGGAATTTTGCTGTTCCCCTATTCTACCCTGCGTTTGATCCTGCCACAGTATATTTTGCATTCCTGTTACATGTGGCATACCCTCCTGCTACACCTCCAATGCCTGCAGCACCTGCCACACCTGCTAGTTCTCCACTTGAGTCACTTCCACAGATGGTTCCAGACATTCCACTTAGTTCGGAGAGTGATCCCTCGGAGGCTACTAGCTCATCGTCCTCCTCCTCAGGACCTAGTATGGACTACTCCTCAACTGGGCCCGATGTGGCCAATGGCTACCTGACTGAGTAGGTCCCGGCCGAGGGGTCTATTGTACAGCATGGCCCTCTTTTGGCAGTATGCAGCATTGGGTCACAAACTTAGCCGCATGTACACCAGTTAGTTTAAAATGTCCTCTGAGGATCCCGTAGGATTGGTTTGACTGACACGGGCCTTTCTTTTGATACACCAGCCCCATTTATGTATCCTATGTAATATTTGTACTTAAATTGAAGCATCAGCTTCTAACATCTATGTATATATCTATATATCTATGTACATAGTTGATGACATATTACCTGCCTATTGTAATTTCATTACATTCTACGATGTTGATCACGGATATTATATACAGTGCGCCATTTCACCCATTTTAAAGAAAAAAAGAGAAGAAAAAGAAAAGGGAGACATGAGTAAGTAATTAGTAAGTAGAGTATCAACATGGTAACATGTTCTACTTAATTTCATGTTATGGCTTAGGCATAACATTAAATTGGTAAGGTGTTATATTTTTAGTATTAGAGCAGTTCATCCTAGCTAAGGCATGAGGATTGGATTGACTATGCTTTGCGCATATTCTATATTTTTAGATGACGGCATGCACTAAATCTCATCTAGAAGTTGATATATGGAGGTGCATATGTATTAAGTGCCTGACCGTGTGAGCTGTTATTTACTAGCACATTAGACTTAGTATTGAGCCTGATCAACTCAATAACTTTTGTTTTGTGTACTCAAAACTTAATGGCTTTTAGAAGGCAACGTAGACCACGTGTGGAACCCGCTCAAGAGAAGTCTACTGACCTCATGGACATGATGCGAGAAATGGCTCATGCGATGCGGAAGCAGGCCGCAGTAACTCACCAGATGATGGATCAATTAGGTAGGCGACCTGAGGTAAACTGTGGAGGAAATCCACATGGCCCAGGAGCTGACCTGGACTATCTCAAATTTGCCGAGTTTCAGAAAGGCAAACCCAACCAACTTTCGAGGAGCATATAACCCAGATAAGGCCGATGAATGGATTAAGGCCATGGAGAAGATTTTCTCTGTCCTGGACTATTCGGATCATTAGAAGGTGACCTTTGCCACCTACATGCTCGAAGTAGACGCAGAGTTTTGGTGGAACAGTGTATGAAGATTACTTGAGGAATCTCAGGCAGCGGTCGCCTGGATGGTGTTTAGAGATGTTTTCTACCAAAAGTACTTTCCTGCCTCGGTTCAAAATGCCAAGGAGCTAGAATTTATGCAGCTCCATCAAGGAAACCGGACGATATCCGAGTATATTGCCAGTTTTGAAGAGTTGTGTAAATTTTCTACAATTTATTAGAGAAACCCAGATGAAGCATGGAAGTGCATCAAGTTCAAAGGAGGGTTACGAGAAGATATTCTCACTACAATAGGGCTAATGGAGATTAGAGATTTTCCCATGTTGGTAAATAAATGCCGACTTATGGAAGATTGCAATTTGAAATTGGCTGTAGCCAGGGCATCTGGTGGTAGTTTCAAGAAGGGGTTGGCCCCGCAGGGCCCAAGATTCAAGCCCAACATACAACAGCAGAGAAGATTCCCACCGATAGGCAACAAAGGCAAGCAGCCCCAGAAGCCTTTTTCGAATCTGACTTGCGCAAAATGCGGTAAGAATCACAGTGATCGGCTGTGTTTAGCAGGCCAAAACATCTGCTATGGGTGTGGGAAGCCAGGTCACAAAATTTACGAGTGTCCAACTAGGAATCCACCACAACCGTCTCGACCCCAACGTCAAGGACGGGTCTTTACGATGAATGCAGAAGAAGCTGACATTCTGAGGGACTAATCCAAGGTACCTGTGAAGTGGATGGTGAGACTCTAACTGTACTTTATGATTCGGGTGCTGCCCACTCATTTATTTCTCATAATTGTGTGGCTGTTTTGTAATTACCAATTTTTGAATTGCCTTATAATCAACTGGTTTCTACTCCTACCAATGGACTTGTTAGAACTAGTCAAATATGCATCAATGTACCTCTTCGAATTAAGGGTAGGACTTTTGCAGCCAATTTGATTTGTCTTCCTCTGTCTGGCCTTGACATAATTCTGGGCATGGACTGAGTTTCCACCAATCGAGTCATCCTCAATTGCTCTGATAAGATGGTGGTGTTCCCCTCTATCTCATCTTCTAAATCCTAAGTCTCAATACACTTTTATCTGAACTCTTTATTAGTAAACTGTAGTGGGTCGAAGAATCAAGGATACATCCTCTTGTCAGCTAATGTGATAGCATTTGAACAAAAACTAGAGGATATCCTAGTTGTTAAAGAATATCCTGATGTTTTTCCAGAAGATATTTCTGAATTCCCTCCTGAAAGAGAAATTGAGTTCACCATCGAGTTGGATCCAGGTGCGGAACCAATATTTATAGCTTTGTATCGAATGTCACCTTTGGAGCTGACAGAACTAAAGAAACAGATCGAAGAGCTTTTGGAAAAGAGATTTATATGGCCAAGCGCGTCGCCATGGGAGCTCCAGCCTTGTTGGTCAAAAAGAAAGATGGGAGCATGCGCCTATACGTGGATTATAGACAGCTGAATAAAGTGACAATTAAGAATAAATATCCACTGCCAAGGATTGATGATTTCATGGACTAGCTACAAGGTGCAACGGTATTTTCCAAGATCAATTTACGTTCCGGATATCATCAAATTTAAGTTCGGGAACAAGATATCCCTAAGACAGCCTTTCGAACTCATTACGGACACTACGAGTACACCGTAATGTCGTTTGGGCTGACAAATGCACCAGTAGTGTTCATGGATTACATGAATCAAATATTTCACCTATATCTGGACAAATTTTAGTGATTTTTATCGATGACATACTTGTCTACTCGAAGACAGAGCGAGAGCATGCGGAACACTTGCGGCTAGTTCTACAAATTTTAAGAAAAAGAAAACTCTATGCTAAGTTATCCAAATGTGAATTTTTGATGCAAGTAAACTCTATGCTCCACCATGATCCCTTCTTGGATTCACTGTACATAGTCGGCTTCTGCAATTTCCGTCTCTACCTGTTCAGCAACAGAAATTTTGCTATTCCCCTATTCCACCCTGCTTTTGACCCTGCCACACCATATTTTGCATTCCTTTTACATGTGGCACACCCTCCTCCTACACCTTTAGCGCCTGTAGCACCTGCCGCACCTGCCGCACCTGCTAGTCCTCCACTTAAGTCACCTCCGCAGATGGTTCTGGACATTTCGCTCAGTTCAGAGAGCGATCCTTCGAAGGCTACCGGCTCATCGTCCTCCTCCGCGGGACCTAGTATGGACTACTCCCCAGCCGGACCTGATGTGGCTAATGGCTACCTGATTGAGTAGGTCCCGGCTAAGGGGTCTATTGTACAGCATGGTCCTCTCTTTGGCAGTATGCAGCATTGGGTCACAAATTTAGCCGCGTGTACACCAATTAGTCTAAAATGTCCTCTGAGGACCTTGTAGGATTGCTTTGACTGACACGGGCCTTTCTTTTGATACACCAGCCCCATTTATGTATCATATGTTATATTTGTACTTAAATTGAAGCATCGACTTCAACATCTATGTATATATCTATATATCTATGTACACAGTTGATGATATATTACCTGCCTATTGTAATTTCATTACGTTCTGCGATGTTGATCACGGATATTATATACAGCACGTCATTCACCCATTTTAAAGAAAAAAAAGACAAGAAAAAGAAAAGGGAGACATGAGTAAGTAATTAGTAAGTAGAGTATCAACACAGTAACACCTTCTACTTAATTTCATGCTATGACTTAAGCATAACATTAAATTGATAGGGTGTTATAGAAAGTGTGTGTGTGCCTAATTATGGGATTCACACGAAGGAAGGGCCACCTAAGTGTAATTCCTACCTATTTATCCTGGAATAGATGGACTCTATATTTTTGGAAAAAGGAAAATTGGATAATGTTTTACTGAGATTTCTAATTTGTTTTTAATTATATATACATATGAAATTGTATTATCTTAATATCCATAAACTTGCACATTGTCTCATGTGAGTTAGGGATACTCTATCTCTCACTGAGTTTCATAAACTCACCTTATTGTTTCTTTCTCTTTTTTAGATATAGATAATCCAGTAGAATCTAATCCTTTAGCCCTCGTGATTAAATTTCGAGTTTTGTGGATGAGCCCTTTTCTACTCAAGGGCATTTTGTAAATGTACATATGGTTGAGAAACTCTTAGATAGTGGTAGCTCCATTGTACTACAAGCAGGGTCCAGCCTTGACTTGATTATATTGATTCTGTTGTATTTCATTTGTTTATGCTATGTTGTTTGGATTTCTTAAAAGGATTTGGTTTTCTAAATAATTTAAGTTATATATTTTGGATGAATACTTGTAAATATATATATTTCATTGTTATATTGTGTGCTGAAGGATGTATTCTAAGAATACCCGGATCCCCAATGGAAGATTGTGTTTGTTTATCTTGCAAAGTAACTTTTTGTAATTAGGAAATATCCTAATTACAAAGAAGACTCTGTCAAAATTTTTATAAAAATTCTGTGGTGGAAGACTTGCGTGGGGACTTGTCCCTCTGCACTGGTCATGGCTCGGGTTAGGTCATGACATTAGGAGTGGACTTTACTTTTTTTCCCGGCCAATAATTGCAAAACACATTAGTATGTCCCTTTAAAATGACTACAAATAATACTACTCCTTCAAAGTTTTCATCCTTGGATTCAACTTGATCTATATCCCCTTCATCTTTCCTTCCATTTCAATGTTTTCTCTCAGCAGGGGTCATTGGGAATCTAAATCAAGCGAGAATTTTTTTAGTAGAAGTAATGAGAAAGAGACTCTTAACTATTAGAGTTAATTGTGTGGTTGAGATTATACTCTCTAATTAAAACCTCACGTCAATATCTCACTTCCCTTCACCTTTAAAATTTATTCCCAACTTCTCATCCCTTTTCCTTGAAACATGAAAGTGGCATTTAACCTCCTATGAAAGAGGATGTTCAGAGAAGGACATAAAGAAAAAAATCACTTTGAAAAAACCAAAGGAAAAACAATAATTCAGAGTCAGAGAAGAAAATCAACACCAATCACTTCTTAGTAGCTGTACTAATGCGATTACGATATAGGGGTAATTTAAAATCTTATTTAAAGTTTACATAATTATTTAAAAAATTATATAACTTTATGTTTTAATTTTAACCATTCATGTCAAATCTAAAACTTAAAATTTATTCTTCTCACAATCATAATTAGTCACTCCTCTCACTAATCCTCTTCCTATATATATAACAGACTGCTTACCTTCACACATTGTAATAGAAGTTAGCAAGGTATATATTTTGTTTTGGATATAAAACTTATTTCAATCTTTTCTTAATCAACTTATAATTTAGGGTAAATTGTAATTTTCATTTTCTTACATTAATCACTGTGTTTAACTTTTTCTCTCTCCTCATTAATATTCTCTCTCTTCTATTTTCTCTACTTGAATAATATTATTTTTTATTTTTTTCTTAAATATGAAAAGTATATAAAGTTTAATATTAATTCAATATTTTTAAAAGATATAACAATTTTTAAAGGATATAAAAATATTTTTATATTCTTATACCCTTGAAAAAAACTGAAATATAAATAACGCAATACAAATCGAACATGCATACGTGAAACGTTTTAAGAACGCATATAATTAAGAACACAACTTGAAATATAAATAAGGATGCGCATAATTATATTTCAATTTTTTAACTGTTATTTAAGACAAACATAACAAATTGAACATATTAATTAAGAGAGAGAAAAATAAAAAAATAATATTATTCAAGTAGAAAAAAATAATAGAGAGAGAATATTAATGAGATGAGAGGAAAAATTAGATGAGTAATTAATGTAAGTAAAATAAAATTATAAATTTATCTTAGATTATAAGTTGATTAAGAAAATATGAGAATAAATTTTATACTCAAAACAAAATGTATAAATTGCTAACCTCCACAAAAAATGTGTTGCACCTTTTGGTTTGGGTTGCAATTTTCATCTTGAACTTTCTGTTGATATATAATAATAATAATAAGAATAATAATTATTCTGATGTTGAGGTCAAAAGTTGTGACAAATTAAAGTTGGGCTATTATATATTAGAAATGGGGATAATATAAATAGTAATGGGGATTCGTTTGTGGAGATATGTATCAATATATCCGCAAATAAGAATTAAAATGTGAAAATTTTTTTCTTGTAAGAATGGAGATAAAAGTAAAAGTCTTCCCACAATAATTTTGGAGGTGAGAGTGGAGATTATATTCTCTATCCTATAGAGATATCCGCTCCAAGAATATAATAATAATTTTATATATGAAATTTATATTTATTATATTTTTATTATAAAATAAAAAAATAAAACTCTAACTTATTTACTGCATCATAGTTTTATATATTTGTTGTTATTTATTATATTATTCTTGTAATATATTGATAATTTTGACTTAATTTAAAATTAAAAAATGCGATAGTAATAATGTAAATTATGAATTAAGACTTAGAATCAATTTTATATTATTATTTTTAAATTTTATTTTAAAATTTTTTTTAGGTTAATTAAGAGCCATTTATTTGTGTTTGATTCTCTCAAATTTCCTTCTGTTGGCAAGAAATAAGAATGCACAGTAAATGCATGCCTTTGGCTTAGTTTCATAAGATCTAAATTTCATTCTTATGTTAAAAAAAAGACTTTTAGTAGAAGTAAAAAAAATATTATTTTTTATTTTAAAAAAAATATTTTGAGATAAAATTTTATTATTATTTTGATATTAATAATTAAGAATAATTTTATTTTATTCTATTTAAATAAAAATTATTTTATTAAATTTTTTTAATATATTTAAATTAAATATAAATTAATTTTTTAAAAAATAATTTATTTAACTTAATTATTTCAAAATTTAAATTAAATATACTCTAAATTATTTAGATATATTTTTTTAGTTTTTTAAATATTATTTTAAAATATTCATTGACTCCCGTGGACGGATGGGTTATAGAAAATGGAGATACAAAAAAATTTCCCTGCCTCAAAAAATGGTGATGGGACGGGCAGACTTCGTAAGCGTAGGCCACACTGTCACCCCCAATTAATATAGTTACCGTCCCATTTCTAGGCCAACGTAATATATGATGTGACGATTCATCACGTATGTATATAAAAGTTCTGATAAATGTACTGAGATTATATTTCATTACAGATAGAGCAATATTGTTGTGTCAGACTTTAAAAGGGGCCTGCATAACGTCTTGACCCTTAATTTTAAACATAAAAAATAGAAAAAATATCCAAAAAAAAAACAAAAGTGAGAGGAGATTGAAAGGTAAATATGCACGTATGAAGGAAGATTTTCTTCGATAACCAGGAGGATTCTCTGGTACGCTTGTAGATCTGTATTTTTGGTATCTTTTCTGTTTCTTTTATATATTTTTGTGTACAACCCGGGCAACATGGAGTAGCTCATCTGGTGCGACTGAGCGCCCCACATCTCTGAAGACCCGACTTCGATTATTTCCCTTACCATTTTTTGCATTTTTTTTCTTTTTTTAAATAACAAAAGTAAGAATAAAAAGAGGGAAAAAGAAAAAAAAGGGGAAAAACACAAAAATAGTCTTAACTCTTCTATTTGCCAATTGTTATTTGGTAGTTTTTATTTTATTTTTACTCTACACCTTCTTTTTTATTTACTATCTTTTTTATTTTAATGTTAATTATTTTGCCTTTTATTTATATAAGTAATAATATCACTTTACATAAATAACATAATTCATTTTATTTTTCTCCTTCTCTCTTTTATTCAACATCTTATTAACAATGTATTGAAATCAAATAAAAAAATTATATAATAATCATTAAAATTAACATTTAATATATGATATATTTCTATAATACTTCAGTAAAAATTTAATTAAAAATTATTTAATTTCCCACTTCGATCTTTTTCTTTGGTATCTTAATAAAAAAAATCAAACATTAAAGTGGTGCGTATCCATAAAATCTGTCTACAAATTTTTTTACTCGAATTCAATATAACATAATCCCTATTATTATAGGATACATTTATGCAAAATTTTTAAAAAGTAATTTATTTTTTATAATAATGATGTTACAATTATAATTATAATTATAATTTGTACAATTACATTCTTCATCTTAATTTAGTTATACATAAAAATGTATTCAATAATATTTTAAAAGTATGTGTAATTATCATGTAATATTAAGAATTATTTATGTTATTATATGTGTGAGCTTGAAAGTTTTGCATAAAATATAATTAAATGAAAAAGAATGAGAATAGGATAAAAAAATTGATTTTTTTTATGTACAATTTATAAGATTAGGTTGTATTGAATTTAAACAAAATAAATTGTAAATAGATATTATGGATATGCTGCACTTTAATTATAAGATGTTTTTATTATTATATTAAAAAGAGATGGAAGAAGAAAAACAAACAATTTTTTCTTTAATTTTTTGGTCAAATTTCCACTTAAATATAATAGGAATACATCATATGTTAAATGTTAATTTTATTGATTAATATATAATTTTTCTTCTATTTGATTTCAATAAATTTTTAGTAAGATCTTGAATAAAAGGGAAAAGGAGAAAAATAAAATAAATTTTGTTCTTTATGTAAAGTGATATTATTGCTTAAATGAAAGAGGTAAGGCTATTTTTGTGTCTTTTTCCTTTTTTTCCTGCTTTTTTTTCCCTCTTTTTTCTTTTTTCAATTTAAAAAATGAAAAAACTGTGAAAAATGGAAAAATGCTGCGAAGGTAATTCGAAATGGCGACCTGGGATTTACAAGAGCAAACATGAGCCAAATGTGCTACCAGCACTGGTGCGAAGCACAGGCATACAAAATATATATAAAGGAAAACCTAAAGGACCAAAGGCATAGATTTACAAAGGTACGAGAGCATTCACCCGATGGTGGTAAGCATTCACGAAGTTTTCGGTACTCAGAGACGCTTGAACATAATAATCGTAGTGTGAAGCATACGTGGCTACTTCCAGCTCAAAATTGTGAGCATAGTCGCGAAAGGACATTATATAAGAGGCAATGATCTAAGGGACAAAGTACCTCTGCTGGTAAACTAATATCTAGAATCTGTTTATTATTCTATCAAACTAATATTTTTTTTAATAAAATTACTTTTTAACTAAATAAGAATATTTTTGGTAACATTAGAGAAATAATAGAGGGCACATTTTTAGTAACTCACTCGGTGACTCATACGACCTTTAAGTGAGTAGGAGAGCATAAATGCACAAGCAGATAAAAATCGCATAAACATACGTACAAGATAAAATAGGGAAGATGTAACACCCTCCTAAGCACAGTACTATGCTTAAGTCATAGTACTACGCTCGAGTCATATCAAGTTACCTGAGCGGACCTTGTCTGATAGCAACTTTAGCCGTCTTCGGAAACTTCTACAATTATCTGGAGACAACATGGAAATAGGAGTGAGAATTATAAAATTCTCAGTAGGATTCTCTAATTTTCATACATAGTGTCATCATGGTCGTCTCCAGTTTGCTTCGGTTTATTTTGAAAAAGATGAACATGCTGCACAAACTGTTAAATTTTACATTTCGAAAAATGTCTTATCCGAAGCAAAGTTCATTTTAATCATACACTGGTCCTTTGGGGAAATGGACACAAGATTAATTCATGAATAATACCCTGGATAATAAGTTCAACATATAAAACACATATAGCATTAGTCTAATGGGAATATCATATCTATATCTCACTTAACTTGCACTTGAATTCATACACATACATACAATTTTACTTTTCTTTCATTCGGCACACCTAGGCGTTACGTATCGCCGTCCCCAGGGAGCATTTACTGCCCTTGGCTCACACTAGCTGGGTCGATGCCATGCCTCATGTGATTGGGGTACTTGCATATACTTTAATCTTTAGTCTTTAATCTTTTACTTGGCACACCTAGGCGCACGTATCGCCGTCCCTAGGTGCATTTATCGCCTTGGGTAGCCTGGCCGTGGAGTGAGCTCGTCAGCCTCACCCGTGACCGTCGTCACACCGACTCACCCGCAAGGGGACCCACGTGCCTCTAGTCTTGGAGGGATCGATTCTGGTCACGTGCCTCTAGTTGAAGGGATCGATTCTGGTCACGTGCCTCAAAATTGAGGGATCTCATCTGACCACGTGCCTTCAACATAGAGGGATCTCATCTGACCACGTGCCTCCAAGGTAGAGGGACCCACTGCCTCTAGGTTGGAGGGACCCAAAGTGCAACTGCCTCCAACATAGAGGGACCCAATGTCTTTAGCTGCCTTCACAAGGAGGGACCCATGTGCAACTGCCTCCAGGTGAAGGGACCCATGTCTTTATCATTTAACTGCCTTCACAGGGAGGGACCTCAATTAACTGCCTCCGAGTGAAGGGACCCACAGTCAATATATTCACATTCTTTCATTCTCATGCATATTCAAGCATAGCCATACATATACTTCATTTATTTTCATGTATCATTGCACACATGATTTTCATGTACATGTTCATTACATATAAAGGCCCGTAGCCTCCTTACCAATTTACCGGTACTCATGCATATGCCACATCACTTATCCTCACATACCTCATAACATAATTATGTCATTCTTAAATACAGGGTTTCTATATACCCATTTAAACTTTAATTCATCCTTACATATAAACATTCCTAGTTTCATAGACTTCTGCCGTAAATCCGGCAGCATGACGGATCAGGTCCGTTTCCCCATGAATAGTGCCAGTTCACATAGACAGTTCAGTCATAGTAATATAATCAATCTATTCATATATATGGATTAATATAAAACTGGCAATCCTCAACTCACACCTTATATGTTTCACTAACACTTGTAAAATTATCATGTTGGCCATTCTGCCAATTCTATTCAGTTCTGCCCGAATCTTGTATAATTCACCTTTATCTCTATTCAACTCATTTAAATCTGAAATTTGGATATGTCATAGCTCTATATGTCTACTTTCTAACCTCTTTGGTCCCATATCATTTTGATCCATATAACTCCAGATATTTAAATCTTACCTCAACTCGTTCAGTCACTAACCCGAGTTACACTCCTGGAAGTATAAATTCACTAAAAATAGAAACTAAGCTCAAATCATGCGAAATCGGCCTCATATTGAAGCTAACAGGACAACCTTTCATATGTCACAAGTTTCACTCCATTTGCTTAAGTATACCTCGAGTTATAAGTCCCGAAAGTCTACCTTCCTGAACTACTCCATTTTGGCCTAGATTGGACATAGGACAACTTCCTCAAATCACTGGGAACAATTGGGACCATAACAAACTCGGAATCTTATATTGGGGTGTTCCCCTGTGTATAAGCTTTCTAACAAAACTGGTTTCACTCAATTTGGAGTTGTATAGGGTGAGTTATACCCTCCTCATGTCACCCTGCCCGGATGAAGATCCTGAACCCTAGGTCAAACTTCAAAAATTCGTATCTCCCTCAATACTAATCCAATAACCTTATATGATATATCTATGGAAAGCCCTGAATGTCTATTTTCATCTAAAAATGGTTTCATTGGATTTGACCGATCGTAGGCGGCGCCGTACACTCCGTCGTACGGACTGCCGTGGACTTCCTCACCAAGACAGCATCTCACCTCTTCATTCCTTCTAGTCTCCTCCTTCTAATCATAATTCTGACTCACAGTCTTCTATTAATTCAATCACAAATTCATCCAATACATCCAATAGTTCATCAAACACATAAAGAATAGCACAAATCTCATGCAATCATAGTGGAAGAAATTCAAGAATAGAGCAGAATCCTACCTCTTTTGGAGCAAGATTTGGCTAAGTGCTGAAACTTGGAGTTTGGATGAACAAGGCTGGAACTTAGCTTGAGTTTTGGATGTATGAGCAAGAGAGAAAGAGAGCTGATGGAGAAGAGGAAATGCAACGTGAATAATGGTCTGAATCAAAGGAGAAGGATGTGTTATATAGGCATGAGTGGGAGTTAACTTGGAGGGTTCTTATTGGCTGAATTTTCTTGTGGACAGAATTTAGCTACGTCTCACTTTCAGAGTAACTTGCTGCCATACTGTTTGAAATCGGAACTCGCATCAGCTTGTTTGTGTCTTGAGGAAATCTTGTATCAATGCCGGATTCCGAAAGTCGAAAGATCACAATCACAAAATTTCGGAATTCCCAATTCAAACTCGGAAACCACGTACACTATTTTTTGAAGCTTGTTATCTTAGGTCGGAGGTCGGAACTCATGTAATTGGCAATCCTATAATCTCGGAATAAACTCGGGAATGCCAATGCTCGATATAAAATCAGAACTCGTGTGACTGAAGGTTTACTCAAGGGTCCGAACTCGTGTCCACTCCAATTGAGTTCAACACTAAGGTCGGAACTCAGGAACGCAAGTCACATTTCCAAACACAAGTTCTTAAAGCTCGGAAGTCGGAATTCATATACTGTATGGTGTTGGTCACTTCGGAAACCGGATATACTTGCCTTGAGGCACGAAGTCGGATCTCATGGAATTACGTTCATGTGTTTGGACTTGAAGGTTAAACTCGGAAATCGTTGGAAATAATCCATACGAGGTCGGAAGTCGTGAAAGGTATGAAGTCGAGAATTGGGCAAACATGAACTCGGAACTCGGAAAAATACTCTTATCTGTGTTTCAAAGACTAAGTCGGAAATCGGAATGAATCAGTCCTGAGGGCGAAGCCGAACTCGGAAATCGGGATGTTACAGAAGATAAGTGAAAAATAAAAAATTCAAAATTCAAAAAAAAAAAAACCCAAATCTCCTGTGTCAAACCCTTGCTTCCACCCACCCATGTCCAC
Organism: Pterocarpus santalinus; assembly: GCA_031439595.1. Taxonomy (NCBI): domain Eukaryota; kingdom Viridiplantae; phylum Streptophyta; class Magnoliopsida; order Fabales; family Fabaceae; genus Pterocarpus; species Pterocarpus santalinus. The sequence continues at coordinate 36,302,669 of CM062525.1, forward strand.
GTCAAACCCACGCTTCCACTCCTCAGTTCCCCTGCTTCCATCCCTCCTACCTCCACCCCCCCCGGTGTCCAACGAACCACCCAACCAACGAGCACCCCTCGTGCCACCGCTACTCAAGAATTTCTTCCCCTTTTACAAGAATTTCTTCATCCTTTTTTAGTAGCTACTCATCCCTCATCCCATTCCAGCAATATTCCTGTATCATCGACCACCAATTTCTTCTGAGCTGGTAGCCATAGAAGGAGAGCCCATCCCTCTGTCTCAAGTACAATCACAACACCTTTTGTCTTTGCTCATGCACTTATTGTCTATGTTGAACTTTAACTTGGCTTTTGAATCTGAATTTTATTTTCGAGGTGGGGTTCGTAAATAAATGTGTTAGAACTATGAATTAGGTTTTAAAGACATCAAAAGATATTGGTAAATTCTTAGAAAAGACTGGTAACTTTTAGCAAAATGCTAGTAAGTATATGTAATGGATTGAACTTTCTCTAGTTTGACAAGAAAGTTGCCAGCGTATTGCTGACTCGAGTGCCGAGCTCGATCAAATTACAATAAAAATCGAATTACACTAAGCTCGTAGCAAGGGTGCAACTCGGGTTGTTTCCCAGCGATGACAATGTTATATGATCAGGAAATTGGGGGGGTTTTGGAATTTAAAATACTGAAATTAGTAGAAAAAGAAATGAACAGAATTTTGAAATCCAATCCAAGAACCAAAAGGCAACAATTATCACTCAATCATCGAATTCTAGATATATATATCAACAATTCGACTCAATGGTTAATCATAAAATTGAATGAAATCTCAATCCAATTTTAGCATTCACACAAAAACCTTCATGCATTTGACTAACACATAATCAACCAATGTTCAGAAATCTCTAAAACCTAGTTGAGTTGTATCAGTTTTAATCACCAATGCATTAACCTTAGAACTCAGACCTGAGTTCTAATTCTTCTTCTTTCAACAATTGAATCAAACAATCACAAATTGATATGAGACAATTGAACTCTTGATTAGAATTTTAGAATGAAAACCTTCAATTCCAAAACCGAATTAAGATGAGAGAAAGGATAGAAGAAACCGAATGGAATAGTTGAACTCTTGTTAGCCAATCCTCTTGAGTGATGATGTTCCTTGAATTCTTGGATTAGATGGAAGTTTACTCCTCCATGAATGGAGGAAGACGAGTTGTTAAGGTGGGAGGGGGGCGTGAGAGAAGAGAGGAGAAGAAGAACCAAAAAAATAAAAACCGAAAAATTTCCTATTCCAAAAATCTGTCCATTACAATTCTGGCTTCCCCCTAAGTTAGCCAGCCAAAATCGAATCAAAACATCTCCCAATCAATCCGTAACAGCTATTACATTAATCCCCTCTCTCTTCTCTGAATCTGGACACCTTATTTGCTAAATTCTGAATTATAAAAAGGAAGTTATGCTAAAAATATGCAAGTATGTTTTCTAATCCAGTCAATAACGTTTGTCCGCATTGTTGGCAATGAAAACGCATCAGTTTGGATTTGTGGTCTGAAGATCACTTAAAGCTTTGGATGTCAGCTTCAAAATGCCACTGGAATGGACTCAATTGGGCTACTATGGACCAAGATATGGTCCAAATACTGTACCCCATTCAGAAACCGCGATTGCACCGCTTCAGTTCACTTTTAGGCCCAATTTCAGCTCCTTAACACCAGAATTGGCTTCTAACTTCTTCATATCACTTGTAGGCCTATCTCTCAGCTTTCCTACAAATCAAGAATCACAATAAAATGAGCTCTATAACTCAAGATATAACCCAAAAACCAAAATAGTGTCAGAATTCGCCTAATGCTGGAAATTTTAACTCAAACCCAAACAAAATCCAAATAATACAAAACGGTCCAATTCAAAACAATTAGGCACAAGAGAGAATTAATGAGCTAGGGATGAGGAAAAATAAGTATATAAAAATCCAATTGATCAATTGCATATACTTGCCAGTGTTTGGCATAAAATTACTAGCATTTCCAATGAATTTACCGGTACCTTATGAAATTTTTAAAACATGATTTTATGGTCTAAAGGTCATAAGATGCAAAGGTGAAGTCCATAGTTCAAGGTTGCTTTTGTGAAAGACTAATGGACTTTCCAATTCATGAATTGTACCACTCTTTAATTATTTCTTTTCCTACTTAACATTGCAAGCCTAGACCCATAGGAATATAATCACAAACACCTATATTACAACACTAAAACAAAACTCAAACTTGCTACTCATCATAGTTCCAACATCTTCATTTACAAAACCCCCCAAAAATAAAATTCAGATTCAAAAGCCAATATAAAGTTGAACATAGACAATGAGTTATAGACAAAGAGAGAGGGTGTTTTGATCATATTGACATAGCATGAAGAAGTAAGAAACCATAGAAAGGGGGGGGGGGAACGGCGGCTCCCTTTGGCTCATTCTAGAGAGGATGTTAGGGGAGCTGGACATCGGGTGGTTTGGGTTGCTTTTTTGGGTTTCAAATTTTTTACTTCCTTTTTCATTTACCTTCATTATTTTAGCTCCGTATGTTTATATGGTTTTTGTCTACTTGTATTTTATGCTCTCCCACTCACTTAAAGGTAGTATGCATTGCTGAGTGAGTTGCTAAAAATGTGTCCCCCTATCATTCTCGTAATTTTTCTTTTCCTCTCTCCCACTATTTTTGTCGTCTCTATTTTTGTTTGATTCTTTGGGATTATTCTGCTACAGGAGTGTTGTTGTATGTATAGTTAGTTTTTCTTGGGCTTTAGGTTTTCTCTTAAATAATAAAAGAAAATAAAGAATGTATTTGGTAAATGACAAAGGAGTTTAATTTGAACACAAAAAATGTTCACGGTATCATTTAACAATACATATGACTTTTTAATCCTAAAATAAACAATTCTTGAATGAAAGAAATCGACTTCTTCTGTCTTGACAAATTCCTACCCATGTTAGTATTCTGGATTTTTTTCATAAATAAAATAAAAAAATTAATTTAAGAAATATGAGATTTGAAGAATTATTATGAAAATACGGAAAAAATTTTTCTATGAGACAAATTGGCATAGGCTGGGTTGATCTACAAAACAATAGAAATCAGCCCACCCTAGGCCGATTTATGGACAAAATTTAGAGTACATAAATTCGCTTAAAGTGGGCCGATTTATGTTGTTTTGCAGATTGGCTCAGTCTAGACCAATTTTCGTTTAATTATTTTCTATAAAATCCCTCCCCTACTCAGATGGCTGATATCATTTTCATTTGTTCTAGTGCAAGTGTTTCCGAGTGAAAAATATCTAAGAGATCTTTTATACTAATTCACCACAATGGTGAAATCACAAACACAATAGAGGGAGCAACATTCTATAGTCAAAATCCAATTGGTGTGTATGTTTCTTCATCTGTCACTCTTTTAGAGTTGCAAAGCACAATATCGAGGAGGTTAGGACTCCTAAATCGAAAATAAATAACTAGAGTGGTGTATAGATTGTCCACTGCATTTGGGCAGGGTGTGGGCCGGTACACAAGTTTCCTAGTTGGAAGTGATGAAGATGTGAGACTTATATTTTATTGTTTAATATCCTCAAATTCTTGTCATGCTAAATTACCTTAGTAACCCTGAGTAATTAGGCACTTAATGAGAAATTATGAGACTAAGGCTTAATTAAGGAATTAATGAAGTGTTTATAAGTTAACTCTGATGAGAAAAGTCAAGAGAATGATTAATCAAGATTAGATAATCTCTAATTAAGCAAGCTAGAGCCTTGATAGCTTAATTAAGTACTAATAACCCTTAATTAGCTTAATCAAGTTTAATTAAGGATAATTAAGCTTAATCGCAAGATTAATTTTTGTTAATTATGTTCTTGTATGTTAATCACAAATCCTTGCTTAATAATGTTAATTAAGTTGCAAAAGCACTTAATTACATCATTAAATTCAAATTTAGTCAATTAGATAATAAAGTAAAAGGTGATATCATAAAAGCATAATGCATTAGATAAGAGTGCCTTATGTAAGAGTTTGACCATGTTTTGTCTCCCCATCATCCACTTTGTCTCCTTAATCACTAATTAACACATGATAATACAAAATGAAGTAAAATATCTTCTCCCCACCCTCCCCACCCTCATAGAAGTTACGGCGAAGACATATGCGCACACACACACACACACACACACTCATTTTTCATTTTCACACTTTCATTCTCTCTCTAAACGTTCAAACTCTCTAACTTCTCCGTACAATTCTCTTCTTCTTCTTCATCTTCTTCTTCCTTTCTCTACCACCTCTATAACCAAACCTTTACTAAGCCCTTCAAAGATCACATCTTTTGGTCCTTGGAGACAAGATTTAAATACTACAAGACTCATTTTCAAGAGAACTGAAGAGTTCTCTCCTTACTCATTCAAAACCGCCACTATCATCTACCAAGGAGGATTCTTCTTCATCTTCTTCTCTTTCCTCAAGGATGCCATTTTCCAAGCTTAGGTAGTGATCTTCACTCTTGTATTTTGTTTACTTAAGAAAGCTTGAAGCTTAGTTCCTCTCATGACCAAGATCTTTAAGTGAAAGCTTGAGAAAATCTTTCATGCTCTTGATGAGCAAAAGTTTCTATTTTTGGTAAAATATGTTCATATTCTTATTCGTGAGTGTTCTTGATTTCTTGAAAAGTTCCTTTCTTTAAGTGCTTCAAAGTTTCTATTTTTCTTTATTAATGCATGAGATCTTGATGTTTCTTGTGAGTTGTTTGAAAAAGAATGATATTCTTAGTGGTATTTTGTTTAAAGTTTGTTCTTTTTCTATTATGATGAGCTTATGACTAGAAAAATTTCATCTTTACATGTTTTTCATGGTTTGATAAGACTATGAATATCCTAAAAGTTTAAAACTTTAAAAAAGTTTGCTTCTTGATGCTTAAAAAGTGGTGCTATTTTATGGGTTTCATAAGGTTTCATTTTGTTCTTCTTGAAGACAAAAATGTATAAAAGTTTAAGCCTTTTGGAATATGAAGCCTTTTTAAGTTATGGAAATGACATTTGTTACTTTATGTTTTAAAGATTGACTCTTGGATATAAATCCTTTCATAAGTTTTAAACTTTAATCAAGAAGGTAACTTCAAGTCATAAAGTTATAAGCTTGCACTTTAGTTTTGTAAAGGTTGAACCTTGAGATGAATATATATTGAGTAAAGTTTTAAGCTTTAAGCACGAATGTCACTTTTGAGTCATAAAAGTGTTAACTATTATAAAGATCAAGACTTTCTAACTTTAAGCTAATGTTTTAAATCATTAGTTCATAAAGAAGGCATCTTTTAAACTTTAAGACAACTTTAAATCATAAAGTTGAGACCTTGATAGTCTTAGAATAATTAAAAGTGAACTTTCATAAAGAACAAGACTTTTTAGTTCAAAAGCTAGTATCTTGTATCATTATTTCATAAAGATTTAATCCTTAAGTCAAGAGTATAATTTTAGAGGCACTTGCTTTCATAAAGAATAAAACTTTATGACTACTCTATAAAGAATGATAACTTGTATAATATTTAAGGTAAGACCTTGTTATGTTAATAATAAAAGCTTGAAACTTTGCAACTTGGATAAGTTAAAAATCACCATTGGTGATTAGTGAACCTGTGTTGTTGGGTTCATGAGTGTGGTTATGCAATGTCATGACCCAAGGATTAGAAGGATCTCAAACTCCTTAGGAACAGAAGTATGATTAGGGCCTCTGAATATAACATGAACCTGGGAATTACTAAGTGCACTATCTCAAGGAAAGAAAATAATTACCTATCTTAATTAAATTGAACAAGTGTTCAATAAGATATGTACTCAAATAAAGAGTAATTTCACATGAGAACTAAGCAATTAAAAGACCATATACATATATTCTAACTATGTGATTCTCTCATAGGTAACCACGGGAAGTCATATGGTGATTCATAAGATTCTTCATAAAGAACAAGACAACTACGAACCTCTTTAGGGTATGAATATATGATGTCATTTAGCATGATGAATGACAAGTTGATTGAGTCCTACCTCATGATTGAATGACTAGTGTGATGATATGATGTGGATATAATGGACTGTTGATTAAAAGTTTTATGATTGGCATTTTAGAGAACCTCCGATCTAGCCGTTATGCTGCCAGATTTTCGTCAAAATTATGGACTTAGTCATATCATTGCATGTATCTAGTCAAAGAAGTACTATGCATATAAAGTATAATGATACAAAAAGAAATAATGGGATATGACCCCTCGATCACTTAAGGGAAATAAGAGACGGTGATCCACGAAGATTCAAAGAATCTCTTTGGAAGAGGCAAGGGTGACATAGAGGACCCTCCATCTTAGAGGTAACCAATATCGGCTTAGCTTGATTTGGATAGTACTGCATGGCGATGGTCACGGAATGAGCTCATGTCCAAAATCAGTCTATTTCAAAGGAAAGTAAAGAATATTAAGCATGTGCTAAAATGAAAGTAAAGTCAAAGTAGAACCATTGTCAAGTTGATGAGCTGCATAGTCATGCATGTTTCTATATCTGTCATGCATATTATGAATGTTTATCCTATATATTAGCATGTATGCCTATGTATGACATCATGAATATGATGATAAACGTAAAAGCAATCCGCTTCGGGATTTATATCTTCAGAAATTGTTAAAATTGAACCTATATCTGTCCATTATTTTTATAATTAAACCCAAAGTGGCTAGGACGATGGCAATGACACAATGTTCATCTAGTCGCGATCCAACTGAGAAATCTTACATTTCTCACTCCTACATTCCTATGTTGTCTTTAGATGGAGCTAATGGCATCCATGATAGCACTTCTGACGGTACCTGACTAGATAAAACGAGGAGCTGCCATGTTTCTTCGCTTAGTTAAGGAGGATCAAGATAGTAGCATAGTATTTTCATTTTCTGAAGAGCCTTAGTTGGACAGTTTATGTGTAATTAAGAGCATGTAGGAAGTTATGCTACATAATTTGACCTATTACATATGTGATACTTATTAAGTGTAATGATGACTTTTGATTATCTATGATTACATTCTTGGCTTAAGGTATTGTGTTATGCTATTTCAATTTTGTCACATGTCTTATTAGTAACTCAGCGATATGAGGAACAATATCTATATATATACGAGTAAGTAAGCGCTTAAAGGCTCAGTTTTCAAGCATAAAAGTTTTATAAAAAAAAATCTACAAGCTATTTTTGTATATTACACTAATTTCAACTATAAGAACTTTCACTTGTTAAGAGTAACAACTAGTAATGACAAAAAATAACTTAAGCGTAGTATGGTATTATTAGGGTGTTACATATTGCACTCCGAATGTCCTGAGATTCATGTTATAGAGTTGTTTGTCACCCTCAAAGATAAGAGCAATGACTTTGGAGAATTAGCTCCTAACCCATTGTCTATTGGAATGGACTTTAATGCTAGAAGGTCAGATCCTAATCCTACAGCATGTCCAACTTTGCTACTAGTGCCTTCTTCGACTTTCACTTTGTACAATCCTTTGCAGAATGCAGATGTTCAACACAGAAATATGGAGGATATGGGGGATGGTAGAAGCTTTAGATAGCTTGCAATGCATATTGCAGAGCCGTTTATGGGAGACAACCCAATTGTGAGTTTTGAAAGTTTTGTTGGTCATAGAGATGATGAGCATCAGTCGCTTCAAGTGCCAGTTGACAGTGATAGTGGTGAAGGCTTAAATGGAAAGGCAACTCTTATTACTGATAGCCAATTATCCATGACTCGATTGGTGATTTCCCAATCTCAGGATTATCCGTGTCACTATTTGTCTTTGAATTTAGATGCGATGCAACTAAGCTCATGAACAGGGATCCATGGACCTGTAGAAGGTGGTAATATCTTGGATAATGCAGGGGAGAATAAGTTGTATGTTGGATAACCATTTCCTAATAAGGAAGCTATGTTATTTGCTATGAAAAATTATAGCATCCAAAGATTCATTGAGTATAGGGTATTGGAGTCTAATCAGGTGACATACCACGACAAATGCAACTATTTTGGGAATATGTGTACTTGGAATATACATGTTATATATCATGGAAAGAAGGAGTGATGGAAAATTCGGAAGTACAATGGACCATACACGTGTTTGTTCACTTCCTTTTCCCAAGACCATCTGAAGTTGGACACAAATGTTATTTGTGTGACCATATTCAACATGGTGCAGACTGATTCGATGATGTCCATTAAAGTGCTGCAAGGATTAGTGGAGGTGAGGTATGGTTTCAAGACCTCGTATAGGAAAGTGTGGCTTGCCAAGCAAAAGGCCATTACTAAGGTTTATGGTGATTGAGAAGAATTGTACAATGAGCCTTCGAGATGGTTGCAAGCTTTATAGATGTTTGTGCTAGGTATAATCATCCAATTGCATTTGATGTGGTAGAGGGAGAGACAAGGAATGCCTGGTTCTTCTTCTTGACTAATTTGCACCAACATGTGACACCATAAGAAGGAATTCTAATAATTTCTTGCCGACATGGGGCTATCAAAGTGGCTATAAATTCGAAAGATAGTGGGTGGCATCTTCCAATGGCATATCACCAATATTGCATACACCACAATGTTTCAAACATTGCACTACAATTCAAAAGTAAAGATGCATGTTGAACCCTTATGAATGTAGCATATGCAAAGACTCACCGGGAGTTTGCATATTATTATGGCTTGTTAAGAGATGAGAATCCAATGATGTGTACATGGGTTGACAGGATCTCGAAAGAAAAGTAGACACAGTATTGTGATAAGGGTTGTAGATTCGGGCATATGACGACTAATTTGTCGGAGTGTATTAATATTGTTCTCAAAGGCACCCAATCTTCCAATTACCACCCTTGTGAAGTCTACTTACTTCCGTCTTGTTGAGCTATTTGTAAGGAAAGGGCAGGAAGCCGAGGCCTAACTTGTGAGCAGACAAGTGTTTTTGCAAGCATTGATGAGAGTGATCAAGATCAACAAATAGTTGATAGGCACCATGAATGTCTCCCAGTTTTCATGGGCAAATGAGTCATTTATGTTTAAGAACTAGCACCAACAGCAAGATAGAGTCACTGAAACTATAGGATGCACTTACGAGAGCGTCAGTATGACTGTGGGTACTTTCAAGCCTTATAATTCCCATGCCCCTATGTATTCGCTACATGTGCATATGCGCGAGTTGATTTGGCCACTTATGTCCTTGATGTTTATTGTATTTAGACCGTATTCAACGTCTATAAACTAGAGTTTGCACCCATTGAAACTAAAGATTACTGGCTTAAATATCATAGACTTCCAATACACCCAAATCCAGAGCTTAAGCGAACTATTGAGGGTCAACCAATTTCAAGCAGAATCTATATAACATGGATGAGGTTGAACCGAGCCACCAAAGTGATGTGGCCTTTGCAGATAAGAGGGACACACCACACAAAGATGCCCAACCTTACACACTTCAAGCCCCAACCATCTTAGCACAAGCAATTAATTTTCAGTTCTTCTTAATATGTTTGTTTTCAATTGTTGCTAATGTATTAATTTTTAGTTGTTATGTACGTTAAGGTGTCTTGTGTTATAGTTTAGGGTTAGTTGAAGTGGTTTGTTAATGATTTGATTAAGAAATCAAATCCTGTGTTTGAAATTTAAACTAAAAAGGGCAATTCTTTCATTTCTATATCCGATGTAGTCAAGTGCTCTATTTTTAAAATTCAGCAGTTTTTGAGAGGATTTGAAAGAAAATTTGAACCCGTAACTCAGATAAGGTTGTGAAATCGGGAATTGGAAATCGGAATCACATAAACTCAAAACTCGAAAATTAGTAATGGTAACTTGTAGAGCTCTAAACCTGGATTGAACTCAAAACTCGGAGCCTCCTATTTTCGATTTCTGATTTTCGAGTTTTGAGGAAGTGTATTTTTCCCTATTTGATTTATAATTCAAATCAATTCAAATTATTCCATAATTTTTTTTTTTAATTTTCATATCCATTAACTTTCTTTTAAGTTAATTGTTTGCTATATAAATTCATAAATATATAATAAGACATAAATTTAAGTAAAAAAAAATTCACATAAAATAATATTCTTAATGTTCCAATAGGGTTATATTTTAAAATATTAGAACTAAAATAAAAATTGACAAAACTTAAAAAAATAGAAGATTGTAGAAAGGGGTATTCTCGCGAGCATGCCTGCAAAAGGTAATACAAAATTTTAGAAAAGGAAATTAAACAATATTACAATTGATCTAAAATTGAAAAAGTAGGGTATTATAATCCATACCTAATTCATGCACATTCTAGCTGGTCCATTGGTGTCGTCTAGGGGCTAGTACAGGACAACCAGTGTGACATTAATGGGGTTGGTCGAATCTCCCACATGGACCTGCCCTGTCCATCCTCTGGTTGTTGGTGGTGGTGGTCTTGGTCCTTCTAGAGGTGCTGTTGATCAAAAGTAGTAGGATCAATGTGTGTACCGTAAATACGGATAGTAAAGTCTTATCGAAAAGATCAAAATCATATATGGCCCGATACGTAGAGTCAGGTGGCTACATCTGTTGCTTTGGATAAATGGATGCCATGCTTGGTGCATTCAGGTCAAGAACACCATCCATTGACGGTCTGTAGCACTCTGATGCTATCGGGGGATTACGATCCACCTGAGCCACAATAATAAGGGCAACGGCCTCTTGATATGACCGATACATGTCCGTGTCCTAAACAAGCATCTAGGCATACCTGGGTGGTGTCTTCAAATTAAAGAAATCCTTAATACTCATAGAGAACTTAAGGTCAACATCCTGACTAAGCCCAATCATGAACTATTGGCTGGGGCTAGGGCTGTGCATGAATTGGGAGGTTGAAGCAACACCAACTTGGCAGCTATGATTGGAGAATTGATGGCTAGAACTTGGCATGGAAGGTGACTGGGACCTGCATAGACATGTGGCCGGGCTCCTTACAGTTAAAATCTACATCGTCGTCCTCATCAAATCCACATTCCCATGGTAGGTGTGACGGCAAGCGCGAGCCCTACTACGTCCTCTACGCTGCTGATGACACTGGTTAGGAACATGATCTAGTCATTGCACAAAAGGCACTGGGGGGCATCAACTGGTGCATCAGCTGGCAGTTCTATGACCCGAAAGTCATTTAGGGCTCTCCTTATTAATAAAAATCTATGTGCAACACCCAAGTACTATACGAAGTATACGACTGATGGAAGAAGGCTTTGTGCAGCTCAATACTTAACTACCCGACTCCTACGTGCATCCCATATATCATAATAGTTGCGATAGTGTGTAGGCCACCAATAACCATTGCCCCTTGCATCCTTATGGTGCAGCCCATCAATGTTGAGCAGCTCCTCTAGTATGTGTTGATGTTCGCCAAACTATCAAAAGACACGATCTATCTTATGCTACTTAACGATGATGAAGCACACTAGGGATGCCACGGACGCCTAAATATGGACTTCAACATACACAAATTGAGGTGTCGCTCCAGTAACTTCTGCAAATTGATAGGGTAGTCGCCGAAATTGCAATATATAACAATCATGCATTAGATGTTATAAAAAATAAAAAACTCTAAATCCACAAGTCGATATCCTTTCTACATAGCTTACTTCTTTAAAATCGATGGCGTTAATAGCCTCCTATAATGAATCAACCGACCCTCCTCCAAGTCGGATGAACATCGATATCTTCCCCTCCTAAAAAAATAATTAGTACTCTTATAAATGAAAAATGATAAAGAAAAATTGATTATTTTTACGAAAAGTTACCTTCTAGTTAAAGGAAACATGAGTTGGTATCTGCCTTGAGGGCGCAATGTTGGTGTTCTACCATACCCAAGATTGTAGAAGGGCCAGGCACCTAGAAACATTTGTCACATTATACTTAACACAGTGACATAGTTGGTGATATAGGGTCGCTAACATTACAGAACCCCAACTAAGCCTCCCAGCCTAGTTAAAGTCACAAAGAAGAGGTAGCCACTTTAGACTAACCCTAGAGGTTGACGTATCTGGCATAAAAAACCCACTAAGCAATCGTAGAATGTATGCACGTGTGTGACGTGCAATTGTCTTATTAAATGCATTAACTCCAAAGCAAAAAATGCACTCTTGAGCCAGATGAGTTAACAATGCATCCTTGCATGTGTAACTCCTCTGGCACCACCCCAAGCAGCTCCATGTAGAAGCTCTGTATATCACAATTCAGATGAGTCTCCTAGTTAGATGTGCATCCTCTAATTGGCTCTCCATCCACATGCAATCCCAGTTGGACTGTGACATCTTGAAGCGTCACAATGCATTATGCATTTCCAGGTACCACCGCTCGACAAGCGCACTAACCAATGCACTATCATAAATGAAATACGATATATTCACAACATACCACAAACCAACCTGCTCCAAGTAATTCTACATCAATAAATGTGGTGTTAGTATGGATAGCCGCTAATGCCTATCCCGCAACACTCAATCGGGCTATACCATACAAAGTCAAATTCATATTTAGATTAAGACATTAATTTAAGCTCAGATGCAAATTCGTACTCATATTTGAATTCAAAATTCTAAATCAAATTCCAATTCCAATTCGAATTCAAGTTCAATTCAAATTTAAATTTAGGCTTAGACGCAAATTCAGATACAGATTCAAATTCCAAATTCTAATTCCAATTCCAATTCAAATTCAAGTTCAAATTCAAATTCATACTCGAATTCAAATTCTATTTTAGGATTCATATTCGAATGAAATTCAAATTCAAATATCAGTTCCAATTCCAATTTCAATTCCAATTCAAATTCAAGTTCAAGTTCAAATTCACACACAAACTCAACTTCAGCTTCAAATTCATATTCGAATTCGAAATTCAAATTTTAAATCAAATTCAGATTCAGATTCAAATCTAGATTCAAATTCAAATTCAAAATTCAAACTCACATTCACACTCAAATTCAAATTTCGATTTGAGTTCAAAGTCTTAATTCAAATTCAAATTCCAGTTCCAATTCTAATTCTAATTCAAGTTCAACTGCACACTCAAATTCAAATTCAAATTTAAACAGCTTTATATTTGAAATATATTCGAATTCGAATTCAAAATTCAAAATCAGATTCACATTCAAATTCAGATTCAAATTCAAATGCAAATTCAAATTCAAATTCAAATTGACATTCAAATTCAAATTCAAGTTTTAAGTAAATCTTTTGGATAGTGAATGATTTGTTCAAGTTAAACGCATTCTTTTGTGAGTAAAATTAGCTTAAATAATTATTGAACCAAATAAAGCATCTTAATCCATGGCACTTCGCTTGAATATGATTATATTAGAACAACCATTTTGTGTTATATACGTTTGTTCACTCAAGAAGTACAAAGAAAGTTTAGAAGGATGGTGTTACAGTATCAGAAAGGAAAAGACGTGCCATGAAAAAGATCACATTGCATTTAAAAGGATGACTAAGTCCAGAAAGGTAATCATTAGAAACATACTTCTTATAAAGTGCCTCACCTTGAAAGCCTTTTCCATACACTTCATTGATAAATTCCCAAAAGGTCAAATATGATTTGACAAGATGCAAAAGAAGTACTGACAAGTCTAAAAAGTGGGTGAAGACTTCAACGGCTACTTTTCCTCTTGTGTTATCCCTACTTGTTGAAGAAGAAAGCTGCATCCTCTCTTTCTAGTCACAGACTGGTAGATTAAAGTGGCTCAATGGTCAAGATCTACAAATCTCAATGGTAACATCTCGAAGTCTATATAAAGTTTGAAGATGAAGAAGAAGAGAAAGACATTGTTCAAATTTTTTCAAAGCTACAATAGTTTTATTCTTCAACCTTCTTGACTTTCTAATACTTTAGAAAGTTACTCATTGTAACTTCTATCTGAAAATCTTCTTTGCTGAATTGTAATAAATAACAATCTCATATTGAGAATTTAGAAAGTCACACATACTATATATACTTGATCATACTCTATGAAGAGTTTTATTGTGAGTGTTCAAAGATAAACCATCCTATTAAATATCTTGTAACCAAACTCGTCAGTGGTCAAAGTGAGCTTGAAGAGGCTAAAACAAATACTACCTGGATGTAAAAGCTTGGAGAGGCTAAAAAAAAAAAAACTACTCGACTGTGAAAGCTTGGAGAGGTTTGGAAAAAAAATACTTATTAAATAGAAAATCTCAACAAAGAGTTAGGAACTGGATGTAGGCATTTGTTTGGCTATACCAGGATTGTTGTGTGATCTTTCTATTTCATAACTTTATTTACTATCTTCATTTTATATACAACTTTGAGTAGTAGTTTTAATCTATTTTAAATATATTTGTATAAGCCAAACAACTCTTATTTTTTATTAAATCGCTTCTGCATTCCAAGTCTTGGACTTGAGAAAGTTATTTCAAAAATGATTTTTAGGTACAAAATTTTTATCTGAGGCACAATTCAACCCCCCTTCTCGTGTCATAATTTCCAATAATTGGTATCAGAGCTTAACTCCGAAGTTGAGCTTCCTAACAGTTACAAAGGACAAAGATTCAACAAATGGCACAACAGATAAATCATGTTGCAGAAGGTCACTCTATCAACCGCCCTCCATATTTTAATGGTGAACACTATCCACACTGGAAGGGTAGAATGAGACTCTTCATTGAGTCCATAATTTTGGACATGTGGAATATAATAGAAAATGGTGATTATGTACCTATGACTGAGCAACTAGTGCCTCAAGGAATTGCTAATCTAGAGCAACCTTATAACATTCCCAATTTTGTCTAAGCTAACTAGCTCAGTGATCCTGGCTAATTAGAGAGGTTAACAATTAACCGAGGACTAATTGGCTAATCTCGATGAGCAAGAGCTTAGTAAATAGAGTCAAGTCAATAATTTAATTATAACGCACCAAATGTTTTAATTAAAACCTAATTATTCAAACCTCATTAATTCATAACTTAGAAATATAATTAATCTAATCTTATTAATTAAGTATAAGACAATTGTTCTATCTTAATCAATTGAGATAGATTAATTCTTACACCCTAATTACATAATTCATAAAATCAATTCTTTTAGAGGAAAAACGTCTTAAAAGTGTAATTAACCGAAATTGGTTAAAGAGCAATTAAACTAATCAAATTAATTAACAATTTGGGTAATTCTAATAGCTTTGAAAATTCAAAATTCCTCCTAATGGTTGCATAGAAATTTTGGCAAAGACAAGGGCAAATCCAACCATCCATTTGCCTTTTCATCATGTACTCTTAGATCAAGGGTCTATGGTAGTAGTATCTCTTTAGTCAAGATAAGAGAAGTACTTTCCTTTATTGGGATTATGCCATATGAAGTGATCTTATTCAATCAAGCCAATCTCAAGAGTAGTGTCTTTCTTTAACCGCTTGAGAAAACACAAAATAGTCCATAGCATGCACCAAGACTTAAAGAAAATATAAACCCACCCTTTTACCCCAAGGTTCCTAGCCTTCTTACTTGAAAAAGAAGCTAAACTCACCTACACCTAGGCCTTGATGTGGGACACCAATTGTAACATCCCCATATAATGTAATAGGAAATAATGAAAACGTCCTTGGGCAAACTTTTATTATTTATAGTCTTGCCCCTGAACTTTTTAGAAAATAATATTTAGGTCTCTAGATCAATAGAATTAGTAGAGTAGGGTTTTAAACGAAGCAGAATGATATAGCGAAAATATAGAAACTAAATTCTTAGCCAATTGGGCCACGGAGGTGCCCACATGTGAAATGATGCGGGATGACCCTAGACTTGTCCATAATTACAAAAACACCATTAAAAATGAAAAACAAAAAACAGAAGGCCCTAAATTTGCAAAATATTTAAGTTACACCGTTAATCGATTTATTCATTTTTATTGAGATTGTAAAGTTAATTAAAAGTTAATTAAAGGTTAACTAGGAGTTGATTAGAAGTCAATTAGAGAGATTAGGATTAAGAAGAATTCAAATAGACATATAGAAAGCCTCACAAAATTCTTCAAAACTGTTTTGCCGATTTGCAGGAAATCGGCTGAGATTCGGTATTTTAAACCACCAGAACCGGACCAATAGAATTCTATATTAGAAACCCTGGAAAGAGTGGCTAAAATTCAGCCAACATTATCCCACAAAGTGGTGCCACTTGCTGCCACACATGAGCAGAAAACTTGGATGAATCATAGCCACCCAAAGAGCAACCAACAAGAAGCCAAGAATCCAACTACTTAGAGTTATATCAATGTAACAAATTCCTCCTTAATTCTTTTTCAATTTTCGGCCTCAATATATCAGGCCACTCTCCCCCTTATTTTCTTCCCCATCTCCCTCTTTTCATCCTTGTTTCTTCACCCTTCCTTCATGCCTTCACCCAAGACTTGTTTCCTCACTAGCCTAGCTTGATGTTCAATTTTGAGGTAGGATTCAATTTTTGTTCTTGATTTCTCTGAACTGTGGCTGCATGAAATTTCACTTTTCTTCATTTATTTGATGATGTAGATGTATTTGATGGTTTATGGTTGCATTAACATGAAACTTTGAGTTGGAATTAAAGTTAGAAGGAGAAAACTAGAAGAAGTGGAGAATTAGGATGCTGTCTAGGTGAAAAACCTACGGCGATCCGTACAGCGGAGTGTACGGCTCCGCCTACAACTGTTTAAATTTGATGAATCCATTTTTAAATAAAACTAGACATTTAGTGCTTTCCATACATATATAATATAAGGCCATTGGATTACTATTGAGAGAGATATGAATTTTAGAAATTTGACCTAGGTTTTTGAGTTTGATTATGGGCAGACTAAGTTGTTTAGGGTAATACTTGCCCTATACAACTTGGAATTGAATGAAACCAACTTTGTTAGAATTCTTACATATAGAAGAATATCCCATAAAAATTTCAAAATTAGATACGGTCCCGTTTGCTCCCAGTGGTTCAAGGAATTTGCTATAACATCCACCAAAATTCTTTTATCATTTTTCGCCTAATTGTTCGGTTTTATCGAATAATTGAGAATAATTAAAATTCGGTTAAATAATTATTTAGAATCAATTGATTAGCAATTAATTGAGTTTAGATATAAGGGAATTAAGTTAAAAGTATAGGAGATTTCATAAAATTTTCTTGAAAATCGATTTATCGATTTAAAGGAAATCGGTAAGATTACGGTATTTTAAATTGTCGGAACCGAACCAATAGAATTCCAACTCTTTAACCCTACCTTGAGTGGCTGATAACTCAGCCACTTAATGCAAGAAAGTGGCGCCACTTTGGCCACAATGCATGAAGAAGCTTGGCTGAATTTCAGCCATACATGTTTCAACCAATCATAACCCTTCATTCCAACTACCTCCATGTCTTTATATACACAATTCCTTTCCTTCATCCAGCCATTTTCTGCGCCTCCTCTCCTTTGCTTCAGCTCTTTCCTTCTCTTCTTCACTCACCCAACTCTATCAAACTACCAAGTTCAACCAGGTTTTGCTCATCCAAGCCCCAAAAATCAAGCCAAATCACATATAACAAAAGGTAGAGGTTTAATTCTTGTATTGATTCTTAGATCTTGGCTGGCTGATGGTGGATTATTTTCTCAATCTTTGATGTATTCATTGAATGATTATGATGATACATGGCTGGTTTATTGGCTGTTGTGAGGTTAAAACCGAATTGGAAGCAAGAAAGGATGAAAATAGGAAGAGTTGAGAAGCTGGAAAACCAAAAACCCTTCGGCAGTCCGTACGGTGGAGTGTACGGCTCCGCCTATCATCGTTTAAATTCAATGAAAACATTTTTATATGAAACTAGACATTTAGGGCTTTCAATACATGTATCATATAAGGCCGTTGCATTAGTATTGAGAGAGATATAAATTTTTGAATCTTGACCTAGGTTTTTGACTTTGATTCTGGGCAGACTAGGTTGTTCAGGGTATAAATCACACTATACTACTTGGAAATAAATGAAACTAACTTTTTTAGAAAGCTTACACATAGCAGAATGTCTCATAAAAATTTTAGGATTAGATAAGGTCCCGTTTTCTCCCAATGATCCAAGAAATTTGCCCTGATTCCAAACTGGGCTAGAACAGGGTAGTTTAAGAAGGTTAGATTTGAAGGGCTTATAACTCAAGCCCTCCTAAGTCAAATGGAATAGAACTTCTTATAAATGAAATTTTGTCCTGTTAGCTTTAATATGAGATAAATTTTGTATGATTTGAATTAGTTTTCGATTTTTAGTGGATTTTTACTTTTAGGTGTCTAATTCTGGCCAGTCACTAGGCAGGCCGGGATAAAACCTAAATAACTTAAACTATAGTTATCAAAATTAGATGGGACCAAAGAGGTTAAAAAATAGACACATAACACTTTAACATACTGAAAATTGAGGTCCAAATGAGTTAAATAGAAATTATGGCTTGATTTACGAAAACCGGGTTGGATGATTATGCTAAGGCAGAAACTCTGCCTTAATGAGATCAATGTTTCTATGAGTTTAATGTTAAATTATGAATGCAATATTGTGTCTTCTATGATAAATTGGTGTTCTGATATACTGTCACTATTCACGAGAAAGTGGACACGTTCCGTTGTGTTGCTGAAATTTCGGTAGAATCTATGTATAAGTTATGATATACATGTTAATACATGTGCATTTTCAAGAAAGCTATGAAAGTTATGATAAGAATTATGATATTATGAAAGTTCCATGCTACTTGGGCCAGCCCCGGATAAAAAGTTAAAGGGAATAAATTGGTGGGAAGGTTAAGGAAAGTAAACCTGGCATTCCTATATAGGAACGAGCTCGATCATGAAAAGCAGACTATTACCCAGAAGTCTAAATGGCTAAGAACTCCTAGGGGACCAAGTGATGGAAAATGATGAAAAGTAATGGAAAAGCTCATGAAGGAGGATTCAAGAATGAGTTTGCATGATTACATGAATGCATGATATATGGAATAGTTATGTTAAGATGTTTGCAGTTGTCTATTATGTTTATTTACTGCCATTTGTTTATTTATTCTGTTTATTATTCTTTGAATCATTATTAGTAATCTATTCTGTTTCTTATGCCATCTAAAGAAAAAACTGAACGTTGCCTCAGACCAGACGTTTCCTTAAACTCATTAAAATGGATTGTCTAGTTTAAACACATGCTTTTATAATTAAATAAAAATCGAGGCAACTGAGAATGAATGTGACGCCAGATAAACACCATACACGAACCCTACTGAGAATTTCTTTAAATTCTCACCTTATTCTGTATTTCCGCATCATTCTCAGATGCTGGCGAGGGATTCCATAGCCATCCTCTTCATTGAGATCCTAGATCTGCAGCTTCACCATGATCCTATCCTAGATTCGCTATATATAGCCGGTTCATGCCACTTCCGCCTTTACCTATTTAGTAATAGGAACTTTGCCATCCCTCTATTTCATCCTGCTTTCGATCCTGCTACTTCGTACGTTGCCATCCCACTACACATGGCGCACCAACCTCCAGCTCCTCCTGCACCCGCAGCACATGCAGCTCTTGCTGACCCTGCACCAGAGTCACCCCCGCAGGTGGTTCCAGATATGCCGCTCAGCTTCCGAGCCACCGGCTTATCACCCTCTTCCTCCTCGGGACCCAGTGCAGATTACTCTCCAGCCGGGCCTGGCATGGCCAATAGTTATCTAACGGAGTAGGTCAGCCGCAGGAGACGTTGTACAGCATGACCCTCTTTTGATAGCACGTAGCTTTGGATCATAGACTTAGTAGCAGGTTTTGAAATGTCCTCTAAGGACCCATAGGATCATTTTGACCGATACGGGCCTTATGTCTTTTTGGTACACCGGCCCTACTTATGTATTCCATTTTGAAACTCTGTACATAAACTGAAGCAATGGCTTCTGATATATATATATGCACGTATGCAGTTGATGTTATTGTACTTATTCTTATATTTTGTGGTATTTTGTTAAGTTTCGTTACATTCATAGTATAGCAGCGCGCCGTTTCGTCTGTTTGTAAAAAAAAAAAAGAATGATGAAATGTGATACGAATCATGAAAGGTAAGCAGAGTGTTAGCACGGTAACACAATTTACCTAATTTCATGCTATGACTTAAGCATAACATTAAATTAGTAAGGTGTTACATTTTTGGTATCAGAGCAGTTTATCCTAGTTAAGGCCTGAGGATTGAACTGACTATGCTTCGTGCATATTCTGTACTTTTAGCTGATAACATGCACCAGATCTTGCCTGTACGGTTGGGATATAGTTGTGCATGTGTATGAAGTGTTTGACCGTGTGAACTATTATTTACTAGCATATTAGACTTAGTATTGAGCCTGATCAACTCAATAACTTTTATTTTGTGTGCTCAGAACTTAATGGCTTCTGGAAGGCGAGGCAAACCATGTGTAAAACCTAATTTAGAGGACTCGACTGACTTTATAGCCACAATGCGAGAAATGGCTCATGCAATGCGGGAGCAAGCCGCGGTAGCTCACCAGATGATGGAACAGCTAGGTAGGCAACCTGAGGCAAGCTGCGGAGGAATCCCACATGGCCCAGGAGCTAACTTAGACTCTCTCAAGTTTGCTGAATTCAGGAAGGCAAATCCGCCCAACTTTCAAGGGGCGTATGATCCTGATAAAGTTGACGAATGGATCAAATAGATCAAAATGTAAGATGCTTAGCATCCTTCGTGGATGAAAAGTAGTTATGGCACAAGAAATTTGGTTATGCTTATATGAAACTGATCTTTGAGATTTTTCAGAAAGATTTAATTAAAGGTTAAGATTAGTTTAAAAAATGACTCAGCTTGCGAGTTCTATCATAGAGGTAAACAGGCCAAGAGTTCCTTCCATGGTAAAAATGTAGTTTCTATTACAAGACCACTTGAGCTTTTACATCTTGATCTATTTGGACCAACTAGAATTGCTAGTTTAGGTGGTAGGAAATGTGGTCTAGTCATTATGGATGATTTTTCAAGATTTACATAGTTTATATTTCTGATCTATAAGAATGAAGCTTGTGAGGCCTTCAAAACTTTTTCAAAAAGAATTCAAAATGAAAAAGGTTTTTGCATTACTTCCATTCGATCAGATCATGGTAGAGAATTTAAAAATCATTCTTTTGACACTTTCTGTAATGAAAATGGCATTTCGCATAACTTTTCTTCTCTCATAACTCCTTAACAAGAGGAAGAATAGGTCATTACAAGAAATGACCAGAAATATGCTTCTTGAAAGTGGCTTATTAAAAGGATTTTAGGCAGATGCAATAAACACTACCTGCTATATTCAAAATCATGTTTTCTTAAGACAATTCTCAAGAAAACCCCTATGAATTATGGAAAGGTAGAAAATCCAACATCTCATACTTTCATGTATTTGGATCTAAATGCTTTATACTTAACACAAAGGACAAGCTTTCAAAGTTTGATCTTGAAGTCTTTCTGGGTTACTCTTCTGTGTCAAAAGCTTACAGGGTATACGGCAAGAAGACTCAAACTATGGAAGAAACCATACAAATAAAGTTCATGGAAAGAAGGAATGACATCAATTAGAAAGATGCATATCTGGAAGAAGAAATGGAGAATATGTCTTTAAATGACAATGCCCAACATCATCAGAACCTTCAGATTGCCAGAAGAAAATGATGATGATGATGTTTTTCATTCGCTTACTCATCAACATGTTTCTGATGACATTTTTGAAGATCCAAAAGGTACATCCATCAAGAAAAGATTTACTGGCGTAAGAGACTTGAGAGCTATATCTCAAAACCAAATTATTGGTGAACCTTTTCGAGGGATCAGAACTAGATCTTCATTAAGAACTGAATCCAACCTTGTTTTGATCTCTGAAATACAACCTAAAAGCATTGATGAAGCTTTTCAAGATCAAAGTTGGATTAAGGCTATGAAAGAAGAACTAAATCAATTTAAGAAGAGTAAAGTCTGGACTCTAGTCCTTTTGCCAAAAGGACAATCTGCCATTGGGACAAAATGGGTGTTTGGAAACAAACTTGATGAGTGTGGGAAAGTAATCAGAAACAAAGCAAGACTAGTGGCTCAAGGTTACAACCAGCAAGTAGGCATTGATTATGATGAGATATTTGCTCCTGTAGCTAAGCTGGAAGCAATCAGAATGCTACTTGCTTATGCTACTTGTAAAGGGTTTGTTTTATTTCAAATGGATGTAAAAGTTGCTTTCTTAAATGGCTTCATATCTGAGGAAGTTTATGTTAAACAACCTTTTCAAACTTTCAAAAGCTTTATATGGATTGAAACAAGCTCCTAGAGCTTGGTATGAAAGACTCAGCTTGTTTCTTCTCAAAAATGGTTTTAAAAGAGGAGAGGTTGACATTACGTTATTCATTTTACATGAGAAAGATGATCTTTTAATTGTACAAATTTATGTTGATGATATAATATTAGCTGCAACTTATTAGAATTTGTACAAGAATTTTTTTGAACTTATATAGGGAGAATTTGAGGCGAGCATGATAGGTGAACTAAAATCCTTTTGACTGCAAATTAAGCAACAGAAGAATGGAATCCTTATTCATCAAGAGAAATATGCTAAGTATCTGCTCAAAAGGTTCAATATGGACAAAGCCAATAATATCAGTACTCCCATGCATCCTTCTCAAGTTCTAGAAGCTGATGAAGATAGTGAGAAAGTTTCTGAGAAACTTTACAGAGGTATGATAGGCTCTCTTCTCTATCTTATAGCTAATAGACTTGATCCACAATTAAGGGTAAGAATTTGTGCTAGATTCCAATCCAATCCAAAATAGTCACACTTGAATGCTGTTAAAAGAATCTTAAGATATTTAGTAGGTTCTACTGATCTTGGTCTTTGGTACAAGAAGGTATTGCTTATAATGTTATAAGTTACTGTGATGCTGATTTTGCTGGAGACAGACTCGAAAGAAAAAGCACAAGTGGCTGCTGTTGCTTTCTAGGAAAATATCTAATAACTTGGTCTAACAAGAAGCAGAATATGATTGTTCTTTCTACTGCTGAGGCTGAATATGTATCTGCAACAGACTACAATACTCAAATTCTGTGGATTAAACATCAATTAGAAGATTTCAATCTAAGGTATACTAGAATCCCTATCTTGTGTTATAACACTAGTGCAATTAACCTTACTAAGAATCTCATTTAGCATTCTAAATCTAAGCATATAGATATCAAAAATCATTTTATAAGAGATCATGTTCAAAAAAGACATATTGAGCTAAGGTTCATAAATATAAAAGGTCAAATTGCTGATATTTTTACAAAATCCTTAGTTGAAGATCATTTCTGTCACATAAAAAAACCTTTTGAACATGACTAGCTTCTGAACATGCATTCATACTGCATTGATGTTTCCCCTGTTGAGCTAAACTTAATGTTAAGATTGCTACTCTACATTGGAGTTCCTTTCTAGAGAAAGATTCCCAAGGCTATATATCATAGATAGTTCAGAAAGAACAGACAAGTATGCCTTTGAAAGATCACGTCAAGAAAGGTTGAAGAACTGGCTCAGAAAGTTATTGACTTAGTTGAAAAAGAAGGGTGTGCAATGTAAGTTGAGAAAGATGGGATCAGAAGTGTTTGAGAAAGAAGAATTCAGAAAATGGATAAGATTCACGGAGTCAAAAAGGTCCTTATTACTAGAAAGTTGACTCTTGTCTCAGTTCAAAAATCATTTTTTTTTAATGTGGGTTAATTTATTATTTCTCTCCTTGCCACGACAACACTATCTAAATAAATGAGAAAATGAATAGCCTCAAACGATGTCGTTTTCTTTTTGAAAACTGTTCACATTGTTTAACCATTAGTTACCATCATTAACCCTCACATATCACATTAACTTCTCACACAAACCTTTTACTTACCAAGTTACAAAGAAAGCCTTATACTGCTCATCTTCTTCGTTCAAAAAATTTGATATGTCATTAAACTACCAAATTAAAAACCTTTGATTGGTTTACGAAAAATTAGTTTAGTAATAAGCAAAGAGTCGATCCACGAGGAATTGAATTAATTTAATTATTTAGCTTATTTTAGATTCAGATTCTAATAAACTCTAAAAAGACAAAGTAATACAAAATGGGGGGGGTTTGTTGTTCCTATAAATCAAACAAAAACTATATAAACAAATTACATGAAAATTAAAAAAATAAATAAGAGCAAATGATGCTGTTTTGTTGAAATCAATTAAAACTGGTTATGGTATCCCTTTTTCACACCAAATTATGTCATGCAATTAGTTCTCAATTTTAGCCTCCAATTCTCCTTTTATAGTTACCAATCTTAGGCAATGAAACATTCTATTACCTACCTTTATAGATTAAGAAACATCCATTAATATATTCTAATCACTAATTGACATAGGAAACATCCACTAAGTTCAATTAACAATTGCAACCAGAAGGACAGATTGATCTAAGTTTTGGTCTCTAACATAGGACTAAGTGACTTAGGTTATATTCTCCCTTGCATACAATCAAAACTTGACCATTAAGTTTGCACATAAGTTACTACATATGGATAAAGGATAATGAACATTATAATCCTAAATCTAGCAATCAACCATAACATGAAATATAAGGGTGGCCAATCCAAACATGTCACATTACTACCATAATCATGAAGTGAGTAGGAGAATATAGTCAACTCTCAAGAAAATAGAGGTCTGAAAATCAATTTAATTACATAATAATTTAGGGTTCAAAGTTCACCCATAACCATAAAAATAACTTAGCCTAACATTCTAAAGAAAACCATATCACAAATTGAAGAATACATGACATGAGTTAAGAAAGAAAGAAAACGTGTGCAGACTAAAGGATGAAAGCAACTTTGCCCAAACTCTAATCTTCAGCACCTATCTCTTCTTCTTGTCCTCAATTAAATCCCTAAATAACAGCAAAAAGTGATGTCCACAGCTATAAGCTTGATGAAAATGTCACTTCTCCAACTCCAACATTGTAACTATGGTTTCTAAGGATGAGTGGCTGAAACCTCTTTTTCTCTACACAAAAATTTCTCCCTCTAGAACATTTGTTACTCCTCTCTCCCCTGTAGTTGCTGGTCCCTTGCCAAAATGTAACCTCAGCCATCCAAATTGTAACTGCTCCAAGTGTAACTCCACATTAAACTAGCTTCATAGGTTACATTCACGCAAAGAATTGGTGATTATCAAAAATAATTCTGATAATTAAGTTTTAACAACCTATAATCAGATAATGAAAACCCACAAATGAATTGAACTCAATTGGCCCATTATTCATTAATCAAAATTGATAGTTTCAATTTTTTCTGGCAGCTCTGCTTTACACGTAAATTTCATTGATCAAATGGACTTGGATTAATTCGACCATCTTTGGAAAGTTAACATCTTGGGCTTCATTTTTGGCTCTAGAATCATCCTATTTGGGCTTATATCAAGGGAGAACTGAATTGAGCAAAACTGCATTAAATGCAATGACGGGTCAACGTCAGGCCCAACTTTGGCAACTTCAATCTTTCTGGTCCATTGGACTTTTTGATTGATCTTGGTGTCAAATTAAAGCTCTAGATGTCTACTTTCATCTCCAGTGGAATCATGTCATTTTGACTTCGGAGGAAAAAGTTATGCCATTGGAAAGACATACTACTCATGCTGTCCAACACTCAATTCTTAGCATTTTCTTGAATTAGCTCAAAATTGAGTCATTTTACTCTTGTTCAGCTCAAAAGTCATCCTTAAGCTTTATTTTCCTACAAAACACAAATAGTAAAATAAAAACATTATATTTACATGATTAAAGCTACGAACAAGCATAGAAAATAATATAAAATAAGTGAATAAAATGCACTTATCAATTTCCCCCACACTTGAACCTTGCTTGTCCTCAAGCAAGACTAAAATAAAACCTAAGGTAATCCACTTTCGTAGGAAATCACGATTGCATTTAGCATATGGGACAAGCCTTTAAACCTCTAGGTGGCCCATAGAGGATGAGTTATAGTCTCATGAGGGCTTCCAACGATGATACCCACAAACACCTATTCTTTCCAACATTTTTCAAAGAACTACAAATACACAACCTTGTAATCAAACAAGAAAAATGTTATCATCAACCATTCTCAAGATAATGCATCCAATGAACATCATACTCAAGTAAATGAAACAACTAAGTTAATGGTGAAAAAAAAAAAAACTATGTAGCCCTTTGAATAGGCCTCACTCTTTCCATCTCCACAATTCAAGCTTTCAATTCTCATGTAATCATGTCAAGCATCAAATTTTCTTAATTCATGCAAATGTTAAATCATCATCAAAACACCACAATGAAATCAAAAGGTCTTTTCTTTGGTTGTAATGGGGTCAATGGGGGTTGTAATGTATCTTAAGAAACAAAGTGAAAAAGAAATACACAAGAGTTTCTTTGAATTCCTAGAAATAGAGACATGAAAATGATAATGCAAGCATGTTTAAGTCAAAACGCTCTAAAACAAACATGACGGTCAATTTTTTTAGTGTGGACCCTTCCTTTGCCTTTTTTTACTCTTGTAACACTATAACATACTTTGAACTTCAACTGAGTTTATTGAACACTTTTTTTTCTTCTTTTTTTTTCATTCCACTAATTGTTGAAAGATAACAAATTCCCCCACACTTCTCATCTTTATCGTACTTGAATTACCAATACCTTACACATCAATCAAGTCTCTAACTCTATTCCATCAAAGAAACAAAGGTTAGGACAAAAATTTATATCAAGCTAGGTAAAGAAGATAAGGGTGCCAAAGAAAATAAGACAAAATTCTATGAAGGCTTAAATTGGCGCACTAAGGATTTGTGTTCGCTTTGGAACATCAAAATGTAGGGAACAGGTCCATTTGGCCATGGTGTTAGACAACAAAATGCCTTAATCGTTTTCCAAAGTGGCAGAAATCAGTTTCAAATCCAAAAGCACTTCAAAAGAGAATTTTCAGCTCAACAATCATACAATTAAATCTAATGACTATCCAAGTGTAAATTTCAAGAATGCAAGCAAGGTTAAAGTATGCATTATCACTGTACCAAAAGCAAAGTAAGTAACATTTAAAAGAGTATAACATCATAAAAATGCATTAACAAGAGAATGAAGTCAAATCCAACTCTAAACTTGTCATCAATCAAAGCTATGAATTAAAGCTCAAAATCTCATCATCTTTTCTAGAAAGAATAAAAAAAACCTAAAACTAGACTTAAAAACAAAATTATGAAAAGACAAAAAACCACAACCAGAATTTTTTTTAAAAGTTTGATTTTTTTTTTATAAACAAGAAATTATCCTAAACCATTCCCCCCACGCTTAATCCTTACATTGTCCTCAATGTAAGACAAAAATATGAATTAAAGTGAAAGGGAAAAAGAAAAATAACAAACTACAAAAGCAAACAAAATAAAGGAGTAAAATGATAAAGAATAAGAGAGATCAAATCTGATTTCCAAAGCTCTCCATCTATTGGGTTACCTCCCAAAAACGCTTAGTTTATTGTCCTCAGCTTGATTTTGCCTCAGAAGATCAAAGATGGTCATAAGAAGGCTCCTCCAACTTTATCTCCTCAATCTCATTAAAACTAGAAGATGGTAAATCATAATAAGGCTTCAATCTATGACCATTGACCATGAATACTTTCCCTGTATCTAAAGCCTTAATTTCAACTACAGCAGGGGAAATATGTTAGTGACAACAAAAGGACCAATCCACCTTGATCTTAACTTACTAGGAAGCAGTTTTAGCTTTGAATGAAAAAGAAGAACTTTTTGACCAATGGAAAAATCCTTCCTCAAAATTATCTTGTCATAGAACATCTTTGTCTTCTTCTTATAGATTCTTGCATTATCATATGCATTGTTCCTAATTTCTTCAAGTTCTTGCAATTGTAACTTTCTATGAATTCCAGCTTCATCTAAATTCATGTTACATTGATTAACAGCCCAATAAGCTTTATGTTCAAGCTCTACAGGTAAATGACAAAGTTTGCCATAAAGCAACCTATATGGAGACATTCCCAAAGGCATTTTATAGGCTGTCCTATAAGCCCACAATGCATCATCAAGCCTTAAGCTGCAATCCTTTAAATTTGGATTCACTGTTTTCTCCAAGATGGATTTCACCTCTCTATTTGACAATTCAGCTTGTCCACTTGTTTGAGGATGATATGAAGTGGAAATTCTATGGACAACATTATGCTTCTTCAAGAGAGCTTGAAAAGACCTGTTACAAAAATGAGTACCCCTATCGCTAATGATAGCTTTAGGAGTGCCAAATCTTGCAACGATATTGGGCTTGTTTGAAAGTGTTTTGTTTTTTAGTTTTCAAAAACTGTTTTATAAAACTATTTTTAAGTTCAATTTTTAAAAATAAAGGAAAAAAAATCTATTTGATAACTTTGTTCTGAAAATAGTTTTTTAGTGATAAAAAATAGAAAATCTGTTTGGATGATTGTTTTTAAAAACAAGTTTTAAAAGTAATAAAACAAGAACTTGTTTGGCAAAATTTTTTTAAAAGTTGCAAACATATAATAGCATAATTGAATGTAATAATAATTTTGATACATAATATGATCATAAAGTCTCAACAAATGTCTTAATATAACTTGATACATTTTTATATTCATAAATCTATTTATATACTATGCATTATGTTCTTGTTGCCACATTGAATTTGCAATTTGGTCACGATACTTTGCCATTTCCCTTGCAGCTTCATCAGTTAATCTTGCTGTGTTGTCATTATTGAAATTCACCTCCAAATCTGTGTTGCCATTTTGAGTTTCAATTTTAGAAGGATCCATATTCTCCCATTCTCTAAATAATCTATCACGCATTGCCCACCTATGCACATAATTATGAATTGCACAACAAGATATGACAATATGGCGTTGTCTTGAAGGCTTGTATGGTGGCATTAGCTTTAAAATGGGGAATCTTGCCTTTAGTACTCCAAAACAACGCTCAATTGTCATCCTCAAATATTAGTGCCTAAAATTAAACAATTCTTTAGCAGTCCTAGCTTGTCTACCTCGACCATAAAACTCTTGTGCATGGTATCATTTACCTCTATAAGATGGAAGAAAGCCTCCAGTACATGGATAACCAGAATCCACTAGATAAAATAAACCTAAATCAATGAGCGAACATTAATTTTGGCAAGTATGTAAATTAACAATATCATTACATAACAATGAATAATTATTCTATTAGATAAAGATATATCACCTTCAAGAGGCCAAGGAAAGTTTGCGTTTTGATTAGTAAGTGCATCCAAAAAAACTTTTGAATCATGAGCTCTACCTTCCTAACCTGAATACACATATGTGAATAGCATATTGAAGTCACATATGCACATAACATGTGATAGTTGTTTTTCTACTTCTACATGATGTCTGCTTATCAGCTGGAACCCATGCACTTATATGTGTTCCATCAATTGCTCCTATACAATTCTGATACAAACATACATGCAAGAAACATATCAATTTGATAAAAGAAAATAATACAATGCACCATATAACATAAAACAAGTGACAAAAAAGAACTAACATTGAACCATGGGTAATATTTTGGATTATTTTTTATATGATCAGGCAGTTCTATGGAATCTTGTCTTATGATTTCTTTACCTAAATGACAAATTGCTCTTAAAACATTCTTGAAATAGTGAGAAACGGTTTGAGTGGAATGTTGAAATCGATCCGCTACTACTCTGTGACGCACATTATGCCCAATGATAAATAAAAACATTGCCACTTGTTCTTCTAAGAACACTTTGCTCGAGTCTTCTAGATAATTTTTGCTCCGCAGTTCATTGCACAAATTAATATACCATGCCTTCTCCATACGTAATAATTCGTAGCAAACTGTTCCAGCTTCCTTCAAAAGCTCATTAACAAATTGTTGACCGCTTAGTGCAGATATTCTAATAGGAACTTTATTGTAAAATTTATACTCATAATCACCAATAAGGTTAAGTACCAACAATTCAACAAATTCAAAATCATCATCACTAGAATCAGATGACGATGAAGCCCTTTCAAAAGTATCTATTGAGATACTATCATTGCCTAAAGGATAATTATTTATTTCCATCATAATAAAACCTGTCATTAAACATATATGCATTTAAATAAGTAATTTTAAAGCAGCTCAAAGGACAAACCAACAATAAAATAAATATGTAGTCATACATAAGTACAAACTAACAACAAAAGTCATACATAAATGTGAAGCCAAAGTACAAATCAACAACAAAAGTCATACGTAAGTACAAAGCCAGAGTACAAAACAGTCACACAAGTCTATCAATCCATGCCTTTCTCCTATCCTTGGTCATGTTTAAAAAGGCCGCTCTATAATCAGGATCTTTAAATTTCTCCACTGCCTTCATGTAGGAGTCATCTGAGATATTTTCCATCTCATTAAGTTCAATTACACATTTAGCTAGAGTGTATTCAGTTGATGTAGCTGCAGAACTAGTGGCTTCCGTACTCCTAGCCCTATACTTTTCAACTCTAGCTAATGAAGCTTCAACCTTCAATTTAGATGCCTCTACAAATGCTCTTGCTTTCAACTTAGATTATTCAATCCATGCTTAAAGTGAATCTCCTATTTGAAGGTTCTTATACTCTTTCCTTGCCTTACGATCCTGAACTTTAATTGTCTTTTTACCACTACCGGTGACTCTCTTTATTATTAGGCTATCCTCTTCCTCCTCCTCATTATCATCTAAACTTATGTGAATCCCACTGTGCAAGTATTCATTTTCCAGGTCATTTTTGTAACATCCGCGAATTCCAACTTCCGATCCCCATTATTTTTGAAAGTTCCGATTTCCGAGTTTCCTTACACTTGGCCTCCGACCTCAACACTAGCTTCGACTTCCGACTTCGTTTCAAGGCTTACAAGGGACTTCTTCCGATTTCCGACCTCAGGCATGCAGCTTACGCTCTCCGATTTAATGGATGGAGCTTACGATTTCCAACCTTGTAAGCGTGGGTAAATTTTGACCTCCTCGGTATGAATTCCGACTTCCAATTTCGTGAGATGAAATGAGGGTGACTGATGCTTCCAACTTACGAGTTCGTTGTCGACTTCAGCACTCTTTACGACTTCCGATCTTATCGCTCAAAGAGTAAATTGTTCGATTTCCGACTTCGTCTCTGAGGCTCAGATGAACTGAATGTATTCCGAATTCCAACATTATGATTCACAACTGGTACGAGATCCGATCTTGAGTTCAATATTAGAAGCTCTCACTTCTATATCTTTTCGAGTTCCGGGATAGAGAGTTCATGATTTACGAGTTCCGACCTTAAGTGCTTGGCTTCTCACCAGGCTCTACTTTTAAGTTTCAATTAGACTGGATGTTTTCTGAGTTCCGACTTCATATACAGGAAGTTCACGAGGTCCGACTTTATGTAGCGTACGAGTTCCGATTTCGTTTCCAGAATATGCTAGAAACTCCTACCACTTAAGCGACGTGGAGAGTGATTCTACCACACAAAGAGGGCAACCAATCACAATCTTCCAAGTTAACTCCCACTCATGCCTATATAACACACTATCCTCCTTTGAATCAGACTATTATTCACGTTGCTTTTCCTCTTCTCCATCAGCTCTCTTTTCTCTTGCTCACACATCCAAGACTTAAGCAAAGTTCCAGCCTTGTTCATCCAAATTTCAAGAACTCAAAGACCAAAACACTTAAATCAAAGGTAGGGGTTTTAATTTCTTGTATCAAATCCATGCACTTGGCTGGCTGGACTGAATTAGTTTCACCTTAATTGATGTGTGAATTGAATAATTATACTTGGATTAATAGAAGATTTTGAGTTAGAAGTAGAATTAGAAGAAGAAAACTAAGAGGATTAGATGGCTGGAGGTGCTGTCTTGGTGGAGAGTCCGCGGCAGACCATATGGCGGAGCGTACGGCGCCGCCTATGATCGGTCAAATTCGATGAACCTATTTTTAGATGAAACTAGACATCTAGGGCTTTCCATAGACATATCATATAAGGGTTTTGGATCAGAATTGAGGAAGATATGAATTTCTGAATCTCGACCTAGTGTTTTGACTCTGGCTCTGGGCAGATTGGGTTATTTAGGGTAGAACTCGACCTATACTACATGAAAATGAGTGAAACCAACCTTTTTGGAAAGCTTACACATAGGAGAACAACATCCAGAGAAATTCCGAGTTTGTTATCCACTCAGTTGTTCCCAGTGATTTGAAGAAGTTACCCTATGTCCAAACCGGGCCAACACAGGGCAGTTCAGAAAGGCTAAGTTTCGGGGCTTGTAACTCGAGCCCTACTAAGGCAAATGAAATGGAACTTTTTGTATTGAAAGGTTGTCCTGTTAGCTTTAATATGAGATCAATTTCGTCTGATTTGAGTGAGTTTTCGATTTTTGGTGAATTTCTACTTTTAGTTGCCTGATTCTGGCCAGCTAATGGGCAGGCCGAGATAAAGTTTAGATATCTTGAGTTATAGATACCGAAATTAGATGGGACTAAAGAGGTTAGAAAATAGACACACGACCCTGTAACATACTCAAATTTGAGGTCCAAATGAGTTAAAATGAAATTGTGGCATGAATTACAAGAACCGGGTTGGTTGTATATGCTGAGGCAGAATTTCTGTCTTAATGAATTTGATATGAATTGGAGTTTTATGTTGGAGTATACATGTGAATTTGTGCTTCTTGTGATATATTGATGTATTGATTGGCTGGCACTATTCATGGGGAAGCGGACACGTTCCATTATGCTGCCAAAGTTTTGGTAGAACCCATGTACAAGTTACGAATCACATATGAATGCATACACATTCTTAAGAAAGTCATGAAAGTCATGAAAAGAAGCATGTTATTATGCAAGTTCCATACTACTTGGGCCAGCCCCGGATAGAAAGTTAATGGGAATAGATCGGTGGGAAGGTCGGGGAAAGTAAACCCGGCATTTCTGTATAGGAACGAGCTCGATCCTGATAAGCAGACTATTACCCAGGAGTCTAAAATGGCCAAGAACTCCCAGGGGACCAAGAGAGATGGAAAAATGATAGAAAGTAATGAAAGAGTTTATGAAAGAAAGTTCAAGAATGAGTTTACATGATTACATGAATGCATAAATCCATGGAGTAGTTGCATCAGGGTGTTTACAATTGTCTGTTACAATTGCTCACTGCTATTCATTGATTTATTCCATTTATCATCCTGTGCACTAGTATTAGTACTTATTTCGTTTCTTATGCCAATTAAAGTAAAATTGAACCTTACCTCGGACCAGACATGTTTTTAAACTCATGAAAATGGACTTTTAGTTTGAACACGTATTTTAATAATTAAGTAAAACCCGAGGTAACTGAGAATGTATGTGATGTCAGTCCCAGTATAACCGAATCCTACTGAGAATTTTCCTGAAGTTCTCACCCCGTCTTGTGTATTCCGCATCATTCTCAGATTCAGGCGATGGACTCCACAGCCACCCTTTTTATTGAGATCCCTGCACTTCAGTTCCACCATGACCTAGAGTTGGACTCTCTGTACATAGCCGGTTCGTGTAACTTTCGTTTGTACTTATTTAGCGACAAGAACTTTGATGTTCCTTTACACCATCCCCTATTCGACCCTGCTGCCCCTTATATTGCCATCCCTCTACATATGGCGCACCCACATCCTGCACCTCCTGCACTACAGACCCGCCGACCTGCCCTCGATTCACCACCGCAGTGCACTCGACGTCCCCGCTGAAGTTCCGAGAGTTGACTCCTCCGAGGCCACCGGCCGTCCGCCTCTTCCTCCTCGGACCTAGCGTGGACTATACTCCCACGAGCCTGGCATGGCTAACGGCCACCTGACTGAGTAGCTTAGCGGCGATGGATGTTGTACAAGATGACCTCTTTTGGACAAAGATGTAGCTTTGGGTCATGGGTTTGACTGTAGAATTAGCAGTAGATTATGAAATGTCCTATGAGGACCATAGGGTAGGCTGATAGATGAGGGCAGTATGGTCTTTTGATACACTAGCCCATGTATGTATTTCTACTTTAAATCTTTGTACATAAGCTGAAACAGTGACTTCTGATACATATACATGTTTACACGTATGCAGTAACATTGTTATACTATACTTATCTTGGTGATATTCTGTTTGTTTCAGTTTAATATAATAGTACGCCGTTTCGTCAATAGAGACGATTTAAAAAGGGAAATTATAAACAAGAAAGGTAAGTAAAGTATCAACACGGTAACACAACCTGACTAGTTTCATGCTATGACTTAAGCATAACATAAAATTAGTAGGGTGTTACAATTTTCATCATCTGTATTAGGTGGATCTTGAGTGGACGAATGACGAAGTACCCCAATTGCACTACTTTTATTAAAAATCACTCCCAATAATTTGTAATGCTCCAGTCCTTTCCTTTTAAATGGTGTAGCATTAGGGTGTGCCTATAAAGTAAATAAATAAATAATATATCCTAAATCTAAGAAATATGTAAATAAATATATATAATAATAAAAATGTTGAGAGCTATTTGTTGTGTACCTGAAGGTAGGTTGACCAAACTTCCTCTGTAGCAGTAACAATATTAGTTTCTACATCCCATCCAAATCCAGTTTGTTGTAGCAAATGAGAAAATGTAGCATGTTGTTGCCTTAACCTATTAAACTTTTGCTTGATTTGTTTCATGTCAAATGCACGTCCAGTTCTTATGTTTAGTGTTTGCAATATGGCTTGCCATACTTTAGGTGTAAATATATTATTTCTCATATTCCCTTTGTTAACCTCTTCAACCATTATGTCTATATAAGTTTTTACCACTAATAGGGACCAAAGTGAAGAAATCTCTTTCCTGTCATGTTCCATCTACAATAGTAATTATAGTCAATAACTTTAGTAACAAAAAAATAACAAAATAGTCCACATAAACACAAAACAATCAATACAATCCAAGCCAAATAACCAAACAATCCAAACCAAATTACCAAATATCAGTCCTGCATAATACAAATCGATCCAAACCAAATTATCAATCCAAAGCAAATTATAAAATCAAAGCAAATTATCCAGCAGATTACAACCAATCCAGCACAGTCCAGAAAAAATTATAGTCAATCTAGCATAGTCCAGCAAAAGTCTCCAGTAAATTATCCAGCAAACAATCAATAGAAAAAGAATAAAAAAAGGAAAAATTATCAAATCAAAAAATGCACAACCAACAGAAAAGGAAAAAGGAAAAAGGAAACGAAAAAAGGAAACAGGAAACAGAAGGGATGGTGGCGGGGTTGGCGGTGGGGCTAGCTGGATTGGTGACGAGGCTGGTGACGGGGCTGGCTGGACTGGTGATGGGGCTGGCGGGGTTGGCTGGGACCGAATGAAAAAAGGAAGGATGGTGGCGGGATGCAGCAGATCCCAAACGAGAAGAAAAGCTAGGGGCTGTAGCGACGGATCTCGAACAGAAAATGGCAGATCGTGAGGCAAACGACGGAAGAAGGAAGGTGACGAAGGCCCGGCGGAGAAGGAAAGGAAAAAAGGAGAAAGAAGGGGAAAAGGAACTAAAACAGGAAGGATAAAGGTGGCTACAGCGGAGAAGGAAAGGAAGGGAGAAGAAGGAAGGGAAGAAGCAGAAGGATGGGGCTGGGCTGCGGCAGCAGATCTCGAATAGAAAACGGCAGATCGTGAGGCAAACAGCGGAGGAAGCAAGGTAATGAAGGCTCGGCAGAGAAGGAAAGGAAAGAAGGAGAAGGAAGGGGAAAAGGAATTGAAAAGGGAAGGATGAAGATGGCTGTGGCGGAGAAGGAAAGGAAGAAAGGAGAAAGAAGGGAAGAACGGCGGAGAAGGAAAGGAAGAAGGAAGAAGTGCTACCTTTTCAGGAATGAGGGGAAGTTTGCAGCTCGAAGAACTTTTCCAGTATGAACGAAGAATGAAAGAAACTGTTACGAAGTATCAGAACAATAAAAATCACATTAATTTCAAAATTGCCACCACTTGTTTTTTATGTTTTCAGAACAAAAATTGCAAAACATGTTAAACTTGTTTCTTGTTTTTTGTTTTTAAAAATCAAACTCTATTTTTGCTTTTTAAAACAACCACAAGAAAAATTCTTTTCAAATGTGTTTTTTTATTTTTTTGTTTTTAAAAACCCGAAACTGTTTTCAAAAATAGATATCAAACAAGGCCATTAGTTCTCACAAAATTACAAATAGTTTTAGCATCATTTAACCTAGTGGTCTTAGCCTCAATCCAGTTAGAGACATAGTCAACTGCAAGAAGAATGTAAACATTACCAAAGGAAGAAACAAATAGTCCCATAAAATCAATTCCCCAAACAAAAATTTCAACAAGTATGGGTGATTAGGGCATTTAGTTTTTAGGGCTTAAATTACCAACACGTTGGCATCTATCACATGCTTTGCAAAACAAATATGCATCCTTAAACAAAGAAGACCAATAAAAACCATATTCAAGCACTTTAAGAGCTGTTCTCTTTGGTCCAAAATGGCCACCACAAGCATAAGCATGACCAAAACTTAAAATTGAGTTAAACTCATATTCAGAGACACAACTTCTTATTACCTGATCAGAATAATGTTTCCATAGATAAGGATCATCCCAAATATAATACTTGGAGTCATTCTTAATCTTATCCTTTTGAGCTCGAGTTAAATCCTTTGGTAGCTCCTTTGTGACCTTAAAATTGACAATATTAGCATACCAAGGAACACTAACATTAATGGCAAAGAGTTGCTCATCAGGGAACTTCTCTTCCAAAAGTAAGGCATCCTGTTCAAGAGCCAAGCGACTAAGATGAGCAGCCACTAAGTTTTCACTTCCCTTCTTGTCTTTGATCACAATGTCAAATTCCTGCAATAAATGAATCCACCTGATCAATCTAGGCTTTGCATCTTTCTTAGAAAACAAATACTTAAGTACTGCATGATCACTATAAACAACAACTTTAGATCCAACCAAATAAGATCTAAATTTCTCCAAAGCAAAGATTATAGCAAGAAATTCTTTTTCAATGGTAGAATGGTTTAGTTGTGCATCATTTAGAGTGCGAGAAGCATAATAAATGACATGAGGCAGCTTCCCTTTTTGCTGACCCAAAACAGCACTAATAGCAAAATCACTTGCATCACACATAACCTCAAAAGGTAGGCTTTAGTCAGTGGCTGAATAATGGGAGCTGAAGTAAGAAGCTCTTTAAGCTTGTTGAATGCTATCTTCCACTCTTCATTGAAATCAAATGCCACTTCTTTTTGCAGCAAATTGCAGAGAGGATGAGAAATCCTTGAAAAATCCTTGATAAATTTTCTATAGAAACCTGCATGTCCAAGAAAGGAACGAACCTCCCTCATCGAAGTGAGGTATGGTAAGAATTTAACAAGGTCTACTTTAGCTTTATCTGCCTCAATTCCTTTAGCTGAAATCACATGTCCCAAAACAATTCCTTGATCAACCATAAAATGGCATTTTTCCCAATTTAAAATAAGATTTGTTTCTAAGCATCTTTCCAAAATAAGAGACAAATTATCAAGGCATTTATCAAAAGAATCACCATAAACAGAGAAATCATCCATAAATACCTCAATAATGCTTTCAATGTAATCAGAAAAGATACTTACCGTGTACCTTTGAAAAATAGAAGGGGCATTACATAAAACAAAGGCCATTCTTCTATAAGCATACACACCATAAGGACATGTGAGTGTGGTCTTTTCTTGATCTTCTAGAGCAATCACAATTTGGTTGTTTCCTAAATAACCATCAAGGAAGCAGAAGTGAGAGTGCCCAGCCAATCTTTCTAGCATTTGATCCACGAAAGGAAAAGGAAAATGATCCTTCCTTGGGGCTAAATTAAGATTCCTATAGTCAATACACATTCTCCAACCAGTTTGCACCCTTGTTGGAACCAACTCATTGTCTTCATTATTGATTACTGTGATGCCAAATTTCTTGGGAACCACTTGCACAGGGCTCACCCATTTTGAATCAGAGATGGCATAGATGATACCAGCATCAAGTGGTTTCTGAATTTCCTTTTTCACAACCTCCATCATGTTAGGATTCAGTCTTCTTTGAGGTTCTCTACTTGGCTTTGCTCCATCTTCAATTAAGATCCCATGCATACACACAGAAGGGCTAATTCCCTTTATATCCGCAATTGACAATGCAATGGCTACCTTGTGGCCTCTAAGGACTCTAATAAGCCTTTTTTCTTGGGATGGTGTCAGATTGTTAGCAATGATCACAAGAAGTGTTTTTTCTCTCCTAAGAATGCATATTTGAGATGACCTAGTGAAGGCTTCAATTCAAGCTCAGGCATCTTAACAATGGATGGGGAAAGCTTTTCTTTAAGTGTAGGAAGCTCAAGGTATGACACCATGTGTAGAAGAATGGGAGACATGGCTTCCAAGGCAGCAACCTCTTCAATGATCTCATCTTGCAATTCTAGCTCCCACTTTAGCTCATTAAGCTTCTTTAGCTCAAGATTGTTAACAAGAGCCACTTCTAAGCTATCTGCCCTAATTCAAACACTTGCTGACTAATAAGTCAATTGCATGAATAACTTCAATGGAACATAAAGAAGATGAATCACAAGGGTATTTCATTGTATCAAACAAACTAAATTTAATGACATGCCCATCAAATTCCATTGAAAGAGTTCCTTCATGCACATCAATCTTAGTTCTAGTAGTCATTAAAAATGGTCTCCCAAGCAAAATAGGAGTAGGGTTAAGTGCACCCTCATCCTCCATATCTAGAACATAAAAATCAATAGGAAAAACAAGTTCATTCACTTTTAGAAGAACATCTTCAACAACTCCTTTAGGATATGCATGAGATCTATCAACTAATTGAATTATGATGCCAATTTCTTCTAATGGACCAAGATTCAAAGATTTGTAAATAGAAAAAGGCATTACACTAATAGAAGCACCTAGATCTAACATGCATCTCTCAAAAATTTTATCACCAATGATGCAAGGAATTGTAAATGAACCAGGATATTTACATTTTGGAGGAAATTCCTTTTGAAAAACAGCAGAAACTTGTTCTCCTATGCAAACTTATTTATTACCTTTTAACTTCCTCTTGTTTGTGCACAAATCCTTCAAAAATTTGGCACTTAAAAATTTGTTTGACACTTTAGCCTTCAAATTGCTTAAAGATGTTGCAAGTTATCCAATCTAATTCTCCATATTCTTCATGCTAGACTGCATTTGAGAAACAGTTTGTTGCAATTAGATTGTATTTAAAGCAAGAGTCTTCATCATCGCCTTCATTTCATCATTAGAACCTTGTTGCTCTTGAGATCTTTGATGGAAATGTGCTAGCTTTTGAAAAAAAACTAGGTGGTTTGTTAAATATTGCATGAGGTTGTTGACTTCCTCGACAACTAAAACCTTGTTGATTATTCTGACCTCCATATTGAGGGCATTATGGTTGCCCTTGAAATCCTCCAATTGCATTGCAATCTTCTTCTTGAAGTGTAGGGCACATATCAGTAGGATGCCCAAAATTTGAACAAATTCCACAAGCCTTTAATTGCTGCTCATTACCAACCATGAGTTGTTGCATTAAGGTTGCCAAATTTGAAATCTGTTGAGTGTTGGCAGAAATTTGTTGCTCCAAGATGATGACACTTCATTGACGTCTTCATATCTTGTCTAGTGCCAAATTGTTGAGTATTGACTGCCATGTTGGTAATCAAATCTTTTGCTTCTTGAGGAGTCTTGTTCATCAAAGCATCGCCACTAGTTGCAACAATCATACTCCTATTTATTGGCATGAATCCCTCATAAAAATATTGAATAAGTAGTTGCTTACTAATTTGATGATTAGGACAACTAGCACAAAGATGTTTAAACCTCTCCCAATATTCATGTAACGTTTCCCCATTCATCTGTCTAATACCATAGATTTCGTTCCTTATGTTGGCAGCCTTGGATGCAGGGAAATATCTTTCAAGGAAGCTTCTTTTTCAGTTCAACCCAAGAACCAATTAAGCCTAGAGGTAAGTAGTAGAGCCAATCTTTTGCAACACTATCCAAAGAGAATGGAAATGCTCTCAGCTTCACTTGTTCTTTTGAGATGTTTGAAGGTCTCATGGTAGAGTAAACAACTTGAAATTCCTTAACATGCTTGTTTGGGTCTTCTCTTGCAAGACCATTAAACTTTGGAAGCAAATGGATCATCCCAAACTTCAACTCAAATCCACCTTCAATGACTGGAAATTCTATGCACAAGGATTGTTGATCAAGATTAAGAGCAGCAAACTCCTTCAAGGTTTGATTTCCAACCATAACCTCTTCTTCTTCTGAAAATTCAGATGTTGAACTTGAAAGGGCAATGTTGATGGCTTGTTCAATTTGGGATGGTGAAAAGCCTAAAGATGATGAGGATGGAGAATGCAGCGATGGTGGTGGTATTGGTGTAAAAATGTGTCTTCTAGCTTCAAAGAAATTGTTGAGCCTTCTATTTCTCTCAATATAAAAATTATTCTCTGACATGCACCGAAAGAACACCAAGAAAGCAAAACTCCAACAAAATGATTAGATAAATATAAATTTAAGAACAATGTAAGCAAAACTTAGTAAAACAAAGAAAAACATAAAAACAAACAAGACTAAACTAGAACTTAAAAATACTAAAGAACACCAACAAAATAGAATAAAACTTAAATGAACAAAATAATCCAATTAATGTCAATTCCCTGGCAACGGCGCCAAAATTTCATATGTCATTAAACTACCAAATTAAAAACCTTTGCTTAGTTTAGGAAAAATTTGTTTAGTAATGAGCAGAGGGTCGATCCACAAGGAATTGAATTAATTTAATTATTTAGCTTATTTTAGATTCTGATTCTAATAAACTCTAAAAAGACAAAGTAACACAAAATGGGGGGTTTTGTTGTTTCTATAAATCAAACAAAAACTATATAAAAAAATTACATGAAACTAAAAAAAAATAAATAAGAGCAAATGATACTATTTTGTTGAAATCAATTAAAACTGGTTATGGGATCCCTTTTCTACACCAAATTATATCATGCAATTAGCTCGCAATTTCAGCCTCCAATTCTCCTTTTATAGTTACCAATCTTAGGTAATGAAATATTCTATTACCTACCTTCTTTTAAATAGATTAAGGAA
This sequence comes from Pterocarpus santalinus, assembly GCA_031439595.1. Lineage (NCBI taxonomy): Eukaryota > Viridiplantae > Streptophyta > Magnoliopsida > Fabales > Fabaceae > Pterocarpus > Pterocarpus santalinus. The sequence continues at coordinate 36,343,922 of CM062525.1, forward strand.
TATCCATTAACCTATTCTAATCACTAATTGACATAGGGAACATCCACTAAGTTCAATTAACAATTGCAACTAGAAGGACAGATTGATCTAAGCTTTGGTCTCTAACATAGGACTAAGTGACTTAGGTTATATTCTCCCTTACATACAAACAAAACTTGACCATTAAGTTTGCACACAAGTTACTACATATGGGTAAAGGATAATGAACATCATAATCCTAAATCTAGCAATCAGCCATAACATGAAATATAAGGGTGGCCAATCCAAACATGTCACATTACTACCATAATCATGAAGTGAGTAGAAGAATATAATCAACTCTCAAGAAAATAGAGGTCTGAGAATCAATTTAATTACATGATAATTTAGGGTTCAAAATTCACCCATAACCATAAAAATAACTTAGCCTAACATTTTAAAGAAAACCATATCACAAATTGAAGAATACATGACATGAGTTAAGAAAGAAAGAAAACATGTGCAAACTAAAGGGTGAAAGTAAAGTTGCCCAAATTTTAATCTTCAACACCTATCTCTTCTTCTTGTCCTCAATTAAATCCCGAAAGAGCAACAAAAAGTGATGTCCATAGCTACAAGCTTGATGGAAATGTCACTCTCTAACTTCAATATTGTAACTATGGTTTCTAAGGATGAGTGGTTGAAACCTCTTTTTCTCTCCACGAAAATTTCTCCCTCTAGAAAGAGGAAAAAAATGCTCATTTGTTACTCTTCTCTCCCCTGTAGTTGTTGGTCCCTTGCCAAAATGTAACCTCAGTCATCCAAATTGTAACTGCTCCAAGTGTAACTCCACATTAAACTAGCTTTATAGGTTACATTCTCATAAAGAATTGGTGATTATTAGAAATAATTTTCATAATTAAGTTTTAACAACCTATAATCAAACAATGAAAATCCACAACTGAATTGAACTCAATTGGCCCACCATTCATTAATTAAAATTGATAGTTTCAATTTTTTTCTAGCAGCTCTGCTTCACATGTAAATTTTATTGACCAAATGGACTTGGATGAGAGTAATTTGATCACCATTGGAAAGTTAACATCTTAGGCTTCATTTTTGACTTTGGAATCATCGCATTTGGGCTTATATCAAGGGAGAACTGAATTGAGCAAAACTACATTATGCAGTGATGGGTCAACGTCAGGCCTAACTTTGGTAGCTTCAATCTTTCTGGTCTGTTCGACTTTTTAATTGATCTTGGTGTGAAATTAAAGCTCTGGATATCTACTTTCGTCTCCAAGTGGAATCATGTCATTTTGACTTTGGATGAAAAAGTTATGCCCTTGGAAAGACATACTGCTTATGCTATCCAACACTCAATTCTTAGCATTTTCTTGAATTAGCTCCAAGTTGAGTCATTTTACTCTTGTTCAGCTCAAAAATCATCCTTAAGCTTTTATTTCCTACAAAACACAAATAGTAAAATAAAAACATTACATTTACATGATAAAAGCTATGAACAAGCATAGAAAAGAATATAAAGTAAGTGAATAAAATGCACTTATCAAAACCTTCTACCTTCACACTTCTTTTTATACACTTAGCCTATACACATTACCCTCCTTCACTCTCAACTTTCTACTATTTCAAATCATCATGACAAAAAAAGGAGACAAGAGAAAAGTCTTTCACCAGTCTCTGAAAGGAGGAGAGTCAGTAAGAGAAGGTTATTGAAACTTGCTGAAGAAATCTCCTCCTCATTTAGTGCAGAAGATGAGACATCTGCCATTGTTGCCAAGCCAATGAATATTGCTGCACCAGCAAAACTGTAGCACCCTAATAAACTCATACTATGCTTAAGTCGTATTACAACATTTCATTAGTTGTTACTTATGCTCGCGAAAAATTAAAACTTCATTTGTAAATTGAATTACGTGGAAAATATGATAATTTTTTTTGTCGCTTTGCAGCATTTTGAAAAGGTGAAGTCTTGAGCATGAATATATAAGTCTAGAGAGCGGGTCACATATGATTCATATCATAATATCATAAAACATGAAAGCAATAAATAAATAGTAATAACAAATGCATTGCATTACATAGCTAGTCATCCCATCTATATGGGTTCATATATAAAAAGATACATAGAAGGAGGCTCATGGTCTTGCCACAGCCCAAAATACTAAGTACCAAATACAATTTAAAATGACATAGTTTGTCACAAAAAGGAATAAATAAAGATGTAGGGCAACAATAACAATAAGCCTGAAACAACATATCCTAGCCTCCATGCTCCTATGCCACCGCTTAGTCTTATGAAATCAAGGCCTTGATTATCTAGTTCCCCTCCCTCTTTGGGCTTGAGGAACAAAAGGCGTGCAGATAATGCAGGGCTGCAAACTGAGTACCTTTATGCGACAAGCATGGTAACTCTACTTGGTTGGAATAAGAGCACAGTTGTCTGCAAAAGACTGCTCTTCGGAAGGATCTTCCTCAGATGTAGGAGCAGCCTCCAGATGATACTCAGGGTAAAGCAGAAAGGTAGATGTGGTCCCATAAAAGGTCATGGTGCTCAACTCAACCACTGGATTCACCGGCTAGGTTAGGGGCTCGGCTGTAGGTAGCTCTGAGGACATCGACTCCATCTCAACGTCCGACAAGGGTTCGGGCAGAAAATCCCATGGACCTAGTGGCTGTTCAAGATAGGTGGCAGGAACATCAGCTGTAGCAAGCAGAACATCGAGCTCCACTCCTCCATGCATCCGACCATGGTAAAAATAGGTGCGTACTATCGTGGTGGTCGTTGCCACGATGGCCTATGCATTCTTGTTGTATGTCTGCTAATAATGGGATGGATCTATGCTGCACTCCACCAGATGCACCATCGAAATCTAGTGACGATGGGAAAAATAACCAGGGTGAGAAATGATATTTCTCAGTAGGACTCAAACCCGACACGAAAGTGTCATCATCATCGTCCCAGCCACTTCAGTTTTATTAATGAAAATAATGAGCATTCATAAGGTCCAATTATTAGGTTTTTGAAACATGAATATCTGAAGTGGATTCAATTTTAAGTATGTATCTCATCATAACAATAACATCATGGTGTACATAAGAGCTTATATAACAAATCGTATCATGCATGAACATCTTGAGAGTTTCATTCTTTACTTGCGTCGGACTGAAATCCTTTTCTCTCATTAGACTCTATCATAAGTCTTTTATTTACCACCCACTAAATATAGTTGGTAATAAGCTTATACCGTGGCTATCGCTACCATAAGTTCTTGGTACTTACATTAGCTGTGTTCTTTGCCATGCCTCATGTAAGCCCTTCCGCGATACGCACACTAGTTGGGTCCGTTGTCATGCCTCATGCGAGTCCATGAGTGGAGGGCTAGTTTCTTTTTACAGGTCATCTTCCCTTTCAAAGGATCACACTCTTAGTTCAATCTCTTCTTATTAAGGCTTATGTTGCAAAATTATTCTAAGTCCATAACTTTTGCAGAATTTCGGCAGCATAACGGCTAGACCAGAGCCTCCTCAATTTTCCAAATAAAGAGTTCAATCTCAAATATTACTAAGCATCATTATCATCATGTGGCACATAGAGGCATACATAACATGCACAATCTTATGAGCTTTAGCTTAGTAAATTAAATGCAAGCTGTTAATTGAATTTGCCTCTTGTGTCGATCCATTTATTAGGCATAGAGCGAATTTAATCTATTATCCTTTTTAAAACTTTTAGATTGAGTTATGAAGTTTTCCAATATCTTAATTTAAGAGTCTTGATGTCTTCAAATTTGCTTCTCATTATTATTTAAAACTAACCTTAGCCAAATTTACTTTTATAGTGGGGCAATAACTTCATAAATTCACCATAATTTCATTTTTTGTTATTTTTACTTGAATTTTTGTATTATTATACTCCTCTAAGTCTATTTTTTTAAAAAAAAAACCTTACTCAACAATTCATTCTGTAACTTGAGATATGCACATTTTAATCGGACTGCTTAGTCTTGTAGTTTTATTTTAGAATAGTGACCTGTAAACTTTACTAGGAGCTCCTCATAAGGAATCTGCCAAAACTATTTTATTGGGGTTTTCCTCTATCTTAGCTTTCTACAAACTTGGTCTGACTCAAAAATATTTTGTATAACTCAAGTTATTAAACTTTTTGTACAGACTGTCCAAATAAAAACATATCTTGTGACAACCCATTTTAAAAATTTGTATCTCTTTTGTTTTAAGGTCTAATTTCATGTATTTTACATGTACAAAAAGCTCTACGAGTCTATTTTCATTTAAAATTAGTTTCATTGCATTTCGAGTTATATTGAATGAGTTATTGGTCATGAAATACAAACTACCAAAATTTCTAGCTTCACCAGTTTTTGCTTTCATTGGTTTTCTTGTAAAAATATTAAGTCTCTTTCGCAAGTGACCACTCTTCTTTTCTAAACCACTTTTATACTTTGAGATCTTGATGAAAAATTAGTATTTTGAGTTCTAAAAAGCTGGGTTCAGGCAATATATGTGCATAACTAGAAACATATTACAAGGAAAGAGCCATAACACAAGAAAAGCACTTCATAACAAGGAGTATGGCCATGAGGCCTTAGAGCAAGTCTTAGAAACACCTAGTTATGGAGAGCTTAGGAGTTCTAAAGCTTAGGAACACATAAAAAGAAAAGAATTAGAGTCATTACCACACAGATTTCTTGGAAAGCTTGAAGCATGAAGTGGTTGGAGATGGCCTCATTCCTTAGAGCTTGGAAGAATTGGGCGAATGTGTGTTTACTTTGCTTATCCAAAGACCAAAGAAGGTGGTCCTTGAACGGCTTGTAAGGGTGGTGAAAGGAAAAAAGGTTGAACGATGTAAGAAAGTGAGAATAAGAATAAGAAAGGTTGGAAGAACAAATGAGCCAGGATGAAGTTTAGAGAGAGATGAGAACTTGGGCTTGTAGTAAGAGGATGAAAACTTGCAAATGAGGAGAGAAAGGGGTCTAAATGTTGCCTTACAAGGGGTAGGTATGAGGTGATTTTTTGCCTCCTTCAACAAGCAAGAGGGTTAAGAACCTTGGCGTAAAAGGGGTGTTGTGTTTCCTGTGAGTCTTACTGCATAGACCATTTTGTGTTTTCTCAAGAAGTTAAAGGAAGGCACCACTATTAGGATTTACTTGATAGAGTATGATTTACCCATATGGCATGATCAAAGTGGTGGATAACCTTTCTTTGGTCGTGGTGCTGCTAATACAAGCTTAGATCTAAAGGTGCAAGATTTAAGAGACAAATGGAGGGTTGGATTTGGATCTTCTTTGGCCGAAATTTTCATGCAATAATTAAGTGATAATTTTAAATTTTTAATACTATTGGAATTATCTAAGTTGTTAATTAATTTGATTAGTTTAATTGCTCTTTAATCAATTTCAGTAAATTACACTTTTGAGACATTTTCTTCCAAAAAGAATTGCTATTATTAATCATATATTGAATGTGTAAGGATTTAATTTTCTTCTAAAATTGTTTATGGCAAAATGTTTGTCATGTACTTAATTAATAAGATTATCTTAGCTTAATTATATTTCTAAATTATGGATTAATGAGGTTTGAATGATTATGCTTTAATTAAAATGTTTAGTGTGTTATAATTCAATTGTTGACTTTTTCTAATTAGCCATTGACTTTTAGTTGACTTGTCTCTAATTTACTAAGCCCTTACTCATCGAGTTTAGCCGATTAGCCCTTAATTAATCGTTGACTCCTCTAATTAACCAGGGACACTAAGCTAATTAGCTTAGATAAATTTGTAGATGTTACAAAAACCAGCACACAGAACCTCCAAAAGCTAGAAAAAGAGGGATTGTGATTAGGGATCAAGCTCCTCAAGATCAACCAAAGCAATAAGCTAAAGCAGAAGCTTCAGATAAGATAAGGATCCTAAGATCAAAAGGATAGGGAAGAAACCTATAAAGAAAGCCCCCATAGAACCCTCTAGAGAATCCACTCACTTTCCTGTTAGAAAGGCATTGTTTGAAGTAGTACAAAACAGGATGAGATCAGAGGCATGCATGCAAAAATAGAAAGATAAAGCAGCTGAAGTTTGTGCATTAGCTGGAGGTACTAAATGCTCATTTGCTTCTCTAGAGTTGGACCAACAATATATGGTCATTGAAGAAGTAAATCCACCTTTTGAGATGAAAAGGGTTGTCCTACCCTTTAAGGAATAAGAGAGGAGATCAGAACAACCCGTAGTTCAACCTTCAAGCTTACCATTGATTTCCTTGAGTCCAAAAGGATCATTGGTTCAAAGGGTTGAGACTGCACCAAAGAGAACAGAGCTTAATATGATGCTTAGTCTGGTGACTAAAACTAGAAATGAAGCTAATGTTACTAAATTTGAGGTTACACCTTTGAGTACTGTAACATCCCGATTTCCGATTTCGGCTTCGCCGTCAAGACTGATTCATTCCGATTTCCGACTTAGTCTTTGAAACACAGATAAGAGTATTATTCCCGAGTTCCGAATTAGTCTTGCTGGATTTTCCCGACTTCATGCCTTGTACGACTTCCGACTTCGTTCCAAGGCTTACAAAGGGATGGCTATATCTTCCGACTTCCGACTTAAACTTAAGGTCTTGTGGCTGGCCGGATTTTCCGATTTCCGACCTTAGTCTCCGAATGGACAAGAAATCCGATATCCGACTTTGTTTCAAGCGGGGGAACGAGGGATCATATCTCTAAATTGGTTTACGAGTTCGAGTCATTCGAATGGGGATGCATGGATTCCGACTTCCGACTTGGACCTCTCATCCGGACACATGAACGTGATTCCATGAGATCCGACTTCATGTCTCAAGGAAAATATAACCGGCTTCCGATGTCACCAAGCACGCTGTATATAAGTCACGACTTCCGAGTTTAAGTACTTGGTTTGGAAATGTGATTCGAATCACACGAGTTTCGACATTTCAAGAAGTCCCGACTTTGAACTAGGGGTTCCAAGATCAGTGATTGTCAGCTGCATTTCTTACGACCTCCGACCTTGATTCCAAGTCTCAACATAAATCGATTTCCCCAAGTCACAAACAAGATGGTACGAGTTCCGATATCATGCTTCAGCTCCAAGCTCGAGTAAAAACGGCACGAGTTCCGACCTAAAGCATAAGAGGGACTAGTTCCGACTTAAAGCAGAATTGGAGCGAGTTCCGATTTTAAACAGTATGGCGGCAAGTTACTCTGAAAGGGAGACGTAGCTAAACTTTGTCCACAAGAAATTCAGCCAATCAGAACCCTCCAAGTTAACTCCCACTCATGCCTATATAACACATCCTTCTCCCTTGATTCAGACCATTATTCACGCTGCATTTCCTCTTCTCCATCAGCTCTCTTTCTCTCTTGCTCACACACCCAAAACTCAAGCTAAGTTCCAGCCTTGTTCATCCAAACTTCAAGTTTCAGCACTTAGCCAAATCTTACTCCAAAGAGGTAGGATTCTGCTCTATTCTTGAATTCCTTACACTATGATTGCATGAGATTGTGCTATTCTTTATGTATTTGATGAACTATTGGATGTATTGGATGGATTTATGATTGAATTAATAGAAGACTTTGAGTCAGGATTATGATTAGAAGGAGAAGATTAGAAGGAGTGGAGAAGTGAGATGCTGTCTTGGTGAGGGAGTCCACGGCAGTCCGTACGACGGAGTGTACGGCGCCGCCTACAATCGGTCAAATCCGATAAAACCATTTTTAGATGAAAGTAGACATTCAGGGCTTTCCATAGATATATCATATAAGGTTATTGGATTAGTATTGAGAGAGATACGAATTTTTGAAGTTTGACCTAGGGTTTAGAATGTTCATCCGGGCAGGGTGACATGAGGAGGGTATAACTCACCCTATACAACTCCAAATTGAGTGAAATCAGTTTTGTTAGAAAGCTTACACACAGGGCAACACCCCAATATAAGATTCCGAGTTTGTTATGGTCCCAATTGTTCCCAGTGATTCGAGGAAGTTGTCCTATGTCCAATCTAGGCCAAAACGGAGTAGTTCAGGAAGGTAGACTTTCAGGACTTATATCTCGAGGTGTACTTAAGCAAATGGAGTGAAACTTGTGGCAAATGAAAGGTTGTCCTGTTAGCTTTAATATGAGACCGATTTAGCATGATTTGGGCTTAGTTTCTATTTTTAGTGAATTTATACTTCCAGGAGTGTAACTCGGGCTAGTGACTGAGCGAGTTGAGGTAAGATTTGAATATCTTGAAGTATATAAATCAGAATGACATGGGACCAAAGAGGTTAGAAAGTAGACATATAGAGCTATGACATATCCAAATTTCAGATCTAAACGAGTTGAATAGAGATAAAGGTGGATTATACAAGATTCGGGCCGAACCGAATAGAATTGGCAGAATGGCCAAAATGATAATTTTACAAGTGTTAGTGGAACATATGAGGTTTGAATTGAGGATTGCCAGCTTGACATTGTTATATGTGTGTTAAGTTGATTATATTGCTTTGACTAATTTGTCCGTGAAATGCTGGCACTATTCATGGGGAAACGGACCTGATCCGTTATCTTCGGATTCTGGCAGAAGTCTAAGAAGTCATGAATGTTTAAATGTAGGGATGGATTGAAATATAAAGGGGTATATAGAAACCCTGTATTTAAGAATGGCATAATTATGTTATGAGGTATATGAGAGTAAGTGATGTAGCATATGTATAACTATGCTTGAATATGTTTGAGAATGAAAGAATGTGAAAATATTGAATGTGAATCCCTTCACTTGGAGGCAGTTATTTGAAATCCCTCCCTGTGAAGGCAGTTAAATGATAAAGATGTGAATCCCTTCATTTGGAGGCAGTTGCACTTGAATCCCTCCTTGTGAAGGCAGTTAAGACAATGAGATCCCTCTACCTTGGAGGCACGTGGTCAGATGAGATCCCTCTATGTTGAAGGCACGTGGTCAGATGAGATCCCTCTATGTTGAAGGCACATGATCAGATGAGATCCCTCAAATTTTGAGGCACGTGACCAGAATCGATCCCTTCAGCTAGAGGCACGTGACCAGAATCGATCCCTCCAAGACTAGAGGCACGTGAATCCCCTTGCGGGTGAGTCGGTGTGACGACGGTCACGGGTGATGCTGACGAGCTCACTCCAAGGCCAGGCTACCCAAGGGCAGTAAATGCACCCTAGGGACGATGATACGGCTAGGCGTGCCAAGTAAAAGACTAAAGACTAAAGATTTTATGACAAAAAGGAAGATGAAGAAAGAAAAGCAAGTTTCATGTATAGGCATGAATTTAAGTACGAGTAATTTATGTGCAGATGTTATATTCCCAGCATATTGATGCTATCTGTGTTATAATATGCGACAGTTATTATTCATGGTGTTATAATTGAATGAGTTTTATGTGTTCTCCCAAATGCTGAATATATAATTAAAATGAACCTTGCTTCGGACAAGACACTTTTCGAAATGTAAAATTAAACAGTTTGTGCAGCATGTTCTGTTTTTCAAAATAAACCGAAGCAAACTGGAGACGAACATGATGACACTATGTATGAAGATTAGAGAATCCTACTGAGAATTTTGTAATTCTCACTCCTATTTCCATGTTGGCTCCAGATAATTTCAGAAGTTTCCGAAGACGGCTGAAGTTGCTGTCAGTTGAGGTCCGCTCATGTAACAGTAACAGCTCCAGGGTATAGTACTATGATTTAAGCATAGTACTGTGCTTAGGAGGGTATTACAAGTACTCCAATGCCCCGTTTAACCACTACAACAGCCTTTTAAGAGATTCTTGCTACCCTTGTCACTAGACAAACACTGCTGTTGTTGACCTCCACTCTAAAATTTGACAAAATAGCTACTCCTATTATTTCTGAACCCTAACTATCCTCAGCTAGTCACAACCAACACACTATGAAACTACCTTCTGTAGCCCCTTCAAATGCAGAAGCCTTTCCTAATGCTGCTGAAGTCTAGATGGACTTAATGCTAGCCAACCAAGACATAATCATGGCTATTCAGACTAAACTTTAGGCTCATTAACATGTTTTAGGGAGAAGGATGGACAGAATGGAAAATCTCATGATGCAGATTCTGAAGGCTCTTAAAAAAGGAAAGGGCAGTCAATGATGGCTTTTCTATGATCCCGCATCTTCATTCTTTTTTTGATGACGTCAAAGGGGGAGAAGATTAAAGAAAAGCTTAAGTTGAGGGGGAGCACATCTTTAAGGGGAGCCAAGATTATTTGCAACTGCATTTAACTCATACTAGTCTTAGGACTTTTTGTTTTGGCATACTAGAAACATTTTTATCATATTATCTTTATATATAACTAAACAATTTATCTTATATTGTTAATATCAATGCAGTTTTGCTACATTATCGGTATTAATGCTCTGATGTTCATGCATTAATATCCTATGATTAATCTTTTATCTATATTAATACATTATCACTCTGATATAATATCTCTTTGATACTCAAGGAACTTGTGCGTTGTTGAATGCTCTGATATCATTTTTATTCCTATTTATTAGTTGATTATGCTAAGTGCTATTATTACTGAGTCTCAACAAATTAGCACTTACAGTTTATATTGGTACTGAGCTGAATATTCTTACTAGATCACATTATCAATATGATTATTTTATTATGATAATTTTTCACTATCTGCATGATTTGCCCTGATTATCTAATTTGAACTGAACATTATGTATCCTTGATCTAATACCTTATACTTACAACTACTTGAAAATGTTTAGCATAAAATGTAATTTCATATGATCTTGAAATTCTGTGAAACTCTTATTTAAGATATGCACAAAGCTATCTTGTTTAAAAAAAAAAAAAAAAAGGAGGATTTCATTATGATCACTCTAGTTAATTTTGTTTACTATTGAAGTTTTTCAATTTTATGACTATTTCTACTTAGTTTAGAAAGTAATTTGTTTCAAACAACAAATCGTATTCTTCTGAAATGAACTTGTTAACAAAAGTTTTTTTTTTAAATATTGATTTGCCATTATCAAAAAAAGGGAGATTGTAAGCTCTAATGCCTAACTAAAACAGTCTCATAACTTAAGATGTTTTAAGCATTAAGGTTTTGATGTATATCAAATCAAGCTTTCAGTAAATCTTTTGGATAGTGAGTGATTTGTTCAAGTTAAATGCATTATTCTATGAGTAAAATCATCTATCTCGAGCTTAAATAATTATTGAACCAAACAAAGCATCTTAATTCATGGTACTTCGCTTGAATATGATAATATTGGAGCAATCACTTTGTGTTATATATATTTCCTCACTCAAGAAATAGAAAGAAAGTTCAGAAGGATGATGTTATAGCATTAGAAAGGAAAAGAGTGCCATGAGAAGGATCACACTGCATTAAGAAGATGACTCAGTCCAGAAAGGTGATCATCAGAAACATGCTTCTCATGAATTGCCTCATCTTGAAAGTTTCTTCCATACGCTTCATTGATAAATTCAAAAAAGGTCAAATATGATTTGACAAGATGCAAAAGAAGTGCTGATAGGTCTGAAAAGTGGGTGAAGACATCAACGGCTACTTTTCCTCTTTTGTGTTATCTCTACTTGTTGAAGAAGAAAGCTGCATCTTCTCTTTCCAATCATATACTAATGGATCAAAGTGGCTCAAGGCTCAAGATCTACAAGTCTCAACTGTAACATCTTGAAGTTTATATAAAGTTGGAAGATGAAGAAGAAGAAAGAAACGTTGTTCAAATTTTTTCAAAGCTACAACAATTTCATTCTTCAACCTTCTTGACTTTCTAATACTTCAAAAAGTTACTCATTGTAACTTCTGTCTGAAAATCTTCTCTACTGAATTATAATAAATAACATTCTCATATTGAGAATTTAGAGAGATCACACACATTGTACGTACTTGTTCATACTCTATGAAGAGTTTTTGTGTGAGTGTTCAAACACAAACCATCCTATCAAATATCTTGTAACCAGACTCGTTGGTGATCAAAGTGAGCTTGAAGAGGCTAAGACAAATGCTACTTGAATGTAAAATCTTGAAAAGGCAAAAAAAAAAAAAAAAATACTTGACTGTAAAAGCTTGGAGAGGCTTGGAAAAAGAATACTTGTTAAATAGAAAATCTCAACAAAAAGTTGGGGACTAAACGTAGGCATTTGTTTGGCCGAACTAGGATAAATATTGTTGTGTGATCTTTCTATCTCTTAACCTTATTCACTGTCTTCATTCTATATATAATTCTGAGTAGCCATTTTAATCTATCTTAAATATATTTGTACAAGCTAAACAACTCTTATTTCTGACTAAATGACTTCCGCATTCTAAGTCTTGAACTTGATAAAGTTGTTTCACAAACGATTTTTTGGTACAAAATTTTTATCTGAAACACGATTCAACCCTCATTTTCGTGTCACAATTTTCGAGCCACCCATATTATATAGTTTGTACAACTCAAGCAAAGCAAAACAATCTTTTAGTCTTCAAAAGATATATGTGTCGCCACATTAATCCTCTAAAAATCATTGTCACCATGTAAGCCCCTCAAAAATTTATAAAGTCATCATATTCATCCGTTTGGAGGACTAAATTGATTATACAAATGGACCAGTTATTTAACTAGTTTGAACTTTTGAGGGATTTAAGTGGTGATAATAATCTTTGGAAGATTAATATGATGCCACATATATCTTTCAAGGACAAAAATAAGGTTTTACTTATTAAGTTTATTTTATATTCTTTTAAATTCTAAGGCGGTCCTTGTCTTTTACAATCGTTTCGTTTTATTTCACTAATTATGCATTCAACTCGAAACTATTTTCTTATTAATAAAATATTTAGGTGCATGGGACGGTAATTATTAGGTTTAAATTTTAGAAATAAAGATGTAATTTTAAATTTTTGGTAGAAAGAAAAACTTATAGTGTATAATCTCTTACTCATGCTGTCAAAAGAAAATTAAATCTATAAAAAGTTTAAATGAATCGTATTTTAAAAATACTTCCACTACAACATAATTGAAATTTAGTGACATTGAAAAAATATTACTAAATTATAAAATAAATATTGTTAAATCTCTTTAATATTGTAGCCTAAATACAATACTAGTAGAAATGTTATTAAAAAGTTTTAACAATATTTTTCATTAATAAATTTTTAGAAACCTTTTTTTAAATCTTGTACTTCAAAAAAATATTGCTAAAATTTAAATATATTCTAATATTTTTATACTAGAATAGAATAAAATTTTCATGTATAAATTAAATAACATATTATATTACATAAAATTAAATATTAAAATTAATACACTTTCAATTTAAAATTATCGAATCATATTTTGTCTTTCTTTTAAATTGCCTATATATATATATATATATATATATATAGTAAAATTCAAATGCATCATAGCATTTATTTTAAGTAGATTGTAATTACTACACATATAGGAAAAAGTTTGCAAGTAAAATTTTTGTGAAGTTAAATGGGAAAAAAATATTAATCAAATGGTGAAAAAAGTTAATATATATTATTTCAAAAACATAGTAATAACAGGAGAAAAATTATACAAGTCCTTTTATGTTAAATAAAAAAATTATACAACAAAAAATAAATAAATTACTTTTGACAACCTAAAATATTATTTTATTTTATATTAACTATAAAATGTGTGAATTTTTATGTAAATAAAATGCATAAAAAAATTTAAGAAAATACATTATTTAGTTAATCATCAAAGTTTGAATACATTGAGATAAACAATTTATATATGACGTATGTATATATATAATTTTAAGTTCGTTTTGTATAAATGTTAATAGAATTGTTATCAAAATTTAAAATTGAGTCAAAAAATTACAAATCAAAGGTTAAAAAAGCTATATAGTATTTTATGTCACAAAAAATTAATACAACATGATAATAAAATTAAATTACTTTAAAGAATAGAAAATACTCTATCGTTATATATTAACTATTAGATGTATAACTTATCTTTTCTTTTTTTATCTATACTATTATATTAGAGGTTTTGTCATTTTATTTTATCAAAAATTTGCCAATGAAAAACTCAAAGTGGTGCATTTTGTTTTGAGAAGAAAATAGCTCTTGATAAAGGTATGTTATGCAATGGCAATAAACAAAAATCAATACCAATCATTGAACTATAGTGAAAAATAAAATTAAATATATTATTTCAAAAATTAGGTAATGAATGGTGAAAAAATTATGTAAGTTTTTTTGTGTAAAAAAAATGCAACAAACAAAAATATTTATATTACTTTTGAGAACATAAAATATTGTATTATTTTATATCAACTATTAAATGTGTAATTTCTTATATATGTGAATAAAATGCATAAAATTGTTCACTAAAATACATTATATTCAAGTTTTTTTAATTTATTTGAGATAAAATAATTCATATATGACATATGTGTATATATAATTTTAAGTAGGTTTTGTGTAAATATTAAGAGAATAGTTGTCAAAGTTTAAAATTGAGTTAAAAAGTTATTAATCAAAGCTAAAAAATTATATATGTTTTTTACGTCACAAAAAATCTAATACAACATGATAATAAAATTAAATTACTTTTGAGAATAAAAAAATGTTGTATTATTATATGCTAACTATTAGTCAATTTTCTTTTTTATCTATATCATTATATTAGAAATTTTATTATTTTATTTTGGCAGAGATTTGTCAATAAAAGACTCAAAGCGGTATTTGTTTTGAGAAGAAAATAATTCCTAATATATGTATATTATGAAATAATAATAAACTAAAGACAAGACCAAGTATTGAATATATCGGGTTACACTTGGGAAAATTTATATTTTTTTATGTATAATTATTTGTTACATTGGCAAAAGTGGCCTCACTGAAAGGGTTATGCGTTATTATGGTTGACAACAACAAGAAATATATAAATTATACAAAAAATGTTACCTACAATGAAGTATCTAATGAATTCAATGTATCTTTGATCAACTTTAATAACTAAAATAAATCTTAATATATTATATCATATCTAATTGTTAATTGCTATTAGAATTATTTTTAAAAGTATTCTAACTAAAAATAATTATAAAAATATAATCAAACCTGTGCAATGCACGGGTGTTATATCTAGTTAACAGAAAGTTCACATATATAAATATATATAATTAAATGATGAAAATAATTTTTATGTATTGACAAATACCTTAACAATGTATCAAAATTATTTCAAGGTAAAGGAGGTATGTATAATTTTAAAATTTAGGAAGGGAAAAATATATTTTCAATAAACCTCAATCAAGGGAGGTCAATGTATGTCACAACCGCCCTAGAGTCGTGATCGGCACTAGATATAGCAAATCTCTAGCAAGCCTTCCATGACTATTCTTATGGAAAATGAACAAAACTTCCCTTAGTTTTCTAGCTTTCCCATATTCGCCAAACCTATTCCAAACCACCAACGAAACAATATAAATTAAGGCTCAAAGCACATTCCAGTAATTCTCTCACACACACACACACACACACACAGAGGGAGTGAGTCCAACAGACTTAGTGAGGGGCAATGAAACTATAACAAATTAAGACAAACTCTAGAAGTAAAGCAAGTTATGCTTAAATAAAGAATTAGTATTATAAACTAAGTGTAAATAAGGAATCATCATTTGAAATAATGTACAAATAAAGAATCAAAATTATAAACTATATGTATAGATATATGCAGAATTTACCTTATTTCAAAAACACAAAACGTATTTCTCAAACACAAATAGCAAGATAAGGAGGCTTCCAATTTTGAGAAATTTCCAAACAAAGGTTAGCCCCTTCAGATCTGACTAAGTCAGCGGCGTGCATATGCTTGACACATACACACACACCCCGAGCTAGCAACACCTGCTAGCTGGGTCCAAACCAAACTGCACCAAAGCTAGCGTTAGCGATGACTAGCTACCGTTAAACTGAAAATCCTCCCACAAGGTATATAAAAACTAAAATACTAGATATTAATAAAAAAATGAAATAGCGAATATTAAATCAAATTTCCGAAAAGCAAGAGTATTCTTCAAGAATCAAAAATCCAAAATAAAATGTCCTCAATATATCTAATAACTCAAACAAAAAAGTTAGAGCTTATCCTTCCATTCGTAAAATCTGTAATTAGTTATAAAGATCCTTTCCAACCACTAATAAAATCGTTTGAACTAGTTCTGCGCAAAATTTAAAACAGATGCCCACAATTAATTAGGCATTCCAAGTTAGCTCAGAAATTTATATCAAGTATATCACAATTCTATCATTAACTAAGATATTTATAATTAAGTAAATAAGTAAAATAAGCTATCAATATATATATTAAAATCAAAATAATACTAATTACACAAAATCATATACCATAGAGACAATGTCCACTCACAAAACATTAAGGAACGTCCAATCTACATCTCGAGGTTGCTGAACTTGTGGGTTGCTTTCCTGGAAAATTTGAAATCATATATAAGTGATTATTTCCAATTCAGACACAAATTTGGTTTAGAAACTAGTCTTTGCCTTCTTTGTCTAACCTTTACAAATTAAATTTAATTAAAACCTACTATCATGTCTACCATAATAAACTTCATTGAATATCAACTATATAACATAAGAATTTAAATTTACATATGTGAGAATCTAGTAGACTATTTTCCTATTACTCTTTTAATGGTTAAGTCACTTAAATAATTCTAACCATAATTTTAAAGAGATAAGTTTTCAACTATTTATTTACTCACTACTCTACCCCAAAATTAACACTACCAATTAAGGATTAATTTCACATTAGTTATATACATTTTTTAGCACCACAGAGTAACAATCCATATCCATATTCATTAACTTTCAAAAAATTAAGAAACAAGACATAAAGAGAGGGAATAGCTTACCACTATAACATCCAACACGAGTTCTGATCTCCGAATTGATTTCCAAGTTAGACACGAGTTCCGATCTCCGAATTTATTTCCAAGAGCTTTTCATTTCTATTGATGTTCTTGAGTTTAAGCTTAGGACCGACTTCCGAGATTGAATTGAGTTCTGAGATTATATAAGTTCCGACTTCCCGGTGCATAAGGTTAATGTTTTGATTCCGAACTTCCAGGGTTGTTAATAGATCTTCGGGATTGATCCTGGACCGAGTTTTAGAATTGCATGTAATAAGAGTTTTAAGGCATCCTTATTATCGACTTTTGAGATGCGGGCATAAGGTTTTATATTTTGGTACCAACTTCCAAGTTTATGTTGAAGATCCTCGACTTCCGGGTTTAAGTATTTTAGGTTTCATATTTTTGTCCTTGACTTTCGATTTTAAGATGATTTGTTTGCTGCGTGATTTTTGATCTCTGACTTTAAGCCACAATTAGTCTTCCAAGACTTTTGTGTTTCCTAAGTTCCGAGTTCCACATTAGGTATAAAATGGACATGAGTTCTAACTTTAAGCAGAATGGAGACGAGTTCCGATTTTAGACAGAATGAAAACGAATTCCAATGTTTATGCAAAATGGAGAATAATGTGTAGCCACAAAAGAATGGAAATATGGCCGAACTTTACCCATAAAATTTCAGCCAAACAAAACTCACAAAGTCAAGTACCTCTTTAATGCTTAAATCAGATTTTTCTCCCTTGTTTCCTGCTGATTTCCACTCTCTTCTTGCTTCAGTCTTCGTTTTTCTCTTCTCCTCTTCTTCTTCTTCTCTTTTCCTCTAAACCAAACTCCAAAACTTAGCAAGATCACATACAAAGAGGTAGAGGTTCAATATTGTTCTTGTTATTCTGATTGTGGATGACTGATTTTGGCTTTATCTTCTCGCCTTTTGATGTGATTAGTGAATGAATATGATTATCTTTGGCTATTTTTGTGTTTAAATTTGATTTAGGATTAGGAAAAGGTGAGGATAAGAAGATGTGAGGGGCTGGGAGACCAAATTACCTTGGCAGTCTGTATGGCGGAGTGTACGGCTCCTCCTACAACATTCAAATTTGATGAAACTATTTTTACATGAAACTAGACATTCAGGGGTTTCTACACATATATCATATGGATTAGTATTGAGAGAGATATAAATTTTGGCATTTTGACCTAGCTCTTTGAATTTGATTCTGGGTAGACTAGGTTGTTCAAGGCAAAACTTGTCCTATACGATTTGGAATTAAATGAAACTAACTTTGTTAGAAAGCTTAGACATAGTAGAACATTCCATAAAAATTTCAGAGTTAGATACAATCCCGTTTGCTCTCAGTGGTTCGAAGAAGTTGCCCTATGTCTAAACTAAGCCAAAACAGGGCAGTTCAGGAAGGTCAAATTTCGGGGCTTATAACTCGAGCTCTCCTAAAGCAAATGAAATGGAACTTTTGCAAACGAAAGCTTGTCCTGTTAGCTTTAATATGATACCAATTTCATATAATTTGAGTTGGTTTTCGATTTTTAGTGGATTTTTATTTTTAAGTGTGTAATTCTGGCTAGTCTCAGGGTAGGCCGAGATAAAACTTAAATAACTTGAGTTATATTTATCAAAATTAAATGGGACCAAAGGGGTTAGAGAATAGACATATAATACTCTAACATATCCAAAATTAAGATACAAATGAGTTGAAATGAAATTGTGGTCTGATTTACAAAAACTGAGTTGAATGCAAATGTTGAGACAGTTACCATGTTTTAATTGCAATGATTGTGCCATGAAGTTGATGTGCAAAATATGAATAAAATGTTATGATTTCTTTGAAAAATTGGTGTTCGGAGTACTGGCACTATTCATGAGGAAGCGAACACGTTCTGTTATGCTATCGAAAATTCGGTAAAGCCTATGCATGAGTTATGAAATGCATATATATACATGAGCATTTTTCAAGAGATTCACCAAAGTTATGTTATGATAAAGTTCCATGATACTTGGGCTAGCCTCGAATTGAAGTTAAGGGGAATAGATCGGTGAGAAGGTAGGGGAAAGTAAACTTGGCATTCCTATATAGGAATGAGCTTGATCATGAAAAGCAGACTATTACCCAGGAGTCTAAATGGCCAAGAACTCCCAGGAGACCAAGAAATGGAAAAGTCTATGAAGATAAGTTCAAGAATGAGTTTTGCATGATCATATTGAATAATGGTTATAAGTTATTCACAGTATGACTGTTATATTTACTTATTGTTGTATGTTCATTTATTCTACTTATTATTCTATTTCTTATACTGTCCCAAGTAAAATAGAATCTTGCCTCGGACCAGACGCTTTCTTAAACTTATTAAATTTGGATAGTTCAATTTGATCCCATGTTTTCATAATTAAATAAAAAATCAAGGCAACTGAGAATGAATGTGACGTTAATTACACACCATACACGAACCCTACTGAGAATTTCTTTAAATTCTCACCTCGCTTTGTATTTCTGCATCATTCTCAGACATTGGTGATGGACTCGACAGCCACCCTATTTATTGAGATTCCCGACCTATAGCTTCACCATGATCCTACAGTGGATTCGCTGTATATAGCCGGCTCCTACAATTTCTGTCTCTACCTTTTTAGCAATAGGAATTTTTCTGTTCCCCTATTCCACCCTACTTTCGACCCTGCCGCTCCATATGTTGCGGTCCTGTTACATGTGGCACACCCTCCTCTAGCACTTACAACGCCCGCCGCACCTGCCGCACCTACTAGTCCTCCACCCGAGTCACCTCCGCAGATGGTTCTAGACATTCCATTCAGTTCTAAAAGCGATCCTTCGAAGGCTACCGGCTTATTATCCTCCTTCTTGGGACCTAGTATGGACTACTCCCCAACCGGGCCTAGTGTAGCCAACGGCTACTTGGTCAGGTAGTCGGGCCTAGTGTGGCTAACGGCTACCTGACCGAGTAGGTCTCGACCAAGAGTTTTATTGTATAGCATGGCCCTCTTTTGGCAGTGTGCAGCATTGGGTCATAGACTTAGCCGCATATATATCGGTTAGTTTAAAATGTCCTCTAAGGACTCCATAGGATCGATTTGACTAACACGAGCCTTCTTTTTGGTACACCGGCCCTATTTATATATCCTATTTTACATATGTACATAAACTGAAGCGTTGGCTTCCGACCTATATACATACATATACAGTTAACGATATATTACTTATTCTTATATTCTCTGTTGTGTTTTCTATAAACTTTGTTATGTTCTATGATGTTGACCATGTTTATTATGTACAGCGCGCCGCTTCCCCTATTTTTAAAAAAAAAAAAGAGATGTGATATGATAAATAAATAGTAAGTAGAATATTAACACTGTAACACAATCTACTTAATTTCATGCTATGATTTAAGCATAACATTAAATTGGTAGGGTGTTATATTTTTTGTATCAGAGCAGTTTGTCCTAGCTAAGGCTTGAGGATTGGACTAACTATGCTTTACACATATTCTGTATTTTTAGATGATAGCATGCACAAAATTTTGTTTAGAACTTGAGATATAGATGTGCATGTGTATGAAGTGCCTGACCATGTGAACTATTATTTATTAGCACATTAGACTTAGTATTGAGCCTGATCAACTCAATAACTTTTGTTTTGTGTGCTCAGAACTTAATGGCTTCCGAAAGGCAAGGTAGGTCACGCACAGAATCTGCTCAAGAGGACCAGCCTGACTTTATGGACACAATACAAGAGATGGCTCATGTGATGTGGGACCAGGCCGCAGCTACTCACCAAATGATGGATCAATTGGGCAGGCGACTTGAGGCAAGTGGTGGAGGAGATCCACATGGCCTTGGAGCTGACCTGGACTATCTCAAATTTGCTGGGTTCAGAAAGGCAAACCCGCCCAGCTTTCGAGGAGCTTACGACCCAGATAAAGCTAATGAATGGATCAAGGCTATGGAGAAGATTTTCTCTATCCTGGATTGTTCGGATCATCAGCAGGTGACCTTTGCCACCTACATGCTCAAAGCAGATGCAGAGTTTTGGTGGAATGGAGTACGAAGATTATTCAAGGAATCTCAAACAGCAGTCACCTGGACGGTGTTTAGAGATGTTTTCTACCAAAAGTACTTTCCTGCCTCGGTTCGAAATGCCAAGAAACTAGAGTTTATGCAACTTCGTCAAGGAAACCGGACGATATCCGAATATATTGCTAGGTTTGAAGAGTTGTGTAAATTTTCTACAATTTACCAGAGGAACCCAGATGAAGCTTGGAAGTGCATAAAATTCGAAAGAGGGTTATGAGAGGATATTTTTACCATAATAGGGCTAATGGAGATTAGAGATTTCCCTACGTTGGTAAATAAATACCGACTTGTGGAAGATTGCAACTTGAAACTGGCTGTAGCTACGGCATTTGGTGGCAGTTTCAAGAAGGGGTTAGCACCGCAGGGCCCAAGCTTCAAGCCCAACTTTCAACTACAGAGAAGATTTCAACTAGTGGTCAATAGAGGCAAGTAGCCCCAGAAACCTTTCTCGAATTCGACTTGCACAAAATGTGGTACGAACCATGGTGATCGGCAATATTTGGCGGCCAAAATGTCTGCTATGGGTGTGGCAAGCCAGGCCATAAAATTTATGAGTGTCCAACCAGGAATCCACCACAGTCGTCTCGACCTCAATGTCAAGGATGAGTCTTTACGATGAATGCAGAAGAAGCTGACAAGTCCAAAGGACTAATCCAAGGTACCTGTGAAGTGGACGGTGAGACTCTAACTATACTTTATGATTCGGGTGCTTCCCACTCATTTATTTCTCATGACTGTGTGGCTGTTTTGCGATTACCAATTTCTAAATTGCCTTATGATCTACTAGTTTCTATTCCTACCAATGAACATGTTAAAACTAGTCAAATTTGCATCAATGTTCTTCTTCGAATTGAGGGTAGAACCTTTGCAGCTAATTTGATTTGTCTCGCTCTGTCTGGACTTGACATAATTCTAGGCATGGATTGGCTTTCTGCCAATCGAGTCATGCTCAACTGTTCCGATAAGATAGTGGTGTTCTCCTCTGTCTCGTCTTCTGAATCCCAAGTCTCAACACTCTTTTATCTGAACTCTTTATCAGTAAACTGTAGTGGGTCGAAGAGTCAAGGATACATCCTCCTATCAGCTAATGTGATAGAAGTTGAACAGAAACTGGAGGAAATCCTAGTTGTTAAAGAATATCCTGATGTTTTCCTAGAGGATATTCCTAAATTCCCTCCTGAGAAGGAAATTGAGTTCCCATGGAGCTGGTTCCTAGTGTGGAGCCAATATCTATAGCTCCATATTTAATGTCACCTCTGGAGCTGACAGAACTAAAGAAACAGATTAAAGAACTCTTTGAAAAAGGGTTCATACGGCCAAGTGCATCGCCATGGGGAACTCCAGTCTTGTTGGTTAAAAAGAAAGATGGGAGTATGCGCTTATGTGTGGACTATAGACAGCTGAATAAAGTGATGATTAAGAATAAATATCCACTACCAAGGATCGATGACCTCATGGACCAACTGCAGGGTACAACGGTATTTTCCAAAATTGACTTGCATTCCAGATATCATCAAATTCGAGTCCGGGAACAAGATATCCCTAAGAGAGCCTTTTGAACACGTTATGGACACTACGAGTATACCATGATGTCCTTTGGACTGATAAACGCACCAGCAGTATTCATGGATAATATGAATCGGATATTTAGCCCATATCTAGACAAGTTTGTAGTGGTTTTCATCGACGACATACTTGTCTATTTGAATACGGAGTGAGAGCACGTGGAACACTTGCGGCTAGTTCTGCAAGTTTTAAGAGAAAAGAAACTTTATGCTAAGTTATCCAAATGTGAATTTTGGATGGAAGAAGTAAAATTTCTCAACCATGTAGTATCCCATAGGGGGATCTCCGTGGACCCCAGCAAAGTAGAAGCAGTACTAAATTGGGAGAGGCCAACCACAGTCACTGAAGTTAGGAGTTTTCTGGGCTTAGCTAGATATTACAGACGATTCATTAAGGATTTTTCTTGAATAGCCTTGCCCTTGTCCAAGCTAACTAGTAAGAATGTTTCATTTGAATGGATACCGGACTACGAGCATAATTTTCAAGACTTGAAAAGAAGGTTAACCACGACACTAATGTTAGCCTCGCCAGACCCTCATGGACCATTTGAGGTTTATTGTGATGCTTCCAAGCAAGGATTAGGATCTGTGTTGATGCAAGCTAAAAACGTGGTCACTTATGCCTCTAAGTAATTAAAACCACATGAAAGGAATTATCCTACACACGATCTCGAGTTAGCAGCCATAGTATTTGCTTTGAAGATATGTAGACATCACCTTTATGGTGTGAGGTTCGACGTCTTTTCTGATCATAAAAGTCTAAAGTACCTCTTTGATCAGAAGGAATTGAATATGAAGCAACGAAGGTAGATGGAACTTCTTAAGGACTACGAATTTGAATTGAAATACCACTCAAGCAAGGCAAATATTGTGACAGATGCTTTAAGCATAAAATCATTGACTGCAGCCCGGATGACGGTAAAAGAGATAAAGCTTATTGAGAGCTTCTGAAATCTTAACTTGGGAATCCTTATGACTCCTAAGACCATTCAGTTACACCAAGTTAAGATAACCAGTAGCTTTAAGGAGCAGATTTGGCAGGCACAATAGCAGGATGCTAGTTTTCAGCATACCATAAATCTCATGCAATCAGGAAAATTAACGGGTTTTGCTCAGGATGAAGAAGGCATATGGTGACACTGTGACGGGGTATGTGTACCCGAGGAGAATGATCTCCGAAGAAGAATCTTGGAGGAAGCACATAAAGGTGAATTTACCGTGCATCCCGGCATTACCAAAATGTATCAAGATCTCAAGAAAATGTTTTTGTGCCCAGGCATGAAGTCAGACGTGGCGAGCTTCATGAGCAAGTGCTTGACCTATCAAAAAGGTGAAAGCCGAACATGTAACACTTTACCGGATAAAGTACTATGCTTAAGTCATAATAAATTATCTGATAAGTGATTACGTATAGTGCTGATTAAATTCTATTTTCTGTATCATTATTAGTTACCCACATAAAGATGACTATTTGCATAACGAAATTTTCTGCTTGCCGGCGGAATAAATACTAGTTAATTGGTATACTATAAATAACGTAACATAAATAAAAATGCAATAAAGATAGAACTACTGCAAAATGCATCATAAATATATACATAGACATCTGTTTTCAGTAACATCCCCTATTTTCTTAAGTGGATTATAATAGAAACTTTCAATTATTTCTCTTAGGCAGTGTGGGAATTTTTCAAACAGTGGTATACCCCGACAATTCTCACACTCAGAAATATAGGGTAGCATAACACTGCCATTAAAAATGTGGCACTGCCATATGCTAAAAATTAGGAAATAACAAAAGTGCCCCTGTCAACTTTTGTTAATTTCAATCTTGCTCAAGAGTTTTAGAAATTGTACTTTAACCCCAAGTGAATATTTTCACAATAACCCTAGAACTTTTCATAAAATGACCTTTATGTCCTTACATCTATAAGATTAGCAGAATGGGATTCTAAGCAGAGCAAAATCACGTGTGAAACCGTAGAAGTTTAAATCTCTACTGATTGGGCCATGGAGGCAGTTTGGTGTGAAATCACGTGGGGTACCCTTGGACTTGCTCAAAATTACAAAAATGCCATTAGCTATGAAAAATAGAAAATAGAAAAACTCCAAATTTGCAAAAACGATTATTTCACGTTAACAAGCAATTTATTCAATTTTATTGACTAAGTAAGGTTAATTAGGAGTAGATGTTAATTGTAACACCCTACTAATTTTATGTTATGCTTAAGTCATAGCATGAAACTAGTCAGGTTGTGTTACCGTGTTGATACTTTACTTACCTTTCATGTTTTTAATTTCCCTTTAAATCGTCTCTATTGACGAAACGGCGTACTGTTATATTAAAATGAAATAAATAGAATATCACCAAGATAAGTATAGTGTAACAATGTTACTGCATACGTGTAAACATGTATATGTATCAGAAGTCACTGTTTCAGCTTATGTACAAAGATTTAAAGTAGAAATACATACATGGGCTGGTGTATCAGAAGACCATACTGCCCTCACCTACCAATATACCCTATGGTCCTCAAAGGACATTTCGTAATCTACTACTAATTCTACAGTCAAACCCATGACCCAAAGCTACATCTTTGTCCAAAAGAGGGTCATACTGTACAACATCCCCTGCCGCTAAACTACTCCATCGGTAGCCGTTAGCCATGCTAGGCTCGGCCGGAGTATAGTCCGCGCTAGGTCCCGAGGAGGAAGAGGGCGACGAGCCTGTGGCCTCGGAGGGGTCACTCTCGGAACTCAGTGGGATGTCGGGGGCTGCCTGCGGTGGTGACTCGGGAGCAGGGTCAGCGGGTGTTGCAGGTGCAGGAGGTGCAGGATGTGGGTGCGCCATATGTAGAGGGATGGCAATATACGGGGTAGCAGGGTCAAAGAAGGGATGGTGTAAAGGAACATCAAAGTTCCTGTCGCTGAATAAGTACAAACGAAAGTTACACGAACCGGCTATGTACAAAGAGTCCAACTCCAGGTCATGGTGGAACTGAAGTGCAGGGATCTCAATAAAAAGGGTGGCTGTGGAGTCCATTGCCTGAATCTGAGAATGATGCGGGATACACAAGACGGGGTGAGAATTTCAGGAAAATTCTCAGTAGGGTTCGGTTATACTGGGACTGACATCACATACATTCTCAGTTACCTCGGGTTTTACTTAATTATTAAAATACGTGTTCAAACTAAAAGTCCATTTTCATGAGTTTAAAAACATGTCTGGTCCGAGGTAAGGTTCAATTTTACTTTGATTGGCATAAAAAAGAAAACGAAATAGATTACTAATACTAATGCATAGAATGATAAATGAAATAAATCAAGGGATAGCAGTGAGCAATTGTAACAGACAATTGTAAACATCTTGATGTAACTACTCCATGTATTTATGCATTCATGTAATCATGTAGACTCATTCTTGAACTTTCTTTCATAAACTCTTTCATTACTTTCCATCATTTTCCATCTCTCTTGGTCCCCTGGGAGTTCTTGGCCATTTTAGACTCCTGGGTAATAGTCTGCTTATCAGGATCGAGCTCGTTCCTATATAGGAATGCCGGGTTTACTTTCCCCGATCTTCCCACCGATCTATTCCCATTAACTTTCTATCCGGGGCTGGCCCAAGTAGTATGGAACTTGCATAATAACATACTTCTTTTCATAACTTTCATGACTTTCTTAAGAATGTATATGCGTTCATGTGAAATTCATAACTTGTTCATGGGTTCTACCGAAACTTCGGCAGCATAACGGAACGTGTCCGCTTCCCCATGAATAGTGCCAGCCAATCAATACATCAATATATCACAAGAAGCACAAATTCACATGTATACTCCAACATAAAATTCCAATTCATATCAAATTCATTAAGACAGAAATTCTGCCTCAGCATATACAACCAACCCGGTTCTTGTAATTCATGCCACAATTTCATTTTAACTCATTTGGACCTCAAATTTGAGTATATTACAGGGTTGTGTGTCTATTTTCTAACCTCTTTCGTCCCATCTAATTTCGGTATCTATAACTCAAGATATCTAAACTTTATCTCGGCCTGCCCATTAGTTAGCCAGAATCAGGCAACTAAAAGTAAAAATTCACCAAAACTCGAAAACTCACTCAAATCAGACGAAATTGGCCTCATATTAAAGCTAACAGGACAATCTTTCATATACAAAAAGTTTCATTTCATTTACCTTAGTAGGGCTCGAGTTACAAGCCCCGAAACTTAGCCTTTCTGAACTGCCCTGTGTTGGCCTGGTTTGGACATAGGGTAATTTCTTCAATTCACTGGGAACAACTGAGTTGATAACAAACTCGGAATTTCTTTGGATATTGTTCTCCTATGTGTAAGCTTTCCAACAAAGTTAGTTTCACTCATTTTCATGTAGTATAGGTCGAGTTTTACCCTAATTAACCTAAGCTGCCCAGAGCCAGAGTCAAAACCCTAGGTCGAGATTCAAAAATTCATATCTTCCTCAATTCTAATCCAAAACCCTTATATGATATGTCTATGGAAAGCCCTAGATGTCTAGTTTCATCTAAAAATAGTTTTATTGGATTTGACCGATCGTAGGCGGCGCCGTACGCTCCGCCATATGGTCTGCCGTGGACTCTCCACCAGGACAGCACCTCCATGCATTTAATCCTCTTAGTTTTCTTCTTCTAATTCTACTTCTAACTCAAAATCTTCTATTAATCCAAGCATAATTATTCAATTCACACATCAATCAAGGTGAAACTAATTCAGCCCAGCCAACCAAGTACATGGATTTGATGTAAGAAATTAAAAACCCCTACCTTTGATTTAAGTGTTTTGGTGCTGAGTTCTTGAAATTTGGATGAACAAGGCTGGAACTTTGCTTAAGTCTTGGATGTGTGAGCAAGAGAAAAAGAGAACTGATAGAGAAGAGGAAAAGCAACGTGAATAATGGTCTGATTCAAAGGAGGATGGTGTGTTATATAGGCATGAGTGGGAGTTAACTTGGAAGGTTGTGATTGGTTGCCCTCTTTGTGTGGTAGAATCACTCTCCACGTCGCCTAAGTGGTAGCAGTTTCTAGCATATTCTGGAAACGAAATCGGAACTCGTACGCTCTATAAAGTCGGAACTCGTGAACCACCTGTATATGAAGTCGGAACTCAGAAACATCCAGTCTAATTGAAACTTGAAAGCAGAGCCTGGTGTGAAGCCAAGCACTTAAGGTCGGAACTCGGGAATATATTCAGTTCATTTGAGCCTTAGAGACGAAGTCGGAAATCGAGCATTTTACTTTGTGATCGATAAGGTCGGAAGTCGTAAGTGTGCTGAAGTCGAACACGAACTCGTAAGTTGAAAGCATCAGTCACCTCATTTCAGCTCACGAAATCGGAAATCGTAAGCTTCATTCATTAAATCGGAGACCGTAAGCTGCATGCATGAGGTCGGAAATCGGGAGAAGTCCCTTGTAAGCCTTGAAACGAAGTCGGAAGTCGAAGCTAGTATTGAGGTCGGAAGCAGAGTGTAAGGAAACTCGGAAATCGGAAATGTCAACAATATGGGGGGGATCGGAAGTCGGAATTCGCGGATGTTACATTAATTAGGGGGGATTAGGCTTAGGAATAATTAGAATAGAGATATAAAATTTCTCTCAGAGTCATTTAGTAAAGTTTCACTGATTTGAAGAAAATCAGCAAATATTCGGTATTTTAAACCACTAGAATCGAACCAAAAGAATTTTCTACTGGAATCCCTCACTTAAGTGGCTGAAATTCAGCCACCCCTACCACATATGAGCGGCGCCAAGCGTTGGTCAAGATAGTGGAAAAACTTGGCCTTACCTTCATCAGATTTTTATCGTTTTCGTCTAGTTGTTTGATTTTATCAACTATTTAAGATTAATTAGCATTTGATTAAATTTTTACTTAGAGCCAATTAAGTATCATTTAGAGAAATTAGATATAAGAGAATTAGATTGAAAGCATAGAAAACTTCATAGGATTTTTCCAAAACCGATTTACTGATTTAAAGGAAATCGGTAAGATTTCGGTACTTTGAATTGTCGGAACCAAACCAATAGAAATTATACTATGAAAACCCTAGGATGAATGGCCAAGATTTAGCCAAAACATCCCTACAAGTGGCGCCTCAATCAGCCATGAAAGAGGGTGATACATGCTCAAGAGGGTAATTTGGTCATTCCAACACTGGAAAATAGCTTGTTTCTAGCAAGTCAGTTCTGCCTTGGAGATGAAGCAATCCAAGAGCTCATTTCAAGTTACTTGGAGATCAAGGAATCAAGCTTAATTAAAGTAACTTGGGGAGCAAGCAATTTGATTAGGTTGAAAATATGTTTAGATTGTGTTTAGATTTATTTTTTATTTGTTTTGACTTAGTCTATGTTTGTTTAGATTTAAATTGATTCAGTTTGTCTTTTAGGATTTTAATCAAATATGATCTAATCTATAAAGATCAAATTTGATTTAAATTAGTTAGGAAGAAATCTTTTAGAATAGAATCGTATCTTTAATTTTTAAATTTTAGCTTCAAATCAAATCTTTTAGATAGGATTAGATAATTTCTAGTTTTAGAATTTATGTATAAATAGGCAACTTGGCCTATAGACAATAGAGAATTTTGATCATATTTTTTTATCATGGTTTGACTACCGAGATAGTTGTGAGGTTTTTCCTCATGTTGTTCTGTGTGATGCAGAATGTTCTATCTTTTCCCTGTTATCTACGTTTCCAAGGACAGGTTTCTTGGGGGTTTAGTAGGGATTTCCCTGTTATCTATGTTTCCAAGGACAGGTTTCTTGGGGGTTTAGTAGGGAGGGTCTTTTATTCTACGTCTTGTTTTTCTATCAAAGTGTGTGCCTGGGGTTTCTGGATCTTTATATCCACGGGGTTCTGCATCAGAGGGCAGCCAAGTTGAGTTTGAATGTGAGATGAAATCCACCAATCACAATCTAACTTCCTTCAAAAGTCTTGAAATAATTCCGTTTGCCTCCCCTTAAATTTTCGTCCATATAAGCTGCTGAGCTCTCATCCTTTTCCTTCTATTCACATTCACCTTCAATCCATCTTCAACTCCTCTTCAAGTCTTATCAAGAGTTTCTTCAATCTAGGACATCAAACCAACAAGATTTCAACTAGACAAGGTAGGAATTCCAACTTCTTTTCTTGTTTTCTTTGAATTGGGCTGATTGGAACTCCACTTTCTTCCCTCTTTATTGTATGATTCTGATGTTATCTTGAGTGATGATGATGAATTAAGGCTGGTTTAAGTTTTATATGTGAGTTTGAATTGAAGATTAGATGGATTGATTTAAGGAAAACATGAATTCAAGAAGCTGTTAGGGTTTTCCCCTCGACGGTCTGTACGGCGGAGTGTACGGCTCCACCTACAGCCATTTGAATTTAATGAATCTATTTTTATATGAAACTAGACATTCAGGGATTTCTATACATATAAAATATAAGGCCATTGGGTTATTATAGAATTAGTTATGAATTTTTGAAGTTTAACCTAGAAATCTGGATTCTTATCTGGGCAGTATGAGTTGAGAAGAGTATAACTCACCCTACACAGCTCCAAATTGAGTGAGCCCAAGGATGTTTGAAAGATAACATTTAACGAACATCCCATAAAAATTTCAGAACCAGATTTGTTGCCATTTGTTCCTAGCACACCAATGAAATTGACTTAAGTTCAAATCGGGCTGAGGCAAGGTAGTCCAGTAAGGTCAAGTTTCGAGGCTCATAACTCAAAATATACTCTTACAAATGACATGAAACTTAATTCATTTTAAAGCTTGTTCTGTTAGCTTTCATTTGATATAAATTTCGTATGATTTCACCTAGATTTCTATTTTTAGTGAATTTTCACTTATAAGAGCACAATTCTAGCTAAGAATAAGGCAGCCTGAGGAAAAATACTTATATCTTGAGTTATACAAATCAAAATGAGATGGGACTAAAAGGGTTTGAAACTAGACATTTAGAGCTATGACATATCCAAAATCCAGGTTTAAATGAGTTGAATTGGACTAAAGATGGATTATATCAAAATCAGGCAAAAAAGGAGGAAGTAAACAGAAAACCCTATTGATGTTTGAATTAAATTTGAGGAATGATATTATGCATGTATAATTGCTGATCCATATTAAATTGTAAGTTTGAATAATTGTACTGGTTGTCTAGCACTATTCATGGGGAAGTAGACTCGATCCGTTATGCTGCCGAAATTTTGGTAGAGATATATGAATTATATGACTGTCATGAATATTTATATGTTATGCTCATATATGCAAGAATGATTTAAGTATAATATGAAGTATATAAATGAATGCATGGAGCATATGCATGTGTAATTATGTCCAAAGAAGAATAAGATTTATGAGAACTTGCAAGAAAGACGTACGAAGCTACCACGTGAGGCATGGCATAGACCCAGCTAGCGTGGGCCAGAACGGTACTGTCTAAGACTTGGGCCAGCTTTCATCCAGATTTAAAGGGAATAGACCGGTGTGAGGGTCGGGGAAAGTAAACTCGTCACTCATGTATAGGTACGAGCTCGAATCTGAAAAATAGGCTATTACCCAGGGGTAAGAGAGGCCATTCACATCCGGGGGACCAAGTACAAAAAAGAGCAAGATCAAGTTGCAAGTTAAAGAAAGATATGAATTAAGTCAAGTGCACTTGCATACAGACAAGTACAAGCATCTATATGTGCATCTTCAATTATCCCATTACGTCATAATGTTATTAAGATTCTTGTTGAAGCATATTGCACTATTCGTATTTCTATGTTTGTCATATAATATGACAAGTGGTTGTTAAAACATAACCCGCTTCAAGAAGGATGTTTTCCACTTAAAATTGAACCACTATTTGCATATATGTGCTCATATTTTCATAATAAACCGAAACGGCTGGAATGTTTATGATGGCACTATATGAGAATGGTTCATGTTTACCTACTGAGAACCTTTGGTTCTCACTACCTGCTTGTATGTTTTTCTTTTCCGTAAACATTCCACCACCAAAGTTGGAAATCAAGTGTGAGATAGAGTATTGGGACATTTTCTGAGCAAGACTCGGGCGCAAACCAGACCAAGCGCCTATTGGAGCCAGCTAGTGACTACTCGAAAGCAAGTTCCGTGTATTATATTAGTCATAATCTCTTTTAAGTTGTAGGTATTTTATCATCTATGTATCAAAGACGACGAAACTTATGAACTATTAGTTAGCAATAAAGTGTGCAGTTAAAGGGCTATGTATTATATTTTTCACATTTTAAAGCTTTTTTAACATAGTGACAACCTTTCAATATAACTCTATGGCTCGAGCATGACTTATATAATAAAGGGTGTTACATTTTCAAAGTTTGTCAAAATGATATAGGATAAAAAAAAATGAGACCACTAACATAAAACAAAATGGCCAGTCTCTATAAATAGTACCCCATATGGTCCCCGTGGGACATTTTATGTATACCTCCTAACTTCTACCCATCTACCCATGACCCAGACTACCAAAAGAGGGTCATTCTATACATCTACTACCGCTACGGCAGACCCACTATCTAAACGGAATCTAAAGAAAGAAATTCATTTGCCATATTGGCATCTGCAGGACGGTGGCCCACGCTCGGCGCAGATGATAAAAAAGAGGAACTCGCCACCTCAGACGGATCTTCCTCAAACATCTACTATGGTGGTAAGACAGGAAAGGCGTAGGAGCTGGAACTACTGCCACTGCTGGTGCTGCTTCTGGTAGAGGTTGAAATGGATGGGCCATGTGAAGGGGAATGGCGATATAAGGGACAGCGGGGTCAAAAAGTGGGTGCATAAGCGATACAGCAAAATCTCTCTGGAAAAAGAAATAAAGATGGAACTGACACCTGCTGGATATATATATATAGAGTCCAAGAATGGGTCAAGGTGGATATGGAGATCGGGGAACTCAATGAACAGCACTCTAGTTGCGGCATTCTCCATGGGCTGAGAATGACGCGGAAACATATAGCAGCGTAAGAAATAAAGATTTCTCAGTAGGAATTCCTAGTTTCTACACATCTGTTATCGCTGTCATTCCCAGTTGTTTCAGTTTTTCCGTAGTTCAAAATAGTATGGCACAATAGTAATATTTAACTTAAATACTTATTTATAAAACATACACTGAAACAAACTCAATTTTAGTTAACATATATGCAACTGGCCCGATTCACTTTAAAATTTGAAAGGGACCTATAAAGCGAGGGCTTAGCTTCTTGACTTTAATGGCTCTACTTACTCCAGTTATGGGTGTGATCTTTAGAAACACGTGGTCTCCTTCTTGAAAATCCAAGGGTTTCCTACTGACATCCGCGTAGCTCTTTTGACGGCTCTGAGCTGCAAGTGTTTTGCTACGGATTCTTTTGATTTGCTCTGTAGTTTGTCTGACTAGTTCCAAACCCAAGAGACTCTGTTCTCCTGATTCATATCAACATAGGGGAGATTGACACTTTCATCCATATAAAGCCTCATACGGAGCCATGCCGATGTTAGCATGATAACTGTTGTTGTATGCAAACTCAGCTAATGGTAAGTATCGATCCCAACTCCCTCGTTGTTCCAAAATGTATGCTCGCAACATATCTTCCAAAGTCTAAATCGTTCATTCTGTTTGACCATCCGATTGTGGATGATATGCAATACTTAGACATAGCCTAGTACCGAACGCCTTTTGGAGCACTCCCCAAAACCGTGAGGTGAACCTTAGATCTCCATCAGAAATGATTGTTAAAGGGATACTATGTAACCGTACCACTTCTTGGATGTACAGTTGAGCCAACTTCTCTAAAGGAGAATTCGCATGAATGGGTAAAAAGTGAGCAGACTTGGTCAGTCTATCCACTATGACCCATATAGCATCATATCCTCAGGGGTTCTTGGTAAGCCCATCACGAAATCCATAGAAATGCTCTCCCATTTCCATTCTGGAATCTCTACTAGTTGTAATGTCCCTGCCGGCTTCTGATGCTCTATTTTTACCTTCTGGCAAGTTAGACATTTATTCACAAAATTTGCCACATTTGTTCTAAGGCCTGGCCACCAAAACATCTTCTTTGAGATCTTGATACATTTTGGTAATGCCAGGATGTATAGTGAACTCACTCTTATGGGCTGCCTCCAAGACCTTCTTCCTGAGGTTGTCCTCCTTAGGTACACATATCCTCCCATGATATCGCCATATTCCTTCTGCATCCTGAGAAATTCCTGTTAGCTTACCAGATTGTACCAGTCGCACTGTATAGTCATTTTCTTATTGTGCTTGCTGGATTTGGTCTTTAAAAGTACTAGTTATCTTAAGTTGGTGTAATTGAATGGCACTAGGGGTTACAGAGATTCCCAAGTTGAGGGTTTGGAAACTTTCTATAAGTTCCGCTTCTTTGATCATCATCCATGCCACTGTCAAGGATTTTCTACTTAGGGCATCCGCTACTACGTTTGCCTTGCCTGGATGGTGCTTCAAGTCGAATTCATAATCTTTTAGAAACTCCATCCACCTGCGCTGCCTTATGTTTAATTCCTTCTAATCAAAAAGGTATTTCAAGCTTTTGTGATCAGAAAATACTTCAAACTTCACTCCGTAGAGATAATGTCTCCACATCTTCAAGGCAAACACTATCACTGCTAGCTCAAGGTCATGTGTTGGGTAGTTTCTTTCATGAGTTTTCAATTGCCTGGAAGCATATGCTATGACGTTCCTATTCTGCATTAACATGCACCCTAATCCTGTCTTAGAAGCATCACAGTACACTTCGAACGGTCCATGTCAACTTTTCCTTTAATCCTTGGAAACTCTGCTCACACTTAGGTGTCCATTCGAATGGGGCGTTTTTCCTGGTTAACTTCGTTAAGGGTAGGGCTATTTGAGAAAAGTTCTTAACAAATCTCCTATAGTATCCTGCCAGCCCTAAGAAGCTCCTGACTTCCATAACTATTGTTGGTCATTCCTAGTTTAATACAGCTTCTACCTTATTGGGATCCACTGAAACTCCCCCATGGGATACCACATGGCCAATAAATTTTACTTCTTTCATCCAAAATTCACATTTGGATAGCTTGACATAAAGTTTCTCATCTCTTAGAATTTGCAGAACTACTCACAAATGTTTCACATGCTCCTATTCCGTCTTCGAATAGACAAGTATGTCATCAATGAACCACCACAAATTTATCAAGGTATGGCCTGAATATTCGATTCATGTAATCCATGAATATTGCCGGTGCATTCGTCAATCCGAAGGACATCACAGTATATTCATAATGTATATAACGAGTCCGAAATGCCGTCTTCAGAATATCTTCTTCTCGAACTCGAATTTGGTGATGTCCAGACCATAGATCAATCTTGGAAAATATAGTAGCCCCTTGTAGTCGATCCATAAGATCATCAATCCTTGGCAACGGATACTTGTTCTTGATTGTCGCCTTATTCAACTGCCAGTAATCTACACATGGTCGCATGCCTCCATCTTTCTTCTTAACTAACAAAACTAGGGCTCCCCGTGGTGATGCACTTGGCCTAATGAATTTCTTTTCCAGGAGTTCTTTAATCTGCCCCTTAACTTCAGTCAATTCCAAGGGTGACATGCGGTATAGCACTAAAGATATTGGTCCCACTCTTGGCACTAATTCAATGATGAATTCAATCTCTCTCTCAGGAGGGAACTCAGGAATATCTTCAGGGAACACATTAGGATATTCCCTAACAACTGGAATATTGTTTATCTCCTGATCAACCTCTGCTATACTGGTTGATAAGAAAATATACCCTTGACTTCTATTCCCACAGAAGTATACTGTTAAGGAACTTAAATAAAGACTTACAGGGAATACTAATTCAGAAGATGAAACAGAGGGGAGTATAATGGATTTATCAAAACAATTTAACAAGGCTTGGTTGGCAGAGAGCCAGTCCATACCCAAAATAATGTCAAATCCGGACAAAGGAAGACAAATTAAATTAGCCGAAAAGGTTCGACCTCCTATATGATAGGAGACATTCATACAAATATAGTTGGTCCTAACGGGCTCATTTGTAGGAGTAGAAACTAGCAAGTCATAGGGTAATTCAGAAATAGGTAGCTACAGGGCTGTCATGCAATCATGAGAGATGAAAGAGTGAGATGCACCTGAATCGTATAAAACGGTTAAGGTCTTACCATTCACTTCACACGTATCTTGAATCAAACCTTTCGACTTGTTGACCTCCTGTGCATCCATGTGAAAACTCTTCCCTGGCATTGTGGCTTGGGTGTCGGTTGAGGGTTTCTAGCAGGGCATTCATAGATTTTGTAGCCCGGTCTGCCATATCCAAAGCAGACATTTTGACCCGCCAAGCAGGGGTTGTTGCCATGATTTCTACCGCATTGATTGCAAGCCTGGTTCCCAAAAGGCCTTTGAATTTGCTTCCCTTTGTTGCTTGCCAGCTGAAACTTTCTCTACTGCTGTAAGTTAGGCTTGAACCTCGAGCCTTGCAGAGCTAATCCTTTCTTAAAGTTATTACCGGTTGACCTAGTAGCAACTAACTTCTTGCTATAGTCCTCCACTAAGCGGCAATTGTTTATCAAAGTAGGGAAGTCTCTGATCTCCATTGGTCCTATGGTGGGAAGGATGTCCTCTCTTAGTCTACCTTCAAATTTCATACATTTCCATGCTTCATCGGGGTTTCGTTGATAAATGGTGGAAAATTTACACAACTCCTCAAATTTAGCAATGTACTCCGACACGCTACTATTCCCTTGACGAAGGTGCATGAACTCCAACTCGTTGGCATTGCGGACAGATGCAGGGAAATACTTGTGGTAGAACGTATCTCTAAATACGTCCCAAGTAATATCTATTTGGGATTCTTCTAATAATTGCCGTGCACCATTCCACCAGAATTCTGCATCGGCTTCTAACATATAGGTGGCAAAAGTCACCTTCTGACGGCCTGTGCAATCTAACACGGAGAAAATCTTTTCCATAGCTTTAACCCATTCATCTGCCTTATTCGGGTTAAAGGCTCCCCTGAAGCTGGGTAGGTTAGCCTTCCAGAATTCAGCAAATTTGAGATATTCCAGATCTATTCCAGGGCCACTATGATTCCTTCCATGATCTACCTCTGACTGCCTTCCTAGTTCCCATCATTTGAGTCGTCGCAGCTGCCTGTTCGCGCATAGCGTGCGCCATCTCTCGCATTGCATCCAGGAACTCCGTGGATTCCTCTTGGGCTGGGGAAGTTCGCGGTCTACCTTGCATTCTAGAAGTCATTAAGTTCTAAACACACAAAACAAGAGTAATTGAGTTGATCAGGCTCAATACTAAGTTCAGTGTGCTAATAAATAATAGCATACAGTTAGGCAAACTCCCTCACATACATCCTACCCATATGGACAAGACTCAAAGCATAATAATATCTAGGGAATACAGAGCATATGTGAATCATAGTCAATCCAATCCTCAGGCCTATATTAGGACGAACTACTCTGATACCAAAAATGTGACACCTTACCAGACAAAGTACTATGCTTAAGTCATAATAAATTATCTGATAAGTGATTACGTGTAATGCTAATTAAATTCTGTTCTCTGTATCATTATTAGTTACCCACATAAAGATGACTATTCATGTAACGAAATTTTCTGCTTGGTGGTGAAATAAATACTAGTTAATTGGTATACTGTAAATAATGTAACATAAATAAAAATGCAATAAAGATAAAACTACTGCAAAATGCATCATAAATATATACATAAATATTTGTTTTCAAAGTTTGTCAAAATGATACAGGGTAAAAAAAAAAATGAGGCCGCTAACATAAAACAAAATGGTCAGTCTCTATAAACAGTACCCCAGATGGTCCCCATGGGACATTTCATGTACACCTCCTAACTTCTACCCATCTGCCCATGACCTAGACAGCCAAAAGAAGGTCATTCTGTACATCTACTACTACTACGGCAGACCCACTATCTAAAAGGAATCTGAAGAAAGAAATCCATTCGCCATACTAGCGTCTGCAAGAAGGTGGCCCAGGCCCGGCGCAGAGGATGAAGAAGAGGAACTCGCCACCTTAGACGGATCTTCCTCAGACATCCGCTGCGTTGGTGAGACAAAAGGGCCATAGGAGCTGGAGCTGCTGCCGTTGCTAGTGCTACTGTTGGTGGAGGTGGAAATAGATGGGCCATGTGAAGGGGAATGGCGATATAAGGGATAGCGGGGTCAAAAAGTGGGTGTATAAGTAGTACAGCAAAATCTCTCTAGAAAAAGAAATAAAGACAGAGCTGACACCTGCCAGATATATATATACAGAGTCCAGAAATGGGTTGAGGTGG
The DNA here is from genome assembly GCA_031439595.1 of Pterocarpus santalinus. Lineage (NCBI taxonomy): Eukaryota > Viridiplantae > Streptophyta > Magnoliopsida > Fabales > Fabaceae > Pterocarpus > Pterocarpus santalinus. The sequence goes on from CM062525.1 coordinate 36,381,844, forward strand.
ATATGAAGCTCGAGGAACTCAATGAACAGCACTTCGGTTGCGGCGTTCTCCATGGGCTAAGAATGACGCGGAAACATAGAGCAGGGTGAGAAATAAAGATTCCTCAGTAGGAGTTCCTAGTTTCTACATATCTGTCTTCGCTGTCATTCCCAATTGTTTCGGTTTCTCCGTAGTTCAAAATAGTATGACACGATAGTAATATTTAACTTAAATACTTATTTATAAAACATACACCGAAACAAACTCAATTTTAGTTAACATATATACTATTGCAATTAAACAGTAATTACAATGGAATAATAGCATATTAAGAATAATAAACAGGTATCTAGAACAATTAATTAAGGAGTATCATATTGTACATTTTAATGTGCAAATTGGAAAATGCATCTTATCCTTGAAGGCTTTCGCTTATTAGAACTTATTTCCATCCTTGGTCCCTTGGGAGTCATTGGTTATATACTCCTGGGTAATAGTTCGCTTTTCAGGACTGAGCTCATTCCTATACAGGATTGCCGGGTTTACTTTTCCTGACCTTTCCACTGATCTATTCCCCTTAAATTTGTTCCAGGGCTGGCCTAAGTAATATGGAATCCTTTAGAATATCATGAATTGAATGCACATCTAACTTGATTCTTTCAAATATCATGTATTCATGCTATTGTAAATTACACAACATATGAATTTCTTGCCGAAATTTTGGCAACATAACGGATCGAGTTTGCTTCCCCATAATTAGTGCCAGATAACCAGTACAATTGTACAAACTTGCAATTCAATATGGCCCAGCAAATATATATATATTCATAGCATCATTCAACAATTTCAATTCAAGCATCAATAGGGTTTTCAGTTTATTCGTCCCTATTCTATCCGAGTTTGGTATACCCCACCCTTAGTTCAATTCAACTCATTTAAATCGAATTTTTGGATATGTCATAGCCTCATGTGTCTAGTTTCTAACCCTTTTGGTCCCACCTCATTTTGATTTGTATAACTCAAGATATAAATATTTTACCTCAGACTGTCATATTCTCAGCCAGAATTGGATTCTTATAAGTAAAAATTCACTAAAAATAGAAATCAAGGTGAAATCATATGAAATTTATATCAAATTAAATCTAACAGAACAAGCTTTCAAATGAATTAAGTTTCATGTCATTTGCATAAGTATATTTTGAGTTGTGAGTCCCGAAAACTGGACTACCCTAATTCAGTCTGGTTTAGACTTAAGTCAAATTCCTTGGTGCACTGGGAACAAATGGCTATGAATCTGGTCCTAAAATTTTTATCGGATATTCCTTTACATGTTAGCTTTCAAAAAACTTTAGGTTAACTCAATTTGAAGTTGTGTAGGGTGAGTTATACTCTTCTCAACTCATATTACCTGGATAAGGATCTAGATTTCTAGGTTAAACTTCAAAAATATAACTAATTCTTTAGTAACCCAATGGCCTTATATTTTATAAGTATGGAAAGCCCTGAATGTCTAGTTTCATATAAAAATAGATTCATCAAATTTAATTGGTTGTAGACAGAGCCGTACACTCCACCGTACGGACCGCCGAGGGAAACCCTAACAGCTTCTTAAATTGTTCTCTATTCTTCAAGCTATTTGCTATCAAATTCAATTTTAATCACAACATACATACAAAATTAGTCATAAACTATCATCATCACTCTACATAATATTAATATCTCAGGTTATACATGACCACCATGTAGCCCCAAATTAGAGATAGTAAGAAGAGAAGTAGGATTTCCTTCCTTGTTTAGTTGAATTTGTGTTGATTTACTGTCTTTGATGGATTCAACTTGTGATGAGACTTGAAGAAGAGATAGAAATGGAGTGAAGATGAGAGTGAGGAGAAGAGAAATGAAGGGAGCTTCAGCAAATGGGTTGGCCGAAATTCACAAAAGGAGAAGGAAAGAAAAGGTGAAGATTTTTGGAAGCACTTCTCTTTGATTAGTGGATTCAACTCCATCATCAAATTTTGTTTTGCTTCCCTCCCTCAATGGATGATCAAGGCGCCACATGAGGGGGTGGTTTGGCTAAATCCTAGCCATTGATCTTAGGGCATTCATAGAAAAATTTCTATTGGTCCGGTTCCGGCAGTTTAAAATACCGAAATCTTACCGATTTCTCTTAAATCGGTAAATTGGCTTGAAAATTTTCTGTGGGATTTTCTATACTCATAATCTAATTCCATCAAGCATAATCTTTTTAAATCACACTTAAATGGGCTTTAAGTAAATGTTTAATCAAATTTTGATTAAACCCACTTATTTGATAAAAACCGAACAACTCATTTGTTAACGATAAAATTTTTCGGACGTTACAAAACATCCAAAACCCTCCGGGATGCTACAACCTTTGGAAATCCATGAGTGGAAGTGGGAGAGTAACTCCATGGATTTTGTAATGGGATTATTGAGAACGCCAACCAGATATGATGCCATATGGGTTATCGTGGATAGATTAACCAAATCTGCTCACTTTCTACCTATTCATGCAAATTATCCGTTGGAAAAATTGGCGTAGTTGTACATTCAAGAGATTATAAGGTTGTATGGGACCCCTTCAACCATTATCTCTGATCGAGATCTAAGATTCACTTTACGATTCTGGGGAGCTTTACAAAAAGCATTTGGTACTAAGTTGTGCCTAAGCATTGCATATCATCCGCAAACGGATGGTCAAATAGAAAGAACAATTCAAACCTTAGAAGATATGCTACGAGCCTATATAATGGAGCAACGTGGAAATTGGGATCGATACTTACAGCTAGCCGAATTTGCATACAATAATAGCTATCATGCTAGCATCGACATGGCTCCTTACGAAGCATTGTACGAACGGAAGTGCCAATCCCCACTATGTTGGTATGAAATAGGAGAATCAAGTCTACTGGGGCTTGATTTAGTTGACCAGACCACTAAGCAGATCAAGAAGATTCGAAGTAAGATGCTTGCCGCTCAAAGCCGTCAGAAGAGTTACATGGATACTAGGAGAAAACCTCTGGAATTTCAAGAAGGAGACCACGTATTTTTGAAGGTCATGCCTACAATAGGGATAGGTAGAGCCATTAAGGTTAAGAAGCTAAGTCCTTGCTTTATCGGTCCTTTCCAAATCTTGAAGCAAATCAGATCAGTTGTATACCGAATTGCTTTACCTCCACATTTGTCAAACCTTCATGATATTTCCATGTTTCTCAACTCAGAAAGTATCAGCCTGACCCTATACACTTTCTAAAACCCGAGTCAGTACAGTTAAAAGAGGACCTGACTTTCCATGTACAGCCAACATGGATCATAGACATAAGCAGCAGGCAACTTCAAAACAAAACTGTGTAGTTAGTAAAGGTAGTATAGGGAAAAGAAGATGCCGAGGATTACACTTGGGAATTAGAGTCAGACATGAAGAAAGGGTATCCTGAACTATTCTTATATACTAAATTTTGAGGATAAAATTCTTTGTTATGAGGGTAGTAATGTAATATCCAACACGAGTTCCAACCTTCGAATTGATTTCCAAGTTAGAGACGAGTTCTGATCTCCGAATTTATTTTCAAGAGCTTTTCATTTCTATTGATGTTCCTGAGTTTGAGCTTAGGACTGACTTTCGAGATTGAATTAGAGTTCCGAGATTATATAAGTTTCGACTTCTTGGTGCATAAGGTTAATGTTTTGATTCCCGACTTCCAGGGTTGTTAATCGATCTCTGAGATTGATCTTGGACCGAGTTTTAGAATTACGTGTAATAAGAGTTTTAAAGCGTCCTTGTTATCGACTTCCGAGATATAGGTATAAGGTTTTATGTTCTGGTACCAACTTCCAAGTTTATGTTGAAAATCCTCGACTTCTGGGTTTAAGTATTTTAGGTTTCACATTCTTGTCTTTAACTTTCAATTTTAAGGTGATTTGTTTGCTGCGTGATTTTCGATCTCCGACCTTAAGCCACAATTATTCTTCCAAGACTTTTGTGTTTCCTAAGTTGCGAGTTCCACATTAGGTATAAAATGGACATGAGTTTTGACTTTAAGCAGAATGGAGACAAGTTCCGATTTCAGATAGAATGAAAATGAATTCCAATGTTTATGCAAAATGGAGAATAATTTGTAGCCACAAAAGAAAGGAAATATGGCCGAATTTTACCCACAAAATTTTAGCCAACCAAAACTCACAAAGCCAACTATCTCTTCAATGCTTAAATCGGATTTTTCTCCCTTGTTTCCTGCTGATTTGTGCCACTTTCTCCTTGCTTCAGTCTTCCTTTTTCTCTTCTCCTCTTCTTCTTCTCTTCTCCTCTCAACCAAACTTTAAAACTTAGCAAGATCACATACAAAGAGGTAGAGGTTCAATATTGTTCTTGTTATTCTGATTGTGGGTGGCTGATTTTGGCTTTATCTTCTCACTTATTCATGTGATTAGTGAATGAATATGATTATCTTTGGCTATTTTTGTGTTTATATTTGATTAAGGAGTAGGAAAGGGTGAGGATAAGAAGATGTGAGGGGCTAGGAGACCAAATTACCTTAGTAGTCCGTACGGCAGAGTGTACAGCTCCACCTATAGCCATTCAAATTCAATGAAACTATTTTTATATGAAACTAGACATCTAAGGCTTTCCATACATATATCATACAAGGCCATTAGATTAGTATTGAGAAAGATATGAATTTTGGAAGTTTGACCTAGGTTTTTGAGTTTGATTCTAAGCAGACTAGGTTTTTCAGGGCAAAACTTGCCCCATATGAGTTGGAATTGAATGCAACCAACTTTGTTAGAAAGCTTACACATAGGAGAACATTCCATAAAAATTTCAGAGTTAGATACCATTTGCTCCCAGTGGTTTGAAGAAGTTGCCCTATGTCCAAACCGGGCCAAAATAAGGCAATTTAGGAAGGTCAAATTTCGAGGCTTATAACTCGAGCTCTACTAAAGCAAATGAAATGGAACTTAAATGAAAGCTTGTCCTGTTAGCTTTAATATGATATAAATTTCGTATGATTTGAGTTAGTTTTTGATTTTTAGTGGATTTTTACTTTTTAGTGTGTAATTCTGGGCAGTCTCAGCGCAGGCCGGGATAAAACTTAAATAACTTAAGCTATACTTATCAAAATTAGATGGGACCAAAGAGGTTAGAGAATAGACACATAAAACTCTAACATATCCAAAATTGAGGTTCAGATGAGTTGAAATGAAATTGTAGTCTGATTTACAAAAATCGGGTTGAATGCAAATGTTGAAATAGCAACCATGTTTTAATTGCAATGATTGTGCCATGAATTTGATGTGTAAAATATGAATAAAATGTTATGATTTCTCTGAAAATTGGTGTTCGGAGTACTGGCACTATTTATGAGGAAGCAGACACGTTTTGTTATGCAACCGAAAATTCAGCAAAGCCTATGCATGAGTTAAGAGATGCATACACATACATGAGCATTTTTGAAGAGATTCACCAAAGTTATGTTATGATAAAGTTCCATGATACTTAGGCCAGCCTCAGATTAAAGTTAAGGGGAATAGATCGATGGAAAAGTCGGGGAAAGTAAACCAGACATTCCTATATAGGAACGAGCTCTATCCTGAAAAGCAAACTATTACCCATTAGTCTAAATGGCCAAAAACTCGCAGGGGACTAAGAAATGGAAAAGTTTATGAAGATAAGTTCAAGAATGAGTTTTGCATGATCACATTGAATAATCGTTATAAGTTATTTACAATATGACTGTTATGTTTACTTACTGCTGTATGTTCATTTATTCTGCTTATTATTATGTTTCTTATACTGTCCTAAATAAAATAGAATCTTGCCTCGGACCAAACGCTTTCTTAAACTTATTAAATATGGATGGTTCAATTTGATCCCATAGGGATAGTCCAATTTGATCCCATGTTTTCATAATTAAATAAAAAATCGAGACAATTGAGAATGAATATGATGTTAGTTAAACACTATACACGAACCCTACTAAGAATTTCTTTAAATTCTCACCTCGCTTTGTATTTCCAGATCATTCTTAGACGTTGGTGATGGGCTCCACAACCACCCTATCTATTGAGATTCCCGACCTGCAGCTCCACCATGATCCCATAGTGGATTCGCTGTATATAGCTGACTCCTGCAATTTTCGTCTCTACATTTTTAGCAATAGGAATTTTGTCGTCCCCTATTCCACCCTGCTTTCAACCCTGCTACTCCATATTTTGTGGTCCTGTGGCATATGGCACACCCTCCTCCAGCACCTCCAACACCCCGCAACACCTGCCAGTTTTCCACCCGAGTCACCTCCACAGATGGTTTCAGACATTCCACTCAGTTCTGAGAGCGATCCTTTAGAGGCTACCTGCTCATTATCCTCCTCCTCGAGACCTAGTATGGACTACTCCCCAGCCGGCCCTGGTGTGGCTAATGACTACCTGACCGAGTATGTCCCAATCGAGAGTTCTATTGTACAGCATGGCCCTCTTTTGGCGGTATGCAGCATTGGGCCATAGACTTAGTTGCATGTATATCAATTAATTTGAAATGTCCTTTGAGGACTCCATAGGATCGATTTGACTGACCCCATAGGATAGATTTCGATACACCAGCCTTGCTTATGTATCCTATTTTACATCTGTACATAAACTGAAGTGTTGGCTTCTGACCTATATACATACATATACAGTTGATGATATATTACTTATTCTTATCTTCTCTAATGTGTTTTCTATAAACTTTGTTACGTTCTGCGATGTTGACCATGTTTATTATATACAGTGCGCAGCTTTGCCTATTTACAAAAAAAAAAAAAAGGAGATGTGATATGATAAATAAATAGTAAGCAGAGTATTAATACGGTAACACAATCTACTTAATTTCATGCTATGACTTAAGCATAGCATTAAATTGGTAGGGTGTTACAACCGCCACAGTAGTAGTCGGGTTAAGGAGCAAGGACCGGAGTCCCTTGCACCCATGGCGAAGAATGAACCAAGAGGGAGAGAGAAATTGATGAGAGAGAGAGAGAGAGAGAGAGAAACACGGAGGGAAAAGGTTTTATGGTGTTGGAGGTAAGGTGAGGGCGGCGCAGATGGTGGCTAACCCAATGAGGCAAAGACGCGAGAGTGAGGAAAAAAATTAAGAGGGAGAGCAAGAGAGAGGAATGAGATAAAAGAGAGATAAAGAGATAGCGTATCAAGAGAAGAAGAGAAAAATAAGAAAAACGAAGGAAAAGAAGGAACAAAATGCCACCAGAGAAGATTCTAAATGGAGAAAAGAAGAAAGAGAGAGGTTTATGGTGCATCGTGGTCCCTCCTTCGTTTTTTTTTTTTTAACAATTACTTTTAAAAATTTTATCTAGCAAATTTAATTTTTTTATTACTATATTCCTAAAAGAAATTAAAGGAAATACCTAAAGTATAAGCTATGATAATTTTTAAAAATTTAGGTTACAAACATTTATTTTAAATAGGAATTTTATTTTAAGCAGGGTATTACAATGTAATTTTTCTTATTTTTTATGCATTGAGAAACACTTTACCTTAGCAATATATCAAAATTAATCTCTATTAATTACTACCTCCAGTTTACTTTATTTATCACCTTCTATAAAAAATTTTAGTCTATTTTATCTATTGTTCTCATATATTAATAAAGTATTTATTATTAATTTTTTAATTTTATCTTTTACACAATTCCAATACACTATATATAGAGCAAAATTAATAGAATGAATTAATTAGATATTAAAAATTAAATAAAACTATTTTAGTAAAAATATTTCATAATTAAACATTCTCTTTAAGTTCTTTAATTTTTGTGCATATAAATAAAGCAAAAGATAAAGTTGTCGATAAGAAGGTAGAATATTTTATTTCAAAGATGCACGGATTTAGTTTAGATGACACAAGCATGTAATTGAGAATAAATGATCACTTTTTTTCCCTCATAAAAACATGGCTTTTGAATAGTATGTTTTATCGAAATATTATTTGTACTTTTTTTTTTTTGAACATTTGAAGGGATATTTTGATATCCTTTAGATATTGATTGAGAATATATCTCAATTTTTCTTTTAACTAACGTTTAAGGGATTCCTGCCAACGTTTAAAAAAGTAATATAAATAATATTACTCTATTTTATTGTTGGCACGTGGAAGAGATGTCATAATGGAATCATTTATTTTGCACCTACTACCATACATCATCACAATGGCCATTGTCTGCATAGCCTTAAGATTTTATTTGGTTGGAGTGATTTTGAGTGGAAGGAATTGGAGGGGAAGGAAATGGGAAGGAAAGAGTGCCATTTACCTTGTTTGGTTGGAAAGAATTATTGAAGAGGAGAGTTTAAGCAGTGCTATTGTCATGGTGGGGCCTGCATGAACAGTAACAAAAAAAATTTTCCCCTCGTTGGTGGGTGAAAAACTAGGGAAAAAGGGGCGCTGCACTTATGTTTCCCTTTTTTGCCCTTCTTTGCGAGACACAGAAGAGAGAGAGGGCAGATGAGAGCAATCATGATGAGTTGGCGAGAGACTAGGGTGCACAACACCATTGAAGGTGTTGCGTAGTCGCTCTCCTCTTTTATTTATTTGATTTTTTTTTAAATCAACACTTATAAAAATTTTACCTAAAAAATTTTAATTCTTTTATCATTATATTATTAAAAATAAATATAAAAAATATCCAAAGTATGAATTATGTAAAATTTTAAATTTTTTTGGTTACCAACATTTTATTGTAAAAAGTCAGACAAGACGGCACAAGGGCATCCAACTGCCACAAATGTAAAGTCTTTTAAATTTTGATATTGCTATATTAAAATTAAGTTCTAATGTTTTTAGTATAATAAATAAAATTAATTTGAGTTAATATAAAATATTTTATACTATTAATTAATAAAATTTCATTATATATATAACTTTTAATGTAATTATTATTATTAAATATTATAATTAAAAGTTCGTATATATATATATATATATATATATATATATATATATATATATATATATATATATATAAACACTTTATACAAAACCCAAAATTTTTAATTATTATTATACATGAGCAGGGGCTCAACTTCTAGTCTTCAAGAAGATTAATTAACTATTAATTATGAAAAAAAAGCAAGAAATTTGCCTAAATATTTTTATGTAAATATAATACTATATTTTAAAAAATACCCTTCATTCTTTTTTATGGTTAAACTAATAATCTATTGTTATCAATATTATTCAAACTCACTATTATTAATAACAACTAAACTATAGTCACTCCATAGGAATCTTTCAAACAATGATAAACTAATATTATCAACAAATCTAAATGATTTGTTATTAAATATTGATATTTGATTTGCCAAATACATTATTGTTGTATATATTTTTTTATATGTATAGCGCAATCCAATCCTTGCTTTTTTTCAAATTTCTAATCGAAATATCTAATCGAAATAAAAAGAAATTTACTCTTGTTTTTGACAGTGATATATGTTATATGTGTTAATCCTAGATGTAAAAATAGGTAAAATTTGCCCACAAAAAGAAATAGTTAAACAAAAAAAAAAACTAGCTACAAATTGTATGCTCATGAAATATGAGAAATAAGGGCCAATAATATAGAAGAACTGAATCATAAATAAAGTTTAGATTTGAAATCCATGGAAAATATAGATGGTATTATCTATAATTATAGACAAATGAAAGACATTTGAAAGATTACTCTCTCTCTCTCTCTCTCTTTGTCTCCATATATATATATATATATATATATATATATATATATATATATATATATATATATGACTTAGTTGAAATTTAAAAATTCAATCATTAAAATAGAGTACTAACTTTGATTTCTTATTTGTTATTGAGTTAGCCAATTAACTTACTTTGCTATCAAGCATTTCTTTTTAACTTTTAAAATTCTTCCAATATGAAAAATGGATGTATTTTAATATGCAAATAAATCCTACCACTTTTGGTCCTTAGATTTCTATGCTTGAAAAAAAAAAAAAAAGAATCTGGGACATATTGACCAAATAATTGGTCCATGTTGGATGTAGTTTCCCCCAATGAGATAAGATTTAGTAGTATTTGTTATTGTTATGATTCAATTTATTATTATTTATTATAAAAGTTAGATGTACTTCTTAATTATGGATCCATGATTTAGTGGAACAAAAATCACGAATAAAACTTTTGCAGTGCAAAATACATTTCTAAAATCAATGTGATCGTATTATCAAAATTTTTACTTAGAATTCTAAATATAGTTATTTACATTTTATTTCTAATAGTTATTAGTATCATTAATTACTTCTTTCTTAAAATAATCTTAAACATAATTATTTGAATGAAACTTTATTATTATAATTTGTATTTAATAAACAATCCTTAATATATATCTCAAGTTGTTTATTTTTATGAAAAATTCATAATTAAAATATTTACATAAAAATATTTAGGAAAATTTCTATTTAACTCAAAGTAAAGTAATGTAATTTTAATTATAATTTTTTAAAATATAGTATTATATTTGCATAAAAATATTTAGGTAAATTTCTTGCTTTTTTTTTCACAATTAATAGTTAATTAATCTTCTTGAAGACTTGAAGTTGAAACCCTGCATCATGTATAATAATAATTAAAAATTTTGAACTTTGTATAAAGTCTTTAAGAATATATATATATATATATATATATATGTATGTATATAAAATTTGAATTTAATTTTGATTTTGATATATTTTTAATATAATTTTTAATAGTTATTAAATTATATATTATTATATTATTAAAAATATTTAATTTTTATAATAAAAATAATTTATTTAAAAGTTATATATATAATAAAATTTTATTTATTATATTAAAAACTTAATTTTAATATAACAATATCAAAATTTAAAAGACTTTACATTTGTTGCAGTTGAATACCCTCATGTCGTTTGTCTGACCTTTTCCTCGCTCTAAAATGGAGTGAACCCACCCACGGGATGCTTGTGTGATTGTGTCATTGTAAAGTGAGTATAGGAAAAGACAAGAGCCGCGAGGGTTCAACCCACGCACTTCTCATTCACGAGTGACATATTTAAAGGTACTTTCACGTGTTAATCTCCTATTGCTACACGACACAAAGACACAAAATGTACAAAACAAAAAGGTGTCAGAGCAAGCACCCATCTCCCATTTCGTAAACTCAGCGTTCGAAATCCCGATTGAGGTGCAGCTACTGACTTCACTTCTATAAATATGTAACAGTGGACCTCCTCCTATGCATCACATTTCAAGTCAAGTCAACTCGAGTAATTTAAGGCCATGGCCAGCTCGAACTTCCAAACACAGAAACCCTTCCACGTTCTTCTAACCATCTCCTTAACTTTCTTCCTCTTGCTACTCAACAGGGTGAACTCAACAGACCGCCTTTCTTTTACCTTCTCCAATTTCAGCCGAAACCACCCAAACCTAATCCTCCAAGGCGATGCCCTTGTTACACCAGGAGGGAAGTTACGACTCACCAAGGTAGAGAATGATTTGCCAGTGTGGAACTCTCTTGGCCGAGCCCTTTATACTGCTCCTGTCCGCATCTGGGAAAGCAGCACGGGCAACGTGGCAAGCTTTCTCACTGCCTTCACCTTTGTCATCTATGCGCCGTACAAGTTCACTACCGCTGATGGTCTTGCCTTCTTCCTCGCATCACCGGATTCTGAGCCCAGAGGAAGTGGAGGGTTCCTTGGACTTTTCAGTAACGCAAAGTACAATAAGTCCAACCAAGTTGTTGCAGTCGAATTTGACACTTACTCTAACCCCTGGGATCCAATCTATCGACACATTGGAATTGACGTCAACACTATCAAGTCGACAAAGTATGCTTCATGGGGCTTTGCCAGTGGCGTAGAAGGTCAGGCTCTCATAACCTACCAAGCTTCGACCAAACTCTTAGTTGCCTCTATAGTTTATCCTACACTTAAAAAAAACTATATACTCTCTGCCAGTGTGGATTTGAAGAGTGCTCTTCCCGAGTGGGTTAGAGTTGGTTTCTCTGCTACCACTGGACTAACTCGGAGCTTCATTGAAACACATGATATTACTTCCTGGACTTTCACTTCGTCCTATCAATCTAATATCTTCGATCTGTTCGGCGATGCTTTGAAGGACAACCCACATCATGCAAGTTACGTGGCGCGCGATTTCATGTAGTTCCGTACGTGTTAGTTATGTGTGACAGAAGGAAGCTAGAATAAGACCTGGAACAATGGTTAATGTAGAGTTATAGAAACGGTCACAGTGGGCTACTATCAGATCTTGTAATGCTTTTGTTAGTGGCCGTTGCTAATGTAAATCTGTCACCAAAATTGAGTTTAATAATGTAAAATAATATATTATCAAAAGAATAATGTAAAATAATATTATCACTACTTTTAGATATGACTGTTGTCATTTTGACATAGAGCCCGTTGGTTTCCGCCCTCACAACGAAAAAAAGTACCTTTTTATCAAAAAAATTTTGAAAAAAAATATTCCTCGAATTATTTATTTATGCTTATCAGAAAAAGTAAAAACCTACAATAATTGATTTTTCTTTTTTGTTTTTTAGAAGTAAATGAAGTTACTTCTTATACAAGCAAAAGCAATACAAGAAAGAAAAAGTGGGGTTATCAAATTTTGAATCAACTACTTTTTTATACTATTATTATTTTATTTTTAACTTTTCTTTTAAAAAAATTAACATTGTCTATTTACTAATATTATAATTTTATAAGAAAAATACTGTTATAATTATATCTAAATATAAAATAATTTTTTACTTTTATTTTTATTTCTGCTTCTAATTTTACTTTTAAAAAAGTTTTTTTCCCAAAATCTTAATGGGCTATAGAAATCTTGAGATACGCTTGGACTCCTATGGAGAAAGGCGGTAAAAATCATATGAGAACCACAACATATGTGGTGGGGTCAACAAAAATTTAATAACATAATGAAAAAAATTATTTTAAAAAGAAAACAAGAGCAGGGTTCTCGTCATTATTGACCCCTTGACTTCTTCCTCCTCCCTTAGCGACAATTGAACAGAGTTTGGGTAAGAAGAAGAAGATGGAGGTAAGAGAAACTAACAATAAATTTCTGAAATGCTTCTTTTCTATTTTCTATGCCTTTTTTTTATATTACAGTTGTATTTCAAAAAAATGAAAGAGACTTATACATCATCAGCCACATGGTTTCAAATTGTAGTCCACAACTGCAATTGCAGCCGTAATATTGCTATTGCGATGCCATCTATAACCGTATCGCAGCAGCAATTATAGTTGTGTTAAGTACGTTTTCCCGCAATTTTCTGCATCATAACACAATCGCAACTACAATTTAAAACCATGATCAACCATAACACAAGATTAATTGTATAATTTATAGACAAAACTATTATTCTAACATTCCCCTCAAACCATTGTTTATGTTAAACATAGATAATCTGTTTGCTATTGAGTTACGTTGTGCAATAGGCAAGCCTTTTGTAAATATGTGAACAAGTTAATTGTTAGATGTAACAAATTTTGATAAAATTTCCTTCTTTGCAAACTTTTCTTGCACAAAGTGACAATGAAGCTAGATGTGCTTGCTTCTAACATGTAAGACTAGACTAAAGACAAATTTGAGAGCACTTTGGTTGTCACACCTTAAAGAGACATGTTGAATTTTGAGCCCTAATTTACTGAGAACATGTCTGATACCAAGCTGACTCTTATGCTTGATTTGACATTTCCTTACATCATGCTACTGTGCTTGATCAAGAAATAGTTCGTTATTTCTCACTACTCCAGCAAACAAGATATAATACCTAGGTCGAGAGTTATACAAATGGGGATACTTTGTCCTGTCAGATCTGTGGAAATTCTAAGGCTGAACCCTATGCCTCTTTGGAGGTATATAGATTGGGATGTTTTCATGGGATCAAAAGTTCTGATAGTTGTTCTTTAGATATCCAAGAGTTGAACAGTGATTTTTAATTAATTTTAGGATGTCATTGACCCTTTCGTTTTTAGCCTGGAAGTTTAAGAAAACGTAGTTTTCGAGAATTTGTACTAGAATTCAAAAGTTGGATTTTGATTCTTAAGGAGTTTGTTTTTTCTAATATTTTCATTAGATTTAAATGGAGAGTATTTCTTTATTTACATTTACGTTTTAAAGTTAATAAAGAGTAAAACTAAATGGGACATTAACTTAAAATTAATGTAAATAAGTGTAAGACCACAACCTGAGGAGTATTGGAGATTAGAAGGGGAGAAAAACCAAAATTTTGGAAGTCTAGGAGTTACACTCAAGTGCAACTCCTTGCGCTCAAGTGTGGAGGCATGCTCGATCGCACGCCCTTGGACTCCACCATGCTCCCAGGACGGCGAAAGGAAGAATCTGGAACCTATCCATGCTCAAGCACGGCCCCCTGTGCTCCAGGGTGCCAGGTCAGTGAGAAAAGAAAAAATGGGGCTAGCCCCATTTTCTTGCTTCTCTCTCTCCTCTCTCATTTCTCTCTCCTTCCCTTTGATCTCTCCTTCTTCTCTTCCCAATAATTTCTCATATATGGTATTTTTAACATTTTATACCTTCGTTTGTTCCTACCCACTTCTTACTTATTATATTTCTAGCCTTTCTACCGATTGATTTTTCTGTTTGGGCAAGTAAGGGAAGCTATGGGACATCTTGGGAGGAGATCCAAGCTCTCCACCATGTCCCTTTCCATTCTTTGGAACTCAAAGATCTGCTCCTGGACCGACTGGATGGCTTGATGGCTTTACCAAAGAGCTTCCATCTTTGCTGGCTGGAGTACAGTAAGTAGATAGTTTATCTATTGTAGATTTTGAAATAGATATAGATATAAAATTCATGTATGTTATGTATGCCATAGTTTTTCTTTATGTAAAGAGCATGGAACTGACTAATTTATGTACAGTTTCTAATTGAATTTGAAATGGTTATAATTTCCAAAGTTAGTAGCTATTTGTATAAGGAAAGGGATAATTTATTTCAGCTATACCATGTCAGAAAAAATTATGTTCATTAAGAAAAAGAGTTTATTTATGTTATGCTTCAAACTAGCTTTAAAACTAGATGTATTTTGAGGAAAGGAAGTGAGTTTTGTGGGATGAGCACTTCATAGAATCGTAGCTAACAGTAAGTACATTAGACTTGGTGCACCTTGTACAGGCCCCAACTAGTAGGGGAGTTGCTAGCCCAGCATGTTAGACCGACATAGCTGGTTTATAGATCACTGAGGGCTGTGCTAATGTTGTGACTCAATCTTTGAGAGTTGTGCCGATGTTGTCGCTTAGGATATTATAGTAGAAATTCTATTATAGTGACTTCACACCAGCTATAAGCGTATATTTTAAAATTCTATGTTTTTTGAAAATGAGGTTTCCTTAAATGTGTTATAAGACGGAAGGGTTATTAGATGCCTTATATGGAAAATAAACTTTTAGATATTCTAAAAATATGTATAAGAATTATTTTCTCTAGTGGTTTTCAGCATTAAAGAGGGGACTATTTTACCCTAGATATTTTATATGTAAAACATGATTTTCATTAACTCTTTTGATATAGAAATATTTTCCTATATTTATTAAGTTGAATAAATATGTTTTAGCTTTGTCCCATTTTAGTGATAGGTAAATTATCTCTCACTGAGTTGTTTAACTCACCTAATTGCCTCCCCATATTTTAGGTACTGAGTTAAGTTAGAGTTCAGCTGCCAGTTGTCTTCCAATAAACCCAACACTTGAGTGGGCCTTTTTTAGTCATTGTAAAGATCGTGGTATAGTCTAGTGCTCCATTGAACTACAGGCAGGGTCCCAAATTGTGGTAGTTAGGGCCTATTTATGTTAGAAGACTTATATGTGTGCATATATTCTCTATATACTAGATTAAGTATTCAGGGTTTATTTATGAAAAATGTCTAGTTTTCTAGTAAAGTTTCAGTTGAGGCTTGCTAGGGAACCAAGGCTCCTTATGCGCTAGTCACGACCTGGTTGGGTCGAGACAGATGTGGTATCAGAGCAAAGGAAATTAAGCCAATTCTTGGGAACTCTTGCACGTGAACTATGGCAAAGTGTGACTTTCCACCCAAGGGCCTACGTGAGTTGGTTCCCTGGGTGCTCTGGTAGGTGTCATTTGTTGCCACCGTGTGAGTTGGTTCCCTGAATGTGACTAAGGTGGTATCAGAGCATTAAGTTTTCCTGTGGTCAATAGAGCAAGTGTCCTTTAGTAGGATCACAACTATGTAAATGGAAGCAGCCCATTTCCATAGATTATGGTGCTACGAAAGGCCTGTAGGAATAGTGTTCTCTTTCTTTGTCTCTTAGTTATTCTAGACACTCCCCCATATTGTGCACATTGTTCATGTGATAATCTAGGAGTTTTTACTCTTATTTCATTTACAATTTTAGTATTAAGCTAAACTATTTACTCCGAACCTTTGGGATGTTTTCATTCTTTTTATGGAATGTGTAACCTTGCATGGCTTGTGAGCCCATAAAGCGAATATGGAAATTTATGAGATATTGAGAACATAGAATGTGAGAAAAATATGATTTGCGGCTTGCAATGACAGGTTAGAATTGAGTAAATTTCTTCTATGATGCTTGATATAGTTTGGTGAGTTAAAGGAATAACTCATTTTCTGTTCTCTTGATGTTACATAAGAATTTGCTAGGGTTGAATGATCTTGCATGACCTTGAGTTGTTGATTATAAGTTTCCTTTAGATGGTGGATTATATGTTGAAGGTGTTAAGGTTGAAGTTTTAATAACCAAGGGTGCAAAAGTCATTTGATTGCTTGTGATCGTGTAAGTTGGTCTTAAGTAAAAAATTAAAAAAAAATATTGGCATAGTGGGACATAAGTTAATTCTATAGGTAGGACTCATCATTAAGAAGTGGATAAGTTAGGTCTATGATGGGTTGATTATATGACTTTTATGCCAAAATTGGAGTAATGAGGAATACATGAAAGGCAGGATTGCTTTGGAAGTTCTAATTTGATGGTGTGAATTCCTAAATGGATTTCTTGTGGTGCTAAGCTTGATAAGGTTGAGGGAAAGTTAGCAAGAAAAGTTCTCTATTGATAGTAGTATGCTATGATAATACTCCTAAGGGATGTTGTGCATATGTGAAATCTCCTGCTGTAACATCCCCAAATTTTGTCTAAGCTAATTAGCTCAATGATCCTAACTAATTAGAGAGGTTAATGATTAACTGAGGACTAATCGGCTAATCTCGATGAGCAAAAGCTTTGTAAATAGAGTCAAGTCAATAATTGAATCATAACGTACTAAATGTTTTAATGAAAACCTAGTTATTCGAAACCTCATTAATTCGTAACTTAGAAATATAATTAAGGTAATCCAATCCTATTAATTAAGTACAAGACAATTGTTCTACCTTAATCAATTGAGATAGATTAATTCTTACACCCTAATTACATAATTCATAAGAGCAATTCTTTTATAGGAAAACATTTTAAAAGTGTAATTAACCGAAATCGGTTAAAGAGCAATTTAACCAATCAAATAGAATTAACAACTTAGATAATTCTAATAGCTTTGAAGATTTAAAAAAAAAAAATTCTCCTAATTGATGCACCAAATCTTGGCCAAGGACAAGAGCAAAATGCAGCCATCCATTTGCCTTCTCATCATGCACCATTAGATCAAGAGTCTATGTTAGTAGTATTCCTTGAGTCAAGCCAAGAGATATACTCTTCTCCATTAAGATTGTGACACTTGGAATGATCACATCCACCCAACCCAATCCCAAGGGTGGTCATGCTCTTAACCACTTGAGAAAACACAAAATGGTCTTTACCCAAGTGCCAAGACTCAAAGAAAACACAACTCACCCTTTTACCCTAAGGTCCCTAGCTTTCTTGCTTGAAAAAGAAGTTAAACTCACCTACTCCCTCTTGCTTGTTGGAGAAGCAAAGCAATCAGCCCCCTCTCCCCCATTTCTTGCGCAAAATAGCCTCCTCCCTCACTCTCTCATTTGTGATTTCCATTCTTTCCCAAAGACACCAAGTAGCCACTCTTTTTCCTCTCAACCTCTCCTTGTTCTTCCTATTTCTCTTCTTATTCTTGTCACTTTTCTGTAACACCCTCCTAAGCACAGTACTATGCTTAAGTCATAGTACTATACCCTGGAGCTGTTACTGTTACCTGAGTGGACCTCGTCTGACAGCAACTTCAGCCGTCTTTGGAAACTTCTAAAATCATCTGGAGACAACATGGAAATAGGAGTGAGAATTATAAAATTCTCAGTAGGATTCTCTAATCTTCATACATAATGTCATCATGGTCGTCTCCAGATGATTTTAGAAGTTTCCAAAGACGGCTGAAGTTGCTGTCAGACGAGGTTCACTCAGTAACAAAGAATTGACTCAGGTATAGTACTATGACTTAAGCATAGTAATGCGTGCTTAGGAGGTGTTACATTAATGGTATCCAGAGCATTCTATCCTCTCGGACTGAGGATTTGGGTGACTACGTTTCCGATGTACTCTGGAATTTTTAGAAAATGAGAGAATGTCATGTGAGCGATCTTATCTCGCTTAGATAAGATATAGGATAGAAATTAAATTAGATATGCATGACCTTTGATTGTGATTGTTATTGGTTCTTTGTCACACTTAACTTATTGTTGAGCCTGATCAACTCAATGCTTTGTTGTGTGTGACTAGGAACTAATGGCTTCCAGAGGGCGTGGTAGGCCACGAAATAGATCCACTCCAGAAGATCCTGCTAATTTTATGGACACGATGCGTGAAATGGCTCAAGCAATGCAGGAGCAAGCCGCTGCAGCTCATCAAATGATGGACCAGTTGGGTAGGCGACCCAAGGCCAGCCATGTAGGAAATCCACCTGGGCTAGGAGTAGACTTGGAATATCTTAAGTTTGCGGAATTCAGAAAGGCGAACCCACCCAGCTTTAGAGGAGCTTTCAACCCTGATAAGGTTGACGAATGGATCAAGGCGATGGAAAAGGTTTTCTCTGTTTTGGATTGTACAGATCGCCAGAAAGTAGCATTTGCCACTTATATGCTCGAAGCAGATGCAGAATTCTGGTGGAATGGTGTGAAGCGACTATTAGAAGGATCCCAGATGGAGATCACCTGGATTGTGTTCAAGGATGCTTTTTACCAGAAATACTTTCCTCCATCAGTTCGAAATGCCAAGGAATTAGAATTTATGCAACTCCGCCAGGGAAGCAATAGCATGTCAAAGTATATCGCCAAGTTTGAGGAGTTATGTAAGTTTTCCACAATCTATCAGCGGAATCCAGATGAGACGTGGAAGTGCGTCAAATTTGAAGGCGGATTGAGGGAAGATATCCTCGCCACAATAGGCCCTATGGAAATCAGAGATTTTCCTACATTAGTAAACAAGTGCAGACTTGTGGAGGATTGTAACAAGAAATTGGAGAATTCCCAGTCTAACACTCATGGAAAGAGGCTTGCACCTGAAAACCAGGAACTTGAATATGCCTCACCACCAAAGAAACTGCATCCATTCAATGGACATGGGGATAAACAGTCTCAGGGGCCAAGCGCAGGGCAAACCTGCTCTAAGTGTGGAAGGTATCATGGAGGAAGGCCTTGTTTGGCCGGACAGAATGTATGTTTCAGGTGTGGCAAGCCAGGACATATGATTAGAGAATGCCCTGAACACCAACCATCGACTCCTAAACCGCAACGTTAAGGGAGAGCGTTCACTATAAACGCGGAGGAAGCAACATCCTAGAGGAGTCATCGTAAAGATTAAGGATAACCTAGGACAAGGATCCACTTTTTGTTAAATTACGTTATGTTCAATTATATAACTAGGCTGACTGTATTTTCCTTGACTATGTTTGTTCAACTTCAGTATGTTTGTGTGTGAACTTTCTTTCAAACTCTTACGGCAATAGATAGCCAATTTTACAATCAAATTTTGAGGACAAAATTTTTAAAAAGGAGGGTAGTAATGTAACATCCCGATTTCCGACTTCATCCGTGAAACACAGATAAGATATTATTCCCGAGTTCCGAGTTGGTCTTGCTGAATTCTCAACTTCATGTCGATCACGACTTCGAATTAAATGCGTATCATTTTCCACGACTTCCGAGTTTAAGCCTCAAGTCCGAACATATGAACATAATTCCATGAGATCCGACTTCATGTCTCAAGGGAAATGTACACGACTTCCGATTTAAGCTTCAATTTTGATTATGACCGATTTCCAACCTAGAGGTATATTGGGCATAATTTCCGACCTACGACTTCAAGTGGCATAATTCACGACTTCCGACTTCATGTCTTAAAGGTATTTGTACATGGTTTCCGAGTTTAAGTGCTTGGGTTTGGGAAATGTGACTCGCGTTCCCGAGTTCCGACCTTAGTGTTGAACTCAATTGGAGTGGACACGAGTTCGGAACCTTGAGTCAATTCTCACAGACAAACTAGTTCCGATATCCGATTTTACATTCAGCATTGGCATTCCCGAGTTCAAATAGGGAGTTCCGAGATTATAGGATTACCAGCTGCATTGCTTCCGACCTCCGACCTAAGATAACAAGGTTCAAAACAGTGTACGTGGTTTCCGAGTTTGAATTGGGAGTTCCGAAATTATGTGATTGTAATCTTTCGACTTCCGGAATCCGACATTGATACAAGATTTCCTCAAGTCACAAACAAGCTGGTACGAGTTCCGACATTAGGCTTCAGCTCCCAGCTCAAGTAAAAACGACACGAGTTCCGACCTCAAGTATAATAAGGATGAGTTCCGACTTGAAATAAAGTAAATGCGAGAGTTAGATTTCAAACGGTATGGCGGCAAGTTCTGCGAAAGGGAGACGTAGCTAAATTCTGTCCACAAGAAAATTCAGCCAATCAAAGCCCTCCAAGTTAACTACCACCTTAAGCTTATAAACTCATCTCTTTCTCTCCTTCAGCCCCATTTTTCTACGCCACTTTCTCTCCATTGTTCAGCTCTCTTTTCTCTTCTCCAACTCCATCACTCCTTCAAGCTTAGTAAAGCTCTAACACTCCAAGTTTCAGCACCTAGCTCACATCATACTCCAAAGAGGTAGGATTCTACTTCTACTCTTAAATTCCTTGCCCTATGATTGCATGAGATTGAACTCTTCTTTGTGTATGTGATGAATTATTGGATGTATTATGATGGATTATGATTATATTCATAGTAGATTTTGAATTAGAATTATGATTAGAAGGAGAAAATTAGAAGAAATGGATGGGTTGGGATGTTGCCTGAGTGAGAATTCCACGGCAGTCCGTACGACGGAGCGTACGGCGCCGCCTACAATCGGTAAAATCTGATGAAACTATTTTTAGATGAAAGTAGACATTCAGGGCTTTCCATAGATATATCATTTAAGCTTATTGGATTAGTATTGAGAGAGATACGAATTTTTGAAGTTTGACCTAGGGTTTAGAATGTTCATTCGGGCAGGGTGACATGAGGAGGGTATAACTCACCCTATACAACTCCAAATCGAGTGAAACTAAGTTTGTTAGAAAGCTTACATACAGGGGAACACCCCAATATAAGATTCCGAGTTTGTTATGGTCCCAATTGTTCCCAGTGATTCGAGGAAGTTGTCCTATGTCTAATTCAGACCAACACAGGGTAGTTCAGGAAGGTCGACTTTCAAGACTTATATCTCGAGATGTACTTAAGTAAATGGAGTGAAACTTGTGGCAAATGAAAGGTTGTCCTGTTAGCTTTGATACGAGATCAATTTCATAAGATTTGAGCTTAGTTTCGATTTTTAGTGAATTTATATTCCCAGGAGTGTAATTCGGGCTAGTGACTGAACAAGCTGAAGTAAAAGTTGAATATCTTGATTTATATAAATCAGAATGACATGGGACCAAAGAGGTTAGAAAGTAGACATATAGAGCTATGATATATCCAAATTTCATATTTAAATGAGTTGAATAGAGATAAAGATGGATTACACAAGATTCAGGCAGAACCGAGTAGAATTGGCAGAATGGCCAAGATGATAATTTTATAAGTGTTAGTGGAATACATAAAGTTTGAGTTAAGGATTGCCAGCCTGAGATTGACATATATGTGTTAAGTTGATTATGTTACTATGACTGTTTTGTCCGTGAAAGCTGGCACTATTCATGGGGAAACGGACCTGATCAGATTATCTTTGCGGATTCTGGCAGGAGTCTAAGAGGTTATGAATGTTTAAATGTAAGGAGGAATCGAAATATAAATGGGTACATAGAAACCCTATATTTAAGAATGACATAATTATGTTATGAGGCATGTGAGGGTAAGTGATGTAGCATATGTATAACTATGCTTGAATATGTTTGAGAATGAAAGAATGTGAATATATTGAATGTGAATCCCTTCACTTGGAGACAGTTATTTGAAATCCCTCCCTGTGAAGGCAGTTAAATGATAAAGATATAAAATCCCTTCACTTGGAGGCAGTTGCACTTGAATCCCTCCCTGTGAAGGCAGCTAAGACAATGAGATCCCTCTACCTTGGAGGCACGTGGTCAGATGAGATCCCTCAATTTTGAGGCACGTGACCAGAATGAGATCCCTCCAAGACTAGAGGCACGTGAATCCCCTTGTGGGTGAGTCGGTGTGATGACGGTCACGGGTGATGCTGACGAGCTCACTCCAAGGCCAGGCTACCCAAGGGCAGTAAATGCACCCTAGGGACGGCGATACGTAACGCCTAGGTGTGCCAAGTAAAAGACTAAAGATTAAAGTATATGCAAGCACCCCAATCATATGAGGCATGGCATCGACCCAGCTAGTGTGAGTACAGGGGACAGAACTTATATGTGGCATGGTATGACCCAGCTAGTGTAAGTACCGAATGAAGGTCCTATATTCCTAAGGATCGTGACATGGCGATCACGCTCTGCTGGGGTGTGACATGGCGATCATACTCTGGAATATGGTATGATGCTGCACTTGAGGACGGCGATACGTAACGCTCAAGTGTAGACAGATTCAAGCACCCTAGGGACGGCGATACGTAACGCCTAGGTGTGCCGAATGAAAGAAAAGTAAAATTTTATGTATATGTATGAATTCAAGTGCAAGTTAAGTTAGGTACAGATGTTATGTTTCCAGTAGATTATTGTTATGTGCGTTTTATATGTTGAAGTTATTATCCCTGGTATTATTCATGAATTAATCTTGTGTACATTTCCCCAAAGGACCAGTATATGAGTAAAAAAATGAACTTTGCTTCGGATAAGACATTTTTTGAAATGTAAAATTAAACAATTTGTGCTGCATGTTCATCTATTTTCAAAATAAACCGAAGCAAACTGGAGACGACCATGATGACATTATGTATGAAGATTAGAGAATCCTACTGAGAATTTTATAATTCTCACTCCTATTTCCATGTTGTCTCCAGATGATTTTAGAAGTTTCCAAAGACGGCTGAAGTTGCTGTCAGACGAGGTCCACTCAGGTAATGATACTTGACTCAGGTATAGTACTATGACTTAAGCATAGTACTGTGCTTAGGAGGGTGTTACATTTAATGTAACACCCTCCTAAGCACAGTACTATGCTTAAGTCATAGTACAAAAAATGTCTTATCCGAAGCAAAGTTCATTTTTTTACTCATATACTGGTCCTTTGGGGAAATGTACACAAGATTAATTCATGAATAATACCAGGGATAATAACTTCAACATATAAAGCGCACATAACATTAATCTACTGGAAACATAACATCTGTACCTAACTTAACTTGCACTTGAATTCATACATATACATAAAATTTTACTTTTCTTTCATTCGGCACACCTAGGCGTTACGTATCGCCGTCCCTAGGGTGCTTGGATCTGTCTACACTTGAGCGTTACGTATCGCCGTCCTCAAGTGCAGCATCATACCATATTCCAGAGTATGATCGCCATGTCATACCCCATCAGAGCGTGATCGCCATGTCACGATCCTTAGGAATATAGGACCTTCATTCGGTACTTACACTAGCTGGGTCATACCATGCCTCATATAAGTTCTGTCCCCTGTACTCACACTAGCTGGGTCGATGCCATGCCTCATATGATTGGGGTGCTTGCATATACTTTAATGTTTAGTCTTTAGTCTTTTACTTAGCACACCTAGGCGTTACGTATCGCCGTCCCTAGGGTGCATTTACTGCCCTTGGGTAGCTTGGCCTTGGAGTGAGCTCGTCAGCATCACCCGTGACCGTCGTCACACCGACTCACCCGCAAGGGGATTCACGTGCCTCTAGTCTTGGAAGGATCTCATTCTGGTCACGTGCCTCAAAATTGAGGGATCTCATCTGACCACGTGCCTCCAAGGTAGAGGGATCTCATTGTCTTAGCTGCCTTCACAGGGAGGGATTCAAGTGCAACTGCCTCCAAGTGAAGGGATTTCATATCTTTATCATTTAACTGCCTTCACAGGGAGGGATTTCAAATAACTGCCTCCAAGTGAAGGGATTCACATTCAATATATTCACATTCTTTCATTCTCAAACATATTCAAGCATAGTTATACATATGCTACATCACTTACCCTCACATGCCTCATAACATAATTATGTCATTCTTAAATATAGGGTTTCTATGTACCCATTTATATTTCGATTCCTCCTTACATTTAAACATTCATAACCTCTTAGACTCCTGCCGTAAATCCGGCAGTATAACGGATCAGGTCCGTTTCCCCATGAATAGTGCCAGCTTTCACGGACAAAACAGTCATAGTAACATAATCAACTTAACACATATATGTCAATCTCAGGCTGGCAATCCTTAACTCAAACTTTATGTGTTCCACTAACACTTATAAAATTATCATCTTGGCCATTCTGCCAATTCTACTCGGTTCTGCCCGAATCTTTTGTAATCCACCTTTATCTCTATTCAACTCATTTAAATCTGAAATTTGGATATATCATAGCTCTATATGTCTACTTTCTAACCTCTTTGGTCCCATGTCATTCTGATTTATATAACTCAAGATATTCAACTTTTACTTCAGCTTGTTCAGTCACTAGCCCGAATTACACTCCTGGGAATATAAATTCACTAAAAATCGAAACTAAGCTCAAATCTTACGAAATTGGTCTCATATCAAAGCTAACAGGACAACCTTTCATTTGCCACAAGTTTCACTCCATTTACTTAAGTACATCTCGAGATATAATCCTAAAAGTCGACCTTCCTGAACTACCCTGTGTTGGTCTGAATTAGACATAGGACAATTTCCTTGAATCACTGGGAACAATTGGGACCATAACAAACTCGGAATCTTATATTGGGGTGTTCCCCTGTATGTAAGCTTTCTAACAAACTTAGTTTCACTCGATTTGGAGTTGTATAGGGTGAGTTATACCCTCCTCATGTCACCCTGCCCGAATGAACATTCTAAACCCTAGGTCAAACTTCAAAAATTCGTATCTCCCTCAATACTAATCCAATAAGCTTATATGATATATCTATGGAAAGCCCTGAATGTCTACTTTCATTAAAAATAGTTTCATCAGATTTTACCGATTGTAGGCGGCGCCGTACGCTCCGTCGTACGGACTGCCGTGGAATTCTCACTCAGGCAACATCCCAACCCATCCATTTCTTCTAATTTTCTCCTTCTAATCATAATTCTAATTCAAAATCTACTATGAATATAATCATAATCCATCATAATACATCCAATAATTCATCACATACACAAAGAAGAGTTCAATCTCATGCAATCATAGGGCAAGGAATTTAAGAGTAGAAGTAGAATCCTACCTCTTTGGAGTATGATGTGAGCTAGGTGCTGAAACTTGGAGTGTTAGAGCTTTACTAAGCTTGAAGGAGTGATGGAGTTGGAGAAGAGAAAAGAGAGTTGAACAATGGAGAGAAAGTGGCGTAGAAAAATGGGGCTGAAGGAGAGAAAGAGATGAGTTTATAAGCTTAAGGTGGTAGTTAACTTGGAGGGCTTTGATTGGCTGAATTTTCTTGTGGACAGAATTTAGCTACGTCTCCCTTTCAGTGTAACTTGCCGCCATACTGTTTGAAATCGGAACTCGCATTTACTTTATTTCAAGTCGGAACTCATCCTTATTATACTTGAGGTCGGAACTCGTGTCGTTTTTACTTGAGCTGGGAGCTGAAGCCTAATGTCGGAACTCGTACCAGCTTGTTTGTGACTTGAGGAAATCTTGTATCAATGTCGGATTCCGGAAGTCGAAAGATTACAATCACATAATTTCGGAACTCCCAATTCAAACTCGGAAACCACGTACACTGTTTTGAACCTTGTTATCTTAGGTCGGAGGTCGGAAGCAATGCAGCTGGTAATCCTATAATCTCGGAACTCCCTATTTGAACTCGGGAATGCCAATGCTGAATGTAAAATCGGATATCGGAACTAGTTTGTCTGTGAGAATTGACTTAAGGTTCCGAACTCGTGTCCACTCCAATTGAGTTCAACACTAAGGTCAGAACTCGGGAACGCGAGTCACATTTCCCAAACCCAAGCACTTAAACTCGGAAACCATGTACAAATAACTTTAAGACATGAAGTCGGAAGTCGTAAATTATGCCACTTGAAGTCGTAGGTCGGAAATTATGCCCAATATACCTCTAGGTCGGAAATCGGTCATAATCAAAATTGAAGCTTAAATCGGAAGTCGTGTACATTTCCCTTGAGACATGAAGTCGGATCTCATGGAATTACGTTCATGTGTTTGGACTTGAGGCTTAAACTCGGAAGTCGTGGAAAATGATAAAGACGAATTTGGAAGTCGTACTGGACATGAAGTTGAGAATTCAGCAAGACCAACTCGGAACTCGGGAATAATACCTTATCTGTGTTTCACGGATGAAGTCGGAAATCGGGATGTTACACTTTTCCACCACCATCACCTTTATCTTCTATCACCACCCTCACTAACTTATCAAGGACCACATTCTTTGGTCTTTGGTAGAGCAAAACAAACACTCATTTAGCCTCATTTGCTAGCTTAAGAGGAAGGAGACCATCTCCAACCATTTTCATCTTTTAAGCTTTCAAGAGAATCCTTGTGGTAGTGACTCTAACCTTCCTCTTTTATGTGTTCTTCAAGCCCTTGAACTCCTAAGCTCTTTATAGCTAGGTGATTCTAAGACTTGTTTCCAAGGCCTCATGGCCATGCCTGTTGGTATGATAAGTTTTCATGTGTTGTGTCCTTCTCTTTGGCATAAAATTTTCGGTTGGAATGTTTATTGTTGTTGGACTAAATTTTTAGAAGCTAAAACATTGAGTTAATATCAATATCTCAACGATTAAGAGTGGTTTGGAAGAGAAAAGTGATCACTTGAAGAAAAGACTAAATTTTCTTACAAGAAAACTCCTTGAAACCAAAACCGTGAAAACTAGAAAATTCTAGCAGTCTATATGGTGTGATCAATAACTCTTTCAATATAATTCCAAATGGAGTAAAACTAATTTTAAATGAAAGTAGACTCATAGAGCTTTTTGTACATATAAAATACGTGAAATTTGGCCTTAAAACGATAGAGATATGAATTTTCAAATTGTGTTGTTCCCAGATGTGCTTCTGTTCGGGTAGTATGTAATAAAATCTTAATAACTCAAGTTATACAGAACATTTTTGAGTGGAACTAAGTTTGTTAGAAATATAAGACATAGAGGAACATCCCCATAAAACATTTTTGGTAGATTCCTTGTGAGGAGTTCATAGTAAAGTTTAAAATTCACTATACCGAGAATAAACTTAAAAGCTAAGTAGTCAGAATAAAATATGCATAACTCAAGTTACAAAATGAATTTTTGAGTGGGGTTTCTTTTGTTTAAAAATAGACTCAGAGAAGTATAATCATACCAAAATTTAAAGCAAAAGAGTAAAACATGAAATTATGGTGAATTTTTGAAGTTAATGCCCCACTGTAAAAGTAAAATTGGTTATGGTTAAGTTTTAAAGGTTAAGGAGAAATAAGCTTTAAGATATCAAGACCCTTACATTAAGTATTGGAAAACCTTCATTGTTCAACTTAAAGGTTTCAAAAAGGATAATGGATAAAATTGGCCCTATGCCTAATAAAAGAGTTTACACAAGAGGCAACTCCAATTAAAAGCTTGCACTAAATTTACTAAGCTAAGCTCATAAGACTTTGTGTGATATGTATGCCTCTATGTGTCCATATGATGACACTAATATGATGATGATGATGATGATGATGATGATGATGATGATACGATATGATGATGATGATTATGTGAATGATTTGATGATGATCACGAATGATGATGGTATGATGTGATGATGATGATTACGACAGTGATATGATGATGATAAGAATGATAATGATATGATGGCAATATGAAAATGAATGATGATGATATGAATATGATATATTGATTATATGATGCTTAATGATATACATTAAAGGAATCACATTTGGGGATGGCGATACATAACGCCTAAATGTGGAAAAGAATCAGAATAATTTTGCATCATAAGCTTTAATAAGAAGAGAATGAACTAAGGGTATGATCCTTCAAAAGGGAAGGTGACCTAATTTAAGCTCCTCTCACCCATGACTCACATGAGGCATGACATGACCCAGCTAGTGTGAGTATAGGGGATAGGGCTTGCATGAGGCATGGCATGACCCAACTAATGCAAGTACCAAAATTTTATGGTGGCAACGGCCACGGTATGAGCTCATTACCACTTATGTTTAGTGGGTGGAAAGAAAAAGACTCAAGATAAAGTCAAGTAAAGAAAAGAAAGGGACTTCGGTCCAAGCTCTTGAAGGGAAGAAGTTAAGAGAAGCTTATAGCACAGTCATGCATGTTTTATATGATTATACTTATGCCCATGTATGTTATGATATAAATGATATGTTAAAATTGAATCCATTTTGAATATTCATGTTTTCGAAAACCTAAGAACTGAACCTTATGAAAGCTCACTGTTTTCATTAATAAAACCGAAGTGGCTTGGACAATGATGATGACACCTCCGTGTCGGGTTCAAGTCCTATTGAGAAATTTTATTTCTCATCCTAGTTATTCCTTTGTATCTTCACCAGATTTTGATGGCACATCCGATGGAATGGAGCTTGGAGCCACCGCACTATGAGCAGATGTAGGATGGGGGATGCTAGACAATGCTGATTTGAACTTGTAGTTGCCGTATACATTCCTTTTTGTGACGAACGATGTCAATTTAAGTTGTATTTAGTATTTGGATCACGGCCCGACCATGAGCCTCCTTCGATGTAATGCTGATATTGTGAATTATGATTTATTCGCCTTTCTCATGTTTTATGATATTGGGGTATGTATTTTATGCGACACGCTCTTTCTCTATCTATCTTCTCGCTCAAGGCTTTACTTTCCAAAACACTGCAAAGCGACGACGTATTTCAAAAAAAAAAAAATTTATTGTACTTTTCCACGTAACTTAGTTTCGAGTGAAGTTTAATTTTTCCACGAGCATAAGTAACAACTAATGAAACGTCGTAATACGACTTAAGCGTAGTATGAGTTTATTAGGGTGTTACACCTGCTACATGCGAGGCTAAGATAGAGATAGATGTTAGGGTAAGAATAACTTGGCGAAGTAAAGAAGGTTCCCTATAGGGAATATTATGAATCCTAGTATAAAATTTGGCTTAATACTTTGAGCATGCAATGTTTATATCGTGTCGGGTGGTGTTAAGGAACGTATGAAGAAAAAAAGACTACTTGAAGGATCTATTGATCTTTGTGTGTGATTTCCTCATTCAAGGGAGGGAGTAGCATGCATAAAGTCACTGAAGCTTAAGACTTGTTTGAGCAAGAACCCATGGTTAGGGCATTCTATGTGGAATGTCCCATAAGGTGGTAGGGACTATTTCTTAGATGAAGTTCTGCGATCAAGACTTTTAATAACAATGTTGAAAAGTAAAGAGAACACAAGAAGGATATAGGAAGTTAGTACAGTAGGAGCTAACATGGAATTCTTATTATCTAACATGGACATAGTTGGTTCTAGTGGTTGTATAAAGAATACATTAAAAAGTATTTTCTCTAGAGAAAAGTTTTAGTT
Organism: Pterocarpus santalinus; assembly: GCA_031439595.1. Taxonomy (NCBI): domain Eukaryota; kingdom Viridiplantae; phylum Streptophyta; class Magnoliopsida; order Fabales; family Fabaceae; genus Pterocarpus; species Pterocarpus santalinus. The sequence goes on from CM062525.1 coordinate 36,411,935, forward strand.
GTCAGAGACTTTCGCTCTTTTAGAACAGTGTAATGCTCCATGTCGGGTCTAAAAGAAATCTCTTCCTTGAATAACAAGAAACTGGTTCAATAAAACATGATTAAGGATGACGACCCCTTGACAAGGGGACCACTCTTGAAGTAAAAGAAGTGGAAACAACATTCAAGATGGATATGCTAACAAGAGAACATGTGCAAATATGGTTTTAGTCCAGTTTGAAGGAATGCTACAAGGAGAGTAAATAAGCTAGATATATTTGACCCATCTTCTGGGATGAAAGGGCACAAGCAAAGTCCAAGAGAAAAGTTATGAATATTTCCTAAAGAAAATAATCATGTTCAGGTGGAAACGACCCCAAAATTGTAATAGTAAAGAGGAAAGAAAAAGAGAAAAAGATGTGAATATGGTGTAGCTTGACATGACATCAAGGCAAGACAAGGAAGTAGTGCTAGGTTTAATGCCTAGGTTAGAATTTCCTTGGAGGCCTGGCAATGATTCCTCCAAAGTTGAACTAGTGAGTGGTACTAAGGTGAACAAGGGGAATAAATTTGAAAGTGGTATTAGTAAGGAAGCAGCTTTTGGGATCCAATTTTAAGGATGGAGTGAGGTCTAATAAAGGAATTGAATATCAGAAACATGAACGGGAAGGTATCGCTTGAAGAGCTGTAGTAGAAAGAAGAATCCTATTAAGGTGACTTATAAATCAAAATCTATGCATGGGAAGTATAAAACATATGTTATAGTGAACAATACCTAGTGGAATTGTGTTGATCAGATATGGGACCTTAGGCAAGGTTGGACTATACATTTTTAGTTATATAGAATCCTAAACTAGTTAGAGCTTGCTTTGAAAAGAGTAGAGAAATCTAAAGAGTTAAAGGAGAAAAGAACATGTCAATCACTAGTGATATAGGGAAATGAGCTTGTTCAAGCCTTGGAGGCTTGCGATTGTATAGTAAAGTGGAAAGCATTATATAAGGACTATAGAAAGAGTTAGACCCATGTTAAGAGGAGTAGGAATTTGAATGGGTGGACCTATTCCATGGCAAGTGAGACAAGTGGAAGTGGTCAGATTGTGACCATAAAGCATTCCAAGGAACCCTTAGCTAACAGAGGTGCCTCAAGAGAAATAACCTCTAATTGGGAGTTCATCTTCGTCTTAGGGTTAATATAATGTGAGGTATGCATTTTACAGCCTCGTATAGACATGCCTTAGAAAGGAAATATTAAGATATCCATTTTTAAAATCCCGTTTTGAAATTCGGGAACCGAATTTCTTGAGGGGTGAGAATGTAATACTCGGGTCGAGAGTTATACGAATGGGGAAACTTTGTCTTGTCAGATCCCATGGAAGTTCTAAGGCTGAACCATGTGCCTCCTTGGAGATATATATGATTGGGACATTGTCATGGGATCAAAAAGTCCTAGTAATTCTTCCTTAGATATCCAAGAGTTGAAGAGTGATTTTTAACAAATTTTAGGATGTCATTGACCCTTTTGTTTTTAGCTTGGAAGTTTAAGAAAACGTAAGTTTTCGAGAATTTTACTAGAATCCAAAAGTTGGAATTTGATTATTAAGGAGTTTGATTTTTCTAATATTGTCATTAGATTCAAATAGGGGGTATTCCCTTATTTACATTTATATTTTAAAGTTAATAGAAAGTAAAGTTAAAGGGGATATTAAATGTTTTAAATTTAATAGAACGTAAAGTTAAAGGGGACATTAACTTAAAATTAGTGAATAAAGTTAAAGGGGATATTAAATGTTTTAAAGTTAATGGAAAGTAAAGTTAAAGGGGATATTAAATGTTTTAAAGTTAATGGAAAGTAAAGTTAAAGGGGATATTAACTTAAAATTAATGAATGTAAATAAGTGTAAGACCATGACTTGAAGAGCATTAGAGATCAAAAAGGGGAGAAAAACCAGAACTGTGGAAGTTTGGGAACCATGCTTGAGCACAACTCCTTGCACTCAAGCATGGAAGCATGCTCGAACACATGCCCCTACGCTCCAGCGTGCTCCTAGGACAGCACCTGGCCACGCTTGAGTGCAGCTCCTTGCGCTCCAGCATGCTCAGGTCGGCGAGAAAATAAAAATGGGGCTTTTAGCCTCATTCTCTTACTTCTCTCTCTCCTCTCTTATTTCTCTCTCCTTCCCCTCGATCTTTCCCTCTTCTCTTCCCAATAATTTCTCATATATGGTATTTGTACAATCTTATACCCCCATTTGTCCCTATCCACTTCTTACCCATTATATTTCTAGCCTTTTTACCGATTGGTTTTTTTGTTTAGGCAAGAAAAGGAAGCTATGGGATGTCTTGGTAGGAGACCCAAGCTCTCCACCATGTCCCTTTTTGTTCTTTGAAACTCAAAGATCTGCTCCTGGAATGACTGGATGGCTTGATGGCTTCACCAAGGAGCTTCCACCTCTGCTAGTTGGAGTACAATGAATAGATAGTTTATCTATAGTAGATTTTGAAATAGATATAGATACAAAATTCATGTATGTTATGTATGCTATAGTTTTTCTTTATGCAAAGAACATGGAACTGAGTAATCTATGTATAGTTTCTAATTGAATTTGAAATGGTTATAATTTCCAAAGCTGTTAGTTGTATGCATAAGGAAAAGGGTAATTTATTTTAGTTATACCATGTTATAAAAGTTTATGTTCATTAAGAAAAATAGTTTATTCATGTTATGCTTCAAAACCAACTTTAAAATTAGATGTATTCTAAGGAAAGGAAATGAGTTTTGTGGGATGAGCACTTCATAGAACCACAGCTAATGGCGAGTACATTAAATTTGGTGCACCTTATACAGACCCCTAACTAGTAGGGGAGTTGCTAGCCTAGCATGTTAGGCCGACACAGCCGATTTATATACTACTGAGGGCTGTGCCGATGTTGCTGCTCAGGATATTACAATAGAAGTTCTATAATTGCAACTTCTCACTAGCTATAAGCATATATTTTAAAATTCTATGTTTTACAAAAATGAGGTTTCCTTAAATGTGTTATAAGATGGAATGTAACATCCCGATTTCCGAGTTCGGCTTCGTCCTCAGGACTTATTCATTCCGATTTCCGACTTAGTCTTTGAAACACAGATAAGAGTATTTTTCCGAGTTCCGAGTTCATGTTTGCCCAATTCTCGACTTCATACCTTTCACGACTTCCGACATCGTATGGATTATTTCCAACGATTTCCGAGTTTAACCTTCAAGTCCAAACACATGAACGTAATTCCATGAGATCCGACTTCGTGCCTCAAGGCAAGTATATCCGGTTTCCGAAGTGACCAACACCATACAGTATATGAATTCCGACTTCCGAGCTTTAAGAACTTGTGTTTGGAAATGTGACTCGCGTTCCCGAGTTCCGACCTTAGTGTTGAACTCAATTCGAGTGGACACGAGTTCGGACCCTTGAGTAAACCTTCAATCACACGAGTTCCGATTTTATATCGAGCATTGGCATTCCCGAGTTTATTCCGAGATTATAGGATTGCCAGTTACATGAGTTACGACCTCCGACCTAAGATAACAAGCTTCAAAAAACAGTGTACGTGGTTTCCGAGTTTGAATTGGGAATTCCGGAATTTTGTGATTGTGATCTTTGGACTTCCGGAATCCGACATTGATACAAGATTTCCTCAAGACACATACAAGCTGGTACGAGTTCCGATATTAGGCTTCATCTCCCAGCTCAAGTAAAAACGACCAGAGTTCCGACCTCAAGTATAATAAGGATGAGTTCCGACTTCATATACATGAGGTTCACGAGTTACGACTTTATAGCTCCTACGAGTTCCGATTTCGTTTTCAGAATATGCTAGAAACTACCACACAAAGGGCAACGTGGAGAGCAAGGTTGGTTGAAACTTGGCCTTATGTTTATAGGCCAATCACAACCTTCCAAGTTAACCTCCACTCATGCCTATATAACACATCCTTCCTCCTTTGATTCAGACAATAATTCACGTTGTTTTCCTCTTCTCCTTCGGCTCTCTTTCTCTCTTGCTCACACATCCAAAACTCAAGCTAAGTTCCGGCCTTGTTCATCCAAACTCCAAGTTTCAGCACTTAGCCAAATCTTGCTCCAAAGAGGTAGGATTCTGCTCTATTCTTGAATTCCTCACACTGCATGAGATTTGTGCTATTCTTTATATGTTTGATGAACTATTGGATGTATTGGATGAATTTATGATTGAATTAATATAAGATTTTGAGTCAGAATTATGATTAGAAGGAGAAGATTAGAAGGAATGGAGAAGTGAGATGCTGTCTTGGTGAGCAAATCCGCGGCAGTCCGTACGGCGGAGTGTACGGCGCCGCCTACAATCGGTCAAATCCGATGAAACCATTTTTAGATAAAGGTAGACATTCAGGGATTTCCATAGATATATCATATAAGGTTATTGGATTAGTATTGAGGGAGATACGAATTTTTGAAGTTTGACCTAGGGTTCAGGATCTTCATCCGGGCAGGGTGACATGAGGAGGGTATAACTCACCCTATACAACTCCAAATCGAGTGAAACCAATTTTGTTAGAAAGCTTACACACAGGGGAACACCCCAATATAAGATTCCGAGTTTGTTATGGTCCCAATTGTTCCCAGTGATTCGAGGAAGTTGTCCTATGTCTAATCCAGACCAAAACAGGGTAGTTCAGGAAGGTTGACTTTCAGGACTTATAACTCGAGATGTACTTAAGCAAATGGAGTGAAACTTGTGGCAAATGAAAGGTTGTCCTGTTAGCTTTGATATGAGACCAATTTCGTAAGATTTGAGCTTAGTTCTGATTTTTAGTGAATTTATATTCCCAGGAGTGCAATTCGGGCTAGTGACTGAACAAGCTGAAGTAGAAGCTGAATATCTTGAATTATATAAATCAGAATGGCATGGGACCAAAGAGGTTAGAAAGTAGACATATAGAGCTATGACATATCCAAATTTCAGATTTAAATGAGTTGAATAGAGATAAAGGTGAATTATACAAGATTCGGGCAGAACTGAATAGAATTGGCAGAATGGCCAACATGATAATTTTACAAGTGTTAGTGAAACATATAAGGTGTGAGTTGAGGATTGCCAGTTTTATATTAATCCATATATATGAATAGATTGATTATATTACTATGACTGAACTGTCTATGTGAACTGGCACTATTCATGGGGAAACGGATCAGATCCGTCATCTTTGGATTTACAGTAAGTCTATGAAACTAGCAATGTTTATATGTAAGAATGAAGTAGGGTATGAATGGGTATATAGAAACCCTATATTCAATGACATAAGTATGAGATGAGATATATGAAAGTAAAGGATGAAGTATATGCATGAGTGTCGGTAGAATGGTAAGGAGGCTACGAGCCTTTATATGTAATGAACATGTACGTGAAGATCATGCGTGCAATGATACATGAAAATAAATGAAGTATATGTATGAGTACATTCTTTATAATTATGCTTGAATATGCATGAGAATGAAAGAAGGTAAATATATTGAATATGGGTCCCTTCACTCGGAGGCAGTTATTCGAGGTCCCTCCTTGTGAAGGCAGCTAAATAAGATAAAATGTGGGTCCCTTCACTCGGAGGCAGTTAATTGAGGTCCCTCCCTGTGAAGGCAGTTAAATGATAAAGACATGGGTCCCTTCACCTGGAGGCAGTTACACATGGGTCCCTCCTTGTGAAGGCAGCTAAAGACTTTGGGTCCCTCTATGTTGGAGGCAGTTGCACTTTGGGTCCCTCCAACCTAGAGGCAGTGGATGCCCTTGTGGGTGAGTCGGTGTGACGATAGTCACGGGTGAGGCTGACGAGCTCACTCCAAGGCCAGGCTACCCAAGGGCAGTAAATGCACCCTAGGGACGGCGATACGTAACGCCTAGGTGTGCCAAGTAAAAGATTAAAGACTAAAGATTAAAGTATATGCAAGCACCCCAATCACATGAGGCATGGCATCGACCCAGCTAGTGTGAGCCAAGGGCAGTAAATGCACCCTAGGAACGGTGATACGTAACGCCTAGGTGTGCCAAGTAAAAGACTAAAGACTAAAGATTAAAGTATATGCAAGCACCCTAATCACATGAGGCATGGCATCGACCCAGCTAGTGTGAGTACGGGGGACAGAACTTATATGAGGCATGGCGATCTTACTCTGGAATATGGCATGATGCTGCACTTGAGGACGGCGATACGTAACGCTCAAGTGTAGATAGATCCAAGCACCCTAGGGACGGCGATACGTAACGCCTAGGTGTGCCGAATGAAAGAAAAGTAAAATTTTATGTATATGTATGAATTCAAGTGCAAGTTAAGTTAGGTACAGATGTTATGTTCCCACTAGATTAATGTTATGTGCGTTTTATATGTTGAAGTTATTATCCCGGGTATTATTCATGAAATAATCTTGTGTACATTTCCCCAAAGGACCAGTATATGAGTAAAAATGAACTTTGCTTCGGATAAGACATTTTTCGAAATGTAAAATTAAACAATTTGTGCTGCATGTTCATCTATTTTCAAAATAAACCGAAGCAAACTGGAGACGACCATGATGACATTATGTATGAAGATTAGAGAATCCTACTGAGAATTTTATAATTCTCACTCCTATTTCCATGTTGTCTCCAGATGATTTTAGAAGTTTCCAAGGACGGCTGAAGTTCTTTGTCCGCCGACGAGGTCCGCTCGGTAACAAAGAATGACTCCAGGGTATGGTACTGTGACTTAAGCATAGTACTGTGCTTGGGAGGGTGTTACATTAATGGTATCAGAGCAGTTCATCCTAATCGGACCTGGGATGGGCTGATTATGCTTCCAAGGAGGCATAACTCTGAAAGTTTAAAAAGGCCATACTTTAGGTCCTTACATGAAAAAGGACATAGATGTTTGTGTATGGCAGCTCTGTTGTGTGTTGTAGCTTCTCTATCGCACTTGACTGCATATTGAGCTTGATCACCTCAATATGAAGTTCGGTGTATGCGGAGATCTACGGCATTCAGCTGGCTTATTAGGGATGAAGGAATTTTGAGGGCATAAATCAGCCTTCTGGCTATCCCTCGTAACATTTTGACCCTAGGATGCACTCCATTTGTGCGAGAGATCGAAAGGATGGCCGTGCTATCCTGTTGGAGTTTCAATATGAGGATTTCCCATATGGTCATCCATCTCCATATTACTTTTGTCCGAGCGTGCTTAACTACGGAAGTCTGAGGAAAACCTGGTGCATTAGTAAGGATCACTTTTAATCCGGCTCAAGGTGTAGTGCGTGAGGGTGATATGAAATTTAGTCACTGAAACCAACACACCTCCATATATTGCATTAGGACAAACCCCAATGAGATTGGTAACACTGGTGCCCATAAAAGTGGGAAGTAGACGTTAACACGATAGTCGAGAAATCTTCATGCTAACCAATTGAAGAAAGTAGAAGGGTGGCAGGGACCTTGGCGTCCCATAATCCTTTCATTACGTGAAATTGATCGACTCGAGGGGACAAGCATTGCGTAATTATTGAAATTCAACAAGAAGGTCAAGAGGTCCAAGCAGCAAATTATGAAAAGATGAAATAAAGTCCACAAGAGAACTTCTTCAGTTGACACTTAGGGCCCAAGGCATAAGTATTAGAGAATTTACTGGAAAATATAGTGCACAAGTAGTCCAACATATGACAAAGAGGATAAGGAATTTACTCGATGAACTTGATGGTGGATCAGAACGTCGGCAAACTAAAGTATATTGTGGCACCCATATGATCTGCGACAACTTTCCATATGGATATTGGAAAGGCATCTTGTAAGACAATATGGTAAGGGAACTCTACAGCTACAGTAAAAAGGATCTGACTCTTAACCTTGGCTTTCACATTAAGTTGCCTGTATCTCCACAACTAGGAATCAAGGAGGATATTAGACTAATAGGAAGGGATATGAGTCTTAGAATTAAATCCGCATAGTGGAAGCGACCTAAAATCCTCCTCCAAGCATCAAGTACTAGACAAATTCTACCAAAAGGACGGAGTTTTAAGATAAGGCTTCTAGTTATAATATTGAGGAAAGGTCTAAGCCCATGTTTCTAAAGAACCGTATTAGGGAGCAAATTTATTATTGAATTAAAGGTAGTTGAACGGATAAGCATTTTGGGAAAGAATATATGGACCTCTATGACAAAGTCATTACCATTACTATATATTGATGTCAATCAATACGGTAACTGCTAAGCATCGCAATTGCATATTTTCATAAGTTGAATATTTGAGATCTTATGTACAAGTGGCAGAAGATTTAACAGATTATGTGTGATTAGGAACTAATGGCTTCCAGAGGGCGCGGTAGGCCACGAACTGTATCCACTCCAGAAAATCCTGCTAATTTTATGAATACGATGCGTGAAATGGCTCATGCCATGCGTGAACAAGCTGCAGCAGCACATCAAATGATGGACCAGCTGGGAAGACAACCTGGAGCCGGTCATGGTGGAAACTCCAATGGCTTAGGAGCAGACCGAGACTATCTTAAATTTGCTGAGTTCAGAAAAGCGAACCCGCCTAGCTTCCGAGGAACTTTCGATCCAGATAAAGCTGAGGAATGGGTCAAAGCAATGGAGAAGATCTTTTCTGTCTTGGCCTGTAATGATCAACAGAAAGTGGCCTTTGCCACTTATATGTTAGAAGCGGATGCCGAGTTTTGGTGGGATGGCACGAAGAGACTGTTGGGGGAACCTCAAGTTGATATCACTTGGGACATGTTCAAGGAGGCATTTTATCAGAAATATTTTCCAACTTCGGTGCGGAATGCTAAGGAATTGGAGTTTATGAGGCTTCAACAAGGACACATGAGTGTTTGTAATACATTGCTAAGTTTGAAGAACTCTGCAAATTCTCCACCATCTATCAGCGTAACCCTGACGAGAACTGGAAATGCATCAAATTTGAAGGAGGATTAAATGCGGACATTTTAGCCTCGGTGGGGCCAATGGAGATAAGGCGTTTCTTTGCATTAGCAGACAAGAGTCGGTTAGTTGAGGGATATAACAAGAAGCTCACTAATGCCAGGAGGGATGGTTGTGGAAAGAGGTTGGCACCTGAAGATCAGGAGTTTCAGTATAATCCCCCACCAAAGAAGCTATTTCAACCCAACGGAAATGAAGAAAAGCCGCTGCAAAGGCTAACCACTAATCAAGAATGTTCGAAGTGCAGAAGGTATCATGGAGGAAGGCCTTGTTTGGCTGGACAAAAGGTTTGCTTTAAGTGTGGAAAGCCAGGACACCTGATTAGAAAATGCCCCGGCCATCAGCTACCTATTCCTAAGCGGTAATATCCAAGGTCAAAAGCTGAAAGAACTACTTCCTCAAAGGAGCCATCGCAAATATATGGGATAAGCCAGCACAAAGATTCACTTTTCGCTAGCAAGTTTCTTGTATTTTCTTTGACTATGTTTGTTCAACTTCAGTGTACTTATGTGTGAAGTTTTCTTCAAACTCATAGTTAGTTTTGTAATCAAATTTTGAGGACAAAATTTTTTAAAAGGAGGGTAGTATTGTAACATCCCGATTTCCGAGTTCGGCTTCGTCCTCAGGACTTATTCATTCCGATTTCCGACTTAGTCTTTGAAACACAGATAAGAGTATTTTTCCGAGTTCCGAGTTCATGTTTGCCCAATTCTCGACTTCATACCTTTCACGACTTCCGACATCGTATGGATTATTTCCAACGATTTCCGAGTTTAACCTTCAAGTCCAAACACATGAACGTAATTCCATGAGATCCGACTTCGTGCCTCAAGGCAAGTATATCCGGTTTCCGAAGTGACCAACACCATACAGTATATGAATTCCGACTTCCGAGCTTTAAGAACTTGTGTTTGGAAATGTGACTCGCGTTCCCGAGTTCCGACCTTAGTGTTGAACTCAATTCGAGTGGACACGAGTTCGGACCCTTGAGTAAACCTTCAATCACACGAGTTCCGATTTTATATCGAGCATTGGCATTCCCGAGTTTATTCCGAGATTATAGGATTGCCAGTTACATGAGTTACGACCTCCGACCTAAGATAACAAGCTTCAAAAACAGTGTACGTGGTTTCCGAGTTTGAATTGGGAATTCCGGAATTTTGTGATTGTGATCTTTCGACTTCCGGAATCCGACATTGATACAAGATTTCCTCAAGACACATACAAGCTGGTACGAGTTCCGATATTAGGCTTCATCTCCCAGCTCAAGTAAAAACGACCAGAGTTCCGACCTCAAGTATAATAAGGATGAGTTCCGACTTCATATACATGAGGTTCACGAGTTACGACTTTATAGCTCCTACGAGTTCCGATTTCGTTTCCAGAATATGCTAGAAACTACCACACAAAGGGCAACGTGGAGAGCAAGGTTGGTTGAAACTTGGCCTTATGTTTATAGGCCAATCACAACCTTCCAAGTTAACCTCCACTCATGCCTATATAACACATCCTTCCTCCTTTGATTCAGACAATAATTCACGTTGTTTTCCTCTTCTCCTTCGGCTCTCTTTCTCTCTTGCTCACACATCCAAAACTCAAGCTAAGTTCCGGCCTTGTTCATCCAAACTCCAAGTTTCAGCACTTAGCCAAATCTTGCTCCAAAGAGGTAGGATTCTGCTCTATTCTTGAATTCCTCACACTGCATGAGATTTGTGCTATTCTTTATATGTTTGATGAACTATTGGATGTATTGGATGAATTTATGATTGAGTTAATATAAGATTTTGAGTCAGAATTATGATTAGAAGGAGAAGATTAGAAGGAATGGAGAAGTGAGATGCTGTCTTGGTGAGGGAGTCCACGGCAGTCCGTACGGCGGAGTGTACGGCGCCGCCTACAATCGGTCAAATCCGATGAAACCATTTTTAGATAAAGGTAGACATTCAGGGCTTTCCATAGATATATCATATAAGGTTATTGGATTAGTATTGAGGGAGATACGAATTTTTGAAGTTTGACCTAGGGTTCAGGATCTTCATCCGGGCAGGGTGACATGAGGAGGGTATAACTCACCCTATACAACTCCAAATCGAGTGAAACCAATTTTTTTAGAAAGCTTACACACAGGGGAACACCCCAATATAAGATTCCGAGTTTGTTATGGTCCCAATTGTTCCCAGTGATTCGAGGAAGTTGTCCTATGTCTAATCCAGACCAAAACAGGGTAGTTCAGGAAGGTTGACTTTCAGGACTTATAACTCGAGATGTACTTAAGCAAATGGAGTGAAACTTGTGGCAAATGAAAGGTTGTCCTGTTAGCTTTGATATGAGACCAATTTCGTAAGATTTGAGCTTAGTTCTGATTTTTAGTGAATTTATATTCCCAGGAGTGCAATTCGGGCTAGTGACTGAACAAGCTGAAGTAGAAGCTGAATATCTTGAATTATATAAATCAGAATGGCATGGGACCAAAGAGGTTAGAAAGTAGACATATAGAGCTATGACATATCCAAATTTCAGATTTAAATGAGTTGAATAGAGATAAAGGTGAATTATACAAGATTCGGGCAGAACTGAATAGAATTGGCAGAATGGCCAACATGATAATTTTACAAGTGTTAGTGAAACATATAAGGTGTGAGTTGAGGATTGCCAGTTTTATATTAATCCATATATATGAATAGATTGATTATATTACTATGACTGAACTGTCTATGTGAACTGGCACTATTCATGGGGAAACGGACCTGATCCGTCATGCTGCCGGATTTACGGCAGAAGTCTATGAAACTAGCAATGTTTATATGTAAGAATGAAGTAGGGTATGAATGGGTATATAGAAACCCTATATTCAATGACATAAGTATGAGATGAGATATATGAAAGTAAAGGATGAAGTATATGCATGAGTGTCGGTAGAATGGTAAGGAGGCTACGAGCCTTTATATGTAATGAACATGTACGTGAAGATCATGCGTGCAATGATACATGAAAATAAATGAAGTATATGTATGAGTACATTCTTTATAATTATGCTTGAATATGCATGAGAATGAAAGAAGGTAAATATATTGAATATGGGTCCCTTCACTCGGAGGCAGTTATTCGAGGTCCCTCCTTGTGAAGGCAGCTAAATAAGATAAAATGTGGGTCCCTTCACTCGGAGGCAGTTAATTGAGGTCCCTCCCTGTGAAGGCAGTTAAATGATAAAGACATGGGTCCCTTCACCTGGAGGCAGTTACACATGGGTCCCTCCTTGTGAAGGCAGCTAAAGACTTTGGGTCCCTCTATGTTGGAGGCAGTTGCACTTTGGGTCCCTCCAACCTAGAGGCAGTGGATCCCCTTGTGGGTGAGTCGGTGTGACGATAGTCACGGGTGAGGCTGACGAGCTCACTCCAAGGCCAGGCTACCCAAGGGCAGTAAATGCACCCTAGGGACGGCGATACGTAACGCCTAGGTGTGCCAAGTAAAAGATTAAAGACTAAAGATTAAAGTATATGCAAGCACCCCAATCACATGAGGCATGGCATCGACCCAGCTAGTGTGAGCCAAGGGCAGTAAATGCACCCTAGGAACGGTGATACGTAACGCCTAGGTGTGCCAAGTAAAAGACTAAAGACTAAAGATTAAAGTATATGCAAGCACCCTAATCACATGAGGCATGGCATCGACCCAGCTAGTGTGAGTACGGGGGACAGAACTTATATGAGGCATGGCGATCTTACTCTGGAATATGGCATGATGCTGCACTTGAGGACGGCGATACGTAACGCTCAAGTGTAGATAGATCCAAGCACCCTAGGGACGGCGATACGTAACGCCTAGGTGTGCCGAATGAAAGAAAAGTAAAATTTTATGTATATGTATGAATTCAAGTGCAAGTTAAGTTAGGTACAGATGTTATGTTCCCAGCAGATTAATGTTATGTGCGTTTTATATGTTGAAGTTATTATCCCGGGTATTATTCATGAAATAATCTTGTGTACATTTCCCCAAAGGACCAGTATATGAGTAAAAATGAACTTTGCTTCGGATAAGACATTTTTCGAAATGTAAAATTAAACAATTTGTGCTGCATGTTCATCTATTTTCAAAATAAACCGAAGCAAACTGGAGACGACCATGATGACATTATGTATGAAGATTAGAGAATCCTACTGAGAATTTTATAATTCTCACTCCTATTTCCATGTTGTCTCCAGATGATTTTAGAAGTTTCCAAGGACGGCTGAAGTTGCTGTCAGACGAGGTCCGCTCAGGTAACAGTAACAGCTCCAGGGTATGGTACTGTGACTTAAGCATAGTACTGTGCTTGGGAGGGTGTTACATGGAAGGCTTATCAGATGTCTTATACGGCAAATAGACTTTTACATATTCTAAAATTATGTATAAGAATTATTTTCTCTAGTGGTTTTCAGGACAAAAGAGGGGGCTATTTTCCCTATATAGTTTATATGTAAAACACATATAAACACTATTTCATTGACTCTTTTGATATAGAAATATATTCCTACATTTACTGAGTTGAATAAATATGTTTTGGCTTTGTGCCATTCTAGTTATAGGTAAATTATCTCTCACTGAGTTGTTTAACTCACCCAGTTGACTTAGGTACCGAGTTAAGTTAGAGTTTAGCTGCCAGTTGTCTTCCAGTAAGCCCAACGCTTGAGTAGGCCTTCTCTGGTCATTATAAGGATCATGGTATGGTCTAATGCTCCATTGAACTATTGGCAGGGTCCCAAATTGTGGTACTTAGGGCCTATTTATGTTAGAAGACTTATATGTGTACATATATTCTGTATATAGTGGATTTAAGTATTCAAGGATCATTTATGAAAAATGTCCAGTTTTCTAGCAGAGTTTCAGTTAAGGCTTGCTAGAGAACCAAGGCTCCGTATGTGCCGATCGCAGCCTAGTTGGGTTGTGACACAAGACAACTAGCAAAACTAAGGCCCAAAATCTAGAGATTTATCTTCTTGTATCTGGATGATCACCCTACTTTGCATCTAAGTAGCAATTAAATTTATTAATTTTTGAACTATGGGAAAGACGAGGCCAGTAGATATGGTGGCTTTTGCATACCTCAATACAATTTTTACTACTGTCTTGTGGCCCATGCATAAAGTGACAATCTTGATTAACAGAGAAGATAATATCTTGTCTAGTAAAAGCTAAGTATTTTAATGTATTGACAAGATTTTCATAGACTTTGGGATTTTAAGAAGTCATAATCATCTGAAGCACATAGTTTTCTTGTAGAAACCATTCGCATTAATGCTAACTAGCATTGGCTCATGCCAAACTTGTCTAGAATCCCCATTGCATATTTGCATTGAGTTATTCTCATTCCTTGTTAAGATCGGTTGACTTTAATGCCTAAGAAATATTTCAGCTCTCCTCACACCTTCTTTGCAAAGTGTTGCACTACTAGAAATTGTCGGTATAGCGATCGATTTTGCGACCGAATTTTTTCGATCACAAAATTTAGGATTTGTGACCAATTTGGGTCACATAGGAAAAACATGTGGATTATAAAATTGGTCACAAATTCTAAATTTGCGATCGATATGAAAAAGGAAAGAAAAAATAATGAGAGTGTATTTTTGTCGCAAAATCGGTTGCGAATCTTGAATATGAGCATAAGTTCAAGATTTTTAAAGCCAAGTTAAGTGCACTTACAGAAGTTCAAGTATGAGCACTAGCATATGCATATTCCACCCTCTTAGTATGATATGATTGTTATATCTGAATATGCTGCAACTACTATTCTAATTGTGATTTGTGAATTTATAATGTTATTGCAATAATGATTGTTATGAAATACGCTAAGTGGTTGCTAAAAGAAATCCCACTTTCAGAAATATATTTTCAAACTTAAAATTGAACCGGTATTTATGTGTATGTGTTATGTTTTCATAAGAAATCGAAGCAGCTGGAATGTTTATAATGACGCTGTATAATTAGTGGATTGAGTGTACCTACTGAGAACCCCAATGTCCTCACTACTTGTTTGTGTGTTTCTCCATAAACATTTTAATATATAGAATATGCTTCAAGTCGGCAACAGATGTTACATAATACTCACAAGATGCAAGAATTGGACTTGAGCCTTATCCGGGAGACCAAAGTGGGCGATCAATTGCCACGAAGTGACAACAATAGACCAAGACAAGATTTATATACAATATTAGTTATGTTTCCTTTAAGTTGTAATTAATTTACCTTATATATATGGATATTCGAGATTATAAACCCTCATTCAATAAAGGATTTTGAAGTTTCAGGGCCATATGTATAATATTTTTCTTAGTTAGAAGTCTTTTATAGTAGCAGTAACAACCTCTAGACATATGTCCATGACTAGAGCATGGCATGTATGTTTGGAGAATGTTACATTATGGTATCAAAGTAGTTCGTCTTGTATAGGCTCGAGGATGGACTGACTATGCTTTTGAAGCATACTTTGAGAGTCTAGATAAACCATGCTTTAGGGTCTTATGTGATGAGGACATAGATAATTGTGCATGGTAGCCTTGCTGTGAGTGTTGTGGACTATCTGTTGCACTTGATCGAATATTAAGCCTGATCACCTCAATATGAGGTTTTTTGTAGACAAAAGCCTATGGCACCTTACAGGCTTATTAGGAACTTTCTCGACATAGTTATTACGGTGGAACTCTCTGGGAGGTAGAGGTTGCCTAAAAAATAAAAAGAGACAGATAGTTGGCAAGCCAGGGAGTATTGAGAGCTGGGGATTTGATCCAAGGAATTATGTTGGATGTTTTGTTATAGACATAGTAAACTTGACCA
The DNA here is from genome assembly GCA_031439595.1 of Pterocarpus santalinus. Classification (NCBI taxonomy): domain Eukaryota; kingdom Viridiplantae; phylum Streptophyta; class Magnoliopsida; order Fabales; family Fabaceae; genus Pterocarpus; species Pterocarpus santalinus. The sequence goes on from CM062525.1 coordinate 36,427,704, forward strand.
CAAAGGAAAAATGTTATATTACTTCGTTACCAGGAAATCAGAAATTTAGGTTGTCAAGGACGAGATCTCAATTTTGGACAAGCCAGTTGAGAATCTTTCTCACCCTAGAGCAGGTTATCTTAAGCCCTATTAGTATTCACCAAGTTCAAGCTATTTTCTCTAGATTTCATTTAGAGGATTCTTTTGCCTGGTTTTATCCGCTTGATGGATAACTGATAGAAATAGGGTAACTATCCCTCAATGAAGTCATGTCATGTGGTTTGGATAGTACCCTTATTCTTCTTTGTAGATGGGATCACTTTAGAGGTAATCCACCTGCAAACACTATCAATGTTCTCATTATAATAGGTTGTGGTGATGTAGTGATGCCATATTGTAAGGGTCCGATCTCTATACTTAAGGAGCTTGGACCATGGCTGGGTGAGGTAGAGATTAAGTGGAAGAAGTTACACTATTAAGACGGCAGGATAGCCCTCTTCCTCAAGGGTATTAGGAGCTAATACTCTAGCAATTGTAAATCGGAGAAGCATCAAAAGAGGCTTTAGCATCGGAAGAAGATAGTTAGATAAACTTTGAAGAAATTCATCTACTTGTATACCATACCAAAGTAAAGGCTTGGTTGTGCACGGTATGTGGAGGAAGACATAATTATCAGAACAGATTTGAGAGATTCTTTGAGAGGAAGGACAGTACATCTTCTATCAATCTGGAGTGAGGACACTCTTGGGCTATGGTAGCATACGAAGTAAGACAAATATTTCTTGCCAATTAAGGATATGGGAAACATTGGAAAGGTTCAGTTATATTGAGATTACATTAACCTTAGCCATCCCAGGAACCATACAATAGTTTTATCTTCGACATGCTAGTAGTCAGAGGGTACAACTGCTCAAAGATAAGAAAAGGAATATAACAGTTACCTTCAGACACTGTAGCGAGTGCTATGAGTGGAATACCTTGAAGGGAAGGGTATGTAGATTTAATATGGGATGATGAAGATTTAGAACTCACAACTGGACCTCTGGTGACGAAAAAGAGTGCAACTGATCTCAATAGACTGAGATAGTAGTAGAGTAAAGGCCCTAACAGACTGGGATGAAGTTGAGTTTTCTGCAACAACAATGGGATACTACAGGAATAGAAAGGAGGAGGTTTTGTTTCTAGAATGGCCTCTTAAAAAGGAGAAATGTTATTTAGTATGGGTTTACGGTACAAGTGAAAATATTTAGGATTTAATGAGTTGATTTGTTCCCACACCAATAATAATGTTAACAAGTGAATCTGAACTCTTTGGGACACCTTGATGCATCCTAAGAAGGACTGGGTGATGCACCAATATAAGATAGACGAGTTCGGAGCTAGGCTCCATGGTGGTCAAGATTACGATGCAAGATCAGAAGGCTCTCAGGCTCAGGTAGTTAAGTCTTCACTCTTGGGATTAGACTAAATATGGTGTATAAACACCCACTGTTCGATCGAATGATAGCCAGAGATATGTAGATAAGACCAGCAAAAACTTCCTAAGGAAAAGGAAAACTTATGATAAGTGGAGATGTTATCTAAGCGAGAGACAGGTGGGCATCGACATAACAGATAAGGAAGCTCCAGACGAGAAGTCTCCTTATTAGTACATTGAAAGGAATAGGTGATGGTAACACCCTTGCAGCCCCAATAAGGAAGCAAGATTATCACTTCTTTCCCTTACATTGGCTGTTCCTATCCTGGGAACAAGAATTCATGATGAGCATCAAGAGGCTACGTAGCGAGAGCAATCTGGGATCTACCTAACGAGTAATGAGCAACGAAATAAAGCCCACAAGGAAAAAGAAGTTTTGAAGTAAGATCCATAGTTCCATGTTTAAGGAAGACCCTAGTCCTACACTTTGAACCCCAACGGAGAAAGATTCATTAATTGAGCAAGGATGGTCAAGTGAGTAAGAATTTTGGGTATAGCAGAACTAACTCCCTAGAACTTTGATATAACCACTGTGACTACTACATGTCAAAGTTGACCACTACTATATACGCTAACCTTCAAAATTGTAGTACTTCTTGTGTTAGGATCTGAAGCCTAGACAGGTAGCGGAAGGTTTAGCACTAACTACAAGAGCAAGAATAGTCGGATACATGGCAGAGAAGACAAGTAACTTCCCTGATGAACCCAATAATGGATCCGGGCATCATCGACTCGAGGTGAAATTGGGGACCAATGTAATCTCTGAGGATTCCTCACACATATTGGAACAATACTTCCTAAGAAAATTTGACTGGTGAAACTTGACAACCCTAATAAAAAACGAGAGACTGCTAGCCCTTTTCTTTATACTGAATTGCCTATACCTCGGTAGCCAAAAATCAGAAATAAATATTTGAGGCATTCAGTGATGAAGTAAAGTAAATTCTTATGGAATTTACTTCAAAGTAAAGACTTATGATTAGAAATTGGGAAAAGGCAATTGAGGTGACTTCTAAGAGTACCATAGTAGAGCCATTTTAAGTATCACGTAGCTGAGATTAGTAGCAGAGTTAAGTAGGACACATCAGGAATAACTGAATTCTTGAAAGTCTACTCCAATAACTCTGGAGGAATATTGAAAGAGAATTTCCTATCCAACCAAGTATAGAGATATCAACACCATAGACTAGAGGTGACTCCACTAAAATGGCTATAAGCAAACTAACTAACATAACATACTGTTAGTTAGCACGGAATTCTCCTTAACAAAGAGTAACAAAGAATCATTAGACAAGTTAATGTCCTACTTATCATTTCTTATATACAATAGGTGGTGCTAATCCACAAATTTAGGTAAACTTCACAAGGAGATTACCTAGAACAATTTTATGTCCCCAACCACATCTCAGCTGCGAGGTAACAAGCACACCCTAAGAATCAGTCAAGCGTTAACAGGCAGAATCATGTTCATTGACATGACTATGCTAGGCAAAGTGGTCAGGAATTTGTTGCTAAGGATAACTATAAATTGATAATGGAATAGCCTCGTAAGTCTCATAAGAGATGTGGTACAGGATGATAGACAAATCTCAGGGGAGAGTAAACAACTGAACACAACTACGAAGACCTTGTAAAAGCCAAGATAAGGGAAGGTTTTAAAGGACGTTGGTAAAGACAATGGGTCCCTTTATGAACTTCTTGGTCCTTAAGATTAGAAATGAGATTCGCAGATGAGCATACTCCTTTGCGAATGGGGAACCTTGATGAATTTCAATAACCAAAAGGAATTAACAAGTAAGCCGTAAAGAATAAAGAACCAATACTTTTGATCGATTTTGTTATATGCCTCGCGATTTTCTAGAATAACAACCAAGGTACTTGATAACTCAGAAAACTCAGTAATCAGAAGTAAATTGAAAGAGAAAGGGAGCTATCGATAAGGAAGTTTAGATTGGGACGTGAACTGTAACACCCTAATAGTCCCATACTATGCTAAAATCATATTATGGAATTACTAATTGTTACCTTTGCTTGCGGAACTAACATTACCATTTGAAAATACTTGTAATGAAAATAGGGGTAATTTTTTTTTAATAATAACAAATAAACTGATTTGAAAACCAAGAGCCTTGAGCGCATCGTGAGCGCATAAAATGAACCTCGCATCTCATACATACTGTGTGAATAAAATAAATAGAAACAGAAAGAATAATAATTTAGATAAACATAACATTCATTCCATAGCTATTCATAGTTAATATAATAATACCAAGAGTCATACATAGTGATATAATGGGTCCGATATCTACTGTCGGCCCTACAAAAGAAACCTAACAAATACATCTGCAAAGGAAATACATAGGAAATCCTATCCACCCATACATGCCAAAAGAAAATGATAACCCTAGCTATAACCAAAAGGGGCTATCCTCATGCTCAGCTCAGCTCTACATGCAATCACCACATCATTCATCTGCTGGGAGGAAATCGTTCCTGAAGCCACCGGGAACAACATTACCACGTCCTCCTCCTCAGGCACGCCCACGCCCAAGAGGCACAACACGGGTATGAATGAACCCACAACCGCGAATTAGGGGTGAAGCTAGGCCAGCAGACAAAGTAGAAGAGTCAGAAGATAAGCGAATCACTAAAGGCTGAGACAGCTCTGAATGGTAGGATCGCATGGAATAAGTCAGGTGTGATGACTTAGAAGGATCTATCTCTATTAAAGCAGTAGGTGTCAATCAAGTGTTAGAGTCGGAATTGCCATCCGTCCAGTACCTCTGAGGATGAAAAGGCGGGTGGATGTCATTCATGGTAATGTCCTTAAACGGCTCGTGAGGGCTAAAAAAGAAACTCATCACAGGTGAACGGAACTGGTGGCTATAGAACATGTAGACCTGTATTGCTGCCTAAGTAGTCAGCACAGATGCATTCAACACTGGGTCGAAGTGCCAATGCATCACTAGCAACTCAACGAAAATTACCACCGTGTCCGACGCTGGCATCCTTTGAAGACGACATGGAAATGTAGGAGTGAGAAATATTAAATTTCTTAGTAGGATCGCGACTAGACAAACACTGTGTCATCGTCATTGTCCCAGCCACTTCGAATTTAATTATGAAAATGGTGAACATGTATAGATTCATTTTTAATGGTTTTGAAAACTTAAGCCGCGAAGTAGGTTGCTTTTAAACTTAACATCATAGCTATATCATCATAACTAAAGATACATATGAAAGCATAGAATAAACATTCATAATGCATAAGGACAATACAAATACATGCAACCTCATAACCTTAACCATGGTTATACTTGACTTTACTTTCGTTTTTAGTACGTGCTTAACATTATTTACTTTCCTTTAAAATAGACTGCTTTTGGACATGAGCTTATTTCGTAAACATCACCACGTAGTACTAACCAATAACCAAATCAGACTAACCTGATATTAGTTACCTCTAAGTCGGAGGGTCCTCCAAGTCACCTTTGCCTCCCCCAAAGAGGTTCGGGTCACCGTCTATCACTTCCCTGAAGTGATTGAGGGATCATATCCCATTATTTCCTTTCTTATCATTATGCTTTACATGCATAATACTTCTTTGACTAGACACATGCAATGATATGACTAAGTCTATAGTTTTGACGGAAATTCGGCAGAATAAAGGCTAGACCGAAACTTCCCCAAAATGCCAATCACAACTTTCAACCAACAGTCCATCATATCTATAACATATCATCGCACTAATCATTCAATCATGAGACAAAGCTCAACGAAACTTGTCATTCATCATGCCGAATAGCATCATACATTCATACCCTAGAGGGGCTCTTAGTTGTATTATTCTTTGTGAAGAATCTTATGAATCATCATATGATTTCCTATGGTTACCAATGATAGAATCACATAGTCAAAATATATGTATGTGGTCTTTTAGTTGCTTAGTTCTCATGTGAAATTACTCTTTACTTGAGTACATGTCTTATGGAACGCTTATTCAAATTAATTAAGTTAAATGATTGTTTCCTTTTCTTGAGATAGTGCACTTAGTGATTCCTAGGTTCATGGCACACTCAAGAGCCTTAATCATACTTCTGTTCCCAAGGAGTTTGAAATCCCTCTAATCCTTGGGTCATGACAATGCATAACCATACTCACGAACTCAACAACAGCATGTTCACTAATCAGCAAAGGTGATTTTTAACTTAACCAAGTTATAAAGTTTCAAGCTTTTATCACTATCATAACAAGATCTTACCTTAAGTATTATAAAAGTCATCATTCTCTATAAAGTAGTCATAAAGTCTTATTCTTTATGAAAGTTAACACTTTTACTTATTCCAAGACCATTAAGGTCTTAATTATATGAGTTAAAGTTGTATCATAATTTAAAAGAATCATTTCCAAAAGGAAGTTCAACACTTTATAAATTATTTTAACTCAAGATACAAACTTTATGAACTAGAAGTTGCAAGTTAACGCTTTTATAACTAAAAAGTTATAACTAAAAAGTAACATTCTTGCTTAAAGCTTAAAACTTTACTCAACATTTTCACTTCAAGACACAACCTTTTCAAGATTAAAGTGTAGATCTATAATGTTGTGACTTAAGGTCATAACTTTTACTATGGTATAAAACTTTTATGAAAAACTTTACATTTAAGAATCCATTATTAAAATATGAAGAGACAAGTTCTTACTTTTTACTTAAAATGTTTCCAAGATCCAAAAAGACTTGAACTTTACACATATTCTTGTCTTCAAGACAAGACAAAATGAAACTTTATGGAAGCACAAAGGTTAGGCCACCTTTATAGCATCAAGAAGCAAACTTTTTGACGCTTTAAGCATCAAGAATGTTTTTAGTCATGTCAACTCAATAGAAAAATGATAAAGAAGACAACTTTCAACTCAACACCATCAAGAACACCAAGGTCTCATGCATCAAGAATTGAAAATAGGAACTTTAAAGCATTTAGAGTGAGAAACTTTCAAGGGGTCAAGAACACTTGTGAAGAAGAGCATGAACACATTTACCAAGAATGGAAACATCAAGAGCACTTAAAGAAGGACATGAACATATTTTACCGAAAGTAGAAACATCAATAACACTTGAAGAATAACATGAACATATCTTACCAAAAGTAAAAACATCAAGAGCACTTGAAGAAGACCATGAACATATTTTACAAAAAGTAGAAACTTTTGCTCGTGAAGAGCATGAAAGATTTTCTCAAGTCTTCACTTAAAGATCTTGGTCATGAAAAGAATCAAGCTTAAGCTTTCTTGAGTAAATAAAGAGAAAAGTGAGAATCACTACCTCTACTTAAAAATGGCACTACAACAAGAGAAGAAGAAGAAGAAGATAATGGTGGTTCCTTGAAGATGGTGGCGGTTTGATCTTGGAAAGTAAGAGAACTCTTGAGATCTCTTGAAAATGATGTTGGTAGTGTTTAGATCTCGTCTTCAAAGACCAAAGATGAGGACTTTGAAGGGCTAAGTAAGACATTTTGGTGGTGGTGGTGGTGAAGAAAGGAAGAAGAAGATGAAGAAGAAGAAGAGGTTTTTAGAGAGAAGTGAGAGGATTAGAGTCTTAGAGAGAGAATAAGAAGTGTGAAAATGAAAAGTGAGGGTGTGTGCTTGTGAATAGTGGCTGTAGGTTGTATGGAGAGAGAAAAGGAGGTATTTTCTTAATTTTGTGCTAATTAAGGTTTAGAGGGACAAAATAGATGATGAGAGGACAAATCAAGTACTAACTCTTACATAAAGCACTTTTGTCTAATGGTTTGTGCTTTAGTGACATCACTCTTTACTTTACTAAATTTGAATTTAATCATGTGATTAAGTCCTCTTGCAACTTAATTGACATGATTAAGCAAGGATTAGTGATTAACACACAATGTAACATCCTCAATTTCTTATCGTGCTAAATTACCTCAGTAACCTTGAGTAACTAGGCACTTAATAAGAAATTATGAGATTAAGGCTTAATTAAGGGGTTAGTGAAGAGTTTATAAGTTAACTCGGGTGAGATAAGTTAAGAGAATGCTTAATCAAGATTAGATAATCTCTAATTAGGCAAGTCAGAATCTTTATAGCCTAATTAAGCCTTAATCGCCCTTAATTATCTTAATCGAGCTTGATTAAGGTTAATTAAGCTTAATCGCAAGATGAATTTTTGTTAATCATGTTCTTGTGTGTTAATCACTAATCCTTGCTTAATCATCTTAATTAAGTTGCAAGAGCACTTAATCACATGATTAAATTCAAATTTAGTCAACTAGGCAATAAAACAAAAAAAAAATATCATAAAAGTATAAAGCATATAAGATAAGGTTGCTTTTTGTAAGAGATTGTACATGCTTTGTTCCCCCATCATCCAATTTGTCTCCATAAATCTTAATTAACACAAAATTAAGAAAATATCTCCCTCCTCCCCTTTTTGTTGGATGCCACTTTCTCTCTCTTCCATCCTCATCTATTTCATTTTCACTCATCTCATTCTTTCTCTTGAAATCAAACCCTCAAACTTCTCTCTAAACACTTTTCATCTTCTTCATCTTCTTCTTCTTCCTCTTTCCACCACCACTACCAAAACCTCTCACTTAGCCTTTCAAGGACCTCATCTTTGGGTCTTTGAAGAAGAGATTTAAACACTACAACCTCTATTTTTACAAGAACTCAAGAGCTTCTCCTTCCTTCTTGCAAAACTGCCACCATCATTGTAACATCCCCAATTTTTGTCTAAGCTAATTAACTCGGTGTCTCCGGCTAATTAGAGGGGTTAGCGATTAATTAAGAACTAATCGGCTAATCTCGAGAGCAAGGGCTTAGTAAATTAAAGGCAAGCCAACAATTGAAACATAATGCATTAAAAGTTACAATTAAAAGCCTAATTACCCAATCCTTATTAATTCGTGATTTAGAACATAAAATTAAGGTGGTCTAACCTAATTAACTAAGAGCATATAAGTATCACATCTTAATCATATTAACCCTCACATCTTCTTTACATAATTAATGAGGAAAATCCTTTTCATTGAAAATGTGCTAATGTGTAATAAGCCAATTGAATTAATTAGCATTTAGATAATTGTAACAATGGTAAAATTTTAGAAACTTCCCTTTAATTATTATTTGAAAGCTTGGTTAAAGCAAGAGCCATATCCAACTATTCAATTGCCTCCTCATCATACACCACTAGATCAAGAGTCCTTGTTAGTAGATTCCTTGAGTCAAGACAAAAGATCTACTCTCCTCCATCAAGATTGTGACCCTTGGAGTGATCACAATCATCCAATGTCAATCCTAAGATAGGTCATGCTTTTAACCACTTGAAAACACTACATGGTCCTTACCCAAGTGCCAAGACTCAAAGGAAACACAACCCACTCTTTTACCCCAAAGTTCCTAGCTTTCTTGCTTGAAAAAGAAGTAAACCTCACCTACTCACTCTTGCTTGTTGGAGAAGCAAAAGCCATCAGCCCCCTCACCCATTTTTTCGCCCTAAACTAGCCCTCCCACTCTCTCATTTGTGATTTTCATCCTCTCACTACAAGCCCAAGCTCCCACCTCTCTCTAAACTTCATTCTAGCTCTTTTGTTCTTTCAAATTTTCTTGTTATTCTTCTCTCTTTCTTTCCCCCATCCAACACTCTTACCTTTCACCACCCTCACAAGCCCTTTAAGGACCACCCTCTTTGGTTCTTGAGGAAGCAAAACAAACACTCACTTAGCCCCATTATCAAGCTCAAGGAGGAGGAAGGTCATCTCCAACTCATCAACTCTTTCTACTCCTTAAGAAACCCATTTGGTAGTGACTCTAACCTTCTTCTTTTATGTGTTCTTCAAGCCCTTTAACTCCTAAGCTCTCCATAGCTAGGTGGTTCTAGGACTTGCTCCGAAGGCCTCATGGCTATGCTTGTTGATATGATGAGTTTTTATGTATTGTATCCTTCTCTTTGGCATGAGATTTTCAGTTGGTATGTCTATTGCTATTGAACCAAATTTTTAGAAGTTAAAACATTGCATCAATACCAAGATCTCAAAGCATAAAAGTGGTTTGGAAGAGAAAAGTGGTCACTTGAGGAAAAGACTTAATGTTTTTACAAGAAAACTCATTGAAACCAAAACCGTGGAAACTGGAAAATTCTGGCAGCCTGTAATGCGTACTGTATAACTCACTCCACAAAAACAAAATGCAATGAAACTAATTTTTTGTGAAAGTAGACTCAAAGAACTTTTCATACATATAAAATATGCGAGATTTGGCCTTAAAACGAGAGAGATATGAATTTTCAAAGTTTGCTGTTCCTAGATGGGTTTCTGTCCGGGCAGTAGGTAATAAAACGTGCATAACTCAAGCTATACAGAACATTTTTGAGTGGGACCAAGTTTGTTAGAAAGCCAAGACATAGAGGAACATTCCCATAAAACAGTTTTGGTAGATCCCTTGTGAGGAGTTCACAGTAATGTTTAAAAGTTACTGACCCGAGATGAATTTTTAAGTCTGAACAGTCAGAATAAAATGTGCATAACTCAAGCTACAAAATGAATTTTTGAGTGGAGTTTATTTTGTTTAAAAATAGACTCAAAGAAGTATAATCATACCAAAATTTGAAGTAAAAGAGTAAAAGATGAAATTATGGTGAATTTTTGAAGTTACTGCCTCACTATAAAAGTAAAACTAGTTATGGTTAAGTTTTAAAGGTTAATGAGGAATAAGCTTTAAGACTTTATGTCCCTTACATTAAGTATTGGAAAAGCTTCATAATTCAACATAAAAGGTTTTAAAGAGGATAATAGATAAGATTGACCCTAGGCCTAATAAAAGAATTTATACAAGAGGCAACCTCAATTAAAAGCTTGCACCAAATTTGCTAACCTAAGCTCATAAGACTTTGTGTGATATATATGCCTCTATGTATCATTATGATGAAAATGATATGATGATGATCATGATGATGATGATATGATAATGATGATGATGATATGATATGATGATTATGATAGTGATATGATGATGATCATGATGATGATGATATGATAATGATGATGATGATATGATATGATGATAATAATATGATATAATGATGATGGTATGAAAATGATATGTTGAGGATATGATGCTTAATGATATGTGATAAAGGAATCACATTTGGGGACGGCGATACGTAACGCCCAAATGTGGAAAAGAATTAAAATAATTTTGCATCATAAGCCTTAATAAGAAGATAAAGTAAACTAAGGGCGTGATCCTTCAAAAAGGAAGGTGACCAAGTAAGTTCCCCTCACCCACGACTCACATGAGGCATGGCATGACCCAGCTAGTGTGAGTATAGGGGATAGGGCTTACATGAGGCATGACATGACCCAGCTAGTATAAGTACCGAAATTTTATGGTGGTGACGGCCACGGTATGAGCTCATTATCACTTATGTTTAGTGGGTGAAAAGAAAAGGACTTAAGATAAGTCAAGTTAAGGAAAGAAAAGGATTTAAGAGAAAGTCAAGTTAAGAAAAGAAAGGGACTTCGGTCCGACCCAAGTAAAGAATGAAACTCTCAACATGTTCATGCATATTATGAATTGTCATATAAGTTTTTATGTATACCATGATGTTGTTATCATAACAAGAATATGTACTTAAAATTGAATCCACTTCGGATAGCTATGTCTTTGAAAATCTAAGAATTGAACCTTATGCATGCTCACTGTTTCCATTATAAAACCGAAGTGGCTGGGACGATGACGATGACACCTCCGTGTCGGGTTCGAGTCCTACTGGGAAATCTTATTTCTCACTCTAGTTACTTTTCCGCATCGTCACCAGATTTTGTTGGCACATCCAATGGAGTGGAGCCTGGAGCCACCGCACTACGAGCGGACGTACGACGTGGGATCCCAGACGAAGCTATTTTGGGACTCATAGCGACCGTCACTCTACATCTTCGCATATTCTTTTTGAGAGGAGCTTTGTCATTGAAGTCTATAGTTAGTACCTAGTACTTGGGTCATGGCACGACTATGAGCTTCCTTCAATGTAATGCTGTTATATATATGTATGTATATATAAATATTATAAACTTATATGGATGTAATGATTAGTTATGCAATGCAATGTATTTGTAAATTACTATTTATTTATCTTTCTCTTGTTTTATGAGATTGGGTTATGTATCTTATGCGACACGCTCTTTCTTTATCTGACTTCTCGCTCAAGGCTTTACCTTTCAAAACGCTACAAAGCGACGACGTATTTCAAAAAAAAAAAAATCCTACCGTATTTTCCGCGTAATTTAATTTCAAGTGAAGTTTAATTTTCCACGAGCATAAGTAACAACTAATAAAACGCCGTAATATGACTTAAGCATAGTATGGGTTTATTAGGGTGTTACAATCATCATCAAGAGGAGCCATCATCTTCTTCTTCCTCTTCTCTTGTTTTTGCGTCATCTTCAAAAAAGGTAGTGATCTTCATCTTTTTATTTTGTTTACTCAAGAAAGCTTGAAGCTTGGTTCTTTTCATGACCAAGATCTTTAAGTGAAAACTTGAGGAAATCTTTCATGCTCTTCATGAGCAAAGTTTCCTTTTTTGGAAAAATATGTCATGTTTTTCTTCAAGTGTTTTTGATATTTCTATTTTTGGTGAAATATGTTCATATTCTTCTTCAAGTGTTCTTGATGTTTCTATTTTTGGGAAAATATGATCTTGTTCTTCTTCAAGTGTTCTTGATATTATTACTTTTGGAAAAGTATGTTCATGTTCTTATTCTTGAATATTCTTGATGTTCTTGATGATATCTTGCTTAAAGTTGCTCTTTTTCTTATGATGAGTTTATGACTAGAAAAGTTTCATCTTTATATGTTTTTCGTGATAAGACTATGAACATCCTAAAAGCTTAAAGCTTTAAAAAGTTTGCTTCTTGACTCCTTAAAAGTGGCGCAACCTTTGTGCTTCCATAAAGTTTTGTTTTGTTTTGAAGACAATAACATATCTAAAAGTCTAAACTTTTTGGAATAATAAGCCTTTTTGAGTTAGAAAAATAATGTCTTGTCACTTTATGTTGTAAAGATTGATTCTTGGATATGAATCCTTTCATAAAGTTTTTAACTTTAAAAAAGAAGGTGACTTTAAGTCATAAAGTTATCAGCTTGCACACTAAGTCTTGTAAAGGTGGAATCTTGAGATGAATATATTAGTAAAGTTCCAAGCTTTAAGCAAGAATAGCATTTTTGAGTCACAAAGTTGCTAACTTTTATAAAGATCAAGACTTTATAACTTTAAAGCTAATGTCTCATATCACTAGTTGATAAAGTAGGAACCTTTTTAATTTAGAGACAACTTTAAATCATAAAGATGGGACCTTGATGGTCTTAGAATAATTAAAAGAGTTAACTTATATAAAGAACAATACATTTTAGTTAAAAAGCTAGTAACTTGCATTATTATTTCATGAAGATCAAATCTTTAAGATAATAGCTTAATTTAAAGGCACGTACTTTCATAAAGAATAAAACTTTATGACTACTTTATAAAAAATGATAACTTTTATAATACTTAAGGTGAGATCTTGTTATGTTAGTGATAAAAGGTTGACACTTTGTAACTTGATTAAGTTAAAAATCACCCTTGGTGTTTAGTGAACATGGTGTTGTTGGGTTCATGATGTGGTTATGCATTGTCATGACCCAAGGATTACAGGGATCTCAAACTCTTGGGAACAAAAGTATGATTAGGGCTTCTGAGCATACCATGAACCTAGGAATCACTAAGTGCACTATCTCAAAGAAAGGAAACAATCACTTAACTTAAGTAATGTGAACAAATGTTCCATAAGATATGAATTCAAGTCAAGAATAATTTCCTATGAAAACTAAGTAACTAAAGACCACATACATATGTTTTAACTATGTGATTCTCTCATGGGTAACCACGAGAAATCATGTGAAGATTCATAAGACTCTTCACAAAAATAACATAATTATAAACCCCTTTAGGGTATGAATATATGATGCCATTCGCATGATGAATGACGAGTTTGATTGAGCTTTGTCTTATGATTGAATGATGAGTGTGATGATATGATCTAGATATGATGAACTGTTGATTGAAAGTTTATGATTGGCATTTTGGGGAAGCTTCGGTCTAGCCATTATGCCACCAGATTTTTGTCAAAATTATGGACTTAGTCATATCATTGCATGTATCTAGTCAAAGAAGTATTGAGCACGTAAAGTATAATGACGAGAAAAGAATTAATGGGACATGACCCTTCAATCACTTCGGTAAGGGAAGTGAGAGACGATGATCCACAAAGACTCAAGGAACCTCTATGAGGGAGGCAAGGGTGACATGGAGGACCCTCCAACTTAGGGGTAACCAATATCGGCTTAGTCTTATTTGGTTTAGTACTGTGTGACGATGGTCATGGAATGAGCTCATGTCCAAAAGTAGTCTATTTCAAAGGAAAGTAAAGAATGTTAAGCACGTGTTAAAAACAAAAGTAAAGTCAAGTATAACCATGGTTAAGTCTATGATCATGCATATCTGTGCATGAGTTTATATTGTCCATTTGCATTATGAATGTTTATTCTATGCTTTAGTATGTATGATTAGTTATGATGATGCAGTTATGATGTTAAGTTTAAAAGTAATCCGTTTCGGGGTTTAAGTTTTCAAAATCATTAAAATTGAACTTATATCTGTCCATTGTTTTTATAATTAAACCCGAAGTGGCTGGAATGATGATTATGACACAATGTTTGTCTAGTCATGATGCTACTGAGAAGTCTAGTATTTCTCACTCCTAAGTTTTCGTGTCATCTTCAGAGAATGTCAATGTTCGCCACGGTGGTGATCTTCATTGGGTTTCTAGTATGGCATTGGCGCTTCGACTCGGTGCTGAATGCCTCATTTATGTCTACGAGCGCAGCAATGAGGGTCTACATCTTCCACGACCATCTATTTCAGACTCCTGTGATGAGCCCATTTTTCTGACCATATCAGCCATTTGACGAGGCTATCTTAGACGACATCTGTCCTTACTTTTAGCCGCTGAAGTACCCCACTAACGATGAGACCGACTCGAATACTCATCTGACTCTGACCGTTTCGTTGGATTATGACCCTTTGAAGCCTTCCCACCAGAGCTATCATGAGGAGACTGACCTATCCGAGCCCTCCTATCCATCTGTGATATGTCTGACGTCTGACTCATCTTCTTCTTCAGCGATTTCTTGTCACACTCCACCCCTGGTCTGCGGTCGCAGGTTCATTCGTACTCGTGCTATGCCTCGAAGGCGTGGGCGTAATCAAGGAGGAAGACATGGTGATGTTACTCCCGGTGCATTCGGGAATGGTTTCCTCCCGCCTAAAAAGTGATGTGGTGATTGTATGCGGAGCCAAGCGTGAGGATTGCCCCTTTTGGTTGTAATTATAGTGTTATCATTTTACTGTATAGCATGCTTAGGCTGTAGGGATTTCTGATGTATTTTCTTTTATCGTGTATCTAGTAGGTTTTATGTGTAGGGCCGACAGGAGGTATCGGACCCATTATTATCTACATGTATGACTTTTAGTAACATTATTAGCATTATATTAGCTATGAATGGTCATGGAATGTTATGATTTTCTAAGTTATTGTTGTTCTTATTGTTTCTATTTATGTTACTTGCATTAATGTATGAGATAGCATTGTTTATTATATGCATTCACAATGCACTCATGGCTCTTGGTTTTCAAAACAGTTTACTCGTTATTGTTAAAAAAAAAAAAAAATTTACCCCTATTTTCAAGAAAAGTAATTTCAAAAAGGTAAGTTAGTTCCAGGAGTAAAAGTAACAATTAGTAATTCTATAATATGACTTAAGAATAGAATGGAACATTAGGGTGTTACACACAAGAACATGATTAATAAAAATTAATCTTGTGATTAAGCTTAATTATCCTTAAGTAAACTCGATTAATCTAATTAAAGGTGATTACTGCTTAATTAAGCTATTAAGGCTTTGACTTGATTAATTAGAGATTATCTAATCTTGATTAAGCATTATCTCGACTTTTCTCATCCGAGTTATCTTATAACCACTTTGTTAATCCCTTATTACTCAAGGGTACTGAGGTCATGACAAGAATTTGAGAATGTTACATTTCTCCTCACCTTTAAAAAGAATTTTGTCCTCAAAATTCGTTACCTGTAAACAAATCTGGACACTCGTTCTTCATCTTGGACTCTAGCTCCCACTTATACTCTTCCATGTTTCTTCTTCCCCAAGCCACTTTGACCAAGGGTACTGTCTTATTCCTTAGCTATTTAACCCCACAATCCAGATCCGAGACGACGGTAGATTGAAGGTTAAGTCCTCCCTTAGCTATACACTTTCGGGTTCAAGTACATGACTAGAATCGGAATGGTATTTTCTCAACTGAGACACATGAAAGAGATTGTGAAGGTTTGACAAGTTTGGAGGCAAGCCCATTTGGTAAGTAACTGACCCGGCATGTTTTAGAATTTGAAAGGGGCCAAGAAAATGGGGTTTAGCTTTTTGACCTTCATAGCTCTACCTATATCAGTCGTAGGAGTGATTTTCAAGAGCACATGTTCTCCCTCTTAGAACTCTAGAGACTTTCTCCTTTTATCTGCATAACACATCTAACAACTCTGGGCTATAAGGATTCTGTCCCTAATCCTTCTAACTTGCTCTGTGGTCTGCCTTACAAGATCAAATCCTAGTAGGCTCTACTCACCAGGTTCAAACCAACATAGGGGAGATTGACACTTCCTTCCATACAAAGCTTCATAGCCATACCAATGCTTGCATGATGACTATTGTTATAGGCAAACTCAATCAAACTTAAGTATCTATCCCAACTTGATGAGTTTTTACCTTAAGCCTTTTGAATTAGGATCTATTTGGGACTTGGACACAAGAAATAAGATCAAATCAAAAACAAGTTTATGCAGAAAATAGGGCTTCAGACGTCTTGTTAAAAAGGTTTCGTATCTCACGCTACAGACCTCGGAATTGAGCGATTCTAAAACGAGGTGAACGTTTACATTCCGAAACACAATTTAGACTCAAGAATCACCGAAAAACAATATGTATAACTCGAGATATGAGCAAGAGATAATTGAGACGAATTTTGGGAAAATAGATGCGAAATTGATGAAAAAGAAACAAGAAAAGAATGGCACCACAAACTTAGTTTGATTAGCCAAAAAGGATCGCCATGAAACTTGGAGGATTCTTGATAAGATCAAAAGATGCAAGAAAGAACCCTAGCAGGGTAAAACTCACAATTTGTGCAACATACGTATTCTAGTCTGTATTGATCTCCAAATGTTTTAATACAAATCAGTTTAAGAGTTTGCTCCTGAGACTTAACAAAACTAAAAGCAAAACCCCTTAGCATAAGCATTACTGATATGTTCCAATGGTTAAGGAGACATATTCGGCCTCAAGTGCTCGGGTTCTTATCCTGCTATAGATAATTTATATATTTTTTTTATCACAACATAACAATAGAAAAATAAAATAAAAAACTAAAGTCTAGATAATTCAGATTGACTCTTTGGGCTCTTTTCCTCTCACTTCAAGTAGGGTACGCATGTGTAAACCCTTAGATTCATGTGTTGGGCTTCAAATTGTGTTTGGGCTTCCAACAAGGAGATAATCACATGTTTGACAACTTATTGCGCATTCTTTACTCTAGCTCTTGTCATGGGTCCTCCTAGGCCTTGTATTGGATCTTCGGCTTCTTTTTGGGCTTGAGTCTGGACTTGGGCTTGGGCCTTTGTGTCCTCATCATTCCCTCCTTCTTGAGAAGCATTTGTCCTCAAATCTTGTAAGTTATCACCTACATCATAGAAGGACAAGTCAGCCACATTAAAAATAGCATTCATACCATACTCACCTAGCAAATCAATCTTACAGGCATTATCATTGATCTTGGCCAATACTTGGAAAGGTCCATCTCCCCTTGGCATCAGCTTAGACTTTTGTTGAGATGGAAATCTTTCCTTCCTGAAGTGTACCCATACCCAGTCACCTGGTTCAAAAGTTACCTTCCTCCTTCCTTTGTTTGCATGTTTAGCATACCCTTCCATTTTCTTCTCAATTTGGACCTTGATCTTCTCATGCAACTTCTTGACACAATTAGCTTTTTCCTGGCCAGACTTATCTTTCAATTGAGAAGTGTTAGGTAAAGGCAATAAATCTAAAGGAGTCAAAGGATTAAAACCATCAACAATTTCAAATGGAGAAAGCTGAGTAGTACTATGTACAACCCTATTATAAGTAAACTCAACATGTGGCAAACACTCTTCCCAAGTTCTAATATTTTTCTTAATAATAGCTCTAAGAAAAGCAGAAAGAGTTCTATTTACCACTTCTGTTTGCCCATCAATTTGGGGATGGCACGTAGTTGAAAACAAAAGTTTAGCGCCAATCTTTCCCCACAAGGTCCTCCAAAAATGACTAAGGAATTTAGAGTCTCGACCACTCACAATACTCCTAGGCAAACCAGGCAATCTTACCACCTTTTTGAAGAATAAGTCAGCTACATGACATGCATCATCCACCTTCTTGTAGGGTATAAAGCGAGCCATTTTTGAAAACCTGTCAACCACCGCAAAAATTGAGTCCTTTCCTCCTTTGAACCAAGGTGAACCTAAAACAAAATCCATAGAAATATCAATCCAATGGTGTTCAGGAATAGGCAACGGAGTGTACAAACCATGTGGCATGACCTTAGACTTAGCCTTTCTACAAACAAGACACTTATCATATAACTTATGTACATCATGCTTCATGTGAGGCTAGTAGAAACGGTCATGCAAGATGTCATATGTCTTTTGCACCCCAAAGTGCCCCATTAAGCCCCCTTCATGTGCCTCCTGAACAAGCATTTCCCTAATTGAACTCTTAGGCACACAAAGTCTCTTATCGTTTATTAAATAACCATCATGCTTAAAATACCCATCAAATGCAGTATGAGAACATGTTTGATAGATACGAGAAAAATCAACATCATGCTCATATAATTCCTTAATGCACTCAAAACCAAGAAACTTAGTTTCAAGAGTAGACAATAAAGCATACCTGCGTGACAAAGCATCAACTACCACATTGGACTTACCTTTCTTGTGGTTGATTGTATATGGGAATTGTTCAAGGAATTTCACCCACTTGGCATGCCTCTTGTTCAACTTTCCCTGCCCTTTCAAATACTTCAAGGATTCATGATCACTATGAATGATAAATTCTTTAGGCAGAAGATAATGTTGCCCAGTTTGCAAAGCCCTAACTAAAGCATACAATTCCTTATCATATGTAGGGTAGTTAAGGGCAGCCCCATTTAATTTTTCACTAAAATATGCAATGAGATGTCCTTCTTGCATTAAAACAGCTCCTATGCCTATCCCAGATGCATCACACTCCAATTCAAAGGATTTTATAAAGTTAGGCAAAGCAAGTATGGGTGCATGTGTTAATTTCTCTTTTAGGGCAGCAAATGCTTTCTCTTGTTTCTCTCCCCATTTAAATTTACATGCTTCTTGACTAGTTCATTTATAGGTGCAGCAATGGTACTAAAATCCTTAACAAACCTCCTATAGAAACTAGCAAGCCCATAGAAACTTCTTACCTTATTCACATTTTTAGGAGTTAGCAATTCTTGGATTGCTTTTATTTTCTCTTTATTTACATGCACTCCACTAGAATTAACACAAATCCTAAGAACACAACATGGTCCTTACAAAACGTGCACTTTTCCAAATTAGTATACAATCTTTCTTTTCTAAGAACATGCAAAATAGATTTCAAATGATGCAAATGCTCATCCAAATTTTTACTATATACAAGAATATCATCGAAGTAAACAATCATAAACTTCCCTAAAAACTCTCTCAAAACATGGTTCATCAATCTCATGAAGGTACTAGGGGCATTTGTCAAACCAAATGGCATTACTTTCCACTCATATAAGCCATACTTGGTTTTAAAAGCTGTTTTCCACTCATCACCTTCTCTAATCCTAATCTGATTATATCCACTTTTCAAATCAATCTTAGAGAAATAACAAGAACCATACAATTCATCAAGAAGATCATCTAACCTGCGTATGGGATGTCTGTACTCGATGGTGATGTTGTTGATGGCTCTGCAATCAAAACACATCCTCCAGCTTCCATCCTTTTTAGGCACCAATATAACAGGTACAGCACAAGGGCTTAAGCTCTCCTCAACCCAACCTTTGCTAATCAAGTCAACAACTTGCCTTTGAATTTCCTGGGTTTCCTGGGGATTACTCCTGTATGCTGGCCTGTTAGGCAACACAGCTCCTAGAACCAAATCAATTTGATATTGAATGCCTCTCAATGGTGGAAGTCCTGATGATATCTCTTCAGGAAATACATCTTGAAAATCCTACAAAATAGATTCAACACCACTTGGCAGATCAAGGTTAGAAATAGAATTATGAGTAGGTGAACTGACTTCCTTACTATATATAATGTACATGGATTTTCTTACCAAAAGGATTCTTCTCACCTCTCCACTTTTCACAAATAGAGCATTTTTCCTCTCTTTTTTTGAACTCTTTTTCTCTTACTGTTTCTCTTTTAGCTCTAGGCCACTCTTACTCTTTTTACCCTTTTTTTCATTTTCTTTTCTTTCTTTTTTCTCTTGCTCTCTTTTCTCTCTCATTTTATTTTGATCCTCACAAACCTCTCTCAGAGACAATAGAACAAGAGTAACCTTGCGATCATTATGGACAAAGGTGTACTTGTCCATCATGGTGAGCTTTCTTATCAAATTGCCATGGTCTCCTAAGCAACAAATAACTAGCCTCCATAGGAACTACATCACAAATGATCTTATCCACATACCTTCCAATGGAAAACTCAATTTCTACTTGCTTATCCATCTTCATCTCACCTTACTCACTTAACCACTGTAACTAATAAGGTCTAGGGTGGGGTTTAGTCTCCAAATTCATCTTTGTCACCATCCTAGCACCAGCCACATTTGTGCAACTCCCTTCATCTATGATCAAAGAACACAACTTCCCTTGGCTAAGGCATCTAGTATGGAAAATGTTCTCTCTTTGGCTTCTCTCATCTTCTTTAGCTATCCCTCCTAGCATCTTCCTTACAATGAATAAATCTCCTTCAAGAACCTCCTTTTCTTCCACACTCTCTTCCTCACTAGATGGGTCACATTGAGAACTCTCACTTGTGATTTCCCCATCATCTTTTAACACCATAACTTTCTTAATAGGACACTTAGAAGCTATGTGTCATCTACCCAAACACTTAAAACACTTTATGTCTCTAGATTGAGACTTGTTGGCCACTTCTTTGCCCTTGTTTTGGGTTGGTTGTGATGCTACCCTTGGGGTCCTATTAGATGAAGTTCCCTCCTTCTTAAACCTCTCCTTCCATCTAGAGTTATCATAGTTTGAAGCACTCCTCCTTACACTTTTTCTTTTTAATTGTTGCTCCACTTTCATGGCCTGATGGACTAGGTTCTCAATCTTAACATAATTTTGAAGCTCCAATACATCCCTTATTTCTCCATTCAACCCATCAAGAAACCTTGCCATAGTAACCTTTCTTTCCTTCTCAACATTGGCTCAGATCATGGCTATTTCTAGCTCCCTATAATACTCATCCACGCTCCTACTACCTTGGGTAAGTCTTTATAGTCTATTATGCAATTCCCTATGGTAATGGGATGGCATATATCTCTTTCTCAAGACTCTTTTCAACTCCTCACAAATTTGCAACATAGGCTCTCTATACCTCCTTCTCTCTTTTTGAAATTGATCCCACCACACCAAGGCATAATCTGTGAATTCTAAGGTAGCCAATTTAACTTTTCTCTCTTCAATTTGGGTATGACAAGAAAAAGTTTGTTCTATCTTCATCTCCCACTCTACATAAGCTTCAGGATCACTTTTACCCCTAAACGGTGGAATGGTAACTCTTACCCCCTTATCTTGGTTCCCTCTTGGTTCTTCCTCATTTTCTCTCCTTCTTCTCTTTCCATGTCTTTCATTATGATTTTCCTCCCTACTATGGTTTTGATTTTCTAAGTTCTTAAGCCTCTCATAGATTCCTTCAGTATGCTCCCTCAACACTTGGTCCATTCTTTGAGTTAAGGCATCTAATAGCAACCTATGATCTCCAGTAGGGGATAATGGTCCTTCTCTTTTAGCCATAATTTAATCTAAACCTCACCAATTTTTTCTCTCAAGTGTTTAACTCAATTAGGCTTTTGTGTAATGTAACTCTCTTGCCTTTTTCCACTCTTCCTCTAGCTTATGGTTCTTACAGGATCAAACAATCAATTATCAAGAATCACTTAAGTGCAGCAAACACAAGACAAGAAAGATGAGCACAGACTCTATGCAAAACAAAGATGAGACAAGACACAAGGCATAACTTAAGAAAATGAAAAGAAAACAAACTCACAAGTTTAAGACAACAAAGGTATAAACTTCAACTAAGAAGAACAAAGGAACACAAATTATTACAAACCAAAGGAACAAGGATATCAACTTAGAAACAAGAAATAGACCAAAGAAACTTAGTTAAAAGAAATTTCAAGCCCTCTAAATCCAGAATCTCAAGATAACTCAAGAACTCATTTTTTTTTTTTTTTGCACCAACTCAAGTTTTCCATGTCAACTTCAGTCACTTCCACTTTGCTCCCTTTTTTTTTTTTTTCAACTTCAATTTTGTTTTCCTTCTTCCCCCCCTTTTTTTAAATATGAATGCAGAATTTATCCTTCATCACTAACAATTATTCAACAAATCCCAGCCACGATGTAAATTTCAGCACCAAATTAACCTCTAAACAGTTCCAATTCAGAATTTGAATTCTTTCAAATTAGGCATCAAACAAGCGATTGAAATCAAGGTTTTACGAGTACTTACTTGCCAGCCAATGTAACACCTCCTTGTAGCCTTCAAGCAACCAAGTTTTTGCATTTTTCTTCTGCAAAAACATCACCCAAACAGCCCCTTTTTCCTCTAAATTCACATCCACAACTAACCCTACTGACTAGCTCTAATTACCAAATGATGAGTTTTTACCTTAAGCCTCTTGAATTAGGATCTATCTAGGACTTGGACACAAGAAATAAGATCAAGTCAAAAACAAGTTTACGCAGAAAATAGGGCTCCAGACATCTTGTTAAAAAGGTTTGGTATCTCACGCTACAGACCTCGGAATTGAGCGATTCCAAAACGAGGTGAACGTTCATGTTCCGAAACACAATCTAGACTTAAGAATCACCGAAAAACAATATATATAACTCGAGATATGAGCAAGGGATAATTGAGATGAATTCTGGGAAAATAAACGTGAAATTAATGAAAAAAAAAGAAGAAAATAATGGCGCCAAAAACCTAGTTTGATTAGCCAAAAAGGATCACCACAAGAATTGGAGGATTCTTGATAAGATCAAAAGATGCAAGGAAGAACCCTAGCAAAGTAAAACTCACAATCTGTGCAACATACGTATTTTGGTCTGTATTGATCTCCAAATGTTTTAATACAAATCAGTTTAAGAGTTTGCCCTGAGACTTAACAAAACTAAAAACAAAACCCCTTAGCATAAGCATTACTGATATGTTTTAATGGTTAAGGAGACATATTCAGGCTCAAGTGCTTGGGTTCTAATACTACTATAGATAATTTATATTTTTTTTATCACAACATAACAATAGAAAAATAAAATGAAAAACTAAAGACTAAATAATTCAGATTGACTCTTTGGGCTTTTTTCCTCTCACTCCAAGTAGGCTACACATGTGTAAACCCTTAGATTCATGTGTTGGGCTTCAAATTGTGTTTTGGCTTCCAACAAGGAGATAATCACATGTTTGACAACTTCTTGGGCCTTCTTTGCTTTAGCTCTTGTCATGGGTCCTCCTAAGCCTTGTATTGGATCTTGGGCTTCTTTTTGGGCTTGGGCCTTTGTGTCCTCATCACAACTTCTTCGATTTGCTAACACATAAGCTCTCAACATGTCCTCTAAAGTTTGGACAGTCCTCTCTGACTGTCCATCCATCTGGGGGTGATAAGCTGTAATTAGGCAAAGCCTCATCCCAAATGCCTTTTGCAAGGCTCCCTATAATTTAGAGGTAAACCTCGGGTCCCTATCGAGATTATGGTTGAAGGTATACCATGCAACCTTACTATCTCTTGAACATATAATTGGGCTAACTTTTCCAAAGGATAAGTAGCTTGAATGGGCAAAAAGTGAGCAAACTTGGTCAATCTATCAACAATCACCTATATCACATCAAAACCAGCTTGCATTTTGTGCAAACGCATTACGAAGTTCGTAGAGATACTATCCCATTTCCACTCCGGGATCTCCAATGATTGCAACATACCAGAGGGCTTTTGGTGTTTAATCTTTACCTTTTGGCAGACTAAACACTTGCTTACCAACTTTGCAATGTCCCTCTTCAATCCCGGCCACCAAAACATCTTCTTAATGACTTGATATATCTTCATCATACTAGGGTGAATGGTGAAATGGCTCTTGAAAGCTTTTCTCACAATCCATGGTCCACACAAATAGGGCATCCTTCCTTGTCAACTTGGTTAAGGGCAAAGGTATCTGGGAAAATCCTTTTATAAACCTACAGTAGTAACCGGCTAAACCCAAGAAACTCCTTATGTCAGTTACTAAGGTTGGTTTCTCCCAATTCATTATAGCCTCAATCTTACTTGGATCCACAGTGATACCTCATTGTGACACCACATGTCCTAAGAACTGTACTTCCTCCCTCCAGAATTCACACTTAGATAACCTAGTATAAAGCTTCTTTTCTCTTAAGATTCCCAACACAACCCTCAAATATTCTTCGTGTTCCTTCTTTGTTCTTAAATAGATGAGAATATCATCTATGAAAACAACTATAAACTTACCCAAGTAGGGTCTAAAAATTTTGTTCATATAATCCATAAAAACAGCAGGGGCATTAGTCAGTCCAAACGACATCATCGTAAACTCATAATGCCCATACCTTGTCCTAAAAGCTGTCTTATGTATATCCTCCTCTTTCACTCTTATTTGATGATATCCGGATCTCAGATCAATTTTAGAGAACACAGCCGCACCACATAGTTGGTCCATGAGGTCTTCTATCCTAGGTAAAGGGTACTTGCTCTTAACAATGACCTTGTTCAACTGCCTATAATCCACACATAGCCTCATGCTCCCATATTTCTTTTTCACAAACAATACCGGGGCTTCTTAAGGTGAGGCACTAGGTCTTACAAACTTCTTCTCTAACAACTCTTCCAATTGTCCCTTCAACTCTGATAACACCGTTGGGGCCATCCTATAGGGTGCTATAGAGATTGGCCCCGTTCTCGATACTAACTTTATAGAAAACTCAATTTCCCTTTCTGGAGGAAACTCAGGTATATCATCAAGAAACATATCTGGTATTTTTTGACTATGGGGATCTCTTCTAGTACTTGCTCAAGTTCCACTTCACTTACCATAAGGAAAACATATTCTTGATCACCAAACTCACTACTCCTTAGCGTAACAAAGTTTAAAAATAAACTAACAAGTTCAACAGACCTAACAGGTATAGGGGGAAAAACAATAGAGATCTCAGAACAATTTATCATAGCATGGTTAGCCAAAAGCCAATCCATGCCTAGAATCAAATCCAAACCAGACAAAGGCAAACAAATCAAATTTGCTATGAAAGACCTACTATCAATTTGGAACCGACAATTCAAACAACAATGACAAGTCTTAACTGATTTCCCAGAAGGAATAGAAACAATTAACATGTAAGGTAATTTAGACATAGATAGTCCCAATAATCATAAGAAATAAAGGAGTGTGAAGCTGCAGAATCATACAGTACAGTTAAGGTTCTACCATTAACCTTGCACTTATCTTGGATTAGATTGTCAAACTAAGTGGCCTCATTAGCATTAAGGGCAAAGACCCTTCCTTGGTGTTGGGGCTTGTTGGCAGGGGACAACAGCTTGACAGTGCAGTCTCGCGCCATATGCTCAAGCTTTCCGCATCGGAAACATGCATTCTGGCTAGCTAAACAAGGGCGTTCTCCATGGTGTTTACCACACTTAGGGCAAGCTTGACCATTTGCAGGCTTGGGTGAATTCCCAATAGGCTTCTGCGTCCCATTGAAGCCTCCACTTTGAAATGGCTTCCACGGGGGTTGGGGCTTGAACTTCTGCCCTTGCGGTGCCAACTTCTTCTTGTAAGCTTTGGACCTTGTGATCAATTGGATTTTTATATACTTATTTTCCCTCATTCCGAGCTCATTAATTCTCTTTTGTGCCTAATTGTTTTGAATTGGACCATTTTGTATCGTTTGGATTTTGTTTGGGTTTGAGTTAAATTTTCCAGTATTAGGCGAATTCTGACACTATTTTGGTTTTTGGGTTATATCTTGAGTTGTAGAGCTCATTTTATTGTGATTCTTGATTTGTAGGAAAGCTGAAGATAGGCCTATAAGTTATATGAAGAGGTCAGAGGCCAATTCTAGTGTTAAGGATCTGAAATTGGGCCTAGAAGTGAACTGAAGCGGTGCAGTCATAGATTCTGAGTAGGTGTGGTATTTGGGCCATATCTCGGACCACAGATGTCCGATTGAGCCTACTCCAGTGGCATTTTGAAGCTGATATCAAGGCTACAATTCTTCTTCAGAGTGAAAATCCAAACGGAATCATTTTGATAGCAAAAATGGTAGGAGAACGTTACTTACGAAATTAGTTATAATGATTTCATATTTTCAGTGTAACTTTCTTTCTATAATCCGGATTTTAGCAAATAAGGTGTCCAAATTCAACGGAGAGAGAGGGGATTAATGTAGTGATTGCAATTTAATATTTTTAGGTGGTTTTGATTCTGATTTGGCCAGTTTGGAAAGAGGCCAGACTTGTAACTCATTGGACAGATTTTCGATAAGAAATTTTCGGGTTTTGACTTCTTCTTCTTCCTCTCTTCTCTCACGCCCTCCCACGTTACAATTCGTTTTTCTCCATTCATGGAGGAGTAAGCTTCTATCTAATCCAAGGATTCAAAGACAACATTAGCATTCTTGAGGGTTATTGCTTCAGAGTTTATCAATTCGGTTTCTTCTTCTCCCTTTTTCCTTGTTTTTGATTCAATTTCGGATTTGAAGATTTTCAATCCGGTATTGTGATTAACTACTTGGTTGTTTGTTTGCTTGCTTGCATATTACTCGATTATTTAATATTGTAATGCAACTATTTTGACAAGTAGAATCAGGTTTCAGATTTAAACTTGGTGATTAAGTGCATTAGTGCTTGAAAATTAACACAAATTGATTAGATTCTAAAGGTTTTTGAGTTTAATCATTTAGGTGTTAATTGAATGTGTGAAGTTTTTCATGTGTAATGCTGAGGTCAAATTGAGGTTTTATTCGAACTGGACATTAATTGGTGACTGATTTGTTGACATACAATTAGAACTCTATGATTGAATGAAAATGGTCTTCTTTTGATTCTTGGATTAGATGTTCCAAATTCTGTTCATTTCTTTTCTATTCATTTCGGTATTTTAAATTCCTAAACCCCCCTAATTTCCTGATCATATAACATTGTTATCACTGGGAAACGACCCGGGTTGCACCCTTTGCTAAGAATTTAGTGTAATTCGATTTATTTTGTAATTTGATTGAGCTCGGCACTTGAGTCAAATTTTGGCACCGTTTGTAACATCCCCCACTCTCTTAAGTAAAGTATAATAGAAACTTTCAATTATTTCTCTTAGGTAGTATAGGAATTTCTCAGGTAGTGGTATATCCCGATAATCCTCACACTCAGAAATGTAGGGTAGCCTAACACTGCTGTTAAAAATATGGCACGCCATATGCTAAAAATTAAGAAATGATAAAAGTGCCCCGGTCAACTTTTGTTAATTGTAATATTGCCCAAAAGTTTTAGAAATTGTACTTTAACCCCAAGTGAATATTTCCACAATAACCCTAGAACTTTTCATGAAATGACCTTTATATCCGTATATCTATAAGATTAGTAGAATGGGATTTTAAGCAGAGCAGAATCACGTGGTGAAACTGTAGAAGTTTAAATCTTTGCTGATTGGGCCATGGAGGCAGTCTGGTGTGAAATGATGTGGGGTGCCCCTGCACTTGCTCAAAATTACGAAAATACCATTAGCTATGAAAAATACAAGATAGAAAAACTCCGAATTTGCAAAAATGATTATTTCACGTTAACAAGCAATTTATTCAATCTTATTGACTAAGTAAGGTTGATTAGGAGTTAATTAGATGTTAATTAGGGGGATTAGGCTTAGGAACAATTAGAATAGAGATATAGAATTTCTTTCAGAGTCATTTAGTAAAGTTTTGCTGAATTGAAGAAGATCAGCAAAGATTTGGCATTTTAAACCACCAGAACCAAACCAGTAGAATTTTCTATTGGAATCCCTCACTTAAGTGGCTGAAATTCAGCCACCCCTACCACATATGAGTGGCGCCAAGTGTTGCTAAAGATAGTGGAAAAACTTGGCCTTACTTTCATCAGATTTTTATCGTTTTCGCCTAGTTGTTCGGTTTTATCAACTGCTTAAGATTAATTAGCATTCGATTAAATTTTTATTTAGAGCCAATTAAGTATCATTTAGAGAAATTAGATATGAGAGAATTAGATTGAAATCATAGGAAACTTCATAGGATTTTTCCAAAATCGATTTACCAATTTAAAGGAAATCTGTAAGATTTTGGTACTTTGAATTGTCGGAACCGAACCAATAGAAATTATACTATGAAAACCCTAGGATGAATAGCCAAGATTTAGCCAAAACATCCCTACAAGTGGCGCCTCAATCATCCATGAAAGAGGGCAGCCAAGTTGAGTTTGAATGTGAGATGAAATCCACCAATCATAATCTAACTTCCTTCAAAAGTCTTGAAATAATTCCTTTCTCCTCCCCTTCAATTTTTGTCCATATAAGCTATTGAGCTCTCATCCTTTTCCTTCTATTCACACTCACCTTCACTCCATCTTCAACCCCTCTTCAAGTCTCATCAAGAGTTTCTTCAATCTAGGACATCAAACCAACAAGATTTCAACTAGACAAGGTAGGAATTCCAACTTCTTTTCTTATTTTCTTTGAATTAGGTTGACTGGATCTCCACTTTCTTCCCTCTTTCTTGTATGACTCTGATGTTATCTTAAGTGATGATGATAAATTAAGCCTAGTTTAAGTTGTATATGTGACTTTGAATTGAAGATTGGATCGATTGATTTAAGGAAAATATGAATTCAAGAAGAATTCAAGAAGCTATTAGGGTTTTCCCCTTGATGATTCGTACGGCGGAGTGCACGGCTTCGCCTACAGCCATTTATATTTGATGAATCCATTTTTATATGAAACTAAACATTCAAAGCTTTCCATAAATATCAAATATAACACCATTGGATTAGTATAGATTTAGTTATGAATTTTTGAAGTTTAACATAGAAATCTGGATTCTTATCCGGGTAGTATAAGTTGAGAAGGGTATAACTCACCCTTCAGAACTCCAAATTGAGTGAACCCAAAGTTTTTTTAAAGATAACATGTAAGGGAACTTCCCATAAAAATTTTAGAACCAGTTTTGTTGCCATTTGTT
This sequence comes from Pterocarpus santalinus, assembly GCA_031439595.1. NCBI lineage: Eukaryota > Viridiplantae > Streptophyta > Magnoliopsida > Fabales > Fabaceae > Pterocarpus > Pterocarpus santalinus. The sequence goes on from CM062525.1 coordinate 36,456,834, forward strand.
CCCACCACACCAATGAAATTGACTTATGTTCAAACTAGGCTGAAGCAGGATAGTCCAGTAGGGTCAAGTTTCGGGACTTATAACTCAAATATACTCACGCAAATGACATGAAACGTAATTCATTTAAAAGCTTGTTCTGTTAGCTTTCATTTGATATAAATTTCATATGATTTAACCTAGATTCCTATTTTTAGTCAATTTTCACTTATAAGAGCACAATTCTAGCTAAGAATGGGATAACCTAAGGAAAAATACTTATATCTTGAGTTATACAAATCAAAATGAGATGAGACTAAAAGGGTTGGAAACTAGATATATACAGCTATGACATATCCAAAAATTAGATTTAAATGAGTTGAATTGAAATAAGGGTGAAGTATACCAAACTCGGGTAGAACAGGGGAGAATAAACTGAAAACTCTATTGATGCTTTAATTGAAATTGATGAATGATGCTATGAATATATGTATATATTTGCTAGTCCATATTGAATTGCAAGTTTGTACAATTATATTGGTTGTCTAGCACTATTCACAGAGAAGCTGACTCGATCTATTATGCTACCGAATTTTCGACAGGAATTTATGAGAACTTATGCTATGGGTGATTACGCCTTGAATATATTTATATAAATATGTCATGTTCATGTACCTCATGCATGCAAGCATAATTAGAATATGATATAAGAAGTAAGGTAAGAGACATGTCCATAAATGCTCAAAGCATTCGCATACATGATAAGATATGGAAAGGAAAGGATAATAAGAACGTGCAAGAGGGACGTACCAAGCTACCACATGAGGCATGGCATAGATCTAGCTAGCGTGGGCCAGAGCGGTACTGTCTAAAACTTGGGCCAGCCCTCAACCAGATTTAGGGGGAATAGACCAGTGTAAGGGTCAGAGAAAGTAAACCTATCACTCATGTATAGGTACGAGCTCAGACCTGAAAAGCAGGCTATTACCCAGGGGTGAGAGACGCCATTCACCTCCGGGGGACCAAGTACAGAAAAGAGCAAGATCAAGTTACAATTTAAAGAAAGAGATAAATTAAGTTAAGTGCACTTGCATACAATCAAGTACAAGCATCTGCATGTACATTTCTAATTGTCTCATTATGTCATGATATTATTATGATTCTTATTGAAGTACATTATGTAACGTCCTATTTCCGACTTCCGACCTAATTTGGTGTTGAAATTTTCTCGATTTCCGACCTTGTGTAAGCATGTATGAATTCCCACCTCATCAGTATGAATTCTGATTTCTGATTTAATTTTAAGTGGTTGATGTTTCCAATTTCCGATCTTAGGACTTCCGACTTAACACTAAGTCCGACGTCCGATTTTATCGGACCAGAAATGGACACGAGAATCAAATTTTTTGAACTTGTCTCCAGGTCCGAGTCAAATTTTCACGAGCGGTCTCGAGTTTAATACCAAGAGTTCTCATTTCTCTATCCCACCGAGTTCCGATATCGAGGTCCTACAATTCATGACTTCCGACTTTGAGTGCTTGGCTTCACATCAGGCTTGGCTTTCAAGTTTCGAAATAAACTGAAATACGTTTCCCAGGTTCCGACTTCATATGCAGGATGTTCACGAATTCCGATTTTATAAAGAGTACGAGTTCCGATTTCATTTTCAGAATGTACTTGAAACTAGTTCCACTTTAGGCAACGTGGAAAGCAAATCTACCGCACAAATAAGACAACGTGGAGAGTAGTTTGGTCACAAGAAGAGGGCAAGGTTGGCTGAAACTCAGCCTTATGTTTAGAGGCCAATCAAAACATTCCAAGTTAACTACTACTCATACTTATATAACACACTCTCCTTCTCTTCTTCAGATTTTTTTTCTCTCACGTTGCATACTTCACTCCAACTCTCTCTTTTCTTTTCATCTCTCACCCAACTCCATCATACCTTGAAATTCTACCAAGTTGCAGCTACAAACTTAAACCAAAATCATTCATAATAAGAGGTAGGGGTTCTAAATTCTTGCTTGACTTTTAGATTCTTGAAGTATTGATGGTGGTTTAATTTTATTTTGATGTGTTGATTGAATAACTATGATGAATTATAGTTGAACTATGGGTTGTTTATGAGGTTAAAACTTGAATTGAAAGAAAGAAAGGATGAAGATATGAAAAAGTTGCTAGGCTGGAAAACTCAAAATCCTCGGCAGTCCATACGGCAGAGTGTACGGATTTGTCTCCCGCCGTTTAAAATTAATGAGACCATTTTTATGTGAAACTAGACATCTAGGGCTTTCTATACATATATCATTTAAGACCATTGGAGTAGTATTGAGGGAGATACAAATTTCTGAAGTTCGACCTAGGAATCCAGACATTCATCCGGGCAGTAGGGGTTGAAAAGGGTGTAACTCACCCTATACAACTCCAAATTGAGTGAAACCAGTTTTGTTAGAAAGCTTACACATAGCAGAACATACTAGTATGAAATTCCGAATTTGTTGTAGTCCCAATTGTTCCCAGCGAACTAACGAAGTTACCCTATGTCCACTCCAAGCCAAAACAGAGCAATTCAGGAAGGTGAAAATTCGGGGCTTATAACTCGAGCCCCACTAAGTCAAATGGAATGGGACTTTTTGCAAATGAAAGATGGTTCTATTAGCTTTAATAAGAGACCAATTCCGTATGATTTGAGTCAGTTTTCGATTTTTAGTGGATTTTTACTTTTAGTTACCTAATTCTGGCTAGCCAATGGGCAGGCCGAGATAAAATCTAGAGATCTTGAGTTGTAGATACCAAAATTGAATGGGACCAAAGAGGTTAGAAAATAGACACATAACACTTGAACATACTCAAATTTGAAGTCCAAAGGAGTTAAATAGGAATTATGGCTTGAATTGTAAAAATCGGGTTGGTTGGATATGCTAAGGCAGGAATTCTGCCTTAATGAATTTGATGTTGATATGAATTATATGTTGGAATATAAATGTCATGTAATGTTCTTTGTGATAAATTGATATACTGATTGGCTGGCACTATTCATGGGGAAGCGGAGACGTTCCGTTATGCTGCCAAAATTTCGGTAGAACCCATGTACAAGCTATAAATTTCATGTTAGTGCATATATATTCTTATGAAAGCCATGAAAGTTATGAAAAGGATTTTACTGCTATGAAAGTTCCATGCTACTTGGGCCAGCCCCGGATAAGAAGTTAAGGGGAATAGATCGGTGGGAAGGTCGGGGAAAGTAAACTCGGCATTCCTGTATAGGAACGAGCTCGATCCTGATAAGCAGACTATTACCTAGGAGTATATGGCCAATAACTCCCAGGGGACCAAGTATGGAAATAAGTTATAAGAGGCAAAAGGCTCCAATAAAAAGATGCATCTTCTCATTATGCATGCATATGTACAGTGTAATACTTTTCTATTGATAGTTGTAGATCTCTGTTTATTATTTATAAAATGTTATTGTTCCACTCCGATTACTGTGTGAGTCCACTAGTATATCCGTTAATTAAAATTGAACTTGTTTCAGTGTATAATTTACAAATGAATATTAGAGTTAAATAGTATCATTTTACTGTACTATGTGAACATTTTGTACGACCGAAACAACTGGGAATGACAGCGATGACAGATGTATGGAAGTTAGGATTCTCTACTGAGAAATATTCATTTCTCACCCTTTTGTATGTTCCGCATTATTCTCAGACCATGGAGCACGCGGCGACCGGAGTTCTGTTTATTGAGTTTCCCGAGCTTCACATCCACCTCGACCCTTTTCTAGATTCGGTATACATATCAGGTAGATGCCAGTTTCGTTTATACTTCTTCTTCCAGAGGGACTTTGCTGTACCCCTTATGCATCCTCTTTTTGATCCTGCTGTCCCTTACATTGCTATACCTCTTCATGTGGCCCATCCATTTCCACCACCACCAGCAGCAGCACCAGCCGCACCAGTAGTTCCAGTTCCCATGGCTCCCCCTGATTCACCGCCACAACCGATGTCATCGGCCTCGGCCTCAGAGGAGGATCCGTTCGAGGCTGCTAGTTCTTCGTCGTCATCTGCTCCCAGTGCCGGGCACCCTCCAGCTGACGCCGCCATGGCGAACGGGTTCCTTTCTTCAGACTCGGTTTAGATAGCGTGCATGCTGTAGTGGGATTGGATGTACAGAATGACCCTCTTTTGACAGTTTGGGTCATGATGGGATGGGTAGGTATTAGGAATGTACATGAAATGTCCCATGGGGACCAGTTAGGGTGCTGTCCATAGGTATTGGCCGTCTCATTTTGTATTAGCGGCCTCATCTTGACACCTTGTACTTTTTAACAAATTTTGAAATCAGAAATCTACATACATACCTATGACGTCATGTGCAATTATTCTGTTCCTATTATAACTTTTATTATGTATTAAATTATTTACAGTTTGCCGATTGATTTGTATTTATTCCACCATTCCGCAGAAAATTTTGTGATAAGAGCAGGTAATCTTATTCGAGCAATTAATACTAATACTGAGAAAGAGATATTTATTCAGTGTTACACGTAATCTCTTATCAGATAGATTATTATGACTTAAGCATAGTACTTTATCTGGTAAGGTGTTACATATTACTCTGTTCATGTTTCTATGTCTGTCATATGAAATGGCTAGTGGCTGTTAAAATATATCCCGCTTCAAGTAAGGTGTTTTCAACTTAAAATTGAACCACTATTTGTTTATATGTGCTCATATTTTCATAATAAACCAAAGCGGTCGGAATGTTTATGATGACGCTATAAGATTGGTTTGAGTTTACCTACTGAGAACCTTAGGTTCTCACTGCCTGCTTGTACGTTTTTCTTTTCTGTAAATATTCCAGCACCCAAGTTGGAAATCAAGTGCGAGGTGGAGTACTGGGCCTTTCATTGAGCAAGGATCAGGTGTAAGCCACCGCAAGAAACTATTGAAGCTAGCTAACGACTAGTCGAATGTAAACGCTATGTACTATGTCAGTTACAATTTCTTTAGAAGTGTAATTATTTTATTCTCTATGTATTAAAGATTGTCAGTTAGTAATAAAGTGAGTAGTTAAAGAGCCATATATTATATTTTCCATATTTTAAAGATTTCTTAGCACAGTGACAACCTTTTAATATAACTCCATGACTCGAGGATGGCTTATATGATAGAGGTTGTTACATTTTTGGTATCAGAGCAGTTCATCCTGTATAGGCTCGCGGATGGACTGATTATGCTTCTGATGCATACTCTAAGAATCTAGATAAACCATGCTTTAGGTCTTCACGTGAAGAGGACATAGAAATATTATGCATGATAGCCTTGTTGTGAGTGTTGTGGACTACTTATTGCACTTAACTGAATGTTGAGTCTGATCACCTCAATATAAGGTTTTGTGTATGCGAAGACCTATGACACCCTGCAGGCTTATTAGGAATCTTCTAAACATAAATATTAGGGACAAGACTCCTAGGAAGTAGCAATGGCAATAGGAGGCAGATGACCGAGCAAGTCAAAGGGTGCAGAGAATTAGGGCTCCGCCCAAGAAAATCGTGTTGGACGGTTTGGCATTGACATAGTAAATTTGGTCATAGCCAAGAAGGATCGTCTCCCAAGTGCTATTGGGCAGCCGAAAATTTAAGTCATCAGAGGTAGGATCTCAATTGGTAATGAGTGGAGCAAGAATCTTTTTCACTCTAACGAGGCTTATTCTAAGCTTCATTTGCAACCACCTGATTCAGGCTATCTTCTCTAGATTGAATCTAGGAATTTTCTTGCTTGGTGTAGTAGGCCTGATTCTCGACAAGAGTAAGTCATCTCGAGTGGCACCGATGGTACCCTTATTTTCTTCGTATGTAAGATTCCCTCAAAAGTACTTCACCGGCAAATTCAGTCAATGGTTTTTAATCTGGATTATGGTAATGCCATATCAGAAATACCCGATCTTTCATTACGAAGTTTGAAGTGTGGATAGATGAGGCAAAGTTTTAGAAAAGGGAATTAAGGTTGGAAGCCTCAGTTAGGTATAAGGGAAGACCTTTCCAAGACTCTATTCAGAGGTTAAAATGGTTCCCTTTTTCGCGCACTTGTAAAATTGAGGAGTATTAAGCAGGATCTTAGCCTTAAGGGAAAACATTAACAAATTTTGAAGAAATTCATCCAAGTACACGTTATATCAGAGTAGAGGCGCGGTTATTCACGATACGAAAACAAAGTAAAGCTACACGAATAACCCGAAAGCATCCTTTAAAGCAAGGGCAGGATATTTCCTACTAAACAGAAGTAGGGACAATTTCAAACTAGGGCGGCACATGAAGCAAGCTTGGTATTTCTTATCCGTTAAGGGTAAAGGAGGTATCGGGAGATCGAGTTACACTGAAACTCCACCAATCTTAGTCATCCTAAGCACCACATGATGTGACTATTTTCAATATTAGTAAAGAGATGCAGTTATCTGGAGAAGAAATGCGAGATATAAAGGTCATCATTAGATCAGTACAAATGCTATCAGTGGGGAAACTCGAGAAGAAATGTACTCAAATTCATGTGAGTTAAATTCATGTGAGAATAACAAGGAGTTAGAGTGTGCAACGGATCCCGATAGGACAAGATAGCAGTAGTAAGGAGGCCATAACGAACTAAGATCAAGATAAGCTTCTGCACAAATAATAGGACATTACAAGAAGAGAGAAAGAGGTAGTCTTGATTTTCGAGTGGCCTATTACCCAGTATGAAATTATGATACAAACAAGAGTTTGTACCAGGTAGCAAACTAGGTGGTCTTTTCACCAGTAAAGAGCGTAACCAATCTGATGCACCCTAGACAGGATTGGGGGATGCACCAATATGAAATTAAAAGATTTGGAAATATGTCCTATGTTGGTTAAGGTTACAATACAAGATCGAGGGAAGTCTGTTAAGTCTTCATACTCGAATGCTAGATTAGGTACGCGCATAGCAGCGCTAACGTACCAAATCCCATTAGTACCCTACGGCTAAGTATGCTTGGACAAGAGTAATACTAAGATGGGTGACCTTCTGGGAAGTCTCAGTATTGTAACCCTAATAGGGAGACAAGACTATTAATTCTTTCTCTCACATTGGGTTGTTACACTTGGGTACAAGATAGTGAGGTAAATAGTAAAAAGGTTTAGTAATGAGAGTGACATGAAATTTGACCACTAAGACTGATATGAATTGTATGGAGGCTAACCATTGATGAGGACAATAACTTTGGGAACCACAAGACTTCTTAAGTTAACATTAAAAGACTCGGAGGGATAGATATCAACACATCAAACGAGGGACCTCCGTGTTATTAAGATGAAGAGGATAGGCAAGGTAGGATCCTTGCAAATCAATAAGGAAGCAAAGCTGCTATTTCCTCTTTCTCCCATTGAGTTGATATTGTTTTGAGAAAATGAACTCATGAGGAGCACTAAGAGTTTTCGCAGAAAAGACAATCTAAGACCTTTCTAACACATATTGAGATACGAAATAAAACTTATAAAGAAGAACAAATTCTAAGGCAAAGCTCCTACCTATAATTCCAAAGGAAAACTTTAAGCCTTCATAAGGGTCGTGCATCTGAACTAGTAATATAGTTGATCAAGAATGCCGAGAATAGTTGGATTCATGGAATTGTACTATAATAACTCTAACTAATGAAACAGGAGGGAATGTCCCAACTACCCCATGTATAGAGACACCTATGCTATAGACCCAATATAAATGCAGCGTACTTCTTGATGATTAGTACAAGATTTTCTTAAAAGTCGAGTAACAGAGGACACTCATCCTTAGACAAGTTGGACTCTACTTGTGGCCTTTGGTATCCAATAACTCAGGCTGAGACACAACTTTAAGAAAATTTCATAAGAAAATTTCCCAGCATAACCTCATGACTTGTTAGCCATATGTTAACCACAGTAGAGCAAGGAAGCACACCCCAAGTCATTTGGGAATTGGTAGACAGAAGTAGGCGACCATGCTAAACAACATGATTAGAGAGTTGTTGCAAAGGATAATTATAGGTCAAGATCACCATTCAAGATCTAAGGAAGAGTGTGACCCTACAAGTGGGATTTAACAGAAAGAGCTTCTACATATGATCAAGGGTGATCACGTAAGTAGAAATTCTTAAAATAGCGAAACCAGCTTCCCAACACCGAATATAGCTACTATGACTACCACATATCGAAGTTAACTATTGCTATAAGTGATAACAGTAGCACTCATAAGGCTGCCCAAAGTGATAAAGGAGGCAAGTACCCTTTTGAGGAACTCAGAATTGGGTCAGAGTGTTATATGTAGGGTGTTATTGAGGTAAATACTTTAATATTGTCATCGTAATTATGACATGCTGATGTCGAACATAGTGATAGCTGGTAGCCTTTAAAACCACGAATCTTCATGAATCGATATTTGGAGACTTGAGTACGCACAAAAAAAAAAAAGGTTTAATGGCTACTACTGAGCAAAGTAGTTGGGCACAAAAAAATATGGAAGATGAGAAAAGTCTTTTATAAAATGGATGCTGATTCAGGGCGTCATAAAAACTAGACAAACCTGAGCACCAACATACTTCTTATGGATCCTTTGTACTTATTGAGACAGTATCTCGTAGCTATCAGCAAGCAACATCGCGAGAAGGAGTGCCTATATAGGATAAGAGATTTTTTCTCAGCCATTCTTAGCCACTGAATTTTGGGGACAAAATTCTTTTAAGGAGTGCAGAATGTAACATCCCCCACTTTCTTAAGTAGAGTATAATAGAAACTTTCAATTATTTCTCTTAGGCAGTGTGGAAATTTCTCAGGTAGTGGTATACCTCGATAATCCTCACACTCAGAAATGTAGGGTAGCCTAACACTGCCGTTAAAAATATGGCACTGCCATATGCTAAAAATTAAGAAATAACAAAAGTGCCCCTATCAACTTTTGTTAATTGCAATCTTCCCCAAAAGTTTTAGAAATTGTACTTTAACCCCAAGTGGATATTTCCACAATAACCCTAGAACTTTTTATGAAATGACCTTTATGTCCCTACATTTATAAGATTAGCAGAATGAGATTTTAAGCAGAGCAGAATCACGTGGTGAAACCGTAGATGTTTAAATCTCTGCCGATTGGGCCATGGAGGCAGTCTGGTGCGAAATGACGTGGGGTGCCCCTGGACTTACTCAAAATTACAAATATGCCATTAGCTATGAAAAATAGAAAATAGAAAAACTCTGAATTTGCAAAAATGATTATTTCGCGTTAACAAGCAATTTATTCAATCTTATTGACTAAGTAAGGTTAATTAAGAGTTAATTAGATGTCAATTAGGGGGATTAGGCTTAGGAACAATTAGAATAGAGATATAGAATTTCTCTCAGAGTCATTTAGTAAAGTTTTGTTAATTTGAAGAAAATCAGCGAAGATTCGATATTTTAAACCACTGTAATGAACCAAAGAGAATTTTCTACTAGAATCCCTCACTTAAGTGGCTGAAATTCAACCACCCCTACCACATATGAGTGGCGCCAAGTGTTGCTCAAGATAGTAGAAAAACATGGCCTTACCTTCATCAGATTTTTATCGTTTTCGCCTAGTTGCTCGGTTTTATCAACTACTTAAGATTAATTAGCATTCGGTTAAATTTTTACTCAGACCCAATTAAGTATCGTTTAGAGAAATTAGATATGAGAGAATTAGATTAAAAGCATAGGAAACTTCATAGGATTTTTCCAAAATCGATTTACCGATTTAAGGAAAATCGGTAAGATTTCGGTACTTTGAATTGTCGGAATCGATTATACTATGAAAACCCTAGGATGAATGGCCAAGATTTAGCCAAAACATCCCTATAGGTGGCGCCTCAATCAGCCATGAAAGAGGCAGCCAAGTTGAGTTTGAATGTGAGATGAAATCCACCAATCACAATCTAACTTCCTTCAAAAGTCTTGAAATAATTCCTTTCTCCTCCCCTTCAATTTTCGTCCATATAAGCTGCTGAGTTCTTATCCTTTTCCTTCTATTCACACTCACCTTCCCTCCATGTTCAACCCCTCTTCAAGTCTCATCAAGAGTTTCTTCAATCTAGGACATCAAACCAACAAGATTTCAACTAGACAAGGTAGGAATTCCAACTTCTTTTCTTGTTTTCTTTGAATTGGGCTTATTGGAACTCCACTTTCTTCCTTCTTTCTTGTATGACTCTGATGTTATCTTGAGTGATGATGATGAATTAAGGCTGATTTAAGTTGTATATGTGAGTTTGAATTGAAGATTGGATGGATTGATTTAAGGAAAACATGAATTCAAGAAGAATTCAAGAAGCTGTTAGGGTTTTTCCCTCGAGGATCCATACGGCGGAGTGTACGGCTCCGTCTATGGCCGTTTAAATTTCATGAATCCATTTTTATATGAAACTAAACATTCAAGGCTTTCCATACATATAAAATATAAGGCCATTGGATTAGTATAGAATTAGTTATGAGTTTTTGAAGTTTAATCTAGAAATCTGGATTCTTATCCAGGCAGTATGAGTTGAGAAGGGTATAACTCACCCTACACAACTCCAAATTGAGTGAACCCAAGGTTGTTTGAAAGCTAACATGTAACATAAAAATTTAGAACTAGATTCATTGCCATTTGTTCCCAGCACACCAATGAATTTAACTTAAGTTCAAACTGGGCTAAAGCAGGGTAGTCCAGTAGGGTCAAGTTTTGGGACTCATAACTCAAAATATACTCATGCGAATGACATGAAACTTTGTTCATTTAAAAGCTTGTTCTGTTAGCTTTCATTTAATATAAATTTTGTATGATTTCTCCTAGATTCCTATTTTTAGTGATTTTTCACTTATAAGAGCACAATTCTGGCTAAGAACGGGACAACCTAAGGAAAAATACTTATATCTTGAGTTATACAAATCAAAATGAGATGGGACCAAACGAGTTGGAGACTAGATACATAAGGCTATGACATATCCAAAAATTAGATTTAAATGAGTTGAATTGAAATAAGGGTAGAGTATACCAAACTCAGGTAGAACAGGGGAGAATAAATCGAAAACTCTATTGATGCTCTAATTGAAATTGATGAATGATGCTATGAATATATGTATATATTTGCTAGTCCATATTGAATTGAAATTTTGTATAATTGTACTGGTTGTCTAGCATTATTCATGGGGAAGCTGACTCGATCTGTTATGCTGCTGAATTTTTGGCAAGAATTTATGAGAACTTATGCTATGGGTGATTACGCCTTGAATATATTTATATCTATATGTCATGTTCATGTACCTCATGCATGCAAGCATAATTAGAATATGATATGAGAAGTAAGGTAAGAGACATATCCATGAATGCTCAAAGCATCTGCATGCATGATAAGATATGGAAAGGAAAGGATAATAAGAACGTGCAAGAGGGACGTACCAAGCTACCACATGAGGCATGGCATAGATCTAGCTAGCGTGGGCCAGAGTGGTACTGTCTAAGACTTGGGCCAGCCCTCAACCAGATTTGAGGGGAATAGACCGGTGTAAGGGTTGGGGAAAGTAAACCCGTCACTCATGTATAAGTACAAGCTCGAACCTGAAAAGCAGGCTATTACCTAGGGCTGAGAGACGCTATTCACCTCTGGGGGACCAAGTACAGAAAAGAGCAAGATCAAGTTGCAAGTTAAAGAAAGAGATAAATTAAGTTAAGTGCACTTGCATAAAATCAAGTACAAGTATCTACATGTGCATTTCTAATTATCTCATTATGTCCTGATATTGTTATGATTCTTATTGAAGTATATTACTTTGTTCATATTTCTATGTCTGTCATATGTAATGGCAAGTGGCTATTAAAATATATCCCGCTTCAAGTAAGGTGTTTTCAACATAAAATTAAACCACTATTTGTTTATATGTGCTCATATTTTCATAATAAACCGAAGCGGCTGGAATGTTTATGATGACGCTATAAGATTGGTTTGAGTTTACCTACTGAGAACCTTAGATTCTCACTGCTTGCTTGTACGTTTTTCTTTTCTGTAAACATTCCAGCACCCAAGTTGGAAATCAAGTGCGAGGTGGAGTATTGGGCCTTTCATTGAGCAAGGATCGGGCGTAAGCCAGACCGAGAAACTATTGAAGCTAGCTAACGACTAGTCAGATGTAAACGTTGTGTACTATGTCAGTTACAATTTCTTTAAAAGTGTAATTATTTTATTCTCTATGCATCAAAGATTATCAGTCAGTAATAGAGTGAGTAGTTAAAGGGCCATGTATTATATTTTCCATATTTTGAAGATTTCTTAGCACAATGACAACCTTTTAATATAACTCCATGACTCGAGCATAGCTTATATGATAGAGGTTGTTACACTGTTGCTGGGGATGATTGATGTTATTTGGTCATGTTAATATGTGTTACTATCATTGCATATTCTGTTTTGATGTGTGTTTGGTTAAGTTAGTTTTAATTCATAGTTAGTAGTTTGGTTTTATGGTTTTTGACGACTAACTCATTTCAGGGGATTTGATCCCATAGCAAAACATCATTCTGAGAAAAAACAATCCAATGGATTGAGCCCTACCCTACTTTTATCAAATTCCATCGTTTAGATAGGTTTTTAGAGGTTTTTTAATCTTTTCGATATTTTTTAGGGACATAACGGGTATTTTTATAAAAGATTTTGTGCTCCGATCGACTTGGAAATTGGTCAATTGAAGGAAAATGGCCCTCTGATCAAGATCAAAGCAAAGCTATTGACTTTTTATTTTAAAGCCAAATTCCTTCATTTAAACCACTTTTTTAATTTTTTAAGATTTTTCTTTGTATTTTTTTACTTCTTGGGGGTAAAATTTTTGAGGTGTGGTGGTCCAATAATTTTTAAAAATTTTCTCATTGTGTTTTTATATTTATTTTGATTATTTTGAGTGTTTATGTGCATGTTTTAGTGCTTTGTGTTAGGGGTGAAATAGGTGTGCATATGATTCTATTTGCTATTTTGTTAGTGCATGACTATGTTTGATCCAACTCCTAATTTAGTTGAGTTTGCTCCTGAATTAGAGAGGACTCTCAGACAAATTAGAAGAGCTAAGAGGAGGTTGTTTGAGACTAGTTCTGTTAATAATTCTGATTCTATTTCTAACTTTGTTGACAATTTTGATTTTTCAGGAAGCATGGCTAATAAAACCTTGAAGGAACTTGCAGCACCTGATGTCAACTATCAGGCTTTGGCCATCCAGTACCCGAATTTGGATGCAGACTTTGAGCTAAAATTAGAACTGATACATCTGCTGCCTAAGTTTCATGGCTTAGCTGGAGACGACCCTCACAAGCACTTGAAGGAGTTCCATGTAGTGTGCTCAACCATGAAGCCACATGGAGTGGAGGAAGACCATATCAAGCTGAGGGCATTTCCTTTTTCCTTGGATGAATCTGCCAAGGATTGGTTGTACTATTTGCATACAGGTTCCATCACAAGCTGGCAAGACATGAAAAGGATGTTCTTGGAGAAATTTTTCCCTACCTCAAGAGCTGCTTCCATCAGAAAAGAAATTTGTGGCATAAGGCAGATTAGTGGAGAGACATTACATGAGTATTAGGAGAGGTTCAAGAAATTGTGTGCAAGCTATCCGCATCATCAGATTAGTGACCAGCTTCTCATTCATTATTTTTATGAAGGTCTCAAGCCAATGGATAGAAGTATGGTTGATGCTACTTCTGGAGGGGCTTTAGTAGATAAAACACCTGCTGCAGCTCATGAATTAATTGCAAACATGGCTGCCAATGCTCAATAATATGGTACCCGAACCATAGTATCAACAAGTGGAGTAAATGAAGTGCAAACCTCTGATACAAACCAGCAGAGGATGGAGAACCGAATAGATGAGTTGACAACCTTGGTGAGGCAATTGGCACTTGGCTCGCAGCAGTCCCAGCCCCAGCAACCAGTAGCTATCATTTGTGGCATTTGCTCTATAGTAGGACATCCAACAGATCAGTGTCCACATCTGTAGGGGAGCAATGAAACTGTTGTAGGAATTTTTCCTGGTAGGCCTTATCATCAACAGCAGAAGAGTTATGATCCATTCTCCAACACATACAATCCTAACTGGAGAGATCACCTAAATCTGGGGTATAGCAACAACTTCAATTAGTTTCAGCAACCTCAGTTTAAGCAAAATTCTGCTAGACTAAGCTCAGGACAATATCATCCACCAGTTCAGCAAAATAAACCACAAAGTAGCTTAGAACCAAGCTTGGCAGAATTGGTGAAGTAGATGTCAACCAATAGTGTTTAGTTTCAACAGAGAATAGAAGCTAGCATCCAGAATCTACAAACACAGATTGGTCAGTTGGCTACAATAGTGAATGAGCTTAAATCTCAAGGTTCTGGTAACCTTCCCTCCCAATCCGTGAGCAACCCAAAGAATGTGAGTTCCATTACTTTGAGGAGTGGCAAGGAGCTTAAGGTTCCTAATGTTGTAGATTCTGCAAAACAACCAGAGGTAGTAGAAAAATCTGATTCTGCAAAAATAAAGACAAATGGTGTAGAACCAAGTAGCAACAGCAGCAAGCAAGTAAGATAAACAAAGCGTTCCACTGCCTTTCCCCAACAGAGTGACACAAAATAAGAAGCGGGTAGAAGCTGAATTGGACAAGGAGATTATGGACACATTTAGAAAAGTGGAGGTCAATATTCCCCTCCTAGAAGCCATCAAACAGATTCCAAAGTATTCGAAATTTCTTAAGGACTTGTGCACTCATAGAAGGAGGCTGAAGGGAAATGAGAAAATGAGCATGGGCAGAAATGTTTCTGCAATCATTCAGCCAAGTATTCCTCCAAAATGCAAGGATCTAGGGACTTTCACCATTCCATGCATTATAGGAAGTACGCAGTTCAATCAAGCTATGTTGGATCTTGGAGCTTCAATAAATATCATGACAAAATCAATTTACTAGTCATTGTGCATTGGAGAGCTCAAGCCAACAGAAATGGTCATCCAACTTGCCAGCCGAAGCACAACTCACCCTGAGGAAGTTTTAGAAGATGTGTTGGTAAGAGTAAATGACCTTATTTTTCCTGCTGATTTCTGTGTGCTAAATATGGAGGATGAATTGCATGCTAATCAACCAACATTAATCTTAGGTAGGCCATTTTTGAAAATTGCTAAGACTAAGATTGATGTGCATTCTGGTACATGATCCATGGAATTTGGAGATAGTAAAGTGTAATTTAATCTGTTTGATGCCATGAGATACCCACCGGAAGAGCATTCTGTTTTTCATATAGACATTATTGATTCATTGGTTGATGAAATGAATGAGAACATGTTGGTTGAATTATATTGTGTTGATTATGATTGTGATTATGATTGTGATTGTGATGGTAGTAATGACTTACGTGCTGTTTGTGCTGTTTATGCTGAATTTGATGCATGCATACATGGTTGTGATTTTGTTTGTTCAAATTCTCAATGTGCTATTTCTACTATTTCTGCAGATTCTGATTTAATTTCTGCACATTTGGAAAATATTATAAATTCTATTTTTGCTGTTTCTGCTGAAAATTCTGTTTTTAATATTGCAGATTCTGCTACTATTCCTATTTTTTCTGTTGTTCCAAATTTTTCTAATAAATCTATTTTTGTTTCTATTTTTGCTGTTATTTGTAAATCTGAAAATTTTGGTTCTATTTTTGAAGCTAAAAATTCTGAATGTGCTGTCACATTATTTTCTATTATAGAAAATTTTGTTTCCACTGATTTAAATTCTACTACAGCATCTGTTTCTAGCAATTCTACTACTATTCATTCTAGTTGCGCAAATTCTGGTTGTGCACATGCAATTTCTGCTGATTCTGTTCTTTTTGCTAATTCTAAAGTTTCTGCAGGTTCTAAAATTAGTAAATCTACTGTGAATTTTGAAGCTTTTGAAAAGTTTGTTGTTGTCAAATCTATTTTTGCTGTTTTAAATTCTAAAAACTCTATACATTATAGAAATTATAATTTTGTGCATTCTGGAAGTATGAAGTCTTTTGCACCTAATTCTGTTAATATTGTTTCCAAAGGATATGATAATGCTCTTATGCAAGATTCTTCACATGTTGCAGGTGCTGAAATTAAACTAGTTGAAGAAAACCCAAGATTAGCACCTTCTATCCAAAAGCCTCCCACCTTGGAACTGAAGCCACTTCCAGAAAATTTGAAGTATGCATTTCTGGCACCAAATGAGAAGTTATCAATCATTATAGCCAAAGATCTGCAACCAGAGCAAGAAGAGAAGTTGTTGAACATCTTGAGGTAGAACATGAAGGCTATAAGCTGGACATACTTGGGATTAGCCCCTCTACATGCATGCATAGAATTTAGATAGAGGAGGGAGTGAAACCGGTAAGGCAACCTCAGAGAAGACTCAACCCGCTTATCTTGGATGTGGTGAAGAAAAAAGTGAGTAAGTTGCTAGCTGTAGGAATCATTTATCCAATTTTAGACAGCAAGTGGGTAAGCCCGGTGCAAGTGGTTCCAAAGAAGACTGGAATAATAGTGGTGAAGAACCCAAAGGTGGAGCTGGTGCCTACAAGAGTGCAGAATAGCTAGAGAGTCTACAAAGATTACAAGAAACTAAACTAGGCCACCAGGAAGGACCATTTCCCATTACCCTTCATTGATCAGATGCTAGAGAGATTGGCAGGTCAGTCACACTACTATTTTCTTGATGGGTTTTCTGGTTATTTTCATATTCATATTGCACCAGAAGATCAGAGAAGACCACCTTTACATGCCCATTTGGCACATTCGCATACCGGAGGATGCCTTTCGGTTTGTGCAATGCCCCAGGTACATTTCAGAGGTGCATGGTGAGTATCTTTTCGGATTTTCTAGAAAATTGTACGGAAGTCTTTGTGGATGATTTTACTATTTATGGCACTTCGTTTGATGCATGCTTGGATAGTCTTGCTAAGGTACTGAATAGATGTGTTGAGTTTCACCTTGTTTTGAATTTTGAAAAATGTCATTTTATGGTTAAGCAAGGTGTAGTCTTACGACATGTTATTTCTAGTGAGTGTATTGCTGTTGATAGGTCCAAGATTGATGTTATTGCTTCACTACCTTACCCCACATATGTGTGGGAAGTGCGTTCTTTTCTTGGACATGTAGGTTTTTACAGGTAATTTATCCAGGACTTCAGCAAAATTGCTCTTCCATTTTCCAAGTTGTTGCAGAAGGATATAAACTTCCAGTTTGATGATAATTGTAGGAAAGCTTTTGACCAATTGAAGCGGCACCTGATTTCTGCTCCTATTCTTCAGCCGCTAGATTGGGAATACCCGTTCGAGCTCATGTGTGATGCATCGAACCTGTAGTTGGAGCTGTTCTTTCCCAGAGGCTTGGGAAGATTTTTCTTGTCATGGCATATGCCTCCCGGACCCTAGACTCTGTACAGGCTAATTACACCACCACAGAGAAGGAGCTTTTAGCCATTATTTTTGCGTTAGATAAATTCCGTGCTTATCTGTTAGGAATTAAAGTAATTATTTTTTCTGATCATGCAGCCTTGAAATTCTTACTGAAGAAGCCGAATGCAAAGCCTATAGTCATCAGGTGGATGTTACTGTTGCTAGAATTTGATATTGAGATTAGAGACAAGAGTGGAGTTGAGAACCTGGTAGTAGACCACTTGAGTCGCATTTCACAGACCTTGGAGCCTTTACCTATTTGTGAGACCTTTCTAGATGAGCAGCTTTTAGAGTTGCGAGGTAAGGATCCATGGTATGCTAATTTGGTTAACTACTTAGTTGCTTCTGAATTGCTTGCCTACTTTAAAAAGCATCAGATAGACAAACTTAAGAGTGAGGCTAAATATTATGTCTGGGATGATCCTTATTTGTGGCTCATGTGTAGTGATTAGATTATTAGGCATTGTGTGCATGAGCTTGAGATTCCTTCCATTTTGCATTTCTGTCACACACTTGCTTGTGGTGGTCACTTTGGACCACAACGCACTGCTAGGAAGGTCTTAGATGCAGGTTTTTATTAGCCCACATTGTTTCGCAATTCTTACACTTATTATAAGAATTGTGAACAGTGTCAGAAGACAGGTGCTATTTTTTGTAGGAATGAGATGCCTCAAGAACCATTATTATTTTGTGAGATATTTGATGTTTGGGGTATTGACTTTATCGGTCCATTTCCTATCTCGTTTGGTTTTGTTTATATTCTGTTGGCAATTGATTATGTCTCCAAGTGGGTAGAGGCCAAGGCTACCCGAACTGATGATTCTCATGTTGTTGTAGATTTTGTCAGATCACACATTTTTTGTAGGTTTGGAGTGCCTAGAGCAATCATCAGTGATCACGTGAGCCATTTCTGTAACAAGAACATGGCAACTCTGCTAAAGAAATATGATATCACCCACAAGGTTTCAACTCCATACCATTTGTAGACTAATGGACAGGTGGAGGTATCAAATAGGGAGTTGAAACAGATTTTGGAGAAAACAGTGCAGCCTAGCAGAAAGGATTGGAGCAAGAGCCTTGAGGATGCATTATGGGCTTACTGCACTGCCTACAAGACTCCTTTGGGGATGTCTCCCTATAGGATTGTCTTTGGCAAGGCATGTCACCTTCCGGTGGAAATTGAGCACAAAGCCTATTGGGCAGTCAAGAACTACAACCTTGATATGAGCCAGTCCAAACTTCACAGGAAGCTCCAATTTTAGGAGTTGGAGGAGATCTGGTTGGAAGCCTATGAAAACTCCCGCATGTACAAGGAGAAGACAAAACTCATTCATGGTAAGAAGTTGCTGCGGAAGAAGTTCTCCATTGGCTCGAAAGTGCTTCTCTACAATTCTTGCCTCAAGCTCTTTTCTGGTAAATTTTGTTCTAGGTGCTTGGTCCTTATATAGTGACTAAGATTTTTCCATATGGTGTTGTGCAAATTTTGGAGCCTGGAACAAATAGAGTATTCACAGTGAATGGCCACCGCTTGAAGCCATTTCATGAGGACACACCCTTGGAGACCATTGAGGAGGTCCGCTTACTAGCGGCCACTTACACTTGATAAAGGAGTTTCTCTTTCTCCTTCCTTACTTCATTTTACTTGCATTTCTATTATGCATTACATTGAGGACAATATAAAGTTGAAGTGTGGGGGGATAGTTTAGTCATAGGTTGTTTGGTAATTAATCTTGCATTATAGATTTGTTTCATGGTTGCTTTTACTTCATTTTCTGCTTTTTAAAAAAAAAAGAATTGCTTTGTTCTGCTTTGTTTTTCGTTCTCCATTGTTGAATTGAAAATTGTTGAGTTAAGGCATTAGGCTTTAGGAAGGATAGGGTTCCAACATGATTTCATCTTCCTCTTCTTGATATGTGTGAGTTGGGTGGTTGATCTTGATTTGCCATGATTGAGTATGTTGAATTTTACCTTTGTGAGCTTTTGAGCCTTAATTTGGATGATTGCATTTCATACCATTCTCTTCCTTCTTGTGTGTTTTCCCTTATAGATTTTATTATTCTAGAACTTGCTTTGACTCTTCTTTGAGGGTACATTTTTTTCATATGCGTTCATGAACATGATAGAGGCATTTATTTCATTTTAGCCACTTGGCCATATAGCCTACCATGCATTTTGCCCTTGTTTAGCCCTTTTGAGCCTTATTGGTCATTCTTTGGTTTCTAGCACATTACAAGCTTTAAGTGGAAAACCATTTTATACCCAACCTTAGGGAATACGGAGTGCATTGGTTTAATCATTATTGTTGTATTTGGGATCAAGTGTGGGGGTTTGAAAGGATGCAAGGAAAGCGAAAAAAAAAGGAGAAAAAAAAAGAAAAAAGAAAAAAATAAAATAAATGGGGAATCTTGATAAAGGGAAAAGAAAGTTCAAAGAGAGTAAGTGTGTGATGGCTTGATTTGTCTAATGAACAATGTCACTTCTATTCTCTTAGGTTGTATCTTGTCATATCCTCATATTTCATACCTTTACCTTGGCGGCATTACAACCTTGAATAAAGTCCTCTTGATTTGTGTTTGCATATGATCGTGAGTAGTAGAAAAGTAGAAGATTAACAAGTTTATGGTAATGCATTGTCTATTGAGGTGACTTGAGTGAAACACTTTTGCCCATACACTTGAGAGTTGAGAGATTTAAACATCATCTTGTTAGCCCTTTCATGCTTGATCTATTTGCATTTTGAAGGATATTACTGAACTTAAATTTTTGATAGATGGAGTGTTGAATGATTTGATTGTTGGAAACTCTTGATGCCTTGTATACTCTTATGTTCCTAAGCTTGGCACTTTTGATGATTCATTGGAGAATTTGCTTGTTCATTTTGGGTTATTCCATGATTTTTAGGTTGCGTGTTTCTATGTCCTCATGCAAGATTCAACTAAGGACATAGAAACATGCAACCAAAAAATTATGGAATAATCCAAAATGAACAAGCAAATTCTCCAATGAATCATCAAAAGTGCCAAGCTTAGGAAAATAAGAGCATACAAGGCATCAAGAGTTTCCAACAATCAAATCATTCAATACTCCATCTCTCAAAAATGTAAGTTGAGCAATATCCTTCAAAATGCAAATAGATCAAGCATGAAAGGGTTAACAAGATGGTGTTTGAATCTCTCAAGTCTCAAGTGTATGGGAAAAAAGTGTTTCAGTCAAGTCACCTCAATAGACAATGCATTACCATAAGCTTGTTAATCTTGTGCTTCTCTACTACTCATAATCATATGCAAACACAAATCA
The DNA here is from genome assembly GCA_031439595.1 of Pterocarpus santalinus. NCBI lineage: Eukaryota > Viridiplantae > Streptophyta > Magnoliopsida > Fabales > Fabaceae > Pterocarpus > Pterocarpus santalinus. Next base: position 36,477,564 of record CM062525.1, read on the forward strand.
AGAGGACTTTATTCAAGATTGTAATGGGGCCAAGGTAAGGGTATCAAAATGTGAGGATATGACAAGATACAACCTAAGAGAATAGAAGTGATATTGGTCATTAAACAAATCAAGCCATCACACACTTACTTTCTTTGAACTTTCTTTTCCCTTTATCAAGATTCCCTAATTTATTTTATTTTTTCTTTTTTCTTTTTCTTTTTCTCCTTTTTTTTTCATTTTCCTTGCATCCTTTCAAACCCCCACACTTATTCCCTATGCACTCCCTATTCCCTAAGGTTGGGTATAACATGGTTTTCCACTTAAAGCTTGTAATGTGCTAGAAACCAAAGAATGATCAATAAGGCTCAAAGAGGCTAAACAAGGGGCAAAATGCAAGGTAGGCTATATGGCTAAGTGGCTAAAATGAAATAAATGCCTCTATCATGTTCATGAATGCATATGAAAAAATGTAGCCTCAAAGAAGAACAAAGCAAGTTCTAGAATAACAAAATCTATGAGGGAAAACACACAAGAAGGAAGAGAATGGCATGAAACGCAACCATCCAAATTAAGGCTCACAAGCTCACAAAGGTAAAATTCAACATACTCAATCCTGGCAAATCAAGATCAACCACCCAACTCACACATATCAAGAAAAGGAAGATGAAATCATGTTGGAACCCCATCCTCTCTAAAGCCTAATGCCTTAACTCAACAACTTTCAATTGAACAATGGAGAACCAACGCAAAACAAAGCAGAACAAAGCAATTTTTTTGTTTAAAGAAGAAAATGAAGTAAAAGCAACCATGAATCTACAATGCAAGATTAATTACCAAACAACCTATGACTAAACTATCATCTTGCACCTTGCCACAGACAGCTTACAGTTGCAACCCTCCACCAAACGGCACTTGTTAACTAGTGCAGCATAATCATGGATCTCCATGGATCCCACAGACGCCAGTATCTCCTCATGTAATCCTCCTTCAAACTTGACATACTTCCAGCGCTCATCAGGATTCCCTTGATAAATCATCGAGAACTTGCATAGCTCCTCTAACTTGGTAGTGTACTTAGCAACATTCATGGTCCCTTGACGCAGACTCATGAACTCCAGCTCCTTTGCATTCCTCACAGATGCTGGAAAATACTTCTCATAAAAGTGCAACTTGAAAATCTCCCAAGTGATGTGAGTCTGAGCATCTTCCAACAACCTCTTGGTGCCTACCCACTAGAACTCAGCATCAGCTTCCAACATGTAGGTAGCAAAGGCTACCTTCTGCTCCTCAGTGCAGGCCAACACCGTGAAAATCTTCTCAATGGCCTTGATCCATTCATCAGCTTGACGGGGTTGTATGTCCTTTTAAAGCTCGGCGGATTTACCTCAGGTCTTCCATTGTGCCCTTTGGGATTCTCCTTATCCCTTTGCTCTATTTACTCCATCATGTGATGATCAGCAGTGGCTTGCTCCCTCATGGTGGTGACCATTTCACGGAGCATCCCCATAACTTCCTCGAGACCTTCCGGCTCATTATGAGGCCTACCATGTCTCCCTGATGCCATTAGTTCCTGGTACATAAAATAGAAGACATTAAGTTGATCAGACTCAACATTTACGCTGAGCGAACCAGAAATTAACCATATTCAAAACTCATGCATGTCTGATCCCTACATCTCATCATACAGACGAGACTCAAAGCATGACTTAACTAACACGTATGCTTAGAAGCATAGTCAGTCCATCCCCAGGCTCTTTAAGGATGAACTGCTCTGATACCAAAATGTAACACCCTAATAGTCTCATACTATGCTTACATCATATTATGGAATTACAAGTTGTTACTTTTGCTTGCGGAACTAACATTACCTTTTGAAAATACTTGTAATGAAAATAGGGGGTAATTTTTTTTTTGAACAATAATGAATAAACTGATCTGAAAACCAAGAACCATGAGCGCATCATGAACACATAATATGAACCTCGCTATCTCATACATACCGTGTGAAAAAAATACATAAAAACGACAAGAATAATAAATAACATTCATTCCATAGCCATTCATAGCTAATATAATAATACCAAGAGTCATACATAGTGATATAATGGGACTGATATCTATTGTCAGCCTTACAAAAGAAATCTAACAAATACATCTGCAAAGGAAATACGTAGGAAATCCCATCCACCTATGCATGCCAAAAGAAAATGATAATCCTTATGCTCAGCTCTGTATGCAATCACCACATCATTCATCTAGCGGGAGGAATCCGTTCTCGAAGCCACCGGGAGCAACATCACCACATCTTCCTCCTCGGCGGCCATGCCCATGCCCACGAAGCACAACACGGGTACGAATGAACCCATGACCACGAATCAAGGGTGGAGCTAGGCCAGCAGATGAAGTAGAAGAGTCGGAAGATTAGCAAATCACTGAAGGCTAAGACGACTCCAAACGGTAGGATCCCATGGAATAAGTTGGGTATGATGACTTAGAAGGAACCATCTCTATCGAAGCAACCGGCATCAATTGAGTGTTAGAGTCGGAATCCCCATCCGTCGGGTATCTCAGAGGATGAAAAGGCAGGCAGACATCATCCATGGTAATGTCCTCAAATGGCTTGTGAGGATGAAAAATTGGACTCATCACAGGTGCATGCTATAGAACAAGTAGACCTGCATCGCTGCTTGAGCAGTCAGCACAGATGCATTCAACACTGGGTTGAAGTGCCAATGCATCACCGGCAACTCAACAACAATCACCACCATGCCCGATACCGGCATCCTCTGAAGACGACACAGAAATGTAGGAGTGAGAAATACTAAATTTCTTAGTAAGATCGCTACTAGACAAACACTGTGTCATCGTCATCATCCCAACCACTTCGAGTTTAATTATGAAAACGGTGAACATGTATAGATTCAGTTTTAATGATTTTGAAAACTTAAGCCTCGAAGCAGGTTGCTTTTAAACTTAACATCATAGCTACATCATCATAACTAAACACATATATGAAAGCATAGAATAAACATTCATAATGCATAGGGACAACACCAATACATGAATGACATGCAACCTCATAGATTTAACCATGGTTATACTTGGCTTTACTTTCGTTTTTAGCACGTGCTTAACATTCTCTACTTTCCTTTGAAATAGACCGCTTTAGGACATGAGCTCATTCCGTGACTGTCGCCATGTAGTACTAACCAAATCAAACTAAGCCAATATTGATTACTTCTAAGCCGAAGGGTCCTCCATGTCACCCTTGCCTCCCCAAAGAGGTTCCTTGAATCTTTGTGGGTCACCGTCTCTCACTTCCCTGAAGTGATCGATGTAACATCCCGATTTCCGAGTTCGTCTTCGTCCTCAGGACTTATTCATTCCGATTTCCGACTTAGTCTTTGAAACACAGATAAGAGTATTTTTCCGAGTTCCGAGTTCATGTTTGCCCAATTCTCGACTTCATACCTTTCACGACTTCCGACCTCGTATGGATTATTTCCAACGATTTCCGAGTTTAACCTTCAAGTCCAAACACATGAACGTAATTCCATGAGATCCGACTTCGTGCCTCAAGGCAAGTATATCCGGTTTCCAAAGTGACCAACACCATACAGTATATGAATTCCGACTTCCGAGCTTTAAGAACTTGTGTTTGGAAATGTGACTCGCGTTCCCGAGTTCCGACCTTAGTGTTGAACTCAATTGGAGTGGACACGAGTTCGGACCCTTGAGTAAACCTTCAGTCACACGAGTTCCGATTTTATATCGAGCATTGGCATTCCCGAGTTTATTCCGAGATTATAGGATTGCCAGTTACATGAGTTACGACCTCCGACCTAAGATAACAAGCTTCAAAAGCGATTATGCGTGGTTTCCGAGTTTGAATTGGGAATTCCGGAATTTTGTGATTGTGATCTTTCGACTTCCGGAATCCGACATTGATACAAGATTTCCTCAAGACACATACAAGCTGGTACGAGTTGCGATATTAGGCTTCATCTCCGAGCTCAAGTAGAAGCGACGAGTTCCGACCTCAAGTATAATAAGGATGAGTTCGACTTCATATACATGAGGTTCACGAGTTACGACTTTATAGCTCCTACGAGTTTCGATTTCGTTTCCAGAATATGCTAGAAACTACCACACAAAGGGCAACGTGGAGAGCAAGGTTGGTTGAAACTTGGCCTTATGTTTATAGGCCAATCACAACCTTCCAAGTTAACCTCCACTCATGCCTATATAACACATCCTTCCTCCTTTGATTCAGACAATAATTCACGTTGTTTTCCTCTTCTCCTTCGGCTCTCTTTCTCTCTTGCTCACACATCCAAAACTCAAGCTAAGTTCCAGCCTTGTTCATCCAAACTCCAAGTTTCAGCACTTAGCCAAATCTTGCTCCAAAGAGGTAGGATTCTGCTCTATTCTTGAATTCCTCACACTATGATTGCATGAGATTTGTGCTATTCTTTATGTGTTTGATGAGCTATTGGATGCATTGGATGAAATTGTGATTGAATTAATAGAAGACTTTGAGTCAAAATTATGATTAGAAGGAGGAGACTAGAAGGAATGAAGAAGTGAGATGCTGTCTTGGTGAGGAAGTCCACGGCAGTCCGTACGACGGAGTGTACGGCGCCGCCTACAATCGGTGAAATCCGATGAAACAATTTTTAGATGAAAGTAGACATTCAGGGCTTTCCATAGATATATCATATAAGGTTATTGGATTAGTATTGAGGGAGATACGAATTTTTGAAGTTTGACCTAGGGTTTAGGACTTTCATCCGGGCAGGGTGACATGAGGAGGGTATAACTCACCCTATACAACTCCAAATTGAGTGAAACCAGTTTTGTTAGAAAGCTTACACACAGAGGAACACCCCAATATAAGATTCCGAGTTTGTTATGGTCCCAATTGTTCTCAGTGATTCGAGGAAGTTGTCCTATGTCCAATCTAGGCCAAAACGGAGGAGTTCAGGAAGGTAGACTTTCGGGACTTATATCTCGAGATGTACTTAAGCAAATGGAGTGAAACTTCTGGCAAATGAAAGGTTGTCCTGTTAGCTTTGATATGAGACCAATTTCGTAAGTTTTGAACTTAGTTTCGATTTTTAGTAAATTTATACTTCCAGGAGTGTAACTCGGGTTAATGACTGAACGAGTTGAAGTAAGATTTAAATATCTTGAGTTATATGGATCAGAATGACATGGGACCAAAGAGGTTAGAAAGTAGACATATAGAGCTATTACATACCCAAAATTCAGGTTTAAATGAGTTGAATAGAGATAAAGGTGGATTATACAAGGTTCGGGCAGAACCGAATAGAATTGGCAGAATGGCCAAGATGATAATTTTACAAGTATTAGGGAAACATATAAAGTTTGAATGGAGGATTGCCTATTTGACATTGATATATATGTGTTAAGTTTATTATGTTGCTATGACTGAATTGCCTGTGAGAGCTGGCTCTATTCATGGGGAAACGGACTGATTCTGTTATCTGCGGATTCTGTGAAGTCTAAAAGTTATGAATGTTTAGATGTAAGGATGAATTAAAGTTTTAAATGGGTATATAGAAACCCTATATTCAAGGATGACATAATTATGTTATGAGGTATGTGAGGGTAAGTGACGTAGCATATGCATGTGTACCGGTAAATTGGTAAGGAGGCTGCGGGCCTATATACGTAATGAACATGTACGTGAAAATCATGTGTGCAATGATACATGAAAATAAATGGAGTATATGTATGAGTACACTCAGTATGACTATGCTTGAACATGCATGAAAATGAAAGAATGTAAATATATTGAATGTGGGTCCCTTCACTCGGAGGCGATTAATTGAGGTCCCTCCTGTGAAGGCAGTTAAATGATAAAGACATGGGTCCCTTCACCTGGAGGCAGTTGCACATGGGTCCCTCCTTGTGAAGGCAGCTAAAGACTTGGGTCCCTCTATGTTGGAGGCAGTTGCACTTTGGGTCCCTCCAACCTAGAGGCAGTGGGTCCCCTTGTGGGTGAGTCGGTGTGACGATGGTCACGGGTGAGGCTGACGAGCTCACTCCAAGGCCAGGCTACCCAAGGGCAGTAAAAGCACCCTAGGGACGGCGATACGTAACGCCTAGGTGTGCCAAGTAAAAGATTAAAGACTAAAGGTTAAAGTATATGCAAGCACCCCAATCACATGAGGCATGGCATCGACCCAGCTAGTGTGAGCCAAGAGCGATAAAAAGCACCCTAGGGACGGCAATACATAACGCCTAGGTGTGCCAAGTAAATACTAAAGACTAAAGATTAAAGTAGATGCAAGCACAGAACTTACATGAGGCATGGCATGACCCGGCTAGTGTAAGTACCGAATGAAGGTCCCATATTCCTAAGGACGTGACATGGCGATCACGCTCTGATGGGGTATGACATGGTGATCATACTCTGGAATATGGCATGTATAGATTTTATGATAAAAAGAAAGATGAAGAACGAAAAGCAAGTTTCATGTATAGGCATGAATTTTAAGTACGAGTAAGTTTATGTGTAGATGTTATATTCCTAGCATATTGATGTTAGATGTGTTTTAATATGCTACAGTTATTATTCATGGTGCTATATTTGAATGAAATTTTTGGGTCTCCCAAATGCTAAGGGTATAATTAAAATGAACTTTGCTTCGGATAAGACACTTTTCGAAATGTAAAATTAAACAGTTTGTGCAGCATGTTATCCTTTTCAAAATAAACCGAAGCAAACTGGAGACGAATATGATATCACTATGTATGAAGATTAGAGAATCCTACTGAGAATTTTATAATTCTCACTCCTATTTCCATGTTGTCTCCAGATGATTTTAGAAGTTTCCAAAGACGGCTGAAGTTGCTGTCAGACGAGGTCCACTCAGTAATATGATAATTCTCAGGTATAGTACTATGACTTAAGCATAGTATTGTGCTTGGGAGGGTGTTACAATCGACAGTCATATCTCATTATTTCTTTTCTTATCATTATACTTTACATGCATAATACTTCTTTGACTAGACACATGCAATGATATGACTAAGTCCATAATTTTGACGGAAATCCGGTAGCATAACGGCTAGACTGGAGCTTTCCCAAAATGCCAATCATCAACTTTCAACCAACAGTCCATCATGTCTATATCATATCATCGCACTAATCATTCAATCATGAGACAAAGCTCAATCAAACTTGTCATTCATCATGCCGAATGGCATTATACATTCATATCCTAAAGGGGTTCATAGTTGTGTTATTCTTTGTGAAGAATCTTATGAATCATCATATGATTTTCTGTGATTACTTATGAGAAAATCATAGTCAAAATATATATATGTGGTCTTTTAGTTGCTTAGTTCTCTTGTGAAATTACTCTTTACTTGAGTACATGTCTTATGGAACACTTATTCAAATTAATTAAGTTAAATGATTGTTTCCTTTCTTTGAGATATTGCACTTAGTGATACCTAGATTCATGATATGCTCAGAGGCCCTAATCATACTTCTAATCCCAAGGAGTTCAAGATCTCTCTAATCCTTGGTTTATGACAACGCATAACCACACTCATGAACCCAACAACACCATGTTCACTAATTACCAATGGTGATTTTTAACTTAACTAAGTTACAAAGTTTCAAGCTTTTATCGCTATTATAATAAGTTCTTACCTTACGTATTATAAAAGTTATCATTCTCTATAAAGTAGTTATAAAGTCATATTCTTTATGAAAGTTGATAATTTTACTTATTCTAGGACCATTAAGGTCTTAATTGTATGAGTTAAAGTTGTATCATAATTTAAAAGAATCATTTCTAAAAGGAAGTTCAACACTTTATGAATTATTTTAACTCAAGATACAAACTTTATGAACTAGAAGTTACAAGTTAATATTTTAATAACTAAAATGTAACATTCTTGGTTAAAGCTTAAAACTTTACTCAACATTTTCACTTCAAGACACAACCTTTTCAAGATTAAAGTGTAGATCTATAATGTTGTGACTTAAGGTTATAACTTTTACTAAGGTTTAAAACATTTATGAAAAACTTTACATTTAAGAATCCATTATTAAAATATGAAGAGACAAGTTCTTACTTTATACCTAAAAGGTTTCCAAGATCCAAAAAGACTTGAACTTTACACATATTCTTATCTTCAAGACAAGACAAAATGAAACTTTATGGAAGCACAAAGGTTGCGCCACCTTTAAAGCATCAAGAAGCAAACTTTTTGAAGAAGCATCAATGTTTTTAGTCATGTCAACTCAATAGAAAAATAATAAAGAAGACAACTTTCAACTCAACACCATCAAGAACATAAAGATCTCATGCATCAAGAATTGAAAATAGGAACTTTAAAGCATTTAGAGTGAGAAACTTTCATAGGGTCAAGAACACTTGTGATGAAGAGCATGAACATATTTACCAAGAATGGAAACATCAAGAGCACTTGAAGAAGAACATGAACATATTTTACCAAAAGTAGAAACATCAAGAACACTTGAAGAAGGACATGAACATATTTTACCAAAAGTAGAAACATCAAGAGCACTTGAACAAGAACATGAACATATTTTACCATGAACATATTTTACCAAAATTAGAAACATCAAGAATACTTGAAGAAGAACATGAACATATTTTACCAAAAGTAGAAACTTTTGCTCATGAAGAGCATGAAAGATTTTCTCAAGTCTTCACTTAAAGATCTTGGTCATGAAAAGAACCAAACTTTAAGCTTTTTTGAGTAAATAAAGAGAAAAATAAGGATCACTACCTTTACTTAAAAATGGTGCTATAACAAGAGAAGAAGGAGAAGATGATGGCGGTTCCTTCCTTAAAGATGGTGGTGGTTTGATCTTGGAAGGTGAGAGAACTCTTGAGATCTCTTGAAAATGATGTTGGTAGTGTTTAGATCTTGTCTTCAAAGACCCAAAAATGAGGTTGTTGAAGGGCTAAGTGAGAGGTTTTGGTGGTGGTGGTGGTGAAGAAAGGAAGAAGAAGATGAAGAAGAAGAAAAGGTTTTTAGAGAGAAGTGAGAGGATGAAAGTCTTAGAGAGAGACTGCGAAGTGTGAAAATGAAAAGAGAGGATGTGTGCTTGTAGATAGGAAAAGAGATATTTTCTTAATTTTGTGCTAATTAAGGTTTATGGAGACAAAATGGATGATGGGGGGACAAATTAAGTAATAATTCTTACATAAAGCCCTCTTGTCTAATGTTTTATACTTTAGTGACATCACTCTTTACTTTATTGTCTAGTTGACTAAATTTGAATTTAATCATGTGATTAAGTGTCTTGCAACTTAATTGACATGATTAAGCAAGGATTAGTGATAAATGCACAAGAACATGATTAACAAAAATTATTCTTGCAATTAAGCTTAATTATCCTTAATTAAACTCGATTAAGCTAATTAAAGATGATTAGTGCTTAATTAAGCTATTAAGGCTCTGACTTGCTTAATTAGAGGTGATCTAATCTTGATTAAGCATTATCTTGACTTTTCTCATCCGAGTTATCTCATAACCACTTCGTTAATTCCTTAATTAAGCCTTAATCTTATAATTTCTCATTAAGTGTCTAATTACTTAGGGTTACTAAGGTAATTAAGCATGACAAGAATTTGAGGATATTACATGAACCGGACGAGAGAGTTCTCCCCTATAGGTTAACATCCCTAATTCTTTTCAATTAGGCAATTTTGAGAACAAAATTCTTTTTGAGGTGGGCAATGTGTAACATCTCGAGTTTTAAGGATAGGCCAAGATAGAAGGAAGCTTGAGCCCGAGACAAAGGCAAAATTGTAATTTGGTAACCTGTAGAGAAATTAGGGATGAAATTGTCATTATTAGATTATAATGGCAAAATTGTAATATAAAGCTTACGATTGTCAAGAAAGGCAACCATAGGAAAATTTTGTTTCTAAGATTTTCATGGGCACTACGGCACCAGTAGATAATTAATATACTTGTAATAACTTTAAATTGAGATTTTCTACCTACAATTTTTAATAAAAGTGTGAGATTACTCATACAATATTGCAGGGAATTCGAGTAACCTAGAATACCCAAATTAATATCTAGACATCTTGAATTAATCCTCATGGGTCCTATATTGTTTATGGACATGAGTATTAATTTAAAACCCTCTTGGTGTCTAAAGATGAGCCACTCAAATTTAAGTCTAGGAGAATTTAATTTTGTTCCAAGCCACCAAATAGGATTAACCCCAAAGGCTTCTCCAACAAGCCACACCAACTTGTCAAAGAAGTCAATTCTTTTCCCCATTTTCTCATTCAAGTTTTAGCTGCCACCACCACCTCTCCCTCCTCATATTTTTCTTTCTTTCTTCTCCTCTATGGCTATGAGTTTCAAGCTCATAGTTCATAACTTTCGTGGCCTAAAAATTACTTGCTCCTTTTATAAAAATTAATCCTTATCCTCTCCTTTACAATATTCCTCTATCAATTTGATGATTAAACCTCAAGTGGAGTCTTTCCACCTCTATGTGAGCTGTTGCCATAGTGAGGAAGGAAGGCCAGGATATTGCTTTTATCTTCCTTGCTTCTATAGTATCTAGGATTTTGAGGTAAGTAACTCAAATCCTTAGTTTTTAGGGTCTTGTATGAGCTATGTGGCCGATGTGGTTCTCTTGTGATATCCTTGATTCACGTTTATATGATGATATTATGGATGTTTTCTAGTGATTTGAGATAGGAAAACTTAGTTTGGGTTGGTGAATAGCTCAAGAAATAAAAAAGAAACCAAAACAAAATAGGCTGGGAGATGAAACCTTAGGCAACATCTGTACGATGGAGCTTATATCTCAACCTATGGAAATAAACTTTGAACGAGACTAATTTTATAAGAAATTGGACTTCAAGAACAATCCAGGGATCTAAATTATAGGATCATTGGATTTAAAATGAATTTTTAAAATTTGCTATTGGAATTCATTCTTTGCCTTGACCAAAGGGTGATGAAAACGGCATAACTCATCCTATTGAACTTTAAATTAAGTGAAACTAATTTTGTTAGAAAGATAATATAGAGGAAAACATTTTATAAGATTTTAGAACTAGATAATGAGTAGGTTTCCTTCAATAATTCTTTGAAGTTGACCCATGCTTTGTTCGGGTTGAAACATGATAGCCTATTTGAGGAGCTCATAATTTGAGCTCTAGTTACCCAATTGGAGTAAAACCTATGAGAATTGAAAGATGGTTCTAATAGCTACAATTTGATACTAATTTTGAGTAAAAATGATACATGATGGATTTTTAGTAATTTTCTAAATTTAAGTGTGCAAGTCTATCCTAAAATAGGGCAGCCTTGGATAAAACTTTAACAATTCAAGTTATAGACCTCAAAATTTAATGAGGTGAAAGAGGATTAAAAATAGACAGATAGAGCTACAACATATTAAATTTATAGTTCAAAATGAATTAAAATGTAATTATGGTGTAATTTAGAAGATAGGAAAGATTTAACGTAAGTGAGTTAACTTGAGGGATTACCTTAACTTAGGGGTTCCACAAATTATGAAAGGTTCAAGGACATAAGACTTAATACAATTCCATACAATGTAAGATTATATTGGTGTAATGTTGATGAGAAATATTATGATTGATACAATTGGCTGGTTGACTGAGTACATTATCTATTTTTGGGAACCTTTCTCATTTTATTAGTTATGCTACCGAAACTCCAGTAGAAATATGTGAAAGTTATGAATGTTTATATGTTAAGTACATGAACATCATGCAAGCATGAATATGTGAATATAAAATATGAGACATATGCATGGTGCATATAGCATGTGCATGCGTGATGATGTCAAGAAAAAAGAAAGATATAAGAACTTGCAAGAAGACGTACCGAGATGCCACTTTGTAATGGGCTAGGGCATTATTGTCTAAGACTTGGGCTAGCCCCTAAATAGAATTAAGGGGAATAGACTGGTGTGAGAGTCAAGGAAAGTAAACCCGTTATTCATGTATAGATGTGAGCTCAAACCTAAGAAGCAAGCTATTATTCAAAGGTAAGAGAGGCCATTCACCTCTAGAGGACCAAGTACAGAAGAGCAAGATCAAGTTGCAAGTTAAAGAAAGAAATAAGTAAAGTCAAGTCAAGTGCACTTGCATAAGTTCAAGTATGAGCATTAGCATATGCATATTCCTCTCACCTAGTATGCTGTGATTGATATATCTAAGTATACTACAACTACTATTATAATTATGATTTGTGAATTTATAATGTTATTGCCATTATAATTGTTATGAAATATGCCAAGTGGTTGCTAAAAGAAATCCTGCTTCCAGAAATATCTTTTCAAACTTAAAATTGAACCAGTATTTATGTGTATGTGTTCACATTTTCAAAAGAAATCAAAGTGGCTAGAATGTTTATGATGACACTATATAATTAGTGGATTGAGTGTACCTACTGAAGACCCCAACGTCCTCACTACCTGTTTGTGTATTTTTGCATAAACATTCTAGTTTAGAGAGCAGACTTTAAGTCGGCAACAGATGTTATGTAATACTTACAAGATGCAAGACCTAGACCTGAGCCTAGTCCAAGAGACCAAAGCGAGCGATCAATAGCCACAGAGTGACAATAGTAGGCCAAGACAAGATTTATATACAGCATTAGTTATGTTTCATTTAAGTTGTAATTATTTTACCTTATATGTATGGATATTCGGGATTATAAACCCTTATTCAGTATAGGATTTTGAAGTTTCAAGGCCATATGTATAATATTTTTCTTTGTTAAAAGTCTTTTACAATAGCAGTAACAACTTCTAGATATCGCTCCATGACTCAAGCATAGCATATATGTTTGGAGGATGTTACAACTTTGTTCAACTGTTGACAGCCAATACACAAGCGAAAACTCTCGTCCTTTTTTTTACAAATAAGACGGAAGCTCCTTTGGGGGAAGCACTAGGTCTGATGAAGTTCTTGGCCAGAAGATCTTCCAACTACTCGTACAATATCCTCAGCTCAAGTGGTAACTGATGTGTGTGTATATATATATATATATATATATATATATATATATATATATATATATTTGCTCTCATACTTAGTTTATTAAACCTTTTCTATACTTAATTGCATGGAATTGGACCATTTTATGTTGATTGGATTTTCGGTTGGGCTTGATTTAAGTTTTCCATCATTAGCCTAATTCTAACATTGTTTTGGTTTTTGGTCCGTATCTTGAGTTATAAAGCTCATTTGATCATGATCTTTGGTTTGAAGGAAAGCTGAGAGATGGGCCTACAATAATTATGAAGAGGTTAGAGGCAAATTCGGAAGTCTTGGAGTTGGAATTGGGCCTATAAGTAGAGTCCTAACTGTAGCCATGGTTCTTAAGTAGCATGCATTGTGGAGGCCATATTCTGGTCCACAAAAGCCTAATTGAGCTCATTCCAGTGGTGTTTTGAAGCTAACATCCAGGCCTTCAACTACCTTTAGACCACAAATTCAAACAGATGCATATTATTAGCCAAAAATGTGGAGAAACGTTACTGATTATTTTGAGTAATTGAATTTACTATTTTTAGTGTAACTTTCTTTCCAAATTCAAAATTAGGCAAATAAGGTGTCCAGATTCAGAGGAGAGACAAAGGATTAATGTACTTAATGACAATTTAAATTTTTTAGACCTTTTATTTTGTAATAGTCGAGTTTTATCATGGGCCAAAACTTGGTAATAGAGAGACAGAATTTGGAATAGAATTGTTTGGTTTTCTTTTTCCTCTTCTTATGACTTTCCCTTTCCTTTCATCTCTAAATTTTTGTTTTTCTCCATCTATGGAGGAGTAAGCTCCTATTTGATTCAAGGATCAAGGAAGCACAAGCACTCTTGAGATTGGTTCAATCTAATTCATTCTTTTCAATTTGATTCTATATTCTTCTCCACTCTCAATTTTGTTTTTTGAATTGAAGGTATTCATTCCGAATTCTTAATTTGAGAATTTGATTTCTTTCAACATTATTCAGTTGAGTTTGTTGATTTCATCTTCAGAAGAGTGTGGTTTAATTCTCAGTTCTAAGGTTTAAGGTTAGATGCATTGGTGTTTAAAGTTAATCTAATTCGATTAGTTTCTAGAGGTCTCTGACTGCTAATTGAATATGTGTCAATCAAATGCATAAAGGTCTTTGTGTGAAGGCTAGTTTGGATTGAGTTTTCATCCAAATTTAATTTCTGACCACTTAATTAGAGCATGATATATGTTTAGAATTCAGTGATTTAGTATTTGTTGCCTTTTTTCTTCATTCTTGGATTAGAGTTTCAAATTCTAATCATCTCTTTTTTTTTGTTTTCTGTTCCATTCATATTTCATTATTTAGAAAACAAAAATCCCCAATTTTCTGATCATATAGCATTAGCATTTGGGAAACGACCCTAGTTGCATCCTAAACTACAAGTTATTGTAATTCGGTTTTACAATTTGACCAAGCTTGACACTCAAGTTGAATGTCATTGCCAGGGATGATTGATGCTATTTGATTGTGTGAATATGTGTTAATATCACTGCTAACTTTGTTTTTGTGTGTCATTTCTTAGTTTATAAGTTTTAGTTGAATTTTATTGTGTTAGTTGTTGAATTTTAAGGTTTTTGACCACTGACTCTTTTCAGTTTAATTTTAAGGGACTTGATCCTATAGGAAAACACCATTCTGACAAAAACTCAATCCTTAAAAGGATTGATGTAACGTCTAAAAAATTTTATTGTTTTTAATCGAGTTGTTCAATTTTTAGTTAATAATTGGGATTAACTGGAATTCAATTAAGTATTCAGTTAAAGTCAATTAAGTGTGATTTAGAAGGATTAGACTTGATGAAATTAGATTAGAACCATACGAAACCTCATAGGAATTTTCTAAAACCGATTTACCGATTTAAGAGAAATCGGTAAGATTTCAGTACTTCAAGCTGTCAAAACCGAACCAATAGAAATTATGCTATGAGAACCGTAGGATAGATGGCCAAGATTTAGCCAAAACATCCTACTAAGTGGTGCAAGAATCAGCCCCAAATTTGGGCAACTACACTAAATTGAGTAAGGAGGAGGAATCCACCAATCACCTAGTAGCTTCCTTTAAAAGTTTTGCAATTTTTCCTTCTTTCTCCCTTAGAATTTCGACCATATATTGCTGAACTCTTCTCTATCTTTCCTCTTGCTCATCTCATCTCATTTCATCTCCATCTCCATCAACTCTTCAAGCTAAACCAAGATTCCTTCAATCTAAGACACAAATCCAACAAGATTTCACCTTAGAAAGGTAGGAATCCAACTTCTCTTCTTGTTTTCCTTGATTTGGGGCAATGTGGGGATCCTATTTTTCTTATGATACTGATGTGATTTGGAGTGATGATGATGGATTATGGTTGATTATGCATGTATGTTGTGATTAGAATTGAAATTGGTATGAAGGAACTTGAGGATAGAGAGAATTCAAGAAGCTATTAGGGTTTTTCCCTCGATGGTCCATATGGCAGAGTGTACGGCTCTACCTACAGCCATTTAAATTTGATGAACCTATTTTTATATGAAACTAGACATTCAGGGCTTTCCATACATATAAAATATAAGGCATTGGATTAGTATAGAATTAGTTATGAATTTTTGAAGTTTGACATAGAATCCTATATTCCCATCTAGGCAGTGTTAGTTAAGAGGAGTGTAACTCACCCTACACAACTCTAAATTGAGTGAAACCAATGCTGTTTGAAACCTAACATATAAGGAAATATCAAATAAAAATTTCAGAGTCAGATTCATTGCCAACTATTCCTAGCACATCAATGAATTTACCTTAAGTTCACCAGGCTGGAATATGGTAGTCCAGTAGGGTCAAGTTACAGACCTTATATCTCAGAATATACTCATAAAAATCATATGAAACTTTTTCATTTGAAATCTTGTTCTATTAGCTTTAATTTAATATAAATTTCATATGATTTCACCTAGATTTCTATTTTTAGTGAATTTTCACTTATAAGAATGCAATTTTGGTTAAGTACAGGGTAGTCTAAGGTAAAATGCTAATAACTTGAGTTATACAAATCAAAATGAGATGGGACCAAAAAAGTTGGAAACTAGACACATAGCGCTATCCTATATCCAAAATTTAGGTTTAAATGAGTTGAATTGGACTAAAGGTGGATAATACAAAATTCAGGTAGAATAGGATGAAGTAAGTAGAAAACTCTATTGATGTTTGTATTGAATTTGATGAATGATATTGTGAACATATAATTGTTGTTCTGTATTGATTTGCATGTTTGAATGGTTTTACTAGTAGTCTAGCACTATTCATGGGGAAGCGGACATGATCCGTCATACTGCCGAATTTCCAGCAGAAATTAGTGATAGTTCTAAATGTTTGTGTGTTAATGTTATTACGCGACATATATGAATACCATGCATGTATGATCATTTGAGAATAAGGTATAAAGCCTGTATATTGATGATTCTATGATGAAAGATATGATGATGAGTCCATATTCCTAAAGAACGTGACATAGCGATCACGTTCTGATAGGGTATGACATGGCAATTATACTCTAGAATGTGGTATAATGATCCCACACCCTAAGGAATGTGACATGGACGATCACACCCGATGGAGTATGACATGGCGATCATACTTTGGGATGTGGCAAGAGGAACATATTTCTAAGGAGTGTGACATAGTGATCACACTCAATGAAGTATGACATGGCGATCGTGCTCTAGAATATGTATGACAAGTAATAGAAGATTAAAAAAGAAAAAAAAAATTACGTATATCTGCATAAATTCAAATACAAGTAAAGACACGTGCAGAATTTATGATTTCAGTATATTGGTGTTTTTATATTTTAATGTGTTTAAGTTATTATTCATAGTATAATTCACGAATTAATTTTGTATTGACTCACCCAAATGGACTCTGCTTCGAACCATATATTTTTAGACTATAAAATTAAACAGTTTATATAACATGTCCACTCTTTTCATAATAAATCGAAGTAGTTGGAGATAATAACAATGACATGGTATGAAATTTCTTATTGGATCCTATTGAGAATTTAAAATTCTTACTCCGGTTTCCGTGTTATCTCCAGATAGTTCGAGAAGTTTCAAACACGGCTGAAGTTGCTATTAGATAAGGTCCGCTCAGGTAACAATAACAACTCCAGAGTCTGGTATTATGACTTAAGCATAGTACTGTACAGAGAAGGACGTTACAATTGAGCCCCCTTGTTTTTGCCAAATTCTAACGTTTAGATAGAGTTTGTAAGGTTTTTTGGTCTTTTCGAGACATCGCCAGTGTTTTTACAAAAGATTTTGTGCCTGATTGAGCTGATTTTTGGTTAGTTGAAGGAAATGACCTTCTGATCAAGACTTTTAGCTTTGCTGAAAGCTCTGTATCTATAAGCCAAATTCCTTCATTTAGACCACTTTTTTTAATTTTTTTAAGATTTTTCTTTGCATTTTTGGACTCCTTAAGGGTCAAACATTTGAGCTGTGGTGGTTCCATAATTTTTAAAAATCATTTGTTAGTTTTTTTAGATTTTTTTAATTAATTTGGAGTGTTTGTTTGCAATTTTTAGTGTTTTGTGTTAGGAGGTGACATAAGTGTGCATATGGTTCTGTTTGCTATCTTGTTAATGTATGACTAGGTTTGACCTGCATCCTAATTTGGTTGAATTTGATCCTAAAATAGAGAGGACTCTTAGAAAAATTAGAACAGCTAGGAGGAGGTTGTTTGGCACTAGTTCTACTAACAATTCGATTTTTGATTCCCTTGATTCAGATTCTAGTCCTAACTTTGCTAACAATTCCATTTTTGTAGAAATATGGCTAATAGGACTTTGAAGGAGCTTGCAGCACCTGATGTGAACTACCAAGCTCTGCCATTCAATACCCGAATTTGGATGTAGACTTTTAGCTGAAATCTAGTTTGATACACTTGTTGCCCAAGTTTCATGGCTTAGCTGGAGAAGACCCTCACAAGCACTTGAAGGAATTCCATGTGATATGTTCAACCATGAAGCCACATCGTGTGGAGGAAGACCATATCAAGCCAAGGGCATTTCCTTTCTCATTGGATGGATCTGCTAAGGATTGGTTGTGTTACCTGCATCCTGGTTCTATAACCTGCTGGCAAAACATGAAGAGGATGTTTTTGGAGAAATTCTTCCTTCCCTCAAAAGCTGCATCTATAAGGAAAGAAATTTGCGGAATAAGGCAGATGAGTGGTGAGACATTGCATGAGTATTGGAAGAGATTTAAGAAGCTGTGTGCAAACTGTCCACACCACCAAATCAATGACCAGCTACTAATTCAATACTTCTATGAAGGGCTGCTACCAATGAACAGAAGTATAATTGATGCTGCCTCTGGAGGTTCACTAGTAGACAAGACTACTACTACAGCCATGATTTGATTGCAAACATGGCTGCTAATGCACAACAATTCAATATAAAAGCTATAGTTCCAACTAGATGAGTAAATGAAGTGTAGCCCTCAAATGCCAACTAGTAGAGAATGGAGAACCGAATTGAGGAGTTAACATCAATGGTCAGGGAACTGGCTCTTGGTTAGTAGCAAACCATGCCACCAACAGCTAGTATTTGTGGCATTTGCTCTATACTAGGACATCCAATAAATCGATGTCCACAACTGCAAGAGAATAATGAAAAGGTTGCAGGAATTTTTCCTGGCAAACCTCACTAGCAATAGCAGAGGAATTATGATCCTTTCTCCAATACACCCTAGCTAGAGAGATAACCTAAACTTGAGGTATGGTAACAACTTCAATCAGTTTTAGTAGCAACCTCAATTCAGGCAAAATTCTGCTGGACCAAGCTCAGGACAATATCATCAACCAGTCAAGCATGACAAACCACAAACAAACAATGCAGAACTGAGCTTGGAAGAATTGGCGAAGCAGGTGGCAACTAGCAATGTTCAGTTCCAGCAGAGAGCAGAAGCCAGCATCTAGAATTTGCAAATGTAGATTAGTCAGTTAGCCATAACTATTAATGAACTGAAGTCATAGGTACCTAGAAACCTCCCCTCCCAAACCGTGACCAATCCAAGGAATGTGAGTGCCATTACCTTGAGAACTGGCAAGGAGCTACAAGTCCCAAACCAAGCAAAAATTTTAGATTCTGCTGGGAAACCGGGTTCTGAAGCAAAAGCAGATTTAGTAGAAAAATATGATTCTACAAAAACAAATAGAAATGATGTAGAACTAACCAAGACCAGCAATAACAGGCAATCTGAACCAAGCATCCCTTTACTTTTTCCAAATAGAGTGACACAAAATAGGAAGTTGGTAGAAGTAGAATTGGACAAGGAGATCATGGAGACTTTTGGGAAAGTGGAAGTCAATATTCCACTCTTAGAACCAATCAAACAGATTCCCAAGTATGCCAAGTTCCTCAAAGACTTGTGTAGTTATAGAAGGAGGCTAAAGGGAAATGAGAAGGTGAGCATGGGTAGAAATGTTTTTGCCATCATTTAGCCAAGCATTCCTCCAAAATGTAAGGATCCTGGCACTTTCACCATTCCATGCATCATAGGAAGCAAGCAATTCAATCAAGCCACATTAGACCTTGGAGCCTTAATCAATGTGATGCCTAAGTCAGTTTATCAATCCTTGCACATTAGAAAGCTCAAGCCAATGGGAATGGTGATCCAACTTGCCAACCGAAGCATAACTCATCCTGAAGGACTTTTAGAAGATGTGTTGGTAAGAGTAAATGAGCTTATTTTCCCTACTGATTTTTATGTGTTGAATATAGAAGATGACATGCATGCTAACCAACCTACATCAATCTTAGGTAGGCCATTTTCGAAAACTGCTAAAAGTAAGATTGATGTGCATTCCGGTACTTTGTCCATGGAATTTGGAGATAGTAAAGTGCATTTTAACTTGTTTGATGCTATGAGATATCCACCAGAAGAGCATTCTATTTTTCATTTGGACATTATTGGTTCATTGGTTGATGATGTGCATGAAAACTTGTTGGTTGACTTTCTTGAAATTGTATGAATTAGAGATCAATTCAAGTGCTTAGATTGTGATGGAATTCAAAGCATTATGTGCTGTTTGTGCCCAGATTGATGCATGCTTACATGGTTTTAATTTTGTTCATTCAAATTCTAAAAGTTATGGTTTAGTAAATTCTAGTTCTGTTAAATCAAAATCAAATTCTGTAGACTCTTATATAATTTAGTCTAATTCTATTTGTGCTGTTTCTACTGCAGTGTGTGTGAATTCTGGTTCTTTGAATTTTGCATGTTCTAATTTGCATTCTGGAATTTCTACGCTTTTCTGAAAATTTTGTAGATTCTGTTGCTGTTTCTCTTAATTTTAAATTTGTGAATTCTGATTTATGTTATGCAAATTCTAGTTTTGTAAAAGCTGATTTTGTAAATTCTGCTACTGTTAATTCTGAATTTGAAACTTTTGGTTCTGCCATTTCTGCTATTCATTTTGCTGATTCTGTTTCTTCAAGTTTTAACTCTGCAATTTCTATTTCTACTAATTCTGATGTTTAATTTATGATTTTGCTAGTTTTGGTGCAGTTTTTGATGAAGTTTCTGCAACTTCAAATTTTGCAGATTTAATTTCTGCATGTTCTGATTCTATTTGTTATAATTCTGCACATCATGCTACTTCTATTGATTTTGTTTCCATAGGATATGATAATGCTATTGTGCAAAGTCTTTCACAGAGTACAGGTGCTGAAATAAACTAGTAAAGGCAATACCAAGATTAGCATCATCCATGATAGAGCCACCTACCTTGGAGCTAAAACCACTACCACAAAATTGGAAGTATGCATTTTTGGCACCAAATGAGAAGCTGCCAGTCATCATAGCCAACAATTTGCAACTAGAACAAGAAGAAAAGCTGCTAAATGTCTTGAGGAAGGCTATAGGTTGGACACTTGCAGACATACTTGGGATTAGCCCCTCTACATGCATGCACAAAATACAGTTAGAGGAAGGTATGAAACCAGTTAGGCAGCCCCAAAGAAGGCTCAACTCGCTGATTCTGGATGTAATGAAGAAAGAAGTGAGCAAGCTACTGGCTGCAAGAATTATTTACCCAATCTCAAACAGCAAATAGGTGAGCCTAGTGTAAGTAGTTCCTAAGAAGACTGGCATAACAGTGGTGAAAGACTCCAAGGATGAGCTAGTACCCACAAGAGTGCAGAATAACTGGAGAGTTTACATAGACTACAGGAAGCTAAACTAGGCCAGTAGGAAGAATCACTTCCCATTGTCTTTCATTGACCAGATGCTGGAATAGTTGGCGGGTCATTCACACTACTACTTCCTTGATGGGTTTTTTAGGTATTTCCAGATCCATATTATATCTGAAGATCAAGAGAAGACAACTTTCACCTGTCCATTTGGCACATTTGCATACTAGAGGATGCCCTTCGGCTTATGCAATGCCCCAAGTACGTTTTAGAGATATATGGTAAGTATCTTTTTTGACTTTCTAGAGGATTGTATAGAGGTCTTTATGTATAATTTTACTATCTATGGATCTTCATTTGATGCATGCTTGGATAGCCTTACTAGGGTATTGGGTAGATGTATTAAGGCATACCTTGTATTGAATTTTGAAAAATGTCATTTTATGGTTAGACAGGGTGTAGTCTTAGACATGTTATTTCTAGTGAGGGTATTGTTTTTAATAGGTCCAACATTAATATTATTGCTTCTTTACCTTACCCCACATGCATGCGGGAAGTGCATTCTTTTCTTGGACATGCAGGTTTTTATAGGCGATTCATCCAGGACTTCAACAAGATTCCCTTCTGATGTCCAAGCTGCTATAGAAAGATGTTGACTTCCAGTTTGATGATGATTGTAGGAGAGCTTTTGACCAGTTGAAGCTGCACTTGATTTCTACTCTAGTTCTTTAGTCGCCAAATTGGGAGTACCCATTTGAGCTTATATGTGATGCATCAAACCTTACAGTTGATGCTGTCCTTTCCCAGAGGGTTGGGAAGATTTCCCATGTCATAGCATATGCTTCCCAAACCCTAGATTCTGCACAGGCTAACTACACCACCACTGAAAAAGAGCCTCTGGCTATCATTTTTGCTTTTGATAAATTTTGTGCTTATCTGTTAGGAACAAAAGTGGCTGTTTTTTTTTTTCTAATCATGTAGCACTGAAGTTCCTATTGAAGAAGCCGAATGCAAAGCATAGGCTCATGAAGTGGATGTTGTTGTTGCAGGAATTTGACATTGAGATTAGGGATAAGAGTGGAGTTGAGAACCTGGTAGCAGACCACTTGAGTCGGATTCCACAAACATTAGAGCCTTTCCCTATCCGTGAAACCTTCCCAGATGAATAACTTTAGAGCTGCGAGGTAAGGACTTATGGTATGCTGACTTGGTAAATTATTTGGTTGCTTCTGAGTTGCTTGCTTATTTTAAAAAGCACCAGATAGATAAGCTTAGGAGTGAGGCTAAGTATTATGTTCGGGATGATCCTTACTTATGGTACATGTGTAATGACCAGATCAGTAGGCATTGTGTGCATGAGCTTGAGATTCCTTCCATTTTGCATTTTTGTCACACGCTTGCGGTGGCCACTTTGGCCTACAATGCATTACTAGGAAAGTTTTAGATTTTGGTTTTTACCAGCCCACATTGTTTTGCAATTCTTACACCTATTGTAAGAATTGTGAGCAATGTTAGAAGACAGATACCATTTCCGATAGGATTGAGATGCCTCAACAACCCTTATTATTTTGTGAGATATTTGATGTCTGGGTTATTGATTTTATGGGTTCATTTCCTATCTCATTTGGTTTTGTTTACATTCTGCTAGCTGTTGATTATGTTTCCAAATAGGTGGAGGCTAAAGCCACCTAAACTGACGATTCTCATGTTGTTGTTGATTTTGTCAGATCACAAATCTTTTGCAAGTTCAGAGTACCTAGGGCTATCATCAGTGATCACGGTAGCCACTTCTATAACAGAAACATGGCAACCCTATTGAAAAAATATGGTGTCACCTACAAGGTCTCAACCCCATACCATCCACAAACTAATGGATAAGTGGATGTGTCCAATAGGGAGTTGAAGCAAATCTTGGAGAAAATAGTCCAGCCTATCAGGAAAGATTGGAGCAAGAGGCTGGAGGATGCATTATGGGCATGCCAAACTGCTTACAAGACTCCTTTGGGGGTGTTCCCTTATAGGATTATCTTTGGTAAAGTAGCCACCTCCTGGTGGAGATTGAGCACAAGGCTTATTGGGTAGTCAAGAACTGCAACTTGGATTTAAGACAATCTAAACTTCACAGGAAATACCAGCTTCAGGAGTTCGAGGAGATCTAGTTAGAGGCATACGAGAACTCTCGAATGTATAAAGAGAAGATAAAACTCATCCATGATAAGATGTTGCTACGGAAGGAGTTTTCCATTGGCCATAAAGTGCTCATCTACAATTCTCGCCTCAAGTTCTTGTTTGGTAAGCTTCGTTCTAGGTGGCTTGGTCCTTATATAGTGACTAAGATTTTTCCATATGGTGCTGTGTAGATTTTGGAGCCTGGGACAGATGAAACTTTCACAATGAATAGCCATCGCTCGAAGCCATTTCATGAGGAAACACCCTTGGACACCATTGAGGAGGTCTGCTTGCTAGTGGCCACTTACACTTGATAGGTTTCTTTTTTCCTTCCTCACCTTATTTTACTTACCTTGCATTTCCATTGTGCATTACATTGAGGACAATCTAAAGTTGAAGTGCAGGGGGATGGTTTAGTAATAGGTTGTTTTTCATATGTTTTTTACAATATAGATTTGTTTCCGTGGTTAGTTTTTACCTTATTTTGTTTGAAAAAAATAAGCTTTGTTTTGATTTTGTTCTCCATTGATGAATTGGAAGTTGTTGAGTCAAGGCATTAGTAATTAGGGAGGATAGGGTTCCAACATGATTTCATTTTTTCTTTCCCTTTTTGATATGTGCGGGCTTAGTGATTGATTTTGATTTGCTATGATTGAGTATGTTGGACTTTACCCTTGTGAGTTTTGGGCTATATTTGGATGGTTGAATTTTATGCCATTCTTTTCTTTCTTGTTTGTTCTCCCTCTTAGATTTTGTTATTCTAGAACTTGTTTTGATTCTTCTTTGAGGCTAAATTTTTCATATGCATTCATGAACAAGATAAAGACATTTCTTTCATTTTAGCCACTTGGCCATATAGCCTACCTTGCAATTCTCCCTTATTTAGCCCCTTTGAGCCTTGTTGACTATTTTTAGATTTCTAGCACATTACAAACCTTGAGTAGAAAACCATGTTATACCCAAGCTAGTGCATGGGTTTCATCATTATTGTTGTGCTTGGGATCAAGTGTGGGGGTTCATAAGGATGCAAGGAAAGTAAAAAAATAAAAAAAAAAAGAGAGAAAAGAAAAAAAATAAATAAAATGGGGAATTTTGATAAAGGGAAAAGAGGAGTTAAAAAGAGTCAAGTGTGTTATGATTGATTTGTCTAATGACCAATACTATTTCTATTCTCTTAGGTTGTATCTTGTCATACCCTTATATTTCCCTACCCTTACCTTGGCCCTATTACAACCTTGAATAAAGTCCTCTTGATTTGTGTTTGTGTATGATTGTAAGTAGTGGAGAAGTAGAAGATTAACAAGCTTATGGTAATGCATCGTCTATTGAGGTGACTTGAGTGAAACACTTTTGCCTATATACTTGAGATTTGAGAATTTCATACACTATCTTGAGAGGCCTTTCATACTTGATCTATGTGCACTTTGAAGGATTTTGCTTAGCTTGCACTCTTAAGAGGTGGGGAGTTGAATGCTTTGATTGTTGGGAAACTCTTGATACCTTGTATGATCTTGTGTCCTTAAGCTTAGCACTTTTGACGATTTATTGGAGAAATTTGCTTCTTCATTTTTCTTATTTCATGATTCTTAGGTTGCATGTTCTTATTAGGCTTTCTTTCGATTAAGCCTTAGTTGAATCTTGCATGAGGACATGCAAGTGCTAAGTGTGGGGGAATTTGATGAATTGGATTTATATATATATATATTTTCTCTCATACTTAGTTTATCAATTCTCTTTTATACTTAGAGTGCATTTGTTTGTGCTTTTTTGGGGTAAAAAATTACTTTTTTTATTGAAAAAAATCAATTTCATATATTTGAATAATTTTTAAAAATAATCATTCTCAAAAAAATCTATTTTCAACTTTTTTGGAGAAGTTGAAAAGAGTAGCTTATGAAAAAAAATCAATTTTAAGCTTTTTCAGTTATATATAAAATTTAAGTTTCAAAATCACTTTTTTCAAAATCTGAAACAAACACACCTTTAATTGTATGGAATTGGACCATTTTATGTTGATTGGATTTTTGGTTAGGCTTGAAGATTTAAATTTTTCAGCATTAGGCTAATTTTGACACTGTTTTAGTTTTTGGGCCTATCTTGAGTTATAAAGCTCATTTGATCATGATCTTTGGTTTTAGGAAAGTTGAGAGATGGGCTTACAACTCTTATGAAGAGGTCAGAGGAAAATTCAGAAGCCTTGGAGTTGGAATTGGGCTTAGAAGCAGAGTCCTGACTGTAGTCATGGTTCCTAAGCAGCATGCATTGTGGAGGCCATATCTCGGTCCACAAAAGCCCAATTGAGTCCATCCAATGGTGTTTTGAAGCTAACATGCAAGCCTTTAACTCACCTTCAGACCATAAATCCAAACGGATGCATATTCTTGGCCAAAAGCATGGAGAAACATTACTGATTGTTTTGAGGAACTGAATTTATTGTTTTTAATGTAACTTTCTCTCCAAAATTCAGAATTAAGCAAATAAGGTGTCTAGATTTAGAGGACAGACAGAGGATTAATGTAGTTAATGAAAATTTAATTTTTTTTAGATGTTTTTATTTTTTAATGGCCGAGTTTAATCATGGGTCGAAACTTGGTAACTGAGAGACATAATTTGGAATAGAATTTTTCGATTTTCTTTTTCCTCCTCTCATGACTTCCCCTTTCCTTTCATTTCTAAATTTTTATTTTCCTCCATCTATGGAGGAGTAGGCTCCTATCTGATTGAAGGATCAAGGAAGCGCAATCACTCTTGAGGATTGGTTTTGATGTAATTCATGCTTTTCAATTCGGTTCTATACTCTTCTCCACTCTCAATTTTGTTTTCTAAATTGAAGGTATTCATTCCAAATTCTTAATTTGAGAATTTGATTTCTTTCAACATTATTTGGTTCAGTTGTGTTGCTTTAATCTTCAGAAGGGTATGGTTTAATTCTCAGTTCTGAGGTTTAAGGTTAGGTGCATTGGTGTTTAAAGTTAATGTAATTCGATTAGTTTCTAGAGGTCTCTGAATGCTAATTGAATGTATTAATCAAACGCATAAAGATCTTTGTGTGAATGCTAGTTTGGATTGAGTTTTCATCCAAATTTAATTTCTGACCACTTAATTGGAGCATGATATATGTTTAGAATTCGATGATTTAGTGTTTGTTGCCTTCTTTCTTGATTCTGGGATTAGAGTTTCAAATTATGATAATCTTTTTTATTTAGTTTTTTGTTCCTTTCATATTTCATTATTTACAAAACAAAAACTCCCACTTTTCTGTTCATATAGCATTAGCATCATTTGGAAGACGACCTGAGTTGCATCCTAAAATAAAGCTATCGTAATTCGGTTTTACAATTTGACTGAGCTCGATACTCGAGTTAATGACTTTTGGTATGGCACAATGGAGATATGTCCCATGCCCAGTAGCAGGTCAATTGAGAAATGAACTTCTCTTTTTGGTGATAGATTCTCTATCTCTAGAAGGAACACCTCAGGTAAATTTTTGACAACCCGGATCTTCCTTATGCTAACAGTTGACATGGCCTCCAAAGAGTACAGCAAGATGCATCCTCTAGTCTCCCTTCCCACATAATTTTCAACTTGATGGACAAGCAAGTTGGTAGTCTTGGTTTGGATAGTTAGGGTCTATCTATCTATGGGGAATCTAATTATCTTGTTGTGACAATCTAGGATAATATGATTTGTAGATAACCAATTTATCCCTAATATGACATTTAGGCTAGACATAGGCATGCAGGTAAGGTCCACTGTAGTAGTGTAGTGGTCAAAGATAATAGGGAAGTCTAAGTAGGCAATAGAGGTCAAGACTCTACTACTCGTAAGGTAGACACAAACAATTCATAGGGTAACTTAGAAACAGGAAGGTCAAGCATGTCAACACACAATTGAGAAATAAAAGAATGTGTAGCTCCAGAATCATAAAGCACAATTAAAGAGTGATCCTAGATGAGACACTTACCTTATATGAGGTTTGGATCTTCAGTTGTCTCTTCACCACTCAAGCCAAACACTCTCCCCTTAATCTGCGGTCTTAGGGTAGGACCTGCTTGCTTATTCTGAGGGCACTCCCTCGATTAATGTCCGTTTTGTCTAGAGATAAAGCAAACTCCTTGTCCCGCCAAGCAAGGTTGCTCCTATGGGGCTTGCCACGTTTATTGCATCCAGACGTTGGTCTCTTATCAGGTGCACCTCTAGGTCCTCTGAATTTGTTGTTGCGACCTCCAATGTACTTAGGCTCCTGCTTCCTCGTGAAATGACTTTGCCGCCCCCTAGCCATGTCAGCAAGACTCGACTCCGCTATCTAGCACTTGTCCACCAATACAGTGTAGTTGCAGATCTCCATATATGCCATGCTATGCTTGATCTTTGGTCTCAACCCAGACTTGTACTTGACAGATTTCCATGCCTCAGCTTGAGTATTCCTCAGATAAGTGGAGAACTGAGCTAAATTGTAGAACTTTGTAGTATATTGGTACATAATCATGCCTCCTTGCTTTCGCTACAGAAATTCGATTTCTTTCTTATTTCGAACATTCTCAAGAAAGTACTTCTCAAGGAAGATAGCTCTGAAACTCAACCAAGTAAGCGGAACTCCTTTAGCTTGCAGTAGTGCATAGGCTCCTCTTCACCAATGCTTAGCCTCACTTACTAGCATGTAGGTGGTGTAGGTAACTTTTTGGTCATCAGTATAGGCCACCATCTTAAACATCTTCTCAATTTTCATTAACTAGTTTTCAGCACTGGTGGAATTGTACTTTTCATGGAAAGATGGTGGTTGCATTGTTTGGAATTCAGCTAGTTGACTCGAGTGTCGAGTTCGGTCAAAGATTACTGATTAAGTGTTCTTGCAACTTAATTGACATGATTAAGCAAAGATTAGTGATTAAGACACAAGAACATGATTAACAAAAATTAATCTTGCAATTAAGCTTAATTATCCTTAATTAAACTCGATTAAGCTAATTAAAGGCAATTAGTGCTTAATTAAGCTATTAGAGCTCTGACTTGCTTAATTAGAGATTATCTAATCTCGATTAAGCAATCTCTTGACTTTTCTCATCCGAGTTATCTCATAGCCACTTCGTTAATCCTTTAATTAAGCCTTAATCTCATAATTTCTCATTAAGTGCCTAATTACTCAAGGTTACTAAGGTAATTTAGCACGATAAGAATTTGAGGATGTTATAACTGTGGTCAGCCTTTCCCAATTTAGTACTGCTTCTACTTTGCTGGGGTCTACGAAGACTCCCCTTTGGGAAACTACATGCCCAAGGAACTTCACCTCTACTATCCGGAACTCACACTTAGACAACTTAGCATAGAGCTTACTCTCTCTTAAAATCTACAACACCAGTGTTAAATGCTCAGCATGTTCTTGCTCGGTCTTTGAGTAGACGAGTATGTCGTCAATAAAAACCACTACAAATTTATCTAAGTATGGTCAGAATATCTGATTCATGTAATCCATGAACACTGGTGGTGCATTTGTCAATTCAAAAGACATCATAGTATACTCCTAGTGCCCGTAATGAATTCAAAAGGCCGTTTTAGGGATGTCTTGTTCTCGAACCTGAATTTGATGATATCTGAAACACAAGTCTATCTTGAAAAATACAGTTGCTCCTTATAGTTGATCCATGACATCATCGATCCTTGGTAGTGGATATTTATTTTTAATTGTCACTTTATTCAGCTGTCTATAATCCACACACAAGCGCATGCCCCTATCTTTCTTTTTGACCAATAGAACTGGAGCTCCCCATGGTGATGCACTTGACCGTATGAATCCTTTTTCCAAAAGTTCTTCAATCTGCCTCTTTAGTTCTGTTAGCTCTAGAGGTGACATCCGATACAGAGCTATGGATATTGGTCTTGTCCCTGGCTCCAATTCAATGGTGAACTTAATTTCCCTTTCAGGAGAAAATTTTGGAAGATCTTCGGGGAAAATATCGGGATATTCCTTAACAATTGGGATTTCTTCCAATGTTTATTCAACCTCCATCACATTAGTTAACAAAAGAATATATCTCTGACTCTCTAACCCGCAATAGTTTACTGCTAAAGAGTTTAGATAGAGGTTTGTTGAGGCTTGGGGTTGAGAGGGTGAGACCGAGGAGAATACCACCATCTTATCAAAACAATTGAGCAGGACTCGATCGGGGGAAAGCCAATCTATGCCCAAAATTATATCAAGTCCAGATAGAGATTGATAAATTAGATTGGCTACAAAGGTCCTATCCTCAATTTGAAGACGAACATTGATGTAAATTTGACTAGTTTTGACAGGTTCATTCGTGGGGGGTAGAAACTAATAGATCATAAGGTAACTCGAAAATCAGTAACTGTAAAACAGCCACACAGTTATGAGAAATAAACAAATACGAGGCACCCAAATCATAGAGTATAGTTAAAGTCTCACCATCCACCTCACAGGTACCTTGAATTAGTCCTTTAGATTTGTTGGCTTCTTTCTGCATCCATCATGAAGACCCGTTCTTGACATTGAGGTTTAGAAGTTTGTGGCAGATTCTTGGTTGGACACCCATAAATTTTGTGGCCTGGCTTGCCACACCCAAGGGAAACATTCCGGCCCGCCAAACACGGCCGATCATCATAATTCTTGCCGCATTTTGTGCAAGTCTGATTCGGAAAAGGCCTTTGGGGTTGCTTGCCTTTGTTGCCTACTAACTGAAACCTTCTCTATTGTTGAAAGTTGGGCTTGAATCTTAGGCCCTATGGTGCCAACCCCTTCTTGAAGCTACCACTAGATGCCTTGGCCACCACTAATTTCATAATACAATCTTTGACAAGTCGACAGTTATTTACCAATGTGGAGAAGTCTCTAATCTCCATTGGCCCCATTGCTGCAAGAATATCTTCTCGTAATCCTCCCTCGAATTTGATGCAATTCTAGGCCTCATCAGGGTTCTTCTGGTAAATTGTAGAAAACTTACACAGTTTTTCAAATCTGCTGATGTACTCGGATACTGTCCTGTTTGCCTGATGAAATTGCATAAATTCTAGTTCCTTGGCATTTTGATCTGAGGCAGGAAAGTACTTTTGGTAGAAAACATCTCTAAACACCATCCAAGTGACATCTATCTGAGATTCTTCCAATAGCCTTCGTACACCATTCCACAAAAATTTTGGGTCTACTTCGAGCATATAGGTGGCAAAGTCACCTTTTGATGGTCCGAGCAATCCAGGATAGAGAAAATCTTTTCCATAGCCTTAATCCATTCATTAGCCTTATCGGGGTCATACGCTCCTCGGAAGTTAGGCAGATTCACTTTCTTGAACTCATAAGGTAGATTCACTTTCCTAAACTCAGCAAATTTAAGGTAGTCCAGGTCTGCCCTTGGGCTATGTGGATTTCCTCGATGGCTGGCCTTAGGTCGCTTACTTAATTGGTCCATCATCTAATGAGCTGCTGTGGCCTGTTCCCATATCGCATGAACCATCTCTCACATTGTGTCCATAAAGTCAGCCAAGTCCTCCTGAATGAGTTCTGTGCGTGGCCTACCTCGCCTTCCGGAAGCCATTAAGTTCTGAACACACAAAACAAAAGCTATTAAGTTGATTAGGCTCAATACTAAATCTAATGTGCTAGTAAATAATAGCTTACTTGGTCAGGCATTTCATACACATGCATCCCTGCATCTCAGGCATACAGACAAGACTTAGTGCATGACTTCATCTAAAAATGCAGGATATGCGAGAAGCATAGTCAGTCCAATCCTCAGATTTTAGCTAGGACGAACTGCTCTGATACAAAAAATGTAACACCCTACCAATTTAATGTTATGCTTAAGTCATAGCATGAAATTTAGTAGTTGCGTTACCATGTTAATATTCCTTTTATTTCCACCTTGAACAAACATATTGTCAGGCACAGGAATTATCTAGGTAGAAGACACGACGCTTGATACATAAGACATATATTTGCCATTGCAAAGCATTAGAAGTAAATAAATAACAGAATAGAGAAAGAGAATTTAAGTAATACAACATCTACATACATATATACATATGTATGTATATATACATATGTACATATATACATATGTCGTGCTAATATACACAAAAAGACATATGGCCTGCGTCTGTAAAGTGCAATCCTATCCGGTCCCATGGGACGTTTCAAACTAGTGCACCTACCAAACTGCTACCCTCGTGGCCTAGTATTTAACACTATCAAAAGAGGGATATACTGTACATCGTGGTTTGCTAGTAAAGGTCTAATCTGACAGATAGCCATTGGCCATACCAAGCCCGGCTAGGATGTAGTCTGCATCAGGTCCAGAGGAGAAGGAGGGTGAATTAGTAGCCTCGGAGGGGTCGCTCTTAGAGTTGAGCAGGATATTTGGGACCACTTGTGGAGGTGAAGCTAGCTGAGGAGCTGCCTGGGCTACAGGTGCTGCTGATGCTGCCGATGGTGGAGGAGGTGTGGGGTGTGCCACATGCAGGGGGATGGCAAAATATGGTATAGCCGGGTCAAACATGAGGTGAAACAGTGGAATCACAAAGTCTCTATGACTAAAAAGATAAAGACAAAAACGGCAAGAGCCAACTATGTACAACGATTCAAACATAAGATCGTAGTGCAGTTGCATGCCAGGGATCTCAAAGAAAAGTACCGCTGTCGCATCCATCGCCAAAGTCTGAGAATGATGCAGAAACGTGACACAAAGCGAGAATTTGAAGAAATTCTCAGCAAGATTCGAGTATTGTGTTAAACTGTCATTGTATTCATTCTCAGTTGCCTCGATTTTCATTTGATTATAAAAAAAATTGGTGTCAAAGTAAACTACCCTCATTTATTAAGTTTGAGAAATACCTGGTCCGAAGCAAGTTTCAATTTTACTTAAGATAGAAAAAAAAAGAATAAACAATTATATGACAATATATAGTATAAAGAGCGGAATAAACAAACAAATAGCAGTAAATGAACATAATATTCAACTTATAAACAACTACATAACTATGTAATGCAATGTGCAGGCACTCATGAGTTCTCTTATTCTCGCTCATTCTTAAACTTGGTATCATAAACTTTTTCCATTACTTGGTCCCCTGGGAGTTCTTGGCCATCCAACTCCTAGATAATAATCTGCTTCTCAGGATCGAGCTTGTTCCTATATAGGAATGTCAAGTTTACTTTCCTCGACCTTCCCACCAATCTATTCCTTTTAACCTTAATCCGGGGCTGGCCCAAGTATTTTGGAACTTTTATCATAACTCTTGTAAATCTCATGCAAATATGCACATGTATCAAAGTGTATTTCATAACTTATGCATAGGCTTTACTGAAATTTCGGCAGCATGACGGATCGTGTCTGCTTCCCCGTGAATAGTGCCAGTACTCAGACACTCAATTATTCGGAAAAATCACAACATTGCATTTACATATCAATATCAATCTCATAGAAATAATATTTGCACTTGAATTTTAAGTTGTTATCTATGTACTTTCATTCTACCTATTTTGTAAATAAGCCATAATTTGTATTTAATTATTCATTTGGAGCTAAATTTTGGATATGTTGGAGTGTTGTGTGTCTATTTCCTAACCTCTTTAGTTCCATTTAATTTTGATAAGTGTAGCTCAAGTTATTAGGGTTTTATCTCAACTTGCCCTATAGCTAGCTAGAATTGCACACTCAAAAGTGATAAAAATCGAAACATAGTTGAAATCATACAAAACGTATATCATATTAAAGCTAAAATTTTCATTTCCACTAAGTTTCATCTCATTTTTATAAGCAAAGCTCAAGTTATAAGCTCTTGAATTTGACAAATTTGAATTGTCCTGTTCTAGATCGAGTTAGACTTAGGATGATTTCATTAAATTACTGAGAGCACTTGGGATTAAATCTAACTATGAAATTTTTATAGGGTGTTTCTCTATGTGTAAGCTTTCTAAAACAGTTTGTTACTCAATTTCGAATTCTATAAGGCAAGATTTTCCTTCAACAACCTCTCCTGCCCATAATCAAACTCAACAACCTAGGTCAAACTTCCAAAATTCATATCTCCCTTAATACTAAAGCAATGGCCTTATATTTTATACGTTTAGGAAGTCCTAAAGGTCTAGCTTCATATAAAAATATGTTCATCAAGTTTTGATGGGTAGATTGTGATCCGTATAACATGAACATACGGACACTGTAAGTTTCTTATCCATACAGCATTCTGATTCTCTCTATTTTCCTAATCCCCTCATCCCACCTTCAATTCTAACTCAAGACTTATGTTTAATCAGCCATAACCCATCAAATATATCCAATAGATCATCAGGTAAATGAAGCAAAGTAGAATTCCAACCAGCCACAATCCATAGAAATCAAGAACAAAGGTTGAATCCTACCTTGATTTGGTAGAGTAACTAGTAAGGAAGAGGAATTCTTGAAGAATTAAGGTGATTGGAGCTCAAACACAAGGTGAAAGTGAGCAGCTGAATTCCTTCTCCCTTCCTTCTCTTAGATGTAACATTAAAGGAGCAAGGAGAAAAAAAAATCTGATGTTAATAATGTGGGTGGTTGAAATCTTGAATTCTAATTGGTGGATTCTTCAAGTGGCTCACAAATGAGCCAACAAGGCCTCTCTTTGTGAGGCAAATGTATGCCACTTTTAAGTGGTTATGTGGCTGAATTTTTAGCCACTTAACTTAGGGTTTAGGGTATGTAATTATGTTGACTTGGTTCTGACAGTTTAAAATACCGAATCTCTCCCGATTTCTTTCAAATCGGTAACATGGTTCGGAAAATCTTTGTAATGCTTTCTATATGTTTATTCTATTTTATTCAACTCTAATCTTTTTAATTAATATCTAAAAAATTTCTAATTAGCCTTTAATTGGCTTCCGATTAAATATCAGATTGATTTCTAATTAATTTCACTGATTTGTTAAAGTCGAACAAATCGATTAAAATGACAAAATCTTTTGGACGTTATATAAGTCAACAACTTTCAATTCAACAATGGAGAATAAAAGCAAAAACAAAGCTAATTTAAATTTTTTTTCAAAACAAAAAAAAAAAAAACGGACCAAGGAAACAAATCTATAATGCAATACTAATTAAACCACCCCCATACTTCAACTTTACATTGTCCTCAATGTAATACACACAATGGAAATGCAAGGCAAGTAAAATGAGGTGAAGGAAGGAAAAGAGAAACTCCCTTATCAAGTGTAAGTGGTCACTAGCAAGCGAACCTCCTCAATGGTCTCCAAGGGTGTGTCCTCATGAAATGGCTTCAAGCGGCAGCTATTCACTATGAAAGCTTTACCTATCCTAGGCTCCAAAATCTGCACAGCACCATATGGAAAGATTTTAGTCACAATATAAGGGCCAAGCCACCTAGAACAAAGCTTATCAGAAAAGAGCTTGAGGCGAGAATTGTAGAGGAGCACTTTTTGGCCAATGGAAAACTCCTTCCACAGCAACATCTTATCATGGATGAGTTTTGTCTTCTCCTTGTATATGCAGGAGTTCTCATATGCCTTTAATCGGATCTCCTCCAACTCCTAAAGTTGGAACTTTCTGTAAAGTCCGGACTGTCTCAAATCCAAGTTGTAGTTCTTGACTACCCAATAAGCCCTGTGCTTAATCTCCACCGGAAGGTGGCATGTGTAACACCCTAATAAACCCATACTATGCTTAAGTCGTATTACGGCGTTTTATTAGTTGTTACATATGTTCGTGGAAAACTAAACTTCACTTGAAATTAAGTTACGCAGAAAAATATGGTAAGATGTTTTTTTTTTTTTTTAAATAAATACATCGTCGCTTCGCAGTGTTTTGGAAAGTAAAGCCTCGAGCAAGAAGATAGATATAAAAGAGCGTGTCACGAGAAAGTCTGAAACACAATATCATTAAATATGAGAAAGGTAAATAAATAATAATTCACAAAGACATTACATTACATAGCTAATCATTACATCCATATGGGTTCATAATATATATATATATATATATATATATATAAACATTACATCAAGGGAGGCTCATGGATGTGCCATGACCCAAATACTAAATACAAACTTAAATTGACATCGTTCGCCACAAAAAGGAATGTATGAAGATGCAAAGCTATGGCCACTACAAGTCCAAATCAGCATTGTCTGGCATCCTATGTCATACATCTACTCATAGTGTGGGGGATCCATGCTCCACTCCACCGGATGCGCCATCGGATTCTGGTGATGATACGAAACAGCAATTAGAATGAGAAATAAGATTTCTCAGTAGGACTCGAACCCGACACTAAAGTGTCATCGTTATCACCCCAGCCACTTTGGTTTTATAAATGAAAACAGTGAGCATGCATAAGGTCCAATTCTTAGATTTTTGAAAACATAGCCATACGAAGCGGATTTAATTTTAACATGTCCTCTGATCATTTATATCATAACAAGCATAGGAACAACTATAATTACATAAAACATGTATGGCTGTGCTATAAGCTTCTCTTAACTTCTTCCCTTCAAGGGTTTGGACCGAAGTCCCTTTTCTTTTCTTAACTTGACTTTAGCTTAAGTCCTTTTCTTTTCACCCACTAAACATAAGTGGTAATGAGCTCATACCATAGCCATCGCCACCATAAATTTTAAGTACTTACACTAGCTGGGTCATGCCATGCTTCATTTAAGCCCTATCCCCTATACTCACACTAGCTGGGTCGATGTCATGCCTCATGTGAGTCATCGGTGAGGGGAGTTTACTTTGGGTCACCTTCCCTTTTGAAAGATCACACCCTTAGTTCATTCTTTTCTTGTTAAAGCTTATGATACAAAATTATCCTAATTATTTTCCATATTTAGGCGTTATGTATTGCCGTTCCCAAATGTGATTCCTTTATCGCATATCAATAAGCATCATATCATCAACATATCATATTCATATCATCATCATGCATTATCATAAGCATCATGATCATGATCATCATATCATATCATCATCATCATATCATTGTCATCATATCACTATCATAATCATCGTATCATATCATCATCATCATCATTATCATATCATCATCATCATGTTCATCATTATATCATTGTCATCATATTGACATACAGAGGCATACATATCACACAAAGTCTTATAAGCTTAGCTTAGTTAATTTGGTACAAGCTTTTAATTGAGGTTGCCTCTTGTGGAAATTCTTTTATTAGGCATAGGGCCAATTTCATCTATTATCCTTTTTGAAGCTTTTTAAGTTGAATTATGAAGGTTTTCCAATATCTTAGTTTGGGGACCTTAGTGTCTTTAAGCTTATTCCTCATTAACCTTTAAACTTAACCATAACCAATTTTACTTTTATAGTGGGGTAGTAAATTCAAAAATTTGCCATAATTTGATATTTTACAATCTTGACTTGAGTTTTGGTATGATTATGGTTCTCTGAGTCTATTTTTAAACAAAACAAACCCCACTCAAAAATTCATTATGTAACTTGAGATATGCACATTTTATTCTGACTGCTCAGCTTTTAAGTTTATTCTCGATAGAGTGGCTTTTAAAAATTACTACGAGCTCCTCAGAAGGAATCTGCCAAAACTTCCTCCATGTCTTAGCTTTCTAAAAAACTTAGTTCCACTTAAAAATGTTCTGTATAGCTCAAGTTATGCATGTTTTAGTATAGACTGCCCGAACAGAAACACATATAGGAACAGCCCACTTTGAAAATTAATATCTCTCTCGTTTTAAGGCTAAAGTTTATGTATTTTATATGTATAAAAAGCTCTATAAGTCTATTTTCATTTAAAATTAGATTCATTGCATTTGAAGTTATATGGAAAGAGTTATTGGTTGTGTCATACAAACTGCCAGAATTTTCTAGCTTCCACGATTTTGGTTTCAATGAGTTTTCTTGTAAAAACATTAAGTCTTTTCTTTAAGTGACCACTTTACATTTCCAAGCTACTTTTATACTTTGAGATCTTGGTAAAAATCAATATTTTGAGTTCTAAAAAGTTGGGTAGAACATAAAACAAAATGCACAATGAAAGTCATTTTCCAAAAGAAAAGCAAAATCACAAACAACTTCTTATAATGAAAGCATGGCCATGAGGCCTTTAGAGCAAATCCTAAAACTACCTAGCTATGGAGAGCTTAGGAGTTCTAGAGCTTGAAAAACATAGAGGAAAGAAGGGTTAGAGTCACTACCAATTAGGTTTCTTAAAAGCTTGAAGAGTGAAAATGGTTGGAGATGGCCTCCTCCTTCTTGAGCTTGACAATGAGGCTAAGTGTGTGTTCAAGTATATCCTTCAAAGACCAAAAGAGGTGGTCCTTGAAGAGCGTGTGAGAATGGTGCTGAAAGGAAAAAGGGTTGAATAAGGTGAGAATGAGAGAAGAAGAACAAGAAAGGTTGAAAGAACAAAAGAGCTAGGATGAAGTTTAGAGAGAGGTGGGAGCTTAGGCTTGTAGTGAGAGGATGAAAATCACAAATAAGAGAGTGAGGGGCTGGTTTGGGGCACAAAAATGGGTGAGGGAGGCTGATTGGTTTTGCTTCTCCAACAAGCAAGGGGAAGTAGGTGAGTTTAACTTCTTTTCCAAGCAAGAAAGCTAGGAACCTTGGGGTAAAAGGGTGGGTTGTGTTTCCTTTGAGTCTTGACACTTGAGTAAAGACCATTTAGTATTTTTCAAGTGGTTAAAGGCATGATCACTCTTGGGATTGACTTGGTTGAATAAGATCACTCTAAGTGGCATAATCCTAAAGGAGGAAGGTACTTCTCTTGTCTTGACTAAAGAGATACTACTAACATAAACCCTTAATCTAAGAGTGCATGATGAGAAGGCAAATAAATGGTTGGATTTTGCTCTTGTCCTTGGCCAAAATTTGGTGCATCAATTACGAGAAATTTTTAAATCTTCAAAGCTATTAGAGTTACCTAAGTTGTTAATCAATTTTATTAGTTAAATTGGTCTTTAACCGATTTCGGTTAATTATATTTTTAAAATGTTTTCCTCTAAAAGAATTGCTCTCATGAATTATGTAATTAGGGTGTAAGAATTAATCTATCTCAATCGATTAAGGTAGAACAATTGCCTTGTACTTAATTAATAAGATTGGATTAGCTTAATTATATTTCTACGTTACGAATTAATGAGGTTCGAATAATCAGGTTTTAATTAAAACATTTAGTGTGTTATGATTCAATTATTGACTTGACTCAATTTACTAAGCTCTTGCTCATCGAGATTAGCCGATTAGTTTTTAGTTAATTGTTAACATCTCTAATTAGCCAGGATCACTGAGCTAATTAGCTTAGACAAAATTGGGGATATTACAGCATGCCTTACCAAAGACAATCCTATAGGGAGACATGTTTAAAGGAGTTTTGTAGGCAGTGTGGTAAGCCCATAATGCATCCTCCAGTCTCTTGCTCCAATCTTTCCTATTAGGCTGGACTATTTTCTCCAGAATCTGCTTCAGCTCCTTGTTTGATACCTCAGCCTATCCATTAGTCTGTGGATGGTATGGAGTTGAGACCTTGTGGGTGACACCATATTTCTTTAACAAGATTGCCATATTCCTGTTACAAAAATGGCTCCCCTGATCATTGATGATTGCCCTGGGCACTCTAAACTTGCAAAAAACGTGTGATCTGATAAAATCTACAACAACATGAGAATCATCAATCCAGGTGGCCTTCGCCTCCACCCATTTGGAGACATGATCAACAGCCAGCAGAATATAAACAAAACCAAATGAGATAGGAAATGGACCTATAAAGTCAAAACCCCAGATATCAAATATCTCATAAAATAATAAAGGCTACTGAGGCATCTCATTCCTACGGGAAATACTACCTGTCTTCTGGCATTGTTCATAATTCTTAAAATAAGTATAAGAATCATGAAACAATGTGGGCCAGTAAAACCCAGAATCTAAAACCTTTCTAGCAATACGCTGTGGGCCAAACTGGCCACCGCAAGTAAGTGTATGACAAAAATGCAAAATAGAAGGAATCTTTAGTTCATGCACATAGCGGCTAATGATCTGGTCACTACACATGTGCCACAAATAAGGATCATCACAGACATAATACTTAGCCTCACTTCTAAGTTTATCTATCTGGTGCTTTTTAAAGTAAGCAAGCAACTCAGAAGCAACCAAATAATTCACTAAGTCAGCATACCGTGGGTCCTTACCTCGCAGCTCTAAAAGCTGCTCATCTGGAAAGGTCTCACGGATAGGAAGGGGCTCTAAGGACTGTGGAATTTGACTTAAATGGTCCGCCACTAGGTTCTCAGCTCCACTTTTGTCCTTGATCTCTATGTC
This sequence comes from Pterocarpus santalinus, assembly GCA_031439595.1. Taxonomy (NCBI): domain Eukaryota; kingdom Viridiplantae; phylum Streptophyta; class Magnoliopsida; order Fabales; family Fabaceae; genus Pterocarpus; species Pterocarpus santalinus. Next base: position 36,517,257 of record CM062525.1, read on the forward strand.
AAACTCCTACAACAACAATATCCACCTAATGAGTTTAGGCTTCGCACCTGGCTTCTTCAGTAGGAACTTCAATGCTGCATGATAAGAAAAAATAGTCACTTTAGTTCCTAGTAATTAAGCATGAAATTTATCTAAAGTAAAAATGATAGCTAGAAGCTCTTTTTCAGTAGTGGAATAGTTAGCCTGTGCCAAATCTAGGGTCCGGGAAGTATATGCTATGCCATGGGGAACTTTCCCAACCCTTTGGGAAAAGACAATACTAACTGCAAGGTTTGATGCGTCACATATGAGCTCGAATGAGTACTTCTAGTTTGGCAGCTAAAGAACAGGAACAGAAATCAGGTGCCGCTTCAACTAGTCAAAAGCTCTCCTATACTCATCATGAAACTAGAAGTCTACATCTTTCTGCAACAGCTTGGACGGCGGAAGGGCTATCTTACTGAAGTCTTGGATAAATTGCCTGTAAAAACCTACATGTCCAAGAAAAGAATGCACTTCCCGCATGCATGTGGAGTAAGGTAAAGAAGCAATAACATCAATCTTGGACCTATCTACAGCAATGCCCTTACTAGAAATAACATGTCCTAAGACTAAACCTTGCCTAACCATAAAATGACACTTTTCAAAATTCAAAACAAGGTGAGACTCAACATATCTATGTAATACCCTAGCAAGGCTATCCAAGCATGCATCAAATGAAGCGACCTAAATAGTTAAATCATTCATGAAGACTTCCATGCAATTCTCTAGACAATAAAAAAAGATACTCACTATGCACCTTTGAAATGTACCTGGGCATTGCATAGACCGAAAAGCATCCTCTAGTACGCAAATGTGCCAAATAGACGGGTTTAAGTTGTCTTTTCCTGATCTTCAGGTGGAATGTGGATCTGAAAATAACCAAAAAACCCATCAAGAAAATAGTAATGTGACTGACTTGCCAATCTCTCCAGTATCTGATTAATGAAAGGCAATGGGAAGTGATGCTTCTTGGTGGCCTGGTTTAGCTTCCTGTAGTCTATGTAGACTCTCCAGCTGTTCTGCACTCTTGTAGGCACCAACTCTTCCTGGGAGTTCTTCACTACTATTATTCCAGTCTTCTTGGGAACCACTTGCACCAGACTCACCCACTTACTGTCTAAAATTGGCTAAATGATGCCAGCAGCTAGAAGCTTGCTGACTTCCTTCTTGACCACATCAAAAATTAGAGGGTTCTGTCTCTTCTAGGGTTACCTCATTGGTTTTACACCCTCCTCTAACTGAATTCTGTGCATGCACATAGAGGGGCTAATCCCATGTATGTCCGCCAATGTCCAGCCTATAGCCTTCATATTCTACCTCAGGATGTTTAGCAACTTCTTTTCTTGTGTTGGTAGCAAATCCTTGGCTATGATGATGGACAGCTTCTCATTTGGTGCCAAAAATGCATACTTCAAATTTTCTAGTAAGGGCTTTAGTTCCAAGGTGGGCGCCTCTTGTATGGAGGCCGGTAATCGTTGTACCGCCTTTACCGATTTTGCTTTAGCACCTGCAATCTATGAGAAATTCTACACAACAACATCATCATATACTATGGAAAATTCAGCAAAAGAATTATTTGCAGAATTCATAGAATGAATTGACCTAGGAACTACAAAATTAAAACTTTCAGAATCAAAAATTTCAGAATTCAAAACTAGACAAAGTGAAATAGAATGTGCAGAATCTACACCAATAGTAGTCGGAATGGAAGCAATAGAATCAAAAATTGCACTCACAGCATCAGAATTGACAACTTTAGAACCTGCAAAGGTTAGAAATTTAGAAATAGGATTTATTGAAATTAAATCAAAATCTGTAGAATTGAGAAATCTAGGAACAGAATCTATTTTATCTGCAGCAAACTTTACAGAATCAGAATTCTCAAAGTTGGAATTTTTAGCAGTAGATTTTTAGAATTGGAATTCGGAGAATCAGAAATTGCAAAAATAAAACTTGCAGAATTAAAATTAGACACTACATAAGGAATTGCATCATAATTCACACAATAAAAAATGATAGCAGCAGGACTAAAACTTGCACAAATAGAATTTTTAGAATCTACAATTTCAGGACCAGAAATGACCAAAACTGCAAAACCAGAATCTGCGGATGCACAATTAACAGTAGTAGAATTTACAGAATATGCAAAAATAGATTTATTAGAAATAGCACATGCAGAAATAGAAAGTGCAGAATTTAAAATTTTAGAACTTGAAGTTGCAGAATCAGAAGTTGCAGCATGTAATTCAGCAGAATAAAATTTTTTAGAATCTAAGTCATGTAGGCATGCATCAATCTCATCACAAATAGCACATTTATCATGAATTCCATCATAATCAGAACATTGAAATTCATCTTTAATGCCTACAATTTCAGGGAAATCAGCCAAAAAATTTTCATGCACATTATCAACTAATGAATCAATGATATCTAAATGAAAAATAGAATGTTCTTCTGGTGGATATCTCATGGCATCAAACAAATTAAAATGCACCTTGCTATCTCCAAATTCCATGGAAAATGTACCAAAACACACATCAATCTTAGTCTTAGCAGTTTTCAAAAACGGCCTACCTAAGATTAATGTTGGTTGATTAGCATGCAAATCATCCTCCGTATTTAGCACATAGAAATTGGCAGGAAAAATAAGCTCATTTACTTTTACCAACACGTCTTCTAAAACTCCCTTAGGGTGTGTTGTGCTTCAGTTAGCAACTTGGATCACCACTCTTGTTGGCTTGAGCTCTTGATAAACTAACTTAGGCATCGCATTGATTGAGGCTCCAAGGTCCAACATAGCTTGATTGAATTGCTTGCTTCTTATGATCCATAGAATGGTGAAAGTGCCTGGATCCTTGCATTTTGGAGGAATGCTTGGCTGAATGATAGCAGAGACATTTTTGCCCATGCTTACTTTCTCATTCCCCTGCAATCTTCTTTTATGAGTGCACAAGTCCTTGAGAAACTTGGCATACTTTAGAATCTGTTTGATAGCTCTAGGAGTGGGATATTGACTTCCACTTTCCTAAAAGTCTCCATGGTCTCCTTGTCCAATTCTACTATATTCTTGTGTTGTGTCACTTTATTGGGGAAAGGTAGTGGAACCTTGATTCAGATTGCTTGCTGCTACTGGTGGATGCCTTTGCATCAATTTTGACTGATTCTATATCATCTAAATTTTCTATAAAATTTGTTTTTGCTTCAGAACCTGATTTCCTAGCAAAATCTAATATCTCTGCTTGGTTTGGTACTTGTAGCTCCTTGCCACTTCTCAAGGTGATGGCACTCACATTCTTTGGGTTGCTCATGGTTTGGGAGGGAAGGTTGCCAGAACCTTGAGATTTTAGCTCATTACTGTTGATGCCAACTGACCAATCTGGGTTTGTAGATTCTAGATGCTTGCTTTTATTCTCTATTGAAACTTAATACTAGTAGTTGCCATTTGCTTCATGAATTCTACCAAGCTTAGTTTTGCATTGCTGGAATATGGCTTATTTTGCTGCACTTGCTGTTAATGCTGAATTGTGTTTGGTGCTACAAAATGATGTCTAAACTATTGGTTATTCTGCTGTTGAAACTGATTGGAATTGTTGCCATATCTCAAGTTGGGGTTGTCTCTCCATCCAGGATTGTATGTGTTGGAGAAGGGGTCATAATTCCTCTGCTGCTGCTGTTGGTAAGGTTTGCTAGGAAAAATTCATGCAAGAGTTTCAGTATTTTATTGCAGCTGTGGACATTGATTTGATGGATGTCCTAGTATAAAGCAAATGCCACAAATGCTAGCTTCTAGTTGCATGACTTGCTGTGGCTGCTGTTGTTGGCCAAGAGCTAATTGCCTTACCAAAGTTGTCAACTCTTCAATTCGGTTCTCCATTCTCTGCTAGTTTGTGTCAGAAGTCTGTAGCTCATTGACTTTTCTGGTTGGCATTATGGCTCTTGTACCGAATTTTTGTGCATTAGCAGCCATGTTTGCAATCAAATCACGGGCTGCAATTGGAGTCTTGTCTACTAATGCACCTCCAGAAGCAACATCAATCATACTTCTTGAATCTCTCCCAATATTCATGCAAAGTCTCTCCACATATTTGCCTTACTCCGTAAATTTCTTTCCTTATAGATGTTGTTCTTGAGGCAAAAAACAATTTCTCCAAGAACATTGACTCGAGTGCCGAGCTCGGTCAAATTACAATAAAACCGAGTTACACTACTTTGCAGTAAAAGGTGCAATCTGGGTCATCTCACACGGATGACAATGTTATATGAGTAGAAATTCGTTGGGGGGGGGGTTGTCTATCAAATAAAAATGTAGCTAATTAAAATGGAAATGAACAGAAATTGAAACTCTAATCCAAGAATCAAAGGAATAACCACAGACATTAAATCGTTGAATTCTAGAAATAACTCAGCAAACAAAATTAGTGATTAACATTCAATCTGAAAGAAACCTCAATTCACACTCAGCATTCATATGAAAACCTTCATGCATTTGATTAACACAATTTCAATTAAAATTCAGAAACCTCTAGAATCTAAGTGAATTATGTTAATTTCATATGCCAAATGTAGTTAATCGTAGAATTCAAACCTGAAACTCTAATTCATATTCCTTCCACAATCTGATTACATATATCTACCGAATATTATGCAACCAATCAAACTTCAATCATCAATTCAGAATGAAGAACTCCAATTCAAACGAGATTGAAATAAGAGAAGAAGGAATAGACGAAACCGATTGTATGCCAAGTCTGATTAAACCAATTCTCAAGAGTGTTGTTGTTGTTTCTTTAATCCATGGATCAGATGTAAGTTCAAGCCTCCATGAATGGAGGAAGACAAATTGGCAAGGTCAGCGCATGAGAGAAGAGAGAAGAAGAAAAGTAGAAATCGAAAATTACTTATTCCCAAAATCTGTCTAATCTTTTCCAAGTTTCTGACTCCCCTCTCAATTCAGCTAGCCAAAATAGAATGAAATCATCTAAAAACAAACCAAAACCATTAATTACATTAATCCTCTGTCTCTTAGATGAACTTGGACACCTTTTTTTGCTAAATTCTAAATTGTATAAAGAAAGTTATGCTAAAAACATGCAAGTAAGTTCTCTAATCCAGTCAGTAACGTTTGTCCACATTTTTGGCAATGAAAACGAATCCGTTTGGATTTGTGGTCTGAAGATCACTTAAAGCTTTGGATGTCAGCTTCAAAACACTACTGGAATGGGCTCAATTGGGGTTCTTGTGGACCGAGATATGACTTCTACAATGCAGGCTGGTCAGAAACTGTGGCTACAATTAGGACTCGAATTCCAAGCCCAATTCTAACTCCAAGACTTCCGAAATTGCCTCTGACTCGTTCATAAAATTTGTAGGCCTATCTCTTAGCTTTCCTACAAATCAAAGATCATGATCAAATGAGCTCTGTAACTCAAGATATGGCTAAAACCACAAAATAGTGTCAAAATTTGTAAAATGCTGGAAAATTGAAATTAAGCCCAACCAAAAACCCAATAAACACAAAATGGTCCAAAAATAATCCAATTAGACACAAAAGAGGAATAATGAGCTAAATATGAGAGAAAATAATTATATAAAATCAAATTAATCAAACATCTTCTCCATGTCTTACCAACATGTGATAAAGCCTGGATGCAAGTAGTATAGTCAGTCTTTGGCAGCTCCATCAAGTGAGAAAGGAAATGCCCTCAGCTTGATGTGCTCTTCATCTACTCCATGTGGTTTCATAGTTGAGCATACCACATGGAATTCCTTTAAGTGCTTGTGCAGATCCTCCCCAGCTAGACCATGGAACTTGGGCAGCAGGTGTATCAGGCCAGATTTCAGTTCAAAGTCTGCCTCTAACTTCGGATATTAAATGGCCAGAGCTTATTAGTTCACATCAGGTGTTGCAAGCTCCTTCAAAGTTCTGTTGGCCATGTTTCCTGCAAAAGCAAAATTGTTAGCAAAGTTAGGACTAGAATCAGGAATATGTGAAACAAAAACAAAATTATCAGCAGAACTAGTGTCATACAATCTCCTCCTAGATTTTCTAATTTGTTTAAGGGTCCTCTTTATTTTAGGATCAAATTCAACCAAATTAGGATCTAGGTCTGACCTAGTATGCACTAAGCAGATAGCAAATAGAACAATATCACCTATCATGTCATTACCTAACACAAAACACTCGAAAATGCAAATAAAGACTAAAAATTAATCAAAGAAAAATTAAAAACACTACCAAATGATTTTTAAAAATTTTGGGACCACCACAGCTCAAATATTTGACCTTCAAGGAGTCCAAAAATGAAAAGAAAAATCTTTAAAAATTAAAGAAGTGGTCTAAATGAAGGAATTTGGCTTCTAGTTGACCACATCAGATTAATCAAAGCACAAAATCAGATTAATCAGAGCAAAAAATCTTTTACAAAAATACCGGCGACATCCCCAAAAAATTGAAAAACCTCAAAAACTTTGTCTAAATGTTAGAATTTGGCAAAAATAGGGGAGGGCTCAATTCTATCTTAAAGGAATTGAGTATTTCTCATAATGGTGTTTTCCTATAGGAATAGGTCCCCAAAAATCAAACTGAAAAGAGTTAGTAGTCAGAAACCATAAAATCGAACTACTAATGCACTAACTATTAACTAAAACTAACAACTTAAGCAAAGACACACCAAAATAAAATTAGCAATGATATTAACACATATTCACATGACCAAAGAGCATCAATCATCCCCGGCAATGGCACCAAAATCTGACTCGAGTGTTTAGTTCGGTCAAATTGTTAAAAACTGGATTACACAGGTTTGTGGTAAAGGGTGCAACTTGGGTCATTTCCCAATGATGAAAATACAAGTTAACAGAAATAAAAATGCAAGTTAACAGAATTTGGAACTCCAATCCAAAAACCAAGAAAGACAGTGGCTAATCTATCACTGGATTCTAAAAATAATCATTTAGACCAAATCAGTGACTGACATCAAATCCAAAAGAAACCTCAATTTGGATACAACATTGCACACAAAAACCTTCATGCATTCAATTAATAGATAAATGATTAAATTTAGAAACCTCTAGAACCTAACCAATTTGTGTTAATTTTCAACAACCAATGTAATCAATCACAATTTCAAACCTGAAAATGATTCTACTCATGCAATTGCATTACAACATTAGTCAACCGAATAATATGCAAGCAAGCAATCGATTATAATCAACCACAATTCTGAATCAAAAACCTTCAAACCCAAAATTAGATTAATAACAATGAAAGAAAAGGAAGCAGAAAACAAATTTGTATTGATGAATTTCGGTTGCACAATCCTCAAGATAGATTGTGCTTCTTTGAATCCTTGGATTAGATAGAAGTCTGCTCCTCCATGTATGGAGGAGAATGAAAGTATAGAGTTGGGGGGGGGGGCGAGAGAGAGAGAGAGAGAGAAGAAGAAGAAGAAGAAGAGAGAAAATCCAAAACTTGTTATTCCCCAAATCTTTTCAATGTTACAATATTTTGGCCTAACTCTTAACTCAACCAATTATTGAATCAAAATGCCTAAACTAATTCCGTAACGGTTATTACATCAATCCCTTATCTCCAAGATGAATTTGGACACCTTATTTGCTAAATTCCGAATTAAGATAGAAAGTTACACTAAAACCATGTAATGAAGTTCCTTAATCCATCATTAACATTCTTCTGCTATTTTGGCTATGAAAATGGTTCCATTTGGATTTGTGGTTTGAATGAGAATTGTAGCCTTGGATGTCAGCTTTAAAACGCCACTAGAATGGGCTCAATTGAGCTTTTGTAAATTGAGATATGGTCTCTATAATGCATGTTGCTCAAGATCCACAGCTACAGTCAAGACTCTATTTCCAAGCCTAATTCCAGCTGCAATACTTTTGAATTTGCCTCTGACCTCTTCGTAAGATTGTAGATCCATATCTTAGCTTTCCGAAAATCCAAAGATCATGATCAAATGAGCTCTATAACTCAAGATATGACCTAAAAACCAAAGCAATGTCAGAATTAGCCTAATGCTAGAAAAATTAAATCAAGCCCAAACAAAATCCACACAAAATGGTCCAATTCAAAACAATTAGGCACAAAAAAGGATTAATGGGCTAGGAATGAGGGAAAATAAGTATATAAATATCCAATTGATCACTAGTCCTTGAAATTGAGGATTTATTGTAGGGACATTTGCAGCTCCATTATAGTGCCTCCAAGTGCTGCAACTTGCGATTAGTGAGAACTACTTACTCTTGTATAGCAGCAGCCATGTCCTCAAGGGCCTTCCTGCCACCAGTCTCATGGGCCGAATTAACAACTCTTTGCCTAATGTTGAATTAAAACAATTAAGTATTGAGGTGATCAAGCTCAATAAATATTATTATACCTGCTAGACTCATGATACACATAGACAGCTAAGCACAAGTCCCTAATCTCTAACTTATGCAATCCTAAGGAAGACCTGTAGAGGCATTACTACTATTCCTACCCACAAAATGGTTGCCAAGATCAACCGCTCTGATACTATAAAATGTAATACCCTGTTAGTTTAATTATTAACCTAATTATTCTTAATTACATTTAATAACTAATCTAGTATGTGTCATATTAATAAACTTACTCTACCGTTTAAGTTGACTTTTTAACAACACATAATAGTCGAAAGCAAGCACATAATATATAAAGACTGAATAACATCATAGCATAACACCAAAGTCCACAAGTCTACGGTCTAGTCCTTGGAGGGTCAAGATACAGTCATCCAAAAAGAAAATAAAGACAAAGTCTAGGATCTAGGATGTCAAATGTAAATACAGTCATCAAACAAAATAACTTTGCTTGGTCCATACACAGACCAATGGACAACAGGAAGATCTATTTATCCATCAAGCAAAGACAAAACATAAGAGGGTCCTTAAGACTAAATTAGGTAATAACATAAAATAGCAGGCAGATGTGCAACAACACCAGAAATCCCTTACCTGATATGATTCAGCTTTGCTTGAGTTGACTGGTCTTGAATCAACAACTAACATAACCCTAGATTGCCTTGAACTTTCAGGGAGGAAGTTTAGGATTGTGTTTGAGTTTTGTTTGTTTTTAATCAGAAATGGATATAGATGCTACACTCAAGAGAAGATGAGAAGGTGAGTGATAAGTATTATTTTGATCGCCACAAGTTGCCTTGATAAGATCTATAGTTCTTTGCCCAAGAACAAAAGTGAAATTCTCACAAATGGGAGAAAACTCAAAAGAAGTCTATTCATATTCTGTCTTGTGTTTGTACATTGAGTTCCTATTTGTAATCTGATGGGGACTGCTCATTGAGTCGCAGCCTCTACATATTCCACTAAACATTAAAGTGGAATTAATCATTGAATACACAAGTAACTGACCCATTATCTATCATAATTGCCTAGGAACTCTTGAAATACTTGAAACTGACTTTGAAACAAGTAAAAAGCTTCTGAAATTTGGAGACATTAAAAGGTGCACGAAAACTACAAGAAAATAAGACAAATTACACCTAATTAAAACTAATTATTCCAGCCCAATCTGTTTGCAACTTGATCACTTGAATTGGGCTTCATCTTGGGTCTTCAAGTGACTTATTCATGTTGGACTTTGCTATTCTTCAAGTTGAATAAGATTGGTCCATTTTGGAAGCTCATGCTCAATTGGATTGCTCTTGGTCTTTGCTTCCATGACTAGGCCTTGCAAAGCTTCTTTTAGCCTTTTTGTTTTAGCTCTGGTCATTGGGTCATCCATGCTTTGTAATTGATCTTGATCATTGTTAGCCTTGGTTGAATTCTCATCATTATTCAAGTGACTTATTCATGTTGGACTTTCCTATTCTTCAAGCTGAATAAGATTGGTCCATTTTGGAAGCTCATGCTCAATTGGATTGCTCCTGGTCTTTGCTTCCATGACTAGGCCTTGCAAAGCTTCTTTTAGCCTTTTTGTTTTAGCTCTGGTTATTGGGCCATCCATGCTTTGTAATTGATCTTGATCATTGTTAGCCTTGGTTGAATTCTCATCATTACCCGTAATAGGTTCATGGATAACTATCACCTCCACCTCTCGAATGATCATGATGTGTACCATTTGAAAACACCAAGGAAAAATCATCATAAGATTGGAAATCTCAATAGGAAGCAATGCTTCCAAGGGTCTATCGAGCATGCATACTTGTGCTGCCTAATTCCACTATTCCATGTACTGTATCAATTTAAAATAACTTCCTAACTAAGTTTTAATCTCACCATGACAAGTGTAATGTCCCTAACTCTGGGAATAGCCTTGTATAGAGGAAGTCGGCCCCAAGGTAAGGGCAGAATGGTAAATAGTTGAACTATAATTAAGGAATGGCAAAACTATAAATAATGGCATACGATTGTCAAAAGCAGCATTAGAGGAAAAGTCCCAATTCTGGGAACATGTGGTCCCTAGGACATTAAAAGCTAAACAATTTTATATGTAATAACCTTATAAATGATGTTTTATACACATGGTTTTAAATAAAAATGTAGGGTTACCCATACACAAATAATATCTTGGACAACTTGGGATACCCAAATTATTTACTAGACACCTTGAATTAATCTTCAAGGGTCCCATATTATTTGAGATGAGTTCTAGGAATGATATTTTATCCTTTTGAGCATGGTTAATTATGTGACACACCCTAAGTTAGGTAAATTGAGTGAGTTAAAAAAAGCCACAATAGTATTAGGAATAGTTTCTCAAAATACAAGAAATTGATCTAGTAGGGATCCAAAATACAAGAGAGTTTAACCATCAAAAGATTTCACCTACTATATGTGGCTTAGAGCAAGCCACATCGCCAAAATTACAACAAAACAATATGGACCACATATCTGATGATGAGTCACTCTTGCTTTTCTAAAAATCTCACTTAATTTCTAAAGAAACCCTAAATTTGCATCATCTTCTTCTTTTCCTCCCCTTCATGGCTGCTACCTCTCTCTTACTCATTTTCCTCCATTGTTGTTCTTACAAGCTCTTAAACCTTTAGTTTTTTCTTGTTTCGTCAACATCTAACTAGCTTTTGTGCTTGTTTGCCATCTTTTAAACTTATAGAAGCTAAAAATCCCTCACCTTTGGACCTATATAGCTTCAGCCAAGAAGCTAGATGAAGGAATTAAGAGTTTTCTTGTGATTCCAAGAGAGTTTTGGAGTTGAAGGAACGAAAATTTAAAGTATTTCTAAGCTTGGAAGTGAGATAGGCTCCTAAACTACCTAATATATAGTTATATAGCTGGATAGGTTAGGGTTTCCATTCTTTTTGTTTCTTATTAATCTTGGCTAATGAGGATGCTCATTAGGCTCATATTAATATAGTAAAACTAGTAAAACATGAGTTAGTGAAAGCAACAAGCTAAGAACCCAAAAAGACTTAAATAGAATTAAGTTAAGCTAGACATTTTTAGGTAATAGGGAACTCGTGGACCATAACTTTAGTTAGGAACCTTCAATTGAAGTGAAGCCAATTTTAGATAAGACCTAACTCATAGGAGACTAGACCCACAAAATTTGAGGTCCATTGGACTTAAGATGAATAAGTTATGAATTTTTGAAATGGACTATAGGCAGAGTAACATGAATTGGAGTAGTAGGTGTTCTAATAGGCATAATTTGCCCTATACATCTTCAAATTGAGTTCAACCAGCTTTGTTAGAAAGTTAACACATAGGAAAATAGTCTGTAACTCCCAGTGAATTGCTCCTAGTAATTCCACAAATTTCGTTCATACTCTATAAGTGCCAAAACAAGACAGCCCCAAGGTAGAGCTTATATCTTAAGCTTTACATGGTCAAATCAAGTGAGACTTATTTGTTTAAAAGATGGTTTAAGGGAGTATAAGCATGTAAAATTTTAAGGCAAAATGATAAGGAATGAATTTTTAGTGATTTTTCACTTTTAATGTCCCAATTTATCCTAAAATAGGGTAGTAGTGGATCAAATATAAATATCTTAATTTATACTTATCAAAACCTAGTTACACCAAAAAGGTTTAAAAATAGACTAATCGAGCAACCTCTTTGTAGAATTTGAGCTTAAAAGGATTCAAATTGGGATTATGGTGAAATTTACAAGTTTGGATAGAATTGAAGAACTGAAGTCTGAATTGTAGTCAAAGTGAACATGACTTAACTTAAGGGCCTCTAAACTATATGGGACCAAAACTAAAAAAATGTTGAAGAATATATGTTGGATTGGATGCCATATTAGTGTAAATGCCATGGGACTACTATTTGTTGTAATCCTTGTGCTTGCGGTATTCCTTGCCTTCATGAATATGTATGCGATTGAGATTTTGATTTCTACGCTGGAATTGTTCTTTTGATTGACTGGCTATTTCATCTGCTATTATAAATTTGGGGACCTTCATATTACAGCTTTCATAAAATTTTGGTAGAAATATCTTGAAAGCAAGAATGTAACATAAGCATAAATGCATTCAAACATCCTCATGTATTATTATGACCAAAGAATGCATATGAGCGTATGAATTAAGGAAGTATATGAACACATGAGCTCTCAAGATGATTATGAAAATGATTTTCTTAGGCTTGAGAAAGTAAATCCAGTTAAGTTAAGAAATGAAAACGTGCTTGAACTAGCTTAAGAAAGTAAACTGCTAGGAATAGGTTTGTGTAAGCATCGAGGAAAGTAAACCTGGCAATCACGTATAGGAATGAACTTTGCTTGATAAGCAGCCTATTATCCAAAAGTGGGAGAGGCCATCCAGGGGTACCAAGTATAAGTGCTCATGTCAAGAGTTGAAAGAAAGAATAAGAAGACAAGTACACTTGCGTAGCCTATTTCATTTGCATTTACATATGCATACTCCATTATTCTACTATGCTATTATCAATGTCATGGACTGTTCTTTAATTTCAAGTGTGTGGACAAAATGAACTTGCTTCGGATAATGAGTTTTAGAAATTTCTCAAATAAACCTTTGCTTTCTTATCTGTTGAGAACATGATTTTTTTGAAAATAAACCGAAGAAGTTGGGGATGATGACAATGACATTGTATGTGGCAGTTTAGGATGTCCTACTAAGACTTTATAATTTTCATTCCTATGTTATTCCCATGTCATTGGCAGATAGCACAGGCATGGAAGCATTGGTGAATAGGTCGCATGCCCCTAGGAGATTATAGAACGTTCATAACTAGGATTACTTGGATACATATATGGAATCGCATGTGCCTGATAGTTATGTAAACATAACTATTATTTATTTCCTAGTGTTTATGTATTTTCAGTTTCTTGAGGAGTGTAAAGAACAAAACAAGTTCCTACAACTTTTGTAATGGATATAATGACAGTGAATAAGATTTTTATAATTTAGGTATGGGCTTAATTTTTTGGAGAATTTATATTTTCATATTTATAACCCCAATGTTCCTTAGAAGTATTTTAAAGAGTAAGTAAAAGAAAGGTTGTAGCAACTTCTAATTGGATACCATGATTTAAGCATGCTACCCTAATTAGAAGAGTGTTATATTTTGGTATTAAAGCGGTTCATCCTTGTAGAGCTTGGGGATGGACTTACTATGCTTCTGAGGCATATTCTAAGAGTCTAGAAAGGTCATGCTTTAGGTCCTTGCATGATAAGAACATAGATTTTTGAGCATGAAAGTCTTCTTGTGTATATTGTAGCTTCTTTAACCCACTTAACTACATATTGAGACTAATCACCTCCATATAATGTTTTGTGTGGCCAAGAGCCTATGACATTCGATAGGTTTATTAAGAACCTTCTTGAGATAAAAATTGGTAGTGTAGCCGATAAAGGAGAAACTTTCTAAGAAATGGCTATTGCCATGGGAAAGCGAATAGCCATTGTGTTAAGGACTGTAGAAAGCTGGAAACTAGGTTGAGGACTTGTTTGCTGATTTGTTATGTACATGATGTGTTTGGCTACAAGGTGGAAAGGATTGTTTTATCCTACACTAGCAAGGAGCTAAGAGCTCAAGTCATTTAGAATGAGATCTTGGTATTGGGCGAGCAAGATGAGGAGCCCTTTAACTTTGACAAGGTGAGTATAATATGGATGCCAATAAAGTTGTGACATGCAGTGGTTTTGGATGTTAAGTATTTGGATTTGGTGAGTGCATAGATATTATATATTGTTGCTAGAGGGATTGTTTCAAGTTTTACAGTATTTACCTTATCAGAAGCATAAGTTCAAGTTTGTTTAACTTGTTTGGACTGTTCTCTCTAGATTGAATCTAAGTTTTGCAGTCGATATGAGCACGGTAACTATCTACGGGTAAGATTATGTTAGATTGTATGGATAGCACCTATATCTCATTCACAAGTAAGGCTACCTCTAGAATAACCCATGAGCAAGCTTAAATAAGCTTTGTTACAGTGGGTCATGGCAATGCCACCTTATTATTAGATCCTTTTCTCAAAAAGCTTGGATGGATGAAGTAGAGACTAAGCTAGAAGATTAAGATTGGAAACCTAAACATGCACCAAGAAGACCTTTCTAGGACTCTACCTAGTGAATGGAATATACTTCTCTCCAAAGACATTGAGGAGTAACATGATAGTGGTTGCAAGTTTGAGAAACTCCAGACAAGGCCTTAGGGAAGCAGAGAATAGTTGGAAAAACACCTTGGAAGAACTCATCCAATCCCATATCTTGTTGAGGTGAAGTCTCTGCGCTTTTCTAGTGAAAAAAAGATATAGGTATAGGAGTAAAATTCAGAAGATCCTCTGAGAGAGAAAGTTGTATATTTCCTACTAACTCAGAAGTGAAAATGCTCTCTAGCCATGATAAGGTATGCAAATAGTTCCAAGGCAACAACCCCTATGCATTAAGGATAATTCAAGTGGCAACAGTACTAGTCGAGCTACTCTAAACTTCAACAAACTTAAATAACCATAGGGCTTATGTCATAAGATGTATGTAGATCTCATCTTTGACATGTTATTGACAAAAAGGTTTGAGGTGCCCGGAGACAAGAAGGAGAATAGCAGCCACCTTTAGACACCACTATGAGTTCAAAGGGCAAAGTAATTTGATCTTAAAGCACCTGTATCTAAGACAGGGTGATGAAGACTACAAAAAGGCAAGTTGCAATCAAGAAAATTGGGACCTATCTTAGAAAGATAAAGATGGTAGTAAAGCAAGGGACCTCAATAGACTAAGACAAGGATAAGTGATCCCATGAAAGCAGGAGGACGCCATGAGAGATAGAAGAGGAAATCTTACCCTTGGTAAGGACTTGTTGGAAGAAAGCATGCCATCTAGTCTAAATTTAGAGTTTAAGTGAAGGCTTAAGGAGTCTAACATGCTGACTTACCTCAGCATCGATATTGATGTTATTTGACTTGCAGAACTCCTTTATGATTGCCCGATGCACCATTACAAGATTAAGAAGCTATAAGTCATGCCTTGTGGTAGTTAAGGTTACGACACAAAATCAGAGAACTCTTAACCTGAGGCAACTATAACAAGTTTCCACACTTTAGGTTAGATTAATTGTGGGATACCAAGAACCTCAGCTCCATTAAAGAACAATTAGATATATGATAGATAAAATAAACAGAATTCCTTTAGAATCTAGTGATGAATAGAGATGTTATCCAATCAAGAAAAACTTGGGCGCTAACACAATAGATGAGGAATCTTTGCATATACCTAGGTTAACACACCGAAAGAAATATGGGATGGCAAGACTTTTCAACTTCAACGGGAAAATGAGGTTGTCATTTCTTTCCCTTACATTGAGCCGATCATATCTGGGGAGCAAGAAATCGCGATAGGCATTGAGAAGCTCACTAGTAAGAGTGATATGAGTCCTAATTAATGAATGACAAGGAATAGGATTAAGCTTACAAGGGATAAAGAAGTTCTAAAGCGAATTTATGGTCATGATATACGGAAGGCCCTAAACTTGCATTCTATAAAAATCCTAACAAAGAAAGATTCAAGATTGAACCAAAAGTGGCAAAGTAGGTAAGGATCTTGAGGAAATAGCTAAAATGACTTCAAATGAAACTTCGACGTGGCCAACATGACTACTGCATATTGAAGTTGGCCACCAATGTAAGCGAGAACTCCAATAACCGCAAAATTCATTGTATTAGTGTCAAAAGTTGGGAGAACATGTAGTAGAAGGTCATTTATCAGCTACCATAGAGCAAGAATATCAAGGTCACAAGCTGAGTGTGGCTCTACGGAACTACAATGAGAAGATTCTTAACATGAAACCCTTACTATTAGTCAACACAAACCTCTCACTAAAGAAGGTTAACAAGGATTCATCAAGTAGACTGATATTCCAGCAACTATCCCTTATACCTGAGGGTTTGGATTGGTTGTGGATGTAACATCCCCATTTTACCTAAGCTAATTAGCTCGGTGTTCCCGGCTAATTAGAGGGATTAGCGATTAATTGAGAACTAATCGATTAATCCCGAGAGCAAGAGCTTAGTAAATTAAGTCTAGCCAACAATTTAATCATAATGTCCTAAGCATTTTAATAAAACCTTAATCGTCTAATCCTTAATTACTCGAAGGTGCCAAAACAAAAGTAAGACAACCTAACCTTACTAATTAAGTTTGTAATGATTAAGACACTTAAGACAACTCTTGAAAAATTAAACCCCAAATTAAGCATATGCTTAACCGTAATGCAAGACATCATAAAAAGTGTAATTGACAAGAGTTAACTCATGGGTAATTAGGCCAATTAAGTTAAATTACATTTAAATAATTCTAATAACATTTAGAGATAAAAGTTCTTCCATGCATATGCCCTAAAAAGACATACCAAGGAGGAGCAACATCTCACCCTTCATTCAATCTCTTTAATCTTACACCATTAGATCAAAAGCCAAGACTAGGATCCTTGTCATCCACCATTAGATCTTGACACTTGGATGAGTCTTAGACAAGCAACCAAATCCTAAGAGGGGTACTCCCCTTTAACCCCTAGAGAAAAACCCAAATTGGACATTAGGATGCCTCCAAGACTCAAATGAAAAACAACTCACCCTTTTGCCCCAAGGTTTTTCCACTCTCTTGCTTATTGTAAGAAGCAAAGTCACATCATCTCTTCCCCCCTCAAACTCGCCACCTTCAGCCCATCCTCTCTCCTCACTTTCATTCTTTCACTCCTCTCCCAAAGACACACACACACACACAAAGCTCTCTCCTCAATTCCAAAGTTCTCCTCCTTCTCTCTAAACTCTCCAACTTCTCTCTAGAATCCTTCCACTTCTCTCATCCTTTCCTCTCCTCATCCCACTCACAAGCTCTTCAAGAGCCACCATTCCTTGTTCTTGGAGAATCAAAGACAATCACATACCAAGCCTCTTTCAAGATCCAAGAGGAGGAATACCACCACCATCACCTTCTTCCATCACAAGTTCCTTCAAAGAAAGCTTCTTGGTAGTGGCTCTAAACTCTTTTTCTCTCTTGTTTTTCAAGCTTTAGAACTCCTATGCTCTCCATAGCTAGGTGATTTTAAAGATTGATTATGGGCATCATAGCCATTCTTGTCATAAAATGAGATGTTGTTGCTTGTATGGTTGTTTGTTGAAAACATGTTTTCGGTTTGGTGTGATGCATGGCTGAACTCAATATTTTTGAACTCCAACATGTTAGTTTTTCACTAATCTTTCATGGTATATGAGTGTTTTATAACTTGAGAATGTTTTCTTGAAAGTGAGGTTGAGTATTTTGGAGAAAACATGAGAAAAATCAAAACGAAAAATCTAGATTTTCTAGCAGTCTGTAAACCGAATGGTATAACTTTTTCCAGAAAACTCAGAAATTAGTGGAACCAATTTTATATGAAAATAGACTCAGAGAGCTTTCCATACATATAAAATACATAAGATTCGGAGTTAAAATGAGTGAGATATGATTTTTCAAAGTGGACTGTTCTCGGATTAGTTTCTGTCTGGGCAGTCTACACTAAAATGTGTATAACTCGAGCTACAAAAATGATTTTTGAGTGAGACCAAGTTTAAATGAAAGCTAAGACATAGAGGAACAAACCCATAAAACATTTTTCTCAGATTCCTTCTGAGCAATTATAATGAGAAGTAACAATCCACTGTACCGGGAGTGAACTTAGAAACTGAACAGTCAGAATAAAATATGCATAACTGGAGTTAGACAATGAATTTTTGAGTGGGACTTCTTTTGTTAAAAACTAGACTCAGAACCCTATAAGCATATAAAATTTCGCATTAAAATGATAAAATACCAAATTATGGTGAATTTTTAAAGTTACTGCCTAGGGTAAAAGTAAAACTATCAAAACTTAACCTTAAGTAAGACTATGCATAAATGACTTAAAAAGGTAAAAGGCCTTAGCCTAAAGTAATGAAACTTCATAATTTACTTAATGAAGACTAGATAGAATAAAATACTAAGCTCACCTAATCCTTAACAAGAGAAACGAATAAAACGAAAGCCAACGTAAAAGCTTGCACCTAATTTACTAAGCTAAGCTCATAAGACTTTGCTTGAGTATATGCCTATGTTTATGTTGCAAGCATGATGTTATGATGATGATGTGATTATGATGCCATGACAATGATAAAATGATGATGATGATATGATATGATGATATGATATGATGCTATGATACTGGTATTCTGTTTGGCAAAATTTTGGGAAGCTTCGGTATAGCCGTTATGTCACTAAATTTTGTAGAAATTGTGGACTTAGAAATATTTTGCATCATAAGTTTAATAAGAAAAGATTTAATAAAGTGTGTGATCCTTCAAAAGGGAAGGTGACCTAATCTAAGTTCCCCTCACCCATGACTCACATGAGGCATGGCATGACCCAGCTAGTGTAAGTACCGAAATTTTATGGTGGCGACGGCCATGGTATGAGCTCATTACCACTTATATTTAGTGGGTGGAAAGAAAGGACTTAAGATAAGTCAAGTTAAGGAAAGAAAAGGACTTCGGTCCAACCCAAGTAAAGAATATAACTCTCAACCTGTTTATGTATGTTATGAATAGTCATATAAGCTTTCATGTATGCCATGATGTTGTTAATACAACGAGGATAAGTACTAAAATTGGGATCCACTTCGGATAGTAACGTTTTCGAAAATCAAATAATTGAACCTATTGTATGCCCACAGTTTCCATTTAAAAACCGAAGTGGCTGGGACGATGACGATGACACCTGTGTGTCAGGGTCGAGTCCTACTGAGAAATCTTATTTCTCACCCTAGTTGTTTTTCCGTCTCGTCAGCAGATACTCATGGAGCATCACGTGGCATGGAGCATGGAGCCTCCCCACCATGAGTGGGCCTATGATGAGGACGCCCACGCTATCGTGGCCACGACCACCACGATAGTTCGCACATACTTCTATCCGGGTCGAGTTTTTGAGCAGGAGGAGCCAGAGATCCCGCCAGCCCCTGTGGATGTATCATCGTCACGCCTTGGACAGCCGCTAGGTCCTTGGGATTTCTCGCCCGAGCCATTGCCTGAGATCGAGATGGAGCCTATGTCTCCAGGTCTACCCGTGGCCGAGCCTGTGCCGCTGCCAGAGGTTCCCGTGATCGATGTGAGTTCGACGGCCACCCTTAGGGCCGCAGCAGCTTCGCCGCCACTCCCCGAGTATCAGCCTGTCGCATCTGAGGAGGATCCCTCCGAGGCACGTTCTTCGGTGGGCAGCTACACTCCTGGCCGTCGCATCCGTCGTATCGAGGTGATTAGCAGGCACCCCCGCATCATTCGTACTCCTCGCGTTCCCCGAGGCCGAGCAACGTGGGGGACTAGGCATTCGAGGACCTGAGTCCGTTCGATGGAAGGGCATGGAAGGGGTAGAGAAGCTAGTGTATGTCTACGTGGGCTTATCCCATATTGCTCCTTATCTGTTGTATTTCATTTTGCATTAGACCTTATTAGACTTGTACTTTTAATATTTTGGGGCCATGGCATGACCATGAGTTCCCCTTTATGTATTTGTCGAATATTATGAGATTAATTATAATTATGTGGTTGATGTTGTAATTTGAATGCATGATATCATGATTTATCTCTTGTTCTCTCCTTTTATACCGAAATCTCTGCGATACGCTCGTTTACTGCTATCTTCTCGCGCAAGGCTTTATTTTTCAAAAGCGACGACATATTTCAAAAAAAAAAAAAAAATTTACTGTATTTTCCGTGTAGTTTAATTTCAAGTGAAGTTTAGTTTTCCACGAGCATAAGTAACAACTAATAAAACGCCGTAATACGACTTAAGCGTAATATGGATTTATTAGGGTGTTACAGTGGACTCAGAAAGACTTCATGAATGATTATCCAAAACAATGCCACACTCCTTAATAGTGTGCCAAACATGGATAGATGATCATGTTGCCAAAACTATTCAAGTACTAGCAGGTAGGATAGGCATGAGTGTATGAAATCCATCAAGGATAGTAGGATAGTTAGGATACACCGATAAAGAATGACCACAAACCGATGATGAAGCAATCTTATAAGGAAATTCTATATAGGAAAGTCATTGTCTCCCCACATGTTGCAAAGAAGCTGGGGAGAATTAAGAACATTAGGACTTGACGCCATACAATGAGGATTGGAGAAAAATTCAACAACTGCATGTTTGTACGAAAACCCCGTAAGAAGGTAACAGAGAGAAACTCCTTGAAAGCGAAGGTAAGACTAACAAATCCTCTCACAATTCACTCTAACACCCAAAAGAAATAAGTAGACTATTGTAAGAGTAAGAGATTATGAAATAATCCAAAAAGGAAAGGATAAGACAAGTGGCTCGTTCTCGTAAAGTTGCCATAGTAGATTAAAGTAGCATGAAAAAAGGGCGTTCAATCATGCTTCAAATAAAACTTAAGTTCTTGAAAATGATTTTAAGAATAACTTTCTCAAGTCTTAGACTTGGAATGCGAAAGCAATTGAGTTAGATATAATCTTTGTTAATTCCAAGAATGCTTTATCCAATAGAGAAAGATCAAATAAATAGATTGAATGATTCAATGTATGAAATGATAAAGAGTAGAAAGGATAGAAGGATCACACAAAGAATTTTATATTGGTTTGACCAACCACTTTATCTACATCTAGTCCCTAACTCTTGGTTGAGATTTTTATAAATTGAGTATTATTTTTCCCAGCTTCTTCAAGCTTTTACAATCAAGTAGTTTTCTCAAGCCTCTCTAATCTTTACAAATTAGTTGTTTTTATTGTGCTTCTCTAAGCTATACTGATTAGTATTTTCCTAACCTCTCCAAGCTCTCTAAGACCACTAATGAGTCAAGTTACAATAAATAGGTTTGGAGTTTGTGTTTAATTCACTCATACAAAATCTCTCAAAAGAGTATAAGCAATAAGATGCAGTGTGTGTGACCTCTCTAACTTCTCAATATGAGAATGTTGGTTAATACAAATCAAAGAGAAGATTTCTCAGTTAACAAGTTACAGAAGGTAACTTTCTGATAGTTTAGAAAGTTGAGAAAGAAAGGATATTGAATGATCTTGAATAGTGTAGAGTGTTCAATAGTCTAACCACTTCTTCATCATCTGCCAACTTTTTATAGAGTTCAAAATATATCTGTTGAAGCTTGCAGATCTTGAGCCTTGAGCCTTTTTGATCCACTGGTCTAAGACTAGAGAGAGAGAAGATATAGCTTTCTTCCTTAGCAAGTAGAAATGTCACAAAAAAAGAAAAGTAGCCGTTGAAGGTTCATCAGCTTTTCAGACTTGTTAGAGCTTCTTTTAGATCTTGTCAAGTTACGTTTGACTTTTGCAATTGATCCTTGAATTATGCAAAAGAAGCTTTGAGGGTGAGGTACTTCAAGAATTGTAACTTTCTGGTTGTCACCCATTCAGACGTAGCCTTCTGGATAATTCATCCCGCTCCTTCTAATGGCTTGTTCTTCCTTCTGAACTTTTTGATATGTTTCTTGAGTAAGATAGATCATGAATTGGACAAAATTTTCTTTTTCTAACGTAGTAGAAATGCGATACACAAAAGAACTTGAACTTTGTATGTTCTAAAGTCCATTCCTGTACGAATTGCTTAATCTGACTCACAAAAGCATTCAAACACCTAAGCAAATGTTAGTTTACAAAAGATTTTATTAAACCTTGATTTGTTGATCATCAAAAACTTTCTCTCAATAGGATTCAGATCATGAGGTGGCTTCTAAAGGGCATTGGAGCTAATAGCCACCCACCTTGATCAATCTTGCTACATGCTTCACAACTCTCTGCAACATGCAATAGCAGCTCCATTAGAGTGGCTTAGTGAATCTAAGTACACAATAAGATCGAGAGAGAGAGAGAGACACATACACACACATACACACACACACACACACACATACACACACACACTCTGAAATAAAGAGGGTAATTATGAGTACGTTTGAAGGAAAGAAATAAAATTGAGAGAAAGATTTTCCCTTATAGGTTAAGGATAATGTAATTTTTGAGGACAAAAATTTTTAAAAAGAGGGGTGAACTATAATGTCCCCAACTCTGGGCATAGCCCAGTATAGAAGGAAGTCAGTCCTAAGGTAGAGGAGCCGATCTCGAGATAAGGGTAGAATGGTAAGTAATTGAATTATAGTTGAAGAATAGCAAAATTGTAAACAATGGCTTATGCAACACCCTAAACCTTAAGCAAAATTTGAGCAATTTTTTTTTTATTTGCAGAAGCTACAAAACTCTTTCCTTTATTTAGTTAGTTTTATCCATGATTTTACTCATTATATAATAAATCTATTCGTCAATTCTAAATATAAATTAAATAGCTACTTTATATTACATCCCATAGGTAGCCTAAGCTTTAAACAATTGTCGACTATAAATATCTATTATTTAGATACATATCTAAAATTACAATGGGGACACCAGAGTCACAAGCCATAGGAAAGACCATAGGCACCCATAACTTCTCATGAAGTTAGTGCTTAACAAAACATAACTCAGCTACATAATCTACTTCCTTGTAGGAATGTGGTCTTCTTGTACCACCTCTATCTCTACTATCACAGCGATTCCTGCTATCTGGAAACACCATGAAAAACAAGGTGAGAGAAGTCTCCCAATAGGGTGATATTTCTAGGGAAGTCCTACTTCATCCCAAAAATGCTAAGAATGAGGCAGGAATGCAGCAATATGCATAACACATAATAATTTAAGTCATATATAAAATCATTAGAGCATTTAGCAGTAAAATGACACATGATAAGTCATAAGCAGTAAATAAAATAAATTATCATTCCCAACTATTTCATAATATCAAGCAAGATGGCAATGCACAGTAATAAGCATGAATAGTAAAGAAGCAAGGCAATATCCATTGATAAGGGTACCACAAGAAGGAGGGTTAAATCGTGCTTCAAATCTATTTGAAACTTGAAACTTTTTGAAACAAAGTTCTTAAGTCTTAGACTTGGAATACGAAAGTTATTTGGTTAGAAGTATAAGTTGTTTTTAGTATTAGAAATTTTGATCAGGTAGAATAATGACTGCTCACTGATTTAATAAATTAGTGAAGTAGACAGTAAAGAGATAAGGGATAGAAAAATTCACACAGCAAAATTTTATACTTGTTCAGCCAACCACTTGCCCATTTCTAGTCCCCAACACTTTATTGAGAGTTATATATACCTAGTTTTCTTTTTCCAAGCTTCTCTAAACTTTTACATGTGAGTATTCTTTCTCAAGCCTCTCCAAGCTCAGCATGAGTAGCATTTATCCTAGCCTCTCCAGGCTCTCAATGACCACTAACGAGTCTGGTTACAATATGAGAAGGTTTGGTTTGTGTTTGCAACACTCATATTTAAGCTCTAAAAGCTCGTATAATCAACAAAGTACAAAGTGTTTGTGACTTCTCTAAAATCTCAAAATGAGAATATTAGCTGATACAGATCATTAGAGAAGATTTTACAAGCTGAAGTTATGATGAGTAACTTTCTGATGCTTCAAAAGGTTGATGAAGAAGGTCTTTTATGCGTAGAAAGATATTCAATCGGTCTAATCATTTCTTCTTTGATTTCAGCTTTATATAGACTTCAAGATATTACTACTGAAGCCTACAAATCTTAAGCCTTATATGCCTACTTGATCCATTGGTCTATGACTAGAAAGAAAGAAATACAGTTTTCTTCTTCAACAAGTAGAATTGACACAAAACAAGAAAAATAGGCGTTGAAGTGTTCACCAACTTTTCAGACTTGTCAACGCTTCTTTTGCATCTTATCAAATCATATTTGACTTTTTGAATTTATCAATGAATCATGTAGAAGAAGCTTTGAAGGTGAGATGCTTCTTGAGAAACATGTTTCTAATAATCAACTTTCAAGGCTAAGTCATCCTTTTGAGTGAACAGTGATTCTTTTTGTGGCACATTTTCCTTTCTAATGCTGTAATCTCATCCTTCTAAACTTTCTATCTGCTTCTTAAGTGAGAAATCATATAAAGCACAAAGTGTTTGTTCCAATATAAGTATATTCAAGACAAGTACTTATGGATTAAGACACTTGTTTGGTTTAAAAATTGTTTAAGCACAAGATAAATGATTTTGCTCATAAAAGAATATGTTTAACCTAAACAAATCATTTACAGACAAAAGTTTTACTTAAAGCTTGATTTGATATTCATTGAAACCTTAAAGCTTAAACATCTTAAGTTATGATATAGTTTCAAAAGGGTATTAGAGCTTACAATCTCCCCCTTTTTGATGATGGAAAATCAATATTTAAGAAAAACTTTTGTTAACAAATTAATTTCAGAAGAATATGATTTTGTTGTTTGAATTAAATTACTTTTTGAAGCGAGTAGTAAATAGACATGACATCCAGAAACTTTAGTACATTTGTCAAACAGAAGTTGCATAAAATTAAAAAGACTAATAAAGCCACAACTTTTGCTATAAAACTCTATTAAAAAGATGTGAGCAAAACGTATCAGAGCAAGGATAGAGAAATATACATTCAAACTTAGTAAAAAAAAATAGAACAAACTATTTAAGTATCAAAGCTAAGAAGCCTTAAATAGTCATGCATACAGTTTATAATTAATAGAACAAATTTCATAATCTATCAAAAACAAGATATACCTAACAGATTATATGATTCAAGAATTAAGATTATCAATTCAGAATCATCGTAAACTGTTAGTGTTTAAGTCAGAGTAATAGACGCACTTATTAGAAATAATAAGTTAACAATGATAACTATGATATTAGAGTATTTAATAGCACACACATTTTTTAGTATGAATAATAAATAGAATGATATGATATCAAAGCAATAATATATCGATAGAGATAGTGGATTAGAGTATAATTTATATCAGAGCATTAATGTGATATTGTAGCCAAGTTGACATGACATAGACTGATATGAAATGTTTAGAATGATAACTTGAAAATTAAACATAGCAAAATATGTTCCTAAAATGCAAAATAATGAAGTCCTAATGCTAGTATGAGTCTTATGTAGCAATAATTTTTTTTTAAAATTTAACTTTAATCCTGACTCCCCCTAAAAATGTGCTTCCCTTCAGCATAAGCTTTTCTTCAATCTTCTACCCCTTTGACATCATCACAACAACGTAAGGATGTGGGATCATAGAAGAGCCATCACTGATTGACCTTTCCTTTCTGAAGAGCCTTCAGAATATATAGCATGAGTTTTTCCATTTTGTCCATTCTTTTCTCCAGTGCTTGCTGATGAGCTTAAAGTTCAGTTTGACTAGCCATGATTGTGGGTTGGTTGGCCAGCAACAGATCCATTTGGACTTCAGCAGCATCAGGAAATGCTTCTACATTTGAAGGGTGTAACACCCTCTATCATATAAGCCATGCTCGAGTCATCGAGTTATATTAAGAGGTTGTTACTGTGATAGGAGATCTTTAAAAGACAGAAAGTATAATATATGGCCCTTTAACTGCATATTATATTATTGAATAATGGTTCATAAATTTCATCATTTATGATACATATAGAATAAAATAATTACACTTTGAGAAAAAGTTTTGTAGCTAACATTATATATAGAAACTACTTCCGCACTGTAGTTGTTGCCCTCCCTGACTTTGGCTGGTCCCCATAGTCTCCCGGGCCGACTTATGTCTGAGTCTTGCAGGATTTTTGCCTCATTATTAAATCTTTGCCTTGGCACTAGAATGTTTATGCAAAAGAAAAAACATACAAGTAGGCAATGAGAACCTAAGGTTCTCAGTAGGTAAACTCAAACTATTACTCATACAGTGCTATCATAAACATTCCAGCCGCTTCAGTTTCTTATGAAAATGTGAGCACATATATGCAAGCAGTGGTTCAATTTTAATTTGAAAATGTCTTTCTCGAAATGGGTTATATTTTAACAATCACTTGCATATTATGTGACAAACATAGAAAAAAGAATAGTGTAACATACTTCAATAAGAGTCATAATAACATTGTGACATAATGAGAGAATTGGAGATGCACATGAAGATGTTGTACTTGACTTAATTCATC
The DNA here is from genome assembly GCA_031439595.1 of Pterocarpus santalinus. Lineage (NCBI taxonomy): Eukaryota > Viridiplantae > Streptophyta > Magnoliopsida > Fabales > Fabaceae > Pterocarpus > Pterocarpus santalinus. Next base: position 36,543,810 of record CM062525.1, read on the forward strand.
TCTTTCTTTAACTTGCAACTTGATCTTGCTCTTCTGTACTTGGTCCCCCGGAGGTGAATGGCCCCTCTCACCCCTGGGTAATAGCCTTCTTTTTAGGTTCGAGCTCGTACCTATACATGAGTGATGGGTTTACTTTCCCGACCCTCACACCGGTCTATTCCCCTTAAATCTAGTCGAGGGCTAGCCCAAGTCTTAGACACTACCGCTCTGGCCCACGCTAGCTAGGTCTATGCCATGCCTTATATGGTAGCTTAGTACGTCCCTCTTGCAAGTCCTTATAATCTTTTATTACCTCTTGGATGTGAATATGCACGTGAATGCTCTATGTGTTCATGCATATATCTCATATCATTCCTCAGTCCTATTTGCATGCATGATTTTCATAGACATGGCATTTGTAACACCTTAATAAACTCATACTACGCTTAAGTCATATTACAACGTTTTATTAGTTGTTATTTATGCTCGTAGAAAGTTAAACTTCACTTGAAATTAAGTTACGTGGAAAATATGGTAAGATTTTGTTTTCTTGGAAATATGTCATCGCTTCGCAGCATTTTGAAAAGTAAAGTCTTAAGTGAGAAGACAGAAAGAGAAAGAGCATGTCGCATAAAATACATACCCCCAATATTATAAAACAAGAGAAAGGTAAATAAATAGTAATTCATAAATACATTACATTACATAGCTAATCATTACATCCATATGAGTTCATAACATGTATACAGACATATATATTAGCATTACATCAAAGGAGGCTCATGGTCATGCCATGACCCAAATACTAAATGGAAACTTAATTTGACATCGTTCGTCACAAAAAGGAATGTATGAAGATGAAAGCTATGGTAACTACAAGTCCAAATCAACATTGTCTGGCATCCTCATCATACGTCCGCTTACAGTGTGGCGGATCCGTGCTCCATTCCACCGGATGTGCCATTGGATTCTAGTGCCGATGTGGACAATAACTAGAATGAGAAATGGGGTTTCTTAGTAGGACTCGAACCCAACACGGAAGTGTCATCGTCATTGTCCCAGCCACTTCGATTTTATTAATGAAAATCGCGAACATTCATAAGGTTCAGTTCTTAGGTTTTCAAAAACATGAATATCCGAAGCGGATTCAATTTTAACATACCCTCTATTCATTTATATCATAACATACATGGGCACAAGTATAATTACATAAAACATGCGTGGCTATGCTATAAGCTTCTCTTAACTTCTTCTCTTCAAGGGTTTGGACCAAAGTCCCTTTTTTTTCTTTTCTTAACTTGACTTTATCTTAAGTCTTTTCTTTTCACCTACTAAACATAAGTGGTAATAAGCTCATACCGTGGCCGTTGCCACCATAAATTTTCGGTACTTACACTAGCTGGGTCATGTTATGCTTCATGTAAGCCTTATCCCCTATACTTACACTAGTTGGGCCATGCCATGCGTCATGTGAGTCGCAGGTGAGGAGAGCTTACTTTGGGTCATCTTCCCTTTTGAAGGATCACCCTTAGTTTACTTTCTTCTTATTAAAGCTTGTGATGCAAAATATTTCAAAGTCCACAATTTTTGCAAAATTTCGGCAGCATAATGGCTATACCGAAACTTCCCAAGATTTTGCCAAACAGAGAATCCAATATCACATATCATTAAGCATCATATCATCAACATATCATATTCATATCATCATCATTCATCATCATCATAGCATCATGCTTGCACATAAACGAAGGTATATTCACAAGCAAAGTTTTATGAGCCTAGCTTAATAAATTTGGTGCAAGCTTTTAGTTGAGGTTGCCCTTTGTATAAAATTCTTTTATTAGGCATAGGGCCAATTTCTTCTATTATCCTTTTTGAAACTTTTAAGTTGAATTATGAAGGTTTTTCAATACTTAATGTAAGGGTCTTAATGTCTTAAAGCTTATTTCTCATTAACCTTTAAAACTCAACCATAACCAATTTTACTTTTACAGTGGAGCAGTAACTTCAAAAATTTACCATAATTTCATCTTTTACTTTTCTCCTTCGAATTTGGTATGATTATACTTCTCCAAGTCTACTTTTAAACAAAACAAACCCCACTCAAAACTTGAGATATGCACATTTTATTTTGACCGCTTAGCTTTTAAGTTTATTCTCGGTATAGTGAATTTTAAACTTTAGTGCGAGCTCCTCACAGAGAATCTGCCTAATCTGTTTTATGGGGATGTTCCTCTATGTCTTAGCTTTCTAAAAAACTTAGTCTCACTCAAAAATGTTCTGTATAACTTGAGTTATTAAGATTTTATTACATACTACCCGAACAGAAACACATCTGGGGACAGCAGACTTTGAAAATCCATATCTCTCTCGTTTTAAGGCCAAATTTCATGTATTTATATGTATAAAAATCTCTATGAGTCTATTTTCATTTAAAATTAGTTTCATTCTATTTGGAGTTATATTGAAAGTGTTATTATTCGCGCCATGCAGACTGGCAGAATTTTTCAGTTTCCACGGTTTTGGTTTCAATGAGTTTTCTTGTAAAAACATTAAGTCTTTTCTTCAAGTGACCACTTTACATTTCCAAACCACTTTTATACTTTTAGATCTTGGTAAAAATCAATATTTTGAGTTCTAAAAAGTTTGGCTCAAAAGAAGAATAAATACACAACAAGTCATTTTCCAAAAAAAGAGCAAAAATCACAAACAACTTCATATAATGAAAGCATGGCCATGAGGCCTTTAGAGCAAGTCCTAAAACCACCTAGCTATGGAGAGCTTAGGAGTTCTAGAGCTTGAAAAACATAGAATAAAGAGGCGTTAGAGTCACTACCAAATGGATTTCTTGAAAGCTTGAAGAGAAAGAATGGTGCTAGAGATAGCCTCCTTCTTCTTGAGCTTGATAATGGGGCTAAGTGAGTGTTTGTTTTGCTTCCTCAAGAACCAAAGAGAGTAGTCCTTGAAGGGCTTGTGAGAATGGTGGTGGAAATGAGGTGAGTTAGAGTAGGAAAACAAGAAGAACAAGAAGAAGATTAGGAAGAATAAGGAGTGGTTTAGAGAGAGGTGAGAGCTTTTTGTGTCTTGATAGAGGAAATGAACAATGAAATGAGGGGGGAGAGAGATGGGCTTATTGGCACAAAAAGGTGAGGGGGGAGAATGATGTGATTTTGCTTCTTTTGTAAGCAAGAAAGCTAGGAACCATGGGGTAAAAGAGAGGGTTGTGTTTCTCTTGAGTCTTGGTGCTTGGGTAAAGACTATTTTGTGTTTTCTCAAGTGGTTAAAGGCATGAGTACTCTTGGGATTGGCTTGGGTGAATATGTCACAATCTTGATGGAGGATAGCACATCTCTTGTCTTGAAGGAATACTACTAATATAGACTCTTGATCTAATGGTGTATGATGAGAAGGCAAATGGATGGTTGGATATAGCTCTTACCTTGACCAAATTTCAAACAATAATTAAAGGGAATTTTCTAAATTTTTACAATTGTTACAATTATCTAAATACTAATTAATTCAATTGGTTTAATTACCTTAACACATCTTCATTGAAAAGGATTTTCCTCATTAATTATGTGAAGGGGTTGGGTGAGGGTTAATTTTTCATGTAATTAGGATGTGATGCTTGTCATGCTCTTAGTTAATAAAGTTAGGTCACCTTGATTTTATGTTATAAATCATGAATTAACAAGGATTGGGCAATTAGGCTCTTAATTGTAACTTTTAATGCATTATGCTTTGATTGTTGAATTTTCTAATTGATCGTTGACTTTCAATTATCTTGTTAACTTGCCTTTAATTTACTAAGCTCTTGCTCTTGAGATTAGTCGATTAGTTTTCAATTGATCACTAGCCCCTCTAATTAGCTGGAGACACCGAGCTAAATAGCTTAGATGAAGATGGGGATGTTACATTTCTCCCCTCCTTGAAAAAAATTTTACCCTCAAAATTCGATACCTAAAAACAGGTGGGGATAATCTCTTTGCATCTCTGCCTTGAGCTCCCACGTGTGCTCCTCCAAGTTTCCTCTTCCCTAGGTGACTTTTACCAAGGGCATAGACTTGTTCCTTAACTGCTTGACCTTCCTATCTATGATTCTCATAGGCGGTAGGTCGAAGGTTAGGTCTTCCCTTAATTGTACACTTTCTGGCTCAAGAAGATGATTGGGGTCGGAGTTGTACTTTCTCAATTGGGAAACATGGAAAACATTGTGAAGGTTTGACAAATGGGGTGGTAATGCTATTTGGTAGGCAACTGTTCCTATTTGTTTTAAGATTTGAAAAGGGCCAAGAAAATGAGGGCTCAACTTTTTGACTCTAAAGGCTCTACCAATACTTATTGTATGAGTGATTTTCAAAAATATATGTTCTCTATCTTGGAACTCAATTGGCTTTCTCCTCTTGTCCGCACAGCTCTTCTGACGACTTTGTATAGTGAGAATCCTTTCCCTTATCTTCTTAATTTGTTCGGTGGTTTGTCTAACCAAATCAGGTCCTAAGAGGCTTTGTTCACCCTATTCATACCAACAAAGCAGAGATTTGCACTTTCTGCCACACAGGGCTTCATAAGGCATCATCCTAATGCTAGCATGGAAACTATTATTGTAGGTGAACTTGATGAAGGGTAGGTGTTTGTCCCAACTTCTGGGTCGGTCCATTACACATGCTCTCAACATATCCTCTAGGGTTTGTATAGTTCTTTCTGATTATCCATCAGTCTGGGGGTGGTAGGCTATACTTAAATAAAGTCTCATCTCAAATGCCTTTTGCAAGGCTCCGTAGGACCTAGAGATAAACCTTGGGTCTCTATCAGACACAATGGTTACAGGTACTCTGTGCAGTCATACAATCTCTTGGATGTATAGCTGGGCTAGCTTATCCAAAGGATAATTCGCTCTTATAGGTAAGAAGTGGGCAGACTTTGTCAATCTATCCACAACAAACCATATGGCATCAAATCCAGCTTGTGTTCGGGGTAAACCCATCACGAAAATCATAGAGATTCCATCTTATTTCCATTCAAGGATCTCCAATGGCTGCAGCATGCTTGAGGGCTTTTGGTGCTCAATTTTCACCTTTTGACAAACTAAGCACTTATTCACCACATCTGTCATGTCCTGTTTTGTGCCCGACCACCAAAACATCCTCTTGAGGTCTTGGTACATCTTCATCATGCCAGGATGCATGGTAAAATGACCTTTGTGAGCTTCTTCTACAATCATCCTCCTCAGGTCATCCTTAGCAGGTACACAGATCCTTCCTTGATACCTCTACATGCCATCAACACCTTCAGTAAATCTTTTCAACTTTCCCTCTTTCACCTCGGCTACTATCCTCAAGAACTCTTCATCCTCTTCTTGAGCCTACATAATTTGTCCTTTGAGCACGCTCGTCACCTTGATCAAATTCAACCTTATGCTATGAGGGGTCAGGGCAACTCCGAGGTTTAGGTCTCTAAAATTCTCAATCAACTCCACTTCCTTGACCATCATCCACAACACATGTAATGACTTGTGGCTCAGTGCATCCACCACCACATTGGCCTTACCAGGGTGGTAGTTCAAACCGAAATCATAATCCTTCAAGAATTCCATCCTCCTCTGCCTCATATTAAGCTCCTTCTAATCAAACAAGCACTTCAGACTCTTGTGGTCCGAGAATACCTCAAACCTAACTCCATATAAGTGGTGCCTCCATATCTTCAATGCAAACACCACGGCCGCTAGCTCCAGGTCATGGGTTAGGTAATTAACTTCATGAGGTTTTAGTTGCCTAGAGGCATAAGCCATTGCATTATGATCTTGCATCAGAATATAACCTAAACCTCTTCCAGAGGCATCATAGTAAACCTCAAAGGCTCCCTTAGGGTCAGGCATAACTAGTACAGGTGTGGAAGTCAACTTTGCCTTTAACTCTTGAAAACTTTTCTCACACTCTATAGTCCAAACAAAAGTAGCATTCTTCCTAGTGAGTTTAGTCAAGGGTAAGGATATCTGAGAAAATCTCTTTATAAACCTCCAGTAGTATCCGGCTAGGCCAAGAAAACTCCGAATCTCCGTCATTGTCGTAGGTCTCTCCCAGTTCATTACAGCTTCCACTTTGTTTGCGTCCACAGATATCCCTCCCTTAGACACGCTGTGACCCAAGAACTTCACTTCTTCTAGCCAAAACTCACACTTTGATAACTTCGCATAAAGCTTCTTATCCTTTAAGATTTCCAACACAATCCTAAGGTGCTCTTCATGTTCCTCCTTTGTCTTTGAATAGATGAGGATGTCATCTATAAAGACTACCACAAACTTATCCAGATACGGCCTAAAGATCCTGTTCATATAATCCATAAACACAGCCCGGGCATTGGTTAATCCAAACGACATTACTTTAAACTCATAATGCCCATACCTAGTCCTAAAGGCCGTCTTGGGAATATCTTCCTTCTTCACTCTAATCTGATGGTATCGTGACCTTAGATCTATCTTTGAAAACACCTCTGCTCCTCTAAGTTGATCCATTAGGTCATCAATCCTTGGCAAAGGGTACTTGTTCTTCACTGTGACCTTGTTCAACTGCTGATAGTCTATGCACAGCCTCATGCTTCCATCTTCTTCTTGACAAACAGCACCGAGGCTCCCCAAGGTGAGGCACTTGGTCTCAAAAACTTCTTTTTCAGCAACTCCTCAAGTTGAGTTTTTAGCTCCTCTAACTCCAAAGGGGACATTCGGTAGGGTGCAATAGATATTGGTCCAGTTCCTGGCACCAATTCTATGGAAAACTCTATTTCTCTCTCAAGGGAAAACTCAAGAATATCCTCAGGAAAGACTTCAGGATACTCAGTCACCACAAGAATCTCATCACAAGCTTGCTCTAGTTCAGCCTCACTAGCCGATAGGAGAACATATTCTTGATTCTCAGTCTTACAACAGTATAACACAACGGGTTTCAAACTTAAACTAACAGGTTTAGAAGGTATAGAAGGAAATACGATTGACTTGGTAGCACAATCTAACATAACATGGTTAGCTGAGAGCCAATCCATGCCTAAGATTAGATCTAAACCAGATAAAGGAAAGCAGATTAAATCAGACTCGTAGGTTCTACCATCAATCTGAATTTGACATTTCAAACAACATAAACAAGTTCTAACTAGTTTCCTAGTGGGAGTAGAAACAAGTAACATATAAGGCATTTCAGAAATAGACAGCCCCAATCCACTTATGCAATCATGGGAAATAAAAGAATGCGTAGCACCAGAGTCATACAGTACAGTTAAGATGTTACCATTCACTTCGCATATACCTCGAATGAGATCATCAGACTCCTTGGTCTCCTCAGCATTCATGGTAAAGATCCTCCCTTGGCGTTGCGGTTTAGGGGCAGGCGTGTCCTTGGTGCAGTTCTTAGCAAAATGCCCGGGTTATCCACATTTGAAGCAAACATTTTGTCTGGCATAGCAAACCCCATTGTGTTGCTTCCCATACTTAAGGCAAATGAAATTTGTTGCAAGCTTTGGGGGCTGGCCAACGAGTCTTGGAGAATTGGTGGAGGGCCTCTGTGGTTGCTTGCCCTTAGAACCTTCACCATGGTAGGGTTTTTTTTGCGGGGGCTGCTTCGGGTTGCCCTTGAGATGCCTACCTTCTCTTATGGGCCTCCATCCTCTGGACTGCCAGTTTACGATTGCATTCCTCTACTACGCGACTCTTATTGACAAGGGCCACATAGTTCTGAATCTCCAAGGGGGCCACAGATGCTAGGATGTCAGCCTTCAAACTCCTTCATATTTCACGCACTTCCAGTGCTCGTCGGGGTTTCACTGATATAGTGTGGAGAACTTACACAGCACTCCTCAAACTTCGCAGTGTATTCAGCAATGCTCATACATCCTTGGTAGAGCCTCAGGAACTCCATCTCCTTTACATTCCTTATAGACATCGGGAAGTACTTCTCATAGAAAGCTGCATTGAGGACGTCCCAGGTAATTTCTCTTTGGTCGATCTACATCAAGTTCTTCCCTCCTTTCCACTAGAATTCGACATTCGCCTTCAGCATATAAGTAGCAAAGGCTATCTTCTGGGTCTCCGAGCAAGTTAGCACAGAGTAGATCTTTTCGATCTCCTTAATCCATTCGTCAGCTTCTTCAAGGTTGAAAGCCCATTTGAAACTGGGCGGGTTGGCCTTGCGAAACTCCGAGAACTTTTGATACTCGGTACTTGCTCCATTTCCACCAACAGATTCTTTAGACCTTCGATTTAGCTAATCCATCATGTGTTTGGCTGCTGTAGCTTGAGCTTGCATGGCATTTGCCATTTGCTGTAAAGTCCTTATGAAATCGACAATGTTCGTGCTGTCGCTAGGCTTATTGGCGGTATGTCTGTGAGTTGCCATTAGTTCCTGAACATACAAAAACAAAAATATCGAGTTGATCAAGCCCAATATCAAGCATAAGCATGGTGGCAACTAAAGGCAATCTCACATGACGGTTATGCATTCTAAGTCCTACATCCCATCATACAGACAAGATCCACAGCATGACTTAACATAGTGCATGTAGAGTTATGCTTGGAAGCATAGTCAGTCCAACCTCAGGCTTTAACAGGATGAATTGCTCTGCTACCATAATGTAACACCCTAATAAACCCATACTATGCTTAAGTCATATTACGATATTTTATTAGTTGTTACTTATGCTCGTGGAAAGCTAAACATCACTTGAAATTAAGTTACGTGGAAAATATGGTAAGATTTTTTTTCTTTTTGAAATACATTGTCGCTTCACAGCATTTTGGAAAGTAAAGCCTTAAGCGAGAAGACATAGAGATAGAGCATGTCGCATAAAATACATACCCTAATATCATAAAACAAAAGAAAGGTAAATAAATAGTAATTCACAAATACGTTGCATTACATAGCTAATCATTACATCCATATGAGTTTATAACATATATACATACATATATATCAGCATTACATCGAAGGAGGCTCATGGTCGTGCCATGACCCAAATATTAAATACAAACTTAACTTGACATCATTTGTCACAAAAAGGAATGTATGAAAATGCAGAGCTACGACAACTACAAGTCCAAATCAACATTGTCTGGCATTCCTCGTCATACGTCCGCTCACAGTGTGGGGGATCCGTGCTCCACTCCACCAGATGCGCCATCGGATTCTGGTGATGATGCGGAAAATAACTAGAGTGAGAAATGGGATTTCTCAGTAAGACTCAAACCTAACATGGAAGTGCCATCGTCATCATCCCAGCCACTTCGGTTTTATTAATGAAAATCGTGAACATTCATAAGGTTCAGTTCTTAGGTTTTCGAAAACATGAATATCCAAAGTGGATTCAATTTTAACATAGCCTCTAATCATTTATATCATAATATAGATGGGCACAAGTATAATTACATAAAACATGTATGGCTATGCTGTAAGCTTCTCATAACTTTCAAGGGTTTAGACCGAAGTCCCTTTTTTTTTTCTTTTCTTAACTTGACTTTATCTTAAGTCTTTTCTTTTCACCCACTAAACATAAGTGGTAATGAGCTCATACCATGGCCGTCGCCACCATAAATTTTCTGTACTTACACTAACTGGGTCATGCCATGCCTCATGTAAGCCTATCCCCTATACTCACACTAGCTGGGTCATGCCATGCCTGATGTGAGTCATGAGCGAGAGGAGCTTACTTTGGGTCACTTTCCCTTTTGAAGGATCACACCCTTAGTTTATTTCTTCTTATTAAAGCTTATGATGGAAAATATTTCTAAGTCCACAATTTTTGCTAAATTTCGGCAGCATAATGGCTAGACCGAAACATCCCAAGATTTTGCCAAACAGAGAATCCAATATCACATATCATTAAGCATCATATCATCAACATATCATATTCATATCATCATCATTCATCATCATAATAGCATCATGCTTGCACGGAAACGTAGGTATATTCACAAGCAAAGTTTTATGAGCCTAGCTTAATAAATTTGGTGCAAGCTTTTAGTTGAGGTTGACCCTTGTATAAAATTATTTTATTAGGCATAAGGCTAATTTCATCTATTATCCTTTTTGAAACTTTTAAGTTGAATTATGAAGGTTTTTTAATACTTAATGTAAGGGTCTTAATGTCTTAAAGCTTATTTCTCATTAACCTTTAAAACTTAACCATAACCAGTTTTGCTTTTACAGTGGGGCAGTAACTTCAAAAATTCACCATAATTTCATCTTTTATTCTTTTGCTTCGAATTTTGGTATGATTATACTTCTCTGAGTCTATTTTTAAAGAAAACAAACCCACTCAAAAATTCATTTTGTAACTTGAGATATGCACATTTTAGACTGCTCAGCTTTTAAGTTTATTCTCGATACAGTGAATTCTAAACTTTACTACAAGCTCCTCACAAGGAATCTACCTAATCTGTTTTATGGGGATGTTCCTCTATGTCTTAGCTTTCCAACAAACTTGGTTCTACTCAAAAATGTTCTGTATAGCTTGAGTTATTAAGATTTTGTTACGTACTGCCCGAACAAAAACACATCTGGGGACAACAGACTTTGAAAATCCATATCTCTCTCGTTTTAAGGCCAAATTTCATGTATTTTATATGTATAAAAATCCTTATGAGTTTATTTTCTTTTAAAATTAGTTCGTTCCATTTGGAGTTATATTGAAAGAGTTATTAGTCATGCCATGCAGACTGCTAGAATTTTCCAGCTTCCACGGTTTTGGTTTCAATGAGTTTTCTTGTAAAAACATTAAGTCTTTTCTTCAAGTGACCACTTTACATTTCCAAACCACTTTTATACTTTGAGATCTTGGTAAAAATCAATATTTTGAGTTCTAAAAAGTTTGACTCAAAAGAAGAATAAATCCAAAACAAGTCATTTTCCAAGAAAAGAGTAAAAATCACAAACAACTTCATATAATGAAAGCATGGCCATCAGGCCTTTTGAGCAAGTCCTAAAACCACCTAGCTATGGAGAGCTTAGGAGTTCTAGAGCTTGAAAAATATAGAAGAAAGAGGTATTAGAGTCACTACCAAATGGATTTCTTGAAAGCTTGAAGAGAAAGAAAGGTGTTGGAGATGGCCTCCTTCTTCTTGAGCTTGATAATGGGGCTAAGTGAGTGTCTGTTTTACTTCCTCAAGAACCAAACAGAGTGATCCTTGAAGGGCTTGTGAGAATGGTGATGGAAATGAGGTGAGTTAGAGTAGGAAAACAAGAAGAACAAGAAGAAGATTAGGAAAAACAAGGAGTGGTTTAGAGAGAGGTGAGAGCTTTTTGTGTCTTGAGAGAGAAAATGAAAAATGAAATGAGGGGGGAGAGAGATGGGCTTATTGGCGCAAAAAGGTGAGGGGAAAGAATGATGTGATTTTGCTTCTTTTGCAAGCAAGAAGGCTAGGAACCATTGTATAACATCCACGACTTCCGACTTCCGAGTTCATAGTACTCACAACCTCCAGATTCATCTTCAAGGCTGGACGGACAAGGATTTATGATTTCCGAGTTTGTCTTATGATTCAGCTTCCGATCTCAATATTAGCTTCGACTTCCGACTTCGTTACAAGGCTTACAAGGGATTTCCGACCTCATGCGTGCAGCTTACGATCTGTGACTTAATGCATGTAGCTTACGATTTCCGACATTGTGTAAGCATGTATAAATTTTGACCTCGTCAGTATGAATTCCGATTTTCGATTTCATGAGCTGAAATGAAGTGACTGATGCTTCCCACTTACTAGTTCGTCTTCGACTTCAGCACAATTTACGACCTCCGACCTTAGCGATCAAAGAGCAAAATGTTCGATTTCCGACTTCGTCTCTAAGGCTCAAATGAACTGGCTATATTCCGAATTCCGACATTATGATTCACAAATGGTACGAGATCCGATCTTGAGTCCAATATTAGTAGCTCTCATTTCTATATCTTTTCGAGTTCCGGGATAGACATTTTATAATTCCCGAGTTCCGACCTTAAGTGCTTGGCTTCACACCAGGCTCTGCTTTCAAGTTTCAATTAGACTGGATGTTTTCTGAGTTCCGACTTCATATACAGGAGGTTCACGAGGTCCGACTTTATAGAGCATACGAGTTCCGATTTCGTTTCCAGAATATGCTAGAAACTACTCCACTTTAGGCGACGTGGAGAGTGATTCTACCATACAAAGAGGGCAACGTGGAAAGCAAGGTTGGCTGAAACTTGGCCTTATGTTTAGAGGCCAATCACAACCTTCCAAGTTAACTCCCACTCATGCTTATATAACACACCCTCCTCCTTTGATTCAGACCATTATTCACGTTGCATTCCTCTTCTCCTTCAGCTCTCTTTCTCTCTTGCTCACACACCCAAAACTCAAGCTAAGTTCCAGCCTTGTTCATCCAACCTCCAAGAACTCAGCACAAAACAATTAAATCAAAGGTAGGGGTTTTTAATTTCTTGCATCAAATCCATGCACTTGGCTGGCTGGGCTGAATCATTTTCACCTTAATTGATGTGTGAATTAAATAATTATGCTTGGATTAACAGAAGATTTTGAGTTAGAAGTAGAATTAGAAGAAGAAAACTAAGAGAACAAAATGGATGAGGGTGCTGTCTTGGTGGAGAGTCCACGGTAGTCCATATGGCGGAGCGTACGGCGCCGCCTACGATCGGTCAAATCTGATGAAACTATTTTTAGATGAAATTAGACATCTAGGGCTTTCCATAGACATATCATATAAGGATTTTGGATCAGAATTGAGGGAGATATGAATTTTTGAATCTCGACCTAGGGTTTTGACTCTGGCTCTGGGCAGATTAGGTTATTTAGGGTAGAACTCGACCTATACTACATGAAAAAGAGTGAAACGAACTTTGTTAGAAAGCTTACACATAGGAGAATATCTCATAAAAATTTCAGAATTTAATAAGTTCCCAATTGCTCTCAGTTCTCCACGCAATTCGCCCTATGTCCAAACCGGGCTAGAACAGGGCAGTGTAGGAAGGTCCGAATTCGGGGCTTGTAACTCGAGCTCCATTAAGCCAAATTGAGTGGGAATTTTTCCAAATGAAACTTTGTTCTGTTAGCTTTAACATGAGACCAATTTCGTCTGATTTGAGTGAGTTTTCGATTTTTAGTGAATTTCTACTTTTAGTTGCCTGATTCTGGCTAGCCAATGGGCAGGCCGAGATAAAGTTTAGATATCTTGAGTTATAGATACCGAAATTAGATGGGACCAAAGAGGTTAGAAAATAGACACAAAACACTGGAACATACTCAAATTTGAGGTCCAAATGAGTTAAAATGAAATTGTGACATGAATTACAAAAACCGGGTTGGTTGAATATGCTGAGGCAGGATTTCTGCCTTAATGAATTTGATATGGATTTGAGTTCTATGTTGGAATATAAATGTGAATTTGTGTTCCTTGTGATAAATTGATGTATTGATTGGCTGGCACTATTCATGGGGAAGCGGACACGTTCCGTTATGCTGCCAAAATTTCGATAGAACCCATGTACAAGTTATGAATTACATGCTAATGCATATGCATTCTTAAGAAAGCTATGAAAGTTATGAAAAGAAGTATGTTATTATGCAAGTTCCATACTACTTGGACCAGCCCCGGATAGAAAGTTAATGGGAATAGATCGGTGGGAAGATCGGGGAAAGTAAACCCGGCATCCCTATATAGGAACGAGCTCGATCCTGATAAGCAGACTATTACCCAGGAGTCTAAAATGGCCAAGAACTCCCAGGGGACCAAGAGAGATGGAAAATGATAGAAAATAATGAAAGAGTCTATGAAAGAAAGTTCAAGAATGAGTCTACATGATTACATGAATGCATGAATACATGGAATAGTTACATTAAGATGTTTACAATTGTCTGTTACAATTGCTCACTGCTATTCGTTTATTTATTTCGTTTATCATTCTATGCATCAGTATTAGTAATCTATTTTGTTTCTTACGCCAATTAAAGTAAGACTGAACCTTGCCTCGGACCAGACATGTTTTAAACTCATGAAAATGGACTTTTTAGTTTGAACACATATTTTTATAATTAAGTAAAACCCGAGGCAACTGAGAATGTATGTGATGTCAGTATTAGTATAACCAAACCCTACTGAGAATTTTCTTGAAATTCTCATCCCTTTTGCATCTCCCGCATCATTCTCAGACTCTGGCGATGGACTCCACAGCCACCCTTTTTATTGAGATCCCTGCGTTACAGCTCCACCATGATCTAGAGTTGGATTCCTTGTACATAGCTGGTTCATGCAACTTCCGATTTTACCTCTTCAGTGACAGGAACTTTGATGTTCCTTTACACCATCCCCTCTTCGACCCTGCTACCCCTTATATTGCCATCCCTCTACATATGGCGCACCCACATCCTGCACCTCCTGCACCCGCAGCACCCGCTGACCCTGCCCCTGAGTCACCACCGCAGGCAGCCCCCGACATCCCGCTGAGTTCCGAGAGTGACCCCTCCGAGGCCACCGGCTCGTCGCCCTCTTCCTCCTCGGGACCTAGCGCAGACTATACTCCGGCCGAGCCTGGCATGGCTAACGGCTACCTGACGGAGTAGCTTAGCGGCAGGGGATGTTGTACAGTATGACCCTCTTTTGGACAGCATACAGCTTTGGGTCATGGGTTTGAATGTAGAGTTAGTAGTAGATTACGAAATGTCCTTTGAGGACCATAGGGTATTTTGGTAGGTGAGGGCATTATGGTCTTTTTGATACACCAGCCCACGTATGTATTTCTACTTTAAAACTTTGTACATAAACTGAAGCAGTGGCTTCTGATATATATATACATATGTTTACATGTATGTAGTAACATTATTGTACTATACTTATCTTAGTGATATTTTGTTTGTTTCATTTTTAATATAACAGCACGTCGTTTCGTCAATAGAGACGATTTAAAGAGAAATAAAAAAAAACAAGAAGGGTAAATAAAGTGTCAACACGGTAACACGACCTTACTAGTTTCATGCTATGACTTAAGCATAACATAAAATTAGTAGGGTGTTACATTTTTGGTATCAGAGCAGTTCGTCCTAGCTAAGGCCTGAGGATTGGACTGACTATGCTTCGCGCATATTCTGTACTTTAGTTGATAATGTGCACCAGATCTTGCCTGTATGGTGGAGATATAGTTGTGCATATATATGAAGTGCCTGACCGTGTGGGCTGTTATTTACTAGCACATTAAACTTAGTATTGAGCCTGATCAACTCAATAACTTTTGTTTTGTGTGTTCAGAACTTAATCGCTTCCGGAAGGCGGGGAAGACCACGTGCGGAACCTGCTCCAGAGAACCCGATTGACGTGATGGCCACAATGCGGGAAATGGCTCACGCAATGCGAGAACAAGCCGCGGCAGCTCACCAAATGATGGAGCAGCTAGGCAGGCGGCCTGTAGCAGGCTGTGAAAGGAACCCACAAGGCCCAGAAGCTAACCTGGACTACCTCCGGTTTGCGAAGTTTAGGAAGGCAAAAATGCCAAGTTTCCGAGGGGCATACGACCCGGATAAAGCTGACGAGTGGATCAAAGCCATGGAGAAGATTTTCTCCGTCTTGGATTGCTCGGATCATCAGAAAGTGACTTTTGCCACTTACACGCTTGAAGCAGACGCCGAGTTCTGGTGGAACGGCGTACGAAGGTTGTTCAAGGAATCTCAGACAGTAGTCACCTGGACAATGTTCAAGGATGTATTTTACCAGAAGTACTTCCCCGCTTCAGTTCGAAATGCCAAGGAACTCGAGTTCATGCAGCTGCGCCAAGGAAATCGGACAGTATCCGAATACATTGCCCGATTTGAGGAGCTATGCAAATTCTCCACCATTTACCAGAGGAACCCAGATGAAGCCTGGAAGTGCATTAAATTTGAAGGTGGGTTACGAGAGGAAATTCTCACCGCAATCAGCCCGATGGAGATCAGGGATTTCCCTACATTAGTGAACAAATGCCGACTTGTGGAGGATTGCCACTCGAAGTTAGCTGCAGCCAGGGCATTTGGCGGGAATTTCAAGAGGGGGTTAGCCCCGCAAGGCCTAAGATTCAAGCCCAATGTACAACAACAGCGGAGATTTCCGCCAAGAGGCAACAAAGGCAAGCAGCCTCAAAGGTCTTTTCCAAATTCAACTTGCACAAAATGCGGCAAGAATCATGGCGATCGGCCGTGCTTGGCAGGCCAGAATGTCTGTTATGGATGTGGCAAGCCAGGCCACAAAATTTACGAGTGTCCAACCAGGAACGCATCACAGCCGCCTCAACCCCAGCGACAAGGACGGGTCTTTACTATGAATGCGGAAGAAGCCGATAAGTCAGAAGGATTAATCCAAGGCACTTGTGATGTGAACGGTGAGACTCTAACTGTACTCTACGATTCGGGTGCCTCACATTTATTTATTTCTCATAATTGTGTAGCTGCTTTACAATTGCCAATTTCTGAATTACCCTATGATCTGTTGGTTTCTACTCTTACCAATGGGCCTGTTAGAACTAGTCAAATGTGCATCAAAGTTCCTCTTCGAATTGAGGGCAGGACCTTTGCCGCTAATTTGATTTGCCTCCCTCTATCTGGTCTCGACGTAATTCTGGGCATGGATTGGCTTTCTGCCAATCATGTTGTACTCAATTGCTCTGATAAAACGGTGGTACTTCCCTCTGTCTTACTTTACAATCCCAAACCGCAATACTCTTCTATCTGAACTCTTTCAGGCCAAAGGATCAAGGGTATATCCTCTTGTCAGCTAATGCGGTAGAAGCTGAGCAGGAACTGGAGAAGATTCCGATTGTCAGGGAATACCCGGATGTTTTCCCAGAGGATATTCCTGAATTCCCTCCGGAGAGAGATTGAGTTTACCATCGAGTTGGTTCCAGGTGCGGGACCAATATCCATAGCTCCGTATCGAATGTCACCTATGGAGTTGACGGAACTAAAAAGACAGATCAAAGAGCTTTTAGAAAAGGGATTCATACGACTGGCGCGCCGCCATGGGGAGCTCCGGTCTTGTTGGTCAAGAAGAAGGATGGAAGCATGCGCTTATGCGTGGATTATAGGCAGTTGAACAAAGTGACGATTAAGAACAAGTATCCGTTGCCGAGGATTGATGATCTCATGGACCAACTACAGGGTGCAACGGTATTCTCCAAGATCGACTTGCGTTCTGGATATCACCAAATTCGAGTTCGGGAACAAGATATCCCTAAAACAGCTTTTCGAACTTGTTACGGGCACTATGAATACACCGTGATGTCGTTTGGGCTGACGAATGTGCCGGCGGTATTCATGGATTACATGAATCGAATATTCCGCCCATATCTGGACAAATTTGTAGTGGTCTTCATTGATGATATACTTGTCTACTCGAAGACGGAACAAGAACATGTGGAACACTTACGGCTAGTTCTGCAAATTTTAAGAGGAAAGAAGCTCTATGCCAAGTTATCCAAATGTGAATTTTGGATGAAGGAGGTAAAATTTCTCGGCCACGTAGTGTCATCTGGAGGAATCTCTGTCGACCCCAGCAAAGTAGAAGCAGTTTTGAACTGGGAGAGGCCAACTACAGTCTCTGAAGTCTGAAGTTTTTTGGGCTTAGCTGGATATTATAGGCGATTCGTTAAGGATTTTTCTCGAATAGCCTTGCCCTTGACCAAGCTAACCAGAAAGAATGTCCCTTTCGAGTGGACGCCGGAGTGTGAACAGAGTTTTCAGGATTTGAAGAGAAGGTTGACTACGACACCAGTGCTAGCTTTACCAGACCCTCAAGGACCATTTGAGGTCTATTGCGATGCTTCCCAATAAGGGTTAGGATGTGTGTTGATGCAAGCTGGAAGAGTGGTCGCATATGCCTCCAGGCAATTAAAGCCACACGAAAGGAATTACCCGACTCATGATCTTGAATTAGCAGCAGTAGTGTTTGCTTTGAAAATATGGAGACATCACTTGTATGGAGTAAAGTTCGAGATCTTTTCTGATCATAAGAGTTTGAAGTACCTTTTCGATCAGAAAGAATTGAATATGAGGCAGCGGAGATGGGTGGAACTCCTTAAAGACTACGAATTTGAATTGAAATACCACCCAGGTAAGGCGAACATCGTAGCAGATGCGTTAAGCAGGAAATCATTGACTGTCGCGTGGATGATGATTAAAGAGACGAAACTTATTGAAAGTTTCCGAAATCTTAATTTGGGAATTCTTATAACTCCCAAGACTCTTCAGCTACACCAAATTCAGATAACCAGTGGCTTCAAAGACCAGATTCGGCAAGCACAGCAGCAAGATGCTAATTTTCAACATACGCTTGGTCTCATGCGATCAGGGAAACTAGCAGGTTTTGCCCAAGATAAAGAGGGCATCTGGCGGTGCCACGATAGAGTATGTGTCCCTGAAAGGGGCGATCTCCGAAAGAGAATCTTAGAAAAAGTGCATAGAGGCGAGTTTGCCGTACATCCTGGCATAACTAAGATGTATCAAGACCTCAAGAAGATGTTTTGGCGGCCAGGCATGAAGTTAGACGTAGCAAACTTTGTTGGCAAATGCTTGATTTGTCAAAAGGTGAAGGCGGAACATCAGAAGCCTTCTGGAATGCTACAACCCTTGGAAGTCCCTGAGTGGAAGTGGGAGAGTATTTCCATGGATTTTGTAATGGGATTGCCAAGAACACGAACAGGATACGATGCCATATGGGTCATCGTGGATAGATTGACCAAGTCTGCCCACTTTCTACCCATCCGAGCGAATTATCCGTTGGAAAAATTGGCACAACTGTATATTCAAGAGATTATAAGGCTGCATGGGACCCCTTCAACCATTATCTCCGATCGAGACCTAAGGTTTACTTCAAGGTTTTGGGGAGCCTTACAAAAGGCATTCAGTGCTAAGTTATGCTTAAGCACTGCATACCACCCGCAAACGGACGGCCAAATAGAAAGGACAATTCAAACCTTGGAGGATATGTTACGAGCCTATATACTGGAGCAACGCGGGAATTGGGATCAATATTTACCATTGGCCGAGTTCGCGTACAACAATAGCTATCACGCTAGCATTGGCATGGCTCCTTATGAAGCATTATATGGACAAAAGTGCCAATCTCCCTTATGTTGGTATGAGACAGGAGAATCAACTCTATTGGGGCCTGATTTAATCGAGCAGACCACCGAGCAGATCAAGAAAATACGGAACAAGATGCTTGTCGCTCAAAGCCGCCAGAAGAGTTACGCGGATACCAGGAGGAAACCTCTGGGATTTCAAGAAGGAGACCATGTATTTCTGAAGGTTACTCCTACAACGGGGATAGGTAGAGCAATCAAAGTCAAGAAGCTAAATCCTCATTTTATTGGTCCCTTCCAAATCCTAAAGCGAATCGGGTCAGTGGCCTACTGAGTCGCTTTGCCTCCACATCTATCAAACCTCCATGATGTTTTTCATGTCTCCCAACTCAGAAGGTATCAACCTGACCCTATGCACTCCCTTGAACCTGAATCAATAAAGTTGAAGGAAGACCTGACCTTCCATGTTCAACTAGTACGGATTGTAGACAGAAGCAGCAGACAACTCTGAAATAAATCTGTACAGCTAGTAAAAGTAGCATGGGGAAAAGAAGGTGCTGAGGACTATACTTGGGAACTAGAATCGGACATAAGGAAAGAGTATCCTGAACTATTCTCCAGCACTAAATTTTGAGGACAAAATTTTTTTAAGGGGAGTGGTATTGTAACATCCACGACTTCCGACTTCCGAGTTCATAGTACTCGCAACCTCCAGATTCATCTTCAAGGCTGGACGGACAAGGATTTATGATTTCCGAGTTTCTCTTATGATTCAGCTTCCGATCTCAATATTAGCTTCGACTTCCGACTTCGTTACAAGGCTTACAAGGGATTTCCGACCTCATGCATGCAGCTTACGATCTGCGACTAAATGCATGTAGCTTACGATTTCCGACATTGTGTAAGCATGTATAAATTTTGACCTCGTCAGTATGAATTCCGATTTCCGATTTCATGAGCTGAAATGAAGTGACTGATGCTTCCCACTTACTAGTTCGTCTTCGACTTCAGCACAATTTACGACCTCCGACCTTAGCAATCAAAGAGCAAAATGTTCGATTTCCGACTTCGTCTCTAAGGCTCAAATGAACTGGCTATATTCCGAATTCCGACATTATGATTCACAAATGGCACAAGATCCGATCTTGAGTCCAATATTAGTAGCTCTCATTTCTACATCTTTTCGAGTTCCGGGATAGAAATTTTATAATTCCCGAGTTCCGACCTTAAGTGCTTGGCTTCACACCAGGCTCTGCTTTCAAGTTTCAATTAGACTGGATGTTTTCTGAGTTCCGACTTCATATACAGGAGGTTCACGAGGTCCGACTTTACAAAGCGTACGAGTTCCGATTTCGTTTCCAGAATATGCTAGAAACTACTCCACTTTAGGCGACGTGGAGAGTGATTCTACCATACAAAGAGGGCAACGTGGAGAGCAAGGTTGGCTGAAATTTGGCCTTATGTTTAGAGGCCAATCACAACCTTCCAAGTTAACTCCCATTCATGCTTATATAACACACCCTCCTCCTTTGATTCAGACCATTATTCACGTTGCATTCCTCTTCTCCTTCAACTCTCTTTCTCTCTTGCTCACTCACCCAAAACTCAAGCTAAGTTCCAGCCTTGTTCACCCAACCTCCAAGAACTCAGCACAAAACACTTAAATCAAAGGTAGGGGTTTTTAATTTCTTGCATCAAATCCATGCACTTGGCTGGCTGGGCTGAATCATTTTCACCTTAATTGATGTGTGAATTAAATAATTATGCTTGGATTAATAGAAGATTTTGAGTTAGAAGTAGAATTAGAAGAAGAAAACTAAGAGAACAAAATGGATGAGGGTGCTGTCTTGGTGGAGAGTCCACGGTAGTCCATATGGCGGAGCATATGGCGTCGCCTACGATCGGTCAAATCTGATGAACTATTTTTAGATGAAATTAGACATCTAGGGCTTTCCATAGACATATCATATAAGGATTTTGGATCAGAATTGAGGGAGATATGAATTTTTGAATCTCGACCTAGGGTTTTGACTCTGGCTCTGGGCAGATTAGGTTATTTAGGGTAGAACTCGACCTATACTACATGAAAAAGAGTGAAACGAACTTTGTTAGAAAGCTTACACATAGGAGAATATCTCATAAAAATTTCAGAATTTAATAAGTTCCCAATTGCTCTCAGTTCTCCACGCAATTCGCCCTATGTCCAAACCGGGCTAGAACAGGGCAGTGTAGGAAGGTCCGAATTCGGGGCTTGTTCCATTAAGCCAAATTGAGTGGGACTTTTTCCAAATGAAACGTTGTTCTGTTAGCTTTAACATGAGACCAATTTCGTCTGATTTGAGTGAGTTTTCGATTTTTAGTGAATTTCTACCTTTAATTGCCTGATTCTGGCTAGCCAATGGGCAGGCCGAGATAAAGTTTAGATATCTTGAGTTATAGATACCGAAATTAGATGGGACCAAAGAGGTTAAAAAATAGACACACAACACTGGAACATACTCAAATTTGAGGTCCAAATGAGTTAAAATGAAATTGTGGCATGAATTACAAAAACCGGGTTGGTTGAATATGCTGAGGCAGGATTTCTGCCTTAATGAATTTGATATGGATTTGAGTTCTATGTTGGAATATAAATGTGAATTTGTGTTCCTTGTGATAAATTGATGTATTGATTGGCTGGCACTATTCATGGGGAAGCGGACACGTTCCGTTATGCTGCCAAAATTTCGATAGAACCCATGTACAAGTTATGAATTACATGCTAATGCATATGCATTCTTATGAAAGCTATGAAAGTTATGAAAAGAAGTATGTTATTATGCAAGTTCCATACTACTTGGACCAGCCCCGGATAGAAAGTTAATGGGAATAGATCGGTGGGAAGATCGGGGAAAGTAAACCCGGCATTCCTATATAGGAACGAGCTCGATCCTGATAAGCAGACTATTACCCAGGAGTCTAAAATGGCCAAGAACTCCCAGGGGACCAAGAGAGATGGAAAATGATAGAAAGTAATGAAAGAGTCTATGAAAGAAAGTTCAAGAATGAGTCTACATGATTACATGAATGCATGAATACTTGGAATAGTTACATTAAGATGTTTACAATTGTCTGTTACAATTGCTCACTGCTATTCGTTTATTTATTTCGTTTATCATTCTATGCATCAGTATTAGTAATCTATTTTGTTTCTTACGCCAATTAAAGTAAGACTGAACCTTGCCTCGGACCAGACATGTTTTAAACTCATGAAAATGGACTTTTTAGTTTGAACACATATTTTTATAATTAAGTAAAACCCGAGGCAACTGAGAATGTATGTGATGTCAGTATTAGTATAACCAAACCCTACTGAGAATTTTCTTGAAATTCTCACCCCTTTTGCATCTCCCGCATCATTCTCAGACTCTGGCGATGGACTCCACAGCCACCCTTTTTATTGAGATCCCTGCGTTACAGCTCCACCATGATCCAGAGTTGGATTCCTTGTACATAGCTGGTTCATGCAACTTCCGATTTTACCTCTTCAGCGACAGGAACTTTGATGTTCCTTTACACCATCCCCTCTTCGACCCTGCTACCCCTTATATTGCCATCCCTCTACATATGGCGCATCCACATCCTGCACCTCCTGCACTGCAAAGACCACGACCCTGCCCCTTAGTCACCACCGCAGGCAGTCCCCAACATCCCGTTGAGTTCTGAGAGTGACCCCTCCGAGGCCACCGGCTCGTCGCCCTCTTCCTCCTCGAGACCTAGCGCAGACTATACTCCGGCCGAGCCTGGCATGGCTAACGGCTACCTGACGGAGTAGCTTAGCGGCAGGGGATGTTGTACAGTATGACCCTCTTTTGGACAGCATGTAGCTTTGGGTCATGGGTTTGACTGTAGAGTTAGTAGTAGATTACGAAATGTCCTTTGAGAACCATAGGGTATTTTGGTAGGTGAGGGCATTATGGTCTTTTTGATACACCAGCCCACATATGTATTTCTACTTTAAAACTTTGTACATAAACTGAAGCAGTGGCTTCTGATATATATATATATACATATGTTTACATGTATGTAGTAACATTATTGTACTATACTTATCTTGGTGATATTTTGTTTGTTTCATTTTTAATATAACAGCACGCCGTTTCGTCAATAGAGACGATTTAAAGAGAAATAAAAAAAACAAGAAGGGTAAATAAAGTATCAACACGGTAACACGACCTTACTAGTTTCATGCTATGACTTAAGCATAACATAAAATTAGTAGGGTGTTACACATTGGGTAAAAGAGAAGGTTGTGTTTCTCTTGAGTCTTGGTGCTTGGATAAAGACCATTTTGTGTTTCCTCAAGTGGTTAAAGGCATGACCACTCTTGGGATTGGCTTGGGTGAATATGATCACTCCAAGTGTCATAATCTTGATGAAGGAGAGTAGATCTCTTATCTTGACTCAAGGAATACTATTAACATAGACTTTTGATCAAATGGTGTATGATGAGAAGGCAAATGGATGGTTGGATATGGCTCTTGCCTTGACCAAACTTCAAACAATAATTAAAGGGAATTTTCTAAATTTTTACAATTGTTACCATAATTTAAATGCTAATTAATTCAATTGGTTCAATTACCTTAAAACATCTTCATTGAAAAGGATTTTCCTCATTAGTTATGTGAAGAGGGGAGGTGAGGGTTAAATTTTCATCTAATTAAGATGTAATGCTTGTCATGCTCTTAGTTAATAAGGTTACGTCACCTTGATTTTATGTTCTAAATCATGAATTAACAAGGATTAGGCAATTAGGCTCTTAATTGTAACTTTTAATGTATTATGCTTCAATTGTTGAATTTTCTAATTAATCGTTGACTTTCAATTATCTTGTTAATTTGCCTTTAATTTACTAAGCTCTTGCTCTCGAGATTAGTCGATTAATTCTCAATTAATTGGTAACCCTTCTAATTAGCCAGAGACACCGAGTTAATTAGCTTAGATGAAAACGGTGATGTTACAACATTCATATGAACACATGTATCCTTATAATCTTAGCACAATTATTGATAATATAAGTCCTCATAAACCCCTTCCGCAAATTCGGCAGCATAACGGATCGAGATCGCTTCCCCATAAATAGTGTCAGACTACTAGTAAAATGATTCAAACATGAAAATCAATATGGAATAGCAATTATATATTCACAATATTATTTATCAAATTTAGCAATTATATATTCACAATATTATTCATCAAATTCAATGCAAACATCAATAGAGTTTTCTGTTTACTTCATCCTATTCTGCCTGAATTTTGTATAATCCTCCTATAGTCCAATTCAACTCATTTAAACTTGAATTTTGGATATCATAGCTCTATGTGTCTTTGATCCCATCTCATTTTGATTTGTACAACTCAAATTATTAGTATTTTACCTCAGACTACCCTGTACTTAGCCTGAAATACACCCTTATAAGTAGGTGAAATCATACGAAATTTATATCAATTTAAAGTAACAGAACAAGATTCAAATGAAATAAGCGAATATCATTTGCATGAGCATATTTTGAGATGTAAGCCCCGTAACTAGACCCTACTGGACTACCCTATTCCAGCTTGGTTTGAATGTAAGGTAAATTCATTAATGTGCTAGGAACAACTAGCAATGAATCTGACTTTGAAATTTTTATGGGATATTTCCTTATATGTTAGCTTTCAAACAGCATTAGTTTCACTCAATTTAGAGTCGTGTAGGATGAGTTACACCCCTCTCAACTCACACTGTCCAGATGGGAATCCAAAATTCTAGGTCAAACTTCAAAAATTCATAACTAATTCTATACTAATCCAATGGCCTATGTATGGAAAGCCCTGAATGTCTAGTTTCATATAAAAATTGATTTATTAAATTTAAACGGCTGTAGGCGGTGCCATACACTCCACCGTACGGATCGTCGAGGGGAAAAACCTAATAGCTTCTTGAATTCTTCTTGAATTCATGTTTTACTTAAATCAATCCATCCAATCTTCAATTCAAACTCACATATACAACTTAAACCAGCCTTAATTCATCATCCCTACCCATCACAACATCAAAATCATGGATGAACAAGGGACCCTAGGTAGCCCCAATTCAAAGAAAAGAAGGAGAAAGTTGAGATTCCTACCTTGGTGGTGTGAAATCTTGGTGGAACTTGATCCTGGAGTGAAGTCGATGGTTGGAGCTTGAGCTTGGGGATGGGAGGAAGTGGAAGAAGATGAAGGAAAGTCGGAAAATGAGGCTGGTCTATATCTATTGTGGGGAGGCTAAAAATTTAAGGGGAGAAAGAAGATAAAAAAATGAAAACTTATGAAGGAAGTTAGCTTTTGATTGGTGGACTTCAATCGTCATTCAAACTTGGCCTGGCTTCCCTCTTCATGGCTATTGGTGGCACCACTTGTGAGGGTATGGTGGCTGAATCTTGGCCATCTATCCTAGGTTTCTCACAGTATAATTTCTATTGGTTCGGTTCTGGCGGTTTAAAATACCGAATCTTCGCCAATTTTCTTCAAATCGGCAAAACTTTACTAAATGACTCTGAGAGAATTTCTATATCTTTATTCTAATTTTTCCAAAGCCTAATCCCTCTAATTAACATCTAATTAACTCCTAATTAATATTTAATTAACTTCTAATTGCCCTTACATAACTATTGAAACCGAATAAATAGATTAACAGCGTAAATCAGACATTTTCGCAAATTTGGAGCCTTTTTGTTTTCTGTTTTCTGTAACTAATGATATTTTCGTAATTTTGAGCAAGTCCAAGGACACCCCATGGCATTTCACACCAAACTGGCTCCATGGCCCAATCGACAGAGATTTAAACTTCTATGGTTTCACCACGTGATTTTGCTTTGTTTAAAATCCCATTCTACTAATTCTACAAATGTGGGGATATAAAGGTCATTCCATGAAAAATTCTAGAGTTATTGTGGGAATAAGTCTTTGGGGTCAAAAATATAATTTCTAAAAATTCTAAGCATCACTGTAATTAACAAAAGTTTATAGGGGCATTTTTATCATTTCTTAATTTTTAACATATGGTAGTGCCATATTTTCAATGGTAGTGTTACACTACCCTATAATTCTGAGTGTGAAGATCGTATTGGCATAACGCTGCCTGAGAAATTCTCACACTGCCTAAGGGAAATAATTCAAAGCTTCCATTACGTTCTGTTTACGAAAGTAGGGATGTTACAAAGGGGCTCCAAAAGGTAGATGAGCTTCTACCGCCTCCTGTTGAAGCACTAACTATGGCAGCTCTATCCTTTTGTTTTTGCACCCATGCCTCTTCTCTCATTCTGTTTTCTACTACTTCTCTCCGTGCTCTTCTAAGTGAAGAGGGAGTGAAATCTCTAGAAGGTTCTATAAGGGCTTTCTTCAACTTTCTCTTGCCCTTCCTCTTATACTCAAGGTCCTCATTTCCATCTAAAGCCTCTGCTTCAGCTTGTTGCTTTGGTTGCGTAACACCTTCTATTATATAAGCCATGCTCAAGTCATGGGGTTATATTAAGAGGTTGTCACTATACTAAGAAAATCTTTAAAATATCGAAAATATAATACATGGCCCTTTAACTGCTCACTTTATTATTGACTAATAATCTCTGATACATAAAGAATAAAATAATTACACTTTAAAAGAAATTGTGACTGATATAGTACACAGCGTTTACATCTGACTAGTCGTTAGCTGGCTTCAAGAGTCTCTTGGTCTGGCTTACGCCCGATTCTTGCTCAATGAAAGGCCCTGTACTTTGCCTCACGCTTGATCTCCAACTTGGGTGCTGGAATATTTACGGAAAAGAAAAACATACAAGCAGGCAGTGAGAACCTAAGGTTCTCAGTAGGTAAACTCAAACCAACCTTACAACGTCATCATAAACATTTCACCCGCTTCAGTTTATTATAAAAATATGAGCACATATAAACAAGTAATGGTCCAATTTTAAGTTGAAAACACCTTACTCGAAGCGAGATAGATTTTAACAGCCACTTGCCATTCCATATGACAGATATAGAAACATGAACAGAGTAATATACTTTAATAAGAATCATAATAATATCATGACATAATGAGATAATTAGAAATGCATATGTAGATGCTTGTACTTGAATGTATGCAAGTGCACTTAACTTAACTTATCTCTTTCTTTAACTTGCAACTTGATCTTGCTCTTTTCTGTACTTGGACCCCCGAAGGTGAATGGCCTCTCTCACCTATGGATAATAGCTTGCTTTTCAGGTCCGAGCTCGTACCTATACATGAGTGACGGGTTTACTTTCCCCGACCCTCACACCGGTCTATTCCCCTTAAATTTGGTCGAGGGCTGGCCCAAGTCTTAGACAGTACCGCTAGCTTGGTACGTCTTTCTTGCAAGTTCTCATAAATCTTATTCTTCTTTGGACATGATTATACATGCTTATGCTACATGCAATCATTCATATACTTCATATCATACTTAAATCATTCTTGCATATATGAATCTCATGAGTATAACATATAAATGTATAACATTCATATAATTCACATATTTCTGCCGGAATTTTAGTAGCATAACGGATCAAGTCCGCTTCCCCATGAATAGTGCCAGGCAACCAGTACAATCTTTCAAACTTGCATTCCAATATGGATCAGCCATTACATAGATATTCATAGCATCATTCTCCAATTTCAATTCAAGCATCTATGGGATTTTCAGTTTACTCTCTCTTATTCTGCCCGGTATTGTTATAATCCACTCTTTACTCAATTCAACTCATCTAAGTCTAAAATTTGGATATATCATAGCCTTATGTGTCTAGTTTCCAACCCTTTTGGTCCCATCTCATTTTGATTTGTATAACTCAAGTTATTAGTAATTTACTTCAGACTGCCCTGTTCTTAGCCAGAATTATACCCTTTTAAGTGAAAATTCACTAAAAATAGAAATCTAAGTGAAATCATACGAAATTTATTTCAAATTAAAGATAACAGAACAAGCTTTCAAATGGGATAATTTTCATACCATTTCCATGAGTATATTTTGAGTTATGAGTCTCGAAACTCGACCCTGCTGGACTACACTGTCTTAGCCTGGTTTAAACTTAGGTCAAGTTCACTAGTGTGCTGGGAACAGATGGCAACGAGTCTGGTTCTGAAATTTTTATGATATGTTCCCTTACATGTTAGCTTTCAAACAACCTTGGGTTCACTCAATTTGGAATTGTGTAGGGTGAGTTATACCCTTCTCAACTCATACTGCCCGGGTAAAAATCCAGATTTCTAGGTTAAACTTCAAAAATTCATAACTAATTTTATACTAATCCAATGGCCTTATATTTTATATGTATGGAAATCCCTGAATGTCTAGTTTCATATAAAAATAGATCCATCCACTTTCTACGGCTGTAGGCAAATCCGTACACTCCGCCAATACGGACGCCGTAGGGTTTTCTCACAAAACAGATTCTGCCTAGCTCCCTTTTGGGTTTTTGATAAATTCTTCAACTTAAACCAAGTTTCCTCACCTCAAAACATTAGAAGAACATCAAGGCACCATCATACAAGTATGGCATAAGAGGAACATAGCAGCCACATAGTCACATGATACATCAAACAACTAAGGATTTAAGCTACCTACCTTGAAATCCTTGAAGCTATGGAAGCAAGGAGGCTAAGAACCAACTTCTAGCCTTCTTCCTTTATCATGGCAGCAGCTCATATGAATGTGGGGAGGCTCTATTTGATGCTTAATCATGAAATTGTTAGAGGGGTTTTGTAGAGAAGGAAGAGAGGATCAATTTTCATAAAAGGAGCAAGAGGATTTGAGGTCAAGAGGGCTTACAATCTTGAGCTTGAAGTTCTTGGTCATGGAGGCAAGGAAAGAAAGGAAGAAGAAGAAGAAGAGATGGGAGAGGACTGAGGCATGATGGAGGGCGCATAAATGAGGGAGGTGGTGAGATTTTTCTAGGCTTTATGACCTAGATAAGGATGACTTAGATATTTAGCTTCAATGGTCATGATTTGGCCAAGTCTTCCCATCATAGGGCTGCCATGTGGCGCCACCTATGGTGGTGGAGGTGGCTGAATTTCAGCCATCCAACCTAAGGTTATCAATGTAAAATTCTACTGATTCGACTCTGGTAGTTTAGAACACCGAATAGTTACCGATTTCCTCTAAACCGATAAATCGTTACTTAATAGTTTGTAAGATATCTACATATTCATTTTAATTTATCTTAAGCCAAATCTCTTTAACTAATATCTAATTAGCTCTTGATTAATATCTAATTAACTTCTAATTGTCCTTACATAACTATTGAAACCGAATAAGTGAATTAACGGAGTAAATTAGACATTTTCGTAAATCCGGAGCTTTCTATTTCCTATTTTCTGTAACTAATGACATTTTCGTAATTTTGAGCAAGTCCGGGGGCACCCCACGTCATTTCACACCAGGCTGCCTCCATGGCCCAATCGGCAGAGATTTAAACTTCTACGGTTTCGCCACATGATTCTGCTCCGCTTAAAACCCAATTTTGCTAATTCTACAGATGTGGGGACATAAATGTTATTTTATGAAAAGTCCTAGGGTTATTGTGGAAATAATTCTCTAGGGTCAAAAATGTAATTCCGAAAAAATTTTTTGGGCATTTTTGTAATTAAGAAAAGTTTATAGGGGCACTTTTGTCATTTCTTAGTTTTTAACATACGGCAGTGCCATATTCTCAACGGTAGTGTTACACTACCCTATACTTCCAAGTGTGAGGATCATCATGGCATAGCACTGCCTGAGAAATTCTCACACTGCTAAGGGAATTAATTCAAAGTTCCCATTATGTTCGGTTTACTAAAGTGGGGATGTTACAAGTTGTACTTGAGGAATTGTTTCTTTTATCACAATACCTCTTTCTCTAGGTCTTAACAGTCTGTTTGTAGGCCTTGCTAGTGCAGCAACAACATTTATAGGCTTGGCAGCAATGGCAGATGTCTCATCTTCTGCACTAGAAGAGGATGAGGTCTCTTCAGCAAGCTTAAGCAACCTTCTTTTGCTGACGCTCCTTTATTTAGATATTGAGGAGAGTCTCTTTGGCTTCTCTTCTTCTTATCCTTAGCCTTCTCAGTGGCAACAACCTTCTAGTTTGGACAGAGAAAGCTTTCTTCTTCTTGTCCTTCTTTTTCTCTTCCTTTCTTTTCTCTTTCTTCTTATTTTTCTCTTTACTTGGGTCCTGAGGCTTCAAACCCATAGCAAAAAATGTTTTCATGGTGATTGCAGGGTGTCGTCTTTCCTATGCCTATCAATAGGAAGTTGTGCTTTTATGAAAACACGAGTAAGGAGCATGCCATAAGGTAGACCAGCATGACTTCTTCTTGCAACATCTACAACAAAAAGAGTATAATCGAGGATCAACCTAACCAAGTTTATCCTTGTCCTAGTCATGAGGCAAAACATGACCATTTGGTCCACTTCTGTCATAACGTTAGTGTTTCCCATTCTAGGTAGCATAGCAAATTAGACTACAGAATAGATAGCCCTTACATTTGTGAGAAAATGAAAAGTGAAAATGTCCCTTACTTGCATGTGTCTTTTACAAGTGAGGACTTTAGAAACTTTCTATTCAGTGGCCCCAAGCTCTTCCCACCATTTTGCACCACCTTGGCATAAAATACCCTCATTTGGTGTGTTGGTCATCTGAGCGATGTCAGATGGAAGAATTTGAATCTCAGAGCTTCTAATGATGAGAGAGGTGTTGTCTTCATCTATAAAGACTAGAGTATTATAGAAAGCAATAACCAATCCAATGTAGGTGTCTTCAAGAATCCTCAAAAAGTTGTTCCACCCTTGAAACTCAAACACTTCAACAATCTAAGAGAGGGAAGAGAAGTTTTCCATTTCCAAGCTTTTTCCAAAGGCAATAGGCCTGATGAAGAAATTCCCGTGAAAGTTTGTTTGCATTTCTTCATCATCAAATATGTAAGGAACATTGTAGTCTCCCTTTTGCATCACGATGAATAGCAAAGGTAGAAGTTTTGATACCAAAAGAAGGTAATGTGTATAGGCTAAGTGTGTAGTAGGAAGAGTAAAGGTAGGAAGTGTGAACAAAGAGGATGAAAGTGTATGGTTTCCTCTGTGACTTGGGAAGTGAAAGGTTAGTGAAAAATGGTGATTTAATGGTTAATGGGGTTAATGACAATGATGTGATTAAAAGGATGTGAGCACTTTTTAAGACCAAATGACATCATTTCAGAATAAGTGAGGCTTTTGGTTTTCCTACTTTGTTTGATTGTAGGAACGTGGCAGAATAGGATGTTACCAATTAGGCACACGTTTCAAAATTATTACAACTTTTGTACAGCTCTATTCTAATACGAGATGCAAACTATCTTTCTGGTTAATTGCACCTTTCTGAATCCATAAGTTTCATCGATTTTCTGAATAGAAAATCCTGATTCCTTCTTTTTGAACCAAATTTCAGTCTTTCCTGATATGATCTTTCTAAAACGTACTTAACTAATCTTTCTGAGCAGCCTCTAAGCTTTGACATTTAGGAACTTTTCTCCAGAAGCAAATCCATTTAGGACACAGCAATCTCAGCTTTAAGCTATAGCTTAAGAGGAAGGAAGTACATATGTAGTGTGAATGTAAGTTCAGAAACTAGTCATGTTCAGAAGGTTCTTTATATGATAGAAATGATCTTCAACTAAGGGTTTTGTAAAAATATCAGTAATCTGTCCTTCTAAATTTATAAATTGTAGCTCAATATCTTTTTCTGAACATGATCTCTTATAAAATGATGTTTGATATCTCTATGAATGCTAAATGAGATTTTTAGTAAGATTAATTGCACTAGTGTTATCACACAAGATAGGAATTTTGGTATACCTTAGATTTAAATCCTCTAGTTGATATTTAATCCACAGAATTTGAGTATAGCAATTTGCTATAGACACATATTCAGCTTTAACAGTTGAAAAAGCAATCGTGTTCTACTTCTTGCTTGACCAAGTTATTAGAGATTTTCCAAGAAAACAATAGCAGCCACTTTTGTTTTTCCTTTCAAGTCTATCTCCAGCAAAGTCAACATCACAATGACCTATAACATCATAAGCAGTACCTTTCTTGTACAAAAGATCAAGATTAGAAGTACCTGCTAAATATCTTAAAATCCTTTTAACAACATTTAAGTGTAATTGTTTTGGATTGGATTAGAATCTAACATAATTCCCCACACTTAATTGTAGATCAGGTCTACTAGGTATGAGATAAACTAGTGAACCAATCACATCTCAATAAAGTTTCTTAGAAAATTTCTCACTATCTTCATTAGCTTCTAAAACTTGAGAAGGATGCATAGGAGTATTGATGCTCTTGGCTTTGTCCATATCAAATCATTTGAGCCGATCCTTACCATATTTTTCTTGATGAATGAGGATTCCATCCTTCTATTGCTTGAGTTGCAACCCCAGAAAGAATTTTAGTTCTCCTATCATATTGATCTCAAATTCTCCCTACATAAGCTTAGAAAAATTCTTGTACAAATTTTGATTAGTTGTACCAAAAATGGTATCATGAACATAAATTTGTACAATCAAAAAATCATTTTTCTCATGTAGAATGAACAGAGTAGTGTCAATCTTTCCTCTTTCAAAGCCAATTTTGAGAAGAAAAGAGCTAAATCTTTCATACCAAGCTCTAGGTGCTTGTTTCAAACCATATAAAGCCTTTCAGAGTTTAAAAACATGTTGAGGAAGATTTTCATTTTCAGAACTAGGAGGCTGTTTAACATAAACTTCCTCAGTAATGAAATCATCTAAGAATGCTGGTTTTACATCCATTTGGAATAAAAGAAACCTTTTGTAAGTAGCATAGGCAAGCAACATTCTGATGGCTTCTAGTCTTGCTATAGGAGCAAATGTCTCATCATAATCAATGCCTTCTTGTTGGTTGTAACCTTGAGCTACTAATCTTGCTTTGTTTTTTTATCACATTCCCATCTTCATCAAGTTTGTTTCTGAATACCCATTTTGTTCCAATCACAAAATGTCCTTTTGGTAGTGGCACCAAATTCCAGACTTTACTTTTCTCAAATTGATTTAACTATTCTTTCATAACCTCAACCAAGCTTTGATCTTGTAAAGCTTCATCTACACTTTCTAGTTGAATTTCAGAAATTAAAGCCAAGTTGGATTCAGTTCTGAGAGAAGATTTGGTTATGATCCCTTGAGAAGGTTCACCAGTGACTTGATTTTGAGAGACAACTCTCAAATCTTTTACTCTAGTATATCTTCTCTTGAAGGGTGTATCTTCTAGATCTTTAGACATGTCATCAGCAACATGTCGATGTGTATGCAAGTTAGAAACTCCATTATTATCCCTAGTAGCTACTTGCAGAGTTTATTGAGCATTTTCATCGGAGACAGATTCTCTATTTCATCTTCCAAATCTGCAACTTTCTGAACTGCATCATTTTTCTTCTCTTTGAAAGTAATATGTATGGTTTCCTCCATAGTCTGAGTCTTCTTATTGAATACCCTATAAGTTTTTGACACAGAAGAATATCCCAGAAAGATTCTAGGACTGACTTAGGATCAAACTTTGAAAGCTTGTCCTTAGTGTTAAGTATAAAAGCATTTAGATCCAAATACATGAAAATATGATATGTTGAGTTTTTTTCCTTTCCATAATTCATAGGGGGTTTCTTGAGTATTGGCCTTAAGAAAAAATAGTTTTGTATAGTAGGTAGTATTAACTACTTCAGCCTTAAAACCTTTTGATAAACCACTTTCTAAGAGCATAGCTTTGGTCATTTCTAGCAAGGATCTATTTTTCCTTTCAACCACCCTATTTTGCTGAGGAGTTTTAAGAGAAGAAAAATTATGAGAAATGCCATTTTTATTACAAAAGTTTTCAAAAGAGTGATTTTCAAATTCTCTATCATGGTCTGATATGATGGAAACAATGCAAAAGCCATTTTCATTTTGAATTCTTTTTGAAAAAATTTCGAATGCTTTACAAGCTTCATTCTTATGGATTAGAAATAATACCCATGTGAATCTAGAGAAGTCACCCACAATGACTAGACCATATTTTTTACTTCCTAGACTAGTAGTTCTAGTTGGTCCAAATAGATCAAAATGTACAAGCTCAAGTGGTCTACTAGTTGAGACTGTATTTTGGCTATGGAAAGAACTTTTGATTTGTTTAACTCTATGACAGAACTCACAAGTTGAGTCATTATCAAACTAATCTTTAGTAAACCTTTAATTAGCTCTTTTTGAGAAATCTCAAAGATTAATCTCGTATGAGCATGACCAAGTTTCTTGTGCCACAATGACTTTTTATCCACAAAGGATGCTAAGCATTTTACATTTTGACCTAGAAGGTCATATAGATATAATACATATGTATTATCATGCCTTCTAGCAATGAGAGTGATTTTATCAAAGGTGGAATCTTTACTAACGCATTGAGAAGTTTCAAACACAACTTTGTAGTCTTGGTCATAGAATTGACTAATGCTCAAGAGGTTATGAGTTAGTCCTTCTACTAGCATAACATCAGTAATCAAATTAGAATCATTCTTACTAACATTACCTATGCCCAAGATCCTGCATTTGATACCATCAGCAAATTTCACCACTCCACCATCTTTAGGTTTGAGGTTTCTGAACTAGGATTCATTTCCAGTCATGTGTCTAGAGTATCTACTATCCAGATACCATTTCTTTTACTTCTGGTGTTGTAATTTAAGATACACCTGCATCAATAGTAATTTTTACCTTAAGTACCCGTATTTTCTTAGGTCCTTTTGTGTTAGTTGTTTTCTTAGGACTTTTCACTTTCTGTTTTGTCTTCCTTCTGGAGAAGCATATTTCAAAAGAGTGTCCTCTTTTTAAACAATATATGCAGGTAGGAAATTTATTTAGAGAATCTTTAGATGATTTTTCATTATCTTCTTTTTCATACCTAAGTCCTATTTTGTTAAAATGTGGTTTTTGACTTCCAAGTGTAAGATCCAAGTTCTTGGAGCCATTTTATCATTTTCTCAAGATTTGACTTGAGGAACTTGATAGTTTTCTACAGTTCAGAAACATCAGAAGATGTGTTCTGATTGACTTCAGAAATTTCAGTCTTTAAGGCAGTGGCATCCTTATAAAGAATGGTTTTTTCTTTTGAAAGCTCAATATTTTCATGCCCCAGGTTCTTATTCTCATCCTTGAGTTTTTTAAAGTAGGATAGTTATAACATCCTCCTGAGTATGGTACTATGCTTAAGTCGTAATACCTCACCTAGGAGTTGTTACTGTCACTTAATCGGACCTTGTCTGGCAGCAACCTTTGGCCACCTTCAATCTTACTAGTTAACTTCACCTCGAAGGACCTTCTTCGAGACTTCTGAACTATTTGGAGATGACATGAAAATAAACATAAGAGTGAGAATTATAAATTCTTAGTAGGATTCATTAAACCATCACATGTAGTGTCATCGTTATCATCTCCAACTGCTTCAGTTTATTATGAAGAAGGTGATCATACCAAGTGAATTGTTCAGTTTTATAGTTTGAAAATATATTGTCCAAAGTAAATTTCCTTTTATTCATACACTTGAGATATAAGAGTTACTGTAAAATAAATTTACAATTCATAACTTAAATAATAGTTGTAGTATATCCAAGTATAATAATTCCAATATAATGAAGAAATAGAATAGATCATGCATATGAAAATACGTTCACTTGAGTTCATGCAAAATGCACTTGT
This sequence comes from Pterocarpus santalinus, assembly GCA_031439595.1. Lineage (NCBI taxonomy): Eukaryota > Viridiplantae > Streptophyta > Magnoliopsida > Fabales > Fabaceae > Pterocarpus > Pterocarpus santalinus. Next base: position 36,579,610 of record CM062525.1, read on the forward strand.
GTTTCTTTAACTTTCTTTGACTTCCTTTCTTTGGCACATCTAGGCGTTACATATCGCCATCCCTAAAGTGCTTGCATATGTTTTCATCTTTAGTCTTTATTGCCCTTGGGTAGTCTGATCTAAAAGTGAGCTCAACTCATGACCATCGTCACATAGAACTAACCTACAAGGGGATCTACGTGCCTCTAGTCTTGGAGGGATCTCATTTTGGCCACGTGCCTCTAAATTGAAGGGAGCTCTCGTGGTCACGTGCCTCAAGAATAGAAGGATCTTAGCTGACCACTTGCCTTCAATGTAAAGGGATCTCATCTGATCACATACCTCCAAGGTAGAGGGATCTCATAGTTTTATACTGCCTTTACGGGGAGGGACCCCATTAACTGCCTCCAAGTGAAATGATCCACATTCAATATATTCATATCCTTTCATTCTCATACATAATCATGCATAGACATGCTGAATGCACTCATACATATGCTTCATCATTTACTTTCATATACCCTTGCATATAGAATTTCATGTCCATATCATGAATATTCATAACAGAAACTATTATAATTTCATAAATTTTTGCCAAAAATTCGACAACATAACGGATCAAGTCCACTGCCCCATGAATAATACTAGACAACCAGGAAATTTTAATCAAACAGCAAACCCAATATAGAACATCATATCTCCATTAGTTGTCACACACAGCAAAGTCTTATGAGCAACACTTAGTTAGGTGTAAGTTTTAAAATCTTAAGTCTTAATCTATCCTGCAAGCTTTTAACTTCTATTGATGTTCCCAAGTTCAATTTCCAAGATTGAATGTAAGTTCCGTCCTCTGGGGCTATGTTCGATCTCTGAGATTGATTCTGGATCGAGTTTCAAGGTTATATGCTTACTAAGATACCGAGTTTTGGAATTATGTGTATAAAAGTGTTAAAGCATCCTAGTTCTCGACTTTCGAGATTTGAGTATAAGGTCTCATATTCTGATACCAACTTTCGAGTTTATGTTGAAAATCCTCGACTTCCGGTTTAAGTATTTTTTAGGTTTTATATTCTTGTCCTTGACTTTCGATTTCAAAGTGTTTTATGTGTTGTGTAATTCCGATTTCTGACATTAATTTTTACCAACCTAGTTTTTTATTCGCTTAATTCTGATTTCAATATTAAGTATACCCAATCTAGCTCTCTGTTTGCTAAGTTTTGAGTCCCGATAGTGACTCAAGTTATTTGTGTTTTATTCTAGACTACCCTATTTCTAGCTAGAATTGCACTCTTATAAGAACAAATTCACCAAAAATAGAAATCTAGGTGAAATCATGCAAAATTTATATCAATATAAAGCAAACAGAACAAGCTTTTAGATGAAATAAGTTGTATTTCATTTGCTTTAATAGAGCTCGAGTTATAAGCCCCAAAATTTGACCTTCCTAAACTGCCCTATTTTGGCCCAGTTTGGACATTTGGCCACTTCTTCCTACCACCAGGAGCAAACAGGATCGAATCTGACTCTGAAATTTTTACAGGATGTTCTGCTATGTGTAAACTTTCTAATAAAGTTAGTTTTATCCAATTCCAAGTCGTATAGGGCAAGTTTTGGCCTGAACAACCTAGTCTGCCTAGAATCAAACTCAAAAACCTATGTCAAATTTCCAAAATTCATATCTCTCTCAATACTAATCCAATAACCTTATATGATATATGTATAGAAAGTCCTGAATGTCTACTTTCATTTAAAACCAATTTCATTGATTTTAAATAGCTATAGGTGAAGCCGTACACTCCGCCGTATGGACTGCCGAGGGGTTTTGGTCTTCTAGCTTCTCATATCTTCCTACTTTTACCCTTTCTTACTTTTTAATCGATTTTAACATCAAAAACGACCAACAGACCAGCCAAAGATCATCATATTCATTCAATTATCACATCAAGAAATGAGAAAATAAAGTCACAATCAACCACCCACAACTAGAATAACAAGAACAAAGTTGAACCTCTACCTTCTTTAAGTGTGATTTTGCTAAGTTTGAGCTCAAGTTGATGGAAATTTATCAAAGCTTGAAGGTTTGATGGAGTTGGTTGAGAGGAGAAGAGAAGAAGAAGGCTGAAACCAGGGGAGAAAGTGGTACAAATTTTGCTGAAGGGAAAAGGAAGTAATATGTTGTTAAAGTTTAATGAGGTAGTTTGGAACTTGGAATTTGATTGGTTGCTATTTTGTGGCCCATCTTCAACCATGCTTCCTTCCCTTTGTGGCCTTAGTGGCACCACCCGTAGGGGCTTAAATAGCTGAGTATTTAGCCTTGAGTCATAGGGTTTTGAGTATACAATCATATTGATTTGATTCCAACAGTTTAAAATACCGAAATCTTACCGATTTCCTTTAAATCGGTAAATTGGTTTAAGAAAGTTTCTATAAAATCTTCTATACTTCTAACCTAATTCCCTCATATCTAAACTCAATTAATTGCTAATTAATTGATCCTAAATAAATATTTAGTCGAATTTTAATTAACTTCAATTATTCGATAAAAATCGAATAATTAGGCGAAAAACGATAAGAAAAATTCCAGTGGATGTTACAATAGTTTTTGAAAGTTTATCTTTAGTGAAGCATAATGAGAAGTAAGTAATAGAGAATCATCTAAAAGTTCATCATAGGCTTTCTAAAGATCATCAAATGTATGTTCAAGCTCAGAGTCAGATACCTCAGTTTCCGCTTCAAAAACTATATCAGCCATAAAGCAGAGATTTGCTATAATTTCTTCCTCTTCTTGAGATTCAGTATTCTCTTATTCTTCATCCAAGTCTTTCCATGTAGCCGTCATTGCTCTCTTCTTGGGAGTTCTCTTCTTGAGGTTCTTCTTTAGTTTTGGACATTTTGATCTGCCATGTCTAGGTTCTTTGCACTTGAAGCAAATAATCTTATCTTGCTTGGCTTCCCTTCTTGTCCTTTTTAGGGAAAAAACTTTTCTTTGTTTTTTTAATCTAAGCTTTAGATATTTTTCTAACCAAGTGTGCAATCTTATCCTTTTGATCATCAAAGTTAAAAGAGTCATCTTCATCTTCATCATATTCTTTTGCAGCTTTTATGGCCTTAGAAGAGCTAGATCTTTTTTGAGTGGATTTTAATGCCATGGATTTTCCCTTTCTATTTGACTCTTCAGGACTTTCACTTAGTTCAATCTAATGAGTCTTTAGGCACCTAATGAATACATCCAGACTGAGTACATTCAAATCCTTAGCCTCTTGGATAGTTGTTACATTGGGATACCATGCTTAGAAAGATTCCTTGGAATCTTTCTAGCCATTTCAGCATTTGAGTATCTTTTGCCCAGTGTTTTCAACTGATTTATGATGTGTATAAATCTAGTTGTCATCTCATCAATATGCTCATATTCTAACATTTTGAACATCTCATATTGATGAACTAGCATACTGCTCTTAGTCTCTTTTACTTGATCAGTTCCTTCATGGAGGACTTGGAGTCTATCCCAGATTTCTTTGGCAAAATCACATGATATGATTTTTTTCATACTCACTTTTGCTCAAGGCACAGTTTAGGAGATATTTAGCCTTGACATTCATTTGTGCTTTTGCCTTATTCTAGTCAATCCACTAGTTTCTAGGAATGGTTCTGACAACCACTAGTAAGGGCTGCTCTAGATTAGCAGCTTCTTGAGGTGATGGTTGTTCTATGGTCTGAACATAATCTCCATCCTTAATGAATTCCCACATGTCTATGCTTGTAAACTCAATGAAGAACCTCATTTTGTCCTTCCAGTATGGATAGTCTTCACCATTAAAGCACGAAGGGCAATTAATGGAGTGCCCTTCGGCAATATGATCGATCTATTGTGCCATTTGATGGATTTTTATCCTCTGTAATTGTTAGGAAGCTCAACCCCAAAGGCTAGCTCTGATGCCAATTGTTGATAAGGGTAGCATGGGGTTGAATCGTGCTTCAAATCTATTTGAAACCTGAAAACCTTTTGAAACAAAGTTCTCAAGTCTTAGACTTGGAATGCGAAAGCTATTTGGTTAGAAGTATAAGTTGTTTTTAGTATCAGAAAGCTTGATCAGGTAGAATAAATAGCTGCTCACAGACTTAATAAATTAGCGAAGTGAAACCATAAAGTGATAAGGAATGGAAAAATTCACACAATAGAATTTTATACTGGTTCGGCCAACCGCTTGCCTACTGCCAATCCCCAATACTTTATTAAGGGTTATATATATTGAGTATTCTTTTTCCAAGCTTCTCCAAGCTTTTACACGTGAGTATTCTTTCTCAAACCTTTCCAAGTTTATACAGCAAAGTAGTTTTCCCAAGTCTCTCGAAGCTCTTAGTGACCACTAAATGAGAAGGTTTAGTTTGTGTTTACAATACTTACACTTAAGCTCTAAAAGCTCGTATAATCAACAAAGCACAAAGTGTTTGTGACTTCTCTAAAATCTCGAAATGAGAATATCGGCTAATATAGATCAGTAGAGAAGATTTTACAAGCTAAAGTTACATGAGTAACTTTCTGATTATTCAAAAGATTGAGAAGGTTGATAAAGAAGGTCTTTTATGCACAAAAAGATATTCAATCAGTCTAACCATTTCTTCTTCGATTTCTAGCATTATATAGACTTCAAGATATTACCGTTGAAGCTTGTAGATCTTAAGCCTTGTGGCTCTTTGATCCACTAGTCTATGATTGGAAAGAGAGAAATGCAATTTTCTTCTTTAACAAGTAGAATTGACACAAAAGAGGAAAAATAGCTGTTGAAGTGTTCACCAACTTTTTAGACTTGTCAGTGCTTCTTTTGCATCTTGTTAAAGCATATTTGACTTTATCAATGAATCATGTAGAAGAAGCTTTGAAGGTGAGATGCTTCATGAGAAACATGTTTGTGATAATCACCTTTATGGACTAAGTCATCCTTCTGAATGAGCAGTGATTCTTCTCATGGCACATTTTCCTTTCTGATGCTATAATCTCATCCTTCTAAACTTTCTATATACTTCTTAAGTGATAAATCATATAAAGCACAAAGAGTTTGTTCTAATAGAAGTATATTCAAGAGAAGTACTTATGGATAAAGATACTTGTTTGGTTCAAAAACTATTTAAGCATGAGATAAATAACTTTGCCCACGAAAGAATATGTTTAACCTTAACAAATCGTTTACAAACAAAAGTTTTACTTAAAGCTTGATTTGGTATTCATCAAAACCTTAAACCTTGAAACGTCTTAAGTTATGAGATGATTTCAAAAGGGCGTTGGAGCTTACAATATCATCATCATTAGTATAACTCATAATTAATGGCAAGAATATAGTCAAATTTCTTTGTGTTATTTATTGATCTTTTCTAATGGCTGAGGTTTGCAAGGTCTACCACATATATCCAGATCTGCAAGAGCTCTTGTTATACATCCTCCCAAATATAATACTATGCTTAAGTCATAATATTATACTCAAGAGTCTACTACTTACACTAATTTAATTTTAACAGTTTACCCGTAATAAGTCATAGCACGGATCACTTGGATAAAATGTAGAGTTAACTGATTACTTAGTTGAGAAATAAATGTGTTGTTAATTTCATAAGATAAAATGCAGTACATCAAAAGGTAAGGAAAATAAAAGTGCAGAAGTGAAACTTATGGTAAATAATTTATAGAAATGTTCATAGAAAAATGTGTGTGTGTGTGTGTGTGTGTGTATGGTACATGTTCATCTAGCAACAACCCCAAAAAGTCAATATAGATACCTAAGGACCAAAAAGAAACAGAAACTAAGTCTATAGCCTAAGCTTTTAAAAAGAGATACTCAAAAGAGGACCACTCTATACAGCTAGCGCTACAATCTAAAAAGGTCCGTCAAACTCCCCTAAACAAATGCCACAGGAAGGAACTCACTCTCCATAAGATTTGTACATTCAGAACCACTAGATGAAGCATCACTGCTTCTAGGGACATGCAAAGAGGAGAAGGCTAAAGTGTTTACCTTTGTGACATCACTATTCGAAAGAGCTAGAAGAGGAAGCTAAGATGGTACAGTAAGGAGAAAAGTCTCATATAGTGGGGTCTCATCAGATGGAGCCTACGGGTCGAAAGTGGACTTGAGACGGATATAATAAAAACATGTTGGAGAAATATATACAAATGCACGCGAGAGGTTGCTTATAGAAGTAATGAGTCCAAGGCAGGGTTGTAGTACCACTGCCATTTAGGTGCCTCAATAAGGAATGCTATCACCACCATCACTACCGTATGAGAATGATATGAAAGGGTGAGAATTTGAAAATTCTTAGTAGGATTTCCTAGACTATCATAGAGTGACATCATATTCATTCTTAGCTGCTTTGGTTTATTTCAGACAAAAGTGAATAGTATAAATAATAGGGCATACATTCCATTTTTATAGTTTGAAACCATATTATCTGAAATAGAGTTCATTTTATTCATACAGTTAGTGACTAGAGAAAGAATCTAATCAAAGATATAGTAGGCTAAAGAACAAGTAAATAATATGCGTATATGAATGCAATTGAACTCTTGATGCAAGTGCACTTGACTTTTCTTTTCTTAACTTTCATCATTTTTTCCATACTTGGTCCATTATGAGTATTTTGGCCATATAACTCCTGGGTAATAGTCTGCTTTTTAGGATCGAGGTCATTCCTATATAGGATTGTCATGTTTACTTTTCCCAACTCTCCTACTGATCTATTCCGCTTAATTCATTCCGGAGCTGACCCAAGTAATATGAAATCATAATTATATATCTTTGTTCATACTTTCATGAATGAACATGCTTGAGGAAATTATATTCATGATGCATGATTCATATAATTCTGTTGAAAACTCGGCAGCATAACAGCTGAAATAGGGGATTTTCCCATATACAAACAATATCATTCCAACTAGCCAGTCATAATAAACAGAAGCATCATGTTCATATATCAATATCACATTATTATGATAAAGAATTATGGTAATAACTTAGTCATTGTCTCCTCATGGCTTATATGGCCCTCAATTCTTACAAATTGTTAAGTTATCCTAACTTCCGTCAAATCTACCCTATTTTATAAATTGTATTAAAATTTCATCTTAACTCATTTTAATATGAAAATTTAGTATATTGTAGCTTATTAGTCTACTTTTAAATCTCGTTATTCCCATTAAGTTTTGACGTGTATAAGTTGAGTTACTAAAGTTTCACTCAAAGCTGCCCTATTCCAGGACAGTCTTGCATACCTAATTTTAGATAATCACTAAAATTTTATATTTTATCATTTTTATCCAAATTTTATACCAAATTTTAGCTAATTGAATTATCTTTGGATCCCAACAAGTTTTATCTTAATTGGGTACATAGAGCTCAGGTTATGAGCTCCTCAACTAGGTTGCCCTATTTCAACCCAAATAGAACATGGGTCAACTTTAGGGAATTATTGGGAGCAACATATTATGATCCGAATCTGAAATTTTATGGCATGGTTACTTATGTGTTAGCTTCCTAAAAAAATTAGTTTCACTTAATTGGAAGTCATATAAGGCGAATTATGCTCATTACAACACACACTAGTCAGGACAGTGAATGGAATTCAATAGTTTACTTCAAAAATTCATAACTCTCTCATTTTAAATCCAACGGATCTATAATTTATATGGCTGGATTGCTCTTAAAGTATAGTTTCATCTAAAATTGGTTTCACTTGAATTTGATAGCTATCAATGGAGAATTAATATTCACTGTACAGACAGTCTCTTTAGGGTTTTCCCACAATATTTCTGTTTATGTTTTCTTTTGGTCTTTTGATCACGTCTTCAACTCAAACCAATGATTTCTATCTTAAATCACTAAAAACAAGTCATATTATCATCAAACAATATCAAATAAAGGATGACATAAGAAACCCTAGCAAGCAAATAAATCCTACAAATCCATCAATCTAAAAAATCCTACCTTAAAATGCCGCTTGTAGCTTCTAATTCAGAGTTTCTTGATGGCTTTTCTTCACTAAAACTTCAAGATGGTGATGACTTCTCTTTTTCTCCTTTGGAGCTGAAGTGAAATGATCCAAAGATAGGAAGTTTATGAGGTTGTCTTGAGTTTTTCCTTTAGGAACACAAAGAAAAAGTAGAAATTTTGAGTAAAAGGAAGCAAGGTTCACTTGGAAGTTTAGGTGGATATGGGAAGAATAAAGAAAGGAATGAAGTTGAAGAAAGAAATGGAAAATAAGGGTTTAAGGAGGGTGGCCAAAAGTCCTTGGGTGCAAGGAAGGAAAAATTTTATTGCTTAAGTCTTAAGTTGGAAGATTTGAAACATAACATGATTAGTGGATTTCAAATGGTGTTAGGCTTTTGTTTAGTTTCCAAATTTGTGGTCATAATTTAACCAACAAGCATAGGTTAGGTGGCTAATTTCTAGCCACATATTCTAAGATTTTTAATGATACTCATGTCATCCTACAATATAGATTCCTACTAATTCGGTTCTCGCATTATGCAACACCGCAAATAAACTAATTTTCCTTAAACTAGCAAAACATTGCCAATTGTCTACAAAAAAAAATTTCTACAAAGAAACTCAAATTCGTCTAACCCTAATAGATACATTTTGATATTGATTACTCGTGTATCCATAATGCATCAAAATAAATCAATCATTAGTTCGACACACTGTTCTTTGGGATGTTACACTACTACCCTCCTTAAAAGAATTTTGTCCTTAAAATTCAATACCTGCAAATAGCTCTGGATAATCCCTTTTCATGTCTAATTCTAGTTCCTAGGTGTAGTCTTCCATCCCTTGCTCTCCCTAAGCCACCTTTACTAACTGCGCAGACTTATTTCTAAGTTGTTTGACTCCTCTATCTACGATTAGAGTTGGGGGTACGTGGAAGGTTAGATCAGCTCTTAACTGTATAAATTCGGGCTCTACAATGCGCCTAGAATTAGGATGATATCACTTGAGTTATGATACATGGAACACATCATGAAGGTTAGATAAATTTGAGGGTAAAGCTATTTGATAAGCTGCTAGGCTGACTCGTGTAAGAATTTGGAAAGGGCCTATAAATTGGGGACTTAACTTTTTGACCTTGACGGCTCTACCTATCTCAGTTGTGGGTGTTGTAACATCCAAAAATTTTAAAAACGTCCAAATTGCGTTATTAATCGATTTATTCAATTCTATTACATAAGCAATGTTAATTAGAGGTTAATCAGAGATTTATTTGGAGTTAATTAGATGTTAGTTGAAATTTGAATAGGCATATAGAAAATCTTACAAAGTTAGTTTGTAACGTTTTTCCCGTTTGAAGGAAATCGGTTAAAATTCGATATTTTAAATTGCCGGAATCGAATCAATAAAAAAACACATTGAAGACCTTAGAATTGGTGGCCAATAACTCAAAGATCTCCCCACCTAATTGGTGCCACAACAGCCACAAGAATAGGGGCAATTTGTAAATATGACCACCATACAGACAACAACCAATCAAATGTCAAGCTTCCAACTACCTAACTTTTTAAAATTTTCGTTTTGCCTTCCATGTCCCTCATTTGGTCGACCACTTTCAACAACCCGTTCTCCATCTTCTTTTCTTTCATTTCATCTCTTTCATCCTACCTTCAAGCCTTAATCCCTTCCTTCATCAAAAGAAACCCAAATCTAGTTAGTTTTGCGTCAAATTGGAGGTAGGATTCATGATTCTATCTTAATATTTGTGATATTGTGGCTGATGAGGATTCTATTTCTACTCCCTTATTTGAGGTTATATTATGTTTATATGATCTCTTATACTTGGATTAGCATGAAATTATTGGGTTTGGATTGAAACTTGATTGAAAAACTAAAAAAGTAGCTAATCATAATTGATTGAGTTAAGAAACCCTACAGTGTCTGCATTTGTGAAGTGTACAGCTTTGTACATAGCCATTAGAATTTGATAAAACTAATTTTAAATGAAACTAGACATTTAGAACTTTTCAACAGTGTAAATTATAAGGCTATAAGATTAGTACTGAGTAAGATATAATTTTTTGAAATTTACCCTAGATTTCTACCTCTAGATCAAACCAAAGTGGATTGTGCACGACATAACACACTCTACACAACTTCAATTAAGGTGCAACAAATTTTGTCAGAAATTTCATAGAGAAACATGCCAAAAAAATTTCAAAGACAAATTCAATCCCTGTTTCTCTCAGTAATTCAACAAAGTTGCCCTAAGTCCTGACTAGACAGAGACAAGGTAGACCAATTCCACTAACTTTGAGAGCTACAACTTGTGTTCTACTTACTTAAATGAAAAGAAACTTATTGAAAATTAAATATGGTTCTATTAGCTTTACAATGATATAAGATTCATTGAAATCCAATAATATTGCTATTTTTAGTAGATTTTTACATTTTATACCCTTGTTCTATTTAACACAAAGCAGACTTAGGTAAACTTCCAATATCATAAGTTATATTTATCAATATTGGATAGGACCAAAGAGGTTAAAAACTAGACAAACAACATTTCAACATAGTAAAAATTTAGAATTTAAGAACTTAAGTAGAAATTATGGAATAAGATACAAAAACAGGTAAGTTTGAGTGATATGAGCAGAATTGCAAATTAAGAAATTGGCATCCTTAATGCATGAGTAAGTTGCAATTGGTGTTAGATATTGCAAAACTATGACCATGTTGAGGCATTAATGTGTGATGTTTGCTCTACTACTGTGATTGATTTCTGGTTAAGCTGATACTTTTCACGGGGCAAAATTTATGTATTTTGCATATATTTCTCATGTCATTCAAGTTGAATTGCTTAAAATCTCATGATCTATAAAGACTATATGGATTTCATTTACTTGAGCCAATCTCAGAAATACAATTAAGGGGAATAGATCGGTGGGAGAGTCGGGGAAAGCAAACCCGACAATCTTGTATAGGAACGAGCTCAATCCTAAAAAGCAAACTATTGCTTAGGAGTTATATGGCCTAAAATTCCCACAAGACCAAGTATGGAAAGCTTATGAAGTATAAGTTTAAGGACCCATGATGATGAAGTGCATTCCATTTCCACGCATTAATGCATTGTGAAGATGGCTTATGATTTAAATTGTGCTATTTATATATGTAGTTTCATATGACTACTATCATATGCCCTTTTTCGTGGCTATTATTGTTCATGTACACTGTGTTTTGGTTCATATGATATTTTATGTGATGCTTATTCCATCTCTTCCTGTCTTAAGTAAAATCGGACCTTGCTTCGAGCTATATTTTTCAAATAATGAGAAATGGAACTATTTAGATATCATTCACATTTTCATAAAATTAACCAAAAATCGAAGCAATTGGGAATGAAAACGATGTTAGCGTAGCACAGTTGTAAGAATCTTATTGAGAATGTGCTACGCTGACATCATTTTCATCTATTATATGTATTTATATCATTCTCAGACTATGGACCAGGCAGTGACAGCCATCCTTTTCATCGAGTTTCCTGATTTACAATTCCACATCGACCGGGTGATAGACTCCCTGTATATCACCAGTACCTACCGTTTCTATTTGTATTTCTTTTTCCATAAAGACTTTTCCATTCCTTTCTGGTGCCCTCTGTTCGATCCTGTTGTACCCTTCATAGCCATCCCACTTATACATGGCATGCCTTGTCCCACGTCCAGCAGCACCAGTAGCTACACCACCCGCTTAACCCCCTTAGGTAGTTCCCTCTCTCTCCTTTGATGATGATGATCTTTTAGAGGCTTCAGTGTCCTCCGGTCCCGATGATGACTACGCCCCGGCGGATCTTGGCATGGGAAACGAGTACCTATCCTCAAAATCCCTACAAAGGAGTTATTTACTCAACTGACTGTAGTGTACAACATGGCTCTCTTTTGGCACATTTATGACCTTGGTCCATAGGTTGGTTTCCTTTTTGTGTTTATCGGAGAGATAGTCATGAAATTTCCTTTGAGGACCATAGAAGGTAGTACTTCATGATCATGGGCCGAGTTATTTTGTTTGATGGTCTCCCCATTTTGTACCCACTGTTTTATAGGTACATGTACTTTTGAAAACCTTGGCTATATATATATGTGTGTATGTGTGTAGAAATGGTTCAGCGATGTTATGAGGTTATTTCTGCTCGAATTATTGATCTTTCTTTTATTGCGCCCCGAAATATATATATCGCCTACAGAGATTAACGCCAACTCAGTCGCCGCATTTCACGGTAAAAACTTACTCAACTTAGTCAGTAAATTAAGGATAGATGAATTTAGCGATATCCGCACATAGCAATACTACCGGGTAAAATACTATGACTTAAGCATAATATTATATCTAGTAGGGTGTGATAGGTATGATCTTTAGGTATACATGGTCTGCCTCTTGGAACTTTAATTGTTTTCTTCTCGTGTCAATATAACTTTTCTGACGGCTTTGGGCAGTAAGGATCTTATCCCGAATCTTCTTAACTTGTCCAGTGGTCTGTCTGACTAAATCAAGCCGTAAAAGACTCATTTCCCCTAATTCATACCAACATAGAAGAGATTGGCATTTTCGCTCATATAAGGCTTAATACAGAGCCATATTGATACTAGTGTGGTGACTGTTATTATAAGCAAATTCAACCAATGGCAATTACTTATCCCAGCTTCCCCGTTACTCAATTACACATGCCCTCAACATATCCTCTAGAGTCTGAATAGTTCTCTCTATCTGTCTGCCTGTCTGAGGATGATAGGTGGTACTTAGGCAGAGTTTCGTACCAAACGCCTTCTATAGTGCTCCTTAAAACCATGAGATAAACTTTGGATCTCGATTTGAAATTATAGTAGAAGGGACTCCATGCAACCTTACTTTCTCTTGAATATACAATTGAGTTAACTTCTCCAAAGGATAATTCACCCTGATGGGTAAAACATGAGCAAACTTAGTTAGTCTATCCACTATAGCCTATATGGTATCATATCCTGCTGATGTCTTTGGCAGTCCCATCACGAAATCTATTGAAATGCTTTTCCACTTGCACTCAGGCATCTCTAAAGGTTGTAGTGCTCCTGATGGTTTTTGAGGGTCCAAAGGCAAGCGGTAATTTCTCCTAGGGGTGCAACATTCTCAAATTCTTACCGTGCTAAATTACCTCAGTAACCCTGAGTAATTAGGCATTTAATGAAAAATTATGAGATTAAGGCTTAATTAAGAGATTAACGAAGTGATTATGAGATAATTAGGATGAGAAAAGTCAAGAGAATACTTAATCGAGATTAGATAATCTCTAATTAAACAAGTCAGAGCCTTAATAGTTTAATTAAGTACTAATTGCCCTTAATTAACTCAATCGAGTTTAATTAAGGATAATTAAGTTTAATTGCAAGATTAATTTTTGTTAATCATATTTTTATGTGTTAATCACTAATCCTTACTTAATCATGTTAATTAAGTTGCAAGAGCACTTAATCACATGATTAAATTCAAATTTAGTCAACTAGACAATAAAGTAAAGATTGATGTCACTAAAGTATAAAGCATTAGACAAGAGTGCTTTATGTAAGAGTAAGCACTTGATTTGTTCCCCTATCATCCAATTTGTCCCCCTAAACCTTAATTAACACAAAATAACACAAAAATATCTCCCCTCACCCTCCTACATGTTATGGCCTGTCTCTCCCTCTCACATCTATACATTTTCATTTTCACTCTTCTTATTCCCTCTCTTGAAACCAAATCCTCCCGCTTCTCTCTAAACATTTCTTCTTCTTCCTCTTCTTCTTCTTCCTTTCTTCACCACCACCACCACCACCAAAACCTCTCACTTAGTCCTTCAAAGACCTCATCTTTGGGTCATTGAAGACAAGATCTAAACACTACCAACATCATTTTCAAGAGATCTCAAGAGTTCTCTCACCTTCCAAGATCAAACTGTCACCATCTTCAAGGAAGGAACCACCATCATTTTCTCCTTCTTCTCTTGTTGTAGCACCATTTTTAAGTAGAGGTAGTGATCCTCACTTTTCTCTTTATTTACTCAAGAAAGCTTGAAGCTTGGTCCTTTTCATGAGCAAGATCTTTAAGTAAAGACTTGAGAAAATCTTTTATGCTCTTCATGAGCAAAAGTTTCTACTTTTGATAAAATATGCTCATGTTCTTCTTCAAGTGTTCTTTTCTACTTTTAGTAAAATATGTTCATGTTCTTCTTCAAGTGTTCTTCATGCTCTTCTTTACAAGTGTTCTTGACCCTTTGAAAGTTTCTCACTCTAAATGCTTTAAAGTTCCTATTTCCAATTCTTGATGCACGAGATCTTGATGTTTTTGATGGTGTTGAGTTGAAAGTTGTCTTCTTTATCATTTTTCTATTGAGTTGACATGACTAAAAACATTCTTGATACTTAAAGCTTCAAAAAGTTTGCTTCTTGATGCTTTAAAGGTAGTGCAACCTTTGTGCTTCCATAAAGTTTCATTTTGTCTTGTCTTAAAGACAAGAATATGTGTAAAGTTCAAGTCTTTTTGGATCTTGGAAACTTTTTAAGTATAAAGTAAGAACTTGTCTCTTCATATTTTAATAATGGACTCTTACTAATATGGAACCCCAAGGATATAACGATCCCGAAACCCTAAACACACACTTTGATAGGAGACAAACAATAGGATAAACACTGTCCCTACTAAACCCCTAAGAAACCCATTCTTAGAAACGTAGATAATTGGGATAAAGAAAGATGAAACTGAACAAATATCACAAGAGAATTTACCTTTGTAACAGCCTATTCAGTTTCTTGATGCAACAAGTAAAGATGATCACTCCTCACTTGCACACACTTGAGAGTTTCTTAGAAGAAACTAGAAAATGAAATTTCATCAATCAAAAAACTGCTGTTGCACTTGTTTATAAGGTATTTATACCTCTTACATTAGGTTAAATTAAACCTAAGCTCACTAGAAAAAGGCCCAACTTACTAAACAAACAATTGGGTTGAATAAAACACTTCAAAATAACTAAATGTCTTCTAAATAAAAACTAACAAAGTTAATTAAATAAAACTTGGCCCAATTATGGACATAATACATTTTAATCCCATTGTGCCACACTTAGAGTTTTGGGCTGCCCACTTTCACTAGGTGGCCTATTTAGCTTTGTCTTCTTTTCCTTAGCCCATTCTTGATGCATCTCTTCCACAAATAACTTGGCTAAGTTCCCAAAGCTTTCCTTCAGCATCCTTGCTCATGCCCATGTGATAAGTCCCATGGGCATGTTGAAATTCTCATCTTGCCCTTTAGTGCTGGAACGTCCAATTTGCCCTCCTGAGCTCATATCATTCCCTACCTCCTAAAAAAGATTTGTCCTCGAATCTGCATCCATATCAAATGGAGAAAGGTCAGAAACATTAAAAGTAGTTGAAACATTGTACTCACCAAGGAGGTCAATCTTATATGCATTGTCATTGATCCTCTCTAGCACTTGGAATGGACCATCTCCCCTAGCATCAAGCTTGGATTTCCTTTGAGTAGGAAACCTCTCCTTTCGCAAATGAACCCATACCCAATCACCAGGTTCAAACACAATTTATTTACAGCCCTTATTCACTCTTTGGGCTGTCAACCTGCTTCTCTTCTCAATCATCTCATGTGCCTTCATGTGCATCTCTTTAACCTTTTCAGCCTTGCTTTCACAATCTAAACTAACAATATCACTCAAAGGCAAAGGTATTAAATCCAAAACAATTAAAGGATTAAAACCATACATAATCTCAAATGGAGAAAAACCTGTAGAAGAATGTATAGTCCTATTATAAGCAAACTCAATAAAAGGCAAACAATCTTCCCAAGTTTTCAAATTCTTACCAACAACTGCACGCAATAAAGTCCCTAAAGTTCTATTCACCACTTCAGTTTAACCATCAGTTTGTGGGTGATAATTAGTAGAATAAAGCAAAATTGTTCCCAACTTACCCCACAACACTTTCCAAAAATGACCCAAAAACTTCACATCACGGTTAAAAACAATAGTTCTAGGGACACCATGCAAATGCACAACTTCTAAGAACAAATCAGCAATATTTGTTGCATCATCAGTTTTATGGCATACAACAAAGTGAGTCATTTTACTAAATCTATCCACTACAACAAAAATGCTATCTCTACCCTTCCTAGTTCTAGGCAATCCAAGCACAAAATCCATGGATATGTCAATCCAAGGATGAACAGGAATAGGCAAGGGCGTATACAAACCATGTGGATAGACTTAGATTTAGCGTTTTTACATGCAATGCATCTAGCACAAATTCTCTCAACATCTTTTCGCATGTGAGGCCAATAAAAATGTTTAGACAACACATCCAAAGTCTTATGCACACCAAAATGACTCATCAATCCACCACAATGTGATTCCCTAACAAGCAATTCTCTTGTTGAGCAAATAGGCACACAAATTCTATTGCCACGAAACAGAAAACCTTCATGCCTATAGAACTTGTTAAATGCACCCTTTTCACATGCAGCATATATATTAGCAAAATCAGAGTCAGTTGCATACAAATCTTTCAAGTGCTCAAATCCTAACAACTTAGAAGAAAGTGTAGTGATTAAAGCATATCTCCTAGATAAAGCATCAGCAACTACATCCTCTTTTCCCTGCTTATAAGCAATCACATATGGAAAGGTCTCAATGAATTTCACCCATTTGGCATGTCTTTTGTTCAACTTATATTGACCTTTTAAGTGCTTCAAAGACTCATGATCAGTGTGAATCACGAACTCTTTGGGTAGCAAATAATGTTGCCAAACCTCCAAAGCTTGAACCAAGGCATATAGCTCCTTGTCATAGGTAGAATACTTGAGTTAAGCTCCATTCAACTTCTCACTAAAGAATGCAATGGGACATTTTTCCTGCATCAAAACAGCACCTATACCAATCCCAGAAGTATCACATTCTACTTCAAAAGTCTTATCAAAATTAGGCAAAACAAGAATATGAGCAAAACATAATTTTTCTTTCAAAGTGTTAAAAGCAAGTTCTTGTTCCTGTCCCCATTTAAACCCAACATCCTTTTTAACAATTTCAGTTAAAGGAGCAGCAATGGTAGAGAAATTTTTCACAAATCTCCTATAAAACCCAGCTGAACCATGAAAACTCCTTACCTCAGAAACACTCTTAGGCATTAGCCATTCTTGAATAGCCTTCACCTTCTCCTCATCAACCTCAATACCACATGCACTTACAACAAAACCAAGCAACACAACTCTATCAATGCAAAATGTGAACTTCTTAAGGTTGGCATACAACTTCTCCTTCCTAAGAACTTCTAAAATAGCCTTAACATGTAATATGTGTTCATCCAAACAATTGCTGTAAATTAAGATATCATCAAAATAAACAACCACAAACTTCCCCAAGAAATCCCTCAAAACATGGTTCATTAAGCACATGAAAGTACTAGGTGCATTAGTTAACCCAAAAGGCATAACCAACCACTCATAAAGACCATATTTTGTTTTAAATGCAGTTTTTCCATTCATCCCCTGGTTTCATTCTAATTTGGTGATATCCACTTTTCAAATAATTTTAGTAAATATGCATGCACCATTCAACTCATCAAGCATGTCATCTAACCTAGGGATAGGATGGCAATACTTTATCGTTATCTTGTTGACTGTACGACAATCCACACACATCCTCCAAGTGCCATCTTTCTTTGGAACTAACAAAATTGGAACAGCACATGGACTCATGCTTTCCTTCATGTACCCTTTAGCTAGTAGCTCATCCACTTACCTCTGAAGCTCTTTTGTCTCCTCAGGATTACTTCTATAGGCTAGCCTATTTGGAATGCTAGCCCCGGGCACGAAGTCAATTTGGTGCTCAATCCCTCTCAATGGTGGTAATCCACTTGGCACCTCATTGGGGAAAACATTCTCAAATTCCTGCAACAAAGAAACAAATCTACTAGGCAAATTTGGGTTAAGGTTAGTTTCAGTAAGGAAAACCTCCCTAAACCTTATCATAACCATTGCTCTCTTGCCAAGAAAAGCACCTTTCCAATCCCTCTCTTTTGCATAGAAACATGATTTTCTCTCATTCTTTCACTTTTTTCATTTTTCTCACTCTTTTCTTTTCTTTCATTCATCTCTTTCTTTCCACTATTAAGATTCTTTCCTTTCTTTTCGCTCACCGTTGGGCCCTTATCTTTTTTCTTTTCTCTCACGGCCTCTTTTCTCTCTTCTTTTTCTTTTGCCTTACTTTCTGAATTCCCAAGAGAAGATTGTTGAAGTTTTACTTGATCAAGATACACCTCTTTGGGTGATAATGGAGCAAGTGTGAACTTGTGACCATTATGCTCAAAGGAATACCTATTCTTGTACCCATCATGTTGCACACGCGTATCAAATTGCCTTGGTCTCCCCAACAACAAATGACTAGCTTGCATGGGTACTACATCACACACCACTTCATCACAATATTTTCCAATGGAAAATGCAACCACAACCTATCTAGTAACTTTCACTTCTCCACTATCATTCAACCACTACAACCTATATGGATTAGGATGCTTATCACACTTCAACCCTAGCTTCTCAACTAAAGTTAGCAACACTAGTACAACTTCCACTATCAATGATCAAGCTACATACCTTTCCACCAACTAAGCACTTGGTGTGGAATATATTTTCCCTTTGTTCCGAGCTGTCTTCCTTAACTTGTAAATTCAATGCACGCCTAGCAACCAAAGACTCACCATGCACAGCATACTCCATATGTTCATCAGCATCAGAACAATCTTGCAAACGTGGCATACTATCACTCGCATTAGACTCATAACCATCATCAGATTCAGATACAACTTCTCTACCCCTAATTACCATCATCCTCGTGTTTGAGCAATCAGATGCATAATGACCCAAACCTTGACATTTGAAGCATTTGATATCTCTATGTCTGGAATTAGCAATAGAAAAATACATTTCTTCTTTGTTGAATTCGGCCCCGTTTCCTTGGAATCTGAACCTTTATTCTTCTTGGTGTCCTCATATTTTGGCCATTTAGAACTCCACTTTGAGTTGGAATTGGAAAATGTTTTAGCTGCCCTCCTTTGATTTTGTTGCTTCTCCACCTTCATGGCCATACTAACCAAATCATCCATCTTTAAATAATGTTGTAATTCCACCACATCTGCAATTTCTTTGTTTAGACCACCCATAAATCTTGCCATAGTCACTTCCATGTCCTCCTCTATGTTGGCCTTGATCATGAGCATCTCCATCTCTTTGTGGTAATCCTCCACTGATTTAGAACCTTGTGTGAGCCTATGTAATTTCTAGTGCACCTCCCTGCAATAATAAGAAGATACAAATCTCTTCTTCATCACTTGTTTCATCTCTTCCCAAGTCTTAATAGGCCGCTGACCATTCTTCCGCTAGACTTCATTAGCTTATCCCACCAAACTAGTGCATAATCTGAAAACTCCACTACAGCCAATCTCACTTTCTTCTCTTCAGCATAATCATGGCATGCAAAGATCATCTCAACTTTCCTTTCCCATTCTAAGTAGGCTTCAGCATCGTTTCTTCCCTTGAATAGAGGAATTTGCATTTTGATAGCATTAATGTTGCTATCTTGTCTTCCTCAGTTCCTAGCTCCTCTATTTCTAACTAACTCAGCTCCATCAGATTCCTCCTCATATGGCTCATGATTGAAATCGTTGTGATTTCATCTATGCCTCAAATTACCCCATTTGCTACTCTCGGAGATAACTTGTGTCACTTCCCTTCTCCATTCATCCATGTCATCAAGTCTACTATTCAATTTCTGAAATTGAGAAACAAAGGCTTGGTACACCACCTTCATGTCTGGTGTCATGGGGGCTTCCTTTTTAGCCATTGGAACAACCTGCAAAGTGTTAATAAAACAACCTCACAGTTCACTCTCTCATGTGTTTTCACTCAAAAATTTGGGTGCACTCGTGTTTGCACTTAATTCAGGCTTTTACCCTTTTTTGAACTCAACACTCTTGCCTTTTGCCTCTTTTGATCACTTTTGGTTGTTGCACTTCAGAAATTAAACAGACCAAAACAAACTCAAATTCACAAGTAATATTTGGGACCAAAAATGAATGATAAACGGGCAAAGGAAAACTCTAGTTTAGGCCCAAAGGAAATGCAAAAACTAGCAAGAAAAAAATAGACACAAACAAATGAGGGAAAACTGGAGCAAATTAAGATCAACAATGTGTCAAGAAAACACAAGATTGGAACCAAAGAAAGTGGTGATAGCAGAAAAACAAAACAAGAAACACACCAAAACTGGTTTCAATTTTGGATTAAAAGTGACAAAACACGAAATTATTGCAAGGACTCAACCCAAAATTCATAAAAACACCCAGAATTACTGAAACAAAATCCTGAAATCTTGCAGTCTATTTTTTTTGCGTTTTTTCATTTTTTTTCACATTTTTTTTCTAATGAATTCTGCAGACACTCTTTTGTTTTTTTTATTCACGTTTTTCTTTTTTTTTCACTTTTTTTCTTGATCTAAAACACAAAATGGCAAAACAGAAACAATAAAAATAGCAGAATAGAAAAAAAAAAGGAATAGCAAAGAAACCCCAAAACAGAAAACAAATAAATGACAAAATGCAGCCAATAACAACGCAAATAAATAGGAATTTATCTACAGCCTGCTCTTGATACCAAATGATACAGAACCCCAAGGATATAACAATCCCGAAACCCCAAACACACACTTTGATAGGAGACAAGCAATAGGATAAACACCCTCCCTACTAAACCCCTAAGAAACTCATTCTTAGAGACGTAGATAATTGGGATAAGGAAAGATGAAACTGAGCAAATATTACAAGAGAATTTACCTTTGTAATAACCTATTCAGTTTCTTGATGCAACAAGTAAAGATGATCACTCCTCACTTGCACACACTTAAGAGTTTCTTAGAAGAAACCAAAAAATGAAATTTCATTAATCAAAAAACTGCTGTTGCACTTGTTTATGAGGTATTTATACCTCTTACATTAGGTTAAATTAAACCTAAGCCCACTAGAAAAAGGCCCAACTTACTAAACAAACAATTGGGCTAAATAAAACACCTCAAAATAACTAAATGTCTTCTAAATAAAAACTAACAAAGTTAATTAAATAAAACTTGGCCCAATTATGGACATAATACATTGTAATCCCATTGTGCCACACTTAGAGTTTTGGGCTGCCCACTTTCACTAGGTGGCCCATTTAACTTTGTCTTCTTTTCCTTAGCCCATTCTTGATGCATCTCTTCCACAAATGACTTGGCTAAGTTCCCAAAGCTTTCCTTCAGCATCTTTGCTCTTGCCCTTGTGATAGGTCCCACGGGCATGTTGATATTTCCATCTTGCCCTTTAGTGCTGGAACGTCCAATTTGCCTTCCTGAGCTGATATCACTTACATTTAAAGTTTTTCATAAAAGTTTTTAACCTTAGTAAAAGTTATAAACTTAAGTCACAATGTTATAGATCTACACTTTAATGTTGAAAAGGTTGTGTCTTCAAGTGAAAATGTTGAGTAAAGTTTTAAGCTTTAACCAAGAATGTTACTTTTTAGTTATAAAAGTGTTAACTTGTAACTTCTAGTTCATAAAGTTTGTATCTTGAGTTAAAATAATTCATCAAGTGTTGCACTTCCTTTTAGAAACGATTCTTTTAAATTATGCTACAACTTTAACTCATAAAATTAAGACCTTAATGATCTTAGAATAAGTAAAAGTGTCAACTTTCATAAAGAATAAAATTTTATAACTACTTTGTAAAGAATGATAACTTTTATAATACTTGAGGTAAGATCTTGTTATGATAATGATAAAAGCTTGAAACTTTGTAACTTGGTTAAGTTGAAAATCACCCTTGGTGATTAGTGAACATGGTGTTGTTGGGTTCATAAGTGTGGTTATGTATTGTCATGACCCAAGGATTAGAGGGATCTAGAAACTCCTTAGAAACAAAAGTATGATTAGGGCCTTTGGGCATACTATGAACCGAGGAATCACTAAGTGCACTATCTCAAGGAAAGGAAATAATCCTTTAATTTAATTAATTTGAACAAGTGTTCCATAAGACATGTACTCAAGTAAAGAGTAATTTCACATGAGAACTAAGCAACTAAAAGACCACATACATATATTTTGACTATGTGATTCTCTCATGGGTAACCATGGGAAATCATATGATGATTCATAAGATTCTTCACAAAGAATAACACAAATATGAACCCTCTAGGGTATAAATGTATGATGCCATTAGGCATGATAAATGACAAGTTTGATTGAGCTTTGTCTCATGATTAAATGATTAGTGTGATGATATGATATAGATATGATGGACTGTTGGTTGAAAGTTGTGATTGTCATTTTGGGGAAGCTCCGATCTAGCTATTATGCTGTCAGATTTCCATCAAAATTATGGACTTAGTCACATCATTGCATGTGTCTAGTCAAAGAAGTATTATGCACGCAAAGTATAATGATAAGAAAAGAAATAATAGGATATGACCCCTCAATCACTTGAAAGAAGTGAGAGACGGTGACCAATAAAGATTTAAGGAACCTCTTTGGGGGAGGCAAGAGTGACATGGAGAACCCTCTGACTTAGAGGTAACCAATATCGGCTTAGTCTGATTTAGTTAGTACTACGTGGCGACAATCACGGAATGAGCTCATGTCCAAAAACTGTCTATTTCAAACGAAAGTAAAGAATGTTAAGTACGTGCTAAAAATGAAAGTAAAGTCAAGTATAACCATGGCTAAGTCTATGAGGTTGCATGTCATTGCATGTATTTGTATTGTTCCTATGCATTATGAATGTTTATTCTATGCTTTCATATATATGTTTAGTTATGATGAAATATCTATGATGTTAATTTTAAAAGCAACCCACTTCGGGGCTCAAGTTTTCAAAACCATTAAAATTGAATCTATACATGTTCACCATTTTCATAATTAAACCCAAAGTGGCTAGGACGATGACGATGACATAGTGTTTGTCTAGTCGCGATGACACGATGACGATGACCTATGTTTCCGTGTCATCTTCAAAGGATGTCGGTGTCGGGCATGGTGGTGATTTTCATTGAGTTCCCGGTGATGCATTGGCACTTCGACCTGTTGCTGAATACATCTGTGCTGACTGCTCAGGCAGCGATGTGGGTCTACATGTTCCATAGCTGCCAGTTCCATGCACCTGTGATGAGTCCATTTTTCAGCCCTCACAAGCCGTTTGAGGACATTACGATGGATGACATCTACCCGCCTTTTCATCCTCCAACTCTGACACTCAGTTGACGCCGACTACTTTGATAGAGATGGATCCTTCCGAATCATCATACCCGACTTATTCCGTGGGATTCTACCATTCGAAGTCGTCTTAGCCTTCAGTGAGTCGCTTATCTTCCGACTCTTCTACTTCGTCTACTATCCCAGCTCCACCCCGATTCACAGTGGTGGGTTCATTCGTACCCGTGTTGTGCCTCGTGGGCGTGGGCGTGCCTGAGGAGGAGGACATGGTGATGTTGCTCCCGGTGGCTTTGGGAACGGCTTCCTCCCACCAGATGAGTGATGTGGTGATTACATGCAGAGCTAAGCATGAGGATAGTCCTTTTTGATTGTAGCTAGGGTTATCATCTTCTTTTGGCATGTATGAGTGAATGAGATTTCTTATGTATTTCCTTTACAGATATATTTGTTAGGTTTCTTTTGTAGGGCCTGCAGTAGATATCGGACCCATTATATCACTATATATGACTCTTCGTATTATTATATTAATTATGAATGACTATGGAATAAATGTTATGTTTATCTAAATTATTATTATTCATGTCATTTCTATTTATTTTATTCACATTGTATGTATGAGATAGCAAGGTTCATATTATGCATTCATGATGCGCTCATGGCTCTTGGTTTTCAAATCAGTTTATTCGTTATTATTCAAAAAAAATTACCCCCTATTTTCATTACAGGTATTTTCAAATGGTAATATTAGTTCCGCAAACAAAAATAACAACTAATAATTCCATAATATGACTTAAGCATAGTATGAGACTATTAGGGTGTTACGAAGGGTGCCTTGTGTAACATCCCCATTCCTACCTAAGCTAATTAGCTCGGTGTTCCCGGCTAATTAAAGGGATTAGCGATTAATTGAGAACTAATCGATTAATCCCAAGAGCAAGAGCTTAGTAAATTAAGTCTAGCCAACAATTTAATCATAATGTCCTAAGCGTTTTAATAAAACCTTAATCGTCTACTCCCTAATTACTCGAAGGTGCCAAAACAAAAGTAAGACAACCTAACCTTACTAATTAAGTTTATAATGATTAAGACACTTAAGACAACTCTTGAAAAATTAAACCCCAAATTAAGCATATGGTTAACCGTAATGCAAGACATCATAAAAAGTGTAATTGACAAGAGTTAACTCATGGGTAATTAAGCCAATTAAGTTAAATTACATTTAAATAATTCTAATAACATTTAGAGATAAAAGTTCTTCCATGCATATGCCCTAAAAAGACATACCAAGGAGGGGCAACATCTCACCCTTCATTCAATCTCTTTAATCCTACACCATTAGATCAAAAGCCAAGACTAGGATCCTTGTCATCCACCATTAGATCTTGACACTTGGATGAGTCTTAGACAAGCAACCAAATCCTAAGAGGGGTACTCCCCTTTAACCCCTAGAGAAAAACACAAATTGGACATTAGAATGCCTCCAAGACTCAAGGAAAATACAACCCCCTCTTTTACCCCAAAGTTCTTAGCCTTCTTGCTTGCAACATAGCTAAACTCACCCACTCCCCTTGCTTGTTGGAGAAGCAAGAGCAATCAGCCCTCCGTCCCCCCATGTACGCCTCCCTCCCTCTCTCTTTCTCTCTTCATTTTCATTTCACTCATCCTCTTCTCTCTCCTCAATTCCAAAATTCTCCTCCTTCTCTCTAAACTCTCCAACTTCTCTCTAGAATTCTTCCACTTCTCTCATCCTTTCCTCTCCTCATCCCACTCACAAGCTCTTCAAGAGCCACCATTTTTTTTGTTCTTGGAGAATCAAAGACAATCACATACCAAGCCTCTTTCAATATCCAAGAGGAGGAATACCACCACCATCACCTTCTTCCATCACAAATTCCTTCAAAGAAAGCTTCTTGGTAGTGGCTCTAAACTCTTTTTCTCTCTTGTTTTTCAAGCTTTAGAACTCCTATGCTCTCCATAGCTAGGTGATTTTAAAGATTGATTATGGGCATCATAGCCATTCTTGTCATAAAATGAGATGTTGTTGCTTGTATGGTTGTTTGTTGAAAACATGTTTTCGGTTTGGTGTGATGCATGGTTGAACTCAATACTTTTGAACTCCAACATGTTAGTTTTTCACTAATCTTTCATGGTATATGAGTGTTTTATAACTTGAGAATGTTTTCTTGAAAGTGAGGTTGAGTATTTTGGAGAAAACATGAGAAAAATCAAAATGTAAAATCTGGATTTTCTAGCAGTCTGTAAATCGAATAGTATAACTTTTTCCAGAAAACTCAGAAATTAGTGGAACCAATTTTATGTGAAAATAGACTCAGAGAGCTTTCCATACATATAAAATACATAAGATTTGGAGTTAAAATGAGTGAGATATGATTTTTTCAAAGTGGACTGTTCTCGGATTGGTTTCTGTCTGGGCAGTCTACACTAAAATGTGTATAACTCGAGCTACAAAAATGATTTTTGAGTGAGACCAAGTTTAAATGAAAGCTAAGACAAGAGGAACAAACCCATAAAACAGTTTTCTCAGATTCCTTCTGAGCAATTATAATGAGAAGTAACAATCCACTGTACCGGGAGTGAACTTAGAAACTGAACAGTCAAAATAAAATATGCATAACTGGAGTTAGAAAACGAATTTTTGAGTGGGGCTTTTTTGTTAAAAACTAGACTCAGAACCCTATAAGCATATAAAATTTCGCATTAAAATGATAAAATACCAAATTTTGGTGAATTTTTAAAGTCACTGCCTAGGGTAAAAGTAAAACTGTCAAAACTTAACCTTAAGTAAGACTATGCATAAATGACTTAAAAAGGTAAAAGACCTTAGCCTAAAGTAATGAAACTTCATAATTTACTTAATGAAGACTAGATAGAATAAAATACTAAGCTCACCTAATCCTTAACAAGAGAAACGAATAAAACGAAAGCCAACGTAAAAGCTTGCACCTAATTTACTAAGCTAAGCTCATAAGACTTTGCTTGAGTGTATGCCTATGTTTATGTTGCAAGCATGACGTTATGATGATGATGTGATTATGATGCCATGACAATGATAAAATGATGATGATGATAAGATATGATGATATGATATGATGCTATGATACTGGTATTCTGTTTGGCAAAATTTTGGGAAGCTTCGGTAAAGCCGTTATGCTGCCGAAATTTTGTAGAAATTGTAGACTTAGAAATATTTTGCATCATAAGTTTAATAAGAAAAGATTCAATAAAGTGTGTGATCCTTCAAAAGGGAAGGTGACCTAATCTAAGTTCCCCTCACCCATGACTCACATGAGGCATGGCATGACCCAGCTAGTGTGAGTATAGGGGATAGGGCTTACATGAGGCATGGCATGACCCAGCTAGTGTAAGTACCGAAATTTTATTGTGGCGACGACCACGATATGAGCTCATTACCACTTATGTTTAGTGGGTGGAAAGAAAGGACTTAAGATAAGTCAAGTTAAGGAAAGAAAGAGACTTCGATCCAACCCAAGTAAAGAGTATAACTCTCAACATGTTTATGTATGTTATGAAAAGTCATATAAGCTTTCATGTATGCCATGATGTTGTTAATACAACGAGGATAAGTACTAAAAAAAGGAATCCACTTCGGATAGTAATGTTTTCGAAAATCAAATAATTGAACCTATTGAATGCCCACAGTTTTCAGTCAAAAACCGAAGTGGCTGGGACGATGATGATGACACCAGCGTGTCAGGGTCGAATCCTACTGAGAAATCTCATTTCTCATCCTAGTTGTTTTTTTTCCGTCTTGTCACCAGATACTCATGGAGCATCACGTGGCATGGAGCATGGAGCCTCCCCGCCATGAGTGGACCTATGATGAGGACGCCCACGCTATTGTGGCCACAACCACCATAATAGTCCGCACATACTTCTACCCCGGTCGAGTTTTTGAGCAGGAGGAGCCAGAGATCCCGCCAGCCCCTGTGGACGTATCATCGGCACCCCTTGGACAGCCGCTCAGTCCTTGGGATTTCCTGCCCGAGCCATTGCTCGAGATCGAGATGGAGCCTATGTCTCCAGGTCTACCCGTAGCCGAGCCCGTGCCGCTGCCAGGAGTCCCTGTGATCGAAGTGAGTTCGACCGCTACTCCCAGAGCCGCAGCTGCTTCGCCGCTCCCCGAGTACCATCCTGACACGTCCGAGGAGGATCCCTCCGAGGCACGTTCTTCGGTGGGCAGCTATACTCCGGGCCGCCGCATTCGTCACGTAGAGGTCAACAACCGGCACCCTCGCCTCATCCATACTCCTCACGTTCCCCGAGGCCGAGCAGCGTAGGGGACTAGGCACTCGAGGACTTGAGTCCGTTCGATGGAAGGGCATGGAAGGGGCAGAGAAGCTAGCATATGTCTACGTGGGCTTATCCCAATATTGCTCTTTATCTGTTGTATTTCATTTTGCATTAGACCTTATCAGACTTGTACTTTTGATATTTTGGGGCCATGGCATGACCATGAGTTCCCTTTTATGTATTTGTTGGATATTATGCGGATAATTATATTATGTAGTTGATGTTGTAATTTGAATGTATGATATTATGATTTATCTCTTGTTCCTTTCTTTTATATCGAAATCTCTGCGATACGCTCGTTTACTGCTATCTTATCGCGCAAGGCTTTATTTTCCAAAAAGCGACGACATATTTCAAAAAAAAATTTTACTGTATTTTCCGCGTAGTTTAATTTCAAGTGAAGTTTAGTTTTCCACGAGCATAAGTAACAACTAATAAAACGCCGTAATACGACTTAAGCGTAATATGGATTTATTAGGGTGTTACACCTTGGTAATTTTACATAGAAAGTTAGGGATATTTTGATAATTTTACATCAATTATAAGGGTATTCTCGTAATTTCATTCTTTAAGGCTCGACCTTATTGCAATTTCTTAAAAGAGTTGGGGCATAATTTCAATTTTTAAAAGTTTAGGGACCTCATTGCAATTAGCTAAAATTATAGGATCTTTATGTAATTTCCTTAAGTATTGGGACACTTTTTTTAATGAGGAATGTTATATTGCCCACGGTTTTATCGACACATACGGTGTCAACCGTATATAAATAGAAAACGACAAAAGGATTGCAGCAGCAGCAACAGCCATATACTTCTACGGTCATTCATTTAGTCTCCAAATTGAAAGCACAAATGAAAATAAAAAAGAGGGAAAACAAAACCCGCGCATACCTCCTCCTCCTTTGTCCCCTCCCTCCTAGCCAAACCACCCACGTATATCTCCTCCTCCTTCGTCCCCTCCCTCCTCTGTAAACAACTCCAAACCATGCCTAAACCATAAAGCCCTCATCCTGCTTCCTTCATCTCCAGCTGCTGAAGTCCCTTAAACATAAAGAGAGGTTGTCTTCATTTCGAAATCTGCTGCTTCTTTGATTATTCGTTTCCCTTGTAACCAGACGCAGACGATTTTGGTCTTCCAATAGCGACGCACTCCCATTCTTCTCCGATGACCGGCGGCAGCAACATCTTCTTCTCCGGTGACAAAACACTATGCTCCTTCTCTGACTCTGAAGACTGTGAAGGCAGAAGCAAGGCTTACACACTGCTTGAGTGTATAGTTCCAACTCCACAGTCACGGCCTGTTGCCTCTGGTAAACTTTTACTACTGTTTTTCTGTTTGGTTTATAACTTGTCTTTGCTGACTGTGCATCCAAACAAGCTAGTAATTTTGGTGTATGATTATTGTTGAAAACCCATTTATCTCTGAAATGAAAACCCATTGATGAAAACCCCATCCGTTCAGCAAATCCATTTGTGTTGATGATTGTTCTTGTCTTTGATGTATGTGTTTTCTTTTGGTAGTATAAAAATGAGAAGTTGCTTAAACATTGGTAGTTTGAAAAGGAGCAGTTATAACTGGTTGAGGTTTTCAAAATGACTTGGCATAGATGGTTAACTCTTTAATTTGGGGAGGTTGGTTTGCTTTGTTTACTACATCAATCCTATTACTCTACTTTTTCACTATGTGTTGCAGTTTATTTATGTCCTTCTTGTTATGATTGTTAAAGAGTCCTCAACATTAGAGATTTTCAAAGTGATAGTTAAATTTCTTCTCAACAATAATTTTGGGTAACACAATGAGTGTCTTTGAGAATCAAATTTGGTAGTCAATTGGCATGGCTTTCTGTAATCTGTGCAAGTACCAGCAAAGATTGTCTTGTTATTGGTTATAAGATTGTTTAGCGAACATTTGTCCTACTTTAGGAAAAGTAAGTAATTTGCACATTTATTTATGAACCGAGATCTTGTTATAAACATAGAAGACCATAATTGTTTCACTATCTAATAAGAGATTCACTCCCTGTATGAAAAGGAAAGGAGACATATAGCATGTAGTAAAGGCAATAATTTTGGACCTTTGTATCTTGGTAAGCTGCTTGTGAATGTGTCCAAAGAGACCAAAGTATGAATAATTGAAAACATGTAATATAGCTTTATATATACTTTGTGATTTTGGTGGAAAATACGAAATTAGGAGTAGAACCAAAACTCAGTACTTAAAAAGTTACCAGCTTTGTACAAAAGTTACTGGCTTATTGAAGTAAAGTTATTAGTTTTTTGGTGTAGTTATGAACCAAGTGTAGATTCTTAGTTAGACATATGAAGCCACTCTCTACAAGGGAATGAAGCTCCCCTCACTAACCTAGCATGAAGGGATGTGGTCTTAAGTTGTTTGGATGCACCCATCCATTCCCCAAGGGAAATAGAAGCAAAACTGAGAACCTGAAAAGTTACTAGCTTTTTCCAAAAGTTACTAGCTTATTGAATTAAAGTTACTAGCTTTGTAAGTGTAGTTATCAACCAAGTGCAGATTCTTACTTAGGCATATCAAGTCACTCCCCACGTGGGAATGAAGCTCCCCTTGCCAACCTAGCATGAAGGGATGTAGTCTTAACTTGTTTGGATGAACCTATCCATTCCGCAAGGGAAATAGAAGCAAAAGTCAGAACCTGACAAGTTACTAGCTTTTTGCAAAAGATACTAGCTTATTGAGTTAAAGTTACTAGCTTTTTAGATATAGTTACCAACCAAGTGTAGGTTCTTACTTAGGCATATCAAGTCACTCCCCACGTGGGAATGAAGCTCCCTCACAAACCTAGTATGAAGGGATGTAGTCTTAACTTGTTTGGATGAACCTATCCATTCCGCAAGGGAAATAGAAGAAAAAGTCAAAACCTGACAAGTTACCAGCTTTTTGCAAAAGATACTAGATTATTGAATTAAAGTTACTAGCTTTTTAGATATAGTTACCAACCAAGTGCAGGTTCTCACTTAGGCATATCAAGTCACTCCTCACGTGGGAATGAAGCTCCCCTCGCCAACCTAGCATGAAGGGATGTAGTCTTAAATTGTTTGGATGAACCTATCCATTCCGCAAGGGAAATAGAAGCAAAAGTCAGAACCTGACAAGTTACCAGCTTTTTGCAAAAGATACTAGATTATTGAATTAAAGTTACTAGCTTTTTAGATATAGTTATCAACCAAGTGCAGGTTCTTATTTAGGCATATCAAGTCACTCCCCACGTGGGAATGAAGCTCCCCTCACAAACCTAGTATGAAGGAGTGTGGTCTTAACTTGTTTAGATGCACCCGTCTATTCCCCAAGGGAAATAGAACCAAAACTTAGGACTTGAAAAGTTACCAGCTTTTTATAAAAGTCACTAGCTTATTAAACTAAAGTTACTAGCTTTTTACATGTAGTTACCAACCAAGCGCAGGTTCGTATTTAGACATATCAAGTGACTCCTTGCCGGATCATGAAGCTCCCCTGACCAAAATAGCTTGAAGGGATATGGTCTTACCTTGTTTGGATGGACCCATCCTTTCCCCAAGGGCAATAGAACCAAAACTCAGTATCTGAAAAATTACCAGGTTTTTAGAAAAGTGACTAGCTTATGAAAGTGAAGTTACCAGCTTTGAAGGTGTAGTTATCAACCAATTGCAGGTTCTTACTTAGCCATATCAAGTCACTTTTCACATGGAGATGAAGCTCCCCTCATCAATCTAGGTTAGATATAGTTTGTGATTTTGGTGGAAAATCACAAATTCATGTAATTTAGCTTTGTATATACTTTTATACTGTCTACTTCGTATGTATCATGTTTTTAGGAGCGTTGCTAATGCTAAAGAAGCAATTGAATGTTTGTAGCCTCTCTTTCATTTGCTGGTGCATATTTTTAGTCATTTATGCTTTGTTGATAATGATAGAGATGTTTTTCCAGTTACATTATTTGCTTTGTGCTAGTGCCACTTATGTAGATAGTGTTAGCTATTCCAAAGAATAAGATCTGTTATATTATCAGTAATTTATCAGAGGATTATGAAGTTGTAATGAATCACGGTAATGACTATTTTATTTTTGGATGAATTATTCAATAAAAACGAAAGAACACAAGATGCAAAGGAGGGTACTCTTTCATATTGTAGTAAAGCCCAGTTAATTTTCTTTTCGTATATTGTGTAGGTTGGTCCATTGTATGCAGCAAAACACCATGGAAGATACAAGGGGTGGTGATGCGGACTGGATTGTCGAATCCGTACCTGAAGTTGACACCTTTAAGGGCAATACTGAAATAGTTGAGCCAAGCATTGGGATGGTATTTCATTCGACTGAAGAAATAAAAGCATTTTACCAAAAGTATGCAAATGTGATGGGTTTTGGATGGAAAATACGGAATTCAAAAAAAAGAGATGATGGGGAGTTAAATTATCTGATGCTTGCTTGCACACGAGAGGGAAGCCGAGTGTCCAAAATTCCAGCAGCATTGAAGACACTACCTACACAAGTTGCAAAATGTCGTGTGAAGATTACTGCAAGCAAGGCAGCAGACGGTTTATGGTCTATAAAGTCAGTTGGTCTTGACCATAGTCATGATATTAGCCCCACAAAGTCAAGAATGTATAAGGCGAATAAGAATATTAGTCTACATGTGAAGAGAACTATCGAGCTAAATGATGAGGCAGGAGTGAGGATCACCAAGACATTCCAAGCTCTTGTACAAGATGCAGGAGGGTACGAGAATCTTCCGTTTATTGAACAAGATGTGAGAAACTACATTAATAAGGAAAGACGTACAATTTGGAAGGAAGGAGATGCCAAAGCTTTGATCAATTACTTTGATAGGATGAAGGAGCTGAATTGTAATTTTTGGTATGACATTGATTTTGATGATCAGTTCCGTGTGAGAAATATATTTTGGGCAGATGCTAGGAGTAGAGCTGCATATGAAGCCTTCGGAGATGTTGTGAGTTTTGACACAACGTATTTGACAAATAAATATGAAATGCCATTTGCTGCATTTGTGGGTGTAAACCACCATGGCCAATCGACCTTGTTTGGGTGTGGTTTGCTTTCAGCTGAAGATATGGAATCATTTGTTTGGCTTTTTGAGTGTTGGGTTGGATGCATGGCTGGGAAGCATCCTGGAGGTCTAGTAACTGACCAATGCAAGGCTATGCAGAAAGCAATTGGGATTGCTTTGTCCAAAACCCGTCATAGGTGGTGCTTGTGGCACATAATGAGAAAGATCCCTGATAAACTCAAAGGATATGCTGCATATAAGGGAATCAAATATGCAATGAAGGAAGCCATTTATGACACTCGCACAAAGGAAGAATTTAATGACAAATTGTGCTTTTTTGTGAGAGAATTTCAACTTGAGCAAAATGAATGGCTGAGTGGATTGTTCAGTGAGCGACATAGGTGGGTTCCAGTCTTCTTGAGGAAGGATTTTTGGGTAGGGTTATCCACCACCCAACGCAGTGAGAGCATACATGCTTTCTTTGATGGATATGTCAACTCTAAAACAAGTCTTCAACAATTTGTAAAGCAGTATGACAATGCTCTTAGGAGCAGGGCAGAAAAGGAGTTTGAAGCTGATTTCTGCTCCATGAATACTACAATTGCTTGTGGGTCAAACTCCATAATTGAAAAACAATTTCAAGCTGAATACACACATGCAAAGTTTAATGAAGTTCAAGCTGAATTCAGAGGTAAAATGAATTGTGGCACATCCATCAAATATGTGGAGGGGATTATTGCCACTTATAATGTGCTGGAGGACATTTTGGTTGACAGCCATGTGAAGGGGGTTTTATATGAAGTTAAATTTAATCGTGAGAACCATGATGTCAGCTGTCAATGCTTGTTGTTTGAATTTAGGGGCATTATGTGTAGGCACTCACTTTCCGTGCTTGCTCTTGAAAGAGTAAAGCATGTGCCTTTGAAATATATTTTGGCGAGATGGAGCAAGAAAATCAAGTGGCGGCATTCATACATTAGAAGCAGTTATGATGTGACTGAGTTAAAACCAAGGTCAGAGAGATTTGATAAGTTGTGCAAGCATTTCTATAATGTGGCAGAAGTAGCTACAGAATCTAATGATGCAAGCAATCTCCTCCATAGTGCACTCGATAAAGTCCTTGGTGATATGCATGGAATGGCTTCTTCTGAAAAAGAAATGAATGCAACTTGTAAGGACACTTGTGCAAAGGCTACCATGAGTGAGAGGTGTACGGATCACAAGATTCAAATTCGTAGCCCATGCCGTGTAACACGTAAAGGTCGACCACCCTCAAAGAGAAAAATCTCTCATAGCGAGAAGATTGTGCAGAAATATAGAAAGCGAAGCATGAATGGTGCCAAGTTAGTTATGAAAGTTAGTTTATTATATCATCTATTATTGTTTGTGTTTACTCAAATGGTGTTAATGGAGATAAATCTTAATGTTTGATTTCAATTGTGATCTGTAGGACTCCATTGATGGGTTTGTCATGCAGCAGCGTGGAAGCAACTTCTCTATACAGTCCTCGGTGGAGGTTGGACCTACAATGAACCTGAAAGATGACAATTTCATGTTGTGTGTGTGCATGGATTTAACATTAAATTTGTAACTTCAGTTTGGTCTTAGTCTGCATGCGCAAATTAAATTTTTTTTTTTCCACTTTGTTGTTGGTATTTGATGTGAATTGTGAGATAAATTGTATTGAGCAGATGATGTTTAAATTCGGAAAATACTTTGTTATGTAGGATGTTGTGCATTTATTATTTGAATATGGGAAAAATGGTTGAATATTGTAATGATTGTGATGATACATTTATGGCTTTGTTGAATCTATTATGTTATTTCTACATGCACTTAGTGAGAATGTTAGTTTTGCGAGCGAGATTCATAGGGATGGACAGTTAACAATGATTCACCTACCACGAGTGTGGCATGAAGTGAGTACTAATTGTTACTTGTCTCATGTTGTTTAGAGCCAAAGCAGGGGTATTCATGTCAATGAAGCTGTTGCAATTCGAAATTATGAATAAACTTGTTTGGTTTCAGAACTATCAATTGTTCAGGAAGGTGGATTTGTGTCGTTGCTTGAAGGCTTTACTGCTGATGTTGGTCTATCTATGCAGGCATGTAAACAACTTGGCTATATTTGCATCTACTTTGGGATTATTTTACTTATACTATCCTCTTATATTGATCCGCAGAAACACCTCCCCAGTCCCACGTATACTAATGACCGTTCTCAAAATGTTGCGGAATCATAGTAACATTAGTTAAGCATTTTGACTTTTTGACTGATGATGTTTGCTATATGCAAGCAATACAAATATTCATCTAATGTAAATGGAGAATGACACCTTACTTTTTGTATAGGTAAGTGGATTATTAGTAGTGCATTTGTTATTGATAAAAGGTTTGCGAAGTTTGTATGTGGACTTTAAAGTTACAAAACTTTTTCCCATTACCTCGTTATGTTTCAAATTTTTTATCTGCAGGACTAGGATTACAAGTGTACAAGTTGACATAGCGATTTTTTGGACAGTTACAGTCATGAAGCACATCTTTTTTTTCCCATGCATGTGCTTAACAAGACAAGGGAAGCAGACAAATATGAAATCACCCAAGATTTGGAGCATATGGGACAATATGACAGATGGCACAGATCAATGTTATAAGATTTTGATATTTTTTTATTTTATTTTTTTGTATTTGGAGTCCCAAAAAGTGTAATAGAATAGACAGTTTATTTGGTGGCACATGAGTTATTTACAATTATCTGTTGTTGGTAGTAGCATGTGGTGTAGGAAAACTTTATGGTGGATGTTGCATAATATTCATGTGCCTTCAAATATACTATTTACAATTTGAGTTGGGTCTAAGAAAAATGAATGTTGTATAACACAGTATGATTTGGATTATGAAGAGTTTAATGGTATGTTGTACTGGGTTTGTACATTGCATGTTTAATTTATTTGCTACTTTGAAGAGTAACTTCGAAACAGTAAAATCAGATGCAAGGCTACAATTCAGACGAAAAAGGCTTGAATTAGGTTTCCTGGTCCAATTAATTGCCTATCAAAATGTTAGTCTTATTGTTTATAACTTTCCTGAATTAGCTACCAAACCATGGCCATTTGGAATGACAATTTTAAGTGTACTTAATTGTTGATGTTATATGAATTTGTGACGGTTATAGCTTGTTGAATAAGATTATGTAAGGATACAATAAGAGATATCATTTGTGCTATATGTTCAGCTTCAAGTGACTGTTGAAGTAGGAATGAATATCCCGTCACCAACATAGTTAAAAGGGGAGGGGTTTTAACTTGTTTGGATGCACTCATCCATTCTCGAAGGGAAAAAGAACCAACTATGAGGAACCTGATAAGTTACCAGCTTTTTTTAAAAAAAGGAACCTGACAAGTTACTAGTATTTTTACAAAGTTACTAGCTTTTTAAACTAAAGTTACCAGCTTTTTGGGTGCAGTTATCAACCATGTGCAGTTTCGTAATAAGGCATTTCGAGTCACTCCCCAAGTGGGAATGAAGCTCCCGTTGCCAACCTACCATGAAGGGGTGGGGTCTAAACTTGTTCAGATGCACCCATCTATTGTCTAAGGATTTGGGACCAAAAAACAGGAACCTAATAAGTTATCAGCTTATTAAAAAAATTACTAACTTTTTGAACTAAAGTTACCAGCTTTGTGGTTAGAGTTACTAACCATGTTCAGTTTCGTAGCTAGCCATTTCCAGTGATTCCCCATGAGGGAATGAAGCTCCCCTTACCAACCTAGCATGAAGGCGTGTGGTCTCAACTTGTTTGGATGCACCTATCCGTTGTCCAAGGATTTGGGACGAAAAAATAGGAACCTGATAAGTTACTAGCTTTTTAAAAAAATTACTAGCTTTTTGAACTAAAGTTACCAGCTCTTTGGTTAGAGTTACCAACCATGTTCAGTTTCATAGTTAGCCATTTCCAGTGACTCCCCAAGAGGGAATGAAGCTCCCATCACGGACTCGTTGTGCAGTTACCAACCATGTTGAGTTTCCTAAGGTGTGGCATAAGCCATGTTTATTGGTTGAAAGATACTGGATTTAGTGAAACTTTATGAGAAAAAAGATACGATTGATGATGTGTCTCATCACATATGTGAATATCTAAACTAGAATCCTTATCACTTACTCTATGTACACGACAAAGTAATGTATGGTCGACTACACCATTACTAGAAGATTCCTATTCAATTGATCCTTCATTACCAGTTGGACTCAAATTACAAACTTCTGCAGCAATTATTTTCTGAAGTAATTGACCTCATGGATTACGATTGGTTTTACAGAAATAATTAGAAGAGAATAATTTCATTTCGATTTTGGATCAAGATTTTACCATAACTACTTATTGCATATCAAAGAATTAGGAAATTTGGAACTACAAACGTCCATTCATAACAAATGATACCATTTAAACTTTGAACTAGAAAGCCCAAAACATCGTCAATCAAATAATATTTCCAGCCCTCTGTGTCTCTACTTATGGATGCTGAAATAAATACATATTACCTATGTTCTAACATCAGTAAAGGTCATTCAAAAAGATACAAGTTGACAGGGGAAAGCCATGCAAGTATGGCACAGCAGCAAAATGTGGACTTCAATCGAACATGAGGTGAGACGCTGAACAGGTCAACAAATTCTGTTTATAAGCTTCCTTTTGAAGAGCTTCTGACTTTTCTTACACAAGTTACGTGCATGGATGCATCTCTCCAGGTTAACACCAATTCTCCGAATCTTCATGTTAGCAACCACATTCCCCTGTCAGAGATATCATTTGTAGCATCAAATACTTGCTGCATGTGAACATTTAACAGAACTGACAACATAAAACCATAAAAATTAAAACAAAATACATAACTTGATATACACATACATACATATTTTCACCAAATATCCCACTACACTGAATATTTGTACCATGCATCATGCCTACAAAAATCCAAGTCTTTCCTTTTGAAGGAACCAGAGCACCATAACCAGCCCACAAAGGCAGCCTCATCACTCAAAAAAGACCAAAATAGAACTTATGGCATTATTACTTTCTTGGCCTCAAACGACGCAACGGTGTGTACGGGGTTCTCATTCTAGGTGCAAGCTTTCGCTTTCTTCCGTAAGTCTAGCAACGGTTGATTTCGGCTTCTCCTTGGTATTAACTGTCCTACCATCTTCACCATCAACACCTTTTGACATAGACAGAAAATATTTAACAATCAAATTGACATACTAACTACATGCTCAGTTATTAAATCCTGTTTATGCATATAACTACTTCATGTCCATCAATCTATGCACAAACCTTTGCCATTATCTTCATACACCGGTACATCCTGATTGGCAATGCTAGCAGAGGCCTGTATTGGAGTTTCCATGCGACAAGAAAAGACATCTGCACCTAATGGGGTACGGGCAGCGAATGGGGATGCCGTTGATAGCAGCGCATCAACTCCTGCATCGTGTGCAACTTTTGCTCTGCACACATTTCTCTTATCTAATACCCAATTGGTTAGCAACTCACGCCGTAACCTTTCAGCCTCATCCTGTGGCAATCAAACCTGTAATTTTAGACAATGCAAAACTAAACTACTATAGTTCTAATATACGGACCAAATAATAGAAAGCTCACCTCAGTCCAATCAGGCATAGTGCTGCCTCCCTCATATGTTGTGACCCCATCCCACTTCTCCATGTACTTAATGGTGTACAAACCACAATCATGACTTCACAAGAACCATACAAGGCAAAAACCCCAAACAACAAGTTACGCTAACATGATAGATCCAATTGATGAATATAGAAGAGTAAATTTTATAAATAGAACTCATTGCAACTCACCTATTCTTTTGTTTTGGCAGCAAAACACTTTCAACTCTCAATTCCACTTCATTAGGATTCAACGTCGGCACTGTTAATGCCAACATCTCCTTGAAACGAGTGGCCTACAGGTTGTCAAAATGAAATAGATTCAATATAATTTCGGCAGTACATAGAGGATGCATTTTTCAGTTTGCATTTTCTACTAGTCATTTTCACATTTCGAGCATGCATTTTCTAGTTAATTGTAGTCAACAATTTTATTTCTAAATGCTATTAATCAATACCATCCCAATAGCAATATAAGATTACAACCAGACACTCGCTATTCACTTCTTGTGCAAAAATTTTCCTTAATTTGACTATGGATGCATCCTCACATGACATCCGTTTTATTCAACCATATACATTCTCCAACACACTCCATTAACTATCCTTCTATTTTGTACAATCTTTACCACAAAAAGGAACGATGCTATAAGACCACTAACAACTTCTTTGCTATTCAAATGGACTGAAAATTCAATCAAGGCTTTAGCTCAAATACAAAGAACTCAAAAGAGCGTTTAAATTTTGCTCCATCAAATAGTTGCTGGATTGGTACTCTATTCATAAAATATTGTACAAAGGACAGAAAGAGTGAATCAAGTGATTACCAATTGTACCATCAACTCTACAAGTTCATTCAAAAAGATTAGATTCAATGGACTTTTTAAGAGCCAAATACTGAGGATGCATATAAAATAAAGTAATCAAGTTATTTGTAGCACCATACCGCTAATTTGTCAAGGTGAGCCTTGTCAGCCTTATGCCTTCCCTCCAAAGAGTCTAACACATATAACCTCATTTTTTCCCGGTTCAAAGCATAGCACCACCAGTGGTGATCAAACACAATAGGTGCAAACACCTTCAACAACAACGTAGAAAATATCATTAGCTTATAACCATATTATATAAAATGGACTGACACGAAGGATGAAATTGAATACCAGGTTGTAGAGGTAATGACAGATTGAAGGTCCCTAAAACCAGTCGGTAGCATATCCCATGGTTGGTGGCGACGTCTCCTGAAAGCTTCCAAACCATGTGTGACCTTCTCCTAAATTCAGAGAAACAAACATAAGCACAACGAACGAATTCTGAATTAAAATATGCATATCAAACATATCTAAGTTAGATGACATCACCATGAAATACAAAGGCAAACAAAAACGGCCCCTCGCCTTTTGTCCCTGCTCGGACTCATTAAAAATTGCTGCCGCAAAAG
Source organism: Pterocarpus santalinus (assembly GCA_031439595.1). NCBI lineage: Eukaryota > Viridiplantae > Streptophyta > Magnoliopsida > Fabales > Fabaceae > Pterocarpus > Pterocarpus santalinus. The sequence goes on from CM062525.1 coordinate 36,619,347, forward strand.
TAACAACCTGACATAACAATTGAATATTCGTTACCAACTAGTTCACTCTGAGGCAAGCATGCAATTCAGACTAAAATACTCATATTAAGAGTTATTATTACATAATTACTAATCCACCCCCCGGGTCCCAATGTTCGAGCATCATGCCGATCCAGATACTGACCAAACATGCTAACCAAATTCTTGAATCATAGCCAAAGTAATTAGAGAAATATCATGTGAAGTAAGTTTGTTCATTGCAAGTATCTAGATTGGGGCAAAAAGAGTTCAAGTAAATATCTATACTCGCTTGCAACCCCTGGCTGGGTGCAGTATGTATAAAGATCAAGTAGCATTTTCTCTTGCCCTTTCTCGGTCGAGTGAGAAGTGTCATCCCGAATATCAGAATCAAGCCCTTCAACTTTCTTCTTCTTTTCAGCAGCAGGTTCGGCCTCTTTGAAGCTTGGCAAGTTAGGGACAAAACACCGCGCATCGTACTTGCCTGCTAGAATGGCATCATCCATGTCCTTTAGCATCTGCAAATGGGCCACAACCCAATCCTGCATGTAAAATCCCCATTTTTTACCTAAGCTAATTAGCTCAGTGTTCCCGGCTAATTAGAGGGATTAGCGATTAATTAAGAACTAATCGGCTAATCTCGAGAGCAAGGGCTTAGTAAATTAAAGGCAAGTCAACAATTGAAGCATAATGCATTAAGAGTTACAATTAAAAGCCTAACCGCCCAATCCTTATTAATTCATGACTTAAAACATAAAATCAAGGTGATCTAACCTAGTTAACTAAGAGCACATAAGCATCACATCTTAATCACATGAAAACTAATCCTCATATCTTCTTTACATAATTAAGGAGGAAAAATCCTTTTCGATAAAAATGCATTTATGGCATAATTGAACCAATTGAATTAATTAACATTTAAATAATTGTAACAATTATAAAGATGTAGAAAACTTCCCTTTAATTATTGATTGAAAGTTTGGTCAAAGCAAGAGCCACATCTAACCATTCAATTGCCTTCTTATCATACACCACTAGATCAAGAGTCCATGTTAGTAGAACCCTTAAGTCATGACAAGAGTTGTACTCTCCTTCATCAAGATTGTGACACTTGGAGTGATCACAATCATCCAATGCCAATCCAAAGGTAGCTCATGCTTTTAACCAATTGACAAAAACACTACAAAGCCTTTTACCCAAGTACCAAGACTCAAAGGAAACACAACACCCCCTTTTGCCCCATGGTTTTTCCCACTCCTTAGCTTGTGTAAGAAGCCAAAGTCACCTCACCTTTCCTCCCTCTTTTGCGCCACCCATCAGCCCTCCTCTCTCCTCATTTCATTCTTTCACTCCTCTCACAAAGACACACACAAAAGCTCTCACCTCTCTCTAAACCTCTCTTTGTTCTTCCTACTCTTCTTCTTGTTCTTCTTGTTTTCCTATCCTAAGTCCTCACTTTTCTACTACCATCACCCTCATCTCCTATCACCACACTCACCATCCTTTCAAGGACTACCATCTTTGGTCCTTGGAGAAAAAAAACTACTCATACACAAGCCTCAATATCAAGCTCAAGAGAAAGAAGGCCATTTCCAACCACTCCATCTTCCAAGCTTCCAAGAAAAACTCATTTGGTAGTGACTCTAACCCTTCCTCTCCATATATTTTTCAAGAACTAGAACCCCTAAGCTCTTCATAGCTAGGTGGTTTTAGGACTTGCTTCAAGGTCTCATGACCATTCCTTGTTCTATGAGCTTTCTTGTCTTGTTGAAAAGTGTTGTTTTGAAAGAAAATCTTGTGGCATGATGGTTTTATGTGTCTTGCTTCATTTTGTTTCAAAATACTGATTTGGTAACTAAAACATTGATGATAATGTTGAGATAAAACATGAAAATGGTGTTTTAAAGTGATATAACAATTTCTCCATTAGCTTGAAGTGAAAAACTTAAAAACTAGTAAATCTGGAATTCTGGCAGCCTGTAAAGCGTGCGGTATGTTTATTGCTACAAAACTCAAAATGCAATGAAACTAATTTTCTGTGAAAGTAGACTCAAATGGCTTTTCATACATATAAAATATGCGAGATTTGGCCTTAAGATGAGAGAGATATGAATTTTTAAAGTCTGCTGCTCCTGGATGGGTTTTTGTCCGGGCAGTAGGTAATAAAACGTACATAACTCAAGCTATACATAACATTTTTGAGTGGGACTAAGCTTGTTAGAAAGCTAAGACATTGAGGAGCATCCCCATTAAACAGTTTTTTCAGATTCTTTGTGAGGAGTTCACAGTAAATGTTAAAAGTCACTGACCCGAGATGAACTTTCAAATCTGAACAGTCAGAATAAAATTTGCATAACTCAAGCTACAAAATGAATTTTTGAGTGGGGTTTCTTTTGTTTAAAAATAGACTCAGAGACGTGTAAGCATACCAAAATTTGAAATAAAAGAGTAAAAGATGAAATTATGGTGAATTTTTGAAGTTACTGCCCCACTGTAAAAGTAAAACTGGTTAGGGTAAAAGTTAAAGGTTAATGAAGAATAAGCTTTAAGACATTAATACCCTTATACTAAGCATTAGAAAACCTTCATAACTCAACTTAAAAAATATCAAAAAGTTTATTAGATAAAATTGGCCCTACAACAATTAAAAGAGGACATCCAAGAGGTAACCTAAATTAAAAGCTTGCACCAAATTTACTAAGCTAAGCTCATAAAACTTTGCTTGAGAATATGCCTATGCTTATGTTGCAAGCATGATGTTATGATGATGATGTGATTATGATGCCATGATAATGATGATATGATGATGATGATATGATATGATGCTGTGATACTGATTTTCTGTTTGGCAAAATTTTGGGGAAGCTTCGGTCTAGCCGTTATGCTGCCGAAATTTTGTAGAAATTGTGGACTTAGAAATATTTTGCATCACAAGTTTAATAAGAGAAGATTCAATAAAGTGTGATCCTTCAAAAGGGAAGGTGACCTAATTTAAGTTCCCCTCACCCACGACTCACATGAAGCATGGCATGACCCAGCTAGTGTGAGTATAGGGGATAGGGCTTACATGAGGCATGGCATAACCCAGCTAGTGTAAATACTGAAATTCTATGGTGGCGACGGCCACGGTATGAGCTCATTACCACTTATGTTTAGTGGGTGGAAAGAAAGGACTTAAGATAAGTCAAGCTAAGGAAAGAAACGGACTTCGGTCCAACCCAAGTAAAGAGTATAACTCTCAACATGTTTATGTATGTTATGAATAGTCATATAAGCTTTCATATATGCCATGATGTTGTTAATACCACGAGGATAAGTACTAAAAATGGAATCCACTTCGGGTAGTAATATTTTCGAAAATCAAATAATTGAACCTATTGAATGCCCACTGTTCTCATTCAAAAACCGAAGTGGCTGGGACGATGACGATGACACCTGTGTGTCAGGGTCGAGTCCTACTGAGAAATCTTATTTCTCATCCTAGTTGTTTTTCCGTCTCGTCACCAGATACTCATGGAGCCTCACGTGGCATGGAGCATGGAGCCCCCCCACCATGAGTGGGCCTATGATGAGGGCGCCCACGCTATTGTGGCTACGACCACCACGATAGTCCGCACATACTTCTACCCGGGTCAAGTTTTTGAGCAGGAGGAGCCAGAGATCCCGCCGGCCCCTGTGGACGTATCATCGGCACACCTTGGACAGCCGCTGGGTCCTTGGGATTTCCCGCCCGAGCCATTGCCCGAGATCGAGATGGAGCCTATGTCTCCAGGTCTACCCGTAGCCGAGCCCGTGCCGCTGCCAGGAGTCCCTGTGATCGAAGTGAGTTCGACCGCTACTCCTAGAGCCGCAGCCGCTTCGCCGCCGCTCCCCGAGTACCATCCTGCCACGTCCGAGGAGGATCCCTGCGAGAACGTTCTTGATCGCCTGACTATACTCCTGGCCGTCGCATTCGTCGCGTAGAGGTCAACAGCCGGCACCCTCGCATCATCCATACTCCTCATGTTCCCCGAGGGCGAGCAGCGAGGGGGACCAGACATTCGAGAACCTGAGTCCGTTCGATGGAAGGGCGTGGAAGGGGCAGAGAAGCCAGTATATGTCTACGTGGGCCTATCCCATTATTGCTCCTTATCTGTTGTATTTCATTTTGTATTAGACCTTGTTAGACTTGTACTTTTGATATTTTGGGGCCATGGCATGACCATGAGTTCCCTTTTATGTATTTGTTGGATATTATGAGGATAATTATAATTATGTGGCTGATGTTGTAATTTGAATGCATGATATTATGATTTATCTCATGTTCCTTCCATTTATATTGAAATCTCTGCGATACGCTCGTTTACTGCTATCTTCTCGCGCAAGACTTTACTTTCCAAAAGCGACGACATATTTCAAACAAAAATTTACTGTATTTTCTGCGTAATTTAATTTCAAGTGAAGTTTAGTTTTCCACGAGCATAAGTAACAACTAATAAAACACCGTAATACGACTTAAGCGTAATATGGATTTATTAGGGTGTTACACTGCACAATCTGCATACACATGATTATGTCAATGATAATAAAAATTTGCAAGTGGGCACAAGCATAATAGAACATCGATAGAAATAACTGCTTCAAAAATAAGTAATCATTTTCAGGAAGTAAGAATCAGCTTCGGCTGAAAATTCATCCAATTATGCACGAAAAAGATAACAGATGCTAGCATCCAAATCAGCTGTGATACCAGTACTGACTCTTTAATCACTTTCACTGAATTCACCACCTATAAAGCACATATACTCACAGAAATGCATATATTAAGAATAAAGGTCTATATAATACCGGTTTTGGACATTCCTAGTTGTGCAAGAAAAATCAATAACTAAATTCACAAATACAAAAAAAATCATAAAACCATAATTTTAAATAAACCATGGACCTATGAAAAAGCTAATCAAATTTTTTGGATAACATAAGGAAAATATGCATAACTCGTAAACCTTTTCAATTATTCAGGCATTAAATAATCTCCATTACCTCTGTCTTATAAGTCTTCTTTAACCATGCTTCATCATATAGCTCTCCTTGACGTCGAGTACGATACACTATACCCTATCAAAAAATTCAATGGATGACATGAACAAAAGCGGTCGAAAATACACAATATCAACAGCTTCGAAATTAAGTTTTCACCTTAATCTCATGAAATAAACAAGAACCACAAAACTATTTTTAACAGATTGTAACCCTATTTACACGAGTTACCTGTTTTAAGTTTCTCTCGCTGCGAATCCGACTTCGCACCATTTCTTCATCCCAATATGCGAGTAGTGGACCAGTGGATGCCGGAACCCCGCCACCAAGCGGGCGGCGATGAAGGTATATAATCTGTGACGTGCCAAGTCAACTCACCAAATTAGGTTACTGACAACTACGAATATATGAGCAATAGACAAGTATACACAAGCATGATAAACTATCAATAGAAAGGCTAGAAAAGAAGCTTCACTGCAATAGAAAAATAATGATGCATTACATACCATCACGAAAAAAAGGCAGCCGCCGATGCTCCCTGTCTTTCGGCGACCTGACTTGTAGCTTGTAATCTGAACTACAAGCCAGTTGAAAATGAATCGGCTCCAATTATAACTTTTCACATTTTCAACATCAATAATGGCATCAAATAACTTTGGACTAGGTGCCATCTTTGATGTTGGGCAAAAGAATCCGGACATGACATACAAAATGAATGCTCGCCTGAAGCTGGCATCAACTTTGCCCTGCCGGATCATCTGCTCTAACTGACCATCAGTGACCCCCTCAAAATCCTTCAATAGAAGCTTCAACTCTTCGGTCATGGATGTAGGAATCTCCAACCCTAATATTGCATGGTTAGCATGCTTACTCATCATGTGCAAAAAAAAAAAACAATAGCAATAACAAATAGGCAGGTTGTAATACCTGAAGTCGGCAAGCCGAAAACCATGCCTACGTCATGGTATGTAAGTGGGATCAGCTCACCCTTCACGAAAATGCACATCTTCGGTATATCCAGTGCATTCACGAGCTCCAAGCATAACACCCGCTCAATCCGGCACTTGACATCGAATACTGTGCCAAATCCCATCTCTTTCACAAGGTCGGCTTGTTGTTCCGTCAGAATTTGGCACACCTTCTGTAATCGGAGAGGCGAACACCGCGTTGCAAAAGCAGCCTAAAATTCACACGCACTGCAATCAGTACATCTAGTTTTACAAAATCACTATGGATACCGCAAGAAAAAATTATCTAAATAACTACATCACAAAGCAATACAACAAGTAGGGCGTGATTTACCACTCCATGACTAGACTGGCGAGAACCTTTCTGACTAAGAAACCTGCCATTCTTATGCAAGCTCCCCTTCTTATCCTAACCAAAACAATGCAAAATAGTCACATAGTCCCTAATTTAAAATGCATTTATTACATTTCAAATACTTGTATCACTTAACACTTACATTTGCTTCATTCTTCATACCATGCTTCTTTAGCCGTCCGGCCACACCTGTTGCAGGACTTGTACCATTTGCTTTCCCTCGCCCCATTTCAGTCTGCGTATGAATTGATATTACTTGAACTGCTAAGGTTGACTCACCTACAATAAACCACCAAATCTTAATTACCACACATTCAAACACACTAGATACTATCTAAGCCCAATAGCGATCAACACCACAAGGCACACATGGTTAACAAGGTCAGTAGAAAGTTAATTTGCTTGATCCTATTTCGAAATTATAATTCTCATACCTATTTTTCAAGTCATACTGTCAACAGAAAAAAATAAAAAAAAAATAAATCATTGATGGTAGGATTAGAAATAGCTAAGCTCTGATTATAGTTTAAAAAATAAATTACAATTGATTACATATATAAATCAGAATACATGTGCAACCTTTTACCACATAAGCTATGAATAATAAAAGTTGAAGTGGATATCATTTCTAGAGAAGACATTAGGCCTTCTTATCACACACTCCCTTACCTAAAAACCTTCAAACTCTCCCTTTTGGATCAGCTCATTCCTGCTCCTTATGGTCCAGTCGCCCTATTTTACACCTCACCTAATAACACAAGTAGCATATCTGAAGTCCCAAAAAGATTAGAATTGCTAAAGCAATCCTTATGTGACACAAGTAGCCAAAGGTCTTAAAAAACTTGAAGACTTTTCGATACGGGCATGTGATGAAATGGAGGAAATTGTTGTGTGGGTTGCAGGATCTGACACAAGCAATGAACCATTGGTGTTTCCTGAAGTAGCCTCCATGGAATTATGTTACCTACCTAACATTAAGTGTTTCTGTATTGGGAGACCCACTATAGAGTGCCTAAAACTTAAGCGATTGGTGGTGAATAATTGTGCAAAGCTGGAAACATTCACAACTGAGAGCAATAATGAAGAGGGAATGCACATTTTCTCAACAGAAAAGGTACAAGTGCTCGTTAACTTTGACCTTCTTGTTCATAAGAATTGCGTTATTGTCATAGCCTCATAGGCATCAATGAACGAATTTGGTATTGGTTTCTAGACATTATTGGGATACAAGGGGAATCACATTTTAATAACAAGGAATTTTAATTATACTATTGGTGAATCTGCCTGAAGGAAAATATGGAGAATTATATGTTAATAATTGAGAGTTTTAGTTAATTTACTTGTGAATACGACGAAAAGATTATGCATATATTATTAGTTATCATATCTACTCCATTTACCAGAAACGTAATTGAGATCCCCAATTAGTTATGTATTGATTTCTAGAAGTCCAATATGCTATCTAAAATGTGTTCAGAAAAAATTTCTCAAACAAATGTACAAGTAAATGACTTGGAATGCCCAACAAAAAATTGTGACTTTGAAATTCTGCAGTATATATAAATGAAAGATTTTCAATCTTGGTGAAACATTTTTTTACATAGCTAATCATGTATTAATAATATATTAAAAATATTTGTCTCCTGCAATAATAATCACAAACTTCAATATGAGAAATTCTTTGTGCTCTTGGAACATGAAAAAATGTTTTGCTATGTACCATTTGTTGCCCAACACGTCAGTTATATTAAAAATGTTGTAAAAATGAGAGATAAGGTTGACCATAAAAACAAAAGTATTTAGAACAATAAATATATATATATATATATATATATATATATATATATATTTTTTTTTTTTGCTTTCAAAATATCTAAGAATTTATCTTTAAATATAAAGGACAACCTAGTGCACGAAGCTCCCATTTAGTGGGGTTTAGGAGGATCAATCTTATCTCCGCAAATAGAGAGGTTGTTTTCAGGATTTGAACATGTGACCTCTAAGTCACAAGGCAACCTTACTAGTGTGTTAAAACTCATCCTCCTAAGAATTTCTCTCTCTCTATATAGAAAAATAATTGTGTATAGGTTGTATATATAACAGTGACGCTTGTTCATGTAGGTAATCTCCAACTTGGAGTATATGGATATTGGCTCAAAAGAAGCAAAGTGGTTAAAGAGCAACATAGGGAAGTACCACATGCACTGTTTGAAACAGCTTTGTTTGCGGTCATTGCTGAGTGTTGAGATTCTCTACTGGTTCCTGCACAGAATTCCTAATCTAGAAAGGTTGGACTTGAGTGCCCCTTGTAACACCTTACTAGATAAAGTACTATGCTTAAGTCATAATAATCTATCTGATAAGAGATTACGTGTAACACTGAATAAATATCTCTTTCTTAGTATTAGTATTAATTGCTTGAATAAGATTACCTGATCTTATCACAAAATTTTCTGCGGAATGGTGGAACAAATACAAATCAATCGGCAAACTGTAAATAATTTAATACATAATAAAAGTTATGATAAGAACAGAATAATTGCACATGACGTCATAGGTATGTATGTAGATTTCTGATTTCAAAATTTGTTAAAAAGTACAAGGTGTCAAGATGAGGCCGCTAATACAAAATGAGACGGCCAGTACCTATGGACAGCACCCTAACTGGTCCCCATGGGACATTTCATGTACATTCCTAATACATACCCATCCCATCATGACCCAAACTGTCAAAAGAGGGTCATTCTGTACATCCAATCCCACTATAGCATGCACGCTATCTAAGCAGAGTCTGAAGGAAGGAAACCGTTCGCCATGGCAAAGATCACCGAGGTGCCCTAAGACGCGGGAGCAGATGACGACGAAGAACTAGCAGCCTCGGACGGATCCTCCTCTGAGGCCGAGGCCGATGACATCGGCTGTGGCGGCGAATCAGGGGGAGCCATGGGAACTGGAACTACTGGTGCGGCTGGTGCTACTGGTGGTGGTGGTGGAAATGGATGGGCTACATGAAGAGGTATAGCAATGTAGGGAACAACAGGATCAAAAAGAGGATGCATAAGGGGTACAGCAAAGTCCCTCTAGAAGAAGAAGTATAAACGAAACTGGCATCTACCTGATATGTATACAGAATCTAGAAAAGGGTCGAGGTGGATGTGAAGCTCGGGAAACTCAATAAACAGAACTCCGGCCACCGCGTGCTCCATGGTCTGAGAATGACGCGGAACATACAAAAGGGTGAGAAATGAATATTTCTCAGTAGAGAATCCTAACTTCCATACATCTGTCATCGCTGTCATTCCCAGTTGTTTCGGTCGTGTTCACATAGTATAGTAAAATGATACTATTTAACTCTAATATTCATTTGTAAATCATACACCGAAACAAGTTCAATTTTAATTAACGGATATACTAGTGGACTCACACAGTAATCGGAGTGGAACAATAACATCTTATAAATAATAAACAGAGATCTAGAACTATCAATAGAAAAGTATTACACTGTACGTATGCATGCATAATGAGAATATGCATCTTTTTATTGGAGGCTTTTGCCTCTTATAACTTATTTCCATACTTGGTCCCCTGGGAGTTATTGGCCATATACTCCTGGGTAATAGTCTGCTTATCAGGATCGAGCTCGTTCCTATACAGAAATGCTGGGTTACTTTCCCCGACCTTCCCACCGATCTATTCCCCTTAACTTCTTATCCGGGGCTAACCCAAGTAGCATGGAACTTTCATAGCAATAAAATCCTTTTCATAACTTTCATGGCTTTCATAAGAATATATATGCACTAACATGAAATTTATAGCTTGTACATGGGTTCTACCAAAATTTCGGCAGCATAACAGAACGTGTCCGCTTCCCCATGAATAGTGCCAACCAATCAGTATATCAATTTATCACAAAGAACATTACATCACATTTATATTCCAACATATAATTCATATCAACATCAAATTCATTAAGGCAGAATTCCTGCCTTAGCATATCCAACCAACCCGATTTTTACAATTCAAGCCATAATTCCTATTTAACTCCTTTGGACCTCAAATTTGAGTATGTTCAAGTGTTATGTGTCTATTTTCTAACCTCTTTAGTCCCATTCAATTTTGGTATCTACAACTCAAGATATCTAGATTTCATCTCGGCCTGCCCATTGGCTAGCCAGAATTAGGCAACTAAAAGTAAAAATCCACTAAAAATCGAAAACTGACTCAAATCATACGAAATTGGTCTCTTATTAAAGCTGATAGAACCATCTTTCATTTGCAAAAAGTCCCATTCCATTTGACTTAGTGGGCTCGAGTTATAAGCCCCGAATTTTCACCTTCCTGAACTGCTCTGTTTTGGCTTGGTGTGGACATAGGGTAACTTCGTTAATTCGCTGGAAACAATTGGGACTACAACAAATTCGAAATTTCATACTAGTATGTTCTCCTATGTGTAAGCTTTCTAACAAAACTGGTTTCACTCAATTTGGAGTTGTATAGGGTGAGTTACACCTTTTTCAACCCCTACTACCCGGATGAATGTCTGGATTCCTAGGTCGAACTTCAGAAATTTGTATCTCCCTCAATACTACTCCAATGGTCTTAAGTGATATATGTATAGAAAGCCCTAGATGTCTAGTTTCACATAAAAATGGTCTCATTAATTTTAAACGGCGGGAGGCGAAGCCGTACACCCCGCCGTACGGACTGCCGAGAGTTTTGAGTTTTCCAGCCTATCAACTTTTCCATATCTTCATCCTTTCTTTCTTTCAATTCAAGTTTTAACCTCATAAACAACCCATAGTTCAGCTATAATTCATCATAATTATTCAATCAACACATCAAAATAAAATTAGACCACCATCAATACTTCAAGAATCTAAAAGTCAAGTAAGAATTTAGAACCCCTACCTCTTATTGTGAATGATTTTGGTTTAAGTTTGTAGCTGCAACTTGGTAGAATTTCAAGGTATGATGGAGTTGGGTGAGAGATGAAAAGAAAAGAGAGAGTTGAAGTGAAGTATGCAATGTGAGAGAAAAAAATCTGAAGAAGAGAAGGAGAGTGTGTTATATAAGTATGAGTAGTAGTTAACTTGGAAGGTTTTGATTGGCCTCTAAACATAAGGCTGAGTTTCAACCAACCTTGCCCTCTTCTTGTGACCAAACTACTCTCCACGTTGTCTTATTTGTGTGGTAGATTTGCTCTCCACGTTGCCTAAAGTGGAACTAGTTTCCAGTACATTCTGAAAATGAAATCGGAACTCGTACTCTTTATAAAATCGGAATTCGTGAACATCCTGCATATGAAGTCAGAACCCGGGAAACGTATTTCAGTTTATTTCGAAACTTGAAAGCCAAGCCTGATGTGAAGTCAAGCACTCAAAGTCGGAAGTCATGAATTGTAGGACCTCGATATCGGAACTCGATGGGATAGAGAAATGAGAACTCTTGGTATTAAACTCGAGACCGGAACTCGTGAAAATTTGACTTGGACCTGGAGACAAGTTCAAAAAATTTGATTCTTGTGTCCATTTCTGGTCCGATAAAATCGGACGTCGGACTTAGTGTTAAGTCAGAAGTCCTAAGATCGGAAATTGGAAACATCAGCTACTTAAAATTAAATTGGAAATCGGAATTCATACTGATGAGGTGGAAATTCATACATGCTTACACAAGGTCGGAAATCGGGAAAATTTCAACACCAAAATAGGTCGGAAGTTGGAAATAGGACGTTACACCCCTCGCCATGGCATTCAAGAGTTAGTGCCAAGTGGAAACACTGCACTGCAGGAAAGGTTGGGAACCGTATTACAGCTTAAGGAGTTGACTTTGTCCTCGTCAGACATCGAGAATATTGGATTTGAAAGAGACCCAGTTCTTCAGAGAGTAGAGCGCTTGGTCTTGTTTTACTACAGAAAATTAATCAACTTGGTACAACCCTCAGTGTCCTTGACTCACTTGACATATTTGGAAGTAAGTAATTGTTCTAAATTGAAAAATTTATTGGCATCCTCAATGGCAAAGAGCTTGGTTCAACTCAAAACAATGAAGGTGATCAGATGTGAATTATTAAAGGAAATAGTGACTAACGAGGGAAATGAAGAAGAGACAGTGGTGGATATTGTATTTGGCAAGTTGATAACAATGGAATTTGTGGGACTAAAAAACCTCACAAGTTTCTATAGCTACAAGTATATAAAAGCTTTCTTCAATAACACACCATATGGCAGTTACTATATACAAGAAGTTTTCGAACACCCTTTGGAAGTTAGAAAGTAAAAGGCTTCACCAGCATCATTATAAAGCTCCAGTGATTCTTTCACTAGAACTCACTCACACAACCAATCTAAGAGAGCAACACCTCCCCTGTTTTGACTGGAAAATAAGAACAAAATCACAACACATAAAATTGCAAATCCAGACACCAAGTGACAAAGAACTAGGAAGAGAGACAGAATCATGGTACCTGAGTCACCAACAATGGCCACTCTAAACTGCGCCCACCGTTGAGCTCTTTGTTGTCCCTCTCACAGTCCCTCTACAACAATATTTGAATGACCACAAAGCATAAATATATTTTTATAACTAATCAAACAAAATTCATGAAATTCCAACTTCAACACTTGAGAATTAAATAACACTTGATGATGCCAAAATAGAATTGATAACAACTTCTATTTGGCATTAAACTGAAATGCTCACCAGCAGAAGAAAAACTTGACTACTTAATATCAATTTTATCAAATACCACACATGTAAATTCCATATCTCTTTCATCTTCACTTACACTTATTTTTTACAGTGATTTACAAATAGCACTAAAATCTCGATTTCTAAGCTCTTTCTCATTATCAAAATCAACACTAAAATCTAAGTTGTCATACAAACATACCTTTAGCTGCAAAACTCGGACAAACCAAAAACTTGTAGAGAGAGAAAGAGGTTGTTGCAGTATTTATACTCTCAAAAGAGAACACTAGAACAATACCCGTGTGACAGCAGTGCCCAAACTGAGAGGAGGACGCCGACGTCAGCCACTACTAGATCACGTTGCCCCTGGTTTGAGTCGCCACTAGTTCACGATTGGCTCATGTGGTCAATGTTGCTGCTGCTAGCTCAAGTCATGAGAGTAGACAGGGGTGACAGAGTAAGAAAGGGATTACGGTTTCCTTTGTCTTCTATCAAGGGAGTTTCTTTTTGTTTTTTTCATTACAATGCTGAAAGGGGAAGGAATAATGTCAGAGGAGACCGCATGACAGATTCTGATTCAGCGCAGAAGGGGTTTCAGAGAAGCATGAGTGAGGACAATGGAGAAGAGAAGGGTAGCGCAGAAGGGGTTTCAAAGAAGCATGAGTATGGACAATGGAGAAGAGAAGGGTTTGGGTTTCGCAGGTGTGTTTGTTTACTCTGTTTTTTGAATTGACGATGGAGAAGAGAAGGGTAGCGTAGAAGGGGGTTTCAGAGAAGCATGAGTGAGGATGATGGAGAAGAGAAGGGTTTGGGCTGCGGGTGTATTTGCTTTTGTCACTCTGTTTTTGAATTTTTCACCCACTCTCCCCTTTTCTCTTTTACGGAGTCTACCCCCTTTTCTACTTTACGTTTTGTCGTTTTCTCTATTGTTATACGGTGTCAACCGTATGTGTCAACTACACGGTGGCCAAATAACATTTCTCTTTTTTAATTTCTCAAAGTTCAAGAGCATAATTATAATTCCACAAAATTGCTACAGTTCCTATTTTCATTAGGGATATCTATATGCTGAGTTTGGGGATGTTATAGTTGGGTTGTTGATCTTCCACTCTTTTAGTTTCCTTCATCTCCTCTATGTGTATATATCCTACTACACGTTCATGAAACTCTGCAACTGGTTTTTACTAAGTGGACGGTAAGTGAATCTACAGAAGGTCTGGCCTTGAGGCCTCACGTTATGGAGTGCAATTCAACTACAAGATTTAGATCAAGAATCTACATGGCAGCACTTTTAAATTGGGCGAGGTATTCCTTCAAGGGTTCATGTTGTCCCTGTTTGATAGCATTGAGGACATCCAAGGTCTTCAACAGGATTTGGCTGGACGCATGAGAAGTGATTTACAAAACCCTCGAAAGCTTGGAAAAATCCTGTATGAATCCTATGGGGAGAGCAGAAAACCACATGAGAGCATTCTTCTCCAAGAAGTTTAGAAATGCTTAGCAAAGAAATTGATCAGTGGCTCCATGAAGGAGCATCATAGATTTAAATATAGTAACATGAATCTAAGGGTCAGCAATACCATCATATGTTTGTAAAATCAAAGGAAGTTTAAAGTTGTTAGGTAGAGATATTAATGGGAGCACAATAGTGGTAGTAGTACGATTAGACTTCTCAAGTTGTTCAGTGTGGGAGATGTCATCATCCTCCCTCCAACTAGTCCTTTCTCGATGTGAGGCATCTTGAGCATGGTTTGTAGCCTCAAGCTAGTTTACTATCCTCCAATTCTGGTCTTGCAACTTTCAAACCATCTCCTACAATCCATCAACAATATCTAGAACTTTGTCATGGTTGTTGTTCGGGTCGTTATTCACGTTCTCATTCGGGTTGGCGCTATGGTCCCTAGTTGACAACCATGGTAGGGCGGGCAAGTTTTATCGAACTCCACTATGGGTGCCACATGTTGTTGCTTGAGAGTTGAAATCGACTTTGTTAAACTTTTCTTTGAGCTCCCGTGATGCTGGAAGAGACCTGTAAAGACACTCTAACGTTCAATCTAGACTCAATATTAAGTGTTTTTCTATAAATGAAGCTTAACCTACCTCTTTGAGAGTGATGGAGTGTATTTAAAAGTGGGTAATGGACCAAATCCCATCACATGCAAGTCCTCGAAGCCTCTTCCCGAGATCCTCGTGAGGCAAATCCCCCTAAAGTCTCTAGGTAGCTACTAAACTCTAGGCAGAACTTGACTTGACTTTGAATTTTCCTTGTAGAAGTACACATCGAAGAAAACACTGGTCAAACTGTCTTGGGTCGAGGTGCTGCGCCTGAGATCTTCATCTAGTCCATTTCCTACCTCAGAATTTCTATAATGATAAAAATGGTTTTTGCACATTGAACTGTTCTCTTCCTCTTTTTTTTCTCTTCCTTGCTCGCAGATCTCTCTCTTTCTCCGCATGCTTCGTTGTTAAAACACTTGGGTGATTGGCGCCAAGTACTAATTGCGCCATACCACCAATATTTTTATTTTTAACTTATCATTTCATAACCTTATGTAATAAGATATTATGAAATATTATTATTATTATTATTATTAATTTAATACAAATAATTTTAGTTATTATTTTTAACATATTTTGAGATTAAGTTTTCACATATTTTAAATTTTTAAAAGTAACTTCTTAGCTATATATAAAAAATTTAAGTTTCACAGTCACTTTTTTTTAAAAGTTGAAATAAATACATCCTTAATCAAATTTTAATTAATTAATTATTATTATAAGATTAATCCAAAAAAATCAATTAAAATTTTTTTGTGGGTAATTTTTATCAATATTTACAAAATATATCAAATTATAGTAAAACAGCTTTTATGTGAAAAAAAATATTTTTGTAGAAAAATCTATGTTTCACAAAAAGTTGTCTAAAAAACCCTTTTCATAGCAAAATTTTACTATTATTTTTTCCTCATATATGCCAATGCCAAAAAAACCAATTCTTCCAACAAACATTAAAAAAAATTGAAAAAAGCAAAGGCACGGGTGGCAGTCTCCCTTAAGAAAAACTGTTTTTGAAGAAAAATCTATGTTTCACAAAAAGTTGTTTTGATGAAAACAAAAAACCCTTTTCATAGCAAAATTTTATTGTTATTTTTTCTTTATATGTGCCAATGCCAAAAAAACCAATTCTTCCAACAAACATTAAAAAAAAAATTTGAAAAAAGCAAAGGAACACGTGGCAGTCTCCATCACAAACCTCGCTTCTTGCACCAAAACCAATCTTGACTCTTTAACTGTCATTCAAAAACAGTCATGCACTTCAGGTGAAGGATAATTTGGTCCCTTCATTCTTTTGGACCTTGTGATGGTCCAATTAAATAATGGCGCTATCTACCGTGCTTTTTGTTGGTCAAGGAGTATGGTGCATCTTGTAATCTAATGGTGAGATTGTGATGTGCATCGATGCACCAATCATTTGTGATGTACTGTAGTAATATCTAATTTTAAGAAAATTTAAAAATATAATTAAATATATTTTAAAAAATAATTATTATACACTGATAATATAAAATTATACTGACAGTATAAAATAATTTTACACGGTCAGTGTAATAAAAAAATTTTATCAGTATAATTTTACTCTGTCAGTGTAGTTTTACACTAATAGTGTAAAATTATTTTATACTGTCAGTGTAATTTTACACTATTAATATATAAAAATTAATTTTTAAAAATTATAAAAATTTTATCAATATAATTTTAGTCTGTTAATATAATTTTATACTACCTATCAATGTAATATTACACTGATAGTATAAAATTATTTTATATTATCAGTATAATTTTATATTATCAGTGTATAAAAATTAATTTCTAAAATATATTTAATTATATTTTTTAATTTTTTAAAATTAATATATTACTATAGTGTACCATAAATAATTGGTATATCGATACACCTCATAAATCTTTACCATCCGATGCGCCACAGTCACAAGGTGCACTAAGCACCTTGGACCGCGAAGCGCACAGAAGATGGCGCCTTAAATAATTGCCAAATAACCTTGCTTTCTTGAAACAAAATTGTCTATTGGAGGTTTCAGTCTTTTATTTGCAATAAATTCCTTGAAATGATATCATGACAATTTTCTTCTTCGACGATTATTCGGAGGCCAAAAATAAGAGTTTCAATCTATTCAACAAGACAAGTTTAAGATCTACACCCCAAAAAAGGAAATTATATGAGTCAAGAATGATGAGTAGCATCTAGTTTCTCACTAACTTCCTTAGAACTCTTCCACCCAACTCGTTGTTCCCACTGTGTCCCAATTTCTTATGCTTCCGTTGTAGATTAACTTGCAACCTCCCCCTTCGAAGCTTCTGCCCATGCTGCACGAAGACAATTTGGGTGTGGCCTATAAGATATTGTAGTTGATTTTTGTATTTTTTCCCTTTATTACTTCCTTTACCAAAAAAAAAAAAAAACAAAAAAGAGCCCCCACCCGACCCAGTTCGTCCGACTCATAGTTGAAGATAGTGATTGATATGCTTCTATTGTTGTTATTTTCTTTTTTTTTTTTTTATAATCATGCTATTATTGTTGTTGAACATTGAACAAGAATATTAATTAAGGATGGCAAAGAATGTTATTAAGATTCAAAATGGTTTTAGGGTTTTCATATACGGAGAAGGCTCATTTTTCCATCCTTTAATTAAATAATAGCTAATGAATGAATGAATGCACGACGCATCATGTGTAAAGGAAAGCAAAGGTACTCTGTTTGTGGTGCTATAGCAAATATACCATTTATCAGAACCTGTTACTGCCTTTGTTCCATTCACGTTCAAGAACCCAAAGAAAATTGAAAAAGAAAAAAAATAATTGGTGAATTTAGCTAAACGAAAGTCGAACCCTTGAGATCGAAAGTTAGGTGCCGAAATCCCCTAGCACTGATGGGCAACTTCTACCACGGAGCCAAAGCACGGTAGCCAAAAGTATCTCCATCGAAATCCCCTACTGGTGTAGCCAATCGAAAATTAGATAGGACTACTTTGCAAAACTAAAAATTTTGAGACACTTGGTGTCAATTTCCTAACAAAAAAGAACGAGTGAAATGTAAGCCGTTTGATCTTCATTAAAATTAGTCTAACTGTTGAAATGACCGGACCATCACAAGGTCCAGAAGAATAAAGGGACCAAATTATCCTCCACCTACCATTCAAATCCCTCAAAATTACAACTTGCCCGTCTTCTTCATTTATTCTTAGAGCCACCGCCACCACCAACACCATTCTTCCAATGGAAGACCAAAAAGTTGTTTGGCCAGTTCAGCCGATTTGGCAGCAAGTACGTCCTCAAGACTCATGCACGTACTCACCGAGTGGCGGCAAGTGTCGCAGCTTGCTCCAAATTATAATTTTAGAATACTTAATTATACTAAATTTGAAATATAATGCAATTAAGGTCATCTCACAAAGATGTTGTTACTATCTAGTTAAGTAACAAGGGAGTTTGTATAAACATGCAATAAATAAGCTATAAAGGAAAATTAAGTGAAACAAAAATACTAGTTCAAAGAGTTCCTTAGGCATAAGACACACAATATATCAAACACATAGAATGTGACTAATTTAAGCTATTAGAGAGACCTCTACTAACAACCCCACAATTCTACCTAGAGAACTCTAGGAATTCAACCAACATATAGACAATTAGACAATTGAAACCTCAACTCTAATTAACCTTTGTTGATTTCTAGCCCCAATTGTATTAGCCTAGGTTTGGAAGCCAAACCCAATTCCTAATTCTTTAATTAATCAAGTTCATACCAATTAACCAATTAGTAATCACCTAACTCATTCCACATTCTTAAACCCACATATCAATACCATTCAATGTAAGTATACAAATTAAAGAGGGCAAAGAATCAAGAAAACAAACATGATTAAGACTCAAGCATACCGTTTCAAGATTACAACCATAATGTCCTTGGAGTCTTCTTGAACTAGCTTGAAATCCTACTCCTCTATAGTAATAAAGGTTACAAAATAGAACCCAAAATAAGTATCTTACAAAATGAAAGGAAAAGAAAAGAAAAGAAAAGAAGAGGAAAGGAGAAGAGAAGAGAAAAAAATGAAAAATATTGGAGAGGAGAGTCCTTTGCATCTCTGTTTTCTCTCTTCATATCAGACCCCAAGTGTGAATATCCAACATTTTCCTTTAGCCCAAATTAATCCTTTACCTCTTAGCTTTAGGTAGACACCCAATTTGCTTAATTTGGTCTTAAATGAGAGAGTTATGGCCCAATCTTTGTAGCATATCTAGGTTCTACCTCTATTCGCGTCAGTCAAATTCAACAGCCAATAAGTCTATCAAGATGTCATTATCTTGGAGAGTCTTCTTCATATAAATTGAAACTTTATATCTTAGTTCAAATGGCACCAGTTTCACCTCAATCCAATGTCTAAAATTTATCTTGTAGCCCAATTAGTGCACACTGCTCAGGTTCTAGTGCAATAGCCCTGTTCTGACTTCGTGGCCCAATTTGTCCTAATAGACATCTGAATTAGTTTTTGACTTCCTCATCAAAGTTGTAGATCTTTCTCTCAAATTTCCTACAATATAAAATTTTGTAATTTTTAGAAGTAGACAGCTCAAGATATGCTCAAAATACAAAAACAATATAAAATTATAATAATGTTAAAAAATACAATTAAGCCCAATTAGAATCCGAACTCATAAAATGTGTCTAATATTGATCAATTGAGCACCAAAGAGGTCCAATAAACTGAATATTAGGGTTAATCCATGTATCAAAATGTTACTTATCAAATTCCCCCACACTTAGCCTTTTGCATGTCCTCATGCAAAATCCAAAATATACTCAAGGGTGCTGAAAATAAAACATCAAAATCTAAAACAAACACCCAAGTCCTAGAAACAAAAAATGACCACATACCATGAAAAACAAATTCCCAATGGATCCTCAAGAGTGTCAATCATATGGGCAAAAAGCACACCCAAGGTATCAAGAAATTCAACAATCAAGACACATCTCTACAAAGGTGCAAGCAAGGCAAAAATCACTTCAAAAAGTATGGATCAAGCATGGAGGATCTCACAAGATAATGTGTTTAGCACTCTTACTCTTAAGTGTTTAAGGCTCAATTATACGACTCAAATCACCTCAAAAGAAAAAGCACTGCCATAAACTTGCTTATCATCTAATTCTCTACTACTCAAACACATGCACACACAAATCAAGAGGACTTTATTCAAGGTTGTAATGGGGCCAAGCTAAGGGTAATGAAATAGTAAGGATATGCAAGGTAAAAACCAAAGAGAATAGAAGAACATTGACAAAGACATGAGATTACAAATGTGAGGGCCCTCCTCAAATCCAAGCAATGCAACAAACAACTCTTTTTTATCCTACTTCTTTACTTTCTTTATTCATCAAAATTGCCCCAATTTATTGACTTTTTCTTTTCCTACTTGCTTTTTTTTTATATTTTCTTTGCTTCTTTTTCTCCTTTTTTTTTAATCTTTTCATTTCTTTCCTTTTTCTCTTTTCGCTACTTTGCACCCCCCCATACTTAAAGTCTTGCATATCCTCATACAAAACCCCACACTTATGTCAATGCACATTGGTAATCATAACCAATGGTCTCCTATTCCCTATGGCTAGATAGAATCATGGTTTTTCACTTTAGGCTTGTAATATGCTAAAAACAAAGAATAGCAAAAAGGCTCAAAGGGCTAAGCAAGGGAAAAAAATGCAAGGGTGGCTATTTAGCTACATGGCTAATCACAAAATGATGCCTCAATCATGTTCATGTATGTAAATGAATGGTGTAGCCTCAAAAAGAATCAAAGCAAGTTCTAGAGTGGCAAATCCTATGAGAAAACAAAACACACAAGAAAAAAAGAAGTAGCATGTAATGCAACCATCCTAAAAGGAGGCTCAAAAGCTCACTTGGGTCATGTCCAACATACTCAATCCAAGCAATTGAAGATCAGAAGAGATGAAAAGTCAAATATGTTGTAATCTCAAGCCATGAATGTCAAATGTCAAATGCCTAAAACTAATAACTCAAGAGTCACTATAAGAAAGACACAACTAAGTAACACATAACTAGCATACGAAAACTAACACTAAACATACTTTATTCTAAAAGTAGAATGCAAGATAGAAAATTAAAAAGGTAAAAAGTGGTGAGAACTCCCTTATGGTAGCTTATGCTTGAATTAGTCCAGGAATTCCCATCAAGGTTTACATCTTTTGCCTCCACTAGGATCCCACAAAGTGCTGACCATGTCCTAGGCCTTAAAACTATTTTTCTCCTTGGACCCCAATATTGATAATTGTGGTGCATCCCTTGGAACCGTGAAGGTCCACCTGGTCTGTACATCCCAGAAGCAAACTACTCTTAGTGGTGAAGGATGTGTATTGTCAAAAGGATTCTTCCACCTTAATCTACCTCCATCAAGTACCCGTAAAGTGTCAACTACTGCCTCCTCATGCATCTCAATGATAACTCAGAGTTAGGCATCGTTCTCCAAGTGTGCATATTCATTCCACCCCAAAAAGTGCTCAGGAGAGGGAAACTCCAGTTCTAATGAAAATAGCTAGGTGACAAGGGGAAGTAATGGAGTAGGGAGAATAGATTCTTCTATATGAGCCTCTATTACTTGAATCTACTTTGTTAACCTCTCATTCTCAAGCTTATCATCGCTCAGATAATCATTCACCTCAATTGCACTTTTTGTACATAGCTCAACACCAACACAATGGTAACAAGAGAAGTCACCGCCAGGGTTATCAGTATTAAATGGATCAAGGAACTCCTCCCGGCCACTATCCTGATACTCCATAGCCAGATCATCAATCATACTATCAACACAAGCAACATCATAATCTCTTGGCACTAGAGGATCTCCTCTTTGGCATGCCTCAATCTCAACACATATTTGGCAAATACTAACACTATCACAATTAGTACATATGAAACCAGTAGAGTCATCAAAGACCAGATAAGGGAATGCAGCATATAGATCACTTAGGGGGTCTTCTGAAGAAGCAGAAATCTCCATGCATGTAGACACAGTCATATCCTTAGCATAAACAAGATCATGAGATATCTTCTCAACTAATGTCTCCTGTGGTGTCTCATCTAGTGGCCCAACTACATCTTGACTCTCATCAATTCCCTTAGCTAGCTTATGTGAGTGCACACGTGGCATATTCCCCTCATGAGTCAGCATGGTATGGGAAAAGAGCTGGGGGGAACTCATGAGCTTACAATATGCTCAATGTAGAAGTTAATTAGCTCAATTGTGTTTGCAAGTCTTGAATGTTTGCATCAATCTTCTGCTGCCATTAGAGATTACTCTCTATCAACTAGTTCACAAAATCTTCTAAAGAGGGCTCAAGTGAGGTGGCTAGTGGATCAGTTTGATGATATGCAGGTGGTAATTGAAATTGTGGTTGCTCGTACGATTCTTGGAGTATATGCAGGTGCTGTTGAATGAAGGGGAGTGAAGGTTGGAATTGCTATTGAAAATATAGGGGTTGCTGTGATGGAACACCCCATATCCTTAGTCAGCCTATCATACCAGTCAGACTGGTACATACTGGAACTTGGGTCATATCCCTGTTGTGGTCGCTGGGTGTGATTCCTCATAGCATATTACACTATTAAGCACTTTATCTCATCCTGCTGATGTTCCATTCTTTGGTAAGAATCCTCAATAATTGCTCTAGTTCCTACAATATTCCAACAACCATATGTCTGGGAACTAAAGGATGAGTTAGTGAACATGTTAGAAAAGTATAAATAAGTAAATGAAATGGAAGAAGAAACTAAAAACTACTCTAAAATGGCTTAAAACAATTAAGAAAATATAGCAAAAGATGTTTTGGGTTATATAAACAAGAAACAAAAACGGAAGACATAAAATAAAATATTAAAAAATGTAAGAAAAATCAAAATAAATCGAAAAGGTGGTTAAAACAATTAAATTTGGCAAAAATAGGGCGGGGCTCACAACATAGAGTGAGTCTTACTTAGAATACCGAAAACCTTTGGACTAAAAAGTTTCAAGGTAATATGAGCATGAACAGAACAGGACAGGATCCAAAATTAGCGTAAAAATATCGAAAAACGGTCATAACTGTGAAAAATAAAGCAAGTGCAAGTATGTGTAGGTGTTTGCAGGTATTTACAAGTCAAATAGCACCAACATCCCCGGCAACGAAGCCAAAATTTGGTAGCAAGTGTCGCAGCTTTCTCCAAATTATAATTTTAAAATACTTAATTACACTAAATTTGAAGTATAATGCAACCAAGGTCATCTCACAAGGATGTTATCATTATCTAGTTAAGTAACAAGGGGGTCTATGCAAACATACAGTAAATAAAGCTATAAAAGAAAATTAGGTGAAAACAAAGATACTAGTTCAAAGAGTTCCGTAGACATAAGGTGAATTAATCATTAACACACAATATATCAAACACATAGAGTATGGCTAATTTTAGCTATTAGAGAGACTTTTACTAACAACCCCACAATTCTACCTAGAGAATTCTAGGAATTCAACCAACATATAATTGATTAGATAATTGAGACCTCAACTCTAATTAACCTATGTTGATTTCTAGCTCCAATTGCATTAGCCTAGGTTTGAACCCAAACCTAATTCCTAATTCTTTAATTAATCAAGTTCAAACCAATTAACCAATTAGTAATCACCTAACTAATTCCACATTCATAAACCCACATATCAATACCATTCAATGTAAGTATACAAATTAAATAGGGTAAAGAATCAAGAAAACAAACATGATTGAAATTCAAACATATGGTTTCAAGATTACAACCATAATGCCCTTGGAGTCTCCTTGAGCTAGCTTGAAATCCTACTCCTCCATAGCAATGAAGGTTACAAAATAGAACCCAAAACAAGTATCTTACAAAATGAAAGGAAAAGAAAAGAAATAAAGAGCAGAGGAGAAGAGAAGAGAAAAAAATAAAAAATGTTGGAGAGGAGAGTCCTTCGCGTCTTTGTTTTCTCTCTTCTTATCAGACCTCAAATGTGAATATCCAACATTTTCCTTTAGCCCAAATTAATCCATTGCCTATTAGCTTTAAGTAAACACCTATTTTGCTTAATTTGGTCTTGAAATGAGAGAGTTATGGCCCAATATTTGTAGCATATCTAGGTTGTACCTCTACTCGCATCAGTCAAATTCAACAGCCAATAAATCTATCAAGATTTCATTATCTTGGAGAGTCTGCTAATATGAATTGAAGCTTTGTATCTTATCTTTCAAATGGCACTAGTTTCACCTTAATCCAATGTCTACAACTCATGTTATAGCCCAATTAGTGCACATTGATCAGGTTCTAGCGCAATAGCCCTATTTTGACTTCGTGGCCCAATTCGTTCTAATAGACATTAGAATTAGCTTTTGACTTCTTCATCAAAGTTGTAGATCTTTGTCTCAACTTTCCTACAATATGGAATTTGTAATGTTTAGAGGTAGACAACTCAAGATATGCTCAAAATACAGAAATAGTATAAATTTGTAATAATGCTATAAAATACAATTAAACCCAATTAGAGCTCAAACTCATAAAATGTGTCTAATATTGATCAATTAAGCATAAAAGAGGTACAATAAACTAAATATGAGGGTCAATCCATATATCAAAATGTTTCTTATCACTGAGCTAGAGGGTACATTCCACTACTTCACTTCTAATGAAGACCTCTAAGTTCAGTTCAGTTTTGTTCTTCATTCTCTCTAGTTCGGTTTCCGTAAAGGGAAAAAAACAAACAAACAAACTTAGACGTGACAGATAGTAAGATATTTAACGACTAGTAGTAGTTATAGTTAGTTATCAACAAATATTCCTGTACGTGCACATGTATCAGTAGCAAATGCACTCGATAACTTAAGAAAAATGAAATTTGGTTTTATAATAGGTGTCTTCTAAAGCCAAAAAAGCTTCTAAATTTGGTAGAGAGAGTTGAGTGGGATGCTAAGGGACTATGTGTAACATCCCAAATTTCACATAACTATTATTGTTGAATAATTAAATTTTCGGATACATTATAGATATACGAGTAGTCAATATTAAAATGCAAATATGAGGGTTAGACAAAATTCAAGTTTCTTTATAGAAAATTTCATGTAGACAATTAGGAATATTTAGATAGTTTAAAGGAAATCCAATTGTCTATGGTATCTTGTAACACAAGAATTGAATTAATAGAAATTTATATTATAGGATATCATAAATACAGTTTTCAAACCCTAAATTCTACGGCTAAAAACTAGCCAGTTACTCTTGTTTGTTGGCCAAATCATGGCTATCCATTTGCAAGCCCAACCAAAATTAAAATGCCATAGAAATCCACCAATAGGAACCTATCACTAACTTAAGAGGTAAGCCACATTATCTTCATCATTTTCTCTCATTTTTCTTTCATTTTCTTGCTACCACCCTTGCCTCATTCTCCACTCTCATTTTCTTCTCCAACCTACTCATACACACCCAAAACTCCTACACCTTGCTCCCCCTTGCTCAAATTTTCCACTCTTTCCTTGTGTATCCTCAAGAAACATCAAGACAAGCTCACGAACCTCCTCTCTTTGGATCATCTAGGCTCAACTCCTCCAAAAGCACGAAGGGTTTTGCATTTCCCTCAAGGTTTTAGTGAAGTAGAACCACCAAAGGTTCAAGTAGAAGAGCTCAAACTTTGGATTTGAGGTTGGGTTTCTTAGATTGTTTAACTTCTCTAACTTAAGTGGTTGGTAAGGTTTCTTGTGTTACCTTCTATTTGTTGATGTTCACTATTAATATGGCTTGTTTTAGGTGATTTAGGATTGAAATCATTGGTTTAGTTTGATGGTTTGTTCAAAATACCAAAAGAACATCCAAATAGAAAAGCTGAGAGAGAACCCTAAGGTGATAGACTGTACAAAAATGGTATGGCTTCACCCACATATATTAAATTCGAGTGAACCAATTTAGATAAACTAGATATCAAGAGCTTTCCAACCATATAAATTATAGGTTCATTGGATCTAAAATGAGTGAGTTATGCATTTTTGAAGTAGGTGTTTAGTTTTACTCCTCATCCTGACTAGCATGTATTGTGAAGGCCATAATTTGCCCTATATGATTTCAAATTGAGTGAAACTAATTTTTTTAGGAATCTAACACATAGATAACAAAAATTTCAGATTTAAATCTAAACTGTGCTACTCCCAGTAATTCTTTAAACCTAACCCAATGCTCTCTCCAGGTGAAATAGGACAATTCCCTTTAGTCCAATTTGAGAGCCTATAACTTAGGCTCTGCTTATCCATTCAATATGAAACTTTTGAGGAATGAAAGATGGTTCAATAAGCTCCATTTAGATATAAAATTTTTTATAAAACTAATAAATATTGTATTTTTAATGAAGTTTTACATTTAAGTGCTCAACTCTGCCCAACATTATGGCAGTCTTAAGTAAAATTTTAATAACTCAATTTATACTCATCAAAACTTAATGGGACTAAAGAGAACTAAAAATAGACTAATAATGCCACAATGTAATAATTTCTTAGATATAGATGAGTTAAGATGAAATTATCGTGTAATTTATTGAACAGGAGAGATTTAAGAAAATTGAGATATCTTGGCAACCTAAGAGTTTAGGAGTTCCCTAAACTATAAGGAGTTAATGATTGAATTATTTATGCTCCTTTCTTATGATAATGATGTGATAATAATATATTACATGATGATGAAAATTACTATCACTGGCTGGCTGTTTTCTTGTACTATTTACTTTAGGAAGCCCCATATTTAAGCTATTATGCTACCGAATTTTTGGCAGAAGTATGAGATGTGAAGTTATAAGTACGTATATTGTACATGGAAGTTATTCATCCAATAATGTTTGAAAGTAAGATATAAAGCATGTGCAATCATGAGTATACATGTATATGCAATATATGTTGTGTCCATGAAGAGCATGTATGCAAGTATGATTGAGATTTGATACAAGACATATGTATGAATGTAAAGCATTTGTATGCATGATCATGTATGAAAAGGAAAAGATTATAAGAACTTGCAAAAGGACATACCACGCCTCCACCTTGTAGTGGGTTAAGGCAATATTGTCTAAGACTTGGGCCAGCTCTCGACCAGAATTAAGGGGGGAATAGACTAGTATGAAGGTTAGGGAAAGTAAACCTATTACTCATATATAGGTACGAGCTAGGACCTGAGAAGTAGGCTGTTACCCAGGGTGAGAGAGGCCATTCACCTCCGGGAACCAAGTATAGAGAAGCAAGATGCAAGTAGAGGAAAGATAAGTAAAGAATGCACCCCAAGGATAGTGATACATAACGCTTAGATGTGCCAGGAAGAGAAAGTAAAGACAGTCAAAGAGAGATAGGTGCATTTGTATCAAGAGTCTAGTTGCATTCATATATGCATATTATTTATTTGTTCTTTAGTATGCTATACTTATGTTAAAATGAACCTACTTCGAAACGGATATTTTTGAACTTTATAAATTGAAATCCATTATTGAAATGGTATGTTCATTTTTTCTTAAATAAATCGAAGCAGTTGGAGATAATAATAATGACACTATAGGTGGTAGTATAGGAAATGCTACTGAGAATTTATAATTCTCACCTCTATATAAATTTCCATGTTATATTGAGATGGCTCAGGAGGCATGGTCATATTGGCAAAGTTGTTTAAGATTAGAAGATGACCGAGGGTTACTATCAAACAAGGTCCGCTATGCAACAGTAATAACTCCTAGGTGTGATACTATGACTTAAGCATGGTACTGTGCTTGGGAGGGTGTTATACTATAGGTGTAGGGAGAACCTACTCTACTTTGCTGAGAGGCTGATGGAAGATATTGACTTTATACTATTTGTTTGAGGGCAGAATCTGTGGTGGTCCGGATTAAGTTTGGGACCAATTTGGTCCAGGTTAATATTATAATAAAAAGTACAATAAATTTACATTTTTGCCCTCTCTATTTTATCCTTCTCCTCCAAATAAACCAATCTAGAAAAATAAGCCAATCTCACTTCAACCAAATATCATCAACAAAAAAAAAATAGCAAAACTCAAATCCTCAAATCCAAAACTTCATTCCAACAAGTTGAACCAAACAAAATAAACTAACTGAAATTTACAAATTTTGGAAACAAAATTCATCAACATCGACAACAATAATAGCAGCAACAGTAAGAAACCAACAATAAGGGGTAACTAGCGGTTGAGGTTGGCAGTAAGACGGCATCCCTGGATCTCACGGTGTGGTGTAGTGTGGCAGCCTCTCTCTCACTGGCGATGAACGAGCTTGAACGTGTGGAGCATGACGAGCCTCAAGATCGAGGAGGAAGGGATAGGACTGGCAGCAAACGAGCTTGAAGGCACGGAGGACAATGCCAATGCTGACCTTGATGCCATGGGAAACGAGGAAGGTTTGGTAGAGCTTACTGATGGCATGGGCAACGCACGACTTGTCGGGGCCATGATCACAGGGTGGGCAATCCAATTGTTGTTGTTGGTGGAAGGCGGCGGCATGGTGTTGGCGAAGCTAAAGCTCCGCAATGACGTCACGAAGGTGCTCCTCGACCTTGTAGAGGCGGCGATCAACGTCGGAGTTGTCGGCGAGCGAGCAGTGGTATAGGAAGATTGTAGGTAAAGAGATGGGAGAAAAGGGATAAGGGTAAAATAGATAATTTGATTTTTAATAAATATTAAAATATGAATATAGATTATTATAGAATTATTTTTTATAATAAAAGCTTTTTATTTCACCTGCTGGATGAAAATTTAATGGATAAGATTTAGAGTGTGCTTGTTTGTGATTTTGTTGGCAAAGAATCACTATTTTCATTGAAAAAAAAATCAATTTTCATATATTTAGATAATTTTTTTAAAATAATCAGATTCTCAAGAAAATATGTTTTCAACTTTTTTGTAGAAGTTGAAAAGAGTCTCTTCTAAAAAAAATCACTTTTCAGCTTTTTAAGTTATATATAAATTTTAAGTTTCATAATCACTTTTTCTAAAAGTTAAAACAAATGCACTTAGTGACCAATTTGAACTGAAACTTATCTAGGACTACCACAGCCCAATTATGTCATTTGGTTTTCATGTAGATGAACTTGGATAATGGGATAAGGCTTGGTTGTTATTTTTGTTATTTGACATATATATCAATGTGCTTTATTTGTTGGGCTTGACAATGAGGTGTTTTCATGATGTAAATGAGAGCAATTCATCCTAAGACTATGATGCTAAAGGATGCCACATCAGAAGCTATAAGGGATTGGGTAACTAATGTGGATACAATCCTGGGCCACATACATATCCAATGATGGTAAGAGAGTTTCATGTAGTGATTGGCAAAGAAACGACAAAGCAAGCATTGGAGAAATGGGGAGGGAAACCAAATGTGCTCGTAGCATGTGAGGCTCAAATGCCATGGTGCTTTTCCATGAATCTGTTGATGACAAAGATGTTAGGCTGATTGGAGTGGAGGCTGCTGGGGTTGGCCTAGAAAGTGGTAAGCATGCTGCTACATTTACAAAAGGAGAAATTGGGGTTTTGCATGGAGTTATGAGCTATCTTTTGTAGGATGATGATGGGTAGATAATCGAGCCTCACTCTATAAGTGCAGGATAATTCTTGTGGTAGATACTTAGTTACATATTTCCTTTTGTCAATCGAGGTTTTGTTCATTCCAGTTTTCGATTCTTATTCACATTGTATAGGTTGGACTACCTTGGGGTTAGGCCAAAGCATAGTTTCTTGAAATATATAGGATGTGCTAAATACTATAGTGTTACTGATGAAGAAGCACTTGAGGGTAGGACTACTCCTTATTGATTGCTTTGTTAAACGTACAATGGTTCATATTTCTTTTTCTTTTCTTTGCTTTTATATTACTTTGACATTGTTCTATTTAAAATCTCCAAATACATGATATTCAAATGATCAGAGAGAATGATCCTTTGAAAGAACTCAATTATACTAAAACGTATAGAATGGAGAGATGCAAGAAAGAGAAGAAAGAAGTAGCTCCAAGTCTAAGAAAAAAAGTTTATAATGTGACCTTGTAACTATTTTCCACCTTATTAATTTGGTTTATTGTTAGCCTAGATTGTAATTGTTATGGACTAGGCCCAAAGGCCAGAATCCTAAACGGTACAGTTAGGCCCTATTTGCAGAAAGCCCAAGGTCCAAGTCGGAAATCGTTGGAAGCAGCTCCACGAAAACCACATTCGGTTATAAGAACATTAATTCCAGATTATGTAACATACAAAGCCGAATTTTATAATGTACAGAAATTATTACAAATACGAGACCGTTACCTAAGGATATCGAAAATCCATTATTATTCAAAGCCTTTATAAATAAGAAGGCTTTCTTATGAAACAGGTATGCTTGTTTTCATTCTAAAGTCATACCTTATACTCTAGTTAACTTGATCGTCAAAGTCCTTGTAGGTGCCCCCCTTTTCTTTTGCCATGTATAGCCAATCACTTGCCGCGTGCAGCGTCTCAAGTGTCACAAATTCAGTTCAGAAATCCATCTTCCAAGGAATCGGAACACCACTTTTGAACATTGGCACCATTTGCAGGGAACACTAGTCGATGCACTCAAGTTAACAACCATGTCTACTCACTGTTGGCAAGAGCCCACAGCCTTGTAAATGAAATACAGTCATCCCTGCAAGAGCAAGAAGATGGACATACTGCATCAAAATTCAGGTGAGATCTAAATTCGGGCGGAGAGGTACATTTACCTTGAGGAGACGCAGAGGGCCACGACAAATTCAGCAAAAAACTAAGCCGAGAATGAGCCGAGCCCACAACAGGAAAAGTGTCAAAAGAAAAAGCGTAGGGCACTAAGGGTCGGAAAGTTTCACGATTATACTGCCCTCAATGTGTACTTAGCTTATTTATACAAGGAAGCCGGGCAGGTGGAGAGATTCCTAGAGCCAAAGGCAATCCAAGTAAGGGCCAACACTAATAGGTCCCTATTTTACAAGTACCATAATGGCTTTGGACACAAGACAGAAGACTTCTATGATCTCCGGGATGTCATAGAGCAATTAATTTAAGAAGGAAGGTTGGCGATGTAACACCTTACTAGACAAAATACTATGCTTAAGTCATAATATATTACCTGATAAGTTATTACGTATGACTAGTTGATTTAACTCCATCTTCAATTTTAATGTTAACAAATCGTGTACTAGAAGTAAAGTAACCTAAATAAAGAAAGTACGAAATAGACAGCATTATCGAAATTGCATCATATATATGTATATATAGACACATATACATCTATTACTAAAGTTGCCAAAAGATATATAAGATAGTACATAATGGTAAAAATGAGGCTCCTAACACAAAATAAAGCGACCTATCTATCTAAACCACACCCTAATGGGTCCCCATGGGACATTTCATATACAACTACTACCTATGACCCAAACTGCCAAAAGAGGGTCATCATGTACATCTACTGTTATTATGACAGGTGCTCCAACTAGATGGATTCCGAAGAAAGGAATCTATTCACCATGCCAGCATCTGTAGGGGTGTAATCCATGCTCGGAGCAGAAGACGAGGAAGATGAACTCGCAGCCTTAGATGGATCCTCCTCAGACATTGATACTGAGGGTATCTGCTATGGTGGCGAGGCCGGTGGAGCCATGGCTGGTGCTGCTGTTGGTGGAGGTGGAAAGGGATGAGCCATGTGAAGAGGGATGACGATGTAAGAGATGACAGGGTCAAACAGTAGGTGCATAACGGGTACAACAAAATCTCTCTGGAAAAAGAAGTAAAGGCAGAATTGGCATCTACCGGATATGTGCACGGAATCTATGAATGGGTCAAGATGGATGTGGAGTTCTGGGAACTCAATGAACAGAACGCCGGTAGCCGCGTTGTCCATGCTCTGAAAATGACGCGGAGGTATATAATCGAGTGAGAAATCAAGATTTCTCAGTAGGAATTCCTACATCTATGCTTGTCTGTCATCGCCAACATTCTCAGGTGTTTCGGATTTTGGATAATTTTAAAGAAAATGTTACATCACTAGGAAGTCCTACTCAATTAGTTGTATAAATCATAGCCCGAAACACAGCTCTGTTTTACTTAAGGAAATAAAGCAAATTAAACAGAAAATAAATAATCAAATCTGTGCATTGACATAGATAAATGATAACCATAAAATGAACAATAACATATATATATATATATATATATATATATATATATATATATATATATATATAAAACATCCAAATGGTGCAACTAAATCAATGCATGATAATTGAAAATATGGTTATGCATGAAAAATAATGCACCTGATCTTAACTCATATTTTTCCATACTTGGTACCTTGGGAGTATATTGGCCATAAGACTCCTAGGTAATGGTCCACTTTTCAGGATCGAGCTCGTTCCTATATAGGGTTGCCAGGTTTGCTTTCCCGGACTTCTCCACTGACCTATTCCCCTTAAATTTGTTCAGGGGATGGCCCAGGTCACATGGAAACCTTCCGTATTCTTATAATGGTAGCATTACTTGTCTCATGCTTATAGGATAGCATTGCTTGGCTAACCCTTTGACCCATGCATGCATAATTTGCAAATTCATATTAACTGCATTTTCTGCTGAAATCTCACCATAACAGATCATGTCCGCTTCTCATGAATAGTGCCATACAACTAGGAAATTCTAATTAACAGCAAACTGGATACCGAACATCATATTCATACCAAGAATATAACAATATCAATAAGTGCAAGATTTGGAATCTTAAGGATCGATCTATCTTGCAAGCTTTTAATTTCTAATAAGGTTCCCAAGTTCATTTTCAAGGTTAAATGAATTCCAAGTTTCGATATTATACAAGTTCTGACCTCCGGGGTTATGTTCAACTTTCTGAGTTATATGATTTATGACTTCCTGGGTTATGTTTAATCTTCCGAGATTGATTCTGGGTCGAGTCTCGGAATTACGTGTATAAGGGTTTTATGCGCCTATGATCCCGACCTCCGACCTAAACCCACAATTTGGTCTTTCAAGACTTTTAAGTATTTCCTAAACTTTAAGTTCTCGACCTGGACTACATTAGATGTAATTTCCTATTAACTAAGTTCTGAGCTCAGCCTCAAGTATATCTTCCAAGTTCAATCTTAAGTATGACCTCCCGATATAAACCTTAAGTGTCCCTTCCGAATTCAATCTTAAGTATACTGTCCCGAGTTCCACCTCAAAGATCCCCGACCTAGTACCTTATTTGCTAAGTTTAGGGTTTAATTTTTAAGTGTACGAACCTAGCTCTCTATTTACTAAGTCCTGACTTCTGACATTGACTCAATGTGTTTGTGTCTTATCCCAGATTTGTTCTACTTCCAACTAGAATTGCACTCTTGTAAGGAAAAACTCACTAAAAATAGAAATTTGGGTGAAATTATGCAAAATTTATATCCATGTAAAGCTAACAGAACAACTTTCAAATGAAACTTTGAATAAGTACAATTCAAGATATAAGCTCTGAAACTTGACCTTATTGGATTAGCCTATTCTAGCCCGGAATGGACATAGGGCAACTTGCTTGACTCACAAGGAACAAATGGGACCTTAACTAACTCAAAAATTTTTATGGATATTCTCCTATGTGCAAGCTTTCTAACAAAGTTGGTTTCACTCAATTTAAGGTTGCATAGGATGAGTTACACCCTTCTCAACTCATACTGCTCGGATGAAGGTCCTGATTTCTAGGTTAAACTTAAAAAATTCAGATCTACCTCTATACTAATCCAATGGCCTTATATTATATATGTATGGAAAGCCCTAAATGCCTAGCTTTATATAAAAATAGTTCATGGAGTTTAAACGGCTGCAGGGGGAGCCAAACACTCCGCCGTACAGACCGCTGAGGAAAAACTCTAACAGCTTCTTGAGTTTTTTCTCTTCTCTTCAGGTTCTTTCCTACCAAATCTAATTTTAATCATAACATACATGTATAATCAACTATAAAACATCATCATCAATCCACATATCATCAGTAACACAAAGCATCAAGACCAACATACAACTCCAAACCAAGGGAAAATAGGAAGAGAAGTGGGATTCCTACCTTTTCTAAGTATGATTCTTGTTGAATTTGTGGTTGGAGTTGAAGAAATTTTGTTATGGCTTGAAGGTTTGTGGGAGAGGATATGGATATGAGTTGAGATGAGATAAGATGATGGAGAAAACAATGGAGAGGGGTCAGTATAAGGACCGAAAATATGCAAGGGTAGAAAAGGAAAATCTTAAAAACTTCCAAAGCAAGTTACATGTAATTGGTGGATTTAAGTAGGTTATGTAACTTGGCTTGGTAGCCCATTTGGAGGGCTAAGATGGCGCCACTTGCATGGGTAAGTTGGCTAAATCTTGGCCATCCATCCTAGGGTTCTCACGGTATAATTTCTATTGATCCGATTTCGACAATTTAAATTACTGAAATCTTACCGATTTCTCTTAAATCGGTAAACCTATTTTTAGAAAAATTCTGTGAGGTTTTCTATGTTCCTAATCTAATTCCATCAAGCCTAATTACTCCTAAATCACACTTAATTAGCTTTAAGTAAATGCTTAATCAAATTTCGATTAAACCCACTTATTCAATAAAACTGAACAACTCTGCTGTTAATGATAAAATTTTCTTTCGGACGTTACATTACTACCCTCCTAAAAAAAATTTTCTCATCAAAATTTAGTACCTGAGGATAATTCAGGATATTCCCTCTTCATATTGGATTCTAATTCCCACGTACAGGCTGCTGAGTCTTTGTATCCCCATGCCACCTTTACTAGCTGTACAACTTTATTCAGGAAATATTTGAGGCTCTTATCCACTATCCATGCTGGAAGTACATGAAAGGTTAAGTCATCCTTTAGCTGGATTGATTCACGTTCCAAGAAATGAGTATCGTCAAGCTGGTATTTTCTGAGTTGAGAAACATGAAAGACGTCATGAAGATTTGACAGATGTGGAGGTAGGGTGACTCGATATGCAACTGGCCCTATTTGTTTCAAGATTTAAAAGGACCTATAAAGCGAGGGCTTAACTTTCTAATTTTAATGGCTCTGCCTACTCCAGTTGTGGATATGATCTTTAGAAACACATGGTCTCCTTGGAATTCCAATAGCTTTCTCCTGACATCCGCGTAGCTCTTCTGACAACTTTGAGCTGCAAGTATCTTGCTATGGATCCTTTTGATTTGCACTGTAGTTTGTCTAATTAATTCTGGTCCCAACAGACTCTATTCTCTTGATTCATACCAACACAGAGGAGATTGACACTTCCATTCATACAAAGCTTCATACGGAGCCATGTCGATGCTAGCATGGTAACTGTTGTTGTACGCAAACTCGACTAACGGTAAGTATTGATCCTAGCTCCCATGCTGTTCCAGAATGCATGTTCGTAGCATATCTTCCAAAGTTTGAATAGTTTGCTCAGTCTGGCCATCTGTTTGCAGATAGTACGCAGTACTTAAACATAGCCTAGTATCGAACGCCTTCTAGAGCATTCCCCAAAATCGTGAGATTAATCTTGGATCTCGATCTGAAATGATATTGAAGGAATACCATGTAGTCGTACTACTTCTTGAATGTACAATTGAGCCAACTTCTCCAGGGGATAATTTGCTTGAATAGGTAAAAAGTGAGCAGACTTGGTTAGCCTATCCACTATGACCTATATAGCGTCATGTCCTGAGGGTGTCCATGGTAAGCCTATTACGAAATCCATGGAGATACTATCCCATTTCCACTCTGGAATTTCTAAGGGTTGCAGAGTTCCTACTAGTCTTTGATGTTCTATTTTTACCTTTTGGTAGCTTAAACATTTATTGTCAAAATTTGCTACATCGGTCTTAAGGCCTGGCCACCAAAACATCCTCTTGAGATCTTGGTACATTTTGTTAATGGTAGGATGTATAGTAAACTCACTCTTATGGGCTTCCTCCAGTATTTTCTTCCCGAGATTATTCTTCTCTGGTACGCATATTCTTTCCTAATAATGCCATATTCCTTCTGTATCCTGAGTAAATCCTATTACTTGCCAGACCGCACTAGTTGCACTGTATGCTGGAAGTCATCATCTCTTTGTTGTGCTTGCTGGATTTGGTCCTTGAAACTACTGGTTATCTTAAGTTGGTTTAATTGAATGGCATTGGGGGTCATAGAGATTCCCAAGTTGAGGTCTCAGAAACTCTATGAGTTTTATCTCCTTGATTACCATCCATGCCACAGTTAAAGACTTCCTACTCAGGGCGTCTGCCACCACGTTTGCCTAGCCAGGGTGGTACTTTAGCTCAAATTCGTAATCTTTAAGAAACTCCATCCACCTTCGCTACCTCATGTTCAATTTCTTCTGATCAAAAAGGTATTTCAAACTTTTGTAATCAGAAAATACTTCAAATGTCACTCCATAGAGATGGTACCTCTATATCTTTAGAGCAAATACCATCGCCGCTAACTCTAGGTCATGCATTGGATAATTCCTTTCATGAATTTTTAATTGCCTAGAAGCATATGCGACGATGTTTTTGTTCTGCATTAATACGCACCCTAATCCTTTCTTAGAAGCATCATAGTAGAATTCGAACGGTCCATGAGGATTCGGCAGAGTAAGTACTGGGGCTATTGTCAACTTTTCTTTTAATTCTTGGAAACTCTGCTCATACTTCGGTGTCTATTCGAATAGGGCGTTCTTCCTTGTTAGTTTTGTTAGGGGCAGGGCTATTTGAGAGAAATTCTCAACAAATCTCCTGTAATATCCGGCTAACCCTAAGAAGCTCCTAACTTCCTTAACTGTTGTTGGCCGTTCCAAGCTTAATACCGCGGCTACCTTACTAGGATCCATAGAAATTCCTCCATGGGATACTACATGGCCAAGGAATTTTACTTCTTTCATCCAAAATTCACATTTGGATAGCTTGGTATAAAGTTTCTTCTCTCTTAGAACTTGCAGAACTAGTCGCAAATGTTCTGCATTCTCCTGCTCCATCTTCAAGTAAACAAGTATGTCATCAATAAATATCACCACAAATCTGTCAAGATATGGTCAGAATATCCGATTCATATAATCCATAAATATTGCCGGTGCATTTGTCAATCCGAAGGACATCACAGTGTATTCATAATGTCCATAACAATTTCAAAACGCCATCTTCGGAATATCTTCTTCTCGAACCCGAATTTGGTGATATCCAGATCGTAGATCAATCTTGGAAAATACAGTAGCCCCTTGTAGTTGATCCATGAGATCGTCTATCCTTGGCAATGGATACTTATTTTTGATTGTTGCCTTATTCAGCTACCTATAATCCATATACAGTCGCATGCCCCTATCTTTCTTCTTAACCAACAAAACTAGGGCTCCTCATGGTGATGCACTTGGCCTAATAAATTTCTTTTCTAGGAGTTCTTCAATTTGCTTCTTAAGTTCAGTCAATTTGAAGGGCGACATTCGATACGGCGCTATAGATATTGGTCCTGCTCCCGGTACCAATTCGATGGAGAACTCAATTTGTAACGTCCTATTTCCGACTTCCAACCTAATTTGATGTTGAAATTTTCCGATTTCCGACCTTATGTAAGCATGTATGAATTTCCACCTCATCAGTATGAATTCGGATTTTCGATTTAATTTTAAGTGGCTGATGTTTCCAATTTCCGATCTTAAGACTTCCGACTTAACACTAAGTTCGATGTTCGATTTTATCGGACCAGAAATGGACACGAGAATCAAATTTTCTGAACTTGTCTCCAGGTCCGAGTCAAATTTTCACGAGTTCCGGTCTCGAGTTTAATACCAAGAGTTCTCATTTCTCTCGAGTTCCGATATCGAGGTCCTCCAATTCACGACTTCCGACTTTGAGTGCTTGGCTTCACATCAGGCTTTGCTTTCAAGTTTCGAAATAAACTGAAATACGTTTCCCGGGTTCCGACATCATATGCAGGATGTTCACGAATTCCGATTTTATGAAGAGTACGAGTTCCGATTTCATTTTCAGAATGTACTGGAAACTAGTTCCACTTTAGGCATCGTGGAGAGAAAATCTACCGCACAAACAAGATGACGTGGAGAGTAGTTTGGTCACAAGAAGAGGGCAAGGTTGGCTGAAACTCAGCCTTATGTTTAGAGGCCAATCAAAACATTCCAAGTTAACTACTACTCATATTTATATAACACACTTTCCTTCTCTTCTTCAGATTTTTTTTCTCTCACGTTGCATACTTCACTCCAACTCTCTCTTTTCTTTTCATCTCTCACCCAACTCCATCATACCTTGAAATTCTACCAAGTTGCAGCTACAAACTTAAACCAAAATCATTCATAATAAGAGGTAGGGGTTCTAAATTCTTACTTGACTTTTAGATTCTTGAAGTATTGATGGTGGTCTAATTTTATTTTGATGTGTTGATTGAATAATTATGATGAATTATAGCTGAACTATGGGTTGTTTATAAGGTTAAAACTTGAATTGAAAGAGAGAAAGGATGAAGATATGAAAAAGTTGAGAGGCTGGAAAACTCAAAACCCTCGGTAGTCCGTACGGCAGAGTGTATGGATTCGCCTCCCGCCGTTTAAAATTAATGAGACCATTTTTATGTGAAACTAGACATCTAGGGCTTTCTATACATATATCATATAAGATCATTGGAGTAGTATTGAGGGAGATACAAATTTCTGAAGTTCGACCTAGGAATCAAGACATTCATCCGGGCAGTAGGGGTTGAAAAGGGTGTAACTCACCCTATACAACTCCAAATTGAGTGAAACTAGTTTTGTTAGAAAGCTTACACATAGGGGGACATACTAGTATGAAATTCCGAGTTTGTTATGGTCTCAACTGTTCCCAATGAACTAACGAAGTTACCCTATGTCCACACCAAGCCAAAATAGAGCAGTTCAGGAAGGTGAAAATTCGGGGCTTATAACTCGAGCCCCACTAAGTCAAATGGAATGGGACCTTTTGCAAATGAAAGATGGTTCTATCAGCTTTAATAAGAGACCAATTTCGTATAATTTGAGTCGGTTTTCGATTTTTAGTGGATTTTTACTTTTAGTTGCCTAATTCTGGCTAGCCAATGGGTAGGCTGAGATAAAATCTAGATATCTTGAGTTGTAGATACCAAAATTAGATGGGACCAAAGAGGTTAGAAAATAGACACATAACACTTGAACATACTCAAATTTGAGGTCCAAAAGAGTTAAATAGGAATTATGGCTTGAATTATAAATACCGGGTTGGTTGGATATGCTAAGGCAGGAATTCTGCCTTAATGAATTTGATGTTGATATGAATTATATGTTGGAATATAAATGTGATGTAATGTTCTTTGTGATAAATTGATATACTGATTGGCTGGCACTATTCATGGGGAAGCGAACACGTTCCGTTATGCTGCCGAAATTTCGGTAGAACCCATGTACAAGCTATGAATTTCATGTTAGTGCATATACATTCTTATGAAAGCCATGAAAGTTATGAAAAGGATTTTATTGCTATGAAAGTTCCATGCTACTTGGGCCAGCCCCGGATAAGAAGTTAAGGGGAATAGATCGGTGAAAAGGTCGGGAAAAATAAACCCGGCATTCCTGTATAGGAACGAGCTCGATCCTGATAAGCAGACTATTACCCAGGAGTATATGGCCAATGACTCCCAGGGGACCAAGTATGGAAATAAGTTATAAAAGGCAAAAGCCTCCAATAAAAGATGCATCTTCTCATTATACATGCATACGCATAAAGGTAATACTTTTCTATTGATTGTTCTAGATCTCTGCTTATTATTTATAAGATGTTATTGTTCCACTCTGATTACTGTGTGAGTCCACTAGTATATCCGTTAATTAAAACTGAACTTGTTTCGGTGTATGATTTACAAATGAATATTAGAGTTAAATAGTATCATTTTACTGTACTATGTGAACATTTTGTACGACCAAAACAACTGGGAATGACAAATGATGACAGATGTATGGAAGTTAGATTCTCATCGAGAAATATTCATTTCTCACCCTTTTGTATGTTCCGCATCATTCTCAGACCATGGAGCACGCAGCGACCGGAGTTCTGTTTATTGAGTTTCCCGAGCTTCACATCCACCTCGACCATTTTCTAGATTCTGTATACATATCAGGTAGATGCCAGTTTCGTTTATACTTCTTCTTCCAGAGGGACTTTGCTGTACCCCTTATGCATCCTCTTTTTGATCCTGCTGTCCCCTACATTGCTATACCTCTTCATATGGCCCATCCATTTCCACCACCACCACCAGCAGCACCAGCCGCACCAGTAGTTCCAGTTCCCATGGCTCCCCCTGCTTCGCTGCCATAGCCGATGTCATCGGCCTCGGCCTCAGAGGAGGATCCATCCGAGGCTGCTAGTTCTTCGTCGTCATCTGCTCCCAGTGCCGGGCACCCTCCAGCTGACGCCGCCATGGCGAACGGTTTCCTTTCTTCAGACTCTGTTTAGATAGCGTGCATGCTGTAGTGGGATTGGATGTACAGAATGACCCTCTTTTGACAGATTGGGTCATGATGGGATGGATAGGTATTAGGAATGTACATGAAATGTCCTATGGGGACCAGTTAGGGTGCTGTCCATAGGTACTGGCCGTCTCATTTTGTATTAGCAGCCTCATCTTGACACCTTGTACTTTTTAACAAACTTTGAAGTTAGAAATCTATATACATACCTATGACGTCATTTGCAGTTATTCTATTCTTATTATAATTTTTATTATGTATTAAATTATTTACAGTTTGCCGATTGATTTGTATTTATTCCACCATTTCGCAGAAAATTTTGTGATGAGATTAGGTAATCTTATTCGAGCAATTAATACTAATACTGAAAGAGATATTTATTCAGTGTTATACGTAATCTCTTATCAGATAGATTATTATGACTTAAGCATAGTACTTTGTCTGGTAAGGTGTTACACAATTTCCCTCTCGGGAGGAAAATCAGGAATATCTTCAGGGAACACATCGGGATATTCCCTAACAACTGGAATATTATCCAACTTCTGATCAACCTCTACTGCACTGGTTGATAGAAGAATATACCCTTGACTTTCATCCCCACAATGGTGTACTGCTAAGGAACTTAAATAAAGATTTATCGGGATTGGTGGTTTGGATGATGAAATAGAGGGAAGCACAATGGATTTATTGGAGCAAGTTAACAGGGCTTGGTTGGCAGAGAGCTAGTCCATACCCAGAATAATATCAAGTCTGGACAAGGGAAGGCAAATTAAATTAGCTGAAAAAGTTCGACCTCTTAGCTGAAGGGGGATATTCATACAAGTACGATAGGTCTTAACGGGCTCACTTTAGGTGTAGAAACTAACAAGTCATAAGGTAATTCAAAAATAGGTAACTGTAAGGCTGACATACAATCATGCAAGATGAAAGAGTGAGATGCACCTGAATCGTATAAGATAGTCAAGGTCTTACCATTCACTTCACACGTATCTTGAATCAAATCTTCTGACTTGTTGACATCCTGTGCATCCATAGTGAAAACTCTTCCCTGACGTTGTGGCTTGGGAGTTAGTTGAGGGCTTCTGGCAGGGTACTCATCGATTTTGTGGCCTTGTTTGCCACATCCAAAACAAACATATTGGCCTGCCAAGCGAGGGCAGTTGCCATGATCCCTGCCGCACTGGCTGCATGTCTGGTTCCCAAAAGGCCTCTGAGGTTGCTTGTCTTTGTTGCCCGTACGCTGAAACTTTCTCTGCTGTTAAAAGTTGGGCTTGAATCTTGGGCCTTGCCGAGCTAACCCCTTCTTAAAGTTACTGCAAGCTGACCTAACAGCAACTAACTTCCTATTACAATCCTCCACTAGGCGGCACTTGTTCACCAACATAGGGAAGTCTCTAATCTCCATTGGCCCTATGGTGGTAAGGATGTCTTCTCTCAGCCCACCTTTGAACTTTATGCATTTCCAGGCTTCATCGGGGTTCCGCTGATAAATGGTGGAAAATTTGCACAACTCCTCAAATCTAGCAATGTATTCTGATACACTAATATTCCCCTGATGGAGGTGCATAAACTCCAGCTCCTTAGCATTACCGACAGAAGTAGGGAAGTACTTCTGGTAAAATGCATCTCTAAATACCTCCCAAGTAATATCTATTTAGGATCCTTCTAATAGCCGACGTGCTCCATTCCACCAGAACTTTACATCTACTTCCAGCATATAAGTGGCAAAGGTCACTTGCTAGCGATCTATGCAATCCAATACAGAGAAGACCTTCTCCATAGCTTTAACCCACTGATCTACCTTATCTGGATTAAAGGCTCCCCTAAAGCTGGGTGGGTTGGCCTTTCTGAACCTAGCGAATTTAAGGGTTGACCTTTCTGAACTCATCAAATTTAAAGTACTCTAGGTCTATCCCAGGGCCATTATGATTCCTTCCAAGACCTACCTCTGGCTGCCTTCCTAGTTGGCCCATCATCTGTGTTGCCCCAGCTGCTTGCTCGCACATGGCATGCGCCATGTCTCGCATTGTGTCTAGAAACTCAGTAGATTCCTCCCGGGTTGAAGAAGTTCGCGGCCTACCTTGCCTTCTAGAAGCCATCAATTTCTGAACACACGAAATAAGAGTAATTGAGTTGATCAAGCTCAATACTAAGTTCAGTATGCTAGTAAATAATAGCATATGGTTAGGCAATCCTTTCACATGCATCCTATCCATATGGAAAAAATTCAATACATGATAATATTTAAAGAATACAGAGCATATACGAAGCATAGTCAATCCAATCCTCAGGCCTATATTAGGACAAACTGCTCTGATACCAAAAATATAACCAAACAAAATACTATGCTTAAGTCCTAATATGTTACCTGATAAGTTATTATGTGTGACTAGTTGATTTAACTCCATTTTCGATTTTAATGTTAACAAATCGTGTACTAGAAGTAAAGTAACCTAAATAAAGAAAGTACTAAATGGACAGCATTACCGAAATTGCATCATATATATATATATATACTCATATACATCTTTTCCTAAAATTGCCAAAAGATATATAAAATAGTACATGATGGTAAAAATGAGGCCGCTAACACAAAATAAAGCGACCTGTCTATCTAAACCACACCCTAATGGGTCCCCATGGGACATTTCATGTACAACTACTACCTATGACCCAAACTGCCAAAAGAGGGTCATCATGTACATCTACTACTGCTACGACGGGTACTCTAACTGGATGGATTCCGAAGAAAGGAATCCATTTGCCATGCCGGCATCTATAGGAATGTAATCCACACTTAGAGCAGAAGACGAGGAAGATGAACTTGCAGCCTCAGATGGATCCTCCTCAGACATCAATACTGAGGGTATCTGCTGTGGTGGTGAGGCCGGTGGAGCCATGGCTGGTGCTGCTGCTATTGGAGGTCGAAAGGGATGAGCCATGTGGAGAGGGATGGCGATGTAAGGGACGGTAGGGTCAAACAGCGGGTGCATAAGGGGTACAGCAAATTCTCTCTAGAAAAAGAAGTAAAGGCGGAACTAGCATCTACCGGATATGTACACGGAATCTATGAACGGGTCGAGATGGATGTGGAGTTCTGGGAACTCAATGAATAGGACACCGGTAGCCGCGTTCTCCATGCTCTGAGAATGATGCAGAAGTATATTATAGAGTAAGAAATAAAGATTTCTCAGCAGGAATTCCTACATCTATGCTTATCTGTCATCACCAACATTCTCAGGTGTTTCAGATTTTGGATAATTTTAAAGAAAATGTTACATCACTAGGAAGTCCTACTCAATTATTTGTATAAATCATAGCCCGAAACACAACTCTGTTTTACTTAAGGAAGTAAAGGAAATTAAACAGAAAATAAATAATCAAATCTGTGCATTGACATAAATAAATGATAACTATAAAATAAGCAATATATATATATATATATATATATATATATATATATATATATACATACATACATACATATACATATATATATATATATCTGTGTGTGTGTGTGTGTGTGTGTGTGTGTGTGTGTGTGTGTGTGTGTGTGTGTATGTGTGTGTGTGTGTGTGTGTGTGTGTGGTTATGCATGAAAAATGATGCACTTGATCTTAACTCATATTTTTCCATACTTGGTCCCCTGGGAGTATATTGGCCATAAGACTCTTGGGTAATGATCTGCTTTTCAGGATCGAGCTTGTTCCTATACAAGGTTGCCAGGTTTGCTTTCCCCGACTTTTCCACTGACCTATTCCCCTTAAATTTGTTTAGGGGCTAGCCCAAGTCACATGGAAATCCTTCCTCATTCTTATAATGGTAGCATTACTTGTCTCATGCTTATAGGATAGCATTGCTTGGCTAACCCTTTGACCTATGCATGCATTACCTGCAAATTCATATTAACTGCATTTTCTGCTAAAATCTCAGCATAACAGATCATGTTTGCTTTCTCATGAATAGTGCCATACAACCAGGAAATTGTAATTAACAGCAAACTTGATACCGAACATCATATTCATACCAAGAATATAATAATATCAATAAGTGCAAGA
This sequence comes from Pterocarpus santalinus, assembly GCA_031439595.1. Taxonomy (NCBI): domain Eukaryota; kingdom Viridiplantae; phylum Streptophyta; class Magnoliopsida; order Fabales; family Fabaceae; genus Pterocarpus; species Pterocarpus santalinus. The sequence goes on from CM062525.1 coordinate 36,664,044, forward strand.
TTTAGAATCTTAATCATCAATCTATCTTGCAAGCTTTTAATTTCTAATGAGGTTCCTGAGTTCATTTTCAGGGTTAAATGAATTCCGAGTTCCGATATTATACAAGTTTCAACCTCCAGGGTTATGTTCAACTTTCCGAGATTATATGATTTATGACTTCTGGGGTTATGTTTAATCTTCCGAGATTGATTCTGGGTCGAGTCTCGAAATTACGTGTATAAGGGTTTTATGTGCCTATGATCCCGACCTCCAACCTGAACCCACAATTTGGTCTTTCAAGACTTTTGAGTATTTCCTAAACTTTAAGTTCCCGACCTGGACTACATTCAATGTAATTTCCCATTAACTAAGTTCAAAGCTCAGCCTTAAGCATACCTTCCGAGTTCAATCTTAAGTATGACCTCTCGATTTACACCTTAAGTGTCCTTTCCGAGTTCAATCTTAAGTGCACTATCCCAGTTCAACCTCAAAGATCCCGGACCTAGTCCCTTATTTGCTAAGTTTAGGGTTTAATTTTTAAGTGTACAGGCCTAGCTCTTTGTCTACTAAGTCCTGACTTCCGACATTAACTCAATGTGTTCGTGTCTTATCCCAGATCTATTCTACTTCCAGCTAGAATTGCACTCTTGTAAGGGAAAATTTACTAAAAATAGAAATTTCGGTGAAATTATGTGAAATTTATATCCATGTAAAGCTAACAGAACAAACTTTCAAATGAAAAAGTTTCATACCATTTAAATAAGTATAATTCGAGATATAAGCTTTGAAACATGATATTGGACTACCCTGTTCTAGCCTAGATTGGACATAGGGCAACTTGCTCGACTCACTAGGATCAAATGGGACCTTAACTAACTTGAAAATTTTTATGGGATATTCTGTTATGTGTAAGCTCTCTAATAAAGTTAGTTTCACTCAATTTGAAGTTGTATAGGACGAGTTACACCTTTCTCAACTCATACTGCCTGGATGAAGGTCCTGATTTCTAAGTTAAACCTCAAAAATTCATATGTACCTCTATATTAATCCAATGGCCTTATATTATATATGTATGGAAAGCCCTAAATGTCTAGTTTCATATAAAAATAGATTCATGGATTTAGATAGCTATAGGCGAAGCCGTATACTCCGCCGTACAGACCGCCAAGGAAAAACTCTAACAGCTTCTTGAGTTTTCTCTTCTCTTCAGGTTCTTTTCTACCAATTCCAATTTTAATCATAACATACATGTATAATCAACTATAAAACATCATCATTAATCCATATATAATCGGTAACACAAAGTATTAAGACCCACACACAACTCTAAACAAAGAGAAAATAGGAAGAGAAGTAGGATTCCTACCTTTTGTAGGTATGATTCTTGTTGAATTTGTTGTTGGAGTTGAAGAAATTTTGTTATGGCTTGAAGGTTTGTGGGAGAGGAAGTGGATATGAGTTGAGATGAAATGAGATGATGGAGAAAACAATGGAGAGGGGTCAGTATAAGGACCGAAAATATGCAAGGGTAGAAAAGGAAAATCTTAAAAACTTCCAAAGCAAGTTACATGTGATTGGTGGATTTGAGTAGGTTATATAACTTGGTTTGGCAACCCATTTGGAGAGCTAAGATGGCGCCACTTGCATGGATAAGTTGGCTAAATCTTGGCCATCTATCCTAGGGTTCTCCTAGTATAATTTCTATTGATCCGATTTCGACAATTTAAATTACCGAAATCTTACCGATTTCTCTTAAATCGGTAAACCGATTTGTAGAAAAATTCTGTGAGGTTTCCTATGTTTCTAATCTAATTCCATCAAGCCTAATTACTCCTAACTCACACTTAATTAGCTTCAAGTAAATGCTTAATCGAATTTCGATTAAACCCATTTATTCCATAAAATCGAACAATTCTGCTGTTAATGATAAAATTTTCTTTTGGACGTTACAGGCGAGGTACATCACCTCCAAAAGAAGTTCGAGAAAAAGAAAAGCCTCCCCGATAAAAGATGATGAAAGAAGGAACCCCCGATCGCAAAAAATCTCGGATGAAATCCAAGATTATGAAAATCGAGAGATGAACCAATCACTAGAACCATCAATGTCATAACTGGAGGATTCATAGGAGGTGGAGTTACCAAATCGGTCCATAAGAAGCATCTTTAAGAAGTTTTGAGCCTATCTGCAGCAAAAATGAAGAAGGTTCACAAACCATCCACCACACTAGAAATTTTGTTTTCTAATTTCGATTTCGAGGAAGTTTCCCCTGAACATGATGACCCTATGGCCATTTTGACCAAGATGGTCAACGCGGAGGTCAAATGGGTTTTCATCGACCAAGGAAACTCAACAGATATTATTTTCCAAGATGCTTTCAACAAACTCAGGTTAAAGAATTTCAATCTTCAGAGTTATAAGGAATAACTTGTGGATTTATCTATAGAGAAGATGTACCCGGACGGGTTTGTTACTCTCCATGTGACTCTAGGTAACTGACCTAAAATTCAAACCTTCAAGGTCGACTTTTTGGTCATCGATTACCCCTCAGCATATAATATCATTCTAGGAAGGCCAACTTTGAACAAGATTGGAGCTATTGTTTCAATAGCTTGTTTAACAATGAAATTCTTTACTAATGATCGGGAAATAGCTACCATAAGGGTTGATCAAATTATAGCTTGTAGATATTATAACACAAGCTTGGAAATCATCAAGAAGAAGGAAAATGAAGGATGAACATGACCTCCGAGTTTGTCAAATGTCATGTTAATTGACCTTAATGTTCGAGGATGGCATGAGGCAAAGCGGCATAAACCCGATAGGGAACTCAAAGAAATTCAAATTGGGCTGGAAGTCTTTCATAGGACTCAAATAAACAAAAGCCTTTTATTCCATCTTCAAGAGAAGCTTGTAGCTTTCTTAAGAGAGAATGTAGAGTTATTTGCTTGGATAGCGGCGAATGTGCCTGGAATAGATCCCGACTTCAGATTCATAGTCTGTCGATCTTTCCCGACGTTCACCTTATGGCCCAAAAAGAAGGAATATAAGCTCGGATAAAGCACAAGAAGTTCAGAAGTAAGTTCAAGCTTTGTTAGACGCAAGATTCATCAGAGAAGTGACATATCCGACTTGGCTATCAAATGTGGTAATGGTTAAGAAGTCAAATAGGAAGTGGCGAATGTGTGTCAATTATACCGAATTCAACAAAGTCTGCTAAAGGACTCTTACCCTTTACCAAATATTGACGGATTGGTTGACACAGCGTCCGGATTCCGATTTCTTTCTATTTTAGATGCATACTTGGAATATAATGAAATCCCAATGCATCCGTTGGATGAGGAAAAAATCTCGGTCATCACCCCAATAGGTAATTATTGTTAATGCACTTCGGGTTGAAAAATGTAGGAGCTACTTATCAGAGATTGATGAACAAAATTTTTGCCAAGCACATTGAAGCTTTGATGGAAGTCTAAATGGACGGTATGTTGGTAAAAACACAAGTAGAAGAAAAGCTCTTGCCAAATTTGGAAACTGTTTTCGAATGCTTACAAAAGTACAGGATGAGGTTGAACCCCCAAAAATACATTTTTGTTGCCGAAGCGGGGAAATTTTTAGGCTTTATGCTCGCACATCGGGGAATTGAGGCAAATCTCGACAACTGTAAGGCAATCTTGGAGATGAAAAGTCCAAGATCTGTAAAGTATGTCTAGCGCTTGACTGGGAGAATAGCGTCCCTTTCCAGATTTTAGTAACTGTAGCTTGGAAAGTGCCACCCTTTTTCGTGTTATTGAAAAAAGAGAACAATTTTGAATGGACGCCGGAATGCAAAGCTGCGTTGCAAGAGTTCAAGAATTATTTGATGAGCCCTTTCCGATCTTGTGCAAACCGAAGTTGGCAGCCTGCTTGTTTTATATCTTTCGATAAATGACTAGGTTATAGTTAGTGTTTTAATATGAGAATATGCAAAGCAGTAATTCCCTGTACATTTCATTAGCAAAACTTTGCAAGGGATAGAAATCCGATATCAAAAGCTGGAGAAAGTAGCTCTAGCCTTAGTTTTTGCAGCTCAACATCTCCGATAATATTTTCAAGCTCACACCATTGGGGTTAGGACAAACCAAACAATTCGACAAGTACTTCAAAAACTAGATCTTGCTAGGAAAATGGTGACATGGGCAATCAAGCTTTCCAAGTTTGACATACGATATGAATCTCGAACGATAACAAAAGTTCAAGCCTTGGTAGATTTCCTCATGGAAATGGTGGATGAAGAAGAAATACGAGATCCTAGTTAAATGTTGTACATGGATGGAGCTTCAAGCACAAAAGGCTATGGAGCCGGAATCATATTAGAAAGAGAAGGTGACGTCATAGTTGAAACATCCATGAAGGTTGACTTTCCGGTCTCCAATAACCAAGTTGAATACGAAGCATTAATAGTCAAACTTCAACTCGCTACTGATGTCAGGTTTACCAAACTTATGATTTGTAGTGATTCCCAGATCGTAATGTCCCAGGTAATTGGAACATACCAAGTTAAGAATAAAATATTTGATCAAGGTAAAAGAGCTGATAGGAAAGATCGGCAACTCCAAGGTTCATCATGAACTAAGGGAAGAGAATGCCCGAGCTGACATCCTTTCTAAATTAGCAAGCATGATAACTGGAGGGAGTAATAAAAGCTTAATCCAAGAGACTTTGAAAACTCCTTCCATGTTGGAATCAACCTTGGTGTTAGCAATCGAAGAAAAGCCGAGTTGGATAGTTCCAATTACACAATACTTATTAAAAGGAGTTTTTCCATTTGATCCTAACAATGCAAGGAGATTGGCAAAAAAAGCTTCATACTACACCATAGTAAGAGGAGTTGTATAAGAGACGGCTTTCCTAACACTATGAAAGTGCCTTAGTCTGGATCGGGTTAACCCTGTATTCGAAGAAGTTCATGAAGGATCTTACAGCCATCACCCTAGAGGAAAGGCAATAGCATTAAAAATCTTACGAGCTGGATATTATTGGTCGACGATGATAAAAGATGCAATGGAATTTGTAAAGAAATGCTTGAAGTGCCAACAGCATGACAACTTCCCCAGCAGAAGAGCTTTCATCAATCATGTCCCCATGGCCATTCTCTATGTGGGGAATCGACCTCCTAAATCCCTTTCCCCTACCTGTAGGGCAATCGAAATATTTATTGCCATTGACTATTTCACAAAGTGGATAGAAGTGAAGCCATTCTCCTCCATTACAACTACACAAGCCCGAAAGTTTGTATGGTGGAATATATTCACTCGATTTGGTAATACCAAAATCCATAGTGACAGATAATGAAACTCAGTTTGCAGACCATAAATTCCAAGATCTCCTCACGAGCTATAAGGTCGAGCACCATTTTCACCTCAATTGAACATCCACAAGCCAATGGACAAGTAAAAGTGGAAAATAAAGTCATTCTCTAAAGGATAAAGAAAAGACTCGATGGATGAACGAGCTTGGGAGTGTTTTATGGTCATATCGAACAACACCCTATTCAACCATGGGAGAAACCCCATTAAAGCTTACTTACGAGATCGAAGCCATGATTTTGTCGAAATAGGAGAACCAAGCCCAATTTTATAATCTATGAGTTTTGAGTCTATGAAGGAAGAAATTAACCTTTTCCAATGAAGCCAAAGAAATGTCGAATATTAGAAAGAGAGCTCTAAAATAGAGGGTTATGAAAAGATATAATTCCTTAGTGGTTCCTCGTAAATTTGAACAAGGGGACTTAGTTCTACAACATGCTAATATCGGACCACCAACCCCGGGTCATGGGAAGTTAGCATCAAATTGGGAAGGTCCATATAAGGTCGTTGAAGTTTTGGGGAAAGGAGCATACAAGCTCTCAACTTTATCTGGATCCCAGGTTCCGAGATCATGGAATAACTCGAACCTGAGGAAATTTTATGTATAAACCATGCGAAGTCAACGTACTCTTTTTCCTATCTCGGGTTTTTTCCCAATTGTTTTTTTAGGAGGTTTTAACGAAGCGAGGTTTCCATGGGCCAAGTGGTATACTTATGCATTGCTACTTGGTTTTTTTTATCATTATCAATAAAGGAAAATCTTTATTCCTATCTTATTGTGCTCAGTATATCAATTAGGTGAAATCCTAAGGGATTGATCACCCCTTAGTCAAAAAAATGTATAACTATCCAAATTTGTTATCTCGAGCACTATATCGACATTAAAATTTTTTATCTAGGTTCTTACCTCGAATCAATAGCAATTTTATAAAGTTATAAACTTGAAGCCAGATAAAGAATTATGGAAAGTCCAACTCGGCTCAAACTAGTTTGGAAAAGCCAAATTCTTTCTTGGTAAAATGGCAATTGCTTTATTCCCTTCAAGTTATTTAACTTAAGCGAAAGTAAGCGCGCACAATTAGTTAAAAGCTAATTCCATTAATAATCCCGGAACCCGGGAAAAGTCAATTATGTCAAAACCCGTAGAAGGGCACAAAATACAAAAAAAAAAAAAAAAAAAACATTCAGGTCACTAAAGTAGATGGCTCCTTGTTATTTTCTTCGTCCTTAAGGGGGGTCTTGATGCGACCATCCTTGACATGCTTGTCAAGACCGATTTCGCCAAAATCAACCTCTGGGCAAATAACGCGGCATTATGCCAATATGTTATCCTTAATTTCGTAGGTCGATTTCTCCCATTGTTGCTCAATAAATTTGATGTCGGCCTTTAGCTTGGCGATCTCGTTGGAGGCTTCAACACTGGATTTCTCGAGCCCGGTTATCTAGCTCACAGATTCTTCCAACTAACGATCTTTTTCCTCAAGAGGTTGATTCTTCAACGGAGCCGATTCCTTCATTTCAACAAGGTCGGAAGCCAATTTTTTCCTTTCTTCCTCCAGGGCAAGCATCTTAACCTTAAGGAGAAGTAGACTCTCCTTGAGGTCCTTCGCTTCCCTAGAAGCACGAATCTCGGAGGATACTACAGGTTCCAAGCATCTAAGGATGATTGTTGCCTTTAAAAGCATGCAACCAATCCATTGGAATCTATACATGATGTCATCATCATCACCTCTGATTTGGTCCAGGACGGTCGGAGTCACCAGTGCCTTATCCACAAATTCTAGATAAGGAAAATCTCTGGCCAAAACATTATCCCCTAGCCTGCTCTCCAAAGTCAAAGCATCATCAACCTCGACTCGGATCACTTCCTTTGTTACCGCCGCAACCTTTTTCACTTTTTGTTTTTTTGAGGGTTGGACCTCCAGAGCAGAAGATTCGGGACCAAAAGGTTCGGGGGCTGATGAAAATTTCAAGCTCCTAGAACCCCCAGATTCGAGACTTTTGCTTCCCTTACCCTCATGTGGCCTCTTGTTAAGGATGCAACTCCGAAAGATAGCAAAGGCAAATTCAGGGCCATTTTTCTACACAACGAAGATAAAAACGAGAGTTAATGATACATATGAAATAAAAATATGGACGACGACCTTGATAATAACCTAGATGTGCTCTAGCAGCCTCTAAGTCTACACCAACTAGACACTTTAAGTTGAGATGTTCTTCTCCGAAGGCTGCTAAGTAGTAGTCAACAAAAGCTGCTTCTTCCAAAGTCAACTTGTTCTCGCTTACTCAGGGGACTTTGAAATGCTTTGACAAAAAGCAGTTAATTCTTAGCTCCCCCTCTAGGTTTTCCTAGAACGGGATCATTCCTAGAGCTCCAAATATTTTGAAGTAAAAAGGTTTGAAGTAGTGGAAAGATTCTTCATATAAATGGAAAATTTTCCAATTTGGTTGAGCTTGGAAAGATAACCAACCTGTAGTTAAACTGCTGCCACTAGGCTGGGTAAGGGTGAAAAGGTAAAAGAACACGTTTATGGAAGTCAAAAATTTGAGGTACTCGCATATAATCTCGAAACCTCAGATAATAGCCCAACTTTTAGGGCAAAGTTAGGAGGGAACAGCCCCAGTCCGCTCCAAGACAGTAAATTGGAAGTGGGTGAAAGGAACGCGAACACTGAACTTGGAGATGAGGACGTTGTACATCCACATCCATTTTGGAACACCCGCAAGGTATATATAGTAGACCCTTTCATCGGTACCCGACGCCTCCAGGATATATTCTCCCTCGTATTCCCCTTTTGGAGTAAGTAGGTGCTCCTCATGTAATGACTTCAAGAATTTCGAGGTAACTCTTGAAGGAATCCCTAAAACTTTGGGATCAAACCATCTGCATATCGAAGGAATCATAAAAAGGAAGACCAGCATTTGTTTCCTTGCCATGAAAGTAAACCTACATAGGAAAAACCACCTCTAAAGTCAACTAATCAGAAAATTAACCCGGGAGATAATGAAATCTAGGAAGAAGAAAAAACCTATGGTGGTTTTTCCTCAAAGGTTATGGATACTGCCGGAGTTGGGCAGAGAAGAAAAAATGTTCGGGGCAGCAACCCCTAAACAATGAAGTTACAAAAGGATATGACGGTTTTTGGGTAAAAACCACCGCAAGTAAACCATAAACAATGCCACAATAATTCACCAAATACTACTACAACTATCAAATGGCAAAGGCCAATGGAGAGTAAAAAAGGCATATCTTAAAATCAAGGGAAATGTGAAAGTCTCTTGACGATGAACGAACCTTCAAAGCACTACAAATGGTGGCTCTTTCGAACTCTGGCACGAATGATGAAGGAAACAGTAAAGTGAGGACAAAACGAAGGAGGAGCTATTTAAAGGAATGCACGTGTCCCTTTGCCGCCCAAAGGTGGTGAAGGGCAAAAATGTCTTATCACACCTTAAATTGGGGGCAAAATTGAAAATGTATTTCAATTCAAATGATGAGGGTGCACAAAACGAGGCAACAATACATCACACATCACCTTGGGAAATAAAGACATGACCTTTGACATGACATCATGGCAGAAATAATCACCTCGGCAAGATCAAACCAAGAAATCAAAGGCCACAATCTGCTTTCCGATTTTGACTCCACAACCTTGAAGTTGAAGAAACTTCATATCTGACATTATCATGTCGAACTAAGTTGGGGACATTGTTACGAACTAGGCCCAAAGGCCAGAATCCTAAATGGTATAGTCAAGCCCTATTTGCAGAAAGTCCAAGGCCCAACTCAAAAACCGTTGGAAGTAGCTCCATGAAAACTGCCTTCGGTTATAAGAACATTAATTCCGGATTCTATAACATACGAAGCCGGATTCTATAACATTCGCAAATCATTATGAATCCGAGACCGTTACCCAAGGATCTCGGAAATCCATTATTATTCAAAGCCTCTATAAATAAGAAGGTTTTCCTATGAAACACTTATTTTCATTCTAAACTCATGCCTCATACTTTGGCTAACTTGATCGTCGAAGTCCTTGTAGATACCCCTCTTTCTTTTGTCGTGTGCAGTCAACCACCCGCTGCATGCAATATCTCAAGTGCCCCAAATTCAATTTAGAAATCCATCTTCCAAGGAATCGGAGCACCACTTCCGATCAGTAATATACATTAATGATAGCTATCATTAAGAATCACATTTCCATGTTCAATATTCATTTCTTTATGCCATCCTAGTAATCTCAATCTGGTGTTTTCTTAATTTGTTTGATCAGCAATATATTAAGCATTGGGATCCATACACATTGTTGCAGTTTGAGAAGATGATATCTTGCTATGATGTTGTGTAGCATATATTTTCCAAGGAATAGATTCTTTTAGTATGTTCCCGTTCGATAACTTTATTGTTTTCGAACATTGACTGAGGACTAGTATTAAGTGTGAACACCTTATTGATAATTGATTTTTTATCACACTTTATTTTTGCAATTGGATAATGATCTTGGGGCAATTTAGTGTGTACATATTGGTTTTTGGTCTAAATTGGATTTTGGGCTTTTAAGTGGAATTAATTATAATTTTTGTTTCAGGTTTCCGATTAAAGGCCAAATTCGGACATCAAGGCAGTCATGAAATGCTGGAGCAAAGTTTAGTTAATTAAGTGTCCAAATTGCAAGGGACCAAAGCCATTAGTTTTCGATTTTTTTTGTTGTTTGGTCCGGTTCTTGTCCTTTGAACTGGTTTATTTTGGTTTTTAAGAGTTGGAAAACAAAGGGACTGGCAGCTGGGGTTTTTATTTTTTTCGAGGGACTTTTCAATTCGGGAGATTCCAACTTCTGTATTTCGTTTTTCATTCCATTCAACCTTTCCTTCTTTATTTTCGGTTTTTGTTCTACCATGGTTGGCTAAGGCACTAATCGACCAACCCACGAATGGAGTTTCCGCCTTCAATCCAGAGGACGTTTTTGCTTCATACTGAGTTTGCTCTTTTCCTTTCCCTTCTGTATTTCGATTCTGGATAACTTGAGGGACTTTTGTGTTGAATGTTAGATTTAACATTTAGGTTGATTAATCAAAAGGGCTTAAAATCAAAACGGGTTTAAGTGGGCACTGTACGTTGAATGAGTGAACACGCCAAGTTTCTGATAAAATGCTAGGTGATCGCCTAGTAGATTCATTTTTCTAAATGAATGGAGGGATTCCGATTTGTTTAGGATCAACCACGAATTCAGTGATTCATTGTCCAATGATGGATTTTTAGGAACTCAAGTCTGGGTTGGTTGCTTTAAAATTGTTAATTTCGTTTTTCTTATCTATTATCTGTTATCTGTATTGAATTTGAACACCCCCCCCCCCCCCCGATTTTCGTTTCTGTTGCTAATTCTGTATTGTGCTATTTCCGATTAAGCAAATTGGTTCATTGCGAATTCCTTGGGAAACGATTCAGGTTGCTCTATATTGCAAGTTTTTCTTTATAGCCTGACTAATTTGAGTGAGTTCAACAGTCACATCACTTATCAAACATTGTTGTAAGTCATCTATTTAAAACTTATATATTTTCTGGAATGAATTCTTCATGGGTTTCTCCAGTACCCTTCTTTTCTTTAAAGGGTATTGATACTCTCCAGTAATTGGTGTTTAATATTAAGTCACAGGCCCCGCTTCATTTAAAATTAAACATATATAAAAAAAATTATATTTCAAGTTAGTAGGGCTAAATATAAGCCATTAACCATTAAAAGGTACCCGTACCCCTGAAACATAAAGGGTACCTACTAAAAGAATTCCCATTGTTCAGATCGAGTCCTACTATGATGGCCACCATTTACTGCCGTGAAACCGGACCATATGGCTATATCAGAATGAAAGACTGGCAATTACAGTTACTTATTTCAGGGCTGATTTCTTCTTGTTTATCGTTTGTGTGTATGCTTGTACAACTCTGCAATATTATAAGATCATTGGGATCTTGGTGCAAAGTGTTTTATTAATTCTGAATGCAAGCCTGGCTAGCATATATGGTATTCTCTTATTTTTCCGAGTTCAGGAGTTGAAGTTGTTTTTTATACCATATATCTGTTTCTTTATCTCATATATTCAGGTGCTTCAATTCTGTACCTGCAGCCTTTAAGAGAGTATCCCGGCTTGAAGGCATAACTCCAGCTTTGGAGACATCTCATGCTCTTGCTTATTTGGAGAAGCTCTGCCTGACCCTTACAAATGGAGCTAAGGTTGTTGTTAACTGCAGTGGCAGAGGGGATAAGGATGTTCAAACTGCACTCAAGTACTTGAAAGTTTCAATGTCATGGACATATTCTTCTACTCTGCTATGACATGATTGCTTTTCGAGCATAACTGAACAGCTTGACCCTTGAACATTCTTTCCTTTTGAGATTGCTATGTAATTCCAGAGTTCGAGGAGGACTTTTTTGGATAGAGTTGATTTGGGAATAATTTACCTTGTGAAAACCAATATATGTTTAGGAATTGTAGAAAAGTTATTAGAAACTAAAGGATATATTCCTTGTTTTGTTTGTTGCAAAAAAGAAGAAAATTAGTTGGAGTAACGTAGTCAAAACACACATGATAAACAACAGATTTGATTTTGCCAGAATGATGCATTTTCCATACTTTTTCCCAGTTCAGTTTTGTTGTAGTCTATGTTGTATTTGAAAGTATCAAAGCTAGAAGAATTACTCTTCTCTTGAGTATGTAAAAGTAATATTAATAGGGGTGGGAGTAGGCTAGCCTAGGCTAGGTTTTAACTTAAACAGATCTAGCCTGCATTACAAATATGTAGTTCAAGTCTAAGTCTATTACCTGAAATAGGATTTTTTGAGGGCCTTAATCTGGCCTGTTTAAAAGTCTGGTTTGGCCCGAAAACTTGTTTAAAAACCTACTTAATCATAAAGTTTTAAATAAATAAATAAAATCTACTATTAAATAGGTCAAAATACTTCTAAATCTGCTAAAAAACATATTCTTAAATAGGTCAAAGACTTTTTTATTAGGTAAAATGGTGTATTTAAAATAGATCATAAAACTTTGATTATCATTAAAATTTGTAAAATAATAATAATAATAATATCGTATAATTAGGCCAAATTATTGGGCCTAATAAACATTTTTTTATAGCTTGTGACCTTACTTGATTGGTTAAAAAGGTTTTTGAAAAGCCAATGCCTAACTTGTTTATTAAAAGGGCTAGATCAAATTAGGCTAAATGTAAGCTAAGCCAAATTGGGCCGAATATAGGCTAGGTCGAAAGCCCTTTGACGAGCTATCTGACCTACTTCTACATCTAGAGAAATAATTATTATTTCTTCATAAAGTATTCGTTTGCTGTGAAAATTATCAGGAGTTAAGAGCAGAAGCCTGAGACATGTTGCAGATACTATTCTTCAGATTATCTTGCAGCAGTAATTTACATGAAGAGTGCAATATCATTCCCCAGGATTCAATAGATTTGTCTGCAATAGAATTCCAACAATATATATTTCCCGGTTACCTGAGGCAATCTGGAAGCACCCAAAAACCATTGCAGAAAAATTGTTTTTTCACTATGTTAAAGCAACCACTCTCATGTATGTAAAGTAGTGGGTTTCATTGTTCAGAAACAGAAGTCCACCAAATCATGAAGGGCTATGCGGGTGATTGAGAATTATTTTTGTGGTATAGTTGGTGGTTAAGAATTTTATCCCATAATGATGCAGTCTACATGCAGCTAGAGGATAACTTCTACCATTCTTTTAACGAGTCAAATTAGAAGGTACAAGGCTGATTTGATAAGAATGATGGGGAGATGAGAATAATCAGTGTTCCAGAAGAACTGAATAAAGCAAAATGAGAAAAATATTACATCATTTCATATATGTTTGAGGAAAATGAGCATCATTTTTACTGTAGTTAGTATAACATGGTTTCTAATTGATACCCGGAAATAAGGTAGAAGGATATTTTCTTTTCCATTTATTTCATAAATTAGATGACGCTTATTTGCATCAAAGAACAATAATGACCTTCAACGGGAGGAAAACAGTGAAGCACAGGGAAATATAACAAAAAGAGTGAAGGGGTTTAGGATTAATTTAGTATTGCTGCGACTTTTTAAAAACTATTGAATTTTCTGAGTTTTCTAAAAACTTTTTAAGAGCTATAGAATTCTCTGGGTTTTCTAAAAGCTAAAGCCACAAAAATAATGTTTGATAAAATTACTGTTAAAATTTAAAATAACTATAATGCATATAAATATTTAAGAGAATAATTTTTACTTTTAATGTCATTAAAGAGAGTAAAATTATAATAGTCTTTTAAATTTTAGAGAGTATAAAATAGCTCTGAAAAACATTCTATGAAAGCTCTCAAGAACATCCCTTGATTTTTAAAAGTCAAGAGCAAAAACATAATAGCTTTTTAGTTTATCAAACAAAAAAAAAAGTGACTTATACTTTTCATAAGTTAGAGCATCCCTTCAGAGAATACTATCAAATTAGGCCTTAGTGAGTGATATCGAGCTCTAAAGTTTGGTTTGGTATTATTGTGACTTTTTAAAAGTTACCGAACTCTCTAAGCTTTCTAAAAATTGCTCTCAAAAGGATATAGTAATACCGTTTAGTAAAATAATATAAAAATTACTCTTAATAAGCAGAAGATATAAAAGTAATATTTAGTAAAATTGCTCTTAAAATCTAAAATGACTATAATAAACATAAATACAAAAGAGAATAATTTCTATTTTTAATGTCATTAAGAGAGTAAGGTTATATTAGTTTTTTAAATTTTGAAAAGTATAAGCCAGCTCTAAAAAATATCCATGAGGGCTCCCGAGAGTATCTTGTGGCTTTTAAAAGCCACAAGCAAAAGCACTCCGATTTTTTAATTTACTAAACAGAAAAAATTGATTTATATTTTTCATAAGTTAAAGCACCTTTTTTTAGATAGCACTACCAAATTAGGCCTAAGTCCTTTCTCTCAAAAAGTACTAGCGAATATTGGTGATGCTTAAAATGTTCACCCACAAAAAATAGACATTGAATGTTTACCTAATTTTTAATCATTGATAAAGTTAAATCTAACGATTGATGTTAAAGGACCACTCATACTCCAAATATCAGGTAGAGCATCATAATCAATTTTTGTGTAATATCAATTGTTAAATTTAATTACTTTTTAACTTGATCAATGATTAAAAATCAAGTGAACATTGAATATTCACTTTTGTGGATGAGCATTTTAAACATCACCGCGAACTTTGCCAATGCCATCACCTCTCAATTGTTGAGTATCCTTGCCATTTATATCTTAATGTATATTTAGTGTCCTATGATAATTTTTAGTGTCGAGTATTCTGTGATAATTGATTTCACTTCACTGCCAAAAGATTAAGAGTAAATATTTTCTTTTTCGTCCTAATATTTTAAAATTGATATCAATCTAGTCTTAAAATAATTTTTGATATCAATTTTGTTCAAATATTTTGAATTTTGACAGTAATTTAGTTATGTATTGATGATATGATAGAAGATTTGATTTTATGAAAAAAATTGTTAGGACTAAATTAATGTCAAAACTCAAAGTGTACGAACTAAATTAATGTCAAAATTTAAAGATTAAGACTAAATTGATGTTAAAATTTTTATTAAGACTAAATCGATATCAATTTCAAAGTATTATAACTAAATTGATATCAAAATTTTTTCAAAGCTAAACTAATGTCGACTTTGAAATTGTAGGATTAAAAATGTTATTTACTCAAAAATTAATGATATGCATAAATATTTATGTCAATTTTGTTTGTTTCATTATGTCAGCGCAAGTACCAAAGGTCTTGAACCACCAATCATGTATAGGTTAGAACAAGTCTAAAATAAATAGAAACCCAAATATCAGTGGTTTCATTGAGTCAAAAGAGAGAGGGGGGAGAGAGAGAGAGAGAGAGAGAGTACTTTATTTATACTTAAAATCCTTCATCCTCCTCACATCTACTCTTTTTGGATAAGAGAGAGAAAGAGAGAGAGAGAGTGAAGTTAGTTAGAAATAAGTAGATAATATTTTATTTACATTCAATCTTATGTCCTTCCTTACATCTATTCTTTTTGGACAGAAAGGAGAGAAAAAGTGAGCTTCGTTAGAAATATGTGAAAATATTTACAATCAAAATCTTATATTCTTCCTTATCAATTATCATGTATCTTTTTACAATAGGGGCGTGTTTGGTATAGAGATAAAAATAAGGTGAAATTTTTTATAAATGAGCTTCATGTGTAAATTTACCTATAGAACTAATACATAAATTTTTTTTTCCCATGTTTACCTCTTTGTCAAACACATTGTAGATCTTAAATCTCCTTTATCAAAAAGAAAAATGTCAAATGATTTTTAAATTCTTGAATTAATTGATTTTATTGTAAAAAACAGGTTGTCTCACGTGTGAACCTTTTTTTTTTTTTTTCAAACTTGTACCAATTTAAATAAACTTTAATATAAACTCTCGAGTCTATTATTGTAACATCCACTGGAATTTTCTTATCGTTTTCGCCTATTTGTTTGGGTTTTTATCAAATAATTGAAGTTAATTAAGATTCAGCTAAAATCTTCACAAGTTTCGGCCTCAGAATTGATTTCCAAAATCAACTAAAATGGACACGAGTTTCGACCTCCAAAGTGATGGGCATGAGTTCCGACCTAAAAATGGATTTCCAAGTTACACACGCACTACTAGAAATTTCAGATTTAGAGACGGAACAAATCCGTCGCTAAATTATGAAAATTCCGTCACTAAATGATTCAGAGATGGAGTTTGAGACGGAAATAAATCCATCATTAAAAATGGGGTAGCTAATTTTTAGCAACGGATTTTTTCCGTCCATCTCTAATTAGAGACAGAATAATTCCGTCGCTAAGTTTAATTGTCCGTCGCAACTAAGTGACCAACTTTGGTCACATTTTTGAAAAAGAAAGCAATTAGAGACAGAATAATTTGGTGACTAAATGGTATATTTCCATCGCTAATTAGAGACGGAAAAGTTTCTGTCGCTAATTAGATACGAAAATTTTTCCGTCGCTAATTAGAGACAGGAACTTTTCCATCTCTAATTAGCGACAGAAAAGTTTCCATCTCTAGTTCCGTCTCTAATTAGAGACAAATTATTTCCGTTGCTAGTTTGGAATTCCGTTGCTAATTAGAGACGAAATCAGAGATAAAATTATTCCATCTCAGATTTTAGATTTTATTTCCTTTTTCTTTTTATTTGTATATGATCTTAAATTAATTTCAACTTGCTAAAAATCCTGTTATATCACAAATTATAATCTCATAACAATACAAATTAATACCAACCAACATATTCCATTAATAGAAGTACTAACATAGTTCAAAACATAGTTTAAAGAGATATTAAAATAGTAACTACAATAATAAACATCCAAGTTCTTAGTATAAATTCAACTACAATCTACAAATCATCAGAACCAACACTATCATCAGTATCATCATGATGATCATCCTCCAATGTAGGTCCAGGCTTCGAAGGACCAGCTTGCTTTGAGGAACTAAGCATCATATTTGCAAATTTTTCTTCCCAATATTGTTGCATCATACTTGTAATCTTTTGCTCCCACTGTTGATCTCTTTGTTGAAGCTCATTCTCTAAGTTCTGCTGCCACTTTTGATCTTTTTGTTGAATCTCATCTTGTAAGGCTTGAATTGTAGCCTTCATTGTAGCAACTTCCTCTAGTGTGACTCCATCAACAGAAATAGGAGTGCCCCTAGATGAAGAGGCTACTATACTACTAGCCTATGACCCTAAACCATAGATGCGCCCTTTTTTGTTAGGGCCTCCAACGACATCTAAAAAGATGTTATTAGGCTGCTGATTGCTACTGTCTTCACCACTTTGAGACTGCTATTCAGCTATTCACTTTTCATACTCTTCCTATAAAGTTTTAATTATGAGACAACATAGACTTTACAAAGCAACATAACTTAAAACACTATTTAGATCATACTTACACTAATCTTTGCTTGTTCTTCCGTGAAGAACTCATTTTGCTTTCCCTTAGGCCTATTCAGCCGTACAAACAACTCATAAAGATTTGGCTCCCTATCCAATTTCACCCTTTGAAATGAGTAAAAATAATAATCAATTGAGTGAAAGCTAAATAAGAACTTAATGAACTAATCATTACTTGATAGAAACAACTAACCATTCTTTTAACATGTTCTTTTGCAGATATAGATCCTCCACTGTGCTGATTAAGTCCTTGTTTAGATTGCCGATTCTGACGATTTTTCCAAGCTTTTTCTTGTCACTTAGGACTTTGCCATTTAGTCTTTAGCTGCTCAAGGTAATCTGCATGAAGCCAATTGCCACTGTCCTTATTTTCACGCAACTTACTTAAAGCATTCTTGAGTGATGATGATCCTTTACTTTCAAAGCTCCTTTTTATGTTATCCTCATCTTCAGGTAACCACTTATAAATTGCCTACATTAAAGAAAACATGAACTAATCAATAAACTTATTACATATCATCTAAGCATTTATAAAACATCCATAAGGTTCATCAGACAAAAGTAAAAGCATCCATTCCAATATTCTTTGGTGTGTTGGGTTGGATAGTAAATTAGTTGTATTCACTACAAACTTGTGCATGCTCACATATCTATTATTAGATTAAATAGCAAATATGAAAATGATAAGCATATAATTATCAAATATATAATCAACAATAATTAGATAGTGAATTAGTGGATACTAGTACCAACCTTCCTAGCCACTATAATAAGTATTATAAAAGGCAAAAAGAGTAGATAATATATATACTTTTATTAGAAACTAGCATCAAGAAATCTAAAGTATTAACAACTTTGTTATATTTTATTAGTTTACTTAAGTAGAATTGCAAAATCCAATGATATATGGTAACAATTCTAATTCCTTTTTGGTCTGATATGTATATACAAGTAGGCTCAAGACTTGCTAGTAACATCCAATTTAAGCACATTGAATTGAACAATGTGATCAACCTTATAATAGTAGACCAGAATTATTCCGACAAACTAAAGAAGCCATATTAGTAATATAAGCTACTATTCACTACAATTATCAAATATAAATTACATTACTTGAAAATCACTAAACCACGTCTCCCGCACTATTGATGGCACCTTTGTCCAACTTGTCCAAGACCCTTCAAACTTTTTTTTGAAGATTTTTGTGATTCTTCGTGCTACTTGAGATGGAGAAGGGTAAAAACTGCATGTAAATGAATAAATAAATTAATAAGAACACATACATATACACGTACACATATATACATATATTAAATTTCAAAATTAGAAATGCTTACTCAAGACCATCTAGCTTGATCCAAATGAGTCCATCTACATCTTTTACACCCCACCTAATGTTTGCTGGTGCAGAGGAATGCGCCCCAGTTTGTGGATTTATAGATACACTAGTAGAAGGATTATCTAATAGATCTCTAGATATCCCAGTCTGAGAATGAGGTGCACAGGCAATTTGGGAATCAGTAGATGGACTAAGTGTAGGTCTAGTCTGAGAATGAGGAGACGGGATAACTGCAGGGCCAGTTTGGGAATCAGGAGATGGGGTAAGTGTAGGGTCAGCTTAAGGATGAGAAGATGGAGTAGATGTAGGAAATATGATGGGCTGTGCTGATAATTGAGAGGTGTTTCTCCATTTGCTTCCACTTCTACCTCTGCTTCTACCTCTACTTGCCATCTATATATAGCACTATTGAAAAAATTTAACTGGGTATTAAAAACAAGACTAAAAACTAGTCCAAAAATTAATAAAATATGGTAACATGAAAACTAGATAAGCATCTAATAACAAATGCAATAGTACATAATAGTTGAACTAACAATACAATGACAAGTAAAATAATCAAGTTATTTTATTTAGTCTTCTTCTTCTTCTTCTTCTTCTTCTTCATCATCATCATCATCATCTTCTTCGTCATCTTCTTCTTCTTCTTCTTCTTCTACCTCAACATCTTCATCTACTTCAGAGTCAAATTGATTTAAGGAATGACCAAATACTTCCTCAACTGGACCAGTTATATCAACAAGACTTTGTTCAAGGTTATCATTTGCAACCATCATGGGCATTTGTGGCATTGATTCATCTTGATATGGATCATCTATTTCAGACATTTTAGTTTCTAAAGTCTGAATAGTATTTCGTGCCTTGGTTTTAATCACAACCAACCATTCATTCTGCCCTTCAGGATATTTTGAATAGTACACTTGCTCTGCTTGTTGAGCAAGAATAAATGGCTCATACTTCTTATATCTCCTTGATGCTCTAACTTCAACAATCCCATAGTTATCTATCCTTGTCCCTCTATCCATAGTAGGATCAAACTAATCACATTTGAATAAAGTCACTTTTTTTATGGGCCATCCAATATACTGCACTTCAACTATATCAGTTAACACTCCATAGTAATCATTTTCTACTCCCCCATAGTTGCCACCTCGCACATGTATGCCACAATTTGTTGAACCCATCCCTTGACCTTGATCTTTTGTATTGAATTTGTAACCATTTAGAAAATATGTGTGCCATTTGTTTGCTACGTTTGAGGGGCCCCACGCTAAACTCTTCAAAAGAGCATCCTCAATATTGTTAGCAAACACCTATTAAATAAGTGAATAAGTTAATTTAAGCCAAAAGTAAAATAAATCAATTAAGAAATTAGGTGAACAATATTCAACATACATGTTCTTTGAACCATGTGGGAAACTTTGTAGAAACATGTTTGTCTACTTCTAAATCATCTGACCCAAGTTCCCGTAGAAAATTTTCATATGTCCTGCATTGAGGTCATAAATTGAGTAACTTCATATATTTAATTAGTTAATCAAATTAGAAGAATAAGTTAGAATTTGAAGTATACGTCAAATAAGGCTCCACTTCAGGGCAATTTAGAAGGATATATAAGTGCGCTGCTTTCATTTCCTTTTTTTCCAATAAACAAGACACACACTTTCCAGAAGGACGTCCACGATAATTAAAGATAGAGAATGATGGATTGGTTGAGGAACCTTCGCCACCATCATCATTTCGTGGAACTCTTGTCCTCCTACACGAAACATCTGGTGGATAATAATATGATGCAAAAGTAGAAGTCTCCTCCACTAAATAAGCTTCACAAATAGAAACTTCAACTGAAGCTTTATTTGTAACCTTGTCCTTTAATGTACGTATAAATTTAATAAATTTATGTTAAAACATTATTACAATGCTAATTATATAAGAACTCAATTGAAAAGAATAAAAATAGATAACCTAACCTTTCAAAGGGATACATCCAACGATATTGCACGGGACCACCAACCCTTGCTTCATAAGGCAAATGAATAGGGATGTGTTCCATCGAATCAAAAAAACTTGGAGGAAATATTTGTTCTAGTTTACACAAAATAATTGGAATATTCTGCTCCATTACCCGTAAACTATCTTCTTTTAGCAATGGTGAAGTAAGATCTCAAAAAAATTTAGTAAACTTAGTCAATGTATTCCAAATTGGTTTGGGTAAAGCCCTGAATGCAATTGGGAGCAAACGTTGCATAAGCACGTGGCAATCATGACTTTTCATACCAAACAACTTTGCTTCCCTCAAATCAACACACCTAGCTAATGTAGAGGCATATCCATCTGGCAACTTCAATTGCCTAACCCATTCACACACAGCTAATCTTTGTTGCTTAGTTGACTTGTATTTTGCTTTAGGCTTTTTCAATTTTCCACCTCCAACATCCTGCAACACTAGATCCACCTGTCTACAATATTTTGCCAAGTCCAATCTAGCATTAAAATTATCTTTGGTTTTGCCCTTGGTATCCATCACTGTGTATAGGATATTAAGAAAAACATTTCTCTCAATATGCATGACATCTAGATTATGCGGGAGTAGATTGGTTTTCCAATAAGGCAATTCCCAAAATATGGTTCGTTTGGTCCAATTATGGTAAACCCCATACTACTGAATTTGATATAGTAGGAATGTCTCTTACCCTTTCCCATACTTCTTCACCAATCAATCTATGCGGAGGCAACGAATTCTCCTCAAATTTCTTTCGAAATGCAGTTTTATTCTTTCTATAGCAACGATCAAGTGGCAAGAATTGACGATGACAATCAAAAAATGATATCTTTCGACTGTGTTGAAGGGTAAATGCTTTTGAACGCTCCATACAAATTGGGCAGGCAAGTTTTCCCATTGTCATCCAACCTGACAACATCCCATATGCAGGGAAATCATTAATTGTCCACATCAAACAAGCCTTCATGACAAAATTTTGCTTCAATGAAACATCATAAGTTATGAAACCAGTATTCCACAAAAGTTTCAAGTCATCTATAAGTGGCTGCAAGTATACATCAATTCGGCTCTTAGGATTGGATGGACCAGGAAACAAGATAGTTAAAAACAAGAACTCTCTTCTCATGCACATCCATGGAGGAAGATTGTAAGGGGTAATAATGACAGGCCAACATGAATAAATTCTACCAGTTTTGTCAAATGGAGCAAATCCATCAGCACATAACCCTAATCTCACATTTTTGGGATCTTGGGCAAATTCAGGATAAGTAGAGTCAAAATGTTTCCAGGCTTCTCCATCAGATGGATAAGACAAAGAGCCTAGCTCCCTTTGATTCTCATGATGCCATCTCATTTCAGTTGCTGTTTGGATCGAAGAATAAAGCCTTTGCAATCTTGGGATAAGTGGAAAATACCACATTTTCTTCAAAGGAATTTCTCTTTGTTTACCATTGTTATTGATGGTTTTATAGCGATTCTCCCCACAAAATTTACAATTTCGAAGGTTCTTATCAGGAGGATAATGATAAATCATACATCCATTTGGACAACAATCAATCTTTATGCGACCCAACCTTAATTGCTCAACTGATTTCTTTGCATGATAGAAGTTTCTTGGCATTCAATTACTATCTGGTAATGCTTTTCCCATGAAATCCATCCGTCGATTAAAACAAGTCTGAGAGCTATTGAAGTCACTTTTGATACTTAGAGCTTCTATTGCAGCTGATAGCTCGGAGTATTCTTCACAACCTTCATATAAAGGAGCTTGTGCAGCTGATAGCATTTCAAAAAACTTTTTGGCACTCGGATTAGGGTCTTCAGTCATTTGAGCTCCTAACCCAAACCCTTAATCCTCAATATAATCACCAATAGACGGTCCAGCAGCATCCATTACCATTTGCTCATAACTATTGAATTCTTCTCTAACCTCACTACTTCCATAATACGAGTTGTTTATAATTATTGGGGGAATAGGAGGCCTTTGTTCACCATGACTAGTCCAGTAATAGTAATCACTCATAAACCCCCTCATACACAAGTGTCCCTTTACTTCGTCAATAGAGTGAAATGCCATACACTTGCATTTTTTACAAGGACATCTCAAACTCCGTGTGGGATTGTGATAATGCGCACAAGCAAACTCAAGAAACTCAAGAACCCCTGTCATAAATTCATCACTAACTGTTCTTTGATCAAGACCCACCCTTTGGTCCATCCACTTGCGATGATCAGGAACTTCCATTTTGCTTCTATGAGCCAAATAAGTAGGGATTAATCAATTAAATTAATAATCGCATGGCTTGTCTAGACACAATCCAACAAGTATATACAATCTTAATCTAAAATAAAATCTTAATCCATCACACAAATTCAGCATATAATCTCGATCACGTACAGAAGTTGAGACACCATATCCATCCATGTGAGGTCATATAAATTATCATTTTGGATAAACAAGGATTCTATATTTAAATTTGCATTAATTTAAATATTAAAAAAATAGAGTACTAATACCTAACCATTAATTCTTATCAGTCACAGATACAGAACAAAGAACAAAGTACTAATATAGAATAAAAAACAAAGAACAATGTGACAACCAAAGTGCAAAATCAGTTGATGTTATTTAGAATATTAAATGAAAACAAACTTCAATTTAGAAGGATCAATAAGGATACTGAGTTTCTCAATAAATTAATGTAAAAACAAAATATAAGTCAAAATTAGAATGGCATACCTATGGGGATAATATCTAAGTTGTTTCCGAAAGCCAAATAAACATTAGCTAGTGATGGTGTGACTGAGAAGAGCACCCTCACGTGCAGCTGTATAGACTTATAACTATAGATTTTGATGATGCCAAAAGGGTGATAAAAGGCTGCAATCAAAGAGCATGAAGATCCTTGAAGACAAACGGGTTCAAGCATAGTTAGCAAGGTATAACCATAGGTTCTTTGTGTTAAAAGCTTTTCTATTATTAATTCTCATGGCCAAGCTTTTTCAAAACATATTATAAGTTTCTAAATAATTAGTTTTAAAGATAGTTTATGGAAAATGTGTTTTTAAATTAAGTAAATGCTTGATTTAGTAAGGTATAATCGATTACATAATGTTTTCAATCGACATGCTCATAGAATTTTCAAAAAGTCGCATAACCGCTGCTTTTCTAAAGCTGTAATCGATTACCATCATATTGTAATCGATTACCATTCTCGTTCATTTGTAATCGACACACAAAGTGTAATCGATTACCATATTCCAAGACTTGCCCAGAAATTAGTTATTTTGCAATGGTAATCGATTACCAAAGTCATGTAATCGATTACCACGAGCCCTAACGGCAAAAAACGGCTAGTTCTGAAAAGTCATGTTCGTTGGCTATTTTTCTCAAACGGCTAGAACGAAAATCTGAAGCCTATAAATAGTCATTTATAACACATTTTCAGGAGACGACTGAAGAATTAAAAGAAACTCTTAATCAACTTTTTCCATTCCTTGATTTCTAACTCAGTTCTTGTGGCCATTGAGAGTTGCTATTGAAAAGCTTCATAGTGCTTCAAGTTGTATTATTTTCTCTTTGAGAGAGTAATCAATTTTCTTTATTCTGTATCAAATTGAGAGAGGGTGAGGCATCCCTCAAGAAAGAAAAGGGTGAGGTATCCCTCTTTGATTTTGAGAAACTCAAACACTAGGGTGAGGGATCCCAAAAGTGTGAGTACTCAAGTATTGTAAAGGTTTTAAAACCTTGAAGAATTTGACATAGTGAGAAATCCTGAGTTGATTGCTTGGGGACTGGACGTAGGCCACAAAGGGTGATCGAACCAGGATAAATCTGAGTTTGCTCTTCTTTACTCTTATCTTTTTACTTAATTGCAAGTTAAATTCATACAGTTTATTGTTGAAGTAATTTGAAACTTGCATTAATTTTCAAATAGTTAATCACTTAATCACCTATTTTTTAATAAGATTTAAAAGAAAGAGATTTTTGGGAAAAGAATTAGGATAAACTTAAGAACTTAATTCACCCCCCTCTTAAGTTCGTGAGGCCACTTGGTAACAGTAGCAAGTGACCAAGAAACCTAGCCATAATGAGTAATCATAGTCATATTACTATACTAATAATGTGTGTGTGTGTGTGCGTGCGTGTCTCAACCATTGCAATTCCATATTATTATTGTAGTAATAATATTATTATACCAAGATGTTACGATAGAGCATAATAGTATGGGAACACTCTAGATAATGATGCGTAAAGGCTCATTAAGCATAAAGGTCAATAATGTACAGCAAAGAGGTTAGTAATGCTGACATTTTTTGAAAAGCTAAGCCTCAAGAAGCTATGTCAAATGTCCATGCCAGCTTTACTCATCAAACTTCCAATAGTAAGTTACATCCAATAGTAAGTTACATATAAGCTTTTCAATTAGATAATAGAGAAATGGCGAGATGATTTTCAGCTCTCATAAGCTTTTTTTTTTTTTTTGGAAAAAAAATCTTCTTCTTACTCTGAAACAATGTGACACATTATCAAAAAGAAAAAAGAAGAAAGAAACCCTGTTTTACTGTATGTTTTGTGATGAGAAGAGTGACATAACTGCATAAAAGGAAGAATTTATAGGTCCTCAATAAATTTCTTTCCAAAAACCTTTTGTCAATTGTGAACACGTGTACTACAATAAAGCAAGGTTTTCTATTGAATACAAAACACATAATACTTGAATTGGTTCGGACGGAGACAAATCAATTGGCGATAGACACATATACCAAATAATACAGACTTTTTAACTCTCAAGTCAAAATTTATTTATTACACTTAAATTATTCCTCATCTCATCCTAATTAAGATACGGTACACTAAATTCTACTAACTAATATTATTATTATTATTATTATTATTATTATTATTATTAAGATTGTTTAAGATGTGCAACGAATGGTTTATCCATGCTTAGAGGTTGGAACTTACAAGAATTCCGTCAAGATCCTTTGATGAATATTCAGAGACAAGCTTCCCTCTCTCTCCTTTCTTGCATCTGAACATAAAGCAAAGCAAAAACCATGTATAGTTAAGTAAATAGACAGAATTCTGATCATCAACATGAACATTAGTCTTGGTTTCCACCTTACATTGCAATAAAAGTGGAAGATTTGTTACAAATCAGACTTTTATGAATGATATAGTAGTATACCTATGTCATTGAATTGCGGCACTTGCTAGAAATTATGTGGAAAGAAATATTTCAGTGAACAGAAGAAGAATTGAAACAATAACATACTAGAGAAATGATGAGTTAAATTTGAGACATACCACTTTCAACCTCTTTAGGATACTATCAAATTGAGTATTGTCAAAGGCCCAGTCGTTGGCTTCTCTATGCCAATTCCTATTAATTTAATTAAATAAATAAGCATAGCATAGCTTAGCATGATAGTTGCTGGATCGAAAGGAAATGAGAACCATTAAGATCGAAGCAACATCCAATGAAAATACCAATACCATACCATTATATCACGTGCTTGGAATTATACCCATACCAGATTGTTTAACTATGCGGCGTGATGAAAACAAATCCTACAACAAGATCACTATAAAACACACACATACATATAGAGAGAGAAAGCCAGAGAGATTACAAAATAAGCACAAACCAAGAGAGTTAGGACAGAGGCGCACACATACCGCACAAACTCAGACTTCAAAATAGAGAGAGAGATTACGATGAGCTGCAGAAATGTGGTGGGGCGTTGCTCCTGCGACTTCCAACAACAAATCAAGTCCAATGACTCTTAGATCTCACATTTCTAGACTCTTCTTCGTATGTTGGGGCTGAAGAGGAGGCGTGATTTAGAAGGATGTTTTGAGTATTAGGGGAAATTTACTGGTTAATTAGGGCAGGACATGGAAATTCGGGTAAAAAAATTAAAAAGAATTATTCTCTTTAAAAAAATGGTAAAAGTTAAGATATAAACACCAATAAAATATTTTTTATTTTAAATATTATTAAAAATAAAAAATTATTATGTCTTATAAATGAAACTCTTGTATATTTATGATATTAACTTTGATGCACTATTTGTGTATAGTTTTTATGCTATCAGTATATCAAAATTAAATTCTATATTTATTGTCCCTATTAGTTAATTAATTAATTTTAAATTTATTTCTTTAAAATATATTTTGTAATCAAAATAATAATTTAAAATTAAATATATATTTGAGTATAACCTCATTTAAATTTATTTATAAAATAAATTAAAAATTAAAAATTGATAAGTATTCCCCAAACTGCTACTATTACTATTATTATTATAATATTAAATTTTAATAAAAAATATTAATAATAGTAAGAAAATTAAAATATTAATTATGATTATAATAACTAATGTTATTAATAATAATTATCATTAAAATAATAATTAATATAGTTAATAATTATTATAAATTAATAATAAATAATATTATTTTTAATAATAATAATAATAATAATAATAATAATAATAATAATTTAAGGAATTCTATCTGCAGACAACAACATGGAGGAATCTTGTACTTTTGACCCATAAATAAAAAAACTTTTCATGAGTACAAGTACAATCACACATCTATCCATAAACAATAACTTAAAGTGATAGAAATATCTAGAAAAAAAATTATATATAAAAATTACATATAACAAATATATATATATATATGTGGGGTGCGAGTAGGGTAGGGGCGAGTTACCTTAAAATCAAACTCAACTCTACCAGCACCCAAACCCGCCCCACGCCTACTTGCTCCGTTGCGGGGCAGGTTTAATGTAACACCCTCTCGAGTACGGCATTATGCTTAAGTCATAATACCTCACCTAGGAGTTGTTACTGTCACTTAATCGGACCTTGTCTGGCAGTAACCTTCGGCCACCATCGATCTTATTAGTCAACTTTGCCTTGGAGGACCTTTTTCGGGACTTCTGAACTATCTGGAGATAATACGGAAATAAACATGGAGGTGAGAATTATAAATTCTCAGTAGGATTCATTAAACTAACATATGCTGTGTCATCGTGGTAATCTTCAGTTTGCTTCGGTTTATTATGAAAAGGTGAACATGCTATACAAACTATTTAAGTTCAAAAATATATTTTCTGAAGCAAAGTTCATTTTACTCATACACTTGGCAATTTGGGAGAGCCCATACAAAACAAATTTCATGAATTATATTAGGAACAATAACTGAAACATAATAAAATATAATAGCATCAATATACTGGGGACATAACATCTGCACATAACTTTACTTGTACTTAAATTCATGCATATACATAAAGTTTACTTTTCTTTCTTTTGCTTCCTTTTCATCATAAAGTCTTTATATGCCATATCCCAGAGTATGATCGCCATGTCATACCCCATCAGAGCGTGATCGCCATGTCACGTTCCTTAGGAAATGGGACCTTCATTTGGTACTTACACTAGCTGGGTCATGCCATGCCTCATGTAAGTCCTAGCCCCTATACTCACACTAGCTGGGTCGATGCCATGCCTCAGGTGAGCGGGGTGCTTGCATATGCTTTAATCTTTAGTCTTGAGTCTTTAGTCTTTAGCCTTTACTGCTCTTGGGTAGCCTAGCCTTGGAGTGAGCTCGTTAGCTCGACTCGTGACTGTCGTCACACCGACTCACCCGCAAGGGGACCCACATGCCTCTAGGTCAGAGGGACTCAGTTAACTATCTGCCTCCAACATAGAGGGACCCAAAAGTTTTAGCTGCCTTCACATGGAGGGATTCAAAGTGCAACTGCCTCCAAGTGAAGGGACCCACATCTTTTCTTATTTAATTGCCTTCACATGGAGGGATCTCATAACTACCTCCAGATGAAGGGACTCACATTCAATATATTCATATTATACTTAAATCATCCTTGCATATATGAATCTTATGAGCATAACACATAAATGGTTATCACATTTATATAATTCACATATTTCTGCTGGAATTTCGACAGCATAACGGATCAAGTCCGCTTCCCCATGAATAGTGCCAGTATCCCAGAACATCAATTTATTACAAAGGTCACAACATTACATACATATTTCAACATGGAATTCATAATAACAATAATCTCATTAAGGCAAAGTTTCTACCTCAACATAGTTAACCAACCCGGTTTTTATAATTCAAGCCATAATTGCTATTTAACTCATTTGATCTCAATTTTGGATATGTTGTAGCCTTATGTGTCTAGTTTCTAACCCTTTTAGTCCCATCTCATTTTGATATCTATAGCTTGAGATATTTATGTTTTATCCCGGCTTGCCCAGTGGCTGGCCAGAATCAGACACCTAAAACTAAAAATCCACTATAAATCGAAAACTGTCTCAAATCATACAAAATTGGTCTCATATTAAAGCTAAAAGAACAAAGTTTCATATACAAAAATTTTCATTCCATTTGACTTAGTAGGACTCGATTTATAAGCCCCGAAAGCTAACCTTCCTAACCTGCCCTGTTCTGGCCTGGTTTGGACATGGGGCAATTTTCTTGGATCGCTGGGAGCAAACGGGATATTTTTTAATTCTAAAATTTTTATGAGACATTCTCCTATGTGTAAGCTTTCTAAAAAAGTTAGTTTCATTCATTTTCAAGCAGTATAGGGCGAGTTTTACCCTGAACAACCCAGTCTGCCCAGAGTCAGAGCCAAAAACCTAGGTCGAAATTCAAAAACTCATATCTCTCTCAATACTAATCCAAAAGCCTTATATGATATATGTATGGAAAGCTCTAGATGTCTAGTTTCATATAAAAATGGTTTTATCAAATTTAATCGGCTGTAGGTGGAGCCGTACACTCTACCGTACGGACTGCCGAGGGTTTCTAGGTTACCAGCTTCTCACCTCTTCATCCTTTCACCTTTTTTTACCTCCTAAACGAATTTAACACCAACAACAGCCAACAATCCAGCCAAATAACATCGTAATCATTCAATTGTCTCATCAAGAATTGAGTAAATGGAGTCACCAACAGCCACCCATAATCAGAATATCAAGACAATAATTGGAATCCTGCCTTTATTTTGAAGCAACAACTAGCAAATCTTGAGTTCTAGGGATGCAAGAAGCTTGAGGGAGGCTGAAAGTGGAAGAAGGAGATGAAGAAGATGAAGAAAAGAGGAGGAGAAGGCTGCTGGAAGAGGGAGCTCGAAAATTGGGTGGAGAAAGAAGGAGAAAAATCTGATTTAATGATAAGGTGGTTGGCTTCTTGCAAGGTGATTGGTGGGAGCACAAGAGGCTGAAATTCAGCCAAGCCTCCTCCCTTCTTGTGGCCTTATTTGCGCCACTTTTAGGGGTCAAGTGGCTGAGTTCTCAGCCACTTAAAGTAGGGTTAATGAGTTGAAATTCTATTGGTTCGGTTCCGACAGTTTAAAATACCGAAACTCTATCTATTTCCCTTAAATCGGTAAAATGGTTTTAAGGTTTACTATGTTTCTATTTTAATTGTTTCCAATTCAAATCTCTCTAATTAACGTCTCATTAACTCCTAATTAACCTTTAATTAATTTCTAATTAATCTTAAAGATTCAATAAAATCGAATAAATCGATTAACAGTGTAAATTAAACGTTTCGCAAATTTTAGGGCCTTTCTGTTTTCTGTTTTTCATGGCTAATGGCATTTTTGTAATTATGGATAAGTCTAGGGGCATCCCATGTCATTTCACATATGGATACCCCTGTGGCTCAATCAGCTGAGGTTTAGGTTTCTATGTTTTCGCTATGTGATTCTGCTTCGTTTAAAACCTTATTTTACTAATCCTGTTGATATAAGGACCTAAATGTCATTTTCTAAAATGTTCAGGACCAAGGAAATATATAAGGATCTAAAAGTCATTTTCTAAAAAGTTTAGGGATAAGATTATAAATAATAAAAGTTTATTTTTATTATTTCCTATTACGTTATATGGGGATGTTACATTTAAAGCCCCACCGGACCGGATTGGGGCCGGGTGGATACCTATAAGTTGGATTATAATTGCCACCTCTACTTTAAGCATTGAACTCTATTTAAATATACTCTTTGACATCAAGACCAATCACAGGAACACTAATTGACCTTAGTCTATCAAGTGATTGAGAACATACCCTATCCTTTTCATATTTTTAAATTGTTCCCCCTATTGTTTATAAAAAATTATAAATTATAAAACTACGATATCCAATATTTTTTTTTTAAATGAAACTAATTTTACTCAAATTAAAAATGATAAGTTTAAACAAAAGTATAATTTTTAATAAATAATTAATATTATGCTATTATATAAATTAAGAAATAATAAAAAAGTATTTTAAAGAAACTAAATGAAATTTAGTACAATTGGGTAATAGGTATGTTTAAAATAACAACTTTTAAAATAATCTTTTTGATGTAGAGATGCATTTTAAAAGTAATTGTTTTATTAATTAGAGATGGAATATTTAGAGATGGATTTAGGATCAGTCTCTAAAATCCATTGACTCGATGTTTGACTAATTAGAGACGGATTTAGAGACAGAATATTTAGAGACGGATCCTAAATCCGTCTCTAAAAATCATTGACTTGAAATTTGACTAGCTAGAGACGGATTTAGAGATGGAATATTTAGAGACGGATCCTAAATCCGTCTCTAAATACTATTGACTCGGCATTTTGACTAATTAGAGACGGATTTAGAGATGGAATATTTAGAAACGGACAAATTCCATCTCGAAATTCATTGCTAAGACATATTGGCTGTTTAAGAGTGAATATTTAATTTATTAGTGACGGAAATAGAGATGGAATATTTTAGAGACGGAAATTGGCCATCTCTAATTCCGTCTCTAAATCGCCTATACACAATTTGGTCTCTAAATTGCATTTTCTGTAACACCCTCCCAGGCACAGTACTATGCTTAAGTCATAGTACCATACCCTGGAGCTATTATCAAGTTACTGAGCGACCTCAATCGACAAAGAACTTCACTGCCTTCTAAGCTTCTGAAATTATCTGGAGACAACATGGAAATAGGAGTGAGAATTATAAAATTCTCAGTAGGATTCTCTAATTTTCATATATAGTGTCATCATGGTCGTCTCCAGTTTGCTTCGGTTTATTTTGAAAAAGACGAACATGCTGCACAAACTGTTTAATTTTACATTTCGAAATATGTCTTATCCGAAGCAAAGTTCATTTTTTTACTCATATACTGGTCCTTTGGGAAACGTACACAAAATTAATTCATGAATAATACCAGGATAATAACATCAAAGATATAAAATGTACATAACATTAATCTACTGGCAACATAACATCTGTACCTAACTTAACTTGCACTTGAATTCATACATATACATAAAATTTTACTTTTCTTTCATTCGCACACCTAGGCATTACGTATCGCCGTCCTAGGGTGCTTGGATGCATCTACACTTGAGTGTTACGTATCGCCGTCCTCAAGTGCGACATCACACCATATTCAGTATGATCGCCATGTCATACCCCATCAGAGCGTGATCGCCATGTCACGTTCCTTAGGAAGATGGGATCCTCATACTATATTCCAGAGTATGATCGCCATGTCATACCCCATCAGAGCGTGATCGCCATGTCACGTTCCTTAGGAATATAGACTCATCATTATATCTTTACATGCCACATTCCGTAGTATGATCGCCATGTCATACCCGTCGGAGCGTGATCGCCATGTCACGTCCCTTAGGAATATGGGATCTTCATGCTATATTCCAGAGTATGATCGCCATGTCATACCCCATCAGAGCGTGATCGCCATGTCACGTTCCTTAGGAATATAGACTCATCATTATATCTTTACATGCCACATTCCAGAGTATGATCGCCATGTCATACCCCGTCGGAGCGTGATCGCCATGTCACGTCCCTTAGGAATATGGGATCTTCATGCTATATTCCAGAGTATGATCGCCATGTCATACCCCATCAGAGCGTGATCGCCATGTCACGTTCCTTAGGAATATAGGATCCTCATTCGGTACTTACACTAGCTGGGTCATGCCATGCCTCATGTAAGCCCTACCCCCCCCATATTCTCACACTAGCTGGGTCGATGCCATGCCTGATGTGAGTGGGGCATATTCTTAAATCTTTAGTCTGTAAGTCTTTACTCTTTAACCTTTAGTCGTCTTGGGTAGCCAGGCCTTGGAGTGAGCTTGTCAACTCAACTCGTGACCATTGTCACACCGACTCACCCACAAGGGAATTCACATCTTCACGTTCACACTTAATATACTTACATCTTTTCATTCTCACGTGTCGTCAAGCATAATCATGATAAATGTACTCGTACATATGCTACATCAATATTTCTCATATCATACTGCTTCTTGATTTATTCTCATATGCTTCATATCATAAATCCCTTGTAATTTAGGCACTTATGGTCCCCTGGACTCCTGTTGTAAATTCGGCAGCATAACGGATCAGGTCCGTTTCCCCATGAATAGTGCCAGCTCTCACGGGCAAATCAGTCATAACAACATAATCAACTTAACACATATATATCAATATCAAACCGGCTATCCTCAATTCAAACTTTATATGGTTCTGAAATACTTGTGAAATCTTCAACTGGGTCACTTTGTGAAACTATCACTTTGGCCCTTATGCTACCTTCTATTCGGTTCTGCCCGAATTTCATATGATCCACTTTTATTTCTATTCAACTCATTTAGATCTAAAATTTGGATATATCATGGCTCTAAATGTCTACCTTCTAACCTCTTTGGTCCCATGTCATTCTGATTTATATAAATCAAGATATTCAAATCTTACCTCAACTCGTTCAGTCACTAGCTCGAGTTACACTCCTGGAAGTATAAATTCACTAAAAATAGAAACTAAGCTGAAATCATGCGAAATCGGTCTCATATTAAAGCTAACAGGACAACCTTTCATTTGCC
Source organism: Pterocarpus santalinus (assembly GCA_031439595.1). Taxonomy (NCBI): domain Eukaryota; kingdom Viridiplantae; phylum Streptophyta; class Magnoliopsida; order Fabales; family Fabaceae; genus Pterocarpus; species Pterocarpus santalinus. Next base: position 36,697,657 of record CM062525.1, read on the forward strand.
ACAAGTTTCACTCCATTTGCTTAAGTACATCTCGAGATATATGTCCTGAAAGTCGACCTTCCTGAACTACCCCATTTTGGCCTAGATTGGACATAGGACAACTTCCTCAAATCACTGGGAACAATTGGGACCATAACAAACTCGGAATCTTATATTGGGGTGTTCCTCTATGTGTAAGCTTTCTAACAAAACTGGTCTCACTCAATTTGGAGTTGTATAGGGTGAGTTATACCCTCCTCATGTCACCCTGCTCGGATGAAAGTTCTGAACCCTAGGTCAAACTTCAAAAATTCGTATCTCTCTCAATATTAATCCAATACCCTTATATGTTATATCCACGGAAAGCCCTGAAGATCTACTTTCATAAAAAAATGGTTTCATCGGATTTGACCGATTATAGGAGGCGCCGTACACTCCGCCGTACGGACTGTCGTGGAATCTCCACCAAAACAGCACCCTCATCCATCCATTTCTCTTAGTTTTCTTCTTCTAATTCTACTTGCCACTCAAGATTTCATATTAATCCAATCATACACATCCAATATATCATCAAGAAATCATAAAAGTAATCTTTCATGCATCCTTAATTTAGAGAAATTAAGATTAGAGATTGAATCCTACCTCTTTGGAGCAAGATTTGGCTAAGTGCTGAAACTTGGAGTTTGGATGAACAAGGCTGGAACTTAACTTGAGTTTTGGATGTATGAGCAAGAGAGAAAGAGAGCTGATGGAGAAGAGGAAAACAACGTGAATTATTGTCTGAATCAAAGGAGGAAGGATGTGTTATATAGGCATGAGTGGAGGTTAACTTGGAAGGTTGTGATTGGCCTATAAACATAAGGCCAAGTTTCAGCCAACCTTGCTCTCCACGTTGCCCATTGTGTGGTAGTTTCTAGCATATTCTGGAAACGAGATTGGAACTCGTAGGCGCTATAAAGTCGTAACTCGTGAACCTCATGTATATGAAGTCGGAACTCATCCTTATTATACTTGAGGTCGGAACTCGTGTCGTTTTACTTGAGCTGGGAGATGAAGCCTAATATCGGAACTCGTACCAGCTTGTTTGTGACTTTGGGGAAATCGGAGGCCGTAAGTCGAAAGCTCACAATCACATGATCTCGGGACTTCCTATTTGAACTCGGGAATGCCAATGCTGGATGTAAAATCAGAACTCGTGTGACTGAAGATTTGCTCAAGAGTACGAACTCGTGTCCATCCCAATTGAGTTCAACACTAAGGTCGGAACTCGTGCATTCAATTCACATTTCCATACCCAAGGACTTAAATTCGGAAGTCGGGACTTGTATACAGTGTGGTTGGTGACATCGGAAGACGGGTATATTTTCCTTGAGACATGAAGTCGGATCTCATGGAATTACGTTCATGTGTTCGGACATAAGGGTTAAACTTCTAAGTCGTGATTCGTACATACCTATTCGGATTAAGTCGGAATTCGTAATTTATAGGATCTGGCACTTCAACTCGATATCGGAACTCTGGAAAGAGATAAAAGACCTTGGTAATGAACTCGGAATCCAATTCAACTAAAACTCGTAAGTCACATCTCATGTCCATTTGGAATCACCCAATGTCGGAACTCGGATATCACGTATTCGAGCATAAATGTCGGAATTCGTTTACATGAAGTCGTATATTAGAAATCAGCATCATCTCATTCAACCCGTAACCATCACGTGAAGTCGGAGGTCGGATAGGACATGAAGTCAAAAATTGGGCAAGAATGAACTCGGAACTCAGAACTAATCATCTTATTGAAATCCAAAGGTGAAGTCGGAAATTGGGATTGATCAATCCTGCTGACGAAGCCGGAACTCGGAAATCGAGATGTTACATTTTCCGTCACAATTTCCATCGCTAATTAGCGACAGATTGTATCTGTCTCTAAATTCTGTCACTAAATCAGAATTTCTTGGTAGTGACAAGTTTCAATCTCCGAATTTATTTCCGAGGCATTTCTATTGAGGTTCCCGAGTTTGAGTGTAGTTCCAACTTCCCAGTGCATAAGGTTAATGTTTTGATTCCGGGGCTGTGAATCAATCTCTGAGATTGATCCTGGACCGAGTTTTAGAATTACATGTAATAGGAGTTTTAAAGCGTCTAGTTCTCAACTTCCGAGATTTGGATTTAAGTATTTTAGGTTTCATATTCTTGTCTTTGACTTTTGATTTTAAGGTGATTTGTTCGCTATGTGATTTCTGATCTCCGACTTTAAGCCAAAATTAGTCTTCCAAAACTTTTATGTATTTCCTAAGTTTCGAGTTCCGACTTTAAGCAGAATGGAGACAAGTTCCGTTTCAGATAGAATGAAAATGAGTTCCAAATTTTTTTTGCAAAATGGACAATGATTTTTAGGCACCAAAGAGGGAAATATGGCCGAATTTTACCTACAAAATTTCAGCTAATCAAAACTCTCAAAGCCAACTACCTCTTTAATGCTTAAATTAGATTTTTCTCCCTTATTCCCTGCTGATTTATGCCACTCTCTTCTTGTTTTAGTCTTATTTTTCTCCTCTCCTCTTCTTCTTCTCTTCTCTTCTCAACCAACTCTATCAAACCTTGAAGTTTGACAAGATTTCATCAATTCAACTCCAAAACTTGGCAAAAATCACATACAAAGAGGTAGAGGATCAATTTTGTTCTTATTATTCTAATTGTGGGTGGCTAATATTGGCTTTATTTTCTTACTTCTTGATGTGATTAGTGAATAAATATGCTGATCTTTGGCTGTTTTTGTGTTTAAATTTGATTAAGAAGTAGGAAAAAGTGAGAATAGGAAGATGTGAAAGGTTGGGAGACCAAATTCCCTCAGCAGTCTGTATGGTGGAGTGTACGAATCTGCCTACAGCCATCGAAATTCAATGAACTATTTTTCTATGAAACTAGACATTCAGAGCTTTCCATAAATATATCATATAAGGTCATTGGATTAGTATTGAGAGAGATATGAATTTTGGAAATTTGACCTAGATTTTTGAGGTCAATTCTAGGTAGACTGGGTTGTTTAGGGCAAAACTTGCTCTACACAACTTGGAATTGAATAAAACAATTTTATTAGAAAGCTTACACATAGGAGAACATCTCATAAAATTTTCCAAGTTAGATAGGATCCTATTTACTCCCAATGATTCACAGAAGTTGGCCTATATCCAAACTAGGCCAAAATAGGGTAGTTCAGTAAGGTCAAATTTCAAGGTTTACAACTCGAGCTCTATTAAAGCAAATGAAATGAAACTTCTTGCAAATGAAAGCTTGTCCTATTAGCTTTAACAAGATACTAATTTCGTATGATTTGAGTTGGTGTTCAATTTTTAATAGATTTTTGCTTTTAAGTGTGTAATTCTGGCCAGCTTCAGGGCAGGCCGGAATAGATTGAAGATTGGATTACAAATGAAATGTTAGGATTTCTCTACAATTGACTATTTGAATACTGGCACTATTTATAGGGAAGTGAACACGTTCCGTTACGCTATCAAAATTTCAATAAGCCTATGCATGAGTTATACTCTACATTCAAATCCATGTGCATTTGCAAGAAGTTCATAAAGGTTATGTTATGATGAAAGTTCCATAATACTTGGTCCAGCCCCAGATTAAAGTTAAGGGGAATAAATCGGTGTAAAGGTTGGGGAAAGTAAACCCGGTATTCCTATATAGGAATGAGCTCGATCCTAAAAAGCAGACTATTACCTAAAAGTTTAAATGGCCAAGAACTTCTAGGGGACCAAGTAATGAAAAAGTTTATAAAGATCAAGTTGCAAGTTAAAGAAAGATACAAATTAAGTCAAGTGCATTTGCATACAGTCAAGTATAAGCATCTTTATGTGCATCTTCAATTATCTTGTGAAGACATAATATTATTATGTTTCTTGTTGAAGTATATTATACTATCCATATTTTTATGACTATCACATGATATGCAAGTGATTGTTAAAATATAACCCTCTTCAAGAAAGATGTTTTCAACTTAAAACTGAACCACTGGTTGTGTATATGTGCTCACATTTTTTTTATAAGAAACCGAAGCAATTGGAATGTTTATGATGACACTGTATGGTTTGAGTTTACCTACTGAGAACCAGAGGTTCTCACAACCTGTTTATATGTTTTTCTTTTTCATAAACATTCCAGCACCTAAGTTGGAAATCAAGTATAAGGTGGAATACTGGGACGTTCACTGAGCAAGACTCAGAAGTAAACTAAATCAAGAGATTATTGAAACTAGTTGATGACTAGCGGAAGCAAGTTCTATGTGATATGTTAGTCACAAATTTCTTTTAAATTGTAATTATTTTATTCTCTATGTATCAGAGACAACGAAATTTATGAACTATATTTCAGTAATAAAGTGTACAATTGAAGGGTCATGTATTATTTTTTTCGCATTTTAAAGATTCTCTTAGCACAGTAAGAACCTCTTAATATAACTCTGTGACTCGAGCATGGTTGTATAAGGGAGGGTGTTACGTTATTGGTATCAGAGCAGTTCATCCTGTATAGGCCTGTGGATGGACTGATTATGCTTCTGAGGCATACTTTGAGAATCTAGATAAACCACACTTTAGATCCTCACGTGAAGAGGACATAGAAATATTAGGCATGGTAGCCTTGTTGTGAGTGTTGTGGACTACCTGTTGCACCTGACTAAATGTTAAGTCTGATCACCTCAATATAAAGTTTTGTGTAAACAGAAGTCTAAAAGCACCTAGCAGGCTTATTGGGCACCTTCTATACATAATTATTAGGGATAAGACTCCTAGAAAGTAGCGATGGCATAAAGGGATAGAAAATTGAGCGAGTTGAGGAGTACAGAGAATTAGGGAATCAATTAAAGGAATTATGTCAGACGGTTTGCTATGGACATAGTAAACCTAGTTATACCAAAGAGGTTGTTTGCAAAGTGTTGCCGGGTGGCTGAAGACTTCCTATCGTCAAGGACATAATTTTAGTTGGAAACAACTATGATAGTGCTTATTTCAAGTTTTATTGCAATTATCTGATCCAGCCCATCTTTTCTAGATTGAATCTAGGGGATTCTTCTACCTAGTTTTGTACTTTAGTACTTGACAAGAGTAAAATTATTACCTGCTAATGAGGTCATTTCATGTGGCATGGATGGTACCGTTACTTTCTTCATGAATAGGACTACCCTAAAGGTACCTTGTCAACAAGTTCAGTCCATGGTTTTTACTTTGGATTGTGGTAATACCACATTATAAAGACCTGATCCTTCATTAGGAAAATTTGTAGAGTGGACGGATGAAGCAGAAAATCAGTGAAAGAAGCTAGGGGCAGAAGCTTCGGTTAGGTATACAGGAGACTTTTGTAAGTCCATGTCTAGAGGATGGAGCAGGTTTTTCCTCAAGAATAATCAAAATCAACACCATAGTGATCATAATCATCTAGACCTCAACGTCAAGGACGGGTCTTTATAATGAATACAGAAGAAGCTAACAAGTCCGAGGGACTAATCCAAGGTACCTATGAAGTGGACGGTGAGACTCTAACTATACTTTATGATTCGGGTGCCTCCCACTCATTTATTTCTTATGACTATGTGGCTGTTTTGCAATTACCAATTCCTGAATTGCCTTATGATCTACTGGTTTCTACTCCTACAAATGAACCTGTTAAAACTAGTCAAATTTGCATCAATGTTCCTCTTTGAATTGAGGGTAGGACCTTTGTAGCCAATTTAATTTGTCTCCCTCTGTTTGGACTTGACATAATTCTAGGCATGGATTGGCTTTCCGCCAATCGAGTCATGCTCAACTATTCTGATAAGACAATGGTATTCTCCTCTGTCTCATCTTCTGAATCCCAAGTCTTAACACTCTTCTATATGAACTCTTTATTAGTAAACTGTAGTGGGCTGAAGAGTCAAGGATACATCCTCCTATTAGCTAATGTGACGGAAGTTGAACAGAAACTGGAGGAGATCTCAGTTGTTAAGAAATATCCCGATGTTTTTCCGGAAGATATTCCTAAATTCCCTCCTGAGAGGTAAATTGAGTTCGCCATCGAGTTAGTTCTAGGTGCGAGACCAATATCTATAGCTCCATATCGAATGTCACCTCTAGAGCTAACAGAACTAAAGAAGCAGATTGAAGAACTTTTGGAAGAAGGATTCATATAGCCAAGTACATCACCATGGGGAACTCCACTCTTGTTGTTTAAATGGGAGCATACACTTATGTGTGGACTATAAACAACTGAATAAAGCGACAATTAAGAATAAATATCCACTGCCAAGGATAAATGACCTCATGGACCAACTGCAGGGTGCAATGGTATTTTCCAAAATTGACTCGCATTCCGGATATCATCAAATTCAAGTTCGGGAACAAGATATCCCTAAGACAGCCTTTTGAACTTGTTACGGACACTACAAGTATACCGTGATGTCATTTGGGCTGACAAATGCACCAACAGTATTCATGGATTATATGAATCGGATATTCTGCCCATATCTAGACAAGTTTGTAGTAGTTTTCATCGACGACATACTTGTCTATTCGAAGACGGAGCGGGAGCACGCGGAACACTTATGGTTGGTTCTATAAATTTTAAGAGAGAAGAAACTCTATGCTAAGTTATCCAAATATGAATTTTGGATGAAAGAAGTAAACTTTCTTAGCCATGTGGTATCCCATGGGGGGATCTCCGTAGATCCCAGCAAAGTAGAAGCGGTATTATATTGGGAAAGACTAACCACAATCACTAAGGTTAGGAGTTTTCTGGGCTTAGCGGGATATTATAGGTGATTTGTTAAGGATTTCTCTCGAATAGCTTTGCCTTTGACCATGTTAACCTGAAAGACTGTTCTATTCAAATGGACGCCAGAATGAGAGCAGAGTTTTCAAGACTTAAAAAGGAGGTTAACCACGACACTAGTATTAGCCTTGCCAGACCCTCATGGACCATTTGAGGTCTATTGTGATGCTTCCAAGCAAGGATTAGGATGCGTGTTGATGCAAGCCGAAAACATGGTCGCTTATGCCTCTAGGCAATTAAAGCCACATGAAAGGAATTATTATACACACGATCCCGCGTTAGCAGCTGTAGTATTTGCTTTAAAGATATGGAGACATCACCTTTATGGTGTGAGGTTCGAGGTCTTTTCTGATTATAAAAGTTTAAAATACCTTTTTGATCAGAAGAAATTAAATATGAGGCAGCGGAGATGGATGAAACTTCTTAAGGACTACAAATTTGAATTAAAATACCACCTAGCCAAGGCAAATATTGTGGCAGATGCTTTAAGCAAAAAATCGTTGACTATGGCCTGGATGATGGCAAAAGAGATAGAGCTTATTGAGAGCTTCCAAAATCTTAATTTGGGAATCCTTATGACTCCTAAGACCATTCAATTACACCAAGTTAAGGTAACCAGTAACATTAAGGAGCAGATTCGGCAGGCACAACAGCAGCATGCTAGTTTTCAGCGTACCATCAATCTTGTGCTATTAGGAAAATTAGTAGGTTTTGCTCAGAATAAAGAAGGCATATGGCGACACCGTGACAGGGTGTGTGTACCCGAGGGAAATGATCTCCAAAGAAGAATCTTAGAGGAAGCACATAATGGTGAATTTATTGTACATCCTGGCATTACTAAAATGTATCAAGACCTCAAGAAAATATTTTGGTGGCCAAGCATGAAGTCAGACATGGCGAGCTTCGTAAGCAAATGCTTGATCTGTCAAAAGGTGAAAGCAAAATATCAGAAATCCTCTGGGATGCTACAACCTTTGGAAATCCCTGAGTAGAAGTGGGAGAGTATATCCATGGATTTTGTAATGGGATTACCAAGAACGCTAGCAAGATATGATGCCATATGGGTTATCGTGGATAGATTAACCAAATCTGCTCACTTTCTACCCATTTGAGCAAATTATAAGACCGCATGGGACCTCGTCAACCATTATCTCTAATCGAGATCCAAGATTCACTTCATGGTTCTAGGGAGCCTTGTAGAAAGCATTTGGTACTAAGTTGTGCCTAAGCATTGCATATCACCCGCAAATGGATGGTCAAACAGAAAGAACAATTCAAACCTTAGAAGATATGCTACGAGCCTATATAATGGAGCAACGTGGGAATTAGGATCGATACTTATCGCTAGCCGAATTGTATACAACAATAGCTATCACGCTAGCATCGACATGGCTCCTTACGAAGCATTGTACGGACGAAAGTGCCAATCCCCACTATGTTGGTATGAAACAGAAGAAACAACTCTATTAGGGCCTGATTTAGTTGAACAGACCACTGAGTAGATCAAGAATATTCGAAATAAGGTGCTTGCCACCCAAAGCCATCAGAAGAGTTACATGGATACCAAAAGGAAACCTCTAAAATTTCAAGAAGAAGACCACATATTTCTGAAGGTTACACCTACAACAGGGATTGGTAGAGCCATTAAGGTCAAGAAGCTAAGTCCTCGCTTTATCGGTCCCTTCCAAATCTTGAAGTGAATCAGATCAGTTGCATACCAAATCGCTTCACATCCACATTTGTCAAACCTTCACGATGTTTTCCATGTTTCTCAACTCAGAAGGTATCAGCCTAACCCTACACACTTTCTAGAACTCGAGTCAGTCCAGCTAAAAGAGGACCTGACTTTCCATGTACAGCCAACACAAATCATAGACAGAAGCAGCGGGTAACTTTGAAAGAAAACTGTGTAGTTAGTAAAGGTAGCAGGGGGAAAAGAAGATGCCAAGGATTACACTTGGTAATTAGAATCAGACATGAAGAAAAAGTATCCTGAACTATTCTCAGGTGCTAAATTTTGAGGACAAATTTTTTCTTAAGAAGGTGATAATGTAACATCCACTAGAATTTTCTTATCATTTTTCACCTATTTATTCGGATTTTTATCAAATAATTGAAGTTAATTAAGATTCAACTAAAACGTTCATGAGTTCTGGCCTCAAAATTGATTTCCAAGATCAACTAAAATGGACACGAGTTCTGACCTCCGAAGTGATGGGCACGAGTTCCGACCTAAGAATTGACTTCCAGGTTACACACGAGTTTCGATCTCCGAATTTATTTCCAAGAGCTTCTCATTTCTATTGAGGTTCCGAGTTCGAGTGTAGTTCCAACTTCCTGGTGCATACGGTTAATGTTTTGATTCCGAGGTTGTGAATCGATCTCCGAGATTGATCCTGGACCGAGTTTTAGAATTACGTGTAATAGGAGTTTTAAAGCGTCTAGTTCTTGACTTCTGAAATTTGGGTTTAAGTATTTAAGGTTTCATATTCTTGTCCTTGACTTTCGATTTTAAGCTGATTTGTTTGCTGTGTGATTTCTGATCTCCGACTTTAAACCAAAATTAGTCTTCCAAAACTTTTATGTATTTCCTAAGTTCTGAGTTCCGACTTTAAGCAGAATGGAGATGAGTTCCGATTTCAGGCAAAATGAAAAGGAGTTCCAATTTTTTTTGGCAAAATGGAGAATGATTTTTAGCCACCAAAGAGGGAAATATGGCTAAACTTTACCCACAAAATTTTAGCCAATCAAAATTCACAAAGCCAACTACCTCTTCAATGCTTAAATCAAAATTTTCTCCCTTATTCCTTACTGATTTGCGCCACTCTCTACTTGCTTCAGTCTTATTTTTCTCCTCTTCTCTTCTTCTTCTCTTCTCCTCTCAACCAACTCCATCAAACCTTGAAGTTTGACAAGATTCCATCAATCCAACTGCAAAACTTAGCAAAAATAACATACAAAGAGGTAGAGATTCAATTTTGTTCTTGTTATTCTAGTTGTGAGTGGCTAATATTGGCTTTATTTTCTTACTTTTTGATGTGATTAGTCAATAAATATGATGATCTTTGGTATTTTTGTGTTTAAATTTGATTAAGAAGTAGGAAAGAGTGAGAATAGGAAGATGTGAGGAGCTAGGGGACCACATTCTCTCGGCAGTCCGTACGGCGGAATGTACGGATCCTCCTACAGCCGTCCAAATTCGATGAAACTATTTTTATATGAAACTAGACATTCAGGAATTTCCATACATATATCATATAAGGTCATTAGATTAGTATTGAGAGAGAAATGAATTTTGGAATTTTGACCTAGATTTTTTAGGTTGATTCTGGGCAGACTGGGTTATTTAGGACAAAACTTGCTCTACACGACTTGGAATTGAATGAAACTAATTTTTTAGAAAGCTTACACATAGGAGAACATCTCATAATTTTCTAAGTTAGATACGGTTCCGTTTGCTCCTAGTGGTTCACAGAAGTTGCCTTATGTCCAAATTAGGCCAAAACAGGGCAATTCAGAAAGGTCAAATTTCGGGGTTTACAACTAGAGCTCTACTAAAGCAAATGAAATGAAACTTCTTGCAAATGAAAGATTGTCCTGTTAGCTTTAATATGATGTCAGTTTTGTATGATTTGAGTTGGTTTTTGATTTTTAGAAGATTTTTACTTTTAAGTGTGTAATTCTGGCCAACTTCAGGACAGGCCGGAATAAAACTTAAATAACTTGAGCTATACTTATCGAAATTAGATGGAACGAAAGAGGTTAGAAAATAGACATATAACACTTTAACATATGAAAAATTTAGGTCCAGATGAGTTAAATAGAAATTTTGGCTTGATTTACAAAAATTGGATTGAATGAATATGCTAAGACAGCAACTATACTTTAAATGCAACACTTATTCCTATGAGATTGACGATTGGATTACAAATGAAATGTTATGATTTCTCTACAATTGACTGTCTGAGTACTGGCACTATTCATGGAGAAGCAGACACATTCCATTACGCTGCCAAAATTTCAGTAAGCCTATACATGAGTTATACTCTACATTCAAAGCCATGTGCATTTGCAAGAAGTTCATAAAGGTTATGTTATGATGAACATAAAGATTATGTTATGATAAAAGTTCCATAATATTTGGGCCAGCCCTGGATTAAAGTTAAGGTAAATAGATCGGTGGAAAGGTCGGGAAAAGTAAACCCGGCATTCCTATATAGGAACGAGCTCGATCCTGAAAAACAGACTATTACCCAAGAGTCTAAATGGCCAAGAACTCTCAGGGGACTAAGTAATGGAAAAGTTTATAAAGATTAAGTTGCAAGTTAAAGAAAGATGCGAATTAAGTCAAGAACACTTTATACAGTCAAGTATAAGTATCTTTATGTGCATCATCAATTATCTTGTTAAGACATAATGTTATTATGTTTCTTGTTAAAGCATATTATACTATTCCTATTTTTATGACTATCACATGATATGGTAAGTGATTGTTAAAATATAACCTACTTCGAGAAAGATGTTTTCAACTTAAAACTGAACCACTGGTTGTGTATATGTGCTTACATTTTTTTATAAGAAATCGAAGCGGTTGGAATGTTTATGATGACACAGTATGGTTTGAGTTTACCTACTGAGAACCATAGGTTCTCACTGCTTGCTTGTATATTTTTCTTTTCCATAAACATTCCAGCTAAGTTGGAAATCAAGTGTGAGGTGGAATACTGGGACGTTCACTGAGCAAGACTCGAAAGCAAACTAAATCAAGAGACTACTAAAGCTAGTTGATGACTAGCGAAAGCAAGTTCTATGTGATATGTTAGTCACAAATTTCTTTTAAATTGTAATTATTTTATTCTCTATGTATCAGAGACATCGAAATTTATGAACTGTATTTCAGTAATAAAGTGTACAATTGAAGGGTCATGTATTATATTTTTCGCATTTTAAAGATTCTCTTAGCACAGTGAGATCCTCTTAATATAACTCCATGACTCGAGCATGGCTTGTATAAGGCAGGGTGTTACAATTATCAAATTCATGAGTTTAAATTTACATTTGTTGTACCGTTAAAATATACGATTTTGGTTACTTGTGCTAGGTTCTTAATTCAATTGATTATATTCTGCAATATTTATCAAATTTATTGCATTAGTTTTATATATTTATTATTATTTAATTATGTTTTGACACACTACAAAATAATATATTTATGCAGTAAAATATGACATAATAATTGAGTTTTACAATATTTCTTTCATTTGTATTATCATAAAGTTAAAAATATCCAAATTTTTTCTTGATGGGGCTAAAAGTATTCAATATTTAATTATATTCTATTAACAATATAATTTTTTCAAATAATAATTTTTAGGGCAAATTACAGGGATCTCCGCTTAAAATTACACTTACCCCCTTCTAGTTTTAAATATTATATCTACCTCCCTTATCTCCAAATAATTTTTCAAAATTTGTAAATTACCCTTTCTTAAAAAAAAAAATATCCTCACTTTCTTGTTCCTCCTATTCTCTCGCATCCCCATCACCACTACCTACAACCGCCCTAAACTACCGTCCATTCCCCACCTACTGCTGTCATCATCTTTAGCAACCTAGTGCTACCAAGCCTTCAACCAAAAACCAACTATCACCACTGCAACTCAATAGCAACCTACCAACACCACACCACCCCAAAGCTATGCCGTTAGCCAAACCATCGCCTTCTATCTTCCCTCTTTGCAAATCATCGTCACTCCATTACACCCAAATCACAACCACCACCATTAACCTCATAGGGCCAAACCCATGGCCACACCACCATCAAATTGTACCAGTGATGTTGGGAATTGAGCATAGGTGTTGGCTCAGCAATGGAAGGTGGGACTAACGGTGGGTTGTAATTTAATGGGTTGAGAATCAAACATAATACATAGGTGGTGGGCTCTAGGGTGGCTCGATGAGATAGTGGCAGGGATAATGGCTTAGAGGTTGTTCTTGCCTTATTCTTCTTCCACATGTCATGTTCATATTTGAAGGAATGAAGAAGGCAATGGCAAAGAAAGGAGAATAAAGGGGGTCCGTAATGGAGAAATGAGGAATTTTGGATTTAGGGTTTTTATGAAGAATTATAGTACATTTGGGGGGTAGAGAAGGGTGAATTGGGGAACAGTTAGTGGTGGCTATGGTAAGTTGAAGGTTTGTGGTAAGCTAGGAGTGGTGTTCAGAAGTGGGTTACCTGAAGGAAATCGGAACGATAATTAGGACCTCAAACTGCTCCCATATGATTGATAAGCTGTTGAAGCTGGAATTCCATGGCTGTGGGGGTACCCGTAACACCCTAATAAACTCATACTATGCTTAAGTCGTATTACGGCGTTTTGTCAGTTGTTACTTATACTTGCGGAAAAATAAACTTTGTTTATAAATTAAGTTACGTGAAAAATACGGTAAAATTTTTTTTTTGAAATACATCGTCGCTTTGCAGCATTTTGGAAAGTGAAGCCTTGAGCAAGAATACAGATATAGAGAAAGCATGTCATGTAACATCCCCATATCGTGTAACATCATCGCTTTGCAGCGTTTTGGAAAGTGAAGCCTTAAGCAAGAATACAAATATAGAGAAAGCATGTCATGTAACATCCCTATATAACGTAATAGGAAATAATAAAAATAAATTTTTATTATTCACAATCTTGCCCCTAAACTTTTTAGAAAATGACAATTAGATCCCTATATCAATAGAATTAGTAGAATAAGGTTTTAAACAAAACAGAGTAGAAAACTAAACCTCGGCTGATTGAGCCACGGAGGCATCCATATATGAAATGACATGGGATGCCCCTAGACTTACCCATAATTACAAAAATGCCATTAGCCACGAAAAACAGAAAACGAAATAGCCCCAAATTGGTAAAATGATTAATTTACGTCGTTAATCGATTTATTCGATTTTATAGGATAAGTAGGATTAAATTAGAAGTTAGTTAGAGGTTAATTAGAAGCTAATTAAGTGTTAATTAGAATAATTAAGCTTAGGTTAAGATAGATACATAGGAACTCTCAGAAAACTATTCAGTAATATTTTGCCGGTTTAAAGGAAATCAGTAAGATTACGGTATTTTAAAACTGCCAGAACCGAAGGAACCAAATAACACCTATGACCCTAAAATGAGTGGCTAAAAATTAGCCACTCTCACCAAGCATTTGGACACCTAATGACTGTCCCAAATGAGGTGATCTTGGCTTCATTCTAGCCATCCATTCTCCTTCAATCAAATGTTAAAGTTCCAACTATCATCATTACATCAAATCAGATTTTTCTTCCTTTCCCTTTTGTGCTATGGGTGCCTCTTTCTTTCCTTCCCTTCTTCATTTTCCTCTTCTTGTCCTACTTCATATTACCTCCTCTCAAGCTCTCAGCCACCATCCTTACCCACAAACACCCATCTTGATCAAGAATCTCACTTGCTAGAGGTAGGATTCAACTTCTTTGCATGATTTTATCGAATTAATAAATGTTATGATTACTTTCTTCTCTTGTGTAACTGATGATATATGGTGGTGGTGTGATGTTTTATAGCTGGCTTATCATGTTTTTATTTGGGTTGATTGAGATTTGAATGAGAAAACACAAAGAGGCACAACACAGAATCTGTTAAGTTGAGGAAACCTACAGCGGTCCGTACGGCGGAGTGTACGGCTCCACCTACCGCCATTTAAATCTGATGAAACTATTTTTATATGAAACTAGACATCTAGGGCTTTCCATACATATATCATATAAGGCTTTTGGATTAGTATTGAGAGAGTTATGAATTTTTGAATTTCGACCTAGGTTTTTGACTTTGATTCTGGGCAGACTGGGTTGTTTAGGGTAGAACTCGCACTATACTACTTGGAAATGAATGAAATGAACTTTTTTAGAAATATTGCACATAGGAGAATGTCCCATAAAAATTTCAGAATAGATAAGGTCCCCTTTGTCCCCAGTGATCCAAGAAAGTTGCCCTATGTCCAAACCAAGCCAAAATAGGATAGTTCAGGAAGGTTAGATTTCGGGGCTTGTAACTCTAGCCCTGATAAGGAAAATGGAATGATACTTTTGTAAATGAAATTTTCTCCTATTAGCTTTAATATGAGACCAATTTCATATAATTTCAGTCAGGTTTTGATTTTTAGTGGATTTTTACTTTTAAGTGTGTAATTTTGGCTAGCCACAGGGCAAGCCGGGATAAAACCTAAATAACTTGAGCTATGCTTATCAAAATTAGATGGGACTGAAGAGATTAGAAAATACACATATAACACTTTAACATATCCAAAATTCAGGTCCAGATGAGTTAAATAGAAATTTTGGCTTGAGTCACAAAAATCGGGTTGAATGATTGAGCTGAGGCAGTACCTTTGTCTTAATATAACTAATGTTTCTATGAAGTTAATGTTGCATTATAAATGGAATGATATGATTTCTTTGATAAGTTGATATGCTGAGTACTGGCACTATTCATGGGGAAGTGGACACGTTCCGTTATGCTGCCAAATTTTCAGTAGAATTATAAGCATGTATGTGTTAAGAACATGTATGTAGTACTCATATATGTAAGGTTATATGAAAGTAAATGATAAAGCATATGTATGAGTACATTTAGTATGCCGTATGATTATGTATGAGAATGAAATGATATGAATATATTGAATGTAGGTCCTTTCACCTGGTGGTAGTTATGAGATCCCTCCTTATGAAGGCAGTTAAATAAGATAAAGATGTGAATCCTTTTATCTGGAGGCAGTTGCACTTTGAATCCCTCCCTGTGAAGGCAGCTAAAACTATGATATCCCTCTACCTTGGAGGCACGTGGCCAAAATGAGATCCCTCCAAGACTAAAGGCACGTGAATCCCCTTGCAAGTCAGTACTGTGTGACGAACCAGACTACCCAAGGGCAGTAAGGACTAAAGATTAAAGCATATGCAAGCATCTCACTCATATGAGGTATGGCATCGACCCAACTAGTGTGGGTATAGGGGATAGGGCTTACATGAGGCATGGCATGACCCAACTAGTATAAGTACCGAAAATGTATGATGGTGACATCCACAGTATTAGCTCATTTCCACCCATATTTAGTGGGTGAAGGAAAGCAAAGGAAGTTAACAAGACACTCGTAAATTCATATTATCTAGTTATTCTTTGATTTGATATGCTTATGCTTCAATTCTTTTCCCTACTTATTAAGAGACTAATTGCATCTATATACAGATGTTAGTTATTCTGCTGCAATTATGTTTAGATTCTTCCTTTGATTAACAAGTGCATGAATAAAATGAACTCTGCTTCAGATAATACATTTTCGAATTATAAAACTGAAAAGTCTATTAACATGTTCACCTTTTTCTTAATAAACCAAAGCAGTTAGAGATAATAATGATCACATAGCATAGGGTAGTTTAAGTAATCCTACTGAGAATTTATAGTTCTCACTCCTATGTTTATTTCCATGTTATCTCCAGATAGTTCAGAAGTTTTGAAGAAGGTCCTCCGAGGTGGAGTTGACTAGTAAGATTGAAGATGGTCAAAGGTTGCTCCTAGACAAGATCCGATTAAGTGACAGCAACAACTCCTAGGTGAGGTATTATGACTTAAGCATAGTACCATACTTGGGAGGGTGTTACATGTCGCACAAGAATTCATAACATAAGTGGAATGATAGGGCATAAAAGCAATGCAGATACATTAATACATAGTAATTCTCACACTTCCATTTCACATAAATAAGATTCATAATATCCAACATTACATAAAGGTATTCATAGTTAAGTCATCATTACATACTGAATACAAACTAACATGGTAAGTTTGAAAGCAAAAGAAATACATGAGGATGCAAGATTACAAGAATCTATGCACCCTAGTCCTACACCAGACCCTAGCATCAGTTTCCTACAACACACTCTCGATTCTATAGATGTCGCAGTCCAAAGATGCAGCTTCTCCTAACTCCTCGTCCTCGGGTGACATGTGGAGTACGGATCCTGAGGGGATGTCAGCTGATCACCTTAATATGTCGAGTACGGCGGTTAGGCCCGACCTCATGTGGGGTGCAGCTGGCTGCTAATGATTGCTCTTTGGATGGATCCTCCTCAGAAGATGGGTCAACACTCGAATAATACTTTGGACGAGGTGGCGAAGTGGCTGCAGCCCTAGGAGTGGTTGTGGAGCTCAACTCTATCATTGGAATGACTAGCTGGGGTCCAGCCGAGGGTAGCCCTAGGGACATGGGCTCCATCTGGAAATTCGGCAGTGGCTCCGGTGGAAAGTCCTACGAGCCCAATAGCTAACCTAGTAGTGCTCCAGGGAAATCTCCAAGGGCAGGTGGTACAACGGGTGGGACAACAAGTGCTGCTCCTTCATGTACACAACCTAAGTGAATGTATGTTCTCACGACCACGGTGGTCGTGGCCACGATCGTGTTAATGGTCACATCATGCTTCCACTCGTGCTCAGGCAGATCCATGATCCACTCCACTGGGTGTGCCATCAAAATCTGGTGACGATACAGAATGACAAACTAGGGTAAGAAATAATATTTCTCAGTAGAACTCTAACTCCATACGAGGCTGTCATCATTATTGTTCCAGCCACTTCAGGATTTGTTAAGAAACTCAGTGAGCATGCATATGGTTCATTTATTCAATTTTTGAAAGCATTATTATCCGAAGTGAATTCACTTTTAACATACACTTCAATCATGGGAGTCATATCATAACATGCATGGGAATAAGTATAATTAATTTTAACATGCATGGATGTGTTATAGGCTTCTTTTAACAACTTCCTTTCAAAGGTTTGGACTGAAGTCCTTTTTCTCTCCTTAACTTGACTTTATCTTAAGTTTTTTTCATCTACTAAATATAGATGGTAATGAGCTCATACCGTGGCCGTCGCCACCATAAATTTTCGGTACTTACACTAGCTGGGTCAACATCATGCCTCATGTAAGCCGTATCCCCTGTACTCATACTAACTAGGTCTATACCATGCCTTATGCGAGTCATGGGTGGAGGGAAACATAATACGGGTGACCTTCCTTTTTCGAAGGATCATACCCTTAGTTCAATCTCTTTTTATTAAGGCTTATAATGCAAAAATTATTCTAAGTCCATAAATTTTGCGGAATTCCGACAGCATGACGGCTAGACTGGAGCTTCTCAAAATTTTGCCAAACAGAGAATCTAGTCACAAGTCATCATCATATGTTATTCAAAATCACATGCATCATACTCATCATTAGCCTATTCATCATATCCATCATCATCATCATCATATTATCATACTTGCACATAGGCATAGATATATCACAAACAAAGTTTTATAAGTATAGCTTAGTAAATTAGGTGCAAGCTTTTAATTGAATTTGCATCTTTTTCGGTTCTATTATTAGGCATAGGGCAAGTTTCGACTATTATCTTTTTTAAACCTTTTAAGTGGAATTATGAAGTTTTAATGACATAATTTGAGGGTCTTGATGTCTTCAAGCTTGTTTTTCATTAGCCTTTAAACTTAACCTTAATCAGATTTACTTTTACAGTAGGGCAATAAATTCAAAAATTCACCATAAATTCATCTTTAATTTTTTTAATGTGACTTTTTGTAATTTATGCTTCTCTGAGCAACTTTCCAACAAAATAGGCCCCACTCAAAAATTCATTCAATAACTTGAGATATGCACTTTTTAACCTGACTGCTCAGCTTTTAAGTTTATTTTCGGTACAGTGACTTGTAAGATTTACCGGGAATTCTTCACAAGGAATCTACCAAAACTATTTTATGGGCATTTTCCTCTATGTCTTAGCTTTCTAATAAATTGGTTCCACTCAAAAATGTTTTGTATAGCTCAAGTTATTAAGATTTTTGTATAGATTACCCGAGCATAAAACACATCCTAGGGACAGCCCACTTTCAAAAATTCATATCTCCCTCGTTTTAAGGCCAAATTTGGCGTATTTTATATGTATAAAAAGCTCCATGAGTCTATTTTCATTTAAAATTAGTTTCATTACATTTGGAGTTGTATTGAATGAGTTATTGGTCATATAAAATAGACTGCTAGAATTTCCAACTTTAACTATTTTTGTTTCGATTCATTTTCGTTTAAAAATATTAAGTCTTTTCTTCAAGTGACCACTTTTTTATTCCAAGCTACTTTTATATTTTGAGATTTTGATGATAACTTAATAGTCTGAGTTCTAAAAAGTTTGGTTCAAAATAAGATAAATGCACAACCAAAATCATTCTTCCTAGAGAAGAGCAACAACCACAAGTAAACTTCTCATAATAAGAGTATAGCCATTAGACCTTTAGAACAAGTTCTAGAACCACCTAGCTATGGAAAGCTTAGGAGTTCTAGAGCTTTAAAAACATATAAGAAGAAAAGGTTAGAGTCACTACCACAAGAGTTTCTTGGAGAGCTTGAAGGGAAAGACAAATGTTAGAGGTGGCCTTCCTCCTCTTGAGCTTGCAAATGATACTAAATGAGTGTTTGTTTTGCTCTACCAAAAACCAAAGAAGGTGGTCCTTGATAAGTTTGTGAGGGTGGTGATAGAAGATGAGGGTGATGGTGATGGAAAAGTAAGAAGAGCAAAAATGAGAGTAGGAAGAACAAGGAGAGGTAGAGAGAGTGAGAGCTTTTGTATCTAAGAGAGAGGATGAAAGTTTGCAAAATAAGAGACTGAGTAAGGGGGCTAAGGGTGTCCCAACAAGGCCATGGGGTAGGTGAGTTTTGCTTCTTTTACAAGCAAGAAGGCTAGGAACCTTGGGATAAAAAGGTTGGTTATGTTTTCTTGGAGTCTTGGTGTATGCTATGGACCATTTTGTGTTTTCTCAAGTGAGCAAAGGCAAGGTCTACTTACTCTTGAGAGTTGACTAACTTGAGTCTACCTACCCCATGTGAGAAGACTCTAGTGAAGACTAGCTCTTCTTTAGATTAGACTTGGCTAAAGAATATTGCCAAAATAGGCTTGATTTAAGGGTGCAAGATTAGGAAGCAATAGATGGTTGGATCTTACTCTTCTTTGGCCAAAATTTTAAACCATGATCAAGGAGAGATTTTGAATTTTCAAATCTATTAGAATTATCTAAGTGTTAATTAATTTACTTAATTTAATTGCTTTTTAATCAATTGCGGATAATTACACTTTTAAGATGTATTTCCTCTAAAAAAATTGTTCTTATGAATTATGTATTTAGGGTGTAAGAATTAATTTATCTCAATTGATTAAGGTAAAACAATTGTCATATACTTAATTTTATAAGATTATCTTGGCTTAATTATATTTCTAAATTATGGATTAATGGGGTTTGAATGATTAGACTTTAATTAAAACATTTAGTGTGTTATGATTCAATTGTTAACTTGACTCAATTTACTCTGCTCTTACTCACCAAGATTAGCTAATTAGTCCTTAGTTAATTGCTAACCCTTCTAATTATCTAAGGACACTGAGCTAATTAGCTTAGACAAAATTGGGGATGTTACAATACCTACAAGGACTCCAACGCTCAATTCAGTGAATACAGGAGAGTGTATGAGAGGGTAGAAGAGTACCTAAGGTCCGTAACTGGACTCGTATTTATATAGGTAGGTAGTTGAGAAGACAGGGTTTAGTTCCATAATAGTAAGGGATAACTCGGGATGTCCAGTAGCTGGAGGTTAGTGGATGGCTCTGAGTTTATTGGTGACACATGAGATGAGTATCGCTCCGCCATATTAGGGAACTCTATTACACATAATTCGAATTTGGGCCTTAACATACATGTGGGCCTAAACTGTGCATTGGGTAGTGATCTATCCAACCACGTATTAAGCTTAGTTGTTGGGCCGAGTTGAGCTCGCTCATTCTAGTCCGGAATAGTGCCCTCAACTCGGCGACAGACGTGACTTCATCGAGTGTCAAGTTCTTCATTTTTCTCTGACATCACAAATCATGTCCTGGGAAGAGTAAGCCATTTTTCAAATGACTTGACATTCACTTATGCTAGTATCCTGTATCTTCGAAAGTGGCGATGTCTTTTCGCATCTTAAGTCGCATCCTGTTACCTTGAGCGGACATGTGTTGTTTTGGTGCCTCGATTTGAGCACCTTCATCATTTGAATTGAGGTTCTTTTGCCACTTTTGCCCTTAACTCTTTGATGCAAAAAGTAATACCATGCCCTTGGTGACATTTGGTATACGCAATAAAGGGGCATTTTTACCCCTATAAATGCCCGCTTTCATTTTTATCCTGCGTTTCCTTACTTGTCTAAAACTTTTCCAATGAAAGAGGAGAAAATGCTTTGTCTTGCAACAAGGCAACCACCATATTTGAGAGTTCATCCCCTGTAACAGGTATGTCTTTCTTTCCATTTCCTATTTCTAATGTTTATAGTGTTTATTTTATGGAATGAAACGTGATATTTGTGGTGGTTTGTGTTACATCCCCAAATTCTATCTAAGTTAATTAGCTTAGTGTCCCTAGCTAATTGGAAGGATTAGCGATTAATTGAGGACAAATTAGCTAATCTTGATAAGTAAGAGCTTAGTAAATTAGAAGACAAGTCAACAATTGAATCAAATGCACTAAACGTTTTAATTGAAGCATAACCATTTGAATCTCACTAATCCGTGATTTTGAAACATAATTGGGCTAACATAACCTTATTAATCAAGTTTATGACCAATATTTCACCCTAAACAATTTTAAAAACTAAATCCTCACACATTCAACATGCGATTAATAATAGTAATTCTTTTGGAAATAAGGTGCCTTAAAAGTGTAATTAGCAAAAATTGACTAATGAGCAATTAAACTAACTAACCTAATTAGCACTTAGATAACCCTAATAGCTTTGAAGATTTAAAAATCTCCCCTTGATCATGGTTTAAAATTTTGGCCAAAGAAAAGCAAGATCCAACCATCTACTGCTTCCTAATCTTACACCCTTCGATCAAGCATATTTTGGCAATATTCCTTAGCCAAGTCTAACCTAAAGAAGAGCTAGTCTTCACTAGAGTCTTGTCACATGAGGTAGGTAGACTCAAGTCAATCAACTCTCAAGAGTAAGCAGACATTGCCTTTGCACACTTGAGAAAACATAAAATAGTCCATAGCATACACTAAGACTCAAAGAAAACACAGCTAACTTTTTTACCCTAAGGTTCCTAGCCTTCTTACTTGTAAAAGAAGCAAAACTCACCTACTCCTTGGCCTTGTTGGGATGCCATCAGCGCCCCTCACTCACTCTCTCATTTTGCAAACTTTCATCATCTCTCTTAGACACAAAAGCTCGCATCTCTCTCCACATCTCCTTATTCTTCCTACTCTTCTTCTTATTCTTCTCACTTTTTCACCACCGTCACCCTCATCTTCTATCACCAACCTTACAAAATTATCAAGGACCACCTCTTTGGTCTTTGGTAGAGCAAAACAAACACTGATTTAGCCTCATTTGCAAGCTCAAGAAGAGGAAGCCACCTCCAACACTTGTCTTTCCCCAAGCTCTCCAAGAAACTCTTGTGATAGTGACTCTAGCCCTTTCTTCTTATATGCTTTCAAGCTCTAGAACTCCTAAGCTCTCCATAGCTAGGTGGTTCTAGAACTTTCTCTAAAGGGCTCATGGCTATACTCTTATTATAAGAAGTTTACATGTGGTTATTGCTCTTATCTTGGAAGAATGATTTTGGTTGTGCATTTATCTTATTTTGAACCAAACTTTGTAAAACTCAAACTATTAAGTTATCATCAAAATCTCAAAGTATGAAAGTAGCTTGGAAGATAAAAGTGGTCACTTGAAGAAAAAACTTAATATTTTCACAAGAAAACTAATTGAAACAAAAACTGTTGAAGCTGGAAATTCTAGCAGTCTACTTTGTGCGACCAATAACTCATTCAATATAACTTGAAATACAATGAAACTAATTTAAATGAAAATAAACTCATAGAGGTTTTTATACATATAAAATATAAATTTGACCTTAAAACGAGGGAGATACAAATTTTCAAAGTGGGCTTTCCCCAAATGTGTTTCTATTCGGGTAGTCTGTACAAAAATCTTAATAACTCGAGCTATACAAAACATTTTTCAGTGGGACCAAGTTTGTTAGAAAGCTAAGACATAGAGAAACACCCCCATAAAATAGTTTTGGCAGATTCCTTATGAAGAGCTCTCAGCAAAGCTTACAAGTCACTATACCGAAAATGAACTTAAAAGCTGAGCAGTCGTTAAAAAGTGCATATCTCAAGTTGATGAATGAATTTTTGAGTGGGGCATCTTTTGTGGGAAAGTTAACTCAGAGAAGCATAACATTAAAAAAAATCACGAATAATAAAATATGAATCTTATTTGTGTGAACTGGAAGTGTGAGAATTACTATGTATTAATGTATCTTGCATTGCTTTTATGCCCTATCATTCCACTTATGTTACAGCTTTTCATGTGACACGCTCTCTCTATATCTATATTCTTGCTCAAGGCTTCACTTTCCAAAATGCTGCAAAGTGACAACATATTTCAAAAAACAAAAATTACCGTATTTTCCACATAACTTAATTTATAGACGAAGTTTATTTTTCCGCAAGCATAAGTAACAACTGATAAAATATCGTAATATGACTTAAGCATAGTATGGGTTTATCAGGGTGTTACAGTTTGGGTTCTTTCCACCATTCATTCACATTTCTTCCACTACTTGGGGGTGGTTTTAACCCCTATTTTTCTACATTTACTTACTTCTACTGCCCACTAGCGGCTTTATGTTTAGAGGGAAACCATCGTAGAGAACCTGTCTTTTCAGTTCCCATTTTGTTTGAAAGTTTTCAACTTAGGTTTTTTTCGAGTTTGTGATGTAGGGATGGTTTCCTTTATACGTTATCCGGGATCTCAAGATAGTCAAAAAACAAAGGGCTCTAACATTTCCTTCCAAGATCAACTCCATCTATCAGTTGGTCAATCTTGAAGTCCTTGGGACCCCATCAACTATAACCCTAAAGTTCCTAACCCATTTTAGAGAAGAGATCTTAATTTCGCCGAAGGGCAAGTATGAGAGGAGTACTATTTGGAAGCTCCTGGCCCAAGCAAGAGAGTGAACGATCTCAATCTTAAAGGGGGGCTTAGGTGGATGTGGATATATGATGTCCGTAACTCCAAACTAGGAGTCCGGATTCTATTTACCTACTTTCAAATGGAGATTTTGAATTGAACTAAGGCTGCTCCTTCCTAACTACACCCAAATAGCTGGGCAATGATTTGCAAATTCGAGATTATCGATGAATATCTTAGAATGGCACCATCTCCAAAAGCATTCTTTTTCCCCTTTACTCTGAGTCGGCCCACTGGTAGTGGTTTGACCTCGGGATGGTTATTCTTTCGAGCTCATGTCAACCGGAAGGTGTTCCTTCCCTTTGAGGAATTCTTTCATGATTTCAAGCCTGTTTACTTTAAAGTATTCGGGTTTCCGCATTCGATTCCTTTTTGGGAGACCTTGGAGGGAGAGTTTCGGTTTAATGTTTTCTGGTGCAAGTACTTTGATGCTCCTCGGATAAAGGGAAGTTCCTTTAAGCCTGAGGAGAAGGCTGTTGTTCACTTCCTTCTTGGAAGCTTTGGGAAAAACCATTTAAACTTGAAGAATATATTGAACTCGAAAAACACTGCTTTACAATTCGGCATCCATTCAAAGGTATTCCCCTTTTTTAAGAGGGAGAAAAAGGGAATGGCTTTCCGAGCAAATGCAACCATGAATCTCGAGAATAAGGCAATTCTTCCAGTGAGATGTTATACTTCTTTCACTGTTGTTGGGCTTTTCATTTCAAGGATGGCTCAACACTTGTTAGGGTTTGATTCAATTCCTCGATGTATGAGCATGAATTCCGAAAATTTTCTGGCTTCTACAACAAATACACATTTATGCGGGTTCAATCTAATGTTGTGTTGTTGAAGGCGACCAAATACAACTTCAAGGTCAGACAGGATACTTTCTTCCTCTCTGGTCTTAATTAGCATATCATCGATGTAGACCTCCATCAAACCTCCAAAAAGCTCTATGAATACTTTGTTCATGAGCCTTTAGTATATAGCCCCCGCATTCTTCAACCCAAATGGCATAAACTTGTAATAATAGTTAGCCATTGGAGTTATGAATGCCATTTGCTCTTCATCGAGATGATGTATTGGGATTTGGTTATACCCCGAGTAAGCGTCCATGAAAGTGAGAAATCAGAAGCCGGAAGCAGCATCCACTAACCCGTCAATGCTTAGTAGGGGATATGGATCCTTTAGGCAGGTTTTGCTCAGGTTAGTGTAATCAGTGCACATACACCATTTCCTATTGGAATTTTTTACCACGACCACAGTAGATAACCACATCAGATATAGTACCTCGCGTATGAACCCAGTGTCTAGGAGACTTTGGACTTGCTCCTAGATCATAAGGCTCTGTCTGGGCTCATTCTTATCCTTTTTTGAGCTTCAGGTCTTGCACCGAGGAAAATGGAGAGCTCATAGGACATAAACTTTGGGTTGACTCCGTGCATATCTGCCGCAGTCCAAGCAAATAAATCTGCGTTGGACCTCAGAAGGGCAACTAGATCTTGCTTCAACATAGTTGGGAGATCTTTGTTGATCCGAGTTGTTTGCCTTAATTCGTTACCAATTTGAACTTCTTCCAGTTCTCTATCTAGTTTAAGTCTTCCTCCTTTGACTTTCCTTGTATCCAGGTCTACCATCAGGACTTTTGAAGAATTGGGAGGTCGAGAATTATCTTGAGATACCTCTTTCTATTGCTTTTGGATCTCAAGGCTGGCATTGTAACATTGCCAAGCCGTGACCTGATCTGCCTTTACTGTGGCAATTTCTCCTTTATCAGCGAAAAACTTCATGGTTAAGGATGTCGTCGAGATAACGACGCCTATCTTGTTCAACATTGGCCTTCTAGTATAACGTTGTAGGTCGAGGGGGCAATCGACAACTAAGAAATTGATGTTAATGGTCCTGGTTTTAGGTCAGAACCCAAGGTTAGGTGGAGGGTGACAAAACCCTAAGGTACACTTTCTCCCCAGAAAAATCGATCAACTCTTCTTTGTATGTTTCGAGGTCAGTGTTCTTTATCCCGAGTGTATCAAAAGCATCTCGGAATAAAATATCTGCAGAGCTCCCTTAGTCGATGAATACCCTTTTACTTTAGTATTGACCATTGCTGCAGAAATCACCATGGGGTCATCATGTTCGGGAATCACGCTTTCCAAGTCCGATCTGGAAAAGATTATCTCTGGTATTGGCGGTAATGTCGGCACTGGCTTTTTTATCTTCCCCATGACATATTAAGGACCTCTTATAGGTGCTTTTTCTGGGATGACTTCGTCATTCTGCCACCGACAAAACCTCCGGCTATAATATTGATAGTCTTGGTAATTGGTTGTTCCTTGTCATGGCCTTGATTCCCTTCCGATTTCAAGGTTCTTTGGCTCCTTGAATTTTGTCTTTCCTCGTCCCCTTGATCGGACGCTCGTCTTCTTCATGGACTTCTTTGGGAAGCCATGTACTTGGCCAATCTACCTTCCCTTATCAGCTATTCTACGACGTCTCAGAGATCGTAACAATCCTCGATTTTATGCCCAAAGCTATTGTGGTATTAACAAAAGAAGGACTTGTGTTGGCCTTCATTTTGAGATTTTTCAGCTTGGGAAACCTTTCAACTTAACCAACTTCTTGGAACAGCTTGGAGACGTATATGATAAGGGGGTATACTCATTGTATTTACCGACCTTTGAGCGTATGTCTTTCCTTGGGTGTTCATCTTAGCCGCCTGCCTTCTTATCAAATTGGCGCCTTCCCGAGTTGGCTGTGGCTTTCTCTATATCTTTGAGGAAAATATATTTCTCAACTCTTATCTGTATCTCCTATGGGGATTGTGGTGGCCTTTTTGAAAGTGAAGTTTTGAAAGGCCCTGGTCGTTATCCGTTTAACAACGTGAGAATCGCCACTTGAGTCTGCAATTCATCAACAAGCAAAGTTTCGGCGTTATATCGCTTGAGGAAATCTTGGAGCGACTCGCTTTGCTACTGATGTAAGCTAAGGAGGTTAGAGACCGTTTTTGGTTGAGCTTTTTAATAATGAAGTGGGCTAAGAATAGCGAGGCAAGGTCAAAGAATCGGTTGATCGACTTGGGCGGGAGAGAGTTGAACCACTTGAGTGCTGCTTTTTAAAGTAATCAGGAATGCTTAGCACCTAACAGGGTCCGAGACTCCAGCCAGTGCCATCCTTGACTTGAAAGCATTCATGTGCTCGTAGGGATCAGTGCTCCCCATGTCATAAGGCTCTATGTCGGATGGGGGCTTGAAACCTTTCGGTGGCTGAGTTCCCATAATGTAGCCGAAGAATGGTGTAACGTTGCCATCCTCGAGGTCCTCGTAATGCTCTAAGCCATGCCTCAAACGCCTATCAGCGTACCCAAATAGGGTCGGGATTTAGAGTGTTTGAGGTGGTGTCGAGCACTTTTCGCCTGAGGTTTTTTGTGATTATCAGCAATACTCCGATGTTATGAGTTTCCACGATGTCGGCATTCGGCGTTGTGGCAGTGTTCTCTCGAACTTTGGCCTCCGTAGTGCTCTGGGCTTTTGTCATGTAGATGATGCCGCTCCCGACGTTGTTTTTGGTCGGCATCTTTCATGCAATCCAAGTTCTGTTCTAACTTCTGAATACGTGTGGCTGCTTCTGCATCAAGGTTACCATCTCGACGAGCAGGGCGGCGTTGACCTGAGGGCAGAGTTCCACCTTAGAGGCGACCACGTTTCCCGCGGCCCGGATAAGAGAGCAGTGAGCCGTAAAGTTCTATTCATGTCGGCGATCTTCTGCATTTGAAGCTGAATTAGAGGCTATCCGACCGTCCATCAATGGTTGGTGGTTACTCGCGGGGTCATGTGCCGCCATATTTTCTTGTCTTGGGTGTGAAGACATTGGTATGATTTTTGCCATGAAACAACGAGAAGGAGCATTTAGTGCCCCACAGACAGCGCCAATGTTCGAAAGTGGGTTACCTAAAGGAAATTTGAATGGTAATTAGGACCTCAAATTGCTCCGATATGATTGATGGGCTGTTGAAGCTGGAATTCCACGGCAGTGGAAGTACCTGCAAGGACTCCGACGCTCAAGTTAGTGAATACAGGAGAGTGTATAAGAGGGTAGGAAAAAAAAGTACTTAAGGTCCGTAACTAGAACCATATTTATAAAGGTAGATAGTTAAAAAGATAGGAGTTCAGTTCCATAATAGTGGGGATAACTCGAGATGTCCACTAGCTGGAGGTTAGTGGATGGTTCCGAGTTTATTGGCAACACATGAGGTGAGTACCACTCCGCCATAGTAGGGAACTCTGTTACACATAATTCGGATTTGGGTCTTAGCACACACGTAGGCCTAAATTGCACATCAGGTAATGATCCATCCAGCCTCGTATTGAGCTTAGTTGTTGGGCAGAGTTGGGTTCGCTCATTCTAGTTCGGAACAAGTGGTAAGGAGAAGATGATGAATAGTCGTGGTGATGGTATGAATAAGGGCAAAAAAATCATTTAAAATTTATCAACAATGTCATTATAATGACATATAAACAATTAAGGGATGTAGGTGTAATGTTAAAAACTAGAGGGGGGCAAGTGTAATTTGTAACGTCCGAAAAATTTTATTGTTAATAATTGAGTTGTTCGGTTTTATCGAATAAGTGAGTTTAATCAGAATTTGATTAGACATTTCTTAAAGCCAATTAACTGTGATTTAGAAAAAGTAGGCTTGATGGAATTAGATTAGGAGCATAGAGAACCCCACAGAAAATTTTCAAGCCCGTTTACCGATTTAAGGGAAATCGGCAAGATTTCGGTATTTAAAACTGTCGGAACTGGACCAATAGAAATTTTTCTATGAATGCCCTAGAATCAACGGTTAAGATTTAGCCAAATAACTCTTTCAAGTGGCGCCTTGACAGCCCTTGATGATGGGAAGCTAAACCAAATTTTATGACAAGGTTGAATCCACCAATCAAAACAAAGTGTCTCCAAATATCTCCACCTTTTCTTCCCTTTTCTCCTCATCAATTTCGGCCACCCGTCAAGCTATTGAAGCTCTTCTCTTTCTCTCCTCTTTATTCTCATTTCCACTCCATTCTCCTCCATTTTCAAGTCTCAACACAAATTGCTTCCATCAAAGGCACAAAATCAACACAAATTGAATTAAACAAGGTAGGAAATCCTACTTCTCTTCTTATTTTCTGTGATTTGGGGCTGCATGGTGAGCATGTATAATATGAAATATTGATGTTATATAGAGTGATGATGATGTTTTATGACTAGTTTTGCATGTATGTTGTGATTAAAATTGGAATTGAGAGCAAATAGCTTGAAGGAGGGAGACAAATCTAGAAGCTGTTAGGGTTTTTCCTCGGCAGTCCGTACAGTAGAGTGTACAATTCCGCCTACCGCCATTTAAATTGGATGAAACCATTTTTATATGAAACTAGACATCTAGGGCTTTTCATATATACATATAAGGCCATTGGATTAGTATAGAATTAGTTATGAATTTTTGAAGTTTAACCTAGAAATCTGGATCCTTATCCAGGCAGTATGAGTTAAGAAGGGTATAACTCACCCTATACAACTTCAAATTGAGTGAACCCAAGTTTGTTTGAAAGCTAACATGTAAAGGAATGTCCCATAAAAATTTCAAAACCAAATTCATAGCCATTTCTTCCCAATGCACCAAGGAAGTTGACTTAAGTCTAAACCAGGATGAACCAGGGTAGTTTAGTAGGCCTAAGTTTCGGAACTCATAAGTCAAAATATACTCATTCAAATGATATGAAACTTCATTCATTTGAAAGCTTGTTCTGTTAGCTTTACATAGATATAAATTTTTCATAATTTCACCCATATTTCTATTTTTAGTGAATTTTCTCCCATAAGAGTGCAATTCTAGCTAGAAGTAGGACAAGTCTGGGATAAGACACAAATAACTTGAGCCAATGTCGAAAGTCGGGATTCAGTGAATAGAGAGTTAGGTCGGTACGCTTAAAATCGAACTCTAAACTTAAGGGACTAGGTCGGGAATACTTGAGGTTGAACTCAGGACTCAGTAAATAGGAAACTCGGGATTTAGGAAACTTACTTATCAAAGTCTCAGAAGACCAATGGTCGGGTAAGGTCGGAAGCCGCACAACCTCAGAAGTCGGGACTGATATAATCTCGGGAGACCGAATATAATGTAGGGAAGTCAGAACCTATATAAGATCGGTACTCGGAACCCGTTAGATATTGAAAGTCGAATTCAGGAACCTTAATAAAAATTAAAAGCCTGAAAGATAGAATGATACTTGAGATTCTAAATCTTGCACTTAACAATATTGTTATATTCTTGGTATGAATATGATGTTTTATATTGAGTTTACTATTGATTTAAATGTCTTGATTGTCTGGCACGATTCCTGGGAAAGCGGACTCGATCCGTTGTGCTGCCAAAATTTCAGTAAGAAGTTTATATATTGTGAAATTTATAATAGCATGAATACATGATATTTGAAGAATCAAATTAGATGTGCATTCATTTCATGATATTATAAAAGATTCCATATCACTTAGGCCAATCCCGGAATAAATTAAGGGGAATAGATCGGTGGGAAGGTCGGGGAAAGTAAATCCGGCAATCTTGTATAGGAACGAGCTCGGTCCTGAAAAGACTATTACCCAGGATGGAAATAAGTTCTAACAAGCAAAAGCCTTCAAGGATAAGATGCATTTTCTAATTGCATATTCATATGTACTGTGTAATGCTTCTTACTTGATTGTTCTAGATCCCTATTTATTATTCTTAATATGCTATTGCTTCGCCATGATTATTGTTTGAGTACATTAGTGTATCTTTTAACTAAAATTGAATTTGTTTCGGTGTATGCTTTACAAACAAGTATTTAAGTTAAATATTATCATTGTACTGTACTATTTGAAAACTGTTGCACGACCGAAATAACTGGGAATGACAGCGATGACAGATATATAGATACTAGGAATTCCTACTGAGAATTTATTTCTCACCCTACTGTACGTTCCGCGTCATTCTCAGAACATGGAGCACGCAGCGACCGGAGTGCTATTCATTGAGTTCCCTGAGCTACATATACACCTTGACCCGTTCTTGGATTCTGTATATATATCCGGCCGATGTCAGTTCCGCCTCTACTTCTTTTTCCAAGGAGATTTCGTTGTCCCACTTATGCACCCTTTTTTTGATCCTGCTGTCCCCTACATTGCCATACCTCTTCACATGGCCAATCCATTTCCACCACCACTAGCAGCAGCACCAACAGCGACAGCAGCTCCCGTTCCTATGGCCCTTCCTGCTTCACCACCGCAACCGATGTTATCAGCCTCGATCTCGGAGGAGGATCCATCCGAGGCGGCGAGTTCTTCTTCGTCCTCCTCTGCTCCTAGTGTAGGTCACCCTCCAGCAGACGCCGCCATGGCAAACGATTTCCTTTCTTCATATTCCGTTTAGATAGCGTGCATACTACAGCAATAGTAGACATATAGAATGGCCCTCTTAATGTTATGATCCATTATCCATGAACCCTAATTCTGGTGTATTGTGGTTGTAATTCAATCAAGGAGAAATAAAAATCACAAAAAAATGGAAGAGACAAGGAATGGAAAGAGATTGGAGGGCGCCACAATCAAGGATGATTGATAAGCCAAGGGTGATCGCCACAAGAGCAATTGGAAACTCTTGATAAGACCTAGGGTTCCAAGCAAGAACCAAAGAGACACTTTTACTAAAAGTATTCTGATTTCAATTTGCCAAAAATCCCCTTCAGAATGTGTTTACAAGGTTTATAAACTAAACTAAAGTTTAGCAAATGGGCTGAAACACTTAGCCCAAGATTAAAAATCTAAACTTATTAAAACTGAGTAAAAGGCTAAATAGCTAAAAACAAGTAATGGGCTATATGAAATTATAAGCCCAATTACATTATTACTAACTTAAAATTAACAAGCCCAAAGGTATAACTAAGCTTGTTCAGCCACATGAACGCAATGGACTAGTCTTGAGTCGTTTTCTTCTTGAATGGGCTTTGCCTCAAATAAACTTGAAATCATTTGGCCCAAAGCTTCCTCAGCTCTCTTGGATTTGGATCTAGTCATTGGTCCACCAAGTCCTTCCAAAGGATCTCCTCCTCGCCTTTGCTTTCTTGAGTCTACTTTATCTTTCTTGATCACATCACCTCTTTTGGCAGTCTGGGTCATGGATAGATGGGTAGATGTTCGAAGATGTACATGAAATGTCTCATAGGGCCATTTGGGATACTGTTCATAGAGACTGGCCATTTTGTTTTGTATTAGCGGCCTCATTTTATTACCCTGTATCATTTTAACAAACTTCAAAATCAGATGTCTGTGTATATATTTATGATGCCTTTTGCAGTAGTTCTGTCCTTATTGTATTTTTATTTATGTTACGTTATTTACAGTATATTGATTAACTAGCATTTATCCCGCCGTCACGCAGAAATTTTTGTTACATGATTAAGCATTTTTATGTGGGTAACTAATAATAATACAGAAAATAGAATTTAACTAGTACTACACGTAATCACTTATCAGATAATTTATTATGACTTAAGTATAGTACTTTGTCTGGAAAGGTGTTACATAATTTTAAAGGACCTCAGGGGAAGTCCTTGTAATTTTTCCTACATTTTATATATAAACTATTATGGATCTATAAGTTGAGTTTACTATCCAAATTTATTAACACTTCACAAACTTATTTAATTGCTTTGGAAAAAATGGTATTTTGATGTCATACCAACAACCAAGACTCTACTTCTTGCCTGAAGATTATCAAAGTCTACATATCTTTCGCATTAGACACTAACACGAAAAATGTTGCAACTTAAATAATGTATTATGCCTCCTTTCAAAATAGATCTGAATATTTCTATGATATATAAGACTATCAAAATATAAATACCCACAAGGGGAAACCAAAGCACCCATAAAAGGGGATAATATGAACACCACAAAGTGGCAATAAAAGCAGCCATAAAAAGGGACAAACAAAAACACCACAACAGGGACAAACAAAAACAAAGTGAAAGATACAAAACCCTAAACAATAAAAAGAAAAGGAAACGGTGGGGCTGCCACCAAAGAAAAAAAAATGATAGCTCCCTCAACAATACTCACACAAGGAGAGATCAAAGAAAGAGAAAAAAGAGAAAAGAAGGATTATAGCCGCATATTCTACATAGTTTAGTTCACCAAAATATATTGCATATATAGTTTAGAATAGTGTTTGGTAGTTGGTGAGTGATACGTTGGGCTAGATATCTATGGGAGTTATGTTAGTCCCATTTTTTAAAATTATAAAATAACCCCACAAAGTAATTGCAAAAGGGGGTCTATTGGCAATTTTTTTTTTTTTGCAAATATAAGGTTCCCTCACAAGTTGTCTCATTGAAGGGAATTTCATTTTGAACCTATGGGTAGGGATCTGCTTGACCTATATCAAATCCGCGTGGACTTGAAGTCTCCCATGAGTGATTTATGAAGAATTGGGTGATTCTTTCTTTTGGATGGTGGAACATGCAATCAGGTATCTATATTTACACAGCTGAGTGCCTACTAGAAAGTGACTCACCTAGATTCATAGAGTTGTAAACAAGATTTGGAGCCTGTTTGTTTATGTTTCTCTAAGGAAAAAAAGTACTTTTTTTCAAAAAATTTTGAAAAAAAATACTTTTAATATTGTTTATTTGTGTTTCTCAAAAAAAAAAGCAAAAAATAATAAGTTTTTCTACTTTTGGTAAGTAGATAGGAAATGCTTCTTCCAAGCAGGTAAGAAGAGAGAAAAAAGTGATTCTCAAATTTCGAACCCACTACTTTTCACATTTTTACCATTTTACCAATTTTTTCTTGAAAATATCACTCTTTATTTAGTAATATTATAATTTTATAAGAAAAATTACTTTTATTTTATCATATTCAAATTGTTTAATAGCTTTTAATTCTCATAAAAAAATACTTATATAGTTACATCCAAACATAAAAAATTTTTCTGTTTCTACTTTTACTTCTGTTTCTGATTCTACTTTTGAATAAGTTGTTCTTTCAAAATCTTAAAAGCAAGTGGACCCTAAATTCAAGAGAACTAGTAGGCATTGCAGGATTCATGCTTCCCTCATTTGACAAACAAAATCCTAGTAAAAAAACCAAAAAAAAATAAAAATCACACTAGAATAGGCCATAAACCTGACCTAGCCAATTAGTGCCAAAGAGGCAAGATGCTATGAAGCATTTTTAAAGAATAAAGCACGTTTTGCTTTAGTTATCAATCAGTGTATGAATTTCAAATGTGCTCGGCAACTTGGAAAATAAAATAAATAACAAGTGTATGAAATAACAAGATTGTCATGCGCAAATCACTCGATAAAAGAGCTTAATAAATTCTTCTACACGTTTGCACTCTAGATCTATGCTCTTCTCAAGGATTTGAATGTGGGGAAATCAATTCATATGGGTTGGTAGTACAGAACCCGCCGCTCCACAAAACTGCCACCACTACGTTGCTCTTGCCTGCATCACCACCACCAGCCCTTACCAAGCGTCGTCACCCCGCCTCACTGTTGTGAAGTCGCCGTATCGTCATCGTTCTCCATCACATCTCAACGCCGGCGTATAGCTACTGTGCCTGCAGCCCTTAATACCTAAGGAATTTTTTGTGAATACCCACAAAAGCAATATTTTAAATTGATTTCTCCCTTACTAAAAGACATCTCTAATAATAGCCATTGGATTCCCAAAATATTTGATCCAACGGTTGGTATCTATTCTAATGGATCATTTTTGTGAGGACTAACATAACTCCCTATTATCCTCGGACCATTGTGTCATCCATCTTGATAGTCAAGAAAAGTTCGCCACGACATCTTAAGCGAGGATTCGATGCACAAATTGCGTTCAGTCAAAGTCGTTAGTCAAAGCAACTTACTAGTGGGCCCGAATGATGACGTGGCGAAATCTGGTTCGACTCATGGACGTGTCAACTACACACTGTTTAGTTTTCGAACGGAACTCGAAACGACCGAAGTAACCTCCACGCCCTGCACTTCAAGGCGGAACATGATGGGGACAAAGCCGTCAATTGACAATAACTCCCGCATTGTCCAAAACCGTTGGGAGGGAAACGCAAACTGTTGTCCCTGTCTCTCCCTCCTCCAAAATCAACGAAAATGGAACCAGCATCTTCGTAGTGAGAACTGTAATAGAGCGGGAGAAAGAGACGAGAAAGCAAGAAAGGGTTCAGTCAGTGTTGTATCGAAAATGATCAAATGGACGCAGCAGTTGAATGCTGCATTCGGGGCTTCGTTTCTTTG
Organism: Pterocarpus santalinus; assembly: GCA_031439595.1. Taxonomy (NCBI): domain Eukaryota; kingdom Viridiplantae; phylum Streptophyta; class Magnoliopsida; order Fabales; family Fabaceae; genus Pterocarpus; species Pterocarpus santalinus. The sequence goes on from CM062525.1 coordinate 36,732,891, forward strand.
GCTGATTTGCTTGATTTACTTCACCCAGGTATTCAATCTTCACCCTTTTTTTTAATCTTTTTCTTACAAAGTTTGAGCCCTTGCGTATAACTCAATGTGGAGTTTTGGTTATTTTCGGGATCTGAGGGTTTCTTATTGGTTTTTTCACATTGGGTGGTGGCCAATTCATGTGTTTAGTCCTTTTTCATATATAATTGCTCTACATGAATAATTTTTTCTTTTAAATTTATTTATTTTGAATAGATGACTCCAGCAGTTTATTAGCTGCTATTAGATTGCTTTAAGTGACGTGCTGACATAACATTTTATAATCATAGTTGATGCCCTACCCTCTTGAATTTGTGATATTGATTTATAATTGAACTTTATAAATGCAGGGTTTTAGGTCTTTTGTCTGGACAGCAATTTCCTACCAGCTTAAAGATAATCTTAAGTTGTCACCCTCAGCTTCCCAATTTGTGTTTTCAATAGCATTTTTCCCATGGAGCATTAAACCATTATATGGGTATGGATCATTGAGTGTTTTATTTATTTTTGCATTGAGTATTCACAAATGAAAATATGTGACTCGCATGGGGAGATTCGTACATGCATACAAGCACTAACATTTCTATATCTTAAGGTAGATTTGCAAATTATATTAACATGAATAATTTAATTGTGATTCTTTTCTGTGCTTATGTTTCTTTGGAGCTGTTACTGGAAACATAATGGCAATGATTCTGTCGTCTATTGTTAGCTTTCTTTCACACCAACTGAGAAGATATGACATAGAATGGTAGAAATTATCTTTAGTGAATAAGCGGAAAGGGAAAGGACAGGGAAAAATCTGAGTTAAAATTAAATTATACATATAACAGTAGCTGTTCCTGATCAGCTGTAAAGACTACTCTTAATTGTCAATAAAACATGCAGGCATGGCTTGTATAATGATATGCCTATTCCCGTCAAATCAGAAAAGAAAAGAGCCAACAATGCATAAGAGGATACAAGATTAACTTTGATGAATAAGTGACTCTTTTATTCAACATGAAAGTAGCTGCAAAATAGGACATTTTACTAATGCGTTTCAATATCTCCCCAACCTAGTAAACTTTGTTGACAATTGAAAGCTGCAGCTTAGTTTGTGTAGGTTTTCTATATAAGTGCATCTGTCTGTTTACTACAATTCTATACTTCCTTGCAATCTGATTTAATTATTGTTGCACAGAATACTATCTGATTGTATCCCAATTAAAGGAAGAAAACGGATTCCCTACTTAGTGCTTGCAACTGTGCTCTCCCTTGTGCCATGGTTTATTTTAGGCCTAATTTCAACCTTGAGGGATTCAAGATGGCACCTGATGATATTCTTGACTGTGCAAAACTTGGGCTCAGCCATGGCAGATGTTGTTATTGATGCAATGATAGCTGAGGCAGTAAGATATGACCGGTATGTTTACATCTTGAGATTTTTATTACCTTCAAATAAACTTCGGTATATTGAATAGTATGCCTGCATATTGATATTGGTAATAATGCAAAAATATGGGAGCATATTTCAAAATAGGAATCAAGAATATCTGAAAAAATTGCAAAATCGAAACATACACAGAACATTGGAATCATACTGGCTCTTGTTTTTTGAGCCTATTTGCATTTTTTTTTTTTTTTCTATCTTCAGAACAAGGTGGAGGATGAAATCAAATATTGGGTGTCCAATGGTGCCCACATTAATTCATGATCACCAAAGAGGAAAGAAAATTTGAGATAGGAGGGGGAATAAAGTTGGCTGAGTAGTATGACTGCTAAAATATCGATGAATGTTCCTTCAGTTATTTTTGTTTTTCTGATTTTACCTTTTGTGAGGCTTCTTACTACTTCTATGCTACCCAGTTTAAGTTTAGGTTTACATTACTTTGTAAGATATATATATATATATATATATGTGTGTGTGTGTGTGTGTGTGTGTGTGTGTGTGTGTGTGCGTGTGTGTGTATTTATATATGTTGTTTTTATTTGATATTAGAATGCAATCCTTCTCACCATATGAAAATTCATTTGAATTTACTCTTGCTGTGATGTAAAACTTCCAATCTGTCAATATTATTAATGATGTTGCCTAGACTGGATTGGTTAATTTGGCAACTTTTGTCACCAACCTTTTAACTTAGCCTTATTTCAGTAATTGGATTCACATATGAGGTTTGACCTTGAGTGAATTTCCATTTTTGAATCCTCGATGATGGATATCTTCTTGGCATTGTAGCAGACAGTCATACCTTGTATGTGTATCTTCCTTTTGGTGTGCAGTCCTGGATGATGAACTAAGACCATGCTATCTTTTCTGAACACTCCCCCCCCCCCCCCCCGGCCCAAACAAAAAAAACCTTTTTTTAAATACTCTGTGATTAATTAGTTGCTTTTATTTGTCAGGGCTTCATTTGCAGGGGACCTCCAGTCAATATCATGGTCGGCGATGGCTTTGGGAGGAATATGTGGGAGTTTGCTAGGAGGATATGCATTATCCAATTTACAGATAGATACTATTTTTCTTCTATTTTCTGTTCTACCATGCATACAGTTATTGTCATGCTGTTTTGTGGAGGAGAACTCCGTAAATAGCAAAGTTTTACCAGAGGATTCTGTTATAAGACATTCACATACAAATAGTAGTGCCCTATATGAAGATATTCCTCTGACCAAAAAGTCGCACAGCAGTACAACTAGAAGAAAGAAGGGGAAAAAGAAGGGGAAAACTAAAGCAGTAAATACAAGCAACTCAAAGATTCGTGAAAAAAGAGATTCCTTGGCATTCAAGTGGTTCCATGCTTTGAAAAATGCAGTTTATGATTTGTGCCGTGCTTTTAGACAGCCGATGATTTTGAGGTAACTGAAGAAATCTGAACACTAAATAATCGGAATAGATTTTCAATTTTAGTAGTATATCTTTGAGATTATGGGTGTTTCTTTGCCATGAACACATCTGCTATTTGAGACTTTAGCAAAATTGCGGAAAATAAAAAGATAATCTCCATCTTTCTTCACATGATGACCCTTAAATATTTCGAAGGAACCACTGATTAGGAAACAACAAATGTGATCCTTCCAAGTATGATATAGACATATGTTAACTACAAATCATTCTCTGCACTGTTTCAGAACTAATAGCAGTAAGTGATGTTCTTGAACACTTAGAAGTTGACCATATTATCTGAGATATTTTTCTTTTCTTCCTCTTCCTCCTGCTGCTGTCCTCTCCTCTTTATGTGTATGTTTTTTGTGTGTGCGCCCTGGCAAAGTGAAGCTAGTTAATTTGATGGGTATGCTATAAAAAGGTTAGTAATAGTCTTTGTTTTCTGTTCGGGAGCACAGGCCTATGTCCTGGTTTTTCCTTGCCCACGTTACTGTTCCCAATCTATCAACAGTCATCTTCTACTACCAAACAGAACTTTTAAAACTTGAAGCATCTTTCCTGGGGACCGCAAGGGTTGTTGGATGGTTAGGACTTATGCTGGGCACCTTCCTTTATAATCGCCATCTAAAGTATATGACTCTACGAAGAATTCTCATGTAAGTGATGAAGTATTATTTTTATTGGTGGATAGTTAAGTTTTGTATATTTCATTTACTGATATGTATATTCTCGTCCTGATCACAGGTGTGCCCATATTGGTTTGGCCTTCTCGAATCTTCTAGAGATTGTTTTAGTGTCTAGGACAAATATAGCCTTTGGAGTATCAGATAGGATTATGGTGCTCTTTGGCTCAGCTCTTGCTGATGGAATCAATCAATTCAAGTATGGCATTGCTTCTTCACTTACCAGTTTTCGGTCTTTACTAAGTATTTTTGGTAAAAGATGTGTATGGTAAACGGTAGGATAGGCGGAAAAGTATTTGCGAGCATAACATGACAATAAGCATGTTATTTTATCAAATTTCACTCCATCTTCATCTCAAATTAGAAATGAAAACATTTCGTATGGATGATGTGCAAACGATGATCTCTTCATTTTGGTTACACCATATTCATAATATCACAGAAGTTAGTATGCACCTTAATAGGCATTAGAAGATGCAGAGGTCAGGGCACATTATACATCAGTTAGTATTTTGTGTTAGTACATTTTCATTACATTTTGGTTTGTCACATGGGCATCTGCATTGTTGCAAATGAGCTTCTGTTGCAGGAAATATAACTATTTGAACCATTTTTTATTTTACATCCTAATTCCACCTTTTACCTTTTTTTTTTTTTTTTTTTTTTTTGGGAATCTGCAGGTTCATGCCTTTCCTGATCTTATCCGGACAACTATGTCCTCCAGGAATTGAAGGGACTTTATTTGCCCTTTTCATGTCAATAAACAATTTGGGAACCACACTGGGGTCCTTTGTGGGTGCTGGGTTGGCTTCTATGTTGAACATCAATTCAGGATCGTTTGACAATCTTCTATTGGGCATCATGATTCATACCTTGTGCATTTTCATTCCAGTTGCTTTTCTGTTTCTGATACCAAAAGAAGCTACAGGTTTATCAGCATAGATTATGACTTCCAAGTCCAAATTGGGGGTCGGTAAAAATCCTTAGGTTTCTTTAAAGGTCTTTGGTAGTGAGTTCTTTACACTTGTAAACGGGAAAACATTAGAGGAAGTGAGGAGCAGATTAATCTGATTTATGCAATTCTCTTTGAGAATAACACTGATTATACTCATTGTATATAATATATACAGTTGTTTTGGTCAGCAAGACTATTCTACATGCAAAATGGGAAAGGAAGTTGAAAAACGTCTTCGTTAGTTATAAAGAAAAAAATAATAGCTTGGTTTTAAATGAGTATAGTTTTGGCTAATAAGCGCTGATCAAAATGCCTTTACTCATCTGAATGCATTTTAATATTTTATGAAAGCCAGCTTATCATATGTGTATAAGGTATCATGTATTGCCTTTTTTTTTTTGTTTGGGGGGGGGGGGGGGGGGTCTTCTCATGCATTGCTTTTAAAACACCTCATTTTAGAACTAAACCAACTGATGCTAATGGAATCAAAATCCTGCTCTGAAAAATGAAAAAAAAAAAAAAGGTCCAGAGAGAGGATAAAGTTAAGCTTCACGAGTCTAGCTTCATACATGATCAATTAAATGGTAGCTATATACCCACGAAATAATTAGTGCATAGAAATATTTTCTAATATTTATAAAATTTTATAAATATATTTTTAGTTCTATATTTGATTCTAATGTTCTCCGTACGAAAAAAAATTCTCAGCCTAGTTCATATATACATGTAAACATTTCGGATATCATCTGTCATTTACTGTTGTTATAAAAACCGCTTGTAAGAGTTATAACAAAATAAAGTATTGAACTGAATTAAAAATAATTGTCATGTAATGTTAAAAAAAATATTATCATTAAGTTCTTATATTTTACCGTAATTTCATGTCAACAATATAACAAGATAATTTCGAATGAAAAGTAAATTAAAATTTTTATATACAAACTAAATTGAAAATAAGTGCATCGCTAAAATTGAAAAATTTACCTAGAAGTTATAAAATAATTGAGAATGGAATGGTAGAAATATAATTAAACAGAACAAAAATAAGTAAGAATGGATTAATACGAATTAAAAGGTTTTTGAAAATGATTATATTTTTGGAAAAGAAGTTAAAAAAGTTTATTTAGAAATTAAATTAAAAATGAGTGTCTGCTATAAAAATGAAAATAATTTTAAAAGTTATAATAATCAGTGAGAATGGAATAATAAAAGTATATCTAAACATTCTCTAAAGTATTGAAAACAAAAATTAGAGTGGGAAAAGCTTCTCCTTTTTATCAGAGCCTGGTTTCGATCCAGGGACCTGTGGGTTATGGGCCCACCACGCTTCCGCTGCGCCACTCTGATGGTTGAAATTGGTTTCCATAAAAATAATAGTTATTCATTATTTTGTGACCTGCATCTCTTTCATCTTCTGCATACACCTAAGGTCTCGCAAACTAGCCTCCTGACAGTTTTGATCATTTGGCTTAATAGAAAACCTTAGATTTGGAATACCAACAGAGGGGGAAACCTTATATTTGGATCAAGGAAATTACTGCCCAATTTGCAGAAATTGATAATTGGAACAGAGAATTCGCAAAATCAGAGGGATGAGAAGGAGGCCTGGAATCGGAGGGTTGCAGACAGCTGCTGCTACGAGGGATCAGTATCGTATGCTGGGTGAGAATGTTGCCAAGATCAGAACCGATTTGATGAAGGAACAGCTTGCCACCTTCCGATCCCAGCTTGAAGATTTTGCTCGCAAGCACAAGGTTCCTCACCCTCTATCTCTCCTTGAATGCTAACTTTGTGTTGTGATGCTAAAAAAGAGTTGGTTTTTAACTCTGGTTTTTTCTTTTTCTTTTCTTCCCTCCTTCAAAACTTGATGTTTTAAATGCAAAAGAAATAATTTTGATGAGATTTAGCATATGGGTTTGCCTGTTTTTAAGTGAAAACTAATGAAAAGTTTGTAGCTTTGGAGGAGCTGGGTTTGGCCCCTCACAAAGTTCAATGTGGCTATGTATCAATTTTGAGGTTAGTTGCGATGGCAATGGTTGCAATTTTTACCATTTCTGGGCAATTGTCAATGGATTGTAATAGAGGATTCGGCTTCTCTAAATTGCTCTTATAGAGTAAGGTGCATTGTGATAACTCCTGATGAGAAAATCAAGGGTCTAAGGTTTTATAAAAAACAAGCACCTGAATGACATATCATACATGTGCGATAATCTATTCACTTTATTTTCTCATAAACAGTAAATATTGTTCACTATACCCTCTAAAGTAGACCCGCACTTTAGAGGACTCAAATCCCGTGCTGGAGTATCAGAATAGGATGAATTTTATGTTATGCTGATAGCGGTTCAAATGTTTATGAGGTTGTTATCAGGTTTTGCATGCCGGTCAGGGGCAAGGTTGACTAACAACTTGAATTGTTCACATCTTATAATGTTAGCCTTGTAAAGCAATCCCATATTAATTGTAAAATTTTCCACAATTAATGATTAGATTAAATTAAACCGTGCTAATGATTAATACCACTGGCTCAGAATGACATCCGCAAGAACCCTGCATTCAGATCACAGTTTCATGAGATGTGTGCAAAAGTTGGAGTAGATCCATTGGCATCAAATAAGGGTTTCTGGGCAGAGCTGCTAGGAATTGGTGACTTCTATTATGAACTTGGTTTGTAATATCTTTCTTGAGCTTGTTTTCTTTCCGAACAAACAAATCTCTTATGCACGTGCAGATATTTTATGTACAAATATTGATATGCTGTTAGGATGGTTAATGTGGAATATCCAAGAGTAAAATATAAGTTCAGGTGAGCAATGCTAGAGTATGTAGTGTCTGAGCTGTATGTAATAGCCTATCAAGAATTTGAAAAATAGGAACATGGCTTGGATTTAGTATTGCATGTTTTATTGCAATACATAAAAGTAACTGTTACAATTCAGAGAGGTGGAATAGAAGAATTTTTTTGTTCTGTTTCTTGGATCCACTTTTAGGGAAGATAATCAGGAAGCTTTTTAAGAATTTTCAGATCCATAGGCATACATATTATGTTTATGGTAATTTTCAAATCCAATGGTCTTAACACTATGGAGAAGAACAGCTAGACCCTCAAAATAACTAATCTGGTATTCTATTAACAATTAAATGCATAATTGTCAAAGCTTGGGATTCATTCTTAACTATTCTTTTATCCTCTAAGATAAGATGTTCCTTATTGATATGGTCTATGTTCATAGTTTTGTTCGCATTACGCTATAATAACTAAGTACCGTACTTTTTTTAAACTGTTTATCTTTTCTAATTTTAATTAATTATGCCTGTTTTTAATTAAATCCAAGCTGTCCAAGCTGTTAATTTCACTATTTTCTGAGCACGTATGCTAAGATGAGCCACTTGGCTAGACAGGAGTTCAAATAGTGGATATTTGCTTGGCCACTAGACCCCACAATGGAGGACTGATCAACCTGCAGGAACTCTGTCATCTCCTTCGTCAGAGACGGAAAAGTGATCGCGGAGTTGTTTCTGAGGATGATTGCCTGCGTGCTATCAGTAAGCTGAAGGTCTTGTGCTTTAGGTTACCTATAAACTAGATTATGACTATTACTGTTTATGAATATGATGTAGATACGATGTCCTTGACCCAGGATCTTAGCACATATATTAACATATATATTGTTGTTGTTGTTATTTGAAATCTGCCATTTAGTTGTAGTAGATGTCACCTTCAGTTTTCTAAACCAGGGAAATTCAGAGGACCAAATTCTTCATTATTCTCTGAAAAGTACATAGAAGATAGAACATATGTTTGTAGATCTTTAAGGTTCTAGAGCTGAATGGATTCTTAAGTGACTATATTGATCATATTTGCCTGACTAAAAACTTAGAAACAAGACATTCAAATTTTTATAAATATGTAAATATTTTAAAATAATGCTACATTGAAGGATGCTAGCCTGGTCTACCACTAATTACTGAATATTAAATAATCTATCATAACACTTATCTAAAAATGGTTGTGTTATTAACTAGTCTTTATATCTATTGCATGTTTTGGTAAAGGGTGTTTGCTCTGCATATGGTATTATTGTTGGATTAAATAAATTACGTATGGTAGATCCATCTTGCATGTGTGTTTTAGAAGAGCATGTGGAGTGTACGAGTTTGTGTGAGCAGATTGCATTTCCTTTTTTCCTTTGGATCATACTTCTCCATTTCTCTGTGTCTTAGAGATTTGTTACATGTATCCTTGTTTACCCTGTGATGTTCTCATACCAATGTGTTGAAAAATTTCAGGTGTTGGGTAGTGGTTTTGAAGTTATTTCCGTTGGAAAGAGAAAACTTGTCCGTTCGGTTCCAACCGAGTTGAACAAAGACCACAATGAAATTCTAGAACTTGCCCAGGTAGCAACCATTTCTTCCTTTTTTTGGGATATGTTAATATATATGTTTGTTTTTCATTTGACCCTGATGAATATGACCTAGCACTAAAATGCCTCTAATATTTAATTAGCCCTTCTTATTTTTTCTTTACTAAGAGTCTGTGGGCTTAGGAACTCGTTTGAGCTTACCGTCTAATTGCTTGATGAAGATAATTCTGAATATTTTATGGACTCTGAGAAATATGTTCAAGTGGTTGGTACAGACTTAGCTGGTTAATGTTCTCTAATTGGCTTACAAGAGTGGAAGTTGCTTAGTTAGTTTATCTTTAGTGCACTGGTAACATGCATATCTGTGGCTTAGCTTCTTGTATATATTAATAGAGGAAAAAGTTGCCGTGCTGCAGATATAGGTTGGGTCCTTCATGATTCATGTATGATCCATTATTTCAACTTTCAAATCATCTTATTCATTTTATCAAGGGTACTTTTTAAATGTGGCATGATTTAATTGGAACTCGTAATTGGTTTTTGCAATTAAATTACTCAAATACTCAGGAAACGCTTACATTTCTTCTTAATAGCTCATTATGAAAACTGATATTATCAGATTGTGCTGTTTGGTAGTTTTTTTTTTTTTTCTCTTTCTTTTTGTATTTGGAGACACATTCCTAAGGTTTTGGGGGAAATTATTATTAATTCTTTTTTTTTGTTTATTTAGTTTTTAATTTGAACTCTTGTTTTGGATTTGGTCATCTTGGTCATACATATATTTTTATAAACTAGTGGTTCTCTAAGGCATAAAAATGTCATTTAGAGCACAGGAAGCCTCATCGATATGGCAGTTTAACTTGACTGACATTGGTTAGAACATGGATTCCTTGCTGGGAAACATTAGAAGATTTGCTTTGTCCACTTATCCAGTGTGGCAAAAGTTGCTTTGCAATCAGTTTGCTATTTCAGGAAAGATTTAATGTCTTATAACATTTCCATAACACTTTCTGTAATACAGGCTCAAGGATATGTGACTGTTGATGAAGTAGAGAGGCGGCTGTCTTGGACCTCGGGTCGTGCCATTGATGCCCTTGATACATTACTTGACGTAAGATAGCTGACATTTTTTTTTCCCCCATAGAATCCCTTTATTTCTCCTTATCTGATTAATATATATATCCCAAATGACTTGGAATAATGAAACACTGTTGGCTTATGCAGGAAGGACTTGCAATGATTGATGATGGCCATAGAGATGGTAAACGACGTTACTGGTTTCCGTGTGTATCTCCCATCTCCTCTTCAATAGGAGCTGACTCCTAATAAATTTATCAGAAAAAACACTTAGGTCAGATTTTTTGAAGACCAGAAGGTTGTTGCAAACTTGCAAGTTGTAATTCCTTTTGCTTTCTTGTTTTCTTTGTCCTCAAATGTGTGATTCATTTTCTGTTTATATGGTTCACGCAAACGTATGGTGATTAGGAGCGGGAAATATATACTTAGCCTTCTACAAGAGCTGCTGGCTTAAAGTAGTGTGGCTGCTGTTTTTCTATACTAGAATTTTATCCGATCCTCAGTAATATGATTATTTCGATCTTGTTCAGCTTTTGCCCTTTTTGTTCTTTTTTCTCTTTTCTCATTCAAAACATGGAAGCTTTCATCACAGACAAAAGTAGCTCTGGTTGACAAAGCAGAGTGATGCCAAGCTAGTTATCTGAGAGTGGAAATGATTCTTCCTTTCCTTTTTCCTAACCAATACAGATTTGTCTATGCATTCTTATGCCGAGCACTTGGTTTAATTTCAACAGTCTGCTTAAGGTCTGATTGAATGCACTGGCGAAAGCAAAGCTTCCGATGAAGAATATTGGCTTGCTATCTATAATGATATGCAGTTTAAACTAAACTATACTATGACACAGCATTGAACCTAACCGAAATTTTAGCTTACAACAATCAAGCTTCAAGTTGCCGTTAGTGACGTGTTATACTCACCATATATATATAAGAAATATATAAGAAATTTTTTAAAAAAATAATTCGTCCTATTACGGTGTGTACTTAACCTTTAGTTAACCAAAAAAGTAATATTATAAAACCTTTCAACATGGTAATCTAACTTATCCCATATAAATTGCAGGTGCTAAAAGTTACTAGTCAGATACATCCACTTACATATGTACATGATAACATGTTTATTTGAACCTTTTTTTTCAATAATAAAAAAGCTAAATTTTTTTCTAATATTTTTTATGATCACAAGAGGTAACAGCCATAAGCTTACATTTGTGTGCAATAAATCGTATATAAAGAAGAGAATAGTAGAAGAATGAAGGTCAATCGACTTGGATTTGAGAAGGCATCTCAATCTCCTCCATCCACTCAGAGTCAGGCTCGCTCCAAGACCTGGGTCTAACCCCAAGTTTAAAATACAATATCATCTCCATGGCTTCAAAAACCTTGTTTTCATCCAGAAATTCATTCCACACTCCACTCACTATGCAGTAATTATTGTTATAGGGCGGTCGGTGGTGTGCCGAATGCTGCGACCGCGACACCAGCACCCCGGCTTCTTGCAACGCCACCACAAGCAGCGGAAGCCGGCTCTTTGTCCCATGTGCCCATGCATGAAACTGTTGGCTAAACATAATGCAACCAGAGCACACACCAACAAACCCTTGAACAACCGGATCATGGCAAACAAGGTCTATAGGAAGCACTGAGAAGGTCACTGCCCGTGCCAAGGCATGCAAGTTGTTTGAAAACTGGCGCCTAGTGATGGTCCATGGCCACTTGTGGTGACCTTGGAAAGCCTCAATTTGGGATCCAACAAATGGGGTTGAGCCATCACCGTAGTTATCAATGGCCCAATGGTATGCCCCAGAACCAAGATCAGCCAAAATGTAACCAACCCACCCTGCCAAAATAGGCTCAACCCACATGTGCAAATCAATTGCACCCTTTATGGACTCTCCCAAGGAAATGAGCAAAGTTGTGCACCCTGCTGCTACCCATGCCCTGTGAGACCATGTTGATTTCAAACTTGGGTCACAGCCTGTGGGACGGCTAGTGGTTGTTGAAACAACCTTGGGCTGTGGTGGAACAATCCGGGGTTCAATGACTAATTGTTTAGCATTGGGCCTAGGCTTGGTTGTGGTGGTGGAGCAATACACACGAGCCTTGTGGTGGAGTAGCGGGTGGCTTGCGGAAAATTGGCGGTGGAAACTTGGTGGTAGGTGCTTGTGTTGTGCTAAGGAGGACATTGGAGAGTGTTGAAGAGGAACGAAATGCTTGCGTGGGAGAGAGCTATATATGCAAAAATTTGGAGGTGTTCACTAGTGGCTGTGGGAAGAAATGCCGATTTTGTGGAAGTAGGAGAAGGCATATGGTGTGGTGGGCAAGGAGCATGCGTGGTGTTGTGCAAGTCTCAAAAGAACTTTGAGGTTTTTACATTGAATTTGTGTCACATATTTGATTGGAGATTTTCCTTGTACGTCTCTTAAGGGGAAGAGGGGCCTCGAGCAATCTCGATGGCTTACTTGGACCAAAACAGTATCTATTTCCCTGTGGTCCTCTTAAGTATCAATATTTGATTGGATGGTGTGGCTCATAGGTTATGAGCAACGAATGGAAATGGAAGGGATTTTAATCTTTAAACTACGCTTTTCCTGTCCACTTACGGAACTTTTCATGACATGGCCAAATGCCAACCATAGATCAACAGATAGAGAGGAATAATGTAAGGACGTGTTTCTCCCACGAATAAGCGTAGGTAGAAGCCAGAAGCGGCATTCACGCAAAAAATGATCAAAGAAATAGAAAATAATAGCAGCAGAGGAATATTCTATTCCTGAAAGCATGTAACAAGGCGTTAATATTTCAGTTCACAACACAAAAAAAAAAAAAAAACGTTATCTAATCTTTTAAGAATTAATTTAATTTTGATATAGAGTTTAATTTCAATGCATTGGCCATATAAAAGATTTTTACATAGTTGATCAATCATATTCTTCCATTTATATAACAATTCAAGAAGTGTATGTAAGACTTAACCATATTTACTGATATAACAACATATAATTAGATGATAGTATAAAAAAATTTTATGATAAATAGTGTTTACAAATTAAATCCTTTTATAGAACATAAAAATTTTTGACATAATTATTTGAACTATATATTGTCATAGTAAAAATATTTGAATTTTTTATTATTACCACAAAAGTCATAAATATAATAACATATGATTAAATAATTATATAAAATTTATCTAATAGTGTATCAAATTGATTTCTTTAAATATTTACATCCTAATATATACATTACACAAAAAGATGTTGTAATTTGTTCATCAATTGATTTGCCCGCCGGCTTTACATCCACTCTGAAGGAAAAAGTTACATAATTAGAGGAAGTTTGGTATCAATATTTATTGATCCAAGTGATTTGGTATTTATTTCCTTTATGGAAGATCTCGATTTCAAATATTGTGGATGGAAAAAAAAAATAGTGCTAAGAAAACTTTACCCATATAGTGTATCAATCTATCTCGAATCAGATTAATCGAAGTTCAGTAGATTTTCAAATATTGGTGGTTTATGCCAAAAAAAGAGAAAGTTTGATTATGCATTATTTATTAATACACTTTTGAGGAAAAAAAAGTACCTTTTTCTCTTCTTAAGCATATAATTATAATGCTTTTAACAAAAATTCTAGCAATTTTTTTTAATCAAAATCACATATATCCTCTTATTGATAGTAATCTTATTCAAATATTTGCAATCCCATAATAGACTTGACTTTTCTAACACCAATTATTATATACCGCTCAAACCTGACTAGCGATTTATTCTTACTATTTAAGATTATCCATTAATTAAACCATTCGTACACTTTCCATTGCTTCTCTCTTCTCAATTTCTATTGTCTTCCTTTTTTTAATTTTCGGGTCCAGAATCTTTATTGTCTTTTGCTATTGAAATTAAATCAATATTAAAGGTAAGTTTATTTTAACTTTTAAAAAAAATATTATAAAACTTAAATTTTATATATAATTGAAAAAATTAAAAATTAATTTTTTTTTCAAAAATTACTCTTTTTAATTTTTATAAAAAAACTAAAAATAAATTTTTTGAGATTCTAATTACTTTTTAAAAATTATTCAAATATATAAAAAGTAATTTTTTCAATAAAAAAATATGATTTTTTTTCCCCAAAAATCCCAATCAAATGCACCCTAAACCTCAACGAATGCGCCATTGACCACTTTCCACATAAATGGTTCACAAGCCCACTCTCTTGTAATGAAGTCAAGCCCACGTAAACAAAATTTGGCCTCACATTTTCTTTAATACCACAGCCACTAGTTGAACTCACCTCTCAACAAAAAGGATAGTAGAAATTCAAACTAGTGGATTTAATCATGTTTTACTTGGATACTTGAATTTGGACCCTTTAATCAGACTTGTTTGGTTTTACTCAATTTTCGTGTCTCAGTTTGATCCGTTAGTAATGTAAAACATGGACTCAGTTTACGGTGCCACAAATTGATTTTTGCACTTTTTTTAAGGATGCAAATATTGGACTAGAATATTTTCTTGATGCTGTGCATTTTGCATCAGGTCCAGGCCATTGGGTGATGCAGAGATGATGTTGCACAAAATTTTTCCACATAGATGAAGCGAGAATATCTATTTCATTCAGTACTGACCATCTCATCCTTCAAAACATCTTAAAATAAAATCAGGTTGTTGAGAATTAAAGAACGGCTGGCATATATTATTAATTCATATCAAAATTCAGTGACTTCAATGACTAGGAAACTAAAGAACTTGTTTGAAGTGGTTTCTTAATTCAGTGTGTATTGGCATATATTTGTGCAATTTCTCTAGTCTCAATTATTTTGAGAATAATTTGAGTCGCGCCCAAGAAGATGGGTGCTTGCTAGATCATTTTTTTGTTTGCACCATGTAGATCTAATGTGGCGTAATAAGAATTTGACAGATGGAGGTGATAAAGTTGGCGAGATGGTGTGTTTGATGTGCTGCGCGTGAAGCAACAGCCTGCTACCCTGCCGTTGCAGTCTGCAGACTTGCACTATGTTGGGATATAACAAAATTATTTATTTTTTATTAATAATATATTAAACTGTCATGCACAGGATTTTCTGCCCATTGTTTCTATCCCCTTATAGAACTTTCTTACATTGTTGTACAATTTGAATTTTTTTAATTATCTTTTATTTTAATTTTTTAATCACAATTATAATACTTTGATCTAATTGACTCCTAAAGCAATAGTTATTCTTTGTTTTTTTTTTTAATCCATATCACATCAAATGGATATAATCTTCTTTTTCTTTATATTTCTTTTATGTCAGAATATTTTTTTCCTCTTTTCTAAATTTTCATTACTAATTATCTTTTTTATTTTTTTCTTATTTATAAGTTATTTAATTTTGTTACTTTTCTTATTTTTCTGCTTCATCAATAGACTAATTTCCAAATTTATAGTTAGGGGCTATTTAATACCTGATAGGATAAGAAATATTAATATAACATTTGATAGTATAAAACTTAATCATATATGGTTAGATAAAATTTTCGTATAATGCAATATTTGTTATATCATTGTATAAAATACTGTATTACATCAAATAATATTATCATTTTATTATGACCAATAATTATAATAAAAAGCAAAAGCATAATAAAAATAAAATTATGATAAAAATAGCAAATTTTATTAATTGAAAATTAACAAAAAATATTATTATTTGAATAAATTTTATTTTTATATTAATTATCTTAAAATTTTCTCTTTTATTATGTAAATTATAGTTTTATTGAATAATAATTATTTATTTTTATATTTTTAATGGATATTTGTTATTTTAATAAATATATAAAAAAGAAATACATAATACTCTCTCGTTTATATTTTTGATACTTTTTTACTACAAATATAATAATGAAAAATAAAATTATAATAAATTAGTAATTTTATCAAATTATTGAATTATAAATATAAAAACTCCATTAATTGTTAAAATATTTATTATTTTTATTTATATTTCTTTTAATTATTTTTAAATTCTTATTAATATAATTTATATTAAAAGTTATTTATTATTTATTTATATTAGTATAGACTTTTTTTTTTTTACCATGAAAAGATAATTATTGGTAGACGAAATGAATTTTCATTCTTGGAAATTCTATTATCAGGAATGCTATTTTCAGGAATAACATTCTTAGGTATGATATTTTAGGAGTGTTTGGTATATAAATTGAATTATTGGGAATATTTGATAAATTTCCTAAAGTACCCTTAATGGAAGTGGTAGCAGGTGGCCGACCAGCAACAACAAAGGGTGGCTGGTGGTGGCGGCGGCCAGTGGTAGGGGTGGTTGGCAGTGGGGGTGGTCGATGGCGGCAATGGGCCGGCGATGGTGACTGGTGGCAGCAGGTGATGATCAGTGGCAAGTGGCTTTGAGTGATGATAGAAGTATTTTGGTCTTTTCGCAATAACAAACATCCCTTTTTCATGGGAATATTGGATTCCTATGAGGCATAGGAAATGAAAATATTTTGGAGGTGAAATTCCTTTCCAGAAATGTTACTTTAAATGTCTACCAAAAATGAGAATGTTATACACAATCCCAAGAAAATAAGAATATTCCTACATACCAAATACCCCTAATACTAAACTTTCACAATTCACAAGCATTCAATCCCTCTTCTTTACCCCGCATACATATGTGAGAAAAATAAAGTATCTTAAAACATAAGTATAACTTTATTTTTTATTATACAATTATCCAAAATTATAAAATTCGTAATATTTTCACACATATTTTAAGTGTTTAATTATATCATCATTTACAATATTTTTTACATCATACTTTTTACATTTTTAAGGTATAATCAATACTTGAAATTTATATAATTACCTAGGTAGGTATTATACAAATAACATAACCATCTGTAACTAGCTATAGAAAAGTGGAAAACATTAAGCCTTAGCCTCAATGATTCTACATTTAACACCAAGTTATCATATAATATTACAATAAATTATCATTCTCTTACAAATATAGAAGTAAAAAAGACCAAAAAAGAAAAAAGAAAGGCACATTCAAATTAAAGTTCTTTCAAAATTTAAAACAAAAAAATTGTAAATAACCTAACCTAAAATTTTAAAATATAAAACATGAGTTGTAATTGCTACAAAAATATGACTTTTAATTCCATTACCTTAAAATATTGTCAAGACCTAACAATAAGAAAGAACAAAGTAAATTAAATCACTTACTACAAATGACGGTCCTTTTGGTATACTATATAATATATTTTGACATTATTAGTGGTTTGGGTGTGACTAACATATTATATTAGTTCATCCATTAAAGTCCCTTTATATATCAATAATTAACTTACTTAAGTGTTGACATGTGAAATTAGATGTAATTATTGTAAGGATTTTCTCTTTATTTTTTCTTTCTCTTATATATATATATATATATATATATATATATATATATATATATATATATGAAAATAATATAAAAAATTATTGAAAATATAGAAATAAATAATAAATAAATTTTAATATAAATTATATTTAATATGAATTTAAAACAATTAAAAGAATAATAAATAGAAAGAATAAATATTTAAAAATTAAATGAATTTTTAAATTTATCATTATATAATCAGATAAAATTACTGCTTTATTACAATTTCTTTTTTATATTTTATATTGAAAAACAAAAATATTAATAAAATATATAAAAGATAGAGTATTATGCATTTTCTATATTTATTAAAATAAAAAAACCTGTTAAAATATAAAAATAAATAATTATCAAACCATGTCAAAATATAATGATTGAGATTAAAACGTTAAATAAAAGAGAACTAAAAAGAGATAAATATGAGAGTTTTTTTTAACTAAAATAAATTTGAGAGTATTGACCAATGTAGAAAAGTTTGTAAGAAGAGAGGAAGGCGGAAAAACCTAAGCAGACGTTATTGACAATCTTAATGTATTATTATATGGATATATGTAGAATAGAATATAAATTATTTTGTCAGGGCAGCATACTGCGGTGTCAGAATAGGAAATTGTTGTTTCACATATATCACGTCAAACGCATTTTATCATTAACTTTATTTTCTCCACATGGCACATGTCAAATTCTTATTAGGCCACGGTGCAGAAAAAGATGATATGCATCAGAGAATCCACCTGCAAGATGGTGCAAAGATGGAGACACCGTGACGGTACCTCATTGTCAGATCGAAGCCAAGTATCAAATGGAGGTACCTGGATACAGCACAACATTCAACCATATTCTCCAAAGAATGAAAGGTCCCTATCTCTTTCCCATTTAATAGACTTCTGTATCCTCTATACTCTGGAATTGTGTAGGAGAAGCCCAACCAATGATTGATGATGGTTGTTGTATACATATTATTGAAGGAAAAAGATCAAACAGTATGATATTACATGTTTTTGAAACTACTTGATTGATGCAGAAACTCTAGCATAGGTCATGCTTCTCACTTTACTGGGAACATTACTATAAGATAAAATCTATCTCAAGTTTCTCACACGATATTAATATGCCAATATTTGTTTATTTTATGTTACATCTGGTCTTAGGAAAGTACCAGTTCTTGGAATGGCAGCTAAGAAAGTTTCCTTGGCCAAATTTGAATAGGTAGCCCTTGAGTGGGTTCTAGCGTCGGAGCCCTTCGAAATAGGTTGTCAGCACATCGCTTCCAAGTGAAGCTGGTTACCAGATAATGAATTGCCACCAGAGTTTCAATCCTAGCAAGCTCGTATCCTGGACATACTCTTGGTCCTGCTCCAAATGCGATGAAGCTGTAGGGTGGGATAGATGCTTGGTTTTCAAATCTACTTGGCTCAAATTTTGATGGTTCTGGGAATAGGCCATTGTCCATGTGAGTCATTGCTGTAACCCAGAAGATCTAGACATAAATAGTAAAAATGTTTTATAATCAGTGACAAGGTTGCATGGGGAGGAGTTAGCTGATTGCAGCCATGAGGATTGCACTTACATGCCACCCTTTAGGTATAAGGTATCCGCCGTATTCGATGTCTGTCAAAGCCTTTCTGAAGCCACCAAAGAGAGGGGGAAACAACCTAAGAGTTTCCAATGCAATTCTCCAGGTATACCTCATCTTGGCTAGGTCTTCCCATGTCAGAGACTCTCCTGAGAGCTTGCTTTTTGCAATCTCTTCTTGTTCTGCCAAAACACCAACCCAAATATAACATATGTCTTTGCTTTTTTTTCAAAACAAAAAGAAGAACCTAGAAGCAAGCCAATTTTTTGGTTAAACAATCATAATAAGGAAGAGGGGATTTGTGTGTGGTTGGAAGCAAGAGTACATAGCATTATTCAAAACTTAAGGAAATAAGCCTATTTGTATTTTTTGTTTTTTCTCTTCATACAAGTCAAGACCCAGCAAGACTTTGCTTTTGTTTTTCCTCTCTCCATCTCTCTCAAAAACTTGTCCATGCATACCTCGAAGAACTGCTTCATGAACAGTAGGATCATTAGCTAAGAGTCGGATAATGAAAGTGATTAGAGTAGACGAAGTGTCATGTCCAGCAATCATGACAAGCATAGCATTTTCTATGATTTCCTTCTCAGTGATCACTTGTTTGCCATCTTCATCAAGCATGGAAAGCAAGCAAGTGATTAAGTCTTGGCGAGGAGAAGCCTCGTTTTTCTCCAGTTCAATCTTCTTCTTGTGTGCCACCTCTTTCAACATGTCCCGAATCCTTGCACTTTCTCTAAGGCTGCGGTTGTAGCGTGTGAAGGGTATATTAACAGGAACTGACCACACTCCCTCTATCATTGCTTGGAAGGAAGCCAGGAATTGATCTCTTAGTTTTCCTTGCTCAAGTCCAAACAGAAGAGAGCAAATTATGTTGAATGTGAGTGTCTTCATCAAGGGCACCACCTAATCAGCAAAACAAAATAAATGATGTTAATTTCATTCCACTGATTTTCTTTTTGTCAGGACATGCATCCCCAGTTTCATTTTTCTCCCTCCACATGAGAGATTTAGATATTAAGGCTCTGCGAAGGAGATAATACAGTTATAGGTAGTTAGTCAGTTAGACTTTCCGTTAGGAGTTAGCTATCTTTTATTGATTACATGTATAGTTGGTCATGCTTACACACTACAGATGTCACCAATATATATTACTTATTGTATACTCATTTCATCAATTCATTTCGATCACTTCACTCTCAATTCTTTCCTTTCTCTCTGGTTCTTCTTCTCTCTGAGATTCTCATCTCTCAACCCATCTTTGATACCTTTCACAGTAGTAGAGCTTCACGTTCCAGATCCACGGAAATTAATTGGGCTCAATCCTTCACAATTCGGACCTTCTCAAACCCCGTATCGTTCAAGCTTATGAAAGAAACTTTCCACGGAAACAGCAAGACATGGCCACAATCAAACTTTCCATGGCTGCCAATCCCATTTTTCATTCTAGGACTAAACACTTTTGAGTTAGATCTATGCTTTTTCAAGGAGAGTTTTTCAGAAGCAAATTGAATTGTACCATAATCCCTCTCATGCTCAAATAGTAGATGCTCTCACCAAGGCTGTTTCTAGCGCCAAGTTTCATGATCTGAGAGTCAAACTCAGAGGTCGAGGGGGACTATGAAGGAGATAATACAGGGTTATGGTACTCAGTCAGTTATTCTTTCTGTTAGGAGTTAGTTATCTGTCACTAATTACAGATACAGTTAGTCATGCCTATACCCTACAGATGTGTCTATATATCACCCGGTGCATAAGACCTAAATCATCAATTCATTTCTATTGCTTCACTCTCAATTCTCTCCTTTCTTGTTCCTCTTCTCTCTCTCTCTCTCTCTCTCTGATTCCTCTTTTCTCTGAGATTCTCATCTCTCAACCTGTCTCTAATTCCTTTCGAATGTGTTTGGAATGTTAAAAAAATGGAAATGATTTGATTTAGAAATCAAATTTTGTGTTTGGGTGTTTTAAAAATAAGAAATGAAGTGATTTCTAATTACCATAGGATTTAATTACTTTCTATTTGAAATCTTATCAAAATTGAAAGGATTTGATGGGAATTGATTTGATTTTAAAATTTAAGTACAAATCAAATCAAATCAATTCCATTTTTAATCATTCCAAACACAATCTAATATATTATAAACATAAGAATTGATTTCTAAATCAATTCAAATCCTATTTTTATACAATTATTCCAAACATAAAATTTAATTTATAAATCAAATCAATTCAAATCAATTCAATTTAAATCAAATCAATTCCAAAATTTAGTTAATCCAAACACACCCTTCACGTTCTGTTTAATAAGGTAATGTTTGCTCTAATTGGGGATATACATCCCCTATCTATCATGGCTATTTTAGACTTTGAGGTTCAAGCCATTATGAATTAACTTCGCAATTCTTTTTCTCTCTTTGGTATTTCAAAGTTGTGGTTAAAACTACCGTGCTACTGCGATTAGTTGTTAACAAAACTGTAAAACTATGTAGCTTAGAAGGTTCAAGAATTGAATACTTTCTGTGTTAGCGAAAGTGCTGAAACGAGTTCTGAAATATAGATACTCCTAAATGGCTGTCGTACGCATACTGTGTACATGCCCGGTAATGATACTTATTGAGTACTCATGAATTTTTGTTGGTCAAGTATATTACAATAAGTACATGTTATCTAAATACAAATTAGTCATTATAAAGCACCATATTTTGTAATTAAACTCTTTAATTTGCTTTTAAATAAAATAAACCACTACTTTATTCATTTAAATCTTCTATTTCTATAGATATTTTTCCTAAGTATTATAAAAATTTAAATTATTTTATGATTTAATTACTTTATTATTTATAATTTATATTTTTATATAATATATAGTTTTTACTATATTTTTGTAAGTTCCTATGTTACTACTATAATTGAAAGAGCCTCAAGTCCAAAAAGTTAAATACAAAATTTATTTATCTATTCTAAATTCTCAAAAGAATCGGATCTATTGCATATCAAATTACACTTCCCCCTAATCTTTCAAATCTCCATAATGTCTTTCATATCTTTTAGTTCAAAAAATATTATTTTGACCTTTCATATATCATATAATATAAAACCATGCAAGTAAGAGATGATTTAACTTATAAAACCAAACAAGTACAAATGATAGATAAATCTGTCAAACACTTAAAAGGAAAATAAATTCCTTTAGTTAAACAATTTAAAAGGAATTGTCACACGAAAAAGTAACATGAAAATTGGAAGACGAAATTAAGAAATCATATCTAGAGTTACTCCTAGTATATTAGTGAATTTTGGGACAAAATTCTTAAAAAAGGGGGAGAATTATAACATCTCATTTTTCATAAAATATTTAATACATAGTAATCTAGTTAGTTCATTTGATTGAAATATTTTAGTTAATGTATTTAAGTGATTTTGTGACAGTAATTGATTAATCAAATAATTAAAATATAGACATTAACTTTTAGAGTAAGATTATAATTAGTAACAACAACTTCAAAATATATTACTTTATTTATTAAAATAAAAAATAATATCAAATATCAACATTAGGATAGATAAAATAATAATAATAGTAGTAATAATAATCATAAATAATAATATAGTTATAATTATAAAACAATTGAGAAAAAGAATACAATACAGTAGCTCACATCAATGGCATGATGTTTAGATTGTTGAAGTCTTTAAACTTGGAAAACAAAACACAAGCAATAAATGTAAGGTTAAAAAAAGGGCTGGAAGAGATCGATATTATATTTTGGTGAAAGAAATAGAAATATATGTTAATTTTAATAGATTTAGTAAAATATGGTATTTAAAAAAAAAAAGAAAAGGGAACTCGCAATGGAGCACCACAAATCTTAAGAATTTGTGATTTCTTGTTGCGAATTCAATAGAACTCGCTACAAGTGCCAACAAATTCTCAGAATTTGTGGTGCGGTACTGCGATTTCAGAATTTTGGCGTACTTTGTTGCGATTTCAAAAATAAAAAAAATAAAAAATTAACCAACTTTGCCTATAAATACCGTGTCATTTTACCGAATTCATTGCAAAGCGTTTCTCAGTATTCTCAGTGTTTGATAGGTTATTCTCAGTTTTTGATAGGCAGTTTATAGTATTTAAGAGTGTAAGGTAGTTTAAAAAAAGTGAGTGAAAAAAATATAGATAGTAATATAGTTACTACTATTGTATATTTTAATGGTTCTATTGTAATATCTGATGAAAGTATAATATTTGGGTGTGATTATCCTATATGGGTATATATTTCAGATTCTATATCATTAGAAGAATTAAAAGTGGAGCTTTGTCAAAGTATAAATATTGGTTTTAAGAAAAAAGTGGAAAAAATACGATATAGGTGTCCAATTTCAAATATTAATGGGAATCTAAAATTTCGAGCAATTACAATCAACAGTGATAGGGATATGAGAGTAATGTTTAGGATGTATCGCCAATATCAAACTTTTAATGCAGTCATGGAGTTGTATGTTGACTTCGAAAAAATTATTGCTGAAACTGACCCTAGCTCATATCCAGATAACCAATATTATGATGAGTTTGTTCCCAATTCATACCCGGTAAGTGTTATTATAATTTGGTGTGCTAATTTTTATTCCAAAATTAATATGTATTTTATTTTATTATAATTATTATTGTTTATTGTTATTATTATATAATATATAAAGTATACTCTACAGTTACCTCTAGTTGAGGATCCTGTGTATCAGAAATATATATGATTAATAATCTTTATTAATTATTATTGTTGTTATTATTAATATAATTGTTGTTGTTATTATTATTGTTGTTATTATTATTTCTATTATTATTGTTATTAATATTTCTATGATTATTACTGTTATTAATATTAGTATTAGTATTATTATTTTTATTATATTAGATAATAATAATATTACTATTACTACTACTATTATTATTATTATTATTGTTATATACAAAGTAGCCATATTATTATCATTTTTATTAATTATTATTATTATTACATTATTATTATTATTATAAAAGTAGATATTATTATTAGTATTATTATTAATCTTATAATATTATTTTTATAGTTATAATTGTTATTATTGTTGTTATTAATATTTCTATGATTATTACTATTATTAATATTAGTATTATTATTATTATTTTTTATTATATATTAATAATATTAGATACAAAATATGCTTTATTATTATCATTATTTCTATTATTATTATTATTACTTTATTATTATTATAGTAGATATTATTATTAGTATTAATATTAGTATTATTATCAATCTTATATTATTGATATTATTAATATTATTAATATTAATATTATTAATATTATTATCAATCTTATATTATTAATAGTATAATTATTATTAATATTATTAGTAGACTACTACTACTACTATTATTATAATTATTATAATTATTATTATTATTATATTAGATACAAAGGATTGTTTTATTATTTCTATTGTTATTATTATTATAATTATTATTATTATTATATATGCAAAATATGCTCTACACTTGCCTCTTGTTGAGGATCCTGTGTATCAGAAATGTATATGATTAATAATCTTTATTAATTATTATTGTTGTTATTATTATTGTAATTGTAATTGTTGTTGTTATTATTATTGTTGTTATTATTTCTATTGTTATTATTATTATTATTATTGTTATTAATATTTCTATGATTATTACTATTATTAATATTAGTATTAGTATTATTATTTTTATTATATTAGATAATAATAATATTACTATTGCTATTATTATTATTATTATTATTGTTATATACAAAGTAGCCATATTATTATCATTTCTATTAATTATTATTATTATTATTATAAAAGTAGATATTATTATTAGTATTATTATTAATCTTATAATATTATTTTTATTGTTATAATTGTCATTATTGTTGTTATTAATATTTCTATGATTATTACTATTATTAATATTAGTATTATTATTATTATTTTATTTTATATATTAATAATATTAGACACAAAATATGCTTTATTATTATCATTATTTCTGTTATTATTATTATTACTCTATTATTGTTATAGTAGATATTATTATTAGTATTATTATCAATCTTATATTATTGATATTATTAATATTATAATTATTATTAATATTAATATTATTAATATTATTAGTAGACTACTACTACTGCTACTATTATTATTATTATTATTATAATTATTATTATTATTATATTAGATATAAAGGGTTGTTTCATTATTTCTATTATTATTATTATTATAATTATTATTATTATTATATATGCAAAATATGCTCTACACTTGCCTCTTGTTGAAGATCCTGTGTATCAGAAATGTATATGATTAATAATCTTTATTAATTATTATTGTTGTTATTATTATTGTAATTGTAATTGTAATTGTTGTTATTATTATTGTTGTTATTATTTCTATTGTTATTATTATTATTATTATTATTATTGTTATTAATATTTCTATGATTATTACTATTATTAATATTAGTATTAGTATTATTATTTTTATTATATTAGATAACAATAATATTACTATTACTATTATTATTATTATTATTATTATTATTATAAAAGTAGATATTATTATTAGTATTAGTATTATTATTAATCTTATAATATTATTTTTATTGTTATAATTGTCATTGTTGTTGTTATTAATATTTTTATGATTATTACTATTATTAATATTAGTATTATTATTATTATTTTATATTATATATTAATAATATTAGATACAAAATATGCTTTATTATTATCATTATTTCTGTTATTATTATTATTACTTTATTATTATTATAGTAGATATTATTATTAGTATTATTATCAATCTTATATTATTGATATTATTAATATTATAATTATTATTAATATTAATATTATTAATATTATCAATCTTATATTATTAATATTATAATTATTATTAATATTATTAATAGACTACTACTATTATTATTGTTATTATTATAAATACTCTTTTTATTATATTAGATACAAAGGGTTGTTTTATTATTTCTATTGTTATTATTATTATTATTATTATTATTATTATTATATGCAAAATATGCTCTACACTTGCCTCTTGTTGAGGATCCTGTGTATTAGAAATGTATATGATTAATGATCTTTATTAATTATTATTTCTTTTATCATTATTATTATTATTATAATATTTCCGTTATTATAATTATCATTATTGTTAATTGTATTATTATATGAGATACAAAGTTTGCTCTATATTTGTCTCTTTTTGAATATTCTGTGTATAAGAAATGTATCAAAGTAATGATCTTTTATGTTTATAAATATTAATTATTAGTATCAGCACTATGAAGAAGGTTTGCAAAGCTCGTTTCCAGAAAGAGGTGCAGAATGTGAAATTAGAGACAGTGAAAGTGATAGCGATTACTTAGAAGGGGAACATGAAGCTGCAAATGATGGTACAGAACATGATGATGAAATACCAAATACACAGGCTATTGTTTAGTATTCGGAAGGTCTTCCATTTTTTATGCATACTTTAGATCTTGAAGCCATGCATGCACCAGAGTTTCCTGAGTATGCAAATATGGCTAGTGATTATACTATAGACGGCGAACTATGTGTGGGAATGCAATTCAGCGATAAGGAGGCTGTAATTCGAGCAATTAAGAACTACAGCATTTCTAAATCAGTGGACTATAATGTATGTGAGTCATAATCAAGGACATTTTATTGTAAGTGCAAATACTATGGCATAGGATGCAATTGGCTAGTTAGGGTCAATCTTAAAAAAAAGAGAGGTATTTGGGAGGTTAAAATGTATAATAGCCCTCATACTTGTACTGCAGCGATGATCTCTCAAGATCACACAAAGTTGGATGCTGATATGATTGCACATTATATAGAGTCCATGATACGAGCTGACGTATCCATTAAAGTAAAAGTTGTGATTGCATAAATTCAATCTTGGTATGGATACACACCGATATATTGGAAAGCATGGACGGCAAAGTAAAAAGCAATTGAAAGAATTTATGGTGGTTGGGAAGAGTCATATGCAGCTTTACCCAAATGGTTGGGAGCAATGTGTGCTTTTATAAGAGGTTCATATGTTGAGTTCGATACTAGTCCAGCTTACCATGGCACTGATGAGCAACCAAATGATCGAATATTCCGCCGAATATTTTGGACTTTTGGACCTTGCATCAAAGCTTTTAGATATTACAAACCAAATTGATGGGACACATTTATATGGAAAATACAAAGGCACTCTATTAGTGGCAGTTGCACAAGATGGTAATCAAAATATATTGCCAATTGCATTTGCAATAGTCGAGGGTGAGACTGCAGATGCATGGTATTTTTTTCTGCATTATCTACGCAGATATGTGGTGACTCGAGATGGAGTTGACATTATTTCTGATCGGCACGAGTCAATTAAAGCAACAATTCAACGTTGCCATAGACAGTGGGAACCTTCAAGAGCATTTCATATGTACTGTATTAGACATATTGCAGCCAATTTCTTGCAGAAATTCAAGAAACCTTACTTACACCGACTTATCGTGAGTATAGGTAATTCCCAACCTAATTATCTCTATTTACAAATGTGATTTTATTTTTTCTTTTTTAATATATTGATGATATTATGATTTGTAGGATATTCAAGGACAGAACGTGAATTTAATCATCACTATGAGCGGATGCGCCAATATGGTGAGATTTATACAAATTGGCTTGACGAAATTCCAAGAGAAAAGTGGGTTCAAGCTTTTGATGGAGGACATCGGCATGGACATATGACCACGAACCTGGTCGAGTGTATCAATTCTCTGTTAAAGAGAGCTCGCAATTTACTAGTTACAGCCTTAGTTAAAACAACATACTTTCGGTTGGCTGAGTTATTTGCTACTAAAGGAAGGGAGGCATATGCACGAAAAGCTACAGGAAGTATTTTTTCTGAAACCATCACGACAAAATTGCGAGAAAACCAGCAAGCATAGGAGGCGTACGTGTTACTACTTTTTCAAGGCAGTATCAGAGTTTCCATGTTGAAAATCTATCAAACGGATCACAATTCAAAGTTGATATAAAGGAGAGATACTGTGATTGCGGTGATTTTCAGACTGATCGATATCCATGCTGTCACGTAATTGCTTGCTGCTCTAATCAGTACCTTGATTGGCAAGCTTATGTCGATGATGTTTATAAGATGGACAAGATATGTAAAGTGTACAAGCAGGAATTCGGGGTTGTGGGACATGAAAGTACATGGCCGCCGTATAATGGCCCGAGAATTCATCCTAACCCCCAATTGAAAGGCACAGAGAAAGGTCGGCCCAAATCAACTCGTTTCCTCAATGAAATGGATACGAGAGAAATAAGAGGACCAAAACATTGCGGCCTTTGTCGAGGTGAAGGACATAGCCGCAGACAATGTCCCCATAGAAATGGGCCAAGTTCTTAGATATGGGTGAAAACGTGGCACTGGATTTTCAAAAATAGGAGATAAGAATGGAAGTCAATGCCATGCCTACGACTGTAAAAGCTGTAAACAGCCACCAATGTCAGAAATTTTATACCGCGTTGCATGACATAAATTTCGATAAAGTACAGCGAGGCATGCTGAATCCCAACTATACTCCCCTGCCTCTTGCAAATTTTCGATTAATGGAAGAAATTTACAATGAATTAACGATGTGGTCTTATCCAGCGTAAGTCGCATCCTTAGTAATCGGAGTATATAGCCACGAGTAAATTGCTGCAAGATCTCATCAGGCACATCTGGCCCAAAGCTGTCTAGTCTTTCTTCGTTAAAATGTTCATACAACCAACTTAACCTGATTGTGGATTTGATAATGTCACCCTCTTCAGGCCTAATGCCAAGAAGACTCTCACATGAATTCTCAATCCTTTCTCTAGTAAAGGATGTAGAACCAATAACAGGTCGACCATCGATACGGACCCCAAGTTGTAGTGCCACATCTTCTAATGTGACTGTACACTCGCCAATCGGAAAGTGAAATGTGTGAGTTTCTGGTCTCCAGCATTTGACCAATGCACTGATAAATTGGTCATTTGATTCAAACTGATCTATCATAGAAACATCTAGTAATCCGACATTTCGTAAATAGTTATGTATTTTGGATGGCGGTTTTTCCAAATACAAGACTCGAGGTTGCAGTACTCTCATTTTCTATTATGATTTGCAAAAATATAAAAATAAAACAATTAGGATATATCAAAAATAATAAAGCAATATATAAATAAAAAAATACAGATATTATCAGAAATAACAATATTATTATAACAACGATAATATTAACTATTGATAAATTGATAATTTAGGGTTTTATTTTATATTTATTTATGTGTCTAAATTTCTTAAAAAATATATATCAGATATATTTCTGATATACAGGATTCTCATAAGAGGCAAATATAGATCATACTCTATATTTTATATAATCAAGGTTTACCAACAACAACGATAAATTAAAATCTTAATCTCGCCATTAAAATTATTAATTAAAATTTCTTAAATGATATAATAAAAAGATTAATAATAATAATAATAATATTAATAATAATAATCATAAAACTAAATAAAACTAAATAATAATAATAATTACAAAATAATAATCATAATAATAAT
This sequence comes from Pterocarpus santalinus, assembly GCA_031439595.1. NCBI lineage: Eukaryota > Viridiplantae > Streptophyta > Magnoliopsida > Fabales > Fabaceae > Pterocarpus > Pterocarpus santalinus. Next base: position 36,762,547 of record CM062525.1, read on the forward strand.
AATAATAATAATACAAAATAATAATAATAACAATAAGTATAAAAGAATAATAATATTTCATTATTACTCCACCTAATATAACTACTTTTAATAATCATAACAATAAGTATAAAAGAATAATAATATTTCATTATTACTTCACCTAATATAACTACTTTTAATATATAACAGACATATTTCTGATACACAGGATCCTCATAAGAGGCAAGTGTAGAGCATACTTTATATCTTATATAATCAAGGTTCACCAACAACAACGACAAACTAAAGTCTTAATCTTTTGTTAAAATTATTAATTAAAATTTCTTAAATGATATAATATAATAACAAGAATAATAATAATAATAATAATAATAATTACATAATAAAATCAAGATCATATTACGATTATAAGATAATAATAATATTAAATAATAATAATAATAATAATACAAAATAATAATCATAACAATAAGTATAAGAGAATAATAATATTTCATTATTACTCCACCCAATATAACTACTTTTAATATATAGCAGATATATTTCTGATACATAGGATTGTCATAAGAGACAAGTGTAGAGCATACTTTATATCTTATATAACCAAAGTTCACCAACAACAACAATAAACTAAAGTCTTAATCTTTTGTTAAAATTATTAATTAAAATTTCTTAAATGATATAATATAATAACAAGATTAATAATAATAATAATCATAAAACTAAATAATCATAATAATAATAATAATAATAATAATGTTAATAATAATTACATAATAAAATCAAGATTATATTATGATTATAAGATAATAATAATATTGAATAATAATAATAATAATAATACAAAATAATAATCATAACAATAAGTATAAAAGAATAATATTTCATTATTACTCCACCCAATATAACTACTTTTAATATATAATAGATATATTTCTGATACACAGGATCCTCATAAGAGGCAAATGTAGAGCATACTTTATATCTGATATAATCAAGATTTATCAACAATAATAAACTAATAATAATCATCATATTCAGCCACTATAACTACTTTAAATATATACTAGCAACAATAATAATAATAAAGAAAATAATAATAACAATATTAAATTTAGAATAATAATAATAACAATAATAATAAGAGGCAAGTACAGAGCATATTTCATATCTTATATAATAATAATAATAATCATAATAATAATAATAACAACAACAACAATAATAACAACTAAATATTACTCCTTCACTACGAATCTTCTCCAAAATATGATCTTGTGCTCTCATTGTCTTATATATTGTAATTTTTTCTAAAACAATATTTTTTTATCAAATCAATTCAACTCACTTTCACAACTCTTTATCACTAACTCTCAATTCTCTTTTCCTCACACTGAATTCTCAACTTATCGATATGCATTTCATTCGAGGCAAATGAAGCTATTTATACAAGGGTCTTTCACTGTATATTAGGACTATTGAACGCGTGAAGTGGTTCATTATTGTCCTATACTACAGTATTCGGCCAATTATCATCCTCTCATTCCATTATTGTTGCACCAATTATTCCAATTATATAAACGTGTGTATAGAGAACTCGCAACACATCACACCATTTTTGGTGAAATTGGGATGATGTGTCGCGAGTTCTATAGAACTAGCGACACATCATCCCAATTTCATCAAAAATAGTGTGATGTGTTACGAGTTCATTCCTGTTTCGTTGCTTCCCGTTGCGAGTTCTATAATTCCTTTTACAGTATTACGAATTCAATAATACAAACACCATATTTTGCTAATATTTTTTTAAATACAATAAATCTTTAAATATTTATTTTAATTACCATAAATAATTTATAAAGCCTAAAAAAAGAAAGAAAGAAAGGAGAACTTGGTCAAGAACGAGGCAGTCAGGCAAAGACTTTGACTTGGAAAAATATTATACAAGAGTAAATGCATACAAAAAAAAGTAACAATAAGAATAATAAAATAAAAAATTGAAAACATCACCAATAATAATTGTTAATCGGTGCAAAATTCTATAAATACTGAGGAGAAAGAGTTACTTTGGGCGAATGAGATGTCGAGAAAAAAAAAAAGCGAGAGAAAGAGAGAAAAAGAGAAAGAAAGGGAACGAGAGAAGAGGACAAGGAGGAGCAAAAAGAAACGTAGAGAAGTTGAGTATACCCAAATTATTTTAGCTCCCTATCATATTTAAAAATAGATAATAAAATTATTTATAAAATAATATTATAATTATATTTATATTATTATTCAGCGTTATTTATTACCATAATTTATTTTATGTTCCAAATTTACATAGGAAACCAGCTTTGACTAATCTCTCAAATTAGATGCGGTTGAGTTACTACTCCAATAGTTGCAATTTACAAATACAGGCTTGTCCAATGAGTCTAACAGATATTGGTTGAGACAACATACCTTGACCTGCTGTTTTCCCTTCCAATGCATCTCAATGTTCCTCCTAACTTCGTCATCAATTATCTTCACATACCGCTTCAAGGACTCAGGCTTCAAGAACGAGACAAGTGCACTTCTGACCCTCTTGTGGTCATGGCCACTCAGCTCCAGCAAGTTCTGGGACCCCAATATCATTTTCAGGGACTGAGGTTGGTGGTTACCAATGGTTTTGCCATCACTGCTGAATATGAACTTGTTTGCAGCCTGTCCGTGGATGAACACTGCTGGCTTTCCGAAGAGTCTCAGCTTTGAAACTGGACCATACTTGCTGATTCTTTCTTCAACCCATTTCTCCGCAGTGTTGGCGCGCATGGCCCAAAGAAGGCCAAGGCTTTGACCAATAAGGGGCATTCCAAGAGAACCAGGAGGGACCCTTTTGGAGGACAATCTTCTGTTTGTCCTAAGCAGAAGGAAGATTGGGATGAAGAAGATGAAAGTGGCAAAGAGAAGGCTCATGGTTCAAGAGTTCCTTCTGCAGAAAAACAGACAGGGGAGCAGGTCTTGTTCTCAGGTTGAAGAGCAGAAGCTGCCACTGAGGAGTGTACTTTGAAGATTCCGAAAGAGGACTTGTCCTTTGCAGTCAATGGATAATATAAAAGCACAACCACTTGTCCAAGTAATCAGACAGTGGCGTACGGTGTGGGCATAGTTAGTAAAGTCAGGACACGTTATTGACTCAGTCAAGTCACTCAGTCACTGAGTCGCTAATTTAACGATTAAATTGATTGAATTGAATATAATTAAATAAATATAAAAATATATTAAAATTAAAATAAATATAATAAAATTATATAAATAATTAATAATTTAACATATTTTAAAAATATATATATTTACATAAACATATAAAAAAATATGTATTCTAACAAAAAGTAAATTGCCTATAATTTTAAATTCATTTCCTATATAAATCAGGAAATGGGGCTCATTTTTCATAGTTATAAGCTTACTATTCTTATTTTTACTTTAATTTTAAAATATAATAAAAAAGCTGACCCTAAACTCATTTAGCCTTCCCCTCAACATCTCTTTTATTTCATACGTCACCTACATCCAGGCTCCTTCAACTTATCTCTCTCTCTCTCTCTCTCTCTCTCTCTCTCTCTCTCTCTCTTCTTTGTATCATCAAACCATATGTAATATTCTCAATTTTGTGTTCTACTAAATTACCTCAATAACCCTAAGTAATTAGGTACTTAATGAGAAATTATGAAATTAAGGCTTAATTAAGGGGTTAATGAAGAGTTTATGAGTTAACTCGGATGAGAAAAGTCAAGAGAATATTTAATCGAGATTAGACAATCTCTAATTAAGCAAGTCAGATTCTTGATAGCTTAATTAAGCACTAATTGCCCTTAATTAACTTAATCGAGTTTGGTTTTTTGTTAATCATATTCTTGTATGTTAATCACTAATCCTTACTTAACCATCTTAATTAAGTTATATGAGCACTTAATCACATGATTAAATTCAAATTTAGTCAATTAGATAATAAAGTAAAGAGTGATATTATAAAAGCATAAAGCATGAGACAAGACTACTTTATGTAAGAGTTTGACCATGTTTTATTCCCCCATCATTCAATTTGTCCCACTAAACCTTATTTAACACAAAATAACACAAAAATATCTCTCTCCCTCCCTTTAACGTAGACGCCATTTTCAAGCACACATACATACTCATATTCTCATTTTCATTCATCCTATTCTTTTTCTAAAACCCTCATCCTCTCACTTCTCGCTAAAAGTCTCATCTTCTTTTCCATTTTCTTCTTCCTTTCCTCACTACCACCACCTAAAACCACTCACTTAGCCCTTCAAAGAACATATCTTTTGGTCTTTAGAGATAAGATCTAAATACTACAAGACTCATTTTCAAGAGAACTCAAGTGTTCTCTTCTTGTTCATTCAAAATCGCCACCATCATCAACCGAGGAGGATTCTTCTTCATCTTCTTCTCCTTCTTCAAAGACGCCATTTTCCAAGTTTAGACAGTGATTTTCATCTTTTTGTTTTGTTTACTCAAGAAAGCTTACAGCTTGGTTCTCTTTATGACCAAGATCTTTGAGTGAAAATTTGAAAAAATCTTTCATGCTCTTCATGAGCAAAAGTTTCTATTTTTGGTTAAATATGTTCTTGATGTTCTTCAAGTGTTCTTAAGTTTCTACTTTTAGAAAAATATATTCTTGATGTTCTTCAAGTATTCTTAAGTTTTTACTTTTGAAAAGTATATTCTTATTGTTGAATGTTCTTGATGGTATCTTGTTTGAAGTTCTTCCTTTTCTTAAGATGAGTTGATGATTGGAAAAGCCTTATCTTTTTATGTTTTTCATGATTTAATAATACTATGAACATTCTAAAAGCCTTAGACTTTAAAAAGTTTACTTCTTGATACACCAAAAGTGGCGCAAGTTTTAGTGCTATCATAAAGTCTTCTTTTGTTTTATTTTGAAGATAAGAATATATGTAAAAGTCTAAGCTTTTTGCCATAATAAGCCTTTTTGAGTTAGAAAATAATATCTTGTCACTTTATGTCTTAGAAATTAAACATTAAAGAAAAGGCCTTTCATAAAGTTTCAAACTTTAATAAAAAATGCGACCTTTAAGTCATAAAAGTGTTATTTATAATATTTCATTCATAAAATTTAGATCTTGAACCAAAACAATGCTAGAAAGTGTTAGCATTTATAAAGATTAAAACTTTTTAACCTTAAAGTAATGTTTCATATCACTATTTGATAAAGTAGAAACCTTTTTAATGTAAAGACAACTTTAAGTCATAAAGTTCAAACCTTGATGGTCTTAGAATAATTAAATGAGTCAACTTTCATACAGAACAAGACTTTTTAGTTAAAAAGCTAGTAACTTGTATTATTATTTTATAAAGATCTAATCTTTAAGATAAAAGCTTGAAACTTTGTAACTTGATTAAGTTAAAATCACCCTTGGTGTTTAGTGAGCATGGTGTTGTTGGGTTCATGATATGGTTATGCATTGTCATGACCCAAAGATTAGAAGGATCTCGAACTCTTTGGAAACAGAAGTATGATTAAGGCCTCTAAGCATACCATGAACCTAGGAATCACTAAGTGCGCTATCTCAAGGAAAGGAAACAATCACTTAACTTAATTAATTAGAATAAATGTTCTATAAGACATGAACTTAAATGAAGAATAATTTCATATGAGAGCTAAGTAACTAAAAGACTACATATACATACCTTAACTATGTGATTCTCTCATGGGTAACCATGAGAAATCATATGATGATTCATAATACTCTTCATAAAGAATAACACAACTATGAACCCCTTTTAGGATATGAATATATGATGCCATTCGGCATGATGAATGAAAATTTGATTGAGCTCTGTCTCATGATTGAATGATGAGTATGATGATATGATATAGATATGATAAACTCTTGATTTAAAGTTTCTGATTGGCATTTTGAGAAAACTCCAGTCTAGCCGTTATGCTGTCGAATTTCTGCCAAAATTATGGATTTAGTCATATCATTGCATGTGTCTAGTCAAAGAGGAACTATGCATGTAAAGTATAATGATAAGAAAAGAATTGATGGGACATGACTCTTCAATCATTTTGGCAAGGGAAGTGTGAGACGGCGATCCACAAAGACTTAAGGAACCTTTGTGAGGGAGGTAAGGGTGACATGGAGGACCCTCCAACTTAAAGGTAACCAATATCGGCCCAGTCTAATTTGGTTAGTACTGCGTGACGACGGTCACGGAATGAGCTCATGTCCAAAAGCAGTCTATTTTAAAGAAAAAGTAAAAGAATGTTAAGCACGTACTAAAAACAAAAGTCAAAGTAGAACCATGGTCAAATTGATGAGTTGTATAGCTATGCATGTTATTATATTCCTTATGTATATTATGAATGTATATTATGTATATTAGCATATATGCCTATGTATGACATTATGGATATGATGATAAAGTTAAAAGTAACCCGCTTCAGGAGTCTAAAACCATTAAAATTGAACTTATACCTGTCCATTGTTTTTATAATTAAACCCGAAGTGGTTGGGATGATGACGATGACATTGTGTTTGTCTAGTCGTGATCCTACTAAGAAATTTAGTATTTCTCATTCCTACGTTTTTCTTGTTGTCTTCAGAGGATGTCGACATCAGGCATGGTGGTGATCTACCTTGAGCTCCCGATGTGGTGTTGGCACTTTGACCCGGTGCTAAACGCCTCCGTGCTGTCGGCGAGCGCAGCGATGAGGGTCTACATCTTCCACAACTGCCAGTTTCAGACTTCCGTGATGAGCCCCTTTTTCCGACCACATCAGCCATTTGGCGAGGTTACTATAGATGACATCCGTCCCTATTTTCAGCCACCGAGATACCCCACCGACGATGATGAGATTGACTCGGATACCTATTTGACTCCAACTGTTTCACTGGATTCGAGCTACCATGTGGAGACCGATCCATCTGAGCCCTTCTATCCGACTCATTCTAGGGGATCTCACCATTTGAGTTCGTCGCAGCCTCCGGTGATTCGTCTATCTTTTGATTCTTCTGCTTCATCTACTGGCCAAACTTCATCCCTAGTTTGCGGGTGTGGGTTCATTCGTACCCGCGCTGTGCCTCATGGGCGAGGACGTGCTCGAGGAGGGGGACATGATGGTACTTCTCCTGGTGGATATGGGAACGGTTTCCTCCCGCCTAATGCTTGATGTGACGATTGCATGCGGAACCGAGCATGAGGATAGCTCTTTTTGGTTGTAGTTAAAGGGTTATCATTCTATGGTATAGCATGCTTGGGTAGTAGGGTTTTCTGATGTATTTCTTTTTATTATGTATTTGGTAGGTTTCTTGTGTAGGACCGACGGTAGATATCAAACCCATTATTATCTTATGCATAACTCTGGTATGACTATTATCATATTATTATGGATGGCCGTAGAATGAATATTATCTTTATCTAAGATTGTGATTATTCTTATGGTTTCTATGTATGTTAAATGTGATATCTGAATGAGATAGCAATGTTTATTTTACACGTTCACGATGTGCTCATGGCTCTCGATTTCAAAAGCGGTTTACTTATTTTGTTCAAAAAAAAAATAACTCACTGCTATTTTCAGTAAAAAGTAATTTCTAAAAGGTAATGTTAATTTCGCGAGCAAAAGTAACAATTAAGAATTCCACAATATGACTTAAGCGTAAAATGGAACTATTAAGGTGTTACATATACTAGCCCAGCATATGTATCCAACTTTTGCATTTGTATATAAACTAACGCTTTAACTTTATTCAGCATCGTAGAACATTAAAAATGAATAAGTAGTATAACATCTGCTGCATATATATATATATATATATATATATATATATATATATATATATATATATATATATATAACTATTAAATTTTATGCTATGACTTAAACATAACATTAAATTGGTAGGGTGTTACATTTTGGTATCAGAGTAATTCATCCTAATTAAGGCCTGAGGATTGGATTGACTATACTTTGTACATATTCTGTATTTTTAGATGATAGCATACACTAAATTTGGTCTGGGAGGTTGAGATATAGATGTATATGTGTATGAGATGCCTGACTGTGCGATCTATTATTTACTAGCATGTTAGACTTAGTATTGAGTTTGATTAACTCAATAACTTTTGTTTTGTGTGCTTAGAACTTAATAGTTTCCGGGAGGCAAGGTAGGCCACGCACAGAACCTGCTCAAGAGGACCCAACTGACTTTATGGACACAATGTGAGAGATGGCTCATGCAGTACGAGAACAGGCCACGGCAGCTTATCAGATGATGGACCAATTACGTAGGTGACCAGAGGCCGGCCAAGAAGGAAATTCACATGGACCAGGAGCAGACCTGGACTACCTTAAATTTGCTGAGTTCAGGAAAGTAAATCCGCCCAAGTTTCGAGAAGCGTATGACCCAAATAAAGCTGATGAATAAATTAAGGCTATGGAGAAGATTTTTTCTATCCTGGATTGCTTGGATCATCAAAAGGTAACTTTTGCCACCTATATGCTCGAAGCAGATGTAGAGTTTTGGTGGAATGGCGTACGAAGACTATTCGAAGAATCTCAAACAGAAGTCACTTAGATAGTGTTCAAAGATGTTTTCTACCAAAAGTATTTTCCTGCTTCAGTTTGAAATGCCAAGGAACTAGAATTTATGCAGCTTTATCAAGGAAATAGGACAGTATCTGAGTATATTGCCAGGTTTGAAGAATTGTATAAGTTTTCTATAATTTACTAGAGGAACCCAGATGAAGCCTAGAAGTGTATCAAATTCGAGGGAGGATTGAAGATATTCTTGCAGTAGTAGGGCCAATGGAGATTAGAGATTTTCCCACGTTAGTAAATAAATGCCGACTTGTAGAAGATTGTAACTTGAAACTGGATGCGGCCAAGGTATCTAGTGGCAGCTTCAAGAAGAGGTTGGCACCACAAGGCCCTAGATTCAAGCCTAACTTAAACAGCAAAGAAGGTTTCAATCGGTAGGCAACAAAAGCAAGCAACCCCAGAAGCCTTTTCCAAATCCGACTTGCATGAAATACGGTAAGAATCATGGTGATCGGCCATGTTTGGCATGCTAGAATGTTTGCTTTGGGTATGGCAAGTTAGGCCACAAAATTTGTGAATATCGAACTAGGAATCTGCCACAAACTTTTAGACCTCAACATCAAGGACGGGTCTTCATGATGAATGCAGAAGAAGCCGACAAATCTAAAGGACTAATCTAAGGTACCTGTGAAGTGGATGATGAGACTTTAACTGTACTCTATGATTCGAGTGCCTCACATTTGTTTATTTCTCACGACTGTGTGGTTATTTTGCAATTACCAATTTTCGAATTACCTCATGATTCGCTGGTTTCTACTCTTACTAATGAACTTGTCAAAACCAGTCAAATTTGCATTAACGTTCCTCTTCAAATTGAAGGTAGGACCTTTTGCAGCCAATTTGATTTGTCTCCCTCTATCTGGACTTGATATAATTTTGGGCATGGATTGGCTTTCCGCTAATCGAGTCATGCTCAATTGTTCCAATAAGACGGTAGTATTCTCCTCTATCTTATCTTCTGAACCCCAAGTCTCAACACACTTTTATCTGAACTCTTTATTAGTAAATTGTAGTGGGCGTAAGAGTCAAGGATATATTTTCCTGTCAACTAATGTGATGGAAGTTGAATAGAAATTGGAGGAAATCCCAGTTGTTAAGGAATATCCCGATATTTTCTCGGAAGATATTCCTAAATTTCCTCCTAAGAGGGAAATTGAGTTGACCATCAAATTAGTCCTAGGGACGGGACCAATATATATAGCTCCATATCGAATGTCACATTTGGAGCTGATAGAACTAAAGAGACAAATTAAAGAACTTTTGGAAAAAGGATTCATACAGCTAAGTGCATCACCATAGGGAGCTCCAATTTTATTGGTCAAAAAGAAAGATGGGAGCATGGGCCTATGCATGGATTATAGACAGCTAAATAAAGTGACGATTAAGAATAAATATCCACTGCCAAGGATCGATGATCTCATGGACCAACTGCAAGGTGCAACGATATTTTCCAAGATTGACTTGAGTTCCGAATATCATCAAATCCAAGTTCGGGATTAAGATATCCTTAAGACGGCCTTTCGAACTTGTTACGGGCACTATGAGTATACCGTGATATCTTTTGAGTTGACAAATGTACCAGCAGTTGTAACGTCCGAAAAATTTTTATCGCTAACAATGGAGTTGTTCGGTTTTATCGAATAAGTGAGTTTCATTAGAACTTGATTAAACATTTACTTAAAACTAATTAAGTGTGATTTAAAAGGATTAGGCTTGATAGAATTAGATTAGGAGCATAGAAAACCTCACAGAAAATTTTCAAGCCAGCTTACCGATTTAAGGGAAATCGGCAAGATTTCGGTATTTCAAACTGTCGGAACCGAACCAATAGAAATTTTTCTATGAATGCCCTAGAATCAACAGCTAAGATTTTGCCAATTAGCTCCCTCGAGTGGCGCCTTGGTAGCCCTTGATGATGGGAAGCTAAACTAGAATTGAGAGCAAGGTTGAATCCACCAATCATCATCCACCTTACCTCAAAAATCTTTGCTTTTCTTTCCTTCCCTCATCCAAAATTTCGGTCACCTTTCAAGCTGCTGAAGCTCTTCTCTTTCTCTCCTTTTTACTCTCATTTCCACTCCATTCTCATCTATCTTCAAGTCTTATCCCAAGTTACTATCATCAAAGGCACAAAATCAACACAAATTACATTAGACAAAATAGGAAATCCTACTTCTCCTCTTATTTTCTCTGATTTGAGGCTGCATGGTGAGTATGCATAATCTGAAATATTGATGTTTTGTAAAGCGATGATGATGTTTTATGACTAGTTTTGCATGTATGTTGTGATTAAAATTGGAATTGAGAGCAAATAGCTTAAAGGAGGAAGACAAATCTAGAAGCTATTAGGGTTTTTCCTCAACGGTTCGTAGGGCGGAGCGTACGGCTCCGCCAACCACCGTTTAAATTGGATGAAACCATTTTTATATGAAACTAGACATCTAGGGATTTTCATACATATATCATATAGGTCATTGGATTAGTATAGAATTAGTTATGAATTTTTGAAGTTTAACCTAGAAATCTGGATCCTTATCCGGGCAGTATGAGTTGAGAAGGGTATAACTCAGCCTATACAACTTCAAATTGAGTGAACTCAAGTTTTTTTGAAAGATAACATGTAGAGGAATATCCCATAAAAATTTCAGAACCAGATTCATAGCCGTTTGCTCCCAGTGCATCAAGGAAGTTGGCTTAAGTCTAAACTGAGCTGAACTAGGATAGTTTAGTAGGGCCAAGTTTTGGGACTCATAAGTCAAAATATACTTATGCAAATGACATGAAACTTAATTCGTTAGAAAGCTTGTTCTGATAGATTTAATTTGATAAATTTTGCATAAATTCACCTAGTTTTGTATTTTTAGTGAATTTTTACTTACAAGAACCCAATTCTGGCTAAGAATAGGGCAGTTTGAGGTAAATTGTTTATATCTTGAGTTATACAATTCAAAATGAGATAGGACTAAAAGGTTTAGAATCTAGACATATGAGGCTATGACATATCCAAAAATAGATTTAAATGAGTTGAATTGAATGAGAAGTGGGGCATACCAAATTCGGGCAGAATAGGGGAGGATAAACTGAAACTCTATTGATGCTTGATTTGAAATTGTTGAATGATGCTATGAATGTATATATATATATATATATATATATATATATATATATATATATATATATATATATATATATATATATTTGCTGGTCTATACTAAAATTGCAAGTTGTATAAATGTATTGGTTGTCTGGCACTATTCATGGGGAAACGGACTCGATCCGTTATGCTGCCGAAATTTTGGTAAGAAGTTCATATGTTGTGAAATTCATAATAGCATGAATACATGATATTTGAATAATCAAGTTAGATGTGCATCCATTTCATGATATTATAAAGGATTCCATATCACTTGGGCCAACCCCGGAATAAATTAAGGGGAATAGATCAGTAAGTAGGTCGGGAAAAGTAAACCCGGCCATCCTGTATAGGAACGAGCTCGATCTTGAAAAGCGGACTATTACCCAGGAGTATATGGCCAATGACTCCCATGGGACCAAGGATGGAAATAAGTTCTAATAGGCGAAAGCCTCCAAGAATAAGATGCATTTTCTAATTGCACATGCATATGTATAGTGTAATGCTTCTTTATTGATTGTTTTAGATCCTTGTTTATTATTCTTAATATGCTATTGTTCCACTATGATTACTGTTTGAGTACATTAGTGTATCTGTTAACCTAAATTGAATTTGTTTCAGTGTATGCTTTACAAACAAGTATTTAAGTTGAATATTATCGTTTTATCGTACTATTTGAAAAATATTGCACGACTGAAACAATAGGGAATGACAGCGATGACAGATGTATAGAAGTTAAGAATTTCTACTGAAAAATATTTATTTCTCACCCTATTGTATGTTCCACGTCATTCTCAGACCATGGAGCACGTAGCGACCGGGGTGCTATTCATTGAGTTCCCTGAGCTACATATACATCTTGACCTGTTTTTGGATTCTGTACATATCTCCGGCCGATGTCAGTTCTGCCTCTACTTCTTCTTCCAGAGGGATTTCGCCGTCCCGTTTATGCACCCTCTCTTTGATCCTGCTGTCCCCTACATTGTCATACCCCTCCACATGGCCCATCCATTTCCACCACCACCAGCAGCAGCACCAGCAGCTCCAGTTCCCATGGCCCTACCTGCTTCTCCATCGCAGCCGATGTTGTCAGCCTCGATCTCGGAGGAGGATCAATCCGAGGCTGCGAGTTCTTCTTCGTCATCCTTTGGTCCTAGTGTGGGTCACCCTTCAACAGACGTTGCCATGGCGAATGGATTCCTTTCTTCAGATTTTGTTTAGATAGCGTGCATGCTGCAGTAGTATTAGATGTACAGAATGACCCTCTTTGGGCAGTCTGGGTCATGGGTGGATGGGTAGATATTAGAAGATGTACATGAAATGTCCTATAGGGACCACTTGGGGGGCTGTTCATGGAAACTGGCCATTTTGTTTTGTATTAGTGTATCATTTTGACAAACTTTAAAATCAGATGTCTATGTATATATTTATAATGCCTTTTGTAGTAGTTCTGTCTTTATTGTATTTTTAGTAATGTTACATTATTTACAGTATATTGATTAATTAACATTTATCCTGCCATCACGCAGAAAATTTTGTTACGCGATTGAGCATTTTTATGCGAGTAACTAATACTAATACAGAAAATAGAATTTAACCAGTACTACATGTAATCACTTATCAAATAATTTATTATGGCTTAAGCATAGTACTTTGTCTGGTAAGGTGTTATATTTTTTGTATCAGAGTAGTTCATCTTAATATAGGCCTGAGGATTGGACTGACTATGCTTCGCATATGCTCTGTATTCCTTAGATTTTATTATGTTCTGAGTCTTGTCCATATGGATAGGACATACGTGAAGGAGTTTGCCTAACTGTATGCTATTATTTACTAGCATACCGAACTTAGTATTGAGCCTGATCAACTCAATTACTCTTATTTTGTGTGTTCAAAACTTAATGGCTTCTGGAAGGCGAGGTAGACCGCAAACTTCCCCAGCCTAAGAGGAATCCACGGAGTTCCCGGATGTAATGCGAGAGATGGCACATGCTATGCGTGAACAGGCAGCTGCGACAACTCAAATGATGGGCCAATTAAGAAGGCAGTCAGAGGTAAATCGTGGGGGAAATCATAATGGCCCTAGAATGGATCTGGAATACCTCAAATTTGCCGAGTTTCGGAAGGCTAATCCACCCAGCTTCAGGGGAGCCTTTGACCCAGATAAAGTAGAAGAATGGGTTAAAGCTATGGAAAAGATTTTCTCCGTGTTAGATTGCTCAGGCCGTCATAAGGTGACTTTTGCCACTTATATGTTAGAAGCCGATACAGAATTCTGGTGGAATGGTGCACGGTGATTATTAGAAGGATCCCAAACCGAAATTACTTGGGACGTATTCAAAGATGCGTTCTATCAGAAGTACTTCCCTGCATCTGTCTGTAATGCCAAGGAGTTGGAGTTCATGCACCTCCATCAAGGAAGTAGTAGCGTGTCAGAGTATATTGCTAAATTTGAGGAGTTGTGCAAATTTTCCACCATTTATCAATGGAACCCCAATGAAGCATGGAAATGTATGAAATTTGAAGGCGGACTAAGAGAGGACATTCTTGTCACCATAGGACCAATGGAGATCAGAGACTTCCCTACTTTGGTAAATAAGTGCCGCTTAGTGGAGGACTGTAACAAGAAGTTAGTTGCTACTAGAGCATCCGACAACAACTTTAAGAGGGGGTTAGCTCTGCAAGGTCCGAGGTTCAAGCCTAACTTACAACAGCGGAGAATGTTCCAGCCAGCGAGTAACAAAGACAAGCAACCTCAAAGGCCTTTTGGGAACCAGATTTGTAGCCAATATGGCAAGAATCATGGCGACCGCCCCTGCTTGGCAGGTCAAAATGTCTGCCTTGGATGTGGCAAAACAGGCTACAGAATCTACGAATGCCCTGCCAGAAATTCTTAATCGACTCTTAAGTCGCAACGCCAAGGGAGAGTTTTCACTATGGATGCACAGGAGGTTAACAAGTTAGAAAATTTGATCCAAAATACGTGTGAAGTACATGGTAAAATCTTAACCATTTTATATGATTTAGGTGTATCTCACTCTTTCATCTCTCATGATTGCATGGCAGCCCTGCAGCTACCTATTTCTAAATTACCCTATGACTTGCTAGTTTCTACTCATACAAATGAGCTCGTTAGAACCAACTATATTTGTATGAATGTCCCTTGTCAAATAGGTCGAACCTTTCCAGCTAATTTAATTTGTCTTCCCTTGTCCGGGCTTGACATTATTTTGGGTATGGACTGGCTTTCTGCCAACCAAGCCCTGCTAAATTGCTCCGATAAATCCATTATACTCTCCCCTATTTTATCTTCTGAATCAGTAATCCTTGTAAGTCTTTATTTAAATTCCTTAACAGTGCACCCTTGTGGGAATGGAAGTCAAGGGTATATTTTCTTGTCAACCAGCATAACAGAGGTTGATCAGGAGTTAAACAATATTCCAGTTGTTAGGAAATATCCTGATGTGTTCCCCGAAGATATCCTTGAGTTCCCTCCCGAGAGAGAGATTGAGTTTACCGTTTAATTAGTACCAGGAGTTGGACCAATATCTTTAGCACCATACCGCATGTCACCCTTGGAACTGACCGAGCTTAAAGGGCAGATTGAAGAACTCCTAGAAAAGAAATTCATTAGGCCAAGTGCATCACCATGGGGAGCCCTAGTCTTGTTAGTTAGGAAGAAGGATGGAGGCATGCGACTCTGTGTAGATTACAGGCAGTTGAATAAGGTGACAATCAAGAACAACTATCCATTACCAATGATTGATGATCTTATGGATCAATTACAAGAGGCTACTGTATTTTCCAAGATTGATTTATGGTCTGGATATCACTAGATTCGGGTTCGAGAAGAAAATATTCTGAAGACGGCATTTTGGACTCGTTATGGACATTATGAATATACTGTGATGTCCTTCGGATTGACGAATGCACCGACAATATTCATGGATTACATGAACCGAATATTCAGGCTATATCTTGATAAATTTGTGGTAGTGTTCATTGATGACATACTTGTCTACTCGAAGACGGAACAGAAGCACGCGGAACATTTGCGAGTAGTTCTGCAAATTCTAAGAGAGAAGAAACTTTACGCTAAGCTATCCAAATATGAATTTTGGATAAAGAAAGTAAAATTTCTTGGCCACGTGGTATCCCATGGGGGAATTTCAGTGGATCTCAGTAAGGTAGAAGCAGCATTAAACTAGGAACGACCAACGACAGTTACGGAAGTCAGGAGCTTTTTAGGGCTGGTAGGATACTACAAAAGATTTGTTAAGAACTTCTCTCAAATAACTCTACCTTTAACCAAATTAACCCGGAAGAATGCCCCATTTGAATGGACACCCGAGTGCGTGCAGATCTTCCAAGAATTAAAGGAAAAGTTGACAACAGCCCCAATACTTATTTTACTGAATCCTCATGGACCGTTTGAAGTGTACTGTGATGCTTCTAAGAAAAGATTGGGGTGTATGTTAATGTAGAACAAAAACATCATAGCATATGCTTCCAGACAATTGAAAACTCATGAAAAAAACTATCCAACCCATGACCTCGAGCTGGCAGCGATAGTGTTTGCCTTGAAGATGTGGAGACACTATCTCTATGGAGTGAAGTTTGAAGTATTTTCTGATCACAAAAGCTTGAAATACCCTTTTGATCAGAAGGAATTAAACATGAGGCAGCGAAGGTGGATGAGTTTCTTAAATATTACGAGTTTGACCTGAAGTACTATCCAAGCAAGGCAAACGTGGTAGCAGACGCCCTAAGTAGAAAATCCTTGACAGTGGCATGGATGATGATCAAGGAAGCGGAACTTATAAAGAGTTTCCAAACCCTCAACTTGGGGATCTCTGTAAACCCTAGTGCCGTTCAACTGCACCTACTTAAGATAACTAGTACTTTTAAAGATCAAATCCAGCAAGCACGACAAGGGAGTGATGACTTCCAGCATACAGTGCGACTGGTACAATCCGGCAAGCTAACAGGATTTTCTTAGGATGCAGATGGAATATGGCGATATCATAGAAGGATATGTGTATCTAAAGAGGACAACCTCAGGAAAAAGGTTTTGGAGGAAGCCCATAAGAGTGAGTTTACTATACATCCTGGCATTAACAAGATGTACCAAGATCTCAAGAAGATGTTTTGGTGGCCAAGCCTTAAAACAGATATGGCCAATTTTGTGAATAAATGTTTAACTTGCTAGAAGGTGAAAATAGAGCATCAGAAGTCGGCAGGGACATTACAACCCTTAGAGATTCCGGAATGGAAATGGCAGAGCATTTCTATGGATTTCGTGATGGGTTTACCAAGAACCCCCTCAGGATATGATGCCATATGGGTCATAGTAGATAGGCTAACCAAGTCTGCTCACTTTTTACCCATTCAAGCGAATTCTCCTCTAGAAAAGTTGGCTCAACTATAAATCCAAGAAGTGGTACGGTTACATGATATTCCTTCAACAATCATTTCCGATCGAGATCCAAGGTTCACCTCACGGTTTTGGGGAGCGCTGCAGAAGGCATTCAGTACTGAACTATGTCTAAGTACTGCATATCATCCGCAATCGGATGTCCAAACAGAACGGACGATTCAGACTTTGGAAGATATGTTACGGGCATACATTCTGGAACAACGGGGGAATTGGGATCGATACTTACCATTAGTCGAGTTTGCCTACAACAACAGTTACCATGCTAGCATCGGCATGGCTCCATATGAGGCTTTATATGGATGAAAGTGTCAATCTCCCCTATGTTGGTATGAACCAGGAGAACAGAGTCTGTTGGGTCTAGAACTAGTCAAACAAACTACAGAATAAATCAAAAGAATCAGTAACAAAATACTTGCAACTCAGAGCCGTCAAAAGAGCTACGCGGATGTCAGGAGGAAACCCTTAGAGTTTCACGAAGGAGACCATGTGTTTCTAAAAATAACACCTACAACTGGGGTGGGTAGGGCCATTAAAGTTAAAAAGCTAAGCCCTCGCTTTATAGGTCCCTTTCAAATTTTAAAGCCAATTGGGCCAGTTGCATATCGAGTTGCCTTACCTCCGTATCTTCTAATCTTCATGATATTTTTCATATTTCACAACTCAGAAGATACCAGTCGGATCCTGCTCACTTGTTGGAACCTGAATCAATCCAGTTAAAAGTTGACTTAACTTTTCATGTACCCCCAGCACGGATAGTGGATAGAAGCATCAAACACCTTCGGAACAAAGCTGTACAATTGGTGAAGTTAGCATGAGGATATGAAGACTCAGCAGATTGTATGTGGGAATTAGAATCCGATATGAGGAGAGAATATCCTGAATTATTCTCAGGTACTAAATTTTAAGGACAAAATTTTTTTTAGGAGGGTAGAAATGTAACGTCCGAAAAATTTTTATCGCTAACAATGGAGTTGTTCGGTTTTATCAAATAAGTGAGTTTAATCAGAACTCGATTAAACATTTATTTAAAGCTAATTAAGTGTGATTTAAAAGGATTAGGCTTGATGGAATTAGATTAGGAGCATAGAAAACCCCATAGAAAATTTTCAAGCCAGTTTACCGATTTAAGGGAAATCAGTAAGATTTCGGTATTTCAAACTGTCGGAACTGGACCAATAGAAATTTTTCTATGAGTGCCGTTGTAACACCCTACTAATTTAATGTTATGCTTAAGTCATAGCATGAAATTAGGTAGTCTATGTTACCGTATTAACGTTCTACTTAAATCTCGTGATTAGTATCACAAAATAGTTGAAACGACGCATTGTTACGTAAATAGCGTTATAAAACGTAATAAAGTTTAATGTAATATAACAGAAAAGATACGAATAAGTGATATCTTCTCAATTATATATGTACATATGTAGGTCGGAAGCCGACGCTTCAGTCTATACATATAGATATATATATATATATATATATATATATATATATATATATATTAAAAACAGATGAAATAAAGGAACGTCAAAATTCCTATTGCTAAAAGTAGAGATAGAGATAGCAGGAGCAGACTGTGTCCAACGAGTCCAACTCGGAGTCATCGAGCAGCTGCAGGTCTGGGATCTCAATGAAAAGAATGGCCGTTGAGCTCTTTGCCAGCGTCTGAGAATGATGCGGAAATACAACACGAGATGAGAATTTCAAGAAATTCTCAGTAGAGTTCATGTATGGCGTTCTTCTGACGTCACGTTCATTCTCAGTTGCCTCGGTTTTTATTTAATTATAAAAATATGTGTTCAAACTAGACTATCCGTTTTAAAAAGTTTAAGGAAAAGTCTGGTCCGAGGTAAGGTTCAGTTTTACTTTAGCTGATATAAGAAACAAAACAGATTATTAACAATAATACATAGAATAATAAACAGAATAAATAAGTACACAGTAGTAAGCGAACATAAATGGCAACTGTAAACATCTTGACATAATTATTTCATGTAGCCATGCAATCATGTGATCATGCAGACTTAATCATGAACCTTTCTTCATAAGCTCTTCCGTTATTTTTCATCATTTTCCATCTCTTGGTCCCCTGGGAGTTCTTGGCCATTTAGACTCCTGGATAATAGTTTGCTTTTCAGGATCGAGCTCGTTCTTATACAGGAATGCCGGGTTTACTTTCCCTAACCTTCCCACCGATCTATTCCCCTTAACTTCTTATCCGGGGCTGGCCCAAGTAGCATGAAACTTTCATAGTGACATAATCCTTTTCATAACTTTCATAACTTTCTTAAAAATGCACATGCATTAACATGTAATTCATAACTTGTACATGGGTTCTACCGAAATTTCGGTAGTATAATGGAACGTATCCGCTTCCCCATGAATAGTGCCAGCATACCAGAACATTTTATACAATTGCAATTTCAGCTTAGAGCAGCAATTATGCATATACATTCATAGATTCATTCATTAGTTTCAACAAAGCATCAATAGGGTTTTTAGCTCATTCTGCCCGGTTATGGTACATCCTACCTTTATTTCAATTTAACTCATTTAAACCTAATTTTTGGATATGTTGTAGCCTTATGTGTCTAGTTTCTAACCTCTTTGGTCCCATCAAATTCTGATATCTATAGCTCAAAATATTCAGGCTTTATCCCAGTCTGCCCAATGGCTAGCCAGAATCAGGCAACTAAAAGTAAAAATCCAATAAAAATTGAAAACTGACTCAAATTAAATGAAATTGGTACCATATTAAATCTAACAGGGTAAAGTTTTATGTACAAAAAGTTTCATTCCATTTGGCTTAGTAGGGCTCGAGTTACGAGCCCCGAATTCTAGCCTTCCTACACTACCCTGTTCTGGCCTAGGTTTGGACATAGGGCAACTTTCTTGGATCACTGGGAGCAACTGGGACCTCATCTAATTCTGAAATTTTTATGGGACATTCTCCTATGTGTAAGCTTTCTAAAAAAGTTAGTTTCACTCATTTTCAAGTAGTATAGGGCGAGTTCTACCTTGAACAGCCCAGTCTGCCCAGAACCAAAGTCAAAACCCTAAGTCAAAATTCAAAAATTCATATCTCTCTCAATTCTAGTCCAAAAGCCTTATATGATATGTTCATGGAAATCCCTAGATGTCTAGTTTCGTATAAAAATGGTTTCACCCAATTTAATCAGCTGTAGGCGGAGCCGTACATTCCGCCGTACGGACTGCCGAGGGTTTTTGGTTCTCTAACCCATCAGCTCTTACTATTTTCATTCTTTCTTGCTTCCACTTCGGTTTTAATCAAACAAACAGCCCAAAACCAATCACATATCGTCATAAACATTCATTTAACACATCAAAGAAGGTGAAAATAATCCAAGCCCAGCCAGCCAAGTCCACAGATTTGATGCAAGTATTAAACTCCTACCTTTGTTCCAAGTGATTTTGCTGGATTTTGAAGGCTTGGATGAGCAAAGCTTGAATTGGCTTGATGTTGGCTGGAGTTTTATGTGTGAAGAAGAGAGAAAGAGAGCTGAATGAGAGGAGAAAAGTGGCACAAACAAAGGGGTCAGAATGTGTGATAAAGGAGCAGAAAAATCTGATTGCATGTAGTGGTGTTTAGGTGGCTTTTTCTTGAATTTGATTGGCTTAGAATGCTTGGCTGAAATTCAGCCAAGCTTCTTCATATTTCGGTGGCCTTTGTTGTGCCACCTTTAGGTGATAAGTGGCTGAGTTATCAGCCACTAAAAATAGGGTTTAAAGCTTGTAATTCTATTGGTCCGGTTCCGACAGTTTAAAATACCGTAATGTTATCGATTTTCTTTAAACCGGTAGATCGGTTTTCAATAAAATTTTATGAAATCTCCTATACTCTAACTTAATTCTCTCTTATCTAAACTCAAGTAATTGTCAATCAATTGAGTCTAAATAATTATTTAACCGAATCTTGATTATTCTCAATTATTCGATAAAATCGAATAATTAGGCGAAAAACAGTGGATGTTACAACCCTAGAATCAACGGCTAAGATTTTGCCAAATAGCTCCCTCAAGTGGCGCCTTGGCAGCCCTTGACGATGGGAAGCTAAATTAGAATTGAGAGCAAGGTTGAATCCACCAATCATCATCCACCTTGCCTCAAAAATCTTTGCTTTTATTTCCTTCCCTCATCCAAAATTTTGGCCACCCTTCAAGCTGCTGAAGCTCTTCTCTTTCTCTCCTTTTTACTCTCATTTCCACTCGATTCTCATCCATCTTTAAGTCTCATCCCAAGTTACTACCATCAAAGGCACAAAATCAATACAAATTGTATTAGACAAAGTAGGAAATCCTACTTCTCCTCTTGTTTTCTTTGATTTGGGGCTGCATGGTGAGCATGCATAATCTAAAATATTGATGTTTTATAGAGTGATGATGATGTTTTATGACTAGTTTTGCATATATGTTGTGATTAAAATTGGAATTGAGAGCAAATAGCTTGAAGGAGGAAGACAAATCTAGAAGCTGTTAGGGTTTTTCCTCGGCGGTCCATACAGTGGAGTGTACGGCTCCATGTACCACTGTTTAAATGGATGAAACCATTTTTATATGAAACTATAATCTAGAGCTTTCCATACATATATCATACAAGGCCATTGGATTAGTATAGGATTAGTTATGAATTTTTGAAGTTTAAACTAGAAATCTGGATCCTTATCCGGGTAGTATGAGTTGAGAAGGGTATAACTCACCCTATACAACTCCAAATTGAGTGAACCCAATTTTTTTTTGAAAGATAACATGTATAAGAATATCCCATAAAAATTTCAGGACCAGATTCATAGCCGTTTGCTCCCAGTGCATCAAAGAAATTGGCTTAAGTCTAAACTGAGCTGAACCAGGATAGTTTAGTAAGGCCAAGTTTTGGGACTCATAAGTCAAAATATACTTATGCAAATGAGATGAAACTTAATTCATTTGAAAGCTTGTTCTGATAGCTTTAATTTGATATAAATTTCGTATAAATTCACCTAGTTTTCTATTTTTAGTGAATTTTTACTTACAAGAACCCAATTTTAGCTAAGAATAGAGCAGCCTGAGGTAAATTGTTTATATCTTGAGTTATACAATTCAAAATGAGATGGGACCAAAAGGATTAGAATCTAGACATATGAGCTATGACATATCCAAAAATTAGATTTAAATGAGTTGAATTGAATAAGAAGTGGGGCATACCAAATTCGGGTAGAACAGGGGAAGATAAACTTAAACTCTATTGATGCTTGATTTGAAATTGTTGAATGATGCTATGAATGTATATATATATTTGCTAGTCTATACTGAAATTGCAAGTTATATAAATGTACTGGTTGTCTGGCACTATTCATGGGGAAGCGGACTCGATCCATTATGCTGCCGAAATTTCGGTAAGAAGTTCATATGTTGTGAAATTCATAATAGCATGAATACATGATATTTGAAGAATCAAGTTAGATGTGCATCCATTTCATGTTATTATAAAGGATTCCATATCACTTGGGCCAGCCCGGAATAAATTAAGGGGAATAGATCAGTAGGTAGGTCGAGGAAAGTAAACCCGGCCATCCTGTATAGGAACGAGCTCGGTCCTGAAAAGTGGACTATTACCCAGGAGTATATGGCCAATGACTCCCATGGGACCAAGGATGAAAATAAGTTCTAATAGGTGAAAGCCTCCAAGAATAAGATGTATTTTCTAATTGCACATGCATATGTATAGTGTAATGCTTCTTTATTGATTATTCTAGATTCTTGTTTATTATTCTTAACATGCTATTGTTCCACCATGATTACTGTTTGAGTACATTAATATATCTGTTAACCTAAATTGAATTTATTTCGGTGTATGCTTTACAAACAAGTATTTAAGTTGAATATTATCATTTTACTGTACTATTTGAAAAATATTACACGACCGAAACAACT
This sequence comes from Pterocarpus santalinus, assembly GCA_031439595.1. NCBI lineage: Eukaryota > Viridiplantae > Streptophyta > Magnoliopsida > Fabales > Fabaceae > Pterocarpus > Pterocarpus santalinus. Next base: position 36,785,646 of record CM062525.1, read on the forward strand.
AGGAATGACAGCGACGACAAATGTATAGAAGTTAGGAATTTTTACTGAGAAATATTTATTTGTCACCCTATTGTTTGTTCCGCGTCATTCTCAGACCATGGAGCATACAGCGATTGGGGTGCTATTCATTGAGTTCCCTGAGCTACATATACACCTTGACCCATTTTTGGATTCTGTATATATCTCCGGCTGATGTCAGTTCCGCCTCTAGCTCTTCTTCCAGAGGGATTTCGCCGTCCCGCTTATGCACCCTCTCTTTGATCCTGCTGTCCCCTACATTGCCATATCCCTCCACATGGCCCATCCATTTCCACCAGTAGCAGCAGCAGCACCAGCAGCATCAGTAACTCCAGTTCCCATGGCCCCTCCTGCTTCACCACCGCAGCCGATGTTGTCAGCCTCGATCTCGGAGGAGGATCCGTCAGAGGCGGCAAGTTCTTCTTCATTGGCCTCTACTCCTAGTGTGGGTCACCCTCCAGCATACGCCGCCATGGCAAACGGATTCCTTTCTTCAGATTCTGTTTAGATAGCGTGCATGCTGTAGTAGTATTAGATGTACAGAATGACCCTCTTTTGGCAGTCTGGGTCATGGGTGGATGGGTAGATATTAGGAGATATACATGAAATGTCCCATAGGGACCACTTGGGGGGCTGTTCATGGAAACTGACCGTTTTGTTTTGTATTAGCGGCCTCATTTTGTTACCCTGTATCATTTTGACAAACTTTAAAATTAGATGTCTATGTATATATTTATAATGCCTTTTGCAGTAGTTCTGTCTTTATTGTATTTTTAGTAATGTTACATTATTTATAGTATACTGATTAACTAACAATTATCCTGCCGTCACGCAGAAAATTTTGTTATGCGATTGAGCATTTTTATGTGAGTAACTAATACTAATACAGAAAATAGAATTTAACTAGTACTACACATAATCACTTATCAGATAATTTATTACGATTTAAGCATAGTACTTTGTCTAGTAAGGTGTTACAATAGTATTCATAGATTACATGAATCGGATATTCTGACCATATCTGGATAAGTTTGTAGTGGTTTTCATTGACAACATACTCGCCTATTCGAAGATGGAGCGAGAACATGCGAAACACTTGCAGCTGGTTCTGCAAATTTTAAGAGAGAAGAAACTCTATACTAAGTTATCCAAATGTGAATTTTGGATGAAAGAAGTAAAATTTCTCAGCCATGTGGTATCCCCTGGGGGGATTTCCATAGACCCCAGCAAAGTAGAAGCAGTACTAAATTGGGAAAGGCCGACCACAGTCACTGAAATCAAGAGTTTTCTGGCTTAGCTGGATATTATAGGCGATCCGTCAAGGATTTCTCTCGAATAGCCTTACCTTTGATGAAGCTAACTAGGAAAAATGTTCCATTTGAATGGACACCAAAGTGCGAACAGAGTTTTTAAGATTTGAAAAGAAGGTTAATCACAACACCACCAATGTTAGCCTTGCAAGACCCTTGTGGACTATTTGAGGTCTATTGTGATGCTTCTAAACAAGGATTAGGATGCGTGTTGATGCAAATTGGAAGCGCGATCACGTATGCCTATAGACAATTAAAGCCACATGAAAGGAACTATCCCACACATGATCTCGAATTAGCAGCAATAGTATTTGCCTTGAAGATATGGAGATATCACCTTTACGGGGTAAGGTTTGAAGTCTTTTTTGATCATAAGAATTTGAAGTACCTCTTTGATCAGAAGGAATTAAATATGAGGCAACAAAGGTGGATGGAACTTCTTAAAGACTACGAATTTGAATTAAAATACTACCCGGGCAAGGCAAATATTGTGGCAGATGCTTTGAGCAGGAAATCTCTAGCTGTAGCTTGGATGATGGTTAAAGAGATAGAGCTTATTGAGAGCTTCCGAGATCTTAATTTGGGAATCTTTGTAACTTCTAAGACCATTCAGTTACACCAAATTAAGATAGCCAATAGCTTTAAAGAACAGATTCGGCAGGCACAACAACAGGATATCAGTTTTCAACATACAATCAATTTTGTGCAATCAGGAAAGTTAACGGGTTTTGCTTAGGATAAAGAGGGCATATGGCGGCATCAAGACAAGGTGTGTGTACCCGAGGGAAATGATCTCTGAAGAAGAATCTTGGAGGAAGCACATAAAGTTGTATTTACTGTGTAGCCTAGCACTACTAAAATGTATCAAGACGTCTAGAAAATGTTTTGGTGGCCAGGCATGAAGTCAGACGTGGCGAGCTTCGTGAGCAAATGCTTGGTCTGCCAGAAGGTGAAAGCGGAACATTAGAAACCCTCCGGGATGCTACAACCTCTAGAAATCTCTGAATGAAAGTGAGAGAATATCTCTATGGATTTTGTAATGGGATTACCAAGAACATGAGCAGGATATGGTGCCATATGGGTCATCATGGATAAATTAACCAAATCTATTTACTTTCTACCCATTTGAGCAAATTATCCCTTGGAAAAATTAGCGCAATTGTATATTCAAGAGATTATAAAATTGCATGGAATTCCTTCAACCATTATTTCTATCGAGATCCAAAATTCACTTCACGGTTGTGAGGAGCCTTACAAAAGGCGTTTGGTACTAAGTTATATCTAAGCACTGCATATCATCCATAAACAGATGGTCAAACAGAAAGGACAATTCAAACCTTAGAAGATATGATGTGAACATATATAATGGAGCAACATGGGAACTGGGATCGGTACTTATTGCTAGCCGAATTTGCATACAACAACAGCTATCACATTAACATCAGCATGGCTCCTTATGAAGCGTTGTACGGACGGAAGTTGTAACACCTCAATAGTTCCATTCTATGCTTAAGTTATATTGTGAAATTACTAGTTGTTACTTTTGCTCGCGGAACTAACATTACCTTTTAGAAATTACTTTTTAACGAAAATAGGGGTAATTTTTTTTCTGAACAATAACGAGTAAACCGTTTTTGAAATAGATTGCTTTTGGACATGAGCTCATTTCATGATAGTCGTCACGTAGTACTAACCAAATCAGACTAAGCCGATATTGATTACCTCTAAGTTGGAGGGTCCTCCATGTCACCCTTGCCTCTCACATAGAGGTTCTTTGTGGATTGCCGTCTCTCACTTCCCGGAAGTGATCGAGGGGTCATGTCCCATTCTTTCGTTTCTTATCATTATACTTTACATGCATAATACTTCTTTGACTAGACACATGCAATGATATGACTAAGTCCATAATTTTGGCGGAAATCTAGTAGCATAATGGCTAGACTGAAGCTTCCCCGAAATGCCAATCATAACTTTCAACCAATAGTTCATCATATTCATATCATTTAATCATGAGACAAAACTCTATCAAACTTGTCATTCATCATGTCGAATGGCATTTAAGTGATAGGTCTGTACTTTCCCTAGAAGGGTTCATAATTGCGTTATTCTTTATGAAGAATCTTATGAATCATCATATGATTTCCTATGGTTACCTATAAGAGAATCACATAGTTAAGATATATGTACAAGTAGTCTTTTAGTTACTTAGTTCTCATGTGATCTTATTCTTTGCTTAAGTATATGTCTTACGGAATACTTGTTCAAATTAGTTAAGTTAGATGGTTGTTTCTTTTACTTGAGACCGTGTATTTAGTGATTCCTAGGTTCATGATATGTTCAGAGGCCCTAATCATATTTCTGTTCCTAAAGAGTTCGACATTCTTCTAATCCTTGGATCATGACAACGCATAACCATATTCATGAACCCAACAACACCATGTTCACTAATCACCAAGAGTGATTTTTAACTTATTCAACTTACAAAGTTTCAAACTTTTATTATTAACATATCAAGGTTTTACCTTAAACATTATTAAAGTTATCATTCTTTATAAGTAGTTATAAAGTATTCTTTATGAAAGTAAGTGCCTCTAAAATTAAGCTCTTGTCTTAAAAATTAGATCTTTATGTAATAATGATATAAGTTACTAGCTTTTTAACTAAAAAGTCTTGTTCTTTATGAAAGTTGACTTATTTAATTATTCTAAGACCATCAAGGTTTCAACTTTATAATTTAAAGTTGTCTCTACATTAAAAAGGTTCCTACTTTATCAACTAATGATATGAAATATTAACTTTAAGGTTAAAAAGTCTTGATCTTTATAAAAGTTAACACCTTTTAGCATTGTTTTGGTTAAAGATCTAAACTTTATAAATTAAATATTACAAAACAATATTTTTATGACTTAAAGGTCCCATTCTTGATTAAAGTTTGAAATTTTATGAAATGTCTTGTCTTTAAGGTTTGATTTCTAAGACATAAAGTGACAAGATATCATTTTATAGCTCAAAAAAGCTTGTTATTCTAAAAAGCTTAGACTGTTACATGTATTCTTATCTTCAAAACAAAATAAGAGAAGACTTTATGATGGCACTAAAACTTGCGCCACTTTTTGTGTATCAAGACGCAAAGTCTTTGAAGCTTTAAGCATTATGAATGTTTGTAGTCATGCCAAATCAATAGAAAATGATAAAGAAGACAATTTTCAACTCAATACAACCAAGAACATCAAGATCTCATGTATCAAGAATTAAAAATGGGAACTTTAAAGCATTTAGAGTGAGAAACTTTCAAGGGTCAAAAACACTTGTGAAGAAGAGCATGGACATACTTTACTATGAATGGAAACACCAAGGACATGAACTTAGTTTACCAAAAATGGAAATATCAAGAATACTTTAAGAAGAAGATGAACATGTTTTGCCAAAAATGGAAACATCAAGAACACTTTAAGGAGAACATAAACATATTTCACCAAAAATAGAAGCATCAAGAACACTTTAAGAAGAACATGAACATATTTTGGCAAAAATGGAAACTTTTGCTCTTGAAGAGCATGAACTATTTTCTTAAGTTTTTACTTAGAGATCTTGGTCATGAAAGAACCAAGCTCCAAGCTTTATTTAGCAAACAAAATGAAAAAGATGAAGATCACTACCTCCTTATCAAAATGGCGCTACAACAAGGAAGGAGAAGAAGAAGATGATGGCTCCTCTTGGTGATGATGGTGGCGGTCTTGCAAGGAGGAAGGAGAAGCTTTTGAGATCTTGTGAAAATGGAGGTTGTAGTGTTTTTAATCTTGTCTCCAAAGACCAAAGATGAGGTCTTTGAAGGGATAAGTGAAAAATTTTGGTTATGGAGGTGGAGAATGGAAGAAGAGGATGAAGAAGAAGAAGAGACTTTTAGAGAGAAGTGAGAGGATGAGAGTTTTAGAGAGAGAATAGGATAAATGAAAATGAAAATGTGTGTGTGTGTGTGTGTGTGTGTGTGTGTGTGTGTGTGTGTGTATGTGTGTGTGAGTGTGGCGTCCAACATGAAAGGAAGGAGGGAGATATTTTTGTGTTATTTTATGTTAATTAAGGTTTATGGGGATAAATCGGATGATGGGGGAACAAAGTATGTACTAATTCTTACATAAAGCACTCTTGTTTTATGCTTTATGCTTTTATGTCATCACTTTTTACTTTATTGTCTAGTTAACTAAATTTAAATTTAATTATGTGATGAAGTGCTGATACAACTTAATTAAGATGATTAAGTAATGATTAGTGATTAACACACAAGAACATGATTAACAAAAATTAATATTGCAATTAAGCTTAATTAACCTTAATTAAACTTGATTAAGCTAATTAAAGGCGATTAGTGCTTAAGTAAGCTATAAAGGCTCTAACTTGCTTAATTAGAGATTATCTAATCTTGATTAAGCATTCTCTTGACTTTTCTCATCCGAGTTAACTCATAAACTCTTCGTTGACCCCTTAATTAAGCCTTAATCTCATAATTTCTCATTAAGTGCCTAATTACTCAAGGATACTGAGGTAATTTAACATGACAAGAAATTGAGGATGTTACAGAAGTGCTAATCTCCGCTATATTGGTATGAAACAGGAGAATCAAGTCTATTGGGGCTTGATTTAGTCGGACAGTGTAACATCCCCATTTCTACCTAAACTAATTAGCTCGGTGTTTCCTGCTAATTAGAGGGATTAGCGATTAAATTGAGAACTAATCGATTAATCCCGAGAGCAAGAGCTTAGTAAATTAAGTCTAGCCAACAATTAATCATAATGTCCTAAGTGTTTTAATAAAACCTTAATCGTCCAATCCTTAATTACTCGAAGGTGCCAAAACAAAAGTAAGACAACCTAACCTTACTAATTAAGTTTATAATGATTAAGACAGTTAAGACAACTCTTGAGAAATTAAACCCCAAATTAAGCATATGCTTAACCATAATGCAAGACATCATAAAAAGTGTAATTGACAAGAGTTAACTCATGGGTAATTAAGCCAATTAAGTTAAGTTACATTTAAATAATTCTAATAACATTTAGAGATAAAAGTTCTTCCATGCATATGCCCTAGAAAGACACACCAAGGAGAAACAACATCTCACCCTTCATTCAATCTCTTTAATCCTACACCATTAGATCAAAAGCCAAGACTAGGATCCTTGTCATCCACCATTAGATCTTGACGCTTGGATGAGTCATAGACAAGCAACCAAATCCTAAGAGGGGTACTCCCCTTTAACCCCTAGAGAAAAGCATAAATTGGATATTAGAATGCCCCCAAGCTCAAGGAAAAACAACTCACCCTTTTACCCCAAGGTTTTTCCACTCTCTTGCTTGTTGTAAGAAGCAAAGTCCCATCACCTTTCCCTCCCTCAAACTCGCCACCTTCAGCCATATCTCTCTCCTCCATTCATTTTTCATTTCCTCCCCCAAAGACACACACAAAGCTCTCTTCTCTCTCTTCAATTTCAAAATTCTCCTCCTTCTCTCTAAACTCTCCAACTTCTCTCTAGAATCCTCCCACTTCTCTCATCCTTTCCTCTCCTCATCCCACTCACAAACTCTTCAAGAGCCACCATTTCTTGCTCTTGGAGAATCAAAGACACTCACATATCAAGCCTCTTCCAAGATCCAAGAGGAGGAGCACCACCCCCACCACCATCTTTTCCATCACAAGTTCCTTCAAAGAAAGCTTCTTGGTAGTGGCTCTAAACCCTTTTTCTCTCTTGTTTTTCAAGCTTTAGAACTCCTATGCTCTCCATAGTTAGGTGGTTTTAAAGATTGATTATGGGCATCATAGTCATTCTTGTCATAAAATGAGATGTTGTTGCTAGTATGGTTGTTTGTTGAAAACATGTTTTTCGGTTTGGTGGGATGCATGGCTGAACTCAATATTTTTGAACTCCAACATGTTAGTTTTTCACTGATCTTTCATGGTATATGAGTGTTTTATAACTTGAGAATGTTTTCTTGAAAGTGAGGTTGAGTGTTTTGGAGAAAACATGAGAAAAAGCAAAACGTGAAACCTGGATTTTCTGACAGTCTGTAAACCGAACGGTATAACTTTTTTCAGAAAACTCAGAAATTAGTGGAACCAATTTTATATGAAAATAGACTCAGAGAGCTTTCCATACATATAAAATATATAAGATTCGGAGTTAAAATGAGTGAGATATGATTTTTCAAAGTGGACTGTTCTCGGATTGGTTTCTGTCTGGGCAGTCTACACTAAAATGTGTATAACTCGAGCTACAAAAATGATTTTTGAGTGAGACCAAGTTTAAATGAAAGCTAAGACATAGGGGAACAAACCCCTAAAACAGTTTTCTCAGATTCCTTCTGAGCAATTATAATGAGAGGTCACAATCCACTGTTCCGGGAGTGAACCTAGAAACTGAACAAGTCAGAATAAAATATGCATAACTGGAGTTAGAAAATGAATTTTTGAGTGGGACTTGTTTTGTTAAAAACTAGACTCAGAACCCTATAAGCATATAAAATTTCACATTAAAATGATAAAATACCAAATTATGGTGAATTTTTAAAGTTACTGCCTAGGGTAAAAGTAAAACTGTCAAAACTTAACCTTAAGTAAGACTATGCATGAATGACTTAAAAAGGTAAAAGGCCTTAGCCTAAAGTAATGAAAACTCCATAATTTATTTAATGAGAACTAGATAGAATAAAATACTAAGCTCACCTAATCCTTAACAAAAGGGGCGAATAAAACGAAAACTGAATGTAAATGTAGTTAATGTACTCGATTAAGTTCATAAGATTCTAATCAAACTATAATACAATACCTAAGCTATAAATCTTCCAAATTAAAATATGAAAATCATATAAGTCAAGTTAGAATAATGGAAGGGAAGGAATCAATAAAACGAAAGCCAATGTAAAAGCTTGCACCTAATTTACTAAGCTAAGCTCATAAGACTTTGCTTGAGAATATGCCTATGTTTAGGTTGCAAGTATGATGTGATTCTGATGCCATGATAATGATGATATGATGATGATGATATGATATGATGATATGACGATGATGATATGATATGATCTTTGTGATCTTGGTATTACTGTCTGGCAAAATTTTGGGAAGGCTGCGTTCTAGCCGTTATGCTACCGAAATTTTGTAGAAATTATGGACTTAGAAATATTTTGCATCATAAGTTTAATAAGAAAAGATTGGATAATGTGTGATCCTTCAAAAGGGAAGGTGACCTAATTTAAGTTTCCCCTCACCCACGACTCACATGAGGCATGGCATGACCCAGCTAGTGTGAGTATAGGGGATAGGGCTTACATGAGGCATGACATGACCCAGCTAGTGTAAGTACTGAAATTCTATGGTGGCGACGGCCACGGTATGAGCTCATTACCACTTATGTTTAGTGGGTGGAAAGAAAGGACTTAAGATAAGTCAAGTTAAGGAAAGAAAGGGACTTCGGTCCAACCCAAGTAAAGAACATAACTCTCGATCTGTTTATATATGTTATGAATAGTCATATAAGCTTTCATGTATGCCATGATGTTGTTAATACAACGAGGATAAGTACTAAAAATGGGACCCACTTCGGATAGTAACGTTTTCGAAAATCAAATAATTGAACCTATTGTATGCCCACAGTTTTTCATTTAAAAGCCGAAGTGGCTGGGAGGATGACGATGACACCGGTGTGTCAGGGCCGAGTCCTACTGAGAAATCTTATTTCTCATCCTAGTTGTTTTCCGTCTCGTCACCAGATACTCATGGAGCCTCACGTGACGTGGAGCATGGAGCCTCCCCACCATGAGTGGGTTTATGATGAGGACGCCCACGCTATCGTGGCCACGACCACCACGATAGTTCGCACGTACTTCTATCCGGGTCAAGTTTTTGAGCAGGGGGAGCCAGAGATTCCGCCAGCCCCTGTGGACGTATCATCCTCACGCCTTGGACAGCCGTTGGGTCCTTGGGATTTCCCGCCCGAGCCATTGCCCGAGATTGAGATGGAGCCTATGTCTCCCGGTCTACCCGTAGCCGAGCCTGTGCCGCCGCCAGAGGTTCCCGTGGTCGATGTGAGTTCGACGGCCACCCCTAGGGCCGCAGCAGCTTCGCCGCCACTCCCCGAGTATCGGCCCGTCGCATCTGAGGAGGATCCCTCCGAGGCACGTTCTTCGGTGGGCAGCTATGTTCCCGGCCGTCGCATACGTCGTATCGAGGTGATTAGCAGGCACCCCCGCATCATTCTCACTCCGCGCATTCCCCGAGGCCGAGCAACATGGGGGACTAGACATTCGAGGACTTGAGACCGCTTGATGGAAGGGCATGGAAAGGGCAGAGAAGTCAGCATATGTCTACGTGGGCTTATTTTGATTTGCGCTCCTTAACTCCTGTATTTCATTTTGTTTTGTATCTCATCAGACTTGTGTACCTTTGATATTTGGGGCCATGGCATGACCATGAGTTTCCCTTTATGTATTTGCTGAATATTATGAGATTAAGTGTATTATGTAGTTGATGTTATAATTTGAATGTATGACTTTATGATTTATCTCATGTTCCTTCCATTTATATCGAAATCTCTGCGATACGCTCGTTTACTGCTATCTTCCCGCGCAAGGCTTTACTTTTCCAAAGCAACGACATATTTCAAAAAAAAAATAAAAAGTTTACTGTATTTTCCGCGTAATTTAATTTTAAGTGAAGTTTAGTTTTCCACGAGCATAAGTAACAACTAATAAAACGCCGTAATACGACTTAAGCATAATATGGATTTATTAGGGTGTTACAGACAGACCACTAAGCAGATTAAGAAAATTCGAAGTAAGATGCTTACTGCTCAAAGCCGTTAGCAGAGTTATGTGGATACTAGGAGAAAACCTCTAGAATTTCAAGAAGGAGACCACGTATTTCTGAAAGTTATGCTTACAACAGGAATAGGTAGAGCCATTAAGGTTAAGAAGTTAAGCTCTCGCTTTATCGGTGCCTTCCAAATCTTGAAGTGAATCGGATCAGTTGCATATCAAATCACTTTACCTCTACATTTGTCAAACCTTCATGACGTTTTTCATAGTTCTCAACTTAAGATATATCAACTTGACCCTACACACTTCTTAGAACTTGAGTCAATACAGTTAAAAGAGGACTGACCTTCCACGTATCATTGGCACGGATTGTAGATAGAAGTAGTAGGCAACTTCAAAACAAAATTGTGCAATTAGTAAAAGTAGCATGGGGAAAAGAAAATGTTGAGGACTACACTTGGGAACTAGAATCATACATGAAGAAAGAGTATCCTGAACTATTCTTAAGTACTAAATTTTGATAACAAAATGTTTTTTAGGAGGGTAGTAATGTAATATCCGAAGAATCTTATCGTTTTTAACCAAGTTGTTCGGTTTTTATCGAATAATTGAGGTTAATTAAAATTCGACCAAATATTTATTTAAGGTCAATTAATTAGCATTTAGAGAGATTAGAGGTGAGGGAATTAGATTAAAATCATAGAATGTTTCACAAAAAAATTTTCAAAACTGTTTCACCGATTTAAAAGAAATCGGTAAGATTTCGGTATTTTAAGCTGTTAGAACCAAATTAATAGAATTACGCACCCAAATTCTATGATTCTATAGCTGAATATTCAGCCACATACTCACCCATGGGTTGTGCAAGAAGAGCCACCAAATGAAGAGATTTGGCTAAAAATTAGCCACAAAATTTTCAGCCAATCAACACTTAAGAGGCCAACTACTTTATTAAAGCTTTGGTCAGATTTTTTTTCCTTTCTTTCGAGCAGAATACGTTCCTTCTCTCCTTCTTGCAGCTCTTCCTTCTTTTCTCCTTTCAACTTACTCCATCAAACCTGCAAGCTTTAACAAGATTTCCTTTAATCAAAAACCCAAATTTAGCAAGACTACACCTAAGGGAGGTAGAGATTCAACTTCTTTTCTTGATTCCTTTGTTATAGAGCTACTTAGGGTTTCAATTTTTTTCACTCCTTGATGTGGTATTTGGATATATATGATGATTATTGACTGGTTTGATAGCCATCTTTGTGTTTAAATTGAAGTAGAAATGGAAAAGTTGAGAATAGAAAGAAGTAGGAAACTGGTTATGCAAAATCCCTACGGCATCTGTATGTGTATTGCGTACGAACCAAAATTTCGCAATCAAAGTTTGATGAAACAATTTTTAAATGAAACTAAACATTTAGATTTTCTAACCATACAAAATATAAGGCCATAGGTTTAGTATTGAGAGAGATATGAATTATGGAAGTTTGACCTAGGTTTTTGAGTTTGATTCTAGATAGATGAGGTTGTTTAGGGTAAAACTAGCCCTATATAAATTGGAATTGAGTGAACTAAATATTGTTAGAAAGCTTACACATAGAGAAACATTCCATAAAAATTTTAGAATTAGATTTGATCCCAAGTGCTCCTAGTGATTCAATGAAACTACCTTAAATCCAAACTGGGCTAGAACAAGGCAGCCCAGAATGGTTAGATTATAGGGCTTATAACTTAAGGTCCACCTTCAAATGAGATGAAACTTACTGTAAATAAAATATGGTCCTATTAACTTTAATATAATATAAATTTCATATAATTTTGACTAGTTTCGATTTTTAGTAAATTTTTACTTTTGAGTGTGTAATTCTAGCTAGCTACAGGGTAGACCGAGATAGAACTTTAATAACTTGAGTTACACTTAATAAAATTAGATGAGATAAAAGAGGTTAAAAAATAGATACACAAAACTCCTACATATCCAAAATTTAGGTCCAAATGAGTTAAGTAGAAATTATGGTTTATTTTACAAAAAATCGGGTAGAGTGAAGGTACATAGGCAGCAACAAAATTTCAAATGCAACTATTATTTCTAAAAGATTAATATTGAATTATGAATGAAATATTGTGATTTTCTAAAAGATTGGTTGCTTGAGTACTGACAGTTTTTATGGAGAAGTGGACACAATCTGTCATGCTACCAAAATTTCAGCAAAGCCTATGCATCAGTTATAAAATGCACTTAGATACATATGCATTTTTCAAGAAATTTACAAGGGTTATAATAAAAGTTCCAAAATACTTGGGCTAGCCCCGGATTAAAGTTAAGGGGGAAACGATTGGTGGGAAGTCCGGGGAAAGTAAACCCGATATTCCTATATAGGAATTAGCTCAATCCTGAGAAGCATGTTATTACCCAGGAGTTGAATGGCCAAGAACTCCCAAGGGACTAAGTAACAGAAAAAATTTATGATATTAAGTTTAAGAATGAGTGAGAATAAGAGAACTCATGAGTACCTGCATGACTGCATTACATAGTTATGTTAGTTGTTTATAAGTTGAATATTATGTTCATTTACTGCTACTTGTTTATTTATTCTACTCTTTATACTATATGTTGTCATATAATAGTTTGTGTTGCTTCTTTTTCTATCTTAAGTAAAATTGGATCTTGCTTCAGACTAGGTATTTCTTAACTTGAAAAATGAGGGTAGTCTACTCAAATACCAAGTTTCTTGTTGATAATTAAATGAAAACCAAGGCAACTGAGAATGGATGCGACGTCAGTTTAACACAAAACTCGAATCCTATTGAGAATTTCTTCAAATTCTCACTTTGTTTCATGTTTCCGCATTATTCTCATACTGTGGCGATAGAGGTGACGGTGGAAGTTTTCCTTGAGATCCCGGATATGCAGCTACACTATGACCTTATGTTTCATTCGCTGTACATAGTTGGCTCTTGCCGTTTCCATCTTTACCCTTTCAATCATAGAGACTTTGCGATATCACTATTTCACCCCGCGTTTGACTCTGCTGTTCCATATTTTGCTATTCCTCTACATGTAGCACACCCCACACCACCTCCACCACCTGTAGCACCGGCAGCCTAGTGAGAGGGTTTAGAAGAGAAGAGTCCTGGAAGTTGATACCACCACGGCCCTCCTTGCTCGGATGCAAGCTCTTGCCATTCAAAATGCTGCAATTCAAAAAAGTTAGGTATACTTCCAAATCCTCCATCTGCTCAAGTGTTGAAGTGTGATTTTTGTCAGGGTGATCATTTGAATAGGGAGTGCCATGTGGAACCATCCTCTGAAGAGCAAGTGAATTACATGAATTCCCAGTGGCACAACTTCAATTCCCATCAATACACTCCTCGACACAAAGAGCATAACAACTCGAGGTATTATCTTGGTAATCAAGGTCTTCCCAAAAACTCATACAACCACCCTGCCCAAGAGAAGAAATCAAACTTGGAAGATATATTTCAGCAGTTCTTACAGACTCACTCTAACTTTGTGGACAGAACTGAAGTACAGTTCAAGCAATATGATGCACAATTCAAGAACACAGAAGCTTCTATCATAAATATAAAAAACCAACAGGGGCAGATATCTCCACAACTTGCTGATAGACCAGAAAGCTCTTTGCCAAGCAGCACCGTTGCCAACCCAAGAAATGAGCATGCAAAGGTAATCACCTTGAGGAGTGGTAAGGAATTAGCAAAGCCTGAGCAGTCTGAGGAGGCACCATCTAGTGAAGTGGAGGTACAAAAGGGGCAGAAATATGAAATCCCTATGAGGCGAAATAGTGGTGAGAAAAATGAAGACAAGACTCTTGCATCAGCAGCACCCTCCGCTTATGACCCTCTTATTCCTTACCCACAGAGAGGAAGGCAGTAGAAGAAAGAACAACAAGACAAGCAATTTGCCAAGTTTTTAGAAGTCTTCAAAAAGCTTCACATCAATATACCTTTTGTGGAGGCTCTCACTCAGATGCCCAGCTATGCAAAATTCATTAAAGAGATCCTCTCTCAAAATAGGAATATCAAAGATGATGAGATAGTCATGCTTATGGAGGAGTGTAGTGCCATATTACAGAACAAATTACTTCCTAAGCTAAAGGATCCAGGAGTTTTACTGTACCTTGTGTTATTGGTGATGTTTATTTTAATAAAGCTCTCTGTGATTTACGTGCTAGTATAAATCTAATGCCTCTTTCTATTTTCAGGAAACTTAGAGTTGGGGAAGTGAAACCAACCATGGTATCACTACAGCAAGTAGATCGGTCCATCAAGCATCCTAGAGACATCATCGAGGACGTTCTTGTGAAAGTGGATAAGCTGATTTTCCCAATAGATTTCATTGTGCTAGATATAGCAAAAGATAGAAAAGTCCTTCTTATTCTGGGAAAACCTTTCTTAGCCACCAGGAGAGCCTTAATAGATATCCAAGAAGGGAAACTAGAGCTGCGGGTTCAAGACAAGAAGGTTACTTTTAATGTATTTGAGGCAACCAAGTTCCCCACAGAAGCTGATTCATGTTTTAGAGTGGAGGCTATTGAGGATTCAATAGCTACTGCATTCCAAGTCAATTCCCTCACTACTCCCTTGGAGGCTTTTTTGATGAATCCCAAGATAGTGGAAGAATGGGACGATGATAGTATGGAGCTATGCCATCAGCTAATGGAAGCCCAATCTCCTAGGCTCAAGTCATACATTGAAGCCCTTGATGAAGAGGAGTTCAAACCACTTAAGGATGAACCACCCAAGTTGGAACTCAAACAAATACCATCTCACTTGACATATGCATTTTTGGGAGAAAAGAATACATACCCCGTCATTGTCAATGCCTCATTGAGTGAAGCGGAAGAGGAGAAATTGCTTAGAGTCCTTAAAGACCATAAAAGGGCAATTGGGTGGTAGATTTCTGATTTGAGGGGCATTAATCCAACATTCTACATGCACAAGATCTTTATGGAAGATGACTTCAAACCCCTTGTGCAGCCACAAAGAAGGTTGAACCCTACAATGAAGGAAGTTGTGAAGAAAGAGGTGGTGAAACTCTTGGATGCTGGAATCATATATCTAATTTCAGATAGCCCTTGGGTGAGTCCGGTCCAAGTAGTGCTAAAGAAGGGAGGAATCACAGTGATGAAGGATAATAACAATGAACTAATTCCCACCCGCACAATTACATGATGGCAAATGTGCATTGACTATAAAAAACTCAATGATGCCACCAGCAGAGACCACTTTCCACTTCCATTTATGGATCAAATACTAGAAAGAGTAGTAGGCCATGCCTCCTACTACTTCCTTGATGGTTATTCAAGTTATCACCAGATTCATATAGCCCCGGAGGACCAAGAAAGGACTACTTTCACCTGCCCATATGGCACCGTTGCCTATGAAAGAATGTCATTTGGACTTTGCAATGCACCTGCAACTTTTCAGAGGTGCATGTTGGCAATTTTTCATAACATAGTGGAAAGG
Source organism: Pterocarpus santalinus (assembly GCA_031439595.1). Classification (NCBI taxonomy): domain Eukaryota; kingdom Viridiplantae; phylum Streptophyta; class Magnoliopsida; order Fabales; family Fabaceae; genus Pterocarpus; species Pterocarpus santalinus. Next base: position 36,801,257 of record CM062525.1, read on the forward strand.
TTCATTGAGGTTTTTATGGATGATTTTTCTAGTTTTGGTTCTAGTTTTGGTGATTGTTTATCAAATTTATCTTTGGTTTTGAAAATGTGTCAAGAAACTAACTTTATTTTAAATTGGAAGAAGTGTCACTTTATGATGCAGGAAGGAATTGTGCTTGGGCATCAGATCTCAGCCAAAGGCATTGAAGTAGACAGAGCCAAGATAGAAGTCATTGCAGATTTGCCTCCACCAACCAATATTAAAGGAAGTTAGAAGTTTCTTAGGGCATGTTGGATTAGAAGTTTCTTAAGGCATGCTGCGTTTTATAGGAGATTTATTAGGGATTTCTCTAAAATTTCTAAACCTTTGAGTACCTTGTTGATTAGAGATATTCCTTTTAATTTCAATGATGAATGTTTGTATGCCTTTGAACTTCTAAAAAATAAATTGATTTTAGCCCTTATTCTTATTGCACCTGATTGGAATTTACTTTTTGAACTTATGTGTGATGCTAGTGATTTTGCCATAGGTGCTGTTTTGGGGCAAAGGAGAGATAAACTGTTGCATGTGATTTATTATGCTAGTAGAACCTTAAGTGAAGCACAGATAAATTATGCTACAACTGAAAAAGAACTTTTAGCTGTTGTGTTTACTTTTGACAAGTTTCGTTCTTATTTGATGGGTGCGAAGGTCATTGTCTATACGGATCATGCGACTCTCAAGTTCTTGTTGGAGAAAAAAGCTGCCTAGCCCAGGCTCCTCAGATGGATCTTGCTTCTTCAAGAATTTGATTTAGAGATTAAAGACAATAAAGGAGCAGAGAATCTAGTAATAGACCACCTCTCTTGACTACCCATTACTAACCCTAAGGAAAAAGAAGAAATAAGGGAGACCTTTCCTGATGAACAACTCTTTGTGGTCTATGCAACAGCATGCTTTGCCGATTTTGCCAACTACTTGGTGAAGAAAATCCTACCTGAAGGTCTATCCTACTTCTAGAAGAAAAAGTTTTTCTCTGATCTTAAGTGTTACTTTTGGGAGGAACCTTTTCTCTATAGACATTGTGCTAATCGGATCATTAGAAGATGTGTCCCTTAAGAGGAAGTGACCAATATTCTTTATCATTGTCATGCATCAACAATTGGGGGACATTTCGGAGCTACTTGCACAGCAGCCAAGGTCCTTCAATGTGGTTTCTATTGGCCGACAATCTTCAAGGATGCTGATCACTATGTGCGAAGTTGCAACGAATGCCAAAGAGCGGGAAATATCTCAAGGAAACATGAGATGGCACTAAACAACAATCTAGTCTATGAAATATTTGATGTTTGGGGCGTTGATTTCATGGGACCTTTCTCTATGTCTTTTGATAACAAGTATATCTTGGTCACAGTGGATTATGTATCTAAATAGGTTGAAGCTGCAACCTCACCTACTAATGATGCTAGAGTGGTTACCAAGTTTCTCAAGAAGAATATCTTTTCAAGGTTTGGTACCCTAAGAGCAATCATTAGTGACGGAGGAACACATTTTTGCAATAGGCAATTTGAAGCTCTTCTTACAAAGTATAGGGTCACTCACAAGGTTGCCACTCCCTATTATCCACAACAAGTGGCCAAGTGGAAGTCTCTAATAGGGAACTAAAGAGAACACTCAAGAAGACAGTAAATACCTTAAGAAAAGATTGGTCAACAAAGCTTGACGATGCTCTTTGGGCCTATAGGACAGCCTTCAAAACCCCCATTGGGATGTCCCCTTATGGGCTGATTTTTTGAAAGACATGTCATTTACCGATTGAGCTAGAGCATAGAGCATATTGGGCCACAAGTTGTTGAATTTGGATTTGAAGGAAGCTAGGGAAAAGAGTATGCTGCAACTCAATGAGTTAGATGAATTCAGACAAGAGGCCTATGAGAATGCCAAGCTATACAAAGAAAGAACTAAGCAGTGGCATGATAAGCATATTATGAGGAGAGAGTTTCATAAGGGCCAAAAAGTGCTTTTATTCAACTCCAAGTTGAGACTTTTCCCTGGAAAGCTAAGGTCAAGGTGGTCTGGACCATTTGAAGTCACTAAAGTGCTACATTTGGGGCTATAGAAGTCACACATCCAACCAAGGGGACTTTCAAGGTTAATGGCCAAAGATTGAAGCCTTACATTGATGGAAACTTTGACAAACGCAAGGCTTCAATCCCACTCCAAAATCCTCAGTAACTTATGAGTCATGTCCAACTTAGGGACATTAAATCAAAGTACTGGTTAGGAGACAACCCAATATTCTTGCTTTTAGTTCTTTTTGTTAAAATTTATTCATATCATTAACTAGGATGCATTTAGGGTAGTATCATTCATTTTCATATTTTGACATTATTTTTAATTTAATTTTAACTTTATAGGTGAAAAGGAGCAATGCAAGCAAAAGGATCAAAAGGGGAATGGAGTAACTTCGCATTATGCAGAAAAACAGAAGATGTAGACTCAGGGATACACGCTCGAGCACAGCCTTACACGCTCGAGCATGGCCTTCAAATGTTACAGGGAGTGTTTCTTTTATTTCCATGCTTGAGCACACGACCCTGTGCTCGAGTGTGGGTTGGTACAGAGGAATCATGGATTTAAGATGGACACGCTTGAGCGCGCAACCCCGCGCTCGGGCGTGGGTTAATTACAAGCAAAGATTTTAACTTTCAATAGAGCATGCTCAAGCGCAGCCTCGCATGCTCGAGCATGGCACCATGAGCGGCTCGTAAATGTTTTAAAAAGCCTCGCATGCTCGAGTCCTCCTCACACTCTCTCTCATACCCACTCACTCCTTCTTTCCTTACTTGGCAAAATCGACCCTCTCACCACACCTTCTCCCTCTCACACTCAACTTTCATCACCCCACCATCTCTCACCTTTCATTCACCCTTATTTCACTCGTACAAAACCCTAATTCGCTATTTGGGAAGGAATCACATGTTTTGCACTTTTGTGGATAAGTGACTTAGGGATATTGATCACCATGCTTTAATGCTTCAATTAAGATTGAGACATGCACCTTTTGCACTTGAAATTCTTTTGAGAGAAATACAAGTGGATTCTATCTTTGGAAAGGATTTAGGCCATGATTGTGAACCCACATTAAGACTTATAGCCTACCATAATTCATTTAACCCTTGTTACCCATTTTGAGCCTAATAGCCTTTGTTCTTGGTTGAACCATATTTTAAACCTAATATCTTATTCTTCTTATTCCACCTTGCTCCCTTAATTACCCTCAAGCCTAAACTTTTCATCCATTTGAACAGGGTATTAGCTCCATCACTCAAAACCTCATATTTCTCAAAAAAATAAAAAAATAAAAAGGAGAAGAGAAGGGAAAAGAAAGAAAGAAAAAGAGAAAAGTTGGCAATATGAGGAAAATATAATACCATGGTTCAACAAGAAAAGCATGATAGTTGCCAAGCAACTAAGTTGGGGGTAACCCGAGGAGAGTAGATAGAAGTAAGAGTTCCTTAAGTTGAGGGTAAAATTCCAGCTTAAAAGACTTCTCACCACACCCCAACCTTGGCCTTACATTACAAGCTTAAAGAAGACCTATTGATCCTTAGTTAGTGAATACGTGTATGGATGTAGAAAGGATGAATAGCGCATTATGGTTGATTGTTGTCTCCTTCTTAATCATGGCATTGGCATGGGGTGAATTAACTCTTTGTTAATTGGCACACACGCACACACACTTGGTTAGTTCCTTTTGATAATGAGAATTGCACAATTGAATGGTTTCCAGTTTGAACCTTGATTGAGTTGTCACTTCCGGGTTAGAGTGAGAGAGAGCAATGATGAGGACTACATGAGTCAAAGGTTTGGGAGTGTAATGTTTTGGGTGTCTTTGGTTGTTTCCTTGTTTTATAGTTTAGTTTAAATTCTTGCTTGGGGATAAGCAAGAGGTCAAGTTAGAGGTGTTTAATAACTCTCCAATGAGAGTTATAATTGTTAGAGTTTTTATATAGTTTTTAGAACTTGGATGCATATTAGGTAATAATCTAGCATTAATTTAGCATTATATTAGGGATTTTGTTATGTGATAGCTTAATATTGAAATTTACATACCTTTTGGAACATTTTCACTTATTATTGGTCATTTTTTTATTGAAGGTATGAAGATCCAACTCAAAGAAAATGAAATGTCAAGTTTTAAGACCCATGCTCGAGCGTGTGACCCCATGCTCGAGTGTGGGTTAGTACAGGGAGCTCAAGAAATTGGACAAGAGCCATGCTTGAGCACAGCCCATTAAAAGAGGACACTATGAGGTTCAGGAAGGCAAGCTTGAGCATAGACCTACACGCTCAAGCTTGGCCTTGATAAACAAGGAAAATCTGTTATTTCGAACCAATTGTTTGGGAGAAGATCTTGGGACATATTTAAATGATTGGAGCGCCATTTTGAAGGTCGTCCAAAGCCACTTAGCAATCCTAATCCTTGTGAAGAACCTTGGAAGCATTGGAGGTGAGGATTGAAGGTTCCTATAACCTAACGAAAGCAGAAGAGATCCGAATCAACCTGTTTTCTACACTTCTTCTGTCATCCATGGATTCTTCCTTATGCTTTTCACTTTTCTTTTCATCCTTTGTATTTATTTTCATCATGAACTAAGTCCTTCTTGTTAGGGCATCAATGTAGCTACTCATTAACAATGTTAAACTTGTTTTAATGTTATCCACGTTTCTTTTCTTTGTGATTTAGTGTTATGACTGTATTGAATGCTTTTAAGTGCTTGATCACCACTTGAATGATCTGAAGCTTTGCAATTAATCGAGAGAGAAGTTGTGAAGAGAGCTCCAAGTCATAATCACCATAAGTTAAGCGAAAACTAGAGATAGATAAACGCAACTTGTGTGGCTTTTAGGGGTAATCCACGGAGCTTATCTTCCCTTAATCTAGGTTGTGCTAAGAGATTAGGTAATCAAGAGAATTACCTGATCTTGAGAGAGACTTGTAATTAAAATAGGGAACTCAGCCATAAATCTATAGGAATAGAAAGTGGATAATTGATTTAAAAGGACAACAACGTTAAAGAGTAGGTGAAATCAATAGCCCTAACATCTTTGATTAATCATATTCAACTTAAAACAATTCTTCTGTTTGGTTCTTGAATTGCTCATTTTGAATTTCTTTTATTTACTATTGTTCTTCATCCTCTCTACTCAACTTGACACTCAATTAGTTAACTTTGGTACTTGAGCTATTCTTGTGGGAACTATATCCTTTTCATTACTTTATTGCTTGGATGACCCGGTATACTTACCAGAGCCACATCAGTTACTGATAGAATATTCGTCGGATATTTAAACTTATTTTGTATATTGCCAACGAAAAATCCATCGGTATATGAAAAATATTATTTTATTATATTTATTTGCCAACAGAAAATCTGTCATAAAATAATAATATTTATTCTAATTATTATCGACAAAAATTCCGTCAGTAAGGTAAAATTTTTTTTTTGGGCTGTTTTGTATTATTAAAAGTTGAAATTTGTAACATCCTAAGTTCTAGGGTTAGACTAAGATAGAAGGAGCTAATTTTTAGTTCAATTTAACTGATACTAATTTTTTTTAAAATGCTAAAACATAGAAGAACATATCATAAAAATTTTAGAATCAAATTATGAGTAGATTTTCCCCAATAATTTTCTGAAATTGACCCATGCTCTATTTGGGTAAAAATAGGACAACCCACTTAAGGAGCTCATAATTTGAGCTCCAGTTACCCAAATTGAGTGAAACTTATGAGGATTGAAAGAAGGTTCAAGTACCTATAATTTGACACAAATTTTGGATAAAAATGATACAAGATGGATTTTTAGTGATTTTCCAAAGTTAAGTGTGCAAGTTTGTCCTGAAATAGGGTAGCCTTGAGTAAAACTTTAATAACTCATGCTATATATGTCAAAATATAATGAGGCCAAAAGAGATTCAAAAGTAGACAAACAAGCTATAACCTATTAAATTTCTAGATTAAAATGAATTACATAGAATTATAGTGGAGTTTAGAAAATAGAACAAATTTAAGAATAGTAGAGTAACTTGAAAGTTGTCTTGAATTAAGGGTCCCATAAGCTATGAAAGATTTAAAGACATATGTTTTAGACAATTTCACACCAATATAATGTTATATTGATATATTATCTTTGATGAACATAATTGATATGACTGATTGGCTAATTTGATATACTGTTTATTTTGAGACCCTCCATATTTCAACTATTATGCTACTGAGTTTCTAGTAGGAATATATGAATGCTATGGATGTTAATATGTTATGGTCATGAAAATCATGCATGTAAGAAATTTTTGAAAGTGAGACATGAGGCATATGCATAAGTACATATAGCATACTCATGCATGATTCTGTCCAAGAAATGAAAGAGATGATAAGAATTTACAAGGGAACATACCGATCTTCCACCTCAGAATAGGCCAAGACAGTACTATCTAAGACTTGGGCTAGCCCCCGACCAAATTTAAGGGGCATGGACCGATGTGAGGATCGAGAAAAGTAAACATGTCACTCATGTATAGGTATAGGCTCAAACCTGAGAAGCATGCTATTACCCAGGAATGAAAACGACCATTCACCTCTGAAAAATCAAGTACAGTGAAGCAAGATGTAAGTTAAAGAACAAAATAGGTAAAAAAAGTCAAGTGCACTTGTATAAGTCAAGTATGAGTATTTGCATATGCACATTTAAGCATCTTATTTGCTACAATGTTATTGTGATTTTGATTGAAATGCTATATTATCACAGTTATTATGTCCGTCATGGAATATGCTAAGTGATTGCTAAAATATAACTTGTTTTGAGAAAAGTGTTTTCAAACTTAAAATTGAAGCAGTGCTTATGTGTATTTGTCCACATTTTTATATGAAACTGAAACGATTGGAATGTTTATGATGACACTCTATATGATTAGTCGATTGAGTATGCCTATTGAGAACCTTAGGTTTTCACTACTTATTTGTTATTTTCCATAAACATTCTAGAGTGTAGCATAGATTCCAAGTATATAATAGATGTTTTGAAGATAATTACAAAGCTCAAGACCTGGACTTGATGTCCAGTTTGGAGGATTAAAGTGTATGGCTAACAACCATTAAGAGATTGTTGCAAACCAAGACATGGCCTGTATATAACATTCCTTTGAGTTTCTATTAAATTGTAATTATTTTTCATATATATATATATATATATATATATATATATATATATATATATATATCAAACATTTGTGATTATAAACCCTTATTCCATAATGAAATATGAAATTTTAGGGCCATATGTATATCTTCTTATTTAAAGAGTCTTTTATAGTAGTAGTAACAACCTCTAGATATATCTCCATGACTTGAGCATAGCGTATATATTTGGAGGATGTTACATTATAGTATCAGAGTAGTTCATCCTGTATAGGCCCGTGGATGGACTGACTATGCTTCTGAAGCATACTTTGAGAGTTTAGATAAACCATATTTTAGATCCTTGTATGATGAGGATATAGATAATCATACATGGTAGCCTTGTTGTGAGTGTTATGGACTATCTATTGCAGTTGACCGAATATTGAGTCTGATCACCTCAATATAAGGTTTTGTATACGTAGAAGCCTATGGCACCCTACAGGCTTATTAGGAACCTTCTTGATATAGTTATTATGCGGAAACTCTCCAGGAGGTAAAGGTCGCCAAAGAAAAGGTAGAATGTTGGCAGGCCGTGTAGAAAAATGGGGACTTGATTAAAGGTTTATGTTGGATGGTTTACCATGGGCATGGTAATCTTGATCGTAAACAAGAAGGGTTGTTTTATCCGTTGTTACAAGGAAGCCAAAAATTCAAGTTTTTAATGGCGAGATTTCAATTTGGGATGAGCCGATGAGAATCTTCATCGCTTTGACGAGGATTATCTTAAGCCCATTAGTGTTTATCCAATTCAGGCTATTTTCTGTGGATTTTGTCTAAAGGATTCTTTTAACTGGTTCTATCCGTTTAATGGATAGTTTGATAGGAGAAAGGTAATTGTCCACCAATGATGTTATATCATGTGGTCTGAATAGCACCCTTGTTCTTCTTTGTAGGTGAGATTGCCTTAAAAGTAAACCATTGTCAAGTCCAGACGATGGTCTTGCTATAATGGGTTATGGAGATGTTGCATTGAAAAGATTACATCCCTTAGTTGAGAAGCTTAGAGTTTGGTTGGATAAGCAGAGGTTAAGTAGAAGAAGTCAAGAATGGACACCCCAGTATACATGACGAGGACCTCTTTAGGTCTCCGTTCAGGGGACGGAATGACCTTTGTAACATCCCCACTTTCTTAATATAGCATAATAAAAACTTTAATTTATTTCACTTAGGCAGTGCGAGAATTTCTCAAGAAGTACTATGCCATGATGATTCTCACACTAAGAATTATAAGGTGGTAGAACACTACTTTTGGAATTACAGCACTAACAGATATTTAAAAATTAAGAAATGATAAAAATATCCCTATAGTGTAAACTTTTGTTATTTATGGTATATACATAACCTTTAGTTAACCAAAAAAACAATATTATAAAACCTTTCAGCATGGTAATCTAACTTATCCCATATAAATTGCATGTGCAAAAAGTTACTAGTTAGATACATCTACTTGCATATGTACATGATAACATGTTTATTTGAACCTTTTTTTTAATAATAAAAAAGCTAAAAAAAATTTTAATATTTTTTATGATTACAAGAGATAACAGCCATAAGCTTACATTTGTGTGCAATAAATCGTATATAAAGAAGAAAATAGTAGAAGAATGAAGATCAACGGACTTGGATTTGAGAAGGCATCTCAATCTCCTCCATCCACTCAGAGTCAAGCTCAGTCCAAGACCTGGGTCTAACCCCAAGTTTAAAATACAATATCATCTCCATGGCTTCAAAAACCTTGTTTTCATCCAGAATTTCATTGCACACTCCACTCACTATGCAGTAATTATTATTATAGGGTGGTCGGTGGTGTGCCGCATGCTGCGACCGCGACACCAGCACCCCAGCTTCTTGCAATGCCACCACAAGCGGCAGAAGCCGGCTCTTTGTCCCATGTGCCCATGCATGAAATTATTGGCTAAACATAATGCAACTAGAGCACACACCAACAAACCCTTGAACAACTGGATCATGGCAAACAAGGTCTGTAGGAAGCACTGAGAACGTCACTGCACATGCCAAGGCATGCAAGTTGTTTGAAAACTGGCGCCCAGTGATGGTCCATGGCCACTTATGGTGACCTTGGAAAGCCTCAATTTGGGATCCAACAAATGGGGCTGAGCCATCACCATAGTTATCAATGCCCCAAAACCAGCCAAATTGTAACCAACCCACCCTGCCAAAATAGGCTCAACCCACATGTGCAAATCAAATGCACCCTTTATGGACTCTCCCAAGGAAATGAGCAAAGTTGCGCACCCAGCTACCATCCATGCCCTGTGAGACCATGTTGGCTTCAAACTTGGGTCATTGTAATGGTGTGGCTCATAGGTTATGAGCAACGAATGGAAATGGAAGGGATTTTAGTCTTTAAATTATGCTTTTCCTGTCCTCTTGCCTAACTTTTCATGACATTGCCAGATAGAGAGGAATAATGTAAGGACGTGTTTCTCCCATGAGTAAGTAGAAGCTAGAAGCGGCATTCACGCAAAAAATGATCAAAGAAATAGAAAATAATAGCAGCAGAGGAATATTCTACTCCTGAAAGCATGTAACAAGTCGTTAATGTTTCAGTTCACAACACAAACAAACGAAAAAAAAAAATCGTTATCTAATCTTTTAAGAATTAATTTAACTTTTATATAGAGTTTGGGGTGTTTGACAATCTCAAAAATCAAGTTAACATAGTATAAAATAGAATTAGTTATATTAACTGATATAAAATTGAACTAATTTTTTTTTTAATGTTGTTTGATTTGAAAATTTAAAAATTAATTTTAATATATGTATTATTATTATTATGTATCTTTTTCTTCTTGATTATGTAATTAAAAAATCAATCTAGCATACTATGGCGACTGACAGTGGTGGACAGTGATAGCCGATGGTGATGGCTGGTGGAAAATGGTGGTGGCAAGTGACAGCAAATGGTGGCGGATGAGACGGCAGCAACGACTGACAGTGGCAAACAATGGTGGATGATGGCAATCGGTGGCGGCTGACAGTGGCAATTAATAGTGGCCAGCGACAAGTGATAGCGCTCATAATGGTAGTCAGCGGTAGGCTGTGGCAACCATGGTGGTAGTCGATGGCAAACAATGGTGGACGGTGGTAGCAGACGATGGTGGACTGCAGCAACGAGTGGTGATGGACTATGGACGCAAATGGTTGACATGGTCAATGGAGAAAGAATTAATGAGTGTGAAGTGAGAAGAATAGTAGTGAGAAGATATAAAATAGAAAAAAAAATGGATGAAATAAAATTAAATTAAAATTAGCTTTTTTAAGAATTGATTTTAGGTTCAAATTGATTCAAATAAAAACTAGTTTTTAAAATATTTAGGTAGTTACCAACCAACGCTTATTAAAAATTAAGTTCTATTGTACTTAGTTAGTCGGTTTTTCTAGTTTGCCAAACATTCACTTTAGTTTTAATGCACTGATCATGTAAAAGATTTTTACATAGTCGATTAATCATATTCTTCCATTTATATAACCATTCAAGAAGTATGTGTAAGACTTAACTATATTTACTGATGTAACAATATATAATTAGATGAAAGTATAAAAAATTTTTATCATGATAGTACATATAAATTAAATCCTTTTATAGAACTTAAAAGTTTTTGACATAATTATTTGAATTATATATTGTCATAGTAAAAATATTTGAATTTTTTATTATTACCACAAAAGCCATAAATATAATAACTTATGATTAAATAATTATACAAAATTCTTCAATCTAATATTATATCAAATTGATTTCTTTAAATATTTACATCCTAATATATACATTACACAAAAAGATGTGATGTAATTTGTTCATCAATTGATTTGCCCGCTGGCTCTACATCCACTTTGATGGAAAAAGTTACATAATTAGAGAAAGTTTGGTACCAATGCTTATTAGTTCAAGTGATTTGGTATTTGTTCCTTTTAAGTAAGGTCTCGATTTTAAATATTGTGGATGGAAAAAAAAATAGTGTTAAGAGAACTTTATCCACATAGTACGTCGATTTAGCTGAAACTAGATTACTCAAAGTCTAATAGATTTTTAGATATTGGTGGTCCATACCAAAATAAGAGAAAGTTTGGTTATGTATTATTTATGAATACACTTTGGATAAGTCTTGTTTGTAAATCTCTAGCTTTTTGAGGAAAAAGGAGTACCTTTTTCTCTTCTTAAGCATATAATTATAATGCTTTTAACAAAACTTCTAGCAATTTATTTATTTATTTTGAATCGAAATCACCTGTATTCTTTTATTGAAAGTAATCTTATTCAAATATTTACAATCCCATAATAGACATGACTCTTCCAATACCAATTATTATATACCCAAAGCTCAAATCTGACCAACGATTTATTCTTACAATTTAGGATTATCCATTAATTAAACCATTCATACACTTTCCATTGCTTCTCCCTTCTCAATCTTTATCATCTTTTTTTTTTTTTTTTGGGTCCAGAATCTTTATTGTCTTTTGCTATTGAAATTAAATCAATATTAAGGATACATTTATTTTAACTTTTAAAAAAAGTGATTGTAAAATTTAAATTTTATATATCACTAAAAAAGTTAAAAATTAATTTTTTTTCAGAAATTATTCTTTTTAGCTTTTATAAAAAAGCTGAAATTTTTTTTTTTGAAATTCTAATTATTTTTAAAAAATTATTCAAATATATAAAAAATAATTTTTTCATAAAAAATATGATTTTTTTGCCCAAAAATCCCAATCAAATGCACCCTAAACCTCAACGAATCCACCATTGACCACCGTCCCTTTCCACGTTAATGGTTCACAAGTCCACTCTCTTGTAATGAAGCCAAGCCCACGTAAACAAAATTTGGCCTCACACTTTTTCTCTAATGCCACAACCACGAGTTGAACTCACCTCTCACCAAAAAGGCCAGTAGAAATTCAAACTAGTGGATTTAATCATGTTTTACCTGCATACTTGAATTTGGTTAACATCAAAACCCTTTAATCTGACTTGTTTGGTTTTACTCAATTTTCGTGTGTCAGTCCAATGTTTTCACCGAACGTATTTTTTATTGTGGATTAGTTTTGATCCGTTAGTAATGTAAAACATGGACTCAGTTTAGGGTGCCAGAAATTGATTTTTGCACTTTTTTTAAGGATGCAAATATTGGACTAGATGATTTTCGTGATGCTGTGCATTTTGCATCAGGTCCAGGTCATTGGGTGATGCAGAGATGATGCACAAAATTTTTCCACGCTTATGAAACAAGAATATCTATTTAATTCAGTACTGACCATCTCGTCCATCAAAACATCTTAAAAGAAAATCAGGTTGTTGAGAATTAAAGAACGGCTGGCATATATTATTAATTCAAACCAAAATTCAGTGACTTCAATGACTAGGAAACTAAAGAACTTGTTTGAAGTGGTTTCTTAATTCAGTGTGTATTGGCCTATATTTGTGCAATTTCTCTAGTCTCAATTGTTTTGAGAACAATTTGAGTCGCTTGCAAGATGGTGCAGAGATGGAGACACCGTGACGGTACCTCATTGTTTGATCAAAGGCAAGTATCAAATGGAGGTACCTGGATACAACACAACATTCAACCATATTCTCAAAAGAATGAAAGGTCCCTATCTCTTTCCCATTTAACAGACTTCTGTATCCTCTAGACTTTGGAATTGTGTAGGAGACGCCCAATCAATGATTGATGATGGTTGTATACATATTATTGAAGAAAAAAGATCAAACAGTATGATATTACATGTTTTAGAAACTACTTGATTGAAGCAGAAACTCTAGCATGGGTCATGCTTCTCACTTTACTGGAACATTACTATAAGATAAAATCTATCTCTAGTTTGTCACACGATATTAATATGCCAATATTAGTTTATTTGTGTACATCTGGCCTTAGGAAACTACCAGTTCTTGGAATGGCAGCTAAGGAAGTTTCCTTGGCCAAATTTGAATAGGTAGCCCTTGAGTGGGTTCTAGCGTCGGAGCCCTTCGAAATAGGTTGTCAGCACATCGCTTCCAAGTGAAGCTGGTTACCAGATAATGAATTGCCACCAGGGTTTCAATCCTAGCAAGCTCGTATCCTGGACAAATTCTTGGTCCTGCTCCAAATGCAATGAAGCTGTAGGGTGGGATAGATGCTTGGTTTTCAAATCTACTTGGCTCAAATTTTGATGGTTCTGGGAATAGGCCATTGTCCATGTGAGTCATTGCTGTAACCCAGAAGATCTACACATAAATAGTAAAAATGTTTTATAATCAGTGACAAGGTTGCACGGGGAGGAGTTAACAGATTGCAGCCATGAGGATTGCACTTACATGCCACCCTTTGGGTATAAGGTATCCGCCGTATTCGATATCTGTCAAAGCCTTTCTGAAGCCACCAAAGAGAGGGGGAAACAACCTAAGAGTTTCCAATGCGAATCTCCAGGTATACCTCATCTTGGCTAGGTCTTCCCATGTCAGAGACTCTCCTGAGAGCTTGCTTTTTGCTATCTCTTCTTGCTCTGCCAAAACACCAACCCAAATATAATATATGTCTTTGCTTTTGTTTCTAAACAAAAAGAAGAACCAAGAAACAAGCTAGCTTTTTGGTTAAACAATCATAATAAGGAAGAGGGGATTTGTGTGTAGTTGGAACCAAGAGTACATAGCATTATTCAAAAATTAGGGAAATAAGCCTATTTGTATTTTTTTTGTTTTTTCTCTTCATACAAGACAAGACCCAGCAAGACTTTGCTTTTCTTTTTCCTCTCTCCATCTCTCTCGAATACTTGTCCATGCATACCTCGAAGAACTGCTTCATGAACAGTAGGATCATTAGCTAACTGTCGGATAATGAAAGTGATTAGAGTAGACGAAGTGTCATGTCCAGCAATCATTACAAGCATAGCATTTTCTATGATTTCCTTCTCAGTGATCACTTGTTTGCCATCTTCATCAAGCATGGAAAGCAAGCAGGTGATTAAGTCTTGGTGAGGAGAAGCCTCGTTTTTCTCCAGTTCAATCTTCTTCTTGTCTACCACCTCTTTCAACATGTCCCGAATCCTTGCACTTTCTCTAAGGCCGCGGCTGTAGCGTGTGAAGGGTATATTAACAGGAACTGACCACACTCCCTCTATCATTGCTTGGAAGGAAGCCAGGAATTGATCTCTTAGTTTTCCTTGCTCAAGTCCAAACAGAAGAGAGCAAATTATGTTGAATGTGAGTGTCTTCATCAAGGGCACCACCTATCAGCAAAACAAAATAAATGATGTTAATTTCATTCCATTGATTTTCTTTTTGTCAGGACATGCATCCCCAGTTTCATTTTTGTCCCTCCACATGAGGGACTTAGATATTAAGGTTCAGGTAGTTAGTCAGTTATACTTTCTGTTAGCAGTTAGTTATCTTTTATTGATTACATATATAGTTAGTCATGCTTACACACTACAGATGTGACCAATATGTATTACTTATTGTAGACACATTTCATCAATTCATTTCGATCACTTCACTCTCAATTCTTTCCTTTCTCTCTGGTTCTTCTTCTCTCTGAGATTCTCATCTCTCAACCCATCTTTGATACCTTTCACAGCATTAGAGCTTCAGGTTCCAAATCCATGGAAATTAATTGGGCTCAGTCCTTCACAATTCAGACCTTCTCAAACCTTGTATCGTTCAAGCTTATGAAGGGAACTTTCCATGGAAAAGCAAGACGTGGCCACAATCGAACTTTCCATGGCTGCCAATCCCATTTTTCATTCTAGGACTAAACACTTTGAGTTCGATCTATGCTTTGTCAAGGAGAAAGTTTTTCAGAAGCAAATTCAAGTGCACCATAACCCCTCTCATGCTCAAATAGTAGATGCTCTCACCAAGGCTGTTTCTAGCGCCAAGTTTCATGATCTGAGAGTCAAACTCAGAGGTCGAGGGGGCCTATGAAGGAGATTATACAGTTATATGTTAGTTAGTCAGTTATTCTTTCTGTTAGGAGTTAGTTATCTGTCATTAATTACAGATACCTACACCCTACAGAAGTAACTAAGATACATACATATATGTGTATATATACATATAGTTAGTCAAGCCTACACCCTACAGATGTGTATATGTATAACTCAGTGCATAAAACTCATATCAGCAATTCACTTCTATTGCTTCACTCTCAATTCTCTCCTTTCTGGTTCCTCTTCTCTCTGAGATTCTCATCTCTCAACTGTCTCCAATTCCTTTCAGGTTCTGTAAGGTAAGGTTTGCTCTAAGTGGGGATTAACATCCCCTATCCATCATGGCTACTCTAGACTTTTGAGGTTCAAGCCATTATGAATTAACTTAGCAATTCTTTTTCTCTCTTTGGTCTTTTCAAAGTTGTGGTTAAAACTACCGTGCTACCGCTATTAGTTGTTAACAAAACTGTAAAACTATGTAGCTAAGACGTTTCAAGAATTGAATACTTTTTGTGTTAGCGAATGTGCTGAAACGAGCTCTGAAATATGGGTACTCCTAAATGGCTGTCGTACCCAAATTGTGTACATGCCCGGTAATGATGCTTATTGAGTACTAATGAATTTTTGTTGGTCAAGTATATTACAATAGGTATACGTTATCTAAATACAAATTAGTCATTATAAAGCACCATATTTTGTAATTAAGCTCTTTAATTTGCTTTTAAATAAAATAAACTACTACTTTATTCATTTAATTCTTCTATTTCTATGGATATTTTTCCTAAGTATTATAAAAATTTAAATTATTTTATGATTTAATTACTTTATTATTTATGATTTATATTTTTATATAATATAGTTTTTACCATATTTTTGTAAGTTCCTATGCTACTACTAGGATTTGTAGAGCCCTTAAGTCCAAAAAATTAAATCTAAAATTTATTGGTCTATTCTAAATTCTCAAAAGAATTGGACTCATTGCATATCAAATTGTACTTCCCCCTAATCTTTTAAATCTCTGCAATGTCTTCTATGCCTTTCAGCTCAGAAAATATTGTTTTGACCCTTCACACATGATAGAATATGAAACAATATATGTAAGAGATGATTTGACTTATGAAACAAAACAAGTACAAATCATGGATAGATCTGTCAAACACTTAAGAGGAAAAAAAAATTCCTTTAGTTAAAGTAATTTAGAAGGGATTGTCACACGAGAAAGCAATGGAAATTGGAAGATGAAATTAAGAAGTCGTATCCAAAGTTACTCCTAGCATGTTAGCGAATTTTGGAACAAAATTCCTAAAAAGAGAGGAGAATTGTAATATCCCCTTTTTCATAAACTATTTAATGCAAAATAATCTAGTTAGTTCACTTGATTAAAATATTTTAGTTAATATATTTACATGATTTTGTGATAACAATTGATTAATAAAATAATAAAAATATAGACATTAACTTTTATAGTAAAACTATAATTAATAACAATAACTTCAAAATATATTACTTTATTTATTAAAATAAAAAATAATATCAAATATTAACAACATTAGGATAGATAAAATAATAGCAATAGTAGTAATAATAATCACAAATAACAATATAGTTATAATTATAAAATAATTGAGAAAAAAGAAAACACAGTAGCTCACATAAATGGCGTGATGTTTAGATTGTTGAAGTCTTTAACCTTGGAAAACAAAACACAAGCAATAAATGTAAGGTTAAGATAAAAAGAAGGAGAACTTGGTCAAGAACGAAGGAGTTCGGCAAAGACTTTGATTTGAAAAAATATTAAACAAGAGTAAATGCATACAAAGAAAAGTAATAATAAGAATAATAAAATAAAAGATTGAAAACGTCACCAATAACTATTGTTAATCAGTGCAAAACTTAATAAATACTAAAAAAGAAGAGTTACTCTCCGTGAAAAGAAAAAAAAAAAAAAAGAGAGATAGAAGGGCGGGTAAGAGAATGAGAGAATGAATTGTCTGGTAGAGAAAAAAGAGAGAGAGAGAGAGAGACAAAGAGAGATAGAGAGAAAGGAAGGGAACGTGAGAAAGAGGGCAAGGGGCAGCAGAAAAGAAAGTAGAGAAGTTGAGTATTCCATATCATTTTTAGCTATCTACGTACTTAAAAGTGGAGAATAAAATTATTTGTAAAATAAAATTATAAATATATTTATTCAATATAAATTATATTATTTTATATTATTATTCAGAATTATTTATTATTCAGCTTTGACTAATCTCTCATAAATTAGATGCGGTTAAGTTACTACTATCCAGTGGTTGCAATTTACAAATACAGGCTGGTCCAATGAGTCTTAACAAATATTGGTTGACACAACATACCTTGACCTGCTGTTTTCCCTTCCAATGCATCTCAATGTTCCCCCTAACTTCGTCATCAATTATCTTCACATACCGCTTCAAGGACTCAGGCTTCAAGAACGAGACAAGTGCACTTCTGACCCTCTTGTGGTCATGGCCACTCAGCTCCAGCAAGTTCTGGGACCCCAATATCATTTTCAGGGACTGAGGTTGGTGGTTACCAATGTTTTTGCCATCACTGCTGAATATGAACTTGTTTGCAGCCTGTCCGTGGATGAACACTGCTGGCTTTCCGAAGAGGCTCAGCTTTGAAACTGGACCATACTTGCTGATTCTTTCTTCAACCCATTTCTCTGCGGTGTTGGCACGCATGGCCCGAAGAAGGCCAAGGCTTTGACCAATAAGGGGCATTCCAAGAGAACCAGGAGGGACCCTTTTGGAGGATAATCTTCTGTTTCTCCTAAGCAGAAGGAAGATTGGGATGAAGAAGAGGAAAGTGGCAAAGAGAAGGCTCATGGTTCAGGAGTTCCTTCTGCAGGAAAACGGACAAGGGAGCAAGTCTTGTTCTCTGGTTGCAGAACAGAAGGTGCCACTCAGGAGTGTTTCAACTTTGCATTCTATGGATGATATAGAAGTACAACCACTTATCCACGGAATCAGACAATGGCGTACGGTGTGGGCATAGTCATTAAAGTCACGACACGTGATCGACTTAGTCAAGGCCCCTATCGCTGGTCTTAAGAGTGGTTATCGCCGGTTGAATTGGATTTAATTAAATAAATATAAAAATATATTAAAATTAAAATAAATATAATAAAATTATATAAATAATTAATAATTTAATATATTTTAAAATTTTATATTTTTATATAAATATATATAAATATATATTTTAATATAAAAATAAATCACCTATAATTTTAGGTCTATTTTATATATAGAATTTTATTTAATTTAATTTTTAAGATAATATATTTTGAAAAAAGGTGTTTAAAAAAAAAATTTTTTAAAAAGTTTTTTTAGAAGAAATTTTTGTATTTATTTTAAATATTTTAAAAATAAATTTTAAAAAAATATTTTTATTTAGATAAGATATAAAAGTACAACCACTTGTCCAAGGAATTAGACAATGACGTAAGGTGTGGGCAAAATTATTAAACTCAGGACATATGATCAACTTAATCAAGGCACCTATTGCTGGTTTAAAGAGTGGGTGGGTCACCGATTAAATCAGTTAAATTGGATTTAATTAAATAAATATAAAAATATATTAAAATTAAAATAAATATAATAAAATTATACAAGTAATTAATAATTTAACATGTTTTAAAAATTTACATGTTTATATATATATATATATATATATATATATGTATTTTAACACAAAAATAAATCACCTACAATTTTAAGTCTGTTTTCTATATAAGAGTCTATTTAGTTTAACTTTTGAGAGAATATATTTTAAAAGAAGATATTTAAAAAAAATCCTTAAAAAAAAAGGTGTTTTAGAAGAAGTATTTGTGTTTGATTTGAGTATTTTAAAAGTAAGTTTAAGAGAAATATTTTTGTTTAGATAAGATAAAGTAAAATTACTTTTGAAAATATAATTACAAAAATGGACATAACATAATTTAAAGATAAATTATATTATTTTATTCAAATATTTTGACACTAACGGATAATTAATTCTCAAATTACCATTGCATTTTTTTATTTCAATATTTTTATTAAGTACAACATTTTTATATTTTTTTAAATAAATTTAGCTTAAAATCATGTTTTTAAAATAAAATAATCATCATAACAGCTTAATTTTATATATAAATTTATATATTAATATTGAGAGTATTTCCATTCAAAATAATAAAAAGATACTAAATGAAGAAAACACATTAATAAAAAAAAATGAAGAAAACACAAATGCTTAATATGTTCTTAAGATATTAAATTAAATTATTAACTAAAGAAAAAGAAGTCAACAACGCCTTTCTCTGTGTCATTCTCATTGAAATTTCTTAACCAACAGTGTTTGAAATAGCCTACGAATTGATATGATGTCGGCCTGTTGTCTGCAGCGATGCAAAACTTCAATATAAACGAGGGTAGAAGAGTAATTTCATTTTTTCATTCTCTTATGGAAGAATGGAAAGCAACTCTGGACCCTCTTTTACAAGAAGGCCTTCGAGCCACCGTAAAATGAGAAATAAAAGTAAGAAGTATAACCAAACAGGATAACACATTGTACAAAGTCATTTTATTACTACTAGAAGGCCTTTTGACACTGCCCAATTATTATCCAAATGGGCACTAAGCCAGAAGATGGGGCTCATTTTTCATAACCATAAGCCTATTATTCTTATTTTTTTTCTAATTTTGAAAAATAACCAAAATGCTGACCCCAATCTTGCTTAGCCTTCCCCTTAACATCTCTCTTTCATTTCATACGCCACCCACACCCAAGCTCCTTCAACTCGTCTCTCTATCTCTCTCTCTCTCTTCAAACCACACACCCTAGATTCCTAAATTATATAAAACATGCATCAAACAAAGAGCAACTAAGCGATGGCGAGATAGAACAGTGAGGAAGCAACAACAATTGATGTGATGGTGTATTCCTTAAGCTAATAATTGTGATGCATTGTATAATCTTTTCCCTCTTTTTCTGTCCCGCCACTCCCACTGGACCCCATCCCCCACTGTAATCAATACACTTCCTATTTGAGGCTATAGCCACCACCATAGTGCAGCCATCACAACCGTGCAACCATATCCTTGTCCTCACTGCTTAGCCGTGCCCGCAACCTATGCCGAGCACCGGAACCGCAGGACACTGCCACTAGCTCCCTTTATAGCCTCCAGTGTAGCCGCAAGATCTTCATGGCCACCTACAGCCTCACTCTTACAGCCCCACCACCCCTGGTCTCGACCCCATTGGACCACCCATGGCTATGACTAACTAATATGATGGCTATTGACTTTGATCATGTAAGTGAGGGATTTAAGGTGATGAAGAAGATAGGTATGAATTGGGATAGGGGTTCCAGTGGGGGATGGAGTCGTGGGGTGCAACAGGAGTAGAGGGAAAATAGAGAGAGAGAGAGAGAGAGAGAGAGATACTTTAGAATGTATCACAACTTATTGACATTACATATATACCATCACATCTTAGTTGTTGAATCATGTGGTGTGTGGTGCACTATAGTTGGCAGGGTGCACCACAACATGTGCCTTACTTGTTAATTGTTCCAAATTTTTATACTCTTTTACTTGAGTGATTAAGGGTGAAAGATTTCTTACTCCTCTCATCTTTTGAATAACATTACTCCTCCCTTAAAATTACAAAAACACCCTAAATATTACAATTTTATTGCAATTTTCTCTATAAAGCCACCACCCTTCACGACTTCATCTAACAACCCCTAAACCACATCATGAACCTTGACATAGCCCCTTTCTCCATCCTCAACCAAGGCACTATCAAATTGTGAACAACCATCATTACTACTACCATCATCTTGCCATTGTTGTCCTCCGCCGGTTCAAGTCCACATCCTGGGTTGTAGCAACACGACCTACAATAGGGAAAGAGAAAACTTTGGGAAGTGCTGGCTGAAAGTGGCATGGTGATTCACGACAGCCTGACGGTGGTCGAAGAGGGAAGGTAGAAGTTGATGTGGAGACGAAGGTGGCGGTGGCTAGCCATAGAACGATGGAGAGGGCAGTGGTGGTTCTTCCATGCGGTGGTTGGCAGCGCAAGTTCGGGGTCTAGTGATGACTGTGCGTGTGGTTCGTGGTGGTGGTGTTGTGAGCTTCTAATGGAGATAGGGGAGCAATGGTGACCTGTTGATGGTGCGATGGCCAAATGTTGGTGCCTCGACGGCAACATAGTACGGGTAGTGTAGGGTTTGTGGTGGAGGCTATGTCACAACAGCTTCCTATGAGTTTGTAGTGTAAGGCTAAAAGTCGTGGAGGAGAAGCAGCAGTGCGGGGGAAGAGAGGAACACGGTGGCGGCTAGTGTAAACCAAAATAATACTTAATTAACTTAAAATAACTTAAGATTAATTAGTTTATATAGATTAAAATAAAATAAATAAACCAATTACTAGTAATGAGATAGAGAAAATACAAAATTTAAAATGTCACTAACAAAACGGTAATTATACATTAGAGAAAGGATAAAACAATCCAAGAGATAAAAAATAAATACTCCCTTATTTTACGAAGAAATGGTGAAATAAAATTTTATAGAAAATATTAAAAACAAATTATAACTTTATTAAGGCAAAAAATGCCTTTAGTGTCACAACTATTGTCATGGGTTTAATTCAAATAATTGTGAAAGGGGTCTCTTTTAGGTAACAGGTAGTTGACAATCATGATAAATAACCAAAATTTTGACAAAAATATTATAGTAAAATGATATGCAAATAATAGTTACAAAATTGGCGCATTCAGCCTGTTAAGAGTAAAAACATAAAAAACCTCAGAAATAATTCCAGAAAAAATTATAATAAAATAATAATTGGCCATTAGACTAAATTAAAATATATAAAAATAAATTATAATCATTTTAAAAATTTATTTGGATAAGTCAGCAATTAATTAGAAGCTTATGTAATTGAGAATTAATTATTTAATTAAGAAAAACAAGAAATTTAATATTATAAAAATTTAAGATAAAATGAGATATTATTTTTGACTCATAATGTAACATCCTTAATTTTTTATCGTACTAAATTACTTCAGTAACCCTAAGTAATTAGGTACTTCATGAAAAATTATGAGATTAAGGCTTAATTGAGGGATTAACGAAGTGTTTATGAGTTAACTCTGGGGAGAAAAGTTAAGAGAATGTTTAATTAAGATTAGGGAATCTCTAATTAAGCAAGTCAAACCTCTAAAACTTAAGTAAGCACTAATCACACACAACTAGATTAATCAAGTTTAATTAAGAATAATTAAATTTAATCACAAGATTAATTTTTATTAATTATGATCACATAAGTTAATTATTAATCCTTACTTAATCATGTTAATTAAATTGCAAAAGCATTTAATCACATTATTAAAATTCAAATTAAATTAATTAGATAATGAAGTAAAAAGTGATGATGCTAAATCATAAAACATTAGGCAAGAGTGCTTTATGTAAGAGTAGGTACATGATTTGTTCATCCATCATCCAATTTGTCCCCTTAATCCTTAATTAACACAAAATGAAGCAAAAATATCTCCTCTCTTGCCTATATATGTTACAGCCACAACACACTCATACATACCTTCACTTTTCATTTTTCAACACTCATTCTATCTCTTACTTCCAACCTCTACAACTTCTCCCTACACGTTTATCGCAACGTACCTGTCCAGCATAGTGGGGTGCGGAGGTGACTGAGAAAAATATAATTTTTTTTTTTTTATGGTTTCACGAATGGGATGATGAGAGAACCATGTGTTAAGATGGAGTCGCCACCAATCAATTTTTCCATTGAAAATTAAAAGGCAAATTGGACGCCAAAAAAAGAAAAGGTCTGCAATACTAGAGTTTAAGTTTGGGGGTTGATTACGAATAGGGAAGGTATTAGCACCCTACAACGTTCGTTTCAAGAACGGTTACCTGTTAGTCTAATATTATTTGAATATTTGATTATATTGGTCTCTTTTAAAAAAAAATTATTTGCTTTTCATTTTTAAATGTCCCATTTTGTCAACAAATTATCAAGGATGATAAAAGATTAAGACAGGAAATTGGTGGTTAAACAACCATTTTTGTGGAACAGGATTCAGGCACACAATATATTGCATAAAAATAGTGAATTAAGAATATAAAAAAAATTTTAAATGATTTTTGTAAAAATATGTTTATTTATTAGAAAAAATTTTTTTAGAGAGAAATAAAATTAAAATTTAGAAACCAACTTTTTTTATCACAGTAATCATTTTTATTTTTATTGAGTTGTTCTCTTTTTCATTTTTTTTTTGAGAAAAATAAAATTCTAATTCATCATGATTATAATTGTAGCTATCTGAATTTATTCCCCATTTTTTTATTTTTGAATAAATATGAAAATATTTTTTAGTATTTTGATACTAAACTCCAATTTTGCTAGCGCCGCTAGCAAAACCGGATATAAAATTTCAGAAAGAGTTTATTATTTTTCTATCATCAATTAGTTTCAAATTATTTTTATTATTATGAGATCCTAAATGGAATAATAAACTAAAAGAAACTATCATTTAATTCAAGCGGGAAAAAATAAATAAAAAAATAAATAATATTTTTAGGATTATATAGATTGGTTCACATAAACTTATGAAAATATTTTATTTTATTTTATTGTCGAAGTCAAATCTCACCAACGCTCATAGTAAAACTTGATATATAGCCTTAAGAATTTCAGAAAGAGTTTATTTGATTGGTGCTCCAATACTCTTCGGATTTTTCCATCGTTGACCTCTATTAAATTGTGTTGAGTTTTTTTTTTTTTTTGTCATGATATAAAATAAGACTTGGCAAAGATATCTAGTCTTTTATTATTTTTTTAAATTTTGGGTTTGAAATAAGGAAACAAATGTAATAATAAAAATGTAATTGTAGCCAATAAGATAATTTGCACAAAATTGTATGCTTGAAATATTACTTATTACAAACATTAAATTATTTGGGACAAGTTTATATAAACACGGACAAATTTGGGTATCAACAGCTGCCCCCCTTTGCTTTTTATTTTATAATAAATGAAAAGTAATGGAGTTGATGCAAATTTGTCCGTGAAATTTATTGAACAAACACATATGATGAAGTGGACATGTAAATATGAAGTTATAGGGTGCAAAGACAACAAAATCAAAGATGACGGGTATGGGGACCCAAAATTAAAAGGAAATAGGTATCAGAAAGGTTTCGCTAACCCAAATATTTAAAATCAAAGGATATCGGTCAATGCAACTGATCCCAAAATTAACATGACAATGGGTATGGGTCATTGCGGTTGTCCCAAGAAATTAAAATGGCAATGGGTACTAGTCGGTTCGGCTGTCTCAAGAAATTAAATGACAATGGATACCAGTTGGTTCGGTTGCCCTGAGAAAAGGAAATGACAATGGGTATCGGTCGTCCCAAGAAATTAAAATGGCAATGGGTACTGGTCGGTGCAGCTGCCCCAGAAAATTAAAATAACAATGGGTACTGGTCGGTTAGGCTGCCCCAAGAAAATTAAATGACAATGGGTACTAGTCGGTGCAGGTGCCTTAGAAAATTAAATGACAATGGGTACCAGTCGGTGCAAGCACCCTAGGGACGGCGATACGTAACGCCTAGGTGTGTCGAATGAAGAGAGTAGTTAAAAGAAGCTTATAGTATAGCCAAGCATGTATTGTGTACTTATACTTATGTTATAATATAACTGATCAGAGAATATGTTAAAATTGAATCTGCTTCAGACATTCATGTTTTCTAAAACCTAAGAATTGAATCTTATGAATGTTCACCATTTTGTAATAAACCGAAGCAGCTGGAGATAATAACGATGACACGATATATGATAAATTGATGAATCCTACTGAGAGTTTTAAAATTCTCACTCCTATTTCCTTGTTGTCTCCAGATAATTTCGAAGTTCCGAAGAAAGCCCTTCGAGGCAAAGGCGGCCGAAGGTTGCTGCCAGACAAGGTCCGAGTAAATGACAGTAACAACTCCTAGGTGGGGTACTATGACTTAAGCATAATACCGTACTTGGGAGGATGTTACACCGGTCAATTTTGCTATCCCAAGAAATTAAAATGGCAATAGGTACTGGTTGGTGCAGCTGCTCCAGAAAATTAAATGACAATGGGTATCGGTTGGTGCGGTTGCCCCATAAAATTAAAATAACAATGGGTACCAGTCAGTTCGGCTGCCCCAAGAAAATTAAATGACAGTGGGTACTGGTCAGTGCGACTGCCCCAAAAAATTAAATGACAATGGGTATCGGTCGATTTGGCTGCCCCAGAAAATTAAATAACAGTGGGTATCGGTTGGTTCGCTTGCCCCAAGAAAATTAAATGACAATAGGTACCAGTCGGTTTGGCTGCCCCAAGAAATTAAAATGGCAATGGGCATCAGTCGGTGCGATTACCCCTGAAAGTTAAATGACAGTGGGTACCGGTCGATTCGTTTGCCCAAGAAAATTAAATGACAGTGGATACCGGTCGGTGCGGCTATCCCAGAAAATTAAAATAACAATGGATATTGGTCGGTTCGGCTGCCTCAAGAAAATTAAATGACAATGATATGATGGCCTCAAATTGAGTTCAAAAAACATTTAGTATATTTTCAAAAAGCCAAAAGTGTTTGCAAATTAATAAAATGATGCATGCAATGCCCTTTAAAGGTATGAGTAGAGTTTGAGAACTTGGAAACGTCATAGCTTTGTGCTACTCTTAATTCCACAACCCATGAGAACTTTCTCTAAAAGAGGATCAAGGATGAATATAAGCAAAACTTGTTGAATTGCTCCATAGTTGAAACGTCTAGCCCTTGCATGCATATGCCTTTGTTGGAATGGCTTTTGAGTAATATTACTCTTGTGATTGCCATTTCCCAAACAGAAGGATTTGATTGCCCTCGTGTTGAGTGAGAGTTCATCAAGTGTATATGTAGTTATGTGCTTCCATTGGCTTTTCAAGATTATCAAGGTAATTCTCAATACACTTTTTAAAATTTTAATACATGTTTCAAATTTGAGTACCTGTCACCTTGAAAAAAATGCATATCAATGGGTTTCAACAAAAGGTGAGGGTTGTAGAATAATCTATGAGGAACAAAAAATGGAAACAATATAATTCTAGTTTTTGAAAGGGAAAGGTTTCCAGGGAATACAAAGGGAAACTGAATTTGATATTTTTCATTGTTTTCTTTCTTTCTTTCTTTTCTTTTTTTTTTTTTGAAAAAAAGATCTTCTTGTGATATTCTATGAGATGGTTAATGCCATTTGCCCTTGTAAATCATACTGAGTGCCCAATAACTAGATTGTGCAAGTAATAACCCAAATTTGATGTCTTCTTTTGATGAGGTGTCCATGAGTTTGGCCTACCTTACAAATATGAGGTGTCTTGATCATCAGTTCAAATTTGGTTTCTTCTCTGATGTGATTTTTCGAACTTTGCAAACATGAGATGCCCTAGTTGCTGACTTAGATTTGATGTTTTCTTCTAATGAGGTTCCCGTGGGTTTAATCTACTCCTTAACTGGGCTTTACAAACATGAGATGACGGTTGTTAACTTAGATTTGATGTTTTCTTTTCCAATGAGGTCTCAATAAATTTGGTCTATCACTTAACTAGGTTCATGAGATGCCCCAATCTTCAGCTTAGATTCAATATTTTCTTTTAGTAAGGTCTCCATGAGTTTGATTTGCCATTGTTTTAGTATGCTAGAGCTTTTCTTATTTTGTTAGGAGAGGGGGGTGGTGGGCATTGTTCACATTTGTCCCCTAAGAGCTTGATTTCCCTTGTTTGAGATTTTGGCAAAGGTTTGTCTCTTATGCTGTAGTTGCCACCATTTTATTTTGCTTGACTCTAATTTTTGCCTAGGTTGCCTTTTCTTGAGTTTTCAACCTATCAGGTCACATAGTATTACTTTTTATCTCTTTCTTTTCTTTCTTTTTTCTCTCTTCTCTTTTTTCTTTTTTGCCGCTTCTAGTTCTAAGCCTAGAGAGTCATTTCTTTTTCTTTTTTTTTTTTTAATTTTCCACTCTCTTCTTTTTTTTTTTTTTTTAATTTTGGGATTTCTTAAAATCACACCTTTTAGTTGCATTTGGGTAGTAAGTCTTCATAACCCCTCTTTTTGGAAATCACAGTATGGCATAATGCATATCAGAAGTGGGCCACATGGCTATCCCTTTCTCCACATCCTTCTTAGAGGCTTAAATTAGTTGTCTTGACAGATGCTTCTTGATGCTCATTAACTTTCCTTATGAGTTCAGTTCATGGGGTGATCAATATGATAACTTGGGGTTACAACATTGTCATCTCTTTTTCTCTATTTTTTTTTTTTATCACTTTTAAAGACATAATTATTTGAATTAGTGTAGGTAATGGTCAAAAGAAATAAAGTGGAATTGATGCCAAAGATTGCAAAGGATGGGGTGGTCGATCATTCAAGAACTTCAATTTATTTGAGAAAAGTCACATTTGAGGAATGAAAGTAAAAGGTCACATTCAAGGAATAAAAATGCATTCATTTCTTGGCAATAATACTAAAAAAGGAAACATGCATGCCCACTTTACAAAAGTCATCCTACGGCCTTGGCCAGAGCCATAGAATTAGTACTGAGAATTACCATGAAAACACTAAAGTCAAAGAGGACTCATTGATTTCCTCATTGTCGGAAGTAACAACCAGATACCCAGCATGACTGAAGGTTGTATCTAAATCATCTTCAACCGCTAGCACTTGGTCCATGATGGGCACATCTTTTTTCTTTTTCTGATTATTCCAGTTCTTTCTTGAAATGACATTTGAGACTCAATTGAGGTTTGTGAGAGGGTACTTGACATGCTTGATGCTTAGAAAATGAGAAACAGGGTTGAGGGAATGGAGTAATGAGTGGCAGTGATATATGGGTAAGATATGTAGGGCGTTTAGAATGAGATTTGAAAGATAGTGGGTGAATGAATGGATTTTATTCGGGTTGGTCTTGTATCTCACCTTCTTCTTCTATTGATGACTTTCTCGCATTGGTAACTTTTGTGAAATTATTAGCAGTAATCTTTCCAGTTCCCATGGTAGCTTCCACCCTTTCTCCTATGATAATGATATCTAAGAAATTCGAGGAAGCGCTCCCAATTATTAGGTCATAAAAGGGTGGTGGAAGGGTATCAATGAAAATAGCAATCATTTCTTTATCGGATAATGGTGGTTCCACTTGAGCAGCTACGTCCCTCCATCGTTGAGCATACTCTTTGAAAGTTTCTGAAACCTTTTTCTCCATGTTTTGCAATTGCATTATGTCTGGAGCCATGTCAATGTTGTATTTGTATTGCAATAGGAAAGCGTCAGCAAGGTGTTTCCAGGATTGAACACGTGCTCGATTGAGGCGAGAATACCAATGTAAAACTGCCCCAGTTAAGCTATCTTGAAAGAAATGGATAAGAAGTTTGTCATCATGGAAGCAAGAAGCCATCTTTCGACAATACATAATTAAATGATTCTTTGGACAAGTAGTTCCATTGTATTTGTCGAAAATCGGAACTTTAAACTTTGGTGGAATTACCACATCAGGCACTAGGCAAAGCTCATATGCACCTATGGGAATATTACTATTCACTCCTTCTATGGCTTGTAATCTTCCTTCTATATTTCTCTATGGATTGAGAATCTTCCATCAGTGAAGATTTGTTAGGATCCGTGCATAGGAAAGGTTGCAGTTTTAAAGTGGGGATAGAATGTAAGGCAGTTAAGGTCCCATTGGTGCTTGATTGAGAGCCTTGTGGTTGGACGGTTGGTGGCACAAAACCAAGAGGGAGGCCATATGGCGGGACCAGTTGTGCATGATCGACTGAAGATTGAGTAACATTGGTTTACTGAACAATATGAGGCATCATAATGCTTTGTGAATTGAACCTTGGAAATTGCCCAAGAATAGCAGTATAGCTTAGAGAATGAAGGAATGTGGTCGACGGTTCTTTATTTACAGCATGAGAGTTCTCCTTCGTGTTTTTTGATTTCTCCATCGTCTGCAAGGTCTCCAAAATTTTGGCTAGTTGTTCTTTCAACTGATTCATCTCATTTTTTAATTCCTCTTGATTTCGCATCAATTCATCCATGATCCTTACCACGAAGAAAGTCCTGTAGCAGTGTTGTGGAAACAATTTCCTTGTTTTGCTTATTTTGTTCCTTTTTTTTTTTTCAATGAAAACAAAATATGAATGCACAATTATGAATATGATGGAACCAGAAGTATGTACACATGTAAAAACACAGTCCAAAGTTATAAAAGATACTGATGAGTCTTATTCATGTAACAAAAGAATAGCATGAATTTGCTTTTTATGAAGCCTTCTTTGTGGCAGTTACTTGACTAAAAGCATACCCTCTACAGGAATGATTCTTAATTGTTTTGTTCCTTTTACTTGTGCACAATTGAGTCTTATCAGTAGTATTACAAGATTGGACCAGATATGCATATGCAAGATGAGTAGCAAAAGCCAAAAGTTAAATACTACATTAAAGCAAAAACGATATTTATTCTCACATAGAGAAAAAAAAAAAAAAATGCTTAATGTGACTCATGTAGCTCAACATACGAAGGATGGACCCGATTGACCAAGGTGGCTCTAAGGTCATACTGATAAGTGTGAGTTTAAGTTCTAGGCCCCTAATGGAGAAAAGGTCCTCGAATTGCCCCTATTATCGCCAATACTTTGGCTAGCAAAGGACCTCAGTCTTCACCTATTTAGAATTATAAGTGCAGAGAGTTCAATTTGAGTGAGGAGTCTTCATGTGCTTATCCGGAAACCAGAGGCTTCTCAAAGTAACACTACTTGCCCCTCTATCTAGGCTACAAAGTATCGAGCTCAGGTTTAGAGCTTGTGAGTGAAAAAAAACACAAAATGTAGGATGTGCAAAGATAATGCAAATGAATAAAATAATTACAAAAGACATAGAAATAGGAAGAAAGGGAAAGAAAAACAACATACCAATAAAAATCAAATAACAAACAACAAATGAATAACACCAGGCTTAACCCTTAAATTGTCCCTAGTGGAGCAGCCAAGTTGTCGCAATGTACCCGTCCAGCACAACACAGCATAGCACGGAGGCGAACAAGAAAAATATAAATTTCCTTTTTTTTTTTTTTTTATAGTTACACGGATGGAATGATAAGAGAACCATGTGTTAAGATGGAGTTGCCATTAATCAATTTTTTCATTGAAAATGAAATGGCAGATTGGATGCCGAAAAAAGAAAAGGTCTGCAATACTAGAGTTCAAGCTTGAGGGTTGATTACACGGAGGGAAGGTATTAACACCCTACAACGTCCGTTCCAAGAACGGTTACTTGTTAGTCTAATGTTATTTGAATATTTGATTATATTGGTCCCTTTTAAAAAAAAATTATTTGTTTTCATTTTGAAATGTCCCATTTTGTTAACATATTATCAAGGATGATAAATGATTAAGATAGGGAATGGGTAGTTAAATAACCATTTTTATGAAGCAAAATTCAGGCACACAATATATTGCATAAAAATATTGAATTAAGAATATAAAAAATTTTTTAAAATGATTTTTGTAAAAATATGTTTATTTATTAGAAAAAATTTTTTAGAGAGAAATAAAATCAAAATTTAGAAACTAATTTTTTTTATCGCAGTAATTATTTTTATTTTTTATTGAGTTGTTCTCTTTTTCTTTTTTTTTGAGAAAAAGAAAATTCTAATTCACCATGATTATAATTGTAGCTATATGAATTTGTTCACCATTTTTTTATTTTTAAGTAAATATGAAAATATTTTTTAGTATTTTGATACAAAACTCTGATTTTACCAGCGCCCCTAGCAAAACCGGATATAAAATTTCAGAAAGAGTTTATTTGATCGGTGCTCCTATTCTCTTCTGATTTTTTCATCATCAACTAGTTTCAATTTTTTTTTATTATTAAGAAATCCTAAATGGAATAATAAACTAAAAGAAACTATCATTTAATTCAAGTGGGAAAAATAAATAAATAAATAATATTGTTAGGATTATATAAATTGGTTCACATAAACTTATGAAAATATTTTATTTTATTTTATTGTTGAAGTCAAATCTCACCAATGCTCATAGTAAGACTTGATATATAGCCTCAAGAATTTCAAAAAGAGTTTATTTGATCGGTGCTCCAATCCTCTCCTGATTTTTCCATCATTGGCCTCTATTAAATTGTGTTGAGTTTTTTTTTTATTTTTATTTTTTTATTTTTTTGTCAAGATATAAAATAAGACTTGGCAAAGATATCTAGTCTTTTATTATTTTTTTAAATTTTGGGTTTGAAATAAGAAACAAATGTAATAATAAAAATGTAATTGCAACCAATAAGATAATTTGCACAAAATTGTAGTGCTTGAAATATTGCTTATTACAAACACTAAATTATTTGGGAGAAGTTTATATAAACACGGACAAATTTGGGTATTAACAACGTTCTTCATTCTTCTTCATCTCCTTCTTCCTTTCTCCACCACCACTATAACTAAAAACTCTAGCTAAGCCCTTCAAAGATCATATCTTTTGGTCTTTGGAGACAAATTCTATACACTATAAGCCTCATTTTCAAGAGAGCTTAAAAGCTTCTTGTAACATCCTAATAGTCCCATATTATGCTTAAGTCATATTACGGAATCATTAGTTGTTACTTTTGCTTAGGGAATTGACATTACCTTTTGAAATTACTTTATAAATGAAAATAGGGATAATTTTTTTTTTGAATGATAAGAACATGAGTAATTATTTAATTAAGTTATTATTTTCTTTCCTTGAGATAGTACACTTAGTGATTCCTAGGTTTATGGTATGCTCAGAAGCTCTAATCATACTTCTGTTCTCATGGATTTCAAGATCCTTCTAGTCCTTGGGTCATGATAACGCATAACTACACTCATGAATCTAGCAACACCATGTTCACTAATTATCAAGGGGTGATTTTTAACTCATGCAAGTTGCAAAGTTTCAAGCTTTTATCATTAACATAACAAGATTTTACCTTTAATGTTATAAAAGTTATCATTCTTTATAAAGTAATTATAAAGTTTCATTCTTTAAGAAAGTATGTGCCCTAAAATTATGTTCTTGTCTTAAAGATTCAATCTTTATGAAATAATGATAGAAGATATTAGCTTTAGAACTAAAAAGTCTTGTTCTTTATAAAAGTTGACACTTTTAATTATTCTAAGACCATCAAGGTCTTAACTTTATAACTTAAAGTTGTTTTAAAGTTTAAAAGATTCCTACTTTATGAAATAATGATATAAGATATTAGTTTTACAATTAGAAAGTCTTATTCTTTATAAAAGTTAACACTTTATGCATTATTTTGACTCACGATACAAACTTTATAAATTAAAAGTTACAAGTCAACACGTTTATGACTTAAAAATTTCATTCTTGATTAAAGTTTGAAATTTTATAAAAGATCTTGTCTTCAAAATTCCATTTTTAAGACATAAAGTGACAAGTTTTCATTTTTTTTTTGACTTGAAAAGCTTCATGTGCCAAAAAGTTTAGACTCTTACATATATTTTTATCTTCAAGAAGAACAAAATGAAACCAAGTAACATCCATAAAAAAATAGCGACACTTTTCATGCTTCAAGAAGCAAACTTTTAAAGCTATACACTTTTGAAATGCTCATAGTCTTATCAAGTCATGAAAAACATGTAAAGATGAAAACTTTTCCAATCATAAGCATCATCATAAAAAAAAAAACTTTTAAACAAGCACCACCAAGAACATCATTCTTTATCTAATAACTCACAAGAATCATCAAGATCTCATGCCTCAAAAAAGAAAAATAGAAACTTTAAAGCTTTCAAGAAAGGAACTTTCAAATGATCAAGAACAACTTATGAACGAATGCATGAACATACATTGCTAAAAAGGGAAACTTTTGCTCATGGAGAGCATGAAGGTTTTCTCAAGCTTTCACTTGAAGATCTTGGTCGTGAGATTAACTAATATTCAAGCTTTCTTAATTAAACAAAAGAGAAGAGTAAAGATCATTAACTAAGGCCAAAAAGTGGCATTTTTGCAAGAGAAGAAGAAGATGAAGACTCCTCCTTGGTGGATGATGGTGGCAACTTTGAATGAGGAAGGAGAGAACTTTTGAGATCTTGATGACAATGAGTCTTGTAGTATTTGAATCTTTTCTTCAAAGACCAAAAGATATGGTCTTTGAAGGGCTAAGTGAAGAAGGTTTGGTTGTGGAGGTGGAGAATGAAGAAGAAGAAGAGAATTGTAGAGAGAAGTTGGAGGATTTAAGTTTTTAGAGAGAGAATAGAAGTTGAAAAATGAAGTGAATGTGTGTTTATGTGTTTTTGTTGGCCATAACTTTTAGGCCATGAGGGTGTGGTCATTTTGCTTAATTTTTGAGTTAACTAAGGTTTAGAAGGACAAATTGAATGATGGCGGATAAATCATGTATTTACTCTTACATAAAGCACTCTTATCTAATACTTTATGCTTTAATGACATCACACTTTACTTTATTGTCTAGTTGACTAAGTTTGAAATTAATGATGTGATTAAATGCTCTTGCAACTTAATTAATATCATTAAGCAAGGATTAGTGATTAACTCATTTGATCATGATTAACAAAAAAATTAATCTTGTGATTAAGCTTAATTATCCTTAATTAAACTCGATTAAGTTAGTTATGTGTAATTAGTGCTTAATTAAGTGTTCTCTTAACTTTTCTCCTTATAATTAACTCATAATCACTTCGTGAATCCCTTAATTAAGTCTTAATCTCATAATTTCTCATTAAGTGCCTAATTTCTCAGGTTACTGAGGTAACTTAGCATGACAGAAAATTGAGGATGTTACACTTCTTCTTTCTCTATTTAAGGTCGCCAACTTCACCACCTTGAGGAGCCATCATCTTCTTCATTTTCCACCTCCAAGAACATGCCATCTTCACCCTAGGTAGTGATCTTTACTCTTCTCTTCTGTTTACTCAAGAAGGCTTGAAGCTTGGTTTCTCTCATAACTAAGATCTTCAAGTGAAAGGTTGAGAAAAACTCTCATGCTCTTCATGAGCAAAAGTTTCCTTTTTTAGCAAAATATGTTCATGCCTTTCTTCATAAGTTGTTCTTGATCATTTGAAAGTTCCTTTCTTGAAAGCTTTAAAGTTTCTATTTTTCTTTCTTGAGGCATGAGATCTTCGTGATTCTTATGAGTTGTTGGAAAAAGAATGATGTTCTTGGTGGAATTGGTTTAAAAGTTGTTTGTTTTCTTATGATAATGCTTATGATTAGAAAATCTTTCATCTTTACATATTTTTCATGATAAGACTATGAATATTTCAAAAGTATAAAGCTTTAAAAAGTTTGCTTCTTGATGCATGGAAAATGGCACTATTTTTATGGTTGTCACATGGTTTCATTTTGTTTTTTTTGAAGACAAGAATATGTGTAAAAGTCTAAAATTTTTAGAACAAGAAGCTTTTTAAGTCCAAAAAAAAAAAGACCTTGTCACCTATGTCTTAAAAATGGAATCTCGAAGACAAGACCTTTCATAAAGTTTTAGACTTTAACCAAAAATGAAATTTTTAAGTCATAAAAGTGTTGACTTACAACTTTTAATTTATAAAGTTTGTATCTTGAGTCAAAATAATGCATAAGGTGTTAACTTTTATAAAGAATAAGAAAAAAGCTAGCATATTGTATCATCTTCTTATAAAGGTTAAATATTTAAGAGAAAAATATAATTTTAGAGACTCATATTTTCACAAAGGATAAAACTTTATAATCATAAAAGGTGAAATCTTGCTATTCTAATTTCTATAGTTTGAATCTTATACATGTTGAAATAAAAACTATCCCTTGATGATTAGTAAACATGGTGTTATTCGGTTCATGAGTGTAGTTATACATTGTCAACTACACTCATGACCCAAGGACTAGAAGGATCTTAAAATCCTTCGAAACAGAAGTATGACTACGGTCTCTGAGCATATCATGAATCTAGAAATCACTAAGTGCACTATTTCAAAGAAAGGAAATAATTACCTAACTTAGTTAACTTGAACAAGTGTTCTACATGATATGTACTCAAATAAAAAGTAATTTCCCATAAGGACTAAGTAATTCAAAGACTACATACATATTTGTTTTAACTATGTGATTCTCTTAGGAGTAATCATGGAAGATCATATGATGGCTCATAAGACTTTCCACAAAGAATAACACAACTATGAATGCTCTTAGGGCAAGGATGTATGATGCCATTAAGTATGATGTATGACAAGTTTGATTAAGCATTGTCTCATGATTCAATGATTAATATTATGAGATGGATATGATGGATTGCTGCTTGAAAATTTCATGATTGGCATTCTTGGGAAGCTTCAGTCTAACCGTCATGCTTCTAAATTTTTGATAAAATTTTGGACTTGTCAAGAAGTACTATGCATGTAAGGTACTATGCATGTAAGGTATAATGATAAGAAAAGAAAGAATGAGATATGACCATTCAATCACTTCGGTAAGGAAAGTGAGAGACGATGATCCATAAAGACTCAAAGAACATCTATGGCGGAGGCAAATGTGACATGGAGGACCCTCAAACTTAGAGGTAACCATTATCAGCTAAGTCTAATTTGGTTAATACTTTGTGATGATGGTCATGGAATGAGCTCATGTTCAAAACAGTCTGTTTCAAAGGAAAAGTATAGAATGTTAAGCATGTGCTAAGAAAAAAAGTAAAGCTAAAGTAAAACCATGGTTAAGTCTATGAGGTTGTATGTCAGTGCATGTGTCTATATTATCCATATGTATTATGAATGTTTATTCCATGCTTTCATATCTATATTTACTTATGATGATATGATTATGATGTTAAGTTTAAACTACTTTGGGATTTTTGTTTTTAAAATCATTAAAATTGAACCTATGCAATGTCCACAACTTTTATAATTAAACTCGAAGTCTGGGACAATGAAGATGCACAATGTTTATCTAGTCACGATCCTATTGAGAAATCTAGTATTTTTCACTCCTGTATTTCCATGTCGTCGTCTTCAAAGGATGCTAGTGTTGGGCACAGTGGTCATCTTTATTGAGTTTCTAGTATGGCATTGGTGCTTTGACCCAGTGCTGAATGCCTCTATGATGTTTGCGAGCGCAGCTATGAGGGTCTGCATTTTGTACGAACATCCGTTTCAAGTACCAGTTATGAGCCCGTTTTTCCGTCTACACTAGCTGTACGGCGAGGTCACCATAGATGATATCCGCCCCTACTTTTAGCCGCCAAGGTACCCCACCAATGGAGAGTCTGATTCGGATACCTGTCTAGCATTGATTGTTTCTTTGGATTCCAATCCTTCGAAGCCATCTTATCCGAGCTATCAAGTGGAGTCTGACTCATCCGAGCCCTCCTACCCTTTAGTGATTTGCCTAACTTCTGATTCGTTTTCTTCTTCTGCAACTCCTCATCACGCACCACCCCTGGTTCATGGTCATGGGTTCATCCATACCCGCGCTGTGCCCTACGGATGTGGGTGTGCTTGAGGAGGAGGACGCGGCGATGTTGCTCCCGATGGTTTCCTCCCATCCAATGGATGATGTGGTGATTGCATGTTGAGCCAAGCATGAGGATAGCCTTTTTTGTTTGTAGTTATTGGGTTACAAATTTACTGTATGGCATGCTCGGGCACTAGACATTTCTGATGTATTTTCCTTCATGATGTATTTGGTTAGGTTGCTTTTGTAGCACCGATAGTAGATATCAGACCCTTTATCTCTATATGTATGACTCTTGGCATTACTATTATTATATTAACTATGATGGCCATGGAATAAATATTATGTTTACCTAAGATGATTGTTATTCATGTTGCCTCTATTTATTTTATTCATATCGCTTATTTGAGTTAGAGACGTTTGACTTTACATGTTCACGATGTGTTCATGACTCTTAGTTTTTAAAATGATTTACTCATGTTCTTATCATTCAAAAAAAAAAATTACCTCTATTTTCAATATAGAGTAATTTAAAGTAACAACTAATAATTTTATAATATGACTTAAGCATAATATGAGACTATTAGGGTACTACACAAAAAATGAATTAGGCCAAGCTAAAATAAGTTCTAGAAATCAAATGGGTCTTAAAACCACTTGGGCTATATTGATTGGGTTTTATTTAATTTTTAAAACATTTCGAAAATGACTTTTTGGGTTGGCTTCAACAATTGTGGTCACAAATTATAACCTGAAAATAATCACCATAAAATCATATTACTCTAGTTAACAAGGCTATTAGCTAAGAGCCATAAGCGAATGATAAACTATAAAGAGTCTAGTTCACCCACAACCACAACCAAATAACCTCATCAACAATGATCCAAAACATGAGTGCGCTAGGTGTAAATATATACATCGTAGCATAACATGTGATCCTTCCATACTACTATGTATGGATCCTCATTATACCTTTCCAAGAAAACACAACCAACCTCCCATAAAGAGATCATAACATATTTCTCATGAAACACCATTTCCATAAGCGAACAACATCTTTCTCATGAAAGATCAATGTTTCCGAAAGAAAACATCCATAGCTTGAGATATAATAGTGGTACCATAATCAAATATCATAACATGTACATAAGTTTATCAACTAGATTACATAAACCCAATATAATCATGTGCACATGAGAACTCCCACTAACTAAGAACATTAATAGACCTTAAAAGACCCATATCCTTGATATATTTCACAAATGCCATGGGTCTAAGTCCCTTAGTTAAGGAGTCAACAAGCACTTCCCTATGCTAATATACTCATGGGAGTCCCAATTGAACAAAGCCAACACAATAATAGTCTCATCAATTCCCACGGACCAATCACATTAAAGGATATAAACTGCGCAGTTTTAATCATGTGATTTTAATCAAGATATCATAGCTCCAATGTTAAATAACATTAATAATACCAATACACAACCATTATAACTCTGACTGTTAAGGATTACTGGAATCATTTAAATAGCATGCAAACAGAACCAAACAATTGGCTCCCACCAACCTTATGCAATTATTTAATTGCTTAATTACAAGAATATGTTAAAAATATTCAATCAAGCACAATCATATTTTTCATAGAAGGTTAAGTTTATGATTGTACAATCACTTGTGGACAGAATGCACAGCACATTCCATTACTGCCACTCATTGAAACAATCAATATTTTCTTCAAACAAGAAAATCCACTTAAGTATGAACTTTTAAGCATAATTCCATTGATAGACATATATATATCTATCATGTCCAAAGACCATTACTATATATAATTTCTATCTTTTTAAATAATCAACCAAAGTTTACAACATTGTAGTGTAATTACTTTATTAAGGGAAAAACAATATGAAGTTAAAAAACAAACACAATTAACCTTTAGTTGATCCAATAGACAATAATCAATAACAACTGTCACTGTAACAAGGATTTAAAACACAAATATATACTCACTTGTGAGTGGAAAATATATCATACATAACAGTCTCAGAAAATTCAACACCTGTGGG
This sequence comes from Pterocarpus santalinus, assembly GCA_031439595.1. NCBI lineage: Eukaryota > Viridiplantae > Streptophyta > Magnoliopsida > Fabales > Fabaceae > Pterocarpus > Pterocarpus santalinus. Next base: position 36,839,996 of record CM062525.1, read on the forward strand.
CAGAAGAATTTTCACTGTCAAATAATCCCAAATTTTCAATGCCTTTTTGAACCAAGTCATATATGAGACCACTTGTGGGTAGATCAATGCACTGTTTAGTCTAAGCAACAAAACTAACCCCAAATTAACAAGTAGCTCTACTAACTTCATGAATAAGTCACTGTGGTGATAAACATCCATATCCATAAATGGGCTCCAAAATGAAGACGATTGTCTAATCCATTCAATCATTTTCAACTTCCATATATCAAATTCCTTACAATATGTTTCCCAAGAAACACACCATGAAGCACTTCATAAAGTTACATCACTAAAATAATGAACATTAATTTATACACAAGTAAATTTTCACATATATTGTACAAATTAGAATAATTACCATTAGATTGCAATTTTGGGTTATAGAAAGAGTTAACAGATCTGTTAAATCAAGTTTGAGAGCACATAAAATTTTTGTGAATTATTCGTGCTCTAGAAAATTATATTATGATAATAAGACAACTCTCTTTCTCCATGCACTTAACAAAAAACCAAGTGCAATTAAAACAATGACAATTAATAATTATCATAACATTTTCATAAAAGAATTTTATTAAGAGAAATAAAACATTATACTGCGTAGCGAAAACTATGGCATAAATGAATTCATTCAATTAAGTTGAATATTAGGCTAATTGTCACTAAATTTGTGCATAAAATAACGTGAATTAACTATCACTATTACAATTCTTCCCTTCAAGTGTGAATCCTAACATTAGTGCACTTCCCCTCAACAAAAGCCTTTTCGTGTATTCAAAGGGAACCATGGTGGATGCTCCATGGGTTAGGACCAAATCCAAGCACCAACCAACTACCATCTCAGAATACTCAACCCAACTAAACATTGGTTCTAATATCACTTGTCAAAATAGTTAGGGAAAATCCAAAATCCTAGGAAATTTCTAGCATTGGGCTAAGCAAGAAACTACAATAGTATGTCTAGTACCACATGTTGACCCAAAATCTTTAGGCAAGGAGTCAACCGACTTTTCCACTTATATAGTCCTTACTCAATCCATTCCTAAATAATGTAGGACTTCATCATCACACTTGAAAATCTAACACTCTCCCCTTCGACTGTTACATTGTAACGTCCTTCCCTATATAGTACTATGCTTAAGTCATAGTACCACACTCAGAAGTTGTTATTGTTATCTGGACGGACCCTGTCTGATAGCTACCTCTGGCCATCATCAATACTCCTTAAACTATCTGGAGATCACATGGAAATAGGAGTGAGAATTGAAAATTCTCAGTAGGATTCCTTATACACCATATACCATGTCATCGTTATTATCTCCAGCTTCTTCAGTTTATTAAAAAAAAGGTGAGCATGTTATATAAACTGTTTAGTTTATAGTTCGAAAATATATCATCCAAAGTAGAGTTCACTTTATTCAAGCGCTTGAATCACATTGTAATTATATGATCAATTCATATTTCATGATTAGCATAGCAGTCACAACACTCACAAATATAGTAAATTTTAGCATAATAAGAATATCAGAAGATACATATACAAATGCACTTGTGTTTCTTTAACTTTCTTTAACTTCCTTTTTTTGGCACACCTAAGCATTACGTATCACCATCCTTAGAGTCTTTCTTAATTGCCTTTAATTGTCAGGAACATTCCAAAGTATGATCGCCATGTCTTATTCCATGGGAGTGTGATCACCATGTCACAATGGTTAGGATGTGCCCATCATGCCACATGCTAGAGTATGATCATCATGTCATACCCTATCAGAGTGTGATTGCCATGTCATACTCCTTAGGCTGTATTCATCATGCCATATTCCAGAGTATGATCATCATATTATACCCCATCAAAGTATGATCGTCATGTCACACTCTTTAGGAATATGGGACCTTCCTCATATTTTTTTAACTACCTTCACAGGGAGAAATCCAAATAACTACCTCTGAGTGAAGGGACCCAATCTTACCTAAAAAGAATCATAATCATATCATCATGTAATGTTTATATGGATTATAGTGCACTTACTTTCAAACACTCTTGCATGTAGAATTTCATAGTCATATCATAACTCTTCATAACATAAGCTATCGTAACCTCATATGCTTTTACTGAAAATTCGGCAGCATAATGAATCAAGTTCGCTTCCCCATGAATAGTGCTAGGTAGCCAGATAATCATTTAGATAGAAAACTAACATAATACATTAACCATTTCAATACTCATACAAAACTTGTAGTCTTTGCATTTAAATTAATTTTCTGTCAATTTCTTCAATTCTACCCATTTTTAGAAATTAAGCCATAATTTCTGTGTAAGTCATTTAAACCTAAATTTTGGATATGTTATAGTGTTATTTGTCTAGTTTCTAACTTCTTTAGTGCCATTAAGTTTTGATATATATAACTCAAATTATTAACATTTTACCTAGATCTATTCTATTACTAGGCAGATTTGCACATCAAAAAGTAAAAATTGACTAAAAATTGAAATCTACTTGGATTCGTACAAAACTATGTCGTTTTAAATTTAAGTGACCGATCTTTTATTTCCAAGAAGTTTCACTTCATTTGAATAAATAGAACTCAAGTTATGAGCTCTCCAATCTAGGTAACCTGCACTACCTTGCTCTAGCTTGGATAGAATGTGGGGACAATTTCATGAATTACTAGGAAGAACTAGGATTGAATTAAATTCTGAAATTTTTGTGGAATGTTAATCTATGTCTTAAATTTCGAAAAAAATTGGTCGTACTCAATTTGAAGAAGTATAGGTTGAGTTATTCCCCTCGAAATCTAGTCTACTCAAAATCAATGTCAGAATCCTAGGGTTAATTTCCAAAAGTCATATTTCATTCAATACTAATCCAATAGCTTCCACTTTAAATGGTTGGAAAGCCCTAGATGTCTAGATTTATATAAAAATATGTTCATCAAGTTTTGGTGGTCATAGGCAGAGCTATGCACTGCGAAAGTTCATATGTCGTGAAGGTTTCTAGGTTTTCAGATTCTAATTAACCTCCTTTATAGCTTTTCACTAATCATTTAATCTAAACCCACATACATACATACTAATCCAACCATAAACACTTATATAAACTCAATGTAACATCAAACAAGTAAGTAGAAATAGAATTCCAAATAGTCACTAGCCACAAAAATCAAGTGAAAGTGTTGAATCCTACCTCAAAACTTGGGTTGTAGTAGAAAGGAAGCAAAGTTTAGTGAAGGCATGGAAGTGGGATGAAGAAATAAGGATGAGGAGATGAAGAAGAAAAAGAAAAAGGGCGAGAAAGGGGGATGCTGAAAGGAGCACGAAAATGGGGGGAGAAAGAAGGAAAAATCTAGTTTCATGGTGGTGGTAGTTGGCTCCTTTGATTCCTACTAGTTGCTACCTCAATTGGCTCATTAGTGAGTCAACAATGCTTATGTTATTGGGGTATGAATGGCGCCACTTGAAGGGTGAAGTGGTTGAACCCTTAGCACAAAACCTTAGGGTTTTTGAGGTGTAGTTTTATTGATTCGGTTTCGGTGGTTTAAAATATCGAATCTCTACGGATTTCCTTTAAATCAGCAAAGCGGGTTGGAGAAATTTTGTGAGGCTTTCTATGTAACACCCTACTAATTTAATGTTATGCTTAAGTCATAGCATGAAATTAAGTAGACTGTGTTACCGTGTTAACATTCTGCTTACCTATCATGATTCGTGTCGCATCTCATCATCATTTTTTTTCTTTCTTCTTTTTTTTTTCTTTGTAAACAGACGAAACGGCGCGCTGCTATACTAAGAGCGTAACAAAATTTAACAAATTATCACAAAAGATAAGAATAAGTATAATAATATCAACTGTATACGTGCATATATATATCAGAAGCCATTACTTCAGTTTATATATAGAGTTTCAAAATGGAATACATAAGTGGGCCGGCGTACCAAAAAGACATAAGGCCCGTATCAGTCAAAATGATCCTATGGGTCCTCAGAGGACATTTCAAAACCTACTGCTAGTCTTATTGTCAAGTCTATGACCCAAAGCTACGTGCTGTCAAAAGAGGGTCATGCTGTACAACGTCTCTGGCGGCTAACCTACCTCGTCAGATAGCCGTTGGCCATGCCAGGCCCGACTGGAGAGTGATCTGCACTAGGTCCCGAGGAGGATGACGGTGATGAGCCGATGGCCTCGGAAGGGTCACTCTCTGAGCTAAGTGGCACATTTGGAATCGCCTACAGAGGTGACTTTGGTGCAGGTTCAGCAGGAGCTGCATGTGCTGCAGGTGCAGGAGGAGTTGGAGGTGGGTGTGCGATGTGTAGTGGAATGGCAATGTAAGGAGTCGCAGGGTCGAAAATAGGATGATGTAGAGGGACAGCAAAGTTCCTATTGCTAAATAGGTAAAGGCGGAAGTTACAAGAACCGGCTATATACAGAGAATCTAGGACTGGATCGTGGTGAAACTGCAAATCTGGGATCTTAATGAAGAGGGTGGCCATGGATCCATCGCCAGCATCTAAGAATGATGCGGGAAATACAGAACGAGGTGAGAATTTAAAGAAATTCTCAGTAGGGTTCGTGTCTAGTGTTTATCTGACGTCACATGCATTCTCAATTGCCTCGATTTTTATTTAATTCTAAAAGCATGTGTTCAACCTAGGCTATCCATTTTAATGAGTTTAAGGAAAAGTCTGATCTGAGAAAAGGTTCAGTTTTACTTTAGTTGGCATAAGAAACAGAATAGATTACTAATAATGATTCACAGAATAATAAACAAAATAAATGAACAAATGGCAGTAAATAAACATAATAAATAACTGTAAACATCCTAACATAACTATCCCATGAAATCATGCATTTATGCAATCATGCAAACTCATTATTGATTCTTTCTTCATAAGCTTTTTCTATTACTTTTCATCATTTCCATCACTTGGTCCCTTGGGAGTTCTTGGCCATTTAGACTCCTGGGTAATAGTTTGCTTTTCATGATCGAGCTTGTTCCTACATAGGAATGCTAGGTTTACTTTCCTCGACCTTCCCACAAATCTATTCCCCTTAACTTTTTATCCGGGGCTGGCCCAAGTAGCATGGAACTTTCATAGTAACATAATTCTTATCATAACTTCCATAGCCTTCTTGAAAATGCACATGTTTTATCACATATATCATAACTTATGCATAGATTCTACCAAAATTTCGGCAGCATAACGGAACGTGTCCGCTTCCTCATGAATAGTGCCAGTACATCAGATCACCAATTTATCATAGAGGTCACAACATTGCATATATATTTTAACATTGAACTCATAGTGACATGAATCTCTTTAAGGCAGAGTTTCTGCCTCAGCATAGTTAGCCAACCTGATTTCTATAAATCAAACTATAATTTCTATTTAACTCATTTGGACCTCAATTTTGGATATGTTAAAGTGTTATGTGTCTATTTTCTAACCTCTTTGGTCCCATCTAATTTGGGTAATTATAGCTCAAGATATTTAGGTTTTATTCCGGTCTGCCCAGTGGCTAGCTAAAATCAGACACCTAAAATTAAAAATCCACTAAAAATCAAAAACTAATTCAAATTATACGAAATTGATCTCATATTAAATTCAACAGGAAAATTTTCATTTACAAAAAGTTTCATTCTATTTGACTTAGTAGGGCTCGAGTTATAAGCCCCGAATTCTGACCTTCCTGAACTACCCTGTTTTGGCCTGGTTTGGATATAGGGCAACTTTCTTGGATCATTGGGAGCCAACGGGAGATTATCTAATTCTGAAATTTTTAGGGAACATTCTCCTATGTGTATTCTTTCTAAAAAAGTTAGTCTCATTCATTTTCAAGTAGTATAGGGCGAGTTCTACCCGGAACAATCCAGTCTACCCAGAATTAAAGTCAAAACCCTAGGTTGAAATTCAAAAATTCATATCTCTCTCAATACTAATCCAAAAGCCTTATATGATATATGTATGGAAAGTCCTAGATGTCTAGTTTCATATAAAAATGGTTTCATTGAATTTAATCAGTGATAGGCGGAGCCGTACACTCCGCAGTACAGACTGCCAAGGGTCTTTGGTTCTCCAGCCTTTCAGCTCTTCCTATTTTCATTCTTTCTTACTTCCAATTCGGTTTTAACCAAACAAACAGCCAATAAATAGCCATATATCATCATAATCATTCAATAAATACATCAAAGATTGTGAAAATAATCCACCCTCAGCCAGCCAAGACTACAGAATTAATGCAAGAATTAAACCTCTACCTTTGTTATATGTGATTTGGCTTGATTTTTGGGGCTTGGATGGACAAAACTTGATTAGGCTTGATGGTTTGATGGAGTTATGTGAGTGAAGAAGAGAAGAAGAGAGCAGAAAAGAGGGGAGAAAGTGGCACAGTCTGAATGAGTGAAAAACGGGAGGAAAAATCTGATTAAAGGAGTAGGAGTAGTTGGCTTCCTTAGCATTTGATTGGTTGAATCTTGTATGGCTGAAATTCAGCCAAGCCTCTCCATGGATTGTGGCCAAAGTGGCGCCACATTTAGGTGTTAAGTGGCTAAGTTCTCAGTCACTTAAAGTAGGGTTAAAGGGTTGGAATTCTATTGGTTTGGTTCCGACAGTTTAAAATACCGTAACCTTACCAATTTTCTTTAAATCGGTAAATTGGTTTTCAAGAAAATTTTATGAAATCTCCTATACTTCTAACTTAGCTCCCTCATATCTAAACTCAATTAATTGCTAACCAATTAATTCTAAATAATTATTTAACTAAATTCTATTTATTCTCAATTATTTGATAAAACCGAATAACTAGGCGAAAAAAGATAAAAGAATTTTGGTGAATGTTACATTACCACCCTCCTTAAAAAAATTTTTGACCTCAAAATTTAGTACCTGAGAATAGTTCAGGATACTCTTTCCTCATATTTGATTCCAGCTCCCAAGTGTAGTCCTCAGCATCTCCTTTTCCCCATGCTACCTTTACTAGCTGCATGGTTTTGTTCCGAAGTTGTCTGCTACTTCTGTCCACGATCCGTGCTGGTTGTATGCGGAAAGTTAGGTCCTCTTTTAACTGTGTTGATTCGGGTTCTAGGAAGTGTGTAGGGTCAGGTTGATACTTTTTGAGTTGGGAGACATGAAAGACATCATGAAGGTTTGATAGATGTGGAGGCAAAGTGACTCGGTATGCAACTGATCCGATTCGCTTCAAGATTTGAAAGGGACCAATAAAGCGAGGATTTAGCTTCTTGACTTTAACTGCTCTCCCTATCCCTATTGTAGGAGTAACCTTCAGAAATACATGCTCTCCTTCCTGAAATTCCAGAGGTTTCCTCCTGGTATCCGCGTAACTCTTCTGGGGGCTCTGAGCGGCAAGCATCTTGCTTCGTATTTTCTTGATCTGCTCAGTGGTCTGCTCAACTAAATTAGGCCCCAATAGAGTTGATTCTCTTGTCTCATACCAGTACAGGGGAGATTTGCACTTTCATCCATATAATGGTTCGTAAGGAGCCATGCCGATGCTAGCGTGATAGCTATTGTTGTATGCGAATTCAGCCAATGGTAAGTATCGATCCCAATTTCTGCGTTGCTCCAGTATATAAGCTCGTAGCATATCTTCCAAGGTTTGAATTGTCTTTTCAGTTTGGCCATCTATTTGCGGGTGATATGCAGTGCTTAAACACAACTTCGCACCAAACACCTTCTGTAAAGCTCCCCAGAACCGTAAGGTAAACCTTGGGTCTCGATCAGAGATAATAGTTGAAGGGGTCCCACGCAACCTTATAATCTCTTGAATGTACAGCTGAGCTAGTTTTTCCAGCGGATAATTTGCTCGAACGAGTAGGAAATGAGCAGATTTGGTTAATCTATCCACAATGACCCATATAGCATCATATCCCGTTGACGTCCGTGGTAACCCCATTATAAAACCCATGGAGATACTCTCCCACTTCCACTCAGGGATTTCCAAGGGTTGTAACATCCTAGAGGGTTTCTGATGTTTCACTTTCACCTTCTGACAAACCAAGCACTTACCCACGAAGCTTGCTACATCTGACTTCATGCCCGGCCACCAAAACAATTTCTTGAAGTCTTGATACATTTTAGTTATGCCAGGATGTACAGCGAATTCACCTTTATGTGCTTCTTCTAAGATTTTTCTTCGGAGATCATTCCTTTCGGGAACACATACTCTATCGTGACATTGCTAGATGCCTTCTTTATCTTGGGCAAAACTCATTAGTTTCCCTGATTGCACGAGATTATTCGTATGTTGAAAGTTAGTATCATGCTGCTGTGCTTGCCAAATCTAGTCCTTAAAGCTACTGGTTATCTTAATTTGGCGTAACTGAAGGGTCTTGGGAATTGTACGGATTCCCAAATTAAGATTTCGGAAGCTTTCAATAAGCTCCATCTTTTTAATCATCATCCAGGCTACGGTCAATGATTTCCTGCTCAACGCATCTGCCATAATATTTGCCTTACTCGGGTGGTATTTCAATTCAAATTTGTAGTCTTTAAAGAGTTCCATCCATCTTCGCTGCCTCATATTTAATTCCTTCTGATCAAAGAGGTACTTCAAACTCTTATGATCAGAAAAGATCTCGAACCTCACTCCATACAGGTGATGTCTCCATATCTTCAAAGCAAATACTACTGCTGCTAATTCGAGGTCGTGAGTAGGATAGTTTCTTTCGTGTGGCTTCAATTGCCTGGAGGCATACGCGACCACCTTTCCGGTTTGCATCAACACGCACCCTAAGCCTTGTTTGGAAGCATCACAATAGACGTCAAATGGTCCATGAGGGTTTGGTAAGGCTAACACTGGTGTCGTAGTCAACCTCTTCTTCAAATCCTGAAAACTCTGTTCGCACTCCAGTGTCTACTCAAATGGAGCATTCTTTCTGGTTAGCTTGGTCAAGGGCAAGGCTATTCAAGAAAAATCCTTAACAGATCATCTGTAATATCCAGCTAAGCCTAGAAAACTCCTGACTTCAGGGATTGTGGTTGGTCTTTCCCAATTTAGAACTGCTTCTACTTTGCTGGGGTCTACAGAGATTCCTCCAGAGGACACTACGTGGCCGGAAATTTTACTTCCTTCATCCAAAATTCACATTTGGATAATTTAGCATAAAGTTTCTTTTCTCTTAAAATTTGCAAAACTAGCCGTAAGTGTTCTGCATGCTCTTGCTTCGTCTTCGAGTAGACAAGTATATCGTAGATGAAGACCACTACAAATTTGTCCAGATATGGGCGAAATATTCGATTCATGTAATCCATAAATACTGCTGGTGCATTTGTCAGTCCAAACGACATCACGGTATACTCATAGTGCCCGTAACGAGTTCAAAAAGCTGTCTTAGGGATATCTTGTTCCCGAACTCGAATTTGGTGATATCCAGAACACAAGTCGATCTTGGAGAATACCATTGCACCTTGTAGTTGGTCCATGAGATCATCAATCCTTGGCAGTGGATATTTATTCATAATTGTCACTTTGTTCAGCTACCTATAATCCACGCATAAGCGCATGCTTCCATCTTTCTTTTTGACCAACAAGACCGGAGCTCCCCATGGCGACGCGCTTGGCTGTATGAATCTTTTTTCCAAAAGCTCTTCGATCTGTCTTTTTAGTTTCGTCAGCTCCATAGGTGACATTCGATACGGAGCTATAGATATTGGCCCCGCACCTGGAACCAACTTGATGGTAAACTCAATCTCTCTCTCCGGAGGGAATTTAGGAATATCTTCTGGAAAAACATCTGGATATTCCTTGACAACCGAAATCTCCTCTAGTTCCTGCTCAGCTTTTGTCACATTAGCTGACAAGAGGATATACCCTTGATTCCTTGACCCAAAAGAGTTCAGATAGAGGAGTGTTGCGATTTGGGATTCAGAAAGTGAGATAGGGGGAGTATCACTGTCTTATCAGAGCAATTGAGTATGACTCGATTGGCAGAAAACCAATCCATGCCCAGAATTACGTCAAGACCAGACAGAGGGAGACAAATTAAATTAGCGGCAAAGGTCCTACCCTCAATTCGAAGAGGAACATTGATACATATTTGACTAGTTCTAACAGGTCCATTGGTAGGAGTACAAACCAGTAGATCATAAGGTAATTCAAAAATTGGCAATTACAAAACAGCCACACAGTTATGAGAAATAAACGAATGTAAAGCACCCGAATCATAGAATGTAGTTAGAGTCTCACCGTCCACATCACAACTATCTTGGATTTGTCCTTCAGACTTGTCAGCTTCTTCTGTGCTCATTGTAAAGACCCGTCCTTGATGTTGGGGTCGAGGAGGCTGTGATGGATTCCTGGTTGGACACATAAATTTTATGGCCTGGCTTGCCACATCCGTTGCAGACATTCTGGCCTGCCAAACATGGCCGATCGCCATGATTCTTACCACATTTTGTGCAAGCTAGATTTGGAAGAGGCCTTTGGGGATGCTTGCCCTTGTTACCTGCCGGTGGAAATCTCCTCTATCGTTGTATGTTCGGCTTGAATCTTGGGCCTTGTGGGGCCAACCCCCTTTTGAAATTTCCACCAGATGCCCTGGCTACAGCTAATTTCGAGTTGCAATCTTCCACAAGTCGGCATTTATTCACCAGCGTAGGGAAATCCCTAATCTTTATTGGCCCTATCGCAGTAAGAATGTCTTCTTGTAACCCTCCTTCAAATTTAACGCACTTCCAAGCTTCATCTGGGTTCCTCTGTTAAATCGTGAAAAATTTGCACAGCTCTTTGAACTTGGCAACGTATTTAGGTATTGTCTGGTTTCCTTGACGAAGCTGCATAAACTCAAGTCCTTGGCATTTCGAACGGAAGCCGGAAAATACTTCTGGTAAATACATCCCTAAACATCATCCAGGTGACTGCCGTCTGAGATTCTTCGAACAATCTTCGTACGCCGTTCCACCAAAACTCGGCGTCTGCTTCGAGCATGTAAGTGGCGAAGGTCACCTTTTGATGATCCGAGCAATCCAGGATAGAGAAAATCTTCTCCATGGCTTTGATCCATTCATCAGCTTTATCAAGATCATACGCCCCTCGGAAGCTTGGCGGATTTGCCTTTCTGAACTCAGTAAACTTGAGATAGTCCAGATCAATTCTTGGGCCATGAGGGTTTCCTCCACAGCTTGTCTCAGGTCGTCTGCCTAGCTGGTCTATCATCTGGTGAGCCACCACAGCTTGCTCCTGCATTGCATGAGCCATCTCTCACATCGTGGCCATAAAGTCAGTCGGATCCTCTTGAGTGGGTTCTGCATGTGGTCTGCCTCGCCTTCCAGAAGCCATTAAGTTCTGAGCACACAAAACAAAAGTTATTAAGTTGATCAGGCTCAATACTAAGTCTAATGTGCTAGTACATAATAGCTCACACGGTCAGGCACCTCATACACATGCACAACTATATCTCAACCATACAGGCAAGATCTGGTGCATATTATCAGCTAAAGATACAGAATATGCGTGAAGCATAGTCAGTCCAATCCTCAGGCCTTAGCTAAGACCAACTGCTCTGATACCAAGAATGTAACACCCTATTAATTTAATGTTATGTTTAAGTCATAGCATGAAATTAAGTAGACTGTGTTACCATGTTAACACTCTGCTTACCTATCATGATTCGTGTCGCATCTCATCATCATTTTTTTTCTTTCTTCTTTTTTTTTTTCTTTGTAAACAGACGAAATGGCGCGCTGCTATACTAAAAGCGTAACGAAATTTAACAAATTATCACAAAAGATAAGAATAAGTATAATAACATCAACTGTATACGTGCATATATATATTAGAAGCCATTGCTTTAGTTTATGTACAGAGTTTCAAAATGGAATACATAAGTGGGCCGGCGGACCAAAAAGACATAAGGCCTGTATCAGTCAAAATGATCCTATGGGTCCTCAGAGGACATTTCAAAACCTACTGCTAGTCCGACTATCAAGTCTATGACCCAAAGCTACGTGCTGTCAAAAGAAGGTCATGCTATATAACGTCTCCGGTGGCTGACCTACTCCGTCAGATAGCCGTTGGCCATGCCAGGCCCGGCTGGAGAGTAATCTGCACTGGGTCCCAAGGAGGATGACGGTGATGAGCTGGTGGCCTCAGAAGGGTCACTCTCTGAGCTAAGTGGCACATCTAGAATCGCCTGCGAAGGTGACTCTGGTGCAGGGTCAGCAGGAGCTGCATGTTCTGCGGGTGCAGGAGGAGCTGGAGGTTGGTGTGCCATGTGTAGTGGAATGGCAATGTAAGGAGTCGTAGGGTCGAAAATAGGATGATGTAGAGGGACGGCAAAGTTCCTATTGCTAAATATGTAAAGGCGAAAGTTACAAGAACCGGCTATATACAGAGAATCTAGGACCGGATCGTGGTGAAGCTACAAATCTGGGATCTCAATGAAGAGGGTGGTGTAACACCCTAATAAACCCATACTATGCTTAAGTCGTATTACGGCGTTTTATTAGTTGTTACTTATGCTCGTGGAAAATTAAACTTCACTTGAAATTAAATTACGCGGAAAATACGGTAAGATTTTCTTTTCTTAACTGAAATACGTCATCGCTTTGGAAAGTAAAGCCTTGAGCGAGAAGGTAGATAGATATAGAGAAAGAGCGTGTCGCATAAAATAAATACCCAAATATCATAAAACAAGAGGAAGGTAAATAAGTAGAAATTCACAAATACATTGCATTACATAACTATTCATTTCATCCACATAGGTTCATAGTATTTATATACATGCATATATGTAACAGCATTACATCGAAGAAAGCCCATGGACGGGCCATGATCCAAATCTAGGAACTAAATACAAACTCCAGTGACGAAGCTCATCTCAAAGCGAAATATACGAAGATGCAAAGTGACGATCGCTATAAGTCCCAAAATAGCTTCGTCTAGCGTCCCACGTCGTCCGTCCGCTCACAGTGTCAGGGATCCATGCTTTACTCCATCGGATGTGCCAACAAAAAATCTGGTGACGATGCGGAAAAGTAACTAGAGTGAGAAATAAGATTTCTCAGTAGGACTCGAACCCGACACGGAGGTGTCATCGTCATCGTCCCAGCCACTTCGGTTTTCTTAAGAAATAGGTGTGAACATACAAGATTCAGTTACTAGGATTTTCGAAAACATAATTATCCGAAGTGGATTCACTTTTAAGCATACGTTCTTATTAGAAGCATTGAAGTAAAATAGGTAAACATATGAAAGCAGACATTTCATGAGTTAGTAGTTTTCTTGACCGAAGTCTCTTTCTTATCTCTCTTATCTGGTTTACTTGACTTGTAACTTTCCCGCTTCTGGCTATGCCTCCTTCACGGGGTGGACCGAAGTCCCTTTTCTTTTCTTTTCTTATCTTAAGTCCTTTTCTTTTCTTAACTTGACTCATCTTGAGTCCTTCTCTTTTCACCCACTAAACATAAGTGGTAATGAGCTCATACCGTGGCCGTCGCCACCATAGAATTTCGGTACTTACACTAGCTGGGTCATGCCATGCCTCATGTAAGCCCTATCCCCTATACTCACACTAGCTGGGTCATGCCATGCCTCATGTGAGTCGTGGGTGAGGGGAAACTTAAATTAGGTCACCTTCCCTTTTGAAGGATCATACTTTATCCAATCTTTTCTTATTAAACTTATGATGCAAAATATTTCTAAGTCCATAATTTCTACAAAATTTCGGCAGCATAACGGCTAGACCGCAGCTTCCCAAAATTTTGCCAGACAGTATACCAGTGTCACAGCATCATATCATATCATCATATCATATCATCATCATCACATCATCACATCATATCATCATATCATGGCATCATAATCACATCATCATCACATCATGCTTGCAACCTAAACATAGGCATATTCTCAAGCAAAGTCTTATGAGCTTAGCTTAGTAAATTAGGTGCAAGCTTTTACATTGGCTTTTGTTTTATTGATTCCTCTTCTCAATTATTCTAACTTGACTTATATGATTTTCATATTTTAATTTGGAAGATTTATAGCTTAGGTATCGCATCATAGTTTGATTAGAATCTTATGAACTTAATCGAGTACATTAACTACATTTACATTCGGTTTTTGTTTTGTTCGCCCCTTTTGTTAAGGATTAGGTGAGCTTGGCATTTTATTTTATCTAGTTCTCATTAAGTGAATTATGAAGTTTCATTTCTTTAGACTAAGGCCTTTTACCCCTTTAAGTCATTTATACATAGTCTTACTTAAGGTTAAGTTTTGACAGTTTTACTTTTACCCTAGGCAGTAACTTTAAAAATTCACCATAAATTGGTATTTTATCATTTTAATGCGAAATTTTATATACTTATAGGGTTCTGAGTCTAGTCTTTAACAAAACAAGTCCCACTCAAAAATTCATTTTCTAACTCCAGTTATGCATATTTTATTCTGACTTGCTCAGTTTCTAGGTTCACTCCCGGTACAGTGGATTGTGACCTCTCATTATAATTGCTCAGAAGGAATCTGAGAAAACTGTTTTAGGGGTTTGTTCCCCTATGTCTTAGCTTTCATTTAAACTTGGTCTCACTCAAAAATCATTTTTGTAGCTCGAGTTATACACATTTTAGTGTAGTCTGCCCAGACAGAAACCAATCCGAGAACAGTCCACTTTGAAAAATCATATCTCACTCATTTTAACTCCGAATCTTATATAATTTATATGTATGGAAAGCTCTCTGAGTCTATTTTCTTATAAAATTGGTTTCACTAATTTCTGAGTTTTCTGGAAAAAGTTATACCATTCGGTTTACAGACTGTCAGAAAATCCAGATTTCACGTTTTGATTTTCCTCATGTTTTCTCCAAAACACTCAACCTCACTTTCAAGAAATCATTCTCAAGTTATAAAACACTCATATACCATGAAAGATCAGTGAAAAACTAACATGTTGGAGTTCAAAAATAGTAGGTTCAGCCATGCATCACACCAAACCGAAAACATGTTTCCAACAAACCACCATACAAGCAACAACATCTCATTTTGTGACAAGAATGGCTATGATGCCCATAATCAATCTTTAAAACCTCCTAGCTATGGAGAGCATAGGAGTTCTAAAGCTTGAAAAACAAGAGAGAAAAAGGGTTTAGAGTCACTACCAAAGAGTTTCTCTTGAAGGCTTGGAAGATGAAGATGGTTGGAGATGGCCTCCTCCTCCTTGAGCTTGATATTGGGGCTAGGTGAGTGTTTGTTTTTACTTCTCCAAGAACCAAAGAGGGTGGTCCTTGAAGGGCTTGTGAGAATGGTGATGGAGATGAGGTAGGGAGTAGTGAGAAGGTTGGAAGAAGAACAAGAAAGATGGAAGGAACAAAAGAGTAGGATGAGACTTGGAGAGAGGAGAGAGCTTTTGGTGTTTTAGTGAGAGGAATGGAAAATGAAATGAGGGGGAAAGTGGGCTGATTGGGGCGCAAAAAGAGGGGAGGAGATTGATGTGATTTTTGCTTCTTACACAAGCTAGGGAGTGGGAAAAACCATGGGGCAAAAGGGAGTGTTGTTTTTCCTTGAGTCTTGGAGGCATTCTAATGCCCAATTTATGCTTTTCTCTAGGGGTTAAAGGGGAGTACCCCTCTTAGGATTTGGTTGCTTGTCTAAGACTCATCCAAGTGTCAAGATCTAATGGTGGATGACAAGGATCCTAGTCTTGGCTTTTGATCTAATGGTGTAGGATTAAAGAGATTGAATGAAGGGTGAGATGTTGCTCCTCCTTGGTAGGTCTTTCTAGGGCATATGCATGGAAGAACTTTTATCTCTAAATGTTATTAGAATTGTTTAAATGTAGTTTAACTTAATTGGCTTAATTACCCATGAGTTGACTCTTGTCAATTACACTTTTTATGATGTCTTGCATTACGGTTAAGCATATGCTTAATTTGGGGTTTAATTTTTCAAGAGTTGTCTTAAGTGTCTTAATCATTATAAACTTAATTTACTAAGCTCTTGCTCTTGCTCTTGAGATTAGCCGATTAATTCTCAATTAATCGCTAATCTCTCTCTAATTAGCCGGGAACACCGAGCTAATTGACTTAGGTAAAATGGGGATGTTACAGGTGGCAGTGGAGTCCATCGCCAGCGTCTGAGAATGATGCATGAAATACAAAACGAGGTGACAATTTAAAGAAATTCTCAGTAGGGTTCGTGTCTAGTGGTTATCTAATGTCACATATATTCTCAATTGCCTCGGTTTTTATTTAATTGTAAAAGCATGTGTTCAAACTAGGCTATCCATTTTAATGAGTTTAAGGAAAAGTCTGATCTGAGACAAGGTTCAGTTTTACTTTAGTTGGCATAAGAAACAGAATAGATTATTAATAATGATTCACAGAATAATAAACAGAATAAATAAACAAATGGCAGTAAATAAACATAATAAATAATTGTAAACATCTTAACATAACTATCCCATGAAATCATGCATTTATGCAATCATGCAAATTCATTATTGATTCTTTCTTCATAATCTTTTCCATTACTTTTCATCATTTTCCATCACTTGGTCCCCTGGGTGTTCTTGGCCATTTAGACTCCTGGGTAATAGTGCATTTTCAGATTGAGCTCGTTCTATCTGAGGAATGCCGGGTTTACTTTCCCCGTCCTTCCCACCGATCTATTCCCCTTAACTTTTTATCCGGGGCTGCCCCAAGTAGCATGAAACTTTCATAGTAACATAATTCTTATCATAACTTCTATAGCCTTCTTGAAAATGCACATGTTTTATCATGTATATCATATAACTTATGCATAGATACTACCAAAATTTCGGCAGCATAACGGAATGTGTCCGCTTCTCCATGAATAGTGCCAATACATCAGATCACCAATTTATCATAGAGGTCACAATATTGCATACATATTTTAACATTGAACTCATCATAACATGAATCTCTTTAAGGCAGAGTTTTTGCCTCAGCATAGTCAGCCAACCCGATTTTTATAAATCAAGCCATAATTTCTATTTAACTCATTTGGACCTCAATTTTGGATATGTTAAAGTGTTATGTGTCTATTTTCTAATCTCTTTGGTCCCATCTAATTTAGGTAACTATAACTTAAGATATTTAGGTTTTATCCCGGCTTGCCCAGTGGCTGGCCAGAATCAGCACCTAAAAGTAAAAATCCACTAAAAATCGAAAACTGATTCAAATCATACGAAAATTGGTCTCATATTAAAGCTAACAGGACCCATTCCATTTGACTTAGTAGGGCTCGAGTTATAAGCCCCGAATTCTGACTTTCTTGAACTGCCCTGTTCTAGCCCGGTTTGGACATAGGGCAACTTTCTTGGATCACTGAGAGCAAACGAGACCTTATCTAATTCTAAAATTTTAATGGGACATTCTCCTATGTTTAAGCTTTCTAAAAATTTGGTTTCATTCATTTTCAAGTAGTATAGGGTGAGTTCTACCTGGAACAACCTAGTTTGCCCAGAATTAAAGTCAAAACCCTAGGTCGAAATTCAAAAATTCATATCTCTCTCAATACTAATCCAAAAGCCTTATATGATATATGTATGCAAAGCCCTAGATGTCTAGTTTCATATAAAAATGGTTTCATTGAATTTAATTGGCGGTAGGCAGAGCCGTACACTCTGCCGTATGGACTGGCGAGGGTTTTTGGTTCTCCAGCCCTTTAGCTCTTCCTATTTTCATTCTTTCTTACTTCCAATTGGATTTTAACCAAACAAATAGCCAATAACCAGCCATATATCATCATAATCATTCAATAAATACATCAAAGATTGTGAAAATAATCCACCCTCAGCCAGCCAAGATTACAAAATTAATGCAAGAATTAAACCTCTACCTTTGTTATATGTGATTTGGCTTGATTTTTGGGGCTTGGATGGACAAAACTTGATTAGGCTTAATGGTTTGATGGAGTTATGTGAGTGAAGAAGAGAAGAAGTGATGCGGAAGGGAAAAGATAGAACATTCTGCATCACACAGAACAACATGAGGAAAACCTCACAATTTTATTGGTTATCAAACCATGATAAAAAGATATGATCAAAATTCTCTATTGTCTATAGGCCAAGTTGCCTATTTATACATAAATCCTAAAACTAGAAATTATCTAATGCTATCTAAAAGATTTGATTTGAAACTAAAATTTAAAAATTAAAGATATGATTCTATTCTAAAAGATTTATCCCTAACAAAATTAAATCAGATTTGATCTTTATAGATTAGATCAAATTTGATTTAAATCCTAAAAGATAAACTAAATCGATTTAAATCTAAACAAATCTAGACTAAGTCAAAACAAATAAAAAAAATGAATCTAAACATAATCTAAACATACTTCCAACATAATCAAATTGCTTGCTTTCCAAGTTACTTTAATTAAGCTTGATTTCTTGATCTCCAAGTAACTTGAAATGAGCTCTTGGATTGCTTGATCTCCAAGACAGAACTGACTTGCTAGAAACAAGCTATTTTTCAGTGTTGGAATGACCAAATTACCCTTTTGAGCATGTATCAAGAAGAGAGCTGAAAGGAGGGGAGAAAGTGGCATAGTCTGAATGAGTGAAAAAGGGGAGGAAAAATCTGATTAAAGGAGTAGGAGTAGTTGGCTTCCTTGGCATTCGATTGGTTGAATCTTGTATGGCTGAAATTCAGCCAAGCCTCTCCATGGATTGTTGCCAAAGTGGCACCACATTTAGGTGTTAAGTGGCTAAGTTCTCAGCCACTTAAAGTAGGGTTAAAGGGTTGGAATTCTATTGGTTTGGTTCCGACAGTTTAAAATACCGTAACCTTACTGATTTCCTTTAAATCGGTAAATCGGTTTTCAAGAAAATTTTATGAAATCTCCTATACTTCTAACTTAGCTCCGTCATATCTAAACTCAATTAATTGCTAAGCAATTAATTCTAAATAATTATTTAACCGAATTCTATTTATTCTCAATTATTCGATAAAATCGAATAATTAGGCGAAAAATGATAAAAGAATTTTGGTGGATGTTACATTCTATGTGTCTATTCTAATTTTTCCTTAAGTCAAATCTCTCTAACATTTAATTAATTTCTAACTAACCTTTAATTGGCCTCTAATTAACCTTGTTCATGTAAATTAATCGAATAATTCACTTAATAATGCAAATTGGGCATTTCAAAAATTTTGGACGTTACACACACAGTTACACATAATACTAGTTATGCCATTTTCAAGGAACCTTTTAGCCACAACACCCATTTTAAACCGCTTCACACTTTCATTAGAGTCTTCCTCACAAACACCCATTTGCATCAATAAGCTTACAATGATCTAGAGCTTCCATTAGCCTTCATATCCCATTGCAACTCAAACAAATTGTCTATGCCTTCAATCATTATCAAACAAAGATGTCAAAGCTGCCTACATCCTTCCCAAAAAACTAGGCAAACCTATGCACAACTATCTTTGCTCCATGGTTATGATCATAAGGTTTGTAATCTTCAATGTTCATAGGATAACAAGTGGCCTTAGAACTATTAAGATCACAACTTTTCATCTTAGTGACTTGACGCCATATACAAAGCATGGTCAAGGCTGAATTTATGACAATTAAATAATTTATATTTTGGGAGAGTATTTTATTTATGATATAGAGTGTAGATTCAAGGTTTTCTTTCAATGGGATTCATAAAAGTCAATGTGACTTGACAAGGGGCAAATTTCTTCACTCAACCATCCCAATTTATTTAGAGTCCTTAACATGCTAAATTGAAAAATAATCTTTCAAAATCCACAAGACATGCAGCAAGGACCCCATAAATTATATATTATTACCATGCATATTTTAGATAAAATTTACTATACCAACCTTACAATTTTGATTATTTCACAGCCCATCAACTTTTTTCTCCTTATTTTAAAATTTTTTAAGTTTTTCCAAAGACAGAAACATAATTATTATAAAATAGATAAATCACAATGAAAATAATCAAAATCAAAATGGAGAAATAGTTTAATTTTCTCACAAGGTTGGTTCCACAAGGATTAATATCAGTCATTACCAAAAGTCAATCCCCATTCGTCTTAGTAAATTCTTTTATAGCAATTTCAGTCAAGAGTTCGAGTTGGCTATCAACGCTATTCATGGAAAAGTTCATAGAAGCTAGAAAATACCAAGAATTTGATTATTTATATGGGCAATCCATAGTAACATTCATTAACACAAATAGGGAATCAACATATCATATAAACTCACCTGTGGATGAAGAATATACTATATAAAATAACAATTACAAAAATTCAACACTTGTAGGTAGAATGATTTTATTGTCAAAGTCATCCCAAATGCCATGTCACATCAAATTAATCAATGAACTAACTACTCGTGGGTGAGTCAATCCACAACTAACTAGGTGACAAAACATGCCACTTTAGGATGAATTAATGAGTTAACTATCTGTGGATGAGCCAACTTATAACCAACCTAAGTGACAAAGTATCCCAAACAAATAAATAAGTAACTCCATCAATTTTGCAAGTAATTTACTATAGTATAGAAACTCACTTGACTAATAAAGCTCTCAATAGGGATAAATAATTTCCCAAATAATCAATTTTTAATTCTACTCCAATTTTCCAAATACTTTTGATAACACAACAATGAAACTCAATAATTACAAATAGGCACTTTCAATTCTATAATTTTTAACAGAATTCAAATCAATTTAATAATCACAAAATATTTCAAATCTTATAATCCTACAAAATTTTAAACCAATATTTTTATTATTATAAATTTTATTAAAATAAAGAAATAAGAAATTCCTTTAATTTCTTTCTTTCCTTTTTATTTTAAGGGTTTTTTGTTAATAAAAAGCTTGCACATGTCAACACAAGTGCACATGTGAAGAAAAGGGCCTAGCTTCCTTATTCCTTCTTCTCTCTCGTGAAAATACACGCAAGGCATGCCTTGCAACATACATGGAAGACCTATTCCCTCCATTTTCTCTATCTCGTGCAAGGCCATGCACACAGCCGTAGAAATGCAGCCTTGCCCACTACCTCCGACCTCATCATGATAGGCAGTGATGAGAAATCAATGACAGAGAACTCCTATCAATAGCCATGTTTCCAGTCGTGGACAAGCTCCTCATTTGCCTGGTCAAACAGTAACCATCGTGACGGCAAGCATCATAGTGGCGACGACAAACATGAATGACCAGGGGCGCTAGGACCACTAGTAACGAGATTCACCATCTCTAACAATGACTCAAGCTACATGATGACTAACACCATGATTTAGCCTCCTTTATGTGCCTAGCCATGGGGTTCTAGTCCATGAAGAACAATGCCACACTAGCAACCTTGTCCTCTTGCTCTGCGGCAGTGGTGGTTAACCTAAAGCAAAACAGAACCATCCATGGCTCCTTTCTCGAATAGTGGTGCGACGAGCAACAGCCAAACTCCATGCTCTTCGTGTTGACATCGGTGTCGCTGATTGTGAACATGATAGCGGTGGTCGATAATGAAGGGGTTCCGTGGAGATTGGCTTGAATAGGAGGCATGAAGGTGGAGGGGGAGCCCACGGTACCTCTCTTTCCCTCTCATCAAGATATCTAATTAAAACAACTTGAAATTTTCACAAACAAATTGAAAATTTCCACAAATTTTATTGTTTACAAATCAAGAATCATGTTATTAAGAAATTCACAAGAAATTTGAATTCATAACCAAAAGCAAACGATGGTTCGAATCAAACATCGATACTTAAGAAGTGTCAGAATAATATATACTGACATATTTGTACTGAAATACAAATTTGATTCAAAATTATTTTCAATTCACAAAAGCAATCAATCCAATTAGAACACATATTCAAGATTAAAAAGGATTTTTGCAAATCATTAATTCCTATTTCAAATTAATTTGAAAATTATCACAAATTAATTTAAGAGAAATCTTCAATTTAAAACAATTCAAGAATTTTCTCAAGATGGGTTCTAATCCCAGTATAATCCGCTCTGATACCACATGTTAGATTTGTTAGATCCATACTAGGAATTCAGAGCACTAGCATAATAGGAATATAAATCAATAATAGTATGTACTTGTCAGACTCATATTATAAAAAAAATCGTCTATAAATCCTGTTGCAAAGGAAAAATGTAAGCACATGCATACACTAGGTCCAGGAGAACTCACTTATTCTCCTTCTCCTTACAAAAGAGCATTAACCATCAAGAGTACCAAGAGTGGAATGGGGATTCTACCCATAATATGAATATATAAAGCAACCTAGTTCCATCCATTAAAGACCTAAATCACTTAGGGCCTTTACACCATAATCTAGCACACTCACTATTAAGCCCAAATCCAATAATATATGGTGAATCCCAAACCCATAATCACAAAATAATAATATGGGTCTCTAGGGAAATATCAGGCTATCCATTCACCTATTTTTATAAAACCAAAAGAGTCCACCAATGAATAGAAGCTGAAACCTAGAAAATTCTAACACACCAAGCCTATCATCTTCATTTTCCCACCATCTCTACAAGTAAGGGTTCTTATATCTTCTATCTCCTATTAAACCCTCCCATAATTTTCTTCGATTTTGGTTGATTATATCGATTATATTTAATCACCTAGTTGATCCTTGCATGAAGATAGACAACTGTTGTTGTGTTTTCATGAATGTTAAAACTTGTATATTGATGTTGCTTATTTCTATTGGACGTTTGTGATGTGTTGAAGCTTAAACTTTGATTCCTCTATGTGCTAAAGTGCTAGAATAAAACGACATATATACGGTGGCTGTAATGTCCTCTTTGGTATAGTACTATGCTTAAGTCATAGTGCCATGCTCAGGTTACTGTTCCTGAGCGGACCTTATCTGTCAGCAACTTCAGCCGTCTTTGAAACTTCTCGAACTATTTGGAGATAACATGGAAACAGGAGTGAGAATTTTGAATTCTCACTATCATCTCTAGTTGCTTTGGTGTATTATGAGAAAGGTGAATGTATTATACAAACTGTTTAATTTTATAGTTCGAAAACATACTGTCCGAAGCAAAGTTCATTTTATGCATACACTTGTCATTTGGGAGAGCCAATACAAAATAAATTCATGAATTATACTATGAATAATAACTGCAATGTGTTAAAATATAATAGCACCAATACACTGGAAACTTAAAATCTGCATATGCCTTTACTTGTACTTGAATTTATGCAGATACACATAAATTTTCTTTTCTTTCTTTGTCTTTCTTTACTTGTCATACATATTCCAGAGTACGATCACTATGTCATTGATGTGCTGGAAATAATTGGCAATGAATCTAACTCTGAAATTTTTATGGAATGTTCCCTTATATGTTATCTTTCAAACAACGTTAGTTTCACTTAATTTATAGTTGTGTAGGGTGAGTTACACACTTCTCAACTCATACTGCCCAGATGATAATCCAGATTTCTTGGTCAAACTTCAAAAATTCATAACTAATTCTATACTAATCCAATGGTCTTATAATTTATATGGAAAGCCCTAAATGTCTAGTTTCATATAAAAATGGATTCATCAAATTTAAATGGCTATAGGCGAAACCGTACACTCCGCTGAACGGACTGTCGAGGGAAAAACCCTAACAGCTTCTTTAATTCTTCTTGAATTCATGTTTTCCTTAAATCAATCCATCCAATCTTCAATTCAAACTCACATACACACCTTACACCAGCTTTAATTCATCATCCTTACCCATCACAACATTAGAATCATGGATGAACAAGGGAACCTAGGCAGCCCCAATTCAAAAAAAAAAAGGAAAAAGTTGAGATTCTTACCTTGGTGGTGTGAAATCTTGGTGGAACTTGATCTTGAAGTGAAGTTGATGGGTAGAGCTTGAGCTTAGGGATGAGAGGAAGTGGAAGAAGATGAAAGAAAGTGGGAAAATGAGGCTGGTCTGCGTCTATTGTGGGGAGGCTAAAAATTTAAGGGGAGAAGGTAGTAAAAAAAATGAAAACTTATGAAGGAAGTTAGCTTTTGATTGGTGGACTTCAATCCTCATTCAAACTTGGCTTGGCTTTCCTCTTCATGGCTATTGGTGGCGCCACTTGTGAGGGTGTGGTGGCTGAATCTTGGCCATCCATCCTAGGGTTTTCATAATATAATTTCTATTGGTCCGGTTCTGATAGTTTAAAATATCGAAATCTTATCAATTTTCTCCAAACTAGTGAAATGTTACTAGATAACTTTGTAAGATTTTCTATGTAACACCCTTGGTGTAGTTTCAAGTTTTTCTATGTTAATCATGTATGATCGATGAGTTTATGATGGAATTTAGTTGGTATGTGATGATCTTGGGTGTTGGATGTCTTTTGGAATCAAGAAACCATATTTTGGGATGTTGTAATCGATTACCGTGTGGCTGGTAATTGATTACAGGGCTCTCTGTATGACCATGGGTTAAAAATTTTTGCATCGTAATCGATTACCAGATATGGTAATCAATTACTAGTTCTGGGTTCGTGGTAATCGATTACCAGTTCTTCATGGTAATCGATTACCACAGGCTAATATATATACGGAGACGTGTCCCACGCCCTCATTTTTCGATTTTTCTTCTCTCTCTAACCCCAAATTCTCTCCCTTTTCTCTAGAACTCTATCTTTCACCATCCCTTATATCCATTAACTCCATTCCATCATTTCCAATTAAAACAACAACAACAACAACACAAGATCCATTCCATTAAACACAATCACCCATACTAATTATTCTCCTTCTTCATTCTTGCTTAAGTGGATTTGAAGTTGGGAGCTCACCTCTATTATTCTTCTCCTCATTCCAATTTTAGAGGTAATTTCTATATATTATTCTTTCCTTTTCCAAGCAATTCCAATTCCTTTGATCTTTAGATAAATTCTTAGAACCCTAGGATTTTAAGATTAGAGAACTTATAGTGTGGAGAATATTAGTGATCCCAAATTGATGCAAGTGTCTTGTTGTGATGTTAGATATTCCCAAGGAACTTCTCCCCAAATCTTGTGGATCCAAAGATTTAAGATTTTCCTGTGACAGGTGATCTGTGAGTAGATAGCATGCTTTTGAATTTATCTTGTTTTAAATTTACAATTGTTTATTTACTTTAAGAAACGCTACTCATGAGTCAATGATGAATGAAATTCGAATGTGTTATGAGGATTATGATTTATGAATATGAAAGAATAGGAAAGTTTGTAACAGGATCTGTTGGCTAACGGCAGTAGACGTTAGCCTTGGTGCACCTTGGACTATGATATTACATGGCCACCCAAGGGGGTGGTGCGTGACAGATATTTCAAGGCCATACATATAGTGTAGTATGTGCTTGTATTTCACGGCCTCTCTAAGATGGGGGTGCGTGCCTGATTTCGAGATTCACATGAAGGAACGACCACCTAAGTGTGAATCCTGCCTGTTAATCCTGTTAGATATTTTCACTGTTTTCTTTATCTGAATGAAATTGTTTTATACTTATATACATTGACTCATGAGGTTCAAAAGTATCCTATCTCTCACTGAGTTTCTCAAACTCATCTCGTGGTTATTATATTCTTTTCAAATATAGGTTTAGATTTGGGAGCTGATCCTCCTGCTCAGCATTATTAGATCCTCATTAGGGTGAGCCCTATGTAATAAGGGCCTTGATTTGTATTCTGTTCATTTGTAATTGTAGTTGTAGGTCCATAGTACTATAGGCAAGGTCTGGCCCTTGCTGGTGTGATAAGTATATCTTTAGAAATTGTTTAAACTATGTTGGATTTGATTATAAATTGGACT
Organism: Pterocarpus santalinus; assembly: GCA_031439595.1. Classification (NCBI taxonomy): domain Eukaryota; kingdom Viridiplantae; phylum Streptophyta; class Magnoliopsida; order Fabales; family Fabaceae; genus Pterocarpus; species Pterocarpus santalinus. The sequence goes on from CM062525.1 coordinate 36,865,780, forward strand.
TGGATATGTAAATATGATTTGTATGGTTGATCCTGATTATATATATATATATATATATATATATATATATATATATATATATATATATATTCATGCTTGGATGAATGTGATTGATTATGAATTGTGTTGTGTGCTAAGGGGTGCATTTTGAGAATGCTTGGATCCCCTATGTCCCCTATGGAAGCGTGTGTTTGTTGAATTGCAGGATAAGTACTCTTATTTGGGAAAAATCCTAAATATAGAGGAAACTCTGCCCAAATTTTGTGAAATCTTGTGGTGTAAGGCTTGCTAGGGAGTGCGCTCTCTAAGCGCCGATCACGGCCTTGTTTAGGTTGTGACAAAGTGGTATCAGAGCCTAGGTTTTCCTGTGTACTATGGAGTAAGTGTGATTTAGTGGGATCACGATTGTGCAAATAGAATCCAGCCCATTTTCACAAAACGTGATGCTACTAGAGGCCTTTAGGACTATCATTTTGGTGTCTGTTCTTCAGGTTTTGTATACTCCAAGTGTTTTCTAATCTTGACTGTCAATTTGATTTTAACCTTGATAAACTCTTTCCTTAAGTGAAATGCCGCCTAGAACTCGCATCCGTGTTGTAAAGGCATAAGCCCATGAGGCATCTGACACTGAATTTGACCAGGCCCCCTCTCCTCCTAGGAGAGGGAGAGGTCGTGGTCGAAGAGGAGGCTGTGGAAGACCGGCCAGGCAACCGAAAAAGCCTACTCCTGAAAAAGAGCCAATCAATTTAGCAACTGAAATGAGGGGGTTCACCAAACTCTCAATACGCTGGTGGAACTCCTAGCTCATTAAAGGAGGAATGAACCTCAACCTCATACAGAGCCAATTCCACCTGCCCGTGAGCCTCGTCATCAGCGAGAAATGACCAAAGTGTTAATCGAATCCTTCCTCAGATTGAATCCACCAAGTTTCTCTGGAAATCCCCTAACGGATGACCCTTAGCAATTTCTTGACTGCACCAATAAAGTCCTCAGGGTCCTTAGATGTCCGAGTGAGAGAGCAGTGGAGATGGTAGCTTACAATCTGAATGGGACTACAAAGCAATGGTATGCCATACTCATGGGAACCAGGGATGCCTCTAGTTTACCTCCCCTCACTTGGGAAGAATTTAATGAGGTTTTCATAATGAGATTCCTCCCGATCAACAAAAGAGAGAAGTATGCTGCTGATTTTGAAAGATTAAGGCAAACCCCCAGGATGTCTATAGCAGAATATAAAGAACAATTTACTAAATTGTCCCACTATGCCTATCAACTTGTACCCAATAATACAATGAGAGCTAGGAGGTTTGTTCGAGGATTGCTTGACCCTTTGTTCTCCAACCTACTTCCTATAGTTGGGAGAATGTCTTATGCTGAAATTGTGGATGCTACTTATGGTCTCGAGATTAGAAGGGAAGAGTGGAGAGCAGCCAAGGAGGCAGGCAAGAAGTAGAAAATGAAAAGAAATTTTTCTGGAGGATCTAGATCTGGGGAAGCTCAGAATTTGCAGGGCCGACGTCAGGCACCCTCAGGAAGGGCTACGTCTTCAGGGCCTGTACCTATGAGTGTGTCTAGCTCAGAGTCCAAAGCTGGCAGTGCATCTTAGCCTGGTATGCAAGGAATGGGGCAGTCAGCTTACTCTAGGCCTCCATGTCAATCTTGTAGGAATTACCACTCGGGACAGTGTTATAGAGCCACTGGGGCTTGTTTTGGATATGGCCAGACAGAATATCCCAAGAAGGAGTGTCCCTATTCAAGGGGGCTCTTGATCCAAGCTTTGCACGTCCTACCGTATCAGTGCCGTCTTACTTAGCCCTATCTCCAGGAACTTCTTATGGACCCTCTGGAAGGGGTTCAGGCAAGGGAGTAGGTGGTAGAGGTTCGAGTGATAGAGGGGCAGGCAGAAGCCAACCCAGAGTCTTCGCCTTGATAAGGCAAGATGCCTAGGCTTCGAATGCAGTAGTGGCAGGTACTTTGTATCTTAATTCTTTTGAAGCATATGTGTTGTTTGATTCTGGCTCCACGCACTTCTATGTATCCCCATACTTTGCTTCTCATTTCAATCAGCAATTGGTATTATTGGATCACCCTTTTGGGTTGGAACCCCCATGGGAGAATCCTTAATAGTTCAGTTAATGTTTCCCTCCTGTATGTTAGTATTAAGGGAGTGGATACTTTGGTCAACTTGTTATTATTGGAGATGATGGACTTCGACGTCATCTTAGATATGGACTGGTTGTCCTCATGCCATGCCTCGGTGGATTGCCATTCTAAGGCAGTGAAGTTTGAAATGGCCAATAGTTCATCTTTTATATTTTGGGGAGATAGCAGCTTAACCCCCACTAACCTAATTTCTTCTATGTTGGCGATGTGATTGATAGATAAAGGGAATGAAGGCTATCTTGCGGTAGTTCACGACATAGAAATGGCGGTGCCTAGTCTTGATCAAGTTCATGTGGTAAGAGAATTTCTAGATGTGTTTCTTGAGGAATTGCCAGGAATGCCTCCAGATAGGGAGATTGAATTTTGTATTGATTTGATTCTAGATGTCCGGCCCGTTTCTATTCCTCCCTATCATATGCTCTAGTAGAACTTCGGAAGTTGAAAGTTGAGTTGCAAGATATGCTGGAAAAGGGCTTTATTTGTCCTAGTACGTCCCCATGGGGTGCTCCTGTGCTTTTCGTGAAGAAGAAGGATGGCTCTAGGCGGTTATGTGTGGACTATAGACAACTCAATCGGTTGATGGTTCGTAATAAATATCCCTTACCCAGGATTGATGACTTGTTTGATTAGCTTCAAGGGGCATCGTGCTTTTCTAAAATTGATCTTTGATCAAGATACCATCAATTGAGAATTCGGGAGGAAGATATTCCTAAGACTTCTTTTCGAACCCGTTATGGACATTAAAAATTCTTAGTAATGTCTTTTGGATTAACCAATGCCCCAGCTGCTTTCATGGATTTGATGAATAGAGTGTTCAGACCCTTCTTGGATCACTTTGTGATCGTCTTTATTGACGATATCTTGGTTTACTCAAAGAGTAAGGAAGAGCATGAGTGCCATTTGCGGATCGTTCTGCAAACTCTAAGGAATCACCAACTCTATGCTAAATTTTTCAAATGTGAGTTTTGGTTTGATCAAGTGACCTTTTTGTGTCATGTGGTATCAAATAAAGGAATTATGGTGGATCCTAAGAAGATTAAAGCTATTCAAAGATGGCCACGACCGACAACCGTGACTGAAATTCGGAGTTTCTTAGGATTGGCAGGCTCTTATCGAAGATTTGTGAAAGACTTCTCTAAGATCTCTGCTCCTTTAACTAAGCTCACGCAAAAAGGTGTGCCTTTTCAATGGTCTTATGATTGTGAAGAGAGCTTTCAAAGGCTTAAAACTTGTTTTGCTACAGCCCCTATGCTGGTTTTGCCTTCAGGATCTGGAGGGTATTTGGTCTATTATGATGCTTCCAGAGTAGGACTCCGATGTGTTCGTATGCAACATGGACGAGTCGTTGCTTATGCTTCAAGGCAATTGAAGAGACATGAGCAGAACTAACTCCACCCATAATCTGAAAATGGCAGTCATGGTGTTTGCACTAAAGATTTGGAGACATTATCTTTATGGGGAATCGTGTGAGATCTACACCAATCATAAGAGCCTGAAGTATATTTTCCAACAAAGGGATTTGAACTTGAGGCAACGTAGGTGGATGGAATTGCTTAAGGACTATGATTGCACTATTTTATATCATCCAGGCAAGGCAAATATAGTGGTTGATACATTGAGCAGGAAATCCATGGGTAGTCTTGCACAGATAACACCGGTGAGAAGGCCCATAGTGGAAGAGGTCCACAAGTTAGAAGCTGAGGGTATTCATTTTGAACTTGGAGGTTCTGGTCCACTTTTGGCTCATGTCCATGTGTGATCTTCCTTAATTGAGTAAATCAAAACTTCTCAATATGAGGATACTCAATTATGCAACTTACAAAATGAAGTTCGCAACGGGAAGAAGCTTGAATTCTCCCTTGATCAACCAGGAGCTCTAATAGGCGAAAACCGGTTGTGTGTGCCAAATGTAGGCAATCTGAAGAGGACTCTTCTAAAGGAAGCCCACAATTCCGGATATACGATTCATCCGGGTTCCACAAAAATTTATCAAGATTTGAAACAATTATTTTGGTGAGAAGGCATGAAGAGGGATATAGGGGACTTTGTATCACGATGTTTAGTATGTCATCAAGTCAAAGCTGAACATCAAAGACCCGCCGGGTTGTTGTAACAGGTTAAAATACCTGAATGGAAATGGGAGAGAATTACCATGGATTTTGTGACCGGATTGGCTCGAAGCTTTAAGGGTTTTGATTCTATTTGGGTGATAGTAGACAGATTAACTAAGTCGGCTCATTTCCTCCTAGTCAAGACTACTTATAAAACTTCCCGTTATGCCAAACTCTATGTTGATGAGATTGTTCAACTTCACGGAGTTCCCACGTCCATTATCTCGGACCGTGGACCTCAATTCACTTCTCATTTTTGGAAGTTTCCAAAAGGCCTTAGGAACCCGACTAGATTTAAGTACGGCATTCCACCCTCAAACAGATGGGAAATCTGAAAGAACAATCCAAATCCTTGAAGATATGTTGAGGTCCTACATTTTGGACTTTGGTGGAAACTGGGATAATTACATGCCCCTGGTTGAATTCTCTTACAATAATAGTTATCAAGCTAGTATCCAGATGGCACCATTTGAAGCCTTGTATGGAAGATGCTATAGGTCTCCCATTGGATGGTTTGAGGTAGGTGAGGCTAAAATTTTAGGGCCAGACATAGTACAAGATTCCTTAGAGAAGGTTCGGTTGATTAAAGATCGATTGTTAGCAGCCTAGAGTAGGCAGAAGGCTTATGCTGATCATCATAGGCGAGACCTAGAATTCTCCATAGGTGACTTGGTGTTCCTTCGTGTGTCCCCTATGAAGGGGGTGATGAGGTTTGGAAGGAAGAGTTAGCTCAGCCCTCGCTACATTGGCCCTTTTGAAATTTTGGATAGAATTGGCCTAGTGGCGTACCATTTGGCCTTACCACCTGGCTTAGCCATGATTCATCTAGTATTTCATGTGTCCATGTACGAAAGTACCTCCCTGACCCTTCTCATGTGCTTACTCCGCATACCATCCAATTAGAGGAAGATTTAACTTATGAAGAAGAGCCTGTAGCTATAATTGATCGTCAAGTGAGGAAGTTGCGCTCAAGGGAGGTGAACCTTGTAAAGGTACACTGGAAAACCATTCAGGAGAAGAGGCAACTTGGGAGACTGAAGAAGCCATACAGACCAGATACCCCCGCCTATCCGATTGAGGTGATTAATGTTTTGTTTAGAATTCGGGGACAAATTCTTTTTGAGGAGGGGAGTATGTAACACTCTTGGTGTAGTTTCAAGTTTTTCTATATTAATCATGTATGATCGATGTGTTTATGATGGAATTTAGTTGGTATGTGATGATCTTGGGTGTTGGATGTCTTTTGGAATCAAGGAACCATGTTTTGGGATATTGTAATCGATTACCGTGTAGCTAGTAATGGATTACGGGGTTCTTTGTATGACCATGGGTTAAAAATTTTCGCGTCGTAATCGATTACCAATTCTGGGTTCGTGGTAATCGATTACCAGCCATTTGTTCGTGGTAATCGATTACTAGTTCTCGGTTCATGGTAATCGATTACCACAGGCCAATATATATACAGAGACGCATCCCATGCCCTAATTTTTATATTTTTCTTCTCTCTCTAACCCCAAATTCTCTCTTTTCTTTCTAGAACTCTATCTTCCACCATCCCTTACATCCATCAACTCCATTCCATCATTTCCAACTAAAACAACAACAACAACACAAGATCCATTCCATTAAACACAATCACCCATACTAATTATTCTCCTTCTTCATTCTTGCTTGGGTGGATTTGAAGTGGAGAGCTCACCTCTATTATTCTTCTCCTCATTCCAATTCTAGAGGTAATTTCTATATATTATTCTTTCCTTTTCCAAGCAATTCCAATTCCTTTGATCTTTAGATAAATTCTTGGAACTCTAGGATTTTAAGATTAGAGAACTTATAGTGTGGAGAATATTAGTGATCCCAAATTGATGCAAGTGTCCTATTGTGATGTTAGATATTCCCAAGGAACTTTTCTCCAAATCTTGTGGATCCGAAGATTTAAGATTTTCCTGTGACTGGTGATCTGTGAGTAGATAGCACACTTTTGAATTTATCCTGTTTTAAATTTAAAATTATTTATTTACTTTAAGAAATGCTACTCATGAGTCAATGATGAATGAAATTTGAATATGTTATGAGGATTATGATTTATGAATATGAAAGAATAGGAAAGTCTATAACAGGATCTGTTTGCTAACGGCAGTAGACGTTAGCATTGGTACACCTTGGATTATGATATTACATGGCCACCCAAAGGGGTGGTGCGTGACGGATATTTCACGGCCATACAGATAGTATGGTGTGTGCTTGTATTTCACAGCCTCTTTAAGAAGGGGTGCATGCCTGATTTCAGGATTTACGCGAAGAAACGACCACCTAAGTGTGAATCCTGCCTGTTTATTCTGTTAGATATTTCCACTATTTTCTTTATCTGAATGAAATTGTTTTATGCTTATATACATTGACTTATGAGGTTCAAAAGTATCCTGTCTCTCACTGAGTTTCTTAAACTCACCCCGTGGTTATTATATTCTTTTCATATACAGGTTCAGATTTGGGAGTCGATCCTCCTACTTAGCATCATTAGATCCTCATTGGGGTGAGCCCTATGTAATAAGGGCCTTGATTTGTATTTTGTTCGTTTGTAATCGTAGTTGTAGCTTCATAGTACTACAAGCAGGGTCCAACCCTTGCTGGTGTGATAAGTATATATTTAGAAATTGTTTAGACTATGTTGGATTTGATAATAAATTGGACTTGGATATGCAAATGTGATTTGTATGGTTGATCCTGATTTTATATATATATATTCATGCTTGGATAAATGTGATTGATTATGAATTGTGCTGTGTGCTGAGGGGTGCATTCTGAGAATATCTGGATCCCCTATGGAAGCGTGTGTTTGTTGAATTGCAGGATAAGTACTCTTATTTGAGAAAAATCCTAAATATAGAGGAAACTCTACCCAAATTTTGTGAAATCTTGTGGTATAAGGCTTACTAGGGAGCATGCTCGCTAAGTGCCGGTCATTGCCTTGTTTGGGTCGTGACATTCTATATGTCTATTCTAATTTTCTTACGCCTAATATCTCTAATTAATATCCAATTAACTCCTAATTATCCTTTAATTACTTTCCAATTAACCTTAGTTAATAAAAATTGAATAAATTGACTAACAACATAAATTAAATGTTTTGCAAATTTAGAACCTTTCTATCTTCTGTTTTCTATAGCTAATGACATTTTTGTAATTTTGAGCAAGTCTAGGGGTATCCTATGTCATTGGACATATGGATACCTCCGTGGCTCAATCAACCGAGGTTTAGGTTTCTATGTTTCCGTTACGTGGTTCTGATTCGTTTAAAACCTTATTCTGCTAATTCAATTGATATAAGGACCTAAATATCATTTTTAAAAATGTTCAGGGGCAAGGCTGTAAAAATAAAAGTTTGCCCAAAGACATTTTCATCATTTTCTATTACGTTATATCGGAATGTTATAGCGGCCAATCTTATGAGACTAATGCTAATTTTTCTTTCCAAAGGCCAAATTAAACTCCAATTTGTCATTAGTATTTGACGATAATAAATTTAGTTACCCAATTTGAAATTTAATTATTCATTTTTCCATAATTTTTTCTCTTAAATTTTAGCAAAATTTCTAGGAACAAAATCAGGCTAAATATGCTTATATAGCAACTAGTATCTTGGTGTGAAGAATAGCTTTTTGTAAGGTCAACATATTTTTTGGGTTTTGCTGGACAACTTTTTTGGGTTATAATGTCTTCACACAATGAGTTTTGGGCATACGCCAAAAAAATAGAATGGATTGTAGTCAATTATAAAAAATTTGGGCTAGTAGTGTTGGCACCCTTACCCATTTCCATAGCCCAAAATATGCATGAAAAACAAAAAAGCTACCTCCTAAAGATCTGGCAATGGGCTTTGCCCAAAAATTGGCTGAGTTTTATAATTTGTAAGTAATATTCACAAAAATACATAATATGTCATGAATTAAAGTAAAATAAATTGAAATTAATTTTGATTTACTGATTTACACTATCACCCAAGTAAATATTTGTGTTTGTGAGAATTTTAAGGTTGAGAGTAACTGAGTTAAACAATTTTGTTAATATGGCAATACATAAATAGATATTTGTGTAAATTCATTTTACACTGATAATATATACAAATTAAATTCAAATAAATTTGATGCAATTGCCTATTAAAAAAGTTTAAATTAATCACCTACGCTTAGTCTTCACATTATCATGTAATGATTTCACAAACCATTAAAAGACAGTACTAGAAACAAGCAAATTTCCGACGGTCGATGGAAACTCAATGATATTCGTCAGTGACATTTGTACCAACAGAATCACTGACGGAAAAAAATCCGTCAATAATTAAGGCGTTGGAAAAAAGAAAATCCAATGTTACCAATGGATATACTATAACAAGTATATCTGTCATTAATAATGATTATTATAACGGCGGAATATGTTGTCAGAAATAAAAATAAAAATGTCCGCAAATGAACATCAAAAAGTGTCAAGGGGGAATTTATATCAACGAATTACACATAATTACCAACAAAATATTTGTCGGTAATTTAAACTTATTTTGTATATTACTGACAAAAAATCCATCTGTACATGAAAAATATTATTTTATTATATGTTTTTGCTGACAAAAAATTTGTCACAAAATAATAATATTTATTCTAATTATTACCGACGAAAATTTTATTGGTAAGGTAAAAAAAAAATTTGGGCTATTTTCTATTATTAAAAGATATAAATTGTAACATCTCAAGTTCTAGGGGTAGACCAGGATAGAAGGAACTAATTTTTAGTTTCACAATTTCTATTTAGGTGATACTAATTTTTCAAAAAGCTAAAACATAGAAGAACATACTATAAAAATTTTAGAATCAAATCATGAGTAGATTTCCCCCATAATTCTTTGAAATTAACCCATGCTTTGTTCGGGTGAAAATAGGACAGTCTACTTGAGGAGCTCACAACTTGAGCTCTAGTTACCCAAATTGAGTGAAACTTATGAGAATTGAAAGAAAGTTCAAGTAGCTACAATTTGACAGAAATTTCGGATAAAAATGATATAGGGTGGATTTTTAGTGATTTTCCAAATTTAAGTGTGCAAGTCTATCCTAAAACAGAGTAGCCTTGAGTAAAACTTTAATAACTGAAATTATACACCTCAAAATATATTGAGGCCAAAGAGATTCAAAAATAGACAAATAGAGCTATAACTTATTAAATTTCTAGATTAAAATGAATTAAAAAAATTATAGTGGAATTTAGAAAACGGGACAAATTTAAACAGGACAGATTTAAAGATAGTACAGTAACTTGAGAGTTGTCTTGAGTTAAGGGCCCATAAGCTATGAAATATTCAAAAACATAAGTTTTAGACAATTTCACACCAATATAATGGTATATCGATATATTATCTATGATGAACATAATTGATATGACGGCTGGCTAATTGGATATATTGTTTATTTTGGGACCCTTTGTATTTCAGCTATTATACTACCAAATTTTAGGCAGAAATGTAACACCCTCCTAAGCACAGTACTATGCTTAAGTCATAGCACCATACCCTGGAGCTGCATGTTACCTGCGGACCTCGCCTGACAAAGAACTTCAGCCGTCCTTGGAAACTTCTAAAATCATCTGGAGACAACATGGAAATAGGAGTGAGAATTATAAAATTCTCAGTAGGATTCTCTAATCTTCATACATAGTGTCATCATGGTCGTCTCCAGTTTGCTTCGGTTTATTTTGAAAATAGATGAACATGCAGCACAAATTGTTTAATTTTACATTTCGAAAAATGTCTTATCCGAAGCAAAGTTCATTTTTACTCATATACTGGTCCTTTGGGAAAATGTACACAAGATTATTTCATGAATAATACCCGGGATAATAACTTCAACATATAAAACGCACATAACATTAATCTACTGGGAACATGACATCTGTACCTAACTTAACTTGCACTTGAATTCATACATATACATAAAATTTTACTTTTCTTTCATTCGCCACACCTAGGCGTTACGTATCGTAGTCCTAGGGTGCTTGGATCTGCATCTACACTTGAGCGTTACGTATCGTAGTCCTCAAGTGCGACATCATACCATGCCTCATATAAGTTCTATCCCCTGTACTCACACTAGCTGGGTCGATGCCATGCCTCATATGACTGGGGTGCTTGCATATACGTTAATCTTTAGTCTTTAGTCTTTTACTTGGCACACCTAGGCGTTACGTATCGCCGTCCCTAGGGTGCATTTACTGCCCTTGGGTAGCCTGGCCTTGGAGTGAGCTCGTCAGCTTCACCCGTGACCGTCGTCACACCGACTCACCCGCAAGGGGATTCACGTGCCTCTAGTCTTGGAGGGATCGATTCTGGTCACGTGCCTCTAGCTAAAGGGATCGATTCTGGTCACGTGCCTCTAGCTGAAGGGATCGATTCTGGTCACGTGCCTCAAAATTGAGGGATCGGTTCTGACCACGTGCCTTCAACATAGAGGATCTCATCGACCACGTGCCTTCAACATAGAGGGATCTCATCGACCACGTGCCTCCAAGGTAGAGGGATCTCATCGCCTTAATCGCCTTCACAAGGAGGGATTCAAGTGCAATCGCCTCCAAATGAAGGGATTCACATCTTTATCATTTAACTGCCTTCACAGGGAGGGATTTCAAATAACTGCCTCCAAGTGAAGGGATTCACATTCTATACTTTCACATTCTTTCATTCTCAAACATATTCAACCATAGTCATACATATGCTACATCACTTACTCTCATATACCTCATAACATAATTATGTCATTCTTAAATATAGGGTTTCTATATACCCCTTTATATTTCAATCCATCCTTACATTTAATCATTCATATTTAAACATTCTTAAATATAGGGCCTTCAACATGACTTCTTAACTTCAGTAAATCAAAGATAACGGATCAGTCCGTTTCCCCATGAATAGTGCCAGCATTTCACGGACAAATTAGTCAAAGCAACATAATCAACTTAACACACATATAACAATGTCAAGCTGGCAATCCTCAATTCAAACCTTCTATGTTCCACTAACACTTGTAAAATTATCATTTTGGCCATCCTGCCAATTCTATTCGGTTCTGCCCGAATCTTGTATAATCCATCTTTATCTCTATTCAACTCGTTTAAACCTGGATTTTGGGTATGTCATAGCCCTATATGTCTACTTTCTAACCTCTTTGGTCCCATGCCATTCTGATTTATATAATTCAAAATATTCAGCTTTTACTTCAGCTTGTTCAGTCACTAGCCCGAATTACACTCCTGGGAATATAAATTCACTAAAAATCGAAACTAAGCTCAAATCTTACGAAATTGGTCTCATATCAAAGCTAACAGGACAACCTTTCATTTGCCACAAGTTTCACTCCATTTGCTTAAGTACATCACGAGATATAAGTCCTGAAAGTTGACCTTCCTGAACTACCCTGTGTTGGTCTGAATTAGACATAGGACAACTTCCTCGAATCACTGGGAATAATTGGGACCATAACAAACTCGAAATTTTATATTGGGGTGTTCCTCTGTGTGTAAGCTTTCTAACAAAACTGGTTTCACTCGATTTGGAGTTGTATAGGGTGAGTTAGACCCTCCTCAAGTCACCCTGCTCGGATGAAAGTTCTAAACCCTAGGTCAAACTTCAAAAATTCATATCTCCCTCAATACTAATCCAATAACCTTATATGATATATCTATGGAAAGCCCTGAATGTCTACTTTCATCTAAAAATGGTTTCATCGGATTTGACCGATCGTAGGCGGCGCCGTACACTCCGTCGTACGGACTGCCGTGGACTCCTCACCAAGACAGCATCTCACTCCTCCATTCCTTCTAATCTTCTCCTTCTAATCATGATTCTGGCTCAAAGTCTTATATTAATTCAATCATAAATTCATCCAATACATCCAATAGTTCATCAAACACATAAAGAATAGCACAAATCTCATGCAATCATAATGTGAGGAATTCAAGAATAGAGCAGAATCCTACCTCTTTGGAGTATGATTTGAGCTAAGTGCTGAAACTTGGAGTTTGGATGAACAAGGCTGGAACTTAGCTTGAGCTTTGGATATGTGAGCAAGAGAGAAAGAGAGCTGAAGGAGAAGAGGAAGACAACGTGAATTATTGTCTGAATCAAAGGAGGAAGGATGTGTTATATAGGCATGAGTGGAGGTTAACTTGGAAGGTTCTGATTGGCTGAATTTCTTGTGGACAAAGTTTAGCTACGTCTCCCTTTCAGAGTAACTTGCCGCCATACTGTTTAAAATCGGAACTCGCTCCAAATCTGCTTTAAGTCGGAACTAGTCCCTCTCATGCTTGATATCGGAACTCGTGCCGTTCTTACTCGAGCTTGGAGCTGAAGCATGATATCGGAACTCGTACCATCTTGTTTGTGACTTGGGGAAATCGGTTTATGTTGAGACTTGGAATCAAGGTCGGAGGTCGTAACTCATGTAACTAGCAATCCTATAATCTCGGAACTCCCTATTTGAACTTGGGACTGCCAATGCTGGATATAAAATCGGAGGTCGGACCTAGTGTATGACTGAAATCAACCCAATGATTTGAACTCATATCCATGGAGTTCAACTCTAAGGACGGAACTTGTAACATTCAACTCGGAGTCCGGTATTGTACCATTGTGTTAAATTATACTTGTGAAGTCGGAAACCGCGCACACTGTTTTGAAGCATGGAGTATGAGATCGGAACTCGGGAATTCGAGTCACATTTCCAAACCCAGGAACTTAAACTCGGAAGTCGTGACTTATATACAGTGTGCTTGGTAACATCGGACGCCGGTTATATTTTCCTTGAGACATGAAGTCGGATCTCATTGAATTACGTTCATGTGTTCGGATGAGAGGTCCAAGTCGGAAGTCGGAATCCATGCATCTCCATTCGAATGACTCGAACTCGTAAACCAATTTAGAGATCTGATCCCTCATTCCCCTGCTTGAAACAAAGTCGGATATCGGATTTCTTGTCCATTCGGAGGCTAATGTCGGAAATCGTAAATACGGCCAGCCACAAGACCTTAAGTTGAAGTCAGAAGTCGGAGGATATAGCCATCCCTTTGTAAGCCTTGGAACTAAGTCGGAAGTCGTACAAGGCATGAAGTCATGAAAATCCAGCAAGACTAATTCGGAACTCGTAAGTAATTCCTTCTATCTGAATTTCAAAGGTTAAGTCGGAATTGGCCAAATATTAACTCGGAACTCGGAAAATGGTCATCCTATTGAAATCTAAAGATGAAGTCGGAAATCGGAATGAATCAGTCTTGGCGGCGAAAATCGGAAATCGGGATGTTACAATACTATCCTCCTTTTAAAAATTTTGTCCTCAAAATTTGATCGCGAAATTGGCTGTCTATTGCCGTAAGAGTTTGAAAGAAAGTTCACACACAAACATGCTGAAGTTGAACAAACATAGTCAAGGAAAATACAGTCGACCTAGTTATATAATCTAACATAACGAAATTTTACAAAAAGAGGACCCTTGTCCTTGGTTATCCCTAATCTTTGCGATGACTCCTCTAGGATATTGCTTCCTCCGCGTTTATAGTGAGCACTCTCCCTTAACGTTGCAATTTAGGAGCCGATGGTTGGTGTTCAGGGCATTCTCTGATCATATGCCCTGGCTTGCCACACCTGAAACATACGTTTTGTCCGGCCAAACAAGGCCTTCCTCCATGATACCTTCCACACTTAGAGCAAGTTTGCCCTGCGCTTGGCCCCTGAGACTGTTTATCCCCATGTCCATTGAATGGATGCAGTTTCTTTGGTGGTGAGGCATATTCAAGTTCCTGGTTTTCAGGTGCAAGCCTCTTTCCATGAGTGTTAGACTGGGAATTCTCCAATTTCTTGTTACAATTCTCCACAAGTCTGCATTTGTTTACTAATGTAGAAAAATCCCTGATTTCCATAGGGCATATTGTGGCGAGGATATCTTCCCTCAATCCACCCTCAAATTTCACACACTTCCACGTCTCGTCTGGATTTCGCTGATAGATCGTGGAAAACTTACATAACTCCTCAAACTTAGCGATGTACTTTGACACGCTATTGCTTCCCTGGCGGAGTTGCATAAATTCCAGTTCCTTAGCATTTCGAACTGATGGAGGAAAGTATTTCTGGTAAAAAGCATCCTTGAACACAATCCAGGTGATCTCTGTCTGGGATTCTTCTAATAGCCGTTTCACACCATTCCACCAGAATTCTGCATCTGCTTCAAGCATATAAGTGGCAAATGCTACCTTCTGGCGATCTGCATAATCCAAAGCAGAAAACCTTTTCCATCGCCTTGATCCATTAAATCGACCTTGTCAGGGTTGAACGCTCCTCTAAAGCTAGGTGGGTTCGCCTTTCTGAATTCCGCAAACTTACGATATTCCAAGTCTACTCCTACGCCAGGTGGATTACCTCCATGGCTTGCCTCGTCGCCTACCCAACCGGTCCATCATTTGATGAGCTGCGGCGGCTTGCTCGCATGGCGTGAGCCATCTCACGCATTGTATCCATAAGATTAGCGAGGATCTTCGGAGTGGGTACAGGTTAAGTGGCCTACCACGCCCTCTGGAAGCCATTAGTTCCTAGTCACACACAACAAAGCATTGAGTTGATCAGGCTCAACAATAAGTTAAGTGTGGCAGCAACCAATAACAATCACAGTTAGGCGGTCATGCATATCTAATTTAATTTCCTATCCTATATCTTATCTAAGCAGATAAGATTAGTCGCATGACATTCTCTCATTTTCTAAAAATTCCAGAGTACACTGGAAACGTAGTCAGTCCAAATCCTCAGGTCCGGGGAGGATTGAACTGCTCTGATACCATTAATGTAACACCCTCCTAAGCACAGTACTATGCTTAAGTCATAGCACCATACCCTGAGTCATTCATTGTTACTGAGCGGACCTCGCCTGACAAAGAACTTCAGCCGTCCTTGGAAACTTCTAAAATCATCTGGAGACAACATGGAAATAGGAGTGAGAATTATAAAATTCTCAGTAGGATTCTCTAATCTTCATACATAGTGTCATCATGGTCGTCTCCAGTTTGCTTCGGTTTATTTTGAAAATAGATGAACATGCAGCACAAATTGTTTAATTTTACATTTCGAAAAATGTCTTATCCGAAGCAAAGTTCATTTTTACTCATATACTGGTCCTTTGGGAAAATGTACACAAGATTATTTCATGAATAATACCCGGGATAATAACTTCAACATATAAAACGCACATAACATTAATCTACTGGGAACATAACATCTGTACCTAACTTAACTTGCACTTGAATTCATACATATACATAAAATTTTACTTTTCTTTCATTCAGCACACCTAGGCGTTACGTATCGCCGTCCCTAGGGTGCTTGGATCTGTCTACACTTGAGCGTTACGTATCGCCGTCCTCAAGTGCAGCATCATACCATGCCTCATATAAGTTCTATCCCCTGTACTCACACTAGCTGGGTCGATGCCATGCCTCATATGACTGGGGTGCTTGCATATACGTTAATCTTTAGTCTTTAGTCTTTTACTTGGCACACCTAGGCGTTACGTATCGCCGTCCCTAGGGTGCATTTACTGCCCTTGGGTAGCCTGGCCTTGGAGTGAGCTCGTCAGCTTCACCCGTGACCGTCGTCACACCGACTCACCCGCAAGGGGATTCACGTGCCTCTAGTCTTGGAGGGATCGATTCTGGTCACGTGCCTCTAGCTGAAGGGATCGATTCTGGTCACGTGCCTCTAGCTGAAAGGATCGATTCTGGTCACGTGCCTCAAAATTGAGGGATCGGTTCTGACCACGTGCCTTCAACATAGAGGGATCTCATCTGACCACGTGCCTTCAACATAGAGGGATCTCATCTGACCACGTGCCTCCAAGGTAGAGGGATCTCATCGCCTTAACTGCCTTCACAAGGAGGGATTCAAGTGCAACTGCCTCCAAATGAAGGGATTCACATCTTTATCATTTAACTGCCTTCACAGGGAGGGATTTCAAATAACTGCCTCCAAGTGAAGGGATTCACATTCTATACTTTCACATTCTTTCATTCTCAAACATATTCAACCATAGTCATACATATGCTACATCACTTACTCTCATATACCTCATAACATAATTATGTCATTCTTAAATATAGGGTTTCTATATACCCCTTTATATTTCAATCCATCCTTACATTTAATCATTCATATTTAAACATTCTTAAATATAGGGCCTTCAACATGACTTCTTAAACTTCTGCCGTAAATCCGGCAGCATAACGGATCAGGTCCGTTTCCCCATGAATAGTGCCAGCATTTCACGGACAAATTAGTCAAAGCAACATAATCAACTTAACACACATATAACAATGTCAAGCTGGCAATCCTCAATTCAAACCTTCTATGTTCCACTAACACTTGTAAAATTATCATTTTGGCCATCCTGCCAATTCTATTCGGTTCTGCCCGAATCTTGTATAATCCATCTTTATCTCTATTCAACTCGTTTAAACCTGGATTTTGGGTATGTCATAGCCCTATATGTCTACTTTCTAACCTCTTTGGTCCCATGCCATTCTGATTTATATAATTCAAAATATTCAGCTTTTACTTCAGCTTGTTCAGTCACTAGCCCGAATTACACTCCTGGGAATATAAATTCACTAAAAATCGAAACTAAGCTCAAATCTTACGAAATTGGTCTCATATCAAAGCTAACAGGACAACCTTTCATTTGCCACAAGTTTCACTCCATTTGCTTAAGTACATCACGAGATATAAGTCCTGAAAGTTGACCTTCCTGAACTACCCTGTGTTGGTCTGAATTAGACATAGGACAACTTCCTCGAATCACTGGGAATAATTGGGACCATAACAAACTCGAAATTTTATATTGGGGTGTTCCTCTGTGTGTAAGCTTTCTAACAAAACTGGTTTCACTCGATTTGGAGTTGTATAGGGTGAGTTAGACCCTCCTCAAGTCACCCTGCTCGGATGAAAGTTCTAAACCCTAGGTCAAACTTCAAAAATTCATATCTCCCTCAATACTAATCCAATAACCTTATATGATATATCTATGGAAAGCCCTGAATGTCTACTTTCATCTAAAAATGGTTTCATCGGATTTGACCGATCGTAGGCGGCGCCGTACACTCCGTCGTACGGACTGCCGTGGACTCCTCACCAAGACAGCATCTCACTCCTCCATTCCTTCTAATCTTCTCCTTCTAATCATGATTCTGGCTCAAAGTCTTATATTAATTCAATCATAAATTCATCCAATACATCCAATAGTTCATCAAACACATAAAGAATAGCACAAATCTCATGCAATCATAATGTGAGGAATTCAAGAATAGAGCAGAATCCTACCTCTTTGGAGTATGATTTGAGCTAAGTGCTGAAACTTGGAGTTTGGATGAACAAGGCTGGAACTTAGCTTGAGCTTTGGATATGTGAGCAAGAGAGAAAGAGAGCTGAAGGAGAAGAGGAAGACAACGTGAATTATTGTCTGAATCAAAGGAGGAAGGATGTGTTATATAGGCATGAGTGGAGGTTAACTTGGAAGGTTCTGATTGGCTGAATTTCTTGTGGACAAAGTTTAGCTACGTCTCCCTTTCAGAGTAACTTGCCGCCATACTGTTTAAAATCGGAACTCGCTCCAAATCTGCTTTAAGTCGGAACTAGTCCCTCTCATGCTTGATATCGGAACTCGTGCCGTTCTTACTCGAGCTTGGAGCTGAAGCATGATATCGGAACTCGTACCATCTTGTTTGTGACTTGGGGAAATCGGTTTATGTTGAGACTTGGAATCAAGGTCGGAGGTCGTAACTCATGTAACTAGCAATCCTATAATCTCGGAACTCCCTATTTGAACTTGGGACTGCCAATGCTGGATATAAAATCGGAGGTCGGACCTAGTGTATGACTGAAATCAACCCAATGATTTGAACTCATATCCATGGAGTTCAACTCTAAGGACGGAACTTGTAACATTCAACTCGGAGTCCGGTATTGTACCATTGTGTTAAATTATACTTGTGAAGTCGGAAACCGCTGCTTGTTTTGAAGCATGGAGTATGAGATCGAACTTCGGGCATTCGAGTCACATTTCCAAACCCAGGCACTTAAACTCGGGAGTCGTGACTTATATACAGTGTGCTTGGTAACATCGGACGCCGGTTATATTTTCCTTGAGACATGAAGTCGGATCTCATTGAATTACGTTCATGTGTTCGGATGAGAGGTCCAAGACGGAAGGCGGAATCCATGCATCTCCATTCGAATGACTCGAACTCGTAAACCAATTTAGAGATCTGATCCCTCATTCCCCTGCTTGAAACAAAGTCGGATATCGGATTTCTTGTCCATTCGGAGGCTAATGTCGGAAATCGTAAATACGGCCAGCCACAAGACCTTAAGTTGAAGTCAGAAGTCGGAGGATATAGCCATCCCTTTGTAAGCCTTGGAACTAAGTCGGAAGTCGTACAAGGCATGAAGTCATGAAAATCCAGCAAGACTAATTCGGAACTCGTAAGTAATTCCTTCTATCTGAATTTCAAAGGTTAAGTCGGAATTGGCCAAATATTAACTCGGAACTCGGAAAATGGTCATCCTATTGAAATCTAAAGATGAAGTCGGAAATCGGAATGAATCAGTCTTGACGGCGAAGCCGAAATCGGAAATCGGGATGTTACAAGAAATATATGAATGCTATGGATGTTTATATGCTATGGTCATGAAAATCATGCATGCAAGAAAAGTTTGAAAGTGAGACATGAGGCATATGCATTAGTACATAT
The DNA here is from genome assembly GCA_031439595.1 of Pterocarpus santalinus. Lineage (NCBI taxonomy): Eukaryota > Viridiplantae > Streptophyta > Magnoliopsida > Fabales > Fabaceae > Pterocarpus > Pterocarpus santalinus. The sequence continues at coordinate 36,884,880 of CM062525.1, forward strand.
AGCATGCTTATGTATGATTATGTCCAAGAAATGAAAGAGATGATAAGAACTTGCAAAAGGACATACCAAGCCTCCACCTCACAATAGACCAGGGCAGTACTGTTTAAGACTTGGGCCAACCCGACTAGATTTAAGGGGAATAGACTAGTGTGAGGGTCAGGAAATGTAAACCCATCACTCATGTATAGCTATGAGCTCAGACCTGAGAAGCAGGCTATTACTCAGGGATAAGAAAGGCCATTTACCTTTGGCAGACCAAGTATAGAGAAGCAAGATGCAAGTTAAAGAAGAAAGAGATAAGGAAGTCAAGTGCACTTGCATAAAGTCAAGTATAAGCATTTGCATCTGCATATTTAAGCATCTTATTTGCTACAATGTTGTTGTGATTCTAATTGAAATGCTATATTATCATAGTTATTATGTCTGTCATAGAATATGATAGGTGGTTGCTCAAATATAACCCGCTTCGAGAAAGATATTTTCAAACTTAAAATTGAACCAGTACTTATTTGTATATGTCCATGTTTTTATAAGAAATCAAAGCGATTGGAATGTTTATGATGACACCCTGTATGATTAGTCGATTGAGTATGTCTGCTGAGAACCTTAGGTTCTCACTATCTGTTTGTTACTTTTCATAAACATTCCATTATGCAGCATAAATTCCAAGTATGCAACAAATGTTTTGAAGATAATTACAAAGCTCAAGACTTGGATTTGATGTCCAGTTCAGAGGATTAAAGTATGCAGCTGATAACCATCAAGAGATGATTGCAGACTGAGACATGGTCTATATGTAACATTGCTTTGAGTTTCTATTAAATTGTACTCATTTTTCATATATATATATATATATATATATATATATATATATATATATATATATATATATATATTATTAGAGGTCTATGATTATAAACCCTTATTCCATAATGAAATATGAAATTTCAGGGCCATATGTATAATATCTTCTTATTTAAAAAGTCTTTTATAGTAGTAGTAACAACCTATAGATATATCTCCATAATTCGAGCATGGTATATATGTTTGGAGGATATTACATTATAGTATCAGAGCAGTTCGCCTTGTATAGGCCCATGGATGGACTGACTTACTTTTGAACCATACTCTAAGAGTCTAGATTAACCATGCTTTAGGCCCTTGTATGATGAGGATATAGATAATCATGCATGGTAGTCTTACTGTAAGTGTTGTGAACCATTTGTTGCACTTGAACGAATATTGAGCCCGATTACCTCAATATAAGGTTTTATGTAGGCAAAACCCTATGGCACTCTGCAGGCTTATTGGGAACATTATTGATATAGTTATTGTGGAGGAACTCTCCATGAGGTAGAAGGTTGGCAGGCTAAGGAGTGCAGAAAATTAGGGACTTGATTAAAGGATTATGTTGGATGCTTTGCCATGGCATGGTAATTTTGTCCATAAACGAGAAGGGTTGTTTTATCCGTCGTTACAGGGAAACAAAAAATTCAAGTCATTAAGGGCGAGATTTCAATTTAGGACAAGCCGGGTGAGAATTTTCTTCGCTTTGATGAGGATTATCCAGTTCAGGCTATTTTCTCTGGATTTCATCTAAAGGATTCTTTTGCCTAATTCTATTTGTTTAATGCATAATTGATAGGAGTGGTTTGAATAGCACACTTATTCTTCTTTGTAAGTGAGATTGCCTTAAAAGTAATCCACTGGCAAGTCCAGTCAATGGTCTTGCTATAATGGGTTATGGAGATGTTGCATTAAAAAGGTTACATCCCTTACTTGAGAAGCTTAGAGTTTGGTTGGTTGAGGTAGAGGTTAAGTGGACGAAGCCAAGAATGGATACCCCAAGTATACACAACAAGGACCTTTTTAGTCTTCGTTCAGGGGACGGAATGACCTTTGTAACATCCCCACTTTTCTTAATATATCATAATATGAACTTTGATTTATTTCACTTAAGTAGTGTAAGAATTTATCAGGCAGCATTATTCTATGGCGATCCTCACGTTGAGAATTATAAGGCGGTATGACATTGCCGTTCGAATCACGGCACTGCCGTATAGTTAAAAATTAAGAAATAACAAAAATGCCCCTATGGTGTAAACTTTTGTTATTAATAAAATTACCCCAAAATTTTAAGTAATAACACTTAGATCCTAGAATCTATTTCCATTTAGACCTCAAAGCTTTTAAAAAATGATATTTAGGTCCCAACACTATTAGAATTAGCAGAATAGGACTTTCAATAAAGCAGAGCAACATAGCGGAGCCGTAGGAATCCAATCTAAGCCAATTGATTCACAAAGGTATCTAAATATGAAATGATATGAGATGTCCCTCGACTTGCCAATAATTACGAAAATATTATTAGTTGCAAAAAACAAGAAATAAAGCAGAACTCCAATAAAAACGGATAGAAAACACTAAAGGACTTACGGAAGCTAAAAAACTACCTGAAAGACCCTAAAAAATTCCAAAAAAGTTATAAATATATTTTTAATATATTTTTGAAGATAAACATCAATTTTTAGCAAATTTGAATAATGCTTGCATAATTACGCAACAATAACCTCACTCAAGTGCAAAATAGGCCCTGAAAACCTTATATGACCACTTTAACTTACAATACGGCAAAGAATTAGTGGAGTTCTGGGCTTGAGCTAGAAGAACCATGTGATTGGGCCTTGGCAGCTACTGTATTGGACTCCACAGTTTTTGGAATAATTTTGGGCCTAATTACATAAAAAAGGGCCATAATTACTTCATAAAATCTAAAATAAATTAAATAAAAATTATCTAAGCCTTAACTCTAACTCTAACATGCCGTAACCAGCCTCCCAAACCCCTTGGATCAGTTATAACGAGATGTGAAAAGGATTAGTGGAATTCTAACTAATGTCATTATCAAGTCAACATTTTATTAATTAACATTTTACTAAATCCTTTGAATTTTGACTTAATCTTTTACCAACTTGATTCTTGTCTCCCAAATCAGATGTACAGGTGCAGCTGCAATGGGTTTGCAGCTGGAAATTTTTTATTCTATTTATAGGTAATTATATCTTAATTAACTCAAAATAAGTTTAATTAAGGTAAAAATTCAATAAAAATACTAAGAATTGTAGAAAAATCTTAAAAATTCAGGGATATCTTCTAACACATATTTAAATATGGATTTGATGATAGATTAAAGAAATTTAATTATTTACTAATTATTATGTTAATTAAAGCTTAAATTGTCTAATCTAGATTTAAGCAAAATTGCTAATTATGCACTAATTAATCCTTAAACTATTTTAATATTTTCTAAAACCTTAATCAACACATAAGATGAGTATTATAGTGTATCTAAATCAGTTTTAATTGGTGGTTAAGTTAATTAATTATTGGTGACACAATTAACCAGTTAAACTAACTAATTAAGCAAAAACTAATCAAGTACTTAACCCTAACCTTTTCTCTACAAATAGGACCACTAAGACACACCTCCACACTCTTTTACTGGTCCTTATTTGTGAAAACTATAGAGAGAAGAGAGGAGATGAGTTTGAGAGCTTTTAACACTTAGTTGTTCAAGAAACTCCATTAAAACATCACCAAACCTTCACCCTTTTCTTCCACCATCAAACACCTTCATTCTCCACCTTCATAACTTAAATCTAAGCCTTCAAACAAGGATCAAAAAGTTAGAAGAAGATGCTATTCAACCATTGCACAAATTGAGTTCAAGCACCATAAAACAAGTAAGGTTTTCTTTTCACATTTCTAGGCTTCATGCATGAATTATGTGTGATTCTTTGTGCTATTTGAGGTTTTTAACTCTTATTTTCAAATTATATATCCTCTTTTAAGCCCTCTAAAAGTTCATGAAGAATATGAGGTTGTATGTTTTCTATGGAGTTTTTGATGCAAAAAATACTAGTCTTGAGTTTTGATACTCAAGCCTTTATTTTCTTGAATCTATATGAAGCAAATCATTCCTTTCTTCATCATGGAAGTCGTGGCTGGGCATGGGGTTGAGGGTGTAATCCGTCTTTTGATGAGTTTTATAGTTGCACCTATTATTGTTACGATGCTTATTTCCTGCATGATAGGTTTATGTGATCAAATCTTCATGTTGGTGCATAGAAGCTCTTATTCTTTTTCTCTTATTTTTAGCCATCTCCAAGGGCTGAATGTTTGATTCCTTATTTTTATGTTTTTAAGGTGATACTTAGTGGTTTGAGCATGCTTAATTCATATACATATGAGTTTCTTTGGTTTTTAGACTTAAAAGCTTGAAAATCATTATGTTTGGTGCATAAACATATATTCTTAGCCATGTATGGGCAGGCACCCTAAAGTCATGTTTTTTGAAGAGTTTTTGGTTGTATTATGATGAAATTTAAGTGCTTGATCCATGTATATAAGTATTCCCTTGCTTGTGATGCTCCAAAGCTTGAAAAACCATGTTTTTGGTGATGTTTTGTGAAGGAGAAGATTTCTACATGTGAAAAACTATGGGTTTGCACACCAAGTATTTGTTAAAATGTCTAAGTGAACCATAGTCAAGTTTTTACAAAGAAGATGTTTAAAGTTTTCAAAGTTACTAAGTGTTTTGGAGTTTCTTTGATGATTCAAGCTTTAATACATGGAAACCAACACCAAACACCATTAGTATGGCTATACCTACATGAGTGTCTCAATGGTTAATTGGTTATACATGTTTACAAGGCTAGATGACAACGTTGAACATTTTCAAAAGATGCTTGTATTATTTGGTTCTTGAGTTTCCTTTAACAATAAAGCCTAAAGCCATGAGGAACCATACCAAACCCCACATGTTTGGCTATGCCTATAGAAGGTCTCAATAGTGTTTGGTTCTCATGAGTTTCAAAAGCTAGAATATAGATATGATAACCTTATTTGTTGATAAGAATGTTTTATAACTCATATCTTCAAAATGTTGGATTCTTTGAGTTGGAGAATACTTGGAAGTTCATCCTCGTAACACCATATATATGGTCATGCCTACGGTAAATAGTATGGAGGTTTATGTCTTTCATGTGTTCAAAAGCTTAAAGATGAAGATTTAAGTGTTTTGTATAAGTTTTATGAAGTTTTGGAATAAAATAGCCAACATATGGTTTCTTAAAGAATTCGACTATCTATTTTTCTAAGGCATGAAAGTACTCTTCTTAAGTTTCTAAATCCATGTGTTTCCAAACCTCTAAGCATGTTTGAGTTAGCTTAGCTTATATGTTTTTTTTCTTTTGGAACCATTAAGACTTAATAACTTATCAAAGACTCTAAAGGTTTAATAAAATGGACTATTACCTTTGCTTATGGAGTTATGGATTATATTTGAACCATGACGAGTCTATGTGACTCATGTGGACTTATTTGATACCTTTACAGTCTTACCCTATGTTTGGAATACTTATACGTGCAATTATGATCATGGACTTTGGACCGATGGACTTATTAAGACTTAATCGTATTAATAGACACTAATAGAGAGATTTAATTGAGGTCCCATTAGAAATTGCATGTGACTAATTAATTCCTTACTCAGAGTGACTTTCTATACTATGATTTTGACACTAATGGTTTGCTCTAAAGTCTTAAAGTTACTACTTTTACTTGGTTTTATATGCTTGACCAATTTGTGTATGCATCTTTATTCATAATATATGAAGTCTATGCTCTAATCTTGGTTTGAATATGCTAGATGCTTAAAGAGCTTGGCTTATGTGCAATTTGCATAGTTTATATAAAATGCATGCTTTCATGTTTAGAAAAATGTTTATATGCTTAAAAATGACTTTTCTGCCATACCATGAGATTACGTGAAGAATATACGTGATGTGTATCTTATATATACTTATATGAAGCCATGAAGTGAATAATATGTTCTATGTGATGTTCGAAGAGAACTATGTGTACCATCAGCCCAATTTGATACTTTTGTGGCTTAATAACTTATGTGCACTTGATGATGGAATATGTAAATGTGATTATGTGCATTATGGTGATATATGCATAGTTTGATGGCTTATGGCAAGAAAATGTCATATGTACACTTTATGATGTGGTTATGTGGCTAGTAGCCCGGATTGTGGCATGCACACCTTTATTCAAGTATGTGAAATTTCACGGCATATGATATATGATGTTATGCATTATATATATTGAATGTGAGATCCCATGGCATGAATTATGTATTCTCATAATTACTATGAAATATTTGTGCACTATGTGATGGATATGAAATATATGTGCACTATGTGATTAAATATGAGATATATGGCTACTATGAAACAAACAGGTAGGAATGGCAATAAGGAGACCAATCAATGCCCATACTCCCTGTTAGTCAACATAAGATTTTTCCCTAGATATGGGTAACGAAGAATCATTCAATAGATTGATGTTCTGCTCATGATTTCCTGCATTCAATAACTTAGATTGATTAGTGAATTCAAGAAAATTTCACAAAGAAATTTTCTAGAATAACCCCATGTTCTTCAATTATATGTCAACCGCAAAATAACCATTGCCATTGTTCCAATCCTAATTTCTCATGTTCAGTAATTGAGATCAGTTGGTGAATACAAAAGCACTCCATTAAGGATTGTACAACTCAACCCTGTATTTTTCTTTTTCAACCATATATCATCCACGAATTGATGAAAACCTTGGAAGAATCATCCAAGTGGAGATTGATAGGCATGAGCACCCTGGATTAACCTTACGAGATAAAGTGGCTAAGAAGTGAGTTTAGAAATAGTAGTAAGGACAATAGGTCCCCTTATAAATTTCTTTGACCTTCAAGATCAAAGATAAGGTTTATGAACAAGCATACCCTCATACGAGAGAAGAATCTTGATATGATCTCAATAATAAGAAGGGATTAACAAGCAAACTCCAGAAGATAAAAAGTCAACATTTTCGATCAATCCCATTGAGTGCCTCATGATTATTCAAAATAGTGACAAGAACTTCAACTGAGGCACTTGGTAATTTAGAGAAGCTAGTGGTCAAAGAGGAATTAGGCAGAGAGGGAGTTTTCCCTATAGGGTAAAACATACCAAAAGTCGAGAAAGAATTATCCCAAATTATTCTCAGCTAGGGAATTTTGAAGGCAAAATTCTTTTTAAAGGTGATAGTATGTGATAGCCTGAGTTCTAGAGGTAGACTGGGATAGAAGGAAGCTAAGGCCTAGGGCAAGGGAAAAACTATAATTTGGTAAACCGTAGAAAAAGTAGGGACAAAATTATAATTTTTGAATTATAATGGCAAAGTTGTAAATCAGAGTTTACGGTTGTCAAGATGGGCAATCATAGAAAATTTCTAGTTCCAAGATTTTTATGGGCATTACAGCATTGATAGATAACTAAAATACTTGCAATAACTTTAAAGAGACTATTTACCCACAATTATAAATAAGAGTGTGAGATTACTCACACAATATTAACTCGGGTAACTTAGACTACTTGAATTGATAACTGGACACCTTGAATTATTCTTCAAAGGTCTTATATTATTTGTGGACATGAGTATCAATTAAAAATCCTCTAAATAGCTCAAGATGAGCCACTCAAAATTTACACCTAGTAGAATTTAAATTGTGTTCCGAACCAATCAATAGGATTTAAGCCTTAAACTTAACTTAGAAGCCATCCTAACTTAAATCATAAGCCAACATCTCCTTCCTTTTTTATCCCAAAATTTCGACCATTCACCCCCTACCACTCTCGATCTCCATTTTCTTTCTTCAACATCTCCATGGCCAAAGAGCTTCAAGCTTAAAGATAAAGGCATTATTAGCCTCAAAACCACTCATTTCTTTAATAAAAATTGATCCTCATGCTCTCCTCTAGAAAATCCCCTTATAAATTTGATGATTAAACTTCAAGCGGAGTCTTTCCACCTTCAGCTATGTTGCTGCCATAATGAGGAAGGAAGGCTAAGATGTTGCTTTGATCTTCATCACTTCCGTGGTTTCAAAGATTTTGAGGTAAATAGTTCAAATCCTTAGTTATTTGATGTGTTGTGTAGTTATGTGGCTGATGTGATTCCTTAGTGATATCCTTGATTTACGCTTGTATGATGGTATTATGATGATTTCCTAGTGATTTGAAATAGGAAAACATAGTTTGGGATGGCAAATAGCTCAAAAGATCAAAAGAAAACTAAAGCAGAGAATCTATAAGATGAAACCCTAGGCAATGTCCATACAACAGACCTCATAACTCATCCTACATAACTCAAATTCAAATGAAGCTATTTTTATATAAAATTAGACTTCAAGAGAAATCCAAAGATATAAATTACAAGAACATTGGACTTAAAAAAATTTTGTTATGATTTTTAGAATTTGGTTGTTAGAATTCAGCCTCTGTCCTAGCTAGAGTGTGATGTGAAGGGCATAACTTGCCCTGCACAACTTCAATTTAAGTGAAACTAATTTTTTTAGAAAGCTAAAGCATAGAAAAATATACCATAAAAATTTTAGAACCAAGTCATAGTAGATTTCCCCCAGTAATTCTTTGAAGTTGACCTATGCTCTATTCAAGTGAAAATAGGATAGCCCACTTGAGGAGCTCATAACTTGAGCTCTAGTTATCCAAATTGAGTGAAACTTATGAGGATTGAAAAAAGTTCAAGTAACTACAATTTGACATAAATTTTGGATAAAAATGATATAGAGTAGATTTTTAATGATTTTCCAAAGTTAAGTGTGCAAGTCTATCCTAAAATAGAGTTGCCTTGAGGTAAACTTTGACAACTCAAGTTATATGCCTCAAAATGTAGTGAGGCCAAAGAGATTCAAAAATAGACAAATAGGATTATAACTATTAAATTTCTAAATTAAAATGAATTAAAATGAAATTATAGTGGAATTTAGAAAATAGGATAGATTTAAGGAGAGTAGAGTAACTTGAGAGTTGTCTTGAGTTAATGGTCCCACAAGATATGAAAGATTCAAAGACATAAGTTTTAGACAATTTCACACTAATATAATGTCATATTAATATATTATGTATGATGAACATAATTGATATGACTGGCTGGTTGATTGGATATACTGTTTATTTTGGGAGCCTTCGTATTTCAACTGTTATGCTGCCAAATTTCATGCAGAGATATATCAATGCTATGGATGTTTATATGTTATGGTCATGAAAATCATGCATGCAAAAAATGTTTGAAAGTGAGACATGAGGCATATGCATAAGTACATATAGCATGCTCTTGCATGATTACGTCCAAGAAATGAAAGAGACGAAAGGGACATATTGAGTCTCCACCTCACAGTGGGTCAGAGTAGTACCGTTTAAGCTTTGGGCTGGCACCCAACCAGATTTGAGGAGAATAAATGTAACATCTTCAATTTCGTCTTGTGCTAAATTACCTCAGTAACCCTAAGTAATTAGGCACTTAATGAGAAATTATGAGATTAAGGCTTAATTAAGGGATCAACAAAGAGTTTATGAGTTAATACTGATGAGAAAAGTCAAGAGAATGCTTAATTAATATTAGATAATCTCTAATTAAGCAAGTCAGAGCCTTTATAGCTTAATTAAGCACTAATTGCCCATAATTAGCTTAATCAAATTTAATTAAGGTTAATTAAGCTTAATCACAAGATTAATTTTTATTAATCATATTCTTGTGTGTTAATCACTAATCCTTACTTAATCATCTTAATTAAGTGGCAAGAGCACTTAATCACATGATTAAATTCAAATTTAGTCAACTAGATGATAAAGTAAAAGGTGATATTATAAAAGCATAAAGCATTAGACAAGAGTACTTTATGTAAGGTTTGACTATATTTTATCTCCCCATCATATTTGTCTCCTTAATTATTAATTACCACAAGATAATACAAAATAAAGCAAAAATATCTCCTCCTTGCTTAAAGAAGTTACAGCCACAACTGTAACACCCTCTATCATATAAGTCATGCTCGAGTTATGGAGTTATATTAAAAGGTTATCACTATGCTAAGAAATCTTTAAAGTGTGGAAAACACGATACATGACCCTTTAACTGCACACTTTATTGCTAACTAATAGTTCATAAATTTTGTCATCTCTGATACATAGATGATAAAATAACTACAATTTAAAAGAAATTGTGACTGATATAATACATAAAACTTGCTTTCGACTAGTCACTAGCTAACTCCAATAATCGCTTGGTTCGGTTTGCACCCAAGTCTTGCTCAGAAAATGTTCCAGTACTCTACCTCGTACTTGATTTCCAATTTAGGTGTTGGAATGTTTACGGAAAAGGAAAACATACAAGTAAGAGGTGAGAACCTAGGGTTCTCAATAGGTGAACATGAACTATTACTCATACAGTGTCATCATAAACATCCCAGCCACTTCGATTTATTATGAAAATATGAGCACATATATGCAAACAGTGGTTCAATTTTAAGTGGAAAACATATTTCTCGAAGCGCATTATATGTTATCAACCACTTGCCATATTATATGACAAACATAGAAATACAAATAGTGCAATATACTTCAACAAGAATCATAATAACATTATGACATAATGTGATAATTGAAGATGCACATATAGATGCTTATACTTGACCGTATGCAAGTGCATTTGACTTAATTCATCTTTTGCTTTAACTCGCAATTTGATCTTGCTTTCCTGTACTTGGTCCCCCAGAGGTGAATGGCCTCTCTCATCCCTGGGTAATAGCCTACTTTTCAGGTCCGAACTTGTACGTATACATGAGTGACGGGTTTACTTTCCCCGACCCTTACACCGGTCTATTCCCCTTAAATCTGGTCGAGGGCTGGCCCAAGTCTTAGAAAGTACCGCTCTGGCCCACGCTAGCTGGGTCTATGCCGTACCTCATGTGGTAGCTTGGCACGTCCTTCTTGCAAGTTCTTATTATCCTTTCCTTTCCATGTCTCATCATGAATGCGGATGCTTTGTGCATTCATGGATATGTCTTATACCTTACTTCTCATATCATATTTCTAATTATGCTTGCATGCATGACGTACATGAACATGGCATGTAAATGTACATATATTCAAAGCATAATCACCCATAGCATAAGTTCTCATAAATTCCTGCCGAAAATTTAGCAATAGCATAACAGATCGAGTTCACTTCCCTATGAATAGTGCCAAACAAACAGGAAATTTTAATCAAACAGCAAGCCCAGTATAGGACATCATAGTCATAGCAAGAATATAACAATATCGATATATGTAAGCTTTAAAACCTTAATGTCTTAATTTATCTTGCAAGCTTCTAGCTCATATTCCCGAGTTCGAATTGTGCCCGACTTCCGATATTACCTAAGTTCCGACTTCCTGTATTATGTTCAATCTCCGAGATTATATAATTCCCGACTTCCGGGGTTATGTTCAATCTCCTAGATTATATAATTCCCGACTTTCGGGGTTATGTTCGATCTCCTAGATTGATTTTGGATTGATCCTGATCTCTAGCCTTAGTCTACATTTGGTCTTCCAAGACTTTTATATGTGTGTTTCCTAAATTTCGAGTTCTGACATTAACTATACCCGATCTAATTTACTATTCACTAAGTTCCGAGTTCACTCTTCAGTATATCTGTTCCGAGTTCAACCTTAAGTATACCCTTCTGAGTTCAATCCTAGTATACCTTCCGAGTTCAACCTTAGTATACCCTTCCCAGTTCAATCTTAAGTATACCCTTCCGAGTTAAATCTTAATATACCCTTCCCAGTTCAATCTTAAGTATGCCCTATCTAGCTCTATTCCTAGCCAAAATTACACTCTTATAAGAGAAAATTAACCAAAAATAGAAATCTATGTGAAATCATAAAAATTTATATAAATGTAAAGCTAACAGAGCAAGCTTTCAAATGAAACAAGTTGCTATCATTTGAGTGAATATAATTCAAGATATAAGCTCTGAAACTTAACCCTACTGGACTACCTTGTTCTAGTCTGGGTTAAATTTTAGATGAATTCATTAATCTACTAGGGATAGATGGCAATGAATTTGAATTTGAAATTTTTATGGGATGTTCCTTCATATATTAGCTTTCAAGCAACATTGGATTCACTCAATTTGGAGTTGTGTAGGGTGAGTTACACCCTTCTCAACTCATACTGCCTAGATGAAGGTCCTTATTTCTAGTTCAAATTTCAAAAATTCATACCTACCTCTATACTAATCCAATGGCCTTATATTATACTTGTATGGAAAGCTCTGAATGTTTAGTTTCATATAAAAATAGTTTCATCAACTTCAAACCGCTGTAGGTAGAGTCATACACTCTACTATATAGACCACCGAGAGAGAACCCTAACAGCTTCTTGAGTTTTCTCTTTTCTTCAAGTTCTTTCATGCCGACTCCAATTCTAATCACAACATACATGCATAATCAATTATAATTCATCATCATCACTTCAAATCTCATCAGCATCATAAGATACCCAAGGCCCCATATAGTCCCAAAAAATGGAAAGTAAGAAGGAGAGTAGGATTCCTACCTTGTTTAGTTGAATTCTTGTCAATTGGATGTTTTAGATGGAAGCAACTCTTGATGAGACTTGAAGAGAGGTTAAAGATGGAGTGGAGATGAGTGTGTATGGAAGAGAAATGGAGAGTGGTCAACTCCTTATATTGGCTGAAATTACCCAGGGAGAAGGAAGGAATTATCTCAAGACTTTTGAAGCAAGTTGTTGTATGATTGGTGGATTCCTACTCCTTCTTCAATTGGCTAGAGCTGTCCACTTTTGGTAGATTTTGTGGCACCACATACATGGGTGAGGTGGCTAAATCTTGGCCATCCATCCTAGGGTTCTCACAGTACAATTTCTATTGATCCCGTTCCGACAATTTAAAGTACCGAAATTCTACCGATTTCCTTCAAATCGGTAAAATGGTTTTGAAGGATTTTGTGAGGTTTTACATGTTCCTATTTTAATTCTTCTTAATTCCTAATTCTCTCTAATTAACTTCTCATCAACTTCTAGTTAACCTCTAATTAACTATTAATCAACTTTACAAACTCAATAAAATTGAATAAATCAATTAACGGTGTAACTTAAACGTTTTACCAATTTAGACCCTTTCTCTATTCTGTTTTCTATAGCTAATGGTATTTTTGTAATATTGAGCAAGTCTAAGGGCAACCCACATCATTCCACACCCGACTGCCTCCGTGGCTCAATTAACAGAGATTTAAACTCCTATGACTTCACCACTTGATTCTGCTCCATTTAAAACCTCATTCCGTTAATTCTACAAATGTAGGGACATAAAGGTCATTTTATAAAAAGTCCTAGGATTAGTGTGGAAATATCCACTTGGGATTAAAGTACAATTTCTAAAACTTTTGGGTAAGATTGTAATTAACAAAAGTTGACAGGGGCACTTTTGTTGTTTCTTCATTTTTTAGTATATGGCAGTGCCATATTTTTAACGGTAGTTTTATGCTACCCTATATTTCTAAGTGTGAAGATTGTCAGGTATACCACTGCTTGAGAAATTCCCACATTGCCTGAGAGAAATAATTCAAAGTTTCTATTATAGTCCACTTAAGAAAATGGGGGATGTTACAACAACAACAACAACACATACTCATCCATTTTCATTTTGTATCATATCATTCTCTCTCTTGTTTTCAAATTCTCTAACCTCTCTCTACATTCTTTCTTCTTCTTCTTCATCTTCTTCATCATTCTCCACCTCCATACCAAAATTTCTTCACTAAACCCTTGAAAGGCCACATCTTTTGGTCTTTGGAGACAAGATCTAAACACTACAAGCCTCATTTTCAAGAGAACTCAAGAGCTCTCATCCTTCCAAGCCAAACCGCCACCATTTTCACCAAAGGAAGAGTTTTCTTCATCTTCTTCTTCTTCTTCAAGGATGCCATTTTCAAGCTTGGGTAGTGATCTTCACTTTTTTATTTTATTTACTCAAGAAAGCTTGAAGCTTGGTTCTTCTCATGACCAAGATCTTTGAGTAAAAACTTGAAAAAAATTTTCATGCTCTTCATGAGCAAAAGTTTCAATTTTTGGTTAAATATGTTCATGTTCTTCTTCAAGTGTTCTTGATGTTTCTACTTTTGGAAAAGAATATGTTCTTGTTCTTCTTCAAGTGTTCTTGATGTAACACCCTAATAGTTCCATTCTATGCTTAAGTCATATCGTGGAATTACTAGTTGTTACTTTTGCTCGCGAAACTAACATTACCTTTTAGAAATTACTTTTTACCAAAAATAGGGGTAAATTTTTGTTTTTGAACAAGATGAGTAAACCATTTTTGAAATTGAGAGCCATGAGCGCATCGTGAACGTATAAAGCAACGCCGCTATCTCATACGTACATCACATTTAACATACATAGAAGCCATAAGAGTAACCATAATCTTTAGATAAAGATAACATTCATTCCATAGCCATACCATAGTTAATATAATAGTAGTAATAGCAGTAGTTATATACAAAGATAATAATGGGTCCAATACCTACTGTCGGCCTTACAAAAGAAGCCTACCAAATACATAGTAAAGGAAATACATCAGAAAACCCTACTACCCAGCATGCTATACAAAATGATAACCCTATAACTACAACCAAAAGGGGCTATCCTCGTGCTTGGCTCCGCATGCAATCGTCACATCAAGCATCAGGCGGGAGGAAACCGATCCCATATCCACCGGAAGAAGCATCACCATGTCCTCCTCTTCAAGCACGGCCATGCCCACGAGGCACAGTACGAGTACGAATGAACCCGCAACTACGAACCGGGGGTGGAGTGTGACGAGGGGCTACTGAAGAAGAAGACAAATCGGACGACAGGCGAATCATGGATGGGAAGGAAGGCTCAGATGGGTCTGTCTCCATGTGGTAGCTCGGATAGGACGGTTCCGAAGGATCGGAATCCAACAAAATTGTCGGTGCCAGGTAGGTGTCCAAGTCGGAATCTCTGTCAGTGGGGTACCTCGGAGGATGGAAAGACGGGCGAACGTCATCGACAGTGATGTCCTCGAACGGCTCATGGGGGCGGAAAAACGGACTCATCACAGGTGCATGGAACTGACGGCTATGGAACGTGTAGACCCGCATCACTACCTGAGCAGTCAGCATAGATGCATTCAACACCAGGTCAAAGTGCCAATGCATCACCGGAAACTCAATGAAAATCACCACCGTGCCCAACGCCGACATCCTCTGAAGACGACACGGAAAAACGTAGGAGTGAGAAATACTAAGTTTCTCAGTAGGATCACGACTAAACAAACACAGTGTCATCATCATCGTCCCAGCCACTTCGAGTTTAATTATAAAAACAGTGAACAGATATAAGTTCAATTATTAATGGTTTTGAAAACTTAACTCCGAAGCGGGTTGCTCTTAAATTTAACATCATAACCACATCATCATGACTAACATACAGGCTGAAACCTAGAATAAACATTCATAATGCAAATGGACAATATAACTACATGCAAAGACATGCATCATCATAGACTTAACCATTATCATACGTAGACTTTACTTTCATTTTTAGCTCGTGCTTAACATTCTTTTACTTTCCTTTGAAATAGATTGCTTTTGGATATGAGCTCATTCCGTGACCATCGTCACGTGGTACTAACTAAATCAGACTATACCGATATTGGCTACCTCTAAGTTGGAGGGTCCTCTATAGCACCCCTGCCTCCCTCATAAAGGTTCCTTGTGGATCGCCGTCTCTCACTTCCCGGAAGTGATCGAGGGGTCATGTCCCATTCTTTTGTTTCTTTTCATTATACTTTTTATGCTTAACACTTCTTTGACTAGGCACATGCAATGATATGACTAAGTCCATAATTTTGACGGAAATCCGGCAGCATAATGGCTAGACCGAAGCTTCCCCAAAATGCCAATCATAAACTTTCAACCAACAGTTCATCATATCTATATCATATTATCACACTCATCATCCAATCATGAGACAAAGCTCAACCAAACTTGTCATTCATCATGTCGAATGGCATCATACATTCATACCCTAAAGGGGTTCATAGTTGTGTTATTCTTTGTGAAGAACATTATGAATCATCACATGATTTCTCATGGTTACCCATGAGAGAATCACGTAGTTAAGATGTGTGTACATGGTCTTTTAGTTACTTAACTCTCATATGAAATTATTCTTTACTTGAATTCATGTCTTATGGAACACTTATTCAAATTAATTAAGTTAAGTGATTGTTTCCCTTCCTCGATATAGTGCACTTAGTGATTCTTGGGTTCATGGTATGCTCAGAGGCCCTAATCATACTTCTGTTCGCAAGGAGTTCGAGATCCCTCTAATCCTTGGGTCATGACAACGCATAACCACATCATGAACCCAACAACACCATGTTCACTAAACACCAAGGATGATTTTTAACTTAACCATGTTACAAAGCTTCAAGCTTTTATCTTAAAGATTAGATCTTTATGAAAATAATGATACAAGTTACTAGCTTTTCCACTAAAAAGTTTTGTTCTTTATAAAAGTTGACTCATTTAATTATTCTAAGGCCATTAAGGTCTCTACTTTATGACTTAAAGTTGTCTTTACATTAAAAAGGTTCCTACTTTATCAACTAGTGACATGAAACATTAACTTTAAGGTTAAAAAGTCTTAATCTTTATAAAGCTAATACCTTTAAGCATTGTTTTGGTTCAAGATCTAAACTTTATGAAAGGTCTTTTCTTTAAGGTTTGATTTCTAAGACATAAAGTGACAAGATATCATCTTCTAACTCAAAAAGGCTTATTGTGCCAAAAAGCTTAGACTTTCACATGTATTCTTATCTTCAAAACAAAATAAAAGGAGACTTTATGGTGGCACTAAAACTTGCGCCACTTTAAGTGTGTCAAGAAGCAAACTTTTTAAAGTTTTAAGCTTTTGGAATGTTCAAAGTCTTATCAAATCATGGGAACATACAAAGATGAAGCTTTTCTCATCATCAACTCATCATGAGAAAAGGAATAACTTTAAGCAAGATACCATCTAAGAACATTGAAGAACATATTTTGCCAAAAAGGGGAACTTAAGAACACTTGAAGAACATCAAGAACACTCAAGAACATATTTTGCCAAAAAGGGAAACTTAAGAACACTTGAAGAACATCAAGAACACATTTTACTAAAAGTAGAAACTTAAGAATACTTGAAGAACATTAAGAACACTCAAGTACATATTTTCCCAAAAAGGGAAACTTAAGAACACTTGAAGAACATGAAGGATTTTCTCAAGTTTCCACTTAGAGATCTTGGTCATGAAAGAACCAAGCTCCAAGCTTTCTTGAGCAAACAAAATGAAAAAGATGAAGATCACTACCTTCTTGAAAATGGCGCAAAACAAGAGAAGTGGAAGAAGAAGATGATGACTCCTCTTGATGATGATGGTGGCAGCTTTGAATGAGCAAGAAGAGAACTCTTGAGTCCTCTTGAAAATGAGTCTTGTAGTGTTTTGATCTTGTCTCCAAAGACCCAGAGATGAGGTCTTTGAAGGGCTAAGTGAGTGGTTTAGGTGGTGGTGGTGGTGGAGAAAGGAAGAAGAAGATGAGAGAGTTTAGAGAGAAGTAGGAGGATTTGGCTTGATAAGAGAGAATAAGATGAGTGAAAATGAAAATGGATGAAGGAGGGAGAGAAAAAAACTGTCATCCCACTTTCAGAAGGGAGGATGAGATATTTTTGCCTCACTTTGTGTTATCTTGAGTTAATTAGTGATTAAGGGGACAAAGTAGATGATGGGGAGACAAAACATGGTCAAACTCTTACATAAAGCACTCTTGTCTAATGCTTTATACTTTAATGACATCACTCTTTACTTTATTGTCTAGTTGACTAAATTTGAATTTAATCATATGATTAAGTGCTCATACAACTTAATTAAGGTGATTAAGTAAGGATTAGTGATTAACACATAAGAACATGGTTAATAAAATTAATCTTACAATTAAGCTTAATTAACCTTAATTAAACTCGATTAAGCTAATTAAGGGCGACTAGTGCTTAATTAAGCTGTCCAGGGTCTAACTTGCTTAATTAGAGATTATCTAATCTCGATTAAGTATTCTCTTGAGTTTTCTCATCCTAGTAACCCCTTAATTAAGCTTTAATCTCACAATTTCTCATTAAGTGCCTAATTACTTAGGGTTACCGAGGTAATCTAGCACGGCACGAAATCGAGGATGTTACACTTGATGTTTCTATTTTTGGCAAAATATGTTAATGTTCTTATTCATTAGTGTTCTTGATTTCTTGAAATGTTCCTTTCTTTAAGTGCTTCAAAGTTTCTATTTTTCTTTCTTGATGCATGAGATCTTGATATTTCTTGTGAGTTGTTTGAAAAAGAATGATGCTTTTGGTGGTATTTTGTTTAAAGTTTGTTTCTTTTCTTATGATGAGCTTATGATTAAAAAGTTTCATCTTTACATGTTTTTCATGGTTTGATAAGACTATGAACATTCTAAAAGTTTAAAACTTTAAAAAAGTTTGCTTCTTGATGCTTAAAAGTGGCACTATTTTATGGGTTTCACAAGGTTCCATTTTGTTCTTCTTGAAGACAAGAACATGGGTAAAAGTCTAAGCATTTTGGAATATGAAGCTTTTTTAAGTTATGGAAATGACATTTTGTCACTTTATGTTTTAAAGATTGACTTTTGGATACAAATGCTTTCATAAAGTTTTAAACTTTAATCAAGAAGGTAACTTTAAGTCATAAAGTTATAAGCTTGCACTTTAGTTTTGTAAAGGTGGAACCTTGAGATGAATCTATTGAATAAAGTTTTAAGCTTTAAGCAAGAATGTCACTTTTGAGTCATAAAAATGTTAACTTCTATAAAGATCAAGACTTTTTAACTTTAAGCTAATGTTTCATATCTTTAGTTTATAAAGCAAGAATCTTTTATACTTTGAGACAAATTTAAATCATAAAGTTGAGACCTTGATGGTCTTAGAATAATTAAAAGTGTCAACTTTCATAAAGAATAAGACTTTTTAGCTCTAAAGTTGATATCTTGCATCATTATTTCACAAAGAATAAATCTTGAAGGCAAAAGCTTAATCCTAGAGGCATATGCTTTCTTAAAGAATAACACTTTATAATTACTTTATAAAGAATGATAACTTGTATAATATTTAAGGTAAGACCTCGAGAGGGGCATGAGTAGTTAGTTACCAAAGCAAGTAGTGATTCCTTGGTGCCCTAAGTGTGGCAAGAATAATGGAGGACGACCTTGCTTAGTAAGACAAAATGTTTGTTTTCGATGCAGAAAGCCTAGACATATGGCTAGGGATTACACCATCAAGCTGTTGCCCCCTACCAACAAGCCCCAACACTAAGGAAGAGTCTTTGCTCTTAATGCTGAGGAGGCCACTCAATCCGAAGATCTGATTCCAGGTAAGTGCAAGGTTAATAATAGAACCTTAATTGTACTGTATGATTATGGAGCCATATACTCCTTTATTTCTCATTATTGTGTAGATAGATTGGGATTGTCTGTGTCTGAATTACCTTACATGTTAATTATTTCTACTCCTATTGGGAAATCAGTTAAGACTTGTCATTGCTGTCTGAATTGTCGTTTTCAAATTGATGGTAGATCTTTTGTAGCAATTTGATTTGTTTGCCTTTGTTTGGCTTGGATTTAATTTTAGTCATGGATTGGCTTTTGGCTAATCGTGCTATGATAAATTATTCCAAGACATCTATTGTGCTTCCCCCTATACCTGTGAAACCTGTTAAACATATTTGTTTGTTCTTGAACTCTATCCAAATGGGAAGTAGTGAGTCTGATAATCAGGGATATGTTCTCCTTATGGCAAGTGAAGTGGAACTCGAGTAGGTATTGGATGAGATCCCCACATTCAAGGAATACCCAAATGTGTTTCGTGATGATATACCCGAGTTTGCCCTAGAATGGGAAATCGAGTTTCTACAGAGTTGGTACCAGGAACGGGGCCAATCTCTATAGCTCCCTATAGGATATCCCCAATGGAGTTGTCGAAGTTAAAGGGCCAGTCGAAAGAGTTGCTGAAGAAGAACTTTGTAAGGCCTAGTGCCTCACCTTGGGAAGCCCTGGTGTTGTTTATGAAAAAGAAAGATGGGAGCATGAGGCTATGTATAGTTTATAGGTAGTTGAACAAAGTGACTGTTAAGAACAAGTACCCTTTGCCTAGGATAGATGACCTCATGGACCAACTGCGTGGTGCAGCTGTATTCTCTAAAATTGATCTGAGATTTGGATATTATCAGATAAGAGTAAAAGAAGAGGATATACCCAAGACAGCTTTTAGGGCAAGGCATAGGCATTACGAGTTTATGGTGGTGTCGATTGGATTAACCAATGCCCTTGCTGTTTTTATGGATTATATGAATAGAATATTTAGACCCTACTTTGATAAGTTTGTGGTTGTTTTCATAGATGATATTCTCATCTATTCGAGAACAAGGAGGAACATAAAGGGCATTTGAGGGTTGTGTTAGGAATCTTGAGGGAAAAGTAGCTTTATGCTAAGTTATTTAAGTGTAAATTCTGGATGGAGGAAGTAAAGTTCTTAGGGCATGTGGTATCACAAGGAGGTATCGCCATGGATCCAAGTAAGATTGAGGCTGTGATGAATTGGGAGAAACCAACCTCAGTAATTGAGATAAGGAGTTTCTTGGGTTTAGCCAGTTATTGTCGTATGCTTATAAAGGGATTTTCCCCGATATCTTTGCCCTTAACCAAGTTGACAAGGAAGGATGCCTTATTTGTGTGGACTATGGATTGTGAGAGAAGCTTTCAAGAACTAAAAGGGAAGTTAACCTCAACCCCAGTATTAGTGTTGCCTGACCCAAGTGGACCATTGGAGGTTTATTATGATGCCTCTAGGAGAGGTTTAGGTTATGTCTTGATGCAAAACAAGAACATGGTAGCTTATGCCTCTAGACAGTTGAAGCCTCACAAAGTAAACTACCCAACCCATGTTTTTATACATGTTATTCTCATATATTCTAGAACAAAGAGAAACATGAAGGGCATTTAAGGGTTGTGCTGGGAATCTTAAGGGAAAAGAAGCTTTATGCTAAGTTATTTAAGTGTGAATTCTGGATGGAGGAAGTAAAGTTCTTAGGGCATGTGGTATCACAAGGAGGTATCGCCATGGATCCAAGTAAGATTGAGGCTGTGATGAATTGGGAGAAACCAACCTCAGTAATTGAGATAAGGAGTTTCTTGGGTTTAGCCAGTTATTGTCGTATGCTTATAAAGGGATTTTCCCCGATATCTTTGCCCTTAACCAAGTTGACAAGGAAGGATGCCTTATTTGTGTGGACTATGGATTGTGAGAGAAGCTTTCAAGAACTAAAAGGGAAGTTAACCTCAACCCCAGTATTAGTGTTGCCTGACCCAAGTGGACCATTGGAGGTTTATTATGATGCCTCTAGGAGAGGTTTAGGTTATGTCTTGATGCAAAACAAGAACATGGTAGCTTATGCCTCTAGACAGTTGAAGCCTCACAAAGTAAACTACCCAACCCATGTTTTTATACATGTTATTCTCATATATTCTAGAACAAAGAGAAACATGAAGGGCATTTAAGGGTTGTGCTGGGAATCTTAAGGGAAAAGAAGCTTTATGCTAAGTTATTTAAGTGTGAATTCTGGATGGAGGAAGTAAAGTTCTTAGGGCATGTGGTATCACAAGGAGGTATCGCCATAGATCCAAGTAAGATTGAGGCTACGATGAATTGGGAGAGACCAACCTCAGCAACTGAGATAAGAAGTTTCTTGAGTTTAGCCGGTTATTATCGTAGGCTTGTAAAGGGATTTTCCCAGATATCTTTGCCTTTAACCAAGTTAACAAGGAAGGATGCCCCATTTGTGTGGACTATGGATTGTGAGAGAAGCTTTCAAGAGCTAAAAGGGAAATAACCTCAACCCCAGTGTTAGTGTTGCCTGACCTAAGCGGACCATTGGAGGTTTATTGTGATGCCTCTGGAAGAGGTTTAGGTTGTGTCTTGATGCAAAACAGGAACGTGGTAGCTTATGCCTCTAGGCAGGTGAAGCCTCACAAAGTAAACTACCCAACCCATGTTTTTGTATATGATATTCTCATATATTCTAGAACTAGGAGAAACATGAAGGGCATTTGAGGGTTTTGTTGGGAATCTTGGGGGAAATGAATCTTTATGCTAAGTTATTTAAGTGTGAATTCTGGATGGAAGAAATAAAGTTCTTAGGGTATTTGGTGTCACAAGGAAGTATTGCTATGGATCCAAGTAAGATTAAGGTTGTGATGAATTGGGAGAGACTAACTTCAGTAACTGAGATAAGGAGTCTCTTAGGTTTAGTCGGTTACTACTGTAGGCTTATGAAGGGATTTTCACAGATATCTTTGCCCTTAACCAAGTTGACAAGGAAGGGGGCCCCATTTTTGTGGACTATGGATTGTGAGAGAAGCTTTCAAGAGCTAAAAGGGAAGTTAACCTCAACCCCAATATTAGTGTTGCCTAACCGAAGCAGACCATTGGAGGTTTATTGTGATGCCTCTGGGAAAGGTTTAGGTTGTGTCTTGATACAGAACAGGAACGTGGTGACTTATGCCTCTAGGCAGTTGAAGCCTCACAAAGTAAACTACCTAACCCATGATGTGGAATTAGCAGCTGTAGTGTCTACCTTGAAGATATGGAGGCATTATCTATATGGAGTAAGGTTTGAAGTGTTTTCTGATCATAAGAGTTTGAAGTATCTCTTTGATCAAAAAGAGCTAAATATGAGGCAAAGGAAATAGATGGAGTCTCTAAAGAATTATGAGTTTAGGTTGAACTATCATCCTAGGAAGGCCAAGGAGGATAAGCTAGTACAGAGCTTTAGAGACCTTAACCTTGGAGTTGTGTTAACCCCCAATAGTTTAAGATTGAATCAGCTTAGGGTGACGAACAATTTCAAGAGTCAAATTGCTCAAGCCCAAAGTGAGGAAGAGGATTTCCCGAAAACCCTGGCGTTGGTGGAAGAAGGAAAGTTGAAGGGTTTTGTTCGAGCTACAGATGGACTATGGAGGTTCAAAGGAAGGCTATTTGTACCCGCAAGTGGTGACCTCCGAAGAAGGATTTTGGAGGAGGCTCACAAAAGCCATTTCACCATACACCCTAGTGTGACGAAGATGTACCAAGACATTAAGAAGATATTTTGGTTGCCGAAATTGAAGAAGACATTGCAGAATTGGTAAGCAAGTGTTTAGTCTGCCAAAAGGTGAAGATTGAACACCAAAAGCCCTCTGGTATGTTGCAACCATTAGAGATCCCAGAATGGAAATGGGTAAGAATCTCTATGGACTTTGTGGTGGGTTTACCCAAAACGCAAGCTGGATTTGATGCGATACGGGTAATTGTTGACAGATTAACCAAGTCTGCTCACTTCTTGCCCATTCGAGCTACTTATCCTTTGGAAAAGTTAGCCTAGCTATATGTTCAAGAGATAATAAGGTTGCATGGTGTGCCTTTAACCATAATCTCGGATAGAGAGCCAAGGTTTACCTCTAGATTCTGGAGAGCCTTGTAAAAGGCATTTAGGATGAAGCTTTGCCTAAGTATAGCTTATCACCCCCAGATGGATGAACAGTCAGATAAGACTATCCAAACTTTAGAGGACATGTTGAGAGCTTGTATGTTGGATAATCAAGGAAGTTGGGATAGATACTTACCTTTGATTAAATTTGCTTATAACAATAGTCATCATGCAAGTTTGGTATGGCACCCTACGAAGCTTTGTATGGAAGGAAGTGTCAATCTCCCCTGTGTTGGTTTGAACTAGGTAAACAAAGCCTATTAGGACCAGATCTTGTGAGGCAAACCATAGAGCAAGTCAAAAGAATTAGGGACAGAATCCTTATGGCCTAGAACCGTCAAAAAAGTTATGCGGATAAGAAAAGAAAGCCTCTAGAGTTCCAAGAAGGAGAACGTGTGTTCCTGAAAATCACTCCTACGACTGATATAGGTAGAGCCATGAAGGTCAGAAAGTTGAGCCCCTGTTTTCATGGCCCCTTTCAAAATCTCAAACATGTCGGGTCAATTGCTTGCTAAATGGCCTTACCTCCAAATTTGTCAAACCTTCATGATATCTTTCATGTGTCTTAGTTGAGAAAATACCATTCCGATCCTAGTCATCTACTTGAACCTGAAAGTGCACAGTTAAGGGAGGACCTAACCTTTAATCTGCCACCGTCTTGGATCGTGGATCTTGGGGTAAAACAGCTGAGGAATAAGACAATACCCTTGGTCAAGGTGGTTTGGAGCAGAGGAAACATGGAAGAGTATAGATGGAAGCTAGAGTCCGAGATGAAGAATGAGTATCCAGAATTGTTTACAGGTAACGAATTTTGAGGGCAAAATTCTTTTTAAAGGTGAGGAGAAATCTAACATCCTCAATTTCGTGTTGTGCTAAATTACCTCAGTAACTTTGAGTAATTAGACACTTAATGAGAAATTATGAGATTAAAGCTTAATTAAAGGGTCAATGAAGAGTTTATGAGTTAACACTGATGAAAAAAGTCAAGAGAATATTTAAACAAGATTAGATAATCTCTAATTAAGCAAGTCAAAGCCTTTATAGCTTAATTAAGCATTAATCGCCCTTAATTAACTTAATCAAGTTTAATTAAGGTTAATTAAGCTTAATTGCAAGATTAATTTTTGTTAATCATGTTCTTGTGTGTTAATCATTAATCTTTGCTTAATCATCTTAATTAAGTTGCAAAAGCACCTAATCACATGATTAAATTCAAATTTAGTCAACTAGACAATAAAGTAAAAGGTGATGTCATAAAAGCATAAAGCATTAGACAAGAGTACTTTATGTAAGAGTTTGACCATATTTTGTCTCCAAATCATCCACTTTGTCTCTTTAATTACTAATTAACATAAGATAATACAAAATAAAGCAAAAATATCTCCTCCTTGCTTAAAGAAGTTACGGCCACAATAACAACAACACACACTCATCCATTTTCATTTTGTGTCATATCATTTTCTCTCTTGTTTTCAAATCCTCTAATTTCTCTATACATTCTTTCTTCTTCTTCTTCATCTTCTATATCATTCTCCACCTTCATAACCAAACTTTCTTCACCAAACCCTTCAAAGACCACATCTTTTGGTCTTTGGAGAAAAGATCTAAACACTACAAGCCTCATTTCCAAGAGAACTCGAGCTATCATCCTTTCCAAGCCAAACTGCCACCATCTTCACCAAAGGAGGAGTTTTCTTCATCATCTTCGTCTTCTTCAAGGATGCCATTTTCAAGCTTAGGTAGTGATCTTCACTCTTTTATTTTGTTTACTCAAGAAAATTTGAAGCTTGGATCTTCTCATGACCAAGATCTTTGAGTGAAAACTTGAGAAAATCTTTCATGCTCTTCATGAGCAAAAGTTTCTATTTTTGGTTAAATATGCTCTTGTTCTTCTTCAAGTGTTCTTGATGTTTCTACTTTTTGAAAAAAATATGTTCTTTTTCATCTTCAAATGTTCTTGATGTTTCTATTTTTGGTAAATATGTTCATGTTCTTGTTCATGAGTGTTCTTGATTTCTTGAAAAGTTCCTTTCTTTAAGTGCTTCAAAGTTTCTATTTTTCTTTCTTGATGCATGAGATCTTGATGTTTTTTGTGAATTGTTTGAAAAAGGACAATGCTCCTGGTGGTATTTTGTTTAAAGTTTGTTCCTTTTCTTCTAATGAGCTTATGATTAAAAAAGTTTCATCTTTACATGTTTTTCATGGTTTGATAAGACTATGAATATCCTAAAGGCTTGAAACTTTAAAAAAGTTTCCTTCTTGATGCTTAAAAGTGGCGCTATTTTATGGGTTTCACAAGGTTCCATTTTGTTCTTCTTCAAGACAAGAATATGTATAAAAGTGTAAGCTTTTTGGAACATGAAGCCTTTTTAAGTTATGGAAATAACATTTTGTCACTTTATGTTTTAAAGATTGACTTTTGGATACAAATGCTTTCACAAAGTTCTAAACTTTAATCAAGAAGGTTACTTTAAGTCATAAAGTTATAAGCTTGCATTTTAGTCTTGTAAAGGTGGAACCTTGGGATGAATATATTGAATAAAGTTTTAAGCTTTAAGCAAGAATGTCACTTTTAAGTCATAAAAATGTTAACTTTTATAAAGATCAAGACTTTCTAACTTTAAGATAATGTTTCATATCTTTAGTTTATAAAGTAGAAATCTTTTAGACTTTAAGACAACTTTAAATCATAAAGTTGAGACCTTGATAGTCTTGGAATAAATAAAAGTGTCAACTTTCATAAAGAATAAGACTTTTTAGCTCTAAAGTTGATATATTGCATCATTATTTCACAAAAAATGAATCCTTAAGGCAAAAGCTTAGTCTTAGAGGCATATGCTTTCTTAAAGAATAAAACTTTATAATTACTTTATAAAGAATAATAACTTGTATAATATTTAAGGTAAGACTTGTTATGTTAATAATAAAAGCCTGAAACTTTGCAACTAGGATAAGTTAGAAATCACCCTTGGTGATTAGTGAACATAGTGTTGTTGGGTTTATAAGTGTGGTTATGCGTTGTCATGACCCAAGGATTAAAGGGGTCTCGAACTTCTTGGGAACAAAAGTATGATTCGGGTCTCTGAGCATACCATAAACCTAGGAATCACTAAGTGCATTATCTCAAGGAAAGAAAACAATTACCTAGCTTAATTAAATTGAACAAGTGTTCCATAAGACATGCACTCAAGTAAAGAGTAATTTCACATGAGAACTAAACAACTAAAAGACCACATACATATATTTTAACTATGTGATTCTCTCATGGGTAACCATAAGAAATCGCATGACGACTCATAAGATTCTTCACAAAGAACAACACAACTATGAACACCTTTAGAGTACGAATGTATGATACCATTTGCCATGATGAATGACAAGTTTGATTAAGCTTTATCTCATAATTGAATGATTAGTGTGATGATATAATATAGATATGATGGACTATTGGTTGAAAGTTTGTGATTAGCATTTTAGGGAAGCTCCGGGCTAGCCATTATGCAGCTAGATTTCCGCCAAAATTATGGACTTAGTTATATCATTGCATGAGTCTAGTCAAAGAAGCATTATGCATGTAAAGTATAATGATAAGAAAAGAAATAATGGGATATGACCCCTCAATTACTTAAGGGAAGTGAGAGATGGTGATTTACAAAGAATCAAGGAACCTCTATAAGGCAAGTAAGGGTGACATGGAGGACCCTTGAACTTAGGGGTAGCCAATATCAACTCAGTCTAATTTGGTTTAGTACTATATGACGACAGTCACAGAATGAGCTCATGTCCAAAAACAGTCTATTTCAAAAGAAAAGTAAAGAATGTTAAGCACATACTAAAAATGAAAGTAAAGTTAAAGTAGAACCATGGTCAAATTAATGAGTTGCATAGTCATGCATGTTTTCTATATTTCTCATGCGTATTATGAATGTTTATACTATGCTCTCACTTGTCCATCCTCTTATATGGTAGCTTTGAGTTTCTTTATATTATGTTTATATGGGAAAAATTAAAAGAAACCCGCTTTGAGAACCTATGTTTTCAAACCTTTTAAAAATAGAACTTATGCATACTCACTATTTTCATAATTAAACCCGAAGTGACTAGGATGACGACGATGACACATTAATGGTCTAGTTGGGATCCTACTGAGAAATCTTGTATTTCTTACTCCTACGTTTCCATGTTGTCTTTAGGCAAGGCTGATGACATCCATGGTAGTACTTGTGACGGTACCTGGCTAGATAAAACGAGGAGCTGTCATGTTTCTTCTCCTAGCTAAGGAAGATCGAGATAGTAGCATAGTATTTTTATTTTTTTAAGAGCATTAGTTGGGCAGTTTATGCATAATTAAGAGTATGTAGGAAGTCATGCTACTTAATTTGACCTATTACATATATGATACTTATTAAGTGTAATGATGACTGTTGATTACCTATGATTACATTCTTGGCTTAAGATATTGTGTTATATTGTTTCAATTTTGCCACACGTCTTATTAGTAACGTAGCAATATAAGGAACAACGTTCATATGTATGCGAGTAAGTAAACGCTTAAAGGTTCAGTTTTCAAGCATAAGGGTTTTATAAAAAAAAAATCTACCAGTTATTTTTGTATATTACGCTAATTTCAATTCTAAGAACTTTCGCTTATTAAGAGTAATAACTAGTAATGCCATAAAATAACTTAAGCATAGTATGGTATTATTAGGATGTTATAATAGATCAATCAGGGAAAGTAAACCCATCACTCATGTATAGATACGAGTTTGGACTTGAAAAGAAGGCTATTACCCAAAGATGAGAAAGGTCATTCACCTCCGAGGGACCAAATACAAAGAAGCAAGATGCAAGTTAAAGAAGGAAAGAGATAAGAAGGTTAAGTGCACTTGCGTGAAGTCAAGTTTGAGCATTTGCATATGCACATTTAAGTATCCCATTTGCTACAATATTTTTGTGATTCCGATTGAAATGCTATGTTATCACTATTATTATGTCTGTCATGGAATATGTTAAGTGGCTGGTAAAATATAACCCATTTCGAGAAACGTGTTTTTAAACTTAAAACTGAATTAGTGCTTATGTGTATGTGTCCATGTTTTCAAAAGAAACTGAAGCGGTTGGAATATTTATAATGACACCCTGTATGATTAGTTGATTGAGTATGCCTACTGAAAACCTTAGGTTCTCACTACCTTTTGCTATTTTTCATAAACATTTCAGTATGTAGCATAGATTCCAAGTATGCAACGGATGTTTTGAAGATAATTAGAGAGCTCAATATAACATCCTCAATTTCGTGTCGTGCTAAATTATCTCAATAACCTTGAGCAATTAGGTACTTAATGAGAAATTATGATATTAAGGCTTAATTAAGGGGTTAACGAAGAGTTTATGAGTTAACTATGATGAGAAAAGTCAAAAAAGTGCTTAATCGACATTAGATAATCTCTAATTAAGTAAGTCAAACCCTTAATAGCTTAATTAGGCACTAATCATCCTTAATTAGCTTAATCGAGTTTAATTAAGGATAATTAAGCGTAATCGCGAGATTAATTTTTCTTAATCATGTTCTTGTGTGTTAATCACTAATCCTTGCTTAATCATCTTAATTAAGTTGCAAGAGTACCTAATCACATGATTAAATTCAAATTTAGTCAACTAGACAATAAAGTAAAGAGTGATATCACTAAAGCATAAAACATAAGACAATAGTGTTTTATGTAAGAGATTGTACATGATTTGTTGCCCCATCATCCAATTTGTCCCCTAAATCTTAATTAACACAAAATTAAGGAAATATCTTCTCCCCTTTGCCCATATGAGTTGCAGCCAATATCAACACACACATACACACACTCATTCACTTTTCATTTTTCAACTCTCATTCTCCCTTTTACTTCCAAATCCTCCCACTTCTCTCTATACTCTTCTTCTTCTTCATCATCTTTTTCTTCCTTTCTCCACCACTACCATAACCAAAGCTCTACTTAGCCTTTCAACGACCACATCTTTTGGTCTTTGGAGACAAGATCTAAACACTACAAGCTTCATTTTCAAGAGAACTCAAGAGTTCTCTCCTTGCTCATCCAAAATCGCCACCAATCATCTACTAAGGAGGAGTCTTCTTCATCTTCTTCTCCTCCCTCAAGTATGCCACTTTCATCACTAGGTAGTGATCTTCATCTTTTATTTTGTTTACTCAAGAAAGCTTGAAGCTTGGTTCTTCTCATGACCAAGATCTTCAAGTGAAAACTTGAGAAGATCTTTCATGCTATTTGTGAGTAAAATATGTTTATGTTCTTGTTCATGAGTGTTCTTGAGTTCTTCAAATTTCCTTTCTTTAAGTGCTTCAAAGTTTCTATTTTTCTTTCTTGATGCATGAGATTTTGATGTTTCTTGTGAGTTGCTTGAAAAAGAATGATATTCTTGGTGGTATTTTGTCTAAAGTTTGCTCTTTTTCTTATGATGAGCTTATGAATAGAAAAGTTTCATCTTTACATATTTTCATAGTTTGATAAGACTATGAACATCCTAAAATCTTAAAACTTTAAAAAAGTTTGCTTCTTGATGCTTAAAAAGTGGAGCTATTTTATGGGTTTCTCAAGGTTTCATTTTGTTCTTCTTGAAGACAAGAATATTTGTAAAAGTCTAAGCTTTTTGGAATATGAAGCCTTTTAAACTTATGAAAATGACATCTTGTCACTTTATATTTTAAAGATTGACTCTTGGATACAAATCATTTCATAAAGTTTTAAACTTTAATCAAGAAGGTAATTTTAACTTTAAGTCATAAAGTTATAAGCTTGCACTTTAGTTTTGTAAAGGTTGAACCTTGAGATGAATATATTGAATAAAGTTTTAAGCTTTAAGCAAGAATGTCACTTTTGAGTCATAAAAATGTTAACTTTTATAAAGATCAAGACTTTCTAACTTTAAGCTAATGTTTTATATCATCAGTTCATAAAGTAGGAATCTTTTAGACTTTAAGACAACTTTAAATCATAATGTTGAGACTTTGATGCTCTTAGAATAATTAAAAGTGTCAACTTTCATAAAGAATAAGACTTTTTAGTTCAAAAGCTAGTATCTTGTATAATTATTTCATAAAGATTTAATCCTTAAGTCAAGAGTATAATTTTAGAGGCACTTGCTTTCATAAAAAATAAAACTTTATGACTACTTTATAAAGAATGATAAGTTGTATAATATTTAAGGTGAGACCTTGTTATGTTAATAATAAAAGCTTGAAACTTTGCAACTTGGATAAGTTAAAAATCACCCTTGGTGATTAGTGAACATGGTATTGTTGGGTTCATGGGTGTGGTTATGCGTTGTCATGACCCAAGGATTAGAGGGATCTCAAACTCCTTGGGAACAGAAGTATGATCAGGGCCTCTGAACATACCATGAACCTAGGAATTACTAAGTGCACTATCTCAAGGAAAGGAAGCAATTACTTAACTTAATTAAATCGAATAAGTATTCCATAAGACATGTACTCAAGTAAAGAGTAATTTCACATAAGAACTAAGTAATAAAAGACCGCATACATATATTTTAACTATTTGATTATCTCATGAACAACCAGGGAAAATCATGTGGTGATTCATAAGATTCTTTACAAAGAATAACACAACTATGAACCCTTTTAGGGTATGAATATATGATGTCATTCGGCATGATGAATGACAAGTTGATTGAGCCCTATCTCATGATTGAATGACTAGTGTGATGATATGATGTGGATATAATGGATTGTTGATTGAAATTTTTATGATTGGCATTTTGGGGAAGCCTAGTCTAACCGTTATGCTGCTGGATTTCCGTCAAAATTATAGACTTAGTCATATCATTGCATGTGTCTAATCAAAGAAATATTATGCAAGTAAAGTATAATGACAAGAAAAGAAATAATAAGATACGACCCCTCGATCACTTCAGGAAGTGAGAGATGGTGATCCACAAAGACTCAAAAAACCTCTTTGGGGGAAGCAAGGGTAATATGGAGGACTTCCCAACTTAAAGATAACCAATATCGGCTTAGTCTAAATTGGTTAGTAGTGCTTGGCGACGGTCACCGAATGAGCTCCTGTCCAAAAGCAGTTTATTTCAAAGGAAAGTAAAGAATATTAAGCACATGCTAAAAAGGAAAGTAAAGTCAAAGTAGAACCATGGTCAAGTTGATGAGTTGCATAGTCATGCATATTTCTATATTTCTCATGCGTATTATGAATGTTTATCCTATGCGTTAGCATGTATGCCTATGTATGACATTATGAATATGATAATAAACATAAAAGAAATCTGCTTCGGGATTTATATCTTTAGAAATCTTTAAAATTGAACCTATATCTGTCTATTATTTTTATAATTAAATCCGAAATGACTTGGACGATGACGATGAAACAATGTTGGTCTAGTCGTGATCTTATTGAAAAATCTTGTATTTGTCATTCCTACATTCCTGTGTCGTCTTTAGATGGAGCTGATGGCATCCATGGTAGCACTTTTCATTGTACCTGACTAGATAGGATGAAGAGTTGCCATGTTTCGTCACTTAGCTAAGGAGGATCGAGATAGTGGTATAGTATTTTAATTTTCTTAAAAGCCCTAGTTAGGCAGTTTATATATAATTAAGAGCATGTAGGAACTCATGCTACTTAATTTGACCTATTACATATGTGATACTTATTAAGTGTAATGATGACTCTTGATTATCTATGATTACATTCTTGGCTCAAGGTATTTTGTTATGTTATTTCAATTTTGTCACACGTCTTATTAGTAACTCAGTGATATGAGGAACAATGTCCATCTGTATACGAGTAAGTAAGCGCTTAAAGACTCAATTTTGAAGCATACAAGTTTTACCAAAAAAAATATCTACAAGCTATTTTTATATATTACGCTAATTTCAATTATAAGAACTTATGTTTGTTAAGAGTAACAACTAGTAATGCCATAAAATGACTTAAGTATGGTACTATTAGAGTGTTACACTTAAGACCTGGACTTGATGTCCAGTTTGGAGGATGAAAGTGAGTGGTCGATAACCATTAAAAGATGATTGCAGACCTAGACATGGTCTATATGTAACATTACTTTGAGTTTCTATTAAATTGTAATATATATATATATATATATGATTATAAACTCTTGTTTTGTAATGAAATAGGAAATTTCAAGGCCATATATATAATATCTTCTTATTTACAAAGTATTTTACAATAGTAATAATAGCCTCTAGATATATCTCGATGACTCGAGCATCGTGTATATGTTTAGAAGATGTTACGTAATTAATATTTAAAATTTCAAATTATTATTTAAATTATCCATACATCCATCTAATTAAAAATATAATAAAATATAGAATATATAAACTATCAAATTAAATAAAAACTATCAATAACAAAGAAATAAAATAAAACTATCAATGTGCAATTCGAAATACATAAAAAAAAAACCCCTAAAAACTACGAATACTAATCAACATCAGTATCCGAAATGTCCTCAAAGTCAACAGGTGTGCAGCCTATAGAGAATGTAGAGGTGGTGGAGGTGGAAGCAGGGATGGTGGAGGCTGTGCACTAGATGAGGAACCGCTACTTCACATATGCTCGAAATAATAGTATATCATCATTATCCTCTGCTCTATGGACTGCAGCTACTAGTTCTGCTACTCCTTTTCCTTCACGTGCTACTCCTGGAGCTCCATATACCTCCTATCGGCCTCCTCGAACTACTTTTGCATTGATTCGTCCAGTGCATGCACCCGATCTCAAATGTCCTCTATGTCAAGACTTGCAGGCCCAGCTCTAGACATAGAGGCCGAAGAATAAGACTGCTATATGTTGTCCCTATACTGTAAATCCGACTCTTGTAGTGGCAGCCAATCGTCTACATCCATATGTCATCGTCACTAATAGGGCCGACAGGAGTGCTCCTATCCCCTTGCTATGACCCAGCCTTGGTCAATTGATGGGTGAACTCATGCTACAATTGGATCAAGCAAAACAAATTAAATTAGATTTAAATAAAAGAAATTAGAATAAATTAAAAGTAGTGGAAACTAAAATTACAAATACTTACGTATATGGTCTCCGACCGAGTATCAACCCACTAGGACTTGTCCTACTTTTGGGTGTAGCTCTCACAGAATAGCTCTCCTTGAGTCAGCAACCTATTTATCGTCTTTTCCTACATTATTCATCGTCATCAAAATAGCTTGACCAAGTTGGTTGAATACTAACAAGGTTGGTTCGATTGAGCTTTCACCACCATTGTCATTTCGACTAACTCTGGTTCTCCTAAATCGGACATGCGGCTCAAAGTAATAGGAACAAAAGTTAGATGTCTCCTTTGAAATATATGTCTAGCATATTGATCCCTCTACTTTAACTCTATTCTTTACCATTCTTTTGAAACTTCATATTTCCTACTCGAGCAAATACATCCACCTATATTGGACTAGCCTATATACCCATGCTTCATATGCCAAGTATACAGGCAAATGCTCCATAGAGTATAAAAAAAAAAAAAAAAAACTAGGAGGAAAGATTCTCTCTAACTTGCAAAGAATAATGGGAATTTTCTTCTCTATCACCAAGAGATCATTGATTCTGAGAATGGATGAACACAGTCCTTTGAAATACTCACTCAATTCAATTAATAGCCTCCAAACATGATTAGGTGATTCTCTCAATATAATAGACAGTAAACACTCCATAAATACATGATAGTCGTGACTTTTCATGTCAAAAAACTTCCTTTATGCAACATTTACACACCTACCTGAATTTAAGGCATAACCATAAGGCATTCTTAACTTTTGTACCCACTTAAATACATCTTGTCTCTGCACAGTGGTCAACGTATAACTAGCCTTGGGTTTAAACTAATGACCATCTCTTAAGGGTTGTACATTTAACTCACGGCATCTACAATACTTCTCTAAATCCATCCTTGCTTTCTCATTGTCTTTAATTCAATCACTATTCATCATAGTATGGAAAATATTATCCAATTTTGTTTTTCTCAACATGCATCAAATCTAAACAGCGACAAACTAAGTGATCCTTCCAATAGGGTAGTTTCAAGAATATAATTTATTTGGTCTAGCTATGTTCTACCCCATATCCCGACAATCTAATGAATTTCCCAACTTTCATAATCTTCGAAAAGTCGCATAATCCTATCTCAAATTTGTTGACTAGTAAGTATAACAGGAGCCTCTTCACTCTGTATGGTGTTCTTTCTAAATCCATACCTACTGCACCTATAAATATGGTCTATATCTAAAAAACTTCTATGATAGTCAAACCAAGAATTCTTTCCGACATATTTCAAAGCGAATGCTTTTGTATCCTCCATACAAATCGGACATGCCAATTTTCCCTATATCATTGATCCAGACAATATCTCAAAAGCTAGAAAATCATTAATGGTCAACATTAATACTACCCTTAGCAAAAAATTCTGCTTGGTTGAGATGCCATATATCAAAACACCATCACACCATAACTCATTCAACTCGTCAATTAAAGATTGGATATAGACATCAATCTTGGCCTTGGGATTATCGGGACCAAGGATTATATAAGTTAAGAACAAGTAAGGATTTTTCATGCATATCTCAAGCGGAAGATTATAAGCAGTAACAACCATAGGCAAACAAGAATATCATTTACTAAATTGATTATTAAGGGTAAAATCATTGGCACATAGCCTTAACCTGATATTATGGGGATCAAATGCAAAGTCAAGATAGGTTCGATCAAAATATGGCCATGCTTCACCATGAGAAAGATGTGTCATTACACCATCACTCCTTTGGTTCTCAAAATGCCATCTCGTGTAAGTGCTAAACTCATTGATGCATACAATCTTTTAAGTCTATGGATTAAGGATAGATAGTATATTCTTTTATATGGAATATTCTTATATGTCACACTTCCCCCTCTATTTAGCTTAAACCTAGGCTCTCCATAGAATTTACAATGAGTCAAGGTAGCATTATGCTTGTAATAAAGCATGCACCTATTCAAGCAGCAATCAATCTTCACTTCATTCAACTCAAGCATAGAAACTAATCTTTTGACTTGGTACAAGTCCTTTAGGATAGTTTTTGGAAGTCGACTAATCTCCATTGATCAAAGGAACTTTGACTTTGGTTTGCCTCCGACTTATTACTAAATATTCTCACTGTTAAAGATAACTAGGAATGCACATACCCTTCCTATAAAGGTCTATTTATTGCCTCTAACAAACTATGAAATCTCTCATCATCCAAATTAGGAGCCTCTTTGGAAGGTTCTAAATGCTTTCCAAAGTTATGGCCAGTAGCATCAAAAATCATTCCCTGATAAGGACTGTGATTATCCTCCCAAGTCACATTACCACCCTCTTTGTTACCTATATGGGCCCTCGTCAAACTACTTGTGACATAACTGACACCAAATTGACTTCCTAGTGGAAGGACTTCTCAATGTTCAGTCCAAACCCAATAATCAGGCTTAAATCCATCATTGTACAAGTGATATCTAATAAACTCAATGTCTAAAAATCTCCTACATTTATATTTACGACAGGGATACCCGATTGTCTCTTCACATGTAAACTGCTCTATTTGAACACAGGCCATTACGAATTCTTCAAACCCCCTCATAAAATTCAGGTTTAATTTCGCTCCGAGCCGGGTATAATCTATCATACATCCATACTCGATTGAGAGCAAACATTATCACATACCTACAGACCAATATAATCACACATCAATCAAAAAAATTGGGCGTAGTCTCCATGTAAATTAGGAGTTCCCACTAATTATTTATGCAATATTTTTTCGATCCATATTAAAATTTTAATATTTTAGTCAACAATAATAATATTTATGTAATTGAAGTAGTATTGTAAGTGTTTAAAAAGATTGGGCAGATTCTCCCCTTAAATTAGGAGCCTCCACAAAGATTAATTCAACAATTCAACACAAATAATAATTATTTAATTCAAAAAAATTCTAAATAATAAAAAATATTTGGGTAGAATCTCCCCTTAAATTAGGAGTCTCCACAATAATTAATTTAATATTTCAACACAAATAATAATTATTTAATACATAACAATAATTATTCAATTCAAATATTATTTTAAATGATCAAAAAGATTTGGCCAAAGTCTCCTCTTAAATTAGGAGCTTCTACAAAAATTAATTCAATAATTCAACACAAATAATAATTATTATTATTATTTATTACAAAATAATAATTATTTAATTTAAAGAATATTCTAAATGATTAAAAAGATTTTTTGGGCAGAGTCTCCCCTTAAATTAGGAGCCTCCACAACAATTAATTTAATATTTCAACACAAATAACAAACACAAGTAATCATGCAAATTAATCAGTTAGACCTAAAAACTATTCTAGAGCGCATCCCTTTACTTTGCATAATGCAAGCACACAACACCACAACACACAATTCAAACAACAGGAAGGAACGCTAAGTCTTCTCCCAGTCATGCAATCCCATCTTCCTTTCTCCATGCTACAACTTTATCTTAGAAAATTTAAGTCTCTAATACTTAAGAAAACATATAGTTAAAAACTGAATACAATGGACATACCTAATATGCCACAACACTCAAATCGATGAATGCACCACAATAGAAGTGCTCCAACTAAGATATTTAACAATCAATATATTACAATAAGTTAAGTAACTAACAAAAAAACTAAAAACTTTGAGTAAAGAAAAGGAATTAAAAAAAAGGCTATATCAAAAAAATAAACCAATTAAAATGCTCAAAAACATACCAAGAACATAATGGTGGTTTTCCGATGGTGAAATGGAAGCTTCGATGGTAGAGAGAGAAAGAGAGAGAGAGAGAGAGAGAGAGAGAGAGAGAGAGAGTTCAAATGAGGAAGAAGAAGAAAGAGGCTTGTGTTTTAATGTTTAGAGTTAAAATTACCGATGGATTTTCCATCGGTAAAATGAAAAACCAAAAGACGTTGGCGGTTAACCAAATTTTCAAATATTGACGGATTTTCCATCAATAATATTAAAGAAATAAATAATTCCATACCGATAGACATTTCATAGATAATTATTTAATTTACTGACGGATTTTTGGTCAATATATTTTCTGATTTCAAAAAATATAAAATAAAAATTCAAACAAAATAATTGGCGAATTATCCGTTAGTAAAATTGTGGCGGTATAAAATGCAAACATTTACTGACACTTTTTACTGATGGATTGTATTTTCGTTGGTAAAATCTCACGTCAATTCTTGTTTTTAATTTTTTTTATGGTTCCGATGGATAATTTCCATTGGTATTTTTCGTCGATTTTTGGCTAGTTTCTAGTAATGAAAGGTTCCTAAGTATTTCATAAAAATAAAATTTTTGAATAATTGTTATCATGAAAAATTCTTAAATAATTAATATATTTCTATTATTATGCATTATTGAACGTTATCACTTCCACTTATGAGTCTTTATATATTTTATTTATTTATATTTTGAATATTATAACTTAAGTGTTACACATTCAAAAGTAGAGAGTTAAAAAAAAATCATTACTTTAAGATTTCTCAATATATTTTTATTTTTATTATGTATCACTTGAGTTATATAGAGAAAAAAAAAATCATTTTACTGTATTTTAGTGTTATAGTTGTGACAGTTTATATTCAATAATACACATTTAAAAAAAAAATTGTTATTATGAGAGCTTTAAAATTTCTTTTACCAAAAATTTCAAATTTATTTAATAATCTAACACCCCCAATTAGAGGGTTTGTTACTGATTTAAAATAAAAATTATTATTTTAGGATATACATCATTTTAATTTTTTTTAGGAAAATATGTAACACCCCAGCCTGAGTGTAGTTACCTGTCGAAAACGGAGCCTGAAAAAATTCTGAGTTCTGAACCCTATGCCTCCTTGGAGAGCTATAGGTTTGAGACATTTTCTTAAGATCAAAAGTCCCGGTAATGGTTCTCTGGGTATCAATGAGTTAAAGAAGGAATTTTATCGAATTTTAGGGAATGGATAACCCCTTCGTTTTCAACCCTCAAGTTTATAAAAATGCAAGTTTTCGGAGAATTGTACTAAAACCCAAAAGTTGGATTCTAATCCTTAAGGATTTTGAATTTTTAGATATTTTTATTGAATCCAAATGGGGGGGTATTCCCTTATTTACATTTATGTTTTAAAGTTAATGGAGAGTAAAGTTAAAGGGTGCAGTATCCTGAACCTGGGAATGGACTGCAGAAGGAGGGAACCAAGTTTTTGGATTTGTGTCGATTACTGAGAGGACTGTCGATTACAATGCTCTACATGCATACGCAGGTTAACAATTTTCCGTGTGTGTCGATTACCATAATTGTGTCGATTACCGGTTCTGAGTTTCTGTGTCGATTACCATCATTGGTAATCGATTACAGCTCTTTGGCGTGTGTCGATTACCATAATTAGTAATCGATTACAAGTTCTTCGTGGTAATCGATTACCAGCCCTTGGTAATCGATTACCAGAGGCCAATATATAAGCCGAGACGCGTCCCTTCCCCTCATTTCGCGATTTCCCTTCTCTCTCTACCCTCAAAACTCTCTCCCTTCT
Organism: Pterocarpus santalinus; assembly: GCA_031439595.1. Classification (NCBI taxonomy): domain Eukaryota; kingdom Viridiplantae; phylum Streptophyta; class Magnoliopsida; order Fabales; family Fabaceae; genus Pterocarpus; species Pterocarpus santalinus. The sequence goes on from CM062525.1 coordinate 36,924,066, forward strand.
CTCTAAAACATCTCTCCCTTCCTTCTTAAACCCAAACCTTCTCATATTTCTATCAAATTACACCATTCCCATTCACTCAAACTCAATTCCTTTCTTTAATCTCAAATCATACCCTCACCCAAAAATCAACACATTTGGTCCTGGAGCTTGGAGGAGGTGACACCAAGGCTCCTAAGGATTTCTTCTTTCATTCTCCCTTCGAAAAGGTAATCTTCAAACTCCTTTCCTCTTTCTTTCCTATGAAGTTTCGAATTATTTCCCTTATAGTGAGTTTCTAGAGAACCCTAGGTTAGAAGATTTAGGAATTTTCATATCTGGGAGTATAGTAGATTAATCCTCAGTCTAAGTGACTGACCTTGAATCAAATTGTCATATTATTGATAGTATATGCCACTGGAGGACTGGCTTTGGCTCTCAGAGTTCATGGGGTTAGGATTCCGTGATTGGCGCTAAGTCTGTGAGTAGATAGCTTATCCCTATCTTAATTTTAATGTATTTTGTTTATATATATACATATGCAAGTGATTTATTATGCCTTAGCAATATAATTTAAATTTTGGTAGCTTGTCTATTTCTACTGGTTCACATGAGACAATGACTTGATTTTAAAAAGGAAAAATATGGCAATTATTTATTACCTTGGTTTTCTATTAAACTTTGGAAAATCTTCTTTGTTTGAAAGGTTTTTGGATAAAAGCTTTATTTTTCTTTGAAGATTACAACTTTATTGTTTTATATAAGGTATATTAGAATGTTTTATAAGAATCTTTATTAAATGTTCTGTATAATGGAAAAGAAAGACTCGGGAAAGTCTAGACCAGGATCTGTAGGCTAACGGCAGTAGGCGTTAGCCCTGGGTGCACCTAGGATGTTGGATTTCATGGCCACTCAAGGGAGTGGTGCGTGCCTGTTATTCATGGCCACACATACAGTGTGGTGCGTGCCTGTTATTCACGGCCACAGGAGGAGTGGTGCGTGCCTGATTACGGGTTTCACACGAAGGAAAGGCCACCTAAGTGTGATTCCTGACGGATTTATCCTGGAATAGATGGACTCTATTTTGGAAAGGAAAAGTGGATAATATTTGAATAAGATTTCTGTTTTTGGTTTTATTAAACATATTATTGTATTATCTTATATCTAGTTAATAATTATGGTTTGTACATTGTCTCATGTGGGTTAGGGACATTCTATCTCTCACTGAGTTTCATAAACTCACCATGTTGTTTTCTTTCCTTTTTCAGTTTCAGGTGTTCCGGTAGAATCTAATTCTTCGGTCCGTGTATTCCAAATAATGTGGGTGAGCCCTTCTTGTTCAAGGGCCTTTTATAAATTAGTTAAGACTGAGAAATTCTTAGGATTGTAGCTCCATAGTACTGCAGGCAAGGTCCGGCCTTGTTCAATTTTTGTTATTGTTATATATTCATTTATATATATATATATATATATATATATATCTATATATATATATATATATACTTCAACTTGTTGGAATTAAAGTTATGAAAATGATTTATTTTCTAAAGAACTTGAACTATGTATTTTTGGATATACGATTGTATTATCTATTTTACTGTCATATTGTGTGCTGAGGGGTGTATTCTAAGAATACTTGGATCCCCGATGAAATATTGTGGTTGTTTATCTTGCAGGGTATCCGTTTGTAATTGGGAAATATCCGGATTACAAAGGGAACTCTGTCAAAATTTTTCTAAAATTTTTGTGGTGAAAGGCTTGCGTAGGGACTTGTCCCTATGCGCCGGTCATGGCCTGGGTTGGGTCGTGACAAAATATCTTTTTTTTATAGCAGTGAATTCGATAGAGGCTGAATCAAATTCATCACTATTCAATTTTTTCTTGGATGAATAGAAATCGATCCAAGGTGAGTAGAATTCAACACTATTCACTTTAATAGTATTGAATTTGACTTAACCTTGATCGAATTCAAAGAGAACAAAAGTTTTAGGTGGAATTTATGATGGAATCTAAATTTTTAAGTGCATGGTAGACCTAATGTGATTAAATGACAAAAAATATGATTAATTATCACACAAACATAGCTAATTGCCACACAAGATATGGTAAAATACCAAATCCACAATGGACTGGGGTCTATCTTAAAATGTGATAACTATTCCTTACTCTCTATTAACACTGTAAAGAAACAGATGAGGATGACGTCCAAATCAATTATTAGAGGCTTAAGAGCTATAATATTTAATATTTAAAAAATCTATACTTGTTGTTCCTATGTATGCGACTGTGAGTGTATATATATTCTCTCATTGTATTCAAAGACAATTTTTTTTTTTATACTTATATTACACCAGTGATGAATTCGATCTCGAATTCATAATCGAATTCATCATTATTTACTCAAAAGAAAAAAAAAATATAAACTTGCGATATTTATTATTGTCTTTAGGACTAAAATAAAGGAAGGATGACATGAAGTCACAAAAGCTTATGGTTACATTTTCAGTTATGAAATCAAGAATATAACTTACTGATTTTGTTTCTTGTGCTAATATTTCCTCTGACTTAACAGTAGTTTAAGAAACTGCAGCTTGCGAGGAAATGTTCTTGATGTAAGTCAAATACCCAATCTTAGCTATTTGTATGATTAAGTATATCTTGTGGCTTTACTTTATATTTTACCTAACGACAGTTAAAATCATTTACTTCTCTTATTTATAGGCAATCCACTAATTTGTGACTAGTTTATATTTCAGAGATCTCAGCTGAAATCATTTTAGTGGACCTATACCATCAAATAAGTTTGTAGATAATGTGAAGACAATGGACCTACAGCCAATTTTATTTCCTGCTTAGGTGTCTATATTTCCTGCTTTTGTGACTTCATGTCATCCTTCCTTTATTTTAGCCTTATGCCTAACTCATTCAGAAGGATTTTCTTGCCATCATTTACACAGAATCGTTGTTATATAATATTTCGAAACAACTTTTTTCCCCTTTGTCTACGAAGCTTATATAGAAACTTAAATTTGAGAAGACATGAATTAGTGGCTAAAAAACCCTTCATTCTAAAAGCTCAAACTATTAGGTGAGAGCTAAGGAAGTTAAATATCTATTACAACCTATAATAATTATAAACAATAACAAAGGGCATTAAGTAGTCATTCCTTAGAGTACTTATAGTTTTGCTAGCTTGGATAACTTTGCATAGGTGGAAGGAATTCCAGTTCCACTGAAATTATTATTGTCAAGCTGACTGTAAGGGAAACAACAATATTTTCAACAAACTATTTTGCCTAACAATGACATAGGATGACTTTGAACCGTGTAGGAGGTGATAATGGGGGCTATCCTAACGAAATACATATAAAAGAAAAGCCATTTCATCCTCATACCCTGGATGTTCACTGGTCTAAACTTCGTTTCTGAAATTGGGTTTCCTGAACCCAACGCTAATCAAATTCGTGCTTCTCTGCAACTTCTCAAAAACCCCTTCCTCTATTTGTTGTGTCTTGTTTGTTACTCGAACACTACCTCAGATGAGGTTTCTTTGTGTCCCAACATAAAGTCCACAACACTGCCGATCAAAATAATACAGCTCTAGTTGACAAGGGAAGGGGGATTTGTATCATCCACCATGAGTTTTGACCTCACCTCGAATTCAAATGAAATGTTCATTATTTTCGACTTCCGACCTCATCTTCAAGTTTTAAATACAATGGACATTATTTTCGACTTCATCTTCGAGTTTCAAATGAAACGAGACAATTTCCGATTTCCAACTTAACCTTTAAAGTCCAAACAAAATGGATGTGATTACCGACATCTGAGTTTAATTAAGTTTTGATCTCCGAACTTATTTCAAGAGCGTTTTCATTTCTATTGATATTCCTGAGATTGAATTGGTGACCAATTCCAAGATTGATCTTGGACCAAGTTTTAGCATTACGTGTGAGAGGTTTTAAGCATCTTAGTTCTCGAATTCCGATATGCGGGTATAAGGTTTTATGTTCTGGGACTAACTTCCAAGTTTATGTAATATTCCCGACTTCCAAGTTTAAGTCTTTTATGTTTCATAGTCTTGTCTTTGAACGCCGTTTTTAAGGTGATTTGTTTGCTGTGATTTCCGATCTCCAACTTTATGTTTCAAAGAAAACGAACACGATTTCTGATCTAATAATCTATTACTCGAGTTCCGATATTCGAACTAATCTCCAAGTTCGAATAAGATGGACAAGAGTTCCGACTTTATGCAAGATGGATACGATTTCCGAGTTCAGACAGAGTGCAAATGAGTTCTCATTTTGTGTGGAGGATAATTAGGCCACATTAAGCCACAAAAGGAAGGAAGCATGGCTGGAAATCAGCCACAAGAATTTCAACGAATCAACACTCACAACTCTAGCTACCCTCTTTATGTTTAAATCAGATTTTTCTTTCTTCATTCAGCTGACTGACACGCCCCTCTCTCTCTTCACTTCAGTCTCCTTTTCTCTTCTCATTTTCCTCTTCTCTTCTCCACTCAACGAACCTTCAATACTAAGCAAAACCACACACAAAGAGGTAGAGGTTTAATTTTGTTTTTGTTATTCTGATTATGGGTGATTGATTTTTGGCTTTTGGCTTTATTTTCTCACTTCTTAATGTGATTAATGAATGAATATGATGATTTTTGGATTGGTTGTTGGCTGCTTTGTGTTTAATTTTGATTGATTAAGAACTAGGAAAGGGTGACAATAAGAAGATATGAAGGGCTGGAAAACTAAATTCTCTCGGCAGTCCGTACGACGGAGTATACGGCTCCACCTACAGCCATTCAAATCCGATGGAACTATTTTTAGATGAAACTAGACATTCAGGACTTTCCATACTAATATAAGGCCATTGGATTATTATTGAGAGATATATGAATTTTTGAAGTTTGACCTAGGAATCAAGACTTTTATCCTAGCAGTGTGACTTAAGAAGGGTGTAACTCACTCACTCTACACAACTTCAAATTGAGTGAAACTAACTTTGTTAGAAAGCTTACACGTAGAAGAATATCTGACAATGAAATTCCGAGTTTGTTACGGTCCCATATGCTCCCAGTAGTTCCAAGAAGTTACCCTATGTCCAAACCAGGCCAAAATAGGGCAATTTAGGAAGGTCAAATCTCGAGGCTTATAACTCGAGCCCTACTAAAGCAAATGAAATGGAACTTTTTGCAAATGAAAACTTGTCCTATTAGCTTTAGTATGATACCAATTTCATATGATTTGAGCTGGTTTTTGATTTTTAGTGGATTTTTATTTTTAGGTGTGTAATTTTGGCTAACTATAGGGCAGGCCGGGATAAAACTTGAATATCTTGAGCTATACAAGTCAAAATAAGATGGAACCAATGAGACTAGAAAATAGACACATAATATTCTAACATACCCAAAATTGAGGTCCAGATGAGTTAAATAGAAAATTTGACTTGATTTACAAAACTCTGATTGAATGAATGTGCTAAGACAGTAAGTATGATCTACATATAACATATATTTCTATGAGATTTATGATTGAATTCTAAATGAAATATTATGATATCTCTGTACATCGAATTGTCTAAGTACTGGCACTATTCATAGGGAAGCAAACACATTCCGTTATATTGCCGAAACTTTGGTAAGATCTATGCATGAGTTATAGTCTACAGTCAAATCCATGTGCATTGCAAGCAGTTCATAAAGATTATATTATGATGAATATAAGAGTTATATTATGATGAAAGTTCCATGATACTTGGGTCAGTCCTGGATTAAAGTTCAGGGGAATAGATCGGTGAGAAGGTCGGCGAAAGTAAACCCAGCATTCTTATATAGGAACAAGCTCAATCCTGAAAAACAGACTATTACCCAGGAGTCTGAATGGCCCAGAACTCCCAGGGGACCAAGAAATGGAAAAGTTTAAGGAAAATATTATGAAAAGAGTTTCAAGAATGAGTTTTACATGGTCACATTTGGTCACATTGAATAGTCATTATACATTGATCACAGTATGACTGTATATTTGCTTACTACTGTGTGTTCATCCATTCTGCTCATCATTCTGTTTCTTATACCATCTTAAGTAAAATAGAATCTTGCCTTAGACCAGACGTTTTATTAAACTTATTAAATATAGATAGTTCAATTTGCTCCTATGTTTTCATAATTAAATAAAAACTAAGGCAACTGAGAATGAATATGACATCATTTATGCGAACCCTACTGAGAATTTCTTTAAATTCTCACCTTGCTCTGTATTTCTGCATCATTCTCAGATGCTAGTGATGGATTCAACCGCCACCATTTTCATTGAGATTCCCAACCTACAACTCCACCATGATCCCTTCGTGGATTCACTGTACATAGCAAGTTCCTGCAATTTCTATCTCTACCTGTTCAGCAACAGAAATTTTGTTGTTCCCCTATTCCACCCTACTTTTGACCCTGCCACTCCATATTTTGCATTCCCGTTGCATGTGGCACACCTTCTTCCTGCACCTCTAATGCCGGCAGCACCTACCACACATGCCAGTCCTCTACCAGAGTCACCTCCGCAGATGGTTCGAAACATACCGCTCAGTTTTAAGAGCGATCCATCAAAGGCTACCAGCTCATCATCTTCCTCCTCTGGACCTGGTATGGACTACTCCCCAACCGAGCCTGGTATGGCCAATAGCTACCTGACTGAGTAGGTCCTAGCTGTGGGTGACATTGTACAATATGACTCTATTTTGGCAGTATAGTATTGAGCCATAGACTTGGATCAGTTAGTCCTCAGAAGATCTTGTAGGTTTATTTTGATGGACATGGGCCCTATATTCTTTTTGTTACACCGGCCCTACTTTTGTATCCTCTTTTTCATTTGTACATAAACTGAAGCGTTGGCTTCTACTATACATACATATACATATATATATATATATATATATATATATATATATATATATATATATATATACAGTTGATGATATATTACTGATTTTTATCTTTTTTATCATATTTTTTGTTAAATATTGTTACACTCTGTGACATTGGTCACGTCTGTCATATACAATGCACAGTATCGCCCATTTCAAAAAAAAAAAAAACAAAATAAAGGGAACGTGACATGTAAGAAATTAGTAAATAGAGTATCAATATGGTAATACAATTTACTTAATTTCGTGCTATGACTTAAGCATAACATTAAATTGGTAGGGTGTTACAGGATTCATCTGCAAATTTTATTACGGGAGACACTAAACACTCAATTCATAACTCAAGAAAGATAAGTCATACATCAACTGTTTGATTTTAAGTGAATTGATCTAACAGTTCCACATGTATGGATTAACGATAGTCCAAGAGTTAAGGTGGACCAATGAATCGTGAGCCTAAAAGGTTATGTAAATTTGAAGCAAGTTCGTCATATTTGAAGTTTCCAATGGGCCCCCAAGACAAATCACTTGACCTAACTGCGACTGTGAATAGGTTGAAGACTTCAGACTTTGAAGCGTGATGAACGCAATGTGAATAGTGTTGTCTATATGGGGATGCCAATTGGATTCATTTGTTGTAATTCATCGTGCATTATTTGACTTGTCATGCTAATAATAGTCAAAGACAAAATTAACAAATTAGACAAAATGAGAATTTCTTTGTTTTACTATTATTATATTGCCTGAAGCATGCAAATATCTTTGAAACAAATTTAGTTGTATTTGGTACATTACCTATTAAGATTATCAATAATATAAATTATTAGCTACAAAGATTGTCATCTTTTAAATTATTAGTAATATTAAATACAGTATTTAGTATATATAAGTAATTTACATGGCAATTCATATAACTTTAATTGGTATATTAAAAAGATTATTAGATAATATATGTATTAAATTAATATAATAATATTATTAATAATAATATTATTATTATTAATTAATAAGAATGAGAAAATTTAATTGTTAATTATGATTATAATAGTTAATTTTGTTAATAATTATTATTAAAAATAATTATTAAATAATAATAATAATTAATATAATTAATATTTAATCATAATAATAATTATTAATAATAAATCATGATAATAATAATAATAATAATAATGGGAGGATTGTCATATTAGTGGTAATCTACATTACCATCTTTTAAAGGGTCAATTTATGTTACTATATTTGTGGTAATCTACATTATCTTGTACATTTAGATTGTTAGTAATATTATTTAACCAAATAAAATAATATTATGAGATTAGATAATTTAATTAAAAATTATCAATAACTTAGATAAATTATCTCATACCAAATACTAGTTAAGAGAGAAGAATAATTGTTTTTATTTTTATTTCAGGTATGGGATATTGAAATTTATGAAAGCTAAGGGGTATCCTAGGCATGTATGACAGCACAGCCAAGAATGGAATTAGCTGGCGTGCGACCCATACTTGTACCTGTCTCGCTCCACACTCGAAGAAGTCGCACACATAAAGTTATTCCAATTCTCCATTAATTCCACTTTCTTAACCTTCAACCCGCGCCTTTGACCTTTTGTTTCATTAGCATTGTTTCTTTTCAACCCTCCCCTACTCTCGATTAGAGTCGGGCATACGGACCGCAATATGCGGGTTGATCCATTTAACCTGTAATTTGTACTGCTAAACTAGCCCAATTAATGATCTATTCTTTTCACAGATTTTTTTAGCTGGCGGGTATGTGGATCAACCCGTTAGCCTGCATTTAATTATTCAGTATAAGTGCACAGTAACCCACACTCACCCACGGCCCACATTCATTGATTGTTTACCCAAGTCCATAACACAACACTCTCACCCACTTTGCACGTTCAAAGAGAAGACAAAAGACTGCAGTTTGGTTTTGGGCTGTCCTGTCTTGAATTCTTGTTTGCTGTGGAGCCTGCGATTAAGGGGGGTTTGTTGTCTTGATTAGCTATAATTTACGTGTTTACTCTATTGTCCCGGCAAGTGGCCTTGTGATGATTGCACTTCAGGTTGCCCACGGCTTTTGTTGGGCCTTTGTCTCTTTGAATGAATTTGCACTTCTGACCAAAAATCAAAAAAAAAAGGAAGACAAAAGATTGAAAAAAACAAAAGGCAGAAAAAAAAGAGTAGGCCCAAAAAAGTGAAGGTAGAAAAAAATAGAGAAGATCCAAAAAAAGTTAAAACAAAAAAAAAAGCTATGCAGTGCGAATGCGGGCAACATTTTGGGAGCCCATTTAATATGTAGACCAGTCCATTTAAAAATAGTCCATCACAGACTAGACTAAACAAGTTGGGTTAGCCTGCTTACCCACCTCTACCCCTTATGTATATGGAATCTATACTTGTCTTTTAACTTAAATTAGATCAGATCTCCCAATATAAAAAATATATTTAATTAAATCGAATCAACATAAGAATAAATCTCAAATAAGAAAGAAGTGGTCCAAAGTCCATATGGCAAAGAAGCAACAGGTAATTAACAGCAATCATCCTTGGGGTATATTTAAATTGTACTCCACCCTATTTTTAATAAAAATCATCACTCTACCCTAATTTACAACATTAATCACAAGTTGAGAGAGAATATTCCACCACTCTCTTAACCCTATTTATGTATTATTGTTAAAAAGAAAATAAAGTAATGAAGGATTAAAGTTACTATTTTAGTTGATGGTTGGTGGGAGAGGGGTGAGTATCATCTTCTTAAACACCCATAGGAGCTACTTCCACCCAACTCGAAGGTGAGATACCCCCACAGCTCACATTGTGCACTATCTCAAAAGTATAGGCCTCTATAATAAAAAAAGGGTAAATTGTACTGATTCTCCCTAAGATTTAATATAATTATACTCGATACCCTTTTATTCAACTATATTATACTGACTTCTCTTATTTCTCTCGGGTGACCAAATTCTGAGTTTTGAGTTATCAAGTTCCGAACTAAACCTGTCTTTTAACTTGATAATTCACTTCCGAATTCCGAGATCATTTTGTGATAATTCACCTTTCTATAGGCGTAATGATGTTGGAACTCGATCACCTGAGAGAAATAAGGGAGGTCAGTGTAATATAATTAAATAGAAAAGTCTGAATATAATTACATTAAACCTCAAGGGATATTAGTGTAATTCACCCTAATAAAAATAGTATTGAACACTTACAGATTGCAGCATCGTTGGTGTTGCGCGATTTACAGTGCAGCGAAGCTTTAATTTTCTTTTCCTAGTTATATTTTCATGGATTGGCGATGTGAGTTTTGAATCCCTCCTCATCAATACTTGTGCTACACTCTGTGTTTATGTTGTTATTGCGTAAAATACCAAACATATTGATACAATTTTCACTCTCAGCTTTTCTGTTCTGCGATTGTGTAATTAGGTCTCTTTTAGAATCTTTGTTCATCAGTTGGCTCAAATGCTTTTGCGTAGTCTGATAGTTCTCACACATGTGGGTTAGTATCTCAGTTAGACTCTTATTCTCACAACTTAGCGAAGCAACTCTTCAACCAAAACTTCAACTTGTCAAAAAAAATTTCCAATATTAATATATACTAGCCACAAAGTCCATGTGCAATGAAGAAGCAAGATTTAGATTGAGTAAAGTATCCTCATATATTGATTCAATTGCAGAATCTGGTTCTCACTTATATGAAAAGGGGATGAAAGAAATTAAATCTACTTATACGAAGACGGGTTAAAAGCAATTAAAGTGATTAAAACTAAAGTGGATCGTGAGTTTGTGAGGAAGGAGATGGAAGATTGAAGTGTGTGGGCTTTGGGTTCTCAACAAAGAGTTGAAGTGTGTGGGTGTGGATCCGTTTGTATGTAAAATTTGGCTGACATAATTAACCATAACTAGAAAGGGTTCCATCCATTAACAGACTTGAGAGTCTCATTTTCACATGGGGCGGAGTGACGGATTTTAAGGAAAAATGGGGTGGAGTGCAATTTAAAGAAATCTCAAAGTAGTAGTTGTTAATTACCCAAAAATAAAAAGTAAACTTGATTCATATTTGTTGTCAAATTTACAAAAAAAGTCCCTATCAACTCGTAGACGACTCTTTCTTCTCGCCCACAAAAGTCACAAACCCACAAGGCAAGAGTTGACTTTGCCTTGCCCATTTTTTCTTCTAACTTCGATAATTCCGAAGCCTGATTCTTATCTGCCACTGTTACAATCTTGCAGCTAACGATGCCATCGTAACGGACCGCTTCATCCTCCGTCAATTGCAAACGGCGGTGTTCAGTGTGGGTGCCACAGGTTTCCAATCACAGCCATCGATTAAACTGGCAGAGGGGTGAAACCAACGGCGGATCCGTTGGGTTGGGGCTGGGGGTGACGGTGCTCTCCCTCGTACGTAACGATGAGCATGTTGGGGTCGTCTTGTGCTCGCTCCACGTGCTTCCTCGCTGGACACCCTCTCACGCTACTGCACTTGTAGTACCCACTGCCAACGCCCAAAAATTAAAAATTAAAAAGAAAAGAAATTATTTTGACTATTATTTTTTTATGTTACATTGAATTGAACCTACAAATATTACTAAAATTTGTGGAACACATATTATATCATGTGACAACAGCACGTTCAAAATCAAAGCTTAGAGATTGATGCTTGACTTTGACGGATTCAACATGATTAATTAAAGTGACAGAGGATAGAATAATACCGTGGGTAAGGTGATCCCTTGATGGGTTTTTGACCGTATTTCCTCCATGAGTACTCATCCGCTGGGATATCCGCAATCTTCGAGCTTATCGCCGGCACTCGAATCATTCGTTTCACACGGCATTTCCTAAAAAGACAAACCGCAATTTTCATCAATTCTCTAATTCTTATCAAAATTTCTTGAAAATTTGTGTAGGGAATTACAAAAGCTAATTTGGACATTTATACTTGATGTTTTTTTTTTCTTCAGTTATTATTGATACTTTGTTGACCAAAAATACTTGGGAAACAAGTACCTTCTCTTGGAGCAATGGCAGCGTGCGGAGGATGAGACTTTTCCGGAGAGGATGGCGTCGTGACACCTTTTGCGGTGAGATGAAGAGAGGGGGGGCTTGCCGGAGGCGGCGGCGGGGGCGGCGACGATGGAGGGTCCTATCTTACCATCGGAGACGCTGCCGTCGCCGGTGATGGAGGACATGAAGGAGGAGGTGGTGGTGTACATGGGAGGGGATATGCTATACGTGTCCTTGGACTTTGATGAGTATCGAGAAACCGATAACTCGGTACACGGGTCCGGATTGGGGTTGGGTTTTGACTTCACCGGAACGGGCTTCGCAAAATCCAGAGTCAATCCCTGAGGAGGGACTGATGACAGGGTTTGATGTTGGACATGGTTGAATTTTTCAAGTTGAGGTTGAGAAGAAGGAGGAGGAGGAGGAGGATAAGAAGGTGCGCGACGAAAGCGAGCGTGACCGGTGCGATTCAACAAGTTAATAACCTGCTTGAACTTGGAGACTGTGAAGTCGGTGATTTCTGTGCAATCAAGTTGGTTCAGATCGAGACGGTGATGGTGATTGTTGTTGTGTGAAGAAGAGCAAGAAGAAGAAGAAGGGGATTGTGAAGAAAGGACACGGATGAGATGCTCCATGCTCTTCAAACCAGCGGAAGCAGCTTCTTGTATCGCTATCTGCTCTTCCATCCTCGTCTTGTTATGCCCTCCTGCTAGATCTACTGCCATCCGACACAGCGAGAAAGAAACAAGAACAACAATATAGTAATTGTTATGTTGGAAGCTCCACTACAGAGGTTTTGGCTTGGTTTGGTTGGGAGAGAGGAAGTGGAACAAGAGCTGGTTGGTTATAAAAGAGATGGGGTGAGTGCTGGTGGGTTGGGAAAGTCAAACAAGTCTCGTCAATCCAAGGGTGGATATTGGTTGGACTTCTTTTTTTTTTTTTTGTTTTTTTCATGCAAATTGAAATTAAGAATAATAATAAACTCCACGACAAAAAACAATGTTTACTTACCGTAAAGGTCCAAAGCAGGAGTTGGTGGTGGGTCCTACCCACTACTTCCTACGAAATCCCAAAGAAAGTGCCAAACAAACAAAAACATAAAAAAGGAAAAATAACTTCAGCACCAAGGCATCAACTCATATAGCGTGTGTTTGAGAGCTCGATCTTTATAATTAATTTTGAGAGTTTTTAATAATATTTAATTATTTATTCTTAAAATTAATTTTGATTTTTAGAGTTGATTTTAAAAAGAATAAAAAAATTTTATTTTATATCAGAATTAAATTTAAAAAAATTATTAACTATAAATTATTTTACTGTAAAATTAATTTTAATCAAATCAATTTCAATAAAATTGATTTTATAAAAATTGAACCAAACACATTAATAGTCATATATCTAGTATTCATTAATTAATTTTTTATTTTTTTAATACACAGATCTTGCAATCTCTACTCCTTTTTGATACCGCATTTGTACATTGCCTTTAAGTTTTTTTATCCCCAACCCAAGCGACCAGGATGGTCAACGCAATTGCACGTACTGTACTACCTTCCTTAACCGATCAACTACGTTCTTTCCTTGTCGGTCGTCGCTGACTTGCTTTCTTTACTTTGTTTGTTTAAATATATTCATGATTTTAAAACGAAATATATAAATTGTTCTCAATTTTATTTGTGAAGGGTTAGTTTATTTGAGAACTTGTGTTTGAGGGGGCTAGAATGGTGTCATTTTCAAGCGCATTGATGCATTTGCTATAGTAATGTAAAAAACAACTCAGATGTTTATTAGTAAACAGTGACGACCACTTCATTTTTACTGCGAAAACATTGGTGATGAGGTTTTGACTCTGGTACCCTGCTTATTAGTACAACGAAAGGAAAATCAATGCGAATTTGTTGGTGATTAGGGGACTGCAATAAATCATATCAGGATATATTATTTCCTTAATATGGCTTTGCAGGTTTTTGAAAAACAAGTTGTTCCTTCGCAAATGAAGAGTTTATTTTCTGCTTGACTTCGACAAACTTCGTTATTCGTACGGTGAGTGATTCTTTCATCCTCACAGTGCAATCCACCAAGAAAATATATAAAATTAGTGTAGTGATGTCCTCCGAAGTTTCTCGCTTTACCTTTTTTCCTTTTGTCCTTTTGTTTATGGTTGACTATCCATCCGCGGTGATAGCTACAAGTTAAAAGAAAGCAAGTAGCAACTAATGGAACTTTAATTTTGAATTTTAGTATGGATTCCCACTACGATGAAAAAAAAAATACATATAATATTAATAAAGATGACACAAAGTAATCAAGAGTACTCGACTTGATACCTTTTGGTAGGTCAATGCCTAATTTGGCCAGCCACGACACCGAGGAAGAGATATGTTATGACGGCATGTCTACCAAAATATAATGTTGTAAATCTTTTTGTCACTTCAAATTCAACGCAGATGGGAATAAAATAGAAATAGCACTCCTTGCTAGTTTGAAAATTTGTAAATTGAAATCAAATCAGATAAAGTAATACCCACTTGATTTGATTTGGATCGAGAGCTGATAAGAATTTATTCTATGCTAATAATTAATATGCTTTCATGCGCCACATGTTTATTATTCGGGATTTAATCGAAGAAGGCATTAATGTTTTGAGGGAGTGGGGATGGTGGCGTGAGTCTGGGTTGTTACGCGAGCAGTTGAGGCCCAACAGGCCAACACAATTCTATTAAACAAAACCGAGGTTGCTGACCAAGAAACAAACCAAGCCTTGGTTTGACATTTATGGTGCTTGTTTTGACATCAATAACATTACAACAATAATATGTTCAACGTTTTAGTGCAACCATATAGTTGGCCTTCTATGGACAAACCCAGAGCCTCTTAGTGGTTTCCTCAATATAATGAGTTAACAAGGACGATCAACCACCGTCCGATGAGTCTGATGATCATTCACGGCTACATGGGGCAGTGGTTAACCTAAGGTAACAAGATTTATAAGATAACAAGATTTAAATAAAAGAAAAACACATGACCGTTATCCAAATGGGAGTTTATTTTTATATTCAAAACACGTGGGAGTGAGTATTCAGTATTCAACGAGAAGGTTGTCATTAGTTAATTTGCTAGCTCATTTTATATAGCTAACTTAAACCAATTCATATTTAGGTCAGCAACTACATAAGGGAGTGGTCCAGTGCAGCTGCAACCACAGACGTTGTTCTGCAGCCGTCTTCAAGTTCTTTTCAGTTCCTTTTTATTTGTAATCATTTCTATGTGTTGTAGTTGACTTGTGGACTGTGTGAAGTTATACATGATCAAGTTATTGGTCATATTAAAACAAAATGCTCCCTCTAATTACCTTGACTCTTCCATAAACATTTGATTTCACTCACGCATTAGCCCGACCACTATTACATAAAACTATGTAGTCTTTGACAATTCAATAGAGAATAACTAGTGTAATAATCTCCATCCTTTCACTCACATATTCAAAAGGATGGAAAGTTGCCACTATATTGTCAAGTAGGTGATGTCTTAAATGTATCTCATCAAGTACGATGTATGAAACATTGCACATGCATCTTGAGTAGAGGTTTGTTCTGAGGCGTGCTCTTAAATCATGTAAGTATTTTTCTTTAAGTTAAATGGGAACAGACAGTGGAGATTTATTAGTGGTAACATGTAACGGTCCTCAAAAGTGTGAATTTCTAAAATAAAAAAATGCCAAAAGCCAAAAAAAAAAAAAGAATAATAATAACAGCATATGATGTCAACAGTGCTACACTATCGATAGTTCATCATCAACATTATTCCAGCAGCTCGGTGCCCCTCTTCCCCATCCCTCGTGTGTTGCATTAGTGTCAAGTTTCACAGAATCCATGGAAGCTGAGAAGAGATGAACAATCGTAACAAAGAGAGAAAAAGGAGAGAGAAGAGAGAGAGAATCCTAACTGAATCTGAATTGAGCAAAATTGGCTCACATTGTTGAATTGATGAAAAAGAGCTCTACATGAGTTTATATACAGAGAAAAGAATCGACTAGCTAGCTCTAACTAACTTGCCAGCTGTACACTAACCAACTGACAAACTGTCTAACTAATTTAACTTGATGCGCAATCGCAATAAAGCTAATCTTCTAATTCTAATTCTAATTCTATATTACTTCAACAGCCCCCCTCAAGCTGGGCAGTGTATGGTACACATGCCGAGCTTGGAAAACAACGTAGCAAACTGCTTGGAAGGCAATGGCTTGGTACATATGTCAGCAATCTGAAATGCAGATCGGATAGGTAACAGATGAATGAGGCGGACTTAACCTTCTCACGCATGCGACATGACAATCGAGCTCTATGTGTTTGGAACGCTCGTGGAAGACAGGATTGGCGGCTAAATGCTGAGCTGAACGATTATCACAATAAACCAAGGCTGGAGTGGAAAAAGGAATGTGCAGATCACGTAGAATGTATGTAAGCCACTGAATTTCGCAAGTAGTGGCTGCAAGCGCACGATACTCTGCCTCAGAGGAGGATCGAGATACCGTAGGCTGCTTCTTTGATTTCCAAGAAATCAAGGACTCCCCAAGGAACACACAGTAACCTGTGATCGAACGACGAGTTCCCGGACAAGCGGCCCAATCGGAGTCGCTGAACGCCTTCAGTTGAAGCTTGGAGTGCACAGGAAAAAACAATCCATGACCGGGTGAACCTTTAAGATAACGAAGTACTCGTAAAGCTGCTTGGTAATGACTTTCCATGGGCTTTGACAGAAACTGGCTTAAATGGGAAACGGCATAAGATATATCTGGTCTAGTGTTAGTCAGGTAAAGTAGTTGACCCACAAGACGTCGATAAGTACTCGCATCAGGGAGTGGTCGCCCATCATCCTTGGATAACTTCACCGTATGAGCCATAGGGGATGACGCAGGCTTGCACCCCAGAAGACCAGCAGATTCAATCAACTCCAAAATGTACTTCCGCTGGCACAAAAAAATACCGCGAGAGGAGCGCGCAATTTCGAAGCCAAGGAAGAATTTCAAGGGCCCCAAGTCCTTGATTTTGAACAGATCATCAAGTTGGCATTTGACTCGGGTAATTTCAACGAAATCATTCCCTGTGAGAATCATGTCGTCGACATAGACAAGGAGAGCAGTGAAAGAATCAGCACTCGTCACTTTGGTGAATAAAGAGTGATCAGCTTGTGACTGCGTATAACCAGAGGAGAGAAGCACATGAGAGAGCTTCTCATACCACTGTCTACTGGCCTGCCGTAAGCCATAGAGAGACTTCCGAAGGCGACAAACCTGTCCTGGATGAGGTGGAGTGACCCCAGGAGGAGGATCCATGTATACTTCCTCATTTAAGTCACCATGAAGGAAGGCGTTGTTCACGTCGAGTTGCTCTAAATGCCAGCCCTTCACGGATGCCAAGGCTAAGAGTAAGCGGACAGTATCAACCTTTGCCACTGGGGAAAAAGTCTCAAAGAAGTCAATACCTTCAGTTTGAGTAAATCCCTTCGCCACTAACCGCGCCTTGTATCGCTCAACAGTTCCATCCGCCTTATACTTGATCCTATAGACCCATTTACACCCAACAGTTTGCTTTCCAGGTGGGAGGCCCACAAATTCCCAAGTTCCTGTTTGACTCAAGGCTAGTAATTCAGCCTGCATGGCCTGCTGCCAACAATCTAGTCCAGCCGCCTCACGATAAGATTTTGGTTCTTGGTTGGATGAGATGGTAAGAATGAGGTGTTTATAGGAGGGTGATAGGCATTGATAAGATAAATACTGTGACAAGGGATACCTGACATCAGAAGAAGAAGTATCAGCAGCTGTGGCGGTGGCCAGATTGTGATGATAATCCTGCAGAAAAGATGGCAATTTTCGAGTTCTAGTGGATCGTCTAAGGGGTACAGGTTCTGCTAGAGCAGGATGTATTGGAGAAACTGGCTCAGGACATGTGTCAGGAGCAAGTTGAGTGTGGAAAGATGGTTGTAGCTCAGACTGTGGTGGGAATTGAGTTTGGGAATTGGAGAGTGGAAATGAATGTGGAATGGCAGAAAAGGAATCTGAATTATTGTTGGAATCTGATGGATATATGAATGGGTCACCGGTAGCACCAGTGTGTTGTTGGAAAGGGAAACAACCTTCATGAAAAATGACATTTCTTGATACAAAAAACTCTTTTGTTTTAAAGTCGAAAACTATGTACCCTTTTATTCCAGGTTTATGGCCAAGATAGACGCCTCTTCTTGCTCGAGGATCCAACTTGGTGCGAGAGTTGGAAAGAGTGGAAGCAAAACATTCACAACCAAAAATCTTTAGCATAGACAAATCAGGTGATTTGTTGTACAAGAGTTCAAACGGTGTTCTGTTACCTAACATCTTACTAGGCAATCTGTTGATAATGAAAACCGCATGAGAAACTGCAAAGTTCCAAAAATGCTTAGGTAAGTTTGATTGGAACATGAGAGCCCGAGTCACATTCAATATATGTTGATGTTTACGTTCCACTATACCATTTTGTTGTGGTGTTTCCACACAAGAACGTTGGTGGAAAATACCTTTGCAGTCAAAAAATTTGAACATGTTAAATTCTGCTCCATGGTCAGATCTGATTGATTTTATTTTGCAAGAAAATTGGTTTTCAATCATGTTCACAAAGGAAACAATGCGACCCGAGACTTCAGATTTTGTTTTGAGGAGAAAAAGCCAAGTATGTCTGGAAAAATCGTCAACTATTGTTAGAAAATATTTGTGGCCATTCACAGAGGTAACTGAGAGTGGCCCCCATATATCCATATGCAGCAATTCAAACATACATTCAGATTTAGTGTTGCTTGAAGAGTATGGAAGTTTTCTCTGTTTGGCCAAAGGGCAAATGCCACAATTACCATTACACTTTGGTGAGGAAATATATGGGAAGTCGGATTTCAGTAAGGTCATCTTATTTTGAGAAGGGTGTCCTAATCTAAAGTGCCATTTATCAGTTATCGAGGTGCACACACAGACTGAAGCAGGTTGGGTTAACTGGGGGAATTCAGAACTATGCATCACATAGAGGCCAT
The DNA here is from genome assembly GCA_031439595.1 of Pterocarpus santalinus. NCBI lineage: Eukaryota > Viridiplantae > Streptophyta > Magnoliopsida > Fabales > Fabaceae > Pterocarpus > Pterocarpus santalinus. The sequence continues at coordinate 36,943,052 of CM062525.1, forward strand.
CCACCACCTCAGCTGATCCAATCTTCCTCAAACTGACTTGATCCTGAATATCACAGAACTTATCAGTAAACTTCAAGATGCATTGTGACTGTGATGTGAGTTTAGTTACTGAAATCAAATTAAAAGAGAAAGAAGGCAGGTATAGAACATGATGCAGAACTAAAGAGTCAGAGAGACATATAGTCCCTGCAACAGTAGCCGTGATTAAGTTTCCATTTGGTAACCGAATGGAAATTGGAGGTATGGACTTACAAGTAATAAACAAGGCTAAGGAATTGCAAATGTGGTCAGTTGCACCTGAATCTAAGACCCAAAGGTGCTGTTTAGATTTTAGGTTCAGGGCTAGCACAATACCTGAGGTGTAAGGCTGATATGGTGATTTGGTAGTGAGGTGGTTTGAGTAATGTTTCTCATGATTTGTGGGTGGCGCAGAGGCTGAGGCAGGCTGAGACTGAGACTGTTTCAGCAGAGCCATTAGACCTTCAAACTGATCCTTGGTCAAGGAGAAATTGGTGGTTTGTTGAGGCTCCTCATCTGGAAGCTCCTCATTTTCACATTCATCAGAAGATATATTGTTGATAGCAGGTCCTTTCTTAAAGTGAGGTGGATAACCATGCTTCTTGAAACATGTATCCACAGTGTGACCAGTTTTGTTGCAAAAACTGCACACTTTGCCCCCATTCTGTTGTCCTTTAACAAATTTGCCTTTCATGCATTTCTTGCCATTTCCATTTAGACTCTGATTATAACTACCAGCAGCCATAATTCGAGGAACATCTCCTCCTTCACTTGCAAATTGCCTCTCCTGCTGCAAGATAAGGGAATATACCTGGTTCAAACCAGGCAAGGGATCCATAAGAAGTATCTGAGATCTAACACCCGAGAACTGTTCATTGAGACCTTTAAGAAATCTCATAATGCAATCTTGTTCACGATAGGACTTGCATATACACTGCACTCCACATGCACATACGGAGAGAGGCCTGTAATTCTCCAATTCTCCCCACAAACTTTTCAGGTGAGTAAAGAAACTTGTGACTGTCATGTCTCCTTGCTTCATTGAATGCAGTTCCTCCTGCAGATCTGCAACTCGTGTGTAGTTGTTTTGAGCAAAACGCTGCTTCAATTCCAACCACAGATCCGATGCTCTCGTTATGAACATTACACAGTGTGCTATCTCAGAGCACAATGCTCGAACTATCCAGGCTAAAACTACTTTGTTATTTCGATCCCAAACAGTTCTCAATGGATCATTCAAGGTAGGCTGTGGCAAGGTGCCATCGATGAAACCTAACTTATTTTTCGCATCTAAGGCAACTGCCATAGCTCTACTCCAAATATGGTAGTTTGATTCAGTAAGAACAGAAGAGACTAGAAGCAAACCTGGACTCTCTCCAGGATGAAGGAAGTAGGGGCTAGTAGGATCTGCCATCGGATTTGCAGCATTCAAAGCTTGTGCTGCAAACGGATTGAGGATTCGATCAGCATTTGCCATGATCTAATTGTTCAACTTCAAAAAGGATTTCAGATCCAGATCAGAGAAGAATCGTGAAGAGATTTCTTCAACTAGATGCAAATCGCGATTGCTCAAGGTTCACATGAACCTGCGCTCTGATACCATGTCAAGTTTCACAGAATCCATGGAAGCTGAGAAGAGATGAACAATCGTAACAAAGAGAGAAAAAGGAGAGAGAAGAGAGAGAGAATCCTAACTGAATCTGAATTGAGCAAAATTGGCTCACATTGTTGAATTGATGAAAAAGAGCTCTACATGAGTTTATATACAGAGAAAAGAATCGACTAGCTAGCTCTAACTAACTTGCCAGCTGTACACTAACCAACTGACAAACTGTCTAACTAATTTAACGGTCTGCAACTGCAATAAAGCTAATCTTCTAATTCTAATTCTAATTCTATATTACTTCAACAATTAGCGAACAGGAAGAAGACAAGGGTGAACTTTGAAGATTCCTCCCAAGTCCAGCCAAGGATGTTGCCACATCATGCACAAAATTTCAATAATCTCTATAATATACATGGGATTGTGCTCATAATTTACGTTGCAGCACCCTCTAGTATTATATGCACTTTTAACACTTCCAGATCACAACATCTTTCAAGCAATGGATTTGACATTGAGGAGTGGCTTCAAAGATTCAGTACCAACAAAGAAATCCCTCTTTGAAAAACAATTCAAACCAAAATACACAAACAAAAGAAAACCCACACAAAAACCAAAACAGAGCCATCCTCCTCACCCATCAAAACAGCAGCCACAATCCCACCATTATGCTCCACCATCATCCTCCTTAACCACCATGTAAACACTACCTAAGCCTGCAATTGTTTAAATACAAAACCACCCACTTGTAGTCATTTTGATTGTTGCTCAAAACCGACCTCGTCAGAACTAGATTGGAGGTTTCCAAAGGCCCAAAACATGAGCCAGATCTCGAGGACAACACATTTTCCCAAGGAAAAGGTCAAAAAAAACAAAACATTAAACAAGTAATAACCGGTTTAAAAGTTACTCACCTCTAATTACGGGTCGCATTAGCAAGCACCTCTAAAGTAAGACATCTTTCAAGCTATTAAAATGAATTAAGTCAGATGGACTAATCGAGAAGCTAATTAAATATGTGAGTTTAAGCTAAAAAAATTTTATAGTTAAAAGTGAATGGTTCTGTTCGTTTGACATAAAATTTTGAAGAAGTTTCACTTTCTTTTTTCCCATTTCGATTTGAATCTATAACTAGACTAAAAATTTGCAATGTCAGTTTCATGATAGTTTATCTGAACCACAATAAAAATGTCATTTTAGAATAGGAAAATACATAATAGACAATTTGAATTTTGACGTCAGAATTTTCACTAAAGTAATGTGTGGCACTATTTTTAAGGGTGTGTTTCTTTGTATTTTTTTTTTAGTAAAAAATTACTTTTTTTATTGAAAAATCAATTTTCATATATTTGGATAATTTTTTTAAAATAATTAAAATCTCAAAAAAATCTATTTTCAATTTTTTCAGCTATATATAAAATTTAAGTTTCATAACCACTTTTTATAAAATTGAAACAAGCTCACCCTAATTTTTGTATTGATAAGTGATTCTCACTTTTTTGACTTATTTCCCACCTTGTTGAATCTTGACAACAATTTTAGTGAATAATTATGCTTATATAGCACATTAATCTTTGAACCCTAAATAAGTTTTTTTTAAATCCAAAACCCTAAATGAGTTTTCTTTTGTCTGTTCCTAGTGGGGAAGGAAGGAGGGGATGTGGGGGCTCTACCCCCTTAACGAGTTGAATACGCTTCCCTAAGAGTCCCGGGTGCACCTTCCACAGAGGCATATCTCATGACCAGCTGTGCTGGCCTCGCTGTGCTTTAAATCAATTTTCTTTCAAGTCCCCCCTTGGCAGCAAACTCTAGCGGCAAGTCATACATGCAACCCTGGCCCAAAGGTGCATTTTGCAGAGGACCAAAGTTGTGACCACTTGACTAAGCCTCGCAGGGCCGAAATAAGTTTAGATAAACATTTGAGGAAGGCTGACCAGATTGTAAATAATGGGGCGTTTTGAATGTTGATGCACAGTGCGGGCTTTTTATCAACGAATTGGGGCTACTTGTCCGTCTATAGACACTAACTGCATGTGCCATAGTCGTCATTAATGGCCTGGGTGACCAGTACATACAAAATACAAGTTCAGTTATTTATGACCAACAAACGGATCAGAGCCCATGCGACCCAATACAAAAGAGTTTGTTTTTCAAATTTTCGGTCAATTGTCATGTTCAATAATGTATTTAAAAAAAAAAAAACTCTATTCAGTTAGAGGAGAAATACATTTTTAAGCGATCTGGGAAATGTGGAAATTATGGATACGTAGGGTAAAGAAAATTTGTAAAACAATAGTTAATTAAAGGGTATTTGAAAAATAGAGATAATGAATTGTTTGAAAAAAAAAAAATGGATGTAAGTTAACATAAGCGAGAAAAAGTATGAGCTCCATATTATTATATGAACTTAAATTCATAGTTAATGAGTAATTACTATGCTACATATAATTAATTTCTCTTTCTTTCAATGAAATCCATTATCTTCTACATTTTTCCTTCCATCCATCCCGCTTAGGCGTGCTTTAGATTTACGTACAGTGACAGCATCATACTTCCTTTCTTCCATTTTTGCCTCCGAAGATAGATTAGAGTCCAAGAAGCACGTAGCAGAGAATTGTTATGGGCAATGCAATCAGCATTCCAAATATAGCCCTGCACAATTTGCAAAGTCTTTTTCAGAATATAGTTCAATGCCTTATAAATTCACATAATCACATAGCATCTAATAAATTTGTTTTTAAACAGATATAAGTGGCCAGATAAAAAAGACACGCAGTGCTGAGTGTATTAACATGGAGATTATATTCTTTGGCGAACACAAAGGGAACAATATCCTGGGGAAGAGCAGCCTGCAAAAATCAAACATGGTGTCGTTAACAACAATGACTAATAACATTAGACCTTGATTAATTGATAGACTGATTTTCATTTTACCTGAACAATTGCAACATGTAATAGAACTCCTCGGATCACGATGCCAATTGAGGTTGCCGTAATCACAGCTGGACCTGTCAAGAACCTAACAGCCATTGAAAATGCTGCCACAGATTTTGCACAGGCAATGATCTTGGGCTGTAATGCCATGAGCAGACCTGCTTAACAAAGTCATATGTTACAGATGATCCCCATATAATTAACGGAACTTATTTGAGGATAATGGGAGAAAAGAAAGGAGAAAAAAAAAATTGAAGGTTGTAGACAAGTACCTAGACCGAACATGGCCAATCCCAGACCTGCATCAGATAGTACAGAGATGGAACCTTTTACAATAGTCGGCATTTCGATGTGCCGCCTGCATGCATACACACAAGCAAACTATTGGTGAAGTGTAATAATAGACAATGAGAGAGAGAGAGAGAGAGAGAGAGAGAGAGAGAGAGAGAATAATAATAAGAACCGGGGGGGTGAGAAAAGGGCCCAAGGATACAAAAAAGCATTATCATGAATGACCAAACCCTGGTCTAGGTTTAGGCAGGCTTTCCCTGCGTATATATATTTGTTTATAATTTATTTAAGCTCTGCAAGGCTTTCACACCCTATAGGACGTTCTTGATTAGATAGAAAAGTGGAAACAACAGATAAACTTGTTTATTTCACTTTGAAAATCATGGAATGGTGATCTAATCTAAGAGAAAAATTTCGGTTAGGAACAACAAAAGAAGTTTTTGATTGGGTTCTTTTCTTCATTGATGGGCAGCAGCACAAAGACAAAGAAGCATAGAGATTCTTGAGATATATACCTATATGATATGAGAGACCATGCAAGTCCCAAAAGACTTGAGTAGGTATTAGGATTTCTTATGAGTTCCCTCCAAACCATGATGAGGATGAGCCTTGTCATGACACTAGCAGGTGGCATATGTTGCTTCTTGTTTGCATTGCATTCTTCCAAGTCCACCTTCTTCTGGCAAGTGTATGGAGACCCACTTGTGGGAAATTTTGCTCCTTCCTCAATTTCAACCTCCCTCTCTTCGCTCCCTCTACGACCAGGAGTCATGTTTTCAATTAACTCATGCACAACTGAGTGCAAAATGAGACATTAAAAAAACTAATGTCAATGCTTCTATAAGAAAATTAAGGGGATTGCAAATAGACTCTCCGAAAAGAAAATGAAAGTTCCGTGTAGGAAAAGAGCCTCGGAGGAGAAAGAACAAAAAGACAAGAGTTCAAAATGCATAAGCCAAGACCTAGAAGCAAAAGACAAATTAATAGGGTTTGAGTGCTGGATATTATATATTGATGATATATATGTGATTTGGGGGTCAACTTCTGAGGCAAGAGTGGTGTAATAGCCTTGGAAGGATCAATGGCCCAAAGTTAGTAGAGGCAACTCTGTTAACTGCATGTCTCAGATTCCCCTCAAAAACTGGGGAAGCACTTGAACTCCAAACAAACATGTGTAACTCCTTGTTAGGTGCACCGCCACTAGGAGTACTACTATCTTTTCTTTTCGTGCCATTACTTGTGGATCCTGAAAACAGGTGATGTCTAAGTTGGTCCCATCATATTTCTAGACCTTGCCATGGTCCAAGTCCAAGATTACCAAAAGACCCCCATATGTGTTTAGTAAAATGAAAAATATTTGCAAAACAGGGTCTTGTTGGTTTAGCATTGCAAAGTAGATGAGTTATGTATTTGTGCTTCTATTCCAGCAAGTCATCCAAGTGTGAAAAAGAAACCAAATTTCCCTTTGCTAGGGCTGGGCTTCTAATGGTGCATTAGCGAAAGAGTGTGGCAGCTCGTTGAAAGAGATGAACAAAAAAAATCTTATAAAATGCACAAAATACATTGGAAGGAAACAGATTTGGTTTGCATTATCATGGCGGTGAGGTTTAAGGTTGAAGGACCGGTGGAAAGGAAGTGTATTGTCGGATCTAGTATGTCTCATATCCTCTGGTGCTATATTCCTTTAGTGGAATGGTGGGCATGGTTAGAAAGTGTAGTTTAGGGAGAGATAATGGATGTGGATTTCTTGTAAGATTAGTGTTTTGTTTTTTCTTTTGTTTTTGTTTTTGGTGTGGATCAATAATGATATTATGGTAGAATGGATCAATAACATCACTCACTCATCCAAATTTCTTGTGATGCTTTGTTCGTTTAGTCTGTGGATTCGTATTTGCAATTAGCCCTTGTAAATTTTCTTTGGAGCACTTTTGCAATGAATGAGTGATGTGGATGTGTTGTCTCAATCTCATTTAGTTTTTTTTTTTTTTTTTTTTGTTTCATGTAAGCAATAGTGAGTTTGATTTACCTTTGTAGATTGTGTATAAATGTTCTGAGTTTGGTAGGTTAGTGTCTATTTATGAGTCAATGCTTGTTTAGTAGGAGATCAGAAGATACTCTAAACAAAGTAAGCTATCATATGGCACAAGAGGGGACCGAAGGTAGTGTTTACATGTACAAAGAGTTAGGGTATGCTTTGGGTGATATGGATGAGTATTGTGGATTCTTTGAAGCATATAGTCTGAGTTGAATTTTTGAGCTTATGCGAAGATGATATTTATAAATTTCATTTTGGGGAGCTTATCATATGAATATTACAATTCGTATGCCAAGGCAAGGGGATTTAGCGTGAGGAAAAGCAAGACTCGGAAGAATAGTAAAGATGAGTTTGTTTAGCAAGATTTTGTTTGATCCTGCAAGGGCTTTAAGGACGTAAAATATTATAACCTGAACAATTGAATTAAGGAGCCTAAAGTAGAGACGAGGTATGGTTGCATGGCTAGAATCTAGGTCTATTTGGAAGTGGCAAGTGGCAGATGGATTGTGACAAGTTTTGGTGATGATCACAATCGTGATCTTATTGAGGCTAGCTTAGCTAGGTTGCTAAGATCACACAAGAGAGTGATAACGAGTGAAATTTGTCAGATGAATAGCATGAGGAATGTTGAGATTAGCATACCATTGATATTTGGGCATTTGGCCAGCCAATGTGGTGGATATCAGCAACTTGGGTTTACTATTAAGGATATGCATAATCCAGTTACGGAGCAATGCTGACAGCCATCGAGCTATGCTTAATTTGTTGTGATGTTCCTTGAAGAGTTGGCCACTATTGACCCATGCTTGTTTTTTTACCTATGATAGGGATAAGGAGGGACTATGATCTATATTTTGGTTTGATGGGAAATGTTAGGTTGATTACAAGTTGTTTGGCCATGTTGTTGCTTTTGATGTGACATACAAGAAGAACAAATACAAGTGTCCTTTGGTTGTAATTTTTGGAGTAAATCATCATAACCAGACTACCATATTTGCGGGTGCATTACTTTCTAATGAGAGTTTGGAGACTTATGTGTAGGTGTTGGAACAATTCATGCAAGCAATGAAAGGAACCAAACTAGTTCTTGTCATAACTGATGGTGATTTATCGATAAAACGGGCAACAAAGATAGCATTTCCTAATGCCCATCACAGATTATGTGCTTGGCACTTGATGCGAAATGCAACTAGTCATATAGGCAACCCAAGGTTTATGGCTATGTTTAGAAAGTGTATTTTAGGTGATTACGAGGTTGGTGTTTTTCAAAGGAAGTAGCAGCAAATGGTTGAAGAATTTGGAGTGCAAGATCATTTGTGGATTGTAGACTAGTATGAAAAAAGGAAGTTTTGGGCAATAACACATATAAGAGGGAAGTTTTTTGTTGGATTCATGATAATCTCTAGGTGCGATTGCACTCCTTTTCTGGAAAAGTATGTGAAATGCTGGTACTATTTGATAGATTTCTTGCATCATTTTCAGCGATCTTTAGATAATCTGCTCTACAAATAGGGTTTGGCTAATTTAGCTTCGATATATGGAGAACTCACGCAAACTGGCTTGGAAAATTTGGAGAAGTATGTAGCTAATGTCTTTACATGGGAGATATTTTTCCTATATAAGTCGATGCTTCATAGGGCTGGCGGTCTAAAAGTTATCTATGGCAAGCAAATAGTTTCTTGTGTTATGTGTCAAAGTGTTGCAAGCCAAATATTATATGGCATGTGGCTGTGTACAAGGATAAGATGGAGTTCAAATATCCTTGTTTGAGAATGGAGTCTCAAGGTATTCCTTGCGATCATATCATAGCTGTTTTGGAATATCTAGATATATCTTGGTTGCCAAAATCATTAGTATTGGATAGATGGACCAAAAATTGCAAAGATGCAACTAAGGGAATGAATGGCAATGGTGGTTTGACTTGGGATTCATTAGGAGTGAGTCGGTATGGGTTTTTGATGTATTGGTCAATGGTAGTAAACACTGATGTTATTAGGAAAGTTGGTCATTTGAAAAAGGTATTAGAGACTTTTATTAGCCTACACAAATGGATTGAGAAGGACAATACACAGGAAACAGCAGTGGCAGATCAGGTGGATGATGCATGTGAAGGTTTTTCGAGGGACCCTGAATATGTAAGGACAAAGTGTTGCTCTAGCCAGATTGGTCGGTCATCGAAGAGGAAGCTGAAGCATTGTGGTGTTTGTCATAACAAGGGTCACAATCAGAGACTTCTTACTCCGTTCAGAAACATATTGAAAACATTAAAAAATCAATTTATGGAGAAAGTTTTTCATTGGATGACGTAGTGGATGAAGCCATATATAATGATAAAAAAAATGCTAAAACTATAAGAACACAAATTGATATTAGACTACTATTGGGCATTTTGCAGTATTTCAATTTGGCTCTCTTTTTATTTTTGATTCATGTTTGTATATTAAGAGTAATTTGCAGGGATATTATAGTGAGTTGGGCGAGGCAAAGTTTGATGGAGGTGAAGAATCATATGCTAACTTTAGTTGTGATGGGTAATCGAGCTGCCATTACTGTCACTTGTATAACACCCTACTACTAACTATTATTATGCCACTTTTAATTTCCTTTACTTAAGTTTGGTAATAATTAGCCAGTAAGGTATTACAAAACTTACTACTTTAATTTTTGAATAGGTAATTTTTTTTTTCTAGTTGCTCTTATGAAGTTCACTATTTTTAGTTTAAATAATTTACGTGGCGAAATTATTACTACCACATGTTAGTTAGAAATTCCACAGTTAATGGCATTTATCACATACAGAAAACATACCTAACTACGCCTGCAACATAGAGTATATATAGAGTTCATAATACATAACTCAAAATATAAAAAGGGACGGGACGCCTATACTGGTACTAATCATCCTCACCCGACCCATATACAGCCCATCAAAATATTAAACATAGTATGTTGGATGAAGATGCCAAAAAGTGGCATCCTAAGCTACAACATAGCATACTAGTCTTAATCATTAATAATAGTAATAGTAAGGGTACGATCCAGAATATGTAATAGAATCCTGTTATTCAGCAAGTCAGGCTCAAAAGCTACATCTATCTCAATATGGAAACACCAAAGAAAAAAGGATGAGAGAAATCTCCCAATAGGGTATTGTTTCCAAGGGAGTCCCACAACATCCCAAAAATGCTATGAAGGAAAATGGGAGTGAAACAATATGTATAATCTATAGTCAACTAGATTATTAGTCAAATGCTAGAATATTTAGTAGGAAAAGAGATCACAAGCAATTAATAAGATAATTATTCAATCTCAGCCATTAGATAGTGTCAAGCAAAATGGAAGTGCATATTAATAATAATACTAATGAAAGCAGTTAATAATAATATGATGATAATAAAGGTATAATAAGTATATTGATATTCTTTTAATTGCTTCCTTTATCCTTTTCTGTTGGTTGAAGTCTGTAGGGTCTGTAACATAAATCCAGATCTGCGAGAGCTTTCATTGCTAGGGCGTCCCCTAGTCAGATCAGTGAATTACCGTGTCCTTATCTGCTATTTTGGCGGGGCCCAAGGCAATCACATAACGAACACCGTGTCCTTATTCACTATCTTGGTGGGGCCTAGGGTGTCATTTTAATCCACTGCCAGACTTAGTGATCACCATGTCCTGATCCGCTAACTTGGCAAGACCCAGGGTGTCACTTAGTGAATTGTGTGGCTTGTCCACTATATGGTGGGGCCCACACACTCACTTATTCATTTAATTTTCATACAATAGCCAAATCAAATTGTGCACACATCTAATTTCATTCCCAGATAACAGCCAGACACAAAGTGCACATAGGTAATTTTATGCACATATTATAAATGGATTCAAAATTGTCACAATGTGCATGTAACACAAATTACTTCATTCATAACATAGAGTACACATAATTTCATTTTCGAATATATAGTTATCAAGCCATAATCAAGACATATGTGATTAATATCTAAAGCAAACTCATGAGCATATTCATACACATCTATCAACTAAGAGATATCCTTTTCATTAAGGGTTCATAACCTTTTAGGTCACAAGTCTATTCGTGTGCACACCAAAGTCATGGTAAGAAATTTTAAATATCATAACATAATCACATAAAGGCATATAGGACACATAAATCAATTAAACTTCAATCAATGACATAGAAACTCATATAATTCATCAAACTTTAATGTATGAATTTTGAGACTTAGATGGATGCAAATGATCATATTTTATTCAAAATAAGGTTTCAAAGGCAATGCTTCAAAGAATAATTCAAAACTCATTTCATGAACCAAAATGTGGAAAAATCACTCCAAGCAAGGAATTAGATAGTTAATGTGACATTTCTAATGTGACCTTAAATTAGATATTCATGTTTAGAGTTCTTTAATGTGATTATAAGTGCGATTAAGTCCAATGTCCAAGGTCCAAAGTCCATAAGTCCATATCCAAGTTAAGGTTCTCCAATGCATAGGTATGGGACTATCTTAGTGTACTTTTCACTGAATTGTGTTAGACTTAAGCAGCATGTCAAGAAAGTTGTTAATAATGTTACTTGAATAATGTATATTGAGTGCAAACTCATATAGCTTTATAGCAATTGGTAGGAAAATACTTGAGTGGTCGTGTATGCATTATTTGTTGTAATATTTGTTCTTTAAATGAGAAATTATATGTGGAAAAAGAACAAAAGTTGGGAAATGGAATGATGGTGTCAAGAAAGTACTAGTTCCTTGTTTGTTCTTTGATTGAGAAATTTTGAATTAGAAAGATGAGAATGGGAGCATAGATAGATTGTTGCAATCCATTTGCTTGCTCATTAGAAATTGAACTTTATGAATTAAATTTGAGGACATGCATAGTTGCATTCGTTTGCTTGCTGTGCAGTTGCCACTAGGCCAGCATATTCAATATGGTGTAAGTTTTTAGTTAAAAGGAAACACAAGTTTTGATTCAAAATTTGTACTAAACTTGCGAGGTCTTGTTTTTAAGCATATTGGAGGCAAAGGCAATAGATGGAAAATACAAATGTAACATATAACTTGGCAATATAGTTCATAAAAAATGAAATAAAGGTGTCATTGGCTCCATGTATGAAAGTCCTAGCTTTCCAAAATTAAAAGATGCAAACAAATAGCCAAGTCCAATGGCAACCATTAAAATGAGTTGTAAGAGCAGTCAATTACTTCAAAGACGTGGGCCTATCCAAAAAGCAAAAAAGCAACTAAGCAAACATTGGGCCTACTAGCAAAAGCAAGAAACAAAGTTTAACATCTTTTACCGAAAATACCATTGGGCTAGAAAATCAAAAAGCAAAGTTTAGCCATATCATGGGACACCAAAATAAAGTTAATCCTTCATTTAGAACTCATCTATGAGAGATTTCTAGTGGGCATTGGCCTCCGTCTCAATTGTCTACTTCTGTTCATTGCAATCTCTAGAACTAGTTGTATTGTAAGTCACGTGCGTAGATTCTCAAGAAACTTTTCGCAAATAGAAAAAGGAGAAACTAAGGCCAATAATTCGTTAAATACGATTTCATAGTAAGAGGAAGTTACAATAGTGAATGGTGGATACTCTCCATGGGAAGTAAATTTGGGTGGAAAGCGTACTACATGGACATCCATGAAAGAACCCATAGGGCGGAGTCATCATTGTATGTTTGTGTTTTCATTAAGTAGTTGTTTTGGGATTGGTACAATATGATGTTTGAGTTGGAAAAGTTAATGAAATTCACCTAGAGGCACAGTTTAGGATGCCTTTAGAAATTACAACTTCCCAACCAATAATGCCTGGAAGGTTTTCAACTCCTTCTTCAACATAACACTTAGTACACAGCATTTGTGCCAAGACCACACCTTGTAGTTTTGCAAGGTGTCAGATCTAGACATGACCAATATAAATGCAATTTCTATTAATTAGATTAGATATTTACCAATGTTTTGATAACTTATGTACGACGATCCAATTGCTCTGGTTGTACAAAAGAGTCGAGGTGGCAAATAGTGGCTTCGACCAAGCACATAACCATGAGGAACCAATGGCCATCATCTTTTTTGATGAGGACATAAATTTACACAAGTAACAAATATGGTGTGTTATGATAGAGAGGATGAAAGTAGGTATATTAAGAAAAATTGGATGTGATGGTCAATGTAGTAATTGTGATTGCATGCAGAAAATGTGAGGTGCAAGAAAGCAGTAAATGTTTATGAATTTAGGTTTAGGCATTGGCTGCATGTAATGTTTAGAGTAAGTGTTAATTAACTCCTCTAGTGAGATGCCTTGAAAAATATCATCCTATGATTATTGTATTTTAAGTTAGCAATAGAGATTGGCTCATAATTTTTCTAGAAAAGGGTCGATTGTTACCATACCGCAAAAGAAGAAGGGGGACACCAAGTTGTATTCAACATGATATGGTGTCTTGTCCAAGTGCATTTCAGAGTGGCTAGAGTGATTATTTGAAGAGAAGTCTCAAGTCATTACTGCATTAAGGCTTTTACCACTTGTATAATATCCACACATGGAGAGTAATTACCTTGTCATCAACAAATTCTCCAAGGCCTAGGCAATTTAGCTCTTTTCTTGTTGCTGAGGTGTCTACTATCTGCACTATTACCTCCCTAGAAACACAACCACCAATTTAAACAAATTTCTATGTATATAATAACTATAATTAAACATGATTGATTTAAAGCCAAAAGAAATTGTCCATACTTTGGATCATGATCTGGAGAGAAAACATAAGTAAACATCTCCACTTGCACCCTAGTCAAATTGGCATCACCCTTGGTCTTGAAAGTACAGTTCATACCCTACGAAAATCGAATGAATCCCGTTATAGTAAATACGTTGCTAAGAACGTGAAAATTTATTTGTATTTTGGAATCAATTACAATAGTATGGTTGCTAATTTTCATTTGCTTGCTTAAATTGAGTGTTGAAGGCTTTGCTCTATTGGTCTACCCTTTTGCTAGAAAAATCTTGTGGGGGTCTTTGTAGCTAGATCCCTGAACAATTCTTTCTCACTTCACCATTTTAGATGGTCGTAGGATAGTTGATGGAGTGGAGAAAAGTTTCTTTCCCACCCCTGCTTTCTTTGGTTGCTTTGTGGAAAATGGCGGTCCCTGCGATCGAGCTCACATGATGGACGAGCAACATTTTCCCTTAGTTGCCACAAGATAATATGATAAAAGGGTGGGATTTTAGTTGTTATTTTTTTGTCAACCCATGCAAAGTCGAATGTAGGGGGATTGGTGTTTGGTGAATGGATTTAAAAGAAAATTAGGTTTGGGCCTTTAAAACACTAAAGTCAAAGGCTTACAAAAAAAAAGATGTGGTTAGACCATGATTTTCCTTTAAGTCCTTTTTTTTTTTCGACAAGTTAGAACCACTTGGGCCTAGAGCACAAAAAAGTAAGGGACAAGTTACATACTTACTATTCACCCAAAAAATAATAAAATAATAGTAAGTCATAGTAACATAATGCGAATAATAGTAAGTCATAATAGCATAATATAAAAAATAGGTGACAAGTTATGTACTTACTGCTTTCAGGAAAAAATATTATTAAGTCATAATAACATAATATAAATTATTATATTATTAAAAAGAATAACAAGTCATTAACTTGAGAGTAAAAATTAAAAGTTGATGTTTTTAGAAAAAGAAAATTATTAAGCCATAATAACAAAATAGAAAATAATTATATTAATAAACATAATAGTAAGTCATCAACTTGAGAGTGTAGTATTGCCCAAAACATTAGAAAAGCATAAAAGCATAAGGCCAAAAAGAAAAACAAAAAAAGGAGGCTTGAATGGATAGGTATTCACAATGCATATGTACGTGAGAATAATGTAATTGCAAACTCCAAATAGGCACCTCATATTGGCTGATATTTTGTTTTTCGTTTTGTTAATAATTTCACTAGCAGCTTTATAGTAAGGAAGAATCTTTCATAAGAGTACCATTGATGCCGAGGGTCGCCTAAAGTCACTGGACCTTATTAGTAGATTAGGTTTGGTTGTAGGTGTCACGGTAGGAATGAGACTTAACTTCCCCTTTTCCATTAATCTCCTAGCCTCATTACTTGAATAGTTGGTCTGCCTAGGGTAGTTGCGTTGATGGTATTGTTGTTAAGAAACATAACATCATCTTCATTGAATACGCCCATGACTATGCTAGTATGGTCATCTATTATAACCCTTTTTTTTTTCCAGTTTGTTTCGACTATTAACTTGACCACCATGTTCACTGTTATCATTTGTGTAGTTGTTGGTGTGGTTTTCTTCCATGAAACTGCTAGCCTTCTTGCGTACCTCTCGCATCTTTGAGTCATAGTCATCATGGTACATATAATTAGAGTGGAATACAAGGGACTCCTTGAACTTCACTACGATTTGAATTACATCGGATGTTTTTTTTCCCAAACATGAGACCTTTGATTTAATTTCCTGTACGTTAAGTGCATTATTTTGTACATTAGCCACATGGACTGAGTTTGACTTTGACATAATAGTAAAATTTGGCATAATGCTTGGGTTAGAAGCATAAATATTTTCCATCATGATATCTCTAGTGAGATAAGTATAGTTTCCAGCATGAATGATAGGGTGCAATTTGGTCTGCCTGGCTGATGTTGGATTGTGTCATGTCCCTTTAATAACAAACAAATAAACTCACTCTGTCAGTCATGTAATAATGAGGAGACTGGCTTTAAAGCTTGGTTACCATAGGAAAAAATCTTTTACCTAACCCGATTGTATGTTTAATAGAATGACATCAATGCTTGCTGGGTGAGTTGCCTGTTTCTCTAGAAATCTGAAGAGTGATGAGGTTCATAAGTAGGTGAGAATCAGAAATTTTTAAACACATTAGTAAATGTAGATGGTCCTATACCAGTTGACTAGATGCGATGTTATGGTGCCATTACTTCCCTACCTCTTTCAACCGTTGCCATGGACTGTTGCATGATGGGAGAAAGTTGATTTGGTTGAAGAGCTGCCTAGCTTAGAGTTGGTCGTTAGGTGTTGGGTATACATATTATTCTGGACTAGAAATAATAGGCCCAACTCGACCTAAAAATGAAGCCCAATATGGTGTCGGATTGACCACTATCCAATACACAGTTCGGGCCGCAATGCAAACTAAGGCCCAAATCGGAATTACGTACAAAAGAGTTCCCTATTATGGTGGAGTGGTACTCAGCTCGCATATTGCCGATAAACTCAAACCCATCCACCAACCTCTAACTGTTGGACGTCTCGAGTTATCCCCTATCACTACAGAATTAACCCCCTATCTTCTCAACTACATACCTATATAAATAGGTGTCCAGTTATTGAACTCAAGTACTTTTTTTTAACCCTCTCATATAACCTCTTGTACTCACTGACTTGAATGTCGAAATCCTTGCAGATACCTCCCACTACCATGGAATCCTAACTCCAATAGTCTATCAATTGGATCGAAGCAGTCTGGGTCCCAACTCTAGTTTGGACTCCCCCATCGGGAAACCCACTTCCGAACATTGGCACCGTTTGTGGGAACCCAAAATGCTCCTTTCTCTTGTTCCACAGCAAATACCATACCAATGTCTTCTCACCCAAGATAGGAAAACGTGGTAGCTCATGACCTCGCAAGCAACCAACATCCACTGGTGGATGGTTAGACAGCCTTCGATTCAGCTTTTGGATGCTAGAGATCGCTGCCACGAGTGGAACTCAGTGGCTTACATTTCCCTTATCCCGACTTTGGGAAACGGGTAGCCTTTAGGATGGAGCTCTGCCCTCAAGCCAACACCGACCCACTTGTTGAGATGGTAACCTTGATGCGGGAACAAGCCACCCGTATTCAGAAGCTAGAGTGAAACTTGGACTGCATAAAAGATGCCAACCTAAGATGATGACGGGAACAACATCATTGGCATGACAGGAGCCCAGAGCACTATAGAGGCTGAAGTCTAAGAGAATGCAATAGCAGCACTGAATGTCGACATCGGGGAAACTCACAATGTCGGAGCGTTGTTGACAATCGTACAGAACCTCATGTGGAACATGCCTGACAACACCCTGAACACTCCGAATCTTGACCTCTCTTTGGGTACACGGATCGGTGTTCAAGGTGTGGCTCAGAGCATTATGAGGACCCCAAGGATGGCAATGACACACCATTCTCCGACTATATCATGGGAACTCAGCCCCCAAAAGGTTTCAAACCCTCATCTGAAATAGAGCCTTATGATGGGGGCACTGATCCCCAGGAGCAAATGGATGCTTTCAAGTCAAGGATGACACCAGCTAGAGTCTTAGACCCAGTTAAGTGCCGAGCATTCCCGATTACGTTGAAAAAAGTAGCACTCAAGTGGTTCAACTCTCTCTTGCCCAGGTCGATTAACCTATTTTCCGACCTTGCCTCGCTATTCTTGGCTCACTTCATTATGAGGTTCAAACCAAAGCCAGTTTCCAACCTCCTCGGATTATGTCAACAACAACGCAAGTCACTCTGAGATTTCCTCGAGCGATATAACGTTGAAACTTTCCTCATTGAAGAATTACAGACCCAAGCATGACTCTCACGTTGTTAAAAGGATTACAACCTGGGCCTTTTAAAACTTCATGTCAAAAAGGCCACCGTGATCCTCAGAGGAAATACAGATAAGAGCTAACAAGCGGTAACTCTCACATTGTTAAATGGATTATGACTCGAGCCTTTTAAAACTTCATTGTCAAAAAGGCTACTGCGATCCTCAGAGGAAATACAGATAAGAGCTAAGAAATATATTTTCCTCGAGGAAACGGAGAAAGCCACAGGCAACTCCAGAAGGCACTAATCCGACAAGAAGGCCAGTGACCAAGATGACCACCCAGGGAAGGACATATGTTCAAGGGCCAGTAAATACAACGAGTATATCCCTTTAACATATCCCTTTCCGAACTATTCCGAGAAGTCGGTTAGGTCGAAAGGCTACCAAAGCCAAAAATTCTCAAAATGACACAAATATGTCCTTGTTTTGCAAGTATCATAACAACTTTGGGCACAAAACGTAGGACTGCTAGGGTCTCCGAGACGCAGTAGAACAACTGATAAGGGAAGGCAGATTGGCCAAGTATGTGGCTTCACGAAAAGAGTCCACGAAGAAGGCGAGCTTCCAATCACGAGGACGACAAAAGACAGAATCCGAAGAGCCAAAGAACCTCGAAATTGAAAAGGAATCAAGACCATGATGAGGAAGAACTAGTAACTAGGACTGTCAATGTCATCGCTAGAGGTTTTGCCAGAGGCGGGACGGCAAAATCGGCCCGCAGAAAGCACCTCCAAGAGGTGCTCAATGTGTCCTCCAGGAAAATAAAGAAGCCAATGTCGACATTGCCTCCCATATTGTAACACCCTAATAGTCCCATACTATGCTTAAGCCATATTATGGAATTACTGATTGTTACTTTTGCTCGCAGAACTAACATTACCGTTGAAAATACTTGTAAGGAAAATAGGGGGTAATTTTTTTTTTTTGAACAATAACGAATAAACCATTTTGAAAACCAAGAGTCATAAGTGTATCGTGAGCGCATAATATGAACATTGCTATCTCATACATACAGCATAGATAAAAGAAACAAAAGCGACAAGAGTAACAATAGCTTAGATAAACATAACATTCATTCCATGACCATTTAGAGTTAATTAATAATAGTGATACCAGAAGTCATACATAAAGATAATGATGGGTCTGATATCTACTGTTGGCCCTAAAAAAGAAACCTAACAAATACTCATAAAGGAAAATACATAGGAAGTCCCTACTGCCTAAGCATGCCATACAATAGAATGATAACCTTATAATTACAACCAAAAAGGGCTATCCTCGTGCTCGGCTCTACATGTTGTCACCACATCACTTATCAGACGAGAGGAAACCGTTCCTAAATCTACCAGAAGCAACATCACCAAGTCTTCCTCCTCGAGCATGGCCAGACCCACAAGGCATAACACGGGTGTAAACGAACCTGTGACCATGAACTGAGGGTGGAGTGTGATGATGAGTTGTTGAAGAAGATGAATTAGACATCAGGCATATCACAGATGGGTAGGAAGGCTCAGATGGGTCAGTCGCCGCATAATAACTCGGATGGGAAGGCTCCGAGGGATCGGAATCCAATGAAATGATTGGAGTCAGACGGTATCTGAGTCAGTCTCATCATTAGTGGGGTATCTCGGTGGCTAAAAGTAAGGACGGATGTCATCCAGGGTAACCTTGCCAAATGGCTGATATGGTCGAAAAAATGGGCTCATCACTAGAGTCTGAAATAGATAGTTGTGGAAGATGTAGACCTTCATCGCTGCGCTCGTAGACATTACTAAGGCATTCAGCACCGGGTCGAAGTGCCAACGCCATACTAGAAACTCAATGAAGATCACCACTGTGCCCGACATCGACATCCTTTGAAGACAACACATAAACGTAGGATTGAGAAGTACTAGACTTCTCAGTAGGATTGCAACTAGGCAAACACTGTGTCATTGTCATCGTCCTAGCCACTTCGTGTTTTAATTATGAAAATGGTGAACATGTATAGATTCAATTTTAATGGTTTTGAAAACTTAAGCCCTGAAGTGGGTTGCCTTTAAACTTAACATCATAACTATATCATCATAACTAAACATACATATGAAAGCATAGAATAAACATTCATAATGCGTAGGGACAATACAAATATATACAATGACATGCAGCCTCATAGACTTAACTATGGTTGTACTTTGACTTTACTTTCATTTTTAGCACGTGTTTAACATTCTTTACTTTCCTTTGAAGTAGAATGCTTTTGGACATGAGCTCATTCAGTGACTATTGTCACATAGCACTAAACCGATATTGGTTACCTCTAAGTTGGGGGGTCCTCCATGTCAGCTTTGCCTCCTCGATAGAGGTTCCTTGAGTCTTTGTGGATCACTATCTCTCACTTCCCTTACCAAAGTTATTGAAGGGTCTTATCCTATTCTTTCTTTCTTTTTATCATTATACTTTGCATGCATAATACTTCTTTTACTAGACACATGCAATGATATGACTAAGTTCATAATTTTGATGGAAATCAGGTAGCATTATGGCTAGATCGGAGCTTCCCCAAAATGCTAATCATAAAACTTTCAATCCACAATCCATTATATCCATATCATATCATCACACTAGTCATTCAATCAGGAGATAGGGCTCAATCAACTTGTCATTCATCATGCCAAATGGCATAATATATTCATACCCTAAAAGGGTTCATAGTTGTGTTATTTTTTGTGAAGAATTTTATGAGTCATCGTATGATTTCCCGTTGTTACCCATGAGAAAATCACAGAGTTAAAATATATGTATGTGGTCATTTAGTTACTTAGTACTCATATGAAATTACTCTTTACTTGAGTACATGTCTTATGGAACACTTGCTCAATATAATTAAGTTAGATAATTATTTCCTTTTCTTGAGATAGCGCACTTAGTGATTCCTAGATTCATGGTATGCTCAGAGGCCCTAATCATACTTCTATTCCCAAGGAGTTCAAGATCCCTCTGATCCTTGGGTCATGACAACGCATAACCATACTTATGAATCCAACAACACCATGTTCACTAATCATCAAGGGTGATTTTTAACTTATCCAAGTTGCAAAGTTTCAAGCTTTTATTATTAACATAACAAGGTCTTACTTCAAGTATTATAGAATTACCATTCTTTATAAAGTAGTTATAAAGTTTTATTCCTTATTAAAGCAAGTGCCTCTAAACTTATACTCTTGACTTAAGGATTAAATCTTTATGAAATAATGATACAAGATACTAGCTTTTGAACTAAAAAGTCTTGTTCTTATGAAAGTTGACACTTTTATTTATTTTAAGACCATCAAGGTCTCAACTTTATGATTTAAAATTATTTTAAAGTAAAAAAGGTTCCTACTTTATGAGCTAGGGATATAAAATATTAACTTTAAAGTTAGAAAGTCTTGATCTTTGTAAAAGTTGACACTTTTAAGAATTATTTTGACTCAAGATCTAAATTTTATGAATTAAAGGTTGCAAGATAACACCTTTATAAATTAAAGATTTCATTCTTGACTAAAGTTTGAAACTTTATGAAAAGTCTTGTCTTCGAGGTTTAATTTCTAAGACATAAAGTAACAAAATATCATTTGTTTAACTTAAAAAGGCTTCATATTTCAAAAAGCTTAGACTTTTACATGTAGTCTTGTCTTCAAAACAAAACAAAATAAGGCTTTATGAAGGCACCAAAACTTGTGCCACTTTTCATGCATCAAGAAGCTAACTTTTAGAGCTTTATACTCTTGGAATGTTCAAAGTCTTATCAAATCATGAAAAGCATGTAAAGATGAAACTTTTCTAATCATAAACTCATCATAAGAAAAGGAATAAACTTTAAATAAAAATACCACCAAGAACATCAGTCTTTTTCAAGTAACTCACAAGAAACATCAAGATCTCATGCATCAAGAAAGAAAAATAGAAACTTTGAAGCACTTAAAGAAAGGAACTTTTCAAGAAATCAAGGACACTCATGAACAAGAACATGAACATATTTTACCAAAAATAGAATATTTTGCTCATGAAGAGCATGAAAGATTTTCTCAAGCTTTCACTTGAAGATCTTGGTCATAAGAGAAACCAAGCTTCAAGCTCTCTTGAGTAAACAAAAAAGAAAAGTAAAGATCACTACCGAAGCTTGGAAAATGGCATCTTTGAGAAAGGAGAAGAAGATGAAGAAGACTCTTCCTTGGTTGATGATGGTGGCGGTTTTGGATGAGCAAGGAGAGCACTCTTGAGTTCTCTTGAAAATGAAGCTTGTAGTGTTTAGATCTTATCTCCAAAGACCAAAAGATGTGGTCTTTGAAGGGCTAAGCGAGAGTTTTGATTATGGTGAGAGTGGAGAAAGGAAAAAGAAGATGATAAAGAAGAAGAGAATGGTAGAGAGGAATTGGAGGAGTAGGAAACTTAGAGAGAGAATAGAAGTTGAAAAAATGAAAAGTGAATGTGTGTGTTTATGTGTGTTGGCCGTAGCCTTTAGTAGGTGGGGAGAGAAGATATTTTCTTAATTTTATGTTAATTAAGGTTTAGGGAGACAAATTGGATGATGAGGGAACAAAGCATGTACAATCTCTTACATAAAGCACTCTTATCTTATGCTTTTGTGCTTTAGTGACATCGCCTTTGCTTTATTGTCTAGTTGACTCAATTTGAATTTAATCATATGATTAAGTGCTCTTGCAACTTAATTAACATGATTAAGTAGGGATTAATGATTAACACACAAGAACATGATTAACAAAAATTAATCTTGCTATTAAGCTTAATTATCCTTAATTAAACTCGATTAAGATAATTAAGTGTGATTAGTACTTAATTAAGCTATTGAGGGTCTAACATAGAGATTTTCTAATCTTGATTAAGCATTCTCTTGACTTTTCTCATCAGAGTTGACTCATAGACACCTCAATAATACCTTAATTAAGCCTTAATCTCATAATTTTTTATTAAGTGCTTAATTACTCAAGGTTACTGAGGTAATCTAGCACGACAAGAAATTAAGGATGTTACACACATTGGAGATCTTATTTTCTAGCTCAAACTTGGAAGGCGTAATACCTGGGCATGACGACCCATGGTAATTTCCACTGTAATGGTTAATGCAAAGGTCAAGAGAGTGTTCGTTGACCAAGGGAGCTCAATCGACATTATATTCCGAGACACTTTCGATAAGCTCAGACTAAAGAACGCCGACCTCTAAACACACAAAGAGGAATTGATCGGATTTTCTGAGGAAAAAGTGTAATCAGAGGGATTTGTCACTCTTTACCTAACCCTAGGATCCCAATCTAAAACCCGGACTATTAAAGTCGATTTCTTGGTTATCGACTGCCTTTTAGCCTATAATGTCATAATTGGTAGGCCAACATTGAACAAGATAGGTGCCGTCATCTCAACGGCATCCTTAACCATGAAGTTTTTCACCAACAGAGGAGAAATTGACACAGTAAAAGCAGATCAAGTCATAGCCTGGCGATGCTACAATGCCAGCCACAAGATACAATGGCACAAGAAGAAAGGGTTTCATGATGGCTCCCGGCCTCTTAATTCCTCAAAGGTCATGGTGGTAGACCTGGACATGAGGAAGGTCGAAAGAGGAAGAAATGAGCCAGATAGAGAACTAGAAGAAGTCCAAATAGATAAAGAACCTGGACATGCAACTGGAATCAACAAGGATCTCTCGACCTTACTAAAACAAGATCTAATCACCTTCCTAAGATCCAACGTGGATTTGCTCGCTCGGACTGCAGTAGATATGCTCAGAATCGACTTGGAGTTCATGTGCCACCAGCTGTCTGTCTTCCCTAAATCCCGACTTGTAGCCTAGAAAAGAAGAAGAATGAGCTCAGATAGAGCCTTCGCTGTCCAGGAGCAAGTCCGAAGCCTCCTAGATGCCTGGTTAATCCGCGAGATAATATATCTGACGTGGTTATCTAACGTCGTTATGGTCAAGAAGTCCAATAGGAAGTGGCGTATGTGCATTGATTACACCGACTTGAATAAAGCCTACACAAAGGATCCCTACCCGTTGCCACACATAAATAGGTTAGTAAATGCTGCCTCTGACTTCTGTTTCATCTTTTTTCATGGATGCCTACTCAGGATATAACTAAATCCCGATGCACCACCTAGATAAAGAAAAGACGGCATTCATAACCCTAATGGCTAACTATTGTTACAAGGTTATTCTGTTTGGATTGAAGAATGCGAGAGCCACATACCAAAGGCTCATGAACAAGGTATTTGCGGAGCTCATCGGAAGTTTGATGGAGGTCTATATCAATGACATGTTGATCAAGACCAAGGAGGAACAAAGTCTTCTCTCCGAACTCGAAGTAGTATTCAGTCACCTCCGATGACATAACATGAGGTTCAACCCCCACAAGTGTGCATTCACAGTAGAAACCAAAAAATTCCTAGGATTCATGCTCATACATCTGGGAATCGAAGCAAATCCGATAAGTGTCAAGCTATCATTGAAATGAAAAACCCAACAATGGTGAAAGAAGTGTAGCATCTCACTGGAAGGATTACCTCCCTCCTAGATTCATGGCCACATCAACTCGGAAGACCCTCACTTTCTTCTCTCTCCCAAAAAAGGGAAATACTTTTGAATGGATGCCGGAGTGTGAAGTTGCCTTCGACGAATACAAAAGCTACCTTTTGTCCCCTCCGATACTAGGTAAGCCTGAAGCTGGGAAGCCTTTGTTTTTATACCTCTATGTAAGCAATGCGGCCATTACCAGGGCGTTGGTTCGGGAAGATTTCCGATAGTAGCACCTCGTATACTTCGTTAGCAAAATACTCCAAGGCCCCGAGATACGATATCAAAAGATTGAAAAATTCGCTTTTGCCTTGGTCATAGCAACGCGAAGGCTCTGCCAATACTTCCAAGCTGATATGATTGTCGTCCGGACCGACCAACCAATCCAACAAGTCCTCCAAAAATAGGAGTTGGCAAGTAGGATGGTGTTACAGTCTGTAGAGCTCTCAAAGTTTGACATACAATATGAACCAAGGACGACCATTAAGGTCCAAGCAGATTTCTTAGTCAAAATGGTGGACGATGGGGATTCCTAAGAACCCCGATGGACATTACATGTCGACGGAGCCTTTAGCTTGAAAGTAAGTAGAGCCGGAGCCATACTCGAAAAAGAAGGTGAAATCATCATTGAGCTTTCTATTAAGTTCAACTTCCTGGTTTCAAATAACCAGGAGAGTACGAGGCCCTAATAGCCGGCCAAAAGTTAGCTAAAGACATCGAAGTAACCCAACTTTCTATTTGCAATGACTCCCAAATCGTTACCTCCCAAGTAAATGGTACATGTCAAGCTAAAGATGCATTGCTCGAGAGGTATCTTATAAAGGTCAAAGAACTAATAAAGGAATTTTCTGACATAGATTTCCAACATGTCCCGAGAAAGGAGAAAGTCAAGGCCGACATCCTCTCCAAATTGGCAAGCATGAAGCCTGGAGGAAATAACCAAAGCCTGATCCAAGAGACATTAAAGTTCCCTTCAATAATGGAATCCTTTCTGACCTTGACCATGGAAGAGTTCTGAGCTGGATGACCCCCATCATTCGGTACTTGCATAGTGAAACCTGACCAAAAGACCCTGTGGAGGAAAAACGGCTGGCTAGAGAAGCTGCTTACTATACCATCGTCAATGAACAACTATTCAGAAAAGGTTTGTCCCAACCATTATTGAAGTGTGTGGGACCAAATCGGTTTCCTATCATTCTCGAGGAAGTCCACGAAGGCTCTTGTGGCCACCACCTCAAAGGGAAATCACTGGCACTAAAGGTGCTACAAGCCAGCTAATACTAGTTAACAATGATCAAGGACTCGATTGACTATGTGAAAAAGTGCTCTAACTGCTAGCAACATGCCAACTTCCATCTTGCCCCTGCCGAGAAACTATTCTCGGTTATATCCCCTTAGCCTTTCAGTAAGTGGGGAATTGATTTCCTAGGTCCTTTCCCACTCGCCTCGGGACAAGTAAAATACCTAATAGTGGCCATCGACTACTTAACCAAATGATAGAAATAGAGCCGCTTTCTAGCATTATCACTGTACAAGCTCAGAAGTTCATATGGAGGAATATCTTGACCCATTTTGGAATACTTGACTCCATGGTTATAGATAATAGAACCTAGTTCATCAATCAAAAGTTCCGAGGTTTCCTAAAATCAAGCACTACTTCACTTCAGTTGAGCACCCAAAGGCCAACAGTCAAGTCAAAGCAGCTAACAAGGTCATACTCCAAGGGTTGAAGAAGAGACTTGGTGAAGCAAAGAGGGCATAGGCAGATGAATTCGGGAGCATTCTATGGTTTTACTAAACCACTCCACATTCAACGACAAGGGAAACTCCTTTCAAATTGATTTATGGGGTGGCGCAATGATACCGGTCAAAGTTGAAAAGCTCAACCCATGGGCTATGTTCCGAAATTCAAGCTCGGATTCACTTCGGAAGGAATCTGACCTGGCTAATAAAGCACGGGAAATGGCAAACAAACTGGAAAAAGCCTTGAAGCATTGAATCGCTCAGAGATATAACTCAGAGTTTATACCTCGAAAGTTCGAAAATGGGGACTTGGTTCTCAAACGTGCTAACATTGGAAGACCTTCCCCTGGGGATGGAAAGCTAGCAGCCAACTGGAAAGGCCCATATAGAGTCACTGATGTTTTAGGAAAAGGAGCATATAAGCTTTCCATGATTTCGGGCTCCTCGGTTCCGAGGACGTGGAGCTCCTCTAACCTTTGGAGATTTTTCATTTAGTCTAAACCACATAAGGATTCATTCTTTTTCCTACCTCGGGTTTTATTCCACTAGGTTTTTCCGAGGTTTTAACGAGGCAAGACTTCGTGGGCCAAGTATTATTCATAAATTTCTACTTGGTTTTTGCTTTCTGCTTTTATATTGTTACAATTCCTTTTTTTATATATGCTTTACCTCCGTTATAATCTCTTTATTTTATTTCTTACTTTCGTAATGAAGCTTATCATCTACATTATACCTATGTTTCCAACTTGGTTTCACCTTCCTAAGGGATTGATCACCCCTTAGTCAAGAAAAACAACTTGACAACTTGGATAGAGGTGCGCAAAGTCCTGAGTAACCGAAACTCAGATATAAGCCACAAAATCCAGGATTTGCCTAGGGTCCGATAATCCCTTGAAAGAAACTTAAGCGAAAGTAAAGAATCCTCAAGTCTTGGTCTTCAAGAAACATCCGTCCAAAATATAAAAATCCAACTCAGATAATATCCAGTTCAGTAAGCCAGCAATATGTCGCTATTAGTCCTTTCAAGTTATTTTACTTAGGCGAAAGTAAAAGCATATTAATGAAAAGATATTCATTAAAATCCGGAAAACGGAATACAGTTCATTACAAAAAATCCCAAAAAACGGGAAGGTATTCCATACAAACAAAAGCCCATGTTAGGGCAAATGGGAAATATAAAAGCATAAGATATCAAGGGTCTGTTGCTGGGTCCACATGATTGGATTTTAGGTCTCCAATACCTTCATCGTCCTCTTCAGGAACAACCTTGATACGACCATTGATGATGACCTTGTCTAGCCTGACTTCGCTAAAATCGGCTTTTGATCTCACAAGCCGACTATACCCATAAATGCTATACATGAGCCACTTTGGCAATAGCTTTAGTCAACTCAACACGATCATTCTCGAGCTCAAATATCTGAACTCGAAGCTCATCTAGCTGCCTGTCCCTTAACTGCACCTGTTCTTTCAGTCATCAGTCTCAACCCGTTTGGCCTTTTCCAAGGCCACCTTTTCATCTTGAAGCAAGGAGATCTTTTCCTTCAAGTTTTGACTTCACTTAAGGCTCAGACACCGGAAGTAACCACCAATCCCAAGTACTTATGTAAGGCCACCGACTTTAACAACGCGCGGTTAGCCCATTGGAATTTGGCTGCTAGATTTTTGTCATTGCCTTCGAGATGCTCAAGGAGGGCATGGACCATCAGTTCCCTATCCATAAACTCGAGACAAGGAAACTCTTGCTCTATCACGTGATACTCCGACCTTTCCTTTGAAGTCGGAGGATCTTCTGGGTTGATGACGACGATTTTCTCTTTAGCCTCCTTTTTCCCCTTGTGCCTTTTGGGAGGGTTGATCTCGGGAATGGAAGCATCAGAAGTGGTAATGAAAACAGGCTCTCCCGATTTGTCGAATGCTAGGCTATTGCTCCTACCTCCTTCTAGTGGCCTTTTTAAGGCATTATGTTGGAATTCGGCTAAAATGGATTTTGAAAGTTCTATTTCGTCTACAAAAAAGAATCCAGCTTAGAAAACTGCTAAATAAAGAAAAGAAAATAATGTCAAAAGAAAATATCTAAGTATCTTCTAGCTTCCTCGAAATCCATGCCCATGAGGTTTTTCGAGTTCAAGTATTTCTTCCCAAAATATTGAAGGAAAAATCGTGCTACGAGCTGCTCTTAGGGTTTAAGGTTTCCTTTTACTACCCGAGGTATGTCAAAATGTTTACTCCAAAAGTAGTTGAATCGGAGCTCCCTCTCCAACATCTCCTAAAAGGGAATCAAACCCGGAGCTCTAGAGACTTTGAAATACATGGGCTTAAAATGATTGAATGATTCTTCGTATAAAAGGAACACTTTTCGGTTGGTATGCACCCGAAATGATAGCCAACTCGTGGTCAAATCACTGCCAGTAAGGCAGGTTAAAGTAAAAAGGAAGAAGAATACATTCGAAAAGGGCGGTACTTCAAGATGTTTGCACACGATCTCAAAACTCTCATCATGGCCCAATAATTCAGATGTAGTTAAGAAGGAGCTGCCTCAGTTCGTTGCAAAATGGCAACTTGAAAATGAGTGAATGGAATCTGGATGCCTAATTTTGCAATAAGAACATCGTACATCCATAGCCACTTTTGACCACTATCATGATTGATATAGCATACCCTATTGCTTGGACCAGGAACTTCCAAGATATATGAAACTCGAATTACTACTGCTCAACCACATTCCACGCAAAAAACACACCACAAATGCAAAAAGAAGGAAAAGGAAGAGAACACATGCCTGCAGCAAAAGATGGAACGCCTTATCGCAAAGAAGGCACCGCGTGAGCAATCACTTCCCTCTGAATAACTTCTCTCCCACTAAGCAAGTAACTTGGACAAATAGAAATGAAGCAAAGAAGAGAGAGATTATTTATAGGGACATGAGCATCCCTCCACCATGCAGACTAAATGCCACCAAGGGCATAGCACGTCTTTTCGCATAATAGGGTAGGGGGCAAAATAGAGAAGGCACCCTAATTCAAATGATGTGGGTGCTTGAATCGAGGTGCCAAAATGAAATGCGACTTACGAGACGTAAGGATGTCACCGCTTCACGAGGACGTAGCACATTTCCATAAGTAAATATCAAATCAATTGAAAAAGGGCTCACCTACTCCTTAAGGCATGGATTGTAAAGTCAGAGCAAACGAGGAACTTGGCACTCGATGAAGTCACCTCAGCCACCGAGTTGGCTGCATTATTTCAGACTAGAAATAACAAGCCCAACTCATTGACCACCATCCAATACACAATTTGGGCCCCCATGTGAACTAAGGCCCAAATTGGAATTACGTATAACAGAGTTCCCTATTATGGCAAATCGATACTCACCTCACGTGTTACCGGTGAACTCGGACCTAACCACCAACCTCTAAGTGGTGGATGTCTCGAGTTATTCCCTATCACTACGGAACTAACCCCCTATCTTCTCAACTACATACCTATATAAATAGGGGTCCAGTTATTGAACTCAGGTACTTTTTTTTTTTTACCATCTCATATAACTCTTACACTCGTTGACTTGAGCGTCGGAGTCCTTACAGGTGCCTCCCACTACCGTGGAATCCCAACTCCAATAGCCTATCAATTGGATTGGAGTAGTCTAGGTCCTAACTCTAGTTCGGACTCCCCTATCGGGTGTAACGCCTGAAAAATTTTATCATTCATAACTAAGTTGTTCGGTTTTTTATCGAATACGTGGGTTTAATTAGCATTCAATTAAACATTTAGTTAAAAACAATTACATGTGATTTAGGAGTGATTAGGCTTGATGATATTAGATTAGAAACACAGGAAACCTCACAGAATTTTTCCAAAGACCAGTTTGCCGATTTAAGAGAAATCGGTAAGCTTTCGGTATTTTTAAACTGTCGAAACCGGATCAATAGAACTTATAGGATGAGTGCCCTAAGATGAATGGCTAGGATTTAGCCAAATTACCCCTTCACGTGGCGCCACTTTCAGCCATGGATGGCAGCCTAAAAATCAAATTGAAATGGGAAGCAAGAATCCACCAATCAACTTCAACTTATATGAGAAGTTTTCCTTCTTTTCCTTTTCTGCCCTCACAAATTCGGTCCTTTATGTATGCTAACCCCTCTCCATTCTTCTCTTCTTCATCTCATCTTATCTCACCTTATCTCCCTTAAACCTTCAAAACCTTCAAACAATAACAAGATTTCTCCAACTTAAGCTTAAATCTAGCAAGAAACCACACCTACAAAAGGTAGGATTAAATTTCTGTTCTTAATTTTTTTGAACTGTGGCTGTATGAACTTTTAATTTTCTTCACTTATTTGATGATATATTGGATGTATTTGATGGTTTATGATTGGATTAATATGAAATCTTGAGTTGAAATTAAAGTTAGAAGGGGAAAACTAGAAGAAGTAGTGATTTAGGATGCTGTCCAGGTGAGAAACCCCACGGCAGTCTGTATGGCGGAGTATACGGCTCTGTCTACAACCATTCAAAGTTCATGAAACTATTTTTATATGAAAATAGACATTCAGGGTTTTCCATACATATATAATATAAGGTCATTGTATTAGCATTGAGAGAGATATGAATTTTTGAAGTTTGACCTAGGTTTTTGAGTTAATTCTGGGTAGACTATGTTATTTAGAGCAAAACTCGCCTTATATGACATGGAATTGGATGAAATCAACTTTGTTAAAAATTTTACACATAGGAGAACATCCCATAAAAATTTTCGAGTTAGATCCATTGTCGATTATTCCCAGCACATCAATGAAGTTGACTGAAGTTTAACCCAGGCTGGAATAGGGTAGATCAGGAAGATCAGGTTTCAGAGCTTATATCTCGAGTTATATTCATTAAATGATATGCAACTTATTTCACTAGAAAGCTGGTTTTGTTAGCTTTAAATTGACATAAATTTTGCTTGATTTCGTTTAGATTTCTATTTTTGGTGAATTTTCTCTTAGAAGAGTGCAATTTTGGCTAGAGACATATATGAAAACTAGATCAAGTTTAGTTAATGTCAGAACTTGGGACTTAGCAAATAGAGAGTTAAATCAAGTATACTTCAGGTTGAACTCGGAAGGTTATACTTAAGGCATGAACTCGGAAGAGTATGATTAAGGTTGAATTCGGAAAAGTATACTTAAGGTTGAACTCGGAAGGGTGTACTTAATGTTGAACTCAGACATGGCGAAATAAGAGAACTAGATCGGGTAAGGTTAATATCGGAGCTCGGAACATAGAAAATACCCTCATAAAGGTCTTGGAAGACCAATAGTGGCATAATGTCGGAAGTCGGAAGTTGGTATCAGGATTTGAAACCTTATACCCGCATATCAGAAGTCGGGAACTAAGACATTCATGATCCCGAAAGTTGGGAATCAACACATTCATAATCTCAGAAATCGGGAATCAAGATATGGACCTTATGTACGTAACCTACATGATCTTGGAACTCGAAAGTCGGATCTAAGCTCGAACTCGGGAACCTCATTAGAAGTTAAAAGCTTGCAAGATAGATTAAGACTTAAGAGAGTTTAAAACTTGCACCTATTGATATTGTTATGTTCTTGGTATGATTATAATGTTCTACGCTGAGGTTGTTGCTTGATTAAAGTTTCTTGATTATTGGCACTATTCATGGGGGAAGCGGACATGATCTGCTATGCTGCCGAATTTTCGATAGAATAGTAAGGAAGTTATGAGCATTTATATGTTATGAATATGTATATAGAAATTCCATATGCAAGGGTATATAAAAGAAAATGATGAAGCATATGCATGATTACATTTAACATGTCTATGCATGATTATGTATGAGAATGAAAGGATATGAACATATTAAATGTGGTTCCCTTCACCTGGAGGCAATTATGAGATCCCTCCTTGTGAAGACAGTTAAAAGATAAAGATGTGGATCCCTTCACTTGGAGGCAGTTACACATTAGGTCCTTCCTTGTGAAGGCAGCCAAAACTTTTGGGTCCATTTATGCTAGAGGCAGATGGCCAACTGAGTCCCTTTGATCTAGAGGCACGTGGGTCCCTTTGCGGGTCAGTACTCTGTGACAACGGTCACGGGTTGAGCTGATGAGCTCACTCCTAGATCACACTACCCAAGGACAGTGAAGACTAAAGATTAAAACATGTGCAGGCACCTTAGGGACGGTGATACGTAATGCCTAGGTGTGCCAAGGAAAGGAAGTTAAAGAAAATTAAAGAAGCACAAGAGCATTTTGCATGAGCTCAAGTGAACGTAGCTGCATATGTATGATTTTATGATGGGCAGTATATACTCACAAATAATGTTTGTTATTATCATCATTATGATATTGCAAGTAGGCTCCTGTTATCAATATTATTAGTATGAACTATCATTGTACTCATGCTTGAATCCTTACTTTGTCTAACAAGTGCATGAATAAAATTAACTCTGCTTCGGATATTACATTTTCGAACTATAAAAACTGAGCAATTTATTTGGTATGATCACCTTCTTTACAACAAACTGAAGCAGCTGGAGATAATAACGAAGACATAGCATGGAATTTCTTAGTAAATCCTGTTGAGAACTTAAAGTTCTCACTCCTATTCCCATATTATCTCCAGATAGCTCCAGAAATCTCAAAGATGGGTGAAATTGCTATCAAAAGGGGTCCGCTCAGGTAATAGTAACAACTCCCGAGTATGGTATTATGACTTAAGCATAATACTGTGTAGAGGAGGACGTTACATCGGGTAACCCATTTCCGAACACATATAAGTTCCTCTACCCAAGCCATCCTTGTTTCAAATGGGTGGGTAACATCTTTGGCCATTGGTGGGAACAAGGCTATATGAATCCATCAATGCAAAGGCTCATGCAAAGTGGAAATGTTGTTTGACTATGTTGTTGCGGTGCAGTGAAAAGGCATGCAGCATATAGTTGACTACCAAGAATAAAAGAGAAGGGATTGTATGCATTTAAAGGTAAGACATTTCTACAAAATCCTCAGCCTATGCATTTTTCCTTGTGATAGCTGGCTTTCTACTCTTATCCTTAGTTAAACATATATATGTTGAAGTTGTAAAATTAAATAATGAGAGAAATAACCAACATAAGGAAATTCATTAACCCACTAACATCAGTGATAATAAAGCATGGAAATGGGCCTGGACTTAGTCCAATGTCATTTTCCAACATCATTTAGGCTCATCTAAGTGGTTAACAGATTAAGGAGTAAGCTTGACAGCTTTAAAACATCAGCGCATGGGCCCGGACTATTTAAAATATTTTCCCTTAGCTGTGGGAGAACCAAAAAATAAAAAAGAAGAAAAAGGCATGCGAGCTATACATAAAATATAATTAAATTCAAAACTATGATAAAAAAATTGATTTTTTTTCGACATACAACATATAAGGTATAGTTTATAATTAATTCAAAGAAAACAATTTGTAGACAAGTCTCATGAATATGTTCCACTTTAATTTTGAGATTTCTTTTTATTAAGATGCTAAAGAGTTACTTTTTACTTATTTTATATTTCTTATTTTCAACTTAATGAGGTGCAAAGTATCTCTTCTTATCAGTCAAGGAAGAGAGATAAGCTTATAACTATTCTTAAAACTATTAGCCAAGGAAGGATATTTACTTTAAACTTATAACTATCCTTTCATTTTATCAAATCTTATCTTGACACATTTTTAATCTAATGGTCAATGGGTTGGTGGTTTCTCTTATTATATGGCTTAGGCGGATAATTTATGTGTTGAACTTTTGGCTTTGCATTGAGGACTGCATCTAGCTTGGGGGCTGCATCAAGTCTTCATGTCCATGCTACCATTATCAATGACATTAGGGAGTTGTTGAATTAGGATTGGACATGTAGGGTCTTCCATTTGTATAGAGAGGGCAATCAAGCTGCTGATTTGTTGGCCAAGCATGGCGCTCCTTCAAAGATTGTAGAGAGTATGTGGGAGATGCTGCCCTTTAGTTAGAGCATCTTATTCTTGCTAATGCTTTGGGAGTCTTTTATTTGACGTGATTTTTTTTCTTTTTTGTTCTCAGCTTATTTACCAACAAAAGAGTGTTTGAATTAAAATGATACCAAGAAATATTTTTCACAATCAAACTGATATTGACTTAAATTGTTAGAACTATAAAGAATATTTACTCTAAAATAATAACTATCACTTCATTTTACTAAATTATCTTTTGTGACTTATTCATGTCAAACTTTTACAGTATTAGAACTAAATTGATGTTATGCTAACTTTAAAATGTTTGAATCAAAATAAATATTTACTCCAATATTGTAACTATATATATTATTTTTATTACTACATCAATAATAATAACAAAAGTAAGCATCTCAATTGTTAGAATACATGAGCAATACATAAAACTATTAACTAAACACTAAGCAATGCATATTATGAGCACATCTTATCAATCATAGATTTTAATTATTACGTAGAAATAAACCATTTAGTGAATCTAAAGTAATAGATTTATTAGTTCTACGCTATGCTTTGATTTCTAGTGATGCCTGCAAAACTTTTTGCACTCATATTTGTAGTCTTGATGATAGATACTATCCTACAATTTGGCATATCTTAACTCTTTCAAATTCTAAATTAACGAGGCTACTCAATAGATAAGATCATTCACCTTATCTTAACTCTAGTATCTAAAGTCCTCATGAAGATAATGTTAAGAAATAAAGCAACCATTATAAAGCCCTAATGACTCATCAGGATTCAATTCCAAGATTCATGACGAATTCCATGTATCCTTTCTTGTGCACAAACAGTAAATTCTCATGTATCCTTAACTTCGATTCAACTAAGATCCATCTTGTTAACCACTTATTAGCCCTTCCATTGAATTGACTTTCCATTTGTTTATACATATTATAGCACTTTAACCCTGTTCCCAATTGAGGGTTAGTCATGTTTGTTGGAAAAGACCGATCATCAAATATATTATTCATGTTATACTAACATAAATCACTATTCAAGACGGATAAATATTAAAAAATTAACCATCTTAAAATTAATTAGTTCAACACTAATCAAATTGACAGCACATACTTACCACAACAAATAATTAGTTCAACCTTAATAATAATAATAATAATAATAATAATAATAATAATAATAATAAGCATTACAATTATACTGATTACAAAAGAGTAAAAAAGTGGATAAGAAAAAGCAATATACTCTAATTATACAAACCAAATAGTAACTAAAGATTGACTATGCAAATAAGGAGAAACTACAGGGTAACCCTTACACATTCCTTCTTTAGGACTCGTGGGTGCAAAATTAAGGCATTTCATGCTATAATTCAAATAAGTTATTAGTAACATCATTTAATTGTAAAATTTCACATCAAGATATTCATTGATCTATTAACATTGTGTTTTTCATAATTTTGTTTGTTTGAGTCTAGTTTTAGGTTTTTAGATTCTTTCCAACACAATGATGAAATTTTGAGCTCTAATTCATAGCTTTGATTAGTGACAAGTTTAGAGTTGGATTTTGACTTCATTCTCTTGTTAATGTGTTTTTATGATGCTATACACTTTTAAATGTTACTCACTTTGCTTTTGATACAGTTATAACGCATACTTTAACCTTGTTTGGATTCTTGAAATTTACACTTGGATAGTCATTAGATTAATTTTTTGATTATTATGTTGAAAATTCTTTTTTGAAGTGCTTTGGGATTTGAAACTGATTTCTGCCACTTTGGAAAATGATTAAGGCATTTTGTTGTTTATCATCATGGCCAAATGGACTTGCTTCCTACATTTTGATGTTCCAAAGTGTAAGACCCTCCCGAATATAGCATTATACTTAAGTCACAATACCACACTCAAGAGTTGTTACTGTTACCTGAACGAACCTTGTTTGATGGCAACGTCGTTCGTCTTCGAAATCTCTTGAACCATCTAGAGATAATACAGAAATAAACATAGGAGTGAGAATTTAAAATTATCAAAAGGATTCTCTAAGTTGTCACACATAGTGTCATCGTTATTATCTTCAGTTGCTTCAGTTTATTAGGAAAAATGTGACCATATTATATAAACTGTTTAGTTTTATAGTTCGAAAACATATTATCCGAAGCAGAGTTCTTTTTATTCATACACTTGTTAAACAGAGAGAGAATCTAAACATCATCATAGTAATAGGAAGGATAATTGAATAAGATGCATAGATTCATAATAAAATAAGGAACAATTGATTAACATGCATGACTAAATACAATTAATTCTTGAGGCAAGTGCACTTTCATAATAACAATAACAAGAACACAACATATGCTTATGAAATGGCTCATTACAAAATCATGCAAACGCATTCATGCTTTCTTTACTTTCTTCACTTGACACACCTAGGCGTTACGTATCGTCGTCCCTAGGGTGTCTACTGCACTTTTAAATCTTTACTGCCCTTGGGTAGTCTGATCAGGAGTGAGCTCAACTCGTGATCGTCGTCACACATAACTAACCTACAAGGGGATCCATGTGCCTCTAATTCGGAAAGACCTCATTTGGCCACGTGCTTTCGAGGTAGAGGGATCTCATAGTTTAATTACATTCACAAGGAGGGACCCAAATAACTACCTCTAAGTGAAAGGATCCATATCTTATCTTATTTAACTACCTTCATAGGGAGGGACCTAATAACTGTCTCCAAGTGAAGGGATCTCAATCTTACGTATTCATGTATTTTCCTCTTTTGCATGCAAATATGTCATCTTTCATAAAAAGAATCATGATCATGTCATCATATAATGTTCATATGTATTATGCACTTACTTTCAAATATTCTTGCATGTAGAATTTCACATTCATATCATAAATTCTCATAACAAAAGCTATCATAACTTCATAAGCTTTTATTGAAAATTCGGCAGCATAATAGATCAGATCTGTTTTCCCGTGAATAGTGCCAATCAACTAGACAGTCATTCATATAGAAAAATCAATATAATGCATTAATCTTTCAATACTTACACAAAATTTGCAACGTTTGAACTTGAATTGAGTTCTTGCCAATTTCCTTTAGTTACTCCTGGTTTTATAAATTAAGCAATAAATTCTGTTTAACTTAGTTAGACCTGAATTTTGGATATGTTAAAGTGTTATTTGTCTAGTTTCTAACCTTTGGTCCCATTAAGTTTTGATATATATAACTCAGGTTATTAAAGATTTACTTAGGCCTAACCTGTACTAGAGAAATTTAAGCCCTAAAAAGTAAAAATTTACTAAAAGTGGAAAACTATGTGAAACTATACGAAACCTACATGGTTTTAAAGCTAATTTTCATTTCCATAAGTTTCGTCTTATTTGAGTAAGTAGATATCAAGTTATGAGCTCTTGAAGTTGGCTAACTTGAACTACCCTGGTTTAGCCTAGTTAGATCTTGGGGCAAATTTCATGAATTACTGGGAGTAATAAGGATTAAATTTGTGTCTAAGATTTTTATAGGATGTTATTCTATGTCTTAACTTTCTAAAAAAATTGGTTACACTCAATTTGAAGTTGTATAGGGCAAGTTATCCCTGCACAAACCATTATGGTCGAATCTAGAGACAAAAACCTAGGGTAAATTTCAAAAAATCACATCTCCCTCAATACTAATCCAATGGTCTTCTAATTTATATTGTTGGAAAGCCCTAGATGTCTGGTTTCACATAAAAATGGGGTTATCAAGTTTTGGTGATCGTAGGTAGAGCTGTTCACTCCGAAAGTACGGATGCCGTGAAGTTTTCTAAGATTTGCTACCATTCTTGTTTTTCATGGAAGATTCAATCCCAATCCAACCAAATACTTGTCAAACCAGCCATAAATTATCATAATCACATTCATCAATTAGATGAGTAGAGCAACATTTATCAACAACCACAGTTTCACTAAAATTAAATAAGAACTTGAATCCTACCTTTAGTTTGATCTATAGGTTGTCTAGGTGAGGGCTTCTAATGTAGGAGATGATTGGAGCTTGAAAATGGAAGGAAATGGAGAGGATGTAGAAGAAGAGAGAATAGGGGAAGGCGACTGACTTGGGGGTACAAAAAATGAAGGATATGGAGGGGATAATAGAACTTAATACATGAGGGTAGTTGGCTCTCTTGGTTCCCATTGGCTCTTGGCATGTGTGGCTTGTAACATCCCAAAATATGCAATACGTATAAATTGCGCTGTTAACTAACTTATTCAATTTTATTAGATATGTAAGGGTAATTAAAGATCAAAAAAATTAATTAGAGGTTAATTAAAAGGTAATTAGAAGTTAATTAGAAAGATTAAGATTAGAAGCAATTAGAATAGAAGCATAGAAAACCTCACAAAATTCTTCAAAACCGTTTTGCCGATTTGAAGGAAATCGGTAGAGATTGGGTATTTTAAACCACCAGAATCAAACCAATATAATTCTACACTAGAAACCCTAGAAAGAGTGGCTAAAATTCACCACCATTCCCTCACCTAAGTGGCACCAAGTGATTGCCCAAAAAGTGGAGAAACTTGGCTCAATGTACACCATCCAAGCCTCCACCAATCACCATTCATTTGTCACGCTTTAAGATTCTAAAATATCCTCCAACTCCCCTCATTTTCATGCTTCTCTTTCATGCTAGCTTCTCTCCCTTCATTCTTCTTCTTCCTTACTTTCTCTTCCTCAAATCTCTAAGCTCCATCCACTTCCTACAACAAGAGCTCAAATCTAGCTAGTTTCTACATCAATTTAAGGTAGGATTTTTCAATTTTTTTTTCTATTATTGATGCTAATATTGCTGAGTAGAATTTCTATTCTTTCCATTAGGTTGATGATAAATGGTGTTTATATGAATTCTTATGCTAGATTAATGTATAAGTATTGAGTTTAGGTGAGAACTAGGATGAGAGTTCAAAAAGGGATGCAAAATAGAAGCTAAAACCTTGAAAAACTTACAGCATCTGTATTGGTGGAGTGAATGGCTCCGCCTATAGCCATTGAAATTTGATAAACCTAGACATCTGGGGCTTTCCAACCATATAAAATATAAGGTCATTAGATTAGTATTGAGTGAGATATGAATTTTTTAATTTAACCCTAGAATTCTATCCCTGATTCCGAGTAGACTGAAATTTGAGGGACATAAATCACCCTCCACACCTTCAAATCGAGTGCATTAAAAAGCTAAGACATAGAGCAATGTCCCATAAAAATTTCAAAGTCAGATTCTATCCAATTGCTCCCAGTAATTCAATGAAGTTTCCCTAAGTCTAAATCGGGCTAGAACAGGGCAGCCTAAAACAACCAAATTTAGTAGCTTGTAACTCGAGTTCTACTCAGTCAAATGAGATGAAACTTCTTAGAGATGAAAATTTACTTCATAAGCTTTAAAATGACATCAGTTTTGTAGGAATCCATCTAAGTTTCAGAATCCATCTAAGTTTCGATGTTTAGTGAATTTATACTTTTAGATGTGCATTTCTGCCTAGTTACAAGACAGGTTGAGCTAAACTCCCAATAACTTGGGTTTTAGGTATCAAAACGAGATAGGACCAAAGAGTTTAGAAAGTAGACATAAAACACTCCAACATATCCGAAATTTAAGTCCAACAGAGTTTACTAGAATTTATGGTAGATTTTACAAAATCGAATAGCATTGAGGAACATAAGTAGAATTTCCAAATTGATGAACTAGGCACCCTAAGGCATATGTGATTTCAATTAAAACCTAAATATTGCTATTCAATGTTGATGTTGAAGTTTAATGTGCTATACTGGTGCTGGTACTATTGGTAGGTTATTTGTACCAGAATGACACTATTTATGAGAAAGCAGACCTGATTGTTATGCTGCCAAATTTTCGGCATAAATTAGTGATAGTTCTAAATGTTTATGGGTTAATGTTGTTATGCGACATGTATGAATACCATGCAAGTATTATCATTTGAGAACAAGGTATGAAGCCTATGTATTTATGATTCTATGATAAAAGATATGATGATGAGTCCATATTCCGAGGGAACGTGACACAGCGATCATGCTCTGATGGGGTATGACATGGCGATCATACTCTGGAATGTGGTATAATGATCCCACACCTTAAGGAATGTGACATGGTGATCACACCTCGATGGAATATGACATGGCGATCATATTCTGGGATATGCTAGGATGAACATATTTTTAAGGAGTGTGACATGGTAATCACACCTTGATAGAGTATGACATGGCAATCATATTCTGGAATATGTATGACAAGTAAAGGAAGACAAAGGAAGAAAAGAAAATTATATGTATATGCATAAATTTAAGTACAAGTAAAGGCATGTGCAGATTTTATGTTTCCAGTATCTTGGTGTTATTATAGTTTAGTACGTTGCAGTTGTTATTCATACTATGATTCTTGACTTTATTTTGTATTGGCTCTCCCAAATGACAAGTGTATGAATAAAATGGACTCTATTTCGGACAATATGTTTTCGAACTACAAAATTAAACAGTTTATATAACATGTTCGCATTTTTCATAATAAATCGAAGCAGCTGGAGATAATAATGATTATATGATATGAAATTTCTTAGTGAATCCTACTGAGAATTTAAAATTCTCACTCTTATTTCCGTGTTATCTCCAGATAGTTTGAGAAGTTTTGAAGACAGCTGAAGTTGATGTCAGATAAGGTCTACTCAGATAACAGTAACAACTTCTAAGTATGGTATTATAACTTAAGCATAGTACTGTACAGGGGAGGACGTTACATGGCTCATAAGTAAGCCGACCATCTCTAATTTCTTGTGGCCGGTGGCGGCACTTAAGGGGGTGAGATGGTTAAATTCTTGGCCACTTGTTTTAGGGTTTCAAGGTGTAATTCTATTGACTTCGTTCCGGGGTTTAAAATGTCGAATCTTTACTGAACTCCTTCAAATTAGCAAAATAATTTTAGGAAATTTTATGGGGTTTTTCTATTTCTCTAATCTAGTTGCTCCTAATCCTAATCTCTCTAATTAATATCTCTAATTAACTTTTAATTACTCTTGCATAACTATCAAAACCGAATAAATCAATTAACAGTGTAAATTAATCATTTTGCAAATTCAAGGCCTTTTTGTTTTCTATTTTTCATAGCTAATAGTATTTTCATAAATTTGGGCAAGTCTAGGGGCATCCTATGTCATTTCACATGTGAAAACCTCCGTGGCCCAATTGATCAAGAATTAGGTTTCTATGTTTTTGTTACGTGGTTTTGCTTCGTTTAAAACCTTATTCTACTAATTCTATAGAGGTAGGGACCTAAATGTCACTTTCTAAGAGTTTAGGGGTCATTATGGAAATAATCTTTGGGGTTCAATATATAATTAGTAAAAGTTCTGGGGCTAGGCTACAGTTAACAAAACTTTACACAAGGCATTTTTCTCATTTCCTAATTGGGTGTATCTCTTTAATGAAATGAAATAATTTAATCAACAGTGCTAATTAGAAGCGCCGTTTCTTCAGGATGTTACACA
Source organism: Pterocarpus santalinus (assembly GCA_031439595.1). NCBI lineage: Eukaryota > Viridiplantae > Streptophyta > Magnoliopsida > Fabales > Fabaceae > Pterocarpus > Pterocarpus santalinus. The sequence continues at coordinate 36,984,372 of CM062525.1, forward strand.
AAGTGAACACAAATCCTTAGTGAGCCAATTTGAGCCATCATTGAATTTAGCCTTATTTTCTTTGGCACTCTTATCTTTTTTACCTAGCTTGATATAGAATTTGTCCTAACCTTTGTTTCTTTGATGGAATAGAGTTAGAGACTTGATTGATGTGCAAGGTATTAGTAATTCAAGTATGGTGAAGATAAGAAGTGTGGGGGAATTTGTTATCTTTCAACAATTGGTGGAATTAAAAAATCAAAAGGAAAAAAAAAGAAAAAAATGTGCAATAAACTCAACTGAAGTTCAAAGTGTGTTACAGTGTTACAAGGGCTGAAAAGTGAAGAAAGGTCCACACTAAACATTTGACCTTCATGTGTGTTCTGTGGAGATTTGGCTTCAACAATGTCTCTATCTCTAGGAAGTTAAAGAAACTCTAGTGTATTTCCTTTTCCTTTTGTTTCTTAAGCTATGTTACAACCTCATGGTTCCTATTACAACCAAAGAAAAAACCTTTTGATTCATGATAACTCCCTGTAGTAAGTTATTTTTGTTTTGTTTTATTTAGATTTAGAGTTTAGTTACATGAATTCATTTGAGTGTTTTAGTTGTTTTTAGTGATTTAGTTTCTTTTCCAGTTAATTTAACATTTTCTCATACTGTTTGTTAGCTATATATGTTTTCATTGTGTTTCAATTAGGTGCAAGCACTCAAGTGGGGAAGAGAAGTTAATTAGAGTCTTAAGGGGCCTATTTTGCTAGATTTCAAGACCATGTTACAAGATAAAATCCATATCTCACTCTCTGGAAGTCGAATTGACACGATTTACAACTCTTTGGATAGATGAAAAGGAGATTTCCAATTTTGATGTTGGACATTTTTTTCCAGTTCTTGAATCTTCTACTAGAAAAAGGGAAAACAAGAGTGAAGCTTTGTCTTATCTCTAATGCTATCAAGTCTGACCATTCATTAGTATTTTGGGCAATATCTTGAGCTATAGAACTCCAATTGAGGTGGTTTTGTTGTGCTAGAAAGCTTACTCAAAGATCTACCATTGCTATTTCTACTTCCAAGGGCAAATTCCAACTATTTTGATCGCTATCGAGTTTGGAAGTAAGCTAAAGGCGCAAATTTGTAGGGTTGCTGTTTTGGCAGCACGCTCGAGCACGTGACCCCAAGCTGGAGCGCAAACCCGAAACAGAGAACACAAGATTTTGGCTCAGTAGAGCATGCTCAAGTGCAGCATAGCAAGCTTGAGCATGGTTGCAAAAAATCTAGAAAGTCTATTTTTTCGAAGCAATCTCATGGAAGAAGATCTTGGGTCATATTTAAAGGATTTTAATGACCTTTTTGACATCTTTTGACACTCTAGACACTGTAGATAATGCTAGAGGAGAGGCCTAGAGATTCAAGGAGCTTTGTGGAGAGTTTTGTGAAGAGTTGGAGACATCCTTCACCCTCAAGACATTTGAATTCTTGTTTTTCTTCAAGGCTACTCTATCTTTTGTTCTTTCTTCTATTTTTTTTTTTGTTGTTGTGATTCCATCATGAACTAAACCCTATTCTGGGGCATTGATGGATCCCACTATGTGATGATATTACTTATGGATTGATTTTATTTATGATTTTATCTCAATGATTAAGTGTTTATGATTGTTCTTACTGATTTTGAGTGATTGGCCACCATTCAACTTATTTGTTGGTTTGCAATGACTAGAGATAGGATTTGTAAACAAAGCTTCTCATCATAAATACCGTGAGTTGAGTGAAAACTAGAGATAGATAAACACGACTCATGTGGTTATCTTAGGAATCCTTAAAGCTTCAACTTTTTCCTAAACTAGTCTATAACTACGAGATTACGCAATCCATTTAGGATAAAGAGAATTTCTTGACCTTAAGAAAGGCTTGGAATTAGTTTAGGAAATCCGACCATTAATCAATTAAGGTAAAAACAAAATAATTAAGATCCATGGTAATTGAGTCCATAGTTACATGAAGTCAGTTAGCCTTGGTGTCCATCCCATTGATCGAAGTCATCTTTAGGTGCGGTTTTGCTCTCTAGCTCTATTTGAGTTTTTTAGTTTTCTCTACTCATTCCATTTTTCTGCAAATAATCATTCTTGTTGGTTACTCGGTAATTGATCTATCCTTGTGGGATGATAACTCTCTCATCACTTTATTACTTGTACTACCCGATATACTTGTCGGAGCTGTATCAATTCAATTGTGGTTGTTTTGACATTTGCATGAATTAAGAGAATTGTATGCTTAACATGAATGCATGAAAGAGTGAGGTCATTTAAAGTGTTGCACAGTTTTTTTCACCATTAGCTTAGTTTTTTCATTTACTTGAGTATGATGTTCATTGGATGCATTAGCTTGGGAATAATTAATGATGACATTTTTCTTGTTTGATTTCAAATTTGTGTATTTCTAGTTCTTTAAAAAATGCTGGAAAGAATACATGTTGTAGGTATCACCACTAGAAGCCCTCACGAGACTATAACTTGTCCTCCATGGCCACCTAGAGGTTTAAAGGCTTATTGCATATGCTAAATACAATCGTGATTTCTTACTAAAGTGGATTAGCTTAGGTTTTATCTTTGTCTTGCTTGAGGACAAGCAAGGTACAAGTGTGGAGAAATTTGATAAATGTATTTTATTCACTTATTTTATATTCTTTTCTATGTTTGTTCGTAGCTTTAGTCTTGGAAATATAATGTTTTTTTATTTTATCATTTGTGTTTTGTAGGAAAATAAATTTTAAGGATGATTTTTTAGCTGAACAAGAGTAAAATGACTCAATTTGGAGCTAATTCAAGAAATGCTAAAAATTTGGTTTTGGATAGTATAACACCCAAATAATGCGATACTATGTTTAGGTCATTTTATGACATTACTAGTTAAGCGCTTACTTACATAAATATGAATGCCATTGTTACCTGTGTTGCGACATTACAAAAAGGCGTATAACGAAATAGAATAATATAACGATCAACTTCGATTCATTATAATAACCATAGATAAAGCAGGAATCATAAAGCACACATAATATTTATCATATATTCATTATAATAACCATAGATAAAGTAGGAATCATAAGGCGCACCTAATATTTATCATATATGCTTTAGGCTGAATTAAGTAGCAAGATTTCCGGCATGTTCTTAATTACACATAAACTGCCCGACTAGGGCTCTTAAGAAAATAAAAATACTACACTATTATCTTGATCCTCCTTCGCTAAAAGTGTGTGCATTGACTACTCCTTGTCACGTCTAGTCACGTTCCTCTAGAAGTACTACTATGGATGCCATCAACTTAATCCGAAGACGACACAGAAGTGGGGGTGATGAATGAAATTTCTTAGTAGCACTCTAACTAGACAGTTAAGTGTTATCATTATCATCCCAACCACTTCGAGTTTCCTTATAAACATGTGGGCATACATAAGTTCAAAATATACACCTGAAGCAGATTGCTTTTAATCTATCCTTTTATAAGCATATCATAATAAACAATTGAACCATAAGGTAGACATAAGCATAAATAAGACATTTATAACAATGAATATAGAAGAAACATAATGCATGAATAGTTTATGCAATTCTATTGTCTTTAACTTACTTTGACCTTGACCATAGTCTTTTTTTAACTTTACTTTTTTATTTTCATACTTAGCATGTGCTTAACATTATTTATTTATCCTTAGATAGACTGTTATAGGACATGAGCTCATTTTGTGATTGTCATCACATAGTACTAATCTAAAATCACACAAAGTTGACAAGGAGATACCGCTAAATTGGAAAGTTCTTTGGCCATGTACTTGTGAAGTAGAGGGTTGTCTTGGTAGGTCACCTTCCCTTACTGAAGTGATCAAAGGATCATGCCCGATTATCTTGTCTTTGTAAATCACCCTCCTTTACTGAAGTGATTGAAGGATTATATCCAATTCTTTCTTTTCTTTCTTATCATAAAACTTAGTGTTTAAGGGCTTAAGTTTTCATTATCTTAACACACGATGCATATATGCATGGCTAGACCGGGAGATTCTTCAAAATTGAAAACCTGCACATAACAAGCATACAAAGCATTCATATCATATTTAATCATTCACATACAATCCATCACATGCAAAGGTCATGATTCTTGTGGGTTTTCCCTTAAGAATTCTAGCACTCAATCCCAACACAGTTGTAATACACAGATCAATATTCTTAATATCACACAACTTCATCATTTTTCCCATGAGGAAGGAATAAGCACACCAATACACTTAATAGTCTTATGAACACGGTTAAGTGATTAAGTGTAATCTTTTAAATTACTATTTTTCTCTTAGTCCTTAAATTAACCTTGAAGAGAGGTTTTTAAATTCTTTTTCTTTGTTTAATTAATCCTTAAAGTCTTGTAATCATACTTTAGTATAGTCTTTTTTAACTCTTATCTCTCTTTTGATAAATTTTCAAGGTTGTGATGTACCTTAGGATTTCTGATGAAAAATTCTATCTTGTGATTTTTATTTAAGGAACATGTATGCATTTCAAATTTTATGACAAAACCAATAGCCCTAATCATTTCTCCAAGGAAGCTACAAGGAATTCACCTCACTTTCTTTGGATTATGACAATTCATGGTTAAGTCATAATACTTGGCACAACACTTATCTAATCACTCAATTTTAACAAGTTTTATTCTTGTCTTAATTGAAAACATATCTTTTCTTTCTTTTTCCTTTGATGGCTAAAACCATACCTAGAATTTGCCTAAGTCTTATGTAACACCCTAAGAGTTCCATACTATGTATAAGTCATATTATAGAAATACTAGTTGTTTTTTGCTCGCAGAACTAACATTGCCATTTGAAAATACTTTGTAATGAAAATAGGGGTAGATTTTTTTTTTTAACAATAACGAATAAACTATTTTGAAAACCAAGAGCCGTGAGCGCATCGTGAACGTATAATACAAACGTCGCTATCTCATACATATAGTGCGATAAAATAACTAAAGGCAATATAAGGGTTAGCCATCTTGGGATAAATAATATATCATTCCATAACTAGAAGAGTTTACGTAGTTAATCGTAGAATAACAAGTCATACATGATAAGTAATGGGTCCGATATCTACTATCGGCCCTTCAAAAGAAACATAACAAATACATCTACAAAGGAAATACATAAGAAATCCCATCCACCCATACATGCCAAAAGAAAATGATGACCTTATGACTATAACAAAAAGGGGTTACCCTTGTGTTCGGCTCCGTATGTACTATCCAAGTCAATCGTCGAACTGGAGGTAACCATTCCCAAAACCACTAGAAGTGTCATTGCCACGTCTTCCTCCTTTAGCATGCCCACTTCCACGGGGCACGACACGGGTATGAATTGTAACATCCCCATAAAACGCAATAGGAAATAATAAAAATAAACTTTTATTATTCACAATCTTACCCTTGAACTTTTAGAAAATGACCTTTAAGTCCTTATATGTTATTTACAGCCTTGCCCCTAAACATTTTAGAAAATGACATTTAGGTCCCCATATCAACAAGATTAGTAAAATAAGGTTTTAAATGAAGCAGAATCACGTAGCAAAAACGTAGAAACCTAAACCTCGGCCGATTTAGCAACCGAGGTATCCATATGTGAAATGACATGGGATGCCCCTAAACTTATCCATAATTACGAAAATACCATTAGCTTTGAAAAACAGAAACAGAAGTCCCTAAATTTTGCAAAACATTTAATGTACACTATTAATCGATTTACTCGATTTTATTGGATTTGTAGAGTTAATTAAATAGTTAATTAGAGGTTAACTAGAAGTTGATTAGAGGTTAAATTAGAGAAGTTAGAGCTAAGATAGAAACTTACAAAAACCTCACACAGTTCTTCAAAACCGATTTACCGATTTAAAGGAAATCGATAAAATTACGGTATTTTAAACTGTCGGAACCGGACCAATAGAATTGCAAGCTTAAAACCCTAGCATCTAAGGCTGATAACTCAGCCACTTTGCCCCATAAAAGTGGCACCACAAGGCCACACTTCATGGAGGAGCTTGGCTGAATTTCAGCCAAGTATTGTGGACCAATCAAATTCAAGATAAACACTCAAAATGCAATCAGATTTTTCTCCTTCTCCACTCATATTTTCGAGCTCCCTTTCTAGCAGTCCTCCTCTCCTCTTTTTCTTCATCCTCTTCATCTCCTTCCTCCTCTTTCAGCCTCCATCAAACCACTTGCATCCATATCTTCCATTGAAACTCAAGATTAGCTAGTTATTATATCAAAATAAAGGTAGGATTCCAATTCTTGTCTTGATTTCTGATTATGGGTAGCTGTTGGTGGCTCTATTCACTCAGTTTTTGATGAGTTAATTGAATGATTATGATGTTATTTGGCTGGTTTGTTGGCTGTTGTTGGTGTTAAATTCGTATAGGAGGTGAGAAAAGGTGAAAGGATGAAGATGTGAGAATCTGGAAACCTAGAATCCCTCGGCGGTCCGTACGGCGGAGTGTACGGATCCTCCTACAGCCAATTAAATTTGGTGAAACTATTTTTATATAAAACTAGACATCTAGAGCTTTCCATACATATATCATATAAGGCTTTTGGACTAGTATTGAGAGAGTTATGAATTTTTGAATTCGACCTAGGTTTTTGACTTTGATTCTGGGCAGACTGGGTTGTTTAGAGTAGAACTCGCTCCATACTACTTGAAAATGAGTGAAACTAACTTTTTTAGAAAGCTTACACATAGGATAATGTCCCATAAAAATTTCAGAGTTAGATAAGGTCCCAGTTGCTCCCAGTGATCCAAGAAATTTACCTATGTCCAAAGCGGGCCAGAACAGGGCAGTTTAGGAAGGTTAGAATTCGGGGCTTATAACTCGAGTCCTAATAAGTCAAATGGAATGAAAATTTTTGTAAATGAAACTTTGTTCTTTTAGCTTTAATACGAGACCAATTTCGTGTAATTTGAGTTAGTTTTCGATTTATAACGGATTTTTACTTTTAGGAGTCTAATTCTGGCCAGCCACTGGGCAGGCCGGGATAAAACATAAATATCTCAAGCTATGGATATCAAAATGAGATGGGACTAAAAGGGTTAGAAACTAGACACATAAGGCTACAACATACTCAAATTTGAGGTCCAAATGAGTTAAATAGAAATTATGGCTTGAATTATAAAAATCGGGTTGGCTGAATATGCTGAGGTAGAAATACTGCCTTAATGAATTTGATGTTGATATGAGTTTAATGTTGGAATATAAATGTGATGTTATGTTCTTTGTAATAAATTGATGTACTGGTTGGCTGGCACTATTCACAGGGAAGTGTACACGTTCCGTTATGCTGCCGAAATTTCGGCAGAACTATGTGAGTTATATGAATGCGATAAACATTTATGTGTTATGCTCATAAGACTCATGTATACAAGGATGATTTAAGCATAATATGAATATATTGAATGTGGGTCCCTTCACCTGGAGGCAGTTACGAGACCCCTCCTAGTGAAGGCAGTTAAATAAGATACGATATGAATCCCTTCACTTGGAGGCAGTTGCACTTTGAATCCCTCCTTCTGAAGGCAGTTACCCTCTACCTTGGAGGCACGTGGTCAGAAGAAATCCCTCAATTAGAGGCACATGACCAAAATGAGATCCCTCCAAGACTAGAGGCATGTGAATCCCCTTGTGGGTGAGTCGGTGTGACGACGGTCACGAGTCGAGTTGACGAGCTCACTCCAAGGCCAGGCTACCCAAGGGCAGTAAAGGCTAAAGACTAAAGACTCAAGACTAAAGATTAAAGCATATGCAAGCACCCTGCTCACATGAGGCATGGCATCGACCCAGCTAGTGTGAGTATAAGGGCTAGGACTTACATGAGGCATGGCATGACCCAGCTAATGTAAGTACTGAATTAAGGTCCCATATTCCTAAGGGACGTGACATGGCGATCACGCTCTGATGGGGTATGACATGGTGATCATACTCTGGGATATGGCATGTAAAGATTTTATGATGAAAAGGAAGCAAAAGAAAGAAAAGTAAACTGTATGTATATGCATGTATTTAAGTACAAGTGAATTTATGTGCAGATGTTATGTCCCCAGTATATTAATGCTATTGTAATTTTATTATGTTTCAGTTACTATTCCTAATATAATTCATGAAATTTAAGTGTATGAGTAAAATGAACTTTGCTTCGGAAAGTATATTTTTGAACTATAAAATTGAACAGTTTGTATAGCATGTTCACCCTTTTCATAATAAACCGAAGCAAACTGGAGATGACAACGATGACATAGCTTATGTTAGTTTAATAAATCCTACTGAGAATTTATAATTCTCACTCCTATGTTTATTTCCGTGTTATTCCAGATGATTCAGCAGTTTCAAAGAAGGTCCTCCGAGGCGGAGTTGACTAGTAAGATTGAAGGTAGCCGAAGGTTGCTACTGCAGACAAGGTCCGATTAAGTGACAGTAACAACTCCTAGGTGAGGTACTACGGCTTAAGCGTAGTACCGTACTCGGGAGGGTGTTACATGAATGAACGCACAACCACGAACCAGGGATGGTGCGTGATGAGGAGCTACTGAATAAGAAGACAAATTGGACATCAGGCGAATCACGAATAGGTAAGAGGATGGGTCAGTCTCCACGTGATAGCTCGGATAGGACAGTTCCGAAGGATCGGAATCCAATGAAATAGTCGGTGTCAGATGGATATCCGAGTCAAACTCTTTATCAGTGGGGTACCTTTGTGGTTAAAAGTAGGGGCGAATATCATCTAGGGTAACCTTACTATACGGTTGATATGGGCAGAAAAACCGGTTCATAACTAGAACCTAAAACGGGCAGTCGTGGAAGATGTAGACCCTCATAGCTGTGCTTGTAGCCATCACAGAGGCATTCAGTACCAGGTAAAAGTGCCAATGCCATACAAGGAACTCGATGAATATACCACCGTGCCCGATGCTAGCATCCTCTGAAGACAACACAGAAATATAGGAGTGAGAAATACTAGATTTCTTAGTAGGATCGGGACTAGATAAACACTGTGTTATCATCATCGTTCCAGCCACTTCAAGTTTAATTATAAAAGTAGTGGACATGCATAGGTTCAATTTTAATGATTTTAAAAACATAAATCCCGAAGTGGGTTACTTTTAAACTTAACATTATAATCATATCATTATAAGTAAGCATACATAAGAAAGTATGGAATAAACATTTATAATGCATATGGGCAATATAGATACATGCACTAACATGCAACTTCATAGACTTAACCATGGTTTTACTTTAACTTTACTCTTAGCACATGCTTAACATTCTTTACTTTTTCTTTGAAATAGACTGCTTTTGGACATAAGCTCATTCCATGACTGTTGTCATGTAGTACCAACCAAATCAGACTAAGCTAATAATGGTTACTTCTAAGTTGGAGGGTCTTCCATGTCACCTTGCCTCCCCTATAGAGGTTCCTTGAGTCTTTGTGGATCACCGTCTCTCACTTCCTTTACAAACGTGATTGAAAGGTCATATTCCATTCTTCCTTTTCTTATCATTATACTTTACATGCACAGTACTTCTTTGACAAGACATATGCAATGATATGACTAGATCCATAATTTTGATGGAAATCTAGTAGCATGATAGCTAGACCGGAACTTCCTCAAAATGCCAATCATAAACCTTTCAACCAATAGTCCATTATATCCATTTCATATCATTGCACTAATCTTTCATATCATCACACCAATCATTCAATCATGACACAATGCTCAATCAAACTTGTCATACATCATGCCAAATGACATTATACATTAATATCCTAAATGGTGCATAGTTTTGTTATTCTTTGTGGAAGGTCTTATGAGCCATCATGATTTTCCATGGTTACCCATGAGAAAGTCACTTAGTTAAAATAAATGTGTATGTAGTATTTTAGTTACTTAGTCCTTATGGGAAATTACTTCTTAATTGAGTGCATGTCTTATGGAACACTTGCTCAAGTTAACTAAGTTAGGTAATTATTTCGTTTTCTTAAGACAGTGCATTTAGTGATTCCTAGGTTCATGTTATACTCAAAGGCCCTAATCATACTTTGTTCCCAAGGATTTTGAGATCTCTCAAGTCTTTGGGTCATGACAACAAATAACCATACTTATGAACCCAACAACACCATGTTCATTAATCACCAAGGGTGATTTTTAACTTTTCCAAGTTGCAAAGTTTCAAGTTTTTATCATTAACATAACAAGATTTTACCTTTAATGTTATAAAAGTTATCATTCTTTATAAAGTTTCATTCTTTAAGAAAGTATGTGCCTTTAAAATTATGCTCTTGTCTTAAAGATTAAATCTTGACAAAATAATAATACAAGATATTAGCTTTAGAACTAAAAAGTCTTATTCTTTATGAAAGTTGACACTTTTAATTATTCTAAGGCCATCAAAGTCTCAACTGTATGCTTTAAAATTGTCTTAAAGTCTAAAAGATTCCTACTTTATGAAATAAAGATACAAGACATTAGCTTTAGAGTTAGAAAGTCTTGTTCTTTATAAAAGTTAACACTTTATGCATTATTTTGACTCAAGATACAAACTTTATAAATTAAAAGCAGGTCAACACTTTTATAACTTAAAATTTCATTCTTGATTAAAGTTTGAAACTTTATGAAAGGTCTTGTCTTCAAGATTTCATTTTTAAGATATAAAGTTACAAATTTTCATTTTTATGACTTAAAAAGCTTCATGTTCCAACAAGATTGAATCTTTACACATATTCTTGTCTTCAAAAAGAAAAAAAATGGAATTTTAAGGAAGCATACATGTTTTGCTACTTTACATGCATCAAGAAGCAAACTTTTTAAAACTTTATGCTTTTAGAAATGTTCATAGTCTTATCAAGCCATAAAAAACATGTAAAGATGATAACTTTTCCACTCATACGCTCATTATAAGAAAAGGAACAAACTTTAAACAAAATACCACCAAGAACATCATTCTTTTTCAAACAACTCACAAGAAACATCAAGATCTCATGCATCAAGAGAGAAAAATAGAAACTTTGAGGCATTCAAGAAGCAAACTTTCAAATAACCTAGAACAACTCATGAAGAAAAATATGAACAATTTTTGCTAAAAAAGAAAACTTTTGCTCGTGAAAAGCCTAAGAGTTTTTCTCAATCTCTCACTTGAAGATCTTAGTCATAATAGGAACCAAGCTTCAAGCTTTCTTAAGTAAACAAAAGAAAAGAGTAAAGATCACTACCTAAGCTTGAAAATGGCATCCTTCAAGAAGAAGAAGAAGATGAAGAAGACTCCTCCCTCGATGATGGTGGTGGCGGTTTTGAGAGGATGAAGATGGAAGCTCTTGAGTTCTTTGGAAAATAGTCTTGTAGTGTTTAGATCTCTTTTCCAAAGACCAAAAGATGTGGTCTTTGAAGGGCTAAGTGAAAAGAGTTTAGTTATGGAGGTGGAGAATGATGAAGAAGGTGAAGAAGAAGAAAAAGGAAAGTAGAAAGAAATTGGAGGAGTAGGAAACTTAGAGAGAGAATAGAAGTTGAAAAAATGAAAAATGAAGATGTGTGTGTGTGTTGGCCGTAGCCTTCATGTAGTGGTAGGGGAGATATTTTCTTAATTTTGTGCTAATTAAGGTTTAGTGAGACAAAATGGATAATAGGGGAACAAATCATGTACTTACTCTTACAAAAAGCACTATTGTCTAATGCTTTATGCTTTAGTGACATCGCTATTTACTTTATTGTCTAGTTGACTAAATTTGAATTTAATTATGTGATTAAGTGCTCTTGCAACTTAATTAACTTGATTAAGCAAGGATTTGTGATTAACTCATATGATCATGATTAATAAAATTTAATCTTGCGATTAAGCTTAATTATCTTTAATTAAACTCGATTAAGCTAGTTATGTACGATTAATGCTTAATTAAGCTATTAAGGGTTTGACTTGCTTAATTAGAGATTCTCTAATTTTAATTAAGCATTCTCTTTGCTTTTCTCCTTATAATTAGCTCATAATCACTTCGTTAATCCCATAATTAAATATTAATCTCATAATTTCTCATTAAGTGCCAATTTGCTCAGGGTTATTGAAATAATTTAGCATGACAGGAAATTGAGGATGCTATATTTCTCCCCACCTTTAAAAAGAATTTTGCCTCAAAATTCGTTACCTGTAAACAAATCACGATACTTACTCTTCATCTCAAACTCCAGCTCCTACGTATATTCTTCCGTATTATCTCTACCCCAAGCCACCTTAACCAAGGGTACTATCTTATTCCTCAGCTGTTTTACCCCACTATCCATGATCCGAGACGGTGGTAAATTGAAGGTTAAGTCCTCCTTTAACTGTACACTTTCAGGTTCAAGTAGATGACTAGGATTGGAATGGTATTTTCTTAATTGAGACACATGAAAAACATCATGGAGGTTTGACAAATTTGGAGGTAAGACCATTTGATAAGCAACTAAACCGACATGTTTCAAAATTTGAAAGGGGCCAAGAAAATGGGAGCTTAACTTTTTGACCTTCATGGCTCTACCTATACCAGTTGTAGGACTAATTTTAGGAGCACGTGTTCTCCTTCTTAAAACTCTAGAGGCTTTCTCCTTTTATCTGCATAACTCTTTTGACGGCTCTGAGCCGTAAGGATTCTGTCCTAATCCTTCTTATTTGCTCTGTGGTCTGCCTCCCAAGATCAGGTCCTACTAGGCTTTGCTCACCCGGTTCAAACCAATATAAGGGAGATTGACACTTCCTTCCATACAAAGCTTCATAGGGTGCCATACCAATACTTGCATGATGACTATTGTTATAAGCAAACTCAATCAAAGGTAAGTATCTATCCCAACTTTCTCGATTGCGAATTACACAGACTCTCAACATGTCCTCTAAAGTTTGGATAGTTCTCTCTGACTGTCTATTCACCTGGGGGTGATAAGCTATAATTAGGGAAAGCCTCATCCCAAATGCCTTTTGCAAGGCTCCCCAAAATCTAGAGGTAAATCTTGGGTTCCTATCTGAGATTATGGTTGAAGGTACACCATGTAGCCTTGCTATCTCTTGGACATATAGCTGGACTAACTTTCCAAAGGATAAGTAGCTCAAACAGGTAAAAAGTGGGTAGACTTGGTTAATCTGTCAACAATTACCCATACCGCATCAAAATTAGCTACGTTTTGGGTAAACCTATCACGAAGTCCATGGAGATACTTTACCATTTCCATTCTGGGATCGCTAATGGTTGCAACATACCAGAGGGCTTTTAGTGTTCAATCTTTACCTTTTAGTAGACTAAACACTTGCTTGCCAACTCACAATGTCCCTTTTCAATCCCGGCCAGCAAAACATCTTCTTAACATCTTGATACATCTTCGTTACTCCAGGATGTATGGTGAAATGGCTCCTATGAGGCTCATCCAAAATTCTTCTTCGAAAATCACCACTCATAGGTATGCAAACTCTTCCTTCGAACCTCCATAGTTCGTTTGTATCTCAAGCAAAAACTTTCAACTTTCCTTCTTCCACCAATGTTAGGGTTCTCAGGAAATCTTCTTCCTCACTTTGGGCTTGAATAATTTGACTCTTGAAATTGCTCGTTACCCTATGTTGATTCAACCTTAAACTATGGGGGGTTAACATAACTCCAAGGTTAAGGTTTCTAAAGCTTCTTACTAGCTCATCCTCCCTGACCATCATTCATGATGCATGCAAAGATTTCCGAATTAGAGTGTCAGCCATGACATTGGCCTTCCAGGATGATAGTTTAACCCAAACTCCTTCAAAAACTCCATCTATCTCCTCTAACTCAAATTCAGCTCCTTTTGATCAAAGAGATACTTCAAACTCTTATGATCAGAAAACACCTCAAACCTCACACCATACAGATAATGCCTCCATATCTTTAAGGCAAACACTTCAGTCGCTAACTCTAGGTCATGGATTAGGTAATTTACTTCATGAGGCTTCAACTGTCTAGAGGCATAAGCCACCATGCTCCTATTTTGCATCAAGACACAACCTAAACCTCTTCTAGAGGCATCACAATAAACCTCAAATGGTCCACTTCGGTGAGGTAATACTAATACTGAGGTTGAGGTTAACTTTTCCTTTAGCTCTTGAAAGCTTTTCTCACAATCCACAGTCCACACAAGCAATGCATCCTTCTTCATTAGCTTGGTTAAGGGCAAGGATATCTTGGAAAATCCTATTATAAACCTATGGTAGCAATCGGCTAAACCCAAGAATCTCCTTATCTCAGTTACCGAGGTTGGTCTCTCCTAATTCATCACCACTTCAATCTTACTTGGATCTACAGCAGTACCTCCTTGTGACATCACATATCCTAAGAACTTTGCTTCCTCCATCAAGAATTCACGCTTTGATAACTTAGCATAAAGCTTCTTTTCCTTCAAGATTCCTAACACAACTCTCAAATGTTCTTCATGTTCCTCCTTTGTTCTCAAATAGATAAGAATATCATTTATGAAACAACTACAAACTTATCCAGGCAGAGCCTAAAAATTCTGTTCATATAATCCATGAAAACAGTAGGGGCATTATTCAAATCAAATGACGTCACCGCAAACTCATAATGCCCGTACCTTATCCTAAAAGCTATCCTAGGTATATCCTCCTTTTTCATTATTATCTGATAATATCCAAATCTTTGATCAATCTTAGAGAATATAGCTACACCTCACAGTTGGTCCTTGAGGTCATCTATTCTAGGCAAAGGATACTTATTCTTAACAGTCTCTTTGTTTACGTGCTTATAATCCACACGTAGCCTCACACTCCCATCTTTCTTTTACACAAACAACACCGAGGCTCCCCAAGGTGAGGCACTAGGCCTTATGAATCTTTTCTTTAACAACTATTCTAATTGTTCCTTCAACTCTAACAACTCTATTAGGGACATCCTGTAGAGTGTTATAGAGATTGGCCCTATTCCCGGTACCAACACTATAGAAAACTCGATTTCCCTTTTCGGGGGAAACTCAGGTATATACTTAGGAAACACATCTGGGTATTCCTAACTATCGGGATCTCATCCAATACCTGCTCGAGTTCCACTTCACTTGCCATAAGTAGAGCATATCCCTAATCATCAAACTCATTACTCCCTACTTTAATAGAATTCAAGAATAAACTAACAGGTTCAACAGGCTTAACAAGTATAGGAGGAAGCACAATAGATTTCTTAGAATAATTTATCATAGCATGGCTAGCCAAAAGCCAATCCATGCCTAGAATCAAATCCAAACCAAAGGCAAACAAATCAAATTTGCTACAAAAGACCTGCCATCAATTTGCAAATGACAATTCAAACAACAATGGCAAGTCTTAACTAGTTTCCCAGCAGGAGTAGAAATAATTAACATGTAAGGTAATTCAGACATAGATAATCTCCTAATTTATCCACACAATCATGAAAAATAAAGGAGTGTGTAGCTCCAGAATTATACAGCATGGTTAAGGTTCTACCATTAACCTTGCACTTATCTTGGATCAGATCATCGGATTGAGTAACTTCCTCAGCATTGAGGGCAAAGACCCTCCCTTGGTGTTGGAGCCTATTGGCAGAGGACAATAGTTTGATAGTGCAATCTCTAACCATATGTCCAAGTTTTCTACATCAAAAACACGCATTCTGGCTAGCTAAACAAGGGTGCCCTCCATGATGTCTGGCATACTTAGGGCAAGTTTGACCATTTGCAGGCTTAGGTGGATTCCCAGTAGGTTTCTGGGGTTGTTTTCCTTTGAAGCCTCCACCTTGAAACGACTTCTTTGGGGGTTTGGACTTGAACTTCTGCCCTTACAGTAACTTCTTCTTATAAGCTTCAAACCTTGCCACAAATAGCTTACAGTTGCAATCCTCCACCAAACGACACTTGTTGACTAGTACAACATAATCACAGATCCATGGGTCCTATAAATGCTGGGATCTCCTTCCGCAATCCTTCTTCAAACTTGACACACTTCCATCACTCATTAGGGTTTCCTTGATAAATCATCGAGAACTTGCATAGCTCCTTAAAATTGATAGTATACTTAGCAACATTCATAGTCCCTTGACGTAGACTCACGGACTCTAGCTCCTTCGCATTCCTCACAAAAGTGGGAAAATACTTCTCATAAAAATGAGTCTTGAACACATCCCAAGTGATGTAGGTTTGGGCTTCTTCCAATAGCCTCTTGGTTCCTATCCACTAGAACTCAGCATCTGCCTCTAACATGTCAGTAGCAAAGGCTACCTTTTGCTCCTCGATGCAAGCCAACATCGTGAAAATCTTCTCAATGGCCGTAATCCATTCATCAGCTCTGTCGGGGTTGTAGGCTCCTTATAATATCCGACTAGTTTAATTATTAACCTAATGATTATCAATTGTGATTAGCAACTAATCCAATCTGCATCACATTGATTATTCTTTTTAATTATCTAATTGTTTTTTTTTCTTTCTATTCAAGTAACTAGAGAGTATTACCAATTCATTACTTTTCCCATTAATAAGCGAAAATCATTATTTTGTGAATTATATTTTGATTCTCCTAAATTAATAGTGAGAATACTAAATTCATTGCTCAATTAACTAATCAAAATTAAGAGTGATTACAACTATATTAATTAATACATACAATCTAATTATACAATTACCATGTTGACATACTACTCTGTGGTCACACCCACTAGACAAAATACATTAAAGAGCTTTCTATACTATTCTATAGATATGAAGTGTCCCAATGAGTCCGAACCTTGCTATCCTATCATGTACCTGGAAACACTAAGAAAATGGGGTGAGATACTAATCTCAATAGGGGTGGTGTTCCCAAGGGTCTACCATGCACCAAAAAACTCCCAGGTTTAGATAGGCAGATACAATAATAATACAATAGCAGCACAGATAGCACCAATTCACATAATTAAAGCTTGGAAAACACCAAAAAGGTATATAGGAAACAGTGACATATAAATACATCAAATAGTCCAATATATAAGTGAGAAAATTGCACGAGTGCATAAACCATTTAGTTAAAATGTATGAGATAGTAAATTGCAATGTATAAGGCAAATCCTCCCGTCAAGACTGATGGACATCTATCATCAAAGATAATGGGCATATACACCATTAGAATTGATGCACAGGCATCTATCAGGGTGACAACCACATCCATCGGGATTGCAATGCATGCCAATGCACTTTACTTTTCTTTTCTGATATTCCATTTTTCCTTTTTCATTTTCCTTTGCTCAGTTGAAAGGAATCTAGTGGTCTCTACTCATTTCCTACCACAATTTGCCGAGAGCTCTCTACTAGGGCATCCCCTGATCCCAGATCAAAACCATGGACACTGGCCTCATGCCCAAGCTGAACCATCCACTCCAAACAGAGTAGCGAATGTCCCACCAATTTACTACGAGGTGGGGCCAAGACATTCACGATAATATTTTCATAAAATAACAGTGAATATCCCACTTGTCCACTTCAAAGTGGGGCCAAGATATTCACCATACATTTCATAAAGACTTTATTCATTCATGCATGATTCACATATTCACCATGCTATGCCTTTGGTTCTTTATGATACATCTTGCACACATGTTTATGCATCAATAACTTATGCTTCACACACCATGTGGAAATTGGTTCACATGCACTTAGATACATACATATGGTCATGAATGTTCATATGAATTTCATGATGCACATACAAGCACATACAAAATAAACAAGGCATTTGGGAAGTAGTAAATTGGATTATTCAATTTGGGCCAAGTCTTATGACCCACTTAAACTTCATGCATTACCAATTTGGGCCATTAGTCTTTAACTCATCATGTAATAGTTTTACTCTAGAATTATTGTTTATGGGAGTAGAACACTTTATAGGCCAAAGTTAACAAAAAATGTATCATTTTCCACTTTTAGGCAGAGAAATAGCATTAAGCATAATAGAATAGCTTAGAAGATAAATACAAATAAAATAGTAAATGATTCAAAAATTCATAAAAATTTATCACTTGGTCCCTTGAGATGTTAAGAGTATTATATAAAAATTTTGGGTCAATTTCTTAAGAATAGTTATGGTAGTAAAATTATACATCCCGGATGGGTCAGGTTCACATTTTTAGCTAGACAGGTTCAGTTTCAAAGGTTTATTTCATATAGTTAAACATTTCTAAACATCCCAAAAAAATTCTCAGTCATATTTTCAGGTGTTATTTACTTATTGTAAAAATTTTAAGTCGAAATTCACAGAATTATTATATAAATAAAAATGGGCAATTTCAGTGTTTCTAGAAAATCATCACATGTTCCAGAACAGGGTAGATCTGTCATGAATTTTTAATTATAGCAAACCTTCACCAAAAATTATGAAATTTTATAGGCACGCTCATCTATGTGTTATCTTGCACATATAAATTTTTTAGATCAAAATAATAAGA
This sequence comes from Pterocarpus santalinus, assembly GCA_031439595.1. Lineage (NCBI taxonomy): Eukaryota > Viridiplantae > Streptophyta > Magnoliopsida > Fabales > Fabaceae > Pterocarpus > Pterocarpus santalinus. The sequence continues at coordinate 37,002,855 of CM062525.1, forward strand.
TCTACTAGGGTAAGAAAATTGTGCAATAACTGTAGTCTAGCAACCTAGTGAAAATTCCAGCGACATAAGAAAGCAATAGATCAAAAGATAAACATATGAACATAAACAATAGATGATGATGTTGATAGTGGCCATGGGATGAAGATGGTGGTGATGGTGAGTTGACAAAGATGGTGATGCTTACTACCATTCCTTGAAAAACCTCAAGAATTCTCACTAAGTGTTTTGCCTCAAGACTCCTCCTTCTTTGATTTTAGAAGGAGAAGAAAGTGAAAACTCTCACCAACTCTCTTCTCTGCCGTGACAGCAACATGAGGAAGGGAAGAGTGCTTTTATTTCTCTAACTTGCTTGGCTTCCTTTCTTTTTTTTTTCTTTCACGGTTGCCTATATCCCTCTTTAGTAGATTCTTACTTTTACTCTCTTGCTATTAGTTATATTATTATTATTATTATTATTTTCTTCTTGCTTGCTGCTTCATGCTTGGACTCACTCCTTCCACATGTATTGGGCGAGGATACTTGGCCACTAAGTCTATGATGTAAGTGATGATATCTAGTGCTGGTGTAAGTATTGCAACATGCACTTCTTTCTTTCATTTTATTTTTATTGTTTTCTTAAAAGCCTTAAAGATTTATCATCATCATCATCATCATTATCATTATTATTATTATTATGAGTCAATAATGTATTTTTAAATTCTATTATAATATTACTTAGAGAAGAGGAGAAGCTACATGACAACCCCTTATTAGCTAAGTTTCCTTAAATAAAATCCTACAATCAACTACTTGGTCCCTAAGGTTTTTGAGAATGGCGCCACTTGACAAGATCAAGGGCTAAGATCAATTCTTATTTCATGATACTAAGATTATGTTAATCTAATTCTAGATAAATTAACATATTTTGATTTAATTAATTTAGTCTAATAAATTTTCTTGTTACAAGAGTTTTGGGATTTAAGGCCAATTTGATTTCTAAAACCTATTCGAACTTAATCTAATTAACTTTATGGGCCAAAAATTATATCTCACTTTGTCCTACCTTTTTAGAATATTAGTTTCCATGTTTTCTTAATTAAATAATAAATTCTTAATTGCATAAGCTTCTAATAAATTACTAAAATAAATTCTAAAATAATTATAACTCAGTTCTGTGTATTTGAATTGAGTCAAATAATCAATTATAATTTTATTATAATTCTTCCAAGGTTATTTCTAATTATTTCTAGGTTTTTAGGCGCTTTTACCCTTAACAAGCTCAATATTTAAGTAAATTTTATAATCATTATCCACATTTGATTTGACTAAGTGTATTTTTGTCTTAATAGAGTTATAATTTGCTATTAGTAATTTCTAAAAGATTTTATTTTGCAGTATTTGGTAAAATAAGAAAATATTTTATGTAATTTTTAATTTTTTAATTGATTTGACAATTTTACCTTTATTTTTTGTCAATGACAATTTTAAATTTAGGATTTTTATTTTCATTATTTTTATTACTACTAATTAGTAGAGTAGATCGAACATGAATATTTTATGTTAATATATCTAGTCTAACAAATCTAAAATTATTTTAAATTAAATAAGTATTATTTTGACAAGATGTTACACTCCTCAAAAGCTCAGCAGATTTGTCTTCCTAAACTCAGCAAACTTGAGGTATTCAAGGTCCACCTCAGCTCCTCTATTGTGCCCTTCGGGATTCTTTTCATCCCTTTGCTCTATCCGTTCCATCATATGGGAAGTAGCACCAGTTTGCTCCTTCATGGCAACAGCCTTTTCACGGAGCGTCCCCATGACTCCTCAGGGTCCTTCCGGCTTATTACGGGGCCTACCACATCTCCTAGATGCCATTAGTTCTTGGTACACAAAACAGAAGACATTGAGTTGATCAGACTCAATATTTTCGCTGAGCGAACCAGCAACTAATCACATTCAGAATAGATAATCATGCATGTTTATTCCCTATGTTCCATCATACAGACAAGACTCAAAGCATGACTTACCTAATACGTATGCTTAGAAGCATTGTTAGTCCATCCCCAGGCTCTTTAAGGACGAATTGCTCTGATACCAAAATATACTACCCTAATAGTCCCATACTATGCTTAAGTCATATTGTGGAATTACTAGTTATTACTTTTGCTCGCGGAACTAACATTACCATTTGAAAATACTTTGTAATGAAAATAGGGGTAAATTTTTTTTAAAAAACAATAATGAATAAACTATTTTGAAAACCAAGAGCCATGAGCGCATCGTGAACGTATAATACAAATGTTGCTACCTCGTACATACAGTGCAATAAACTAACTAAAGGCAATATAAGGGTTAGCCATCTTGGGATAAATAATACATCATTCCACAACCAAAAGAGTTTACATAGTTAATCGTAGAATACCAAGTCATACATGATAAGTAATGGGTCCGATATCTACTGTCGGCCTATAAGAACTAGTACCAGATAAATGGAATACAAGAGCAAAATCTATATGAATTTCAAGGAAAAGAGAGTAACACCAGGGTAGTATTAGCTCCTTCCTTCTACAGTATATCTTATTTATAGAAAAAAGAAATGTGTATGAGAAAACAACTAGGTGTTTGAGAGACCTAGCACCCTCCTGAGTTATATTCTATTCCAACTATCTGAGCTTCTCCCATCAGCACTCTCCTCTGCCCAAAAATACTCTTCACCTCATCCTATAACAGAATCACTAATGCACTCCCCCTTCCCCAGTAACCTTGCTAGCTAGGTAAAGTTAGTTGCAAGTCCCTCCTATCCCTTCTTGGCCACATGCCTTGCCCGTGCAGTAACGTCCGAAAAATTTTTTTATCGTTAATAGCCGAGTTGTTCGATTTTTATCGAATAAGTGGGTTTAATCGAAATTCGATTAAATATTTACTTAAAGCCAATTAAGTGTGATTTACAAGCGATTGAGCTTGATGGAATTAGATTAGGAACATAGAAAATTTCACAAAATTTTTCTAAAACTGGTTTACCAATTTAAGAGAAATCGGTAAGATTTCAGTAATCTTAAATTGTCGAAACCGGACTAATAGAAGAATCATTGTGAGAACCCTAGAATAAATGGCTAGGATTCAGCCACAACACTCCCATAGGTGGCGCCATCTTTAGCCAAGAAGGCAGCTATAAAACCAAATTGGAACCCCAACACACATCCATCAATCACACAACTCCTCGCTCCACAAGTTTGTGTGCAGTTTCTTCTTTGCCCTTGTAATTTCGATCAAGATAAGGGGCTGACTCCCCTTCATTTCTCTTCCGTTCATACTCCTCTCTATTCCATTTCCAATCGCTCTTCAAGTCTTATCGAGAGTAGCTCCCATCTAAGGCACCAAATCAACTAAATTCCAACTAGACAAGGTAGGAATCCAACCTCTCTTCTTGTTTTTATTGAATTGGGCTATGTAGGGATCTTGTTACCCTCATGATATTCATGTGATTTGAAGTAATGATGATGAATGATAATTGATTATGCATGTATGTTGTGATTAGAATTGGAGTTGGTATGAAAGAACTTGAAGAAAAGAGAAAACTCATGAAGCTATTGGGGTTCTTCCTCGGCAGTCTGTACGATGGAGTGTATGGCTTTGCCTACAGCCATTTAAAGTTGATGAAACTATTTTTATATAAAATTAGACATTCAAAGCTTTCCATACATATATAATATAAGACCATTGGATTAATATAGAGGTAGTGATGAATTTTTGAAATTTGACCTAGAAATAAGGACCTTCATCCGGGTAGTATGAGTTGGGAAAAATGTAACTCACCCTACACAACTCCAAATTGAGTGAATCCAATGCTGTTCAAAAGCTAACATATGAGGGAACATCCCATAAAAATTTCAGATTTAGATTCATTGTCATCTTTCCCCAGTACATCAATGAATTTACCTTAAGTTTAACCTAGGCTGGAATAGGGTAGTTCAATATGGTCAAGTTTCAGAGCATATATCTCGAGTTATACTCACTCAAATGATATGTAGCTTATTTGATTTGAAATCTTGCTCTGTTAGCTTTACATTGATATAAATTTCATATGATTTCACCCAAATTTCCATTTTTGATGAATTTTCTCTTATAAGAGTATAATTCTGGCTAGGAATAGAACTAGATCTGGTACACTTGAGGTAAACTCGGAACTTAGCAAATGTAGAGCTAGATCGAGTATACTTAAGTTTGAACTCAGGAGAGTATACTTAAGGTTGAACTCGGAAAGGTATTCCCGAGTATACTTAGGGTTGAACTCGGAAGGGTATACTTAAAGTTGAGCTTGTAAGGGTATACTTAGGATAGAATTCGGAGGGGTACAATTAAGGTTGAATTCGGAAACTTAGAAGATAGAGAGCTAGATCGGATATACTTAATATTGAATTCGGAAACTTAGCAAATAGTAAATTAGATCGGGTATAGTTAATGTCAGAACTCGATAATTAGGAAACACCGTCAAGAAAGTCTAGGGAAACCAAATGTAAACTAAGGTCGGAGATCAAGATAAATCCAGAATCAATCTAGGAGATCGAACATAACCTCGGAAGTCAGAAATTATATAATGTCGGAGATCGAACATTACCCAGGAAGTCAAAACTTAGGAATATCAGAACTCAGGCACAACTTCAAACTCGGAAGTTGAACTCAGGAATAGAAGTTAAAAGCTTGCAAGATAAATTAAGACATAAGGTTTTAAAGCTTGCACCTATTGATATTGTTATATTCTTGCTATGACTATAACGTTATATATTGAGTTTGCTATTTGATTAAAGTTTCCTGATTTCCTGGCACTATTCATAGAAGCGGACATGGTCCGTTGTACTGCCGAAATTTCGGCAAAGATTGCAATTAATATGAATTTACAAGTTATGCATGCATTGGTCAAAGCATGAGACAAGTAATGCTACCCTTATAAGAATGAGGAAGGAATTCCATGTGATTTGGGCCAGCCCCTGAACAAATTTAACGGGAATAGATCAGTGGAGAAGTCAGGGAAAGTAAACCTAGCGACCCTGTATAGGAACGAGCTTAATCCTGAAAAACAGACTATTACCCAGGAGTCTTATGGCCAATATACTCTCAGGGGACCAAGTATGTAAAGATATGAGTTAAACTCAAGTGCATTATCATTTTTGTATATCTATAGTTTTTGTTACCATTTTTTTTTTGGAGTTAATTGCACTGTTGTTTGCTATACATGTACCTTTGTTTACTTTACAGCTGCCACTTAATTATGTCAAAATATATGTCTTGTTGCTTGTTTTTTTATTTAATTTTCCTTTATCTCCTTAAGTAAAATCAAGTTGTGTTTCGGGCTATGATTTCTATAATTAATTGAGTGAAACATCCTGTTGATGTAACATTTTCTTTTAATTAAAATCTGAAACACCTGAGAATGATGATGATGATAGATATATATACTTAGGATTTCTACTGAAAATTTTTATTTCTCACCCTACTGTACATTTCCACGTCATTCTCAGAGCATGGAGAACGAGGCCACCGGCGTCCTATTCATTGAGTTTCATGAGCTCCACATCCACTTGGATCCGTTTCTAGACTGTATATATGTATCTGGTAGACGTCAGTTCCGTTTTTATTTCTTCTTTCGTAGAGATTTTGCTATACCCCTTGCTCATCCACTCTTTGACCCTACTGTATCATACATTGCCATCCCTCTCTACATGGCTCATCCCTTTCCACCTCCACATGCTGCGGTAGCAATATCGGGAACAGCAGTAGCTCCCATGGCTCCGCTAGCCTCACCACCGCAGCAGATACCTTCGGTCTTGATGTCTAAGGAGGATCCATCTGAGGCTAAGAGTTCATCTTCCTCGTCCTTTGCTCCGAGCATGGATTACACTCCTACAGATGCTGGCATGGTGAATGGATTCCTTTCTTCAGAATCCATCTAGTTGGAGTACCCGCTGTAGCAGCAGTAGGTGTATAGGATGACCCTTTTTTGGTAGTTTGGGCCATGGGCATATAGATAGGAGTTAGTAGTTGTACATGAAATATCCTGTGGGGACCAGATAGGGTGCTGTTCATATAGACAAGCTGATTTATTTTTGTATTAGTGGCCTCATTTTAGTACCCTATATCGTTTATTGTATCATGGTCAAACTAAAATAAAATAGATGTATATATATATGATATAGTTTTAGTAAGTTCTATTTCTTTCATATTTTTATTTGTGTTACTTTACTTCCAGTACAATGACTGTGTTGTGTTTATTTTGTTGCCAAACAGAAATTGATTGAAGTAAATAGCTAACTCTTAGTTCACCACACGTAATAACTTATCAGGTAATATATTATGACTTAAGTATAGTATTTTGTCTGGTAAGATGTTACACGTGTCAGCCTCCCTCTTTCTATTCTTTTTAGTATAAACCTTAGCATAAGGTAAAACAAAATTAGTTGGGGTAATATTACAAGGTATATGGGTAACATTTTCATCAGTATATACAATTGAGGTCCTAACAATACCTCCTCCTTCAAAATCCACATTGTCCTCAAGGTGGAGAGAAGGGAATAGCTTTTGAATGTCCGCTGCCAGCTTCCACAAATTCTCGAAATCAAGTAAAGTTGTCCACTTGATTACTACTTCCAACTGGCCTGATGAATTGGAACGAATTGCAAGGACTTTTTCCGGTTGCACCTGCAGTTCCCAACCTTCGGAAAGAGCAGCTGGAAGGGGTTGGGCTTGCATATTCCGAGAGACACATTTCTTCAACAAAGATATGTGGAAAATAGGATGTACTCTAGAGTCAACTGGAAGCTTCAACCTGTAAGCAGCAGGTCCTATCTTCTCTATAATATCATAAGGCCCATAGTATCTAGGACTCAACTTTTGGTTCGTCCTTTTTGCCAGTGTCTGGAGCCTATATGGCTGCAGCTTCAAGTAAACCCTATCCCCAACTTGGTATTCCACCTTTCTTCTCTTAAGATCTACATAAGACTTCATGCGGTTCTGAGCCCTTTCTAGTTGGAATTTCAACTCATCTAATATCTGGTTTCATTCCTCCATCAACATGTGAACCTCCTCAACCATGGATTCCTTTCCCCCCTTTAGAAGCCCTTCCATATAGAGCCTTGAAAGAAGTCATGCAAATAGCTCCATGGTAATTGGTATTATACCAATACTCAGCCCAAGGAAGCCACTTAGGCCACTGTTGAGGCTTAGAACCTGTGAACCAACAGAGATAAGTTTCAAGATAGTTTGAGGATGGTAGGCTAAACTAAATTTCAATTTAGTCCCAGCCATTCTAAAGAGATTTGTCCAAAAATGACTCATGAACACCCGGTCATGATCTGAGACAATCGAGTTTGGGAACCCATGAAGGCGAACCACTTCCTTGACAAATATGGCAGCGACATCCTTAATAGTGTAAGGATGTGATAGAGGGCAGAAATGGGCGTATTTTGTCATCCTATCAACCACCACCATTATAGTATCCATCCCCATCGCTTTAGGCAACCCTCCTATGAAATCTATAGTCACATCAGTCCACGTATTGCCTGAAAGTGGGAGCGGTTGTAAGAGCCCTGCAGGTGAAAGAGTTTGATGTTTATTTCTTTAGCACACATCACACTCCTTAATATACTGTTGGATATGTGATTTCATGCCCTCCCAATATAGTAAGCCCGAAATCCACTTGTTAGTCCAAAAGAAACTAGAATGACCTCCAGTGTTAGAGTCATGGAATTCTCACAAGATCTGAGGAATTTTTCCAGATTCCTTGGCAATCACTATTCTACCTTTATAGTACAACTTCCCTTTTCTCAATTCAAATCCCGGGTAAGAGTCATCTCCCTGCAACAAGTCTTGAATGATACTCCTTAACCTTGCATCTGCTTAAACTTCGGCCTCCAAATCTGCCCAATCAGCAACGTTAACAATAGAGATGGCAGAGTATTGAAGCCTTCTAGATAAGGCATCAACCACTCCATTCTCATTCCCTACCTTATACTTGATTTCAAAGTCATACCCAAGAAGCTTGGTCATCCATTTTTGTTGGTCCTCCCCCACAACTCTTTGATCCAGCAAATATTTCAAACTTTTTTGGTCTGTATCCACCACAAAATGCTGCCCGAACAAGTAATGTCGCCATTTCTACACTGCGAAGAGTATGGCCATCAATTCTCTTTCATAGACAGACTTGCTCTTTTAGATAAAACTTGGCTCATATATGCAATAGGTCTCCCTTCCTGCATCAGAACAGCCCAATTCCTTTCCCAGATGCATTAGTTTCAATCATAAAAGGCTTGATGAATGATGGGACAGCCAACACTGGTATCGTGGTCATAGCCTTTTTTAACTTCTCAAAGGCCTGTTGGGCCTTATCTCCCCACTTGAAGCTATACTTCTTAAGAAGTTGGGTTAATGGCCAAGCAATCTTCCCATAGTTCTCCACAAACCTCCTATGATACCTCATCAACCCCAAGAATCCTCTTAGACTCCTCAAGTCTATTGTTATCGGCCAGTCTACCATATCTTGAATCTTTTTGGGGTTAGCAGCTACCCTCCTCCTGAAATGATGTGCCCCAGATATTCAACTAAGGATTCTGCAAAATAGCACTTTTTCTTGTTGACATATAATTCATGAATCCTCAAGACCTCAAAAATCTTCTGAAAGTATGTGAGATACAACTCAAGATTAGGACTACTTATTAATATGTCATCAAAGAATACTAAGACTAACTTCCGCAAAAAAGGTTTCAGTACCTGATTCATGAGAGCTTGGAAGGTTGAGGGGGCATTAGTGAGTCCAAAAGGCATGACTAGGAACTCATAATGCCCCTCATGTGTCCTAAAAGCTATCTTGGCGATGTCCTCCATCTTTATCCTGATCTGGTGATAACCAGACTTCAAATCCAGCTTGGAAAAGACTTTTGCATCTCCTAACTTATCTAATAACTCATCAATAACTGGAATTAGGAATTTATTAGGAATGGTGATTTTGTTCAAGGCTCTATAATCCACACAAAAATGCCACCCTCCATCTTTTTTCTTAACTAAAATCACCAGGCTAGAGAATGGACTAGTACTAGGCCTTATAATTTCAGATTGCATCATCTCATCTATGATCTTCTCAATTTCATTTTTTTGATGACGAAGGTACCTATAAGGGCAGATGTGCAGAATCAGAGCTCCTTCCTTTAGTATGATGGCATGATCCTGTTCCCTAGGTGGTGGTAAACCTCTGGAAGCTTGGAACAAGTCTTCATATTCAGCCAATAAGCCCTGTACTCCCTCAGATAGACTAGAGCCTTCCTTTTTTGCTGTCTCGGCCTGCACCATCATCACTAAGTAGCCTTCTCCCTCGGCTCTAAGAGCCTTCAAAAAAGCCTTCCAAGAGGATTTGCTCTTGTATAAGGTGGGATCACTTTTCGATAACACTCTGCTATCCTTCTCCATCCAACTTAGTGTCATATTTCTATAGTTACCTACAAAATTTCCTAAACTAGCCAACTAATCCACCCCCAAAACCACTTTAGACCTACCCATTTCTAACACAAAGAAGTTCTAGATAATTCTTATACCCTGCACTAGCAACTCTATTGCCTTACATACTCCAAACCCTTCTTTAATGGCTCCATTCCCTACCTCCACCTTGAACCCCTGCACTTTTTCCATTGGCAACTATAGCTTTTCCACCACCTTAGTAGAAATAAAGTTAGCAGTGACTCCTGAATCTATCAACACTACCACTTGCTTTCCTTGAATTTTTCCCCACTCCTTGAGCGACTTGTTTGAAGTTAACCCCCAATTACTAAATGATGACAGCTAAAGCTCCATTAATTCCGTTTCCACCTCCTCTTCTAACGACACCTCTAGTTCTTCACTCCTAACATTCCCTTCCACTCCTTCTTCCATTAAAATAAACTGAAAATGGCGAAGTTGGCAAACGTGCTTTGGATTCCACTTGTCCCCACATTGGAAGCATAACCCATTCCTTTGTCTTTCTTGCCAATCCTCATGAGAAAGCCTCCTAATGCCACTGGTTCTACTCTCAAAAAGGCCACTATTATTGCCACTGAGCCTACTTCCTTGGGGTCCTCCTTGGTTGCTCTTTACTCCATTTTGGGGTTTATTTAGGACTGGGCCAACATTACTCTTCAATACACTCCCTTGTAATCCTCCAGGATTATTTTTAACCTAAGGCTGAGGTCTAAATAGGCCTAGGCCCTTTGAGGGTCCCCCTGCACCCTTCACTCCTAGGTTCACCCCAGCATCCACCCAAGCAGAATTTCGTTGCTCCAATTCAAGAGCACGATCCATCATCTCCACCAAGTTTTGGAACTCATCCACCGTAATCTCCGCTTCCACCTCCTTCTTGAGTCTGTTCATGAAGATGCACATGAGTATCTTGAGGCCCATATTCTTCTTGGCCCTTGCAATTAGTTCAAATTCCCTACGGTACTGCATCACCAAGCTCGTTTGTTTCACGTCCAACAACGGTCCCATGGGCTTTTAGGCGGCCCCGGGTTGGAATCGCCTCCTCCTTAAACCTCTGCCACGATGGAGACTCGGTCTGTTCCTCTCACCACTCATACCACGTCAAAGTCTTGTCCTTTATGGCCACCAACGCCAAATCAAGTCGGTCATGTGGATCAACCTGAGCTATCCAAAAGTAATGTTCCACTCGTACTAGCCACCCATATGCATCGGCATTGGCGAAAATAGGGAGATCTATTTTCCGACCCGACTCTGCCTGTCGTGGCCGGCGATTCTCGTTCCACCTTATCTCCGATTGGTTATCATCATCGCTCCCTTCTTGTGACCTCTCGTCTTGCCTCGAGCAAAAGTCTTTGCCGTTCATCGTTTCATTACGAGGTCCGCCCCTTCGCCAGTAATAGAGGTTCCAACCTCACCGATCGTTGCCTCGGTCTCGCGACCTGCTTGAGCTCCGATCTCATCTCAGTTGATCAATCTGCCGCGTCAGATTCGCAGTCAGATTTGCCATGGCTTGTACATTCTCCTCCTGCATCTCAGCCAACCTTCGCTCCACATCACCCAATCTAGCTTCCATTGCAGCGCGCGTTGTCACCATTCATAGAGCTCCTAAGATCGAGAGCTCTAATACCAGTTGTAAGAACTGGTATCAGATAAATGGAATACAAGAGCAGAATCTATATGAATTTCAAGGAAAAGAGAGTAATACTAGGGTAATATTAGCTCCTTTATTCTGCAGTATATCTTATTTACAGAAAAGAATAAATGTACATGAGAAAATAGCTAGGTGTTCAAGAGACCTAGCACCTTCTTGAGTTCTATTCTATTCCAACTATCTGAGCTCCTCCCCTCAGCACTCTCCCCTGCCCAAAAATACTCTCCACCTCATCCCATAACAGAATTAGTAATGCACTCCCCCCTGTCCACTAACCTTGCCAGCTAGGGAAAGTTAGTTACAAGTCCCTTCTATCCCTTCTTGGCTATATGCCTTGCCCATGTTAGCCTCCCTCTTTCTATTCTTTCTAGTATAAACCTTAGCATAAGGTAAAATAGAATTACTTGGGGTAATATTACAAGGGACATGGGTAACATTTTCATCAGTATATACAATTGGGGTCCTAAAATGGCCCTGCAAAAGAAACCTAACAAATACATCTATAAAGGAAATACATAAGAAATCCCATCCACCTATACATGCTAAAAGAAAATGATAACCCTATGACTACAACCAAAAAAGGCTATCCTTGTGCTCAGCTTTGCATGTACCATCCAAGTCAACCGTCGAATAGAAGGTAACCATTCCTGAAACCACCAGGAGTGTCATCGCCATATCCTCCTCCTCGAGCATGCCTATGTCCACAGGGCACAGCACGGGTACGAATGAACCCACGACCACAAATCAGGGGTGGTGTATGATGAGGAGCTGTTGAAGAAGAAGACGAATCGGACGTCAGGCGAATCATAGATGGTTAAGAAGGCTCGGATGGGTCAGTCTCCATGTGATAGCTCAGATAAGACAGCTCCGAAGGATCGGAATCCAATGAAACAGTCGGCATCAGATGGGTATCCGAGTCAGACTCTCCATTAGTAGGGTACTTTGGCAACTAAAAGTAAGGTCGGATATCATCCAGGGTAACCTCACCATACGGCTGATATAGGCGGAAAAACAGGCTTATAACTAGAACACTACAAAAAATCAAGGAAATTGGGGCAGTTTTAAAAAGGTATTACAGTAGGTTCACAAATGACATGAAATAATAGAGATTATTGCGGTTTTGTTTTGAAATTATGGAATTTGAACCTCCATAACCTCTTGTAAATGGCTTCAAAATTTTCACTTTCCCAACTACTTCCATTGCTTCACGAAAATTTGAATAAGAAAACAAAAGCAAAAACACTTTTTCCCTAATTTATTCATGCACAATCCACAGACCCTTGCTTTGCCCCTTATCCCTTTCTCTCTCTCGTACACATTTGAAAGAGTCAAGGCAATCACGACATCACAAGAAACTGGCCATAGCCAGCCTTCTTGGCACCATTAACGATCTTGTAGAGGACAAAGGCGACGCAGATGCCATAGACAAAGGGGTGGGAGTTCCCCACTGCCACAAAGAAGAGGAAGAATAAGAGGCCTATGCTTGCAACTGATTCCAGTATTAGGGTGCTCCATGGTGAGAACAACCGCTGCATGTACGTCTTGTTCCCTTCGAATGCCGATGGTCTTAGCAGAATCCGACCTAGCATTCAGGTTCCTCCTCTTTATTTATTTCTTTGTTTTGTTCCTCCTTATTTACATATTCAGCCTAGGAAAAATTTTTCCCCAAATTGATTTCTTCCCCCTAGCGTTTCTTTCTCATTCCGATTACAACTTCTCTTATTTCATTGATTGAAAAGGTCAACTTTTGTGATGAAACCAGCAATGTTTCTATGCCTAGCTAATAACATTTGAAATTTTTTACTATTCTGGTTGCCATAGAATAGGAGGATTCATTCTTCGAAAGAAGGAACTATGTGATGATGTTTTAATGGGTAACGGGTGGAACTTATGACATTCTTCTATCTTTAGTGGCGGCATGTGGAGGTGCAGCAACATCATCCAATTGGTCCTTCCTTTTCCTTGCCAGATGAGTTTCTTGCATCTGCATCCATGGTTTCCACATTTCAAAGGTTAGGGGAGTAAGATGACACAGCACTAATAATGCTACTTTGTTATGTTTCTTTAATTTGTTATTAGTATTAAACTATTAATTACTTAAACAAATGCATGTCCAAAGTTGGATTCTTTTCTATTGTTATTATACAGGTTTGGGAGTTGTGTCTCGAGGTAGAAGCAATCAGGTGGATGTTTTGCCTTGGGATGATAATTGATAAGACCTTTGAAATCCTTCTGAGTTGGAAAAAGGCTTACTTGGATGAACAGGATGTGGTCACGTTTCTACATCCTCCTATGGATTGATCCCTTTGGACCTTGTTGCTTATAATCCTGCTGCTGATCTTCGGTCAGTCACTAATTTGATTACTTCAATTTGTTTAGTTTTATTAATATGCTAATGATAATGAATTCTATTGGTGATGGCTGAGTTGCTGGGTAAATCTTACCAATCATGACATGAGAAAATGGAGAATAGTATGCTTACTTAAAGCTAGTATTTAAGAAGTTAAATGATTTTAAGGTGGATATATATATGTAAGCTGTAAAATAATGTACAAGTTGTACCAATAACTTGGTGGGGACCTTTTTCAAGGTGGATTTTGGGCTTGCTTTAGATTTGGATAACAAACAAGAAAAAGAAAGGAGGCATGGTGCCATTATTATGAACGTCTATTGCTTTCTAAATCTAAATTTAGTGTTCCTTTTTTTCCTTTATTTGCCCACGACGCTTTTCTATTATTGTTACTAAATGGTGATGTTGCACCCTCTTACATGGGACTATAAGAGGAAAACAAGTTTTGATGCATAGATGCACCTTGTATTATAGCTGTTCATTAGTCTGAATTTTAATGAGTAGCTGTCAAGCTCAACTTCCAACTTGATTAACATGTTAAGGTGAGAAAGTGCATAGCTGGATTAAGCATATGCCTTTTGTTCTTTTTTTTTTTTGTTTTTTTGGTGCCTTATATTTTTATATGTTACACTCACTTTTTAGATTAGTTTTATACATGACATGTATTTTCTTCATTTAGACTTTATATTTATGTTTTGTCAAATCAATGGTATTATAATGGCCTTTATGTCAAAGAAAAGAAAACTCATATATTAACCTTGTCAGACAATGAGAATTAGCAATATGACCTTGTTCTTTCTTTATTAGCTTGTGCATATCATAGACATAAGGAATAGTATACATTTATATCATAGCTTGTGCTATACAAATCTTATGTTATTCAAGTCACATGTTTGATCCCATGATGTGGAAACTTTAAATAGGTATGGTTAAGGAACTTACCAAAGGAAGCTCTAAAATAAATATCACATAGAGTTTTTTAAATAGGTATCAAATATATGTCTTTTGGCAAGAGCAATTGCTTCTCAAGTTTATTAGGATGTTTTAATTTTTAAGGTATTCTAAATTTTGCTTCATTTTTTACTTTGTAATTCTTACTTACATTTGCTGCTCTGTTTGGACTTAGATCCATGCCAAGTGGTTTTGATTTCCTTAACTTGCACTGAGTGCCGCTCATTACTTTCAATATGCCTATGCATATAGTTCATGTATTGTTCATCTAAGTGCACTTGATGTTGTTCCTTTTTGTCAATATATACTTTCATAAATTGCATTGTCCAATGAAAATTTTCCTAAGTTTTTTTTCTTTTTTTTTTTTTTACAATTTTTCCTAGGCTTTATTTCACCCTTTAATATGGCTCTCAATTTCTAGATCATTTAATTACTCTGCTTGTCATAAAATAAATAAAGTTGACTAAATCTTGAATTTATTTTAGTAGTAGTATTAATTGTACTAATACATGAATATAATGACTAATATAAGATAAATGCTATAATGAAGTGATGAACTGTAACACCCCAGTATGAGTTGCGGTTACCTATCGATACCGGAGCCTGAGAAATTCTAAGTCTGAAACCTACGCCTCCTTGGAGAGCTATAAGATTGAGGAATTTTCTTAAAATCAAAAGTCCCGGTAATGGTTCTCTAGGCATCAATGAGTTGAAGAAGGATTTTTAATAAATTTTAGGGAAATGGATAACCCCTTTGTTTTCAACCCTCAAGTTTTTAAAAACGCAAGTCTTCGAAGAATTGTACTAAAAGCCAAAAGTTGGATTCTAATTCATAAGGATTTTGAATTTTTAGATATTTTTATTGAATCCAAATGGGGGTATTCCCATATTTATATTTATGTTTTAAAGTTAATAGAGAGTAAAGTTAAAGAGGACATTCAGTCTGTTCAATATCCTGGACCTAGGAAAGGACTCCAGAAGGAGGAAACCAAGTTTTTGAAGTTGGTAATCGATTACAGAGGACCTGTAATCGATTACAATCCTCTCTGTATGCCATGGGTTAAAATTTTTCGTGTGGTAATCGATTACCAATTCTGGTAACCGATTACCACAAACCTAGAATTGGTAATCGATTACCAGTTCTTCATGGTAATCGATTACCACAGGCCAATATATAGGCCCGGACGCATTCCACGCCCTCATTTTCAAATTTCTTTTCTCTCTCTAGCCCAAACTCTCTCCTTTCTCTCTAAAACCCGTTCCTCTTCAATCTGTACTCAAATCCTTCAACTTTTCCTTCCAAACTTCATCAAATTACATTCCTTTCGCTCTCATAACAACAATTACACTTTTAATCTTCATTCTTCTTCAAATCCCCAACCACACCCTTGGTGGGTCTTGGAGCTTGGAGTAGATATTATTAAGTTTCCTCAACCCCTCCTCTTCATTTTCTATCTCCAAAGATACTTTCTAGTGCTTTCGCGCTTTCTTGTTTTAAGATTATGGATTGTTTACTTTATAGTAAGTTCATAGAGAATCCTAGGTTAGAGAATTGGAGATTTTCATTTCTGAGAACACATTAGGTTCATTCTTAGTTTCAATGATCACTATTGAATTAGATTGTCAAAATTGTAATAATAGATTTTCTTGAGGCTCGGTTCTTGGTTCCAGCATGTCGTGGGATTAGGACTCCGCCATTGGATTTAAGTCTGTGAGTAGATAGTTTATCCTTATCTTAGTTTTAACGTATTTTGTCTATATACATACATATGCAAATGATTTGGTATGTCTTAGCAATATAATTTAAATTTTGGTAGCTTATCTATTTCTACTTGAGCACATGAGACAATGACTTGATTTTCGGGAAGAAAATATGATAAATGTTTATTGCATTGGTTTCCTATTAAACTTTGGAAATTATCTTGGTTTTAAAGGGATTTGATATGCTTAATAGGTTATGGTTTGGTATAGATTACTCTGCATAGGATTTATGAATGATTATGTAAAAATTGAAGTAAAAGGTTTTCGGATAAAAGCTTTGGATTTTTGTTCACTTTTGATTCATTGAAGTACAAAAGCTTTATTTTTCTTCAAGTTATGATTTTATTGTTTTATATAAGGTATATTGGTATGTTTTATAAGAATCTTTATTAAATGTTCTATAAAATGGAGAAGAAAGACTTGGGAAAGTCTAGGCCAGGATCTACAGGCTAACGGCAGTAGGCGTTAGCCCTGGGTGCACCTAAGATGTTGTATTTCACAACTACTCAAAGGAGTAGTGCGTGCCTGATATTCATGGCTACTGAAAGAGTAGTGCGTGCCTGATTACAAAATTCACACGAAGAA
This sequence comes from Pterocarpus santalinus, assembly GCA_031439595.1. Lineage (NCBI taxonomy): Eukaryota > Viridiplantae > Streptophyta > Magnoliopsida > Fabales > Fabaceae > Pterocarpus > Pterocarpus santalinus. The sequence continues at coordinate 37,019,630 of CM062525.1, forward strand.
AAGGCCACCTAAGTGTGATTCCTGCCTGATTATCCTAAAATAGATGGACTCTATTTTTGGAAAAGAAAATTTGGATAATATTTGATTAAGATTTCTATTTTGGTTTTGTTATACATATCATTGTATCACTTTAATATCTATAACTTTGTACATTGTCTCATGTAGATTAAGGACACTCTATCTCTCACTGAGTTTCATAAACTCAACCCATTGTTTCTTTCTCTTTTTTAGATACAGATGTTCAAGTAGAATCTATCTTTCGTTCGCCCGTAATGGAATTCTGAGTTTTGTGGATAAGCCCTTTTCTATCCAAGGGTATATTATAAACATTTGAATTTTGAGAAATCCTTAGATTGTGTAGCTCCATAGTACTACAGGCAGGGTCCAGCATTGACCTAATTATATTGATTCTGTTGTATTTTATGTTTTTATATAATATGTTGTGGATTTCCTAAAGGATTTGGTTTTCTAAATAATTTAATGTTATGTATTTTGGATGAATACTTGTAATTATATATATATATATATATATATATATATATATATATATATATATATATATATACTGAGGGGTATATTCTAAGAATACCTGGATCCTCGATGGAAGATTGTGTTTGTTTATCTTGCAGGGCAATCTTTTGTAATTGGGAAATATCCTAATTACAAAGGTGAATCTGTCGAAATTTTTATAAAAATTCTATGGTGGAAAGCTTGCATAGGGACTTGTCCCTATGCACCAGTCACGACCTAGGTTTGGATCGTGACAAAGATGGTATCAGAGCCTTAGGTTTCCTTGTGTACTATGGAGCAAATGTCCTTTGGTAGGATCACAACTGTGCAAATGGAAGCGCGCCCATTTTCACATATTGTGGCACTATAAGAAGCCCTTAGGAATGTCATCTTTATCTATAGCCCGTTAAATAGTATATATTCCTATTCTAATTATACTTTTTGTCTTCCCTTCTGCTTCAAATGTTCATCTTGATAGGTGAACACATTTTTTCTCATGCATGTTGAAGCTGTGAAAGGCGGGATTTTCATTGTGCGATCTATGTATGCTCTCTTAAGGCAAGAAAGATTGGGTTGAGGTTAGTATGAACCTCCTGATAAGAAGGATTTGGTAAGCTGGAAGGCCGTCTAGTCAAAGGATGTGAGCCGAGTATCCCGCACCCGGTGTGGGGATGACGTCAATGTAAAAAGGAATAAGAGGGTCTAATAAGTTGTTATGTGCCAGGTAGATTGGATGCAGTAGAATTGGATGGAGTAGGCGAATGAGGAGTAAACCCCCTTCGATTATAATGGTTAATACCCTGGCTAGTAAGACGGATTAAGTCTTGGGAGGATATCTTATCCTTGAATCACAAGAATTCGATTCAACAGAATGTGGCAGCAGAAGAAGATTGATGGACTGACGACGACTAATGCTATGCTAGTAGGGGTCACGGTTGTGGTTCTAGTGATTTTAGGGAGGATGCTATGAAAAGGTTGATAGGTTAAAGGAAGTAGTTAAGAGATATAGCGAGAACAAAACATGAGTACCTTGATGAAAGAGAGAAGGATAATAGATTGGAGGTAATAGATAAGATGTAAAGCAAGGGCAAAGCATGAGTTAAGGAGACATTAAAGCGTGCGATTTTGGGCTAACCTAAGGTTCGAGGGTAATGAAGTGGAGTCTTATCGGTTGCATCAAAGAGAACAATGTTGAGGAAAAGCCGGAAGGTCTAACATTTAAATGAGGGATCTTTGTTTTAAGTAATGAGAAGAATCTTGAACCCACTTGGGCCTGATAAGAGAAGAGAAAGAAGGATTAGGATAGATATAAACGTTACAGTGCGGTTGACTAGGCGAGTTAGAAGGGACCAGTGTAAGGAGCTCTACAAATCCAACTATTGAAGGCGAGTGTAATGCTCAGATCACTCGATTTTCATGTCATGCCCGGTGTGGCATTAATAAAAGTGTAAGGATTAGCAGAGAAATTCCAAGATCTTTTGCTCTTTTGCATATGACTTCATCACCTAGAAAGGAAGAATTAATAGACATAAGACTATGGTGGAATATCAAAGTGTAGGAGATACCTTTTGGTGTGGAATTACTTAACTCTAAATCTTATCAGCGGTGTTAGGAAGTGAGGAGTATGGAAGAGAAATAGGGAATTGGCTTACTTCAATGGCAACAGAGTTAGGAAAGATTATCCAGTCTTGAATCAAAGAGGTCTTGGGCACCAGGGAGTTCCCAAGGGCATGATAAGAAGGTAAGATAGAAGTTGAAGGTCAATCTTTGATGGTATGCCAAAGGTTTGAAATCTCTCAGGAGAGTTTTGGAGAGATACTTTAGATAGAGGAGATATAATAGATTGGTATCAGGATAGGAATGTTCTAGGGGGTTAGATGATGACTTCCTCATTGGTTAATGGCGCAGGAAAGAAAAAGAAGGAAACAAGTTAACCCTAATAGGTTAGTGTCGGAATTTAACCGTAGAATTGAAATTCTTAACGGCTTTTAGCAAAGAATGAGGCATAATGGCATGGTTCTTTTGATTAGAATTGATGCACCGAGGGGCTATGATAAGTAGTTGGAGAATTCAGATGTTCTGACATGTACAAGACAATGAAGAATATAATTAAAACCCAATTAATGATCCAAAGGTTAGAAGTTTATGGGAGGAAGGTAGTAATCGGTATTCATGGATGGTTGATGCTTGTGTGATGTTTAAGGGAAGTGGTTGGTTTAGTTATGCCTCACCTCTGGTTAAGATGCAAAAGGTGTTTGAGGACCTTCAATCTAAACTTCGTTATACTCTTCAGATCCTTCTATGTAATCTTTTGAAATAAAAGAACTCTGACGTTTAATGGTAGCGGCTATTGGAATCATCGTTTGATACGTAGCTCCGACTAGGGTCAATGAGCAGCATTGAACAGAGGTTTGCATGAAGACCAATGTCTTAGTTCCTTATACTTTGGTATCAAGTAGGGCCTATTATAACACCCTACCAACTTAATGTTATGCTTAAATCATTGCATAAAATTGGATAGGTTGCGTTACCATGTTAGTATTCCGTCTATAACTGTATTCATTATATTATATTCTCTTCTTCTCTAATTTGTATGTATATATTTGATGAATATACCAACGAAATGATGCGCTATATATAATAAACATGGATAGCATTGTAGAATATAATAAAGTTTAATAAAACACAACAAAAAAAGTAAGAATAAGTGATACATCATCAACTGTATATGTACATATATATGTCGAAAATCAACGCTTCAGTGTATATATATATATACACTTCAAAAATAAAGTGAGATAAAGGAAAAGCAACATTCCTATTGCTAAAAAGTAGAGATAGAATGGCAGGAGCCAGCTTGTACAACAAGTCCAACTCGGGGTCATGGTACAGCTGCAGGTCTGGAATCTCAATGAAAAAAATGGTTGTCAAGTCCATTACCAATGTCTGAGAATGATGCAGAAATGCAAAACGAGGTGAGAATTTAAAGAAATTCTCAGTAGGGCTCGCGTATGGTCCTTAACTGACGTCATATTCATTTTTAGTTACCTCGGTTTTTATTTAGTCATAAAAACATGGGTTCAAACTGAACTAGCCATATTTAAATAGGTTTAAGAAAACGTCTGGTCCGAGGCAAGGTTCAATTTTACTTAAGATAATATAAGAAATAGAACAAATTAGTAAGTAGTAACACTCAGAATTTTGAGCAGAATAAACGAATATACAGCAGTAAGTAAGTATAACAGACAAACTGTAAACAACTTGTAATAACTATTCAATGTAATCATGCGTTCAATGTAATCATGCAAACTCATTCTTGATTTTTCATAAACTTTTTCTATTACTTGGTCCCCTGGGAGTTCTTGGCCACTTTAGACTCTTGGATAATAGTCTGCTTTTCAGGATCGAGCTTCCTATACAGGAATGCCGGGTTTACTTTCCCCGACCTTCCCACCGATCTGTTCCCCCTAACTTTAATCCGAGGCTGGCCCATGTTTAATGGAAGTTTCATCATAACATAGTTTTAGGTTCATCATAATATAACTTTCATGACTTTCTTGAAAATGCGCATGTGTCTAAATGTATATCATCATTCATGCATATGTATCTTATAACTCATGCAAAGATCTTACCGAAATTTTGGCAGCATAACGGAAGATGTCCACTTCCCCATGAATAGTGCTCATACTCAGAACACCAATTTCTTATAGAAGTCATAACATTGCATACATAATTCAACATTGAACTCATGGGAGCATTAGTTATATTAAGACAGGGCTACTACCTCAGCACGATCATTCAACCCGATTTTTGTAATTCAGGTCATAATTTCTATTTAGTTCATTTGGATCTCAATTTTGGAATGTTAAAGTGTTATGTGTCTATTTTCTAATCTCTTTAGTCCCATCTAATTTTGATAAATATAGCTCAAGTTATATAGGTTTTATCCCGGTCTGCCTTGTAGCTAGCCAGAATCACATACTTAAAAGTAAAAATCTACCAAAAATCGAAAATTGATTCAAATCATACAAAATTGGTCTCCTATTAAATCTAACAGGACAAACTTTCATTTATAAAAATATTCATTCCATTTGACTTAGTAGGGCTCGAGTTATTAGCCCCGAAATTTGACCATCCTGAGCTACCCTGTTTTGGCCTGGTTTGGACATAGGGCAATTTTCTTGGACACTGGGAGCAAATGGGATCCTATCTAAATTTGAAATTTTTATGGGACATTATTTTATGTGTAAGCTTTCTAAAAAAGTTAGTTTCATTCAATTCCAAGTAGTATAGGGCGAGATTTACCCTGAACAACCTAGCCTGCCCAGAATCAAACTCAAAAACCTAGGTCGAAATTCCAAAATTCATATCTCTCTCAATACTAATCCAATGGCCTTATATGATATATGTATGGAAAATCCTGAAAGTATAGTTTCATATAAAAATGGTTGCGTCAAATTTAATCGGCTGTAGGCAGATCCGTACACTCCGTCGTACAGACTGCCAAGGGTTTTTGGTTTTTCAGCTCCTCACCTCTTCCTACTCTCATCCTTTCTTGCTTCTTATTTGATTTCAACATCACAAACAGCCAACAAATCAGCCAAATATCCTCATATTCATTCAATCATCACATCAAAAATTGAGAAAATGAACCACCACTAGCCACCCACAATCAGAAAATCAAAACAACAATTAAACCTCTACCTCTTGTTGTGTGTGATTTGGCTTGAGTTTGGAGTTTGAATCAATAAACTTGGTTGAGCTTGAAGGTTTGATGGAGTTGGGTGAGAGGAGAAGAGAAGAAGAGAGCTGAAGTAAGGGAGAAGGCAGAATTTTGGCTGAAGGAAAGAAAGGAATGTGTTATAAAAGCTTTGGGGAGGTAGTTGTATCCTTGCAATTTGATTGGTTGGAGCTCTTGTGGCCAAATTTCAGCCAACACCGTTCATCCTTGTGGCTTCTCTTGCGCTACACTTAGGGGTTTAAATGGCTAAGTGTTCAGTCTTAGGTCATAGGGTTTTGGTCATGTAATTCTATTGGTCTGGTTCCGACAGTTTAAAATATCGTAATCTTACCGATTTTCTTCAAATCGGTAAATCGGTTTCAAGAAAATTTTTATGAAATCTTCTATACTTCTAACCCAATTCCCTCATATCTAAACTTAATTAATTGCTAATCAATTGATCCTAAATGATTATTTAGTCAAATTTTAATTAATCTCAATTATTCGATAAAAACCAAACAAATAGGCGAAAAATGATAAGAAAATTTTGGTGGATGTTACACCTATGCCCTATCCCATCTCCTAAGGGCGAGCTTAAGGAAGGGTTTAGCAGAGAAGCTTAAGCATATAGAAGATGATATAGGGGTTGTAAGTGATGAGCTCTAAGATTTCAAGGAAGGCAATGAAGGTTGGGATAATTTCTAATTATTTAAGAATTTGGGGATGGATTCTTTTGAGGGGGGAAGATTATAACACCCCAGTGTGAGTTGTGATTATCTGTCAATACTGAAGCCTGAGAAATTCTAAGTCTGAACCCTATGCCTCCTTGGAAGGCTATAGGATTGAGGAATTTTCTTAAGATCAAAAGTCCCAGTAATGGTTCTCTAGGTATCAATGAGTTGAAGAGGGATTTTTAATGAATTTTAGGGAAGGGATAACCCCTTCAGTTTCAACCCTCAAGCTTTTAAAAATGCAAGTTTTCCGAAAATTGTACTAAAACTCAAAAGTTGGATTCTAATTCCTAAGGATTTTGAATTTTTAGATATTTTTATTGAATCCAAATGGGGGGTATTCCCTTATATATATTTATGTTTTAAAGTTAATGGAGAGTAAAGTTAAAGAGGACATTAAGTCTATGCAATATCCTAGACCTGAGAAAGGACTGCACAAGGAGCGAATCAAATTTTTGAAGTTGATAATCGATTACAGAGGAACTATAATTGATTACAATCCTCTCTATATGCCACGGGTTAAAATTTTCGTGTGGTAATTGATTACCAAGGATGGTAATCGATTACCAATTTTGAGTTTGTGGTAATCGATTACCAATTCTTCATGGTAATCGATTACCAGCCCTTGGCAATCGATTATCACAGGCCAATATATAGGCCCGGATGCTTCACATACCCTCATTTTCAAATTTCCTTTCTCTCTCTACCTTAAAACTCTCTCCTTTCTCTCTAAAACCCATTCCTCATCAATCCCTACTCAAATCCTTCAACTTTTCCTTCCAAACTTCATCAAATTATATTCCTTTCACTCTCATAAGAACAATTTCACTTTTAATCTTCATTCTTCTTCAAATCCCTAACCACACCCTTGGTAGGTCTTGGAGTTTGGAGTAGATGTTATTAAGGTTCCTCAACCCCTCCTCTTCATTTTCTATCTCCAAAGGTACTTTCTAATGCTTTCCCTCTTTCTTGTCTTAAGATTACGGATTATTTACTCTATAGTGAATTGAAGATTTTCATTTCTAAGAACACATTAGGTTCATTTTTAGTTTCAATGATCACTATTGAATTAGATTGTCAAAATTGCAATGATAGATTTCACTTGAGGCTCGGTTCTTGGTTCCAGCATGTGTAACACCCTCCCAAATACAGTACTATGCTTAGCCATAGTACCACACCCTGGAGTTGTTATTGTTACCTGAACGGACCTTATCTGACAGCAACTTCAGCCGTCTCCGGAACTTCTTGAACTATCTGGAGATAACATGGAAATAGAAGTGAGAATTACAAATTCTCAGTAGGATTATCTAATTATCATATATAACGTCATCGTTGTCATCTCCAGTTTGCTTCGGTTTATTCTGAAATTGATGAACATGCTATATAAACTGTTCAATTTTAAAGTTCGAAAATATAATGTCCGAAGCAAAGTTTATTTTACTCATACACTTGACCTTTGGGAGAGCCCATACAACACCCATTTATGAACTATACTATGAATAATAACTGTGCATATTAAAATACACATCAATAAACTAGATACATAACATCTGCACCTGCCTCTACTTGTGTTAGAACATATGCAAAAACATAAAATTCACTTTTCTTTCTTTATCTTCCTTTTTATCATAAAATATTTACATGCCACATTCCAAAATATTTACATACACATCACCATGTCACGTTCCTTAGGAATGTGGGATCTTTGTTCAGTACTTACACTAGCTGGATCATACCATGCCTCATGTAAGTTCTATCCTCTATACTCACACTAGCTGGGTCGATGCCATGCCTCATGTGAGTGAGGTGCTTGCATATGATTTAATCTTTAGTCTTTAGCCTTTATTGCCCTTGGAGTGAGCTTGTCAGCTCGACTCGTGACCGTCGTCACACTGACTCACCCACAAGGGGATTCACGTGCCTCTAGCTGTGGAGGGATCTCATTTTGGTCACGTGCCTCTAATTAGGGGATCTCTTCTGACCACGTGCCTCCAAGGTAGAGGGTAGCTGCCTTCACAAGGAGGGATTCAAAGTGCAACTGCCTCCAAGTGAAGGGACCCACATTCAATATATTCATATCATACTTAAATCATCCTTGCATATATGAATCTTGTGAGCATAACACATAAATGTTTATCACATTCATATAATTCACATATTTCTGCCGGAATTTCGGCAGCATAACGGATCAAGTCCGCTTCCCCGTGAATAGTGCCAGTACATCAAAATACCAATTGCATAGAAAAATCATGACATTCTATTCACAATTCAATCATCATATTCATGGGCACAATTATTACCTTTAAAACATAGTTACTGCCTCAACACTCACATTGAACCCGGTTTTTGTAACTTAGGCCATAAATTCATTTTAACTCATTTGGACCCCAATTTTGGATATGTTAAAGTGTTATGTGTTTATTTTCTAACCTCTTTAGTCCCATCTCATTTTGATAACCATAGCTCAAGTTATTTAGATTTTATCTCGGTCTGCCTAGGGGCTAGCCAGAATCAGACAACTAAAAGTAAAAATCCACTAAAAATCGAAAACTGACTCAAATTACATGAAATTGGACTCATTTTAAAGCTAACAGGGTAAAGTTTCATTTAAAAGAAGTTACATTCAATTTGACTTATTATGACTCGAGTTACAAGCCCCAAATTCTGACCTTCCTAAACTGCCCTGTTCTGGCCCAGTTTGGACATAGGGCAACCTTCTTGGATCACTGGGAACAACTGGGACCTTATCTAATTCTGAAATTTTATGGGAACATTATTCTATGTGTAAGCTTTCTAACAAAGTTAGTTTCACTCATTTTCAAGTAGTATAGGGCGAGTTCTACCCTGAACGACCCAGTCTGCCCAGAACCAGAGTCAAAACCCTAGGTTGAAATTCAAAAATTCATATCTCTCTTAATACTAATCCAAAAGCCTTATATGATATATTTATGGAAAGCCCTAGATGTCTAGTTTCATATAAAAATGGTATCATCGGATTTAAACAGCAGTAGGCGGAGCGGTACACTCCGCCGTATGAACCGCCGTAGGTTTGCTCAACTTAACAGATTTTGTTTTGTGCCTCTTTGTGTTTTCTCATTCAAATCTCAATCAACCCAAATAAAAACATGATAAGTCAGCCATAAAACATCACACCACCACCATATATCATCAGTTACATAAGAGAAGAAAGTAATCCTAACATTTATTAATTCAATAAAATCATGCAAAGGAGTTGAATCCTACCTCTAGCAAGTGAGATTCTTGATCAAGATGGGTGTTTGTGGCTAAGGAGGGTGGATGAGAGCTTGAGAGGAGGTAATATGAAGTAGGACAAGAAAAGGAAAATGAAGAAGGGGAGGAAAGAAAGAGGCAACCGTAGCACAAAAGGGAAAGGAAGAAAAATCTGGTTTGGTGTAATGATGATAGTTGGAACTTTAACATTTGATTGGAGGAAAATGGATGGATAGGATGAAGCCAAGATCACCTCATTTGGGACAGCCATTAGCCCTCCAAATGCTTGGTGAGAGTGGCTAATTTTTAGCCACTCATTTTAGGGTCATAGGTGTATTATTTGGTTACTTCGGTTCCGGCAGTTTAAAATACCGTAATCTTACCGATTTCCTTCAAATCGGTAAAATGGTTTTGAAGAAATTTGTGAAGTTTTATATGTTTCTATTCTAATTATCTCAAATCTAACATCTAATTAACTCTTGATCAACCTTTAATTAATTTCTAATCAAACTTAAAGATGCAATAAAATCGAATAAATCGATTAACAGTGTAAATTAAACATTTTGTAAGTTGAGGGCCTTTCTGGTTTTTGTTATTTATGGCTAATGGCATTTTCGTAATTATGGGTAAGTCTAGGGGCATCCCATGTCATTTCACATATGGATACCTCCGTGGCTCAATCGGCTGAGGTTTAGGTTTCTACGTTTTCGCTACGTGATTCTGCTTCGTTTAAAACCTTATTTTACTAATCCTATTGACATAAGGATCTAATTGTTATTTTCTAAAAAGTTCAGGGGCAAAATTGTGAATAATAAAAATTTATTTTTATTATTTCCTATTACATTTTATGGGGATGTTACAGCATGTCGTGGGATTAGGACTCCACCATTGGATTTAAGTCTATGAGTAGATAGTTTATCCCTATCTTAGTTTTAACGTATTTTGTCTATATACATACATATGCAAATGATTTGGTATGTCTTAGCAATATAATTTAAATTTTGGTAGCTTATCTCTTTCTACTTGATCATATGAGACACTGACTTCATTTTCGGGAAGAAAATATGATAAATGTTTATTGCATTGGTTTCCTATTAAACTTTGGAAATTATCTTGGTTTTAAAGGGATTTGATGTGCTTTTAATAGGTTATGGTTTGGTATCGATTTCTCCACATCGGATTTATGAATGATTATGTAAAAATTGAAGTAAAAGGTTTTCGGATAAAAGTTTTGGACTTTTGTTCACTTTTGATTCATTGAAGTACTAAAGCTTTATTTTTCTTGAAGTTACGATTTTATTGTTTTGTGTAAGGTATATTAGTATATTTTATAAGAATCTTTATTAAATATTCTGTAAAATGGAAAAGAAAGACAGAGGGGTGTATTTTGAGAATACCTGAATCCCTAATGGAAGATTGTGTTTGTTTATCTTGCAGGGCAGCCTTTTATTATTGGGAAATATCCTAATTACAAAGGGGATTCTGTCGAAATTTTTATAAAAATTTTGTGGTCGAAGGCTTGCGTAGGGACTTGTCCCTATGCACCAGTCACGGCCCAAGTTTGGTCGTGACATGAGCAAAACTTCCTTTCATAATTGCAAATACAATCCCTCCTCCAAATTATAGCTTGTGCTCTTATATCTTATAGAGAAGCTAGATAGACCATGATGCTTTTATTGCTTTCACTATTTGAGCGTATTGTTCGCATAACTTGTTGGCTTGCTGCTTTGATTGTTATAGATGCTAGTTTAGGAGCTTCTAAATATGAGCTTGATTATGTTTATGTTTGTTACTAAGTGATCCTAACTTGAGTGTTGCTTTTGTGAAGCATTTTATGGTGCTCAATTTAATCCAAGCATTACTTCTTATCCTTATGCTTGACTACCTTGTTCTTTTATGATGTTGCAAGGGCTCGTATTTTCTCCACTCGCCAGTGTCTTTCTAAGCATGTTTGTTTTATTTAATTTCATAGAAATAGAACCATTCTTAGGTGCTTTATTAGCTTAAGCTTTAAGGGAAATTGGTCTTTTAACATGATATTAAGGGCCTGTTATTACTGTATAAGTGAATACATGACACCAAAGGCCGTTTGGCTCATTGTATTTGTTATTACTATACAAGTGAAAATGATTGGTATGCTACTAGCTTGGTAATTTTTTTTTCAAAGCTATACTGAAAATTGTGGCGGTTTCAACTACTGTAATTACCCAACCTTTTTTTTTTTTGCAACTGTAGTGCAAATTGTGGTGGTTTAAAACTACCATAATTACCCACTTGTTTTTGGCAAATGTATTGCAATTTAAGGCAGTTTCCAACCGCCATTTTATACCATATGTAAATTTCGGTGGTTTAGTCAAAACCGCCATAATGTACTGAATGGTAGACACAATTATGGCAGTTTTAAGAACCGCTATTCCAATAAAAAAAGGGCGGTTAAAACTGCCATAATTTGCAAAAATAACTGCCATTTTTTACCCCTTTTTTTATAGTCGACCTGAAACGGGCGGTCGTAGAAGATATAAACCTCCATAGCTACGCTTGCAGGCATCACAAAGGCATTCAACACTGGGTCAAAGTGCCAACACTATGCAAGGAACTCAATGAATATCACCACTATGGCCGATGCCAGCATCCTCTAAAGAAGACAAAGTAGGAATGAGAAATACTAGACTTCTCAGTAGGATCATAAATAGACAAACATTGTGTCATCATCATTGTCCCAGCTACTTCGGGTTTAATTATAAAAGTGAACATGCATAGGTTCAATTTTAATGATTTTAAAAACATAAATCCCGAAGCGGGTTACTTTTAAACTTAACATCATAATCATATCATCATAAGTAAGTATACATATGAAAGCATGGAATAAACATTCTTAATGCATATAGGCAATATAGATACATGCACTGATATGCAACCTCATAGACTTAACTGTAACATCCTCCCAAGCACAGTACTATGCTTAAGTCATAGTACCACACCCTGGAGATGTTCTTTGTTACTGAATGGACCTCATCGTGACAAGAACCTCACTGCCTTCGGAACTTCTAAAATCATCTGGAGACAACATGGAAATAGGAGTGAGAATTATAAAATTCTCAGTAGGATTCTCTAATTTTCATACATAGTGTCATCATGGTCATCTCCAGTTTGCTTTGGTTTATTATAACAAAAGTGAACTGTTTGATTCCACAGTTTTGAAAAATACATTATCCGAAGCAAAGTACATTTTATTCATATACTTGTCAACTCATGAATTATGTTATGAATGATAACTGGAACATAAAATAAAGTATAATAGCATCAATTTCCTGGAAACATAGCCTCTATTCATAACTTTACTTGTACTTGAATTTATACATATACATAAAATTTACTTCTCTTTCATTCGGTACTTACACTAGCTGGGTCATGCCATGCCTCATGTAAGTTTTGTCCCTTATACTCACACTAGTTGGGTCGATGCCATGCCTCATGTGATTGGGGTGCTTGCATATACTTTAATCTTTAGTCTTTAGTCTTTTACTTGGCACACCTAGGCGTTATGTATCGCCGTCCCTAGGGTGCATTTACTGCCCTTGGGTAGCCTGGCCTTGGAGTGAACTCGTCAGCTTCACCCGTGACCGTCGTCACACCGACTCACCCACAAGGGGACCCACGTGCCTCTAGTCTTGGAGGGATCTCATTTGACCACGTGCCTTCAACATAGAGGGATCTCATCTGACAACGTGCCTTCAACATAGAGGGATCTCATCTGACCACGTGCCTCCAAGGTAGAGGGAATCTGCCTTCACAGGGAGGGATTCAAGTGCAACTGCCTCCACGTGAAGGGATTCATATCTTTATCATTTAACTACCTTCACAAGGAGGGATTCAATTAACTGCCTCCAAGTGAAGGGACTCACATTCAATATATTCACATTCTTTCATTCTCATACATATTCAAGCATAGTCATACATATGCTACATCACTTATCCTCACATACCTCATAACATAATTATGTCATTCGTGAATATAGGGTTTCTATATACCCATTTGTACTTTAATTCATCTTTACATCTAAACATTAATAGCTTCTTAGACTTCTGCCGTAAATCCGGCAGCATAACGGATCAGGTCCGTTTCCCCATGAATAGTGCCAGCTCTCACGGACAAATCAGTCATAGCAACATAATCAAATTAACACAGATATATCAATGCCAAGCTGGCAATCCTCAACTCAAACCTTATATGTCCACTGACTCTTGTGAAATTATCATTTTGGCCATCCTGCCAATTCTATTCGGTTCTGCCCGAATCTTGTATAATCCACCTTTATCTCTATTCAACTCATTTAAATCTGAAATTTAGATATGTCATAGCTCTATATGTCTACTCTCTAACCTCTTTGGTCCCATGTCATTCTGATCTATATAAATCAAGATATTCAACTTTTACTTCAACCTGTTCAGTCACTAGCCCGAATTACACTCCTGGGAATATAAATTCACTAAAAATCGAAACTAAGCTCAAATCTTACGAAATTGGTCTCATATCAAAGCTAACAGGACACCCTTTCATTTGCAAGTTTCACTCCATTTGCTTAAGTATACCTCGAGTTATAAGTCCTGAAATTCTACCTTTTTCAACTACTCTGTTTTGGCCTAGATTGGACATAGAGCAACTTCCTTGAACCACTAGCAACAATTGGGACCATAACAAACTCGGAATTTCATACTGGGATGTTCCCCTATGTGTAGGCTTTCTAACAAAGCTGGTTTCACTCAATTTGGAGTTGTATAGGGTGAGCTATACTCTCCTCATGTCACCTTGCTCGGATGAAAGTCCTGAACCCTAGGTCAAACTTCAAAAATTCGTATCTCTCTCAATACTAATCCAATAACCTTATATGATATTTCCACGGAAAGCCCTGAAGGTCTACTTTAATCTAAAAATGGTTTCATCGGATTTGACTGATTGTAGACGGTGCCGTACGCTCCGCCGTACGAACTACCATGGAATCTCCACCAAGACAGCACCCTCATCCATTCATTTCTCTTAGTTTTCTTCTTCTAATTCTAACTCTAACTCAAAATCTTCTATTAATTCAATCATGATTCATCATAATACATCCAATAATTTATCAGATACATAAGGAAGAACACAATCTCATACAACCATAGTGCAAGAAATTCAAGAATAGAAGCAGAATCCTACCTCTTTGTAGTGTGATCTTGCTGAATTTGAATTTGAGCTGAAGGAAGCCTTGACAAAGCTTGGAGGTTTGAGAGAGTAGATTGAGAGAGGAAAGGAAGCTGAAGTGAGGAAGGGAAAGCAACGTAAGAATGATGAGCTGAAGAGGCAGGAGGAGGATACATATATATAGACAAAGCTTCGAAGTGGTAGTTAGAATGAGTGGCTTTGATCGGATGAAACTTTGTGGGCAAGGTTCAGCCATGTCTCCCCCTTTTGTGTTAAAATTGCTCTCCACATCGTCCCAAAAACTGGGATACGCTTTTGTTCTACCTGAAATCAGAACTCGTGACCTTTTACATTGCTTGGAGTTGAAGCCGTATGTCGGAACTCGTACCATGTTGTTTGTGACTTGAGGAAATCTTGTTTATTTTGAGACTTGGAATCAAGGTCGGAGGTCGGAAGTCATGCAGCTGACAATCATAAAATCTCGGAACTCCCTATTTGAACTCGGGAATGTTAATGCTGGATGTAAAATCGGATGTCGAAAATCGTGTACGACTGGAATCAACTTAAAGATTCGAACTCATGTCCGTTCTAGTTGAGTTCAACTCCAAGGACGAAGCTCTTCATGTTGAACCCGGAGGTCGCTTTTATAAACTATAGAGTCAGAAACCGTGCACATTTTATGAAGTCTTGGGTCGGGACTCGCGCACATCTTGTTTGAAACTTGGATATAAGTTATGAGATCAGAAGTCGGGTCCATCTACTTTAAGACATGAAGTCGGATATCTGGAATCACGTCCATGTTGTCTAACTTAAAGTTTAAGTCGGAAGACGTGAAGTAGTAAATTATGCCACTTGAGGTCGGAGATTATGCCCAATGTACCTTAACTTGAAACCGTAAATCGATGATAGAAGATTAAATCGGAAATCGGACAGGTCGTGAAGTCGGAAATTATGTGAAAATTCGAAGGTGAACTCGGAACTCGGAAATAATCCTTCTATTTGAGCTTCAAATATGAAGTCAGAAATCGGGGTTGATCAATCCTGAGGGCGAAGTCGAAACTCGGAAATCGGGATGTTACATTAACCATGGTTTTACTTTAACTTTACTTTCATTCTTAGGACGTGGTAAACACTCTTTACTTTTGCTTTGAAATATATTACTTTTGAACATAAACTCATTTTATAACTGTCGTCATGCAGTACTAACCAAATCAGACTAAGCTAATAATGGTTACCTCTAAGTTAGAGGGTCCTCTAGCTAACCATACCTCCCCTATAAAGGTTCTTTGAGTCTTTGTGGATCATTGTCTCTCACTTCCCTTACCAAAGTGATTGAAAGGTCATATCTCATTCTTTCTTTTCTTATCATTATACTTTACATACATAGTACTTCTTTAACAGGACACATGCAATGATATGATTAGGTCCATAATTTTGACAGAAATCTGGCAGTGTGATGGCTAGACCGGAGCTTCCTCAAAATGCCAATCATAAACCTTTCAACCAATAGTCCCTTATATCCATTTCATATCATCACACCAATCATTCAATCATGAGATAAAGCTCAATCAAACTTGTCATACATCATGTTGAATGGCATCATACATTCATATCCTAAATGGTTCATAGTTGTGTTATTCTTTGTGGAAGGTCTTATGAGCTATCATTTGACTTCCCTTGGTTACCCATGAGAGAATCACATAGTTAAAATAAATATGTACGTAGTCTTTTAGTTACTTAGTCCTTATGGGAAATTTCTTCTTAGTATGTCTTATGGAACACTTGCTGAAGTTAACTAAGTTAGGTAATTATTTCTTTTCTTTGAGATAGTACACTTAGTGAGTCCTAGGTTTATGGCATGCTTAGAAGCCCTAATCATACTTCTGTTCCCAAGGATTTCGAGATCACTCTAGTCTTTGAGTCATGATAACGCATAATCACACTCATTAATCTAATAATACCATGCTCACTAATCACCAAAGGTGATTTTTAACTTATCCAAGTTGCAAAGTTCAATTATCATTAACATAACAATATTTTACCTTTAATGTTATAAAAGTTATCATTCTTTATAAACTAATTATAAAATTTCATTCTTTAAGAAAATATGTGCCTTTAAAATTATGCTTTTGTCCTAAAGATTAAATCTTGACAAAATAATAATACAAGATATTAGCTTTAGAACTAAAAAGTCTTGTTCTTTATGAAAGTTGACACTTTTAATTATTCTAAGACCATCAAGTTCTCAACTTTATGATTTAAAGTTGTCTTAAAGTCTAAAAGATTCCTACTTTATGAAATAATGATATAAGACATTAGCTTTAGAGTTAGAAAGTCTTGTTCTTTATGTTTTTTTATAAAAGTTAACACTTTATGCATTATTTTGACGCAAGATACAAACTTTATAAATTAAAAGTTGCAAGTCAACACTTTTATGACTTAAATTTCATTCTTGGTTAAAGTTTGAAACTTTATGAAAGGTCTTGTCTTCAAGATTCCATTTTTATGACATAAAGTGATAAGTTTTTATTTTTATGACTTAAAAAGCTTCATGTTCCAACAAGATTGAACCTTTACACATATTCTTGTCTTCAAAAACAACAAAATGGAACTTTAAGGAAGCATACATGTTTTGCCACTTTACATGCATCAAGAAGCAAACTTTTTAAAACTTTATGCTTTTAGGAATGCTCAGTCTTATCAAGCTATGAAAAACATGTTAAAATGAGAACTTCTTCACTCATAAGCTCATTATAAGAAAAGGAACAAACTTTAAATAAAAGACCACCAAGAACATCATTCTTTTTCAAACAACTCACAAGAAACAACAAGATCTCATACATCAAGAGAGAAAAATAGAAACTTTGAGGCAATCAAGAAGCAAACTTTCAAATAACCAAAAACAACTCATGAAGAAAAATATGAACAATTTTTGTTAAAAAAAGGAAACTCTTGCTTATGAAGAGCATGAGAGTTTTTCTTAAGCTTTCACTTGAAAATCTTAGTCATGATAGGAACCAAGCTTCAAGCTTTCTTGAGTAAACAAAAGAAAAGAGTATAGATCACTACCTAAGCTTGAAAATGGCGTCCTTGAAGTAGAAGAAGAAGATGAAAAAGACTCCTCCCTTGATGATGGTGGTGGTGGTTTTGAGAGGATGGAGATTGAAGCTCTTGAGTTCATTTGAAAATGAGTCTTGTAGTGTTTAGATTTCTTCTCCAAAGACCAAAAGATGTGATCTTTGAAGGCTAAGTGAAGAACGTTGGTTATGGAGGTGAAAAATGATGAAGAAGATGGGAAGAAGAAGAAAGAATATGGAGAGAAGTTGGAGGAGTAGGAAACTTAGAAAGAGAATATAAGTTGAAAAATGAAAAGTAAAGATGTGTGTGTGTGTGTGCGTGTGTGTGTGTGTGTGTTGGCCATAGCCTTCATGTAGTGGATGGGGGAGATATTTTCTTAATTTTGTGCTAATTAATGTTTAGGGAGGTAAAATGGATGATGCGGGAACAAATCATGTACTTACTCTTACATAAAGTACTTTTGTCTAATGCTTTATACTTTAGTGACATCACTCTTTACTTTATTATTTAGTTGACTAAATTTGAATTTAATCATGTGATTAAGTGTCTTACAACTTAATTAATATGATTAAGCAAGGATTAGTGATTAACTCATACGATCATGATTAACAAAATTTAATCTTACGATTAAGCTTAATTATCCTTAAGTAAACTCGATTAAACTAGTTATGTGTGATTAGTGCTTAATTAAGCTATTAAGGGTTTGACCTGCTTAATTAGATATTCTCTAATCTTAATTAGGCATTCTTTTTGCTTTTCTCCTCATAATTATCTGTAATCACTTTATTAATCCCTTAATTAAGCCTTAATCTCATAATTTCTCATTAATTGCCTATTTACTCAGGGTTACTGAGATAATTTAGCACGACAGGAAATTGAGGATGTTACATCTTAAATTTGTTTCCTTGCTACAATTTTCACTAAATTTTCTGGAGAACCAACATCAACCATTTAAAGGTTTTCAACTCATTTTTTCCTTGTATTTTTCTCTATGGTGGCCGAGGGCTATATTGTTGCCAAGCATCAATTTTTGTTTTGTTTTACTTCATGATTTCACTTGTTTATGTCTTATGGAGGCTTATGAACATAAAACTATACTTAAAAAGTGTTGATTTTATGAAATAAGTAATAAAGCGTGAAAAATTTTCCATGTTTGAGTTTTAGAACCACTTTCTCATGATCACTTTTTCAAAAACCTATCAATCCAAATCAAAGAAGCAACTTTATTATAGATATGATCAGAGAAGTGAGAAATAAGTCAAAGAATCAATCAAATACGAAAAAAGGTGACAACTTTAGAATCTTTCAAGAGGTAAAAACAAAGAATAAGCCAAGAGCATCATAACCATGGCTACGGCTAAGTGCTAATGACTAAAAATGAGTAAAGATCAAAACTTTACCCACTTTTTCCAAATGCGAACACATTAGAAGTTCAAAAAGAGTAGTAGAAACATGAAAGATGACATTTTTCTCAAGAAACTAGTAACTTTGTGACAAAGCTTGAGGTTCAAAGCTTAAGGGCAAGCTTGACCTCACATGGCTTGTCATAAGAAAAAATAAATCTAGTTAGAGGTTCCTATCCACAAGATGATGAAACGAAGCAAGAAAGGTTGAAACTTTGAAGTGAGAATCCTCTTCTTTTGATCCAAGATGCCCACAGTTTTGGTCTTGAGACGGAGATAAGACTTTTTGCTTCTTTTGCTTGGATGAGAGTATGTACAAGTGTGTTTGCAAGAGCTAAAAATTGTAGCTTTCACATGGCTCGTGACCATGGTTGTGGAAGATTAAGAGTTTGGAAGAAAAAGAATGAAGAATATGGAGGAGTTGAGAGAGTTTTTGTTTCTTGGATATGAGAGAGTTTGGAGAGAACTTGAAAAGAGGGGAATGAGTGAAATAAAATATGCATCAATGCGTTTTCGGGGGGTGTAGTCGTGGGCTTCTTTTGCTCTTAGGGGAAATTTCTTTTTTTGTTTTTGTAATTAAGGGGACAAATTGGATAATTGAGGGATTACTTTGGACATACCAAGTATTTGTTTCTTACATAAAGCAACTTTGTCTTCTACTTTATGTTTTTGATGATGTTATCCTTGCTTTATTATCTAGTTGACTTCAAATTTGAATTTGATGATGAAATCATTTTCCTCATGAAACTGTCTTATGTAATTATTCTCAATTTCAAGGCCCTAATTCTTATGTTGACTCCTTTATGTTGGGCAGAACTTCCCCTTCATGGACCTAGTTCACCTTTGTCATCATGGATCTTACCCAGGCTCTTGAGGAGTGCTTTCCACATATCCATGGGCACTGAGACACTGGTTAGTCACTCATAGTAAGCTCTTCCTCCACTTCCTTGAGATGGTTTTTTGCTACCGTCTTGAGAAGCATGATGCACACCCAACCATTTTAGCAAATCTAAGCTCGGGCCCCTCTTCCTCATTCTTAGGCCCTTTCCTTTTCCCTACCCTTTACATGTCCCTTCTGTTCCTTTCATCATCATCAAGATTTGTCTTTTCTAAATCTAGATAAAAGCTTTACTAGTCATTCTTAATCACTCTTCTACTCTCCTACCGAAATCGCCAGATGTTTTAGAATAGGCTCTCAACACAATGAGACAAAGAAGAATAGACTAGCAAAGATCAAGGTGATAGATTGTGTAACACCTTCCAAACATATATGTCATACTCGAGTCATGAGATTATATTTAGAGGATGCTACGAGTGTTGTGAAAACTGTAACACCCTACCAACTTAATGTTATGCTTAAGTCATAGCATGAAATTGAGTAGATTGCATTACCGTGTTAGTATTCCGTTTGTGGTTGTATTCATTATAATATATTCTCTCTCTCTCTCTCTCTCTCTCTCTCTCTCTCTATATATATATATATATATATATATATATATATATATATATATATATATATATATATATTTGACAAAATATACCTCAGGGCGCAGAGATCATATAGATATATGAAAACAGAAAAAACGGAATGTTGTATATAATAAATGTGATCAACATCGCAGAACATAACAAAATTTAATAAAAGGCATTACAAAAAAGATAAAGACCAGTAATATATCATCAGTTGTATACATACATATATATGTTGGAAGCTAATGCTTTAGTTTATATACAGGTTCAAAAGAGAATATATAAGTGGGGCTGGTGTACCAAAAAGACATAAGGCCTGTGTTAGTCAAAACGGCCCTATGAGGTCCTCAGAGGACATTTCAAACTAGCTGATATACATATGGTTAAGTCTATGGCCCAATGCTGCACACTATCAAAAGAGGGCCATACTATACAATGTAACCTGCGGCTGGGACCTACTTAATCATGTAGCCGTTAGCCATACCAGGCCCGGTTAGGGAATAGTCAGCACTTGGTCCCGAAGAGGAGGATGGTGAGCCGGTAGCCTCAAAAGGATCGCTCAAGACTGAGAGGAATATTTAGAACAACCTGCGGAGGTGACTCTAGTGGAGGGCTGGCAAGTGCTACCGATCCTGGAGGTGCTGGAGGAGGGTGTGCTACATGCAATGGGGCCGCAAAATATGGAGCGGCAAGGTCGAAAGTAAGGTGAAATAAAGGAACAATGAAATTCCTATTGTTGAAAAGGTAGAGGCGGAAATGGCAAGAGCCGGCTATGTACAATGAGTCCAACATGAGGTCATGGTGGCGCTGTAAGTCAGAGATCTTAATAAGCAGGGTGGCTATCATGTCCATCACCAGGGTCTAAGAATGATGCGGAAACACAAAGCAAGGTGAGAATTTAAAGAAATTCTTAGTAGAATTCGAGTATGATATTAAATTGACGTCACATGCATTCTCAGTTGTCTCAGTTTTTATTTAATTGAAAAAAATGGTGCCAAATGGAACTATCCACAGTTAATAAGTTTAAGTAAATATCTGGTCCGAGGCAAGGTTCAGTTTTACTTAAGACAGCAGAAGAAATAGAATAAACTACTGAATACTGTTACATAGAATAATGAGCAGAATAAATAAATAGACAGCAGTAAGTAAACATAACAGTCAAACTATAAACAATTTGTAATGACCATGCCATGCAACCATGCAAAAACCCATTCTTAAACTTAGCATCATAAACTTTTCCGTTACTTGGTCCCCTGGGAGTTCTTGGCCATTCAACTCCTGGGTAATAATTTGCTTTTCAGGATCGAGCTCATTTCTATATAGGAATATCGGGTCTACTTTCCCCGACCTTCCTATTGATCTATTCCCCTTAACTTTAATCTGGGGTTAGCCCAAGTGTTATGGAACTTTTATCACAACATAACCTTTATGAATTTCTTGCAAATGCACATGTATTTGAATGTATATTATAACTCATGCATAGGCTTTACCGAATTTTCGGCAGCATAACAGAACGTTTCCACTTCTCCATGAATAGTGCCAGTACTCAGGAGAACAATTTTTTGGAGAAATCATAACACTTCATTCATAATTTAAACATCAAATTCATGGGCACAATTGTTGCATTTAAAATATGGTTGCTGTCTCAATACTTTCATTCAACCGATTTTTTGTAAATTAGGTCACAATTTCTATTTAACTCATCTGGACCTAAATTTTGGGTATGTTAGAGTGTTATATGTCTATTTTCTAACCTCTTTAGTCCCATCTAATTTTGATAAATGTAGCTCAAGTTATTTAAGTTTTATCTCTGTGCCTCAGAATCGGCGTAATTACACACTTAAAAGTAAAAATCCACTAAAAATCGAAAACCAGTTCAAATCATATGAAATTGGTATCATATTAAAGCTAACAGGACAATCTTTCATTTGAAGATCCATTTCATTTTCTTTAGTAGAGCTTGAGTTATAATCCCTGAAATTCGACCTTTCTAAACTGCCCTGTTTTACCTGGTTTGGATTTAGGGTAACTTTCTTGAACCACTAGGAGAAAACGGGATAGTATCTAACTCTAAAATTCTTATGGGATGTTCTGCTATGTGTAAGCTTTCTAAAAAAGTTAGTTTCATTCAATTCCAAGTTGCATAGGGCAAGTTTTGCCCTAAACAACCTAGTCTGCCCAGAATCAAACTCAAAAACCTAGGTCAAATTTCCAAAATTCATATCTCTCTCAATACTAATCCAACGGCCTTATAATTTATATAGTTGGAAAGCCCTAGATGTCTAGTTTAATATAAAAATAGTTTCATAAAATTTAAACAGCTGTAGGTGGAGCTGTACATTCTGCTGTATGGACTACCGTAGGATTTTAATCTTCCAGTCCCTCCCTGCATCCTACTCTCACTCCTTTTTACTTCTTAATCGATTTTAAACACAAAAACAACCATCAAACCAGCCAATAATCATCATATACATCCAAATACCACATTAAGAAATGAGAAAACAAAAGCTCCAATCAGCCACCCATAACCAAGAAGACAAGAAACAAGTTGAATCTCTACCTCCTTTAGGTGTAATCTTGCTAAATTTGAGTTTAAATTGATGGAACCTTATCAAAGCTTGAAGGTTTGATGGAGTTGATTGAGAGGAGAAGAGAAGAAGAAGGTTGGAACAAGAAGAGAAGGAGGTGCAAATCTGCTGAAGGGAAAAGGAAGGAAATATGTCATAAAGTCTTAATGAGGTAGTTGGAAATGTGAGTTTTGATTTGATGGAACTTTGTGGCCACATTCGAACCATATCTCCCCCACTTTGTGGCTTTCGTGGCACCACCAAAGGTTGTTTAAGTGGCTAAGTATTCAGCCTTTGAGTCATAGGATTTTGGATATATAATCCTATTGATTTGGTTCTAATAGTTTAAAATAGCATAATCTTACCGATTTCCTTCAAATCGGTAAATCGGTTTTAGAAAATTTCTATGAAATCTTCTATGCTTCTAACCTAAGTCCCTCATATCTAAACTCAATTAATTGCTAATTAATTGATTCTAAATAAATATTTAGTCAAATTTTAATTAACCTCAATTATTCGATAAAAATCGAACAAACTAGGCAAAAAATAATTAAAAAAATCTGGTGGATGTTACAGAAACTTTTAAATTAAAAAATATATACAAAAAATATAATATATGGCCCCTTGTGGTATAATATTCCCTCCATACATAAGGACTTACAAAACCCGAGTTATATGGTGGTGATATAATTTAAAATACAATGGTTCAACCTTAACTAATTATACATAGAATGTGTCTTGTTCCGTATTCTTTACTTCATTATATTAGTAGCCTACCTTGTCCTTCATGCTAGAATTCCAAGTGCTAGACCCTAGCCCACATTCCTCATTTCGTGGAAGTCCCAAAATCCTACTGCAAACTTGTAGCCTATTCTTTATACTGGAATATTTATGGAGACATACAAATAGATAGTAAGAATATTAAATTCTCAATAAATACACTCAATCCACTAAGCACAAAATGTGTCATCGTAAGTATTCCAGCTACTTTGGTTTATTGTGAAAATATGGATAATTACACATAAGCATAGGTTCAATTTTAAGTTTGAAATCATATTTCTCGGAGCGGATTACTTTTAACAATCACTTAGCAACTTCTAGATTAGATATAAGAGCAATAACAATATAATTTTCAACCATAATAATAATAATTGTATAGCATAATGAGCTAGTGGAATATGTAACACCCTCCCAAATACGATACTATGCTTAAGTTATAGTACCACGCTCAGGAGTTGTTACTGTTACCTAAGTGAACCTTATCTGACAGCAGCCTAAATCATCTTTGAAATTTCTTGAACTATCTAGTAATAATATGGAAATAAACATAGTAGTGAGAATTTAACATTCTCAATAGGATTCTCTAAACTGTCACATAAAGTGTCATTATTATTATCTCTAGCTGATTCAGTTTATTGTGAAAAAGGAGAACATGTTATGTAAACTATTCAGTTTTATAGTCAAAAAACATATAGTCTGAAGCAGAGTTAATTTTATTCATATACTTGTTAAATAAAGAGAGAATCTAAACATCAACATAATAACCTGAAGGATAATTGGATAAGACGCATAGATTCATAATGAAATAAGGAATAATTGATATTCATGCATAAAGGAATGCATATGATGTCTTGGTGTAAGTGTCTTTGCCTCTTTTAACTTTCTTTACTTGCTTTTCTTGGCACACCTAGGCATTACATATTATCATTCCTAGGGTGCATATACCGGTTTGCACTTGAGCGTTACGTATCGCCATCCTCAAGTGCACCTCTTTACTTATCTTTCACCCGTACTTGATCCTTTGGAGGTGAATGGCCTTTCTCACCTCTAGATAATAGCCTGTTTTGCTGGACCGAGCTCGTTTCTATACAAAATTGTCGGGTTTACTTTCCCCGACACTCCCACTGACTTATTCCCCTTAAATTTATTCAGGGCCTGACCCAAGTAACATGAAGTTATAATCGAATCTTTAATCATGAAGTCATGAATGCATATGCTAGAGGAATCATATTCATGATGCATGATTCATATACTTCCGCCGAAAATTCAACAGCATAATGGATCAGATCTACTTCCCAATGAATAGTGTCATCTTAAAAAAGATAGTCAATCACCATAGCAGAACCAATATAATGTATCAACCTTTCAACATTAACATGGACTTTGCAACATTTAAACTTTGATTGAATTTCATACATGTACTAAGGTATCTAAACACCCAATTTGGCGATTATGCTTCTATCACTCAATTCTCCCTGGTCTTATATTTTATGCCATAATTTCTACTTAATGTAAAAAATTCTAAACTTTTACTATGTTGAAGTATTGTTTGTCTAATTTTTAACCTCTTTGGTTTCATTCAATTTGCATAAGTATAACTTAAGATATTGGGAGTTCACCTAAGTCTGCCCTGTGTTAGACAAAATAGGGGTCAAAAATGTAAAAATTCACTAAAAATAGAAATCTTATGCTCCTTGGGCACTAGAATGCATGTACAAGTTAGTGGAGGTGACAAAAAATTATAACATACTCATGGAGGGAATCCGTTCTTCCTCCACAATATCACCTCAACCCTCAATTTTTTTTCTCACTCATTTTCTCCCTTATTTTTCTAAGACTTATCAAGGATTGACATATTATGTGGAGCAAATAAACTCTTCCTTCAAGAACAGGAAAGAATGACTTGGTGAGGGACTATGGTAAGGTGGGAATAGTGACTTGTCTTTACATTGTCAGGTGTTAGATAGCTAGTAGCATATGGTCCCAAAACCTTATGAAGGCAAAATGCTCTTGTTTTGTGGAGGCAACCTTCAACGTAGCAAGGCAAAAAACCTTCTTTTAGGAAGCACTAATCCATCAAAGTTCCTTTTGCTTAACCACCCTCCCCCCCCCCCCCAAAAAAAGAAAAAGAAAAAAGAAACCTTTAAGTGGCATTTGGGGACTACTTTGAAGGGATCCTCACTTGACACCCACTCTTCGACTTATCCCTTAGGGGACATTATGCATCAAGAAAAAATTCTTAGGTACTATTAGAGTAAGAAAAATATTTGTTCTATACCATTTATTCCTTAACACTTTAGTTTTGTAGGTCATTATTGTCTTCCAATTTAACTACATTTTTAATGCAATAGTGTGGTGTTGAATATTGAATGGTTAAGAATAACATCTTTTTCTTGCTCATAAAACACATAAGGATGTGTTTGGCATATCATATCAAGCATGATAGAATAAGGTCATACAATACGTCATGACATTATGCATCAACAAAAAATTCTTAGGTACTATTAATGTAAGAAAAATGTTTGTTCTATACCATTTATCCCTTAACACTTTAGTTTTGTAGGTCATTATTGTCTTTCAATTTAACTACATTTTTAATGCAGTAGTGTGGTGTTGAATATTAAATGGTTAAAAATAACATCTTTTTCTTGCTCATAAAGCACTTAAGGGTGTGTTTGGCACGTCGTATCAAGCATGATAGAATAAGGTCATACAATACATCATGACCTTATCCATTGTTTGATGCAGTCAATGTATTATATAAATTTATTCATCAAACCTCCTTTATACATCAAAATAATAGATAACTTAATCCAGTCTAAGAACGCTTAATTAGGCCTGATTAACGTTTGATGTATAAGGGCTCTTTCATTTTTTATTTTTTAATATATTAATTAAAAAATAATTATTATTTAATAATTATTAAATAAATAATAAAAAATAAAATTATATAAATAAAAATATTGTTCAATAAAAAATATTAAATAATAAAAAATATTTTTAAAACATAATAATTATAAAATAACTATTCAAACTAATATAAAATTATAGGAATAAAAATTTATTATTAAAATATATGAATAATAACAAATAATATTTAAAATAAAATTTAATTATATATAATAAAAATAATTATATATTTATAATGCAATCAAATATAGGAATATGATATTAGGCATACTTAGATTTCGATGTATAAAAACTTTCTCTTTATTTTTTGCTCTCTCTAACATTTTTTATATTTATGAAAAAATATTAAAAATATATAAATAAATAATTTTCATAAATTATATTTATATATAATACTATAATAACTAAAATAATTATAATATATAAATATTTAACAATTATATCAATTTTTAAATTTTTAATTTAATATTTAAAAAATTATATGTGTTATAATATACTTTTTTAGTTATATTTTATATAATACAATATTTTATACAGTGACATATCAAATACTGTATAATATTAAAATTTTATTAAGTCTTATACAATCAACACTTATACTATCAACCGTTATTCTATCAGGTCTTATACTATCAGCCGTGTCAAACAGGCTCTAAGAATCTATCTGCACCAAGGCAACCTCCCATTGTCCATGGACGCTGACCCCCTTGTGAATGTTTCGTAAGTGCCTTTGATAAGCACACTCCCGAATCATTATTGATCATGATTTTTTTTAAGAGTAAATAACAAAGATCTTCCTTGAGGTTTCTTAAAATGACACTTAACTCCATTCTTCCTTCAATATTGCAGACCACCCCACTTTATTATCTAGTACTAACCTTGCTATTAATTAAGCGATGCCCGTCAACCATGGTTTAGTAACACAAAATTCAAGTCTTGAAACAAGGTTAATAGCAGGCAACACACCACTGTTAGTAGTGGTGACACCTCGAAGCTGTTTCCATAATTCCTTGTCATTCGTCACACCCAACAACACATATGTTGGGTTGATCCTATTCTTCTTGTTATTCCGCGCCATATTCCTTGCCAGTTATTCAAGCCTTCTTGTCAAACACTAACTTGAACTTATGACACAATATTCAAGCCTTCTAACATAACTTACGGCTTTAGCTGTACATAGACATGCTCCAATTATTGTTGGTGACTCAACCAAATAACTTATTAAAGCTTTTAGCTTCGAGGGTGATCAACTAGGCATCATTCATTATTATCCTACCCCTATGGCTTAG
Organism: Pterocarpus santalinus; assembly: GCA_031439595.1. NCBI lineage: Eukaryota > Viridiplantae > Streptophyta > Magnoliopsida > Fabales > Fabaceae > Pterocarpus > Pterocarpus santalinus. The sequence goes on from CM062525.1 coordinate 37,047,501, forward strand.
AAAATTGGTCCTGTACAAACTATTGCAATTTCCACCCATGCCATGTATTGCTTGCTTCAAAGTTCAAATGCATGCTTGTATCTATCCTTATGACAACACTCAAAATTGCACTATCTCAATCACATTTAGCACCATGAACACTACGCATAAGCAAATTTACTCAATGCTTGCATTTTCCCTTTGTTTCTAATCCATTCAACAAAATTTGCTCCAAAAATTGATCCTATACTTAACTTGCTCACTCCCATTGTACTTAACTAAGTGGGATTATCAGTTTATGGGATGGAGGTGTTGGGAAATGCAAAGCTAGAACAATCTGGTGGCATCATAGGTTGATGAGAAGCAACGACCCACAGCGATTGTGCGGAGCTCTAGCATAGTTCAAGTAGGTTCAGAGGAGCGGAACAACGGTGAAGGAGAGGGCTTTGCAAATTTGGTTTTTTGGGGAGCGAGGGCGGGCACAGTGCTTCATGGTGAGGGGTGCAGTTGCAAGAGGGGATGATGGTTGGTGTCTTGGGTTCTGGATTTTGGTTTGAATAAGAGAGGACAGAGATAGGTAATAGTGAGTGGTTGTGGAGAATTTAACCCCAGTCAGTATATTTCAGAGTAACCATGTTTAGTTGAGAATATTCTATCACACCACTGTTTATACCTTGAGTGGGGTGGAGTGTCATTTCAAATCAAGAATGGGGCTATCAATCAATTAGCCAAACCCCAAGGGTGGTTTATGATATTTATCCCCTTTTTTTAATATGAAGCTTGGTTATTCGGTGACCAAACTTGAATTCTGTTGTTTTGTCGATAAGCATCAAAAGTATCTATGATGAAGATGGATTTTTTGACCCAACTATTGCACTTTTACAAATTGATTACCAATGTACTACGATTTTGAAACAATTTCTTTGTCTGTGGTTGTTTCTACCACTAGTGAATTTGTTTTTAGCATAGCGCAGGTTGATCTTGTGTCATCAGTACACATTGCCTCACAATGACATGGCAGCTCAATCACAGGTCATTGGATGGTGCTGCTTTAGGTCGCGCCACCCTGGGGACAGAGATTTAGTCAAAGAGTGACACGACAGGTCGATCACAGGTGTTTGGATGGCACTAGTTTAGGTTGCGCCACTCCGGGGGAAGCGCCACATGTCCTGATGGTAGAGTGGCACAAGATGACATAACGCCACCAATTTAACCATCCCCCACCCTATAAATGAGCCTCTTCTCCCCTTCATCCCACCCCTTCACCCATACGACTTCCCCCTTATCAATTCTACTTTAATTTGTTCTTTTTCATTGCAAATTAGGTGATTCTGCCCTTAGAATTTGTTTGATCATTTTGTGTAGTTTAATAGTTCTTATGAAGGTAATTTAAATTTTATTTATTACTTATAAATTTTAATTAATTCATTTTCAATTTATCTGTATAATAATATTTTGCTATGAGTTTAATTTAAAAAAATATTTTTAAAATTTTTAAGAAAATTATAATAGTTTCTAGTAATTTTTTTTTGCGTTTACTTATAAAAAAATTTATTAGGATATTTAAAATCTTGTTAGGATATTTATTAAAAAAATATTAGGATATATTTAGTATTGAATATTAGGCTTTAATTTTTCTAATTTATTTTTTAAAAAAATTATTGCGTTAAAAAATATTTTATTTATCTATATATTTAGTTTTTTAGTTAAAGATTAGATTTTTAAAAAATTTATTAAACCACATATAATTATTATAATACAGATTATTACAGCTCTAGTAACATTTTATTTCTTGACATATTGATTCACATAATATTTTCAAAGTTTTCTGGCATGTGAAACAAGTAAATTTTAATTTACATTACTGAAAAAAATAGTAAGAAGTTAAATAAAAATAATTATATTACTATTGTAGGTAGAAAAGTATATAAATAATTTAATAATTAATTTTTTTTTACAGATGGCATCTAACTGTTCTTCGTCATGCATCATTCACCCCGAGCCAGAAGATGCATCATTGTTGACAATACAAGAAACACACCTTTCACAGTATATTTGGAATGAACATTCCGATCGGGTGTTAGTTATTAAAGGAAAATCTTTTATTCATAGCAAGGACAAGCAAATTCCTACCGAGATTATTCTGTGCTTGGAGTAGGCAGGGTTTTTTGAAGTTGCAAAGCTCAAATTTTTTCAAATTGAGCATACATTAATATCTGCTTTAGTAGAGCATTGAAGGCCGGAAACACATACATTTCATTTATCTCTCGGGGAATGCATAATTACGCTGCAAGATATTACTATTCAAATAGGTCTTCGTATTGATGGAATACCAGTTACTAGCGATACTTTTGGTCTGTAGTGACCTATTCTCTAGCAACTGCTAGGCGTAACTCTCCCGCATAACATTTTTCATGGTCATTTATTGGAAATGGGGTGGTTAAATACTCAATTTAATGATATAAATGATTGTATTGGCAACAAGGTCTAGATTCAACGATTTGCTCAAGCATATATTTTGCGGCTAATGGGGTTACTCCTATTTCTAGATCATTCTAGAAACTTGGTACCTTTAAGACTTCTGCCATTTTTAGAGAATTTCGTCATGATTGGACAATATAGTTGGGGATCAATAGTGCTCTCTTTCTTTACATCGCGAGCTTTGCAAATGTACGAATTATAATTGGCGTGAGATTTGAGGCATGTCTATATTGGTTTAGCTATGGGCGTGGGTTAGATTCCCATCAATTGTCCCAACTCCTCCAGTAGAGATCGCCAATGGCCCACATGGTGCTCGGTATGATTTTTTTCTTTCTTTGTTTCTTTGTAATAAGTTTTATGTTTAAATAATCTTTATAATATTTGGTTGGATATGTGAAATAACAAATGGATAGGTGGTATGACTTTTACGGCCATACGACGAGACTTGCCATACTATCGTGCAGACTTGATCATTTAAAGTGAAAAAATGAAAGAACCTCTTATTAATGCCTCTATAATTTTGATCATGTTAACTTTATAGAATTTTTAATATTAATTATTGTTATTTTGCAAATTCTATGGGAACCCTATCTTGACATTTACGAGTCACTTTCACATATATGTCTTGAAGGCTCTCATGTTTGGAGAGCTGTTGTGCCACTTATATTTTTTCATATCGTAGAGTGGCATCAACCAGATCGAGTGATGCATCAATTTGGCTTGCAACAAGGTATTCCAGACCCATCGCGTCAGCTTGAACAACTCCACGATCTTACTCTACATGGCAAGGAGAGTGTTAATTGGATGCTCTCATATGCTTCGATTATCCAAATATGGAATGAGAAGGCACAATATGTGGTAATTAGAAACCAGTAGATGGGGTTAGTGAGTAAGAATGATCCCTACATGAGGTGATATTCAAGGCACACTCATCATTAGATCAGTAGGGATGGTGTATACAGAGGGTAGATAATAAGTATTATTACTTTTTGTTGATTAAATTAATTTTGTTATTGGTACTGCAATATAATGTTTGTGTCCTTTTGAATGGCACAACTAATTAGAGCTAATGCATCGTTTATCGTCTATTAACGACTCAAGCTTTTCGATGGAAGATGTTAGAGACGTAACAACAATGTTATTGCCACAGTTTGAGGAATTAAACAGGGTCACTAAACCTACAGGAGTTCGTGCTCAACAGCAACCTCTTCCAAAACCTGATGTGAATGTGGCAATACCTCCGACTTAGGTGGAAGGTCAAGGACTTCAACGGCACAAAAGGTGAGAGGCAATAGAGGATCATACCCTACCTCCACTTCTTGAACGTGATCACGACCAATATTATGTTTCGTCGACATCAGCCGACCTGATGGATTGAGGTCCTAAAAGAAGTTATTATTGGTTACCTTAACATCAAACAATAGTAGGAGCATCCTCTTCCCATGCTGCATATCACTTGTATGGTCCGAATAGGGTGTACGTCCCTTCCGCACTGAGTCCATCATAATTTACACCCCCTGTGTATGTGTCACTAGAGTTCACACCTAGTGTACCTCTGGGGTTTATGGATTTTTTATCACATGAAACCCTTTACACTCCACATGGTATGAAAGTTGTTTCTCCATAGGGTGTTGACTTGAATGAAGAATTTTTATCTGTAACTGACCCTGAGGATGATGCGGCTGATATAAGAAGAAAATCGCATCATAGAGCGAGAGATAGACGACGTGGTTGTATATTATCGCCTAACTCTCCGCATGATTGATTATGGATATATCTTCTTGTTTATTAAAGATGCATTATTTGTGTAAATTTTGAAAAAAAAATGCATGTGTGTGATGTAAATTATGTAGATTTTAATCTATTTATCATATAATTTTTAAGTATACCCTTTTTAAAGTTTTTTTTCTTCTTAAAAACACTTTAAAAATGCCCAAATTATTATTATTTAAAATAAAATTTCAATACCCTATTAAGTTAATAATTTAATTGTCTTATTCCTTATTAATTAAATTATTTACTGTAAAGTTAAAGAGATAAGTTAATAGTAATATAATGAGTTAATCTTAATTTGAGTATAGTTTATTTAACTAAGGGTAATTTAGAGAATGATCACGAAATAAACAAGGTAATAACAGCAAAAAAATAATTAACAACCACATGAAAGTTTTTGTTCTTCAAATTAAAATGAAATTACACCAGTTGACTTAAGACAAATTTGGCACAATTTAAATATCTTAATCATTTGTAGTGTCACTATCATGCTAGGAGCTTTGACTTCTAGTAAGACGAGGGCAAAGACGTCGATTATGACCATCCCTTTTACATATTCCACACTATTGCCTTTACTGCAACTCTCTCAAATCCATTTCATTCCTTATGCGTGTGGACTTCGGCTTGCCCTTAGCACAAAGGGTTAGCGATTTGGAACCAATGTCCAGCCAGATGTAGCTATGATGGAATCCCCATTGCCAATTGGCCACCATTGTCCACTATACGCATTGACAATATTTTGAATGGAATAAACAGAATCAACTAAATTGTAGAAGTCTATACTCACAACAGCATAAGCAGCAATGAAATGAAAGCATGAACACTTATATGCCTGAAATTTCCCACATTACAAGTACCTTTCCTTAAGTTTACGACCCATGTATTGTAACATCCCCATATAATGTAATATGAAGTAATAAAAATAAACTTTTATTATTTACAACCTTGCCCCTGAGCTTTTTAATGTATAAGGACCTAAAGGTCATTTTCTGAAAAGCTCAGGGACAAGGTTGTAAATAATAGAAGTTTATTTTTATTACTTCCTATTACGTTATATGGGGATGCTACATGTATGACCACCACTTTGTGTCACAGGGTTGAATGTCTCTTCAAACTCAAACCTTGTGGTCTCTATGTTATATCTGTGAACTTGGTGGAAACAAGCATCCTCTTGATTCTTCTTGATAGCATCGACTAACTTCTTACAAAACCTATTTGTAGCGCTTAGCTCCACCCTAGCCTCTGCACCTCTTTGTAGAAAACACTCTACCATCCTTCTATATATGCACTTAACCAATGCAGTTATTGATAGATTTCTAGCACCTTTTAAGACTTTATTCACAGCCTCTGATAAGTTTGTTGTCATGTGCCTGTATCTACGTCCTTTTATGTCGTATGTGTGACTCCATTTCTCCTTCGATATACTATCGATCCATCTTTGAATATCAGGACTAGTTTAACGAAATTTTTCCAAATTCCCATCAAACCAGTGCATGCAAGTCGTATACCCTTATTATCACAAATTAAATGTTAAATTTGAAAAGAAACAAAATTCATATATATAATATTAAAATTATGAGCATGTACTTCTTACCAAGTTTCAATAGGTCTTGCTTCAATTTCGTTTTCTTGAACTTGTGGTTGAAATTGCTAGCAATGTAATACAATACACATGATACACATATGGAGGTTGCCAACTGAGGTTTTCATTTGCCACAGCTCCTTTTATACTTGTATGCCTATCAGAGATAAGACACGGACCTTGCTTTCTTGTCACATATTGCCGAATATTTCCCAAGAACCATGACCAAGTGTCTAAGGTTTCTCCTTCAACAATACCAAAAGCAATTGGTAAAATGCAACTGTTGTCATCCTGTATAGTGGTAATTAAGAGTGTACCATGACACTTTCCATACAGAAATGTGCCATCAACTTGGGCAATGGGTTTGCAAAAATTGAAAGCATTGCAACATTGCTTGAATGTCCAAAATACTCAATGAAATGTGCGAAATCGAGTATCTATTTGACTATTGATGATAAATTCGGTTGTCTCTATTTTGTAGACAGAATCTGGTGCAAACATTTGCATATATGCAAGCCATCCAAGAAGCATTGCAAATGATTCATCCCAGTCAACAAACACCTTTGCTATTGCCTTTTGCTTAGTCTTCCAAGCCTTCTGGCATGATACTTGAAATCCTTATTGATTGTTAATTCATTCTTTGATCAAGGAAATTGGAATCAATGGTTCCAATTTAACCAACCCTATCATAAATTATGCAATCTAATTATTATCAATAAATAAAGTTAATAACCATAAAGTACATAATTCATATATAGCTTAGTGATGCACCTAGTATATTTGAGTAGATAAAATTTGAATCTAATTTGCAATGATCTTGAGATAGCATGGGATTAAGACAAATGTGACAACCACTCCATTTAGTGATTTGTCACTTGTTTGTCTTCTTTCCCAAAATTGCCCTTATTTGCTAGGGGCAAACTTCTCTGTGTCTTATGCACTTTGTGTAGAAAATTATCGGTGTTGATTCAACCACAATATATGTTTGATGGACTTTCAGAAAGTAATGTCCAACAACCATTTGTATAGTTTCTTTGTTATCAAATCCTAAACCAACGTATAGCTCATCTCCAACATGCTAGGAACCAGGCACATCCAACCTGGGAAATTCATCCATCTCTTGATCAAGGTGGTCCCAATTGATATAAGTATAATGTGGGGACACACTCTAGAATGGAGACTCCATCAAATGTGTTATACCTATAAAAATATCATCAAATCATGAAAGGGTTCTATTAAAATCACAATATATATAAATACTTATTCGAAAACTAACCATCTTGTCATGAAAATGCCTCTCTAATATGTATTGAGGATGCAACAAGAGAAACAGCAATAGTCGGAGAATCCAATTCAGCCTCAAACTTAGAAGAATCGCATCAAGAATTTCACCTTCATCATTTTATTCTCATCTAAAGATAAATCTCTAATGTAATCTTCATCTTCATTTGATAAATCTGCATCAGCACTATGTTGATTGTCAAATGTAACAATGGAGTGATTAAAATGGGCAATAGGCATGAATGAACTACTTGCAACATCAATCTCACCATACAGTTCGAACCCTGTCAAAGGAGACCGTTGCTCAAAGGTGCTAATCATGCAATCAACATCATCATCATCATTAACTATCTCAAGAGCAATATATGTACTACTATCTCGAGCAATTGGACATCTATAAGTGAGACTTGAAATTGCTTGATGGGACTGAAGCTTCAATTTGGCGACAATCTTCTTCTTTAGTGCATTATAACTGACACATTTCTCTATTTTAATTAATCTTTTGTCACCTTCAAAAGTACATCCCTATGGACCATCAAATTTTCTACCATTCCAGTATATAAATACATTAAAAGTACTCATTTTTTTGAAGTAAATTAAATAGAAAAGAATAGTGTAAAATAATTTGACAAAAAAGTAGAAGCTAAAAAAAATTCAAAGACTACAAGAGTAATACAAACTAAAAATTGAGAAATAAAAAAAATCAAACACTGGAAAGAGAAATAAAAAGAATTTAAAGAAACTAAAAATTGAGGAATTTAAAAACTGCAAAAAGAAATAAACTTTATAGAAACTGAAAAATTGAAATATTTCAAGCAAAAATTTTGTGGAGGAGCTAAAAACTTGAGAAATTATAGAGAGCAAAATCAAGTGTACAAAAATTGAAAAACTGAGGATGAGAAGAGTTTGAATGTAAGTTAAAAATGGTGTGCACAAATTAGCCGGGATAAGTTGGTATAAATGGAGGGAAAGAAGAATGGATGGCGCAACTCCATTCTACACCACCTATTTGGCCTTGTTCCCCCGTGATTGATCCTGTTTGGCTATATTGGGTAATGCAACCTGAACCAGCACCATCCTTGTCATCTCGCTCTGACGGAATCTCTCAACCGGGACAGGTGGCGCTTCCCCATAGTGGCACGACCTGAAGCAATGCCATACAACAGCTCGTGATGGAGTTGTCATGTCATTGTGAGGCAGTGTGTACTGCTGGCGCAAGATCAACCTATGTCATGTTAAAAAAACAAATTCCACCGTGGCAGAAATAACCACAAACAAAGAAATTGTTTCAAAACCGCAGTACATTGGTATTTAGTTTGTAAAAGTGCAACAGTTGGGTCAAAAAGCCAATGAAGATGTGGCTATAGAGCAAGGTTAAGAAAATCGAACTTGATATCAAATCAGTTAAGGCACTGGTTCAAAGGTTCAGAGATCTAACCGGTTCAACTGGGTGTTTGACTAGGGTATATATATATATAGAAAATAAAAAACACATTAAGTCATTAACAATAATAACATAACCAATACAAAATAACATTTATTATGGGGCATTTTATCAAACATCTTAAATACAAAATCTATTTACTTTAATTTTCACTTATATTTCTTTTAGGAAGTATTCATAAATAGCATAATAACCATTTTAAATTTTTTACTTTTAAATTAATTTAAAAGTACATATCAACTAAGTGTATAAAAAAAAATCGAAGTTCTAAAAGAAATGAGCTTTTGACTAATTCCTTACGGATTTTTGAGTCTGGTGGTTTAAGGGGGCTGACCAGATTGGCCTAGTGTTCAACTCCTAGTCGAACTGGTCCGATTTTCTCTTCTTTGCTATAAAGCTTCGGGATCTTTCAACTTTTGAACCTAGAATCCGTGAAAAAAAAAAAAAAGGGAAAAAGCTTTTGAACCTAGGAGTTCGAAGAGGAAATGAAGAAGCCTACTTAAAAATCGACAACTTTTAAAGCCGAAACAAAAAGTAGGATCTCTGTACTTCTCCGTAGATAGCCTTATTGCTGGTACAAGCGACTACCCCTTTGCTGTTACTGTAGTGCTCACTCATTTTAGATTCAAGGAATTTCAAGTCCAACCGAGGAGGTAAAAAAAAAAAAAAAAACGATTCAAGGAATTTTCATATTTATATACAATCAAGCTGTAGAACTACCATAGCTTTAATCATTGCATGGCTTTAGATTCAAATACGAATTCCAGTTTAGAAATACAAAATAAGGAAATAATTTACCACTCATTACATAAGCAACCACATTTTAGCTTTTCCAATTCAAAAACCAATCTCACAAGTTCAGTCCCTACAAGCAATACCGTCATCTGCATAGAGTAAGAGACAACCAGCCTTATACTTAGTCAGTGTATAGAGACTAGGTACTCGCATTAAATACAGGAACAATCATTCAGCAAAGTACTGAAATATCTCAATTTACACACTCTAATGGCAGAAGCCCAACCCAATCAAGCTGCCAATAGCCTTATATACTAATTCTGAGGAATTGTCCCATGATCTGCAAACGCCACCAAACTATTGCTAATCTGATTGTTGATAAATGACAGAAGACGGCAGTGGATTTTATGGTGTCATAAGAGTATTCCTGAGTTCATTTCTCTTCTGATCAACACATCCTGAGCTAACCAAAGAGGTTACCCAGATATCATCAGATTTTACTGGTTCATCATCATCATTTCTGTGCCAACTCCAGAAGGCATGTGTCGAGTTTACAATCTTGAGCTCACCATGACCAAAACTGGCTTCACGGAATTCTGACCAGTGTGGCTGTGGATTTATATACCTGTCAATAAAAAATGTTATGATACATATGGCAAGAATGATATTTTGAACTTAAACATGACCTCAGTATAGCTTTTTTTCGCATGACAAATGATTCAGAGAACAAATTTACGTGGGATATTTATGGATGAGTCGAACTTACTTAGCAGCTAACCCTTCTCTGTTTCCTCCATCACCAATAGTTATATGAACAGCACCACAAGGATCCAATCTTCCATTATATACACGTCTCTGTCAATGTGATAAAAATCTATTAAGACACAAATACCATTAAAGCATACTACAAAGTAAAAAAAATATGAAACCACATAGGCACACCGAGCGTTCATAAGCGTGCACATGACCAGCAAGAACTAAATCAACACTAGCAGCATAAAGCAATGGCTCCATGGCTGCCATCATATCACCCCCTTCACCTTGATGGGCCTTGTTACTATTATACCATGGCACATGAAATAACACAAGCAGCCAAGGTGTCCTTTTCCTGTCCACCTTTGACAGGTCTTCCTGTCGGTCAGAAAAAAGAGCATTAACCCTGTGAGCATAAAAAGAATTAAGAAACCAAGGAAAACCATACACTTAAGGGGGTGGGATGGGGAATTTCTAGTGGTCATGAGGAAACTCATAGCGCATGGCTGCAGACTGTATGAAGTGATTGGATTGCAAGAGGACTGAATAAGGTTTTTATTTTATTAGTTCCATACTTTTCTATTTGAGTTGTGTTATTTGGACATGCAAAAATGGGTGACGCATTATCAACTTTTTTTTTCAGTTACCAATTTTTTAAACTAAAGTTACTAGCTTATTTGACTAAGTTACCAACCAGTTGCAGCATAACATGACAAGATATTTTGCACGCAACTGGTTGGTAATCTAGTCAAAAAAGTTGGTAACTTTAGTTTAAAAAGTTGGCAACTGAGAAAAAAAGTTAATATTTATACGCTACAACTAGTTGATAATTCAGTCAAAAAAGTTAATAACTTTAATTCAAAAAGTTGGTAATTGAAAAAAAAAAATTTGGTAACGCGTCGCAAATGCGTCCCAACTGCATGTACAAATAAACTTCCTCTTTCTATCTTCCACTTGTTGCTAGTCTCACATCCGTTGTATTAAGTATGTGAGGTGAGAAACTCTTACATAAATAATGAGCTTTAGTTTATATTTCAACTATTTATTCTCTCCGGTGCGAGTTAGCATTGTGTCAAGGGTCTTGCTGTCTACAAACTTTGCTTAGTTCTATTTTACAATTTCTTGCTATGTCAGTTGGCATTCAAGCTGGTTTGCCTAGCCAATGGCAGGTAGTAGTGGTAAAGGAAGCGAAGGTTGTAGTGATACTCATTGGAAGATTGGTCTCTATGATCTCCAAGAGATCAAGGAAAGGGGCACTGCAGGGCATGGGCCAATAAGTCAGCAATTTGGAGGGTCGTTTCAAGGGTTGAGTTGACCAGTTGTTAGTGGCTTAACACTCTAGTACTTTGGCATTAACCGCGGTCGTGATGGTGATGGGAAGCAATTACGAGATTTGACTCGTGGCATCTCTAACAGAGTTAGTCTTGTACAAGGGCATAGGTAGGAGGCCTACTTTGAAGAATCTAATGAATAGGATGGTGATGATTTTCGAGGATTTGTAGGAAACATTGGCAAGAGGCACAATCAAGAAGAAAGTTTCGACTTTCAATTAAAGGCAGACATTCCTCCTTTCAATGGCCGTTTAACATTGAGGAGTTCCTTGATTGGATTGCAAATGTAGACCATTTCTTTGAGTATCTAGAGGTCCCAGAGAAGAAGTAGGTGAAATTGGTTACTTGCAAATTGAAGGCTAGAGCTTTTGCCTAAGACCTCCATGTACTCAAAGAAACGATCGAGATCTACATTCTAGTCTAGGAACTCTCCAACGTTTAAACTTCCGTTGTAAGGAGGAATGTCTATATTTGATCGGAAGTTATAACTTTCTTCTAGATCATGCCTCCCACCAATGTTTCTTGTGGGTCTTTCAAAATCATCACCATCCTCATTTAGATTCTTCAAAGTAGGCCTCCTGCCTCTACCTACGTACAAGACCAACTTTGTTGTAGAGATGTCCACAAGTCAGATCTTGGAATCGCTACCCAATGCCATCACGGCCCCGGTTGACATCAAGAACTAGGCCACTGCAACATCGTTAAATTGACCCTCATTCCGATAGAAGTAACTGTAACACCCTACTTATTTAATGTTATGCTTAAGTCATAGCATGAAATTAAGTAGTTTGTGTTACTGTGTTAATATTCTATTTACGTTTCTTTTATCCGAAATCCGAATCATTTGGGGGAAATGGGATGTCATACAATGAACGTGATAGAGTTCATCTCGTTATAACTACATAGTAAGCATAAATAACACACATACTATCAACTACATTTATATATATATATATATATATATATATATATATATATATATATATATATATATATATATACAGGAACCACTGCTTTGATTTGAGACAAGTTTCAAAATAGGATACATAAGTGGGGTCGGGTACCAAAAAGAAACATAAGACCCATGTCAGTCGATCCGATCCTACGTGGTCCTCAGTAGACGTTTCAAATCTATCACTGCATGTATGACCCAAAGCCGCATACTACCAAAACAGGTCATCTTTGTACAATACGACTCGTGGTCGACCTACTCACTCAGGTAGCCGTTGGCCACACCCGGCCCGGTTGGTGAGTAGTCAGGAGCTGATCCGGAGGAGGAGGAAGATGAGCCGGTGGCCTCCGAGGGGTCGCTCTCGGAGCTGAGCGGGATATCTGGTACTACCTGCGGAGGTGACTCGCGGCAGGTTAGCAGGGCTACAGTGCAGTGCAGTGGGCGCTGGTGGAGGATGTGCCGCACAACGGGACCTCAAAGTATGGGGTGGTAGGATCAAAGCGAGGATGGTGTAAGGACGGTAAAATCCCTATCACTAAATAGATACAAGCGAACCGCAAGGGCCGCTATATACAATGAGCCTCTTGCCGGATCATGGTGGAGCCGCAAGTCCGGAATCTCAACGAAAGGGTATTGTCGTGTCCATCGTCCACGTCTGAGAATGAGGCGGAAATGCGAAGCGAGGTGAGAATTTGGAGAAATTCTCAGTAGGGTTTGCATATAGTGTATACTGACCTCGCGTTCATTCTCAGTTGCCTCGGGTTTTATGAAATTTTCTTAAATCATGAGATTAAACTTAACTATATATACTTGGTAATGTTGAGAAAAATGTCTAGTCCGAGGCAAGGTTCAGTTTTACTTAAATAACATAAGAAATAGAATAAACCATCAGCACTAATACATAGGACAAAGGGGCAAGATAGTGTATATACAACCCCAAGTAAACACAACGGACAAACTGCAAACAGTATGCAATGATATGTTAAATGCAGCCATGCACTTGATGTAATTATGCAAATCTCATTCTTCATAACTTTTCCTCTTACTTTTTATCATTTTCCATCACTTGGTCCCCTGGGAGTTCTTGGCCATTTTAGACTCCTGGGTAATAGTCTGCTTATCAAGATCGAACTCGTTCCTATACAGGAATGCCGGGTTTACTTTCCCCGACCTTCCCACCGATCTATTCCCCTTAACTTTTTATCCGGGGCTGGCCCAAGTAGCATGGAAATCTCATCATAACATGTTCTTTGAGTTCATCATAACATAGCTTTCATAGCTTTCTTGGAAATGCACATGCCTCTACATGTATCTCATAATTCATGCATAAGCTTTACCGCAATTTCAGCGGCATAACGGAACGTGTCCGCTTCCCCATGAATAGTGCCAGTATTTAGCATATCAATTTGTCAAGAGAAACACTTCATTTCATACATAAATCAGCATATTTCATTCATGCTTCAATCCTCAATTCAAGATATAAGTATTGCACTTTAGAATATGCTTACTGCCTCACTGCTTGTATTCAATCCGGTTCTTGTAAATTATGCCATAATTTCTATTTAGGTCGTTTGGAACTAAATTTTGGATATGTTGAAGTGTTATGTATCTATTTTCTAACCTCTTTGGTCCCATCGGATTTGGATAACCATAACTCAAGATATTCGGGTTTTATTCCGGCCTGCCCTGTGGGTGGCCAGAATTGCACACTTAGAAGTAAAAATCTACTAAAAATCGAAAACTAGCTCAAATCATATGAAATTGGCCTCATATTAAAGCTAACAGGACAACTTTTCAGATACAAAAAGTTCCATTTCATTTGCCTTAGTAGGGCTCGAGCTACAAGCCCCGAGACTTAGCCTTTCTGAACTGCCCTGTGTTGGCCCGGTTTGGACATAGGGTAACTTCTTCGAATCACTGGGCACAACTGAGTTGGTAACAAAATCGGAATCTTATATTGGGGTGTTCCCCTGTGTGTAAACTCTCTAACAAAATTGGTTTCACTCGAATTGGAGTTGTATAGGGTGAGTTACACCCTTCTCAACCCATACTGCCCGGGTGGATGTTCTGATTCCTAGGTCGAACTTCAAAAATTCATATCTCTCTCAATATTACTCCAATGGTCTTATATGATATATGTGTGGAAAGCGCTAGATGTCTAGTTTCACATAAAAATGGTTTCATTAATTTTGAACTGCGGAAGGCGGAGCCGTACACTCCGCCGTACGGACTGCCGAGGGTTTTTGAGTTTTCCAGCCTCTCAACCCTTCCTATCTACATCCTTCCTTATGTCTAATCCAGTTTTAATCTCATAGACATCCAATAAACCAGCTATAATTCATCATAATCAATTAATCAACATATCAAAATTAAGGATTTAAATCACCATCAATCATCCAAGAGTCAGAAAATCAAGCAAGAAGAAAACCTCTACCTTTATGATCAGGTTAAGCTTGTTGAGTTGGTAGCTGAAATGAGAGTTGGATGGAGTGGAAAAGAGAAAAGAGGGTTGAATTGAGGAAGAGAAGACAACGTGGGAAGAGTGGGGCTGAAGAGGCAGGAGGAGGATATATATACACAAGGCTCTGAAGTGGTAGTTAGGATATGTGACTTTGATTGGGTGAAATTCTTGTGGGTAAAATTCAGCCATGTCTCCTTCTTGTGTGACAAAAATGCTCTCCACGTCGCTTAAGAAGTGGAACTCATTGCCAAGCATAGGAATGTGACTTCGGAACTCGTGAGATTGTTAAAGTCGGAAATTCGTGCATAGCTATTCGGATGAAGTCGGAACTCGTAATTATCTTCTCATTTAGTCAGAATTTGGGTATAAAGTCCTAATCCGGAAATCGCAAGGCACAGCTACCTTAAAAGCGAAAGTCGTACGTAACGTGAAATCAAAACACTCAAACCCAGAAGTCGGGGTCATCCTGTAAACTTGAATCAATTTTTAAGCATAGCACCGGATATAAGGATTCAAAACATGAACTCTGTGTACCCGAAACTCGGAATTTATAGAACCTGGCACTCCAACTCGATATCGGAACTTGGGAACTAGGAGAAAAGATCTTGGTAATGAACTCGGAATCCAATTTAGATAAACTCGGAGGTCGCTCTTCGTGTCTATTCTGAATCACCTAATATCAGAACTCGGATATCACGTTCGTTCCTATTTGAGCATAAGGTCGGAAATCGTAAGCTACATGCATGAGGTCGAAAATCGGAATAAATCCCTTGTAAGCCTTGGAACGAAATCGGAAGTCGAAGATAATGCTGAGGTCGGAAGCGGAAAATATAAGACAAACTCGGAACTCGGAATTTTCAACATTAGATGGGATCGGAAGTCGGAAATCGGACGTTACAGTAACCGTCCAAGTTGTTGATTCATCCCAAATCCCGCTATGCCTCTCCTCAATCTACTGAGATAGAGGAGACCCAGTTCTCTGATCGCCATTGTGAGAAGTGCTGCTTCCCCTACTGCTACCAAATGCCATATGCTGGGCATATTTGCTCCGATGCCAAATGATGTAGCGAGAAATCATAAAATAGAGCTAAATATAGTCTGCACATGACAAGTCCCTTGACATAGTGCTAACTCGCCCTAAAGAGAATAAATCTTTTAAGCAAACGTGATTATTATTTCATGGATGGTTCAAATAAAGACCAAAGCTCCTTAATTATATAAGATTTTCTCTCTTCACATCTTTAATACAAGCAACGTGGGACTAGTAATAAATCGAAAATAGAAAAGTGTGAAACTAATAAAATAGCAATCTTATTTGGTGTTCCTGCAATTCACTCGCTCCACGTAGTCCTACATCCATGTGTTCCACATCAAGATTCAAGTGAAAATTCTAAAACGTCATGTGCATCTCTATGGCCGGCAGGTTAAGATTAAATGAAGAGATTGAGATAATTACAGCAGGAATGTTAAAAACATGTTCGGAGACAATAACTTCAGAGTCTTTCTTTCTCTCTCTTATGCATACATATGTATTTATAAACTATATATAGTAGAGCTCTAGAAGATATTTCAATTTCACATAGCCTCTGAGTTAAGCACCTAATTCCAGTGATAGTTTTATGAAGACCTTCTCATTTTCAAGGATCGTGGCTCACCCTAGCTCCCATAAGCAAATGCAACGAATAGAAAATTTGTCAACAAGGACTTTGAACTTCAATATGTGCTATTAGACATCAGGATAAGTGTAATGACCACATCAAAGGAAGGAAGAAACAACAACGTTTTTTAGTTTCATCGAAGACTCTAAATGTTTGTACGTGCTCTTATTGATAGATTTCAAAAGAATCTAGATGGAAGACAACATGGATGATAATCATGGCTTCTTAAATGAATGCAAGTGATTGCAACCTATAAGCCTATAACAACAAAGCTTTATCCCACTACGTGGATCAATTGATTTCATGGGAAAATGCACAAGAAGAAAAATAAAGAAGAATGGAAGCAAGGACGTTATGGAAATAGAAAAGAAACATAATGTATCAACAATCAACATATAAGCCATCTAGAATACAGGACAAACCGTCTATAACAAAGCTTTTCGGTTACACGTTATAATCACAACAATTTACAACCAATAGCAATCTCTAGATGTCCGGTAAATTAGAATTTCCAATGCAATATATATCCGTGACATATTCTCTTTGGAGCCACAACCACCTGCTGGTGTACACAGTTTCATATATGCCACATTGAGTAACCTAACCAAGACTCACTAAAGCAATCTACTGCACAGATATTTGTAGATAGGTAGTCTTTACTGACGCAGGTGCCAGAATTACATGGGCAGATATTTCAAATCACAACTACAGACCATGTTCAATCAAGATTAAACCCGAAGACAGACATAGAGACCAAATTAAATTCTTTCCTATATGGATGTGATATATGTTATTCCCAACGGTGGAGCCATTCTTTATTTCTAACCATTACCAGAATGCTTTTCTTTTGAAAAGATAATAAAGTGAAGAAAGCAAAACAAATAAATAAAAATGAAAACCATGGCTTAGAAAAAAATCTTGTTCTTTGACAGTAACCCTTGATCAATAGGAGCAACCAACTAACCTTTAGCCAACTATACTGCTGTGAGTACTGGTCATAATCCGCATAGGAGCCAAGCATGATAATGTGAACACCTGCAACTTCAAAAGAATAATAGAGATTTGAACTTGATCCACTTTCCTCAAATGGCATTTTCCATCTAGAATTGTAAGCCGCAAATCCATCCTTTAACAATGGTATGTTCTCCGCTTCATGGTTCCCTTGTGTTACCATCCATGGTCTCGCACTCGCAAGCGGCTGCACTAACCTACCGAATGTGTCCCAGCGACGTTGGATATAATCAGCATATGAAAGGTCCCCGGGAAGCAGGTGAACATCATATTTACATTGATCAATGTGGTCTAGTGTTGATTTGGTCCAACCAGTTTGACCCAGATCACCAGCCACAGCAAAAGTAATTGGAAATTGAGCTGGAGGAGTTTTGAGCTGGAACTCAGGACCTTGCCCGCCGCATCGGTAAAAGTACACAGAATTATCTTTTAAAGGCCCAATTACAGTATGGTGTATCTTCCCTGAGCTATAGAATAGATAACTATAAGATGTGGTTTCCCCTTCAGCTATAGAGTCATATTTCCCAGCTAATGTTCCATATTCTACGATTGAAGGTGCAGACTCATCATCAGTAATCCAGGTAACTCTCATGTGCTTGTCTCCTGCCAAAGAAATGTGCACCTGAAACAGACACTTCTACAGCTAAGAATCTGAAACTAATGGGTGTCATAAAGTAACATACTTAAAAAGGGTTGATATGGTTGATTTATAAAATAAGCACGGTTCACACTTCACAGAATAATTGTCCTAGGACGAACTAATAATTCAATGAAAGCGAAGTAGACTTTTCAGTTTAAATAAGAAACATTTACATAATGGTAGTTCTTGTCATTACAAAGAGGTATCATTTCAACATTAATGACCAGACATCAAAATAAGCAAACATAATCCCAAGACACGAGGATAAAAAATTAGACGATGAAAGTTGAATATGGAGAACACAGAGGTTGTTACTTAAGCAGCCACTTCCACAATGTACTCCTGATCCCTTGAAAGAAATTGTCAACGTCATCACAACCACGAGCAAATAAGTGATTACAATTACAAAATGCTGCTCATCAAGGTCATGGAAAGCGGTCCCCAAAATATAGATATCACAGTATTATCACCAATTAGTCTAATGTCATGTTAATTAGTCAAATACTCGCAATCAAACTAGTGGTTTTGCTGAATTTGACGCCTACCTATAAACCATGATTTCTATTAGCCAAAAATCCATTATCGAGAAAGAAAAATCAGAGAAAACATAAATGCAGCAGGGAGCCCGAAACCGAAGAAGAACAAAGAAGGTTTTTTTTTAAAAAATAAAAGAAAAAAAAGAAATGCACTCAATGAGGACAAAACTTTCCCTTCCACTCTATCACTGTCGCATAACAACATATTTCAAATATGCAATTTACAGATCACTGTCACGTAACAACATACTGCAAATATGCGATTTACAAAAATAAAAAAAGGAAAAGTTTCGTAAATTAAGAAATGCCAGAAACACGAACAGGGGTATCTTTTTCTTTTTTTTGTTTTTTTAATTGGAAAAACAAAGAACCCAGATTCAGAACCAAAAAAGCAAATGCCAAAAAAAAAATACCAAAAAAAAAAGTTGTAACATTGATCAACTAGTGAAACAAAAAAGTATAGAAAAAATGAAAAAAAAAAAAAAATATGATTTTGCAGGAAAATATAATGTGACCTGCTGAGGGAATGAGGAAGGCTTTGAGTGCCATGGGAGGTGTAAGGCTTTTCGAGGCTGGGGTCGAACATAATCAGCTGTCGCAGTTGCTGACACGACCAATAAAACCGTTAGAATCAGTTTGAGTTCCATTTATGTGTGCAAAACAGAAAACCTCTGCAGACGCTGGAACAGCACGACAAAAATGTACCTCTGGGATCTATAATCAGCATGCCATGATTGAAGTCGGTGGATTGTGTTAACATCACCTTTTTTGAAAAATATAAAAAATAAAAACAACATCACCTTTTTGTCACTGTGTGCGAGTGGCTAATTTGTTTTATATTTCGTAAAATACAGTATACTGATGTCAAAATATAATGATAAATGATTATTTATAAAAATACGTAGTTATATCATTTCTTATTAATGAAGCAATGAGTTGTCATACTTGATGTGATCAAGAAAATTTGCTTTTACATGAAAAATAATAATAATAATAATAATAATAATAATAATTTATGTAATGACAAAGTAAATAAATGTGCACTGGAATTAACAGTTAAATTGCTACAGAGTCGCACAGAGTTTTTATTGTTTTATGTAAAAACCAAATAAAACAAAAAAAAAAAATAGTAATCGTAACATTTCATTTTAGAGTAGGATCCTAAATTTGCTCTAAATAAAAATGGTGCCAAATACATTAATTTCTAAGAAATTAACATTTTTTTTAAAAAAATAAAAACATTTATCAAATTATTTATTTTTAGTCTTCAACCATTGAACATATTAATCTGTAAAAAAGAATTAAGATGACCGATATTTTAAATTTTTAAGAATTATGATAGAGATTTTTATTCTTCAAGAACTAACGTGCTCAACACTATTTTACTCACAGATAAATTTATAAGTTATCAATTTATATTTATGGTGTCAATTACCACTTTCATAAATCCTTATGGAATGGAAGGTGACGTAGTGTCTTTTTTTTTTTTTTGGGTGAACTGGAAGGTTGCATAGTTTTTTCATATGAAATATTTCTATGTTTTGTTAATGTAAAATTGATCTCTGTTCGAATATTAATTTTGTCATGACAGGAAGATACTTTAATGAATTTAAAACGCTATTAAAGGGTGCTCATATTTATTTACATTGAGTTCAATAGAGACACTTAATATTATAGGGTGCTCATCCTATCTTTCGTAACATACTTCAGCTTCTTTTGTTTTTTTTGGGTACATTAACATCTTTTAGCTTTAAAAGCATATTTAACCAGCTTTAATTGATTCCTCTCTTTTTATCTAAGAAATCATATCCTTGTTCCATCCAAAAATAAAAAATAAAAAATAAATCAGAAATCATATTCTTGTTGATTGTTAGATGTCTTTTTACAAACCTAAGGGCATTTTCAAACCTAAACCTCTGCTATATTTTCAAAATTTCTGTCCGGTGTCAACGAGGAGTTTTGGATAGTAAAATAAACAAACCAGGTAAAATTAGACTTGTCTTTAAAGAAAAATGGAAAGGCAAAATTTGTAATAATCGAATAACAATGGATTTGTTTCCAGGTTTGAATTGAAATTATGCTCAAGCCACTATTTGATCCGTGAATTTTATTTATTTATTTGGGTACAACTGAAATGAAAAAGACAAGAACTACACTCTAGTATTCTACGAATGTTCAAAACCATGATAAATAATTGAGAAAAAGTACAAAATGAGAAATTGAAATGTAATAAGTTGCAAAATGTATGTGATACAAGCTTACTATAAGATTTACCGAAGCTAGGGAGAGTGACAAACCGTCTCACTACTAATCGATCGGATGTGTCTGCTAATTATCTAGAAAAGTATTAGAGAGTCAGGTTTTTTTTAGTTATATTTAATAATTATACTAACTAAACTTAAATACAAAATTAATTATTTTTAATTTAATAATTTTAAAATAAAATTAACCTATTAAATCAAACTCATATTAAGCTCAATTCATTTACAAATTAAGTCAAAACCCTTACTAACCCAATTGCTTTACAGACTAAATATATTCACAAATCTGGACGTATTTGTGAAATTTTGCACAAATATGAGACCTTTGTTGCACAAGCACAAGAATCATATTATATTAGGTTAAGGCATTGATAGGAGACCTGGAGTTTATGAAACTTGCAATATAGGAGACAAAGAGCAGCAAGAGGGTAAATACCATAGAAATATTGTATTGGAAAAAGTATCAAATAGAATTCTATTACAAAAAATTTTGATTTAATTTGTAAACAAATTAGGCTTAGTATGGGCTTGATTTAATATGCTAATTTTATTTTAAATTTATTAAATTAAAAGTAGTTAATCTTTGTATTTAATATTAATATTTAGAATATGGGAGTGACAATATAAAAAAGTTTAATACAACTTTTAATTAAGAATATTTTAGAAATATCAAAATGAAAGCAATAAAATGGGTGTGGTAGTAGCCACTCCACAAATTTATTTATTAGAATGATTCGATATGCAAGTTGATCTATGGATAAATAAATAAATCATATCACTTTGCTGTAGCACCCCAATTTTATGCCAAGTAGTTATAGGATGCGTTTGTTTCAGTTTTTAGAAAAAAATGATTATGAAACTTAAATTTTATATATAACTAAAAAAGATAAAAATTGATTTTTTTTTTCGTAAACTACTCTTTTCAGCTTCTTGAAAAAAGCTAAAAATAGATTTTTTTGAGAAATCTGATTATTTTTAAAAAAATTATCCAAATATATGAAAATTAAATTTTTTAATAAAAAATTGATTTTTTGTCAAAAAAAATCACAAACAAACGCACACAGAGTCGAGACTTTAGCTTTTGATTGGCATGAACCTTTGGTAATGTCATATATCGGTTTTAGATAAGCAATAGTAAAAAGAATCTTAGGTTTCTAAGAGAAATCAAGTGTTTCATATTAGTTCAGGGTTTAGTGTTGTTTGATGAATGGACTATAGCCCAATGATTAGATTGTAACTCAAAGGCACTGCAACTCAATCAGATTGTAACTCAAAGGCACTGCAACCCAATGATTGAGTTGCAGTGCAAAGGGGTCAATGGGCAACCTTGACTATTTTGCTAGAGTGCAACTGCAGAGGCAGCATGATGCCGTTTTGGCATCAAACACCATAAAATGGTTCCATTTTCTTCGATAAAACCTCGCCCCTCAACCCCCTTCTCTCTCTCGCTCAAAATCCGTATCTAGCTTTTGTCTTCTTCCTCCTCAATTTTCCTCCCACGGTTCCATCTTTTTCTTTTTAACCTTCACTTTCTCTCACTATAAACCTCCATTGATACTTATGGTGAACCTTGGGGGTGTGTCTGGGGAAGATGACCCAACCCCTCCTCTTGGTTCCTCCATTTTTGGACATCAAAGGTAATCTTTGAGATTCTAGTCTTTTCTATTTTAAAAGTTTGTAAGGATGTTCATGAAGGATTGGGTTTGGAGTTAGGGATTAGAAGCTTGGGGCTTGGGAACCGATGTAATACCTATCCATAATCACACTAACGGCATGACTTAAATAGAAAGGTTAACATTAAACTATAATATGCATAAGCACATTGTAATGTTTGCAAGTAAAGACTAAGCTCTACCAGCTGTAAGCTAAACATTCCTAAGCAGTAATACAAACTACAAATTATTGGAATACTAGTTCATAGTCTCTGGTTGTTGGATAGATCTGCCTTTCTCCAAGTGATACCTAGCTAATCTGAAACCACCAAGAACAAAAATAAGAATTGAAAAATCTCAATAGAAAATAAATCATTCTAAAACATTTGAACTATGGTTGGTTCCAACCATGTCATAGCACCAAAAATACTGCATAGCTACCATATCATAATCACATTGCATTACTTATAGGAACATAATATCTCATAATAATATGATCAATGAAACACATGGTAAGTCATGCCATTCCAAACATAGTATAAATAAGCAAGCCTTATTTAGATCATGATCTCTTAGTTTTAATTTCCACTTTCCTTCATCTGTTTCTCTCACATATAATTGAACATCTTCTCTTACGGAATTTCCCTTCTCTGGTTTTACTCATATATCTTGATGACAAAACAGGATCATTATGCCAAACTAACCAAGCCATAAAAGGATCTTCATCTATCCATTTGCCTACCTAGCGGATAGTGACAAGTTTTAAATATATATTTTTTAATTTAATTGCTTGCCATTATGCATAAAATCACAACAAATATATAATGATGCATATACTTAATCAATAAATAGAGTTAAAATAAAATAAACTTGGTAGCACAAATTAAAATAAGCTTGAGTAATATAAATAAATTATAATCTCTCGGTACCAATTTTCACACGTAAAGTTATAAAATTCAAATGCCAATTTCCAAAAGGACCAATTTATACTAATTATGGTTTAACTCTCTTTTAATGATTTGGGTCATAGTTTATGGACTGCTTGTGTCATTATGGCGTATTTAGTGCATAAAATTCCTCTCCTTACAATGGTTATTATAAAGTCATGATATTGGTTCCAAGCCAACTTGTAAAAATGAAACTCAAGCAATAATATAAATAGTTTAATAGTGCAAATCCAATAACATAAATGGTCCAATAGTTTAGATCCATGTATAATAAAGGTAACAAGTTTTACTTATTTTAATTGTAAAATAAAATTTAATCTTACTTGCATAAACTATTTAAATAAAAAAGCTCTAGACAATGAACTATAAAAGAATATTAACCTGTAACACGAATATAAAGGAACTTAAACATATCATAAAAATAAACATTAACATAAAAAGAACAACTCATAATTTAACTAGCAACTTTTTTAAATAGTAAATATATAAAATTAGTAACGTAATCATAATATAAGGCAGCCATGATTTTATTTTGAAAAAATAAATTCATCTTCTACCTTTAAAATTTTTGCAGAGAATGAAAAAAAAAAAAAAAAAACCTAGTTGATTGTTAATGGCACGACCCTTGCCCCTTTTACTCTATTTTCTTATCCTGGTTACCTTCTCAAGTATATCTCTCGCTTCCACTCTTGGAATAACTTTGCGAGCAGAATCTCATTTCCTCACTCTCAAAATTGCATTCTCTCGTTAATATCTAAATGCTGCAACATGAAGCACTGGTTCCATACTATTATTTATAGGGGCTATTACGGTGCTTCACTGCTTGAGAAGTCACTTGATAACGACACGGTGAAAATTGCACCGTTCCACATATGTGATATACGAGAAAAGCATCACACTTGTTCCTTGGTTAAAAAATTTAAACTTTTGCTTTTGACATGTGCATGCGGCGCTTGCACCGCCAAGTAACTTCTGTTATGTATGTATATATGAATTTAAAGAACAGACGTATTAAACAAGGTGTCATGTATATCTGACACTTCTTTCTTTTTTGTTATTTGAATTATTATTATTCCTGTTACTCAAAACTTTATTATTATTATTATTATTATTATTATTTATGAGTGTAGTAAAACTATTTGATATATTAGATTTTAATTACTAGTTTATAATCTTAGTTTAAGAAATTAATGCTCAAGATTTAACTACTTAATCAATTAATCATTGTCACAAAAATTAACTTAAATAAGTCAATTAAAATATTTAAATTAACTAAAAGAACCAAACTTATTTTACACAAAATATTTATGAAAAGTGGATGTTACGATTCTCTCCTCCTTTTAGGAATTTGATTCTCAAAATTCACTAACATGTTGAAATTAACTCTGGATATGACTTCTTGATCTAGTTTTCTAGTTCCCATGTTGCCTTTTTAGGTGGCAATCCTTTTTAGACCATTTTAACTAAAGGAATTTTTTTTCCTTTTAAGTGTTTGGCAGATCTATCTATGATTTGCGTTGATTTAATTTCATAAATTAAATCATTTCTTACTTGCATTGTATCATATTTTATGATGTGTAAAAGGTTAAAATAATATTTTTTATAAGCTAAGAGACATGAAAGACATTATAGAAATTTAAAAGATTAGGGGGGAGTGCTATCTGGTATGCAACAAGTCCTATTCTTTTAAGAATTTAGAATAGACCAATGAATTTAGGATTTAACCTTTTGGATTTAAAGGCTCTACCAATACCAATAGGATGAGTGACTCTAAGAAAAACATGGTCTCCTTCCTCTAATTCTAGAGGTCTCTTTCTATGATTAGTATAGTTGTTCTGTCTACTCCGAGCAATGAGTAGTTTTTCCTAATGAACTTAATTTTTTCTGTGGTTCGTTACACCATGTCAAGTCCTAGCAAATTTTTCTCTACCACTTCTAACCAACATAAAGGTGCTCTACACTTCCTACCATATAAAGCTTTAAATGATGTCATTCCTACACTAGAATTAAAACTATTATTATAAGCAAACTCTATTAATGGCAGGTGAGTATCCCAACTTCCTTTCAATTCTAGTGCACAAGTCCTAAGCATGTCTTCTAAGGTCTGGATAGTTCTCTCTGTTTTACCATCTGTTTAAGGATAATAAGTTGTATTAAAATGAAGTTTAGTATCCAAGGCTTCTTGCAGAGCTACCCAGAACTTAGACGTAAATCTAGGGTCCCTGTCAGACATTATACTATTTGGTATTCCACGTAATCTTACAATTTCTTGAATATAAACTTGAGCCAACTTATATAATGGGCAACTAATGCTTATTGGCAAGATATGAGTAGACTTAGTTAATTTGTATCACCCATGTTGCATCATATCTTGTGGGGGTCCTAAGTAATTCTATCACAAAATCTATTGAAATGCTATCCCATTTCCATTCAGGTATATCCAAGGGTTGTCCTACAGGTTTTTGGTGTTCTATTTTGACTTTCTAACAAGTAAGACATCTAGTAACAAAACTAGCTATGTCACATTTCATCCTATTCCACCAAAACAATTTCCTAAGGTCTTGATACATTTTTGTTGCACTAGGATGTTTAGTGAACTTATTACAATGTGCCTTAGATAAAATTTTATATTTTAGTTCTATATTATTGGGCACACATAGTCACCCCTTATATGCTACATTTCCCTTATCATCAATGTGAAAATGCTCAAGTTGTTCAGTTTGAGTCCTAGTTTTTAAAGACCTTAGAAATTTATCACTTTCTTGGGCTTGTCTTATCTGGTCTCTCAAATCACACTCTATTCTTAGTTCACTAGCATATAAACAATGGGGTTCTATGGATATTGAAATCTTCATATATCTAAATTTCTCCAACAACTTATACTCCTCTATCATCATTTGAGATAGATTTAAGGACCTCCTACTTAGTGCATTGGCCACTACATTAGCCTTGACAGCATGATACTTTAACTCAAAATCATAGTCCTTTAAAAATTCTATCCATCTCTGCTTTCTCATATTTAAATCTTTTTTATCAAAAAGATATTTCAAACTCTTATGGTCATTATATACCTCAAACTTCACTCTATACAAATAATGTCTCCAAATTTTCAAGGCAAAGACTACTGTATCTATCTGTTTTCCTCATGAGATCTAAGTTGCCTGGATGCATAGGTCACAATTCTTTCCTTGTTGCATCAAAACACAACCTAATCCCTTTTTGGATATATCACAATATACTACAAAGTTTTGCTTAGGATCGGGAATTATTAAGATTCAGGTAGGTGTAAGCCTATTCTTTAACTCCTGAAAACTAGCGTCATAAGTAGAGTCCCACTCAAATGGTCGATCTTTCTTAATTAACCTAGTTAAAGGTAAAACTAATTGGGAAAATCCTTTAATGAATCTTCTATAATAACCTGCTAATCTTAGAAAACTCCTAACCTCAATGACTATTTTTGGTCTTTCTGAATGGACTACGGCCTCAACTTTGCTTGGATATACTGCTACCCTATCCTAAGTAATCACACGACCTAAGAATTTTACTTTACTTAACCAGAATTCACATTTTGATAGCTTGACATATAACTATTGCAACATCCCCACTTTTCTTAATAGCATAATAGGAATTTTGATTTATTTCACTCAGGCAATGTGAGAATTTCTCAGGCAACGACATGCCATGATGATCCTCACATTGAGAACTATAGGGTAGTGTGACACTGCCGTTGGAAATATGGCATTGTCGTATACTAAAAATTAGGAAAAGATAAAAATGCCCTTGTATAATAAACTATTGTTATTTACAAAATTGTCCCAATATTTTTGTTATTATACTTAAACCGTAGAAACTATTTATTCTTAGGCCCCTAAATATTTAAAAAATTATATTCAAGTCCTTGCACTATTAGAATTAGCAAAAAAAGTGTTTAGGCGAAACCGAGTAACATAGTTGAACCGTAGAAACCCAAATCTCTACCGATTGATGCATGGAGATATCCAAGTGTAAAATGACATAGGTTGCCTCTCGACTTGCCAATAATTATGGAAATGTCATTAGTTATAGAAAATAGAAAATGCAGTAGAACTCCAATAGAAAATAGACAGAAAATACTAAAGAGCTTACAGAAAGCTAAAAACTACCTGAAAGAGCCTGAAAAATTTCATAAAAATTATAAATATATTTTTAATATAATTTTGAAGATAAATACCAATTTTTAGCAAATTTAAAGAATATTTACATAATTACACAAAAATAATCTTATCAGGGTGCAAAACGAGTCTTGAAACCCTATAAACCACTCTAACTTGCAGTATAGCAATGAATCAATAGAGTTTCAGGCGTGAGCTTATTGGGCCACGAAATTGGGCCATGGCAACGGCTGTATTGGACCTAGGCTTTTTGACACAACTTTGGACCTAAATTATATTAAAAAAGGCTAAGAATATACCACAAAACCTGCATAAATCAAACAAACCATAAAACCCTAAGCCTAAGGACCCCATGGCCAAATTCTAAATAGCCTTGTGACCCCTGGTTCAGTTCTAACCAAATTAGAACAAACAAGACTCAAGAAAGTAACAATAATGTCAAAATCAAGTTACTTTACATTAATTAACCCTTTTACTAATTCAAAGCATCTTTGAATAAAATCTTTTACCAAAGCCTCCATGTCTCCTTGACCCCTTAAAATGAATGGAGGTCATCATGGGCTGATAAGAAAATTTATAAAATTTTAAATTATTAGCCATAGATAATTAGTTATGCTAATTGACCCAAAAATAAGCTTAATTGAGGTAAAAATAATCTAAAAATCCTATAAATTGCAAAATAAATTCTAAAAATTAAATGATAACATATTTCACATAAATAAACATGGTATTGATGATAGATTAGAGAAATTTAGTTGTTTGCTAAATAATTTGTCAATTAAAGGTTAAATTACATAAGACAAGTCATGAGTAAAAATGCTAATTTTGCACTAATTAAGCATTAAACCACTTCAATGCCTTCTAAATCTCTATTAGGCACATAAGATGAGTATTAGCATGACTCTAAATTAGTTTTGTTAGGTTCTTAAAACAAGTAACTAAAGATGAGATAACTAACTAACTAAACGACCTAATTAAGACAAACAAATCATATAATTAACCAACAACTAATCACTCACCCTTCTATAAAAAGAAACATGGCCCACACACCCCACACTTTAGAAACTCGCCTTAGACACCTTGAGAGATTCAAAACACACTTCTTCTCCTTCCTCCATCATTTTTACTCAAAAACACCTAGAGAACTCCATTAAAATGCCTTCAAACTTTCACCTTTCTTTATCACCTTCAAACACTATCATCCCTCACCTTTGAAGCTCACATAGAAACCTTAAAAAAGGAGTGAAAAATCGAGCAAACTGTTGTCACAACCTTGGTGCAGTTTGAGTTCAAGCTTCTAAAATCAAGTAGGGTGTTCTTTTTCACTCTTTAGGCTTCAGGCATGTATTCTATGTGATTCTTTGTGTTATTTGAAGCTTTAAACCTTTATTTTCAGAATATGTGTTCATCTTTTAAGGTTCTAAAAATTTATGAAAGTTTGGCCTTTGATGATTTCCTTCAAGGATTTGAAGCTCTAATTTTGTGTACTTGTGTTTAATTGCTTAAATACATGTTTCTTTGCATTTTTGTGAAATAAATCCTCATGTTCTTGAATATGCATGTCATGGCCAAGTTAGGGTTCTTATAGAACCTCATGATTTTTGAGGGTTTGATTATGATAATCATGTTTCTCTTTGGATGGCTATGTTTTAATGTTATTTGAATTTGAAAGCTTGAAAAACTTCTTCTTGGACCTTCTATGGTTCATGGGTTCACAAGGGGTTGAGGGTGATTGGTTTGTTTTATAAACTTTTGAAGTTGCAGCCATGTCAATTTGGGAGTTTGTTATAAATATGTTTGACTTTTGATGATTCTTAGCACATGTTGCTTGAAAAATCTTTCATTAGACTAAAACCACCTCCCGACCTAGCTATAAGGCTGAACTTTGGTTGTTGTTTTCATGTGTTCTTACATTGCACCTGTGTTTTCTTACTTGATTGTTTGAAGAATAATGCTCTAATATCTTAGCTTTATCTATTAGAAGCTTGAATCTTGAACGGTTTTCAAAGTAAGACATGAATATATCAAATTCACTGAACATGTGCTTGCTGCCCTATTTTGCTATTCTATTTTCAGCATGTTTTTGGTTATGATAAAGGTGAACTAAGATGTTATTTTAAAGCTCTAGCAACTATATTTACATTGTTTGTGTCTTTTATCAATTATACTAGCTAAAAATCTTCAAACTTGTTATTTTCGCCTAATAGAAGCTTGTTGTCCAATTGTATTATTGATATTCCAGCATGTTTTATTGTGATTATAAATGTGTTTCCATGATGTTTTGAAGCTCCATTAACACTATTTTGATGATATGTGCCTTTGGTTAACTATACTAACTCAGAACCAAAAACTATGATTCTAGAGGGTATTATATTAGTTGCCGTATTTTAGGCAGTATCTTAATCGATTTATTTCATTTTTTTTTTTGAGTGTTTAAAATGTTGGTTTAGTGGTTTGAATGATGAATTTTCACTTGATGAAACATTGGAACCTATATTCTAAAGATACATGCTTATTTTCTTAATTATGGCACTTAGAACATGTAATATGTGTAATTTTCTATTCTCCTCTATCTTGGGCTGCACCCTTACTATCTTATTATACTTATTTAAATGTTTTATAAACATGGGTTGGTGTTGCAAATAATGTATTTTTACTTGACGCAATTTTGTGCACAAGTTTTAGAAGTCTCGAAATAATTTGGCTTGGTTTTTACCTTAATCATGCATTTGGCCATGAGCTATTTTGATACATGGAAACTATTTTATTTAGTTTATTATGATCCAATGTTTTCAAACCTTTGAGTATGTTTGAATTAGCATGGTTTATGTGATAATTTCTTTTAGGACCGTTAAGATCTAATAAACTTCTAAAAGACACTTAAAACTTTATAAAATGAACCATGACCTTTGCTATAGAGTTTGTGACATTTTGGATATGTACCTATGCTTTGGATATGGCCTACGGACTTAGGACTATAGACATTTGGACTTAATACACTTCTAATCACACAAATAATTTGAATCTTTGGTTTAAGAATAAATGACTTCTCTTGAATTGTTATTTGAAAGTTGTTTTTAAGATTTATGTCTGATCTATGTTTGCATCCTTAAAATTGCATGAGATTATGTCTACCCTTGTTTTGAACATGATTTGAATATAAGCATGGAAGTGTTGGCTTGAAATATGTGCTATTACACGTACACTTGTAATATGAGTTATTAGTGAAGGATGCTTTATGTTTGAATGCCTTAGAATTGTTCATGTATTTGCCTTGGATTGACTATGATATAAGGTTATTGAAATATGCACATGAATGTGGTTATGATTTGAATTATAAATTGATAACATGTTGTAACACTCTCTCAAGTATAGTACTATGCTTAAGTCATACTACTATAGTCAGGAGTTTACCACGTGTAGAATACTTCCTTTTAATTAATTGTAAACACATAATTCGATTTTTGTATAAAGCCTCAAGTCATAACATTTTCTTCTCCGCTATATACATTAGTCACACATCCATAAAATAGAACATAGGAAGAATAGTAAAATCAGGAAATTGTAAATATATTGAAAGCAAACTGAAATAAATATTTACATTACATTTTAACTATATACACCCTCATGTATTTAAATACAAGTTTCTGAGCGCAAAAGATATGTGACCATTACAAAATTATACATCTGATCTACATCAAACTACTCTGAATCAAAACATGTCCATGCAGGTACAACTACTGAAGGTGGATGGAAAATACATGAGAGCAAAAGAAAAATGCATCTTAGCTTGTGGCCCAAGTCATGAAAAATAAAAGAGGGCCACTCTATACAAAAGCGACATCAACTGTGTACTAAGTGACTAGCTTCTCAAAAGTTTCAACTCATTCCCCTAGTCCAACTTGGGAGTGTAAAAGTCGCTCTCCATGATGTCCACTACTCTGAGGCTGCCTGGTGAGTGCCCACTGCCACCAGAAATGGAAGTTGAGGAGGATCAGCTCGCCTCAAAAAGGTCAATCTCCATAGATATTAGGGGAGTAGGAGGAGAAGAAGATGGCGCAAATGATAGGTGTGCCATATATAGAGGGATCCCTCAAATGGGGCATCGAGATCGAAGAAGGACTCTACACAAAAACTACAAAGGAATGCTGGAAGAATAAGTATAACCTAACCTATGCATGGCCCATCAAGTAAATAGAATCTAGGGCATGATCATAGTGCCACTACCAATTAGGAGCCGTGAGGCAAACCACCATTGATGCCATCACCATTGTCTGAGGATAATACATATATATACAATAGGGACGAAAATTTAAATTCTCAGTGGGTCCATCTAAACTACCACATATACTATAATCATGATCATCCTCAGCTTATTTCAAAAACGTTGTTTCAACAAATAAAAGAAATAACGTTCATTTGATAACTTATCGAAAATCTTTATACTAAGCATATTCATTTTTACTTATATACTTGAAATTATAGAACAATTTATAATAGCAGCACTAGTGTAAGGAAGGGACATATTATGCATATACAAATATAATTATGATGAATTATGCAAGTACACTCATCTTCTAAATTTCTCTTTAAACTCTTAACATGAGCACTTGTACTTGGTACCCTTGAGATAGGTGGATAGGCTTTCCCATTCCTGGGTAATAAGCTGCTTATCAAGACTGAGTTTATTCCTATATGTGATTTGTAACACCGTACCAATTTAATGTTATGCTTAGGTCATAGAATAAAATTGAGTAGATTGCGTTACCGTGTTAGTATTCAATTTACTATTTATTTATTATATTCATATTCTCTTTTTCTCTAATATATATATTATTATTCCCTCCTTTTTTTTTGACAAAATATATCTCGAGGCACAAAGAACATATATGTAAACAGAAGAAGTGGCGCGCTGTATAGAATAAACATATTCAACATCACAAAATGTAAAAAAAAATGAAATGAAAAAAAACACAACAAAAAGATAAGGTAGGTAGTATATCATTGGCTTTATACATACATATATATGTTGGAAGCCAATGCTTCAGTTTATATACAGGTTTAAAGGAGGATACATAAGTGGGGCCGGTGTACCAAAAAGACATAAGGCCTATGTCAGTCAAAACAATCCTACAAGGTCCTCAGAAGACATTCCAAACTATCTGATATACACATGGCTAAGTCTATGACCCAATGCTACACACTGCCAAAAGAGGGCATACTGTACAATGTAACCTGCAGTCGGAACCTACTCGGTCATGTAGCCGTTGGCCACACCAAGCCTGGCTGGGGAATAGTCAACACTAGGTCCCGAAGAGGAGGATGATGAGTCGGTAACTTCAAACGGATCGCTCTCAGGACTAAGCAGAATATCTGGAACCACCTACAGAGGTGATGCTGGTGGAGGGTTGGCAGGGGCTGCAGGTGCTGCAGTTGGAGCAGGGTGTGCTACATACAATGGGACCACAAAATACGAAGTGTTAGGGTTGAATGCAGGGTGAAATAAACGAACAGCAAAATTCTTATTACTAAAAAGATAGAGGCGGAAATGGCAGGAACCAGCTATGTATGATAAGTCAAACATGGGGTCATAGTGGAGCTGCATGTCAAGGATCTCCATAAATAGGGTGGCTGTCATGTCCATCACCAGAGTCTGAGAATGATGCAGAAACACAAAGCGAGATGAGAATTTAAAGAAATTCTCAGTAGGATTTGAGTATGGTATTAAGCTAACATCACATTCATTCTCAGTTGTCTCGATTTTTATTTAATAAAAAAAATGGCATCAAATAGAACTATCCATATTTAATAAGTTTAACTAAATACTTGGTCTGAGGCAAGGTTCAGTTTTACTTAAGACAGCAGAAGAAATAGAATAAACTACTAAATAATGTTACACAGAATATTGAGCAGAATAAATAAACAGACAGCAACAAGTAAACATAATAGCCAAACTGTACACAACTTGTAATGACTATACAATGCGACCATGTAAAAACTCATTGTTAAAACTTAGCATCATAAGCTTTTCCATTACTTGGTTCCCTAAGAGTTCTTGGCCATTCAACTCCTAGGTAATAGTCTACTTTTCAGGATCGAGCTCGTTCCTATACAAGATTACAAGGTTTACATTCCCCGACTTTTCCACTGATCTATTCCCCTTAAACTTATTCAAGTGCTAGCCCAAGTAATATGGAATCCTTTATAATATTCTTGAATTGCATGCACAATTAATTTTTTCCTTTCGAACATTAGGTGTTCATGCAAGTATGACTCATACAACATATGAATTCTTCGCCAAAATTTTGACAGCATAACGGATCGAGTCCACTTCCCCATAATAGTGCCAGACTACTAGTAAAATCATTCAAACATGCAAATCAATATGGAACAACAATTATATATTCACAATATCATTCATCAAATTCAATGCAAACATCAATAGAGTTTTCCGCTTACTTCATCCTATTCTGCCCAAATTTTGTATAATCCACCTTTAGTCCAATTTAACTCATTTAAACATGAATTTTGGATATGTCATAGCTCTATGTGTCGAGCTTCCAACCTTTTTGGTCTCATCTCATTTTTTATTTGTATAACTCAAGTTATTAGTATTTTACCTCAGATAGCCCTATATTTAGCCAAAAATGCATCCTTATAAGTGAAAATTTACTAAAAATAGAAATCTGGGTGAAATTTATATCAATTTAAAGCTAATAGAACAAGCTTTCAAATGAAATAATTTGGAAATCATTTGCATAAGTATATTTTGAGATATAAGCTCCGTAACTTGACCCTACTTGACTACCTTATTCCAGCCCAGTTTGAACTGAAGGTAAATTCATTGATATGCTGGGAATAATTGGCAAAGAATCTAACTCTGAAATTTTTACGGGATATTTCCTTATATGTTATCTTTCAAAAAGCATTGGTTTCACTCAATTTAGAGTTATATAGGTGAGTTACACCCCTCTCAACTCATACTGCCCAGATGGAAATCTAGGATTCTAGGTCAAATTTCAAAAATTCATAGTTAATTCTATACTAATTCAATGACCTTATATTTTATATGTATGGAAAGCCCTGAATATCTAGTTTTATATAAAAATAGATTCATCAAATTTAAATATCTGTAGGCAGAGCCATATACTCTGCCGTAC
Source organism: Pterocarpus santalinus (assembly GCA_031439595.1). NCBI lineage: Eukaryota > Viridiplantae > Streptophyta > Magnoliopsida > Fabales > Fabaceae > Pterocarpus > Pterocarpus santalinus. Next base: position 37,082,289 of record CM062525.1, read on the forward strand.
AGACCGTCAAGTAAAAACCCTAACAGCTTCTTGAATTCTCTCTACTCTTCAAGTTCTTTCATATCAATTCCAATCCTAATTACAACATACATGCAAAATCAACCACAATCCATCATCATTACTCCAAATCACATAAGTATCATGAGAAAAACAAGATTTCCACATAGTGCCAAATCAAGGAAAACAATAAGAGAAGTTGGATTCCTACCTCCTTGTATATGATCTTGCTAGATTTTGGAGTTTAGATAGGTGGAATCTTGTCAAAACTTGAAGGTTGATGGAGTAGATTGAAGGAAGAAAAGATGAAGGAGGCTGGAAGGGGAAAGGAGGGAGGCATATTTCTGCTAAAGGGAAAAGGAAAGGAATGTGTCACTAAGGCTTTAATGTAGTAGTTGGCAACTTGGATTTTGATTGGTTGAGAGCTAGTGGCTAAATTTTAGCCAACTCTCTTCATTTTGTGGCCTTTCTTATGCCACCAATGGATGAATAAGTGGCTGAGTATTTGGCCATTGAGTCGTAGGATTTTGGGTGCATAATCCTATTGATTTGGTTCTAACAGTTTAAAATACCGAAATCTTACCGATTTCCTTTAAATCGATAGGTCGATTTAGGAAAATTTCTATGAAATCTTCTCTGCTTCTAATCTAATTCCCTCACATCTAATCTCTCTAATTGCTAATTAATTGACCCTAAATAAATATTTAGTCATATTTCGTTAACCTCAATTATTCATAAAAATCGAACAACTAGGCTAAAAACGATAAAAATCTGGTGGATGTTACATTACCACCCTCCTAAAAAAAAAAAAATTTGTCCTCAAAATTTAGTGCCTAAGAATAGTTCAGGATACTCTTTCTTCATGTCTGATTCTAATTCCCAAGTGTAGTCTTTTGCATCTTCTTTTCCCCATGCTACCTTTACTAACTGCACGATTTTGTTTCAAAGTTGCCTACTGCTTCTGGCTACGATCCACGCCGGTGATACATGGAAAGTTAGGTCCTATTTTAACTGTATTGACTCAAGTTCTAGGAAGTGTGTAGGATCAGGTTGATATCTTCTGAGTTGAGAAACATGAAAAACATAGTGAAGGTTTGACAAATGTGGAGGTAAAGCGACTCGATATGCAACTGATTCGATTCTCTTCAAGATTTGGAAAGGACCGATAAAGCGAGGACTTAGCTTCTTAACCTTAATGGCTCTACCTCTCCCTGTTGTAGGCATAACCTTCAGAAATACATGGTCTCTTTCTTGAAATTCCAATGGTTTCCTCCTGGTATCCGCGTAATTCTTCTGATGGCTTTGAGCAGTAAGCATTTTACTTTGAATTTTCTTAATCTGCTCGATAGTTTGTCTAACTAAATCAGGCCCCAATAGAGTTGATTCTCCTGTTTCATACCAACACAGGGGAGATTGACACTTCCATCCATACAACGCTTCGTAAGGAGCCATGCTGATGCTAGTGTTATAGCTGTTGTTGTATGCAAATTCAGCTAGCGGTAAGTATCGATCCCAATTCCCATGTTGCTCCATTATATATGCTCACATCATATCTTCTAAGGTTTGAATTGTCCTCTCCATTTGACCATCTGTTTGTGGGTGATATGCAGTGCTTAGGCACAACTTAGCACCAAACGCTTTTTGTAAGGCTCCCCAAAACTGTGAAGTGAATCTTGGGTCTCGATCAGAGATAAGGTTGAAGGGGTGCCATGTAACCTTATAATTTCTTGGATATACAATTAGGCTAATTTTACCAACGGATAGTTTGCTCGAATGGGTAGAAAGTGAGCGGATTTGGTTAATCTATACACAATGACCCATATGGCATCATATCCTGTTGGCATTCTTGGTAACCCCATTACAAAATCCACGGAGATACTTTCCTACTTCCATTCAGGGATTTCCAAAGGTTGTAGCATCCCGGAGGGTTTCTGATGTTTTGCTTTCACCTTCTGACAGACCAAGCATTTGCTCATGAAGCTTGCCACGTCTGACTTCATGCCTAGCCACCAAAACATTTTCTTGAGGTCTTGATACATTTTAGTAATGCCGGGATGTACAGTAAATTCACTTTTATATGCTTCCTCCAAGATTCTTCTTTGGAGACCATTTCCCTCGAGTACGCACACCCTGTCATGATGCCGCCATATGCCCTCTTTATCTTGAGCAAAACCCGTTAATTTCCCTGATTGCACAAAATTGATTGTATGTTGAAAACTAGTATTCTGCTGTTGTGTCTACTGAATCTGTTCCTTAAAGCTACTGGTTATCTTAATTTGGTCTAACTGAATGGTCTTAGGAGTTATAAGGATTCCCAAATTAAGATCTCGAAAGCTCTCAATAAGCTCTATCTCTTTAATCATCATCTATGTAACATCCCCGTTTTCACCTAAGTTAATTAGCTCGATGTTCCCGACTAATTAGAGGGGTTAGCGATTAACTGAGAATTAATCGATTAATCTCGAGAGCAAGAGCTCAGTAAATTAAAGACAAGTCAACAATTGAAATATAATGCATTAAAGATTAAAATTAAGAACATAATTTCCCAATCCTTATTAACCCAAGATTTAGAACATAAAAATCAAGGTGACCTAATCTTATTAACTAAGAGCATGACAAGCATCACACCCTCTTTACATAATTAATGAGGAAAAACCCTTTTCAATAAAAATGTGTTAAGGTATAATTGAACCAATCAAATTAACTAACATCTAGATAATTGTAACAATTATAAAGATGTAGAAACTTCTCTTTAATTATTGTTTGAAAGTTGGTCAAGGCAAGAGTCATATCCAACCATCCATTTGCCTTCTCATCATACACCCCTAGATCAAGAGTCCATGCTAGTAGTGTTCCTTAAGTCAAGACAAGAAATGTACTCTCCTCCATCAAGATGGTGACACTTGGAGTGATCATAACCATCCAAGTCAAATTCTAAGAGAGCTCATGCTTTTAACCACTTGACAAAAACACTACATAGTCTTTACCCAAGTGTCAAGACTCAAAGGAAACACAACACTCTCTTTTGCCCCAAGGTTTTTCCCACTCCCTAGCTTGTGTAAGAAGCAAAAATCACATCACCTCCCCCCTCATTTGTGCGCCACCTTCAGCCCCTTCTCTCTTCTCATTTCATTTTTCATTCCTCTAACTAAAACACACCAAGCTCTCTCCTCTCTCCAAGTCTCATACTCTCTTCTTCTTCCAAGCTTCATTGTTTTCCTTCTAACCTTCTTACTACTTCCTACCTCCTCTCCATCACCACACTCACAATCCCATCAAGGACTGCCATTTTTGGTCCTTGGAGAAACAAAGCTACTTATACACAAGCCTCAATATCAAGCTCAAGGAGAAGGAGGCCATCTCCAACCATCTTCATCCTTCAAGCCTTCAAGAGAAACTTTTTGGTAGTGACTCTTATCCTTCTTCTCCATGTATTTTTTTCAAGTTCTAGAACCCCTAAGCTCTTCATAGCTAGGTGGTTTTCAAACTTGCTTCAAGGTCTCATGACCACATTTTACTCTATGAGTTTTCTTGCCTTGACGAAAATGTTGTTTTGAAATGAAATTTTGTGGTATGATGATTTTATGTGTCTTGCTTTATTTTGTTTTAAAATACTGATTTGGTAACTAAAACATTGAATATGATGGTGAGATAAAACATGAAAATGGTGATTTGAAGTGATATAATAATTTCTCCATAAGTTTGAAGTGAAAAATGTAAAAGCTAGTTAAGCTGGATTTCTGGAAGTCTGTAATGCGTACCGTATAAATCATTATACAAAACTGAAAATGTAATGAAACCAATTTTCTGTGAAAGTAGACTCAAAGAGATTTTCATACATATAAAATATGCGAGATTTGGCCTTAAAATGAGAGAGATATGAATTTTCAAAGTTTGCTGTTCCTGAATGGGTTTCTGTCCGGGCAGTAGGTAATAAAACGTGCATAACTCAAGGTATACAGAACATTTTTGAGTGGGACCAAGTTTGTTAGAAAGCTAAGACATAGAAGAATATCCCCATAAAACAGTTTTGGCAGATTCCTTGAGAGGAGTTCACAGTAATGTTTAAACATCACTGACCCGAGATGAACTTTCAAGTCTGAACAGTCAGAATAAAATGTGTATAACTCAAGGTACAAAATGAATTTTTGAGTGGGGTTTCTTTTGTTTAAAAACATACTCAGAGAAGTATAAGCATACCAAAATTCGAAATAAAAGAGTAAAATATGGAATTATGGTGAATTTTTGAAGTTACTGCCCCACTATAAAAGTAAAACTGGTTAGGGTAAAAGTTAAAGGTTAATGAAGAATAAGCTTTAAGACATTAATACCCTTACATTAAGTGTTAGAAAACCTTCATAATCCAACTTAAAAAGTATCAAAAAGGACATTAGACAAAATTGGCCCTACAACTAATAAAAGAGGACACACAAGAGGTAACCTCAATTAAAAGCTTACACCCGATTTACTAAGCTAAGCTCATAAAACTTTGTTTGAGGGTATGTCTATATTTATGTGCAAGCATGATGTTATGATGAAGATATGATAATGATGGTATGATAATGATGATATGATAATGATGATAAGATATGATGCTTAATGATACTGTGATATTGATTTCTCTGTTTGGCAAAATTTTGGGAAGCTTCGGCCTAACCGTTATGCTGCCGAAATTTTGTAGAAATTGTGGAAAATATTTTGCCTCATAAGCTTTAATAAGAAGAGATTCAATAAAGTGTGTGATCCTTCAAAAGGGAAGGTGACCTAATTTAAGTTCCCCTTACCCACGACTCACATGAGGCATAGCATGACCCAGTTAGTGTGAGTATAAGGGATAGGGCTTACATGAGGCATGGCATGACCCAGCTAGTGTAAGTACTGAAATTTTATGGTGGCGACGGCCACGGTATGAGCTCATTACCACTTATGTTTAGTGGGTGAAAAGAAAAGGACTAAGATAAGTCGAGTTAAGAAAAGAAAGGGACCTCGGTCCGACCCAAGTAAAGAATGAAACTCATAAGATGTGCATACATGATACAAATTGTCATACAAGTTCTTATGTATACCATGATGTTAGCATATGAGAAATACGTACTTAAAATGGAACCCACTTCGGACATTGATATTTTCGAAAACCTAAGAATTGAACCTATTGAATGCTCACTGTTTTCATTTGTAAAACCGAAGTGGCTGGGACGATGACGATGACACCTGTGTGTCAGGGGCGAGTCCTACTAAGAAATCTTATTTCTCACCCTAGCTGTTTTTCCGTCTCGTCACCAGATACTCATGGCACACCCCATGGAGTGGAGCATGGACCCTTCCCACCATGAGTGGGCTTATGATGGGGATACTCACGCTATTGTGGCCACGACCACCATAGTAGTCCGCACATATTTCTACTTGGGTCGAGTTTTTGAGCAAGAGGAGCCAGAGGTCCCACCTGCCCCTGTAGACATTTCATCGGCTCACCTTGGACCGCCGTTGGGTCTTTGGGATTTCCCGCCTGAACCATTGCTAGAGATCAAGATGGAGCCAATGTCTCCGGGTCTACCTGCAGCCGAGCCCGTGCCACCGCCAAAGGTCCCTGTGATCGATGTGAGTTCGACAGCCACTCCTAGGGCCGCAGCTGCTTCGCTGCCGCTCCCCGAGTATCACCCTACCGCGTCCAAGGAGGATCCCTCCGAGGAACGTTCTTCGGTCACCAGCTATACTTCTGGCCATCGCATCTGTCGTGTTGAGGTGATCAGTCGGCACCCTCGTATCATCCGTACTCCTCATGTTCCCCGAGGCCGAGGAGCGAGGGGGACCAGGCACTCGAGAACCTGAGTCCATCCGATTGAAGGGCGTGGAAAGGAGCAGAGAAGCCAGCACATGTCTACGTGGGCCTATTCCATTATTGCTCCTTATCTTTTGTATTTCATTTTGTATCGGACCTTGTCAGACTTGTGTACCTTTGATATTTTGGAGCCATAGCATGACCATGAGTTCCCTTTTTATGTATTTGTTGGATATTATGAGACTAATTATAATTATATGGTTGTTGTAGTAATTTGAATGCATGGTATTATGATTTATCCCTTGTTCCTTCAATTTATATTGAAATCTTTGTGATACACTCGTTTATTGCTATCTTCTCGCGCAAGGCTTTACTTTCCAAAAGTGACGACGTATTTCAAAAAAAAAATTTTACCGTATTTTCCGCGTAATTTAATTTCAAGTGAAGTTTAGTTTTCCACGAGCATAAGTAACAACTAATAAAACGTCGTAATACGACTTAAGCGTAGTATGGATTTATTAGGGTGTTACAATCCAGGCTGTAGTCAAAGATTTCCTACTCAAAGTGTCTGCCATAATATTTGCCTTGCCCGGGTGGTATTTCAATTCAAATTCGTAGTCTTTAAGAAGTTCCATCCACCTCTGCTGCCTCGTATTTAATTCCTTCTGATTAAAGAGGTACTTCAAACTCTTATGATTAGAAAAGACCTCGAACCTCACACCATACAGGTGATGTCTCCATACCTTCAAAGCAAATACTACTACTGCTAATTTGAGATCATTTGTGGGATAATTCTTTTCATGTGGCTTTAATTATCTAGAGGCATAAGCGACCATGTTTCTATTTTGCATCAACATGCATCCTAATCCTTGTTTGGAAGCATCACAATAGACCTCAAATGGCCCACGACAATCTAGCAAGGCTATTACTGGTGCTGTGGTTAACCTCCTTTTCAAATCTTGAAAACTCTATTCGCACTCTAGTGTCTATTCAAATGGAACATTCTTCCTAGTTAGCTTGGTCAAAGGCAAAGCTATCTGAGAGAAATCCTTGACAAATCACCTATAATAACTAGCTAAGCCCAGAAAACTCCTAACTTCAGTGACTGTGGTCAGCCTCTCCTAATCTAATACTGCTTTTACTTTGTTGGAGTCTATGGAAATCCCCCCATAGGATATTACATGGCCGAGAAATTTTACTTTTTTCATCCAAAATTCACATTTGGATAACTTAGCATAGAGTTTTTTCTCTCTTAAAATTTGTAGAACCAACTGCAAATGTTCCGTTTGCTCTCGCTATGTCTTTGAATAGACAAGTATGTCATCGATGAAAACCACTACAAACTTGTCCAGATATGGGCGAAATATCTGATTCATATAATCCATGAATACTACTGGTGCATTTGTCAGTCTGAGCGACATCATGGTATACTCGTAGTGCTCATAACAAGTTCGAAAGGTCGTCTTAGGGATATCTTACTCCCGAACCCGAATTTGATGATATCCAGAACACAAGTCAATCTTGGAAAATATAGTTGCATCTTGTAGTTGGTCATGAGGTCATCGATCCTTGGCAGTGGATATTTATTCTTAATTATCACTTTATTCAACTATCTATAATCTACGCATAGGCGCATGCTCCCATCTTTCTTTTTGACCAATAAGACTGGAGCTCCCCATGGCAATGCACTTGGCCATATAAATCCTTTTTTCAAAAGTTCTTCAATCTATCTCTTTAGTTCGGTCAGCTCTAGAGGTGACATTCGATATGGAGCTATAGATATTGGTCCTTCACTTGGAACTAATTCGATGGTGAACTCAATTTCTTTCTTAGGAGGGAATTCAGAAATATCTTCTAGGAAAACATCAGGATATTCCTTAACAACTGGGATCTCCTCCAGTTTCTGTTCAACTTTCGTCACATTAGCTAATAGGAGGATGTATCCTTGACTTTTCGGCCTGCTACAGTTTACTAATAAAGAGTTCAGATAAAAGTGTGTTAAGGCTTGGGGTTCAGAAGACGAGACAGAGGAGAGTGCCACCATCTTATCGGAACAATTGAGCATGACTCAATTAGCAGAAAGCCAATCCATGCCCAAAATTATATCAAGTCTAAACAGAGGGAGACAAATCAAATTGGCTACAAAGGTCCTACCCTCAATTTGAAGAGGAACATTAATGCAAATTTGATTAGTTTTAGCATGTGCATTGGTAAGAGTATAGACTAGTAGATCATAAGGCAATTCAGAAATTGGTAATTGTAAAACGGTCATACAGTCATGAGAAATAAATGAATATGAGGCACCCAAATCATAGAGTATAGTTAAAGTCTCACCGTCCACTTCACAGGTACCTTGGATTAGTCCTTCAGACTTGTTAGCTTCTTCTGTATTCATTGTAAAGACTTGTCCTTGACATCGAGGTCTAAATGGTTGTGGTGGATTCCTGGCTGGACACTCATAAATTTTGTGGCTCGGCTTGCCACACCTATAGCAGATATTCTGGCCTGCCAGACATGACCAATCTCCATGATTCTTACCGTATTTTGTGCAAGTTGGATTTGGAAAAGGTCTTTAGGGCTGCTTGCCTTTGTTGTCCATCAGTGGGAATCTTCTCTACTGATGAAAGTTGGGCTTGAATCTTGGGGCCTGCGGTGCCAACCCTTCTTAAAGTTGCCACTAGACACCTTGGCTGCAGCTAGTTTTAAGTTACAATCCTCTCTACAAGTCGGCATTTATTTACCAACGTGGGGAAATCTCTAATCTCCATTGGCCCTATTGCTGCAAGAATATCTTCTCGTAATCCTCCCTCAAATTTGACATGCTTCCAAACTTCATCAAGGTTCCTCTGGTAAACTATAGAAAACTTACACAGTTCTTCAAACCTGACGATATACTCGGATACTGTCCTCTTTCCTTGACAAAGCTGCATAAATTATAATTCCTTGGCGTTTCAAACTAAGGCACGAAAGTACTTTTGGTAGAAAACCTCTCTAAACACCATCTAGGTGACTGTTGTCTGAGACTCTTCATATAGTCTTTATATGTCATTCCACCAAAACTCTGCATTTGTTTCGAGCATGTAGGTAGCAAAAGTCACCTTATGATGATCCGAACATTACAGGACAGAGAAAATCTTCTCCATAGCCTTAATCCATTCATCAGCCTTAATTGGGTCATATGCTCCTCGAAAGTTAGGCAGGTTTGCCTTCCTGAACTTAGCAAATTTAAGGTAGTCCAGGTCAGCTCCTAGGCTATGTGGATTTCCTCCATGGCTTGCCTCAGGTCGCCTGCCTAATTGGTCCATCATCTGATGAGCTGCCATGGCCTGTTCTAGCATTGCATGAGCCATCTCTCGTATCGTGTCCATAAAGTCAGCCGGGTCATCTTAAGCAGGTTCTGTGCATGGCCTACCTTGCCTTGTGGAAGCCATTAAATTCTGAGCACACAAAACAAAAGTTATTGAGTTGATCAGGCTCAATACTAAGTCTAATGTGCTAGTAAATAATGGCTCACATAGTTAGGCACCTCATATACATGCACATCTATATCTCAACCGTACAAACAAGATCTAGCGGACATTATCATCTAAAAATACAGAATATACACAAGAATAGTCAGTCTAATCCTCAGGCCATAGCTAGGACGAGCTGGTTTGATACCAAAAATGTAACATCCTACCAATTTAATGTTATGCTTAAGTCATAGCATGAAATTGAGCAGATTGCATTATCATGTTAGTATTCTATTTACTATTTATTTATTATATTCATATTCTCTTTTTCTCTAATATATACATTATTATTCCCTCCTTTTTTTTGACGAAATATACGTCGAGGCGTAGAAAACATATATGTAAACAAAAGAAGCAGCGCGCAAAGGTATTCAACGTCACAAAACGTAAAAAAATTTAAATTAAAAAAAAACACAACAAAAGATAAAGATAGGTAGTATATCATCAGCTGTATACATACATATATATGTTGGAAGCTAATGCTTTAGTTTATATACAGGTTCAAAGGACGATACATAAGTGGGGCTGGTGTACAAAAAAGACATAAGGTCCGTGTTAGTCAAAATAGTCCCACAAGGTCCTCAGAAGACATTCCAAACTTGCTAATATACACATGGCTAAGTCTATGGCCCAATGCTACACACTACCAAAAGAAGGCCATACTATATAATGTAACCTGCAGCTGGAACCTAGTCAGTCATGTAGCCGTTGGCCACACCAAGCCCAGCTGGAGAGTAGTCAGCACTAGGTCCCGAAGAGAAGGATGATGATCTGATAACCTCAGACGGATCGTTCTCAGGATTGAGCAGAATATCTGGAACAACCTGCAGAGGTGAGACTGGTGGAGGGCTGGCAAGGGCTGCGGGTGCTGCACATGGAGCAAGATGTGCTACATGTAATGGGACCGCGAAATACGAAGCGGTAGGGTCAAATGCAGGGTGAAATAAACGAACAGCAAAATTCCTATTACTTAAAAGATGGAGGCGAATGTGGCAGGAAACAGCTATGTACAATGAGTCAAACATGGGGTTGTAGTGGAGCTGCATGTCAGGATCTCAATAAACAGGGTGGCTATCATGTCCATCACTAGGGTCTGAGAATGATGCAGAAACACAAAGCGAGGTAAGAATTTAAAGAAAATCTCAGTAGGATTCGAGTACGGCATTAAGCTGATGTCACATTCATTCTTAGTTACCTCGGTTTTTATTTAATAAAAAAAATGGCATCAAATGGAGCTTTCCATATTTAATAAGTTTAAGTAAATATCTAGTCCGAGGCAAGGTTTAGTTTTACTTAAGATAGCAAAAGAAATAGAATAAACTATTAAATAATGTTACATAGAATACTGAGCAGAATAAATAAATAGACAGCAGCAAATAAACATAATAGTCAAATTGTAAGCAACTTGTAATGGCTATGCAATACGACCATGCAAAAACTCATTGTTAAAACTTAGCATCATAAGCTTTTCCATTACTTGGTCTCCTGGGAGTTCTTGGTCATTCAACTCCTGGATAATAGTTTGCTTTTCAAGATCGAGTTGGTTCCCATACAGGATTACCAGGTTTACTTTTCCCGACTTTCCTACCAATCTATTCCCCTTAAACTTATTCAGGGGCTGGCCCAAGTAATGTGGAATCCTTTATAATATTCTTGAATTGCATGCACAATTAATTTTATCCTTTCAAACATCAGGTGTTCATGCAAGTATAACTCATACAACATATGAATTCTTTGCCGAAATTTCGGTAGCATAACGAATCGAGTCCGCTTCCCCATGAGTAGTGCCAAGCTACCAGTAAAATCATTCAAACATGCAAATCAATATGGAACAGCAATTATATAATCACAATATCATTCATCAAATTCAATACAAACATTAATAGAGTTTTCTGCTTACTTCATCCTATTCTGCCTGAATTTTGTACAATCCACCTTTAGTCCAATTCAACTCATTTAAACCTGAATCTTATATGTCATAGCTCTATGTGTCTAGCTTCCAAACCTTTTGGTCCCATCTCATTTTGATTTGTATAACTCAAGTTATTAGCATTTTACCTCAGATAGCCCTGTATTTAGCCAAAAATGTACCCTTATAAGTGAGAATTCACTAAAAATAGAAATTTGGGTCAAATCATACAAAATTTATATCAATTTAAAGATAACAGAACAAGATTTCAAATGAAATAAGTTGCATATCATTTTCATGAGTATATTTTGAGATATAAGCCCTGTAACTTGACCCTATTGGATTACCCTGTTCTAGCCTGATTTGAACTTAAGGTAAATTCATTAATGTGCTGGGAATAATTGGCAACGAATCTGATTCTGAAATTTTTATGGGATATTCTCTTATATGTTATCTTTCAAAAAGCATTAGTTTCACTAAATTTAGAGTTGTGTAAGGTGAGTTACACCCCTCTCAACTCACACTGCCCAGATGGGAATCCAGGATTCTAGGTCAAACTTCAAAAATTCATAACTAATCCTATATTAATCCAATGGCCTTATATTTTATATGTATGGAAAGCCCTAAGTTATAAAAATGGATTCATTAAATTAACATCTGCAGGCAGAGCCGTACACTCTATCGTATGGACTATCGAGTGAAAACCCTAACAACTTCTTGAATTCTCTCTACTCTTCAAGTTCTTTTATACCAATTCCAATCCTAATTACAACATACATGCAAAATTAACCATAATCCATCATCATCACTCCAAATTACATCAGTATCATGAGAAAAACAAGATGCCTACATAGCCCCAAATTAAGAAAAACAAGAAGAGAAGTTGGATTCCTACCTCCTTGTGTATGATCTTGTTAGATTTTGGAGTTTAGGTAGGTGGAATCTTGTCAAAACTTGAAGGTTGATGGAGTAGATTAAAGGGAGAAGAGATGAAGGAGGCTGGAAGGGGAGAGGAGGGAGGCATATTTCTACTGAAGGGAAAAGGAAAGGAATATGTTACTAAGGCTTTAATGAAGTAGTTGGCAACTTGGATTTTGATTGGTTGAAAGCTAGTGGCTGAATTTCAGCCAACTCTCTTCATTTTGTGGCCTTTCTTGCGCCACCAATGGATGAATAAGTGGCTGAGTATTCAGCCATTGAGTCATAGGATTTTAGGTGCATAATCCTATTGATTTGGTTTTGATAGTTTAAAATACCGAAATCTTACCAATTTCCTTTAAATTGGTAAATCGGTTTAGGAAAATTTCTATGAAATCTTCAATGCTTCTAATCTAATTCTCTCACATCTAATCTCTCTAGTTGCTAATTAATTGACCCTAAATAAATATTTAGTCGGATTTCATTGACCTCAATTATTCAATAAAAACCGAACAACTAGGCGAAAATCGATAAAAATCTGGTGGATGTTACATGATTGCTGGGTTTACTTTTCCTGATACTCATACAAACCTATTCCTAGCCGGTTTATTTCCGCAACTCAATTCAAGAGAGCCAGCTTTATAATTATTTAGAGAACTCATGTGGTCATATACTTTCTTCTTTCATATGCTCATATGCATTACTTGGTCATAATGATATATGGAAATGTTTGAATGCATCTAAACTTATGCTACATACTTACTTTTAAAATATTCCAACCAAAAATTCGATAGTAAGACAGTTGTAATATGAAGGTCCCCAAATTTTACAACAGTAGATTAACTAGCCAATCAACAACAAAGGGCATTTCCATATATCCTTTCTTCTTTCATATGCTCATATGCATTACTTGGTCATAATGATATATGGAGATGTTTGAATGCATCTAAACTTATGCTACATACTTACTTTTAAAATATTCCAACCAAAAATTCGATAGTAAGACAGTTGTAATATGAAGGTCCCCAAATTTTACAACAGTAGATTAACCAGCCAATCAACAACAAAGGGCATTTCCATATATCAATAGTTCCAGCACATACAAAATTATATATATATATATAAAAACAACATGTGTTCTTTAGCTCTTCAATTAATTTTTGTCCCATATAGTTTGGAGACCACTAAGTTAAGTTATATGCAATTCAAGTACAAATTAGACTTGAGTTCTTTAATTCTGCCTAGAATTATAAATTATACCAAAATTATAATTTAAATCCTCTTTGGCTCAAATTCTACAAGAATATTGCTCAATTAATTTATTTTCAAACCTTCTTAGTCTTACTAAATTTTGATAAGTATAACTTAAAATATTTACAATTGATTCATTGTTGCCTGATTTTAGGATAGATTGGGACACTAAAAAGTGAAAAACCACTAAAATTTATTCCTTAACATTTTGCCCTAAAATTGTATATGCTTATACTCACTTGAACCCTTTAAAATAGATCAAGTCTCACTTAGTTTGGCTAAGCAAAGCTTAAGTTGTAAACTCTATATTGAAGCTACCCTATTTTTAACTCTCACAAAGCATAGGGTAATTTTATGCAATTATTGGGAGCAACTCACTGGGAGTTCAAATCTGAAAATTTACAAGCTTGTTATCATATGTGTTAGCTTCCTAATAAAATTAGTTGCACTTAATTTGGAGATCTATAGGGCAAGTTATGCCCATTAGGAAACATGTTGCTCAAGTCCGAGTTACTATGCCTATAGCGTATTTCAAAAATTCATAACTTTTTCATCTCAAGTTAATGGATCTCAAATTTTGTGGGTATACTCTTCTATGAGTTGAATTTAAAATAAAGTTAGTTTTACTCTGATTGAAGATCCCTAGCTCCAATATGGTTCATGAATCCAACATTATCTAGAGTTGTCCTATTTTTTATTTGTGAACATCTTTGAGTCCCTAATTTGTTTCCCTCACTAATTCAAGTTTCAATAGTTCTAACTTAATATTATAAACCTAAAGAGCATCATCCTTAGCCCAGATTTATGAGAAATAAAGAGAATAAAAACCTTAGCTCATCTAGCCATATATAAGGTGGTTTACAAGCCTCCCTCACTTCCAAGCTCAAGAGGCTTTAAATCTTGCTTCCAAAAACTCTAAAACCTCTTTAGAATCACAAGATCACACCAAAGCTTCTCCTTTCTCTTCCTTGGCTAAAACTTAATATGGTTCAAGAGGAGAGATTTTAGCTTCTAGGTGGTTTAGGAAGTTGCAAACAAGCTCATCAATTAGGTGGATGTTGAGGAAATGAAAAGGAACCAAGGGTTTGTGAGATTATGTGAGCAAAAATGGAGGAGCAAAAATGAGAGAGAGGGTTCGGCCAAGGGTATAAGGGAGAGAGAAAAAATGCTTAAAATTCTAGGGTTTGGGAGATATTTAGGGAAAAAGTGAGAGTGATTCACCATGTGACTCACCATATATGAGTGGCCCATATTGCTTAATAAAATTTGTCCATGTGACTTGCTTTGAGCCACATATAATAGAAGTAATCTTCTAATGATTAAACTTTCTTGTAATTTGGGATCCTATCGGATCAATGCCTTATGCCTCAAGAAACTATCGGTAAGAGTCTCACCATGCAATTAAAAATTCTGTTTCCGTTAAAATTCTAATCGTACACTATTACTACTTGTATTCTTTTATATACTCTCTTTATTTTAGATTTACATTAATAATTTAACATGTGACAGAGTTAATTACATATTCTGCTAAATAATTTCACTTGATGACACTCTAGTAGATGTGATGTATGTTTTAGTTTGTGATAGTTGCCTTAACTTTGGAAATTACCGATTAGCATACAATATTATTATCATAGTTCCCTGAAATTAATAATTTAAGAATAAATCTAGTAATAACAACTGGCAAAAAAAAATTTACCCGTGTAAAATTAAGATAGCAAGTTAGAAATATCCTACTAGCTAATTATTATCAAGATAAAATAAGGTAAAATAAATGGAGTGATAATAGTTAGTTAGGTGTTACAACTGTTGTTTGTTTAAAATTTGCAATACTATTCCAAGGTGTTGTTCGTGCTCCTCTCTGGTCTTAGAATTGATTAGGATAGCATCTATGAAGACTACCACAAACTGGTCAAGGTAACAACTAAAAATTCTATTCATATAATCCATGAATATTGCAGGGGTACTAGTAAGTCCAAAGGGTATCACAAGATATTCATAATACCCATACCTAGTCCTAAAGACTATCTTGGGTACATCTTCTTTTGTCACTCTTATTTTATGGTATGCTAACCTCAAGTCTATTTTTAGAAAATTGAAGCCCCGAAGCAACTGATGCAATAGGTCATCTATTTTTGGAAGTGGATATTTATTCTTGATTGTGACTTTATTTAACTACCTGAAATCTATAAATAATCTCATGCTCCTATCTTTCTTCTTTACTAATAAAACAGATGCACCCCACAGAGACACACTTGGCTTAATGAACCCTTTGGCTAGCACTTCTTCAACTTGTTTCTTAAGTTCATTTAACTCTAAAGGGCACATCCTATAAGGTGCAAAGGATAAATGTCTTATTCCTGGTATTAAGTCAATGGACAATTCAAGCTCTCTTTAGGTGATAGGTTCACTATATCCTTAGAAAACACTTCAGGAAATTCTTTCTCTATGGTATGCTATTTAATTCTTGTTCAACCTTTGAATATAAAGAATAAAGGAGAAACCCTTGAGCTCCTTCTAAGAGACACTTCTTTACTTGAGTGGTAGTGAGGAGCAGGGCATCAAGAGATTTTGTTCCTTAGGTCGTTTATTGGGAAAATAGGCAAGTTTTATATAACAATCTAGAATAATGTCAATAATATATAACCAATCCCTTCCAATTATAATATCAATTTCAATTACAAAGGAGTATGAAGCTCCTGAGTCAAACAATGCAATTAAGAGAATGTTATTTAGAAAACGTTTACCTTAGTTCATGTTAAGAGATCGAGTTGCCTCCTTTCTACTTAGAGTGAATACTCTCCCTTTTGTTTGTGATCTGGGCACAAAATTGTTCAATGGTTTCTTAGTGTTACATTCCTTAGCATAGTGTCCGAGATTCCCACACAGGTAGCATATGTTTTGGCTAAAAAAACAAGGTCTGGAGCTAAATCTATTTACTATTCCTTGGGTTCATTCCACTCTTGAAATTATTTTTCTTTTAAGTTTCTAGCACCATCTTCCTTTTCAAGAAATTTCTTCTCTCTCTTTCTCTCTCTCTCTCAAACTCCATCTCCAAATAACTCTTTTTTGTTATCCTGCATTTATTTACTAAAGTGGCATAATCTTTAATTTCTAGGGTAGATACCTTTTCTCTTATCTTAGGTCTTAAACCTTGTTCAAACTTTTTGGTCCTCCAGCATTCATTAAGGTTATGTTTCAGGTAGGAAGAGAATTTGGAGAGTTCTTCAAATTTAGCTATATATTGACTTATGGTCATACTTCCCTGCCCAAGTTATATGAATTTAGTCTTTTTCTCATTCCTAACGTTATCAAGAAAGTACTTATCAAAAAAGGTGGTTAGAAACACTTCCCACATGAGTTCGATCACACTGGACTCTAACCAACTTCTAGTACCCCTCCACAAGTGCTCTGCCTCACCTTCTAACATATAGGTCCCAATGGCCACTTTTTGTGAATTCATACATCCCATAATTGTGAAAATATTTTCTAGATGCATGACCCATTTTTCAGCTAAAGTGGGGTCATAGTCTCAATGGAATAAGGGTGACGTGGTTTCTCTAAATTCTAAAAGTCCTTAGTAACCAAGGGTCGCTATAAGGATTTCACCATTGGAGTTTCCACTACCTTCACCTTGGTGACTATTGTTCCTTTGCTGAATCTCGTACATGTGTTGTAAAACCATTTTAGTTGATTCTGTCTGGGCCCTAATAGTTTCAGCCAAACCTTTAATAGCTCCCATAACCCTTGATAGAGAATCATTTGGCATACACTACGCTTTGGGGATTTTTTGTCCGTCTGATGCCATATAATCCTACAAGTGCATAAACAACCCAATATTGAGTTGATCAGGCTTAATATTGTATAATTAATGCATTGAGAAAACTATAAGGCATATAGAGATAAACCAGACCGCCTATCATGCAGACAACAAAGACTTAGCTTGTACCTAACTCTTATTTGTGCCTAGAACGAGGCTCTGAAACAAAAAATGTAATACTCGTCCATAATCACACTAAGGCATGGACTTAAATAGAAAGGTTAACATTAAACCATAATATACATAAGCACATTGTAATGTTTGCAAGTAGGAACACAACTCTGCTAGTTGTAAGCTAAACATTCATAAGTAGTAATACAAACTACAGATTATTGGAACACTAGTCTATAGTCCTTGGTTGTTGGAGAGATCTGCCTTTTCTAGAAAATACCAAACTAATCTAAAGCCACCATGAATAAAAATGAAAATTGAAAATTCTCAGTAGAAAATGAATGGTTCTAAAACATTTAAACTATGATTAGTTCCAATTGTGTTATAGTATGAAAAATACCACATAGCTACCAGATCACAATCACATCACATCACATTACTTGTAGGAATATAATATCTCATAATAATATGATCAATGAAACACATGGTATGTCATGCCATTCAAAATGTAGCATAAATAAGCAAGCCTCATTTAGATCATGATCTCTTAGTTTTACCTTTCACTTTCCTTTATCTGATTATCTCACACATAATGAAAGGTCTTCTCTTAAAGAATTCCCTTAGTGTCACTCATAATATCGTGACGATAAAGCAGGATCATTATACCACACTAACTAAGCCATAAAAGGATCTTACATTGATTCATCTGCCTTCCTAGCGCATAGCAGCAAGTCTTAAATATGTTCCTTTTAATTTAATTGCTTACCATTATGCATAAAATCACAAAAGACATATAATGATGGATATACTTAATCAATAAATAGAGTTAAAATAAAATAACCTTGTTAGCAAAAATTAAATAATAAGCTTGAGTAATACAAATAAATTATAATCACTGAATATTAACTTTTATAGAGTTATCAAATTGAAATGTGTAACATCCTCCCAAGTATAGTACTATGCTTAAGTCATAATACCTCACCTAGGAGTTGTTACTGTAGTTCAATCAAACCTTATCTAACAGCAACCTTTGGCCACCTTTGCCTCGGAAGGCCTTCTTTGGAACTTTTGAAATATCTGGAGATAACACGGAAATAAATATAGGAGTGAGAATTATAAATTCTCAGTAGGATTCATTAAGAAACTTCATACCGTGTCATCTTTATTATCTCCAGTTGCTTCGATTTATTATAAAAAGTGAATACATTATACAAATTGTTCTAATTTATAGTTGGAAAACATATAGTCCGAAGCAGAGTTCATTTTATCTCATGCACTTAAGTCACATTGGCAATATTTCATATTTAGAATAAAAATCACTACATAAATAGATAGAACAAGCTCAGCCTCAATAAAACATAGGATATCATAATAGTGAGCATTGGTACAATTATAATTACATAACACATGTATGGCTGTGCTATAAGCTTCTCTTAACTCATCGCCCCCATAACTTCTCAATACTTATACTAGCTGGGTCATACCATGCCTCATATAAGCCCTATTGTTACCAAGTGGCCTCAAGAACTTAAGAGGAGGGTGAATTAAGCTCCAAAATTTATCTAATTCTTTTCCCTAAAATCTCTTTCTTTTTAGATCTTATTTGAAAATAGGTGACTAAGTGATTAACTATTCGAAAATTAATGCAAGTTCCAAATTACTTCAACAATAAATAGTATGAATTTAACTTACAATTAATAAAATATAAGGGTAGAGAAGAGCAAACTCAGATTTATCCTGGTTCGGTCACACTTTGTGGCCTACGTCTAGTACCCAAGTAATCAACTCAGGATTTTCCACTATGTCAGATTTTTCAAGGTTTTAAAACCTTTACAACACTTGAGTACTCACACTTTTAGGATCCCTTACCCTAGTGTTTGAGTTTCTCAAAATCAAAAAGGGATACCTCACGCTTTTCTAACTTGAGGGATGCCTCACCCTCTTACAATTTGAAGAAGAACAAAGGATATTGATCACTCTCTAAAAGAGGAAATAATACAACTTGAAGGGCTATGAAGCTTTTTAATAGTAACTCTCTTTGGCCACAACAGAAACTGAGTTAGAGATCAAGAAATTGAAAAAGTTGTTTAAGAGTTTTTAACCCTTGAGTGTTCTGTCTAAAGTGTGTTATGAATGGCTATTTATAGACTTCAGATTTCGTTCTAGCCGTTTGAGACAAGTTGCCAACGAACATAATTTTTGAGAACTAGCCGCTTTTGCAGTTAGGGCTCGTGGTAATCGATTACATGGATTTGGTAATCGATTACACTTGCAAAATAACCAATTTCTAGGCAAGTCTTTGAATATAGTAATCGATTACAGTAAGATGGTAATCGATTGCAGCTTTGAAAAATGCAGTTGTAACGACTTTTTGAAACTTCTAACGAACTTAATCGATTGAAAACATTATGTAATCGATTATACCTTGCTAAAAAATGCATTTGCTTAGTTTAAAAACATATTTTTCATAGACTAAATTTAAGACAAATTATTTAGAAACTTAAAATATGTTTTCAAAAATCAATATCCAAATTGGTAGCTTGTTAAAAAACATTTTTCAAAAACACTAATCGTAAAGTTTCAAAAACTGTGGCCGTGAAAATTATTAATAGAAAAGCTGTTAACAAAAAGAATCCTATACCAACTATGCTTGAACCATTTTGTCTTCAAGGAACTTCATGCTCTTTGATTATAGCTGTTTGTCATCCTTTTGGCATCAGCAAAACCTACAGTAAAAGCATACACATTCTCCCCCTTTTTGATGATGACAAATGTCTTAGGTGAGGAGAAAATAACAAATATAGATATGACAAAGTAAGGATAAACTCCCCCTAAGAGGATTCACTAAGTATATAGGTTATAATCAAACATAAGTCAAATATAAACTCGATTACAGTCAAATATAAGTCAAATATAAACTCGATTACAGTCAAATATAAGTCAAATATAAACTCCCCCTAAATCCCTAAATATGTGCATAACACCTCACCACCTCACCACCTCACCAATTACCAATTCTCCCCCTTTTGGCATAAGCAAAAAGACCATAAGCATAAAGTAAAATGAACATTAGCAAAGGGTCATAGGCATAACAAAAGTTCATATTCAAGCTAAAAACAACTAACAATATAGTCAGGCAAAGGAGAACTGAAAGTTAAAAGAAACAAGAAAATACAAGGAAAGAGAACGACTAAGTAAAAAGAAATAAAATAAGCAAAGGGAAGTGCAGCCGAGCACGAACTAAGCCCCATCAGAGTCGCCATCATCCTCAATATCATCAGTCTCAGTAGCATCAGAGTCATCAAAAGTATCACAATCATCCGAGGCACCAAGCTGTAGTATAATGTGACCTATAGAAGGGAGTAAATCGAAGGGGTCAATAGTATCACGACTACCTAAGGTCTCACGATCCTCAGAAGCTGCATGAAAAGGATGATGAGACGCATGAGAAGTCAGAGTAAAGTGAGCCAGAGAATGAGGCGGTGGAGAAGCAAAACCAGAAGGGTTAAAATGCTGACATAGGGTGCAAAGATCACTCTCCACACTATCCATCCTAGTCCCATAGCTAGCTAAGGTAGTCTCATAATGGTCCATACGAGTCTCAAGGTGATCAAAGCGCTCTCCAACATAGGTACGAAGATCGCAAAACTTGTCAAGCATCACCGCCATATAATCTGAGGAAGGTAGAGGAATAGAGGCAGAAGCGGAAGTAGAAGCAGGACCAGTAGCAGAGGGAGGAGGAGGGACATTGCTTACAGGCCTATTAGGAATGTACCATTGGCTAGCATAGTTCTTGAACCCCATTTTGGTCAGTGTCCCTTCATTAATGGGATAATGAAGAGTCTCGTCCAAGGTGATCTCACCACTGAGAGGTATGCGAAAATGCTGAAGAAAACGAGTAATGAGCATCCCATAAGGTAAAGCACATCTAGCCTTCTTCTTAACCTTTAACATGTGCTGAATGATATAGTATCCCCAGTTTATTGGACGCTCAGTAGTCATAGCCCATATAACCAGAACATCATCAGAAGAAATCTGTGCATAATTACCGGCTTTAGGAATCAAGACTCGCACAAGGATATAATGAAGAATATGGTCTTCTAAGGAGAGCCTACCCACCAAAGTTCTCTTATTAGTAGTGTCACCCTCTTCTATAAACTAAGCTAAGGCCAGATCATGATTATAATCCTCCATCCAAGCATCAGGAGCAATGCCCTTCCCGGGTAAAGTTTCCCCATCAAAGGACAGACTAGTGAATTGATAAAACAGTCCCCTATCAATGACTATCTAGACATTCTTCACTTCAAAAAATAAGCATGCATCCTTATACTTCAAGTTTGAATAGAATACCTTAACCAATTCAGGATACACATTGTTTTTCATAGTAAGGAACTGAACTAACTCCCATCTATTTAGAAGAGCAAACACTCCTAAATTGGTTTGATTGAAGAAGTTAGAGTCTAAATACCTTGGGTGACAAGTTCATGAGTCTGGAAATGAGCAATGTAGGAATCCATTTGCCTCTTTGATGAGAAGAATCACGAAAAATCCATAGAAGGCAGAGAGGAAGGGGTAGGTGCGGCGTTCTTGGCGGAGGCCTTCCTCTTCCTAAGAGCCCTAGAGGATTCAGCCATTGAATCATGGATTCCGTGGAGAGAGTGTGTATGGGTTTTGTGGAAAGGAAGAAAAGAAGAAGTTCGGTGAAGAAATGGAGAGATTTGATGAAGAAATGAGGGAGTTATGTTAGAGAGAAGGAAGAGCTTCGACAATGGCATTTTGGAGAGAGAGATAGAGCATGAAGAGTGAGAAGTTGAAGTTTGAAATAAGGAGAGAGAATGCGGACGCAGGGGGGGTTAAGCACCTTCTTGTAATTGATTACCAAACTAGGGTAATCGATTACCACATGCCTATGAATTTGGTAATCGATTACATAACATGTAATCGATTACTATAGTGTTATTTTCCTAGCTTCAGTAATCGATTATCAACTAATATAATCGATTACACTAAATAAAATTTTAACTTGTGGGTAACAGAGACGGATGTAATCGATTACCTTCTTTCTGGTAATCGATTATCAAATCTTAATTTTTAGAAACCTTCGAGTTATTTCAGATTTTGAGCCCTGAGAAACTTAGCAATTAATAGAGTTCCTGCAAAATAATTTTAGTGAAATATCCAACGCTCAAGTTAGTAATTTGAAAAGAAATTAAATTTAAAAATGTAATAAAAAGAAACTATATATGTGAGGAAGCAATTATACCTAATTCTCTTCTAATGTTAAAAAACTTCCCCTAGGTAAAGGTTTAGTAAATATGTCTGCTAGTTATTTATTTATCCCCACAAATTCTAAGATGCAATCACCTTTTCATACATGATCTCGTAGAAAATGATGTCTAATTTCAATATGTTTGGTTCTAGAATGCAAAACAGGATTTTTATATAGATTTATAGCACTTGTGTTATCACATCTTATAGGTACGTGGTCAAGGTGTAATCCATAGTCTAAAAGTTGTTGCTTCATCCAAAGAATTTGAGCACAACAACTTCCAGCGGCTATGTATTCCGCCTCTGCAGTAGACAATGCCACACTATTTTGTTTCTTGCTATGCCAAGAGACTAAAGCACTACCAATTAATTGACATGTTCCACTAGTACCATTTTATAGCCAGCAAAATCTCAATCAGAGTAACCAATTAGACTGCATGAGGTTCCCTTGGGATACCATAAACCTATATTCACTATTTCTATAAGATATCTCATAATTTTTTTTACTGCAGTTAAATGAGATTCTTTAGGATTAGCTTGATATCTAGCACACATACATACACTAAACATTATATCAGGCCTACTAGCAGTGAGATAAAGAAGAGAGCCAATCATACCTCTATATTTTGTTACTTCTACAGACTTACCTTCATCATCCTTGTCTAAGTAACAGGAAGTGCACATAGGAGTAGTAATATCCTTTGCATTATCCATTCCAAACCTTTTGAGCAACTCCTTATAATATTTTGATTGATTGATGAATATTCCATCTCTTGATTGCTTAATTTGGAGTCTAAGAAAGAAATTAAGTTTGCCCATCATGGACATATCAAATTCACTCTGCATTATCTTAGAAAATTCTTGACATAAAGCATCATTAGTAGCACCAAAGATAATATCATCCACATATATTTGTACTAATAGAATATCATGCTCCTTATTTTTAATAAATAGTGTAGTGTCAACTTTTCCTCTTGAAAAACCTTTTTCTAAGAGATATTTACTCAATCTATCATACCAAGCTCTAGGAGCTTGTTTTAGCCTATAAAGAGCCTTTTTCAATTTGAAGACATGATTGGGTAAGTCAAAACTTTCAAAACTGGGAGGTTGATCAACATACACTTCTTCTTGTACATAACCATTTAGAAATGCACTTTTTACATCCATTTGATAAAGTTTGAAATCCATGATAAATGCAAATGCTAGTAACATTCTAATAGCTTTTAATCTAGCTACAGGAGCATATGTTTCTTCATAATCTATTCCTTCTTCTTGATTATATCCTTTAGCAACTAATCTAGCTTTATTTCTTATGATGACAACATTTACATCAAGTTTGTTCCTAAAAACCCATTTGGTGCCTATGATAGGATGATCACTGGGTATTGACACAGGTTCCCAAACTTGATTTCTTTCAAATTGTTTAATTCTTCTTACATGGCTAAAATCCAATGTTCATTAATAATGGCTTCTTCCATATTTTTAGGTTCAACTTGAGAGACAAATACCATGTGATTACAGGTATTTCTAAGAGAGTTTCGAGTTGTTACCCCTTTTGAGATGTCACCTATAATATTGTCAAGTGAGTGATGTTTAGAACTCCTCCATTCTTTTGAGAGATCATTTGTCCTTGTTTACTCTTGTGGTGGAGTTTCTTTCTCACTTTCTTCCTCTTTCTTTTGCTCCTTTTCTTTTTCATTGATGTAAGAGTTTTCCAAAGCTTCTACAACATCATCAATAATATCCTCTCTTGGACCAAATAGGTTAGTCTCATCAAAAGCAACATGAACAGACTTTTCTATAGTCATAGTTCGCGTATTATAGATTCTATAAGCTTTACTATGCAATGAGTATCCAATAAATATTCCTTCATCAGCTTTAGCATCAAATTTACCTAAGTTATCCTTTCCATTATTTAAAACAAAACATTTACAACCAAAAATGTGAAGATGGGATATATTTGGCTTCTTTCCTTTGTATAGTTCATAGGGGGTCTTCTTTAAAATAGGTCTTATTAAGGCTCTATTCATTACATAATAAGAGGTACTAACCGTGTATGCCCAAAAATACTTAGGAAGATTTAATTCATTTAGCATAGTTCTTGCCATTTTTTCTAAAGAACGATTTTTTCTTTCAACTACTCCATTTTGTTGTGGAGTTCTAGGAGCAGAAAAATTATGTTCAATGCCATGTTCATCACAAAAAGTTTCAAAAGACTCATTTTCAAACTCCCCACCATGATCACTTCTTACAGATGCAATGTTAAGATTTTTCTCATTTTGAATAATCTTAGCAAGTTTTCTAAATGCTCGAAATGCTTCACTTTTATGAGATAGAAATAATGTCCACGTAAATTTAGAATAATCATCGGCAATTACTAAAGCATAGCAATTTCCTCCAAAACTCGTAATTCTAGAAGGGCCAAAGAGATCCATGTGTAATAGTTGTAAGGGTCTTGAGGTTGAAACAATATTCTTTGATTTGAAAGATACCTTTACTTGTTTACCCTTTTGACAAGCATCACAAAGCTTGTCTTTTTCAAATCTAAGTTTTGGTAGTCCAATTACTAACTCTTTCTTAACTAGCCTATTTAAGTGATCCATGTGAATGTGTGCAATTCTTCTATGCCATAACCATGAATGATCTTCCTTACTCATGAGACATTGAATAGTATTTGATGGAATATTATCAAGCTTAATCATATATATGTTATCTACTCTATGCCCAACAAACTTAACCTTTTTATCACTAATTCCTTCTATAATGCAACAGTTTGAATCAAAGATGACTCTATTTCCTTTATCACATAATTGGCTAATGCTAAGTAAATTATGCTTAAGAGCATCAACAAATAAGACATTTTCTATAGAAGTAGAAGGAGTGTTACCAATTTTACCAACTCCAAGTATTTTTCCTTTATTGTTGTCTCCATAGGTCACATGTCCGTGCTTCTTAGCAGTTATTTGTGAGAACTTTGATACATCTCTTGTCATGTGCTTGGAGCATCCACTATCGAGGTACCAATTTGTTATGATCCATTATCCATAAACCCTAATTCTGGTGTATTGTGGTTGTAATTCAATCAAGGAGAAATAAAAATCACAAAAAGATGGAAGAGACAAGGAATGGAAATAGATTGGAGGGCGCCACAATCAAGGATGATTGATAAGCCAAGGGTGATCGCCACAAGAGCAATTGGAAACTCTTGATAAGACCTAGGGTTCCAAGCAAGAACCAAAGAGACACTTTTACTAAAAGTATTCTGATTTCAATTTGCCAAAAAATCCCTTCAAAATGTGTTTACAAGGTTTATAAACTAAACTAAAGTTTAGCAAATGGGCTGAAACACTTAGCCCAAGATTAAAATCTAAACTTATTAAAACTGAGTAAAAGGCTAAATAGCTAAAAACAAGTGATGGGCTATATGAAATTACAAGCCCAATTACATTATTACTAACTTAAAATTAACAAGCCCAAAGGTATAACTAAGCTTGTTCAGCCACATGAATGCAATGGACTAGTCTTGAGTCGTTTTCTTCTTGAATGGGCTTTGCCTCAAATAAACTTGAAATCATTTGGCCCAAAGCTTCCTTAGCTCTCTTGGATTTGGATCTAGTCATTGGTCCACCAATTCCTTCCAAAGGATCTCCTCTTTGCCTTTGCTTTCTTGAGTCTACTTTATCTTCCTTGATCACATCATCCCCTCCTTCTTCAAGAGAATTCGTCCTCGAATTTAGCTCCTCATCACCTACATCAAATAAGGTCAAGTCAGCAACATTAAAAGTAGCACTTATCCCATACTCACCAGGTAAGTCGATCTTGTAGGCATTGTCATTTATTCTCTCCAAGACTTGGAAGGGTCCATCACCCCTAGGTTGGAGTTTGGATTTCCTTTGAGATGAAAACCTCTCCTTTCTCATGTGTACCCAAACCCAATCACTGGGTTCAAATACAACCTTCTTTTTGCCCTTGTTGGCTTGCTTTGCATAACTCTCCATTTTCTTCTCAATTTGGGCTTTTACTTGCTCATGCAGCTTCTTTACAAAGTCAGCCTTAGCTTGTGCATCTTTATGCTTAAAAATAGAAATGTTAGGCATAGGCAGTAAATCAAGAGGAGTCAAGTGGTTAAATCCATATACTATTTCAAAAGGAGAACAATTAGTAGTGCTATGGATAGCCCTATTATACGCAAACTCTACATGAGGCAAACACTCTTCCCATGACTTAATATTCTTCTTTATAACAGCCCTAAGGAGAGTAGAAAGAGTCCTATTAACTACCTCAGTTTGCCCATCAATTTGGGGGTGACAAGTAGTTGAGAATAGCAATTTAGTACCAATCTTACCCCATAGTGTCCTCCAAAAGTGAATTAAGAACTTAGTGTCCCTATCACTCACAGTACTCCTAGGTAGTCCATGTAGCCTCACTACCTCTTTGAAGAACAAATCAGCCACATGACAAGCATCATCCACCTTCTTGCAAGGTATGAAATGAGCCATCTTGGAGAACCTATCCACCACCACAAAAATAGAATCCTTACCATTCTTTGTCCGAGGCAGTCCTAAAACAAAGTCCATAGATAAATCAATTCAAGGAAAATCAGGAATTGGCAAAGGAGTATAGAGTCCATGAGGCATTACCTTTGACTTAGACTTCTTACAACCAATGCATCTTTCACAAAATTTATGCACATCATGTTTCATGTGTGGCCAATAAAAATGTTCATGCAGTATGTCTAAAGTCTTTTGGACCCCAAAATGCCCCATTAAGCCCCCCTCATGTGCCTCTCTCACAAGCAACTCTCTAATGGAACTTTGAGGCACACATAACCTTTTCTCTTTAAACAAATAATCCTTATGCCTAAAGTGCCCATTTTGGACAGCATGCACACAATTTTTATAAATCTGAGAAAATTTTGGATCATGCTCATACAATTCCTTTATATGCTCAAAACCAATGAATTTAGTTTCAAGAGTGGAGAACCGAGCATACCTTCTTGAAAGCGCATCAGCAACCACATTAGCCTTACCTTTCTTATGCTTGATCACATAGGGAAATTGCTCAAGGAACTCAACCCACTTGGCATGTCTCTTATTCAGTTTACCTTGTCCTTTTAAATACTTCAAGGACTCGTGGTCACTATGAATCACAAATTCCTTGGGTAAAAGGTAATGCTGCCATATTTGTAATGCCCTTACTAAGGCATACAACTTTTTATCATATGTGGGATAGTTAAGAATAGCACCATTTAATTTTTCACTAAAATAAGCAATTGGGTGCCAATCTTGCATCAAAACAGCCCCTATTCCCACACCAGATGCATCACATTCAATCTCAAAGATTTAGCAAAATTAGGCAATGCAAGGATAGGTGCATGAGTTAATTTATCTTTAAGGAAAGCAAAAGCTTGCTCTTGTTTTTCACCCCATTTAAATCCAACATGCCTTTTAATTACTTCATTCAAGGGTGCAGCCAATGTACTAAAATCTTTAACAAACCTCCTATAGAAGCTAGCTAAACCATGAAAGCTTCTTACCTCACTAACATTCTTAGGAGTTGGCCACTCTTGAATAGCTTTCACCTTCTCTTGATCAACCTGCAGTCCTTGTGAGCTAACAACAAAACCAAGAAAAACCACATGGTTTGTACAAAAAATACATTTTTCCATGTTGGCATACAATTTCTTATGCCTAAGAGCTTCCAAAACACTCCTCAAATGCACATGATGATCATCATAGGATTTGCTATAAATCAAAATGTCATCAAAATAAACCACAACAAACTTTCCTAGGAATTCCTTTAACACATGATTCATCAATCTCATGAAGGTACTAGGAGCATTTGTTAATCCAAAGGGCATGACCAACCATTCATACAATCCATATTTGGTTTTAAAAGCAGTTTTCCATTCATCCTCTTCTCTAACCTAATTTGATGATATCCGCTTTTAAGATCAATTTTAGAAAACACACAGGCACCATGCAATTCATCCAACAAATCATCTAATCTAGGAATGGGATGTCTATACTTTACCGTGATGTTATTGATGGCTCTACAATCAGTGCACATCCTCCAAGTTCCATCTTTCTTAGGCACTAGAATGACTGGAACTGCACACGGACTTAAGTTTTCTTATGCCCACCCTTTTTGCATCAAGTCTTGAACTTGTTTTTGAATCTCCTTGGTCTCTTGAGGATTACTCCTATAGGTTGGCCTATTAGGCAATGAAGCTCCTGGAATGAGATCAATTTGATGTTCTATGCCTCGTAGAGGGGGTAGACCGTGAGGTACCTCCTTGGGAAAAACATCTCCAAATTCCTGCAACAAAGAAGAAACTTCACAAGGAAAAGAGTTAGTAGCACCTGTTTCATGTAATTTACTTTCTTCACTCAAAAGTAAAAGCATTGGCTTTTTCATGAGCATAGCCTTTTTCACCTCTTTTTCTTTAATAAACAGATTTTGCAATTTTCCCTCTATTTTTCCACTCTCTTTTTCCTTTTTCTTTTCACTCCCTTTGTCCTTTTTCTTTTCACTCTCTTTTTCTTTTCTTTCCTGTTTTCTTTTATCTCTCATTTTGGATTGATCCTCACCAACCTCTCTTGGAGACAAAGGAGCAAGAATAGTCTTGCGCTCTTTATGTACAAATGAAAACTTATTTGTGAACCCATCATGCAGAGCTTTCTTATCATACTGGCAAAGCCTACCAAGAAGTAAATGGCAAGCCTCCATAGGCACCACATCACATAAAACTACATCATCATACTTCCCTATAGAGAATTCCACCTCCACTTGCTTACTCACAGTCATTTCACTATCCTTACTAAGCCATTGAAGCTTATATGGCTGTGGGTGTGGTTTAGTCTCCAAATTCAGTTTTGAGACCATCCTTGCACTAGCAACATTAGTGCAACTCCCTCCATCAATAATCAAAGAACAAACCTTCCCTTGGATGAGACACCTTGTGTGGAAAATATTTTCCCTTTGGCTTTTATCTAAATCCGTTGCTTGGTTGCCCAAGAACCTCCTCACCATGAACAAATCTCCCTCTGGTGCAATTTCCTCATCATACTCATCCTCACTAGTTGGGGCAGATTCAGATGAGGACTCACTAGTGATTTCTCCATTGTCTTTGAGAAGCATAGTCTTCTTGGTTGGGCATTCGGATGCTATGTGTCCTCTCCCCAAACACTTGAAGCATTTTATCTCACTACTCCTTGTCTTTTTAGATGTCTCATTAGACTTCAATTGAGTCCTTTGAGGTGCAACCGTGGTGTTGCTAGAAAAGGTACCTCCCTTCTTCTTATTTCTTTCCTTCCAATTTGAAGAATTGAAATTAGAAGAGCTCCTCCTCAATATACCTTTTCTCTTAAGTTGCTGCTCCACTTTGGTAGCTTGATGTACCAAGTCTTCCAACTCTACATAATTTTGCAGCTTAACCACATCTCTAATGTCATTATTCAGCCCATTCAGAAAGCGTGCCATTGTAGCCTCCCTATCTTCATTCACATTGGCTCTAATCAAAGACACCTCCATCTCCTTGTAATATTCATCAACACTCCTACTACCTTGTGTGAGTCTTTGGAGCTTGTTATGAAGGTCCCTATGATAATAGGAAGAGACAAATCTCCTCCTCATTAACCTCTTCATTTCAACCCAAGTATCCACCAAAGGTTCTTCATTTCTAAGCCGCTCTTTTTGCAATTGATCCCACCAAATGAGAGTATAGTCTGTGAACTCCATGGCTGCCACCTTCACTTTCTTATCTTCAGTATAGTTGTGGCAAGCAAAAAGTTGTTCATTCTTCATTTTCCACTCTAAATATGCCTCCGGATCACTTTTCCCTTTAAAAGAGGGAATGTTGAGTTTTACTCCCTCAATTCTGTCTTCTCTTTGATCTACTTCATGATCTCTTCTTCTCCTTCCATCAAGCCTCCTTCTACCTCCATCAGCATCAGGATGTCCTTGATTTTCTAACCACTCAATTCTCACATATAACTCCTCTGTATGCTCCCTCATCATCCTTTCCATTTGAGCTGTAATAGCCTCCACTAACAATCTGTTGTTTCCTTCAGGAGGAGGGCTACCACTACCACCTGTTCCTGCCATCATTTAAGTAAAAGAAAACAAAAGTGAAAGCAATGGGACCTCACCACACTTCTCACGTGTTTACACTCTTAGAGATGTATCACTCGTGTTTGTTGCTCTCTAATAGGCTTTTGTGTAAGGTGCTCTCTTGCCTTTTACCACTCAAGTGCTCTTGTAGGCTCTTAAATAGAATCACAAGTCAATTCAAAGAGAAATTCCAAAAACACTTATGCCAAATCACAAAACAAACAAGAGGTCAAACAAAAGAAAACTCTAAGACAGAACTTTTAAGATCCAAAAGAGACAAGCAAGAAAAACTAAACAAAGACAAGCACACTCAAATCAGAGGCCAAACAAGACAGAACAAGCTAAAGGTTTGAAGAACAATAAGAAACAAGCCAATGTTTTGACCTTTTTTTTTTCATATTCTGCGTTTTTTTTAATTCTATTTTTTTTTTTAATCTGTTCTTGATGATTGTAGATGAACAGACCAACTGGAATCACATCAAAACAAGCACATATTTAACAACTAAGCATCAAACTAACAGAGCTTAGAAAGATTAGAATGAAACAATTCCCATGAACATCAAGAACAAATGATGAACATTCTGCACTTTTTAATTTTTTTTTTTTTTACCCCACTGATCCAATGCAATATCAACAAAGACAGAAGTGGAAATCAGAAGAACATCAAGAAATTAAGCAAAGTAAAAGGATGAATCAAACAAGAACTCAAAGAAAACAAATCGCAAAGTCACACAAGACTGAGTTCGGAAAAAAATCGCTGTATCTCGAGCTACAAAATTCGGAATTCAACGATTCAAAAACGGGATGAAAGATAAGATTCTGAACTTCAGAAAAGACCCAAGAAACACCGAAATATGATGCGGAAAACTCAAGATATGAACCAAAGAAAACTGACTAATTCTGCAACTCGAAGAAGCTGGCTCTGATACCAAATGTTATGATCCATTATCCATGAACCCTAATTATGGTGTATTGTGGTTGTAATTCAATCAAGGAGAAATAAAAATCACAAAAAGATGGAAGAGACAAGGAATGGAAATAGATTGGAGGGCGCCACAATCAAGGATGATTGATAAGCCAAGGGTGATCGCCACAAGAGCAATTGGAAACTCTTGATAAGACCTAGGGTTCCAAGCAAGAACCAAAGAGACACTTTTACTAAAAGTATTCTGATTTCAATTTGCCAAAAAATCCCTTCAAAATGTGTTTACAAGGTTTATAAACTAAACTAAAGTTTAGCAAATGGGCTGAAACACTTAGCCCAAGATTAAAATCTAAACTTATTAAAACTGAGTAAAAGGCTAAATAGCTATAAACAAGTGATGGGCTATATGAAATTACAAGCCCAATTACATTATTACTAACTTAAAATTAACAAGCCCAAAGGTATAACTAAGCTTGTTCAGCCACATGAATGCAATGGACTAGTCTTGAGTCGTTTTCTTCTTGAATGGGCTTTGCCTCAAATAAACTTGAAATCATTTGGCCCAAAGCTTCCTTAGCTCTCTTGGATTTGGATCTAGTCATTGGTCTACCAATTCCTTCCAAAGGATCTCCTCCTTGCCTTTGCTTTCTTGAAGCTACTTTATCTTCCTTGATCACATCACAATTTGAGCTCACGATCTTTAAGCATACTTACATCACATGTTCAAATTTTGGATTTAGGTACCCAAATTTTCTTGGGTCCTTGATTGTTAGACTTGGGCAATATTCCCTTTGGATCCCATATCATCTTTCCACTTGCATGTCCATTCTTTCTAATATAACATGTTGAAGCACTATGCCCTTTTCTTACCATAATAAAAACATGTTATGAAAGGAAAGCTAGAGGTAGATGATAATGAAAAGAAGTTTTTATAATACTTTTGTTGTTCCTTAGGATTATAGCCTAATCCAGCTTTATCAAACATACATCTTTGTTTTCCCAATAATATGTCTAGGTTATTTCTACCAAATGTGAACTTAGCAAGCACATTTTTCAAATCAATAATTTCTTTTTCAAAATTCTTACAAGATGAACATGAAATTGACGTAGTTGCATTCTCATATGATAGACATTTAGAGCAAGTGGAATTTGTATCAATTAATCCAAGTGTTTCATTTTCAATTTTCAGTTCTTCTAGTTCTTTGTTCAGCCTAGTAATCTCTTCTTCCAAAGATAAAATTATTTTCTTAGAGGAAGCAACAATTTTAGTAAGTCTTAAAGACTCTTCATACAACTCATTAAAAGCATCTTGTAATTCATCAAATGAAGGAAAAAGATTAGTATTAGAAGTTGTTACCTCTTCATCACTTTCGCCATCTATAGCCATGAGACTAAGGTTAGCAACTTCATTCTCGGAGTCACTAGATGATTCAGTGTCATTCTTCTCCCAAGTTATAAATGCTTTCTTGCATTTCTTTTCCTTGTTTGATTTCTTCCCTAGTTTCTCTAATTTCTTCAAGTAGATTGGACACTCCATCTTTATATGGCCAGGTTGACCACATTCATAGCGTTTTGGAATGGATGAAGTATCTTCGCCTTTGTTAATATTCTTCTTTGGTGTAAAGGGGACTTTTCTTTGTTTTCCTTTATTTCTAAGGAATCTCCCAAATTTCTTCACAAGGAGACTAAAGTTTTCATCATTTGATTGTATTTCTTCCAAATTGTCTTTTTCATCTTCATCACTTCTTTCATGAGTAGAAGAGGTGGCTGTTAAGGCTATTCCTTTCTTTCTCTTGTCACTTTCCTTGTGTTGATTAAGCCTGTTGAGTTCGAACTCATGCTCTTGAAGTTTTCCAAAAAGAGTAGCAAGAGTCATTGTAGCCAAGTTCCTTGATTCTGATATTGCTGTTACTTTTGGTTGACATTGCCTGTTTAAGCATCTTAAAACTTTGTTAATTAAATCTTCATTTGGAAATGTCTTTCCCAATGAAGCAAGATGATTAACAATATGTGTGAATCTCTTTTGCATATCTTGAATGCTCTCATTTTGATTCATTCTAAATAATTCATATTCATGTGTTAGAGTGTTAATCCTAACTCTTTTAACTTCACTAGTTGCTTCATGAGTAACTTGTAAGGTATCCCACATTTCTTGGGCTATTTTACAATTAGACACACGAAAGAATTCATCATGTCCTAAAGCAGAGGTAATGATATTCTTTGCTTTCAAATTATATTGAACCTTCTTTTTATCCTCATCAGTCCATTCATTTTTAGTTTTTTCAACAATTTTCCTTTCAACAAGTTTTGTTGGAACAAAAGGCCCTTTCTCCACCACATCCCAAACATCTAAGTCTATGGCTTCAATAAAGATTCTCATATGGGTTTTCCAATATGAATATCCATCCCCATTAAAAACAGGTGGCCTATTAATGGAAGTATCTTCTGACAAAAAAGAATTTGATGAGGCCATTACTCTTGAAGCGGTTAAGCCTTTACAAGAATTGGGCTCTGATACCACTTGTTACCAAGTGGCATCAAGAACTTAAGAGGGGGTGAAATAAGTTCCAAAATTTATCTAATTCTTTTCTCTAAAATCTCTTTCTTTTTAGATCTTATTTGAAAAAAGGTGACTAAGTGATTAACTATTCAAAAATTAATGCAAGTTCCAAATTACTTCAACAATAAATAGTATGAATTTAACTTGCAATTAAGTAAAAGATAAGGGTAGAGAAGAGCAAACTCAGATTTATCCTGGTTTGATCACCCTTTGTGGCCTACGCCCAGTCCCCAAGTAATCAACTCAGGATTTTTCACTATGTCAAATTTTTTTCAAGGTTTTAAAACCTTTACAATACTTGATTACTCACACTTTTAGGATCCCTCACCCTAGTGTTTGAGTTTCTCAAAATCAATAAGGGATACCTCACCCTTTTCTAATTGAGGGATGCCTCACCCTCTTACAATTTGAAGAAGAACAAAGGATATTGATCACTCTCTAAAAGAGGAAATAGTACAACTTGAAGCACTATGAAGCTTTTTAATAGTAACTCTCTTTGGCCACAACAGAAACTGAGTTAGAGATCAAGAAATTGAAAAAGTTGTTTTAGAGTTTTTAACCCTTGAGTGTTCTGTCTAAAGTGTGTTATGAATGGCTATTTATAGACTTCAGATTTTGTTCTAGCCGTTTGAGACAAGTTGCCAATGAACGTGACTTTTGAGAACTAGCTGTTTTTGCAGTTAGGGCTTGTGGTAATCGATTAAATGGATTTGGTAATCGATTACCCTTGCAAAATAACCAATTTCTGGGCAAGTCTTTGAATATAGTAATTGATTACACTATGTGGTAATCGATTACGAGTGAACCCAGAATGGTAATCGATTACAATAAGATGGTAATCGATTGCAGCTTTGAAAAATGCGGTTGTAACGACTTTTTGAAACTTCTAACGAACTTAATCGATTGAAAACATTATGTAATCGCTTATACCTTGCTAAAACATGCATTTGTTTAGTTTAAAAACATATTTTTCATAGACTAAATTTAAGACAAATTCTTTAGAAACTTAAAATATGTTTTCAAAAATCAATATCCAAATTGGTAGCTTGTTAAAAAACATTTTTCAAAAACACTAATCGTAAAGTTTCAAAAACTGTGGCCGTGAGAATTATTAATAGAAAAGCTGTTAACAAAAAGAATCCTATACCAACTATGACCAACTATGCTTGAACCCTTTTGTCTTCAAGGAACTTCATGCTCTTTGATTGTAGTCGTTTGTCATCCTTTTGGCATCAGCAAAACCTACAGTAAAAGCATACAAACCTTCCCCTATACTCACACTAGCTGGGTCATGCCATGCCTCATGTGGGTGAGGGGAGCATACTTTGGGTCACCTTTCCTTCTGAAGGATCACACCCTTAGTTTACTTTCTTTACTTGTCATATATATTCCAGAGTTTGATCGCCATATTATACTCCATTGGAGTGTGATCACCATGTCATACTCCTTAGAAATATATTCATCCTGCCACGTCCCCGAGTATGATCGTCATGTCATACTCCATCGGAATGTGATCATCATGTCACATGCCTTAGGGTGTGGGATTATCATGTCATATCCCAAAGTATGATCACCATATCATACCCTATCAGAGCGTGATCTCCATGTCACTTTCCTTAGGAATATGGGACCTTCCTTATATCTTTCAACTGCCTTCACAGGGAGGGACCCAACGTGCAATTGCTGCCGAGTGAAGGGACCCACATCTTTATCCTTTAACTGCCTTCATAAGGAGGAATCTCATAACTGCCTCCAGGTGAAGGGATCCACATTTAATATATTCATATCCTTTCATTTTCATACATAATCAAGCATAGACATGCTGAGTGCACTGATACATATACTTCATCATTTATTTTCATGTATCCTTGCATACATGATTTCCGCATATATATTCATAACATATAAAGGCTCATAACTTCCTTACAATTCTACCAAAAATTTAGCAGCACAACGGATTAGATTCGTTTCCCCATGAATAATTCAAGTACTCAGTACACCAACTTATCAAAGAAATCATAACATTCCATTCATAATTCAACATTAGCTTCATAGGAGCATTAGTCACATCAAGACAGGGTTACTGCCTTAGCACAATCATTCAACCCGATTTTTGTAATTCAGGCCATAATTTCTATTTAACTCATTTGGATCTCAATTTTGGATATGTTAAAGTGTTATATGTCTATTTTCTAACCTCTTTGGTCCCATCTAATTTTGATAAATATAGCTCAAGTTATATGGTTTTATCCCAGCCTACCATGTAGCCAGCCAGAAGCACACACTTAAAAGTAAAAATCTACTAAAAATCGAAAACTGATTCAAATCATATGAAATTGGTCTCATATTAAAACTAACAGAACAAACTTTCATTTTCCAAAAGATCCATTTCATTTTCCTTAGTAGGGCTCGAGTTATAAGCCCCAAAATTTGACCTTCCTGAACTACCCTATTTTGGCCCGGTTTTGACATAGGGCAAATTTCTTGAATCATTGGGAACAAATGAGACCTTATCTAACTCTGAAATTTTTATGGGATATTCCGCTATGTGTAAAATTTCTAACAAAGTTGATTTCATTCAATTCCAAGTAGTATAGGGCGAGTTTTGCCTTGAACAACCTAATATACCCAGAATCAAACTCAAAAACCTAGGTCGAACTTTCAAAATTCATATCTCTCTCAATACTAATCCAATGGCCTTATATGATATACGTATGGAAAGCCCTGAAAGTCTAGTTTCAAATAAAAATAGTTGCATCAAATTTAACCAGCTGTAGGCTGAGCTGTACACTCTGCCGTACAGACTGCCGAGGGTTTTTGATTTTCCAACTCCTCACCTCTTCCTACTCTCATCCTTTCTTACTTCCTATTCGATTTTAACACCACAAACAGCAAACAAATCAATGAAACATCCTTATATTCATTCAATCATTACATCAAAAATTGAGAAAATGAACCTATACCAGCCACCCACAATAAAAAAATCAAAACAAGAACTAAACCTCTATCTCTTGTTATGTGTAATTTGGCTTGAGTTTGGAGTTTGAATCAATAAAACTTAGTTGAGCTTGAAGGTTTAATGGAGTTGTGTGAGTGGAGAAGAGAAGAAGAGAGCTAAAGTGAAGGAGAGGGTGGCGCAGAATTTTGGTTGAAGGAGAGAAAGGAATGTGTTATAAAAGCTTTGGGGAGGTAGTTATATCCTTGCAATTTGATTGGTTGGAGCTCTTGTGGCCAAATTTCAGCCAATACCCTTCCTCCTTGTGGCTTCTCTTGCGCCACACTTAGGGGTTTAAATGGCTGAGTGTTCAGCTTTGGGTCATAGGGTTTTGGGCATGTAATTCTACTAGTCCGGTTTCGACAGTTTAAAATACCGTAATCTTACCGATTTTCTTCAAATCGGTAAATGGGTTTCAAGAAAATTTTTATGAAAACTTCTATACTTCTAACCCAATTTTCCTCATATCTAAACTCAATTAATTGGTAATCAATTGATCCTAAATAATTATTTAGTTAAATTGTAATTAATCTCAATTACTCCATAAAAATCGAACAATTAGGCAAAAAAAAAAAAGAAAATTTTGATGGATGTTACAAAATGCCAATTTCCAAAGGGACCAACTTATATTAATTATGGTTTAACTCTCTTTTAATGATTTAGGTCATAGTTCATGGATTATTCTTGTCATCATTGTGCATAGAGCGCATAAAATTCCTGTCCTTACGGTGGTTATTATAAAGTCATAATATTGGTTCCAAGCCAAGGGATAAAAATCAAACTCAAGCAATAATATAAATAGTTTAATAGTCCAAATTCAATGGCATAAATAGTCCAATAATTCAAATCCATGTATAATAAAGATAATAAGTTTTACTTATTTTAATTGTAAAATAAAATTTAATCTTTAATATTGGTCCCTTGAAAATTGATACATTAATATTGACAACTCAAAGTAATATTTTAAGACCTGAACGATAAATTTGCATAAATTATTTAAATAAAATAGCCCCAGACAATGAACTATAAAAGAATACTAACCCATAATAAGAATAGAAAGGAACTCAAACTTATCATAAAAATAAACATTAATATAAGAAGAACAACTCATAATTTAACTAGCAACTTTTAAATAGTAAATATATAAAATTGACTAACTTGATCACAATATAAGGTAGTCATGGTTTTATTTTGAAAAAATTCATTCATCGTCTACCTTCAAAATTTTTGGAGAGAATGAGAAAAAATTAAGTTGATTGTTGATGGCACGACCCCTTGACCCTTTTATTCTATTTGCTTATCCTCGATACCTTCTCGGAGTGTGTCGCTCACTTCCACTCTCGGTATATCTCTGCTGCCAGAATCTCATCTCCTCACGCTCAAAATCCGTTAACATCTAAATGCTGCAACATGAAGCATTGGTTCCCTGCTATTTATAGGGGCTATTACGGTACTTCACCGCTTAAGATGTCGCTTGATAATGACCGACTGAAAATTGCACTGTTCGACATGTGATATATAAGAAAAGGCCTGCCACACTAGCGTGCCAGGCTTTTTTACCATGATGACGGTAATGAGCTTTTTGGCATTTAAAATGGCAAATTAACCCACATATTAAAAAAATCTAAGATTGCAGACATAAAAAATTTCAAATATTGAATGCCAACGTCTGCACAAAGGTCCGCACCTCCATATGTCATTATCACATCACCACAAAGTACATCAACGACGGCTTCGACCAGGAGCTGAATATCTCGTGCACTCAAAATGATATAATCAAGTATGATGTTTATAATAAATTATACTATCAAAAATTGTAATATTAACAACAATATCACTAATCATAATAATAATATTAATAATAAAGTTAATAGTAATTACTATTATTAATAATAATAGTAATTATTATTATTAAGATTATTATTGTTATTAGTTTTATTATTGACAATAAAGAAAATTTTATTCATAATAAAGCCTAACATTACTTATAAATTAAAAAAGATATATTAAATATAAATTTAATAAAAAATAAATACATTCTATATTTTGAATTAACTATCAATTTGTGGCTTTGCTCTTTGCCTAAAAACTATCGATATCTAAGTATATTTCATATCAAAGACTAATACAAAATAATGTTACAACTTAAGGGTGTTCAAAACCGAACAAACGCAAATAAAAAACTAAAATTGAACCAAGAAAACCAAAAATCAAAAAAATTGATAGAAACGAAACCAAAAAAATAACTAAGTAAAAAAATTGAATGGATTGGTTTGATTTTCGATTCCAAATTTCAGAATCAAATGGAACCAAACTGAACCGATGTGTACAATTAAATAATATTTGTTATACCCTTGTAATTAACTACATATCCAAAAATACCCTATGACACCCCCCAAAACGCAAGGAACCCTAACTCTTTAACTTATTCCTGGTTCCTCACACTGAGCGGCACAACCTTTCACTCTATCACTTCTCAATCAATGTCTTCTTCATGGTGCTACACTTAGATCTCTCTTTCATAGCCCTTGACTCATGGCAACTTTAATATGCTTCTCACTCTCTCCTTTGTCTCAGCTTTAATCGTTCTTCATTTCCCCACTATTTCGCTATCACAATTTGCTCTCTTTCTCAGCCTAAGTTCTCTAGGAGAGCCTAATAATTGCCAACGTAGTAGCTAATGGAAGTAGAGCACGCTTTTGCAACATAGGCAGCAAAATCTCCATGGTTGGATTTGGTGAAGTAGAATCACAAGGGTAGAGGAAGGCAGTGGGTTCCCAAGGTCTTCGTCAATGCTCTCTCTAGAAGCCCCACAACCCCCTTATTGCTTCATGCCTTCATCTTTGTATTTCATATTTGCTTATTACTTTGCATATTCTCAATATATCATCAACTCTTCGTATTTTAGAATCGTAACTTCATAAGTAGTTTTTTATTTTTGGCCTTCTTGTGAGTAATGAATTAAGAACACTACGTTTGAGATTGTATAGTTGCTAACTACTGATATTGATTGTTTTTTAGAGTTTTGTTACTATATTCATTTTAGGCTTTAAATTGTTTAAACTGTTTCTGGACGTAGGATATTTTTCTTTTTCTTTTTTTTCCTTGTTGGAGAGACCATAGTTTGATCTCAATAGCTTCTGTTTTAGTTAACAAATCTTGTTATTTAAAAATTGAAAACTAAACCAACTCAAACCATTTAAAATCAGTTTTGTTCAATTCAGTTCGGTCGGATAGAATTAACCCAAAGCGATTGGTTGATCTTATATAAGAATCAATTAGTTTGGCTCAGTTGAAATTTTGTCCAAAATCAAGCCGAACCAAATCAGACTGCGAACACCCCTACTGCAACTTGAAGAATATATTACACTTCCCTTCAAAATAGATCTAGATGACTTTCTTATCTGTAATAACATCAAAATAAAAATACCCACAAAGAGAAACCAAAATATCTATAAAAGGGACAAGAAAAACACTCACAAAGGAGACAACAAAAACTCCACAAAAAGGATAATAGAAACAAGATAAAAAGATAGAAAATCCTAAGCAATAAAAAAGGAAAAGATAACAAAATAGAATAAAGGGCTTCCACCAAAGAAAGGAGATAGCAATCCCTCTCAACAGCACTCACACAAAAGAAGACTAGAGAAAGAGAAAAAATGTAACACCCTTCCAAGCGCAATACTATACTTAAGTTATAGTACCACAGTCAAAAGTTGTTACTTTTTCTTCAACAAACCTTGTGTGATTAGAAGCGTTGGCCACCCTCAATTTTCCTAACTCTGTTTAGTCGGACTATCGTCCAGCTTTCCTGAGATATCTCCAAATTGATGTATGAGTTGGCTAAAAGCAAGTTCTTGATGTCGAAAATGGGTAAAGCTTGAAGATGGAAGGAAAATGAAGTGAGGTAGAAGAAGAATGAAGAGGGAGCTCAACATATGGATGGCGCAAAAAAATGGGGGGAGTTAAGAGGAACTTTTGAAGCTTTATGACACAAATGATGACTTAAAGTAGTTGGCTTGGGTGGTGGAGATTTAGCCAAGCTTTCCCCCCCCCCCTTGGTGGGCTACATGTGGCTCCATCTTGAGGGGTGGAGGTGGCTAAATTTTGATCCACCCAATTTAGGGTGTTACAGTATAAAATTCTACTGATTTGGTTCCCGTGGTATATAATACTGAAATTCTACCAATTTCCTTCAGGCCGGTGAAACCTTACAAGAAATCTTCTTATATTTTCTACATGATTAACTGAAATTCTCCTAATCCTAATTCCTCTATAATTCAGTTCTAATTATTTTTGCATATCAAATAAAATCGAATAAATAGATTAACAATGTAAATCAAATGTATTGCAATTTAGAACGTTACAGAAATCGTTACCATTTCTCTTAAATTTTCAAAACATTGCCATTGGTCTCTTTTAAATTTACTACATAATAAACTCAATCTTTCTATTCCTAATGTTTACATTAAATTCCTAATTACTCTTATTTTTTCTAAGACAATGCAATAAATTAATTAACAGTGCTAATCAGATGCATTGTTCTTTAGGATGTTATGCACTACCCCCTTAAAAAGAATTTTACCCTCAAAATTCCTTTACTAAGTTAATTATTTATAACCATAAGAATTTTGATAAAAGGTTTACACATAGGCACACATAGATTTGATACGTATGATTAAGAAAATACAACAACCCTATTAGGATATTTTAACATAATACGGTTGGCTGAAAGCCAACAAAGGTCCTAGATTATTTCTAATCTTGTTCTCGCTTCTCTGAAGGGTTGGTCCTCTCAGCACCCAAAGTAAAAACCCTTCCTTGATGTTGTGGCTTGGGAATAGGCGGTTGATATCCGGAGCATTCTTTAATCCTATGTCCTAGCTTTCCACATTTGAAGCATATATTTTGCCTAGCCAAGCAAGGCCTTTCCCCATTATACCTTCCACATTTTGAACATTCTTGCTTCATGGGTGGCCTTTGCAGCTACTTACCTTCATTTCCATTGGGTTGAAATGGCTTCTTTGGTGGTGGGGTATGCTGAAACTCCTAGCCTTCAGGTGCTAGCCTTTTTCCATAAGCATCCGACCTAGTATCAGCGAGCTTCTTGTTATATTCTTCAACTAATCAGCTTTTATTCGCCAATGCAGCAAAATCTCTTATTTCCATTGGTCTCACCGATGCCAATGTAACACCCTCCCAAAGTACAGTACTATACTTAAGTCATAGCACCACACTCAGAAGTTGTTACTGTTACCTGAACGGACCTTGTCTAATAGCAACCTCTGGCCGTCCCCAATATTTATTGAACTATCTGGAGATAATACGAAAATATAGTGAGAATTATAAATTTTCAATAGGATTCAATTAACTATCATATACCGTGTCATCATTATCATCTCCAGCTGTTTTGGTTTATTATGAAGAAGGTGATCATGCCAAACAAATTTCTCTGTTTTATAGTTTGTAAATATATTGTCCGAAGAAGAGTTTATTTTGTTCATACATTGTCAATCAAAGGAAGAATCTAAACATAAATGCAGCAGAATAATTAACATCTGTATATAGGTACAATTAATCTCTTAAAAAGCAGGGAAAAGAATTGAAGCACAAGCATAACAGATCACAAAGCAACTAAATAATATGCATTTATGAGTGCAACAATACATTTGATGCAAGTGATTATACTTCTGTTAACATTCTTTACTTTCGTTACTTGGTAGACCTAGGCGTTACGTATCGCCTTCCCTAGGGTGCTTGCATTTGTTTTAATCTTTAGTCTTTACTGCCCTTGGATAGTCTGATCTAGGAGTGAGCTCAACTCGTGACCGTCGTCACACAGAACTAACCTACAAAGGGATCCACGTGCCTCTAGTCTTGAAGGGATCTCATTTTGGCCACGTGTCTCTAAATTGAAGAGATCTCTCCTAGTCACATGCCTCAAGAATAGAGGGATATCTGCAAACCACTTGCCTTCAATGTAGAAGGATCTCATCTGACCACGTGCCTCCAAGGTAGAGGGATCTCATAGTTTTATACTGTCTTTATAAGGAGGGGTCTGATAACTGCCTCCAGGTGAAGGGATCCACATTTAAAATGTTCATATCCTTTCATTCTCATACATATTCGTGCATAGACATGCTAAATACACTCATAC
This sequence comes from Pterocarpus santalinus, assembly GCA_031439595.1. Classification (NCBI taxonomy): domain Eukaryota; kingdom Viridiplantae; phylum Streptophyta; class Magnoliopsida; order Fabales; family Fabaceae; genus Pterocarpus; species Pterocarpus santalinus. The sequence goes on from CM062525.1 coordinate 37,125,603, forward strand.
ATATGCTTCATCTTTTACTTTCATACATCCTTGTATATAGAATTTCATGTTCATACCATGAATATTCATATCAGAAACTATCATAATTTCATAAAATTCTACAGAAAATTCGGCAACATAATGGATCAAGTCCGCTTGGCCCCTATGAATAGTGCCAGTAACCAGGAAATTTTAATCAAATAGCAACTCCAATATAGAATATCATATCTCCATTAGTTGTCACACACAACAAAGTCTTATGAGCAAAGCTTAGGTGGTTAGGTGCAGGCTTTAAAATCTTAAGTCTTAATTTATCTTGCAAGTTTTAAACTTTTATTAATGTTCCTGAGTTTGAGCTTAGGACCGACTTCCGAGATTACATTTGTTCCGAGTTTCGAGATTATATAAGTTCCAACCTCCGGGGTTATGTTCGATCTCCAAGATTGATTCTGGATCAAGTTCCGAGGTTATATACTTACTGAGATACCGAGTTTAGGAATTACGAGTATAAAAGTGTTAAAGCGTTCTAGTTCTCGACTTTCGAGATTGTTTTATATGCTGCGTAATTTCGATTTCCAACATTAATTTTTACCAATCTAGTTTTCTATTCGCTTAGGCCGAATGTTTGTTTTGGAGTTGGAAGGAAATATGATGTTGGTATAATAATGTGGTTGTTGGAAAAGTGGCTCCTCATTGGTGCCAATTCTTGTGGTTGAAACTCAACTAAATTGCACTCCATGTGGCTGCCAAGGCCGCCACTTTTAGTAAGGTAGGTGGCTAAATTTTCAGCCATTGGATTGAGGGTTTTCATTATTTCCTATTATGTTATATGGGGATGTTATAGCCAAGATGTCCATTTTTAGTCCTCCCTCAAATTTGACGTATTTCCAATTTTTGTTAGGATTGCGCTGATAGATGGTGAAAAATTTACAGAGTTCTTCAAACTTAGCAATATACTCTGAACGACTCATGTTTCCTTGTTGAAACTTCATGAACTCCAACTCCTAAGTGTTTCGCACTGATGCAGGGAATTTCTTTTGATAAAATGCCTCTTTAACTACCTCCCAGGTAATCTCTGTCTGGGAACCTTCCAGTAGCCTCCTCTCATAGTTCCACTAAAATTTCATATCTGCTTCCAACATATAAGTGGCAAAGGCCACCTTCTAATAATCAGTGCAGCCCAAGATAGAAAAGACCTTTTCCATTGTCTTGACCCACTCCTCTGCTTTATCTGGGTCAAAGGCTTCTTTAAAATCGGGCATATTTGCCTTTCGGAATTCAGCGAACTTAAGATACTCTAAGCCCACCTCCGGACCATTTGGGTTCCCTCTACAATCGGCTTTGGGTTGTCTTGCCAGCTAGTCCATCATTTGGTGTACTGCAGCTGCTTGTTCTTGTATCGCATATGCCATATCTCTCGTAGCGTATCCATGAAATCAACAGGGTCTTCTTGAGTGGGTGTCGTTTGTGGCCTACCTCGCCTACTAGAAGCCATTAGATCCTAATCACACACACAAAATATTGGATTGATCAAACTCAATATAGAGTTAAGTGTGATAGTAACTAATTACTTTCACAGCTAGGCGGTCATGCATATCTAAGCCTATATCCTATGTAAATAGATAAGATTCATTGCATGACACTAACTAAGAATTTTAGAGTGCACTAAAAACATAGTCAATCCAAATCCTCAAGTCCAAGGAGGATCAAACTCGTTTGATACCATTAAATGTAACACTCTCCCAAACACAGTACTATGCTTAAGTTATAATACCACACTCAGGAGTTATTACTTTTACTTCAATGGACCTTGTGTGACAGTGCTCATTGGCTACCCTCAATTTTCCTAACTCTGCTCTGTCAGACTATCTTCTAGCTCTCCTAAGATATCTCTAAATTGATGTATGAGTTGGCTAGATGCAAGCTCTTGCTGTAGAAAATGGTAGAACTTGAAGATGGAAGAAAAGTAAAGTAAGTTAGAAGAAGAATGAAGAGGGAGCTCAGTAGATGGATGGTGCAAAAAAATGTGGGTAGTTGAGAAGAACTTTTGATGCTTTATGACACAAATGATGACTTGAAGTAGTTGGCTTGGATGGTGGAGATTTAGCCAAGCTTTTCCCCCCTTGGTGGGCTGCATATGGCGCCATCTTGAGGGGTGTAGGTGGCTGAATTTTCAGCCACCCAATTTAGGGTGTTACAATATAAAATTCTATTGATTCAGTTCTTGTGGTATACAATACCGAAATTCTACCGATTTCCTTCAAACCAGTGAAACCTCACTAGAAATCTTCTTATATTTTTTACATAATTAATTGAAATTCTCCTAAACCTAATTCCTCTATAATTCACTTCTAATTATTTTCGCATATCCAATAACATCAAATAAATCGATTAATAATGTAAATTAAATGTATTGCGATTTAGGACAATACAAAAATTGTTACCATTTCTCTTAAATTTTCAAAACATTGCTAATAGTCTCTTTTAAATTTTCTACATAATAAACTCAACTCTTTCTAATCCTAATATTTACATTAAATTCCTAATTGCTCCTATTTTATTTTCTAACACAATGAAATAAATTAATTAACAGTGTTAATCAAACGTACTGTTCTTCAAAATGTTACAAAAGACAGAAAATTATTATTATTATTATTATTGCAAAATTATTGCCTCTCACATAATTGGAACAATCCATTTACAATGCTTCATGGTGGGAGCACTAATAATCACAAATGCAAATAAATAGGAAAAAAGAAATCTGCTATTTTTTTATTATGCTTTGTAATATCGCCCATAAAATATGCTAAGGGTGTGTTTGGCATATTGTATTAGACATGATATAATAAACTAATACTATATATTATGATTTTATCTGTTGTTTGGTGCAGTTAACGTATTGTATAAGTTTATCCATCATGACCCCCTTATACATCATGACCTTATTCGTTGTATGGTACAATTAACATATTACAATGTGCCTCTTGTAATACCTTACCAGACAAAGTACTATGCTTAAGTCATAATAAATTATCTGATAAGTGATTACGTATAGTGCTGATTAAATTTTGTTTTCTGTATCATTATTAGTTATCCACATAAAGATGACTATTCGCGTAACAAAATTTTCTGTTTGATGGCGGAATAAATATTAGTTAGTTGGTACACTGTAAATAACGTAACATAAATAAAATGCGATAAAGACAGAACTACTACAAAATGCATCATAAATATATACATAGAGATCTGTTTTCAAAGTTTGTCCAAATGATACAGGGTAAAAAAAAATGAGGCCGCTAACACAAAATGAAACGGCTAGTCTCTATGAACAGTACCCCAGATGGTCCCCATGGGATATTTTATGTACACCTCCTAACATCTACCCATCTGTCCATGACCCAGACAGCCAAAAGAGGGCCATTTTGTACATCTACTACTACTGCAACATGCACACTATCTAAACGGAATCCGAAGAAAGGAACCCGTTCGCCATGGTGGCATCTACAGGAGGGTGGCCCATGCTAGGAACAGAGGATGAGGAAAAAGAACTCGCCGCCTCGGATGGATCTTCCTCTGACATCGAGGCTGATAGCATCTACTGTGGTGGTGAAGCAGGAGGGGCCATAGGAACTAGAGCTGCTGCCACTGCTGGTGCTACTAGTGGAAATGGATGGGCCATGTGAAGGGGAATGGCAATATAGGGGACAGCGGGATCAAAAAGTGGGTGCATAAGCGGGACAACAAAATCTCTCTGGAAAAAGAAATAGAGATGGAACTGACACCTATCGGATATATATACAGAGTCCAGGAACGGGTCAAGGTGTATATGGAGCTAGGGGAACTCAATGAACAGCACTCCGGTTGCTGCGTTCTCCATGGTCTGAGAATGACGCGGAAACATACAATAGGGTGATAAATAAATATTTCTCAGTAGGAATTCCTAGTTTCTACACATCTGTCATCGCTATCATTCCCAGTTGTTTCGGTCTTGCATTAGTTTTCAAATAGTACGACACAATGATAATATTTAACTTAAATACTTATTTGTAAAACATACACCGAAACAAACTCAATTTTAGTTAACAGATACACTAATGCAATCAAACAGTAATTATAGTGGAGTAATAGCATATTAAGAATAAGAAACAGGTGACTAGAATAATCAATTAAGAAGCATTACACTGTATATATGAATGTGCAATTAGAAAATACATCTTATCCTTGAAGGCTTTCGTCTATTAGAACTTATTTCCATCCTTGGTCCCTTGGGAGTTATTGGCCATATACTCCTGGATAATAGTCCGTTTTTCAGGACTGAGCTCGTTCCTATACAGGATTGCCGGGTTTACTTTCCCCACCTTCCCACTGATCTATTCCCCTTAATTTATTCCAGGGCTGGCCCAAGTGATATGGAATCCTTTATGACATCATGAAATGAATGCACATCTAACTTGATTATTCAAATATCATGTATTCATGCTATTGTAAATTACACAACATATGGATTTCTTATCGAAATTTCGGCAGTATAACAGATCGAGTCCGCTTCCCCATCAATAGTGCCAGACAACCAATACAATTGTACAAACTTGCAAATTCAATATGGACCAGCAAATATATATATACATTCATAGCATCATTCAACAATTTCACTTCAAGCATCAATAGGGTTTCAGTTTATCCTCCCCCGTTCTACTCGAGTTTGGTATGTCCCACTTTTCATTCAATTCAACTTATTTAAATCTAATTTTTGCATATGTCATAGCCTCATGTGTCTAGTTTCTAAACCTTTTAGTCCCACCTCATTTTGATTTGTATAACTCAAGATATAAATAATTTACCTCAGACTGCCCTGTTCTTAGCTAGAATTGGGTTCTTATAATTAAAAATTCACTAAAAATAGAAACCTAGGTGAATTGATATGACATTTATATCAAATTAAAGCTGACAGAACAAGCTTTCAAATGCATTAAGTTTCATGTCATTTGCATAAGTATATTTTGAGTTATGAGTCCCGAAACTTGACTCTACTAAACTACCCTAATTCAGCCCAGTTTAGACTTAAGTCAACTTCCTTGGTACACTGGAGCAAATGGCTATCAATCTGGTTCTAAAATTTTTATGGGATATTCCTTTGCATGTTAACTTTCAAAAAACCTTGGGTTCACTCAATTTGGAGTTATATAGGGTGAGTTATATCCTTCTCAACTCATACTGCCCGAATAAGGATCTAGATTTCTAAGTTAAACGTAAAAAATTCATAACTAATTCTATACTAATCCAATGGCCTTATATGATATATGTATGGAAAGCCCTAGATGTCTAGTTTCATATAAAAATGGTTTCATCCAATTTAAATGGCGGTAGACAGAGCTGTATACTCCACCGTACGGACCACTAAGGAAAACCCTAACAGCTTCTAGGTTTGTGTCTCTTCTTCAAGCTATTTGCTCTCAATTCCAATTTTAATCACAATATACATGCAAAATCAGTCATAAACCATCATCATCACTCTACATAACATCAATATCTCAGGTTATACATAATCACCATGTAGCTCCAAAGCAGAGAAAACAAGAAGAGAAGTAAGATTTCCTACCTTGTCTAATTGAATTTGTGTCTTTGATGGAATCAACTTGTGATGAGACTTGAAGAAGAGATGGAAATGGATTAGAGATGAGAGTGTGGAGAAGATAAATGAAGTGAGCTTCAGCAAAAGGGAGTGGCCGAAATTCACAAAATGAGAAGGAAAGAAAAGGTAGAGATATTTGGAGGCACTTTGCTTTGACTGGTGGATTCAACCTTATCATCAATTTTGGTTTAGCTTCTCTCCCTCAATGGCTGATCAAGGCGCCACACAAGAGGGTGGTTTGGCTAAATCCTAACCATTGATCCTAAGGCACTCATAGAAAAATTTCTATTGGTTCGGTTCCGACAGTTTGAAATACCGAAATCTTATCGATTTTCCTTAAATCGGTAAACTGCTTGAAAATTTTCTGTGGGGTTTTCTATGCTCCTAATCTAATTCCATCAAGCCTAATCCATTTAAATCACACTTAATTGGCTTTAAGTAAATATTTAATCAAATTCTGATTAAACTCACTTATTCGATAAAACCGAACAACTCAGTTGTTAACGATAAAATTTTTCGGATGTTACATCTCTAATCGAAACACCTATTGAATTAAGACATTTTCCTCTATAAATAGCTGTTTTTCCTTCACTCCTCCCCCCTATTTTATTTTCCTACAAGTTCAACAAATACTTAAAATAGCAATTTATAAAATTTTTGGTGCCATTTAGTATATTAAATTATTTGTTTATTAAAATTTATAACAATTTATAAATTTTTTGTTAAATTATTAGTATACTAAATGATTTCCTCTTTTAAAGAAATCTTCTTTCTGTTTGTTAATCAATATGCTAATGATACTAGATTATAATTCTCTACAAACATATAAAGGTCAATTGATTGCAAATGTATTTGATTTTGTATCCAAAAAGAAAATGAATTTGATTTTGCACGCAAAAAATATTTTAGAAATGCATGAAATAATGGAAAATTAAAAAAAATGGTTTTAGGAAAGAAAAATGGCTATCAATGAATGAATAGAAAAATCTAAAGATGGTGGTGCAACTATTCAATGCAAGCATGGGGAAAAGACAAAAATACAAAAAATTAAATTGAGAATATTAAATTGAGAACATTAAATTGAGACTTTTATTATCTAAAATATAAAAAGTTATAGTATTACTTTAAAATATAGATATATAAATATGATATGATGATTCGATTTGTAGAGAATCACTTATCACTTATTTCATAAAAGTGGAGATATCTAAATTTATCCCGATGAAGATAATATCCAAATTTTAATTTAATTAGTTTCACATCTTTATATCTTTAGAGCACCTCCCATGATCTCTTTTTGGATCCCAATTCCACATGTGGGTCCCACTGGGTGGGATATCCATTTCATGAGCACCATTAGAGTAACTCATTCAAGCAAAACACATCCCACTAAAGTAGGACTCAAACTAACTCGGGGCTAAGTGCATACACATGGCACTTTATTCATAGCTTTTTACTATTGTCAATTTATATTTATTAGCTGCTGACATATTTTTATTATTTTTGATATTATGCGGGATCAAAGTTGGAATTAAAGTTGGTCTCTTTCATTGGAGAAATGAGTCTCAATTTTAACCTATTTTTAGGTGGCACTGATACGACAAATAGTGGGACCAAAAATAGGATCAAAGGTGGGACTCTTAATAGAGATGCTCTTACGTGTCATATCATATTGAGTATTCAAAATCTTTATTGTATTTGAAAAAATTGGTTGATCAAATTGTTAAATAAATTACATTCATACATTATTTTAACTTAAACTCATTCACAAAATTAATTTAATAACCATACTTGGGGTGTCTTATTCAGTAAAACCAATGTCTTGCTATTATTTAATTTAATCTGTTATATGTATTAATTTAAACTTAACAAAATCAAAAGTTTTTGGACAATTAAGGTGATTTCAACTATTCTTTAGAGATACACTCAATAACATTTTGTAATATTTTAATATACTTATATTATATATCAATTCAATCTATGTTAAATAAAACTTGACAAACACAATATATATAATTTGGCTTGATTAATTTCAAAATTCTTAAGATGAGTAATTGTGCACAATAGTTAGATAATCATAATATACATAAATATTATTGTTATAATTTAAAATAGTTGCAGTAGTTATTGTAACACCCTACTAATTTAATGTTATGCTTAAGTCATAGCATGAAATTGGATAGGTTGCGTTACCGTGTTAGTATTCTGTCTATAGCTGTATTCATTATATTATATTCTCTTTTTCCCTGATATATATGTATAGAATTGACGAATATACCTATGAAACAGCGCGCTGTTATAATAAACACGAATAGTATTGTAGAACATAATAATGTTTAATAAAACACAACAAAAAAGATAAGAATAAGTGATATATCATCAACTGTATACGTACATATATATATGGCGGAAGCCAACGCTTCAGTTTATATATATATATATATATATTTCAAGAGCAGAGTGAAATAAAGGGACAGTAAAATTTCTATTGCTAAAAAGTAGAGACAGAAATGGCAGGAGCCAACTATGTACAACGATCCAACTCGGGGTCATGGTGGAGCTGCAAGTTCGAGACCTCAATAAATAGAGTGGTTGTCGAGTCCATCATCAGAGTCTGAGAATGATGCGGAAATACAAAGCGAGGTGAGAATTTAAGCAAATTCTCAATAGGGTTCGCGCATGGCATTTAACTGGCATCACATTCATTCTCAGTTACCTCGATTTTTATTTAGTTATAAAAACATGGGTTCAAACCGAACTATCCATATTTAATAAGTTTAAGAAAAGGTCTAGTCCGAGGCAAGGTTCAATTTTACTTACGGCAGCATAAGAAAACCGAATAAACTATTAAGTAGTGATACTCAAAATAATGAACAAAATAAATGGACATACAGTAGTAAGTAAATATAACAGACAAACTATAAACAACTTGTAATCATGCATTCAATGTAATCATGCAAAACTCATTCTTAAACTTTTTTTCATAAACTTTTCCATTACTTGGTCCCCCAAGAGTTCTTGGCCACTTTAGACTCCTGGGTAATAGTCTGCTTTTCAGGATCGAGCTCGTTTCTATACAAGAATGCCGGGTTTACTTTCCTCAACTTCCCACCGATCTATTCCCCTTAACTTTAATCCGGGGCTAGCCCAAGTATCATGGAACTTTCATCATAACTTAATCTTTATATTCATCATAACATAACTTTTATGACTTTCTTGAAAATGCACATGTATCTTATAGCTCATGCATAGGTCTTACCGAAATTTCGGCGGCATAATGGAATGTGTCCGTTTCTCCATGAATAGTGCCAGTACTCAAAACACCAATTTCTCATAGAAGTCATAATATTGCATTCATAATTCAACATTAAACTCATAGGAGCATTAGTTACATTAAGACAGGGTTACTGCCTCAGCACAATCATTCAACCCTATTTTTGTAATTCAGGCCATAATTTCTATTTAACTCATTTGGACCTCAATTTTGGATATGTTAAAGTGTTATGTGTCTATTTTCTAACCTCTTTGGTCCCATCTAATTTTGATAAATATAGCTCAAGTTATATAGGTTTTATCCCGGTCTGCCCTATAGCTAGCCAGAATCACACACTTAAAAGTAAAAGTCCACTAGAAAATAGATTCAAATCACATGAAATTGGTCTCATATTAAAGCTAACAGGACAAACTTTCATTTACAAAAAGTTCCATTCCATTTGACTTAGTAGGGCTCAAGTTATAAGCCCCGAAATTTGAGCTTCCTGAACTGCCCTGTTTTGGCCTGGTTTGGACATAGGGCAATTTTCTTGAATCACTGAGAACAAACGGGACCTTATCTAACTCTGAAATTTTTATGGGATATTTTTCTATGTGCAAGCTTTCTAAAAAAATTGGTTTCATTCAATTCCAAGTAGTATAGGGCGAGATTTACCCTGAACAACCCAATCTACCCAGAATCAAACTCAAAAACCTAGGTCGAACTTCCAAATTCATATCTCTCTCAATACTAATCCAATAGCCTTATATGATATATGTATGGAAAGCCTTGAAAGTCTAGTTTCATATAAAAATGATTGCATCAAATTTAATTAGCTGTAGGCAGAGCAGTACACTCCATTGTACGGACTACTGAGGGTTTTTGATTTTCCAACTCCTCACCTCTTCCTACTCTCATCCTTTCTTGCTTTCTATTCGATTTCAACATCACAAACAGCCAACAAATCAGCCAAATATCCTCATATTCATTCAATCATCACATCAAAAATTGAGAAAATGATCCACCACCAGCCACCCACAATCACAAAATCAAAACAAGAATTAAACCTCTACCTCTTGTTATGTGTGATTTAGCTTGATTTTGGAGTTTGAATTAATAAAACTTGGTTGAGCTTGAAAGTTTGATGGAGTTAGGTGAGTAGAGAAGAGAAGAAGAGAGCTGAACAAGGGTGAGAAGCAGCGCAGAAAATGGGGTTGAATGAAAAGAGAGGAATTCTGTTATAAAAGCCTTGAAGTGGTAGTTGAAATGAAGGCTTTTGATTGGTCTAAAAATAGAAGGCTGAATTTCAGCCAACTTTCCCGAATTTTTGTGGCCTTTCTTATGCCACTTTCATAGGTTAAGTGGCTAAGTTCTCAGCCACTTAATATAGGGTTAACGAGTTGAAAATCCTATTGGTTTGGATCCGATAGTTTAAGATTCCGTAATCTTACCGATTTCCTTTAAGTTAGTAAATTGGTTTCAAGAAAATTTTTATGAAATCTTCTATACTTCTAACCTAATTCCCTCATATCTAAACTCAATTAATTGCTAGTCAATTGATCCTAAGTAATTATTTAGTCAAATTTTAATTAATCTCAATTATTCGATAAAAATCGAACAATTGGATGAAAAATGATAAGAAAATTCTGGTGGATGTTACAGTTATCATTGTAATATCTTACCAGACAAAATACTATACTTAAGTCATAATATGTTACCTGATAGATTATTACGTGTAGACGTCTAATTAAATCTGATTCAATGTTAATTACTTGTATATAGTTAACTATTCACTTACTAAATTCTCGTTCAATTGAGGAATGAGTACTAGATAATCGTTGTAGCATGAATAAAGTAAAATAAATAAACTACAGAATAGACTGAATTACTGAAACTGCATCATATATATAGGTACATAAAAATCTGTTTTTAAAGTTGTCAAAAGATACATAAAACAATACAAGGTTATAAAATGAGGCCGCTAAGACAAAATAAATCGGCCTGCCACTATAATTAGATCCCTAGCTGGTCCCCACGGGATGTAACACCCTAATAAATCCATATTACGCTTAAGTCGTATTACGGCGTTTTATTAGTTGTTACTTATGCTCGTGGAACACTAAACTCTACTTGAAATTAAATTACGCGGAAAATACAGTAAAATTTTTTTTGAAATATGTCGTTGCTTTTAAAAAGTAAAGCCTTGCGCGAGAAGATAGCAGTAGACGAACGTATCGCAGAGATTTCAATATAAATGGATGGAACATGAGATAAATCATAAAGTCATACATTCAAATTATAACATCGATTACATAAAATACTTAATCTCATAATATCCAAACAAGTACATATAAAGGAAACTCATGGTCATGCCATGGCCCCAAATATCAAAGGTACACAAGTCTGATGAGATACAATACTAAATGAAATACAAGAGTTAGGGAGCACAAATCAAAATAAGCCCTCGTAGACATATGCCGACTTCTTCGCTTCTTCCATGCCCTTCCATCGAACTCAGGTCCTCGAATGTCGAGTCCCCATGCCGCTCGGCCTCGGAACGCGCGAGTGCGAATGATGCGGGGTGCTCGCCGATCACCTCTATACGACGGACGCGACGGCCGGAACATAGCTGCCCACCGAGAGCGTGCCTCGGAGGGATCCTCCTCAGACGCGACAGTCGATACTCGGGAGTGGCGGCGGGCGCTACGACCTGGGGTGGCCGTCGAACTCACCTCGACCACGGGAACCTCTGGCGGCGGCATAGGCTCGGCTACGGGTAGACCGGGAGACATAGGCTCCATCTCGATCTCGGGCAATGGCTCGGCGGAAATCCCAAGGACCCAATGGCTGTCCAAGGCGTGACGAAGATACGTCCATGGGGTGGCGGAATCTGGCTCCTCTTGTTCAAAACTTCGACCGGATAGAAGAAGTAGGTGCGAACTACCGTGGTGGTCGTGGCCACGATAGCGTGGCGTCCTCATCATAAACCCACTCATGGTGGGGAGGCTCCATGCTCCACGTCACGTGAGGCTCCATGAGTATCTGGTGACGAGACGGAAAAACAACTAGGATGAGAAATAAGATTTCTCGGTGGGACTCGACACGACACACCGTGTCATCGTCATCGTCCCACCGCTTCGGTTTTTAAGCGAAACGTGGGCATGCTATAGGTTCAATTATTTGATTTTCGAAAACGTTACTATCCGAAGTGGATCCCATTTTTAGTACTTATCCTCGTTGTATTAACATCATCATGGCATGCATGAAAGCTCATACGACTAGTCATAACAGGCATAAACAGATTGAGAGTTATGTTCTTTACTTGGGTTGGACCGAAGTCCCTTTCTTTCCTTAACTTGACTTATCTTAAGTCCTTTCTTTCCACCCACTAAACATAAGTGGTAATGAGCTCATACCGTGGCGCCGCCACCATAGACTTTCGGTACTTACACTAGCTGGGTCATGCCATGCCTCATGTAAGCCCTATCCCCTATACTCACACTAGCTGGGTCGTGCCATGCCTCATGTGAGTCGTGGGTGAGGGGAAACTTAAATTAGGTCACCTTCCCTTTTGAAGGATCATACTTTATCCAATCTTTCCTTATTAAACTTATGATGCAAAATATTTCTAAGTCCATAATTTCTACAAAATTTCGGCAGCATAATGCTAGACCGCAGCTTCCCAAAATTTTGCCAGACAAGATACCAAGTAGTATCACAAAGCATCATATCATATCATCATATCATATCATCATCATCATATCATCACATCATATCATCATATCATGGCATCATAATCACATCATCATCACATCATACTTGCAACCTAATCGTAGGCATATTCTCAAGCAAAGTCTTATGAGCTTAGCTTAGTAAATTAGATGCAAGCTTTTACATTGGCTTTCATTTTATTGGTTTCCTCTTCTCATTTATTCTAACTTGACTTATATGATTTTCATACTTTAAATTTGGAAGAGTTATGGTTTAGGTTTTGCATTATAGTTTGATTAAAATCTTATGAACTTAATCTAGTACACTAACTACATTTACATTCGGTTTTTCGTTTTATTTGCTTCTTTTATTAAGGATTAGGCAAGCTTAGTATTTTATTCCATCTAGTCTTCATTAAGTAAATTATGAAGTTTCATTACTTTAGGTTAAGCCCTTTTACCTTTTTAGGTCACTTATGCATAGTTTTACTTAAGGTTAAATTTTGACAGTTTTACTTTTACCCCAGGCAGTAACTTTAAAAATTTACCATAATTTGGTATTTTATCATTTTAATGCGAAATTTTATATGCTTATAGGGTTCTGAGTCTAGTTTTTAACAAAAGAAGTCCCACTCAAAAATTCATTTTCTAACTCCAGTTATGCATATTTTATTCTGACTTGTTCAGTTTCTAGGTTCACTCCCGGTACAGTGGATTGTGACCTCTCATTATAATTGCTCAGAAGGAATCTGAGAAAACTGTTTTATGGGTCTGTTCACCTATGTCTTAGCTTTCATTGAAACTTGGTCTCACTCAAAAATCATTTTTGTAGCTTGAGTTATACTCATTTTAGTGTAGACTGCCCAGGCAGAAACCTACCCGAGAATAGTCCACTTTGAAAAATCACATCTCACTCATTTTAACTCCGAATCTTATGTATTTTATATGTATGGAAAGCTCTTTGAGTCTATTTTCATATAAAATTGGTTCCACTCATTTCTGAGTTTTCTGGAAAAAGTTATACCGTTCGGTTTACAAACTGTCAGAAAATCCAGGATTCACGTCTTGCTTTTTCTCATGTTTTCTCCAAAACACTCAACCTCACTTTCAAGAAACCATTCTCAAGTTATAAGACACTCATATACCATGGAAGATTAGTGAAAAACTAACATGTTGGAGTTCAAAAATAGTGGATTCAGCCATGCATCACACCAAACCGAAAACATATTTTCAACAAACAACCATACTAGCAACAACATCTCATTTTATGACAAGAATGGCTATGATGCCCATAATCAATCTTTAAAACCACCTAGCTATGGAGAGCATAGGAGTTCTAAAGCTTGAAAAACAAGAGAGAAAAAGGGTTTAGAGTCACTACCAAGAAGCTTTCTTTGAAGGAACTTGGGATGGAAAAAGAGATGATGGTGGTGGTGGTGCTCCTCCTCTTGGATCTTGGAAGAGGCTTGATATGTGAGTGTCTTTGATTCTCCAAGAGCAAGAAATGGTGGCTCTTGAAGAGTTTGTGAGTAGGATGAGAAGAGGAAAGGATGAGAGAAGTGGGAGAATTCTAGAGAGAAGTTGGAGAGTTTAGAGAGAAGGAGGAGAATTTGAAATTGAAGAGAGAGAAGAGAGCTTTGGGTGTGTGTTTGGGAGAGGAGTGAAAGAATGAAATGAGGGGAAAGAGAGGTGGGCTGATGGCGCACAAAGGGGAGGAAAAGAGTGATGTGACTTTGCTTCTTACAACAAGCAAGAGAGTGGAAAACCTTGGGGTAAAAGGGTGAGTTGTTTTTCCTTGAGTCTTGGAGGCATTCTAATGCCCATTTTAAGCTTTTCTCTAGGGGTTAAAGGGGAGTACCCCTCTTAGGATTTGGTTGCTTGTCTAAGACTCATCCAAGTGTCAAGATCTAATGGTGGATGACAAGGATCCTAGTCTTGGCTTTTGATCTAATGGTGTAGGATTAAAGAGTTTGAATGAAGGGTGAGATGTTGCTCCTCCTTGGTAGGTCTTTCTAGGGCATATGCATGGAAGAACCTTTATCTCTAAATGTTATTAGAATTATTTAAATGTAGTTTAACTTAATTGGCTTAATTACCCATGAGTTAACTCTTGTCAATTATACCTTTTATGATGTCTTGCATTACGGTTAAGCATATGCTTAATTTGGGGTTTAATTTTTTTAAGAGTTGTCTTAATCATTATAAACTTAATTAGTAAGGTTAGATTGTCTTACTCTTGTTTTGGCACCTTCGAGTAATTAAGGATTAGACGATTAAGGTTTTATTAAAACGCTTAGGACATTATGACTAAATTGTTTGGCTAGACTTAATTTACTAAGCTCTTGCTCTCGGGATTAATCGATTAGTTCTCAATTAATCGCTAATCCCTCTAATTAGCCGGAAACACCGAGCTAATTAGCTTAGGTAGAAATGGGGATGTTACACGGGACATTTCATATACCAACTATCTACATATAGCATCCACTAACTACCGCCTATGGCCCAAAAATGCCAAAAGAGGGTCATCCTATACATATCCTACTACTGTACTGCACAAGCACTCTAGGGGGATTCCAAGGAAAGGAATCCATTCGCCATATCGGCATTAGTAGGAGTATAGTCCACGCTCGGGGCAAAAGACGAGGAAGACGAACTCGCAGCCTCCGACGGATCCTCCTTAGACATAAAGATAGAGGGGATCTGCTGCGATGGTGAGGCCGACGGAGCCATGGGAGCTGTAGCTACTGCCGGTGCTGCTGCTGCTGGAGGTAGGAATAGGTGTGCCATGTGGAGAGGGGTAGCTATATAGGGGACGGTAGGGTCGAATAGCGGATGCATTAGTTGTACAACAAAATCTCTCGGGAAGAAGAATAAAGGCGAAATTGACACCTACCAGATATATACACAGAGTCTAAGAAGGGATCGAGGTGGATATGGAGTTCGGGGAACTCAATGAATAAAATGCCGGTGGCCGCACTCTCCGTAATTTGAGAATGACACGGAAACATATATTAGGGTGAGAAATCTTTAACAAAGATTTCTCAATAGGAATCCTAAATTTATATATATCTGTCATTGCTGTTATTCTCAGTTGTTTTGATTTTTTGTAATTTAAAATAGTACGTCATGGTAGTAACATTTAATTTAAATTCTTATTATAAAAATCTACACTGAAACACACTTAACTAAGACAAGACAATAACTATAAATAAACAGTAATATGTCAAGAGACATAAGCAGATAACTAAGACAACCAATTAAGAGTTATCATACTATATATATATTAATGTGCAACTGGGAAATACATCTTATCTTTGAAGGCTTTCGCATCTTAGAACTTATTTTCCATCCTTGGTCCCTTGGGAGTTATTGGCCATATACTCCTGGGTAATAGTCCGTTTTTCAAGACCGAGCTCGTTCCTATACAAGATTGTCAGGTTTACTTTCCCCGACCTTCCCACTGATCTATTCCCCTTAAACTTATTCAGGGGCTGGCTCAAGTAATATGGAATCCTTTGTAATATTCATGAATTGCATGCACAACTAACTTTATTCTTTCAATTCTTTCAAACGTCATGTGTTCATGCCATAGTAATTCACATAACATATGAATTTCTTACTAAAATTTTGGCAGCATAACAAATCAAGTCTGCTTTTCCATGAATAGTGCTAGACAACCAGTGCAATTATTCAAACTTGTAATTCAATATGGATTAGCCATTATATATACATAATATCATTTATCAAATTCAATTCCAACCTCAATAGGGTTTTCAGTTTACTTCCTCCTATTCTGCTCAATTTTGGTATAATCCACCCTTAGTTCAATTCAACTCATTTAAACGAATTTTTGGATATGTCATAGCTCTATGTGTCTAGTTTCCAACCCTTTTGGTCCCATCTCTTTTGATTTGTATAACTCAAGTTATTAGTAATTTACTTCAGACTGCCCTATTCTTAGCCAGAATTATACCCTTTTAAGTGAAAATTCACTAAAAATAGAAATATAGGTAAAATCATACAAAATTTATATCAAATTAAAGCTAACAGAACAATATTTTAAATGAAATAAACTGCATATCATTTGCATGAGTATATTTTGAGATATAAGCCCTGCAACTTGACCCTACTGAACTCCCCAGTTCTAGCCCAGTTTGAGCTTAAGGTGAATTCATTGATGTGCTGGGAATAATTGGCAATGAATCTAACTCTAAAATTTTTATGGAATATTCCCTCATATGTTAGCTTTCAAACCACATTGGGTTCACTCAATTTTGAGTTGTATAGGGTGAGTTACACCTTTCTCAACTCATACTGCTTAGATAAGAGTCTAGATTTCTAGGTCAAACTTCAAAAATTCATAGCTAATTCTATACTAATCCAATGACCTTATATTTTATATGTATGGAAAGCCCTGAATGTATAGTTTCATATAAAAATGGATTCATCAAATTTAAACAATTGTAGGCAGAGCTATACACTCTGCTATACAGACCACCGAGAAAAAACCCTAATAGCTTCATGAAATTTCTCTACTCTTCAAGTTCTTTCATACAAATTCCAATTCTAATCACAACATACATGCATAATCAACTATAATCCATTATTATCACTCCAAATCCCA
Source organism: Pterocarpus santalinus (assembly GCA_031439595.1). Taxonomy (NCBI): domain Eukaryota; kingdom Viridiplantae; phylum Streptophyta; class Magnoliopsida; order Fabales; family Fabaceae; genus Pterocarpus; species Pterocarpus santalinus. The sequence continues at coordinate 37,142,801 of CM062525.1, forward strand.
TCAGTATCACAAGAAACATGAGACCCTATACAGCCCCAAACCAAGGAAAGTAAGAAGAGAGGTAGGTTCATACCTCTTGTAGGTTTGATTTCTTGCTAGATTTAGGCTTGAGTTGGAGAAATCTTGTTATGGCTTGAAGGTTTGTGAGAGATGAGGTGAGATGAGATGAAGGAAAGAAGAATGGAGAGGGGTCAGCACACATAAAGGGTCGAAATTGTGAGGGCAGAAAAAGAAAAGAAGAAAAACTTCTAATGCAAGTTAAAGTTGATTGGTGGATTTGTGTTTCTCATTTCAATTTGATTTTTAGGTTGACATCTTTGGCTGAAAGTAGCGCCATATGAGGGGGTAATTTGGCTAAATCCTAGGCATTGATCCTAAGGCACTCATCTTATAAGTTCTATTGATTCGGTTCCGACAGTTTAAAATACCGAAATCTTACTGATTTCTCTTAAATTGGTAAATTGGTTTTTAGAAGAATTCTGTGAGTTTTCCTATATTTCTAATCTAATTCTATCAAGCCTAATCCATTTTAAATCAAATTTAATTGGCTTTAAATAAATACTTAATTGAATTCTGATTAAACTCAATTATTCGATAAAAACTAAACAACTTGGTTAGTAACGATAACATTTTTCGGACGTTACAATCATCTAATCCATGACCAATGTATTTATATTAAATTTAACCTAATAAAGGTAATACCTAAATTTTAATTTAATTAATTTCAAAATCTTTATATCTTTATATGTTATATTATTTCAACTAATTCACTATTTTCTTGGGGTATCCAATTGTTTTTAAAAAATTATGTAGTTAACCAAATTGTCAAATAAATTATTTTCAATTTTTTAAAATTTGAACTCAACAAAATTCATCTTATAACCATATGGCATGTATATTTTGAAAATTGAGGGGAGAATTATGTAATAAAAACTATCTCTTATTGTTCTACAATAACTAATAACAATATATGTTTGAAAACATATATATTCAAAATCAAAATTATAAAAATCAATTGAATATCTTATAAAATAAAATATTAGACACATTTAAATAACTTTAAATTAATGATAATTCTTCTATAATTATACAATGTATTGTATTGTCTAAATACATCAATTTTGATTTAGAAAGTTAGTAACAAAGCTAAAGCAAATTACCATTATGTGTAAAAATAAAATAAAATAATACAAGTATGCAGTTTATAGTGCCCCATATTTGTGTCTTACCTCGTATATAAAAAAAAATAAAGAAAAATGTAAATTTGTCTCAATCCGTAATACATACTAAACTTATGGGTAATACCTACATTTCAACATGTTCGATTTTCAACTTATTAAATACTCTTATCGGGTGACCTTCGGGATACACATGGTATGACATAGCTCTTTCCTACGCCAGATTTAGCTCACAAGATCTCCACCCTTACAGCTTTTTGTATTCTTATTTACTCATATCTGGACGGGTATAAAAGACTGGTACACTATTGTGGTAGGAACGAGCTTGGAACACTGCAAATGGTGCCATCACACTTGTTCCTTGGTTAAAACATTAAACTTTCGCGGATAAACCCACTAACATGAGTTTTGAGCGGGAGTTTGATTTGATTGTTCATGACAACCCTCCCCCTGAATGTAGTTCTTTTTTATTTGCCAATGTAGGGGTTTCCTTGCCCCAACGTGTTGTGAGTTGTTAGTTTGTTTTTTGGGCTTCGACCATCATCTATTACCAAAAAAAAAAACATTAAGGTTGCTTTTGGTTTGTGAAAATATTTCTTATTTTTATTTTCTGTTTTCATTTTTGAAAAGAATTTTCATTTTCAGATTTTCTAAATTTAGGAAATGCGTTTAGTTTATAAAAGTAGATTCTATTTTCAAAAAGCAAAAATAATGAAAATATGTTTGGTTTATCTATTTTTAAAATATATTTTTCAAACCAAATTTGAGATAATAGAATTATATTTATTATTAAATGATAAGAATTATATATATTTGATTTGCACATTTTGTTCATCAACTAAAACTTCAATTGTAAACTTGTAATGACAAAATATGTTCGGAGTATAATTTGATTTGTGAGTAAATTATAGTTATAGCTGGGCACACACTGTTTTTCATGTCAGTGTGCTCAAAAAAGCCCTTCCCCCACATGTTCAGGCTCATGAAATGCCCAAGGAGTTGATTGAAGATTGGGAGGGTGAGAGTTTTGTGATTAGTGTTTGTCTTAACTATTGTATAGAATTTGGGAGGGTAGGAGGTCTCTTTAATTTTCTCTAAAAGTAGTTACTGGTTCATATCGGATTCCCACCATTTCTAAGGTTCTTGGTGATTTGTCAATAACCCCATATCAATAAAATTCCTGATTCTTTCTTCAAGCTGGCCTCTAATACTAGTTCTAACACTTGACAAGTAGATCTTCTAATGACTTTTTATTAATATATATATAACTGCATCAAATATGGAATGGTAAATGAATCACAGTTCATTGTTGTAAAACTAACAACAACAACAACAACCAAGCCTTTTTTCATTTAGGAGTGGTTGATTACATGGATCAATTGATATCATTGGGCTCTATCAAAATCCAAAGTTTCGGACAAACAATTTAGCAAGGTCTTTAATAACGGCTTCTCCTAATGTCTTCTTAGGTCTTCGTCAATCCAATTTGATCAGACTATCATCTAATGACTCAAAGTGTAAAGCATCATACAAAAGCTTAAAGCCATGGCTTTAGTTTTAGTTCTTTGTGCATCAACTTTTTCCTTGACCTGCATAAGTTCAAGATAAAATTAATTAGTGGAAACCAGCAAGGAAAATAGATAAATTGGATAAATAGGACCAAGCAATAACAAGAAGTGTTTTTTTCGTTAATATTCTTCCTTTTGCTCAATAGTTAATCAAATAATATTACTCCCTAAAAAAATTACAAGCTCAAGAAGTTTGCTCAAACATATATCCACGATTCTTATGTTCAGAGGAATCATAGGATTAGGATAGGATAGATATGGATATTATACTTTAACAATTCTAAAGATATTTGTACATATGAGAAAGACATACCATTTCATGCTTTTTCACTTCTCTACTAATCATTTTAGTGTTGTGCCATTCCTGCCAAAGATTCTATTCAATAAACATTTTCAACAAACTAAATGAAAGAGCTCACATGAAGAATGAAATGCAGAGTTGGTCAAGATAGGATTAATGGGACAAAGAAGGAAAAATAGATTCACCAAGTGCATTAAAAAGTTGGTTACATAAGTGACTTAATAACACTCAAATCTCATACTCCAAAATACCCCCATGGTATTTTCCTCACTAAGGTATGTACTTTACACACTACATGTGTTTCAAAAGTCTTTCATGCACATATTAACAAGTGTTTCTACACCCTATGACTACCAACAACCAAATGGCATATTTATCGACTAACAGATTGGCTTCTAGTTCAAGGGTGCAATGTTAAGTGAAAGACAATTCTGACTGGTTTTGGTCAATTTTCAGAATTAATAATCTCAAAAACTTCAAGCGCATTATGATAGTCGACAATCATATAACCTTTATTCAGCCTCATATTAGTTCAATGTATACTACAATAGATTCACACCAATTGGCCAGCATCCTACTACAAGCAAATAGCATCACACCTCATGAACCAAATGAAGGTCGTGTGTCTTATGTATAGTGCAACAAGCAACACCTACAATGCTACACTTTGACCTGCTACGCTATTCCTAGTAAAAATTAACGTGAACAACACCTAAATCAAGGTGAGAAGCAGAAACAGAACAATACACAATTCAACCAAAAAGCAAAAAAGAGCAAAACATGAACACCCAATCTGCAATGATAATGATCAAGAGCCATACTCCCCACCTAAGCTAATAATGACACCAAACTATTGCAAATCAAAATAAGACTTCCACATTATCAATTCTACGTGAGCCAAACACCTTCCCATCATAATCTATAGTACTTTTGATAGGACCATACCCGAAACATTGAATTATACAACTTTAGCTTCTATTAATTTGCATATAACAATCGTGATTAGCTAACAGCCAAAATGCTTGATTAAATAAAACTTGTCAACAATTGAAAAGCTAATAGCATTACCAATGCATCTATACAATGATGGTGAAAAACATTCACTAACCAAATCAAGCAAAGAGAAAAACATTCAGTTGACAACAAAATTTCAAGTGACCAGATCAAGTGCAGGAAAAAAAAAAAAACACTTGCTTGAAAACAGAGACAGCGGCAATGATGGAAGGGCAACGATGGAAGCAATGACGATAGAAGCGACGATGATGGCAGCAAAAGGCTAGGATGAAAGCAGCACCGCAAAAGGTCGAAAGGAAGAGCAGTCAATATAGGGCAAAAGGCATAGCTTGCTAGGGGTAGGGGAAGAGAAGCACCGCAGTGGTGATTGCACTATGAACGGTGGTGAGCAACACAAGACTGGTTGAGGGAGGGGGTGAAGGTGTGAATGATTGGTTATGGCTTTTATCTAAATAGCATTAGGGCAAAACAAAAGAAAAATGAAGTTCTTTTCTCTTGGATTCGAAATGGGTGCATAAGGAAAGAAACGGGAAATCAAAATATTACCACAATGCCATCGCATCATATTTGAAAATGTTTCCAACCATCAAATTGAAAAGGGTAAAAACATGGATTTCTCATTTCCAAATTTTCAGCCATTTCAAGAAATTTTTTTTGAAAATATTTTCAACATAATGGCACCAAACATATTGCAACTTCTATTTTCCATTTTTAGTGAAAATGAAAACAAGAAATGACCAAACCAAACACCACCTAAACTTTTGGTTTTGACAAGTTCATGCGGTGTTTGCATCGCTAATTAACTTTTATTATTATTTTTTATTTATAGTACTTGTCTTATATGAATTTAAAGAACAGACGTATTAAATAAGGTGTCATGTGTATCTGACACTTCTTTCTTGTTGTTGTTGTTGTTGTTATTATTATTATTATTATCATCACCATCATCATTACTGTTACTCAAAACTTTATTATTATTATTATTATTATTTATATGTATACTAAAACTATTTGATATATTAGATTCTGATTACTAGTTTATAATCTTAGTTTAAGAAATTAATACTCAAGATTTAACTACTTAATCAATTAATAGTCACAAAAATTAACTTTAATAAATCAACTAAAATATTTAAATTAACTAAAAAAATTAAATTTATTTTATACAAAATATTTTATGAAAAAGGCATGTTACAATCGGGGGTTGTATGATTAGGAGTATTTTAGGTTGATTTTTGGTCCTAACAGCAAATCCATGCTTGCATAATAGTGATTGCGGTGTTAGATATTATAGAGTATTGTCTGATGCTTCTGTGGCACAAAAAGCTTGAGCACTTCCTCCTTGATTTAGTACTATGAGTGATAGTATATTTATAGCTTATTTTCTTGTCCTAACTTACCTTAATAAAAGCCTAAAGTACGTTTGATAAGTTGTTGTCAAATGTTAAATTTGTCATTTTGCTTAGTACTTTATTTGAATCTTTGAACAATTAATAATGTTAGTTATACTATTTATAGTTAGATAAGTGGGACAAGCAACTCTATTAGTTGTTTTCTGATATCCTTAATGGTTGGTTTAAAAATGATAAGTTTTCATGTTACAACAGCCTTTGGTATTCCAAAACCAATGGTTTTGCGAATAAGCTCAAGATTTTCTTTTTTTTTTTTTTTGGAGGCTAGTTATGAAATTGATATTATGGTGTTTTGGAACATAAGCTTTTAAAGGATTATAGGTTGCTTAAGATATAGGTGCTCCAAGTTTGGATTTTTTTTAATATGGCTATTTGCAAAATTTGAAAGGTTTGAAATTTATATTTGGCCTTAATGTTATGAATTCTGAATTCTGATACTTCTAGGACTATATTTAGATTGTGATAAAAATCTCTTTTATGGGAGGGATTTTTGAAAGAACTGTAATTTAACGATAGTAGATGTTAGCCTTTGATGCACCTTGGTTTGGCTAACCTAGCTAGCAAGAGTGTTGCTAACTCGGCATAATTGGCCATTACGTTGGGATTTGTTAACACCACTCTAGGGATAGTTATATGTAACGTTTAGATGTGTTATTTCCATTGATCCTTACGCACAAGTCTCAACCATGCACATCCAAGGCTCAAAGCCAGTTCTGCAAGAGCTCCAACCACAAGGTTAGGTCTGAAATCCCCTCTGTCGCTTGAACATGCAAGTTAGAGAAACTCATCACAGCAACATTGTAACTGCAATTATTGAATAGATGCCAAACATCCTCTAAAGTCTTACCACAGGGGGTGTTTGGTAGGGGAATGTTTTCACATTCCCAAGAATATGAAAACATTTCCTTGTTTGGTAGAAAATTTACAAAAATATTCTTGAAAATGTTGTATTCTTCGAATTGATTTTTGGTTAACATTCCCACCAACCATCTTATACATGAGATTACAACATTCCCATATGATTGGAGTATTTTTTTTTCTTATAAAAGACCAAATTACCCCTATTAGCACCCACTGCCACCTATAACACCCTCTCAAATATAATACTATGCTTAAGTCATAATGTTATATTTAGAAGTATGCTACTTGTACTAATTTGACTTTGTTTATAATTATGATAATTTGTCATAGTGCAATTCAGCTCAAATCTAACAAACAGGCACTGTTAAACAAAACGTGATACGTCAAAATGTAAAGAAAATAAAAACACAGAAAGAAAATTTACAGTAAATATTTACATTACACACGCAAAAATATATACACTTTTCATGTAGCCATCATAAGTTTTGAGTACAAAGTAAAAGGTTGTCAAAACATACATACTGCCCACGTCATTAAGTACAGTCTCAGTATAAGTTATCTCAGAGACATCAAATAGTCATTGGGAATACATGAAAGCAAAAAGGAAGCAAAAACTACGTCTGTGGCCCAAGGTCATACAAAAGATACCAAAAGAAGGTCACTCTGTACAGCTAACACTACGGTCTTAAAACTCCCCTAAATAGATGCCATAGAAAAAAAGCTACTCTCTATAAAGCCTGCAGACCTAGAACCACCAAGTGGACCATCACGGCTTCCAGGAGCATAGAAAAAGGAGGAGGCTAAAGGGCTCGCCTCTGAGGAACCACTCTCCTAAGGACCTGGAGGAGATGATTAAGGTGGTACAGCAATTGAATAAGCCTTGTATAATGGGGTCCCATCAAATGAAGCCTCAGGGTCGAAAGTCGACTCGAGACAGAAATAGTAAAAACATGCTGGATGAATATGTACAAACGTACACGAGAAGTCATCGATAGAAGTAAGGAGTTGAAGGCAAGGTCGTAATACCCCTGCCATTCAAGTACCTCAGTGAGGAGTGCCATTGTTGCCATTGCAGTTGTTTGAGAATGATACAGATATATACAAATAAGATGAGAATTCGAAAATTTTCAATAGGATTTCCTAGACTATTATACGATGACATCGCAATCAGTCTCAGGTGCATCTATTTATTCCAAAAAGATGAACAATATAAATAGTGAAACATAGATCCCGATTTTATAATTTTGAAATCATATCATCTAGAGTAGATTTCATTTTAGTCATACAATGGTAGATAGAAAGGGATCTGATCATGACTGTAGTAGGTCAACGAACAATTAAATAATATGTATAGATGAATACAAATGAATTCTTAATGCACGTACACTTGACTTCTCTCTTTCTTAACTTGTATCATAATCTTTCTATACTTGGTCCCCTAGGAGTATTTTGGCCATATAACTTCTGGGTAATAATCTACTTTTCAGGAACGAGTTCGTTCCTATACATGATTATCGAATTTACTTTTTTCGATGTTCACACCAATATATTCCCCTTAATCCACTCTGGGACTGACCACGTAATATGGAATCATAATTTCATCATGGATCATATATATTCATGAATGAACATGCTTGAGGAACGTAATGTCATGATATATACTTCACATATTTCTGTTGGAAATTCGGCAACATAATAGTTGAAACATGAGGTTTCCCAATATACAAATAGCATACATACAGCCAGCTATGACAAGGAATTTCATAAATAACTTAGCCATTGGCTCCTCATGGCTTATGGAGCTCCTAACTCTTGAAGCTGTCAAATTGTCTTAGTTTTCCCAAATCTACTTTGAAATTCTAAATTGCATTATAATTCCATTTGAATTCATTTTAATCTAGAAAGTTAACATGTTGTATCCCTGTTATTTTACTTTTAAACCTATTTAGTTTCACTAAATTTTGAGGTGTATAACTTTAGATATTAAAGTTTTTCTCAAGGTTGCCCCCGTTTCATGATAGACTTGCACACCTAAATTGAGAAAATCACTAAAAATCCACTTTTCTCATTTTTGTCCGAAATTTATACCAAAATGTAGCTATTTGTGACCTATTTCAATCCCAAGAAGTTTTATTTCAATTGGGTAGGTTAAAGTAGACTACCCTATTTCAACCCAAACAGAACATACGTCAACTTTGAGGAATCACTGGAAGAAATGTGCTTATGATCTGAGTCTAAAATTTTATAGACATGATTCTCTTTAGCTTCTTAAAAAAATTGGTTTCACTTAATTTGAAGTTGTATAGTGCAAGTTATGTCCCTCTTATCACATACTAGTTAGGATAGAGAGTGAATTTTAACAGCCTACTTCTAAAAATCATAACTATTTCATTTCAAGTCCAATGAACCTATAATTTATATGATTCGACTTGAAGTCTAGTTTCATCTAAAATAAGTTCCACTTGAATTTGAGCCCTATAAATTGAGAAACACCATTCATTGTATGGATGGTCATTAGGGTTTCTCTCACAACTTCTCCGTTTTGTGTTTTCTCTTGATTCTTTGATCTATTCTTCAACCTAAACTAAGTTCTCCTATCTCCAATCACTAGAAATGAGTCATATTATCATCATACAAAGTCAAATAAAGGATGACATAAATAAATCTAGCAATCCAAAAACCTAAAATAAAATGAATCCAAGAAATCCCACCTCAAAATACAACTTGGTGGCTTCTAAATTCGAGTCTCTTGGTAGCTTTTCCTCAGTAAGACTCCAAGATGATGATGACTCCTTTCTTTCTTCTTGGTGGCTAAGGTCAGATGGATCAAATAAAAGGTGTTTATGAGTTTATCTTAGGGATTCTTGGAGATACACAAAGAAAGAGTGAAAGATTTGATCAAAAGGAGGTAATGTCACAAGGGTTCTTTAGGAGAATATAGAGGAGTTGAAGAAGAAAACGAAAATGGAGAAGCAAAATGGAGGGTGAATGTACAAAGGAGGGGCCGAATTCTTGAGGGTACAATGGGGAAATATGACTTCTTGACTCCTTACTTCATAAGTTGATGACTTGCTCCTCATTGGTGGATTTTAACATGAGTTCAAATTTTCTTGTGCTTCCAATTGTGTGGCTATTCTTTAGCCAACAAGGGTTGCTTGGGTGGCTAGTTTCTAGCCGCCATGCTACAGTATAGATTCCTACCAATTTGGTTCTTGCATTGCAAGACATCATTAACAAATAAATTTTTCCTAACTAGCAAAACGTTACTATTTGTCTACATATACTTTTTCTACAAAAGAAACTTAAATTCATCTTACCCTAATATTTACATTTCGATATTTTCTACTTGTATATCTATAATGCATTAAAGTAAATTATTTAACAGTATTAGTCATACACATTGTTCTTCGAGATGTTATATCACCTATCACCGGTCATCTTTCGCCGCCGCCAAACCACTGTAGGCAACCGCCCTCAGCTGTCGGACCACCATGCAACCGCCGCTAGATCACTGCCTTCCGTTAAGGGAATTTTTTGAAATGTGCAAAATGTTCTTGGGAATTCAATCTGTTTATCAAACACTCCAAAAAACATATGCTTGGAAAAGCTATTCTCGTGGATAGCAATCCTCGAAATTCTATTCCGGAGAATGAAAATTCAAACCTCCTACCAAACATCCCCTGAAGATTAAAGAAACTCATCATAGCAACATTGTAATTGCAATTACTGAATAGATGACAAACATCTTCTAAAGTCTTACCACAAAGATAACATCCATTACCCACTTGAATATTTTTTTGAAATTAATCCTCCACATGAATATTTTGATCCTTAGCTATACATTTGGGTCCCATATCATTTTCCATTTTTTAATTAAGAATAACTTAGGAATTTTAAAAAATTATGTTAATGGAGATTAACACCCTTGTTTTAAAATTAAAAAAAAAATATTATTTATGGATATACGCCTTTTCAACATTATTTTTTGAAATGTCCTTTTTTTTTATTGGAGTGAACTAGATTCAAGTTAGATTGAATTCACTGCGGGCCAAATTTGACACTGGAGTGATGGAATTCAATTAAACTTAGATCAAATTCAGTACTTCACTTGAATAGCAATGAATTTGATCCAAAACTAATAATTAGTATTAGGTCTAAGGTATTAGGTAAAGTTTAGGGTGGACTCTAAAATTTTGGGTCCATGGTGGACCTAGTATGGCGAAACACCGGATCCACGGTGGACTAGGGTCCATCCTAAAATACGCCAACTATTAGACCTTTCTCTCTATTAAGGCTACAACTAAACGAATGAGGATAATGTCCAGATCAGTCGTTGGAGGCTTAAAAGCCATAATATTTAATATTTAAAAAAGCCATACTTATTATTCTTATGTATGCGACTGTGAGTATGTATATATTCTTTTGCTATATCTAAAGTTAATTTTTTTTATATATTTATATTGCACCACTGATGAATTTGATCTAACTTAGATCTAAGTTAGATCAAATTCATCACTATTCACCTGAATAAAAAATGTGACATCCTCAATTTTTCTTTATGCTAAATTACCTCAGTACCCTCAAGTATTTAGGCACTTAATAAGAAATTAATGGATTAGGGCTTAATTAAGGGATTAATAAGATAATTATGGGAAGAAAAGTCAAAAGAATGCTTAATTAAGATTAGAAAATCTGTAATTAAGCGGGTCAAACTCTTAATAACTTAATTAAATACTAATCACCCTTAATTAGCTTAATCGATATTAATTAAGGGTAATTAAGCTTAATTAAAAGTTTAGTTTTGTTAATCATATTCTTGTGAGTTAATCACAACTCTTTGCTTAATTAAGTTAATTAAGTTACAAAAGCACTTAATCACATCATTAAAATTCAAATTTAGTCAACCAAATAATAAAGCATTTAGTGATGTCACTAAAGCATAAAGCATAAGATAAGTTGCTTTTTTGTAAAAGTAGTATACTCTTTATCTTCCCCATAATCCAATTTGTCCTCTTAATCCTTAATTAGCACAAAAACAAGCAAAATATCTCACTTCCCATGCCTAATAACCTATGGCCATGCACCCATACACACACACATGCGCGCGCGCGCACACACACACACACACTCATTTTCATTTCACACTTTCATTCTCTCTCTAAACTCTCAAACTCTCTAACTTCTCTCTACATCTCTTCTTCTTCTTCTTCTTCATCTTCTTCATCATTCTCCACCCCATAATCAAATTGTCTTCACTAAGCCCTTCAAAGATCACATCTTTTAGTCTTTGAGGACAAGAATTAAACACTACAAACTCCATTCCTTCAAGAAATTAAGAGGTTTCTTCCTTTCCACTCAAAACTGCCACCACCACCCATGGAGGAGCCATTATCTTCTTCATCTTTCTCTCTACAGAAGATGTCACTTTCACCCTAGGTAGTGATCTTCACTCTTTTTCTTTTGTTTACTCAAAAAAGCTTGAAGCTTGGCTCTTATCATGACCAAGATCTTCAAGTGAAAACTTGAGAAAAATCTCATGCTCTCTATGAGCAAAAGTTTCCATTTTTAGCAAAGTATGTTCTTGATCTTGTTCATGAGTTGTCTCTTGTTTATTTGAAAGTTTCCCTCCTTGAATGCTTCAACGCTTCCATTTTACTTTCTTGACGCATGAGTTCATGATGTTTCTTGTGGGTTGAGGAAAAAGAATGATAACTCTCTGTAGTATTTTGTTTAAAGTTTATTTCTTTCCTTATATTGAGTTTATGATTGAAAAGTTCCCACCTTTACATCTTTTTCATGATTTTGATAAGACTATGAAACATTCCAAAAGCATAAAATTTTAAAAAGTTTGCTTCTTGATGCATAAAGGTAGCTCTATATTTCATGCTTCATAAAGTTTCATTTTATTCTTCTTGAAAACAAGAATATGTGTAAAGGTCCAAACTTTCTTGAGCTATAAAGCTTTCAATCATAAAAAGTAAGGTCTTATTACTTTATGTCACACATATTAAATCTTGTAGATAAGACACTTCATAAAGTTTTAAGCTTTCTTCAAGAATGTCACTTTTAGGTCATAAAAATGATAACTTGCAACCTCTAACTTGTAAAGATTGAATCTTGAGTCAAAATAATGAGTAAAGTATTAAACTTTCTTCAAGAAAAGAATCTTTGAAACTTTAAGCTGATCTTAAATCATAAAGTTGGAATCTTGATGGCCTTGTAATGAATAAAAGTGTCAACTTTTCTAAAGAATAAGACTTTTTAGTTATAAATCTAGCATCTTGTATCCTTTTTTATAAAGATTGAATCTTTAAGATAATAATATAATTTTAGAGACTCATACTTTCATAAAGGATAAAACTTTGTAATCATTTTCACAAAGAATGATAACTTCATAATAGTAAAGGTGAAATCTTGTTGTGCTAATTGTAAAAGTTTGAGATCTTGCAACTTGGATAAGTTAAAAAAATTACTTCTGGATTATTAGTAAGCATATGGTGTTGTTGGGTTCGTGAGTATGGTTATGCATTGTTATGACCCAAAGGACTTGAGGGATCTCAAAATCCTTTGGGAACAGAAGTATGATTAGGGCCTCTGAGCATACCATAAACCTAGGAGTCACTCGTGCATTATCTCAAGGGAATTTAAAAAGTTTTAAATGAAAAACTTTGGCTAAAAACTCTAAACAGGCTTTGGCTATAATGGATTAAGTAAGAGACAAATATGTGTTAAACTTTAAATCTAAGAATGCGTTCTTTATGATGTGATCATCTATTAAGCTTAAAGCGAAGCCTCACTTGAGGAGTTATAGATTAAAAAATTTATAACATACATCCTCTTTAGGTGGTATGATTCTCTCATGAGAAACATGAAGAGTCTTACCATGATTCATAAGATGTTATACAAAGTGCAAGGAAATCCTAGATATCAAATAGGGTATGAGTGTATATCACTCTCATATAAGATGGTTGACTGGCGAGATTGATCCGAATATGGATTCATGGATATGATGGATCATTGATGCTTGTTAAGATATTCTATAATGGTATAAAATGGATATTATTGGTTATTAGTTGAAATTTTCATGTTTGGCAAATTTTGAGGAAGCTCTGGTCTGGCCGTTTTGCTACCGGATTTCTATCAAAATTAAGAATTTAGTCATATCATTACATGTCCACATGTGTCTTACCAGTAATTTCAGTGCATGAAAGATGTGACTATAACAAAAGAAAATAAATAATTGGATATGATCCTTTAGTCACTTCGGTAAGGGAAGTAAGGGAAGGTGATCCACTAAGACATAAGACCCTCTATTAAGGAGGTAAGGGTGAAAAGGAGAACCCTCTAACTTAGAGGCATGAAAAAGCCTTTGTCAGCTTTGTCAAATTTGGTTTTGTACTGGTGACAACAGTCACTAAATAAGCTCATGTCCAATTGTAGTCTATCCCAAGGGAAGAAGTAAAGAATGTTAAGCACGTGCTAAGAATGAAAGTAAAGTAAATGAAAAACTTTGGTCAAGTCCATATGGTTACATGAAAATGTACGCAACTTTATTTCCTCGTATGCATGGTCATGATTATTGATGTTATGCTTAGTTCATATCGTTCTATCATGTGTTTTTATAATGCTTATGCCATGTTTATGTGATTAAATTTAAAAGAAACCCGCTTTAGGAACTTATGTTGTCAAAATCATTAAAAATTGAATCTATGCATATTCACTATTTTTATAAATAAACCCGAAGTGGTTGGGACGGCGACGATGACATAGTAATCATTTAGTTGCAATCCTACTGAGAAATCTAGTATTTTTTACTCCTATATTTTCATGTCATCTTTAGAGGATGTCGACATCGAGCACCGTGGTGATCTTCATTGAGTTCCCGATCATGAATTGGCACTTCAACCTAATGCTGAATGCATCCATGCTGGTAGCTTAAGTAGCTATGAAGGTCTATATGTTTCACAACCGTCAGTTCCATAAACCAATTATAAGCCCTTTTGTTTGCCCTTATGATTTGTATAAGGATATCACCTTGGATGACATAAGTCCACCTTTTCACCTGCCAAGATACCCGATAGATGGAGAGTCCGACTTCAACACTCGGCTAACACCGACATATTCTGAGGAGTCCGATCCCTTAGAGTCATCCCACTCGAATTACTTTGTGGGATCCTATCATTCGGAGCCATCTCACCCATCCGTGATTCGCTTGTCTTTAGATTCTTCTGTTGGTCCAGCTCCCCCATCGATTCGAGGACGTGGATTCATTTGTACTCGTACTGTATCCCGTGGGCATGGGCATACCCGTGGAGGGGGACGGAGACATGATGCCCCCAGTGGATTCGGAACGGATATCTCTCATTTGATGGATGACACCTATTGAGTTGGAGTGAGGATAGTCCTTTTTGGTTGTAGGTTATAGGGTTATCATTTCTTGTATGACATGTATGGGCAATAGACATTTCTGATGTATTTCTTTTCATGTTATATTTGGTTAGGTTATCTTATAAGGTCGATAGTAGATATTGGACTCCTGCCTTATTATGTAGAATTTGCTGTGCTACTATTAACCATATCTAACTATGGTGGTTGTGGAATGGTTTTATAGTATTATGTTTATCCAAGATGATTGTTCCTTATGATGCCTTATTTATTTTATCGCACCTCATTTATAAGATATCAACATTTGGTATTATACATTTGTGACGCGGTCATGACTTTCATTTGTTTTCAAAAGGTATATTTCAGTATTGTTCAAAAAAAAAAAATTTACTCTTATTTTCAGTATAAACTAATTTCAAGTAGTAAAGTTAGTTTCGCAAGCAAAAGTAACAAATAGTAATCACATAACATAATTTAAGCATAGTATGAGATTATTAAAGTATTATAAAAAAAATATAAACTTGTGATATTTCTTAATTAATTACCATTACAATAAGTTAACCAAACTAAGTTACTCATTAAGTATATTAACTAAGTTAACATACCCTAAACTAAACTAATTTAACAGCAACTCAAATATTCAAACCTTTTTTACCATAGAAATGAAGTAGACACTAAATAATAAAATTAACTAATAGCTAATTAAATTAATAAAGATAAATACATGTAATTTTTCTTAATTCAAGTCAGATCGAGTTTATCACTAATAACTTAGATATTTGTGTTTGTCATTATATTATTTTAGTTTACGGTATGTTAACTTAGTTAATATACTAAACTGGTAACTTAGTTTAGTTAATTTATTGTAATGGTAAGTAATTAAGAAATATCACAAGTTTATTTATTTTTCCTTCAGGTGAATAGCGATAAATTTGATCCAACTTAGATCGAATTCATCATTCGTGCAATATAAATATAAAAAAAATATTGACTTTAGATATAACGAAAGAATATATATAGACTCGAAGTAGTTTACATAGAACAATAAATATAGATTTTTTAAATATTAAATATTATAACTCTTAAGCCTTCAATGACTGATTCGGAGATCATCCTGATCTGTTTAGTTACAACTTTAACAAAGAGAAAAGTCTAATAGTTGGTGTGTTTTAAAATGGATGTCGATCCATTGTGGACTTGATATTTTACTACATGTTATGTGATAATTAACTATACTTATATGGTAATTAACCACATTTTTTTAGTTATTTGACTACATTGAGTCCACTATAAATCCAAAATTTTGAAGTTCACCCTAAACTCTACTCTAAGACCGTGGACAATAGTTTTGGATTGAATTCATGACTTTTTCAATCGGATCAAATTTATCACTATTTAAATGAATAATATTAAATTTGATTTGAGTTAAATTAGATTTAATATTATTTTGATGGAATTCAATCTAAGTTGACCTGAATTCCACCCCTTTGGTATTAAATTTGGCCCTTAATAAATTTGATTTAAATTAAATCGAATTCATTATAAACTAAAAAAATGGACATTTCAGAAAATAATACTGAGAAGATATAATATCTGTATAAATTTAATTTAAATACATTGATAATATAAAATAATTTTATATTATCAACTAATAGAAATATTAAAAAGTACCAACTCATACAAATAACTACTAATTATAATGAGAGACCCACCATAATGTCTCATTTTTTCTATTTCTATTCATTACATATCAATTAAACTCTATCAATAAATAATATTATTTTTTTAAAATTTTAAAACAGTAAAAAAAACCTGAAAAATTACCTGCCGTCCGCGCACATCGTAGAATTTAGAATTGCATTTCTTGTTAGCCACGGATTCATTTTTCGCCGTCATCGCTTTTCTTCTCCAACCCAGAGTATTTTATTCTCTCTCTCTATCTATAGCTGCTATTCCGGTGTTCAGCGACAACTACAAAAAGAGGGGAAAAAAAAAAAAAAGGAAAAGAACACGATAAACTGCTGCAACTACGCTTGTGGTGTCTACCGCCAACCATCTACTATACACCAGCAGCCAATAATCCGGCGCTCCCAGCCCACGTACGATTTCTTTCTGTCGTTCTTTTCCCCTCTACCCTTCTATATCAATTTTGATTTACAGCTCTTGAATCCTAAAATCGATTCTCAGCGTTTGATTTGTAAACATATTATTAGCGGTTCCTCATGTTTGATTTTGTGAATTTCGGTTTCTTTATTATTACCTGACTTCAAATTTTCCTTCCAAAGTTTTCATTTCCTCCGATTGCTTCTGATTTTTGGTCTTTTAGCATTAGCAACGAAGATATAGTAAGAGATAGATACTAGAGAGAGAGAGAGAGAGAGAGAGATGTCTCGGACGCTGGTGCAGCCGATAGGGCAGAAGAGGCTAACCAACGTGGCGGTCGTGCGTCTCAAGAAGCACGGCATGCGCTTCGAGATCGCCTGCTACCCTAACACCGTCCTTTCTTGGCGTTCCGGCGTGTAAGCTACCTTTTACTTATTGTATTATTCATGGTTTTAAATTGCGGTTGTGTTGCGCTTACCGAAATTGCATATAATTGTCCGAAAATGTGGCTAATGCAGCTGTAATTTTACTCAAGATCTCGCTGCAATACCCCAATCTGAAGCCATGACATTACAGCTCTGTTTGGTTTCAGAAAATGTTTTCTATTTTTTTTTCATTTTCTGTTTTCAAAATAAATTACAAAAATCTCATCTTATTTTCAGTTTATTTCTTGTTTTCAAGATTTTTTGTAAAGGAAGCACTGGAAATGAAATTTTGTTGTTTATAGTGTTTCCTTCACAAAACCCTGGAAACAGAAACAGGAAGAAAATAATGGAAATTTTTTATAATTAATTTTGACAACAGAAAACGTTTTGTGAAACTAAACATGCCATACCTTTTATAATCTTTCAATTTTCTACTTCCTTTTACTTTTTTAACCGAAAAATAAGGAATAATAATAATAAAACAAACGACATGTGTATGCCATAACAGGGAGAAGGACCTGGATGAAGTGTTGCAGTCACACACTGTTTATTCCAATGTTTCCAAAGGGGTTCTTGCTAAGTCAAAGGATTTGGTTGCTGCTTTTGGGACCGATGACCAGACCAAGATATGCTTAGAGGTCAGATGAAAAAAATGATGATGATAATAATAATAATAATAATAATAATAATAATAATAAAGAGAATGAATGTTTTGAGGATGCATGTGATGGTTGACTAATAAACTGGTTTGTGTTGTGGTTGCAGATTTTAAAGAAAGGGGAGCTTCAGGTTGCTGGGAAAGAGAGGGAATCTTTGCTGTCGAGTCAGTTCAGGGATATTGCCACCATTGTGATGCAAAAGACTTACAATTCTGAGACGCAGCGCCCTTACACTATTAGCATGATTGAGCGCCTCATGAGGGAGATTCATTTCGCTGTTGATCCAAATAGCAGTTCCAAGAAGCAGGTCAGGTCTCTCTTGCATCAGTGTTCCATTCAATATAATTGCATTTCAATTTTCAAGCTGTTCTATTCTACAATCATGGTAATTAACTAGAGAAAACTGTTGTACAGGCTCTGGAGTTGATTCAGGAACTTCAAAAGCATTTCCCTATAAAACGGTGTCCATTAAGAGCACGAGTTGCAGCTCCTGAGGAGGAAGTGCCTACCCTTTTAGAAAAGCTGAATGAATGGAAGGCAACCATAATTTCTAAAGAAGGATCTGCTGGTCAGCTGTCTGTTGTAAGTCTTTATTGTTCCTCTTATAGTTGCAAACAAGTTTAGTTCATGATTCGATTCTTAATTCAATTTAGGTACACTTGTTTTTCTGCTTGCTCAGTCTTCACATACTATACCTTGAAAGTAAGAGTATGTTTGGATATCTTATGATGAATGGAACGAAATTGAATGTGATGGAATGGTATAGAGTGGAATGGAATGGAATAAATGTTCCTATACAGTGGATGTTAAAGAATTGAGTGGAGAGACGTTTCAACTCTATTGTTTAGAAATACAACAGAATGGGATGAAATTTTAAGAATTTTAAGTTATTTATTCCCATTTTTTCCATTCTATCCCATTTTGTCCAAATTGGAGAAGAAGAAAAATAAGAGTATTGGATAGAATGGAATAGAATGAGTTCCATCCAATATTACTCCATTCCACCCTATCTTAAAATATCCAAACGATGGAACCTAATGCTATTGTATTCTATTCCGCTTCATTCTATCCCTTGTTGTCAATCCTAACATAGTCTAAGGGTGTGCTTGGTGCACAAATAAAATTTAAGGGTGGAAAATTTATGATGGACGTTTTCATGAATTAAATATCAATGGACTAAAACATCTTATCCCTTAAAAATTAAAGATCTTTGGTATACAAAAAATAATAATTTAGAAAATAAAGAATTGGAATGTTTTGACGAACATATGAGATGCATATTTCTCTCTCAAATTGGCTCTTGACAGCACCACATTATAGGAAACCTTGAGAGAGAAATGCAAGGTGATATTGGCCAAGCTACGGTGGCCAGCGGGTAATCTCACCGCCAGATGCCATTGAGGAAATGTTGTGATGAGTGGACTAGAGTTTCTTAGTTGTCAAAGCTTTGACTGTTGGCTTTTATGGAAGAGATCTTACTGCTCAACAATAAAGCATTGACAAACCAATATGGTGTTGTGTCTGCGTGTTCAACACATGTTGGACGCAGATACTTGCATGGCGCAGACTACACTTGTTGGACACGCGTACATATGTGTCCAATGATTTTTTTTTTTTTACCCCAGCTTGGAAATGACTTGACATGGTGTGGCTATGGCATCATGCCATTTAACCTCTATTTTCGGTCAGAAAGTCATTTAAAATTTAAAAATGAATAGTTTCCCTACACCTTTTTTCAGTGTAGCAACCTGAATAAATAACCTAGCCCAATTCCCACCCAACTTGGTAAGGTCACATCTCACACTTGAGAATTGAGTCCCATTCTCAATACTCCTATCTGTTTTCAAACTGAGCCCTAGGCTCCTTTAGTTCTTATTCATTCCCTTTGCTTCTCCATGTACTTGTACATGGCTAGTTCTACTAGAACAAGTTCATTTATATATTTTTCTTTGGAATGTCAGCAGAAATGATGCTCCATATTTTCTGGGAGGGGCTTATAAAATAGTTAAGTACTGTAGTTTGGCACTTATGATATATGAAGATATATTTTATATAGTATGAATGTTGGATTTGGATCCTCTAAAGTATTTATTTTGGTAAAGTGATAAAGTAAGGGGTTAACCACCTTTGGATCAATGACTTCCGTTGCGTGTGGGTCCCACCGAATGATCCGAGGGTGGTTAATCCCTCACTTTCTCACTTTACAAAAATACTCGCTTTAGGGAATCCAAAGCCATGAATGTTGAATCTTTTTCCACATATGTATGTGTACTGTGTATGTGTCCGACAATTTTAAGAATTGGGTGTCTCATGTCTGTGTTCATGTCATCTACGTGTCTATATCATAGCACTGCTGTATCATTTTGGGATTCAGCTATGGAGGGTGAGGGGAACAGGGAGGTGTGTGGATCAATGATGTGAGGAGGAGAAGGAGGAGATTAAATGTGCCAGTGTCTCTTGAGTTCCCGGGTCCGTTTGCCAACTGCTAGTGCCAGTGCCATGTTCCAGCCGTAGAATCCTTGTCTTCAGTCAGGATCACCATGGTTGACAGCACACGAGACATAAATGTCGCTGTCTGTGTGTGTGTGTGTGTGTGAGAGAGAGAGAGAGAGAGAGAGAGAGAGAGAGCAGGGTGTGAAGTTTTACCCTAGTAAGAAGCAGCCAAGAATTACTCTTAATTCTTAAAATTGGTGGAATTATTACTCCCCATAATTCTTTTTGTTTCCTTTATAAGCAAACCAAACATACTTCCTTTACTGAAAATTTACTTCCCTACAATTTCTCCCTGTAGCCCCTGCCTAACATAACCTAAAAGTATCATTTTGCTTGGTGGCTTAAAGATTTCTTTTTTATCTCTTTTATCCAAAATAAAGAAGTTTGATCAACAAGAAACATAATTGGAGCAGTTATGTTGATGATCAAATTCGAGGAATGGTTCAGTAACTTCCTTGCATTTTATGCTATTGCTGTTTGAAATTTGAACTTGCATCTCTCACTAAAATAAAACGAGAAATAACATGACCAATTCAGTTTACCATTAACAGCTGGAAATAAAATATTTTCCAAAAGGGATGCTATTAGGTACCAGGCCAAATAGAAATTGGGCTCTAGTTATAATTGCTTAATATAGGAGATGAGAGAGAATGAATGACAATTTCTGGTGTAATGACTTGCCGAATCAGCAGCAAGATAGTGGGGGTGGGGGAGATACCTTGTGATTCGGTTATGAGGTGAGGGGGGTTATTTGTATGGGGAGAGGAATGAGAGGGGTAGGCTAGAATTAGACTCTTGGAACCTGGGAGAGACTGGACCTCTTGAAAGTCCAGAATTCTTTCCTTTTCATATTCTGCTGTACTTGTTTCCTTCTTCTTCCTCAAGGGATTCCTCACTGGAATTATCTTGAGAGTATTAATAATACTCAGTTTTCTTCATTACTTCTCTTCCTTAGTTACTAAGTGTCTATCAGATGCGTAGGGCTGGTGTGTGTGTGTTTGTTTATTTTTTGTTTGTTTTTTTTTTTGGGGGGGGGGGGGGGAGGGGGTTAATATTGAATCTGCTAACATGTCAAGAAAAGTTGATATTGCTTCTGATTGGGTTGCAGATTTTTGAGTTGGAACCTGGTCTATATAAGGGTTGTCATGACTTTGTTATGAATAACATGCATGGAAGATTTGAGGTTCTTGCACACTCTCTTTATGTGGATGGGGATACCCAGGTGGAGCAATACAATGATTATGAGGATATGCCAGCACCATTGCCCAAAGAAACACGTGAATCTGTGCTTGAACTTAATGATAAACTTCAGAAGCGGACAATTTCATCTACGAGTAGGCCTACTGAGGGGCAACAACAAAAGCAAAACAAGTGCAGCACATGTAATGTTTCGTTTGAAGACTCTAAGCTGTACAGGGAGCACCACAAGAGTGAGTGGCACAAGCACAATATGAAGCGTAAGACGAGGCAACTCCCACCCCTTACCGAGGAAGAGTGCATGGCAGACATGGAATTGGGTGACTCAAAATCAGATTTGAAGGATTATTCTTTTTGATTTCATAGTCAGTGTTTTGCAGATGTTACTGGGTAATCACCTCATGAAAGTCTTGTGTGTATACTTAGATCAATTTTGTCAGGATTGACCTAGTTATAGTAAAATGTTTTCACGAGAATCCTTAAAATCGAAATTGCTCCAAGCCATCTGCATTACAAAGATTAATGCTCTTCGGTTTTCTCTTAGCCTGGCAGTGTAGTAGTATACCTTGTATGTGAAACTAAAGATGGTTGTTGATTTGCTTCAAGAGTGGTTGTGGTCTAAAGAAAAAAGAGTAAAATCTCATTTTGGTCCTAGAGTTGTAGGCATCAATCAATTTGATCCTCAAAATTAAGAAAATAATGGTTTAGTCTCTCAAGTCATATTCCATGATCTTAGTTCCTAGGATAATAGACATTAGATAACTTTAACAAAGACGTTGAGGTGGAGCGTCAAGCGCCAAGTTTTCATCGTAGGTGGCCCTCCACTTATAAGTCAATTTAGTCCTTGTAATTTATATTTTAAAATAAACACTGCAATTTTTCTTTTTCATAAACCTTAGGTGGTGTTTGGTTTGCTCATTTTCATTTTCATTTTTAGTGAAAATGAAAAATAAACTTAAAAATATGTTATGTTATGTTATGCTTGTGAGAAATATTTTCATTGAAAATGGTTTTGGAAACACAAAATTGAAAATGGTGATTTCACGTTTTCAACATTTTCAAAGTTTTTGATTCTAAAGTTTGGAAATATTTTCAATAAAAATGCAGTGGTATCAGGGTAAATATGTGGAATTTCCTTCTTTTTCTCATACAATGTGTATGTTCGATTCTTGGTGTGTATCAATTTTTTTCGTTAAACGCTCTTTGGCATACTTTTTGTTATATATAATTAATGACACCCTATGATAGTCGTGAGCTAGCAGTACAATTGGCAAGCATGGTTAGTCTGACGGTGGGGTTCGAGTCTCCCTTACCCCACTCTTTCCATTTTTATCAATCATATTCCAAAGAAAGAAACAAAAGACAAAAAAGAGACAAAACAACTAGAATAAACGTTGGTAGCACACTTGGCTCGTATGTTGAGCCTATAAACCCAATAAGGGGGTTCGAATTTCGCCACCCTTTTTTTTAATGTTTTTCAATCATTTTAATTTTTTCCAAAAGTGAAAAGAAAAGGGAAAAAAGGATAAAACAAAGGGAAAAGAAAGGCACTAGATGTTATCTATATTCTAATATTCTCTTTTTAGTTTGATTAAAATTTACTCACAAATTAAATATATTTCAAATATATTTTGTCATTACAAGTAATTTTTGTAGTTAAATTTTTTTATATTATTTAATTATATATTATCATATATCATGCATATAATATATATATCTATGATTTATCACTTTAAAGCAAGAATTTCTAGCAATTTTTTTAAATAAGTAATAAAATAATACTAACTATAGTATTTAAATATTTATCTGTATAAAAATCAAAACATAATAATTGATAATGATAATAAAATAAATTTGAAGTAAAAAATTTATTTATTCTTAATCTTAATATTTTATAATTATTTATTATTTTAATAAATACTTTTATTTGATGAACCAAATATGCAAATCAAATATATATCATTTTTATTATTTAACAACAAATATAATTTTATTTTCTCAAATTTGATTTTGGAAATTATATTTTGAAAACAGACAAACTAAACATATTTTCATTGTTTTTACTTTTTGGAAACAGAATCAACGTTTATAAACCAAACACATTTCTTAAATTCAGAAAATCTAAAAATAAAAATCTTTTTAAAAAATGAAAATAGAAATGAAAATAGAAAATATTTTCATAAACCAAACGCACCCTTAAATTGTCAATCTTTTTCTAAATTCATAAATCTCTCTTTAGTTTTCGCTAAAAGGTATACAATTTTTCGAAATACAACCTAAATCACAAAATGAATTACAACTAAATCAAAATCATTCTCTAGCAAAGAAATTCTAGCGACCCAATAAGATTGTATAATTCGTGCTGCCTACTCCATGAAAGCATCCATAAAATGATTCAACCACATAAATCTTTCACACGCTTAAATTGGAGATTACTAAAATGAATCTCCATTGTACAAGCCATACCATAACGAACAAAAGAGTAAAAACTCCTTACAGTGGCAAAAAATTCAAATTAATTTTAAATAACACGTCATCTTGAACAAAATTTGTAGACTTTACTCATTGGCTTTTGGCAGGCTTCTCCAATGCTTTTCAGACCCAAAGACTATCACCTTGTAGCAAAAGTTGCTTGGTTCTCTAATGAATGTTTTTTCCTCGTCTGTTGGGTCCATCTTTATCTGGTTATACCTCGAAGGACCATCCATGAAACTTAGATAATGATATCTAGAGGCACTGCCAACCAACTTGTTTATGCTCGGCAGTGGGCAAACGTCTTTTGGGCAGGATTTGTTGAAATCTATAAAGTTGATGCACATCCTTTATTTCACTGGTGCTTTAGTTACCATAAGTCCATAATGACATTGATGAGCCAAGTGGTGTGCTAGATTTTGCTCTTGCTTTAACCAACTTCATTGCCTCTTCAACCAAAATTTTCAATTTCTCCTCATTGAGGTTCCTTTTCTTCTGCATGATTGGTTTGGCCTTTGGGTCAATAAAGAGTTTATTGTAGATCACTTGTGGGTCAATATCAAGCATATGCTCTAGTGACCATAAAAAAAGGTGGCATTTTGTTTTAGTAACTCAGGTTGTTTTCATTACCCACATCAATGCTACTTCGATGTAAGTGACTTTTCTGGAGTGAAGCACAATTGTTCTAGCTTCAAGGTTTCAATGCGTCGTTGCCTTTCCTGGATATCTCCACTAGGGTTGAACTCAGTGATCCTCGAAGGGCCTACATGTTCTATGAGGTGGACAACGTATGTTTTCAAGCTTTGTGTCGTAGACAAAGTATGTTTTCTTCTCTTCTTCTTTTTAAGCTCTTTATTTTAGATACCCATTGTAACATTTCCTATCTTATTTTTGGCTAACATTCTTCAACCTCTAGCAGATATAGGGAACTATAAGATCATCTATGAGTATGACATTCTAAAACGTAATAGAGATATTACTAGATATTCCCATAATTTCTATCAATAAGGTCTAATCTCAACTTGGGATTGGTTTCGAGATCTTGCATTCCCTTCATATTTGCACAGATTTTCCATAGTACAAGACTTTTTTTTACTATTTATTAAAAACTTGATTTTTTTTTCCTAATCTTTTCCTTTCTTCTACTTTTATTACCCTTATGAAAAATAGGCCCTTGAAGTATTGCACATATATTAGCTCGTAACTCATCCCAACATTAGTTCTAAATGTAGAATGTGTTTGAATTTTAAGTGTGAGTAATGAAATTCCATTATGGTTAGAAACGAACTAAGTGACTATCATATAAATGGGAAGACCATAGACTCATTTGCCTTACAATTTTTGGTCATGATGTGGAATTAAGAACACTATTATGGTTTTTTTCATTAGCCCATTGATGGAGATCTTCCTTGATTTTGGACTCTCTCTAATTGTTCTAACATTAGATTGAAAATCAAAACTTGATAATCCAAACTTCCATGGTCAACTTAATCCCAAATTATGGTATGCATAACAATAAAAGATTAGGTGATAGAAATACTTGGAAAGCATAAAATGGGGTTGTCATGATTGTATCACCGAAGGCAATCACAATCATCTTAGGTGAAGGACAAAGAACTATTGCTATCCCATGGTAGTTTCCTCTTGCGTTAGTCTTGATGATATGACTACACCTATTAGGGTGATTAGGAATAGGGGTCTCTCTCTTTGTATAAATAGTAGTATAACGAGTTACACTTACCAATCAAAGTAAGCCAAACACATGACTTAATAACATATCTACCAATGAGTAGTGCTCAACAATAATAGGCCCAATAACAATAATGACAACAAATTTTGGGCTTAAATAATATAATATAATTATTGAAATCCAACAAATCCAAATTTTTCTAAATATGTTGACTTATGCTAGTACCTATAAAAGATTCCAATAGTTTCACTTGGATAGCATAAATGAAATTATTACAATGTAATCAGAAAATAGTTCTTTAGATTAATTAAACAATATATAGCCTTAGCATGATATCAAAATCAAGTTAGCAATATCAACCAGTCATCCAAAATAGGATTGCAAGCACCTCAACAATGCAAAAATATATTCAATAGGAGTACTAATATCTTACATGCAATATATTGATAACCCATTGATCCAACCAAATATAGTATATGGTAAATAGGAAAACACAATATGAATATTATTCCAATATGTGATCAAAGTGTAGTTTCTAACAAATTAGCAAGTATCCCCCAAGGATGCCTACTAAAGCTCAACAAAATATCTGCGTAATAAAATGAGACCAAGCACTAAAGTCTTGATATTATGCCATATATATTAGCACAAAAATGCACAAAATAACAACATATGGCAAAATATTAATAACTCTCTAGACAATCAAATGACAGCAACAACAACAATAATAATATATGCTTCTTCCATTAATACAACATAAGCATTTTCATTAGAGTCTACAAATTCCAAAATTCTATAATGGTACGATCATTAATAGTGAGATTATCAACTTTATAGCAAAGTATTCAACATGAGTCTAAAATTTTCCATCCTTCTCCCTAACAACACAAGTATAAAATAGAGAAATACAAATTTGAGAATCATAAAAAATTGTGGTAATAAAACAAACTTAATATTAAGCTATATATACAAATTTTATTTGCCACAATGCTCGAGAAAATTGACTTTACATATTATGCTTACACAATTTGAATAGACCATTAGTGTGGAGGAGCGAGTTTGAATTCGAGATATACTTGCCCCTACTAGCCTTGCACCCTACATATAATTTTAAACTTCTAAAAATTGTACATTCATAATTTAATCATTTGATCACTTTCTCTTTTTTTTACCCACATTAATTTAAAAATTTACTTGCATAAATTATTATAAACTTTGTCATGATTTTTTTTAATAAATAAATTTTCTCATGATTTAATCTTCCAACAAACGATTATCATAAAGATAAAGACTTATATTTTCACCTAGATTTGAGCCAAATTAATTCAATTTTAATTGGATCAGTTTAGTTGAAATTAACCAAAAAACTTTTCAAAATTCAATTCAAGCTGATCGATTAGATTAAATTTTATTTTTCCACACCCAAACCATAGCAACAAGTGAATAAGTGAATAACTGAATAACCTTGTTTTACTCGCTCAACTCTTGAGAATGCGTGAGACAAATCACAAATGGAACTTGGGACTAATTGAATTATTCAAAACTTGGTGCCCATCGTTGCAAAGTGAGAATCCTCGTAATTTAGGTTGAAAAAGAAACAATGCATGAACAATACAAATTATTTCTAATTCAAATCTCTCTAATTAACATTTAATTACTTTTTAATTAGCATCTAATTAAATATTTAACAATTTCTAATTAATCTCACTTATTCATTAAAATTGAATAAATCGATTAAAAATGATAAAATTTTTTAAACATTACACGAGTAGGGTTTTGAACCTATTCTGCGACGTGGCAAGTAAGGTCAAGTAAAAAAATTAAATGTGGAGGAGCGAGTTCGAATTCGAGATATACTTGCCCTTACTAACCTTGCACTCTACATATAATTTTAAACTTTTAAAAATTGTACATTCATAATTTAATCATTTGATCACTTTCTCTTTTTTTTTTACCCTCATTAATTTAAACATTTACTTGAATAAATTATTATAAATTTTGTCATGATTTTTTTTTATAAATAAATTTTCTCATGATTTAATCTTCCAACAAACGATTATCATAAAAGATAAAAATTTATATTTTCACCTAGATTTGAGCCAAACTAATTCAATTTTAATTGCATCAGCTTAGTTAAAATTAACCAAAAAAATTTTAAAATTCAAATCAAGCAAACCGATTAGATTAGATTTTATTTTTCCACAGCCAAACCATATCAACGAGTGAATAAGTGAATAACCCTGTTTTACTCCTCAACTCTTGAGAATGCGTGGGACAAATCACAAATGGAACTTGGGACTAATTGAATTATTCAAAACTTGGTGCCCATCATTGCAAACTGAGAATCCTCGTAATTTAGGTCGAAAAAGAAACAGCGCATGAACAATACACCTACAGGATCAATAACGTAGTTATATAATATTGTGCTCTTTGGCTAACCAGTACTCATTTTTGCAATTGCAAGATCTCTATTCCATTCATATTCATACATACCAACCAGCCAGCCAGCCAGCCAGCCAGCAGCAGAAGCTTCTAGAGAGAGAGGGGAAGGGATTGGAAGATGGGTTGCAGAAACAGGGAAGACTCGTTCGCAGAGGATCATTCCGTTGCTGCTGCTGCATCAGCATCGTCACTGAGCGAGGCCTTGCTGTTCACGACGATGTGCATCATTGGCTTACCTGTTGATGTCCACGTTAAAGATGGCTCCGTCTATTCTGGAATCTTCCACACTGCCTCTGTCGACGGGGATTACGGTGCGCTTCTTCTCATTCTTTTTTTTTTTTTAATAAATATATTTCTGATTATTAGTATTTTTTAAATGGAAAAATCGTTTCCTGCATTGATTTCCGTGGAAGCTGAAATGGATCGTGGGAAATTTCATGTTTTTGGGCAATTCCAGTGACCCTGTTTGAACAATCACGTGTGGTTTTTCATCTAGGGTGGCTTTGTTCGTCTTTTGTTTTTTGTTTTCACCTTACTTCCTTTTCTATTAATTGTCACTTTTTCAGTGAAACATGAATCATAGATCCTAAGGGAGTCGATAGTGTTTGGCTTTATTTGGTTTGTTGTGGCTTTTATTAGCTGATGAAATCTGAGGAATTGAATTGGTGATTCAATCAACAAAATTCTTTCTTCTAGTTATATTTGTTTTGCTATTGGATCTGGGGGATCACTTAATGGACTTGTTTCTATGATGAGTTTCTTTAACTGTTGTAATAACAAAAGCATGGGATTGATCTTGTTTATTGTATCTATAGATGCATTAATATGGATTATCAGCAAAGTCAGACCTGAGTTGTTTACTTTTTTTAATTATTTAGTTTTGGCTTAAAGCCACATTTTAAATTAACAAATTTTTTTTGGTACGAAACGGAATTCGTACCATTGAGGTGGAACAATTTTAACACACACCCCGCCATGATCTACGTAAAACACGCACCGCATATTCCATTTAACTTGGCCTCCCCCCCCCCCCCAAAAAAAAAATTCACATTGCCACATAGATTCGTACTTGTTCTCGTCCAAATTTTTTCGTACTGTGTAGCAGTACTCTTTTAAATTTTGTTTGTCTATTTTAAATTTAGATTTTAATGGTTTAAATGTAAATATAATTTATGACATGACACCGCCTTACTCATGTTGCCGAACCCATCCAGTTGGACAGGGCGTAGTTATTGTTGTTTTATTGTATAATTATAAAGTCATCAGCATCCTCTTGCTTTGTGTGATGTTCAGGTATTGTTTTGAAGAAGGCAAGGATGACCAAGAAGGGAAAGGGCAACTCCAATGTGGGAAAGGAGGGTTTGGTAGATACGCTAGTGATTCTATCTGGTGATCTGGTGCAAGTTGTTGCTAAGGTAAGTCACTCTTACCATGCAATGTATATTTTACAAGGCGATATGTATCTCAATTAGAAAGAATAGCTATGTGCTTAATGTACATGTGGCTTTGTATGTAGGGAGTAATGCTTCCTGCTGATAGTGTTGGTGGAAATATAACTGGGGATGATGAGGAAGCAGTTGTGCACAATGTTTGTTGTTCCAAGAGTACAACGTGTGAGGTAGAGAATCATACAGGGTCTTTGATGGATGCTAAGCAGGTTAATCCATCAAGGTACTATCTTCTGTCAAATTCATTCACATGGATGGAAAGATGTGTGTTAAGGATACTCAAGTTAGTTTATTAGTGTTTTATAACCAACACCCAATAGAATCATTGGCCGTTACTTCTTTGCTTGCCACTTACCATCTTAGCTTTTGGTTTATTCTTTTTTTAATGAAGAGAAAAAAAGCATCCCCGTAGGGTATGTTTGGATGGAGGGTTTTGGAGGAAAAGGGAAGGAAAGACATATTTTATTTTTAAATTTCTTTATAAAGTTAAAAATAAGATGATAGAAAGGTTCTTTGATAATATATTATTTTGTTATTTTTATTTGAAAAACTTACCCTCTGTTCCCTTTTCTTACAAAATCCTCCCTACCGCACATATCCTTAAGCACCATGCTCACACATCTTGACATGTTTAGTAAACTTAAATGCAAAATTTTGATTTGAATAGTGTGAATGTATATTTCTGCCGTCCACATTTACATTAAGAATCAATAGTTGCTCAAGGATTGACCGGCTTATTAAGCCAGCAAACTATGCATAACCTTTTTCAAACATGGTTTTTAACAAACAAGGTTTTAAATATATCTCCTTTGGCCATTGTCTGTAGTTGTATGCATCAAGAACTGCTTCACTTTGAAAAGATCTTGAAGCCTTTATTCCATTTACAAATGCAGGTTAACTTTTTCTATTGGATAGAAATTTTAGAGCAACTCATTGGCAGGGATTCCATAAATTTTTCTTTTATGTAGTTATAAAAGCTTAGTATTCAAAGGTTATCCAGAAAAGAGAAAAGGAATTTAGGATATGGCCAATTGAGGACTAAGACTGTCAGGTGGCATTGTATTGTGTTATAGGCTAGCATGTGATGACCTTTCTGCATAACATCCTTTGTCCCCTAGTCTTTGTACATAATAAAGATTAATGAGTTGTGGCATATAGGGCATAAATTGCTTACTTCCGGTACCAGTAACTTGGGCTTAAGCATCTCAGACCTTGGAATTGGAATTGTTCCAATTATATTGAACACTTTTGTTTGCACTTCTACAAGTGAAAAAAATACTTTGTTTCAAATTTTTTTGAAAAAAATACTTTTTTTCCTTTTGAAGTAAAAAATGGGTTGTTTGTTTATATTTGTCAAAAAAATTAGAAGAAGAAAATAAATATAGTTTTTCTATTTCTTTGAGAAGTAGATAGAGAGTTGCTTCTCTCAAAAATAGAAGCACTAGAAGAGAGAGAATGTAGTCTCGAATTTCAAACTCACTACTTTTTCACATTATTTTACTATTCTATTCTTAACTTTTTCTTGAAAAGATCACTCTCTATCCACTAAATTATAATTTTATACTGAATTTGTACTTTTATATTTATCATATCTAAACAATTTAACAACTTCTAATTCTACTAAAAAGTACTTCTCCAATTACATCCAAATATAAAACAATTTTCTACTTTTACTTTTACTTCTTCTTCTGATTCTACTTTTGAAAAAGTACTTCTCCCAAAGTCTTAAACAAACAGGTCCATTGTTTGCTGCTGGTTGGGGTGTTACCAAATGGTATTAGAGCATGATTTTCATATGATTTGTGGCCTACTCATA
Organism: Pterocarpus santalinus; assembly: GCA_031439595.1. Lineage (NCBI taxonomy): Eukaryota > Viridiplantae > Streptophyta > Magnoliopsida > Fabales > Fabaceae > Pterocarpus > Pterocarpus santalinus. Next base: position 37,174,265 of record CM062525.1, read on the forward strand.
TTAAGGATAATAGCAGTAGTTTGGTGGTTTGTGGTTTCAAATTTCACTTGCTAAGTGAGATAATTTTACATTGGTCATTCATTTCTTCTTGCATTGTAGTTTCACCCTAGTTATGAGTATTTCATGTACTTGCTAGTGTATTTCTTGGCTAGAGAGAAAAGTGGTTTAATTCATTACTGTTGACAGAATATTCTATACATTTGACTATTTGTACGTTTAAAGGATTATGAAGTTCCATATACATCTCTGTATGAGGATCATCTTTGTTAATGTAAAAGAAGGAAAAAGCTGATGTCTGCATGTTAAACATGAACTATCATTATTTTATACTTTTTCTATTATGTGTGGTTGATATAAATTAATAACTTTCGTTTTATATCATATACTACACTCGATCAATCCAATAACTGCTTTTTGAGTTTGGAGATTGAAATATGAATTGAGCCATCCACTATTTTTTTTTTCTTTTGTGGAAATAGGTCTCCAGTCCAAAATGAGAATGGATTTGCCCATTTTTTTCCACCTTCAATTGCTGGGACTGAGTTTGAAGGAAAAACGTTGCCTGTTAATCAGATGAGAACTTCCATGGAAGTTGATTGTGGGAAAACTGATAAAACAAACATTGGAAAGGTAACGTATAAGCATGAACTTGTGCATGTTTGTGCATTACTGGCTTACAAGAGAAATTACGGGGCCATTTAGCTTGCATGTATGCCTTTTCTTTCCTAAATTTTCAAACAACAGTCTGGTTTATGTACCTACATTGGCTCCTTCTAGGGTTTAGTTGATACTGATTCCATCTGTTGTAAGATTGTCTATTTCAGACTAAAGTGAATCAAAAGAAATGTAATCAATCAGTTTCTAAATTCACTTGGCTGCATATTATATTGTCTAAACATCTTTACATTATTACAGAATGTCAGTAAACAGTCAGCTTTGGGTGGTGCATGTTCTAGATTGTGCCTAATTGTAAGAATTGTTCATTCCTTCAGTTAAATTATTTTCTTATTGCAGATTGAAGCAGCTTGTGGTTCCTCAGTCAATGAGAGGTATTACATTCTAACATTCTGAGTCTTATTCTTATAGTCAGAATTCAGAAGTCTTTTTTTGTTCAGAAAAGCTTACAATCAAAATGTCATAGTGTAGAGAGAACTTCCGGCTGAAAAACTGTTTTTGAGTAAAAGCTAAGCAAACCACACTTGTGATAATAAGTAGGGAATCAAATAATTACTATTTAACTTTTAAAAATTTTAAAAAAAAAAAAAAGTGGATTGCAAACACCAATGTGGTATCAAGATGCTAGTGATAAAAATGGAAAACTTTGTTCTATGTGCCACTAGCATAGAACTTGGTCAGGTACCTTAAGTTTTTTTTACTCATTTTGCCAAACAATTAGGATTTCAAAAGCAGGGGTGATGGGTAAGTTACAAGTTAAATGAAAAACTATAATAAAAGACATGACAATGTGATAATTTTGTAATATGAAACTTGGGTTACAAGTTCCAATTATTTCAACAGCAAAGGCTACATATTTTAAAAGCTTTTGCTCAAACTAAAAAACCAATTTGCAGTAGGAAACTAGCTATTATTTTTTACTCTTATTCACTGAAATTTAAAATACATGATTTTCATATAAATTATGTAACTCGAATTAGAAAATTATGGCACATAATATTTCCTTTGTATTTAATTTTGTTTTTATCTAACATAGTCATCTTGTATGCATATCTCTAGTAGGCTATAGCTAACACATTGCAAGATTGAGTTTATTTCTTTTATTGACATATGTCTAGGCATTTTGTTACAGCTTTTATATATATAGATATGCGCACGCGCACACAAACACAGACGTATATGGATTCTCCTTTTTATCAGTTTCATTTCAACTATTCAATTCAAAAAATGTTTCAAATTTGATGGCTTCATACTTGAATCAGTGGTTTGCTGCATTAAAAACAGTTTTCAGTAGAAACTAAGTTTATTGTTTTCATAGCTAGATGGCATTCCTACATCATGTACTTATATGGAGTATCATGGTTTGTTGTTGTTAAGTCCCGCATTGCTTAAAAATATAGTCAAGATAGCCTTTATAAGCACTTGGACAACTCTCGTCCCATGAGCTAACTTTTGTGATGGAGTTAGGCCCACTATCTTAAGACAGTATCAAAGCTTATCCTATTATTGATATTGGACCACCTATAGATGTCTAGTTTTGCAAATTTCACGATCCAAATATCCAATCTTGGGCATGAGACGGGTGTGTTAAGTCCCATATTTCTTAAGGATATGGTCAAAATAGTTTTTATATGCACTTATTCAACCCTCTCCCCATGAGCTAACTTTTGGAGTGGAGTTAGGCCTACCACCTTAAGAGTTGTTTTGACTTGAAAATGGATATTCAAGTAGTGGTATCTGCATAAAATAGACGTACTTTCTGTGAATATATGGATTGATTAGACTAATTCAAATACTTTTCTAGAATTCATTCGTAAATGCCCCTTCATTTCTCCCTCTTCCAACTGAATGCCAATTTAAGGAGAAGAATAAACAAAAAGAGAATGGACTTTTTGGGGATAATTTTATTTTCAATCCAAAAAACTCAGGTTGTAGTGGAATTCTGTTATTTTGCTAATTTGCATTGGATTTGTATTATATATGATGTTAACTCTTTAGATTTTCCTTTCTGGAGTACACTTAATTTGTAAACATGTAGATAAAGTACTGTACTACTAATTGATGGCATGATTCTAATTTGTTAACAATCATAATATGAGAATCCTCAGTGGCTACCATAAACAATATACACTTGCTAAAAGAAGCTTTTCAAAAATACAGGTTTATGACATTATTTTATTTCATCCTTCGGTTCCTGCCAACTATTTTATTGACAGACAGGCTGGAGATGGCAAGTCAAAAGTGAATGCTGATGACTGTAGACAGAAGTCTGAGTTTGCTAAAGGCAAAATTGTATGTTGAGTTGTTGACATGTGCCAAGCTAGTAATTCCAAGTATGATTTCTGCACATTTTGGTAGTTTGTACTTTTCTTTTCCTAATACTGTGGTCTTCCGCAGGATAAAAAGGTTCAAAGCCTCCATTCAACCCATGAAAGTAAGTTGGATTTCTCTGTGCTGCATTTGATATTATTCATAGTCACCATTTACAGAAATGGCGTAACTTGTATTGATAGTGGATATTTGTTAGCTTGTGCACTTAGCAATTTTTTGCATCGTAAACAATTTGCCATATCAGGATATTTATTTTTATTTAGCAATTTTTATATGCACAGGCCTCTTTTTCCTCCTTCAGTAAATCCTATTGCAAAGCTTTAATTACATAACAACTTATATGTTTTTTCATTTTTTTTCTTTCAAATTTTTTACGTAATATTACCTCTCTTTCTTTTCTTTTCTTTCTGGTAAATCAGCACTTGTTCCTCTCCAGCCTAATTTGAGCTATTGTCCATGGTCTATTTGCGTGTGTTACTTAAATTCCCTCTTCCTAGCACAAAGATGAGGATAATGCTTCCATAACTGTTCTCCTCAAATTTAATTCTCTAGTACTTAAATTGCAGCTGATACATGTCTTGTCCAAGTGGAAGCTGTTGAGCATAGAAGCGCATCTATGACATCAAACCCTTCGGATAATGGGTTATTATGCAATAATGCTCCCACATCTGTTAAAGCTGATGATCTGTGTAGTGAAAGGTCTACTTCAGCAGACTCTGCTTCTATGAGTTCTGCCCAAGGTGTAGATCTCATCTTGGAGCCACCCAATTTGCCAGCAAAATCTGTTGAAATGTCTGCTCCAAGGGGTACAGATTCTACCAGAAACGCTAAGGTAAATAAATCATTTTAACTTCTGCCAACTGCTGCTGGCTAAAAGGCTCCTGATAAAAGGAAAGTACGTAGGTAGAGAGTTTATTTATGACTGCAGAGCAAATTAAAGGCATTTGTGTGCCAAATATTCTGCTAATTGTACTATCCCTAAACATTTTGAATTAGTGATCTATAATCTTCTCATTTTTTTTTCCATAGATTTATCATCTATCATTTAAAAATCTTTAGAGTATTGATTTAAGTTTTCACCGATGTTAATTTGGTTTACCAAGCAGCATAATAGAATAGCTAATATGAATTTTTTTTTTTTACCCTTTATCATTGTTGATATCCTCTTTTTTATTTTTTGGCTTGTGACATTCTTTTAGGAATTTAAGCTCAATCCAGCTGCCAAAATATTCTCTCCATCTTTCATAAATCCTATTTCAGCAACTGCTGCTGTGCCTACTGCTGCAAACATGGTCTACGTACCAAATAGTTCTCCTGTGGTACCTCTTGCTGCTAGTCAACCTGAAATTGGCCCCAATACTTTTGCTTCTCGGCCTTCCATGCCCATTAAGGTTGCACAGTATAGTAACTTGACAGCCGGAAATGGTGGCAGTGGTTCCCAATTTTCACAGCCTGTACGTATGAATAAGTATATGGATATTCTTTCTCTCGTGTGCATGCATGCTTGCCTCTCTGTGTTTGTGATACCAAATGTCATAAATGCGGTTGCTGTCACAAACCATTTATTGTGTACTCATTCTAGTTATTTTCCCCATTGCTTTTGGCAACAGACAGTTGGGCAACTGCAACATAGGGCACAAGCGCTACGATATGGTGCACATTATACTCCTGTTTTGTCTGAAACTGCTTATTTGCAACCAAGCTCCCCTGCTGTAAGTATAAAAGGATCTCATGTAAATGTATCATCTAAATTGAGTTTTTTGTTTGTAACCCCTCCGAATTGGTTCAGGAGATAATCCGTATTTACATGCTTAAGAATCGGCCACAAACAATATATTGTCTTTCTCTTTGAGTGCAGGTAATGGTTGGACGTTCGGGGCAGTTAGTCTATGTTCATCCAGTTTCTAATGTATGATAGCATGCCTATAACCTTTTAAAGCTGAGGACTTTCTTTAATTTATCTTGATGAAAGTAATTAAGCCAAAATTGGAAGAAATTAATTCCACAGAAATTTAAAAAAAAAAAAAAAAAAAGGAATTCCCACTGGGTAATAACTAATTAGAATGGTCCTGCTTCACACATATACTACACATTTGTAAAGGGGACGTGACTTGTGTGTAAATGAACGGATGTATATAGTTTTAGTTAATTCAATCAATAATCAACATATAATTGCTACACTTTGCTGTATCTTAAAATATTATACTTATATATTGTCAGCTAAATTGAATTCAAATATAATTTTTTTTCTCTTGAAATGTTAACTGTAATATTTGACCATTATTAACTAAGTCTTTTTATCTGTGACTCAAGGATTTGGTTCATGGTGCAGCAGCTGTCTCCCCAATCTCAGCTCGCCCTATGTTGAATCATGTACAATTTCCAAAGCAGCAAGGTAAAAAACATGATGATTTTGTTCAAAGGAAAGATACTATCTTATTAGTTATTGAAATATTATCTTTATTTCCGCCATTTATATAAATTGTTTAGTTACATTACATTGCCAATGAATTAGAAGCACATTTTCCTTATAGACTACAAGGCTTTTAACTTTATATCATGTCTTTTTGAAAGGAGGGATTTGAATCTTTGTTTTATTGCTTGAACTACTAGCTAAGACTGTAGCATGGTGCTGTAAGAATTTTAAAACTCTACGAAGCTTGAAATATCAGGCTTATGTTGATAATTTGCTGTCGTAAAATTTTCTACCCAGGGTGTGTCTGGTAGAGGAGTAAAAATGGAGAGTAAATTTTTATGGATAAGTTTTATGTATAATTTTACTATATATATATATATATATATATATATATATATATTTCTTTTCTTTTTTTTTTTTGATATCATCAAAGATTTTAATTTAAGCTATGATGGAAACTATATACAGACTCCAATAAATTTGGCATCCAAATTGAAAAATTTGAGTCTGCATTTCATTTGTGCTAATGGTTCTATTTTCCAAAAGCAGGAGGCACAGTAGGTCAACCAATGCCAATTTGCTTGCCCCCACCTGTCCTAACAGGCGCGCAGCAACCGTTTGCACTTCAAAGCCACATTCCAATTCTGCATCCTGGTTTTCCTGTAACCCGACCTATTTCAGTGCCAGCACCAAATGGTTTCTATGGCACTAAGTTTTCATGAAAGCATGCTCTTTCATCCAGATTTATGTGTTAGTGAGCATGTTCGTTTCGCTAGTTGAGTCTCATTTTTTCTTTTCTTTCTTTTTTTTTTTTGGTTACTGATTAAATTATAATTATAAAAATTTTGTCTTTTCTCATTATGAGAACTGTACAGTTGCTTTGTCGGGGGTAACACTTTTGTGAGAGGACAAGTTTTTGTGAGGCCTCATCTGAAGGTTAAGTTCAATTCGCGTATTCTTGGGAGTTGAGGAAGTATTTTTCGTTTGTGAGGGTTGATATTGTACGTTTGGCAATTGAATGAGTTATAATCATTAGTGTACAATAATCTCATAATTGATTATTCATATTCATATATGATCTTTGACATGCTGATGTGACATTCAATGTGGATTCTTGACGTCAGACAATGGAATTCTTTGTGATAGGCATGACGTAACTTTATTTGTTGTGTTTGATTTTTGTGGTTTTTATGGGTATCATAGATTTTGTAAAGGAGACTTAAATCCTACCCTTAAGTCCCTAGTAGAAATTGTTAAATCTTTGAATCAATAGAACGCTTCGTCTAGTATTAAATTTTGGGAAAGTTTAATATCAGAAATACTAAACAAAGTAATCAAAGTAATCATTTTTCACCGTGTAATACTTATTCACGCTGATTTATACCGATGAAGAACCGAAAAAGTAATCATTTTACGTATTACTACATGCAATACTAATTCAAAAAAAATATTGTTTTACCATAAACAAGAAGTGAATCAAGGAGCCTGGTTGGAAAACCGGTTGACTGCGTGCATAAAAAGTTTTTGTTTTGTCTGATTATCTCTGCTGGTATTTTTCCTTTCCTTTTGCTTTTTGTCACGAAAGGTGATCTATGCTCGGAGAAGGCACACGAGAATAGGGAAATAGAAATGTAGAAGTTCAATCCTTTTTTGTGTAAATTATCGGATTAAGAATCTAATTTACTTGGAACAATTGATCTTTTATAAAGATAATTTTTTTTTGATGTAATTTTTTCCCCATTTTACAAGATTCTAAATTTAGATATTAATTGACAATCAAACTATTTAAACAATTCAAGAATTGGTAAAAGTCAATTTAAATTTTATTCTATTTCCGATTGACTTGCCTTTTCAGATATTTTAACAGTGAAATTTTTTAACGATTTTTTGTTGCTACATGACAACTTTTTGAGGTTTAAGTAAGGTTTTATCCTTAGTTTTCACTGATTTTGGTTTCCGTTCCTATAATTTATGTTTTGGTTTTAGTGCTTATACTATAAAAAATTTGGTCTTTGATTCCTACAATTAATTATTGATCCTGAGAATTTTTAACTTTCTAAATTTTAGTTCCTATAGTTGTTATTTTTTTAAAGATTGGTTCCTATTTTTCATATAGGATGGGTCTCTATAGTTTAATTTATTTTGACTTTGGTCCCCATTGATGAAAATCCAAACGATAAAAAACTATAAAGACTTCTACCAAAAGAAAATTATTATAAGGACTAAAACCAAAATTTGGTAGAATTATAGAGATCAAAATAATATTTAAACCTTTTTTATTAAGTGACATCCAATTATATTGATATAAAGGTTCTTACATTGTAAATTAATGAAAATGTAACGAAAAATAGCAAAACTTATATTTCGGCTCCTCTCTTCCAAAATCCTAAATCCTATAATAAAGCTCATTTTTTTATCCAAGTTGGTGGGGGAAAAAAAAACAAAGAGTGCAAAAATTCTTTGTCAGAATGCAAGGGTTGAGTGGACCATCTTCCTTACTTGATAACGTGTAACACTGTTTGATCCATCATCGGGAAGTTGGGTATGAGAATTTGAATTATGCTAATGCTACACCTATTATGATTCATCTTATAAGAAATTTGATAAAAATTAAATCTTTTCTTTGGTTCACATCTTACAACCACTTTCTCATGACCACTTTTCCAACACTCAACCAAACAACTCAAGAAAGCAACTTTATTAAAAATGTGATCATAGAAATGAAAGACAAGCTAAAGAATCAAACAAATACTAAAAAAGGTGAAAAATGTATACTTTTCAATAGGTGAAAACAAGGAATAAGACAAGAGCATCATAACTGTTGCTAGGGCTAAGTGCTCATGACTAAAAGTGAGTAAAGATTAAGACTTTACACACTCTTTCCAAAGATGAACACATTAGAAGTTCAAAACGAGTAGTAGAAACAGGAAAGATGGCATTTTTCTCAAGAGACTAGAAACTTTGTGACAAAATTTGAACCTTTGAGCTATGGTTGAGCTTAAGCATGCATGGCTTATCATAAAAGAAAATAAAGCTAATTAGAGGTTCCTATCCAAAAGATGATGAAACCAAGCAAGAAACTTGAAACTTGAAGCAAAAACCTTCTCCTTGCTCCAGGAGACTTCATGGTTTTGGTCTTGAGAAGGAGATTAGACTTTTTGCTTCTTTTGCTTGGAGGAGAGTGTGTTTGAGAGTGTTTGCAAGAGCTAAAAGTTGTAGCTTTCACAAGGTTTGGTGAGGGTGGTTATGGAGGTTTTTGGTTCTTGGAGAGAATGGATGAAGAGCTAGAGAGCTTTTAGAGAGAACTTGGAGGCAAAGGAATGAGTGAAATGAAAATGTGAGTGAGTAAGTGAGTGTGTGTGTGTGTGTGTGTGTGTGTTGTGGCTGTGAGCTTCACTTAAGGAGAGAAGGGAGATATTTTGTTTTAGTTGTGATTAAGAGGACAAAATGGATGATTAAGGAGTTTACTTAGACAACCCTTGTACTTGTTCTTACATAAAGCAAATGTGTCTCCTACATTTTCACTTTTGATGATGTCATTCTTACTCTATTGTCTAATTGATATATTAATTGGAATTTGATGATGAGATTAAGTGTTCTTGCTACTTAAGTGATTTAATTAATTAAGGATTAGTGATTAACTCATGTTTTCATGATTAGTGAAATTAAAATATTAATTAAGTTTAATTATTCTTAATTAATTCTAATTAAGCTAATTATTGATGATTAGTGCTAAATTATTCTCTGAGGGGTTTGATTTACTTGATTAACAAATTTCTAATCATAATTAAGAATTTTTTTTAATCTTTAAACTTTAATTACCCTTCTTATCCGTTAACTAAGTCTTTATTTTTTAATTTTTCATTAAGTGTCAAATTACTTAGGCTAGCTGAGGTAATTTAGCATAAGAGAAAACTGGGGATGCTACACTGCTGATCATTTGCAATATGTTTTTTGTTATTTTCACATAGGTGATAATATTTCGGTTAGACCAAATGAAAATAACATCTATAACGGAGGAACATGCACATGTGAAGATAGATAGGCAAAGTGGATGGTAGGTTGTCAAACATGGAAGAAGATATGGAAGAACATGGACAAGTAACACATTAGGATTGGATGGCAATATGATAGGAAGAGTTTATGGAAAGGTAACAACAATGAAAGATGGAATAATGTGGCTTCTGAGAAAAAGGTAATCACACATTTTGTTGGTAACCTTCTAGAGTCAATGAGTAGTGGATGGTTATGGCAACTATTTCAATTTGAAGGAAGAGTTATGGACATTTTCATATCTTAGAAGCAGGGAAGGAGAAACACGAGCCTATTTGGGTTTGTGAGATTCCATAGCATGAAGGAGGCTCAAAGAGCAATTAAGAATCTACATGGTAATACGAGGATTTAGACTAGTTGTCTAGTTGACTACTTATGGAATGCAACCTCATTAGTAGATTAAAGATCAAAAAAGGTGGGAGGACAAAGGAAAATATAGACCAATCTTTAAACAATCTATGCGTGATGATGGAACTTATAAAGATGTGTTAGAAGGCAAACAGGATAGAATAGATGCTAACGAAATAAAGAAACCACAACATGGTTGCATGGATTCTACTATGAGGAATATCCAATGTGTTTAGAATAATAACCAAAGTGACGAGAAGCCCAATGATTCAACATTTAATCAAGGAAAGGTTAGTTCTGAAAATACGGAATGGTTCAACCGCGACGTTATTGGAGTTTTTGGTGCTCCGAATGAAGTGGACACATGACATTAAAACTTTCTTATGTTGGGCTAGGTATGCTCGAAATAAGAGACTTGGGAAAGTACAAGTTCTTGCAACATTTTCCTCCAAAGAAGATATGAAATAGATGTTGTCCATTAGAATGGACTTCCTTGAGTCAATTCTTGAACATGCTAGAGCATGGGATCAAGAGAACATGGGACAAACCAGGAAGGTGTGGCTTACTTGCTATGGAATCCCATCGCGTGGATAGTCCTATGAAAACTTCAAGAAGATTAATGATTTATGGGGTGATGTGGTGTGTTTTAATTCCCCTACATCAAACTATGAGTCTTTTGAAGCTGCAAAGATATTCATTGATACTAACTATACTCCTTTCATTGAAGGATGAGCAAGTCTTATTTTAGATGGTAAAATCTTTGACATCCATGTTAAGGAGATTGGGGAAGATCAAGTTCGATTATGAGTACAAAATCCTTAATTGGCAAGAAGTTTGTAGATTATTTTGAATCCTAAAACAATTCTAGTGATAATTCGTTCTGTGCTAGTGATTGATGGAAGCGTATCAATATCTAAATCTCATGGAAGTGTAGCAAGGAGTTTCCAGTAAAAAGAAGATATGGTAAATGAAACGTCACTAGAAGGTGACCATACAATTGCTAAGGTATTGACGGAAAATGTGGATGGAACTAAAAATTTAGGCTCCCAAGAAAATGTAAAACAACAAGTGGTCAATCATTATTCTTACTTAAATTTCTCTTATAATTCCAAGATGACTACTATTCGATTCAGTAGAGATAAAAAGATGGAGGATTTTGTTAGTTCCTACAAGCATATTGTTGTAAAGCAAGCTGGTGATATGGGCCTCGATAATTTAAAACCAACACGAGGAATAGAAGTCCAAAACATAAACACTACTCTTTTGCAGACTCAATGGGCCATATCAATGAATGGAGGAATCGGGGCCACTTGTCCCACCAGGTTTTGGCCCAGCAAGAGAAAAAACTGAGTCTAGTTGTTTTAGATATGGGAAGCAAACCACAATTGATGATTATCACAACGACAACTTGCAGCCAATATAGTAGGATGAAGAACAAGTTCCAAATGCATCAAAAACCTAACAAAATTAACCAAACTTGGGTTGTAGCCAAACTACATGCCCTTAGCCTCCATTCAGCCCCCAAAATTTAGAAAAAAAAAATGAAGAGAATTGAAGAAAACTCTCAAGAAGATAAAAGCTTGGCCAAAAGAAGTAACTAAAGGTTAAAATAATCAAGTCAAATTAAGCTTTTTTACCACACTTATTAAAACAAACACAACTTAGCTGAAGCAATCCTAAAAAGGTGAGACATTCATCATGGAATCACATGGATGAAGTCTCTTGAAGAGTTTTAATTAATAAATTAAAGTATGGTTAATTATGTACTAATTATGTAAATAAATGGATAAAAATGCAAGAGAATTATATAATAAGTGGAAGAGCAAATCATGGTCAAGCAATCTGCCATTCAAACATATATTAACATAATTTTGATGATTGTTTAAGAGAATTATAAAATTATGAGGTTAAATAACTCAATTAAGCTTTACTTACACTTGACTAGTTAAGTTTAAATTGTCATATTTTCACTAATTGATAAATGACTGACATGACACTCTTCTAATTCATTTTTCATCATGTGATTATCATCTTAATATGACTCTAAATAAAGTTAATGAAGCTCACAAGTTAGTTAATCAAGGTCTTGACAATTAACCAACAAAACTAACTCATTAAGACAAAGACCAAACAATTAACCTAATTAATTCCAGCCCTATCTCTATAAATAAGACAATCCCCATACACCTTAGTCACTTTTAGCTTAGCCTCTAAACACCCAGTTTTGGCCGAGACACTAGTCACCTTTCTCCTCTATCACTTTGCTCCAAAACACACATAAACTACACCAAAACACCATCAAAACTTCACCAGCCATTAACACTCTCAAGCACTCTCATTCTTTACCATCTAAACTCGAGTTCCAGCCCTCAAATAGAAGTAGAAACACTGAGGAAGTTCTAGTCTAGCCCCTTGGTGTATTCAAGTTCAGGCTTCAAAACACAACAAGTAGGGTTTTCCTTTTCACTCTTTTGGCTTCTTGCATATGTCTTGTGTGTTTCTATGTGTTATTTGAAGCTTTTAACCTCTAATTTTAGAATATAAGTTCTTCTTTTAAGTTTTTAAAAGTTTGTGAAAGGTTTGGTTTTTAAGGTTTCTTTTAAGGATTTGAAGCCTTAATCATGATTCTTTGCACTTTTGTGAAATATTTTTTCATGTTTATGGCTAAAGCATGTCACGACCATGATTGCGGTTTCATAAGAAACTTTGTGACTTTTGTGAACTTGATGATTCTCTTTAGAACTATAAAGCTCTAATTATTTATATTTGTGTTGGTAAACTCATATGGATGTTTCTTTGTATTTTGTGAAATAAAACTTTCATTCTTCTTATATAAGCCTCACGACCATGTTAGGGTTCATATAGAACCTTATGATTTTTGTGAGTTTGATGATGATGCTTATGTTTTTCTTTGTGCTCACTATATGGATAACCATCTCTTAGTGTTATTTGAACTAAAAAGCTTGAAAAATCCTAACCTTTCACCCCCTGAGGCTCACAGTTGTAGGTAGGGCAGAAGGTAAAGCTCTTGTTTTTTTAAGTTTGATGATGTATCTATGTTCAGTCGATGGCTTCTTGAACCACTAATTGAGTTACCATGAGTTTTGATTGATTAAAACTTGAAAACTCATCATTTTAAACATATGAACCTCACGGCCATTACCATGGCTGAGGAGTTCTATTTTTGTTTATATGTGAGATTTAATGATAATGAATTAAAGCATTAACATGTTAGTTTCACCCTTTGGAAGCTTGATTTTTAAATAGTTTCAATTTATGTCTCTAAACTTGTAATTTTCATGTAAAACTCTATTACTGCCCTGTTTTGGACTTTACTTTCCAGCAAGTTTTTCATGTAATTAAAGTGTGTGAAAATGATATTTTGAAGTTATGAAACCTATGTCTTGATGCTATGCATTATTATGATAGTTTTGCTTGCTTTTAGTGCACTAATCATGTGTAAAAATGAAATTTGAGGGACTGCTTCGTTAGGACAGCACCTGAACCCCTTATATATCATTTGTTGAATGTATTCAATGTGCTGGTTTTGTGTCTTAGATAATAAGTTTTTACTTGGTGAAGCTCTAGAATTTATACGTGAAAGAAACATGCTTGTTTTTCTTAATTTATGCACAAAGAACACATGATAAAGTTTCTTTTCCAAACCTGCCCTATTTTGATCATGTTTTACAGCTTGAAATTGAAGTGTTTATTTGTCTTAAAATGATGATTTGAAGCATGAGAGTCTATGTTATTATATTATGTGCTTGCTTGTTGATTTTCCTTACTTTTAGAGTTGAAACTGTGTATTAAAATTTTATTTTTAAAGCTGCCCTCATTTACTTTTATTTCACTTATTAAAATTATTTATAAACTTAATTTGATGCCTCAAGATGTATTTTTAAGTGATAAAGCCTTATGTGAAAGTTTGTGAAGTTTTGATGAAAAATGATCAAGCTATGGCCATGTAGGTGATTCAGCCAAGTACCCTTTTTGAAGCATGAAAATTATTTTGTTTAATTTGCTATGATGTGTTTTCAAACCCTTGAGCATAGTAGAATTAGCTTTGTTTATGTAATAGTTTTCTTTTGGGACCATTAAAACTTAATAAGCTTTTAAAATACACTTAAAACTTGACAAAATGAACCATGACCTTTGCTATGGAGTTTATGACCTTTTGGACATGCATCTATACGTATGGATCTTGTATGGACTATGTTTGGACTATTATAAATCTATGAGACTCACTTGGATTTATTTGAGACTATTTATGATCATACCTTTGCTATGGAGTACCTATGCTATAGATATGGACTATGGAGCTCAGACTATAGACATGTGGACTTAATGCACTCTATTCACATTAACAAACTTTAAATACAAAAGTATTTAAGTTAAGATCCCATTAGAAATTTCATATAAACTAGCTAGATTCTTGTTTGAAGAGATTTTCTAAAGCTCAAGTGTTTTTAATGGATTTTTCACTTGAGTTATCACTTTTACTTATTTCTATCATATGTTTGATCTGTGTTAGCATTCTAACCTAGGGTAAGTGCTTTTTATTTTATGGTTGTATATGTTTTTTGTATACTTTATGTGATTTCGCAAAATATTTGATTACACGACTTAATTATGCTTTGTAAGAAGATTGTTTCAAAGAATATTGTGTAGTTGCAATTTGTATTCTTAACTTGTCGAATTCAGGTAAACTCACCATAATTACTTTAATTAGAGCACGGTATGAAGAATATGAGCTATGCATGTCTTTTATGCATGGATATAAGAATCCTTGGCATAGTATATGCATGATGGTGCACTATATGATTTTAGAATGACAATGAATTACTTAACTATGTACTATGTGTAAATTATATGGCTGGTATTTGTAATAAATGAACAATTGAGTGTGTGGACTCCACCGTATAGTAGACAAGCTATGCTTCTTTTTTTTTTGGGTAAATTAGAGCCAATAAAGTTTGAACCCCTGACCTCATATATTATCCAAACCACTCATCACTAGATCATTTTTAGTGGCTTGCCAAGCCATGTATTTTACTAAGTGACATGTTGGGCCCTGCCATACTAGTGGATTAGGACTTGGTGGTCCCTAAGTCTTACAATGTATTAAACGACACCTTGGACCTTACCATGCTGGCGAATAAGGACTTGATGATCGTTATGTGATGCCTTGGGCCCCACCATGCTAGCAGATAAGAACTTGGCAATCACTGATCTAACTAAGGGACAACCTAGCAATGAGAGCTCTTGCAAATTCGAATATCTGTTTCAAACCCTGCAAACTTTATCCATTAAAAAGGAATCAGGAAGCAATAAAAGGGGTTGACAGTATACTCGCTATTTTCCATATTATTTGATATGGTTACTGTTTTACTGTTTATGGTTATTATCATTTACTTCCATCTTGTTTGACATTAATAAATGGATGGGAATGATAATTTATCTTATTTATTGTTTATGACTTATTGATGATTCATTTTGCTGCCAAATGTTCTGATAATATTACGTGTGTTCTTGTTACTATGCATATTTCTATTCTCTCACCACATTCATAGGACTCTTCAGGATGAAGTGGGACTCCCTACTAGGAGACTTCTCTCAACCATTTTCCTTGGTGTTTTCAGATGGCACAAATCAATCTCAACATTGATATGAAAGTAGCCTGATGTCATCAATAATAGGATTATACTATATATTGTGGATCGAGTTCTTACTATTACTATTATTAATTATTAGACTCTAGCATGACCTAATGCAGCTATAGTTTGAAAGCCCCTTTTTGCATCCCTTTTTGACATCTTCACCTGATGTAGTTATTACTCAGTTTTGTGGGTTGTATTTGGGTTGGGTAGGGATGGTAGTAGTTTAAGGCATTCCTATTTTATATTCTGGCTATATATATTGTACTGGTACTTATGTAACCTTGATGATGTTATAGTAGATATGATGCATGTTTTAGTATGTGAAGGTTACCTTAGCTATGGAAATTACCGAATAACATGTAGTAGTATTATTTCTGGCACGTGAAATTAATAACTTAATAATGAAATTAGTAATAATAGTTGACGAAAAAATTTATCTGTATAAAATTAAGTTAGTAAGTTAGTAATATTCTGCTAACTGATTATTATCATAGTAAAATAAGACAAAATAAATGATACGACAATAATTTGCTAGTAGGGTGTTATAATGGTGACGACATGAGAAAAGTTGACTGAACTTGGTCGACGGGCACAGCTATCAATTTGATAGCTAATGATGAAGATGAAGCTCGAAGAGTCCTCATCACGATTTGGAAGAGAAGGAGAAGAGGATCAAAGGCCAGCAAGCAGAAAAGGAAAAGGAGAGCGAACCCTCAATAAACAATGGTTTGCTCAAGGGTGGTTAGAGGTGCTTGTTTTGTTTATTTTGAAATTATGAAATTATTATGCTGGAATTGTGCTGGGATTAGGGGTGGAGGAAAGGATACAACCATTAAGAAAGTTATTGTGGGAAGAATGGTGTGTTTTGTGGAGTTGGTAGAAACTAAGCATGCTTCCCTATCCATACACAAGATCAAGAGGTGGTGGGGTTCACTGGACATGGAGTGGAATGATGTAGTGATGATTGAAGGCTTGGAGAGGGGTTTTTTAATCAAAATACTCATTACACAAAGGAGAGAGATGGATGTGTCAAATATGCTATCCTGTCAAAAAAATTTCAATGTGCCATCGTGTTGGTTTACGATTTGCATAGCCGAGCTGAAAGGAAAACGCTATCTGATGACCTGAGATACTTGAAACTTGAAAGTCTACCCGCCGCTGATAATAGGTGACTTTAATGAAGTAGTTTCCCTTGAAAAAAGCGAAAGGTGGGGCTGTGTGCTTATGAAGTATGGAGGATTTTGGTGATTGGATTCAACAGATGGATGTGATTTATTACCATTAATTGCAAGAAAATAGACGCTGGTTAAAAGCAATTCATGTAGCAGGCTTGATAAAATAATTGTGGATTATGAATGGACAATGAAATTCCCAGAGTTGAAGTTGTGGGCATAGAGCGATCTATGTCATGTCAAATCATTGCCCTTTGCTGTTGGAGTCAAAGAAGACTAATTGGGGCCCCAAACCATTCAAGTCAATTCATGTTTGGTTTACTAGAGTACTCCAGAATCGTGCAACAGGAGTGGCTACTGTTGGGAGAGATATCCATTGCTTAAAAAATAAAATTGCTAAAGGCCCCATTCAGGAGATGGAACAAGCGGTCTTTTGGTAACATAAAAGATTCCATTAGAAAGTTTGAGGATGAATTGCAGCTACTTGACAAATGGGGTGAGAGCCGTGACTTGAATGAACCGGAATTGGCTAGAAAAATAGCTTTGCAAGGACAGCTTGGAAAGTGCTATAGCAGAAAAGAGATGTAAAGGGAAATGTTCATCAAGGACCATGATGAAAAATACAAAGTACTTTCATGTATTGGCAGCGTGCAGAAAGAGGAGGAATTTGATTTTGAAGCTGAAAACGTAAAACATTGTATATCTGAATGATATAAGAATAAATATAACAATGGAACCACAAGAACACAGTCCTACTGCCTACTCAATGAGTTATAACAGTTATGGATGACAATTTCTTTGTCAGAAAGGTAATTAGCGTCACTACCTGAAGGTCGCGTCTCTAATTTAAAATAATAAATAGCAATGTAACAAGCTACCTATTCTCCACAAACCCAATAAGGCATGCAAGTTTAAAATTATTTTAGATCCTCAAGATTAGAATTTGGACCCTTGAAACCTAAGTATTTCAATATGCCAGAAATTTATCCACTTTATGATAGATAATCCTGCTGGCACAATAGCTACTAATGATTAAATTCACAAATCGCCATTCCCCTGTTCAGAAAGGTTTTGTTGATTGAACAGTTCCTCCATCTTCAAGTCCAGTTCCTAAATTCCTTACATCATCCAACTGGTGTTCAGCTCCTAGCTCTGCTGCTTTGGATGCTTGGTTCTCTGGTTTGTTATCCTGCAAAATCTTATGACATTATCGCGTATCAGTACATATGTGTCACAATTTAGGCGCACAACAGACTATTTATTCAAGTCTAACTTAAGTTTTTGGTTTCTGCCATCGCCCTACCCCCACTTTTACATGCCTAATAATTGTTAAGTCACCACTTTGTTTTACCTGCAATAGCTCAGTCATTTTGCCAGTCTTAGTATAGTCTGAAGGTTTAGGAGCAGCTGCGGAATTTTCCTGAGGATGAGATTGTACAGCTTGCAGAGGCTTAATCAAGATGGGTTGATCCATGTCATTAACTTTGTCTTCTTGTCTACAGTTTGGATCCTTCAGTTCCGTCCTATTGCCTGACTTGCTGTTGTCAGCCTTAGTATCCATGGCATCTGATGGAGCTTGGATCCTCTTGACAACCTCAGTAACCAGCTGTTCAAAAGGTGCGCTAGGCACTCTCGTTGTTTTGGGCTCTTCATTCAGCAAAGTAGATGAAGATTGATATTGTGGAACACCTTCATTTTGCATGCTGCTTGACAACATATTCTGGCTAGTTTGAGTATGAGAGGTACGTGCTTGGTTTCCAACTACTGGAATTTCTTTGGCAACACTTGCTCCACTTCCTACAGAAACTTGGGTCATGACTTGTGATGGTTGATTAGAAACTGGCACCCCATTTGAAAAATTATTAGGTTGGAGCATAACAGGCACTGCATTAACCCTGGCTAGCTGAGGAGTGGTTTGACCTGCCACAGAAGGCACATTCTTTCCTAAAGTCGTAACCAAATTACTAGAACCAACTGCTGTTCTAGGTACCTGAGGGACTGACGGCGACCCATTCATTGTGTGAGTTTCATTTCTATTAACATTCACATGCTGTTCATTCCTTTCCTTTGGAAGAGGAGTCTGGAACTGAGCAGCTCCAGAAGGGAAGGGAACCTCATTTCTTCGGATCATTGGAACACCTGGAGCAACATCATTTTCAGAAGAAATAGGAATATAACGTCCAGGCTTGAAGACTAGCCCCCTCAAAGTAGTATCAGAATCACCAACTCTAACACTTAGCAAATACCCAGCATCAAATACCGCCTCAATTACACCAGAAACTGCCTGGCCAACCATGGCATCATTTGCATTATTTTCTTGGTTCCTTTGAAGGTGTTGATTTCCATTTACCCCTTCAAATCCAGGAGGCACCGGTGTTTGCCCACCACTACTGGAATTCTGCTTTTTATTGTAACTATGTACAATATAGGAACTGTCCTCCGAATCTGGCCGTGGGTACTTCCGTGGACGACCACGTTTGCGCTTCAAAGGCACATCTCCTGAACCATCTGGAGTGTTATTTTGGTTTTGTTGGTCCATATTGGTATTTCTGTAACTCCAGTGTCTACAATCACCCAAAAAATATATATCGATAAGCTTCTTGAGTAGAAGTGCATGTTTGGATTAGCTTATGCTCAAAACAGCTTATAAACAAAAGCTCTATAAGAAAGCCTTACAAAAAAAGTTATTATTTCCCCAAAATTAATAAAGAAAAAAAAATATAAAATTAGTTTAATAAACTAAATAAATATTGCATAACAAAAACAAGTCAAATCAAGGATCAAACAAAAGTGACCAAAATTGAACATTTTAAGGGCAGAACCAAGTGTAAATTTAGACACGTAAACTCGCTAGTAGAATCAAAAGTTTACCGATTTTGCTATAGTTTACTTAAACTTGTACAAGTTTAAAAAAAAGAGAATTTATATGTGATTTAACTCGTTTTTGCATAGCAGAATAGTAAACTCGTAATAGTCTAAAAGTTAACTCGAGAATCTAACCATGAAGGCACCTATTATATGACAAGAAATAATATAAAATACAAAAGGAATAATACAGAATATATGATATTGCAAAGAATGGTTTGGTCATTTAAAAGGATTCGATATAAATGGCTTGCCTATAGACATGGTATGATAGGACACAATGGCATCATTTCATCTATATAGCTGACCCCATATAAATGGAGAATGCATTTTTGTTGCTGTTGTTAAGAATGGGTTAGAAAAGTGACAAAGACAGAGATTGAGAAGAAGAAAAAGAAACAATATAAAAGAACTACAATGAAGCA
This sequence comes from Pterocarpus santalinus, assembly GCA_031439595.1. Taxonomy (NCBI): domain Eukaryota; kingdom Viridiplantae; phylum Streptophyta; class Magnoliopsida; order Fabales; family Fabaceae; genus Pterocarpus; species Pterocarpus santalinus. The sequence continues at coordinate 37,194,210 of CM062525.1, forward strand.
TTCATTTCCTCTAGCCCCACATCTGTATTTATACTAGCGGGTACAAATTTATATAGTTGTCATTTTGTCAACTACTTATACACAATCCCCAAATCCAATTATCACCATGTTTTAGGGGTGAACACTTGCTAATTCACAAGACACTCCTCAATAGTTTTTCTATATTGTTGACATTCTAAAACAATATGAACTTATTGATAGAATGAAATGCATATAGACACTTCAAATAGGACCATAAATTGTTCTGGACAACAACCAGCATTGAGGACTCCTAGTCTATCCAACGGTAGCAAAGGGCAAATCAAGAACCCCAGCCCCCCCCCCCACCCAAAAATATACTAAGAATAATGTAAAAGAAATTATTTTCTTACAAACTTTTGATATTGCATGCATTAAAATCATAGTATTCAATCCCAGATACCACCCGCACAAAGCAACCAACCCCAAAAATGCTATATCAAGATAGCAGAGAGCAAGACAGTCACCATAATGAAGATAATCGATAAAATACAAAATCTTTGTACTTCAAACATATAAATGCTAAAAAAAAAAAAAAAAATATACCAACAACAACAACAACAAAATTAAAGACATATTCATCATTAGTAATCTAAAGTCATAGTGAAACAAATAATGATTGTTGATTTTAAGGCATAATTAACAAGGCAGGAGCAAGAGTGCGGGAGTGAAATACAGCTGTGAAGAGATTGTGCAACACAGCTGTGAAGAGTGAACCATTATGAGCGAACAAATGGGATAGGCCAGAATAACACTTGGATCCTAGAAAATGGCCAGGTTTGGCCAGAAAAAATGGTTGCTGCCACAAGCCCGAAAGTACAGAGTGTTTTCTATGCAGCTCGAAACAGAGGTGGGTTTTGCTGAAATTCGTCGACTGAGGTTGGTTTCATACCCTAAAGGCTTCTGATGCCAAAATAATAATCATGCAATTCTCCCTAAAAAATGGATCAGAAACCACAGAAAATAGGATTTCAAGCCATGGCAACAACAACAGAAAAACAAGACACAGTGCACTGGTCATAGTGGCGAGGTGCACAGAGCGTGAAACGCCATGATTGAATGCTATGATTAAAATCTACTTTTTGCTTTCAAACCCTGTCCATCAAACTCTGGTAATTCCAAAATAGGTCCTGTTTTAACTTTAAGAAATACATTATGTGAGATTAATTAAATCAATGCCCTATCATGATTATAGTATTAAATTTATTTTGAATTTTGTTTTACATGGAATCAAGCTGACACTTCATTCAAGTAAACACAAGGGAAGAAGAGCTCATATTTCTAGTCCATAAAGTATGCACTCTAACCAAATTGTAACTGGCAGCAATGTTTAAAAGAAATATGCATGCACCGAGGAAGTAAGATGTAAAGCCTTGAACAACATATGAATGATAGTTATCAAAACTGGTTTCTTTTCTGAGATATTTTGTCACTAGAAAGTATACGAAGTGATTCCCTAGCCCAAAATATATTAGCAAACATTTTAGGAAAAGAAAAAAGAAAAAGATGGAGCTGGAAAATAAAGTAGAAGTGACACAAGGCAGCCTGTGTTGCAGATATAAAACAGCTCTCAATAATAGCAAAACCATTCAATAATCAGGAAGTTAATTTTCAGAAGGATTAGTAAAGACCAATCCCTTTAGAAGTATACAGAAAATTATGAAACTGTAAGCTATTAATCATTGACGACATCCAATAAACTTATTCCACCCACAATCACAGTATTAGCAAACAGTTTGTTACTTCACTCCCAAATTGAAACGCAAACTTGATCATGTCAACTACTCAATCCAAAACATTCGTGGTAGGGTGCCACAGTTTCTAAGCTCGATAGCCAAAATCCATTTATTATAATGCACAAAACTGAAACTTCAAAAGTTTGACATAGCTAAAAAAAGTTACATTAAAGAACTTCTGCACAATAGCATAGTATTGATTAAAATATATGAAAACAGGAATTTTTTAAGCATGCCAAGGTGGAAATTGAAGGCTGAAAGGGAGAAGGAGGGGCAGGTTTGAGAAAACATTTCTTGATGAGGCTTCAGAAGCTGTTGGAGAAAATTTTCTTGTGAGACAATGAAACTTTGAACTGAGCCTAAAATGCATAGTAAACGAAGTTATAAGCCAATATTTAAGAAGAATATAAGAAGAGAAAAAATTACTATAACAATGTCAAAGGTTCAAAAGAATGGAAAATTTTCCAATGAAAATTCTAGCTCCTATGAAAGGCAACTCGAGTAATTAGATTGCTAAATAGAAGCTGATAGTATTATACAATTGTATGACTCAAGGCAACCAAGAAAAATAGTTCTCAAGGATACTTAAGTCCAAATTCAATTTTAACATCAAAACTCAAATTTAAAATGAAAATACATCTTGTAGTCTTGTATCAAAAAAGAAAAAAAGTATGATGCCACACTTATCAAGAGTAGTTTGTTTCAGCTATCTTATTTGGCTTCATTTCATTACATTGTGTCATATAAGATGTAAATCACAAGAAAACATCAAGGAGACTTAACAGGGAATAATTTAAGTCATAATATCTTAGTAAAAATCCTTAATACATTACATAAAGGCTGAGCCACAGCAAACCATGGGAAATAGTCCAGGTATTGTTTCTCCCAAATATCAATGCCACTAACAGAACATGTAAAGAGACAACAAGCCCACTTGTTTATCTTACCTCCAGTCAGACAACTTTAGTTCTTAGTCTATGTTTGAGAGTTATATAGTTTATGGAAGAGGCTGGCTCATAATGGACTGAAATGGAAAGATACAGGGTCGAGTGGAATAAATCATGTTATTCTCATGTTTGGATGTTTTTTAAGTTTAATGAGGAATGGAAAGGGAAATATATGGCATTCCCTCCTTGACCCCCCAATTTCAAGTGACAAAAATGGGTGCTTTGATTGGCAAGAGATGGACAAGATGTTCATCCCTTGTCATTGCACTCTTTATTTTTAAATCATTCTCAAATTTTAACAAAATTAGTCATTTCCTTCCTTGTCATTCCCTCCATTGACATCCTATTAGGAGCTAGTAAACTACTACTTATTTAAGTGAAAAAAAAAAAAAAAATTGAAGGTATATCAAGTTGTCAACATAGAGAGACACAGAAGTCGCAAAATGCATGCAAACGGTCACTCATTACAGAATAAATTAAATAGTAAAGGAAAAAGGGTTTCTAGCCATTGGACCTCTTTCAGTGCTGTAACCTTGGCAGCAAAACGAGCACCTGCAAAAATTGCCAAAACATAAGTCAGTAAATTATTAAAAAAAAAAAAAAAAAAAAAAAAAAAAAAACACTTAGATTCCAGATAACCATGACGCACAAGCCAATTAACACTAACATATACTCATCAAAAACTAAATAAACAAAATAAAAAAGCAACAACACAACTGAAGAAAGGAATATTCCAAACAATAATCCGTACACCAAAATCCAAGGGTTTAACCAAGGAAAAAAAAGTCCAATTTTCAATTTTCCATTTCATTATTCCTTTGTGAAACCAATCAAAACTTCATCCCAGAGAAATCCCTGAGATGGGTTTGATCCTAAACACAATAAAAAAATAAAAAAGAAATACATTCCCATCGACAGTCCATACACCACACCACAACCCGAGGGTTTAACCTTCCCGTAAGAAAAAGAAAATCCATTTTTTCCTTCCCCATGCATTTCCTTTAAAAAATTTCTGAAAACAAGAAAAAATCTTCACCTCCAGAAAAATCCCTCGCAAGGGTTTGATCAAAAACGCAACAAACAAACACATACAAGAGCTAAAAACGTAATTTTCACAGAGAGAGAGAGAGAGAGAAATTACAGTGTTGGTAACTGCAAATAGAATAAAACGGGGAATGTGTTGAAGTTGAGAGGCTCAGAGCCTTCAGATTCGATTTTGCAGAAGAACGAGGAAGGGGAAGCTATTTAGGCGGAGAGAGCGAGGTGGTCCACTGTAAAGAGTGTGCACACTCACACACAGGCGCACACGTACTAAATGCTAGTGCTCTCAGGCTGTTACATAATAGGTTGTGACAGTGCAATGACCACGTTCCACTTGTCAGGTTATGTGGGTCTAGTTGACCTTGGCCTTTTTCAGTGACACGCGGCGGGTTCTGATTTGGCCACGTTATAAGTAGACTACCTGTTAAGTTGTAGCTGATGGCACAGTGACTGGGTTTCCGTTTCTGCAATGTGGCACATTCGTAATCACCTTGTTTGGATTGAAAGAGGAAATGCGAGGAAAGAAAGTAAAAAAAGTGGAGAAAAAAGAAAATGATAGATAGTATTTTATTTTTTTTTGTTTGGATTAAAAAAAATGAGAGAAAAAAAAGAAATTGTATTAAATGATATTTAAATTTTTATAATAATTTTACATCTAATATAATTATGTATTTGATTTTATTTTATATCTCTTCAATACTTCTTAATAATAAGTAAAATAGATATGTTATAACAAATATTAAGAATTAATAAAAAATTTTGTTTTTATTTGTTGTCACTCTTCCATATCTCATATGTATAAAATGACCTTAATCAAATAATTAAGTTAAACCAGTATTTTATTGTGACTTCTATGGCTATCAAAATTTAATTAATAATTATAACAATTAACTTCTAAAAATGTCCATTGTCATGCATTCTTACATCTCTATTTCTTCTATTATTTAACTAATATTTATTAATTAAAATAATAATATAACATTGGTTTTTTACTATTGATCATATGATCATTTAAAATCATCAATTTTAATTACATTAAAATTTGATTTTGTTTTTTTTAATGACTTAATATTACCACATTTTTATTTTTATATATAATTCAACAATTTAGTATAATGATTTAATTATTTTTTTTTTAAAAAAAAGCAGCTTGCTTGCAGTGCAATATTGCATCTTTGACAATATCTATAATTTATTGTATACCTTCAATAAAACTAGATAAGTTATTATTAAAAATAAAAATAAAATCTAGATAAGTTATAACTTATTATAACGTATTTACTTTTATGACAATAATGATAATGATAACAAAAATATAGTAATATTAGAATTTTGTCATACAATATATACATCATTGTCCAATAAAATTTTATGCTTAATATTAGCTGAATACCTATTTTAGGAAAGATGCTAATTGCACATTATCTAACTAATAACAAAAATATGTATGTACATTAGCAAACATATTTCTACATTATATCATATAGCTTGAGTTCCAAGCACATTACATTTCGAAGGAATATGTTCTAGCAAAATCCAAGTACTTGTTGGGAACTAACAAAAAAATACACTATTGACCATATCTTATTTTATAAAGTATATCCTATGGACTATATATTACTCAAAACCCATCAGTAGTTCCTCTTTTTTTTCCTAATAACCCATCAGTAGTTCTTCATAACAAAACAAAAAAAGTCAAAAAATAACTGGAATGCTGACAATATGTAAACAACCTATAAACAGAGACATTAATATGCATTCCGTTGCTAGTTGCAGCATCTACAATAATCCTTGCTTTAGAAACTTTAGATAATACTTCAACTTCTGCACAATTACAAACAACGATAATATAAATAATTTTTCAAACATAAACCAGAAATTAAACTATATGAACACTAAAATATAAATCAAACTTTTGTAAAAAGCAACACACAATCAGCTATTACATAATTTTTGAATAAGCTTATACTCAACAGATAATGTAAACCCTAAATTTCTATCAACTGCTAAACCATATTTTTTTGGTAAAGTGGGAATCAACAAAAAATGAAGAGAAACAAGCAAACAGCCTAGTGAGAATCTCTCAAAAGAAGTAGCTTCAAAGCATCATCAAGAGAGTCCCATGGAACAAATTTCGTAGCCACAATGGTGCCATGATGAGCTAAAAAATTAGCATAGGCATTGCCCGACCGTAGCATATGGGAACTAACACTCCAATTCCTATTAAGTAAAAGTTGAATCTCCCTGATCATGCTAGTAGAAGAATGTCCTAGTGACGTAGAAGTTGCAATCACCGCAGGATAAGCCTTACGAGAATCAGTCTCGCACACTATATTTTAGAACCCATGTCCCGAAGTAAATTCTAGACCTTTCAAGATAGCAAGGATCTCAACCCCGAGAACATCATAAGAAGCAATAGAACCTAAGAAACTACTAATCCATTCTGTAACACCCTCTATGATATAAGTCATGCTCGAACTATGGAATTATACTAAAAGGTTGTTACAGTGCTAAGAAATCTTAAGGTAAGGAAATTATATTACATGGCCCTTTAAAGTTGCGTACTTTATTACTAAATAATGATTCATAATTTATTGAATTTCCCATACATATAGACTGAAATAACTACAACTCAAAATAAATTCTAACTAACATAATACATAGAACTTGTTTTCTCCTGGTTGTTAGTCGTCTTCAGTAATCTCCCAGCCTGGCTCGTGCCCGGATTTTTCTCAGTGAATGTCCAATGCTCAGCCTTTTACTCAAAATCTAACTTAGATACTAGAATATTTAAGGAAAACAAACAAGCAGATAGTGAGAACCTAAGATTCTTAGTAGGTTAACATAGTTTAGTACTCAGAAAAGTTGACATCATAAACATTCTAGTCATTTCAGTTTATTATGAAATTGTGAATACATACATATAGGCACTGGTTCAATTTTAAGTTTCAAAATCTCTTTCTTGAAGCAGGATTGCTTTTAGAATTCACTTGGTACATTTCAGGAGAAATACAGTAACAACAACAATGTAACTATGTCAATCATGTTTCGAACACAGCATAACATTAAAATATTATGAATTATTTAGATATACACGTGCAAATGCTCAAGAATGACTTTATGCAAGTACACTTGACTTTAGTTCTTATTTCTTTCCTTACTTTGCAATCTTGGTCTTGCTCTTCTGTACTTGGTCTCCTAGAGGTGAACGACCTCTCTCACCTCTAGGTAATAACTTGCTTCTCAAGTTCGAGCTCATACCTATAAATAAGTGATGGGTTTGCTTATACCTAAGTTTAAGTTTCTGCCCATATGGTTCAGTCTTGCCTGGTCTTGTAAAATCTACCATAATTTCTACTTAACTCCTTTGGACTTGAATTTTTGATATGTTCGAATGTTATGTGTCTATTCTCTAAACTCTCAAACTTAAGTTATTGAGAGTTTAGCTCAACCTGTCCTATAACTAGGCAGAATTGTACACCTAAAAGTATAAATTCACTAAAAATCAAAACCTGGGGGATTCCTACAAAACATATGTCTTTTTAAAGTTTGTGAAACAAATTTTCATCTCCCAAAAGTTTCATTTCATTTGACTAACTAGAGCTTGAGTTACAACCTCTTAAATTGGTTGTTTTAGATTGCCCTGCTCTAACCTGGTTTGGACTTAGGGCCAATTCACTGAATTATTGGGAGTAATTGGGATTGAATTTGACCCTAAAATTTTTATAGGACATTTCTATATGTCTTAACTTTCTAACAAAATTGGTTGCACTTAAATTAAAATTCTGTAGGACGAGAAATTCCTTGCATAACACACTCTAGTCAGAATCAAAGTCAGAAACTTAGGGCAAACTTCCAAAAATCATATCTCACTCAATACTTACCCAATGGCCTTATAATTTATACGTATGAAAAGCCTTAAAAGTCTAGTTTGATGTGAAAATATTTCCATTAATTTTTGAAGGCTAGGTGAGGGTCTGTACACCTTTTCATATGGACACTTGTAGGATTCTCCATCCTAGCCCATTCTGTTTCACTCCTTTCATGAGTTTCTCTTAATTTCCCACCCCAAACCCGAGGTTTCTACCTAAAATCAGCCATAACCATGTCATGTAATCATCCTAGATTATCATATTAAGGGAGAGAATAAGGATGCAAATTAGCTTCAACACCCACAAATATAACTAAAGCTCATGAATCCCTACCTTATAACTTAAGTTGCGGCCAAGAAGAAACAGGCTTGGGGTGGAAGCTTAAGAGTAGGTTGAGGGTGAAGAGATGAATTGGTGAAGAAGATGAAAAAGGAGAGGTCTGGTGGAGGGGCACCGAAATTGAGGGGGAATAAGGGAGGAAATATCTCAAGTTTATAACCCAAGAGTATATGTGATTGGTGGAGGTGAGGCCAAGTTTCTCCACTCTCTTGAGCAACACTTGGCGCCACTCATATGTGGTAGGGGTGGCTAAATTTAAGCCACTCAAGGGAGGGTTTTCAGTGTATAATTCTACTGATTCTGTTCCAGCAGTATAAAATACCAGACCCTTATCAACTTTCTTTTAAATTGGTAACACATTTCTAATAACTTTGTAAAATTCCTACATGTCTACTATAATTCTTCTTAATCCTAATCTGTTTAATTAACTTCTAATTGCCCTCTAATTAAGTTCTAATTAACTTTACATATCCAATCTATTTTGGTTCTTAGGTTATATATTATCGAAATCTAATCGATTTCTCTTAAATTCTCAAAATATTATCAATGGTCTTCTAAATTTTTCCACATAACAATTTCAACTTATTCTAATCCTATTGTGTATTTCTCTTTCCTAATTATCCTTATTTCTCGAATATTACAAAATAATTCAATTAACAGTGTAAGTCAATCACATTGTTTTCTACGAAATGTTACATCTTTCAATTTTTCATAAATTCTTTAACATTTTCTATATGTTTTCTATTTCTCATAGCTAACAACATTATCATAATTATGAGCAATTCTAGGAGCAACCCCCGTTATTTCGCACATGAATACCTCCATGGCTCGATCGACTGAGATTTAAACTTCTATGGCTCTGCCACGTGATTTTGCTCTATTTAAAGCCCCATTTCGCTAACTCCATAGATACAAGGGCATAAATATCATTTTCTAAAAAGTTCTAAGTTCATTATGGAAATAATTTTATAGGGTCAAAGTGTAATTTCTAAAAGTTTTGAGCAACCCAGTAAATAACAAAATTTACAGGCGTGTTTTCATAATTTCTTAATTTTTAACACACGGTAGCGCCATATTTTCGATGACAGTGTTATGCTATCCTATAGTTATAAGTGTGAGAATTGTCAGGGTATTTTGCTGCTTGAAAAATTCTCACACTGTCCAAAAGAAATAATTCAAAGTTTCCATTACGCTTTATTTAAGAAAATGGGGATGTTACACATTCCCTTCGGTTATTCCTGATAAAACCACCAAAGCCACCACGATTAAGAGACAACATAACACTAGCATCCGCATTAAGTTTAACCATGTCATCTGGAGGAGGCAACCATAAACTAGTCAAGGCAGAAGAGGTAGTATTCAAACGAGATATAAAGCTCTTAAGGATATCTTCAATTAGAGAACAGACCAAAGACAGCATATGGTGAGACGACCAAGCTTTAGCCTCAAAGACAACAACATTTCTTCTACACCACAAGTTCCACATGCATGAGACAAATATATGCAGACTGAAGTCCCACTAAACTACTAAACCATATCATTATCTAAGCTTTAAATGTACTACTATGTTGAATATTTAGAACCCTAGAATAGTAACCTCGAGCACAAACCACACTTTTCCTTAAGATTTACAATAAGAAAGGGTTAAAGATCCTTACCTCAACCTCCTAGCTTGAAGATTCCTCCAAGATATGAGCTTTAACCTTCAAGGATCACCCACCTAATAGAGAAATCTCTTACTTCTCCCTTGCTACAATTTGCTACCTCTAAAGAGAAAAGAAGGGCAGATTTGCACCTTTGAGGGAGAGGAAGAAGAGGAAATGAGAAGATGAGTGTTTGAGTGTTTTTAGTTGTGTTTAGAGAACGTTTGGTGGTTTTAAGTGGTAGTAGTGTTGATTGGTATTCGAATTCTAGCCTTTGGATCAAGGACAAGACTTGCAACTTGGTCTACTTGATCCAAGCCTTTAATAAAGAAGTTGGAAGTGAGAGTTATCACTTTATGTCACTTATTGGTACTTTGTGACTGACACGGGTACTCTATTATATCTGTAATCCTTAAATTAAACAGTTCTAAGAGCTTTAAGAGGTTCTGGTAGAAATTCAAAACTGTTTCTAAATGTTTTATCTTAGAATATAATTTACTAAATTTTTATTCCTAATAGCATATTTAATTGTGCAAATTTAATTTATTTCTATCTTATTTTATTCCTCCGTTTAATTTTTATTCGCTGGATTTTGGTAAATAATTCTCCTGTTAACTTTTATTTAAAATATATGGTCAGTAATTAATTTTATTTTATTTTTAATGTGTTTGATCCCTTAATGAATTTACACAATATTATTTATTTAATTTGTAACATAAAGTTACAAAGACAACAAAATTTGGGGATGTTACATCTCTTATCTAAGTTTTCTCTCACATGAGCTAAGATTTGCATTTGAGGAAGCATTCCAAAAGTCGTCATTTGTTTCACTTGTATAACATCCTCAATTTTTTGTCGTGCTAAATTACCTAAATAACCCTAAGTAATTGGGCACTTAATGAAAAATTAGAGATTAAGATTTAATTAATGAATTTATGTGGCAATTTGGAATAGAAAAGTTAAGTAAATGCTTAATTGAGATTAGATAATCCCTAATTAATTGAGTTAAACTCTTAATAGCTTAATTAAGTACTAATCACCCTTAATTAGCTCATTCATATTTAATTAAGGATAATTGAGCTTAATTACAAGTTTAATTTTCTTAATCATATTCTTGTGTATTAATCACTAATTCTTGCTTAATCAAACTAATTAAGTTGCAAGAGCACTTAAATCACATCATTAAAATTTAAATTTAGTCAACTAGATAATAAAGTATCGATGACATCACTAAAGTGAAAAAGTAGAAGACAAAATTGCTTTATACAAGAAAAGCATTAGGGTTTGTTTAAAGTAAACCTCATAATTAACCATTTTGTCCCCTTAATTACAACAAAATGAAGAAAATATCTCCTCCCTCATGCCCATATACCTAAGGCTACACACCTACACACATGCACATCCATTTTCATTTTCACACTTTCATTCTCTCTCTAAGTTTCTCAAACTCTCTAACTTCTCTCTTCTTCTTCTTCTTCATTCTCCACCACTACCATAGCCAAAAACTCTCACTAAGCCCTTCAAAGACCACATCTTTTGGTCTTTAGAGATAAGATCTACTCACTACAAACTCCATTTCATCAAGAACTCAAGAGTTCTCTTCTTCCTCATTCTAAACCACCACCATCATCCACCAAAGAGGAGTCTTCTTCTTCTTCTCTTGCAAAAGACGCCACTTTTTGACTCTAGGTAGTGATCTCTACTATTCTCTTTTGTTTACTCAAGAAAGCTTGAAACTTGGTTTCTCTCATAACCAGGATCTTCAAGTGAAAGCTTGAGAAAAACTCTCATGCTCTTCATAAGCAAAAGTTTCCATTTTCAGTAAAATATGTTCATGTTCTTATTCATGAGTTGTTCTTGATGTTTCTGAAAGTTCCTTTCTTGAAATGCTTTAAAGTTTCTTTTTTTCTTTCTTGGTGCATGAAATCTTGATGTTTCTTATGAGTTGTTGGAAAAAGAATGATGCTCTTGGTGGTGTTTGGATTAAAAGTTGTTCATTTCCTTCTGATGATGCCTATGATTGGAAAAGCTGTCATCTTTATCTTTTTCTCTTGATTTGACAAGACTAAAAACATTCTTGATGCATAAAATTTCAAAAAGTTTGTTCCTTACAACCTTAAAAGTGGCGCAAGTTTTGTGCCTCTCTAAAGTTTTATTTTGTCCTTGTTGAAAACAAGATTATATGTAAAAGTTTATGCTTTTTGGAACATGAAGTCTTTTTAAGTCATAAAATGAGAACTTGTCACTTCATGTATTGAAAATAGAATTTTGAACAAAAGATATTTCATAAAGTTTTAAACTTTAATCAAGAAGGTAACTTTAGGTCATCAAGTTGTAGATTTGCACTTTAATCTTGTAAAGATTGAACCTTGAGATGAAAATGTTGAGTAAAGTTCTAAGCTTTCTTCAAAAATGTCACTTTTTAGTCATAAAAGTGTGGACTTGCAACTTTTAATTTATAAAGTTTGTATCTTGAGATAAGATAATGCATAAAGTGTTAAACTTTCTTCTAGAAATATTATTTTAAACTATGAGACCACTTTAATTCATAAAGTTGAGGTTTTGATGGTCTTAGAATAATTAAAATTTTTAACTTTCATAAAGAATAAGACGTTTTAGTTCTAAAACTAATATCTTGTATCATTGTTTCATAAAGATTAAATCTTTAAGAGAAGAACATAATATTATAGGCACATATTTTCTTAAAGAATGAAACTTTATAATTACTTTATAAAGAATAATAACTCTTATATCATTAGAGGTGAAATCTTGTTGAGTTAATTATAAAAGCTTGAACATTTGCAACTTGAATAAGTTAAAAATCATTCCTTGATGAATGGAAGGCACATGATGTCGTTGGATTCATGAGTGTGGTTATACGTTGTCATGACCCAAGGGACTAGAGGGACCTCGAAATCCCTTGGAAACAGAAGTATGATTAGAGCCTCTGAGCATACCAAGAACCTAGAAATCACTAAGTGTACTATCTCAAGATAAAACAAGGAGATAATCACTTAACTTAGTTAACTTGAATAAAGTACTTCATAAGGTATGGTTTAGTATTGCATGACAACGGTCATGGAATGAGCTCATGTCCAAAAGTAGTCTCTTTCAAAGGAAAAATAAAGAATGTTAAGCACTTTCTAAATATGAAAGTAAAGTCAAAGAAAGACTCGGGTCTAGTCTAAGAAGTTACATGAATGTGCATACATCTTCATTCTCTTATTCGCATGGTCATGAATATTTATACTATGCTCTCAGATGTATATGCCTTATATTGCAGCTTTGAGTTTCTTTACATTATGTTTATATGAGGACGATTAAAAGAAAGGCTTTTTCACATAAATAAAATAAAAAAATAATTAATTACGAAAATATCCTGTTTCATTTTTTTTTCTTTTTTTTTTTTTTGGAAATGTCCTGATTTGGATTTGTATGTAAATCGTGTGAGGCTGGAATGATTTATAAATGAATAGAAATCGTGGCAGCCTCACACGATTTATAGCCTGCATAACTCTCAACCAGAAATCGTGGGAGGCTGACACGATTTCTGTGGGAGTCAATTGAATAGAAATCGTGCCAGGGTGACATGATTTCTGCTCAATTGATTCCCATAGAAATCGTGTCAGTGTCCCATGATTTCTGGTTAATATATGTAAATCGTGTGAGTCTCACACGATTTTTGTACGAATCCCCCCACCACATATACTCAACTTCCACTGTCCAGTGTCATTTTCAACCATCCAATATCATTTTCCAGCAAAAGAAGAATACGTATCCTCCTAAAAATTTGAGTAATAGATGGACAGATTTTACATTCTTATTCACCATAATGGTAAAATCACAAATACAAATGAGGGAGTAACATTTTGTAGTTCAAACTCAATTTGTCTGAATATTCATCCTTCTATTATTTTATTGGAGCTGCAGAATAAAATATTGCAGAAGTTACACCAACAAAATAACAAGCATATAACACAAATGGTGTACAGGTTGCCTATAGCAGTTAGGAAAGATCTAATTCGGTACAACAGTCTTGAGATCAGTTGTGATGAAGATATCGGGGTGATGTTTGATTACCGTGCTCAGTTTTCGGAGATTCACATTATGGAGCTATTCATTGTTTTACAAGACTCGGCTTTAAGCTCCGAAGGATCTGCTCCTGATCCAGTATCTGTTGCATTGTCACTGGCCGAACGTTCACCTACCTTTGCAATGGCATCACAAAGTCTTGTGTAGAACCAAAATGTTAATACAGAAGATATGGATGATTTGATGGGCGAGCCAAGTTTTGCACAACTTGCAGTGGAGATGAAGAAGATGAGCCAGATGAAATACTAGATGATAGCGATAGTGGTGAGGATGGGGAGGCAGTGCCTACGACTTAGAGCCAACCATGGAGTAGCCAATCTCGGTTCAGTTTCCATTCTCATTCTCAATCATATGCGCATGTATCTCATTATGATTCTTTAAATTTGGAAGCCATGCATGAGAGTACATTTCTAAGGATTGGAGACATAGTAGATAGTGGTGATATTTTGGGTTTGGCAAGAGAAAATGAGTTGGAAGTTAGGCAACAATTTCCTAAAAAAGAGGCTATATTATTTGCTATTAAAATTTACAGTATTCGAAGATCAGTTGAGTACAAGGTCCTAGAATCTAATCATATAAAATACCATGGCAAATGCAAGCAGTTTGGAAATGGATGCAGTTGGAGCATACGTGTGACTTATCGCCAGAAAAAGGTAGTGTGGGAAATTCGGAAGTACAATGGACCACACATGTGTTTGTTTGCATCACTTTCACAGGACCATTCTAAGTTAGATACTAATGTTATCTGTGCCAACATATTCTCCATGGTGCAAGCTGATCCAACAATTTCTATTAAAGTTTTGCAAGGATCAGTGGAGGCAAAGTATGGATTCAAGACTTTGTATAGGAAGGTTTGGCTCACCAAGCCGAAGGCCATTGGTAAGATTTTCGGTGATTGGGAAGAGTCTTATAATTAACTTCCGAAATGGCTACAAGGGTTGCAGGCATTTAATCCAGGTACAATTATTCAATTGGTGACTCAGCTATACTATATGGGAAATTTTGTTGATCATAGCTGTATAATGTTTCATTGTTTATTCTCGACATTTGCTCCTTGCATTCAAGCATTTAAATATTGCAAGCCACTAATTACAGTTGACGGTATGCACTTGTATGGGAAGTGTGGTGGAACACTATTAATTGCAATTGCTCAAGATGATAACTCCAATATTCTGCCAATTACATTTTCCGTGGTTGAGGGGGAGACAAAAGAAGCGTGGTCATTCTTCTTGACTAATCTTCGGCAACATGTGACTCCCTAGGAGGGTATTCTCATTATTTCTGATAGGCATGGTGTTATCAAAGCTGCTTTAAATGCCGATGATAGTGGGTGGCATCCTCCACGGGCCCATCATACATATTGTATACGGCACATCGTTTCTAACTTTGCTCTAGCTTTCAAGAGCAAAGATGCAAAGCGAGCTCTGATGAATGCCACCTATTCGAAGACTCGCCGAGAGTATGTTTATTATCGTGGCTTGTTGAGAGATGAGAATCCAGCTATGTGTGATTAGATAGACAGAATTTCCATCGAAAAGTGGGCACAACATGCTGATGAGGGCCGGAGGTTTGGGCATATGACAACGAATTTGTCAGAGTGTATTAATCCTATTCTTAAAGGCACACGCAACCTTCCAATTACAGCTTTGGTGAAGTCTACCTATTTTCATCTTGCAGCATTGTTTATGAAGAAAGGGAAGGCAGCGGAGGCCTAGCTTGCAAGCAGACAAGTGTTTTCGCAAGGCTTGTTGCGAGCAATTAAAATCAACAAGCAAGAAATCGGCTCCATGACTGTTTCTGTATTCTCTCAGGCAAATGAGTCTTTTGTGGTAGAGGAGCATGCATGAATAGGGAACTATAGTCAAGGAAGCTATAGGGTGAGACTATCAGATCATTGGTATGATTGTGGGTATTTTCAGGTACTTCATTACCCTTGTCGCCATGTACTTGCTGCGATGCATATGCAAATCTTGATTGAGGCTCCTTTGTTGATGATGTTTATCACATGCATATTGTATTTAATGTATACAGAATGGAATTCTCAGCTATTGCAAATGCAGCTTATTGGTCTGAGTACAGTGGACCTCGAATACGTCCAAATCCACAACTAAGACGAGCCACTAAGGGACGTCCAGTTTCAACTAGAATCCATAATGAAATGGATGCTGTCAGATCCGGACAACCAAAATGATGTGGCTTGTGCAGACAAGAGGGTCACACTAGATGAAGATGCCCTAGTTAGCCTTCTTCATCCTCCAACCAACCTAGTGAAGGCAATTAACTTTCTATATTTATTAATGTGTTAATTTCCAGCTATTGTGTATTATTTTTTTAACTTCGTGTTGTTGATTTTGATTTGTTATTCGACTGTTGTTAATTTTCAAAATGCTTAGATAATGTAATTTCGATTGTGTGTTTTTTAATATAAATATGCACTTAGACTATATCCAATTGGAGTTTGTTACTTTTTAACATATTCTATGTATAAGTTATTTATTCATCTGCCCATAAACAAAATATTAGAATCTAAATAAGTAGAAAACAAATATATACATGAGTTTGAAATACAAAATGTCAGATCAGCAAGTCAACATTATACGCATCATACACGGACATCTAGCCCTGTCTATCCCGTCGAAGAGCCGGTAAATGATAACCTGTGTGGCACTGACGAGGACGAATCTCCCACATAGGCCGACCCCTCCCATGATCATACTCCAGCTCCGACCCTAGCTCAAGCTCTCCCTGCTATTCCTAGTCCTGAGCCGGCTCTCTATGCTAAACTTGCTGAGCCTCCTAGTCAATCTGGCCAACTGTGAATGCTGATGGCAGAGTCTCGCCAAGTAAATCAAATCCATATAATCCCTGATAAGAAGGCACTAGCGTAGATGGGTTCACATTTAGATCAATACCATCCAATGATGGCCTATACACATCTGATGGCACTGTCTTATCTCGAATAGGTGTACCCACCGAAGCATTTAGGAAAGCCTCAAGCTTAGCACACATCGCACCTATATCAAGACTAAACTGCTGGCAGGACTGGATAACAATTGAGAGCTAGGCCCAGTCATATACTACTGACTAGGACCCCTCATCGTCTGCGAACTAGACCCCCTATCATGGTGGCCATCATATGTCCCTGGCTGGATGTACCATACTCAGGCATAGGCTGCCAATTCAGACCGCCGGCAAAAGAGTGGGAGTGCCTATGATGCGGATCATCATCATCACCAAACTGGCAAGGATCTGCATAATCATCATCATCGTCATCGTCATCATCTCTGCGACGACTATCGCATGTCCCAACATGGAAACGGCGCTCCCGTCGGTGGCGATCTGGGGCATGAGCTGGAAGGGCCACAGCAGGCACTGGTGGAATGTGCTCAGTAACATCTCGAGGCATCTCGGCTCGTCGAGGATCACGAAGGACTTGATCTGAACATAAAAACCTTCGCGCAACAGTCGAGTACCATCTCATGTACTCAGCTGATGGACGATCGTCGGAAGAGGCCTAAAACCGAACTACCTGGTTTGTCCGTGCATCCCAAAAATCGTGATATGCCCTGTACTGATCAAGCCACCAATAATCTGCCCCATGAGCATCCTTGCCGTGAACCCTACCAAGGTTCAATGGCTCAACCGGTATAGGTTGCTGTCCTTCAAACTGTTGGATAACACGATCCAACTGCTGGAACTCAATCATAGTGAAGTAGATCAAGGCTGTGACTGATGGCCAAAGAAGGGAATCCCGAAAAATAAAGTCCGGTGTGATCTGGGCTATATCTAGGTCCTGGTACGGAGTCCACCTAAACTGCAATGCTTAACAACGATTCAATCAATCTAAAAGTAACAAATTCGAAAGCAACATATAAGTAAGGTAACCGAATGCTTCTTACCCCGGTGATAGTCAAATCGTCAAGCTGTCTCCGTAATGCTAGCAATCGTCTCTTGTGGTTGTCAGAGGTGCAACAATGATCCCTCTACCTGTAACAAAGTAAAGCATTAATCTTAACGATATTCAAATGCGAAAGGTAAAAAAATGTAAAATTAATTTATTTTTTCATAACTTTACCTCGCAGCAAGTGGAAAAGTGAGCTCAGCAGGAGGAGGTCTCAATGGTAAGATTCTGAACCAAATCCATGACTGCAAAAGGGCCAAGCCCTAGAAATATCGCTCACTCTCATATTGGTAGTGCGACAAAGATTGCAATATAGAGTCGCAAGCACTGCAGACTCCTAGCTAAAGCTGCCAAAATACTCAAAGTCGTGCAATAGTGGCAGCCACCTCAAATGAACTCTCCACCATCAAAAAACCCCCAAACATCATCATAATATAAGCCCGAGTGTGACGTATAACCATCTCCGCAGGTGCATCTGTCTGCAAATCACGAAATGTGGTACTGAACCAAGATAGAAATACTGAATATCCATCTCGCTCATCTAAACTTGGCACTGCACCAAATAAGTCATAACATATGGTCCATATATTCCTGCCATGATATCTGCCCCACGATCCCGTGCATCCGCTAACTGCCTGTCCATCAACCCGTAGCCCTAACTGATATGCAACATCCTCCAATGTGATGGTGCACTCTCTGTATGGAAGATGGAATATGTGGGTCTCCGGTCGCCAACGCTCCACAAATGCACTGATTAGCCCGTTATCGTACTCATAATATAGGACCTGAGCTGCATATCATAAGCCTGCTTGCCTCAAGTATGGCTCCATAAGAGAATGTGGCGCAGGTATGTGGTGACGCCTAACAGTCAACACTCGAGATAGCTGTAAAAGTATGAACATAATATCATTCGTATTAAAAAATCCAAACAAAGCTAAATCAAATTATTTCAAACTAAAGGCAATAAACTACATTTGTTAAAAATATATTAATTAAATTAAACTTCATAACACTATAATAAATCAAATAAATACTGAAATTAAACTTTATAATATAAGAACGACTAAATTATCTATAATTAACTTAAATATATTAAACTAAACCTTAAAATAATAATCTTCATTAATATTTATAAAATTTAAATTAACTGACATTCATTTTCTTTGTAATATCAATAAAAAATGAAATAATATTAAATGCACTAAAAATGATTAAAATAAATCTATAAAACTAAAGTTTTTATTAACAAAAAAAATATTTATCCAACAAATGATTTCTTTACTAATCTAACCAAAACTAAACTAGGCTAACTAAATTTTTTTTTCACTAATCTAAACTAGTATTTTTAATAGTAACCCTAAACTAAACTAACCAAATATTTTTTACACTAATCTAAACTAAAATAAACAAATATTCTTTTATTAATCTAAATAAAGTTACACTAAATATCTATTTTTTGAATATAATTAAATTAAAATATAGATATGTAGAAAAATACCTTTTCATGCAGATGTGCAAAAATATGTAAAACTTCATCTAACCAGCATAAATTATTTTGTGCCATTTGTGCAGAAATTCCCTTTTTTATCTCTCCTTCGCTCGCACACGATATCTTTGCAATAGCTCTCCCACGATTTTTGAACGCCTGAATAGTGCTCATACGATTTCGCTTTTATAGGCAAACCAGAAATTGTAGGAGGTTGACACGATTTCTGTTCAATTGACTCCCACAGAAATCGTGTCAGCCTCCCACGATTTCTGGTTGAGAGTTATGCAGGCTGTAAATCGTGTGAGGCTGCCATGATTTTTGTTCATTTATAAATTGTTCCAGCCTTACATGATTTATATACAAACCCAAATCAAGACATTTTCGAAAAAAAAAACGAAACAGGACATTTTCGTATTTAATTATTTTTTTATTTTATTTATGTGAAAAAGCCTTAAAAGAGATCCTCTTCAGGAACCTATGTTTTCAAACTCTTTAAAATGAAATCTATGCATGCTCATTGCTATATGATTAAACCCGAAGTGACTGGGATAATGATGATGACACATTAATGGTCTAGTCGGGATCCTACTGAGAAATCTTGTATTTTTCACTCCTATGTTTCCGTGTCGTCTTTAGATGGAGTTGGTGGCATCCAAGGTAACATTTATGATGGTACCTGACTGGATAAGATGAGAAGCTGTCATATTTCTTCACCTAACTAAGGAGGATCGAGATAGTAGTATAGTGTTTTCACCTTCTTGAGAGCCCTAATTGGGCAGTTTATGTGTAATTAAGAGCATGTAGGAAGTCATGCTACTTAATTTGACCTATTACATATGTGATAATTATTAATGTAATGATGACTTTTGATTATCTATTATTATATTATTGGCTTAAGGTATTGTGTTATGTTATTTCAATTTTGTCATACGTCTTTCTAGTAACTCCGCGATATGAGGAACAACGTCCATATATATGCGAGTAAGTAAGCGTTTAAAGGCTCAGTTTTCAAGCATAAAAGATTTATAAAAAAAATAATTTTACAAGCTATTTTCGTATAATATGCTAATTTCAACTATAAGAACTTGTGCTAGTTAAGAGTAACAACTAGTAATGCCATAAAATGATTTAAGCATAGTATGGTATTACTAGGGTGTTACATTTTGGCATCAGAATAGTTTGTCTTTGTAGAGCTTGGGGATGGACTAGCTATGCTTCTAAGCATACTCTGTCATGTGTTAGAAATCATGCCATGGATCTTACCACAGGGGTAAGATATCAGAGTTAGGTTGGCATAACTACCTGGTAGTGAATATGATTAGCTACTATCACACTTAGCTCGGTATTGAGCTTAATCAACTCAATATCTTTGTTTGTGTGTCCAGGAACAGATGGCTTCTAATAGGCAGCATAGGTTGCGAGGCGAATCTGCCACCTTAGGTATGGTAGATGTGACGAATGTTTTTCCTACATTGGTTTTAGCTGCAAGGGGACAAGTTGCTGTAATTAATTGAGCATTACGAGGAATGGCTGGAGCTGAGGCTGACCTAGAATGCCTAAAGTTCGCTAAGTTTATGAAGGCTAACCTACCAGTTTTCCAAGGTAACTTCAACCCTAAAGAAGTTCAGAGATGGATCAAGGAATTGGAAGGGACATTCTCTGCGTTAGGTTGCACGAAGTTGCAAAAAGTAACATATGCTACCTACATACTGGAGGTTGATGTTGAAACCTAGTGGGCCAATGTTAGAAGGATGATCGAGGACTCCCAGACCCCCATTACCTGGGAAGTGTTTAAGGCTGCACTCTATGGTAAGTGTGCCATGCCAAGGAAATACGTTTATGGGAAAAAGGTTGGTTTCCCATTACCAAGAGAGTAGGCACATGCCGTACCACAAGAGATAACCATAGTTTGGCAAGGGCATGACCAAAGCAAGTGGTGATTCCTGGGCCCCTAGGTGCGGTAAGAATCATGGAGGACGACCCCGCTTAGCAGGATGGAATGTTTGTTTTCATTGCGGACAGCTTGGACATATGGTCAAGCATTGCACCGTCAAGTTACCGCCCCTTGCCAATAAGCCCTAACACTAAGGAAGGGTCTTGGCCCTCAATGCTGAGAAGGCTACTCAGTCCGATGATTTGATCTAAGGTAAGTGCGAGGTTAATGGTAGAACCTTAACTATGTTGTATGATTTTGGAGCTACACACTCTTTTATTTCTCATGATTGTGTAGATAGCTTGAGATTGTTTATGTCTGAATTACTTTACATGTTAATAGCTTCCACTGCTATTGGAAAACCAATTAAGACTTGTCAGTGTTGTTTCAATTGTCGTTTCCAAATGATGGTAAGTCTTTTGTAGCAAATTGGATTTGTTTGCCTTTGTCTAGTTTGGATTTGATTCTAGGCATGGATTGGCTTTCGGCATGTTGCAACCATGATCCCAGAATGGAAATGGGAGAGTATCTTTATGGACTTCGTGATCAGTTCACCCAAAATGCAAGCTGGTTTTGATGCAATATAGGTAATTGTTGACAGATTAACCAAGTCTACTTACTGTTTGCCTATTCAAGGTACTTATCCTTTGGAGAAGGTGGCTTGGAGTAGAGGAAACATGGAAGAATATACATGGGAGCTAGAGTCTGGGATGAAGAACGAGTTTCATGACTTGTTTACAGGTAATGAATTTTGAGGGCAAAATTCTTTTTAAAGGTGAGGAGAAGTGTAACATCCTCAATTTTCTATCATACTAAATTACCTCAGTAATCCTGAGTAATTGGGCACTTAATGAGAAATTAGAGATTAAGGAGTAATACTTCATGAGAAGCATGTTTTTGGAGATTTCCCTTCTGGATAAAACCATCTTTCTGATTGAACAGTGTTTATTCTTGAGGCATAATTTTCCCTTCTTATGTTGCAGTTTCATCCTTCTAAACTTTTTTTCTGTTTCTTTTGTGAAAACTTAAGAAGTATACAAAACATATATTCTATGTCAAGTATTTAAAGTAAAAGAATGATGGACAACACAATTTTGTTGATTCTCAAGCAGATAATGCATATGATTACGATCTTTTTCATGAAAGAAAATATTTCTAGAATCGTTCAAGTACAAAAAGATTAACTTAAACTCTGATTTGGTATACATCAAAACCTTAAAACTCATTTTGGTTCACAACCATGGAGTGGTTTTTTAAGGGCATTGGAGCTAACAACACTCACCACCCATGCCATCCACTAATCACCTTCTTCATGTCTTTGTCACATGAGTTAAGAAAACTTGAAAATTTCCTACCAAGTCCCACAAAATTTCAGCCCCCTTCAGCTAACCATCTTTCTTTTTCTCTTCTCCTATTTCACTTCATCTACCTCCTATCTCCAAACTCTACCCATATCCTTCAATAAGAACTCAAATCTAGCTAGTTTTTGCATTAACTTGCAGGTAGGATTCAACATCTTCATTACTTCTATGATTTGGTGGCTAATTAGATTTTGACCCCTACTCATGTGATTGATGTTATACTGAGTGTTTTTTTTTTTTTTTTGAGCTTTATGGCTGAATTTGTACGTATATGTTGGGTTTGGATTGAAATTTTAGTGAAAAACTTCAAGAGGAACTAACCAGAATCTGATTTAGTTGGAAAACCCTAAATTATTCGTACTACAAAGTGTACGGCTTTGCCTACGGCCATTAGAATTTAATGAAATCAATTTTAGATGAAATTACACATGTAGAACTTTCCAATCATATATATTATAAAGTCATTCGATTTGAGACGAGTAAGACATGAATTCTTGAAATTAACCCTAGAATTTTGTTCACTATTCTGACCAATATAGGTTGTGAAGGGCATAACTTGCCCTATACAATTTCAAATTGAATGCAACTAATTTAATTAAAAAGCTAACACATAAATGTTTATGCCATAAAAATTTCAGACTTAGACCCTAATTTATTTGCTCCCAATAATTCACCAAAATTGCCCTATGTCCAAACTAGACTAAAATAGGGCAGACCAATTCAACCAAATTTGAAAGCTTATAACTTGAGCCCTGCCTATTAAATGAAACAAAACTTGTGGAAAATTAAAGATGATTCTGTTAGCTTTAAAATGATATAAATTTCAAGCAAATCCAATAAGATTTCTATTTTTAGCAATTTTTCACATTTTAGATTGCAATTCAATCTAACAGCAAGGCAGACCTAGGTTAAACTTTGATAACTCAATTTATACTTATCAAAACTTATTGGAACCAAAGAGATTAAAAACTAAACAAACAATACTTCAGCGTATCAAAAATTCAAAAATTAATAAGTTAAGTAGAATTTATGGCATAAATAACAAAATAGGGCAGGATTGAATGATGTGAGTAAAATTACCAAATTAGGGGTTTAGGCACCTTAATGCATGTATGAGTTTCAATTAAGGTGTAAAGGTTACAAATCTATGGTGATACTGAAAGATTTATCTATTATATTGGCTCTGTTGCTGTGACTGATTATCTGTGTAAGCTAGCACTATTCATAGGAAAGTGGACCTGATCCATTATGCTATCAAAATTTTGGCAGAACTTGCGCATGATACGTTATACATGTAAATACTTATGTAATCCAAGATGATTTACCCATGATTACATACTTCACAAAGACTATATGAATTCCATTTACATGGACTAGCCCCAAAATAAAGTTAAGGGAAATAGATCGGTGGGAGAGTTAGGGAAAGCAAACCCAACAATCTTGTATAAAAACGAGCTCCATTATGAAAAGCAGACTATTACTTAGGAGTTATATGGCCTACTCCCAAGGGACCAAGTATGAAACACTTATGATGTACAAGTTTAAGAACCAATGAGTACTCATGCATTAGTGCATTCTAATTTCATGCATTAGTGCATTTATATAGATTAGATGGTTAATTGTAATTTAATTGCGCTATATAGATATTCCCTTATGATTGTTATCATTTAATTGCATTATGTTTTAAGTTGTATAATATTTTGTCTGATGGTTACTCTAGCTTTTACAACCTTAAATAAAATCTAACCTTGCTTCAGGCTTGTCACAACGTGCCCGGAGGGAGCCGCGATGAGAGGCAACAAGAAATATTGAAAAATATAATTTCAATGGAGTCGCCACCAATTTTTATTTATGGAAAAAATCGGAAAAACTTTTTAGTTTTGCAAAACTGGTCTTTTAAAGAGATTGAATTTGAGAGTCCAATTATGCATAGAGAAGGGTGGAAACTTAATCCCACTGCACCCCTAATACATCCGTTTTGCAATGGTTACCCTAGAGCTTATCATGCAAATTAATAACTTTAATAATATTGATTTTTACCCTTAAGAACATAATAATTATTTACAAATAAAATAAAGCAAGATTAGTACCATAATTATTTACAAAAAAGAAGAAAAAATAAAATTAATATGATAATTATTTATAAAAGGAAAGAAAAGCAAAATTGATATAATAATTATTTACAAATAAAATAAAATAAAGTTAGATTAGTGCAACAATTATTTACAAAAAAAATAAAATAAAATTAATATGATAATCATTTATAAAAGGAAAGAAAAGCAAAATTGATATAATAATTATTTACAAATAAAATAAAATAAAGTTAGATTAGTACAACAATTATTTACAAAAGAAAAGAAAAACAAAATTAATATGATATTTATTTATAAAAAGAAAGAAAAGCAAAATTGATATGATAATTATTCCCAAAAAAGAGCAAGACTAATATACAATTATTTACAAGAGAAAAGGAAAGTAAAATTAATATTATGATTATTTACAAAAAATAGAAATTCGTATAACAATTATTTACAAACGAAAAAAGGAAGTGAAATTAATGCTACAATTATTTAAGGAATTAAAATTGAACCAAATTTAAGAAAATTTAATTTTTGATTTGACAGAGATTGTCTGCTCCTACGTATCCTCTGGTACAATGAAGAATTCAAAATCACGTAGTTCTTGTAGAAAATAATTGTAGATTGGATTGATTTTATTAACATTTTATTTGAAAAAAAGGGAAAGAAAACAAATCCACTCTTGCACAGAGTTCAGGATAGCATGAGCTATACAATAAACCCTTATAATTCTCACAACTCTTGAGAATAATCAAGTCATACATCAATGTTAGAGAATGTTGCATGAATTTTAAAAAACTTAAAAATTTGTTTCTATTATTTGAGTTTAAAAAAAAAGGAAAGAAAATTATCTTGTGTATATTTACAAAAAAAAAAAATAATAACAAAAAGGTAACGTCCAAAAAACAAGATTAAAAATTAAAAATTAAAAATAAAAAAAACCAATGTTTTAAAAAAAGAAACAACAAACACAAAAAGATAAAACCAAAAAAATAAAAAAATAAAATAAAATAAAATAAAAGAGAGAGAGACACACGCGTGCTCCAAAATCATACGATGCACCATAGTCCACCCCATGGACAAAAGCAACTTGCAGAGACCAGGTGGCCATTCCGCGAAAAAGAAAAAGAAATAGATGGTGGCAGCTTGTTTTTTTTCACTTTGACTTCAGTGTATACGTCGATGTTGATGTGGCTATGGAGGCTTGGTGATGGGGGTGTGTTTGCAGCTGGTCGTGAGTATGGATCAAGGATGACAAGACCGTGCAGTGGTGAATGAAAGTATGTTGTTGTACTGAGTGAAAACCAAACCAATGCACAATGAAGTGTTGAATCAAGAGTAGCAGGCAGAGATAGCTAAGAAGACGAGGTAGTGTGTATGTGTGTAACCGGAAGAAAAAAGATGAAGAGTTAAATGAGACATACCAGTAAATACACTATGAGTGGATTAAGTGTCACCCCTTAGCAATAATTCTCGCAAATTCTCACAATTACTCTCTGCTTCTTCCGTGACTTTTATGCCTCTCCAAAAGATTCCCCCCCCCCAAAAAAAACCCGCCCCCTACCTCTCAATATTTGATCTATTTATAAGTGTCAAAGGGATCAAATGATATTAATGTGATTGATTCTATTAGGGAATTTGGCCTTAATGATGATCGGCGGATTTGATCTAATTTGGATGCAAATGCCAAAATTAAGAGATTCGCCCAAATATGTTCTTAGTTATTCTGATTTGATTTTTGTTTTTTTTTTTATATTTTTTTTGTTGTTTTTTGTTAAAACATTTCATAATTGGACTATTCTCTTATTCTAAAAGGTAAATGGGCCAGCTTTCTTTCCTTGTCCCTTTCTCTTTATTGTTGTTTTTTTTTTTTGTGTCTTGGGAAAAATATGGTGTTCACAAGGCTATATTTTTAAACGATGAAAAAATAGGGCTATTTAGTCTGGTATTCACCTTTTTATAAACAAAAAACCGAAGCAACTAGGAATGACTATGAGATCATTATAGTATAGTTGAGAATCCTACTGAGAATTTTCAAAATTCTCATCCTGTAGTGGGTCCGCATTATTCTTAGATCATGGATATGGCAACGATGATCGTCCTCTTTGGTAAGCTATCAGAGTTGCAGCTACACCTTGACCCCGTGCTAGACTCTATATACATTATCACCACCTGCCGTGTTCGATTGTACATATTCTTCCATCGTGCCTCTGCTATACCCTTTTTCAGCCTTTTATTTGACCCTATCACTCTTTTTTAAGTCGTTCCTATACATATGGCCCATCCAGTCACACCAACAGTCGTGCCACTAGCAGTAGCACCAGCAACACCACCTGCCTCCCTACCCTAGGTAATTCCCTTTCTTTTCTTTGAGAATTACCCTTCGGAGGAGGAAGCATTATCCTCTTTGTCCTCTACACCTGGCGATGACTATGTTTTAGTAGACCCCAACATGGCAAATAGGTTCCTTTCTTCGGAGTCCATTTAGAGGAGTCTCCAGCCAGCTAACTATAGTGTACAATGTAGCCCTCTTTTAGCATCTTTACGACCTTGGGCCATAGGTTTAGTTTCTTTTCGTGTTTCATAGAGAGTGACATTAGATAGAATGTCCTTTAAGGACCACATAGGGATGTACTTCTTGAGTATAGGCTGGTTTATTTTGTTTGATGGTCCAACTTTTTGTACCCATGACTTCTACATGTACATGTACCTATGAAAACTCTAGGACCTCAAACTGCTCATGATATGATTGATGGGCTAATGAAGCTAGACCTCCACAGTGGTGGAGGTACCTGTAAGGACTCCGACGCTCAAGTCAATGAGTGCAGGAAAGTGTATGAGAGGGTAAAAAAGGCACCTAAGGCCCATAACTGGAATCGTATATATATTGGTAGGTAATTGAGAAGATAGGGGTCTAGTTCCGCCATAGAAGGGGATAACTCAGGACGTCCATCAGTTAGAGGTTAATGGATGGGTCCAAGTTTATCGGCAATATGCAAGGTGAGTACTGTTCCACCGTATTAGGGGACTCTATTATGCTTAATTCGGATTTGGGCCTTAGTTCGCACTTGGGTCCAAACTATGCATTGGACAGTGATCGATCCAACCTCTAATTAGGCTAGCTATTGGGCCAAGTTGGGCTCGCATACGCCAGTCTAGTACAGTGCCCCCAAATTGGTGACCAAGGTGACTTTATCAGGTGTCGAGTTCTTCATGATTCTCCGAAGTCATGATTCGTGTTCCAAGGATAGTAAGCCATCTTTCAAATGATTTGACGTTTGCTTGTGACATCTTGTATCTTAAGGAAGTGGCAATGTCTTTTTGCCTTGTAAGTCGCATCATGTTGCCCCGAGCGGACATGTGTTATTTTGGCGCCTTAATTTGAGCGCTTTTCATCATTTGAATTGGGGTTCTTTTCCACTTTTGCCCCTAACTCTTCAATGCGGAAAGTCATACTGTGCCCTTAATGACGTGTGGTATGTGTAGCAAGGGGGCATCTTTACCCCTATAAATGTCCACTTGCTTGTTCTATCATTTGTTTCTTTGCTTGCCTAAACCTTTGTAGTGAAGGAAAAGAAGTTGCTTCATCTCACAATAAGTCAATCCATCATACTTGAGCATTCATCCCTCATAAAAGGTATGCCCTTTCTTTCCATTTCCTGTTTCTAGTATTTATAAAACTTGTTTCGTGGGATGAAATATGATATTGGTGGTGGGCTAGGTTCCTTCCACCATTCAATTGCATTTCTTCCGCTACTTGGGGGTGGTTTCAACCCCAATTTTGCTATATTTCCTTACTTTTGCCGCCCACCGGCGGCTTTATATTTAGAGGGAAACCATTGTAGGAGGCGTGTCTTTTCAGTTTCCATCCTATTTTTGAAGGTTTCTGACTTAGGTTTTTCTCGAGTTTATGACGTAGGGGTGGTTTCCTTTGTAGGTTATTCGGGTTTGTGATCTCGAGATGGTCAAAAAACAAAGGACTCTAACGTTTCCTCCGGAGATCAACTTCATCTACCAACGGATCGATCCCAAAGTCCTCGGGACGCCATCAGTCGTAACCCTGGAGTTCCTAACCCATTTTAGAGAGAAGATCTTAATCTTGCCAAAGGGCGAGTATGAGGAAGAGTATTATCTAGGTGGATATGATTTTATGATGTTCTTATCTCTAAACTAGGAGTCCGGATTCTATTTATCCATTGTCAAGTGGAGATTTTGAACTAGACTGAGGCCGCTTCTTCCCAACTACACCCAAATAGTTGGACAATGATTCACGAGGTCGAGACCATCCACAAATACCTTGAAGTTGCACCATCTCTAGGAGCATTCTTTTTCCTTTTTACTCTGACTCGACTTACTGGCGGCGGCTTAACCTCGGGATGGTTATCCTTCCAAGCTCATGTCAATTAGAATGCATTCCTTCTTTTTGAGGAATCCTTTCACAATTTTAACCCCGTTTACTTTAAAGTATTTGCTTCCGAATTCGACTCCTTTTTGCTACTCCTCAGATAGAGGAGAGTTCCCTTAAACCCGAAGAGAAGGCTATTGTCCACTTCCTTTTCGAGAGCTTTGGGAAAAACCATTTGAACTTGAAGAATATAGTTCGGGTAGAGCCCAGGGAGGCTAGATGATATTTAGGTTATCATCTTTGTCCCTTGCTATTGTACTTTTTCTTCCTCTTTTATATATGTATACTTATTATTGATTTCTATTTTGTAAATGAAATGGCTCCGAAGCCTGCCATTTACGAGTTCCATCATATAATTTTGAATAGGACCTATGAGGAGGATGAGAGCAACAATCCCAGGTCGGTGGGATCTAGAGAACTAGTGTTCACTTCAGCTTCCAAGGCAGCTCCGGCGATCCAGCCTTCGAAGAAACACAAATTAAAAAAGGCGGCCAAAGAGAAAATCGTCATCATTGATCTTGTCGATCCTCTTGCATCGGGAGATAGGTCAGAACTCCATGTCATGGAGAAGGATTTTCCTTATCCTGAATTTATGGATAAGGAATTGATGTTCCTTACCCTCCTTAAGTGTCTATAAAGGATGACGAGAATTTGGCTAGCAAGTTCCATTGGGCCGAGCATGCTATGCTAAAGTTAGTGGCCTTACTCCGCTACTCGGAGCCAGTTATTACTTCTAGTGTTCGAGCTATCGAGGAGGTCAAAGTTTTGAAAGAGAAACTTTCCCTTCTTCAAAACGAGAAGTCGGCTTTGGAGAAAGCTAAGCAGGTCGAAATTGATGAGCTAAAGGAGAGGCTGCAATCGAAGGACAAGCAGCTGGAGGATTCTCATGCCCAGATGTTAGAGCACTAGAGGGCTTATGCCAATTCTTCTGAGGCTACGACCAAAGTAAAGGTTGAAGTGGCACAAGTGGAGCAGCTATAGGCAAAGTCAACGAAAGAGAAAAAAGAGAGTCTCTTAGAGCAATGCCAAGTTATTTGCCCTGATGCTGATTTTAGCTAGGTCGGGTTGGATAAAATTGTGATTGATGGTCGTATTAAGGTAGCTCCTAATGAAGATGATAAAGGCACCGAGAATCCTGAAGCTGATCTGCTGAATTTGGTGTTGGACCCTTGATGTATTGTGATTTTTATTTTTGTTGGCCCTATCATGGGCTCTCTTTGTATTGAATGTTTGCTCGAGTACCAGGTTCCTATAATGAAATTTATCGTACTTTGCCCTATTATGGGCTCTCATTGTTCCCATACTTTGCGCACTTAAGTTTAGAAAATCACTAAAAATCCACTATGCATCATTTTTATCCAAAATTTGTATCAAATTGTAGCTATTAGAACCATTTTTCAATCCTCACAGGTTTCACTTCAATTGGGTAACAATAGCTCAAGTTATGAGCTCCTCAAGTAGGCAGCCCTATCTTAACCTGAACAAAGCATAGGTCAACTTTCAATAATTATTGGGGAAAATCCACTCATTATCTGAACTTGAAATTTTATGGCATAATTTCCTATGTATTAGATTTCTAAGAAAATTAGTTTCACTTAATTTGCAATTATATAGGGTGAGTTATGCCCTTAACATCACACTCTGGTCAGGATAGAGATTGAAATCCAATAGCAAACTTCAAAAATTCATAATTAATTCATTTTAAATCCAATGATCTTATAATTTATATCCCTAAATTTCTCTTGAAGTCTAGTTTATTATAAAATTAGTCTAGTTCAAAGTTAAGTACCATAGGCTGAGATATAAGCTCTGTCGTATAGATGTTACCTAGGGTTTCATCTCACAGCCTATTCTATTTTGGTTTCTTTTTTATCTCTTGAGCTATTCACCCACCCAAACTAAGTTTTCCTATCTCAAATCACTAGAAAACATCCATAATATCATTATATAAACATGAATCAAGGATATCACAAGAGAACCGCATCAGTGACATAACTCATACAGGCACTAAAAGCTAAGGATTTGAGCTACCTACCTCAAAATCCTTGAAATTATGGAAGTAAGGAAGATAAGAGCACATCCTAGCCTTCTTCCTCCTTCATGGCAGAGACATAGATGGTGGTGGGGAGACTCCACTTGATGTTAAATCATTAAATTGGTAGAGGAATATTGTAGAGGAGGGCATGAGGATCAATTTTCATAAGAGGATCATGTGGTTTTGAGACCAAGAAGGCATCCATTTTTGAGCTTAAAACTCTAGTCATGGAGGTGATCTTAAAAGAAAATGGAGATGTTGAAATGAAGGAGGTGGTGACCGAGTTTTAGAAGGGCAAAGGAGGGAAAAAAAGTGGTGACATATTGGCCAAGTTGGCTTAGCTTCCTGGGTAACTTGGAGTGGCTTGCTCAAGAACCTTGTAGGTTAAATTCTATTAGTTGGTTTGGAACAAAAGTTAAATTCTCCTAGGCTTGAATTTGAGTGGCTCATCTTTAGCCACCAATAGGGTTTCTAATTGATACTCATGCCCACAAATAATGTAAGACCGTTGAGGATTAATTCAAGGTGCTTAGTTATCAATTTGGGTATTCTAAGTTACTTGAGTTACTAAAATATTGTGTGAGTAATTCATATTTTTACTTAAAATTATAGGTAGAACACCCCAATTTAAGGTTGTTACAGTTAATTTCATTATCTACTGGTGTCACAAGGCCCAAAATAATCTCAGACATCGAATTTTTCTGTAGATGCCCCTCTCAACAACTGTAAGGCCCTAATTACGATTTTGCCATCATAATTTAGAAATTATGATTTTGTCCCTAATTTTTCAATGGTTTGCCAATTTACAATCCTACCCATACGTCGAGCCCAAGCTTCTCCTATCCTGGTCTATCCCTAGAACTCCGAATATTACACTTTTGAGGCTATCAAAGGTACAACGGATTCCTTGAAAAAGATGAGAAAGTTAGATTTTTACTTTTGGGTTGTAGATGAGGTCAAGAAAGCATACTCTTTGTATACTGAATAGCACATCTTAGACCATTTCCTTAAGGACTATAGGATAGCTATAACATCCCATTTTTCCTAATATAGCACAATAGGAATTTCGATTTATTTCACTTAAGCGGAGTGAGAATTTTTCAGGCAATCGTATGCTATGACAATCTTCACAATGAGAACTATAGGGCAGTGTTACACTATCGTTGAAAATACAGAATTGCCATATACTAAAATTAAGAAAAGACTAAAATGCGCTATATGAACTTATGGTATTTATAGAATTGTCCCATTATTTTTAGTAATTACACTTAGACACTAGCATTTATTTATTCTTATGACCCTAAACTTTTAAAAAACTACATTTAGGTCCCTGCACTAGCACGATTAGCTGGAAAGGTATTTTAGCGGAACTGAGTGACATAGTGAAATTGTAGAAACTTAAATTTTTGTTGATTGGACCAGAGAGGTATCTAAATACTATAGAAATTCTGATAGAAAACAAATAGAAAACATTGAAAAGTTCACGGAAGGCCAAAAACTGCACGAAAGACTCCAAAAAATTCCAAAAAAATTTAAAAGCATTTTTAATATAATTTTGAAAATAAAAAATTAATTTTTAGCAAATAACCTTTTCGAGATGCAAAACGGGCCCTAAAAACCCTCTAAGACTATTTTAACTTGCCATCAGACAAAGTTTCAGTTTAGTTCCAACCATGGGCTAGCAGGACTGCGAGATTGGGCCTCAAAATGGGCCACGAATAATGGCTGAAACACTAATGGGCCTAATTAGTTGATTTTGGGCCTAATTAAGCATAAATTACCTAATTAACTGTTTAGTCATCTAGATAATCAACTAAACCTTAATTAACCTCACTAATCACTTACTAATTACCATGACGTCATTCATGACACCAGACCTACATAAGCCATGTGATGAATAGTGAATATTTTATTAATAAAATAGTTTAACTTAATCAAGTAAATTAAGATAGCTTTGAATTTTCAAAGATTTTCTTTTACTATATTCAATGAATCAAAAACTTATTTAGCCCATTCAACCCTTAATTCGTGCAACTCTCATCACACTACTATAAATGCACTACTTACATATAGATTTACCAACGGACACGATTTGTTAGTAATGAAAAAATGAATATTATCAATGGAAATGCTTATTTATCAGTAATTTATTAAATTTTACCAATGGAAAAAATCCATTGGTATAATAAAAACAGCATCGATAATAATAGCATAAAAAATCATCACTAATGGAATTAAACCGACGAATTATGTATAAGTACTAACAGCATATGCATAGATAATTTTACATCTTTTTTTAATTTAAAAATATTAACAATAGATTATCCATCAATAATATAAAAATAGTATTTTAATGTATATAATTACTGACAAAAAATTCATCGGTACATAAAGATTTTTTTCTGGTTTATATTGTTGAAATTTGAAATTAGTAATTAAATATTTCAAATTATTGTTTTAATTATTCACAAATCTATATAAATAAAAATATAATAAAACATAAAAAATACTGATAATTCTAATAACATAAAAAAAAAGAAGAAATGAAAAAAATGTTAATTAAATAAAATATATATTGTTAATTAAAATAAAACTATAAATAATAGAAGAAATGAAAAAAAACTATTACAGTATAATTCTAAAAATAGAAAAAAAAAACCCCAAAAACTACGAGTACTAATCATCATTAGTATTTGAAACTTCGTCCTTGTCTTTGGATGTGTGGTGGTGTGGAGAAAGTTGAGGTAGTGGAGGTGGGGGCAGAGGTGATGGAGGCTGTGCATTAGATGATGAATCGACATTCTGCACCTGCTTGAAGTAGTTGTACATGGTGATCATCCTCTACTCATAGAATACATCTGCAGTGTCCACTACTCCTTATCCCTTTCGTGCCGCTCATACAGCTCCATGTACCTCTTATCAACCTTGTCGAGTTGCCTTTGAACCGATTCATTCAGTATATGGACCCGGTCATGGATCTCCTCCGAATTGATTCCAACAGGCTTAGCTCCAGATACAGAGCCTAGAGAATATGACCTGCTGTAAGAAGTCCTCATGCCATAAATCCACCCCTTGTAGCAACTGTAACACCCTGATAATACCATACTATGCTTAAGTCATTATATGGCATTACTAGTTGTTACTCTTAACTAGCGGAAGTTCTTATCGTTGAAATTAGTGTAATATACGAAAGTAGCATATAATTTTTTTTTAAAACCTTTATGCTTGAAAATTGAGTCTTTAAACGCTTACTTACTCGTATACACATAGACGTTGTTCCTCATATCACTGAGTTACTAATAAGACATATGATAAAATTGAAATAACATAACACAATACTATAAGCCAAGAATGTAATCATAGATACTTAAGAGTTATCATTACACTTCGTAAGTATCACATATGTAATAGGTCAAATTAAGTAGCATGACTTCCTCCATGCTCTTAATTACACATAAATTGTCCAACTAGGTCTCTTAAGAAAATGAAAATACTATGTTACTATCTCGATCCTCCTTAGCTAGGTGAAGAAACATGGAAGCTCTTCGTCTCATCCAGTCACGTATCGACGGGAGTGCTGCTGAGGATGCCATCAGCTCCATCTGAAGATGACACGAAAACGTAGGAGTGAGAAATACAAGATTTCTCAGTAGGACCTCGACTAGACCACTAATGTGTCATCGTTGCCATCCCAGCCACTTCGGGTTTAATTATGAAAATAGTGAGCATGCATAAGTTCTATTTTTAAAGGTTTGAAAACATAGGTTCCCGAAGTGGGTTTCTTTTAATCTTTTTCATATAAACACAATATAAAGAAACTCAAAGCTACTATATAAGAGCATATACATGTAAGAGTATGGTATAAACATTCATAATACGCATGAGAAATATAGAAACATGCATGACTATGTAACTCATCAATTCTACTTTGACTTTACTTTCATTTTTAGCACGTGCTTAACATTCTTTATTTTTCTTTTGAAATAGACTGCTTTTGTACATGAGCTCATTCTGTGACCATCGCCACACAATACTAACCAAATCAGACAAAGCCGATATTGGTTACCTCTAAGTTGGAGGGTCCTCCATGTCACCCTTGCCTCCCTCAAAGAGGTTCCTTGAGTCTTTGTAGATCATTGTCTCTCATTTTCCTGAAGTGATCGAAGGGTCATATCCCATTATTTCTTTTATTATCATTATATTTTACATGTATAATATTTCTTTGACTAGACACATGTAATGATATGGCTAAGTCCATAATTTTGACAGAAATCTGGTAGCATAACAGCTAGACCGGAGCTTCCCCAAAATGCCAATCATAAAACTTCCAATCAACAGTTTATCATATCACAATAATCAATCAATCATGGGACAAAGCTCAATCAAACTCATCATTCATCATGCCGAATGGTATCACATATTTATACCCTAAAGCGGTTATAGTTGTGTTATTCTTTGTGAAGAATCTTATGAATCATCATTTGATTTCCCATGGTTACCTATGAGAGAATCACTTAGTTAAAATATATATATATATATATATATATATATATATATATATATATATATATATATATGTGGTCTTTTAGTTACATAGCTCTCATATAAAATTATTCTTTACTTGAGTTCATGTCTTATGGAACACTTTTTCAAATTAATTACGTTAAATGATTGTTTCCTTTTCTTGAGATAGTGCACTCAGTGATTCCTAGGTTCATGGTATGCTCAGAGGCCCGAATCATACTTCTGTTCCCAAAGAGTTCGAGATCCCTCTAATCCTTGGGGCATGACAATGTATAACCACATCATGAACCCAACAACACCATGTTTACTAAACACCAAGGATGATTTTTAACTTAACCACATTACAAATATTCAAGCTTTTATCACTAACATACAAGGTCTTACCTTAAGTATTATAAAAGTTATCATTCTTTATAAAGTAGTCATAAAGTTTTATTCTTTATGAAAGTAGGTGCCTCTAAAATTATATTCTTGACTTAAAGATTAGATCTTTATGAAAGTTGACACTTTTATTTACTCTAAGACCATCAAGGTCTCAACTTTATGATTTAAAGTTGCCTTAAAGTCTAAAAGATTATTACTTTATGAACTAGCGATATAAGACAATAGTTTTAAAGTTATAAAGTCTTGATCTTTATAAAAGTTAACACTTTAAGCATTGTTTTGATTGAAGATTTAAACTTTATGAATTAAATGTTACAAAACAACACTTTTATGACTTAAAGGTTTTATTCTTGACTAAATTTTGAAACTTTATAAAAGGTCTTAGCTTTAAGGTTTGATTTCTAAGACTTAAAGTGACAAGATATCATTTTATAACTTAAAAAGGCTTATTATTCAAAAAAAAGCTTAGACTTTTACATGTAGTCTTGTCTTCAAAACAAAACAAAATAAGACTTTATGAAAGCTTAAAAGTTGTGCCACTTTTAAGGAATCAAGAAGCAAACTTTTTAGAGCTTTAAGCTTTTAGGATGTTCATAGTCTTATCAAATCATGAAAAACATGTAAAGATGAAACTATTCTAATCATAAACTCATCATAAGAAAAGAGCAACTTTGAGTAAGATACCACCAAAAACATTCAAGAATAAGAACATGAACATACTTTACCAAAAATAGAAATATCAAAAACACTTGAAGAACAACAAGAACATATTTTTTCAAAAGTAGAAACATCAAGAACACTTGAAAAACAATAAGAACATATTTTTCAAAAAATGGAAACTTTTGCTCATGAAGAGCATGAAGGATCTTCTCAAGTTTTCACTTAAAGATCTTGGTCATGAAAAGAGCCAAGCTTCAAGCTTTCTTGAGCAAACAAAATAAAAAGATGAAGATCACTACCTTTCTTGAAGATGGCACAAAAACAAGAGAAGAGAAAGAAGAAGATGATGATTCCTCTTGATGATGATGGTGGCGGTTTTGCAAGAAGGAAGGAGAAGCTCTTGAGATTTTGTGAAAATGGAGGTTGTAGTGTTTAGATCTTGTCTCCAAAGACACAAAGATGAGGTCCTTGAAGGGCTAAGTGAGAGGTTTTGGGTGGTGGTGGTTGAGAAAGGAAAAAGAAGATAAAGAAGAAGAAGAGAGAATTTTAGAGAGAAGTTGGAGGAGTAGGAAACTTAGAGAGAGAATAGAAGTTGCAAAATGAAAAGTGAGTGTGTGTGTGTGTGTGTGTGTGTGTGTGTGTGTGTGTGTGTGTGTGTGTGTATGTGTGTGTGTGTGTGTGTGTGTTGTGTATGGCCGTAACTTTGAGTAGGGTGGGGGGAGATATTTTTGCTTTATTTTGTATTAATTAGTGACTAAGGAGACAAAGTGGATGATAAGGGAATAAAGCAAGGTCAAACTCTTGCATAAAGCAAGGTCAACCTCTTGCATAAAGCACTCTTGTCTAATGCTTTATACTTTTATGACATCACTTTTTACTTTGTTGTCTAGTTGACTAAATTTGAATTTAATCATGTGATTAAGTGCTTTTGCGACTTAATTAAGATGATTAAGCAAGGATTAGTGATTAATACACAAGAACATGATTAATAAAATTAATCTTACGATTAACCTTAATTAACCTTAGTTAAACTCGATTAAGCTAATTAAGGGCAATTAGTGCTTAATTAAGCTATAGAGGCTCTGACTTACTTAATTAGAGATTATCTAATCTCGATTAAGCATTCTCTTGACTTTTCTCATCCGAGTTAACTCATAAACTCTTCGTTAACTTCTTAATTAAGCCTTAATCTCATAATTTCTTATTAAATGCCTAATTACTTAAGGTTACTAAGGTAGTTTAGCACAACATGAAATTGAGGATGTTACAGCGACCACTAATAGTTTGGGTCCACATCTCGTCGTTGCTAATAGGTGAGCTAACAGGAGTGCTCCCGTCCCTCTACTATGACGATTGTGATCAGGCCTTGGTTAGTTGCTGGGTGAACTCATGATATAATTAGAAGAAACAAAATAAATTAGAATTAAAGAATAACAAATACAATAAATTAAAAGTATTGAAAACTAAAATTATAATACTTACAAATGTGGTCTTCGACCAAGTATCAACCCATTGGGATTTGTCCTACTTTCAAGTGTGGGTCTCCCAGAACGGCTCCTCCTGAGTTGGTGGCTTGCTCATCATCTTCTTCTACATTTCAAACAATTTTCACATTGTAACATCCTCCCAAAATACAGGACCATGCTTAAGCCATAGTACCATGCTCAGGAGTTGTTACCATTACCTGAGCAGATCTTTTCTGACAGCAACTTCAGCCATTTTCCAAACTTTTCGAGCTATCTGGAGATAACATGGAATTAGAAGTGAGAATTTTAAATTCTCAATAGGATTCATTAACAAATTTCATACCATGTCATCATTATTATCTTCAGCTATTTCGG
This sequence comes from Pterocarpus santalinus, assembly GCA_031439595.1. Taxonomy (NCBI): domain Eukaryota; kingdom Viridiplantae; phylum Streptophyta; class Magnoliopsida; order Fabales; family Fabaceae; genus Pterocarpus; species Pterocarpus santalinus. Next base: position 37,232,509 of record CM062525.1, read on the forward strand.
TTTATTAAAAAAACAAAGTGAATATGTTATACGAACTATTTCGTTTTATAGTTTGAAAATATATGGTCCGAAGTAGAGTTAATTTTATTCATACATTTGTTAAGCAGAGTAAGGATTCAAGCATGAGTACAACAATATTTCATAATAATAATAATAATATTGATAACAAGAGCCTACTTGCAATGTCATAATGACAATAATAACAAACATTATATGTGTGTATGCACTGTTCATCACAAAATCATGCATATGCTTTTATGTTTTCTTTGCTCTCTTTACTTGACACGCCTAGGCATTACGTATCGCCTTCCCTAGGATGTCTGCATACATATGTCCTTGCCTTTAATCTTTTCTGCCCTTAGGTAGCCTAATCTAGGAGTGAGCTCAACTCGTGACCGTCATCACGCAGTATTGACCCGCAAGGGGACCCACATGCCTCTAGGTAGGAGGGACTCAGTTGGCCAACTGCCTCCAATATAGAGAGACCCAAAAGTTTTAGCTACCTTCACAAGGAGGGACCCAATGTGCAACTGCCTCCAAATGAAAGGACCGACACCTTTATCTTTTAACTGCCTTTACCTGGAGGGACTCAAATAACTGCCTCCAAGTTAAGGGATCTCATATATTTTTCCTTCATTCATATGTAAATATGCATGCTCTCATAAGAATAATGCATGATCATATCACCATAACATATTTATAATTGTATAGCTATTCATATCATAAATTTCTCGTAAAATAAACATTCATGATTTCATAGACTTCTGCTGAAAATTCGGCAACATAACGGATCGAGACCGCTTTTCTGTGAATAGTGCCAGTACGTAGATAACCAATTTTACAAAGAAATCACAACACTTCATTCACAATTCAATCATCAATTTCATAGGAACATTAGTTGTAGTTAAAGCATAGTTGCTATCTTAGCACTTTCACCCAACCCAGTTTTTGTAAAATAAGGTATAATTTTTATTTAACTCATTTAGATCTAAATTTTGGATATGTTGGAGTGTTATGTGTCTATTTTCTAACCTCTTTGGTCTCATCTAATTTTGATAAATGCAGCTTAAGTTATTTAAGTTCTATCTCGGCCTGCCCTGTAGCTGACCAGAATTACACACTTAAAAGTAAAAATCCATTAAAAATCTAAAACCAGTTCAAATCATATAAAGTTTGTATCATATTAAAGATAACAGGACAAGCTTTCATTTTCAATAAGTCCTATATATTTTCTTGAGTAGAGTTTGAGTTATAAGCTCCATAATTTGAACCCTCTGGACTACCCTGTTTTCGCCTAGTTTGGACTTAGGGTGACTTCCTTGAACTACTGGGAGCAATTGGGATTGAATCTAACTCTGAAATTTTTATGGAGTGTTCTCCTATATGTAAGCTTTCTAAAAAAGTTAGTTTCACTCAATTCCAAGTTGTATAGTGTAAGTTTTACCCTAAATAATCTTATTTGCCCAGAATTAAACTCAAAAACCTAGGTCAAACTTCCAAAATTCATATATCCAATGGACTTATAATTTATATGGTTGGAAAGCTCTAGATATCTAGTTTCATAAAAAATAGTTTTATTAAATTTAAATGGCTGTAGTTAGAGCAATACACTCCGCCGTACGAACCGCCATAGGGTTTTTCAACTTAACAAATTTTGTTTTATGGCTCTTTGTGCTTTCTCATTCTAACTTCAATTCTAACTCAAAGTTTCATGTTAAACCAACCATACACCACCAACTACAGCAAAAATATCATCAAAGAAATGAAGAAAATTAAAACTTCATACAACCATAATTTATGAAAATCAAGAACAAGATGGAATCCTACTTCAAATTGATGTAGAAACTAGCTAGATTTGAGTTTTTTGGTATAGGAAGTGGGTGAAGCTTGGAAATTTGAGGAAGAGAAAGTGAGGAAGAAGAAGAATGACGGGAAAGAAGTTAGCTGAAGAGGCAGCACAAGAATGAATGGATTTTGAAACTTTATAACACAATTAATAAGGTGTTGTGACATGTGATTAGTGGAGGCTTTTGGGTGGGTGGTGTTTTACCAAGTTTCCCCTTTTCTTAGGCTACAAGTGGCAACTTGGGATGGGGTAAAGGTGGCTGAGTTCTTGGCCACCAATTTAAGAGTTTTCAATGTATAATTTTATTGATTCAGTTCTGGTGATTTAAGATACCGAATCTCTGCTGATTTTCCTTCAATTGGCAAAACGGTTTTGAAAAATTTTGTGAAGTTTTCTATGCTGCTATTCAAATTATTTAAAAGCCTAATCTTTCTAATCGATGCTTAATTGGCCTTAGATAAATGCTTAATTGATTTCTAATTAATTTCACTTATGCAATAAAAATCGAACAATTTAGTTAAAAACGATAAGATTTTTCAGACGTTCCACACATGATCATAAAATACTTAATACAGAAATTAAATAACTAAATGAGTAAATGACGATATTTACCATCCTCAACCGCGAGCCTTCAATGGTAGTGGAGCCTCCAATGTAAAGTGAGCCACCTTGGGCTGATCTTCTGTTCGTCTGGATCTTCACCTGCTTTGCCTTGAACCCGAGTAAGTCCTAGTAGGCCCTTAGTGCTTAGAAGATCTCATCAGTGAGCCAATAGGTGCTAGTGTCATTCTCGCAAATGTCATGAAACATATTGTGAAGCCACTTCCTGGCCCTGGTCCTCTACATCTTGTAGATTGAAGCCTTCTCGTGTGGATCAATAATGAACATAAGTTGCATACAAGTAATATAATAGTCAGCTCAATTGTAATAAATAATCATTCATGTGAATAAAAATCAAAACTAATAATAAAAAAATAATAATTATTTTACCCTCCACTCTATCCATCATAACTCTTGTGTAGCTTCAGGGGCCTACACAAAACTAGTATATGAGGCATGAAAGTTCTCCTCAAATACCTCTGTAATCCTGCACAGTTTGGCCGTGGTGGAATCCAACTATGTCATAAATAATAGACTATGTGAAGTATATATTAGTTAAATTTTCCATCACAATTAAAAATTCATAATAAATTTAAATTTGAAATTATTTACTAGAATTTACCATCATAAAGCTCCATGTACTGGTTCGTGGAGCCCTATGAGGGGGTGGACGAGGAAGCTTGGGCACCCTGTGAGCCAAGCTAGCTGTGAGTAGGCGAAGGTGTGGAACCAAGTACAGGTGAAGTGTGGGGCTCACCTCCTAGAGGTGAGGCACTGTGGGGGAGGAGGTGGAGAGGGCTAAGGAGAGAATGAGGGGTTGAGGCCCTCGCTCCACGTACCCGGGGTTGGGTATCATAACAAACTCCTGGGTACATGGAGGATAACCAGGAGAGGTAGAGGCAATAGCAGCGGTGGGAGTGGTAGATAAGGGCACAGTGGAGGTGGTGGACGGAGCACGAGTGCGAGGAGTAGACCATGCTTCTTCGGTTTACCTCTGCTTTGTCTGGAACCAAATCCTTTTCTTGCCATAATTGATCTATATAATATATGTATAAATCAATAAACATATACAACACACATAATGTGCATATAACTATAAATGCAAAGAATTAAACTATAACATCCAAATGTATATGCACAAAATTGAAAATATAAGATATATGTTAACTAAATAAAGACATAACACATTTGGCACCTTGTTATTCTGAAAGTTGATAACTATCCTCATCACTCTCAGTTTCAACATCGTCATCAAATTCCTCTTCCTCATCCTCATGCTCAATATTGGCCCCTTTCTTATTAGCATGACACATTGAATGTTGCCTCAGGAGTTCAATTATGTCAACTTCCCCTAAGACAAAATATAGATTGGAGGGGATGTCGGTATCAACAACAACCCTAGAAGGACTTGGATCATCGATTGGGTAAGCTTGCTCAGATACTTCTTCAAGCTCTATTATACCCCGTGGTTTGCATTTTATTACCACCCTCTAATTAGATTTGCATCTTCCAAGGCATAGTAGATAATAAACTTGACTTGCATTTTGGGCAATGATAAATGGATCAAATTTTCCATATTTTTAGTGTGGTTAATCTCAATTATTTTGTAGTGATTGTATTTACGAATTCCCCCAGGATGTGTTGGATTATACTATTCACAAGTGAATAGTATAACCCTTTTAAGAGATTCACTAAGGTACTCCAACTCAAGTATTTCATTAACTACTCTATGCTAGTCACTTTCTCGATCTCCAATATCTCCCCTAATAGAACTCCAGTGTTGTTAGTTTTCTTCCCCATTCCCCATTTAGTTGTATGAAACTTTTAACCATTGACATGGTACATTGGCCAACTCGTCACTTTTTTCGTACCCAAGCTAAATTGTACAAGTAAGGACTAATTATACCATTTCTTTGATCATGCACGTAAGTATAGAGATTGCAATATCAATCATAGAATAATACAAAAGCAAAAACACGAACAACAAAATAGAATCACTATCACATACAAGTGATTTGAACCATTTAGGAAATTGTTCAAGGGTTATTGATCGTATAATGGTTCAAAAACCTGTTAACTTTAGATAAATTACAAGAAAAGACACCTTGTCATAATTTACCATTATATAGGATTTGAGGAATTATAAAATAAAGAATTTGTGAAACTAGTCGCAAAAAAAATGGAAGAATTTTGTCATAAAGTCGTGATCCCTTGGAGCACCCTCACCATTTACCGTGAATACTACTCTCTTCACTTCTTGGACTGTCACCGGTTTAGTGAGCCATCTGTTCATGTTATTAGAAACTTTTTAGTTTAGCTCTCCAAAGGATTCATTCAGGTTTGAAGGATGGCTGGCTGAAAATAATTCTTTAAAGTACAATTCTACCACCTTTGCAATCTTTTTTGGGCTTGTTGCTCGGTTCTTCTGTAAGTTAATCCCCAAATCTTATTTTTCCTATTCCTAGCCTAAGCTTTAGAATAGAGGACTTCAGTGTTTTGTTCTCCCCATTTGAGCCTATCAATCTATGATTTCTCTTTCCAATATCTCTCCTCCGACTAATAGGCATTTAGAAGTTCTCTTTCCAGCATTAGGATTTCCTCACTATTACTTTCCTCACCTCGGTCTTAATTTTCCAGAACCTGTTTTAGTTCATCAATTTCCCTTCTTGAGTTGGAGTTCCTATTTCATTGCCATCTCAACAAGTCATGTCTACATTGCTTTAATTTTTGATGTAGTTTGAACATGGGTGATCCTACAAACTCCTTTATCCAAGAGTCATATATTATATTTCTAGCCTCCTCAGTATTGCAGCATCTCTCTTGGAACTAGAATTTGCAAGGCAACATAGTCCTAAGGGGTGATGATCCTAGTAATATAGGAGAATGATCATATCCATGGATTTCTACTTGTAAAACCAAAGCTTCTTCATAAAGTAATTGCCAATTGGGAGAAGCTAGGATTCTATCTAGCTTTTTTCTAATTAGTCCTCATGCATATCTTCTATTTGACTAAGTAAAACCATTGCCAATCATACCTAGGTCTATCAATCAACCAACATTTATGAAATTTGTGAACATATCAATTGAAGTTTGGGATTTGTCACTCCCACCTTTTTCAACATAACTCATGATAACATTAAAGTCGCCCATTAAGACAACATTGTCGCCTAATTGTAACACTTGTGGGTGGATCTCTTCAAACTGTTTCTCCCTTAAAGTTTCAATATTGTGAAAATGCACCCCAAAAATCTTCCATTCAGCACGGTCACACTCTCCAAACTTCCTCTTAATAAACGAAGATTGTTTCTTGGTTTCACAAAAAAAACCAATCGCAGGATAATGGGATCGACAAATCCCTGTTAAGTTATAAACTATTAGGGGGTTCCCCAAAACTTAAACCTTTAGGTGCCATATAAAGGCTGGCACCGTCCACTTCAGCATCTATAGGATAGTTTTTAGGCAAGCATATCTTCTTTTGGATATCTATCTCTTATAGCTCTAGTGTGGGGCAGTTAGATCCTTTCATCATTCTTGTGTCTCTCTCCCCCTTCCCTGCTAACTGCTTTATTTTCATCCTTTTTGACTAGGGATTAATACCTGCTAGGCCACTATTAAATCTTAGCACCTATATCTCCTTTTGAGGATCTATTGCTCTTTATATAGCCATTTTTGATAGTTCCCCCGCCCTACTCTCAAACATCTTTCCATTGAGGGTAATTGATAAGATGCCATTATCATCCACCTCAAATTGCTTTGTTGGTCTCCTTGCATATTTTGCATTCCCCTCTCTTCTTCTCTTATATGAGTTTCCTTTGTGGCTCCCCATGGATCTTCGCTCTTGTCCTTGACTGAGAGGTTGGAAAAAACCCTCAAAAGGCTGGTGGCGGTTGGCTTCTTCTTCCTATTGTCCAAAGACTGATCATTTGGTTACCACTTCGGGTCTTAATTCTCCATACTATCTTCAACATTTTTCCTTGTTTGATCTGCCTTAATCCACAACCCCAATTTATCTTCTTTCTATTCTCCCATCTTAATATCCTCCAAGAAATCAGGGCATGCACGCTTTTCATGGCCTATGTAACCACAATTTTGATAGAATATTCCAAGTCTTTCATATTTAAATGAGACTATAGTCTTCATGTTTAGCCTAGAGATTTTTAGCCTTCTCCTGAAGGTCATGGTGGCATTCAACTTGACTTTCACCTTTAAGATCTTTGCTTCCTTTCCTTGTAACATAAATAACGTCGCTTCCATGACCTTCCCTAATTGATTCCCTGTTTCTCTCCTAGCTCTTTTGTCTTGCAGAAATTTGGGAGACCCTAAAGTTGCACTCATACTGGAAAGCATGAGAAATCCTGCTCTTCTATCTTCACTCCCTCCTTCTGTAACGCCCTAATAGTTCCATTCTATACTTAAGTCATATTGTGGAATTACTAGTTGTTACTTTTGCTCGCGGAACTAACATTACCTTTTGGAAATTACTTTACCTGAAAATAGGGATAATTTTTTTTTTTTTGAACAATAATCAAATAAACTGTTTGAAAATTGAGAGCCATGATTGCATCGCGAACGTGTAATACAGATGTCATTATCTCATAAATAACTCACATTTAACATAAATAGAAGCAATAAGAATAACCATAATCTTAGATAAAGATAACATTCATTTCACAACCATTTATAATAATATAATAATAGTCATACCATAGTCATACATAAGATAATAATGGATCTGATATCTACTATCGGCCATACACAAGAAACCTACCAAATGCACGGTAAAAGGAAATACATCAAAAAACCCTACTGCCCAAACATGCCATACAATAGAATGATAACCTTATAACCACAACCAAAATAGGCTATCCTCGTGCTCAGCTCCGCAAGCAATCATCACATCACACATCAGGTAAGAGGGAATTATTCCCATATCCACCAAGAGAAACATCACCATGTCCTCCTCCTCGAGCATGTCCTCGTCCACAGGGCACAGCACGGGGTACGAATGAACCCACGCCCGCAAACCGTGAGTAAAGCTAGGCCAGCAAATGAAGCAGAAAAATCAAAGATAGATGAATCACCGAAGGTTAGGACGAACCGAACGGTGAGATCCTCCAGAATGAGTCCGATAGAAGGGCTCAGAGAGGTCAGTCTCCACATGGTAGCTCGGATAAGACAACTCTGAGGGATCGAAATCCGATGAACCAGCCAGAGTCAAACGAGTATCCAAGTCAGTCTCATCACCATCGGTAGGGTGTCTCGGTGGCTGAAAGTAGGGGTGGATATCATCCATAGTAACCTCACCGAATGGCTAATGCGGTTGGAAAAATGGGCTCATCACGGGAGTCTAAAACTGGCGGTTGTGAAAGATGTAGACCTTCATCGCTGCATTCATAGATAGCACGGAGGCGTTTAGCACCAGGTCAAAGCACCAATGCCACACTAGGAACTCAACATAGATCACCAACGTGCTGACGTCGACATCCTCTGATGATGAGACGGAAACATAGGAGTGAGAAATACTATATTTCTCAGTAGGATCGTGACTAGATAAACACTGTGTCATCGTCATCCTCCCAGCCACTTCGGGTTTAATTATAAAAACAGTGAACAAATATAAGTTCAATTTTATTGGTTTTGAAAACTTAAACCCCGAAGCGAGTTGCTTTTAAACTTAACGTTATAACTACATCATCATAACTAACATACATATTGAAACGTAGAATGAACATTCATAATGCAAATAGACAACATAATTACATGCAAAGACATGCATCATCATAGACTTAACCATGGTTATACTTTGACTTTACTTTCATTTTTAGCACGTGCTTAACATTCTTTACTTTCCCTTGAAATAGACTGCTTTTGGACATGAGCTCATTCCGTGACCGTCATCACGCAGTACTAAACCAAATCAGACTAAGCCGATATTGGTTACCCCTAAGTTGGAGGTTCCTCCACGTCACCTTTGCCTCCCTTATCAAGATTTCTTGTAGATCACCATCTTTCGCTTCCCGGAAGTGATCGAGGGGTCATATCCTATGGTTTCTTTTCTTATCATTATATTTTACATGCATAGTACTTCTTTGATTAAACACATACAATGATATATTTAAGTCCATAATTTTGACGAAAATCTGGCAGCATAATGGCTAGACCGGAGCTTCCCCCAAAATGCTAATCATAAGCTTTCAACCAACATTTTATCATATCATAATAATCAATCAATCATGATACAAAGCTCAATCAAACTCATAATTCGTCATGCCGAATGGCATCATACATTCGTACCCTAAAGGGGGGTTCATAGTTGTGTTATTCTTTATGAAGAACATTATGAATCATCATATGATTTCTCGTGATTGCCCATGAAAAAATCACATAGTTAAGATATGTGTATGTGGTCTTTTAGTTACTTAGCTCTCATATGAAATTATTCTTTACTTTAGTTTATGTCTTTTGGAACACTTATTCAAATTAATTAAGTTAAATTATTGTTTCCTTTCCTTGAGATAGTGCCCTTAGTGATTCTTAGGTTCATGGTATGCTCAGAGGCCATAATCAAACTTTTGTTCCCAACGAGTTCAAGATCCCTCTAATCCTTGGGTCATGACAATGTATAATCATATCATGAAACCAATAACACCATGTTCACTAATCACCAAGGGTGATTTTTAACTTAACCAAGTTACAAAATTTTAAGTTTTTATCACTAACATAACAAGATCTTATCTTAAGCATTATAAAAGTTATTATTCTTATAAAGTAGTCATAAAATTTTATTCTTTATGAAAGTAAGTGTCTTTAAAATTAAGCTCTTATCTTAAAGATTAGGTCTTCATGAAATAATGATAAAGTTGCTAGCTTTTTAACTAAAAAGTCTTGTTCTTTATGAAAGTTGACTCTTTTAATTATTCTAAGACCATCAAGGTCTCAACTTTATGATCTAAAGTTGTCTCTATATTAAAAAGATTCCTACTTTATCAACTAGTGATATAAGACATTAACTTTAAAGTTATAAAGTCTTGATCTTTATAAAAGTTAACACCTTTAAGCATTGTTTTGATTCAAAATCTAAACTTTATGAATTAAATACTACAAAACAATACTTTTATAACTTAAAGGTTTCATTCTTGACTAAAGTTTGAAACTTTGTGAAAGGTCTTATCTTCAAAACAAAACAAGATAAGACTTTATGAAAGCTTAAAAGTTGTGCCACTTTTAAGGAATCAAGAAGCAAACTTTTTAAAGTTTTAAGCTTTTAGGATATTCATAGTCTTATCAAATCATGAAAAACATAAAAAGATGAAGCCTTTCTAATCATCAACTCATCATAAGAAAAGGAACAACTTTAAACAAGATACCATCAAGAACACTCAATAATAAGAACATATTTTTCCAAAAGTAGAAACATCAAGAACACTTGAAGAACATTAAGAACCTATTTTGCCAAAAATGGAAACAGCATGAACACTTGAAGAACAACAAGAACATATTTTTCCAAAAGTAGAAATATCAAGAACACTTGAAGAACAATAAGAACATATTTCACCAAAAAGGAAAACATCAAGAACACTTGAAGAACAACAAGAACATATTTTTCCAAAAGTAGAAATATCAAGAGCACTTGAAGAACAGCAAGAACATATTTTGCCAAAAAGGGAAACTTTTGCTTATGAAGAGCATGGAGAATCTTCGCAAGTTTTCACTTAAAGATCTTGGTCATGAAAAGAACCAAGCTTCAAGCTTTTTTGAACAAACAAAATAAAAGATGAAATCACTACCTCTTCTTGAAGATGGCACAAAAACAAGAAAAGAGAAAGAAGATGATGGTGGTTCCTTTCCTTGAAGATGGTGGTGGTTTGGCTTGGTGGAAGGAGAAGCTCTTAAGATCTTGTGAAAATGGAGGTTGCAGTGTTCAAATCTTGTCTCCAAAGACCCAAAGATGAGGCCTTCAAAGGGCCAAGTGAGTAGTTTTGGTAGTGGCAGTGAAGAAAGGAAGAAGAAGAAGATGCACAAGATGAAGAAGTGTTTAGAGAGAAGTTGGAGGATTTGGCTTTGAAGAGAAAGAATAGGATGAGTGAAAATGAAAATGGATAGGATAAAAGAAAGAGAAAGTGGCGTCCTCATCATAAAGGGAAGGAAAGATATGTTTTCTTAATTTTGTGTTAATTAAGGTTTAGGGGGACAAAATGGATGATGGGGGAACAAAGCATATAGTAACTCTTACATAAAGCACTTTTGCCTTATACTTTATGCTTTTATGATATCACTTTTTACTTTGTTATCTAGTTGACTAAATTTGAATTTAATCATGTGATTAAGTGCTCATACAACTTAATTAAGATGATTAAGCAAGGATTAGTGATTAACACACAAGAACATGATTAACAAAAATTAATCTTGCAATTAAGCTTAATTAACCTTAATTAAACTTGATTAAGCTAATTAAGAGTGATTAGTGCTTAATTAAGTTATAAAGGCTTAGACTTACTTAATTAGAGATTATCTAATCTTGATTAAGCATTCTCTTGACTTTTCTCATCCAAGTTAACTCATAAACTTTTCATTAACCCCTTAATTAAACCTTAATCTCATAATTTCTCATTAAGTGCCTAATTACTCCGGGGTACTTAGGTAATTTAACATGACAAGAAATTGAGGATGTTGCACTTTCCATCTCCGAAGGTGTGGAACGTAATTTTTGAAGAGCCATGGTTATCCCGATGCAATTCTCAACATGTCAATTTCTTTTGCAAAGAAAAACTGGTAGATATTGTCACTTTGCTACTGAAATCTAAAGCCTTCTGGGTGCCCCTATATTGCCTCCATTGCACCTTCCATTGTTCCTACTAAAAAGGATCTATCAACGAGTAGTCATCCTACTAAACTCTTCAAGTGATCCTCTAGCCCACTTCTAATATCCTCTTCATCAAAAAACAAAATTTCCTCTTGTTCATAGTTTAATGCATTTGCTCTTCTCTCCTGAGTTGAGTGTCCAAAAACATCCTCCATGCAGAATTGCGGTTCAAATATGCATGTTCTCACTTTTGCTTAGCACTGAACTCCACCTTTTCTTGGAAATGGTGCTCATACTCTTCTAGGTTAAACTCCTAGCAAAGCACAAAGGAAACCCTAAAGGTTTTTAAAACGATTAATTTACGTTGATAATCGATTTAAATGATTTTATTGAATAAGTAAGGTTAATTATAGGTTAATTAAAGATTAATTGGGAGTTAATTAGATATTAATTAAAGAGGTTAGACTTGAGAAAATTAGAATAGACATGTAGAAAATTTTACAAAATTACTTAGCAATGTTTTGCCGATTTGAAAGAAATTGGTAAAAATTCGGTATTTCATACTGCTTGAACCGAATCAATAAAATTATACATTGAAAACCCTATAATGGGTGGCCAAAAACTCAGCTACTCTCATTTCAAATGGCACCACAATAGCCATAGATGAGGAGAGGTGTGGTTGAACCCTAATCATTCAAAGCCACAACCAATCAAAACCCAAGATTTCAACTACCAAGGCTTTGTAAAATTCCCTTCTATCTCTTTTAATTGGATTCCCTTTTCTATTGCTTTCTCTCCATCTTCTCTTCTTCCATTTCATCCCACCTTCAAGCCTTAATCACTTCCTCTATCAAAAGAAACCCAAATCTAGCTAGTTTGGCATCAAATTAGAGATAGGATTCACTATATCTCATGGTTTCTCCTATGTGTGGCTGATGAGGGTTTTAATTCCAATCTTTTATTAGATGATATATTGTGTTAATGTGATGTCTTATGGCTGGTTTAGCATGAAATTATTGAATTTGGATTGAAACTTGAATGAAAAACAAAATAAGTACCAAAATAGAATATGAATCAAGTGAAAACCCTATGGTGTTCATACTTGCAAAGTGCACGGTTTCCTACATAGTGTAAAACTAGACATTTAGAGCTTTCCAACCATATAAATTATAAGGCCATTGGATTAGTATTGAGTGAGATATGATTTTTTGTAGTTTATCCTAGATTTCTATCTTTGGAGTTGACTAGAGTGGGTTGTACAGGGCATAACTCGCCCTATACACCTTCAATTTAAGTACAACAAATTTTTTTAGAAAGTTACACATAGGGCAACATGCCATAAAAATTTTAAATTTGATCCCTATTGCTCCCAATAATTCATCAAAGTTGCCCTATATCCTGACTGGACAGAGACAGGGCAAACCTAAGTTAACTTCCAATATCTTAAGTTATTCTTATTGAAATTGAATGGGACTAAAGAGGTTAAAACTAGACAAACAACACTTGAATATAGTAAAAATTTAGAATTTAATAACTTAAGTAGAAATTATGGCATAAGATACAAAAATGAGCAGATTTGAGTAATGTGAACAGAATTGCTAATTAAGTAATTGGCTACCTTAATGCATGAGTAAGTTGCAATTGGTGTTAAATATTGCAAACCTATACAATATTGAGGCATTAATGTGTGATGTTTGCTTTATTATTGTGACTAAATTTCTAGTTAAGCTGGTACTATTCACAGGGAAGCGGACCTAATCCGTTATGCTGCCAAAGTTCCGGTAGAATTTATGTATTTTGTATATATTTCTCATATCATTCAAGTTAAATTGTTTATAATCCTATGATCTATAAAGACTATATGGATTCTATTTACTTGGGCCAGCCCCAGAAATATAGTTAAGGGGAATAGATTGGTGGGAGAGTCGGGGAAAGTAAACCTGACAATCTTGTATAGAAACGAGCTTGATCCTGAAAAGCAAATTGTTAACTAGGAGTTATATGGCCTAAAACTCCTTGGGGACCAAGTATGGAAAGCTTATGAAGTACAAGTTTAAGGACCCATGATAATGAAGTGCATTCCATTTCCATGCATTAATGTGCATTGTGAAGATGTGATGATGGTTTGTACTTTAAATTGCACTATTTATATATGTAGTTCCGTATGACTATTATCATATGCCCTTCTCTATGACTATTATTATTCACTTATACTGTGTTTTGTTCCATATGATATTTTGCATGATAATTATTCTGTCTCTTCCTATTTTAAGTAAAATTGAACTTTGCTTTGGATTATATTTTTCAAATAATGAAAAATGGAACTCTTTAGATATCATTCACATTTCCATGAAATTAAATAAAAACCAAAGCAATTGGGAATGAACACGATGTCAACGTAGCATAGTTGTAAGGATCCTATTGAGAATTTTACAAATTCTCATCCTAGTGTATGTATCCGCGTCATTCTCAAATTATGGACCAGGCGGTAATGGCCATCCTCTTTATCAAGTTCCCTGAGTTGCATTTACACGTTGATTTGGTGATAGACTCCGTATATATCACCGGAACTTGCCGCTTCCGTTTGCATATCTTTCTCCATAGAGATTTTATCGTTCCTCTTTCTCATCCCCTATTCGACCCCGTTGGACCCTTTATAGCCATACCATTGCATGTGGTGCATCCCGAACCACCTCCAACACCATCAGTAGCTACACCACCCGCCTCACCCCCTCAGGTAGTTCCCTCTCTTTCCTTGATGTTGATGATCCTTCAAAGGCAGCAAAGCTTTCCTCTAGCTCATACTCTGGACCTGGTGATGATTATACCCCAGCAGAGCCCAGTATGGCTAACAGGTTCCTGTCTTAAGCATTCGATTAGAGACAGCATCCACCTCGCTGATGTAGTGTACAGTGTGGCCCTCTTTTGGCACTTCTATGACCTTGGACCATAAGCATAGTTACTTTTATCTTGTCTAATAGTAGTACTTGATGAAATGTCCTTCTAGGACCATAAAAAGATGCACTTCATAGTTTTGGATCGGATTATTTTGTTTGACAGCCCTACCTCATGTACCTACTTCATCACATGTATACGAAGTCTTGAGAATCTATATATGTTGTTGTCATGCCACATTTGTACAAATATCTATATATCGCACACGCACGATTTTCGTCTAGTTAATAGCCACGCTCCAATTTAAGGATTTAGTCAATTAAGTTAAATAAATAAGACAAAATTGAAGGAGAAGAATACTAGCACATAGCATAACTACTAAGCGAAGTACTATGAATTAAGCATAGTATGTTACACTTCTCTCCTGAGTTAAGCATCCAAAAACGTCCTCCATGCAGAATCGTGGTTCAAACACGCATGTTCTCACTTTTGCTTCGCACTGAACTCCACTTTTTATTGAAAATGGCACTCACACTCTTCTAGAGTAAAATCCTAGCAAAGCACAAAGGAAACCCTAAAAGGCACTATATGGTAAACCAGTGTATCCAATTTGATCAATTTTTAACACAACAAAAAAAATCCAAGTTTAGAATATTATAAAACAGAAGTAATTTATATCAATAAAATATAGATTCTGTAGTTGAACTCATAGTGTAATAGTTATCCCCTGCATATTTCACTGAATTTGGGATGTCCCTATTTGACTCCCACTCACATTTCCCCTACCTTTGTAAAAATAAATAAATAAATAAAATGTAGATTTAATTCATATTTACTATTAGTGCAAAAAAAATTTACATGAATATTCAATCATGTATTGCAACATCAGTAAAAATGTTTGATTTAATCATTCATTACTTGGATGGTCATATAAATAGAAAATTTTGATTCTATCAGTGTACCAAAATCAAACTTATAAAATAAATAAAATAGTAAAAATAAAGTTAATTTTTTTAATATTTATAATATGTGATTTAAATGAAAGTGATACATAAATAAAATAAATTATATAACAAATTAAAATTATTATAACCAAAAGTATAAATTTATCAATAAAAAATTATATTATATAATATTATTCGATTTGGATTAAATTGAATCAATATTGAAAATTAAATTCGAAATTTGATCCAATCTATACAGATGGTAAAAAAAATTTTAATTCAATCTAAACTTTTGTAATTTTGATCTATTTTAGTTTACATTAAATTAGTTTAATGGTTTTGATTGGATTAAATTGGATTTGAATACCCCTGATGACATATACAGAAAGGAAAATAAAGTTGTGTTTGGTAAATTTGGAGAAGATAAAAAAAGATTGATTAGTGAGTTTTCATTACTTACCATCTTTTTGGTATATTTTGATGAGTTTAATTTGAATGCGTCAATAGTGTAAAAGATTTTTATACTTCATTTGCAGAATCATTCAAGTAGCAAGTGTGAGATTTAACCATATTTGTTGATATAGTAACATATAATTGAATGATAGTATAGAATTTTTTTACACTGACAGTATATATAAATTAAATCTTGTTTTATTCTAATGATTAATTAATGATAAGAGACTAGGATTTTGCGTGCGTAGGATACACGAAACAATATTAAAAACATTAAATAATAATATTATTAAATATACATAAAAGGCAATATTAAAAATTTAAAATAATGATATTATTGAATAAAATTAAATGAATTATGATAAAAGTTATGTTAATCAAGAAATTCATCAAAGTAAATGTGAAAAGTTAAGAAATATTGAATCAGACAAATGAAAGGTCCAATAAAAATTAAAATAAATTTAGTCAATAATAATTAAAATAAGTATAAGAAAAATATCATATGATAATTGTAATAGAAAAATATAAATGGAATAAATAACAAATTAAAAAATAATTATACAATAATAAATAAATTTAGTTAGAAATTTCATTTGACATAACATGGAAAGTTTTGCCAAGTGATAATTAGTCAGGAAATAATTAAAATTGAATTTTGAAACCTTTTTATTTCTACCGGAATCAATTTTCAATTCTAAATGAATTAAATTAAAAAAAATTAAAACTCCCTTTTCTTTATGATAAATTTAAAATTTCCTTATCTCTATTCCTAAGCCACATTTATTGATGTCTTTCAATTTCCGTAGGCGTAATAATTTCTAATAATTTAAATTAACAAATCGAAAACCCTTTGTTTAAAACGCTATTCATATCTCATTTATATTAATAAAACTGTATTTTTTTTTAAATAGATAGTCAATCATAATTATTTTTTTTTAGAGTTTAATTTTTATATATTAATAGTATAAAAAAATTTTACATAACATCCACTCAAATTCTTCTATTTATATTACCATTCAAGTAGTAGATATGAGATTCAATTATGTTGGCTAATATGATAATATATAATTGAATGATAGTGTAAAAGTTTTTTTCACTATCAGTGTATCGAAATTAAATCCCTTTCTTTATTCTAAAATATTAACTATTAAAAAAATATATAACAAATTTTATAACTAAATTAACCACGTACTTTAAAAGAATCAATGCCAAATTGTACTTTTTCTTTTAATACAGTTCAATCAACAATTAATTGAATTATAATTTTTAATGAAAAATAAATAAAGTAAAATCATATATCACATAAAAAAAGAACACACATTTGATGGTAAGATGAATTAAGGATTTTAAGATAAAAAAATTGTGATGACTTTTTTTATAAAATTTTTACTAGTATATATATAATTCTATTTTTGTGAATATTAATTTATATTTATTATGGACAGTTTGATAAATAAATAGATAATTCTATGCTTTTCTATATAATAGTGATTGTTAAAGTCCTCCTTGACAGTTGTAGTTATCTCTTTAATCTATTTTTTTATTCATGATGTTATTATGTTTTAGTTAATTAAATTCATATAAGTTGCAAGTAATAATGTTAGTTACAAACAATAGGAAACAAAATTTTTTACTTTCTACATTATTCTTCTTGGCATTGGACAATAATTATTGCACAGGAGAAGGAAAAGGATGGAGGTAATTCATAGATGATCAAAATCTAGGTTAATTCATCTATAAATTCTTCTTATAGTTTGCATTCTATTCAAAAACTCTTTCATGAGACTATAACACATATTTCAATTTGTCGCTAAGGTTGTGATTCTCAATTCGAAGTCCAACCAACTTTGAATATAGTTTACCCACATGCTTTTGCTCCCTCATCCTTATTTTGCAAGTATATTCTATGTTATATATAAATTTTCATTATGAATCACTTATCAATTGTTCCAAATTAATTTTAATTACCATAATTATCTTTGAGCTTAATATTTTTTAGTTATAATTTGATTTTAAAAATAATTTTATTAATTTGTGCATTGCACAAGTTCAATATACTAGTTGTATATATATATGTATACATATAATAAAGTATATATATATTATTACATTATCCCATTCTTGGTCTATATATATATATTATTTCTAGTTCACTTTATCTTGTCACTTTAGCTATATGTATAAGAATTAAAAAGCTGAAAATTAACGTTTAATTATGATACATGTTTTCTAAAATACTTTTATTTAATTTTTAATATCGAACTAATTTCTTTCATTAATTCCATTCTATATTTCTTGATTAATGGTATATTTCAAATTTTGTGAAGAATAAAATTGAAAAATTAATAATAAATACTTTATTATTATGTGAAAATAATAGATAAAATAGATCAAAAAATTTTATTTAAAGTAACGAATAAAATTGACCAAAGGTAGTGCATTTTATGCTAAATGATTAAAAGATTATAGAAGATAAAAAGTTGAGAAATATTTTTTTAGTGAAGTAAAAGGTTAAAATCAAATAAATTATAATGAATATAGTTAATAGTAATTAAAATAAACTTAAGAGATAATAACTATGCAACACCCTCTTAAATATAATACTATACTTAAGTCATAATATTATAATCCAGAGTTTACTGCTAATTTTGATTTACTTTTAACAATTTACCCATGATAAATTGTAGTGCGGATTATTTAGAAATTATACGAAATTATTTGTTTACTCATTTGTCTGTGGAAATAAACATGTGCTACTAAACTCATAAGATAAAACGCTTTACGTCAGAAGTAAGAATATAAAAGAGCAAAAATAAAAATCTACAGTAAATATTTACAAACTATTTACAAAATATATATAATCTCATGCGTTTCTTCATTAGTTTTGAGTACATCATCAAGGACTATCAAAATATATATTCGGCCCATGACTCGAAGTACAGTCTCAATATAAGTTCTCATAGGCAGTGTTTGGTTAGTGGGACGGGACAGAAAATACAGGGACAGTGAGACAATAGAGACAGAGACACAAAATTGGAAGAAAAATTACTAAATATTTCTGTCTCCAATCTTCAAAATTCGTGTCCCCCTCTGTCTCTACTTTTTGGGTGGACACAAATTTGGCCCAAAATTGTCCCGAGACAGAGACAATTTTCCACTTTTTATTCCTGTCTCTCCTTCCAAACATCTTTCTGTCTCCATTGTCCCTGTATTTCCTGTCTTGTCCCACTAACCAAACACTGCCATAGGGACATCAAAAGCCAATAAGAATACATGAGGGTAAAAGAAAAACAACTACATCTATGACCCAAGGTCATACAAAAGAGACTAAAAGAGGGTCACCCTGTAACCTCCCCACTTTAGTAAACGGAACGTAATAGAAACTTTGAATTATTCCCCTTAGGTAGTGAGAATTTCTCAGGTAGCGCTATACCATGACGATCCTCACACTTGGAATTATAGGATAGTGTAGCATTGCCGTTGAAAATACGGCACTGCCATATGTTAAAAATTAAAAAATGACAAAAGTGCCCCTATCAACTTTTGTTAATTTTGCTCTTGCCCAAAAGTTCTAAAAATTGTACTTTAACCCCAAGTGGATATTTCCACAATAACCCTAGAATTTTTCATAAAATAACATTTATGTCCCTACATTTATAAGATTAGCAGAATGAGATTTTAAGCAGAGTAGAATCACATGGTGAAACCGTAGAAGTTTAAATTTCTGCCGATTGGGCCATGGAGGCCGTCTGGTGTGAAATGACATGGGGTGCCCCTGGACTTGCTCAAAATTACGAAAATGACATCAGTTACATAAAATAGGAAACAAAAAAGCTCCGGATTTGCAAAAATACCTAATTTATGCCGTTAGATCACTTATTCGGTTTCAATAGTTATGTAAGGGCAATTAGAAGTTAATTAAATATTAACTAAGAGTTAATTAGATACTTGTTAGAGAGATTAGGCTTAAGATAAATTAGAATGAACATGTAGATATCTTACACAACTATTAAGTAATATTTTACTGGTTTGGAGAAAATTGGTAAATATTCGGTGTTCTAAATTGGCAGAGCCGAATCAGTAGAATTTTACACTGATAATCTTGGGTTGAAAGGCTGAAATTCAGCGACCTTCACCACCAAAGATGGCGCCATATGGTAGCCATATGATGGGGAAAATTGGCCAAATCATGACCATTGAAACCAAATATCTCAAGCCATCCTTATCTAGGTCATAAAGCCTAGAAAAAATCTCACCCATCTCTTTTTTACTTGCGCCCTCCACCGTGTTTCAGCCTCCTTCCATCTCTTCTCCTTCTTCTTCCTTTCTTTCCTTACCTCCATGGACAAGAACTTCAAGCTCAAGATTGGAAGCCCTTTTAACCTCAAATCCTCTTACTCCTTTTATGAAAATTGATCCCTACCTCCTTCTTTACAAAACCCCTCTAACAATTTTATGATTAAGCATCAAATAGAGCCTCCCCACATTCATATGAGCTGCTGCCTTGATGAAGGAAGAAGGCTAGGAGTTGGTTGTTGGCCTCCTTGCTTCCATAGTTTCAAGGATTTCAAGGTAGGTAGCTTAAATCCTTAGTTGTTTGATGTATCATGTGACTATGTGGTTGCTATGTTCCTCTTGTAACATACTTGTATGATGGTGCTTTGATGTTCTTCTAGTGTTTTGAGGTGAGAAAACTTGGTTTAAGTTGAGGAATTTATCAAAAACTCAAAAAGGAGTTAAGCAAAATCTGTTCTTGTGAGAAAACCCTACAGCATTTGTACTGGCGGAGTGTATGGCTCCATCTATAGCCATTTAAAGTTAATGAATCTATTTTTATATCAAACTAGACACTCAGGGCTTTCCATATATATAAAATATAAGGTCATTGGATAAGTATAGAATTAGTTATGAATTTTTTAAGTTTAACCTAGAATTCTGGATTCTTATCCGGGTAGTATGAGTTGAGAAGGGTATAACTCACCCTACACAACTCCAAATTGGGTGAACCCAAGGTTGTTTAAAAGCTAACATGTAAGGGAATATCTTATAAAAATTTCAGAACCAGATTCATTGCCATCTATTTCTAGCACACCAGTGAAGTTGACTTAAGTTTAAACTAGGCTGAGACAGTGTAGTCTAGAAGGGTTAAGTTTTGGGACTCATAACTCAAAATATACTCATGCAAATGACATGAAACTTAATTCATTTAAAATCTTGTTATATTAGCTTTCATTTGATATAAATTTTGAATAAATTTCATCTAGATTTCTATTTTTAGTGAATTTTCACTTATAAGAGCACCATTCTAGCTAAGAACAGGACATCCTGAGGAAAAATACTTATATCTTGAGTTATACAAATCAAAATGAGATGAGACTAAAACGGTTGGAAATGAGACACATAAGGCTATGAGATATCCAAAATTTTGACTTAGATGAGTTGAATTGAGCAAAGAGTAGATTATAACAAAATCGGGCAGAATAGGAGGGAGTAAACTGAAAACCCCATAGATGCTTAAATTGAACTTGATGAATGATGCTATGAATATCTATATAATTGCTTATCTATATTGAATTGCAAGTTTGAAAGATTGTACTGGTTATCTGGCACTATTCATGGGAAGCGGACTCGATCCGTTATGTTGCTGAATTTTCGGCAAGAATTTATGAGAACTTATGCTATGGGTGATTATGCTTTGAATATATTTACATTTACATGTTATATTCATGTACATCATGCATGCAAGTATATTTAGAATATGATATGATAAATAAAGTATGAGACATATTCATGAATGCACCAAGCGTCCGCATGCATAACAAAATATGAAAAGGAAAAGATAATAAGAACTTGCAAGAAAGACGTACCAAGCTACCACGTGAGGCATGGCATAGACCCGGCTAGCATGGGCCAGAGCGGTACTATCTAAGACTTGGACCAGCTCTCGACCAGATTTAAGGGGAATAGACCGGTGTGAGGGTCAGGGAAAGTAAACCCATCACTTATGTATAGGTACGAGTTCAGACCTGAAAAGTAGGCTATTACCCAGGGGTGAGAGAGGCCATTCACCTCTAAGGGACCAAGTACAGAAGAGTAAGATGAAGTTGCAAGTTAAAGAAAGATATAAATTAAGTCAAGTGTATTTGCATGTAGACAAGTATAAGCATCTTATACGCATCTTCAATTATCCCATAAAGTCATAATGCTTTTATGGTTCTTGTTGAAGCATATTATATTATTCGTATTTCTATGTCTATCATATGAAATGGCAAGTGGCTGTTAAAATATATCCCGCTTCGAGTAAGGTATTTTCAACTTAAAATTGAACCACTATTTGTTTATATGTGCTCATATTTTCATAATAAATTGAAGCGGCTAGAATGTTTATGATGACGCTATAAGATTGGTTTGAGTTTAGCTACTAAGAACCTTAGGTTCTCACTGCCTGTTTGTACGTTTTTCTTTTCCGTAAACATTCGAGCAACCAAGTTGGAAATCAAGTGCGAGGCGGAGTACAGGGCCTTTCATTGAGCAAGAATCAGGCGTAAGCCAGACCAAGAAACTATTGAAGCTTGCTAACGACTAGTCGGATGTAGATGTTGTGTACTATGTCAGTTACAATTTCTTTAAAAGTGTAATTATGTTATTCTTTATGTATCAAAGATTATTAGTCAGTAATAAAGTGAGTAGTTAAAGGGCCATGTATTATATTTTTCATATTTTAAAAATTTCTTAGCACAGTGACAACCTTTTAATATAATTCTATGACTTGAGTATGGCTTATATGATAGAGGTTGTTACACACCCTATATAGTAGCATTGTCTCATAAAAGTACACTTCATCTTGGCAAACCCCGAAGAGAGGAATCCATTTGCCATAGGACTCGTGCGGGTCACTAGGTGCAAAACCATCATCGGGGGCAGATGAAGAAGAAGAGAAAGACGCACCCATCTTTGATGGGTCACTCTCAAGAGACTCAAGAAGTGCAGGTTGAGGTGGTATAATATGAATAGACTGGGCCATGTGAAATGGCATGGGGTCTGGATGGGACCATATACAGTGGGACGCCCTTGAACAGAGTCACAAGGTCAAAAAGTGGGTTGAAAATAGGTACAACAAACGCGTATTGAAAGAATATGTACACATGGATGTAGGAAGTCATTGTCAAGTAAATGGAGTCCATGATAGGTCAAAGTGCCACTGCCATTCAGAAACTTCGGCAAAAAATGCCATCGTCGCCATCATCGTCATCGAAGAATGACATGGATATATAAATAGGATGAGAATTTAGAAATTCTCAGTAGGATTTCCTATGCTGTAATCTAATGACATCGCAATCATTTGCAGTTGTTTTGCTTTATTTTAGAGAAAGGTGTATAATGTAAATAGCGCCTTTAAAATGGGCCAAACTCGTTGAATTAACCTGTTTACCTGCCAAAAATAGGTAGGTTGTGCTTAAAAAGTAACAATCCATTTAAATTAGCCCATTTTCAGCCCGACCCATTTAACTTGTGGGTTAAATGGGTCGGCTATTTACCTGCGTTTCTTTTTTTATTGTTTTTTTTAGGAAAAGAAGTATAAATTTAGGATAGAAAAATATAACTTAATAATTAAATTTAAGACGTCTTCACTTTTTTTAATAAGAAATAAGAATTTTTATCTTTTTTTAATCAAAATTAAAATTTTAAAACATGAAAAGTAAAAAAAAAAAAAGTTAAATGAGCTGGCTCGTTTAAACCCGTGAACAAATCTTAAATGGGTCAACCTAGTAATATATGACTCACGGGCTAAACGGGCTGGGCCGTTTAACCCATTTATTTCACGACTCGTTTGACACCCCTAAATGTAAATGACAGAGCATTTGTGTCACCTTTATAGTTTAAAACCACATTATCTGAAATAGAGTTTATTTTTATTCATACAATTAGCAAACAGAGAAGGAAAACAATTAAGGATAAAATTAAGGACACATCAAATTAAGGAACAATGGAACAATATACATAATGAATGCTATTGGACTCTTGATACAAGTGCACTTGACTTTTCATTTCTTAACCTTCATCATAATCTTTCCATACTTGGTCCCCAAAGAATATTTGGCCATGCAAACTCTTGGGTAATAGTCTGTTTTTCAGGATCGAGCTCGTTCCTATATAGGATCACCGGGTTTACTTTTCCCGACTCTCCTACTAATCTATTCCTCTTAATTCATTCTGGAGCGGCCCAAGCAATATGGAATCATACTTTCATTACAAATCATATACTCATGACCATTATCCTTGAATGACTTGAAATTATAATGCATAACTCTTATATTTTTCTGCCGAAAATTTGGCAGCATAATGACTGAAATATGAAACTTCTTGATATACAGGCAGTCAATTCACAGCCAGCCAGTAATAATAATAAGATCCAATATGGTCATACATCAATATCACATTATATTACAAAGGATTGCATCCCCAGTTCAGTCTTTGGTCTCCTGTGGCTTATGAGCTTCTAATCATTGGAGCTGCCAAGGTGTTTTATTTGTTTCAAAATCTATCTTTTTTCATAAATTGCACTAAAATTTCATTTTAGCTTGTTTTGATATGAAAATTTAATATGTTATAGCCTTGTTAGTCTAGTTTTAAACCTCTTTGGTCCCATTAATTTTTGAGGTATATGAATTTAGTTATTAAAGTTTTACTCAAGATTGCCTATTTCAGGACATACTTGAACACCTCGATTTAGAAAATCAATAAAATTTCATTCTTGTTATTTTCATATGAATTTTATATCAATTGTAGCTAACTGAATCAATTTTTAATCCCAACAAGTTTCATCCTGATTGGATAAGTGGAGCTCAAGTTATGAGTTCCTCAAATAGATTGCCCTGTGCCCCCTTATTTCAACCCGAATAGAATATATGGTAATTTTAGAAAATTACTGGGAGCAATGTACTTAAGATCTAGGTCTAGAAATTTTATGACATTATTATCTATGTGCTAACTTCTTAACAGAATTGGTTGCACTCAATTTGAAATTATATAAGGCGAGTTATGCCCTTCTCAACATGTATTGGTTAGGATAGGGAGTGTAACTCATTAGTCTATTTCAAAAATTCATAACTCTCTCATTTTAAACCCAATGGACCTATAATTTATATGGTTGGAAAACTCTTGAAGTCTAGTTTCATATAAAATTGGTTTCAGTTGAATTTGATGCCTATGGGTGGAACAGTAGCATTCAATGTACGAATAGCACACTTAGGGTTTTATTACATCATTTTTGTTTTTGTTTCCTTCTTATCTTTTGATCAAATTTTCAATCCAAACTAACAATTCCCATTTTCAAGCATCACAAATAAGTCATATTATTATCAAACATCATCAAATAAGGATGACATGAAAAAACTCTAATTAGCCCTAAGCCCTAAAGAATAACCAAATCCAAAGAAATCCTACCTAATATCCAAAGTTTGAACTCTTCTACTTGAAGTTTGGTGATGTTACTCCCTCCAAACCTTGATGAATGTAGAAAACTCTTCTTAACCGTACTTGGGCTGATGTCAATTGGTCAAGGGGAGGAGAGTTTTGAGTTGATCTTAGGGTTTATTTGAGGATATCCAAAGGAAAGTGAAAGATTTTATCAAAAGGAGATAAAACCACCAAGGTTCTTGAGTGAAGGTTGAAAGGTTGAAGATGGGCCGAACATAAAAAGAAAATAAAGGGTGTAACTATGGGAGGTTGGCCGAAATTGTAGGGACCAAAATGGGAAAAATTTGGTCTCAAGTCATAAGTAAGTATGATTCTTGGTGTATTGTAATTGGTGGATTCCAAAGCAAATTGAATTTTTCTTAAGTCTTCAAATTGCATGGTCATATTTTGGCCAACAAAGTAATGTGGATGACTAATTTCTGGTTACATATTCTAGGATTTTTGATTGATATTTGTATCATTTTACACTATAGATTCCTATCTATTTGGCTCTTTGATTTACAAGGTAACGATATTAGATCAATCTTTCTTCAAACTAACAAAATAATGCTATTTGTCTTTACAAAATTAAATTCATAAGAAAACTTGAATTTTCTAACCCTAATATTCACGTCTTAATATTGATTACTCGTATACCTCTAACATATTGTAGTAAATCAATTAGCAACACCAATTAGATGCAATGTTGATTGGGATGTTACAAATTGTAATAGGAAAAATTAATGGAAGAAATAAAAAATTAAAGAATAATTAAATTTTAAAATAATAAAAAAATTTAACATCAATAAAAAAATGTTATGTAGCGTTGATAGTAAAAGAACTTTTATATTATATTATACGTAGATAGATGGACTGACTACCAATAAATATTTTACAAGTAATCAATTTATCATTACGGTTAAAAACAAACAAAAGGCTTCCACTGTCCTTGTATTTAAAAGGTAAATTACATCTCTAAAGATAGTGAAAGGTAATATTTTTACTTTAAATTTAATATAGCAAGGGTAAAAAATTTTATAGCTTGAAATATTAAAGTAAAATATTTATCTACTGTTAATATTTAAATGCTTATTTTTATTACACTATTTTTACATTATTTTTTAATAAAAAAATTTAATTTAAATATATTAATAATATAAAATTATTTTATATTATTTTTATATTATAGTATAAAAAAATTTTATATTATTATCTGATCATAAGTTTCTATTTATAATTTTTAATATAATAAATGATTGAATTAAATATTTTTATTAATATAAAAATATATAATTAAATATTTATATAAAATTTTTATATAGATAATATAAACAAATTAAATCATAAAAATAAAAAAAAATATTAGTGTAAGAAAAAGTTTTGAAAATTTTAAAGTTTTAAAAATTTTCTGTATACAAATAATTTCTCATTGGAGAAACACATTACACAGAACTTGCCCCATTTAAATCTGTTGTTGTCACATTTGCCCCTCTTCGCTGCCTTTTGGAAGACCCACGGCCTTCGCTTCGTGCCATTGAAGCCAAGATTTCTCTCTCTCTCTCTCTCTCTCTCTCTCTCTGTATAAGTCACTGCCATCATCATCATCGTCACCTGCAATATGTAATCACGCAACCCTAAATGCTTCTTGATTCGTCCATCCAACAGAGGTTTATTCCATTCTTTCTTGCTGTTGAATTCAGATGCCCCTATCCGTCCTTTTTCTATTTTGTCTTATACCTTCTGTGACTTTCTAGGTACATTGAAACCATGCCCTTAATTCTTTTTTCTTTCTTAATTCTTTTGGGAAATGAATGAAAATTCAACAGAAAAAATAGGATTTTTAATCATGGGTTTGTCTTAAATTTTTTTTTCCTTTTCACTCTTTTTTTTTGTGATTATTGCTTGCACCTCATGGGAAATCGAAGGAATTATTAACTAGAGTAGACAAAATTCAGTTTATAACTATTTTTTTTATTATTATTATAAAGCCTGCTCAATATGATGTTTCTTTTCAACCCCTTTTGTTTACTTTGTAGTGATTGGTCTTGAAGCTTGGTTTCGTGGCTGATTTTGTGGAATCTGGTGAAGTTTTGAAGTTTTAAGGGGTGCTGGTCACGAAGACTGTGAAAATTGGATTGAATTAAGTGTTTGTAGTTTGGCTCGAGAATCAGTGAGTTGAGATGAGTGTTGTGGGTTTTGACATTGGCAATGAGAACTGTGTCATTGCTGTGGTGAGGCAACGCGGGATTGATGTTTTGTTGAACGATGAATCTAAGCGCGAAACCCCTGCTGTGGTCTGCTTCGGAGATAAGCAGCGGTTTTTGGGGTCTGCTGGCGCTTCTTCTGCGATGATGCACCCAAAGTCCACGATATCTCAAGTGAAGAGACTGATAGGGAGGAAATTTGCAGACCCTGATGTCGAAAGGGAGCTGAAAATGCTCCCTGTCAAAACTTGTGAAGCCCCAGATGGTGGCATTTTGATTCAGTTGGAATTCTTGAAGGAGACTCATACATTTACACCGGTTCAGATAATGTCCATGCTTTTTGCTCACTTGAAGACTATGACAGAAAATGATATGGGGTTGCCCATTTTGGATTGTGTTATTGGGATCCCATCATACTTTACCAACTTGCAGAGACGGGCATATCTTGATGCAGCAGAAATTGCGGGGTTGAATCCTTTGAGATTGATCCATGATTGTACTGCAACTGCTCTTAGTTATGGAATTTACAAAACTGATTTTCACGGTGCAGGTCTAATTCATGTTGCATTTATTGACATTGGTCACTGTGATACTCAGGTCTCAATTGCAGCATTTGAGTTTGGGCAAATGAGGATACTTTCGCATACTTTCGACAGGAGCTTAGGGGGGAGGGATTTCGATGAAGTTCTATTTAATCATTTTGCAGCACAATTTGAGGAACAGTACAGCATTGATGTGTATTCTAATGCCAAGGCATGTATTAGGCTGCGAGCAGCATGTGAGAAGTTGAAGAAAGTTTTGAGTGCAAATCCAGAGGCACCTCTAAATATTGAGTGCTTGATGGATGAGAAAGATGTTAAGGGCTTTATCACGAGGGAAGAATTTGAGAAGCTGGCATCAGAATTATTGGAGAGAATTTCTATTCCTTGCAACAAGGCATTAATTGATGCAGGCTTGACTGCAGAGAACATTTCTTCTGTAGAGCTAGTTGGTTCAGGTTCTAGGATTCCAGCTGTGACTAGGTTATTAACTTCGCTTTTCAAGAGAGAGCCCAGCCGAAAGTTGAATGCAAGTGAATGTGTAGCTCGTGGTTGTGCTTTACAGTGTGCAATGCTCAGTCCCATTTACCGTGTGAGAGAATATGAGGTTTGTGTATATAATACATTGCAGATTAGAATTTTGAGTTTATAGATTCTTAGCAATGTAATAATTGTCAAAGAACTAGGTTGTTGCCTAGATGTATTCTTACAAGGTTTTTTTTTCAGCCTTTAGGTTGTCTTCCTTGCTTTCTCTTTCCAAATGTAAATTGGAAATTCTATTACTTTAATTTCTAATATGTATGGACTCATGTTCCTCTTTCTGTTGTATTGTCCTCTAAAATTTATTTAATATCTCATATTTGTTCAGGTCCAGGATTCTATTCCATTTTCTATTGGACTTTCATCAGATGAAGGCCCAGTTAGCGCAGGATCAAATGGTGTACTTTTCCCAAGAGGCCAACTGATTCCAAGTGTTAAAGTGCTAACATTGCAGCGAGCTAATTTGTTCCATTTGGAAGCCTTCTATGCTAATCAAAATGAACTTCCACCTGGGACATCTCCTAAGATTAGTTGCTTCACAGTAAGCCTACTTTAGAAATTCGGCTAATGTGAAGCAGTTAAAATTATCTTGCGCACATATTTATCTGTTTAATATATCTCCTCCCTTCCGCCCTTTATTATTAGTTATTACCCTCGCTTTCTTCTCTTGGTTATCTTTTGTGTGTCGAAAGCAAGGCATGCAGTATAGCTTTTATTTGAGCTCTTTGATGTTCTTAATTTTTCTTTTTGGGTACTCAATTATTCATTTATAGTAATGTTCAATTCTGCAGAAAAATTTGTCTTTGGTAGGTATTAATCATTATCACAATGAACATCTTTACGTTTTTTGAGCTGTAAGTTTTTAGGTATTCTGTTATCTAGAAGCTGTTATACATTCATATAAGCAAGCATCTCCAAACTTTTTGTCTGCTTCCTATTAGAGATGGACTTCATTAGCAAATGGCCTGTGCTATTGCTTGTTCTGACATCAAACAAAGCCATTGTTGTTAAACTAATTAGGTATAACAATACAAGAGCCAGAATCAGCTTTCTATATATGTGCATCTGCCTGAATAAATAATTATATTGTTAGGAGAAAGAGGAAGTATATGCGGTAGATCTAATACCATTCCTGGTGTCACTCATTCAGCATCATTATTGTCCTGCATGCCTTCACCTTGTTATTTGATTATGCAATGTTCACTACTTCTTTTCAGATTGGTCCTTTCCATGGATCCCAGGGTAGTAAGACGAAAGTTAAAGTTAGAGTTCAACTAGATTTGCATGGCATTGTCAGTATTGAAGCAGCTACAGTAAGTAATATTTTTTTTCCCACTTTGTTTTATTAGTTTCTTGAGAGATCTTGCTATGCACATGAACCTTTTTATGGCTTCAGTTGATAAAGGATCAGGTGGTTGATTCAGTTACAACGGGTGATTATCATTCAAATTCTGATCCAATGGATGTTGATACCGTTTCGGAGACCGTTGCCAATGGAGATGAAGATAGCACCAATAAGAAGTGTGAATCTCCACGTAGTTCTGTAAGTTCTCTCATGGGTTACCGCTCTTTGTACTTGACATGTGTCTTTGTTTTTATTTTTATTTTTTTTTTTCCTTTCCGGGAGATCTCAGTTGTTGGAGATTCTAGCAAATATATCCTTTGTGTGTGGAATATTTTATAGCTATATTTTAAGGTGCAATCATTTCTGATAGTGAAGTCTGTGATATATTGTTCATGATTAGTTTTCATAATCTCCATAATATATCTCTCTATCTTTTCTTTTATTTTGTGGGGATTGTTACGATTGCAGATGTAATTCGTATAGATGTTTGGAGTTCATAAAAATTTTACTGTCATGCCATTTTACAGGCTGATGGTACAAGGAAAGATAAAGCTAACAGAAGGCTTCATGTGCCAGTTAGTGAGAATATCTATGGTGCGATGACGAAGGCTGAGATCTTAGAAGCTCATGAAAAAGAACTCCAGTTGGCCCAACAGGACAGAACTGTAGAGATCACCAAAGAAAAGAAGAATACCTTGGAGTCTTATGTGTATGATATGAGGAGTAAGGTAAGATCCAATATCTCAATAAGATGTAGACATGACTGGTTTCTATGATTCAGGATGCTTGGTTAATGCAGTCACACACCAAGCTTCTGCTACAATATACAGTTTTTATCTGTTGCATGATCTTTTTTCTTTCTTTCTTTCTTTCTTTCTTTTTTTTTGGGGGCAGGGGGGGGGTATTTTTAACTCTGATATGCTCCTTTTTAAAAAACAAGCTTTAACTTTTGCTAAGTTGATGTGGAAGTCCTGAGTATCAAATGAGAAACTCTGTTCTATAGTTACTCGATTCTTGGTTTTAATGACTTACTTTCTGTCATAACTAATCAGTTAATGTAAAGCTGAAATTCTTGAAGGTGATTATGTTCTGGTGTTATACTTTGTAGTCTTATCTGCATAGGGTCTGAAATTTTAATTTTTTTGAGCTAGAAACTCTGTTGATAGAAAAGGAGAAGCTTATCCAATAAAAACCATAGATAAAACAATTAAAAAGAACTTAGAGTTAAATGAGTTGTTTACAAACATGTTTTACGATCGGACACAATGACGTCATTTGATCCATATCGCTGACTCTACCTAGTAGAAAAGGGTTTTGTTGTTGTATATCTTTCCACATTGTTGATTTTGTACAGGCATTTGAAGTTTCTTTTTAGCAGTTCTATTTTTCTTGATGGGCTGGCGTTTAAATTTTTTTTTTTTTTTCCTTTTTTGAATAGCTCTTTAACACATATAGCAGCTTTGCAAGTGAGCAAGAGAGGGATGACATATCTCGGAGCCTGCAAGAGACTGAGGAGTGGCTTTATGAGGATGGTGATGATGAAACTGAACTTGCTTATTCTTCAAAACTAGAAGATCTTAAAAAGGTTACTTTTTCTCTCATAATATAAATGTTCCCCTTGCAATGCTTCTTGTTTACATTCTGTGTATTCCTGTAGCTGGTGGATCCAATTGAGAACCGGTATAAAGATGAAGGAGGAAGAACTCAAGCTACAAGAGATTTGTTAAAGTGCATTTTAGAGCATCGCACGTCTGCAGATTCGCTTCCACCCCAAGATAAAGAGCTGGTAGGATAACAAATAGGCCAATAAATATTATTGTGTTGCTGCTCTTAAGATCAGCTTTCAAGTGATGACTTGTTTGTTTCAGATCATCAATGAGTGTAATAAAGCAGAGCAGTGGCTAAAAGAGAAGATGCAGCAACAAGAATTTTTGCCCACAAACATTGACCCAATATTATGGTCAAGTGATATCAAGATCAAGACAGAGGATTTAAACTTGTATGTTGCTCGCCCCTTCTGATAATTTTTGTTTGCCATGAGTCGATGGGACTCAAATAAAACCAAGAGGGTCAGAGGAAATTCTATTCATAGAATTATAGTAGTGTTAGGCAATTAAATCTGTTGATTCATGTGTCATAAAAATCCACATATGATATCAATAGATTTGATTGAGAAAAATTTTCATGTTCAGTCAGTTGACTCTGAATTATATAGCTGCTTGTGTGCAAAACATTTTTGGTATTCCCTAATGAATGTCTTTGTCGTATTATCCCTGGATTTTATCTATACATCAACTAATGTCCTATTTTGATGGGTTTCAGAATGTGTCGACGGATATTGGAATCTAGGGGTTCTCCAATGTCAGAAGACAATGGCAAAGACAAGCCGGATACTTCCAATCAACCATGAATACTCATGAACTAAAAGCAAGTTTTAATTACTGATAACTTCTGACAAATATAGGATTTTTTTTTTTTTTTTTGGGTCTTGCATTTTGTTTCTTTTCTCACTTTCCCACCCTAGCTGGGGATTTGAAAGAGGCAAATTTTAAGTAGATGAAAAAGTCATTGACAATCATCGGTTCAATCATTTTGTTCTTCCAAGGTTTCCACTCCCCAGTGTTTTGTATTTTGATAATTTTATCCAATCTTTGCTGATGTGATATTCTTGTGAATCAAATAGATTCTGCTCTTTGGGAGAAAATCTGTGAATTATGTATATGTAGTATTAGTGGCCCTGGCTTCTGCATTGTGTTTAAGGAAACCATTACTAAAATGATTGGTCAACCTTTAATAGTTTTGGAGTCCGTGGTGAAGCTTTTAGCTCATGTGACATTGAATTATTATTCTTACTTGGCTACACAGTTTATTCTGTATTCTTTTTAATTTATTCATTTTAGTTTATGAATTTATATTTACGTCAAATGTTGTACTTTAGTGATCTTCAACCAAATTTTGTTATATTGTGGGTGGTAACATAAGAAAATTTCTTCTAGTTAGGCTTTCCTAGTTGCATTTATCACATGAATAAGCATTCGACACATCTTAAATACCGAAGTCTTGCTGGCAATATTTTGCAATGGCCACGCAGGCCCTGGTTGTGGTACTAGTAGTGTGATGGCTCAGCTAATTGATTGCTGTGGTTTCGGAGTTCCATTTCCAAAAGCAAATAAGGAATTTATCTCTTTTGTGAATTATTCTAATATCGTAAACTAACAAAATTTGAACAAATAATGTTTTTCAGATACTATTAAAGGAAATTTCTTTGGTACCTTCGTTTTTAGGAGAGTATTAGTACCTTTTGATAATTAATAGATTGGAGTTAAAATCATGTCTTATGTATTTAAATTTTTTAAGAACACACATATTTTAAGTTAGTGATACACGTTAAAGACATAGACATTAATTACATAAAATTATTAATATCCTTGTGAAAAATAAGGGTATTGGAGAAGTGGCATCTATTAAAGGCTATATACATCTAACAACAATGACGAGGCTAAGAAAGCTCTCTACCATATGGAGGCGAGGATTCTCTTATGTAAATTTTCATCATTTGATTAAGTTACCTTAAAAGGTGAAAAGTTTAAAAGGTAAAAAAAAAAAAAAATTAATTGTGGAGATGTGATTATGATAAGGTCATGTGCCATTTTCATATGAGAGAATTTTTTATTAGGCAACTAAATCATTGAGCCTTGAAGGCATGTTAGCTCTCTTTTTTCAAAAGTATTGGCAAATTGTTATCAATGGTATATTGAAGGCAGCAATCAGTTTCTCGAATGGGGTAGCTCGCTCTCAAGTATTAACCAATCTTCATTGTCCTCATTCTAAATCTAGAGTATGACATAGTTCAAATCGATATCTTTATGCAATGTCATTTATAAAATTCTAAGCGTACGTGATTCTTCCTTTTATTATTTCATAGGCTTAGACTGTTTTTTGTTCGGAATAGAGAAATCACAGATAATATACTAATAGTTTACAGGATAATCCATGATCTAAGGAACAAGTCTTAGAAGGAAGGAGAATGAAGTTAGACATAAGTAAGACTTATGACAGAGGTGTGAAGAGCCTTTTGGAAGCAATAATGAGGAAAATGGGGTCATGCAAAGGTGGGCTACTTAAATTGTAACTTGTATTTGATCTGTTTCTTATCCAATACTTGTTCTTGTTTAAGCTTATGGTAGAGGGTAGTGAGTAGTGTTTCGGTTAGAAGATGAGCTTAACTTTACCTTTCTCCATGCAATGGTACTTATAAGCAGTGGGGAGGTATCTACCATTAAAGCAAGTGCATCTTTCATGCCTTTAGATCCTGCAATCACCATTATTGGTAGCGCAAGTTAAGTTGGGGAGGTAGAAGATGAGAGAGAGATCGAGAGACAGAAAGATCGAAAAAAAGGGGCCAAGGTTAGGAAAGTTGGAAAGGGCAAATAGGGGAGACTGAAGACCAAGGGTAGGAAATGGGTAACTGAGGGGGACAAGGTAAGGGAAGTCAAGAAAGGGGTAAAGGCAATTTGACATTTGGGTCGTTGATCCACATAATGTCCTTTTGGCTAAGTTTGGATATGGTGTGGGATGCTCATTGACTTAGGTAGGGTCTGATCCACAAACCCCCTTAGCCTGAGCTTATAGAGTAAAAGGGCATGGAGATAGGAGGCTCATTGAGTTAGGTAAGGTTTGATCCACAAGCCTCCCTAGCCTAAGCTTAATGAATGAAGGGACATGGATATGGGAGGTTCATCGGCAAGTCCATAGAGCATCTTTTTTCTTTTTTGACATGGAAATTAATTGAGCAATGATCATAGAAAAAACATCTAACATGGCCAAGTTCAACACATCAGAGGGAGCTTCCTCTAACCAAACAGACATTCCTACCTCTACTAGTTGCTTTGCTAAATAATGAGCTACTTTGTTATCTACTCTACTTAAATGGGAGAAAGCAGAAAATAAAAAGCTCACAAAGATGTTTACAATCTTCAACAACCATGGAAAAATATGTGTACTCATTGTATGAGCTTTCCAGTGCCTTAACTAGGTCCAAGCAATCAAATTTAGCCTCCACCCTATCAAATCATGTATCTCAAGCAAGTTATAGTCCAAATCGCATGGCAAGTGCGTCAACAAGCTTTGGTTCAAATGCTAGGTGCACCACTTCTTTAACAGCTAGCAAAATGTTACATTTCCCATCTCTAGTTAATGTACCTAGCCCCCATTTGTTTTCCCCCATTTAAATAGCATTGGTATTAGGCTTGTAGTTTTCTTCTTGTCATGGCTTCCAACCTGTTCCCTTTTTTCTGCTTTCTTTAACTTCTACCAGTCCTCTTTCTCCATGGATTCTTCTTACCTTTCTAAAATTCTCCAAAGTCGATACTAATTTTGACAAGACCAGCTCTTGGGGAGTCTTTTTTTGCTCAAAACAAAGCTTGTTCCTAGCAAGCCAAACCCCCTAAGCCGTACACACTAGCAACTTTACTTGCTCAGGTTGTAGTTTGTCAATTAGTTGCTAGAACCATTGTTCAATTGGTTGTTGAGCCTCATCACCTAGAGTAAATTGAAGCAATGACTTTCTCCATACCACTTTAACCCAATTGCAGTCCTTTAGTGCTTATTCAATTGATTCCTCTTCAGTCCTACATCTTAGACGAGTTGGGTCCAATCTCACACCCTTTCTTAACAATTTTTGTCTAACAAGTAAAGTTTCTTTGTAAATTATCCATAGGAAATGCATTGTCGTTGAGGGGACATTTATCGTCATTAAGGGGACATTTAGTCTCCACAACTTCTTCTATAGGCATTAGTCTCATGAAGGATCTAAGATACTCGGCTCTACTTCTCTGGGGTCCAATCTCTTGATCAGCTTATAAGCAGATCTAACAAATAACTCTCCATTATTAGTTTCTCCCCAATTAAATTTATCTTGTCTTGCATTGATTGGTAAGTGGATGCTAAGTATTTCTGCTGCTTCAAAAGGCAAGAAAACTTCATTTACAATGCTATTCTTCCACTTCAGGTACTCATAATCCAGTAGCACAGAGATTGTTGCATCCTCCGACAAGAAGTTCTGGGGTGTCCAGATCTTGTGCCCGTTTAGGTGAGCAGTCAACCATCTTGCCAAATCTTAATATTTTCACCATTGCCAATTCTCCAATATTCTCCTTTCTTGATTACCCATGAAACCTCATGGATACTTCTTTATGTGAAAATTGGTTTGTACCTTTTTTGAGCCTCTAAAACTAGTTTTCTAGGAAAATACTTGGCTTTTAGGCATCTTGGCATTAAAGAATCTTCATTCTTCAAAATGTGCCATGTCTATTTTAGTAGCAAGGCCTGGTTGAATGCTTGGAAACTCCGAAATCCCATTCCTCCTTCAAACTTCGAGTTACATAGATTTTCAGCTTGTCCAATGTATCTTCTTTTCTTTGTCTTTGCTTCCCCGCTAGAAATTGCTAGTCATTGACTTAATTTTATTGCACAACTCGCGAGGTAACAGGAAACATCCCATAATATAGTTCGGTATGGCCTAAGCAACTGATTTGATGAGCACCTCTTTTCTAGCTTTCAATAGAGTTCTTTCCTTCCATCGCTTTAGTTTCTTTCATATCTGATCTTGGACAAACTCAAACACCTATTTCTTGGATCTCCTTACAAAAGTTGGAAGGCCCAGATACTTGGAGTGGCTCTCAACTATCTTAATCTTCATCTATCCTTGGGCATCATTTTTTCTGACTGTTGGCACATTTTGGTTAAAGGAGAGCTTAGATTTGTCCAGGTTGATGACCTGACTTGAAGCCCTTTGGTACAGTGAAAGGATGGACATCAATTGTTTCATCTCCTATCTAATGGCTTGAATGAAAAAGATGCTATCATAGACAAAAAAAACAAATGAGGTATTTCTAGCTATTTTAACACCATGCAGTACTTTCCTCTCCTGTGCTTTAACAATAAAGCCAGATAAAAGCTCAGTCCACAAAATGAAAAGATATGATGAAAGTGGGTCTCCCTGATGCAAACCTCTTTTTGGTTTAAAATATTCACAAGGAAATCCATTCAATAAATAGAACAAGAAAATGTTGGGAAACCCATGGCACCTAACAACATCTCTAGGGAACACCATTCTCCTCTATCATATGCCTTAGCCATATCTATTTTGATATCCATATGCCCAATTTTACCATATTTTTTTTCCTCATATAGTGAAAAGTGTCAAAAGCTATCAATGCATTATCAGTTATAAGTCTACCGACACAAAGGCACTCTGGAACTCTCCAATCAATAGTGGCAGCACAATCTTCAGGCTGTTAGCAATTATCTTTGTCACCAATTTCATGATAATATTGCAAAGAGATATTGGTCTCAATTCTTTAGCAGGGCTAGGCTTCTCCACTTTCGATATTAGGCAAACAAAAGTCTGATTTATATCACCAAGGTCAGCACCATGATTCAAAACATTTAAAATTGCGTCTGTTACATCCTCAACACCAACATTCCACAATTTCTGGTGAAAAATAACTTGCATGCCATTTGGGCAAGGAGCTTTTCAAAGGGTGCATTTGGAAAAAAGCCTATTTCACTTCCTTTCTAGTGAATGGTGGATCAAAAATCTGTCTTATTTCTAGGGTGATTATGCCTTCCACCATTGAAACTAATCAACATCTTCTACTGCCTCCCTATGAAATAGTTCTTGGAAGTGATCTATAATTATCTGAGCTATTTGTTTCTCATCAAAATACATAAGTCCTTGATTATCTTTGATTTTTGGTACCCAATTTCTATCCTCTCTCCCAGAAGCTTCTTTGGTAGATTTGTTGGGTATCAAGCAATAAGCTTGCTACATAATTTTTGGAAAGATTTAGAAGAGTTAAAGGCAAATGTAGTGTGTAATTGTCTGAAGCTAAATGTGCCTCAATTACTGTGAATAATATGAATCCTCAGCTGAGGGAGAAGTTGATGGTCTCAGAATATTGTGATTTAGCCTATCTATCTTGGAAAGCATCTCGATTAGAACAATTCATTGTAGAGAAGGAATAAAGGAGGCTGATAAAGTAGGGCATAGAGGCTCTCAGCTAGTTTCTATCATCGAATACGACTCAGTCGAAGAGGAAGCATGGGATGAGGAAAGGACTATGCAAGAAGAGATTATGGCTGCTGAGTTGCTTGGGGGGCAAATCATATGCATGTCCCGCTTTTACCCCTGCTAAAGGAAAAGAAAAAGTCAAAATTGAGGAAAAAGAAGCATATCTATTTGATATTTAGAAAGCAGATCAAATATTTGATTTCTTAGTCAAGGACAATAGACTAAGCTTTAAGAAGGACATAAGTTGTCTCCAACGGATCAAATTCAAAATATGAAGTACTACAAGTGGCATAATTCATACTTACACTATACTAACAATTTTACTATTTTTCATAATATCATTCAAAAAGCCTTAAAAGAAGGAAAGTTCAAACTTGCAAATAAAAAAGGGATTGGTATGACCATAGATACCAATCCTTTTCCTTCAGCTACAATTAATATGGTTTCCATCTCAGTTGAGAACAAACGTGCTAGGAAAAAGGCTTCATCCTCTCAACCTATGCAACATGCTAAGCAAGTTTGGAGACCAAAGTCGATAGTGGTCAAAGAGAATACTAGAGCCTTGACTTATGATGTATCAAGGAAGAATGCATGGAAAGAATGGAGGCTTAGGTTTGAAAAAAGAGTAGAGACTTAGGGGCAATATAAGCCACCTCGACAGAGTGCATTCCAAAGGTTACAATTTCCTTAACAAAGGGACCAGCTGAGAAGAAAAAGGTATGAGCAAAGATGAGTCCTACAAATCTCAGATTACCTGTGCCTAGCGATTCCAAGTAGGCCATGTAAGTTAACTATAGCTAGGGAAAATCCATCCTTAGAATTACTCTGAGGAATGAGGAAGCATTAAGAGGTGCTAGAATGATTAAGCCAAAGGTAGAGTCCAATAAGGGAGAGTGGTTCTTGAATAAGTACTGTAAAAGAAAATAAACAAGACCATAACCTATTTGATTGACAAGGACTCAAAAAAGAAAAATGTAGAGGAAAAGGTCCATCCAAAAGATGAGAAGTATGGTGGCTATGCTAGATCAAGCCAAACATGTAGAAAGCGAAGAAGTCCCTAGCTCAAGGCAAAAATCCTATAGGAGATCCAAGGGCATATCCAAAGCCAAAATTAGGCTCAAACGGCTGAAACATCAGCCAAGAAAGTACAGACGATACAGGCTAGATTGTCATAAAATTTAATTGATCAAATTCTCAATGATGATGATATGCTCATTGTAACTAATGATCTTTAAGATGATATCAACTTAGCAATTACCATAGGGGTTTTGCCAGCAGAATTTACTATGAAAGAAGATCAGCTGATATAGTTAGATGGTGATTGGCTGAGGAAGCTGCATGGGCTACTTTGGCTGATGATACAGATACAATAAGAGATCATTTGGAAAAGAAGGGAAAATATGACATAGATGAAGTCATCAGGTTTGAAAAGCCCTAGCTGGCAAGGCATTTAAAGCCACTCTATATAAAGGCTTATATCGATGGCAAGCCAAGCAGTCAAGTGTTGATAGACAGTGGTGCCATAATGAATGTCATGCCAGTGGGAATCCTAAAGAAGTTAGGCAAAACTCATAAAGATCTCAAAGAGATGAAGATGAAAATGACCAACTTCACAGGAGAAAGCACAAATGCTTTAGGATTTTACATTGTTGAGCTAATAGTAAGAACCAAAATAGCTAGCACTGTGTTTTTGTTGTGGATGCCAAATCAGGATACTCTTTGCTTCTAGGAAGAGATTGGATTCATTCCAACATGTGTCCAATCTATCTTGCATTAGCAATGGATGTTTTGGAATAATGGCAAAGTAGAAATTGTGCCAGCTGACCAAAAACCTTTTCCAGCTAATATGAAGGTAGTTAAAGCTATGTACTACACTATTGAATCCCAACCAATAACTTGGCCTTTAGAGATCACTCAGGATGCAATTCAGGCTGTGAACTTTACTAACCAAGGGTTTAAGGTGGAAGTAGAGGCCAAGACATAGCCTGCACAAGAATCTGTCAATGAATAGCCACGAGATAGTGGCAAAGGATGTCCTGCAATGGCTAGCCTTGTATTCAGCCAAGGCAAGACTTGAAGATTGCCTATTTCAACTGGAATTAGCCAAGAAGGATGGAGAGTTGGTAAGAGTGAGAAAGGGCAATGATCAGTTGATAATAAAAGGGAACAATAAAGATCAAGTAGTAGATTTGGTCATGTCACCTATTAGAAGAGAAGTTCCGAGTTTTGAAGCTCAAGACCCTCTAATTGATGTCAACCTTGGAGCAATTGATGAGCCTAGGTAAACTAAAATTAGTGGCTTACTTATCATGGTGAATGAGATCAACTAGTTCAACTGATAACCAAGTATAAAGACTGTTTTGCCTAGGAATATCATGAAATGCCTGGATTGTGTAGAGAGTTAGTTGAGCACCAATTACCCATTAAAGAAGGATTCAAGCCATTCAAGCAATCATCTAGAAGGTTCAATCTAGAGTTGATACCGAAGATAAAGCAGGAAGTTGACAGACTCTTGAAAGCATGATTTATTAGGACAACTAAATATGTGATTGTTCCTATAATTAAAAAGAATGGTCAAATTGAGTTTAGCTACCCCTAAGGATGAGTATGTTATGCCTATTGCAGTCATGTTAGTTGATGTCATAGCCAATAATGGAATTTTATCCTTTATGGATGGTTATTCTAGGTATAATTAGATTTATTTAGCTGAGGATGAAGTACATAAAATTCCTTTCATTGTCCTAGAGCCATTGGCATTTTTGAGTGGGTAGTCATGCCATTTGGTTTCAAGAATGCCGGAGTTATATATCAATGGGCAATGAACTTAGTTTTTCATGATGTGATTAGACAGTATATGGAGGTCTATATTGATAATGTAGTGGTGAAGTCGGTTATCAAAACCATTTAGCTAATTTAAAGTAAGCATTCCTCAAAATGAAGAAGCATTCTCTCAAAATGAACTTTGCCAAGTGTGTTTTTGGAGTCTCAAATGTGAACTTCTTTGGGTTCTTAGTCCATCATAAAGGAATTGAGGTGGATAAAAATAAAGTGAAAGCCGTGAAATTATCAATGAACATTTGAGCATCAGAGTCTTTGATTAATGCCTTTAAATCTCCTAAACAATTTTAAAGATCTGTTTTAGTGCATTCAACATTTTGGAATCCTCCAACTTGTTCTTTAATTAAGTGGTATGCCTTTGAGGCCCCAATATTTGCTCTATTATATGCTCACAATAAATTTCTGTGAACAGGATTTACTTTCCTTATTAATTTTAAAATTTTCCTCTTTCTTGGTGAGGGCAGTACATGATTGTGGCTTTTATAAAATTTCACAAGCTTATATTTTCCATCTATTGTCTTCTTAAAAACAACTTTTGTATTACATCCTTTTCTTATAAGATTTCTTTTCCACTTAGTCATGATTGATGTAACCATTTGGGGGTTAGTGTTTTAGATTTCTACACACATCATTGCTTGTGCTTTTCTAATACCATAGAATCTCCACTAAAAGGTCATCTACTGATTCCTGATTCCCCACTCCATGATTGGTTCCATCCAACTCCGTTCACTAAGCCTTTCATGGGCCACCGACTATAGGTGATTTTAACCTTTCTTGGCTCAAAAGTAAAACAAGGACTACTTTGGAAACATTTGATATACTAAATGTTAAATTAGTTGCTGCAAATGTTTGAGTGAAATAATGGCCATTAGATTTCAATTAAACCTCATCTAATAGTTGTAACGGTAGGACCATCATAAGATCCAAAACATGTGTAGGAACATTTAATCCATTGCCTTTAATCATGACCACTAAATTTGATCTAACAATTTTTATAAGTTTCTCTCATATCTCATAATAAACCATTGCTCTTATATCATACACGTACACTCCCTATCTATACTACTTATAGAACAAAAGACATTATAAGAAAAGTTTATCCATGTGTCATTTTTTTGGTAATTTTTATTTTTTAAATTTAATTTCCCTTACTAAAAATAGAATTAAAATACATTTCACAACTCATATAATGTGTTACAAAATTTAAATTTTAAATTCAAAATCAACTTCAAACTAATGCATATTATTCTTTCCTAATCTGTCATAATAAATAACAATTATTATTTCCCTATCCACTTTCTTTCATTGTTATTCATGCACACTCCTTTTTCAAAAATGTTTTTAATTAAAATTTTAATTTAATTTACCAAATGAACATTAGTGGAGATTTAATTATATTAGTTATATATTGAGAGCCTTTTATAGTGTGGAACTCTCTTTAATTCTCTCTCATTTTCTCTCATCCTTTGCCCTCTCCATTCAATTCCTTCTTACACTATAATCCTTTCTCTTCCAGGTGCATATTATACACCAATAATCATGAATTTTTTTTTTCTCTAAGGGAGTCTAACTCCTGTGCGCTTTTCTTAGCAAGAAAAGGAGCTATTTAAGATTGTATTATGTAGACCTTCTCACCAACATTTTTTTTATATATACA
The DNA here is from genome assembly GCA_031439595.1 of Pterocarpus santalinus. Taxonomy (NCBI): domain Eukaryota; kingdom Viridiplantae; phylum Streptophyta; class Magnoliopsida; order Fabales; family Fabaceae; genus Pterocarpus; species Pterocarpus santalinus. The sequence goes on from CM062525.1 coordinate 37,274,706, forward strand.
TAAATCTTTGAATTGATTTCACATGTTTAATGGGCTCGAACCTCTTTCACTTAGACCAATACATTATTGGTTAAATTTAGTTATTTACTCTTTATAGTTATTAAATTTATTTATCTAATTGATAATCCATATTTTATAACATAAAATTATTTTACTAATGCATTATTTATATGAAACAAATGTTGTATTTTTTATTTAAAGTTATTTTAATAGGCGGCTGAAGAGTAGAAAAAGAGAAAGAAATGGAATTTTTTTTTTTTTTTTGGAGTTCAATCCTCACTAAAAAGTTGTAAGGTAGTATGTTTATATAAAAAAATTGTATTTTCATACGAAATTGTTTTATTCCTCATTGCTTAGCTATAAATTGGATGTAGATAATTTTATAAAACGAATTATACATTTTAATAATGATTGACTATATGGAATGATTCTATACAATTCTTTTAAAAATACATTATTAGGAGGCTAAAATGAGGGAAAGAACATGTAAATGGAATGATTTTTTTCTCACCAAAAAAATGAAATGATATATATTTTTTTGACTTGTTTGATTCTCACTTAAAAATTAAAAGTAGATATCCTTATAAAATAAATTATACTTTTAATATTAATAATTTGTTATTTAAAATGTATTTATGGAATTTTATTTTCAAATTACTTTACCATAAGGCTAAAAAAAGGGAGGAAGAAGGAAATTTTTTTAGTTGTTCGATCTTTATTTAAAAATTAAAAGTACATATTTTTATAAAAACTAACACTTTCAATAAAGAATTATTATATGAAATAAATTTATACAAATTTTATTTAAATAATTTATTCAATAACAACTTCAAATTTATACTTTTTATGTATGTAATTATTTCATTCTACATAATTTTAATTTTATAATATTTTAAATTAATTTATATAACAAATTTTAATTCAAATTTTATAATCCTTTATTAAACTTATATAATAAAGTAAAATCTCAATAATAAATTATTACATTAACCTATATTATATATTTCAAATAATTTAAATCCGTGCATTATATGGGTCAAATACACTAACATTTATGTATACACACTGTGTTATCAAATGATTGTGTAATATGATACCAAAGATATCTTAGCAAACAACAAATTTCTTATGACTAGAGAAATTATTGTGTTACCGGAATACCATGTAAGATTGATTGTTAAGCTAACAATGAATGCCCTTATAAAGTCAAATAGAATGCCAGTATGCTACTGAATGAATGAAATGAACACAATTGTACGCACCAATGCGACTATGTGGCAGCTTCAAACTAAATCCCAATCATAGGTAGTAAAATAACAAATGGTCAATGGCCACGTTAACCACTGCTGTTCTCAGTCTCTCTCGATTTTCATCATCGTCACTCTTATCTTCAAAGTCCTTCTTCACTCACATTCAGACTCGCGGGCACAGCCTCAACCATCTTCTTCTACCCGCTCTCTCCACCAAAGCCCTTCGTCAACAACACCGCCACTTCTGTTGCACCTGCAACAAGGGAATGGCTACTTCACCAACAGCCACCTCTGACTCCGACAGAGTCACCGCTCCCTACGGTTCCTGGAAGTCACCTATCACCGCCGATGTCGTCTCCGGCGCTTCCAAGAAGCTCGGCGGCACCGCCGTCGACGGCCGTGGCCGCCTCATTTGGCTCGAATCACGTCCCACCGAAGGAGGGTAAGCTTAAGTGTGCCTTCCGATTATTACCTGTTTTGTATGAAAAAAAAAAAAAAAAAACTTGACCCGCATTTGAACGAGGATTAGTCTTATGGACAGTTCAAATGGATGTGAAAAACACTTTTGAAGAAGCTGGAAGTACGAAAAAGGTCAAAAGTTTGAAACTTTTTGGATTTTGCAAGTTGACTTTTTTGGGTCACTCTGTGTTTCAGACGCGGGGTTCTTGTTCTTGAGCCGGAAAATCCGGGAGGTGACCCTGTGGATGTTACTCCAAAGGAGTTTGGAGTGAGGACATTGGCCCAGGAGTATGGAGGTGGTGCTTTCACTGTTTCAGGGGATGTTATCTTTTTCGCAAATTACAAGGATCAGAGGTTGTACAAGCAATCCATCAGTTCTTTGGGTGAGCATTGACCATTCATCAATTGTTAATATTATTCCGCAATAACTACCCCTTTGTTTTTTTTGTGTTGTTGACTATTTGACATGAAATGGCACTTTTGTTTGTGTTGTGCCCCTTTTGACATGATTTGTAGGTTTACTCATGTTAGTTTCATCTTGTAATTAGCCTCAGTTCACCTTTATATTGAGATTGATTGAATGGATCAGTTTCAATCTTCGAATATTGGTTTGGTGTTATTCTCAGAAGTGTATGTGAAGAAGTTTTCTTCTTTAATGCTGGGATTTTTGTGGTTTGTGGACTGGCAGATGTGCCTCCTGTACCTCTCACTCCAGACTATGGTGGACCAGTAGTAAGCTATGCTGATGGAATATTGGATTCACGCTTTAACCGTTTTATCAGTGTAAGGGAAGGTAAGCTGTCCAATAACAGTTTATCTTCAAGGCTTATGTCAGAAAGTTCTCATAGTGTTTTTTCTCGTTAAATCATTCATTTGTTTAGTCATAATTGTGTAATCATGTTGGTAGATCGTCGGGAGAGCAGTCTGAATCCACCTACAACGATTGTGTCTATAGCACTTGGCAGCAAAGATGTTCAGGGTAAGAATTCTCACTTTAGCAGTGAGTTTAATCTGTGGAGTTGTCGAATGAATACTGCAAATAAGTATTTCATTGTTGCTAGTCAAATATTTTCAAAAGTTGTGCTATTATGTCTGACTGGATTGGTGATGTTCAGATCCAGAAGTATTAGTTGGCGGGAGTGACTTTTATGCCTTCCCACGTCTAGATCATAAAAGTGAAAGAATAGCATGGATTCAGTGGAGTCACCCCAACATGCCATGGGATAAATCAGAACTTTGGGTTGGCTATATTTCTGAAAATGGGTGAGCAGAACTCTTCATTTTAGTTGTAACCTGTAAGAATTAAGTTTGCTTACCATGTAGGTCTCCCTGTTGAGGTGATAATGAAATGTTCTTTTGTTTCATTTCTTATGTGTGCTCCGGTTTTTCATATTTATTACAAGTTTTAAGTATGAACAGCTGGTGCTTTTGCAGATATTCAGTTATTGTTTGAATCGCACTACACAGGTCTAATATTTTGTTGATTATGTTACTTCATGTAGTGCTTCCCCTTTTAATAACCTTGCAAAGAGAAAAGTGATTGCTTAATTTATATCTACTTGTAAAATCTCAACTATTACACACTACTTCAAAGTTATTGGTATACTCTTCTTGACATTCATTCACTGTTTTCATACAGGCTCATGCATAGATTTTAGACCCTGTAGAAGGTTTTTCTTTGTTTATGCTCCATTTGTGCTCTTATTTTGTATAGTGGATCTAGTTTTCAAGTTATTCATGATAGTTGGAGTTACCAACTTTAAGTACTTGTATTGTCTTGTTTCAACATGGAGATTAATCATCTTAAGGTTCCATGCAGAGAGATCTACAAGCACATCTGTGTTGCTGGTGGTGATCCTTTGCTTGTGGAGTCTCCAACTGAGCCTAAGTGGTCCCCTGATGGTACATAAACTTGGCATTTTCTGTAATCCAAAAAAAAGAACTTGGCATTTTTATAAAACCGAAACTTAACTGTAGTGATCAAGCATGTAGTTTTGTTGGCTAAACATGACATGTTTTCTTAATATCGTCAAGTTATGATCCCATCAGACATTGGCTGATGGTACTTGATCTAGGTTAATTTATAATCTCTTAATGTTTTATGATGTGAAACTTGTGCAATTTCACTTTCACTCACATGCTTTTTAGAGCATATCATTTGTTCCTGAGTTCTGTTGTTCTCATTGGTCTGTATTGGTTCAGAGCTTACTTTTGACTCTTGAGAGGAACATTAGTTATGACCTATTGGTGCCTTCTGGCTTTAATTATTGTTTGAAAATTTTAATATGCAGGCGAGCTTTTTTTCATCACGGATAGGGAAAATGGTTTTTGGAATCTCCATAGATGGGTAATTTTCTTTATCTTATTATTTCTGCAAGCCATTAGTTGTGTATGGTGGCTTGCTTTAACATTTTATTTTCTGGATTGATAAATGTTTGAAGGTTTGGTGGGTAAAAGTTACTATTGTATTACTTGCAAACAGTTCATTGAACAGTATCAGATTTTTAATCTGAACTATCCATAGCCAATGTAGTGTTTTCCATTTTGAATTTGCTTGTTTCGACAAAATAGGGTTTCGAAGATGTTTGTTCTTTTGATTTCTATTTTATAATAATGGATCCAATCTTGAATTTTCCAAATTAAGATGTCATAGAATATTAAGAAGCTACTGTGGACAAAATCTAACACATGAACTCCATATGACTTGTGTCCTGAAAACAGTCAGATGTCTAATATATTTTCGGCTACGTTATGTTTAATATCTCTATTGTTTCAAATTTCAATAATAAAAACTCTTTCTGTTGATATTCTACTCTATGTATTGCCATCTGTGTTTTTTTTTTTTTTTCCAAAAAAAGAAAACCTTGGATTCTGTTGTGCAACAAAATGATTGTGAGAAATAATTTGCTGGCATGCATGCTTGAATGCATTTTCTGGTTGGGCATGCAATAGCCACCAAAATATTGATTGCTTCTCCACGTTTTATTTTTTTTCTAACTTCTTTAATTGGTTGCAGATTGAATCCGAGAATAAGGTCGTGCCTGTTTATTCTCTGGATGCTGAGTTTGCAAGGCCATTATGGATTTTTGGTATGAACTCTTACGAATTTGTTCAAAGTCAGAAACAGAGAAACTTAATTGTTTGCAGTTACAGGTGATTCTAACTCTGATATCTTCTTTCATCTTTTCCTTTATCCAATCTGATATATTCAAGGTTTTGATTGTGTTTTCAGGCAGCAGGGGAAGTCATATCTTGGAATTATTGATGATGTGCAGGGCTCAAAACTCACACTGCTTGATATTCCTTTCACTGATATTGATAACATTGTAATTTTTAAAATTGGTGTCTCGCTTCTCTCTTTTCTTTTCCTTTGTTTTTTTTCCTTGTCTACATTAATTGTTGAGTAGGTAACATTAAAATCTGAGCTGTGCAACTGCAACCATGCCATTGCAGACTTCTGGTAATGATTGCCTATATGTGGAGGGAGCTTCTGCAGTTCATCCATCATCAGTGGCCAAGGTGCTTAACACCCCCCCCCCCCCAAAAAAAAAACAAAAAAAAAAACAACAAAACACAAAAAAAGAAACCAAAAAAACCAGAAAAAAATAATAATAGTAATTCAATTTTATATATCAATGCACCCCGTGATATCTCTCTTGCTTTTCAGGTGACTTTAGATAATGATAAATCAAAAGCAGTCAACTTTAATATTATTTGGTCCTCCTCGCCTGATAGTTTGAAGTATAGTTCGTATATCAGTAAGCCAGAGTTGATTGAATTCCCAACTGAGGTTCCAGGTCAAAATGCTTATGCATACTTTTATCCGCCAACTAATCCTATTTACCAAGCTAATCAAGGAGAAAAGCCTCCTCTATTATTGAAGAGCCATGGTAAATCTTGGTCTTTATAAAAAATGATCACATGTTATTTCATATTCTAATTCACTTAGCCACTCACATGCTGAAAACCTGTGGAGTGAGGTCTTCCCTCTGCAACCAGAATTCATATGCAGTTTATATCTCATGATCTACATACATGATGATTGAGAAGAAATGGCCTGAATTTGTGAATGAAAAATCCACAATGGTTTAATACAATACAACTGTATGCCAATTCTTCTGAATATTATGGATCTCATGAGTGCATTGCAAGTGAGAGTGACAGTTGCATGTCACTTTTTTTTATTTTACATTTGTTGAATGCATACTTACTTTTGGTTTATTTCTGTCTTGATCCTTCCCGCTTCCCTGCCCTCTGATGTCAACACCCATGATTTTGGCAGTCTTTGAATTGATAATATGTTTGTAATGTAGTTTCTCATTTTGACAATTATAATTGGTCTTCTCAGTGGCTATTAAACCAGTATCAGAGCTGTACTAGATGTTTTTTGACCAATGTTATTTAGTGAAAATTTATTGTTCCATAATCAGAGATGATACAATCAAGATGTACTCTCTGATAGAGTAGAGGTATCAAGTTTATTCAAGTTGAGTTCATAGTAGTCAATCGCGTGCTATAGCAGCGCTATCGCGCCGTCGCGTCACGTTGCAGAGGGTGGCTGTGACAAGGACAGCGGTCGCGTCGCGTTTTGCAGGTGCGGCTATCGTGGCCGCGAATCGCGCCAGTTCGCGGCTCAAATCGCGGTTTCGCGGCCGCTTTTCGTTGCAACCGAGTATAGGGATATAAGGGTAACTTTGTCACACATTTTAATGTCCGAGCTTCTTCATCCTACTTCCTCTCGTTTGAGCTCTCCAACCCATCCTTTCTTCTTGCTCTCTCTGCTCCAACTTTCGGCGACTAATGGCCGGCGGCAAGCCTCCGATGGTGGCGACTAGATCCGGCGACTTGGACTCAGCTGCCATACTGCTCCCTCTCTTCTCTATTTCTTTTCTTCATCTCTCCTCCGTCAACTTTATTTTTTTCCTCTTTTGTTTTTTTTTTTTGCCCTTTTCTTTTTCTGATTTTTACTCTTTTTTTCCCAACGGCCCGCTGCCACTCATCTTTTCAATGTCTCTTCTATTTGTTTGGTGTTTTTTTTATTCACTATTATGAACTATCATTGCTTATATGGTTATAAAATTTATTTATTTATTTATTTAATTTAAAATTTTAACCATGGCAGCATCATCATCTCAATCACAAAGAGCTTCAAATGTTTTACCAATTTGTTGTTTATGCATTAGATTTGGTGTTGTCTTTTACTCTTTTATATTTTTCTGCCTTTATGTTACTTGATAGTGCTGTGTTTTTTGTTTTGTTGCCCATAGGACTTGATGTTTATGCATTGAATTAATGGTGATTGCGTGTTTTAGACAATGGAATGGATTATAAATTTTCATCATTGATATGAATGAGTTTAATTGTGGATGATTTCTTATTTTTGAATATTTATATATGTTATATAAATTGTATGATAATTATATATTTTTTATTAAATAGCGGCTAGAACGTTATCCGCTATCCCGCTATAGTGTTTTTGGGGGTCGGCCGCTATGCGCCGCTATCTGCGATTGACTACTATGGTTGAGTTGAATTAGAATTTCAATTTGTTTTAGAACAAGTTTATCAAAATTTCTTAATTGAAGCAATTTCAATTGAGAAATAGTGGAGTACCTGGTTATTGCATTTAATTCGTTTGGTGTACCTGTCATGTGTGGGTTCTCTTATTCTAATGATTGAGTACAACAGCCACTTTTATATTCGCATTGTTTTATTTGAATATTTCAGGAGGACCAACTGCTGAATCACATGGAATTTTAAATTTAAGTATTCAATACTGGACTAGTAGAGGTTGGGCATTCGCTGATGTTAATTATGGTGGTAGCACTGGTATGTTTCTCACTTTGGCTACGATTTTTTTCTTCTGAATTACATTATCTAATTACATTATCTTATTTTTTTCTCTTTGTTTTCTGTGGTTGGGCCAGGTAATTGTTTCTGGTTTGGTTTTTTATTTGTTTATTGTTTTGCCATCCAATAAAGTTTTCATTTTAGATGAGTTACTATTTGCATTTGTATTCCTTATAGCCTGTTGTAGCCAGTTTCTGTCATTAAAAGGATGAAACACAATGTGTCTGACTATAATATTGTTTGGAAGGTTATGGAAGGGAGTATCGAGAACGGCTTTTGGGACAGTGGGGAGTAGTTGATGTCAGTGACTGTTGTAGTTGTGCTATATATTTGGTAATTATTATTATTATTTTTTTAATTTTGTTTCCAATGATTGTGGTTGATGTTTGTATTAGAAGAGTGATTAATATAATCTCCTATCTAGGTGGACAATGGAAAGGTAGATGGGGAGCGTCTTTGTATAACAGGGGGTTCTGCTGGTGGGTATACCACCTTAGCTGCTCTTGCTTTTAGAGACACTTTTAAGGCTGGGGCTTCGTTGTATGGCGTGAGTGCTTCTGAGACTTTAATTTCACTGGTTGTTTCATTTTCCTACAGACTGTAATAATACTTTATCTAGTTACCATGAAGTAGGGTTCATGGAATATCTGACTTGTCATCAATTCATATTTGGTTGTTTGAGGCTTTGAGCATGTCATTTGTCTTCACTTTGTTAAGAAAGATAAAATTATTAATGTGATGAACAGTTTTTTGTTTCATTGCTATAACATCCTTCTAAGTGATTAATTCTATCCGTTCTCAGTATTTTGGCTCGTATCGAGTGTAGCACACCATATTTTCTTTGCACTAAAACAAAGAATTTAAGTTAAATTATTGTCTTTACAATGGATCAATGGAATTTATTTGCCAATTGCGTCTCTCTCCGACAGGTAGCTGATTTGAGCTTGTTGAGAGCAGAAACTCATAAATTCGAATCCCATTACATTGATAACCTTGTTGGTAAGTCCGTGATGACCATTTAACCGTTATTTCTTTGGCTTATTTGTTTCATCGGTCTGTATCTTAACTGATTTCAGGAGGTGAGAAGGAGTGCTTTGAAAGATCCCCAATCAACCATGTTGACAAATTTTCTTGTCCCATAATTTTATTTCAAGGATTGGAGGACAAGGTTAGTAACAATGCAATTATTATTGCCCCTTCCCATATCTAATACTTAAAGCACTCTGGAATGTAATTATCAACCTGTTTGTAAATAACGAAATCTACTTTAAATAATCTACAAAATTCAGTTTCATGAATATATTCTACATGTTGTAGGTTGTCCCACCTGATCAAGCTCGGAAAATTTTCCAGGCGCTGAAGGAAAAAGGTGTGCCAGTTGCTCTTGTAGAGTATGAAGGAGAACAACATGGTTTCCGAAAGGTACATGCCAATTCAAATATTTTTTCTTGTGAAAATGAAATTAATGTAGGAAACAGTGACTATATGCTGTAACGGATTGGATGCAGGCTGAGAACATTAAGTTTACACTTGAACAACAAATGGTCTTCTTTGCACGATTGATTGGGCACTTCGATGTTGCAGACAATATTACTCCCATCAAAATTGACAACTTTGATGACTGAGTGTGGCTTTTTTCAGAGGTACTGATGTTGGGTTTCTTCTTCTTCTTCTTCTTCCTCTCTCTCTCTCTCTCTCTCTCTCTCTCTCTCTATATATATATATATATATATATAAACAAGTCCTTAGCAATTGCTGTTCTCAAATCCTAATACTGCTTTGCAGCACTTAGGGAAATTTTTGCTGGAAAGTTTTGCACTACTGAGCTTCTGGTGCCACTACACCTTTGTCATAGCCATAGTAGCCCTTGGTAGAAGGTCCATGTTAATGCTTGTTGCCAAGAGTGCGCAGAGTTTCCGCTGCATTTTCTGAAATCTTGGTTGGGGTTTAATTTAGTCTTGTATTTTCTTTTACAGTCACACGTTTGTGTTTTGGACCCATGCTGGAGATATGGCTTACGTTTTCTAGAATATCTGTCCTAGGTAGATGAGGGGGATAATGATTTCTGAACCATCATCAACTATATCCATAAAGCTGTGATAGTATTAAACTTCTCTAATAGTACTACTTTTTTGAATTTGTTTTCTGTGATCTATCTATTTGGGATATAAGGATGATAATTGCCGCCAACTAGTTCCAAACATAAATTGGTAATTGTAGTGGCTGTGGCTCTCGTTATAAGAGCTGGTGTTCTAGTGGCAGCCTTGTATTCCATGATCATAGGGTGGAAGCTGAATCCAAACCTTAACAACTCTCTCAAGTTTTAGCAAAACCGTGTATAACTCCATTATGAGGCGAGCTGAAGCTCTGCCAAGTTCTAGAAGGTTAATTTTAAATGCTCTACCGGTGATATTGTAAATGCTGCCTATATTATGTTTTGTTGTAAATCTTTACTTAACAGTTCCCTTGCCTATCTAAAACGAGGGTTATGTTAGGCAGTTTACTAATAAAGTAAAACTTTGTTATGAATAAATATGATTGTATTACGATATTGTATCGTTTGATCATATTGCCAACTATTTAGTAGAGGATTTATTGTTGGTTTTGTACCAGATAAATTATAGCAATTAGCAACTCTACTGTAAAAATTGTCATGTGATTGGCATCAGTGTTTCATCTTAGACTATTGTAAGTTTCCGAGATGGCTATCAACTCCAAAGAATCACTCTGAAGTCTGAATGCAAAGAAAAAAGGGTGAATCAATATCTCAAATTCCAGTCTCATGGTTGTACTAGAATCAGCTGAAAAAATGCTTAAGGAGTTCAACAGCAGATGGAATAGTACTCTACTCGTAATTATGAAAATAAGCATCCGCCATGAAAAGGATTATTCACCAGAAATTTCGCACTGGAACTTTATTAAGCAACGAGGGTCCTTAATCATTTTCTTCATGTGTGGTGTAGATTGCTAGTTTTCTTGCCCCCATCCCCTTTGATTTATTTATTTATTTTTTTGGGGCTGAGTGAGAGATAGGGTTTTGGCAATACCAACGAGATCAACAACCTTATTCTGGAAGGGAGTGCAGGTTGATAACCCTAACTCTTGCCCCCATCCCCTAAACATGACAATTGAACCCATTTCTTTCACATCTGGGCCAACTTATTTTAACCATCAAGAGGTAACTAAAAATGAAACACCCCAAAACACGAGCATAAGTGAAACATCCTAAGAAGTAAATCTATCGGCAATAAGAGCACCTAAATCCTTATATGATAGCACATTGTCGAGGAAAGTTGGCACCTGATATTATTCTATTTCCTGTGAGTGTAGAGAATCATCATCCATGGTTGTGTAGATACCAATCGCCTGAAGTCTTGTTCTCCCTGTTTTTTGCTTTTTACTTGCTCACTGTTTACTTTGAGTTAGCCTTTACTATTCAAGTTATGGTTTATTTGTTCATCTAATCATATTGTAAAAGAGGACATGTTCCTTTCATCTTGTGGTTCTTGTTTATGTTGATTTGCATGTGTTCATGTAAGTCTTACTTTCAATAATGAAATTTAGCATTTTCCAACTATTTCTCAATGTAAAGATTTTTAATCCTTCAGTGATTTAGTGCCCACCTTAACTTAGTTTAAAGCATCAGGAATGAGCAAATTCGATTCTTTGCATTAACCCCGTTACTGCTAGACGGTTATTATAGTTTAACTAACTAGATGTTCTCATAAATCCAGGCTGATTGAAGCCTCATAACCATTTTTGATTGATACAGCACCCAAATTTACAAAATTTTATACATACCCACACATCTCATAGGTAGTCCAGAGTGTAATACTTCACATTTTTAAATAAGATAAGATGGATCCCCTTAAAACTCGCCTTTCATGTGAGTCACTTCAACTTAAAAAAAAGCCACCTCGCTTGTTTAACTTCGCCAACTCTAGCAATTTCATAAATTTGCATGAGCTGAGGTTTTTTTTTTATTTTTTGGGGGTTTTGGTACAATCTTGTGTGGTTCTGATTTTTTTGGTACTGTTGAAACGAGAAAAGAAAAACCAATTTGAAACGAGAAAAGAAAAACCAACCCCTAACAGAAGACAGTGCCATTAATGAAGCAAACATGCTCCCTAGGCCAATAGGAGAGTGCCAAGTCCTGAAAGCATCATTATTTTGGTTGCCCTAGTAAACCTACATGGTATCACGATATTTTTCACTCTCTCCCTAATAAGATGTAGGGTGTACTTTACATTAAAATCTAATCATAATCGTGTAAAAAAAACTACATAATAAATTATACATATATGATACTTGATCTTTTTTTTTTTTTTTTTCTCACGAACATTTAAAATTATACGCTTTGCTTTTTGGGGGGCATTTGGTTTGTGAAATATTTTTACATCCACGAAAATCTAATTATGGCAATGTAATATTTTCATGTTTTGTATGCAATTTAAAAAAACTATTTTTGAATAAGTTGCATTGTGGGGAATTAAGATTGACCCATTTTTATTTCCTTCTCCCATGGGAATATTAGATTATAGTGGAAAGGGAATATTTTTTTAAAAGTGAAAAGATATAATTATCCTTATTATTAATCACCACCACCACCAATCTCTTGCCGCTGAATTGTTGCTGCCACTATTTTGTCAAGATATCTTTGAAAAAATATATAATATTTTTATAAATATAAGTGTCAATCAAACATATTATTCATTTTGAAGTATAATTTACAAGATTTCTTATAATTAATATGCATATCAAACGCACCTAAACGTCGCATCTAGGAAAGCTATTCCTAGTTCCACGTACTAAATGTCTCCAAAGTGCATCCAATATTCTAAAGAGCCAAATTTCACTTACTACAACATCAAACTAATACATTATAAGTTTAGTTTGAGAAAATGCATTTGCATTAAAATGCTCTTTTTTTTTTTTGTCTTGGATTTCTGGACTGATAATTCAAGAGAATTTGAATTTTCTTCATTGAAAAATCAATTATCCATGTCCGACGTTTCTACGGTTGATGTATTGATGATCTTTGAAGTCTATCTTTTGATTTTATAGTCTTATATCTTCTTATTTTAATATAGATGTCCAATCGTGACATTTCCTCTCTCCTATTGATATCCTTGAACGCCATTTTCCTTAGCACCCATTTGTACATCAATTATATACGAATCAGGGCAACAAAAATTATTCTCATTTTCATTGTTTTTTAGTAAATAGTTAACCTTAACCGAAGCTCATGAATCCAATGAACAATGAAAGACAGGGAAATGGTCCCATCCCAGCGTTCAAGTATGTAGCATCTGCCGCTACAGTCATTTTTCAGTCCCGGGACCAGAAATAAAATTTGGTTTCTCCTATCTACTCTATTCTACGACAAAATCTAAGCCACATCTACTACAGTAGGAAATGAAATTGCGGAGAAGGTGATGCTATCATCTATAATTATGATGGTATAGTTTCCCTGCATGTTTGTCCTCAGACTTAAATGATACAGTACAAGCATTGTGCTTCTCATAACTTTTCGAAGATCCTGCCGTACAAGCAGGCTATTTCCCAAGATGATTACTTCTCATCAACAACAACTTTGTCATCTATCAACTTCATTTGAACACGTTCTTTGTGCCAGACTTCAGCCATCTGTAACATCCTTCTCTCCTCCTCCACTTCTTCCCTAAGTTTCAAATATTCCCTCTCCAACACTTCAACTTCAGCCTTGTCTTCTCCAATTTCCTTAGCAAGCTCATCGCGCACACTTCCTCAATCAATTCCCTGGCCTTCCTTTCCTTCTCATAACCCTCCATGTAGCGCTTTGCCAATAACTTAGCATCTGCCAACTCATTAACTAACCTGGGATTGACAATTTCAATCTTTTGGCGACTTATCCTTGCTTTAATGTCCTCAATGTATGCACTAATTTTCTCATGCTCTCTGCTTCACCATGAGGCTTTTTCCTCGCTAACTTTCTTCAGGAAATGCTCAAGTTTCTTTTTGAAGGAGTGGCGCTCAGTCTCAAGCTCCTGAATCCTCCCTCACACGAGCCCGCTCTAGTTCAGCTTCAAGAGCAGATACAGCACTTATGTTTTGGTCAAGAAGTTTCATCTGGTTGCAAATTGGCTGCACCTCATCTGATGTTTTTAAACAAACAGGCTCCCATTTTGTTATCCCCTCCATTGCAGTGCTGGAAAACTTGAAAGATTGGTCGAGCTGAAAACGAATACAGTAAGTCTAGGCCTTCACACGTATATGGCATTCACTCAGTAATCTTCAATCATCCGGAGCTGTTAACACTTGTAATGATTATACTGAAGTAACAAGTAAGAAACATAATACCTCACACAGAAGTGTCCATCCCAATGTTCTAAATTGCGGTTGCGGTTGCTGCGATTGCGGCCATTGCGGCTACTGCGATGCGGATTGTGGCCGTTGCAGCCTGAATTTTTTTGTTATTGCACAAAATGTAAAAATAAAAGAGGTATGAGAATTGTAGCACCAAAAAAATAAGTCCCCAATATATTTGGCATAAATCTGTGTCTCTAGCATATTCAAGTACAAAATTATCATATTTTTAGAATGATAAAACAAAAGTTAGAATTTATAATAGGAATATAACTTATTATAATTGTGATCAAGTTACTAATTGTTAATCCATTGAACAAATCACCAATTTAGAAATATGACTTTTCTACAAAAGAAAACATGAGAATAAATCATAATTGGTACCTTAGGATTATAAAAGAATCAATATTTTTTGTCATATATAAATATAATTAACTAAAAATATCACTTAAGGCTAAAAAATAAAGCAAAATAATTTAATTATATATTTTAAATAAAAATTTTTATATATGTGTTTTTAAATTTGTATTATTTCAATTTTTTGAAAAATAATTTTAGTTACAACATAATTGTCTTTTTCTTTTTAATCTTAGAGCTACACACATGTAAACCTTAAATAAAAAAAAAAAAAAAATCAACGCCTACTAAAATTTTAAAAAAAAATTCACACCCACTTAAAAAACCCAATTTTTTAATCCAAAACTCAAATCTCCTACCCCAAAAAAGGGGACAAGCGTCCCACTACACTACACTTTAGAGGAAAAAAATTAAAAAAAAAAAGAAGAAATAAAATGAAACAACTGTCCCCCACTACCCCCTTCTTCTTCTTCTTTTTCTCCTACACTCTTCTTTTCACTCTTTCCTCACCTAGTACAACACACTTAACAGAGAGATGCCCATATGTGCCTTACCCACGGATCTACTTTTCAATCTTTTACACTCTTCTTTTCAATCTTTGCGCCTTATCCATCATGCCCATATGCGCCCAGCAATCCCATTCCCACCCTTCATGGCCTTCATTTTTTCCTTCCCCCTTTCTTCCATAGTTGCTGCGCTGGCCAGCCCTCATTCTCCCACCCAAATCCCCACCAAATATTTAGTCTAAAGAACTTTGATCATCTCTGACAATTCTAGTGCGGCTGTGCAATGGTGAGCTCGGGCTCACGATGACATTAGTTCATTCTAGTTTTCGGGTGAGGTTGCGGGGGTTGAGGAGGATGAGCTGCGATAATGGTTGCTGCGACTATGGCTGTCTGCGGCTGTTCTATGGATGAGAGTGACTACAGTTATGTGTCAACAATGGGTTGGTTTTGATGGGGAACTGTGTTGCGGCTGTTGTGTCCTGTTGCGGCCGCAGCACTGTTACATTGCGGCCGCAATGCCGTTCTATTGTGAGCGTTTCTGGTGATTTGGACTCACAGTACAATTGCGGCTAGATGTGGTAGCGGACCCCAACGCAACCGCAATATTGCGGTCGCATCAATTGATGCGGTCCGCAATTTGAATCACTACTCCATCCTTTGTCCGATAAATGGAACATGGACTTCATGATAGATTCCTTAAATCACCATGCATCATGCCATTTCGATGATTGAGAAATTGGAGGTCTACATACCCAATTCCATGCTGTAGATAAATGAACACCAGTTAAAAACGAAAAGTGAAAAGCTATGGAATTTATAATGGAAACAAAATACCAAGATCTGAAAATGATGACAACGAATGACACAAGAACAACATCCATTAAAGAAAAACAATTCTCTAATGTCAACAGGAATGCATTGCTTAGATATATATTGAATAACAAAATCTAGTAAATAAGGAATACAGACAAATAGATCTCATAGTAGTAGAGAACAAATTTTTCAAAGCTAAGATTTTAGGCTAAACCATAAAATTTCAATAAACTTGAACAATATTAATTTTATAATAGAACAAATGAAACAAATATCATAAAAATAGACCTCATGCTTCATTTTGTATGTATATTATTTTGTTGTTCAACAAAACATGATTGAATAATAATAAATATATAAAATTAGCTTAATAAACTCAATATTACTATATGACACAAACATGTCAAGTGTAACATCCTCCAAAATTGATACTATGTTTAAGTCATACTATCTCATTAGAAGTTGTTACAATTAAATAAACGGACCTTGACTCATTATTTGTCTTATTTCTCACAAAATTAAAACAGAGTTCTATTACCTCCTGCGAAGAGGAGTGTAACTAAATAGCCTTTCAAACATTAGCAACCATAAACACATATCTAAATATATATACAAATTTCGTCTGTAGTTAGTCCAGTCTCGGCCACACTTCCCTAGGTTGATCTCCTTCAAGACCTTTTGGGCTATCTAGAGATGATATGGAAACACACATAGGGATGAGAATTTTATACTCTCAGTAGGATGCCTAAGCTACTTGGCAGTCTATGTCATCATTGTCATTCCAGCTGCTTCAGTTTATTTTAAAAAAAAGTGATTATGTTATATGAACTATAGATTTTATTTTAGTGAATTCAACCACATCTGTTCCGAAGCAGATTCATTTTATCATCTACTAATTAAACAGAGAAAGAATCTCAACCATAAGATGCATAGATTAAAAATAAAATAACCAACAACTGAATGACATTCATAAATGGATGCAGATGTCTTCTTGATGCACTTGCTCATTATAATATTCTGATATGCATTTATGCTTCCCTTTTTCTATCTTTATTTGACACACTTAAGCATTACGCATCGCCATCCCTAGGATGTCATTACTTTCTTATTTTCCTCTGCACTTGGTTCCCTGGAGGTGAATGGCCTCTCTCGCCTCTAGGTGATAGCCTGCTTTTTAGGTCCAAACTCTTACCTATACATAAGTGACGGATTTACTTTCCCCGACCCTCACACTGGTCTATTCCCCTTAAATTCGTTCAGGGGCTGGTCCAAGTCATATAGAATCTTTATTATAGCTTTAATCATAATCATGAATGCATATGTATCAAAGTGTATTTAATAACCTATGCATAGGCTTTGCCAAAATTACGGCAGCATGATAGATCAAGTCCACTTCCTTATGAATAGTGCTAGACTACCAAAAAGGTCAATCAAGCAATAAATTCAACATAGAGCATCGAGTTTTATAATAATAATATTAATCATATAATATGTCAACATAAATACATAACTTAGGTTTTCTGCTCATTCTACTTAATTCTGCCTGATTTTGTAAAATTCATCATAATTTCTATTCAATTCATTTGGACCTAAATTTTGGATATGTTATAGTACTATATGTCTAGTTTTCAACCCTTTTAGTCCCATCTCAGTTTGATTTGTGTAGCTCAAGTTATTCAAGGTTTCTTTTGGTTTGCCCTACAACCAGCCAGAATTGCACCCTTATAATTAAAAATTCACTAAAAATAGGAAACTAAGTGAAACCATATGAAGCTTATAGAAATTAAAGATAACAGAACAAACTTTTATTTGAAATAAGTTGCACCTCATTTTCATAAGTATAGCTTGAGATATAAACCCTATAAATTGACCCTTATGGACTGCCCTATTCTAGACCAGTTTGGACTTAAGGCAACTTCATCGAATTACTGGGAATGAATCTAACTCTAAAATTTTTATGGGATGTTTGCCTACATGTTAGCTTTCACACAGAGTTAGTTGCACTCAATTTAGAGTTTTGTAGGGTGAGTTACACCCTTCTCAACTCATATTGTCCAAGAGAGGACCTAGAATCTCAGGTTAAATTTCAAAAATTCATAACTCACTCAATACTAATCCGATAACTTATATTTTATATGGTTGGAAAGTCCTAAGTGTCTAATTTCAAATAAAAATAGATTCATTAGGTTTTGATGGCTAGATTTTGGTCTGTATAAGATGAATGTATAGATGCCGTAGGATTTTCACCCAAACAACTTCTTGCTTCTTCTATTTTCAAATTCTTCCTGTCCAACTTCAATTTTAATTCAATTATACATATCAAACCTAACTTAATTCATCATCTCCACCCCATATAACTTCAGAATAATGAAAGAAAAAGGAACCCTAAACAACCCCAATCTATAGAAAGCAAGAATAGAATTTAGAATTCCTACCTTTGCTATGTGTTAAGCTTGCTAGATTCAAGTTTTGGAGCAAGGAAAGTTGTTGGAACTTGTTGGAACTTGAAAGCTTGATGAAGAAGGAGTGAATATGAGGTGAGATGGAAAGGAAATGAAGGTGTTTCTACCGTATAGATGGCCAAAAATTTGTAAGGAGTAGGAAGGAATTATTGCGAAACTTTTGGAAGAAGTTGCATGTGATTGGTGGACTTCTTGCTTCTCTTCAATTTGGTGTGGCTACCCATATGAAGGGCTGAAGTTGCACCACTTCTAAGGGTGTGTTGGCTGAATTTTAGTCATTCAATCTAGGGTTCTCATAGTATAATTTCTATTGACTCTGTTTTGACAGTTTAAAATACTGAAATCTTACCGATTTCCTTTAAAGCGGTAAAACGGTTTTAGAAAAATCCTATGAGGTCTCTTATGTTTCTAATCTAATTTCCTCAAATCTAATATGTCTAAATGATATTTAATTGGCTTTAAATAAATATTTAATCGAATTCTAAATAATCTCAATTATTCGATAAAAACTGAACCACTTGATTAAAAATGATAAAATTTTCCGGACGTTACATCAAGTACCGAAAAAGTGACCAATTTAAGGGCAAAATCAAGTGTAACTTTAGACTGTTAAACTCGTTTGTAAATTCGATAATTCACCAATTTTATTAGAGTTTATTTAAACCCATACAAGTTTGGCAAGAAGAAAGTTTATATGTGAGTTAACTAATTTTGTATGGTGGGATCGTAAACTCGTAAGAGTTTATTAGCTTACTCAAGAGTTTAGCAATCATAATTAAGAATAAGTATTGAAAAAATACAAGTTTCCAAATCCCAGCGCAAATATTTATATCGCAAATAATCGACAACATGGATAATATAAATTTGATTATCTTCATAGACAAACCCTACCAACTCATTTCTCCAATTATTACAAAGAACAATAATAAGTTTTCTCGTAGACCTATGTCAATCATGAGTCAACTACATAACACTTACTAGCCCGAAATGATAGTTGGTTTTGTTTCCTTTCAATGAAAATGGGGGATTACCTTAGTAGTGTCTTTTTTTCACGTATACTAGTACCTCGTTAGTCATTTGTAGGTTATACTTAATAGATTTGTAATATTTACTGTTACAAAAAACAACTAATTAATATTTGAAGACTGAAAAAGGCCAACGGTACTATTACGGACTATGGCTGCGAACCTAATTCAACAACATCATTGCAACCCCAAAATGCCTAGAATGAAACTTGGGCCATCATTCGAAACCACCTTCCTATAAAGCAAGGCCAAGGAAGTAGTTATTGAAACTTATTTAGCCTAGGGGCAAGCAAGTAACTAAGACTTGGAAATGACAGAACTACGTACTACCTCCAAACCTATGCTATAAATATCAAGCTAAAAGATCAGGTATACTCTCAAATCTTTTACTCTCTAGTACCTCTTGACCCTTGTTGACTTAAGCAGGATGATGTGACTAGCTTGGAGTCTTTCGGATGCTCTCTATCGGCCCCCCATTTTACATCGGTACTCCTCCTCACCTCTGAGTCATCTTGGAGCATTGGTGTTGTTTGTGGGAACTCCATATTGCATTCACCTTTTGGTTTCCATAATTGGCACTCATGGCATTGTCATGTAAAAGGACAAATGCTGCAACACCATAAAGCAACCAAGTAAGAGCCTCACAGTGCTTAGAAGAGGCCCCACTAATAAGGGAAAATAGTTGACACGATCGGCCTCCCTTTCTTGATGGAGCAACTATGTCCGATTCAATCCCCTGCACTAGAGAAAGTAATGTCAGCCAACCAAGCACCCAGAACATGGCCAACTGTGCAAGAAATAAAGAAGTCTCACGATCACTAGGATAATTGCCAAATTCTTTGATGTCCTCGTGATTGTAGAAGAACAAAACAAGAAGATTTGCGAGCTTGAGGATGCCATCGATCAAATGAAAATGGTGAAAGGCATATGATGGCATGAGAATGAAAAGGAAATCTGCCTAGAAGCTTAGGAGAGGCAGGATGAAAATGTCAAAATCCAAATACAGGTCCTACACCATGAGCAGGACTAACTCCATCACCCAAACAGGGAGACAAACCAATATGATGATATCGAATACCGGATCCCGGTATCCACGATGTCGCAAAAGAAATTTTTTGTTGTCTCTTGATGGAACCTATGACAGTAGAACATTAGCGGAATCCAAAATCCAAACATGGTATTGTGATCAACAATATGAACATGACAATGTCCCATTCTCCAATTACATTATGAACATGCCATTACCTCATATTTTCAAATACCCGACAGATTTGGAGCTATACGATGGAATGACTGACTTACAGGACCATCTGGTCGAGAATGTGTTTGGACGGGGTTTTTGATCTTGTAAAATGTCAAGCTTTCCCTATAACACTGAAGAAGATGACATTAAGTGGCTCAATTCTTTGCTTCTACGATCCATAACCTAGTTCTTAGATCTCTCATTAAAATTCCTGTCTCACTTGACATGAGAAAGTTCAAACTAAAGTCAAGGGCGAGTTTGTTGGGTTTATATCAACAATCGAACGAGTCACTGTGGAGTTTCTTGGAAAGATTCAATACTAAATGTCTATTGGTAGAGGACTTGCAAACTCAGACTATACTAATAACTCTACTCAATGGACTCAATCTTGGTCCCTTCATGAGACCATTATCAAAAATCTAGCCCAAGAGCCTAGAAGAACCAGAACCCTAAAGCCCAAGACCCCATAACCGAATTCTAACTAGATCCTAACCCCCTAGTTCGGTTTTAACTAAATGAAAACAAAGATTAGT
Organism: Pterocarpus santalinus; assembly: GCA_031439595.1. NCBI lineage: Eukaryota > Viridiplantae > Streptophyta > Magnoliopsida > Fabales > Fabaceae > Pterocarpus > Pterocarpus santalinus. Next base: position 37,295,549 of record CM062525.1, read on the forward strand.
TGAAATGTAACCAAAATGTCAATATCCAATTACTTTACATTAATTAACCTTTTTACTAAATCAAGTTACTTTTGACTCAAATATATGACCACCCACTAATGTCCCCTTGACTCCTTGAAATGGCATGGAGAATCACATGGGGCTGATTGAGAATTTTAATTTTTAAAAAATTATTAACCCTTGATAATTATATTTGTTAATTAACCAAAAATAAGCTTAATTAAGGTAAAAATGATCCATAAATTCCATAAATTGCAAAATAAATTCTGAAAATTAGACAATAACATATTTCTCATATATAAACGTGATATTGACAATATATTAGAGAAATTTAATTGTTTCCTAAATACTTTATTAATTAATGGTTAAATTGCCCAATCTAGTCTTAAGCTAAATTGCTAAATTTTGGTCTAATCATGCACTAAACCACTTCAACATTTTCTAAATCACTATTAGACATATAAGATAAGTATTATTATGCCTCTAAATTAGCTTTGAGTGATTCTTAAAACAATTAACTAAAGATAACATAGTTAACTAATTAAACTATCTAATTAAGACAATTTAACTATCTAATTAACTAATAACTAAACCAGCCCCTTTGTCCATAAAAATAACTTGCCATAATATAATCTTCAGCCCAAACCCCCTAGGAAGGCTGTGGCTCTCTTCTCCTTCATCCTCCATCATTTCTTTTCAAAAATACCAAGAAGCCTCCATTAAAAATCTTTAAACTCTCACGTATCTCCATGACTCATAAACAATATCATCCCTCATCCTTGAAGCTCACTTTTGAGCCTTCAAAGAAGAGCATAAACTCGAGCATGCTACTATCCAGCTTTGGTGTAATTTTAAGTTTCAAGTCCTCAAGCCAAGTTGGGTTTTCTTTCACTCTTTAGGTTTCATCCATGTGTTCTTTGAGTTATTTGAAGTTTTAAACCTCTATTTTCAGAATATGAGTTCATCTTTCAAGATTCTAACTTATGAATGGTTTGGCTCTTGATGGTTTCTTTGTAAGGTTTGAAGCTCTAATCTTGTGTTCTTGTGTTTTGATGCCTAAAAACACATTTTCTTGTACTTTTGTGAATTAAACCCTCATGTTCTTGCACACATAGGTCATGATCATTTTAGGGTTTCTTCGAAACTCTATGATTTTTCAGAGTTTGATGATGATACTTGAGTTGCTCTTTGTGCTTATAACATGAATAACCATGCTTTAATGTTATATGAACTTGAAAGCTTGAACAATCTCTTCTTGAACCTTATGAAGCTCACAATCTTACCAAGGGCTGAGGTTTTTGATGTTACTTCTATGTTCTTTTGATGGTACTTTATGTGTAAGAACATGTTACCATGAGTTTGGAGTGGTTTAAGCTTAATAATCCTTGATTTCAATCTCTTGTGCCTCACAGCTTTCACCAAGGGCTGTGGGTTACTGTTGTGTTCTTACATGTATTAAGGCTTATAGATGATGAATAAAAATCTTAACATGTTAAATTTGCCTTATTGAAATTTGATTCTTTAATAATTGCAATTCATATCATGGAACTTGTGATTTTCACTAGAAGCATGTATGCTGCCTTGTTTTAAGCTTTAGTTTTCAGCATGTTTCTTATATGTTTAAAGTGTGCATAAATGATATTTTGAAGTCATGAAGTCTATAGTTCGATGGTATGTGTTAGTATGAGTGTTTTGCTCACTTTTGGTGTAATAAACATGTGATTAGAGTGATTTTTGAGGGTGCCCTATTTTGGGCAGCACCTTACCTCTCTTTGTTTCACTTATTCTAAATTTGGGCAGCAAAATTTCTTGAATCTACATAAAATGTTAATAAACTTTGTAACAAAGAAAATAAAAAATAAGACTTGGAAGAAATTTTGTGTATAGGTTCAACCATAAGAAGAAAAAGGAGGAGAAAACAGTTTTGGGCTAAGACAAGAATAAATCTTAATAAATCTAAGTGATTAGATAAGGTTTCAAGAGAAAATGAAAATTAAAAGAAGTTTAAGGCCATGTTGAAGGGTTTCAACCTTAAGCTTTAAACTAGAGAAGAAAAACATTTTAATTAATTCTAAGTCTCTAGACATCTAACTAAATTAACTTGATAACCTCCTTGAAAGAAAACTAAATAAAAGACTTGCATCTCCAAGATGACAGGCCACAACCTCATAAACACGAGCAAGAAGCTAACATGTTTAATTCATGTAAGAGATGAACTAGAGTTCAACAAATAAATTAGGCTTACGGAGAAATCTTAAAAGATTAAAATTCACAAAAGTCAACATTTTAATTTAAAGGTTAAATTAAGCAAAAAAATATGAGTAAAATCTCCTTAAAGACTAATTAAGACTCAAGGGTAAAAGTAAGTAAAAGCTTGCACTTAAGAACTTAATGATATTCATAAGACTCTTGAGTGCGCTTATTTGTGATATGCCAAGTGATCCTTGTTACAATTTATGTAACCATGATTGGGATTGAGTGGATTCTTGAGAAGGAATCCTCAAGGATCATGATTATTGCATGTGATTGATAAACTACGAATGCATAAGTAAGATGTATATGCTTATATGGTTATTGATGGACTATTTGCAATTTTGGGGAATCTCCTGATCTAGCTATTATGTTGCTTGATTTTCACCAAATTTCTGGACTTAGAATATTTTTGCATCTAAATAATAATAGAGTCATATATTAATGTTAACATCGAAAGTTAATAAGATACTCAAGTGTAATCCTTCAGTAAAGGAAGGTGACCACAAAGAAGCCCCCTCTACTTGCCAATGTAAGTTGGATGTAATGGGTGATGATGGTTGTAACACCTTACTACTAACTATTGTCGTACCACTTTTAATTTCCTTTACTTAATTCTAATAATAATTAGCCATTAAAATATTGCTAAACTTACTACTTTAATTTTGCATGGGTAAATTATTTTCACTAATTGTTCTTACTAATTTTACTCTTGTGGTTAATTATTTTATTCGGCAAGATTGTTACTACCATAAGCTAGTCGAAAATTCCACAGTTAAAGGCATTTATCATATACAAAAAATATCTCTCACTACTACTGCATCATAGAGTATATATAGAGTTCATAATACAAAACCCAAAATATAAAAAGGGATAGGATGTCTGCACTAATACTAATCATTCCCACCCAACCCATATACAATCCATCAAAATACCAAACAGAATATATCAGATGAAGATGCCAAAAAGAGGCGCCCTAAGCTACATCATAGCAGACTTGTTCTAGTCATTAATAGTAGTAATAGTAAGAGTTCAGTCTACAATATGTAGTAAATTCTATTATTTAGTAAATCCAGTTCGAAAGCCACATCTATCTCAATGTTAAGAATAATTCACGCCATCTAGAAACACCAAAGAAAAAAAGGTGAGAGAAATATCCTAGTAGGGTGATGTTCCTAGGAGAGTCTCGCATCTTCCCAAAAATGCTAAGAATTGAAGCGAGAGTGCAGCAATATGTATAATAAACAATAAACTAGATTACCACTAAGGTATTAAAACATTTAGCAACAAAAGAAACCATAGACAGTTAATAAGATAAATTATCATTACAATTTATTAGTGTCAAGCAAGATAGAAGTGCGTTATAATAAAAGAAGTAAATAGTAATATCATCAGTCAATAAGCAAAAATATAAATAAGTATACTGTCCATTCTCTTTATTGCTTCTTTTTTCCTTTTCTGATGGCTGAAGTTTGCAGAGCCTGTATCAATAATCTGGATCTGCGAGAGCTCTCATTGCTAGCGCGTCCCTTAGTTAGATCAATGAATTGCCATGTCCTTATCCGCTATCTTAGTGGGGCCCAAAGCAATCACATAACGAACACTTTGTCCTTATCCACTATCTTGGCGGGGCTCAAGGCGTTGTTTCAATCCATGACCAGACTTAGTGATCACCTGTCTTGATTCGCTATCTTGGTAGGACTTAGAGTGTCACTTAGTGAAATGTGTGGCTTGTCCACTAAATAGTGGGGCCCACACACTCACATATTCATTTAATTATCATACAACAGTTAATCATAATGTGCACATATATAATTTCATACATAAATTGCTCATTTCATATATGAGTATATTTATACCACAAAGTGCACATAACACAAATTATTTTAATCATAATATAAAGTGTACATAAATTTCATTTTTAGCCATAATGCCATCAACTATAATCAAAGCACATGTTTTAATACCTAAATCAAACTCATTAGCATATCCATGTGCATTCATCAACTAAAGGTTATCACCTCCATGAAAGGCGCATAACATATTAAGTCACAAATATATTCATGTGCACACTAAAATCATGATTAGAAACTCTCAATATCATAGCATGTATAACAATAAAGCACTTGGACATGATCATACAAGAATACATATTATAGCAAATTATTCAATTATGCTCAAAGAATGCAAGAACACATATCATTCACCTACATACTCATGCATATATTTCGAAATTTACATAAAGTGATCATGTTTTTATGCAAATCAAGACTTCAAAAGTAATTCAACGAATAATTCAAAACACTTGTTCTTAGACCAAAGTTTAGAAAACCACTTCAAGCAAGGAACTAGATGTTCATATGACATTGTTAATGAGACCTTAACTTAAATCTTGATATTTAAGGTTCTTTAGTGTGATTACAAGTATGATTAAGTCCAATGTCCAAAGTTCAAAGTCCATAAGTCCATATCCAAGCAAAGGTCTCAAATAGGTTTAGTATGAGTCTCATGGTCTCATGACAATTCAAATAAGTCCATACAACTCCAATAGCATAAGTCAAGGTCATAAAACTCCAAGCAAAGGTAATGATTCATTTTATTAAGTTTTAAGTGACTTTTAGTGTCTTATTAAGTCTCAAAATCTCAAAAGAAACTATAATATAACTACACTAATTCTAACATGATTAAATATTTGAAAACAATTCAATGTAGCAAACTAATTGAAACAACTTCTAAGTTAGAGTGAAGGTCATGGCCGAAACATACATAAGGCCAAAAAGTAAAGGATTTTGTTTCAAATCTTCTGAAACTTGTGAATAAAGCTTAATCAAATAAATCACCTGATTCAAAGCATCAAAAGAAGTATTCAAAACACTAAATCAAGAGAAATCAAAATGAATTGCATGCTGTCCAAACAGGGCAGAAAATAAAAATTAAACTTTTAATTATAAAACCAACTCAAAATCACAAGAAACTTGTCATGCAAACCCATATTAAGGTTATATAGATTCTTATGCATCAAATCAACATTTTAGAACATAAAAACACCTTAAAAATCAAGATGAAAGTCACCGCCTCAAGGTGCAAAATTTATAAATCAAACATGTTTATATGTTCTAGTGTATAGATTAAAGGTTTAAGCATGTAACTTGCATATACTAATTCAACAAGCTTAATCAAGTGATAGCGCATCAGTTAAGACTCAAAACCTTTTAAAAGCTAAAATTACTCATTATAAATTGAATTAAGTTGCTGCCCAAAATAGGGCAGCCTATAAAACCAAAAGTAATGTAGGTTTCATGCACCAAAATCATGTAAAATCAACATATCGGCACTTATAATTAATCTATGTGTTACATGGCATGAAAATAACAATTTTCCACACTTAGATACATGAGTTATCATGTTAAAAGAATGCAGCCAAAACAGGGCAGCAATTTAAACCTGAGAGAAATCACAAGTTACATAGAGAAAATTGCATTTTTCAAAGAATCAAGCTCATATGTCAAGCGCACCATGTTAAGTCTTTGAATTATCATTTATATCATCTAATAACACATAAAAACACGTAAAAATAAAAGAATCACCCACTGCCCTAGGGGAGGCGATGGGGTTATCATGCACAAAGTCAAGAATTTTTTCACATAATCACTCAAGATCATGTTATCATACTTCAATACTTGTAATATCATCAAAAGAACATGAAACCTAATCAAACAAACCAAAAACCTCTCAGCCCTAATATAGCTGTCGGTCTCATAGGGAGGTACAAGAAGATTTAATTCAAAATCATGCAAGAAAACATGCTCTAATGCATGAAAACACAAGTATACATAATTAGAAACACAAATCCTTAAAAGAAATCGTCGTAAACCCAATTAATTACCAACTATTAGAGCCTTAAAGAACAAGCTCATATTCTAAAAATAGAGACTCAAAGCTTCAACTAACACCAAAAATTGCGAGAAACACATGCATGAAACCTAAAAAGGTGAAAGAAAAACCCTACTTGTGATATCTCTTGAAAACTCAAACTACACCAAGGGTTGGGCAGTAGCTAACGACATGATTCTTGCTTCTTTTTGAGGGCTTATTTGTGAGCTTTGAGGGTATAGAATGATATTAGAAAGGGTGAAGTTTGGGTGGTGTTTTAATAGAGGTTTTGTGGTATTTTTGGAAGAAAATGAAGGAGAAGGAGGAAGGAGAGGCTGCACGGTTTGGGGGTATTTGGGTAGAGATTAGAAGGTTTCTAAAGTGTGTTGGGGTCAGCCTTAGTGTGTCCTTATATGGACAAAAGCTGAGTTTAATTAGTTTTAATCATATAGTTAGTTATTGACTTAATTAGGTAGTTTTGTTAACTAATTAAACTACCAATGATTAGTTAATCTAACCACCACACCAAACTGATTTAGACATGATATAATACTCATGTTACATGGTGATTAAGGTTTAAGAAAAGATAAAAATGGTTTAACACTTAATTAGTGCATAAATAGTGATTTTTCTAAAAATTGATTTAGACGATTTAAGCTTTAATTAATAAAATAATTAATAAAGCAATTAAATTTATTTAATATATCAATAAATCCATGTTTAATTATGTGTTAGAAGGTATTCTAAATTCTTCCAGAATTTTTCTATAATTTTTAGTATTTTTAGTGAATTTTCCCCTTAAATATGCTTGTTTTTGGTTAATTAACCTAATTAACTATCTAATAAATAAAATAAAAAAAATCCTTCAGCACCCTATGTGCTTGGAGGCCACTTTCATAAGATCAAGGAGACAAAATTAAGTTAGAAAAAGATTAAGTCAAAATTGGAAAGATTTAGTAAAAGTTATTAAATGTAAAGTTGACTTTGAAAGTGACATTTTGGTTAAAATCTAAATAGACTTAATCCAATTTGGTTAGAGCTGAACCAAGGGGTATTGGGTCAGGTTGGGACGTAGTTAGAGTTTGGTTAAGATTAAGGTTAGGGTTTCTGATACATGCTCAAAAGAGCTTATTTCTAGCAAGTTGATTCTGTCTTGGAGATTAAGTAATCCAAGAGCTCATTTCAAGTTACTTATAATACATGCTCAAAAGAGCTTGTTTCTAGCAAGTTAGTTCTATCTTGGAGATCAAGAAATCTAAGAGCTCATTTCAAGTTACTTGGAGATCAAGGAATCGAGCTTAATTAAAGTAACTTGGAGAGCAAGCAATCTGATCATGTTGGAAATACACTTAGATTGTGTCTAGATTCATTTTTGATTAGTTTTGACTTAGTTTAAATTTGAATTGAATTAGTTTATCTTTTAAAATTTAAATCAAATATGATGTAATTTATAAAGATCAAATCTGATTAAAATTAGTTAGGAATAAATATTTTAGAATAGAATCATATCTTTAATTTTTAAATTTTAGTTTCAAATCAGATCTTTTAGATATTATTATTATTTTAGTTTCGAATAGGATTCATATTTCGAATAGAATTCATATTAGAAATTAATATATATATATATATATTTATATATATATATATATATATATTTATATATATATATATGGACTAATTAAATAAAAAGAAATAATAGAATTAATAATTCTATTATAGAATTATAATTTTTTTTTACTTTTTTCTTTCACTTTAAATATATATTATATATTTAAATATCCACTGGGTCAGTCTGGTTGGTTCTTTGCGCCTAGTTTTGGTGATTAGATAATTTCCACTTTTAGGATTTATGTATATATAGGCAACTTGGCTTATAGATAATAGAGAATTTTATCATATAGTTTATCATGGTTTAACTACCAAAATAATTATGAAGTTTTCCTCATTTTGTTTCTGTGTGATGCAAAATTTTTTATCTTTTCTCTGTTATCTACGTTTCCAAGGACAAGTTTCTTGGGGGTTTAGTAGGAAGGGTCTTTATTCTAAATCTTATTTCCTATCAAAGTGTATGTCTGGGGTTTTTGGATCTTTATATCCCCGGGATTCCTTATCATTTAGTATTAAGAGTAAGGTTTAGATAAATTTCTATTTATCTATCTTTGTGTTTTGTGTTTCTATTTTGTCTTCTTTTCTTGTCCATCTGCATTCCTATTTTCTGTGTTTTGCATCCTATCCTCCTATGTTGTTGTCATGTCTTTGTTTTCTCTATTTTTCTTCTCTGTTTTCCATTTGTTTTTTAGTTGATAGTTCAAATTCAAAAAAAAAAAAAAGAGAGAAAAAAAGGAGAAGAAATTAGAAAAGTTGAGGATTACAAGCATAATATTTTTTTTCCTTTGATCTAGGTTGTTAAGGATAGGTTCTTTAAAGGTCTAGTAGGGAAATTTTTTCCTTTGATCTAGGTTGCTATGGACAGGTTCCATTGAGGTCTAGTAGGAAAATCTCTTTCCAGTGATGTAGGTTGTTAAGAACGGGTTTCTTAGAGGTTTAGTAGGAATACTCTATGTTCACTATCCTTCGTTTCTATTTCATTTCTGCTTTGTTAATTTCATTTCCTTGGGTTTTTTTTTCTTTACATTGAGTTTCATTTCCTTATTTGGTGTGTCTATTTTGTCCACATTTTTTTTTTTTGTATTTGAGGTATATTCAGTTTCAAAAAAAAAAAGAGAAAAAAACAAAAAAAGCCAAAAAAAGAAGCAAAAAAAAAAAAAGATAGGAGAGAGAGTGTTAGTGAGGTTCTTTAATTGTAGGTTCTTAGATGGCTTCATGGAGGAAAGACAATGGTGGAGATGACTTTGAAGGTTACAAAGGCAAGATTCGAGGATGAATTTTTTTTTGAAGAGGGAGCGAATGATACATGCTCAGAAGAGCTAGTTTCTAGCAAGTTGGTTCTGTCTTGGAGATCAAGCAATTCAAGAGCTTATTTCAAATTACTTGGAGATCCAGGAATCAAGCTTAATTATAGTAACTTGGAGAGCAAGTAATCTGATTATATTGGAATGTTTAGATTCGTTTTTTATTAGTTTTGACTTAGTCTAGATTTGAATTGAATTAGTTTATCTTTTAAGATTTAAATCAAATCTGATCTAATCTATAAAGATTAAATCTAATTTAAATTAGTTAAGAATAAATTTTTTAGAATACAATAATATATTTAATTTTTTAAATTTTAGTTTCAAATCAGATTTTTTAGATAGAATTAGATAATTTCTATGTTTAAGATTTATGTATAAATAGGCAACTTGACCTACAGATAATAGAGAATTTATCATATAGTTTACCATGGTTTGACTACCAATGCAATTGTGAGGTTTTCCTCATTTTGTTTCTGTATGATGCAGAATCTTCTATATTTTCCCTGTTATCTATGTTTCCAAAGACAGGTTTCTTGGGGGATTAGTAGGGAAGGTCTTTATTCTAAATCTTGTTTTCAATCAACGCGTGTGCCTGGGGTTTCTGAATCTTTATATCCACGGGGTTCCTCATCAATTTCCTATTTTTATTTAATTTATTTTATAATTTATGATATATTTTTGGCCTTTTTGGTGTAATTAAGTATAATTAAGGCCAAAATAATTTCAAAAACTGCATGGCCCATGGCCGCAGTTACCAAGGCCCAATCATGTGGTCCTACAAGTCCAGGCCCAAAACTTCAGTGATTCTTTGCCATACTATAAATTAAAGGGGTTTTATAGGGATTTTGGGGCCCGTTTTGCACCTTGATAATGTTATTTTTGTATAATTATGTAAATATTGCTTAAATTTGCTCAAAATCGTTATTTATCTTCAAAAATATATTAAAAATGTGTTTGAAAATTTTTGGAGTTTTCTAGGTAGTTTTTGGCCTTCCATAAGCCCTTCAGTATCTTTTGTCTATTTTTTGTCAAAGTTTCTATTGTATTTTCTGTTTTCTGTAGCTAATGGTATTTTTGTAATTTTGATCAAATCCAGGGATATCCCATGTCATTTCACATTTGGATACCTCCACGGCTTGATTGGTTGAGATTTAGGTTTCATTGGTTCCGCTATGTGATTTTGCACCATTTAAAACCCTATTATGTTAATTCTATGGATACGAGAACCTAAATATCATTTTTTAAAAAGTTCTGGCCAAATGTGGGAATAACCTCTGGGGTCAATGTATAATTACTAAAAGTTATTGGGCAAGACTATAAATAGCTAAAAGTTTACACTATAAGGGCATTTTCATCTTTTCTTAATTTTTAGTATATAATAGTGCCATAATTTCAATAGTAGTGTTAAATTACCGTATAGTTCTAAGTGTGAGGATCATCATGATATAGCACTACCTGAGAAATTCTTACACTATCTAAGTGAAATAATTCAAAATTTTCATTATGCTATATTAAAAAAAGGAGATATTACAACAATCATTGTAGGTATGAGTTTATCTTATAAAAAAAAGTAAAGTTCTAAGGGCGGTATATAAAAGTTTAAAAAGCATACGCTAAAAGTTAAAGTAAAAGTCAAAGTTAAAGTCAAAATTAAGGTGAAAGTAAATTCAAAGAAAGTAAAGAGTATCCTAAGAGTTTTAAGCTATCCTAAGACTTTTAAGCCTTATGTTTTTTCGTATGCACTTACATATGTTGCATGTCATGATTATGCTTATCCATGTTTGCTTATACTCCTATTGCATAAACATAGCATGCTAAGAATGTCTGATTAAAAAAAGAACCTACTTCGGCTAAAGTATGTTTTGAACTAATTAAAATTACACCCGATAAGAAATCCCAAATGGCTAAGGATGATAACGATGACACTTAGTTGCTTCCTTACAACCTTACTAGGAAATTTTGTGATTCTCACCCGTTGCTTTCTTGTATTGTCTTTAGAGAAGATCGATGGTGATAGTGGTGGTGTTCATTAAGCTTCCTATTTGGGATGTGAGGTATAACCCGGATCTTGACGCACTCCTTCTCATAGTGAAAGGGAGGTTTGGGTGTACATTTTCTTTAACATCATTTTCAAGAGTCAGTGATGAGTTGGTAGTTCATTCCTTCAGAGCCATACTTGAGCGTTGAGCTGAGGGATCTTCACCCATCTTTCTACAAGCTTGATAGTGATGATTCTTTTGAGGAGCCTAACGTTCCATGGCTATGCTTATCTACTCCATAGAGTCGGACCCCTCTGAGCCTACTGCCCTATTTTCTTTCCTTTGAGATTGTCATCCTCCATGATGGAGAGTCGTGTCAACGGTAGGGAACACGGAAGTGGACGTGGCTGCGGCTTCATTCATACTCATGCTGTTCTGTGTGGGAGAGGATCTGGTTAGGGCAGTGGACGTTGAGATGTCTTTAAGGGATAGGGTAACGATTTCATGCCCTTCTAGACGAGGTGAATTCTTGGTAGTTATGGTTGGTTAGGTTATGAATCTTTTTGCATGCCCATGCTTCTTGTGGATGTGACTTCTTTTTTATCTTATGTTTGAGCCACACTTAATGGTATGTTATGTTTATCTTTTTATGTATGGAGTGTGTGTTATCCTTTTGTACGAGGAATGATTATCTATATCTTCCATGTATGTTCATCTTTCTTTTGTTATTGCACTAGTTATCCTGCGATTGCTTACCTATGGTTCGTTTATGCACATGTCTATTTACGCGTTAATGGCTTATGTTTTCCAAAAAGAAATATGCTATCTTAAAAAAAGAATGCCCTATTTTCTCATAAAGTATTTTTTTGAAGAAAAAAAGTTAAGTTTTCGCTAATCAAAAGGTAACAAACTAATGATATGCTATAATATGACTTAAACGTAGTGTAGGCTTCTTATGATGTTACACACCCAATGTTAAAAGAAACCTCCATTCTATTCCTAACCAAATCAGTAAGCTGTAAGTATTCAATACCACCATCAAATACACCCCTACACTGTAGCAAGTAATTGGTAATAATTGCATGCTATAGACATACACACCAACTACGTATGCATTAAAGTAAAAAATTATTAAGCTCTATCAAAGGTAGCTATAACTTTACAATTCTCTTTATAATGTATCTAGAATCATGATACAAAATAGAGATGGGGATAAACTTGTACACTAGTTAATTCATAAGCCGTTATATCACAACTAAACTTATCTGGTCGTTAAAGCTTCGTCAATATTATTGCTCTAGAGTTAGTATGATATGTCATCTTTAAAAGTGGCATCAAGTCACTCAAACCATCAAGCTGATTTACTACACTAACCACTCACCACAATAAGTATGCACATTTTAACAAATTATGTTGCGCGATTCCTCCTTCGCTAACTCAAAATATCAAACTTTGCAATCCCATATAAAAATTTCATCCATTTCTTCTGCTAGAAGAACCTTATAATTTGAGATTATCTGCACAAATAGTACTAGCCATACATTTAAATATTAAACTCCGATACTCTTGCAAATAAAATACATCGCACCACTTAAACAAAAAATTAATTACATAATAAATCAATTACACAATTGCATATGAATTGGAAAAATGTTATTTCTAGCATCAATTTGAATGCACAATGAACCATTTAAGATCAATCAACAAACCTTTTATTTAGTGTAATAACAACAAACCAAACATAAGATAATTCCTAAAGAAGGCCAAAAAAAAGAAAAACACTCTAACTCGATTCCCCTGCCCTTTTGCAATCTATTGTGCCAATCATTAATATATATAGACAACTTGCAGTTTTATAGCCATATCTTCTTGCAAAAGAGATAAACAACAACAAAATTTCAGTCAACGCCATAACCTACACACCATGTAATGAAAACAGGTCCTCTTTACAAATTGATGATCCAAAAAACTAGCACCTAATTTTTAGGGCAATTAGCTAAGACAAAACCAAACAAAAGGAATTCTTATCATAAACCAAGCATCCACTCTACTATCAACAATAGTGCCTTCATTTCATAAATATATTAACACTTCATTCAACAATGCCTCTAAACAACTGTAGTCCACAAGCAAATCCCATAATATTCCAATATATAGGCTAAACCATGCAAAAATGAGAGCAAATCCTACATCCAACAATCAAATTTAAGCATGTAAGAACATACTGCCCTAAGACTTTCTACCATTTACTAGGGAAAGAACACCCCATTTCAAAGGCAATAGAAACATTGCATCCGTGCGACACATCCCATTCAATTTATAGCAAATCCTCTCCATTCTAACCCTGCTACCACGACACAATACTCGACTCTCCTGTATACTTACTCATGTTCGTCAAATTTCTACACGAATAAATTAAGCCACAAATGTTAATATACAGCAATACTGATGAAATATTGATCACCCAATCAATGAACCTAATTTCTCAACCACAAAACTCACAAGTCAATTGAAATAAGAACAACGAAATCTTATAACTATTACTGAAATGTACAAGGAAACCATATAAAACCTTTCATACAAAAGCTATTTCCTTATCGACCATCAACGGCCTCAACAAAACCTTAATGCAAAACTAAAACCATTATCGAAATAAAAAATCAGATAGAATAAACGCACTAACAAGCCTTAATACAATGCTGTTTCAAACAAAATAATTGCTGACTGAACTGATCTTACATACCAGTAAGAGGGGCAAAAATGGGTTTGGATGCCCAAAAAAAAAAAAAAGGGAACACTACCTGCTGAAGTTAATCAATAAAAACTCAAAATTAGGGCTTTTGATCTGACTAGTATGAAACATCTGCCACCAAGGCTGTGCACTTACGGTCACTATTATAATTTTGGGTCTACCAACTTTTTCGATTATAGCTTATTAGTCTTCAAATACTCTTAACATCTTTGCAAAATTATTACCTATGCCAATTGCCTCCATTATTGTCACCACACCAATGGCCGATGAACATAAAGGACTAATTTACGATACTAAGGCTATGTTTGGGATATTTATTTGTGATGGCAATGAATAGTCAATAGTGGAATAGAATAGAAAAGAAGGGAATAGAATGGATGTGTGCATGCCATACACCTTTTTGAGAGTTTGATGAAGAAAGGGAAGGAACTCTTTCTTCCCTTATTCGGAAGTGATATGGAATGAAAGGCATATAATCTTTGTTTTCCAATTTTATCCCTTGCTAATATATAAGAAAAATAGTGGGTCTGAGTTTTTAAACATATAGCAGTAATTAGACAAGAAAAAATTCAGCAAAAAAATTTTTGTGCTCCTTCAACCTCCAATTTGGGGGGACAAGATTTTTTTCAATATTAATAATAAAGAGAGATCTCCATATCTATATGTAGCCTTGCCATCCCCTCCTAGAAAGTAACTGTCAAACATGTTTTTTCCAAAAGCTGCTTTCCCACTCCATGCCACATCCTCAGGGACCATCCTCTCAAACATCACCTAAAGCATTCATACACTAACAATTCCACGCCACAAAAACATGGGTTAAAGTTGGGCCGTTAGATTTTAAGTAACCTATAGCTAGGCATTCAATGAGGCAGGACTAACATTACTCCAAAACAAAGAGCGGACTGACAAATCGGTCACCCAAACTCAAAGGTATTGAAATAACATAGTCGGCGAGTTATAACTTGGTCCTAGCTAGTTTGGGAGTTATGTTAATCCTTAGTTAAAAATTATAAAATAATATGACAAACTTATTGCAAAAGAGGTATTTTGGTATTTTATTTACAGAGACAGACTTTCCTCTTTGTCATGTTCGCTGGACTGTCATTTTGTTCTTGGTCATTGACCTCCTTGTAGAACTCCAGCAACTGGATTGCAGATCTGCATCGACGCCATAGGAGCCATTGTTTACACTGTCCCACGAGCCAGCTGCTACTGCTTCTTGCTCTCTTCCTTGCTAGCAATTACAATCCGGAAATACTTCACCTTTGCTGGCTTGCTCTCTCCCATGTTGTCGGTTTGTGATCGTTGTTGTTGTTGTGACTGTGGGCGGCTCAAGAAGTTGGATGCTGCCTCCTGTGGCTGGTAGTCCTCCACCCGCGACCCTTGTCGGTCCTCGCTGTGCTCACAGCGTTCAACGCAAGAAGCTGAGGGATTCACTTTTGAGAGAGCAGCATCATATTCGGTGTGCTTGTTCTTTGAATTTTGCAATGCGTGGCATACCCCAGTAGTAGTCGTAGTAACACATTGGGTCCTTAAGGTGTAGCAATAGCCCACCTCGATCAAGAAACACAAGGATATATCTGCAGAGAAGGAGGAGTTTCAGGATGACGATGTGATTGAGGAGGAAGAGGAGGAGGAGTTGGTGGATGGTGCTGTAGATATATAGGACTTATCTGCAAATATTCATCTACCAAACCTTTTTTAGCTAATTACTATGAAATTAATACACAAACCAATGAGAGCCATCTGATCAAAATAAATTATCATTCAACACCTGACATATAAAATAACTCCTCAATCCTAAACATGAGCAATATAAGTCCCAAACATCTTGGGACCAAGTTATCACTCACCAACATAGTCAGTGTGGCCAACGTTATCCATTACTGTTCTCACTGTCGCCCCTTTTACATCATCTTCAAAGTCCTTCTTTACTCAGAGTCACAGACACAGCCTCAACAACCACCTTCTCCTACTCGCTCGCTCTACCAAAACCCTTCATCAACAACACCGCCCCTTCTGTTGCACCTGCTGCAAGAGAATGGCTACTTCCACAACAGCCACCTCTGACTCCGACAGAGTCATCGCTCCCTACGGCTCCTGGAAGTCACCTATCACAGCCGATGTCGTATCCGGCGCCTCCAAGACGCTAGGCGGCACCGCCGTCGACGGCCGTGGCCGTCTCATTTGGCTCGAATCACGTCCCACCGAAGGAGGGTAAGCTTAAGTGTCCCTTTGATTTTTACTCTTTTTTTGGGTAAAAAAAAAAAAAATGGAAAAAACAACACTCGGTTGTGTCCCATATCTCATGGTGCTTGAGAGAAAGCACTTTCTGGAAATGCTGAAAGTTAGAAAAAAATGGTCAAAGTTTGAAACTTTCTCGGATTTTGCAAGTTGACTTTTTTTGTTTTTTGGGCCGGGGGGGGGGGGCGCTAGCTGTGTTTCAGACGGGGGGTTCTTGTTCTTGAGCCGGAAAATGCGGGAGGTGACCCTGTGGATGTTACTCCAAAGGAGTTTGGAGTGAGGACATTGGCCCAGGAGTATGGAGGTGGTGCTTTCAGTGTTTCAGGGGATGTTGTCTTTTTTGCAAATTACGAGGATCAGAGATTGTACAAACAATCCATCAGTTCTTTGGGTAAGCATTGACCATTCATCAATAGTTAATATTATTCCCGAATACCTGCTTTTTTTTTTTTTTTTTTTTTTTCTTTTTTGGTGTTGCTGACAATTTCACATGAAATGACACTTCTGTTTGTGCCCTATTGACATGATTTATAGTTTTACTAATGTTAGTTTCATCTTGTAATTAACCTCAGTTCTCCTTTATATTGAGATTGATTGATTGGATTGGTATCAATCTTCGAATGTTGGTTTGGTGTTATCTTAGAACTGTTTGTGAAGCAGTTTTCTTCCTTAATGCCGGGATTTTTGTGGTCTGTGGCCTAGCAGATGTGCCTCCTGTACCTCTTACTCCGGACTATGGGGGACCGGTAGTAAGCTATGCTGATGGAATATTGGATTCACGCTTTAACCGTTTTATCAGTGTAAGGGAAGGTAAGCTGTCCAAGAACAGTTTATCTTCAAGGCTTATATTAGAAAGTTCCCATAGTGATTTTCCTGATAAATCATTCATTTATTTAGTCATAATTGTGTAATCATGTTGGTAGATCGTCGGGAGAGCAGTCTAAATCCACCTACAACAATTGTGTCTATAGCACTTGGCAGCAAGGATGTTCAGGGTAAGAATTCTCACTTTAGCAGTGAGTTTAATCTGTGGAGTTGTCGAATGAATACTGCAAATAAGTATGTCATTGTTGCTAGTCAAAGATTTTCAAAAGTTGTGATAGTATGTCTGACTGGATTGGTGATGTTCAGACCCAGAAGTATTAGTTGGCGGGAGTGACTTTTATGCCTTCCCACGTCTAGATCATAAAAGTGAAAGAATAGCATGGATTCAGTGGAGTCACCCCAACATGCCATGGGATAAATCAGAACTTTGGGTTGGCTATATTTCTGAAAATGGGTGAGCAGAACTCTTCATTTTTGTTGTGACCTGTAAGAATTAAGTTTGCTTATCATGTAGGTCTCCCTGTTGAGGTGATGATAAAATGTTCCTTTGTTTCATTTCTTACGTGTGCTCCAGTTTTTCATATTTATTACAAGTTTGATTGAAGTATCAACAGCTGGTGCTTTTGCAGATATTCAGTTCTTGTTTGAATCACACAACATAGATCTAATATTATGTTGATTATGTTACTTCATGTAGTGCTTCCCCTTTTAATAGCCTTGCAAAGAGAAAAGTGATTACTTAATTAATATCCACTTGTCAAATCTCAACTATTACATACTAGTTCAAAATTATTGGTATACCCTTCTTGACATTCAGTCATTGTTTTCATACAGGCTCATGCATAGATTTTGGTCCCTTTAGAAGGTTTTTCTATGTTTACTCTCCATTTGTGGTCTTATTTTGTATAGTGGATCTAGTTTTCAAGTTATTCATGATAGTTGGAGTTACCGACTTTAGGTACTTGTATTGTCTTGTTTCAACATGGAGATTAATCATCTTAAGGTTCCATGCAGAGAGATCTACAAGCACATCTGTGTTGCTGGGGGTGATCCTTTGCTTGTGGAGTCTCCAACTGAGCCTAAGTGGTCCCCTGATGGTACATAAACTTGGCATTTTCTGTAATCCAAAAAAAGAACTTGGCATTTTTGTAAAACCCAAACTTAACTTTAGTGATCAAGCATGTAGTTTTGTTGGCTAAACAAGACATTTTTTCTTAATATCATCAATTTTTGATCCTGTCAGACATTGGCGGATGATAATTGATCTAGGTTAATTTATGATCTCTTAATGTTTTATGATGTGAAGCTTTTGAAATTTTACTTTCTCTTCCATGCTTTTTAGAGCATATCATTTGTTTCTGAGCTCTGTTTTTCTCATTGGTTTGTATTGGTTCAAAGCTTACTTTTGACTCTAACAGGAACATTAGTTATGACGTTTTGGTGCCTTCTGATTTTAATTATTGTTTGAAAATTTTAATATGCAGGCAAGCTTTTTTTCATCACGGATAGGAATAATGGTTTTTGGAATCTCCATAGATGGGTAATTTTCTTTGTCTTCTTATTTCTGCAAGCCATTAGTTGTATATGGTGGCTTGCTTTAACTTTTTATTTTCTGGATTGATAAATGTTCGAAGGTTTGGTGGTTAAATGTCACTATTGTATTACTTGCAAACAGTTCATTGAACAGCATCAAATTTTTAATATGAAGGATACAGAGCCAACTTAGTGTTTTCCGTTTTGAATTTGCTTTTTTCAACAAAATAGGGTTTCTAAGATGTTTGTTTTTTCGATTTTTATTTTATAATAATGGATCCAATCTTGAATTTTCCAAATTAAGATGTCATAGAATATCAAGAAGCTAAGGTGGACAAAATCTAACATGTGAACTTCATATGACTTGTGTCCTGAAAACAGTCAGATGTCTAATATATTTTCCGCTATGTTATGTTTAATATCTGTATTGTTTCAATAATTTCAATAATAAAAACTCTTTCTGTTGATATTCTACTCTATGCATTATCATCTGTTCCCGCCCCCCCGCCCCCGCCCAAAAAAAAAAAAAAAAAAAACATCTTTGATTCTGTTGTGCAACAAAATGATTGTGAGAAATAATTTGATGGCATGCATGCTTAAATGCATCTTCTGGTTGGCCATGAAATAGCCACCAAAATATTGGTTGCTTCTCCACGTTTTATTTTTTTCTAACTTCTTTAATTGGTTACAGATTGAATCTGAGAATAAGGTCGTGCCTGTTTATTCTTTGGATGCTGAGTTTGCAAGGCCATTATGGACTTTTGGTATGAACTCTTATGAATTGGTTCAAAGTCAGAAACAGAGAAACTTAATTGTTTGCAGTTACAGGTGATTCTAACTCTGATATCTGCTTTCATCTTTTCCTTTGTCCAATCGGATACATTTGATTGTGTTTTCAGGCAGCAAGGGAAGTCATATCTTGGAATTATTCATGATATGCACGGCTCAAAACTAACTCTGCTTGATATTCCTTTCACTGATATAGATAACATTGTAATTTTTTAAATCAGTTTCTTGCTTCTCTCTTTTCTTTTCTTTCATTTTTTTTCCTTGTCTAAATAAATTGTTGAGTAGGTAACATATTCAAATCTGAGTTGTGCAACCATGCCTTTGCAGACTTCTGGTACTGATTGCCTATATGTGGAGGGAGCTTCTGCAGTTCATCCATCATCAGTGGCCAAGGTGCTTAAATCCCCCCTATCTCTTTCTCTTAAAAAAAATAAACCAGAAAAAATAATAATAATAATAATAGTAATTCAATTTAATATATCAATGCACCTGCTGATATCTCTCTTGCTGCTCAGGTGACTTTAGATAATGATAAATCAAGAGCAGTCAACTTTAATATTATTTGGTCCTCCTCGCCTGACAGTTTGAAGTATAGTTCGTATATCAGTAAGCCAGAGTTGATTGAATTCCCAACTGAGGTTCCTGGTCAAAATGCTTATGCATACTTTTATCCACCAACTAATCCTATTTACCAAGCTAATCAAGGAGAAAGGCCTCCTCTATTATTGAATAGCCATGGTAAATCTTGGTCTTGTATGAAAAATGATTGCATGTTATTTCATATTCTAATTCATTTAGCCACTTACATGCTGAAAGCCTGTGGAGTGAGGTCTTCCCTCTGCAACCAGAATTCATCTGCAGTTTATATATCATGATCTACATACATGATGATTGAGAAGAAATGGCCTTTATTTGTGAATGAAAATTCCACAATGGTTTAATACAATGCAACTGTATGCCAATACTTCCGTATATTATGGATCTCATGAGTGCATTGTAAGTGAAAGTGACAGTTGCTTGTCACTTTTTTTATTTTACATTTGTTGAATGCATACTCACTTTTGGTTGATGTCAACACCCATGATTTTGGCAGTCTTTGAATTGATAATATGTTTGAATGTAGTTTCTCATTTTGACAATTATAATATTGGTCTTCTTCTCGATGGCCAATAAACCTGTATCAAGGCTGTGCTAGATGTTTTTTGACCATTGTTATTTAGTGAAAATTTAATGTGATACAATCAAGATGCACTCTCTGATAGAGTAGAGGTATCGAGTTTATTCAAGTTGAGTTGAATTAGAATTTCAAGTTGTTTTAAAACAAGTTTGTCAAAATTTCTTAATTGGAGCAATTTCAATTGAGAAATAGTGGAGTACCTGGTTATTGCATTTAATTGGTTTGGAGTACCTGTCATGTGTGGGTTCTCTTACTCTAATGATTGAGTGGAACAGCCACTTTTATATTTGCATTGTTTTATTTAAATATTTCAGGAGGACCAACTTCTGAATCACATGGAATTTTAGATTTAAGCATTCAGTACTTGACTAGTAGAGGTTGGGCATTTGCTGATGTTAATTACGGTGGTAGCACTGGTACATTTCTTACTTCGTCTGTAATTTTTTTCTTCTGAATTACATTGTCTTCTTTTTTTCTCTTTTTGTTTTCTGTGGTTGGGCTAGGTAATTGTTTCCAGTTAGGTTTTTTATTGGGTCAATTATACTGACCTCCTCTGAGGTTTAGGGTAATTACACCTAGCACTCCTCTATTTAGATATATTACATTGACCTCCCTTATTTCTAACGAGGGACCGAGTTCCGAGTTACCAAATTCTGAGTTAAACCTGTCTTTTAACATGTCCGAGTTCCGAGATAATTCCGTGATAATTCACCCCCCTTAGGCGTAATGATTTCGGAACTCGGAAGTGAATTATAGCGTTAAAAGACAGGTTTAGCTCGGAACTTGGTCCTCTGTTAGGAATAAGGGAGTCAGTGTGTAATATAGCTAAATAGAGGGATGCCAAGTGTAATTACACTGGATCTCAGGAGAGGTCAGTGTAATTACACTAAACTTCACACCCTTTTTTATTCGTTTATTGTTTTGCCATCGAATAAAGTTTTCGTTTTAGATGAGTTGCTATTTGCATTTGTATTCTTTATAGTCTGTAGTTAGTTTCTGTTGTTAAAAGGATGAAACACAATGTGTCTGACTATAATATTCTTTGGAAGGTTATGGCAGGGAGTACCGAGACCGGCTTTTGGGACAGTGGGGAATAGTTGATGTCAATGACTGTTGTAGTTGTGCTACATATTTGGTAATTTTTTTTCCCTTTCTTTTTTATATTTTGTTTCCTATGATTTGGTTGATGGATGGATTAGAAGAGTAATTATATAATCTCCTATCTAGGTGGACAGCGGAAAGGTAGATGGCGAGCGTCTTTGTATAACAGGGGGTTCTGCTGGTGGGTATACCACCTTAGCTGCTCTTGCTTTTAGAGACACTTTTAAGGCTGGGGCTTCCTTGTATGGTGTGAGTGCTTCTGAGACTTGATTTCACTGGTTGTTTCATTTTCCAACAGACTGTAATAATACTTTATCTGGTTACCATGAAATAGGGTTCATGGAATATTTGACTTGTCATCAATTCATATTTGGTTGTTTGAGCATGTCATTTGTTTTCACTTTGTTAAGAAAGATAAAATTATTAATGTCATGAACAATTTTTTATTTCATTGCTATAACATCCTTCTAGGTGATTAATTCTATCCGTTCTCAGTATTCTGGCTAATATCGAGAGTAGCACATCATATTTTCTTAGCACTAAAACAAGGAATTTAAGTTAAATTATTGTCCTACTCCTTACAATGGATCAATGGAATTTATTTTCCAATTGGGTCTCTCTCCAACAGATAGCCGATTTGAACTTGTTGAGAGCAGAAACTCATAAATTCGAATCCCATTACATTGATAACCTTGTTGGTAAGTCTGTGATGACCATTTAACAGTTATTTCTTTGGCTTATTTGTTTCATTTTGTATTCAGTCTATATCTTAACTGATTTCAGGAGGTGAGAAGGAGTGCTTTGAAAGATCCCCAATCAACCATGTTGACAAATTTTCTTGTCCTATAATTTTATTTCAAGGATTGGAGGACAAGGTTAGTAATAATACAATTATTATTGCCCCTTCCCATATCTAATTGTTCGGGCAATTTTTCGGCTCTTGATTGTGCTAGGCGTGCTAGACCTTGAAATCGGCTAGTAAAAGTCCTTATGATTCCAAGTGTCAAACGATTGCTCAAAGGAGAGAAATATACTCCTTGAATATGGGTTTCCAAGTTACTCAAAGAAAGCACTCAACTGATATTAAATGTATAGTAACCAAAACTCAAGTAAAGAATAGACGAAATTGTAATCAGCTAGATTTATATTAAATCAAAAAACCAGTTACAACAGATATCCTTTCCAAGTTTCGATGGCTAATCCGTGTGGAAGAATTTGAAAGAAGGAATGATTGCAAAGAAAAGTATTAGATCCTTCGTAAACTCCCATGGCCATTCCATGTGGCAAGTTTAAGGAGAGGATTTGATACAAATGGTAAGGCTGAGAGGCCAGCAAGAGACTAAAACTAGAAAAGATAAAATGCTGGTAAAGTACAAGTAAAAATAAGAGAAATTGCTAATTTGGGTTTTTTCGTCTTCCGGGGGGGCCGGCTGGTCATCTCTTGCTCTATTTATAAGCAAGATTTTTCCATAATTGCTTTTCAATAACTGCTTTGGCCGCGTGCTCGTTAGCGGGTTGATTTGGTTTATTCCTAGTTGAAGCTTGGAAGGGTTGCCACGTGTCTTCTTGCTAACTTGGACTTAAAGGTTTTTACTTATGTCTCGACTCTTCTGAATCCTTCATTTTGCATTGAGTCGGTTTCTCCATCTAAGCCAATCAGCCCTTTAGTTTTGAATGTGGCCGAGTAATGCTTTTTGTCTTCGGCCATTACTCTTCTAGACGTGCCAAACTAATGGTTCGGCTAATACTAGGGGATACGTTATAACCTCATTTGGCCAAATTTGGTCCTTAGTCAGCGGCACTTGAAGGACTCTGGAATAGGAGTGTAAATGGGTTGATTTAGATCGAGTTTGAGTGAAAAATAAATCTGAACCGATCAAATTTAATTGGATTGATTTGTTTTGGATTTTATTTTTTTTTCCCAACAAATCCGAACCGAACCAATTCGATTAAAACTGGGTTGGTTTGGTTCGGGTCGTCGGATTGAAGGAAAAAATAAAGAATTATATTTTTTAAAAAAATTTATTTGTATAACAACTAACAATAATGTAAAGCTTGATTATGATAATATTTAATAATGGTATAAATTGACAAATTTCTTAAATAAATATTAACAAAAGGATAAAAAGTGACTATGTTACTAGAAGCTTAAGTGCAAAACTTTGAAATATTAGAAATTTAAAAAAAAATTAATTGATGGGGTGATCGGGTTGGGTGTTTTGGTAATCCAGTTGAAAAATCATAAATCCGAAACCGAACCAATAATAACTGATTTGATTTGGTTCCACCTTGAAAATAAACTGATTATCCGAACCGATCAAAATCAATTTCATTGGTTTAGTTTGGATCTTCGGGTTCATTGAATCAATCCGATCCGCTTACACCCCTACTCTCGAATGTATATCAACCTGTTTGTAAATAACTAAATCTACTTTAAATAATCTACAAAATTCAGTTTCATGAATATATTCTACGTGTTGAAGGTTGTGCCACCTGATCAAGCTCGGAAAATTTACCAGGCCGTGAAGGAAAAAGGTGTGCCAGTTGCTCTTGTTGAGTATGAAGGAGAACAACATGGTTTCCGAAAGGTACAAGCCGATTCAAATATTTTTTCTTGTGAAAATGAAATTAATGTAGGAAACAATGACTATATGCAGTAACGGATTGGATGCAGGCTGAGAACATTAAGTTTACACTTGAACAACGAATGGTCTTCTTTGCACGATTGATTGGGCACTTCGATGTTGCTGACAATATTACTCCCATCAAAATTGACAACTTTGATGACTGAGTGTGGATTTTTTCAGAGGTACTGATGTTGGGTTTCTTCTCTCTCTCTCTCTCTCTCTATATTAAAACAAGTCCTAAGCAATCGCTGTTCTCAAATCCTAATACTGCTTTGCAGTACTTAGGGAAATCTTTGCTGGAAAGTTTTGCACTATTGAGCTTCTACACCTTTCTCATAGCCATTGTGGCCCTCGGTAGAAGGTCCATGTTAATGCTCGTTGCCAAGAGTGTGCAGAGTTCCCGCTGCATTTTCTTAAATCGTGGTTGGGGTTTAATTTAGTCTTGTATTTTCTATTACAGGTACAAGTTTGTGTTTTGGACCCATGCTGGAGATATGGCTTACTTTTTCTAGAATATCTGTCCTAGGTAGATGATGTGGATAATGATTTCTGAACCATCGTCAAAAATATCCATAAAGCTGTGATCGTATTAAACTTTTCCAATAATACTACTTTTGTGAATTTGTTTTCTGTGATCCATCTATTTGGGATCTGAGAATGATAATTGGTGCCAACTAGTTCCAAACATAAATTGGTAATTGTAGTGGCTGTGGCTCACGTTGTAAGAGCTGGTGTTCTAGCAAAACCGTGTATAACTTCATGATGAGGCTGAGCTGAAGCGCTGCTAAGTTCTAGAACGTTAATTTCAAATGCTTTACCGGTGATATTATAAATGTTGCCTATCTTATGTTTTGTTGTAAATCTTTACTTAGCAGGTTCCTAGCCTATATAAGAGAAGGGTTATGTTGGGCAGTTTACGAATAAAGTAAAACTTTGGGAATTGCATAAAACAGCTTTTTTTTTTTTTTTTGAAAAAAAAGCTGTTTTTGTAAAAATTAATTATGTTTGGTTAAATTTTGAAAATAGATTATAATCTAAAACCGATACTTTTAAGTTGAAAAATAACTTATAAGTATAAGCAATATTTTGGAGCTTATGATTATAAGCAGAAGTTGATTATTTTAGAATTGTTATATTTTTATTAAGCTAACCTTGTATCAAATAATATATAATATAAATAATTATTCTATATTTTTTTTAGTAATTTTATCATCCAAACATAATTTTTTTATATAATTCAAATAAAATAGATTATTCTCAAATCTCTTTTCAACTAAAATATCTAAACATAAATTAATTTTTATATAATCGATTGTATAAAAAATAATTATTGAAACAATTTTAATTTTACAGTTTTCTTAAACAGACACTTAGTAGATGATTCATTGTTGCTGTTGTACCAGATAAATTATAGCAATTAGCAACTCTACTGTAAAAATTATGTAATTGGCATCAGTGTTTCATCTTTGACTATTGTAAGTTTCCAAGATGGCTATCAAGTCCAAGGAATCACTCTGAAGTCTGAATGCAAAGAAAAAAGGGTGAATCAATATCTCAAATTCCAGTCTCATGGTTGTACTAGAATCAGCTCAAAAAATGCTTGAGGAGTTCAACAGTGGAAGGAATAGTACTCTACTCGTAATTAAGAAAATAAGCATCCACCATGAAAAGCACTATTCAGGAGAAATTTTGCACTAGAACTTTATTGAGCAACGAGAGCCCTTAATCCTTTTCTTCACGTGTGGTGGAGATTGCTAGTTTTCTTGCCCCTATCCTTTTTTTTTTCTCTTGACCTTTTTTTTTGGGTTGAGTGAGAGATAGGGTTTTGGCAGTATCAATGAGATGAGCAGAAGAAGGTAGTGCAGGTTGATAAACCCTAACTCTTGCCCCCATCCCCTAAACATGACAATTGAACCCATTTCTTTTACATCTGGGCCAACTAATTTTAACCATCAAGATGTAACTAAAAATGAAACACCCCAAAACAAAAGCAAAGTGAAACATCCTAAGAAGTAAATCTATCGGGAATAAGTTCATCTAAATGCTTATATGATAGCACATTATTGAGGAAAGTTGGCACTTGATATTATTCTATTTCCTGTAAATGTAGAGAATCATCATCTTTGGTTGTGTAATATTAGATGCCAATGGCCTTTCCCCTTTTTTTGCTGTTTACTTGCTCACTGTTTACTTTGAGTTAGTCTTTACTATGCAAGTTATAGTTTATTTGTTCGTCTAATCATATTGCAAAAGAGGACATGTTCCTTTCATCTTGTGGTTCTTGTTTATGTTGATTTGCATGTGTTCATGTAAATCTCAATTTTAATAATGAAATTTAGCATTTTCCTGCTATTTCTTGATGCTAAGATTTTTCATCTTTCAGTGATTTAGTGCAGACCGTAACTTAGTTTAAGGCGTCAGGAATGAGCAAATTCGATCCTTTGCATCAATCCGGTTACTTCTAGACAGTTATTGTAGTTTTACTAACTAGATGTTCTCATGAATCCAAGCTGCCTCTTTTTTTTTTTTTTTCTTTTTTGGTACATAAATCCAGACTGATTGAAGCGTCATAACCTTTTTTCGATTGATGCAACACCCAAATTTACAAAATTTTGTATATGCCTATACATTTTATAGATAGTCCAGAATTCCCTACTTCACATCTAAATAAGATAGAGCCCTTGTAACTCACCTTTCGTGTGAGTCACTCATCGTTATTAAACTCTCGAATTAACTCTTCAATTCTTAAGAGTTTATGATCATACCATATAAAAATGAATTAACTTATGCATAAACTTTTTTTTTGTCAAACTTGTACGAGTTTAAGTAAATTTTAACAAAATCGGTAAACTATCGATTCTACAAACAAGTTTACGAGCTAAAATTATATTTGATTTTGCTTTTCAAATGCAAAATATTGATCATTTTTGTTTTATAATTTGATTTATTTGTTTATTTCATGCAATATTTATTGGTTTTATTCAATTAATTTTATCTATTTGTTATTATTTAAGTTTTGTCGAACTACAAATTAGTAATGTATGGAATAAAGTATGATATAAAAATGAAGTCATATATTAGGTTATATTTTATTTTATTTTTTTATTTATATTGTTATAAAGTTACAATTGTTCAATATTAATCATAAAAATATTATTTAAAAATATAAACTTTTACGAGACTACGAGTTGAGTTTACAATTCGAGTTTACTAAGATTTTATAAATTTACCTACACTCTCGAGTTTGATAGCCTTAGAATCGTTTCAACTGAAAACAAATCCACGTCACTTGTTAAACTTTACTAACTCTGTCAATTACATGTAAATCTACGTGAGCTGATTTTTTATTTTTTTGGTACAATTTTGTTTGGTCCTCATTTTTTTTGGTACTGTTGAAAAGGAAAGAAACCAACTCCTAACAGCGGACACTACCATAAATGAAGCAAACATGCTCCCTAGCCCAATAGGAGAGGGCCAAGCCTTGAAAGCTTGTTATTCTGGTTGCCCTACTAAACCTACATGGTATCACCATATTTTTCACTCTCTTCCTAATAAGATGTAGGGTGTACTTAACATACAAATCTAATCATAATCGTGTAAAAAAATTACATAATAAATTACACATATATGATACTTGATCTTTTTTTTTTTTTTTGCCTAACACTTAAAATTATACACTTTATTTCTTAGATGGTGTTTGGTTCACGAAATATTTTTACATTCCCGAAAATATAATTATGGCAATGCAAAATTATCATGTTTAGTATGTGATTTGAAAGAAATTTTCGAATAAGTTGGATTGCGGGGAATTAAGATTGACCCATTTTTTGGTGTGTTTGAGTATTATTTTTTAGGCAAAAAATTATTTTTTTATTGAGAAAATCACTTTGACATGGTTGAAGAAATTTTTAAAAATAATCAAAATCTTAAAAAAAATCTATTTCAACTTTTTTAATTATATAAAAAATTTTAACTTCAGAATAACTTTTTTCAAAAGGTAAAATGCACCCAAATATTTCCTCCTTCCGTGGGAAATGTTTTATTTTCATTGGAAAGGAATATTTTTGTAAAAATAAAAAAGACAAAATTACCTGCATTATTAATCATCACCACCCTTTTGTTATTGCCAAATCGCCACCGCCACCATTTTGTCAAGATATTTTTGTAAAAATATATAATATTCTCATAAATATCATTGTCAACCAAATATAAATTATTTATTCTCAAGTGTAATTTGCAAGATTTCTTAGAATTCAATATGCATACCAAATGCATCTAAACGTCATGTCTCAAAAATCTACTCCTAGTTCACGTACTAAATGTCTCCAAAGTGCACCCAATATTTTAAAGAGCCAAATTTCACTTACTACAACATCAAACTAATACATTATGAGTTTAGTTTGAGAAAATGCATTAGCATATATATATATATATATATATATATATATATATATATATATATATATATGGAGCGTTTCATATGAGAGGAATGATTTATTATAAGAATAAGAGAAGCAAATATGGGCCGTGTAATAATATATGGTGATCAAAATTTAAAGTTATTTAATGGTCACATGATCACTTAAAAAATTCATGTGGCTTTATATTTTAATTTTAATCATTCGATAAGATCCAATGATCAAGATTTACTCTTCTTACTCTCATAATAAACCACTCATTTCATATGATATGTCCTATATATATATATATATATATATAGATTTTTTGGACTGATACTTCAAGAGAATCTAATTTTTGTTCATTTAAAAATTAATTATTTATGTCCGACGTTTCTACCGTTGATGTATTGATGATCTTTAAAGCTTACCGTTTGATTTTATAATCTTATATCTTCTTATTTTAATATAGATGTCCAATCATGACATTTCCTTCCCCCTATTGGTATCCTTGAAGGCCGTTTTACTCGGCACCCATTCGTGCATCAATTATATACGAATCAGAGCAACAAAAATTAATCTCTTTTTTCATTGTTTTTCAGTAAATAGTTAACGAAGCTCATGATTCCAATGGACAATGAAAGACAGGGAAATGCTCCCATCCCAGCGTCCAAGTATGTAGCTTCTACCGCTACAGTCATTTTTCTGTCCTAGGACCAGAAATCAAACTTGTTTTCTCCTCTCTCGTCTATTCTATGACAAAATCTAAGCCACATCTACAACAATAGGAAATGAAATTGCGGAGAAGATAAGGTCCTGTTTGGTTTTAGAGAATATTTTCTGTTTTTATTTTTTATTTTCACTTCCTGAAAATAGTTTTCATTTTCAAATTTTCAAATATTAAGAAACATGTTTGTTTTGATTCTATGTTTTCTATTTTCAAAAAATGAAAACATTGAAAACACGTTTGGTCCGTTCATTTTCAATAAATAAAAAAAGCAAAAATTTCTTTTTTGGGTAAATTTAAATATAGCATTAATTAGATGTTTGAGTTAATTTTTCTGTGTTCATCCAATTTTTTTTGGGGGCTTATTTTTACATTAATTAGATATCTAAATTAATTTTCTTTTTGGGTTTATGATCTAATATGAGTTCTTGAATGGAATAATCTTTTTTTGTTGGGTTTTAATTATTTTTCAGTCTTTCTAAAATGTAGC
Source organism: Pterocarpus santalinus (assembly GCA_031439595.1). Classification (NCBI taxonomy): domain Eukaryota; kingdom Viridiplantae; phylum Streptophyta; class Magnoliopsida; order Fabales; family Fabaceae; genus Pterocarpus; species Pterocarpus santalinus. The sequence continues at coordinate 37,325,225 of CM062525.1, forward strand.
AATTTGGATTTTTTTAATTGGGTTTTAATTGCTGTTCACTTTTTAGATAGTAGTTTTGTAATGGATCGCAGGCATTTGTATTTTTGTATTATTATTATTATTTTGAAAAAAAATTGAGCATCAAGAAATTAAATTATTTGATAAAAAGCTTACTTGATTTCAATTGAATAAGCTAGTAAACAAATTAACAATTATAAGTAAGATTAGAAATGGCATAAGGTCACCTTGAGCAACCCTAATAACTCAAGGGAATATTTGCTCTTCGAGGTTCATAGGTTGCTATATGAATGTAGTCTGCTCTGTTTGTTTAAGGTTTTGCATAATGCAAATGTGAGTTTCATATTTTTTGAGGCATCAGGCCATTTAATAGCTTTTAAGTCCTAAGTGAAATTGGAATGGTATAAGATCGATCCAATGTAAAACTATAACCTTTAGGGAAACAGAAAAGAGATTATGAATGTGTAGTTGATTGGCTTGTATTTAAGTTTATCCAGAAAAAATTTGCTATTGGTAACTCTACTAGAGGAGAGAAGTAAAAAGTAAAACATAGCATTAATAAAAACAAAAAAAATCAAATAAAACAAAATAATTCATTCGCCAAGTAGTATCCAAGCTTGATACCAACACCTGTCAACTCATGTAGCTGGTAAAACCCTTGTATCTTAACCCCCTCCCCCAAAATTTTAAATGAAATTCTCTACGGATGCTAAGTTATCTATAGCACACTAACAGAATATAATATTAAGTACCTAACATCTAATATCTAATAATTTTTCTCCAAAAAAAAAAGTGATATTTGATCAATATAACCATCATAACATAAACAAGTCCAATACAAGTGTTATATGTTAAGCAAAGCTAAACATAAAGAAATCCAAAATATATCTTACATGTTAAATAGAACATCATTGTGTCTCATATCATTTGTCAAACCAAAACAAAATTTAAACATTAATTATATAATGCATCTCAATGCCTACGATAATTTTCCCATTTGCAATAGTTTCTCGAACTTGTGTCATTTGATTTGCTCGAGTAGCATCAATATTGATGCCTTGCTGATCCACCCTTGAGCCTTGTTCATTTGTAATCAAGTCTTCTACAGAATATTGGCCAAAAAGTCTATCTGTTCTATGTTGCAGCCTAATAAAATTATATATAGCACAACAAGCATTTGGAATTAGCCTTTGTCTTCTAACAGGATAATTTGGCATCAACTTTAAAATTGGAAACCTTGCTTTCAATACTCTAAAACATCTCTAAATGATATTTCTCAATGAAGAATGTCTATGATCGAATAGTTCTTGTTTTCCTCGTGCCTGTCCTCCATCATGAAAATCATGCAAATGGTATCTTTCCCTCTGATATGGAGCAAGATGACCAAACATATTAGGGAATTCAGAGTCAACAAGATAAAATTGATCTGTAAAGTTATTGAAACATTTATTGAAATAGTCATAAAGGATAAATATTAGAGCAAATAACATAAATCACCATTAAGGTTTCTTGAAACAACACTTAACCCCATTTTTGTATCAAAATAGCACTCCACCCCATTTATTTTAACGCTAACAGCAATAAGAGAATATTCTAACAGAATATTGTTACACTTGACCAAGGTTAATCCAAAATGAATTTGAAAAAAAAAAAATTCTATGGTACACATTTCATCAGTCTACAAATAGAAAAGCTTAAAGCATGAAGTAAATGCAATGAAAACGTACGTCCATGAGGTTTTGGAAAATTATTTTCAGGAGTTAAACCATCTAGAAATACCCTTGAATCATTTGCTGTCCTTTCCTAGCTAGAATAAACAAACGTAAATAGCATGTCAAAATCGCATACCGCCAATACATTTTGTGTTATCAAAACTTTTCTTCCACGAAAGGCAGTTTGTTTTGATGCAGGAGCCCAGGCTGATACATGTGTGCCATCAATGGCACCAACACATTTCTACATTTGAAACATGAATAATATTTTAGTAGGAAAACAATTATACGTTTATCAAATATTAGGAGTATATATATAAAAATTCACCTGAAAATAAGGAAAAAATTTTTGGTTGCCCATGATGTGTGGATGAGTAGTTGTCTGATCTCTTGGTCGAATAATTCTACTACCCAACTTGCAGACTGCTTTTAGCACTATTCTAAACCATTTGCTAACAGTATGGAAGGAATGTTGAAAGCGTTCAGCAACAACTCAATGATGCAAATTGTGACATATTATAATTAAAAACATTGCAACTCCTTCCTCCACACTTACTTTTTGCCATCACTCAACTTTCCAACATCCTTTAAAGTATCACAAAAATTCAAAAATACATGTTTCTCCATTCTAAAACTTTCGTAGGATCTAACTTCATGACTAACCAAGAACTCAAGAGTATACATCCTTCCAGTCAACATAGATGTCCTACATGGTATCTTACCAATAAAACTTTTCTCATATTCCTTGATTAGTGATACTATAATTAAACCTCCAAAATCATTATCCCAATCACTTGAACCTGTGCTACAATCATTACTTGAACTATCTGTAGATTCATATATTGACATATTCACCTGTTTAGAATATTCATAAAATTGATTAGTGCCAATAATAGAAAACATACAAACATAAGATAAAACACATTACACTCTAATACATAAAGAGTAATAAGTATCTCATTACAATCTAATACTAAAAAGCCACAAGTTACTACATGAGATAAAACACATTATAATGTAATACCATAAACGGTCATAAGTATCTCATTACAATCCACTACTAAAAAAAGCCATAAGTCAATATTAAGATAACACACATTAACAAACTAGTTCCAAAAAGGCCAAACAAGCTAGTAAAAGGTTCAAAATATATCACAAACTCAATCATCAACTTGATACTACTCCAGTGATGCTAGCCAATCCTTCCTCCTAAACGAAGGCATCCTAATAAACATGCGTCTCCAGTCACTATCTTTAAAACTCGCCAATGCATTGTTGTAGATTTTACTTGGAATATCTTCCATAGAGTCTAGCAACTCCATGCATGCATCAATAGAGTAAGGATCAGACATTGGACTAGTATCTTAACTAGCTTGTGCTTTATATCGCTCAACCTTAGCTTTCATTACTTCTGTTTTTGCTTTAGAAGATTCTTCCGTTGCGCTCATTCATGAACTCCATTTGCTCAAAGCTTCTTCAAGTATTTCCAATCTTGAGCTCTTTGCCTCTTTGCATCTACGCTCACTTGAAGTCCCAATTTGCTTCCTTTTGTTGTCAGCTTTTTGAGCATCTTCTTTATCAACATTAATGGAATCAAAAACATGCACACCTTTTGCAAGAAAGTCATCCTCCATTTGTCTCTCCTCATCTGAGGTTGGCGGGTCTTGAGTAGAAGCGTGACTTAATTTGCTAGTTGCGGTGCTAGAATTGAATATTTCACCTAGAATGTCATAGTCATACTCAAATCCATTCTTCTTAAACTATTTATAGTACTTTCCTTTCTGCAAAATATAAAAAAACTTTATTATTAGATAAATACATAAACCAACATAGTATTACTAAGAAAATGATAATTTTCAAATTAATAAAGTTGAATATACCGAACACAAGTCTTCCCAAACTTCTTGAGGGGCATTCACTTTGTTTGATGCAGAATCCTATGTAACTCCTGTACGGGCTAGTAAAGTTGAAAATTCATGGTGTAGAGTGCGCAAGCGATTGTACTTTCCTTTCAGCCTGTTTACACCATAAATTTCTCCAATTATTGCAGCCAACTCATTGTTTATATCTTCCCAAACTATTACCTTAAATGATGAACTTTATAGTTGCCTCTTCTTCACTCGATCATAAAGTACATCAATAAATGCCTTTGTGTTTTGAGTTGACCATTCCATCTTGTCTCCATTTTTAGATTTTCCTCCCATCTTATTCTAATAACTTCATATCAAGTAACCACCATTCATTGTGAACAATAACAAGTAAGCAAACAACAAAAATTTCATATGCTGTAATTTATAAGCATGTATACTCTCCCTTAGTAACAAGTGCAACCTTTTATTATATTTGCATGCATTTAAACCACAGATTTCAGAGAAGTAAGTTCCAGGTCTAGAAAAGCACAAATTTCATAGACTTAACTCATGAACTTGAAGCTAATATAATCATTAATGAGACTTCTAACGATACATATCTCTTATACAATAACTTCAAAAACACATATATCAATAAGACCAACAGCTTTTAAAGCCAATTTCATTATTTCAGAATTAAAAAATAAAGTCCAAATGAATAAATGGCAAATAAACAAATAAATTCAATGTTGCAGGCATTAATTTTATATAATTAAAAAAAAGGAAAACATATCAGAGTAAAGCATGAAATTAAACCAAACAAATAACTTGAACTATAACAAAGTATAAACTATATCAGAGAACACAATAAGTACTATAACACTCAAAACACATTAAAGTATATCATAGTGTTCTAACACAAAGTGAAACTGCTAGTTGTGTTCTCTCTTAAAAACTCACAAACACAACATCACCACCACCAACAATAATGTCTTCCCAATCTCCACCACCACCACCCAACCCTCACCACCCCAACCCAAATCCACCAAAACCCAAACAAAAACACATCTAATTTTTAGGAATGTCCTTCCTATATTAGCTTTTACATGTACATACAATAACCATAATTGATGTTAGATAAGACAAAAGGTAGTAAAACTCCAGTAGAGCAAATAGGAGTTGTAGAATTTGAAGCCAAAATAGGTACAAATATAGAGGAGTTTGGGGTTGTGGAGTTCTTAGTATTAATCAGCAGATACAAAAGGCAAGTTCTTGTTAGTCTCTCTAGACACATAATATTAAGAAGCAAGCAAGTTATTTGGACACAAATGTGTGCACAAAGTGAAAGCACTTTGTAAGAAAAGGACAAAATGTGCTGAATGGAAAACTAGAAAGTAACTTTCTATTAATAAGCATATCAGTTAAGAAATTGATATTAAAACAATTCCTCACTTATCTTGAAACCAAACAGGACCTAAAATTGGATTTTCCATACTTTCACGAAAGCTGCCTGATTTATCTAAGGCAACAGCTATGTGGGATCCACATTGCCTAGTGTACAATGGTCTATCTGGGCTGCTGGAAGATAGATCGAACTTGCTAGATGTTGCCATTGCACTAATTTCGACACATCCTTTAAGTAAAAAATACATAACAGAGACTGATGCATGACAAAGATGTGGCACTATAGCACTTATCTTGAAACCTAGAGGGAAAAAGAGAAACAAAGAACACAACAAATTACAAGGGGTTAGAGAGAAGGAGGTATACCTAGTGCAGCAAATGGCGGTGGTCACCAGAGTAGAGGTAGCAATCACAGGCGATGGCAGGGCAGCACAATGTTTGTGAAGTAGAGGGTTGCGATGGGAGAAGGTTTGAGTTTTGCAGCAATGAGCAATCTCTTATGCTTTGTATTTTGTATATTTAGAAAAAAAAAATAGAATCAATTTCATTAATATTACGGGACTGCCACCGTGTTTTCGTTGTTCTCTGTTTCAGTTTCCAAAATTTTCATTGAAAACACTGAAAATCGAGATTTATTGTTTTCAAAATTTTCAACTATTTTAGAGAATGTTCTCTGAAAATGTTTTCAAAAAAAATCAATCAAACACATTTTCATCTCTATTTTCTATTTTTAGTGAAAATGAAAACAAAAAATAACTATACCAAATAGGGCCTTAGAGTCCTCTAACTCTCCCAAATCTCACTAACAAATGATCAAACACCCTTTTCTCTTTACTCTATTCCTTCTATTTATACTAGTCCCTAACTAATTGTAATTATTTGTAGCTAACTAAGGGTGCCCTAACACTACTCCCCCTCCTAAAGATTCACCTTGTCCTCAAGGTGGAAGTACAAGTACTTATTAGTAAACAATATAAATAATTCCTTCTTGGATCCCATTGCTTGAAGTATAAACGGTCCCCACTATGATTTCCCCCACTAGGTTGTGGAAACTTGGAGCTATTGAAAATGAATTGGGCTAGGCCTGTATGTGATGCTATCTCCTTTCTTTCTAAGATCCCACTTTTGAAATCCCATTTCTCATAATCTCTGTTATCAGAACTCAAACTTTTCTCTGTCTTAATTTGGGCTTGGCTGATTAAGAATACAATAGAGCTCCCTTTGTTAGGCTGCCCATCCTTCTCCCTTCTCTCTTGGGCTTGGCCCATTAGGGAAAAACACCACCCAAGATGATGGAGCCCTATAGTTGCCCTAATGCCCCTTTCCTACCTTATGCCTCTATCAAAGGAAGTATGTTTTGCCACTGCTGTCGCTTGTGACCCTACTGCTGCTTGCAACTTTGACAGAGGAGCATTCTCTGTGTGCATCGACACCATAGCTCTCATAGTAGCTGTCGTTACCGCGACCTTCATCGCCTCCCTCTCTGTTTATCCTTTGTGTTTCTCTTCCGGTGACTTTTTCTGCCCTTTTCCCTTGCTACCGCGACTGGAGACACTGCCTTCCAAACTGCCTTCGATGCTACCAACCATAGTGCAACTTTCAAGTGCCTCTTCTTTGCCACCTGCAAAGCCTTTGCCTTCTCGCTTTGCTCCTTCATGCATTAGCAATTCTTCCTCCTTCCCCTCCATTATTCTTGGAACCGTTTCTTGATTTGCAATAGACACAAGAAAAATCAAGTGCTCTTCTTTAGCCTATTTTCCTTCTACACCCACAGTCTCTCTCCCCTTCTGTCTTTTAGTTGAGTTTTCTTTCTCATAATAAGTCTTGGGCTCTAGCGAAAATTGTTGGTGCATGGCTGTCAAAAACTCTGCCCATTACGCATTTGGGTTGTGTAGTTTCCACCACCAAAACCAAACAAGATGGCTTCCTCCAAGGGCAGCCTCCACCTCCTGGAATCTCTGCACCTCTAGTGTCCCATGCATAAGATAGAGATCCCATACCTGCCATAGCCAAGAACCTACATTACCACTATCAAACATAGGGATTAGAGATTTCTCCCTAATCTCTTGTTTAACCCTTTTTTCTTCCTCATCACAGATGGCCCTCGTGAATTCCCACCATTTGGTGTAACATCCACGACTTCCGACTTCCGAGCTCATAGTATTCCCAACCTCCAAATTCATCTTCAAGGCTGGATAGATAAGGGTTTATGATTTCCGACCTTGTGTAAGCGTGTATGAATTTTGGCCTCATCAGTATGAGTTCCGATTTCCGATTTCAGAAGCTGAAATGAAATGACTGATGCTTCCAACTTACGAGTTCGTCTTCGACTTCAGCACAATTTACGACTTCCGACCTTAGCGATCAAAGATCAAAATTTCGATTTCCGACTTCGTCTCTAAGGCTCCAATGAACTGGCTATATTCCGAATTCCGACATTATGATTCACAAATGTACGAGATCCGATCTCGAGTTCAATATTAGTAGCTCTCATTTTTATATCTTTTCGAGTTCCGAGATCGAGATTCTATAATTCCCGATTTCTTGGTATACGGATTAATGTTGTGAATTCCGACCTCCGGAATTATGTTTACGATTGATTCGTTTTGCCTAATTTCCCGATTTCTGACTTTAAGTGCTTGGCTTCACACCAGGCTCTGCTTTCAAGTTTCGACTAAACTGGATGTTTTCTGAGTTCCAACTTCATATACAGGAGGTTCACGAGTTCCGACTTTATAAAGCGTACGAGTTTCGATTTCGTTTCCAGAATATACTGGAAACTAGTCCCACTTTAGGCGACGTGGAGAGTGATTCTACCACACAAAGAGGACGACGTGGAGAGCAAGGTTGGCTAAAACTCAACCTTACGTTTTGAGGCTAATCAAAATCTTCCAAGTTAACTCCCACTCATGCCTATATAACACACTCTCCTCCTCTGATTCAGACCCCCTTCTACGTAACTTCTTCTTCACTTCAGCTCTCTCTTTTCTTTTCATCTCTCACCCAACTCCATCGTACCTTAAACTTTTAACAAGTTGCAGCTACAAACTTAAACCAAAATCATTCACGATAAGAGATAGGGGTTCTAAAATTCTTACTTGACTTTTAGATTCTTGAAGTATTGGTGGTGGTTTAAATTTTATTTTGATGTGTTGATTGAATAATTATGATAAATTATAGCTGAACTATGGGTTGTCTATGAGACTAAAACTTGAATTGAAAGAGAGAAAGGATAAAGATATGAAGAAGTTGAGAGGCTGGAAAACCCAAACCCTCGGCAGTCCGTACGGCGGAGTATACGGCTTCGCCTCCCGCCGTTTAAAATTAACAAGACCATTTTTATGTGAAACTAGACATCTAGGGCTTTCCATAGACATATTATATAAGGATTTTGGATCAGAATTGAGGGAGATATGAATTTTTGAATTTCAACCTAGGGTTTTGACTCTGGCTCTGGGCAGATTAGGTTATTTAGGGTAGAACTCGACCTATACTACATGAAAATGAGTGAAACCAACTTTGTTAGAAATATTACACATAGGAGAATATCTCATAAAAATTTCAGAATTTAATAAGGTCCCAATTGCTCCCAGTTCTCCACGCAATTCGCCCTATGTCCACACCGGGCGAGGACAGGGCAGTGTAGGAAGGTCCGAATTTGGGGCTTGTAACTCGAGCCCTAATAAGCCAAATTGAGTGGGACTTTTTCTAAATGAAACTTTGTTCTGTCACCTTTAATATGAGACAAATTTCGTTTGATTTGAGTCAGTTTTCGATTTTTAGTAGATTTTTACTTTTAGTTGCCGGATTCTGGCTAGCCAATGGGCAGGCCGAGATAAAATTTAGATATCTTGAGTTGTATATACCAAAATTGGATGGGACTAAAGAGGTTAGAAAATAGACACATAACACTTTAACATAGTCAAATTTGAGGTCCAAATGAGTTAAAATGAAATTGTGGCTTGAATTACAAAAACCGGGTTGGTTGAATATGCTGAGGCAGGATTTCTGCCTTAATGAATTTGATATGGATTTGAGTTCTATGTTGGAATATAAATGTGAAATTGTGTTCCTTGTGATAAATTGGTGTATTGATTGGCTGGCACTATTCATGGAGAAGCGGACACGTTCCGTGACGTTGCCGAAATTTCGGTAGAACCCATGTACAAGTTATGAATTACATGTTAATGCATATGCATTCTTAATGAAGCCATGAAAGTTATGAAAAGAATTATGTTATTATGCAAGTTCCATACTACTTGGGCCAGCCCCGGATAAGAAGTTAAGGGGAATAGATCGGTGGGAAGGTCGGGGAAAGTAAACCCGGCAATTCCTGTATAGGAACGAGCTCGATCCTGATAAGCAGACTATTACCCAGGAGTCTAAAATGGCCAAGAACTCCCAGGGGACCAAGAGATGGAAAATGATAGAAAGTAATGAAAAAGTTTATGAAAGAAAATTCAAGAACGAGTCTACATGATTACATGAATGCATGAATACATGGAATAGCTACATTAAGATGTTTACAATTGTCTGTTATAATTGCTCACTGCTATTCATTTATTTATTATGTTTATCATTCTATGTATCGGTACTGGTAATCCATTGTGTTTCTTATGCCAATTACAATAAAACTGAACCTTGCCTCGGACCAGACGTTTTCTTAAACTTATGAAAATGGACTTTTCAGTTTGAACACATATTTTTATAATTAAATAAAACCTGAGGCAACTGAGAATGTGTGTGACGTCAGTACCAGTATAACCAAACCCTACTGAGAATTTTCTTGAAATTCTCACCCCGTTTTTGTATCTCCCGCATCATTCTCAGACACTAGCGATGGACTCCACAGCTACCCTTTTAATTGAGATTCCTGCGTTACAGCTCCACCATGATCCAGAGTTGGACTCTTTGTACATAGCTGGTTCGTGCAACTTCTGTTTATACCTCTTCAGCGACAGGAACTTTGATGTTCCTTTACACCATCCCCTCTTCGACCCTGCTACCCCTTATATTGCCGTCCCTCTACACATGGCTCACCCACATCCTGCACCTCCTGCACCAAAGACCCGGCCGACCCCGCCTCGAGTCACCACCGCAGGCAGCCCTCGACATCTCGTTGAGTTCAGAGAGTGACCCCTTCGAGGCCACCGACTCGTCGCCCTCTTCCTCCTCGGGACCCAGCGCAGACTATACACCGGTCGAGCCTGGCATGGCTAACGGCTACCTGATGGAGTAGCTTAGCGATAGGAGATGTTGTACAGTATGACCCTCTTTTGGACAGCACGTAGCTTTGGGTCATGGACTTGACTGTAGAATTAGCAGTAGGTTACGAAATGTCCTTTGAGGACCATAGGGTATTTTGGCGGATGAGGGCATTATGGTCTTTTTGGTACACCAGCCCCCGTATGTGTTCTACTTTAAAACTTTGTACATAAACTAAAACAGTGGCTTCCGATATATATATATATATATATATATATATATATATATATATATATGTTTACACGTATGTAGTAATACTATTGTACTATACTCATCTTGGTGATATTTTGTTCGATTCGCTTCGCTTTTAGTATAGCAGGGCGTCGTTTCGTCAAAAAAAAAAATGTTTATATGACGATGACGATTTAAAGAAAAATTAAAACAGGAAAGGTAACTAGAGTATCAACACGGTAACACGATCTGACTAGTTTCATGCTATGACTTAAGCATAACATAAAATTAGTAGGGTGTTACATTTGGCCTTTGGGTTGTCTTTTTTCCAACATCAATACTAGTAGTATCCATGGCTGCTAAGGATCGCCGCCACTTCCAATATCTACTATTCCCGTGGAATGTCGTAATCAGGAAAAGACTCTTACACCCTTCTTAGCCAGCATTGGACATCACTTCCATTGCATGGTGGAAGCGCCTTCCTTCTCCATTAGTTCTCCATGCTAAAAGCTCCTTGCAGGCTCCCGGAATTGAGAGCTCTGATACCAGTGTTAGAACTAGAATAAAAAATTGGTCTTTATACAAGAATTGCAAGATTCTGAGGAAATTCTAGAGTCCTCTAATTCTCCCAAGTCTCACTAATAAATGATCAAAGACCCTTTTCTCTTTACTCTATTCCTTCAATTTATACTAATCCCTAACTAATTGTAATTAACTATCTGTAACTAACTAAGGGTGTCCTAACATAATGCTATCATCTATAATTTATAGCAATCTAGTTTCCCTGCATGTTTGTCCTCAGACTTAAATGATATGGTACAAGCATTGTGCTTCTCATAACTTTTCTATGATCCTATAGTACAAGCAAGCTATTTCCCAAGATGATCACTGAGCCATTGGCAAAGGAATGAAAAAAATGATCGGCTCAATGCTTAAATTTGAGTGATAATGAAGAACTGGAACAAAGGCCAAATATTGGAAAAGTTGCATTAATTTGTGGCCCTTCATTACTTCTAAGTAGATTTTCTAAAAGCAGCAAATTTGTACTTCCATAATTCAAAATGAACTGCTTCATGTGGGTAATTTTTTTGGTTGTTTAGGTAAGGTATCTTTGCCTATATATAGTCACATCTAAACCTTCTGTTTAAGAACATAGCGTAACTGAGCCTTTTGGCTTTCCATCCTGGCCTCGAAGAGTCTGGCTTTTAAACTATTCTTCTGTGTATTGCGAGGAATGCATCATTTCATGCCATGATTATGCAAACTTCTTAACTCGGGAGAACTCAATTGCCATAGAAGATCTTGGGGGTTTAGCCCACCTTTACCTAATCCCTGATCAGGAGACATGATGCTCCCACTAGATAGCTTTCCATTTAAAAGTCTCCCATTCATTCCCTTTACAGAGATTATCTTGCAATTATCCACATTGTTTAGGCCTGACCTCTAGAACCTTGCTATGGATGATACCTTCTTTGATTGCTTAGTTGGTATTCAACAAACTTCACTTACTTCAGTTATTGGGGTCTCTTTACTAGCATTTTCTTTCTATTCAAGCCCACTCCTCCCTGAGATGTTACTTTCTTGATGACTCTTGGTCACAGATGGGACACTCCCTTCTGGTGAGTAGCTTGATCCTCAACATGGCTCACGATTTCCCATCCACTTTCATTTTCTTCTATATCACCATTATCATCCACAGATACAACCAAATGTCTCTAAAAGTTATCCTTACTTATAATATTGGCTTCAGGACTCACTACGTGAATCTTTGAGGCATAACTCACCAAATAATAAGTAATACATGGTTCAATCTCCCTCTCCTTGGGTTCACTAGAATTAACATATTCCAAAATTGCCAAAAAATTATCTGGATTAGGAATCTCATATGTGAATCCCTTGATGTCTTGAATTTGCCTCTCTAATTTCCTTTGCATTTGGGTTCACATTTACCAACCTAAGAAAGGTTTCCAAATCCGCTACAAGTTGATTCATCCGTGAGTACTTCTCATCAACAGCAACTTTCACATTTACTAACTTCATTTGAACATGTTCTTCACACCAGACTTTAGCCATCTGTAACATCCTGCTTTCTTCCTCCAACTTTTCCTTAAGTTTCATAAATTCCTTCTTCAACACTTCAACTTTAGCCTTGTCTTCTCTAATTTCCTTAACAAGCTCATCACATGTAACACCCTCCTAAGCACAGTACTATGCTTAAGTCATAGTACCATACCTGAGCTATTCGTTACTGAAACAGGACCTCGTCGACAAAGAACTTCAGCCGTCCTTGGAAACTTCTAAAATCATCTGGAGACAACATGGAAATAGGAGTGAGAATTATAAAATTCTCAGTAGGATTCTCTAATCTTCATACATAATGTCATCATGGTCGTCTCCAGTTTGCTTCGGTTTATTTTGAAAATATATGAACATGCAGCACAAGCTGTTTAATTTTACATTTCGAAAAGCGTCTTATCCGAAGCAAAGTTCATTTTTACTCATATACTGGTCCTTTGAGGAAATGTACACAAGATTGATTCATGAATAATACCAGGGATAATAACTTCAACATATAAAACGCACATAACATTAATCTACTGGAAACATAACATCTGTACCAAACTTAACTTGCACTTGAATTCATACATATGCATAAAACTTTACTTTTCTTTCGTTCGGCACACCTAGGCGTTACGTATCGCCGTCCCTAGGGTGCCTGAATCTGTCTACACTTGAGCGTTACGTATCGCCGTCCTCAAGTGCAGCATCATACCATGCCTCATATAAGTTCTATCCCCTGTACTCACACTAGCTGGGTCGATGCCATGCCTCATATGACTGGGGCGCTTGCATATACGTTAATCTTTAGTCTTTAGTCTTTTACTTGGCACACCTAGGCGTTACGTATCGCCGTCCCTAGGGTGCATTTACTGCCCTTGGGTAGCCTGGCCTTGGAGTGAGCTCGTCAGCATCACCCGTGACCGTCGTCACACCGACTCACCCGCAAGGGGATTCACGTGCCTCTAGTCTTGGAGGGATCGATTCTGGTCACGTGCCTCTAGCTGAAGGGATCGATTCTGGTCACGTGCCTCTAGCTGAAGGGATCGATTCTGGTCACGTGCCTCAAAATTGAGGGATCGGTTCTGACCACGTGCCTTCAACATAGAGGGATCTCATCTGACCACGTGCCTTCAACATAGAGGGATCTCATCGCCTTAACTGCCTTCACAAGGAGGGATTCAAGTGCAACTGCCTCCAAATGAAGGGATTCACATTCTATACTTTCACATTCTTTCATTCTCAAACATATTCAAGCATAGTCATACATATGCTACATCACTTACTCTCATATACCTCATAACATAATTATGTCATTCTTAAATATAGGGTTTCTATATACCCCTTTATTTTTCAATCCATCCTTACATTTAATCATTCATATTTAAACATTCTTAAATATAGGGCCTTCAACATGACTTCTTAAACTTCTGCCGTAAATCCGGCAGCATAACGGATCAGGTCCGTTTCCCCATGAATAGTGCCAGCATTTCACGGACAAATTAGTCAAAGCAACATAATCAACTTAACACACATATAACAATGTCAAGCTGGCAATCCTCAATTCAAACCTTCTATGTTCCACTAACACTTGTAAAATTATCATTTTGGCCATCCTGCCAATTCTATTCGGTTCTGCCCGAATCTTGTATAATCCATCTTTATCTCTATTCAACTCGTTTAAACCTGGATTTTGGGTATGTTATAGCCCTATATGTCTACTTTCTAACCTCTTTGGTCCCATGCCATTCTGATTTATATAATTCAAAATATTCAGCTTTTACTTCAGCTTGTTCAGTCACTAGCCCGAATTACACTCCTGGGAATATAAATTCACTAAAAATCGAAACTAAGCTCAAATCTTACGAAATTGGTCTCATATCAAATCTAACAGGACAACCTTTCATTTGCCACAAGTTTCACTCCATTTGCTTAAGTACATCACGAGATATAAGTCCTGAAAGTTGACCTTCCTGAACTACCCTGTGTTGGTCTGAATTAGACATAGGACAACTTCCTCGAATCACTGGGAATAATTGGGACCATAACAAACTCGGAATTTTATATTGGGGTGTTCCTCTGTGTGTAAGCTTTCTAACAAAACTGGTTTCACTCGATTTGGAGTTGTATAGGGTGAGTTAGACCCTCCTCAAGTCACCCTGCTCGGATGAAAGTTCTAAACCCTAGGTCAAACTTCAAAAATTCATATCTCCCTCAATACTAATCCAATAACCTTATATGATATATCTATGGAAAGCCCTGAATGTCTACTTTCATCTAAAAATGGTTTCATCGGATTTGACCGATCGTAGGCGGCGCCGTACACTCCGTCGTACGGACTGCCGTGGACTCCTCACCAAGACAGCATCTCACTCCTCCATTCCTTCTAATCTTCTCCTTCTAATCATGATTCTGGCTCAAAGTCTTATATTAATTCAATCATAAATTCATCCAATACATCCAATAGTTCATCAAACACATAAAGAATAGCACAAATCTCATGCAATCATAATGTGAGGAATTCAAGAATAGAGCAGAATCCTACCTCTTTGGAGTATGATTTGAGCTAAGTGCTGAAACTTGGAGTTTGGATGAACAAGGCTGGAACTTAGCTTGAGCTTTGGATATGTGAGCAAGAGAGAAAGAGAGCTGAAGGAGAAGAGGAAGACAACGTGAATTATTGTCTGAATCAAAGGAGGAAGGATGTGTTATATAGGCATGAGTGGAGGTTAACTTGGAAGGTTCGATTGGCTGAATTTCTTGTGGACAAAGTTTAGCTACGTCTCCTTTCAGCAGTAACTTGCCGCCATCTTGTTTAAAATCGGAACTCGCTCCAAATCTGCTTTAAGTCGGAACTAGTCCCTCTCATGCTTGATATCGAACTCGTGCCGTTCTTACTCGAGCTTGGAGCTGAAGCATGATATCGAACTCGTACCATCTTGTTTGTGACTTGGGGAAATCGGTTTATGTTGAGACTTGGAATTCAGGTCGGAGGTCGTAACTCATGTAACTAGCAATCCTATAATCTCGAACTCCCTATTTGAACTTGGGACTGCCAATGCTGGATATAAAATCGGAGGTCGGACCTAGTGTATGACTGAAATCAACCCAATGATTTGAACTCATATCCATGGAGTTCAACTCTAAGGACGGAACTTGTAACATTCAACTCTGAGTCAGTATTGTACCATTGTGTTAAATTATACTTGTGAAGTCGGAAACCGCGCACATTGCTTTTGAAGCATGGAGTATGAGATCGAACTAGGGAATTGAGTCACATTTCCAAACCCAGAACTTAAACTCGGAAGTCGTGACTTATATACAGTGTGCTTGGTAACATCGGACGCCGGTTATATTTTCCTTGAGACATGAAGTCGGATCTCATTGAATTACGTTCATGTGTTCGGATGAGAGGTCCAAGTCGGAAGTCGGAGGATATAGCCATCCCTTTGTAAGCCTTGGAACTAAGTCGGAAGTCGTACAAGGCATGAAGTCATGAAAATCCAGCAAGACTAATTCGGAACTCGTAAGTAATTCCTTCTATCTGAATTTCAAAGGTTAAGTCGGAATTGGCCAAATATTAACTCGGAACTCGGAAAATGGTCATCCTATTGAAATCTAAAGATGAAGTCGGAAATCGGAATGAATCAGTCTTGACGGCGAAGCCGAAATCGGAAATCGGGATGTTACATCACACACTTCCTCAATAAATTCTCTAGCCTTCCTTTCCTTCTCATAATCCTGCATGTATGTAGCGCTTTGCCAATAACTTAGCATCTGCCAACTCATTAACTAATCTGGGATTGACAATTTCAATCCTATGGCAACTTTTCCTTTCTCGACTTAACTCTGCTTTAATGTCCTCAGCGTATTCATAGATTTTCTCATGCTCTCTGCTTTCATCGTGAAGCTTTTTCCTCACTAACTTTCTTCAGGAAATGCTTAAGTTTCTTTTGGGATAAGTGGCGCTCAGTTTCAAGCTCCTGAATCCTCACACTAGCCTGCTCTAGTTCAGCTTCAAGAGCAGATACAACACTTATCTTTTGGTTAAGAAGTTTCATCTAGTGGTAAATTGGTTGCACCTTGTCTGATATTTTTAAGCAAACAGGATCCCATTTTGTTATCCCCTCTATTGCAGTGCTACAAAACTTGAAAGAATGGTTGAGCTGAAAAGGAATAGATAGGCCTTCACTCATATATGACCTTCACTCAATAATCTTCAATCATCCAGAGCTGTTAACACTTGTAATGATTAAATTGAAGTAATAAATAAGAAACATAATACCTTACAGAAGTGTCCATCCTTTGTCCAAGAAATGGAACATGGACTTCGTGACAGATTCTTCAAATCACCATGCATCATGCCATTTCAGTGACTGAGAAATTAGAGGTCTACATGCCCAATTCCGTGTTGTAGATAAGTGAAATCTAGTTAAAAACTGAAAGTGAAAAGCTATGGAATTTATAATTCAAACAAACTACCAAGATCTGAAAATGATGACAATGAATGACACAAGAAAAACAATTCTCTAATGTCAACAGGAGTGCATTGCACAGATATATATCAAATAACAAAATCTAGTAAGTAAGGAATACAGATCAACAGATCTCATAACTATAGATCTCATAACTTACTTGAGAACAAAATTTTCAAAGCTAAGAGTTTAAGTGAACTTATAAAATCTCAATAAACTTGAACAATATTAAATTTATAATAGAACAAATGAAAGAAATATCATAAAAATATACCTCAATACTTTATTTTGTATGTATATGATTTTGTAGTTTAATAAAACATGACTGAATAATAATAAATATATAAAATTAGCGTAATAAACTCAATACTTACTGAATGACATAAACATGTCAATTCAAGTGTCCAAAAGTGACCAATTTAAGGGCAAAATCAAGTGTAACTTTAGACTATTAAACTCGCTTGTAAATTCAAGAATTTATTGATTTTACTGAAACTCATACAACTTTGACAGGAAGAGAGTTTATATGTGAGTTAACTAATTTTGCGTGATATTAGCTAACTCGAGAGTTTAGCAACCATAGTTAAGAACAAGAATTGAAAAAATATGAGTTCCCAAATCTTGGTGCACATATTTACACTATAGATAATTGACAACACGGATAATATAAATTCTATTATCTCCATAGATGAACCCTACCAACTCATTTCTCCAATTATTACAAAAAACAATAATAAATTTTCTAGTAGACCTATGTCAATCATGAGTCAACTATGCAACACTTACTAGCTTGAAATGATAGTTGGTTTCCTTTCGAAATAAGGGATTACTCTAGTACTGTCTTTTTTCGTGGATACTAGTATCTCATTAGTCATTTGTAGGTTATACAATGGACTTATAACATTTACTACAATAATAAACAACTAATTAATATCTAAAGATTGAAAAGGCCAAAGGTACTATTACAAACTAGGGGCGTGAGCCTAGTTCGGTAACGTCATTGCAACCCCAAATGGTTCAGAACAAAACTGGGCCTATCATCCAAAACCATCTTCCTATAGAGCAAGGCTAGGGAAGTGGTTATTGAAATTTATCTAGTCGGGGGGTAAGCAATTACCTAAGACCCGAAAACGACGGAACTACTACCTCTAAACCTATGCTATAAATATCAAGCTAGGAGAACAAGTGTACTATCAAATCTTTTACTCTCTAGTACCTTTTGACCCTGGCTAACTTAAGTATCAAAGTCTTTGTAGGTATCCGACCAAACCCTTAGAGAAAGGAGGATGTGACTCGTTTGTCCCTTGAACGCTCTCTATCGGCCCTTCATTTTACATCGGTACCTCTTTTCATCTCCGAGTCACCTCGGAGCATTGGTGCTATCTGTGGGAACTCCATATTATGTTCACCTTTTGGTGTCCATAATTAGCACTCATGGCACTGCCATGTAAAAAGACGGACACTGCAGCACTGCAAAGCAACCAAGCAGGAGCCTCACAACGCCTAGAAAAGGCCTCGCCAATAAAGAAAAATGATCAGCATGATCGACTACCCCTTCTCAATGGAGCAATTGCATTCGATTCAGTCTCTGGCACTAGAGAAAACAATTTTAGCCAACCAAACACCTAAAACACGCCCAACTGTGCAGGAAATTGGGAAGTATCATGATCAGTAGGACGACTACGAAATACTTTAACGTCTTCATAATCATGGAAGAACAAAACAAGAAGATTTGTGAACTGAAAGATGCCATCAATCAAATGAAAGTAACAAAAGCAAACGACAATGCAATGAAGAAGGGAAAATCTGCCAAGAAGCTTAGTAGGGGGAGGACAAAAATGCGAAAATCCAAATAAGAGTCCTACACTGTGAGTAGGATCGACTTCACCATCAAAATGGGGAAAGAAACCAATGTGACGATACTGAAACCCAGTATCAATGAAGTCGCAAAAGAAGCTTTTTGCTGTCTCTTAATGAAACTGTGATAGCAGAATAATAGTAGAATCCAAAATCCAAAGATGGTGCTGTGATCAACAGTATGAACATGACAACGTCCCATTCTCCAATTACATTATGAACATGCCATTACCTCACGATTTCAGATACCCGACAAATTTGGAACCATACGATGGAATGACTGACCTACAAGACCATTTGGATTCCTTTAAATCATGAATGTGTTTTGTAACATCCTCAATTTCCTGTCGTGTTAAATTACCTTAGTAACCCTAAGTAATTTGGTAATCAATGAGAAATTATGAGATTAAGGCTTAATTAAGGGATTAACAAAGTGTTTATGAGTTAATTATGAGAAGAAAAGTTAAGAGAATGCTTAATTAAGATAAGAGAATCTTTAATTAAGAAAATCATACTCTTAATAGCTTAATTAAGCACTAATCATCCTTAATTAGCTTAATCAAGTTTAATTAAGGAGAATTAAGCTTAATTACAAGATTAATTTTTGTTAATCATATTCTTGTGTGTTAATTACTAATTCTTACTTAATCATGTTAATTAAGTTACAAGAGCACTTAATCACATGATTAAATTTAAATTTAGTCAACTAGATAATAAAGTAAAAAGTGATGTCACTAAAACATAAAGCATTAGACAAGAGTGCTTTATGTAAGAGTAAGTACATGATTTGTTCCTCCATCATCCTATTTGTCTCCTTAAACCTTAATTGGCACAAAATTAAAAAAATATCTTCTCCCCCCATGTTACAGCTAACAACAACACACATATACTCATTCACTTTTCATTTTTCAACTCTCATTCTCTTTATTGCTTCCAAATTCTCTAACTTCTCTCTATACTCTTCTTCTTCTTCTTCATCTTCTTCTTCCTTTTTCCACCACCACCATAACCAAAACTCTCATTTAGCCCTTCAAAGACCACATTTTTTGGTCTTTGCAGACAAGACTAAACACTACAAGACTCACTTTCAAGAGAACTCAAGAGCTTTCTCCTTGTTCTTCCAAAACCGCCAACTTCATCACCGTGGGGAGCAACATCTTCTTCATTTTCTCCTTCAAGAACTTGTTGTAACGTTTGAAAAATTTTATTGTTTTTAACCAAGTTGTTCGATTTTTATCGAATAATTATGATTAATTAGAATTCAATCAAGCTTTTACTTAAGGCCAATTAAGTATCATTTAGAGAGATTAGATTTGAAGGAACTAGATTAGAAGCATAGGAGACCTCATAGAATTTTTCCAAAATTAATTTACCAATTTAAAGGAAATTGATAAGATTTCGGTATTTTAAATTGTCAGAACCGAATAAATAGAAATTGTACTGTGGGAACCCTAGGTTAGAAGGCTAAGATTCAGCCAACCCACCCCTTTAAGTGGCACAACACCAGCCCTTAAAAGTGGGTAGCCACATCAAATTAGAATGAAGAAACACATCCAGCAATCATATTCAACTTCCTCCAAAGGTTTTCAAAATTTTCCTTCCCACTCCTTTGCAATGTTCGTTTTATTAAACTTGTAGACCCTTCTCCATTTTCTTTCCTTCTCATCTCATCTTCACTTCATCTTCATTAAGCTCTCAAGCTCCAACAAACTTTCTTTAATCCAAGACTTGAACCTAGTAAGCTTAACACATAGAAAAGGTAGGAATTCTAAATTCTATTTTTGCTTTCTATACATTGGGGCTGCTTGGGGTTCCTCTTTCTCTCGATTATTCTGATTCTATATTGGGTAGAGATGATGAATTAAGGTTGGTTTAATATGTATGTTTGAATTAGAATTGAAGTTGGAGTGAAAGAATTTGAGAATAGAAAGAAGCAAGATGCTATTTGCGTGAAAACCCTACAGTGTATGTACGTTTATATTGTACGGAGCAAAATATAACTATTAAAACCTAATGAATCCATTTTTGTATGAAACTAGACATTTAGAGTTTTCCAACCATATAAAATATAAGGCCATTGGATTAGTATTGAGTGAGTTATGTATTTTTGAAGTTTAATATAAAATTCTAGGTTCTCTCTAGGCAGTATGAGTTGCGAGGGGTGTAACTCACCCTACAAAATCTAAATTGAGTGCAACAAACTTTGTTAGAAAGCTTACACTTAAAAATTTTAGATTTCGATTTAGTCCCAATTGCTCCTAGTAATTCAATGAAAATGCCTTAAGTTCGAACCAGACTAGAATAAGGCCATTCGGAAGGGTCAATTTACGGGGCTTATAACTCAAGTTCTACCTATACAAATGAGATGAAACTTATTGCAAATAAAAGCTTGTCCTGTTAGCTTTAATTTGGCATAACTTTTGTATGATTTCACTTAGATTTCTAATTTTTGTGAATTTTTACTTCTATAGGTACATTTCTAGCTAGTTGTAGGGCAAACCGAAGTAAACTTTGAATAATTTGAGTTACACAAATCAAAATGAGATGGGATCAAAAGGGTTGGAAACAAGACACATAGCACTATAACATATCAAAATTTAGATTTAAATAAATAGAATAGAAATTATGGTGAATTTTACAAAAAATTAGGTAGAATTGAATAGAATGAGCAGAAACCTTATTTATGCTTTCATTTTATATGATTAATATTATTGTTATAAACTTGATGCTCCATGTTGGTTGTATTTCTTGATTGATCTTTCTAGTAGCTTGATACTACTCATGGGGAAGCAGACATGAATCGTCATGCTGCTGAAATTTTGGCAAGGCTTATGTATAAGTTATGAAGTACACTTTGATACATGTGCATACTTGCATGAGATTTATAAGAGCTATAAGAAAAGTTCCATAATACTTGGGCTAGCCCCGGATTAGAGTTAAGGGAAATAGATTAGTGGGAAGGTTAGGGAAAGTAAACCCAACATTTCTGTATAGGAATGAGCTCGGTCCTGAGAAACAGATTATTACCCAGGAGTTATATCGCCAAAGACTCCCAGGGGGCCAAGTATGGATAAGGATAAAAACAAGCACCCTAGGGATGGTGATACGTAACGCTTAGGTGTGTCAAGAAAGGAAAGTTAAAAAGAAATGGAAGCATCTATATCAAGGATTCCTATTGTATCCATATTTGCATATTATTCATTTTTTTTTAGATTACTATACTTAAGCTTCAATTCCTACTTTGTTTAAGAAGAGAATAAATAATTCCAATGTATTGATATAAATTAAAACTTGTACATCTACATACATCACTATCTGCTAGCTAGTTGTTATTATTATTGATTTTACCTATTACTATTTCATAATTACTCCTTCTTTGATTAATCAGTGTATGAATAAAACAAACTCTGCTTCGAACAATATGTTTTTGAACCGATAAATTGGGCATATTACATAGCATGTTCACTTTTTTCTTGGTAAACCGAAGCAGCTGGAGATAATAACAATGACATAATATATTGTGAGTAAGGACTCCTACTGAGAATTTTCAATTTTCACTTCTATTTCTGTATTATCTCTAGATAGTTCGAGGAATATTGAAGACAGCCAGAGGTAGCTGTCAAACAAGGTCCATCCAAGTAACAGTAACCACTTTCGAGTGTAGTACTATGACTTAAGCATAGTACCGTATAAGGGAGGATCTTACACTCATCACTTTTAATAGTAGGTAGTGATCTCTCTACTCTTCTGTTTTGTTTACTCAATAAAGCTTGAAGCATGATTCCTCTCATGACCAAGATCTTCAAGTGAAAGCTAGAGAAAATCTTTCATGCTCTTTATGAGCAAAAGTTTCTAATTTTGGTAAAATATATTCATGCTCTTGTTCATAAGTTGTTCTTGATTCTTTTGAAAAGTTTCTTTCTTTAAGTGCTTCAAAGTTTCTATTTTCCATTCTTGATACCTGAGATCTTGATGTTCTTGGTGGTGTTTGAGTTGGAAGTGTTTATCTTCTTATGATGGTGCTTATGATTGGAAAAGTTGTCACCTTTATCATTTTCTCTTGATTTGACAAAACTAAACATATTCTTGATGCATGAAATTTAAAAAAGTTTGTTACTTGCAACCTTAAAAGTGGCACAAGTTTTGTGCTCTTATAAAGTCTTATTTGGTCTTGTCTTGAAGATAAAAATATATGTAAAAGTCTAAGCTTTTTGGAATATGAAGCCTTTTTAAGTTATAAAAATGATATTTTGTCATTTCATGTCTTAAAGATTGACTCTCGGATACAAATCCTTTCATAAAGTTTTAAACATTAATCAAGAAGGTAATTTTAAATCATAAAGTTATGAGTTTGCACTTTAGTCTTGTAAAGGTTGAATCTTGAGATGAAAATGTTGAGTGACATTTGAAGCTTTAAGCAAGAATGCCACTTTTGAGTCATAAAGTGTTAACTTTTATAAAGAACAAGACTTTCTAATTCTAAAGTTAATGTCTTGTATCATTATTTCATAAAGTAAGAATCTTTTAAATCTTTAAGACAACTTCAAATCATAAAGTTGAGACCTTAAGGGTCTTAGAATAATTAAAAGTGTCAACTTTCATAAAGAATAAGACTTTTAGTTCTAAAGCTAGTATCTTGTATCATTATCTCATATAGATTGAATCTTTAAGACAAGAGCATAATTTTAGAGGCACACACTTTGTTAAAGAATGAAACTTTATAGTTACTTTATAAAGAATGATAACTTTTATAATATTCAAGGTAAGATCTTGTTATGTTAACGATAAAAGCTTGAAACTTTGCAACTTGGATAAGTTAAAAATCACTCTTGGCGATCGGTGAACACAGTGTTGTTAAGTTCATGAGTGTGGTTATGCATTGTCATGACCCAAGGACTAGAAGGATCTCAAAATTCTTGGGAACAGAAGTATGATTAAGGCCTCTGAGCATATCATGTGTACCGTCCGAAAAATTTTTTATCGTTAACAACTGAGTCATTCGGTTTTATTGAATAAGTGAGTTTAATCAGAACTTGATTAAACATTTACTTAAAGCCAATTAAGGGTGATTTGAGAAGATTCGGCTTGATGGAATTAAATTAGGAGCATAGAAAACCCAACAGAAAATTTTCAAGCCAATTTACCAATTTAAGGGAAATCGGTAAGATTTCAGTATTTCAAACTATCAGAATCGAACCAGCAAAATTTTTCTATGAGTGCCCTAGAATCAACGGCTAAGATTTAGCCAAATAACCTACCCAAGTGGCGCCTAAGAAAGCCCTTGATGGTGGAAGTCAAATAAGATTTTATGACCACTTTAGGTCCACCAATCACATGCCTTCACCTTCCAAATATCTTCACCTTTTTCTCCTTTTACCTCATCAGAAAATTCGACCACCTCCATCAGCTGAAGCTCTTCTCTTTCTCTCCTTTCTACTCTCATTTCCACTCCATTCTCATCCATCTTCAAGTCTCATCCCAAGTCACCACCATCAAAGATGCAAAATCAGCATAAATTGCATAAGACAAGGTAGGAAATCCTACTTCTTCTTTTATTTTCTTTGATTTGGGGCTGTATGAGGAGCATGCATAAGAGTGATGATGATGATGTTTTCTGACTGGTTTTGCATGTATGTTGTGATAAAATTGGATTTGAGGGCAAATAGCTTGAAGGAGGAAGACAAATCTAGAAGCTGTTAGGGTTTTCCCTCGACGGTCCATACGACAGAGTGCACGGCTCCACCTACCGCCATTTAAATTAGATGAAACCATTTTTATATGAAACTAGACATCTAGGGCTTTCCATACATATCTATATAAGGCATTGGATTAGTATAGAATTAGTTATGAATTTTTGAAGTTTACCTTAGAAATCTGGATTCCTATCCGGGTAGTATGAGTTGAGAAGGGTATAACTCACCTTATACAACTTCAAATTGAGTGAACCCAAATTTGTTTGAAAGCTAACATGTATAGGAATATCCCATAAAAATTTCAGAGCCAAACTCCTAGCTGTTTGCTCCCAGTGCACCAAGGAATTTGGCTTAAGTCTAAACTAGATTGAACTAGGGTAGTTTGGTAAGGCCAAGTTTCGAGACTCATAACTCAAAATATACTTATGCAAATGACATAAAACTTAATTCATTTGAAAGCTTATTCTGATAGCTTTAATTTGATATAAATTTCTTATAAATTCACCTAGTTTTCTATTTTTAGTGAATTTTTACTTATAAGGACCCAATTCTGGCTTAGAGTAGGGCAGTCTGAGGTAAATGTTTATATCTAGAGTTATGCACATCAAAATGAGATAGGACCAAAAGAGTTAGAATCTAGACATATGAAGCTATGACATATCCAAAAATTAGATTTAAATGAGTTGAATTGAATGAGAAATGAGGCACACCAAATTCGGGCAAAATAGAGAGGGTTAAACTGAAACTCTATTGATGTTTAAATTGAAATTATTGATTGATGTTGTGAATGTACATGTATAATTGCTGCTCTATACTAAAATTGTAAGTTGTATAAATGTATTGGTTGCCTGGCACTATTCATGGGGAAGCGGACTCGATTCGTTATGCTGCCAAAATTTCAGTAAGAAGTTCATATGTTATGAAATTTATGACAACTTGAGTACATCGTATGTAAAGAGACAAGCTAGATGTGCATTCATTTCATGACATTATAAAGAATTCCACATCACTTGGGCCAGCCTCGGAATAAATTAAGGGGAATAGATCAGCGGGATGGTCGGGGAAAGTAAACCCGGCCATCTTGTATAGGAACGAGCTCGGTCCTGAAAAGCGAATTATTACCCAGGAGAATATGGCCAAAGACTCCCAGGGGACTAAGGATGGAAATAAGTTCTAATAGGCAAAAGCTTCCAAGAATAAGATGCATTTTCTAATTTCACATGCATATGTATAGTATAATGCTTCCGTATTGATTGTTCTAAATCCCTGTTTATTGTTCTTAATATGTTATTGTTCCACCATGATTATTGTTTGAGTACATTGGTGCATCTGTTAACTAAAACTTAATTTGTTTCGGTGTATGCTTTTCAAACAAGTATTTAACTTGAATGTTAACATATTACCGTACTATTTGAAAATATTGCATGACCGAAACAACTGGGAATGACAGCGATGACAGATGTATAGAAGCTAGGAATTTCTACCGACAAATATTTATTTCTCACCCTATTGTATGTTCTGCGTCATTCTCAGACCATGAAGCACGCAGCGACCGGAGTCCTATTCATTGAGTTTCCCGAGCTTCACATCCACCTCGACCCGTTTCTAGATTTTGTATATATATCTGGCAGGTGCCAGTTTCGTCTGTATTTCTTTTTCCAGAGAGACTTCGCTGTACCACTTAAGCACCCACTGTTTGACCCCGCTGTCCCGTATATTGCCATTTCCCTTCATATGGCCAATCCATTTCCACCTCCTCTAGCAGCAGCAGCAGCACCAGTGGTAGCAGCAACCCCCACTCCTATGGCCCCTTCTGCTTCACCACCACAGCCGATGCTTTCTGCCTCGACGTCAAAGGAAGATCCATCTAAGGCAGCAAGTTTCTCCTCGTCCTCTGCTCCCAGTGCGGGCCACCTCCTGCAGATTCACCCATGGCGAATGGGTTTCTTTCTTCAGATTCCGGTTAGATAGTGGGTTTACCGTAGTGGTAGTAGATGTATAGAATGGCCCTCTTTTGGCAATCTAGGTCATGGATGGATGGGTAGATATTAGGAGATGTACATGAAATGTCCCATGGGGACCACTTAGGGTACTATTCATAGAAACTGGCCGTTTCGTTTTGTATTTGTGGCCTCATTTTGTCACCTTGTATCATTTTGACGAACTTTAAAATCAGATATCTATATATATGTTTATGATGCCTTTTGCAGTTGTTCTGTCCTTATTATATTTTTATTTATGTTATGTTATTTACAGTATACCGATTACCTAGTATTTATTCCGCCGTCACGTTGGAAATTTAATTACACGATTAAGTATTCTTATGCGAGTAATTAGTACTAATACAGAAAATAAAATTTAACTAGTATTATACGTAATCACTTATCAGATAATTTATTATGACTTAAGCATAGTACCTTGTCTGGTAAGGTGTTACATCATGAACCTAGGAATCACTAAGTTCATTGTCTCAAGGAAAGAAAATAATTACCTAAGTTAGTTAATTTGAACAAGTGTTCCATAAGATATGTTCATAAGTAAAGATTAATTTCACATAAGGACTAAGCAACTAAAAGACTACATAACATTTATTTTAACTATGCGATTCTGTTATGGATAACTACGAGAAATCATATGATGACCTATAAGACTATCCACAAAGAATAACACAACTATGAACCCTTTAGGGTATGAATGTATGATACCATTCGGCATGATGAATGACAAGTTTAATTGAGCATGGTCTCATGATTAAATGATTAGTGTGATGATATGATATGAATATAATGGATTGTTGGTTAGAAGTTTTATAATTGCCATTTTGGGGAAGTTTCGGTCTAGCTGTCATGTTACCAGATTTCCATCAAAATTAGTCATATCATTGTATATGTCTTGTCAAAAAAGTGCTATGCATGTAAAGTATAATAATAAGAAGGAGAAGAAAGGGATATGACCCTTCAATCACTTCGATAACGGAAGTGAGAGATGGTGATCCACAAAGACTCAAGGAACTCCATGGGGGAGGCAGGGTGATATGGAGAACCCTTCAACTTAGAGGTAACCAATATCAACTTAGCCTAATTTGGTTAGTACTACATGACAATGGTTACGGAATGAGTTCATGTCCAAAAGTAGTGTATTTCAAAGTAAAGGTAAAGAAAGTTAAGCACATGCTAAGAATGAAAGTAAAGTTAAAGTAAGGTCATGGTTAAGTCTATGATGTTGCATGTCAGTGCATGTATTTATATTGTCTATATGCATTATGAATGTTTATTCTATGCTTTCGTATGTATGTTTAGTTATGATGATATGGTTATGATGTTAAGTTTAAAAGCAACCCGCTTTGGGACTTAAGTTTTCAAAATCATTAAAATTGAACCTATACATTTTCATCATTTTCATAATTAAACCTGAATTGGCTGGGACGATGACAATGACACAGTATTTGTCTAGTCCTAGTCCTACTAAAAAATATAGTATTTCTCACTTCTATATTTCTATGTCATCTTCAAAGGATGCGAGCAATGGGCACAGTGGTGATCTTCATTGAGTTCCTAGTTTGGCATCGGCACTTTGACCCTGTATTGAATGCCTCGATGATGTTTGCAAGCACAGCGATGAGGGTCTATATCTTCCACGACCGTCCATTTCAAGTTCCGTATGAGCCCATTCTTCTACCCACATTAGTCATATGGTGAGGTTACCTTGGATGACATCCATCCCTACTTCCAGCCACTGAGGTACCCCACTAATGATGAGTCTGACTTGGATACTCGTTTGACTTCGACCATTTCATTGGATTTCGATCCTTTGGAGCTATCCTATCCAAGCTATCTTGTGGACACTAACCCATCTGAGCCCTCCTACCCATTCGTGATTCATCTAATGTCTGATTCGTCTTCTTCTTCAGTAGCTCCTCATTATGCACCACCCCTAGTTCATGGTTGCAAGTTCATCCATACTCATGCTGTGCCCTGTGGATGTGGGTGTGCATGCACAGGAGGACATGTTGATGTTGCTCCTGGTGGTTTCGGGAGCAGTTTCTTTCTACCCGATGAGTGACGTAGTGATTGCATGTAGAGCTGAGCGCAATGATAACCCCTTTTTTTTTTGTAGTTATAGGGTTATCATTCTATTGTATGGTGTGCTTGGGTAGTAGAGTTTTCTTATGTACTTTCCCTTATGATGTATTCAATTAGGTTTCTTTTGTAGGGCCGACAATAGATATCGGATCCATCATTATCTTTATGTATGACTTCTAGCATTACTAGTATTATATTAACTATGATGGCCATGGAATTAATGCTATATTTATCTGAGATATTTGTTATTCTTGTCACTTCTATTTATTTTATCCACACTGCATGTATGAGATAGCGATGTTTATATTAAACGTTCACGTTGCACTCATGGCTCTTGGTTTTCAAAATAGCTTATTTGTTATTGTTCAAAAAAAAAAATTTACCCTATTTTCATTATAAAGTATTTTCAAATGGTAACTTTAGATCCGCAAGCAAAAGTAACAACTAGTAATCCATAATATGACTTAAGCATAGTGTGGGACTATTAGGGTGTTACATGTTTGGATGGGGTTTTCGATCCGGGAAAATGCCGGGCTTTCCCAACAACACTGAAGAGGTTCAACTCTTTGCCTCCAAGATCCATAATCTGATTCTTGGACCTCTTATCAAAATTTCTATCTTACTTCACCTCAAGAAAGTTCAAACCAAAGTTAGCAGTAAGTCTGTTAGGTTTATATCAACAATCGAGTGAGTCAATACAAAGTTTCTTGGAAAGATTCAATGCTAAATGTCTATTGGTAGAAGACTTTGCAGACTCAGACTACACTGATAACTATACTTAATGGACTAAAGCCTAGTCCTTTTAGGAGATCATTGTCAAAAAACCAACCAGCCCAAGAGCCTAGAAGAACTGGAACCTTAAAGGACCCCATAACCGAATTCTAACTAGATCCTAACCCCTTAGTTCAGTTTTAGCTTAATGAGAATAAAGAAATGTAACCAAAATGTCAACGTCCAATTACTTTACATTAATTAAACCTTTTACTAAATCAAGTTATTTTTGACTCAAATCTATGACCAGCCACCAATGTCCCCTTGACTCCTTGAAATGGCATGGAGAATCACATGGGGCTAATGGAGAATTTTGATCATAGATACTTATTTATGTTAATTAAACAAAAAATAAGCTTAATTAAGGTAAAAATGATCCAAAAATTCCATAAAATGCAAAATAAATTTTGAAAATTAAATGATAACATATTTCTCATATATAAACATGATATTGATGATGTATTAGAGAAATTTAATTGTTTGCTAAATATTTTGTTAATTAATGGTTAAATTGCCCACTTTAGTCTTAAGCTAAAGTACTAAATTTTGCTCTAATCATGCACCAAACCGCTTCAACATTTTCTAAATCACTATGAGACACATAAGATGAGTGTTATTATACCTCTAAATTAGTTTTGATTGATTCTTAAAATTAGCTAAAGATGACATAATTAACTAATTAAACTATCCAATGAAGACAAATTAACTATCTAATACTAATAACTAAATCAGCCCTTTTGTCTATAAAAATAACTCACCATAACACAATTCTACACTTTAGTCTTCAGCCCAAACCCCCTAGGAAGGCGGCAGCTCTCTTCTTCTTCATCCTCCACCACTTCTACTAAAAAATACCAGAAAACCTCCATTACAACATCTTCAAACTCTCACCTATCTCTATAACTCATAAACACTACCATCCCTTATCCTTGAAGCTCACTTTCGAGCCTCCAAAGAAGAGCATAAACTCAAGCAACCTACTGTCCAGCTTTGGTGCTATTGAAGTTTCAAGTCCTCAAGCCAAGTAAGGTTTTCTTTTTCACTCTTTAGGCTTCATGCATGTGATTCTTTGAGTTATTTGAAGTTTTAAATCTCTATTGTCAGAATATGGGATCATCTTTTAAGGTTCTATATAATACTCTAATGATACCATATTATGCTTGAGTCATTTGATGGCATTACTAGTTGTTACTCTTAACTACTAGAAGTTACTAGAGTTAAAATTAGCGAAAGATACAAAAATAGCTTGTAAATTTTTTTTAAAAAACTTTTATGCTTGAAAACTGAGCCTTTAAGCGCTTATTTACTCGCATACATATGGACGTTGTTCCTCATATTGCGGAGTTACTAGAAAAACATATGACAAAATTGAAATAACATAAAACAATACCTTAAGCCAATAATGTAATCAAAGATAATCAAGAGTCATCATTACACTTAATAATTATCACATATATAATAGGTCAAATTAAGTAGCATGACTTCCCACATGCTCTTAATTACACATAAATTGCCAACTAGGGCTCTTGAGAAAGTGAAAATACTATGTTACTCTCTTGATCCACCTTAGCTAGGTGAAGTAACATGACAACTCCTTGTCTTATTCAGTCAGGTACCACTGAAAGTGCTGCCATGGATGCCATCAACTCCGTTTGAAGACGGCACAAAAACGTAGGAGTGAGAAATATAAGATTTCTCAGTAGGATCCTGACTAGACCATTAATGTGTTATCGTTGTCGTCCTAGCCACTTCGGGTTTAATTATGAAAATAGTGAGCATGCATAGATTCTATTTTTAAAGGGTTTGAAAATATAGGTTCCCGAAGTGGGTTTTTTTTAATGTTTCTCATATAAACATAATATAAAGAAACTCAAAGCTACAATATAAGAGCATATACATGTGATAGCATAGTATAAATATTCATGACTATACAAATGAAAGAATGAAGATGCATGCACATTCATGTAACTTCTTAGACTAGACCAGCGTCTTTCTTTAACTTTACTTTCATATTTAGCATGTGCTTAACATTCTTTACTTTTCCTTTGAAATAAACTGCTTTTGGACATGAGCTCATTCCGTGGCCATCGTCACGCAATATTAACCAAATCAAACTAAGCTGATAATAGTTACCTGGGTCCTCTATGTCACCCTTGTCTCCCCCATAGAGGTTTTTTGAGTCTTTGTAGATCATCGTCTCTCACTTTCCTTATCGAAGTAATTGAAGGATCATATCCCATTCTTTCTTTTCTTTTGTTATGACCACATCTTTCATGTAACATCCCCATATAACGTAATAAGAAATAATGAAAACGTCCATGGGCAAATTTTGATTATTTGCGACTTTGCCCAAAACTTTTCGTAATTACATATTGTAACATCCTACTAATTTAATGTTATGCTTAAATGAAACGAATTCAACTGAATATCATAAAAATGGGAATAATACAATAACATTACTGAATACGTGCTTATATATATATTTGTACATAGGTTTGTATACATATCAAAAGCCTCTACTTTAGTTCATATACAACACATCAAACTGAGAGGGGCCGTGTACCAAAAGACATAAGGCCCATGTAAGTCAACCTGATCCTATGTGGTCCTCAGAGGACATTTCAAAAAGCCTACCACTAGGTCTATGACCCAAGGCTGCACACTGCCAAAAGAGGGTCATGCTATACAATACTGCCTATGGTTGATCTACTCAATCAGGTAGCCATTGGCCATACCTAGCCCGGCTGGTGAGTAGTCACTACTGGGTCCTGATGAGGAGGACGAGCTGGTGGCCTCTGACGGGTCGCTCTCGGAGCTAAGGGGGATGTTAGGTACTACCTGCGGAGGTGAGTCTGGCGCAGGATCGGCGTGAGCTACTGGCGCTGTCGGTGCAGGGGGTGCTGGCGGAGGGTGTGCCATATGTAGTGGGACCTCAATATAAGGGGTGGCAGGATCAAAAGCGGGATGGTGCAAAGGGACGGCAAAGTCCCTATCACTAAAAAGATAAAGGTGGAACTGGCAAGAGCCGGCTATGTACAGTGAGCCTACCGCTAGGTTATGGTGAAGCTGCAGGTCGGGCACCTCAAGAAAGAGGGTAGCTGTCGTGTCCATCGTCCACGTCTAAGAATGAGACGGAAATGCAAAGCGAGGTGAGAATTTAAAAAAATTTTCAGTAGGGGTCGTGGGTGACGTTTAACTGACGTCGCATTCATTCTCAGTTGCCTCGGGTTTTATTTAATTATAAAATATGAGATTAAACTTAACCATTCATTTTTGTAAGGTTGAGAAAATGTCTGGTCCGAGGCAGGGTCCAGTTTTACTTTAAACAGCGTAAGAATCCGACTACACCACTGACAATAATACACAGTATAAAGAGCAGAATAAGTGGACATATACTACAAGTAAACATAATAGTTAAACTATAAATAACTTGTAATCATGCAACTAATGCATTCATGCGAAGCTTGCTCTTTAGCCCTTTTTCTTTAACTTTTCCTTTACTCATAAACTTTTCCATTACTTGGTCCCCTGGGAGTTCTTGGCCATTGTAGACTCCTGGGTAATAGTCTGCTTATCAGGATCGAGCTCGTTCCTATATAGGAATGCCGGGTTTACTTTCCCCGACCTTCCCACCGATCTATTCCCCTTAACTTTTTGTCCGGGGCTGGCCCAAGTATCATGGAACTTTCATCATAACATATTCTTTGGGTTCATCATAACATAACTTTCATAGCATGCTTGAAAATGCACAGGCATCTACATGTATCTCACAACTCATGCATATACTTTACCGAAACTTTGGTGGCATAACGGAACATATCTGCCTTCTCATGAATAGTGCCAGTACATCAGAGTACCAATTTCTCATAGAAGTCACAATATTGCATGCACAAATTATTATAGAACTCATAAAAGCATTAGTCTCCTTAAGGCAAAGTTATAGCCTCAATATAATCATTCAACCCAGTTTTTATAAATCATGCCATAATTTCCATTCAACTCATTTGGACCTCAATTTTGGATATTTTATAGTGTTATGTGTCTATTTTCTAACCTCTTTGGTCCCGTCTGATTCTGATAATCATAACTTACGTTATTCAGGTTTTATCCTGGCCTGCCCTGTGGCTGACCATAACTGCTCACTCAAAAGTAAAAATCTCTTAAAAATAAAAAACTGGGTCAATTGATACGAAATCAGCCTCATATTAAAGCTGATAGAACCATCTTTCAGTTGCAAAAAGTCTCATTCCATTTGACTTAGTAGGGCTCGATTTATAAGCCCCGAAACTCAACCTTCCTGAACTGCTCTGTTTTGGCTTGGTTTGGGC
The DNA here is from genome assembly GCA_031439595.1 of Pterocarpus santalinus. Classification (NCBI taxonomy): domain Eukaryota; kingdom Viridiplantae; phylum Streptophyta; class Magnoliopsida; order Fabales; family Fabaceae; genus Pterocarpus; species Pterocarpus santalinus. The sequence goes on from CM062525.1 coordinate 37,358,888, forward strand.
ATGGGTTAGCTTCTTCAAATCACTGGGAACAAATAGGATAGTAACAAACTCAGAATTTCTAGATAGGAGGTTCTCCGATGTGTAAGCTTTCCAACAAAATTATTTTCACTCAAAATGGAGTTGTATAGGGTGAGTTACACCCTTCTCAACCCATACTGCCCGGGTGGATGTCCTGATTCCTAGGTCGAACTTCAAAAATTCATATCTCTCTCAATATTACTCCAATAGTCTTATATGATATATGTGTAGAAAGCCCTAGATGTCTAGTTTCATATAAAAATGGTTTCATTAAGTTTGAACGGCGAGAGGCAGAGCCGTACACTCTGCTGTACAGATTGCCGAGGGTTTTGAGTTTTCCAGCCTCTCAACTTCTTCTTATCATCATTCTTTCTTGTTTCCAGTTCAATTTTGAATCTCACAAACAGCCAATAAACTAGCAACAATTTCATCATGATCGCTCAGTCAATATATCAGGATTGAAGAACTAAATTACCAATAATCATTCAGAATCATAAAAACCAAGACAAGAAATCAAAACCTCTACCTCTTGCTTTGAGTTTGAAAATAGAAATTTGAAATTTGAACTTGAAGAATTTGACAGAGTGGGAAAGTTGAGAAGAGGAAAGGGAGTTGAAGTGAGAAAGGGAAGGCAACGTAAAAATGAACTGAAAAGGCAGGAGGAGGATATATATATATATATAGACAAAGCTTCAAAGTGGTAGTTAGAATGAGTGGCTTTGATTGGATGAAATTTTGTGGGTCAGGTTTAGCCATGTCTCTCTCTTTTGTGTCAAAATTGCCCTCCACGTCGCCAGAGAAGTGAAACTCGCTTTCAGAGCATCTGAACATGACATCGGAACTCGTGAACTTCGTAAAGTTGGAATTTGTGCATATTTATTCAGACGAAGTCGGAACTCGGAATTATCTTCTTATTCATTCAAAATTTGAGTGTAAAGTCGTAATCCGGAAATCGCAAGGCACAACCACCTTAAAAGCGAAAGTTGGGGCCAGAATGTGAAACCAAAACACTCAAACCCGGAAGTCGAGATCATCATGTAAACTTGAATCGATGTTAAGCATAGCATCGGATATCAGGATTCAAAACATTAATCTTGTGTACCAGGAACTCGGAATTTATAGGACCTGGCACTTCAACTCGATATCAGAACTCGGGAACGAAAAGAAAAGTTCTTGGCAATGAACTCGAAGTCGGAGCTCGTGAAGTTTTTACTCGAACTGGTAGACCAATTCAGAGATCTGATCTCACGTTTACCCCGCTTGAAGCAAACTCGGATATCGGATTTCTTATCCATTCGAAGACTAAGGTCGGAAATTGGAAAATCCTGTCAGCCCACAAGACCTTGAGTTGAAGTCGGAAATCGTGAGTACTAATGAGGTCGGAAATCGGAAATTGGGGACGTTACACATATTTACCCCAAAAGATCTTTTCCATAATTGCCCCTGAACTTTTTAGAAAATGACATTTAGGTCCCTATATCAATAGAATTAGTAGAATAAGGTTTTAAACGAAGCAGAACCACGTAGCGGAATCGTAAAAACCCAATTCATGGCCAATTGGGCCATGGAGGTGTCCACATGTGAAATGACATGGGATGTCCCTAGACTTGCTCAAAATTATGGAAGTGCCATTAGTTACGGAAACTAGATAGAAAATGCTAAAGGATTTACGAAAAAAATAAAAAACATAACAATTCTAAGGGAACAGTGCGACTGATTTGCATTGTTAATCAATTTATTAGAAAAATAAGAGTAATTAGGAGTGAAATATAAATATTAGAGCTAAGGGAAATTTAGGTTGTCATGTAAGAAATTATGAGAAATTATTTAGTATAATGCTCGGAATTACAATACATTTAATTTATGTCGTTAACCAATTTTATTGGATAAGTAAGATTAGTTAGAAATTAATTAGAGATTAATTAGGATTTAATTAAGTGTTAATTATAAGGATTAAGTTTATAGAAGATTAAGATAGATACATAGGAATTCTTACAAAACTATTCAATAATGATTTGACGGTTTAAATGAATCGGTAAAGATTCGGTATTTTAAACTGCCGGAGCCGAATCAGTAGAATTATGCACCAAAAACCCTAACAAGAGTGGCCAAGATTTAGCCACTCCTCTCCCAATATAAGGTGCCAATTTGTTGCCCAATTTGTGAAGGAAAGTGACCAAACACTCACCACAAATACAACCACCAATAAGAGCCACTCTTTCTAACTACCTATGTCATAAAACTCACAAAAATCCCTCCTCACTCATTCATTTTCGTTCTCCTCCTTGCAGCTAACCCCTCTTTATTCTCTCTTTCCTTATTTCACTTTATCTAGCTTCCATCTCCAAGCTCCACCCATATCCTTCACCAAAAACTCAAATTTAGCTAGTTTCTACATCAATTTGAGGCAGGATTCCATCTTGTTCTTGATTTTCATAAATTGTGGCTATATGAAGTTTTAATTTTCTTCATTTCTTTAATGATTTATTTGGTGTAGTTGGTGGTGTATGGTTGGTTTAACATGAAACTTTGAGTTAGAATTGAAGTTAGAATGAGAAAGCACAAAGAGCCATAAAATAGAATCTATTAAGTTGAGAAACCCTGCTGTGGTCCGTACGGTAGAGTGTACAGCTCTGCCTACAGCCATTTAAATTTAATGAAACTATTTTTATGTGAAACTAGACATCTAGGGCTTTCCAACCATATAAATTATAAGGCCATTGGATTATCATTGAGGGAGATACGAATTTTGGAAGTTTGATCCAGATTTTTGCGTTTAATTCCAGGCAAATGAGATTTTTTAGGACAAAACTTGCCCTATACAACTTGGAATTGAGTGAAACAAACTTTGTTAGAAATACTACACATAAAAAAACAACTTATAAAAATTTTAGAGTTAGATTCGATCCCAATTGCTCCCAGTAGTTCAAGGAAGTCGCTTTAAATCCAAATCAGGCTAAAATAGGGCAGTTAGAGGGGTCAAACTTCGGAGCTTATAACTCAAGCTCTGCTCAAGAAAATGAAATGGAACTTGTTGATGAAATCTTGTCCTGTTAGCTTTAATATGATACAAACTTTGTACGATTTGAGCTGGTTTTCAATTTTTAGTGGATTTTTACTTTTAAGTGTATAATCCTAGCAAGCTACAGGGCAGGCTGAGATAGAACCCTAATAACTGGAGCTACACTTATCAAAATTAAATGGAGCTAAAGAGGTTAGAAAATAGACACATAACACTCTAACATATTCAAAATTTAGGTCCAACAGAGTTTACAAGAATTTATGGAAGATTTTACAAAACTGAATAGCATTATGGAACATAAGCAGAATTTCCAAATTGATGAACTAGGCACCCTAAGGCATATGTGATTTCAATTAAAACCTAAACATTGCTATACCATGTTGATGTTGAAGTTTAATGTGCTATAATGGTGCTGGTACTATTGGTTGATTATTTGTTCCAGAATGACACTATTCACAGGGAAGCGGACCTGATCCATTATGTTGCCAAATTTCCGGCAGAAATTAGTGATAGCTCTAAATGTTGGTGTATTAATATTGTTATGTGACGTGTATAAATACCATGCAACTATTATCATTTGAGAACAAAGTATGGAGCCTATATATTTATGATTCTATGATAAAAGATATGATGATGAGTTCATATTCCGAAGGAACGTGACGTGGCAATCATGTTCTGATAGGGCATGACATGACGATCATACTCTGGAATGTGGCATAATGGTCCCACACCTTAAGGAATGTGACATGACGATCACATCTCGATGGAGTATGACATGGCGAGCATACTCTGGGATGTGGCAGGATGAACATATTCCTAAGAAGTGTGACATGGTGATCACACCCCGATGGAGTATGACATGGTGATCGTACTCTGGAATATGTATGACAAGTAAAGGAAGACAAGCAAGGCTGCACTTGAGGATGGAGATACGTAACGCTCAAGTGTAGGCAGATGCAGACACCCTAGGGAAGGCGATATGTAACACCTAGGTGTGTCAAATGAAGAAAGTAAAGATAAATATTAAGGGAATACAAAGAATGAAAAGAAAATTTTGTGTATCCGCATAAATTCAAGTACAAGTAAAGGCATGTGCAAATGTTATGTTTCTAGTATATTGGTGTTATTATATTTTAATACGTTGCAGTTATTATTTGTAGTATGATTTATGACTTTATTTGGTATTGGCTCTCCTAAATGACAAGTGTATGAATATAATGAACTCTGCTTCGGACAATATATTTTCAAACTATAAAATTAAACAGTTTATATAATATGTTCACCTTTTTCATAACAAACTGAAGTAGCTGGAGATGATAATGATGAAATCATGTATGATAGCTAGAGAATTCTATTGAGAATTTTCAATTATCACTCCTATTTCCGTGTTATCTCCAGATGGATCAAGAAATATTAAGGGCGGCCAAAGGTTGCTATCAGACAAGGTCCATTCAAGTAACAGTAACAACTCTTGAGTGTGGTGCTATGACTTAAGCATAGTACTGTACTTGGGAGGGTGTTACATTTCATACATTGCAATCATTGACAAGACATATGTAGGTATGAAATGATATGGCTAAGTTCATAATTTTGGTGGAAATTTGGCAGCATAATTGCTAGACCGAAGCTTTCCTAAAATGCCAAATATGGAAACTTCAACCAATAACCAATTATATCCATCTCACATCATCATATTAATCATTCAATCATGAGGCCGCCTCAATCAAACTTGTTATACATCAAGCCTAATGGCATCATACATTCATACCCTAAAGGGTGTTTATAATTGTGTTATTCTTTGTGGAAAGTTTTATGAGTTATAATATGATTCTCCATGTCTACTCATGAGAGAACCACATAGTTGAATAAATATGTGTAGTCTTGTAGTTATTTAGTCCTTATGTGAAATTATTTTTTACTTGTGTACATATCTTATGGAACACTTGTTCAAATTAACTAAGTTTGGTAGTTATTTTCTTTCCTTGAGATAGCGCACTTAGTGATTCCTAGGTTCATGGTGTGCTTAAAGGCCCTAATCATACTTTTGTTCCCAAGAATTTTGAGATCTCTTTAGTCCTTGTATCATGACAATGCATAACCACACTCATGAACCCAACAACACTATGTTCACCAATCGCCAAGGGATAGTTTTTATTTCAACAAGTTATAAGGTTCAAACTTTAGTAATTAGGATAGCTAGATTTCACCTTTATGATTACAAAGTTTTATCTTTTATGAAACTATGAGTCTCTAAAATTATATTCTTGTCTGAAAGGTTCAACCTTTATAAGAAAATGATACAAGATGCTAGTTTTTTGACTTAAAATTCTTACTCTTTAAGAAAGTTGGCAATTTTAATCATTATAAACCCATCAAGACTCCAACTTTATGACTTAGAGTTGTCTCAAAGTCTAAAAGATTCTTTTTGAAGAAAGAATAATACTTTAATTCATGATTTGAATTAGGATTTAATCTTTACAAATCAAAGGTTGCAAGTCCACATGTTGATGACTTAAAAATCACATTTTTTATTAAAGGTAGAAACTTTACGAAAAGTCCTGTCTTCAAAATTCAATCTTCAAGACATAAAGTGACAAGTTTTCACTTTTATAACTTAAAAAGCTTCATGTTTCATAAAGCTTAAACTTTTACACATATTCTTGTCTTCAAGAAAGACAAAATAAAACTTTGAAGAAGCATCAAATCTTGTGTCACTATCAAGGTTGTAAAGACTAAACTTTTCAAAGTTTTATGCATCAAGAATGTTCTTAGTCTTATCAAATCATGAGAAAGTGGTAAAGATGACAACTTTTTCAAACATATGCATCATCATAAGAAAAGAAACAACTTTAACCCAAATACCACCAAGAATCATCAATCTTTTTCCAGCAACTCACAAGAAACATCAAGATCTCAAGTATCAAGGAAGAAAAATAGAAACTTTCAAGCATTTCAAGAAAGGAACTTTCAAAAATCAAGAACAACTTATGGACAAGAATATGAACATATTTTACTAAAAATGGAAACTTTTGCTCATGAGAGGAACTAAACTTCAAGCTTTCTTGAATAGATAAAAGAGAAAAGTGAAGATCACTACCTAAGCTTGAAAATGGCAAGTTCTTGAAGGTGAAACAAGAAGAAGATTATGGCTCCCCAAGATGATGAAAGTGGCAGCCTTGCAAAGAGAATGAGAGAGCTCTTGAGTTCTCTTAAAAATGAGGCTTGTAGTGTATAGATTTTATCTCCAAAGACCTAAAGATATGGTATTTGAAGGGCTTAGTGAGAGTTTTTGGTTATGAAGGTGGAGAATGAAGAAGAAGAAGAATGTAGAGAGAAGTTGGAGAGTTTGAGAGTTTAGAGAGAGAATGGAAGTTGAAAAATGAAGTGAACATGTGTATGTGTTGTTGTTGGCCGTAACATATTAGCCAAGGGGGGAGATATTTTCTTTATTTTGTTGTAATTAAGGGGACAAAATGGTTAATTAAGGGGTTTACTTTAGATAAGTCCTAATACTTTTCTTACGTAAAGCAACCTTGTCTTAAGGGGACAAAATGTCATCAATGTTTTATTGTCTAGTTGACTAAGTTTGAATTTTAATGATGTGATTAAGTGCTCTTACAACTTAATTAACTTGATTAAGCAAGGATTAGTGATTAACTCATGTGATCATGATTAATAAAAATTAATCTTGTGATTAAGCTTAATTATCCTTAATTAAACTCGATTAAGCTAGTTGTGTGTGATTAATGCTTAATTAAGCTATTAAGGATTTAACTTGCTTAATTAGAGATTCTCTAATCTTAATTAAGCATTCGCTTAACTTTTCTCCTCATAATTAACTCATAATCATTTCATTAATCTCTTAATTAAGTTTTAATCTCATAATTTCTCATTAAGTGCCTAATTACTTAGGGTTACTGAGATAATTTGGCACGATATAAAATTGAGAATGTTACATTCTAAAAGCTTATGAATGGTTTTGTTCTTGATGGTTTCTTTTAAGAGTTTGAAGCTCTAATCTTATGTTCTTGTGTTTTGATGCCTAAAAACACATTTTCTTGTATTCTTGTGAATTAAACCCTCATGTTCTTGCACACATAGGTCACGGCCATGTTAGGGTTTCTCTAGAACTCTATGATTTTTGAGAGTTTGATGATAATACTTGAGTCACTCTTTGTGCTTATAACATGAATAGCCATGCTTTAATGTTACATTAACTTGAAAGCTTGAAAAATCTCTTCTTGAACCTTATGAAACTCATCGTTTTACCAAGGGCTGAGGGTGAAAGATTGTTTTTATAATTTTGATGTTACTTTATCTTCTTTTAATGGCACTTTATGTGTAAGAACATGCTACCATGAGTTTGGAGTGGTTTAAGCTTAATAATCCTTGATTTTAACCTCTTGAGCCTCACAACCTTCACCAAGGGCAGTGGGTTACTCTTGTGTTGTCATATGTTATAAACTTATTGATGATGAATAAAAGTCTTAGCATGTTAAATTTGCCTTATGGAAGCTTGATTCTTTAATAATTGTAATTTATATCATGGAGCTTGTGATTTTTACTAGAAGCATATATGCTACCCTATTTTAAGCTTTGGTTTCTAGCATGTTTCTTATATGTTTAAAGTGTGCATAAATGATATTTTGAAGTTATGAAGTCTATAGTCTAATGGTATGTATTAGTATGAGTATTTTGCTCACTTTTGGTGTAATAACATGTGATTAAAGTGATTTTTGAGGGCTGCCCTATTTTGGGCAACACCTTAACTCTCTTTATTTCACTTATTTTAAATTTGGGTGGCCAAATTTCTTGAATCTACATAAAATGTTAACAAACTTTGTAACGAAGCAAATAAAAATAGGACTAGGGAGACATTTTGTGCATAGGTTCAGCCATAAGAAGGAAAGGGGGAAGAAAGTATTTTTGGGCTAAACAAGAATAAATCTTGATAGATCTAAAAGATTAAGTAAGGTTTCTAGAGGAAATGAAAATTAAAAGAAGTTTAAGGCCATGTTTAAGTGGCTTTGACTCTAAGCTTTAACTGGAGAAAAAAACATTTTAATTAGTAAAAATGAAAATTCTAAGTCTCTAGACATCTAACTAAATCAACTTGATAACCTCCTTGAATGAAAACTAAATAAAAGATTTGGAATTCCAAGATGAGAGGCCACGACCTCATAAACATGAGCAAGAAGCCAACATGTCAAATTCATGTAAGAGATGAACTAGAGTTCAACAAATAAATTAGGCTTAAGGAGAAATCCTAAGAGATTAAAATTCATAAAAGTCAATATTTTTAATTTAAAGGTCAAATTAAGTGAAAAACTGAGTAAAATCTCTTTAAAGGATAATTGAGACTCAAAGGCAAAAGTAAGTTAAAAGCTTGCACTTAAGAACATAATGATATTCATAAGACCCTTGAGTGCGCTTATGTACTTTACATCTTGTGATATGCCAAGTGATCCTTGATATGATTGATGTAACTATGACTATGATTGAGTGCTGGGATTCTTGAGGAGTAATCCTCAAGGATCATGATTTTTGCATGTGACTGAAAAGCTACAAATGCATAATTAATTATGCACTTGCTTATGTATGGTACATGTCATGATTATGCTTATCCATGCTTTCTTATGCTCTTATTGCATAATCACAGCATGCTAAAAATGTATGATTAAAAGAAACCCACTTCGACTGAAGTATGTTTTTAACTAATTAAAATATCTATGCGTAATCACCTTTTTATTCAGAAATCCAAAGTGGCTAAAGATAATAACTATAACACTTAGCTGTTTCCTTAGAACCTTACTGAGAAATTTTGTATTTCTCACCCCTGCTTTTTCATGTTGCCTTTAGACGAGGTTGACGGCGACAATGGTGGTGTTCGTTAAGCTTTCTATATGGGACATGAGGTATGACTCAGATCTCGGCACATTCCTTCTCATAGAAAAAGGGGTGGTCCAGGTGTACATTTTCTTTTAGCATCATTTTGGAAAGTTAGTGATGAGTTAGTAGTTCAACCCTTCAGACCCGTAGCTGAGCATTAGGTTGAGGGATGTTCACCTGCCTTTTTACGAGCCTAGCAATGATGCTTCTTTTGAGGCGTCGGACCCTTCCATGGTTGTCATGACCTAACCGGGGTTGCGACTGGCGCTTAGGGAGTTCTATTTGCTAGCAAGCCTATCCAAGCATTTCCTATGAAACAAGTGGAGTTTCCCCTAAAAATTGGGCATTTCCCAAATTACAAATAGGTCCTAATAGAAACTAGAAATATACAAACCAGCTACAGATCCTAAACATCAACAATACTCAAACACTGACTTGAGAACAATAAGCATTCTTAGAATACTCTCAAGGCTCAAAACATGCAAAACCTACATAAGTAAGTATTGATACATTTTCCAAAACTAAATCTATTTTATATATATATATATATATATATATATATATATATATATATATATATATATATGTATATGTATATATATATGTCTATGTCATAGCAGAAGCCAGACCCTGCCTGTGGATTATGGAGCATAACTAAGAATATTTACAGCCAACTACTCAGCCATGTACACATTAAGTATAGTGAGAACTTGGACGCCAACATGGTTCAATATATCAAGCTCACGAAACCTTTATCTTTCTAATTACACAGGTGAACAACCCGCAGCATGTATCTAGCTCTGAAACAGGGGAAGAGTGAGGAGTGAGTCTAATAAACTCAATGAGAGATAACATACCTATAATCAAAATGGGACAAGCTGTATTTATTAAGAAAATATATTCTTCTAGAATTATCAGTATAGAAGTTTAAACACAAATCTGAACGACAATTCGATTATATTATTATAATTCCATACGTCACTTTTCAACTACAAGTATTCATATACATTAAAAGTACAATAAAAGTCTTTAGAAAAACCATACCTCATACCTAGTATATTCTAGGAAAGTCCATATTGTAAGCTCCAATGCCCAACCGAGACAATCTCATATCTTTAGATGTTTTAAGCTTTAAGGTTTTGATGAATATCAAATCAAGATTTAAGTAAATCACTTGGTTAATAAATGATTTGGTTTGGCTAAATGCATTCATATGTGAGTAAAATCAATTACTTTGAATTCAAATGATTTTATACAAATCAAAGCATCTAAATCCATGGTACTTCACGAAAATATAATTATATTGGAAAAATTGCTTTGTATTCTATATATTTACACACTCAGGAATAAGAAAGAAAGTTTAGAAGGATGTGATACAACATCAGAAAGGAAAACATGGAATGAGAAAGATCACACTGTATCCAGAAAAATGACTTAGTCTAGAAAAGTGATCATCAGAAACTTACTGCTCATGAAGTATCTCACCTTGAAGGCTTCTTCCATATGCTTCATTGAAAAATTTAAAAAGTCAAATATGATTTGACATAATGCAAAAGAATAGCTGACAAATCTAAAAAGTGGGCGAAGACTTTAAACGGCTACTTTTCTTCTTTTGTGTTATCACTACTTGTTAAAGAAGAAATCTAATCATAGACTAGTGGATCTAAATAGCACAAGGTTCAAGATCTACAAGCTCCAACGGTAATATCTTGAAGTCTATATAAAGCCAGAATACGAAGAAGAAAATAGAGGCATTGCTCAAATTTTTTTAAGCTACAACTATTTCCATTCTTCATCCTTTCTTTACTTTCTGATACTTGAGAAAGTTACTCATAGTAACTTCTATTTAAAAATCTTCTCAACTGGATTGTAATAGATAACATTTTCACTTGGACAATTTAGAGAAGTCATACACTATGCCCATTTGATCTACACTATGTAAAGAGCTTTTAGTGTAAACACAAACCTTTTATTAAATCGCTTGTAACCAGACCTGATAGTGGTCAAAGTGAGTTTGGAGAGGCTAAAGAAAAACCACTCATCTGTAAAAACTTAGAAAGGCTTGGCTAGCCGAACCAGGATAAACCTTACTGTGTGATCATTCTATCTCTTTCTCTTTATTAGCTGTTTTCATTCGATCTTCAAACTTTTGCAACCTTTAACATATTTCAAAATACATTACTGAATAGATTGATAACTGTTATATCTAAGCAATCACTTCTGCACTCCAAGTCCGAGACTTGAGAAAGTTGTTTTAAAAATTTTACAGTTTAATAATAACTAGTGAAAACATGATTCAACCCCCTTTCTCGTGTTATCTCATCCAACAATTGGCATCAGAGCTTAATTCTGGGGTTAAGCTTCCTAATGGTTGCAAAGGATAAAGATCCATCAAATAGCACAACAAACAAATCATATTGCAGAGGGTCACTTTATCAACCGCCTTCCATACTTCTGGGATAGACTCCAAGTACTTCATGAAGGAACTGATCAGGTCACACAGGCCAAAATCAGTAGTTCATCAATATGAGACATTTAAAATGCTAGAGTATGAAAGCATTAATGAAATGACAACTAAATTTATGCATATCATAATTCAGTTGAAAGTTTTGGGGAAAAGGTATACTAATGCAGAAATGGTGAGAAAGATTCTGATAAATATTTCAAAGTCCTGGCATCCAAAAGTAATTGCTATTCGAGAAGTTAAAGACTTAAATGTGCTTAGCTTAGATGCTCTCATTGGATCATTGAAGACTCATGAAATTGAGCTTAACGAAGTCTATGATGAGACTACCAAAAAAAGAAAGTCCGTTGCTCTGAAGTCCAATTAGAAAAGGACTCAATCTTCCAAGGCCATGAAAGCTTTGGAAGAGTCTGAAAGAGATGAAGAAGACTCTTCTGATGATGATGATGATGAAATTGCATATTTGGCAAGGAAGATCTTAAAAGCATGAATAAAAAGAAAGAAAAAGAACCTTATTCCCAAGAAAGACAAGAAGCGCAAGATCAAGCAAGATGAGATTATTTGCTTTGAATATAAGGAGCTAGGACATGTCAGATCTGAATGTCCTAGACCGAAAAAAGGCTCAAGAAAGAAAACTACAAAGAAGAAGGTTATGATGGCCACATAAGAAGACCTGGATGAAGAACAGGAGAACACTGAATCACAAGGAGAAGAAGAGATTGTAGCAAATCTCTGCTTCATGAAAGATATAGTTTCGGAAGAAGAAACTAAGGTATCTGATTTTGAACTTGAATTTACTTTTGGGAATCTTCAAAATGCTTATGATGATCTCTTGGATGATTCTCAATTACTAGCTTCCCATTTTGCTTATTTTAAGAAAAATTTTCAAAAACTATCATTAGATTTCAAAAAACTCAAGAGTAAGAACGAGAAGTTAGGAAATAAAAATTTTGAGCTTCTTAAAAAAAATGGCATCCTCCAGAAGGATGTTGATATCTTAAAAACAGAAGTTTTTGAAGCTAGTCTGAATGCTTCCTCTGATGTTTCTGAACTTTAGAACTTAGTCAAACCTCTCAAATCTAATCTCGGGAAAATGGTAAATAGCTCAAAAATCTTGATCTTATGCTTGGAGACCAAAAACCATATCTTGACGAAACTACATTAGAATATGTGGGAGAGGCAAATAAGATTTCATCAAAGATCCACAATTTAAAATTCCTGCATGTATATATTGTTTCAAAAGGGGACACTCTTTTAAAAAATGCTTTTCCAGAAGGAAAGCTAAACAGAAAGTGAAAAAGCCCAAAAAATCAACTAACACAAAAGGACCTAAGAAGATTTGGGTACCTAAAGTGAAAATTGCTTCTAATGCAATGGTGTCTTAAATCACAACATCAAAAGGAAAAGAAGTGATATCTGGACAGTGGGTATTCCAGACACATGATTGGAAATAAATCTTGGTTCAGAAACCTCAAACCAGAGGATGGTGGAGTTGTGAAATTTGCTGATGAAATCAAATCCAGAATCATCCAGTATAGGTAATGTTGGTAAGAATGATTCTGACTTAATAAATGATGTTATGCTAGTAGGAGGACTAACTCAAACCTTCTGAGCATTAGTCAATTCTATGACCAAGGCTACAGAGTTGTGTTTGAAACTTTTCAATGTGTTATAAAATATTCCACTTCTAATAAAATCATTCTTATTGCTAGAAGGCATGATAATACCTATGTATTATATCTAGATGACTTTCTAGATCAAAATGTAAAATGCTTAGCATCCTTCATGGATGAAAAGTGGTTATAGCACAAGAAACTTGGTCATGCTCATATGAAACAAATTTTTGAGTTTCTCAGAAAGAATTAGTCAAAGGTTTACCCAAAATTAGCTTTGAAAATAACTCATCTTATGATTTTTGTCTCAGAGGTAAATAGATCAAGAGTTCCTTCCATAATAAATGTAACATCCACCACGAGTTCCGAACTCCGAATTGATTTCCAAGTTAGACACGAGTTTCGATCTCCGAATTTATTTCAAGAGCTTTTCATTTCTATTAATGCTGCCGAGTTTGAGCTTAGGACCGACTTCCGAGATTGAATTACATTCCGAGATTATCTAAGTTTCGACTTGTTGGGGCATAAGGTTATTGTTTTGATTTCCGACTTCCAGGTTTAAGTATTTTAGTTTTCATATCATTGTCTTTGAGTTTCGATTTTAAGGTGATTTGTTTGTTGCACAATTTCCGATCTCCGACTTTAAGCCACAATTAGTCTTCCAAGACTTTTGTGTTTCCCAAGTTCTGAGTTCTACATTAGGTATAAAATGGACATGGGTTCTGATATCCGAATTAATCTCCAAGTTCAACTAAAATGAACATGAGTTCCGACTTTAAGCAGAATGGAGACGAGTTCTGATTTCAAACAGAATGAAAATGAATTCCAAATTTTAGGCAAAATGGAGAATAATTTGCAGCCATAAAAGAAGGGAAACATGGCCGAACTTTACCCACAAAATTTCAGCCAACCAAAACTCACAAAGCCAACTATCTCTTCAATGCTTAAATCAGATTTTTTCTCCCTTGTTTCCTGCTAATTTGCACCACTCTCTCCTTACTTCAATCTTCCTTTTTCTCTTCTCTTCTTCTTCTTCTCTTCACCTCTCAGCCAAACTCCAAAACTTAGCAAGATCACATACAAAGAGGTAGAGGTTTAATGTTGTTCTTGTTATTCTGATTTTGGGTAGCTGATTTTGCCTTTATTTTTACACTTCTTGATGTGATTAGTAAATGAATATGATGATCTTTGGCTGTTTTTGTGTTTAAATTTGATTAAGGAGTAAGAAAGGGTGAGAGTAGAAAGATATAAGGGGCTGGGAGACCAAATCACCTCGGTAGTATGTACGGTAGAGTGTACGGCTCTGCCTACAGCCATCCACATTGGATGAAACTATTTTTATATGAAACTAGATATTCAGTGCTTTCCATAATATATCATATAAGGCCATTGGATTAGTATTAAGAGAGATATGAATTTTGAAAACTTGACTAGGTTTCTGAGTTTGATTCTAGGCAGACTAGGTTGTTTAGGGAAAAACTTGCCCTATACAACTTGGAATTCAATGAAACCAATTTTGTTAGAAATCTTGCACATAGGAGAACATCTCATAAAAATTTTAGAATTAGATATGATGCTGTTTGCTCCCAGTGGTTCGAAGAATTTGCCCTATGTCCAAACTGGGCCAAAATAGGGCAGTTTAGGAAGGTCAAATTTCGGGACTTATAACTCGAGCTACCAAAGCAAATGAAATGGAACTTATTTCAAATGAAAGCTTGTCCTGTTATCTTTAATATGATACCAACTTCGTATGATTTGAGTTGGTTTTCGATTTTTAATGGATTTTTACTTTTAAGCGTGTAATTCTGGCCAGTTTCAGGGCAAGCTGGGATAAAACTTAAATAACTTGAGCTATACTTATCAAAATTAGATGAGACTAAAAAGGTTAGAAAATAGACATATAACATTCTAACATATTCAAAATTTAGATCCAGATGAGTTAAATAGAAATTTTGGCTTGATTTACAAAAATCGGGTTGAATGAATGTGTTGAGATAGCAATTATGTTCTAAATGCAACATTTATTCCTATGAGATTGATGATTGAATTCTAAATGAAATGTTATGATATCTCTGTACAATTAACTGTTTGAGTACTAACACTATTCACGAAAAAGTGGACATGATTCGTTATACTGCCAAAATTTTGGTAAGCCTGTGCATGAGTTATAATTTACATTCAAAGATTATGTTATGATGAACATAAAGGTTATGTTATGATGAAATGTTCCATAATACTTGGGCTAGCCCCGGATTAAAGTTAAGGGGATTAGATCGGTGGGAACATTGAGAAAAGTAAACCCGGCATTTCTTTATAGGAATGAGGTCGATCGTGAAAAGCAGACTATTACCCAAGAGTCTAAATGGCCAAGAACTCCTAGGGGACCAAGTAACGGAAAAAGTTTATGAGAACAAATAATGGAGAAGTTTATGAAGATAAATTCAAGAATGAGTTTTGCATAATCACATTGAATAGTCATTATAAGTTATTTACAGTATGACTGTCATGTTTACTTATTGCTGTATATATTCGTTTATTCTGCTCATTAATCTGTACATTACTATTTAGTAATTATTCTATTTCTTATGCTGTCTTAAGTAAAATTGATCATTGTCTCAGACCAGACATTTTTCTTAAACTTATTAAATGTGGATAGTTCAATTGATGCCATTCTTTTATAATTAAATAAAAACCGAGGCAACTGAGAATGAATATGACGTCAGTTAAATACCATACGTGAATCCTACTGAGAATTTCTTTAAATTCTCACCTCACTTTGTATTTCCACATCATTCTCAGACGTTGGTGCTGGACTCGACAGCCACCCTATTTATTAAGATTCCCGCCTTGCAGCTCCACCATAATCCTATAGTGGATTCGCTGTATATTGCTGGCTCCTGCAATTTCCGTCTCTACCTTTTTAGCAATAGGAGTTTTACTGTTCCCTTATTCTACCCTGCTTTTGACCTTGCTGCTCCATATTTTGTGGTCCTGTTGCATGTGGCACACCCTCCTCCAGCACCTCCAGCGCCTGCAGCACTTCCCGCACCTGCCAGTCCTCTACCCGAGTCACCTCCGCAGATGGTTCCAGACATTCCTCTTAGTTCTGAGAGCGATCCTTCGGAGGCTACCGGCTCATCATCCTCCTCTTTAGGACCTAGTATGGACTATTCCCCAGCCGGGCCTAGTGTGGCTAACGACTACCTGATCGAGTAGGTCCCGATTGAGAGTTCTATTACACAGCATGGCCCTCTTTTGGCAGTGTGCAGTGTTAGGTCATAGACTTAGTTGCATGTATATTGGTTGGTTAGAAATATCCTCTGAGGAACCCATAGGATCGATTTGACTGACACAGGCCTTCTTTTTGGTACACCAGCCCTACTTGTGTATCCTATTTTACATCTATTCATAAACTGAAGCGTTGGCTTCTAACCTATATATATATATATATATATATATATAGTTGATGATATATTACTTATTCTTGTCTTCTCTGCTGCATTTTATTAAACTTTGTTACGTTCTATGACATTGAGCACATTCATAATACAGTGGGCCGTTGTGCCCTTTTTTTTAAAAAAAAAAGAGAGAGAGATGTGATATGATAAATAAATAGTAAGTAGAGTATTAACATGGTAACACGATCTACTCAATTTCATGTTATGACTTAAGCATAACATTCAATTGGTAGGGTGTTACAATAAAAATGTAGTTTTTACTACAAGGCACTTGAGCTTTTACATCTTGATCTATTTGAACCAACTAGAATTACTAGCTTAGGTGGTGTAACATCCTCAATTTCTTGTTGTGTTAAATTACTTCAGTATCCCTGAGTAATTAGGCATTTAATGAGAAATTATGAGATTAAGGCTTACTTAAGGGATTAACGAAGAGTTTATAAGTTAACTCGGATGAGAAAAGTCAAGAGAATGCTTAATTGAGATTAGATAATCTCTAATTAAGCAAGTCAGAGACTTTATAGCTTAATCAAGCACTAATCGCCCTTAATTAGCTTAATCAAGTTTAATTAAAGTTAATTAAGCTTAATCACAAGATTAATCTTTGTTAATAATGTTCTTGTGTATTAATCACTAATCCTTGCTTAATCATCTTAATTAAGTTGTATGAGCATTTAATCACATGATTAAATTCAAAATTAGTTAACTAGACAATAAAGTAAAAAGTGATGTCATTAAAGCATAAAACATTAGACAAGAGTGCTTTATGTAAGAGTTAGTACATGCTTTATTCCCCCATCATCCAATTTGTCCCCCTAAACCTTAATTAACACAAAATTAAGAAAATATCTCCCTTATTCCCTTTGTGATGAGGACACCACTTTCTCTCTCTTTTGCCCCATTCATTTTTATTTTCACTCATCCTATTCTCTCTCTTCAAACCCAATCCTCCCACTTCTCTCTAAACTTTCTCATCTTCTTCTTCGTCTTCTTCTTCCTTTCTCCATCACCACCACCCAAAACCACTCATTTAGCCTTTCAAAGACCTCATCTTTGGGTCTTTGGAGACAAGATCTAAATACTACAATCTCCATTTTCTCAAGATTTCAAGAGCTTCTCCTTCCTTCTTGCAAAACCGTCACCATCATCATTAAAAGGAACCATCATCTTCTTTTTTCTCTTCTTTTGTTTTTGCGCCTTCTTCAAGAAGAGGTAGTGATCTTCATCTTTTATTTTCTTGCTCAAGAAAGCTTGAAGCTTGGTTATTTTCATGACTAAGATCTTTAAGTGCAAACTTGAGAAGATCCTCCATGCTTTTCGTGAGCAAAAGTTTTCATTTTTGGAAAAATATGTTCTTGTTGTTCTTCAAGTGTTCTTGATATTTCTACTTTTGGAAAAACATGTTCATGTTCTTATTCTTGAATGTTCTTGATGTTCTAAGTGGTATCTTGCTTAAAGATGTTCTTTTTCTTATGATGAATTTATGATTAGAAAAGTTTCATCTTTACATGCTTTTCATGATTTAATAAAACTATGAACATCCTAAAAGCTTAAAACTTTAAAAAGTTTGCTTCTTGAAGTATAAAAAGTGGCGCAAGTTTAGTGCCTTCATAAAAGTCTTACTTTGTTTTGTTTTGAAGACAATACTACATGTAAGAGTCTAAGCTTTTTGGAATAATAAGCCTTTTTGAGTTAGAAAAATGATGTCTTGTCACTTTATATTTCAAAGATTGATCTTTGGAAGCAAATCCTTTTATAAAGTTTGAAACTTGAAATCAAAAAGGTCACTTTTGGATCATAGAAATGCTAACTTTTAAAAAGATGAAAACTTTATAACTTTAAAGTTAATGTCTTATATCACTAGTTGATAAAGTAGGAATCTTTTTAATGCAGAGACAACTTTAAATCATAAAGTTGAGACCTTGATGGTCTTAGAATAATTAAAAGAGTCAACTTTCATAAAGAACAAAGAATAAGACTTTTTAGTTAAAAAGCTAGTAACTTGTATCATTATTTCATGAAGATCTAATCTTTAAGATAAGAGCTTAATTTTAAAAGCACTTACTTTCATAAAGAATAAAACCTTATGACTACTTTCTAAGAATGATAACTTTTATAATACTTAAGGTAAGATCTTGGTATGTTAGTGATAAAAGCTTGAAACTTTGTAACTTGGTTAAGTTGAAAATCACCCTTGGTGATTAGTGAACATGGTGTTGTTGGGTTCATGATGTGGTTATGTATTGTCATGACCCAAGGATTAGAGGGATCTTGAACTCGTTGGGAACAAAAGTATGATTAGGGCCTCTGAGCATACCATGAATCTAGGAATCACTTAGGGCACTATCTCAAGGAAAGGAAACAATCATTTAACTTAATTAATTTGAATAAGTGTTCCATAAGACATAAACTAAAGTAAAGAATAATTTCATATGAGAGCTAAGTAACTAAAAGACCACATACACATATCTTAACTATATAATTCTCTCATAGGTAACTACGAGAAATCATATGATATTTCATAATATTCTTTACAAAGAATAACACAACTATGAATCCCCTTTAGGGTATGAATGTATGATGCCATTTGGCATGATGAATGACAAGTTTGATTGAGCTTTGTCTCATAATTGAATGATGAGTGTGATGATATGATATAGATATGATGAACTATTGGTTGAAAGTTATGATTGGCATTTTGGGGAAGCTTTGGTCTAACCGTTATGCTGCCGGATTTCTGTCAAAATTATGGACTTAGTCATATCGTTGCATGTGTCTAGTCAAAGAAGTACTATACATGTAAAGTATAATGATAAGAAAAGAAACCATGGGATATGACCCCTCGATCACTTCCAGGAAGTGAAAGACGGTGATCCACAAGGAATCTCTATGAGGGAGGCAAGGGTGACATGGAGGACCCACCAAGGGTAACCAATGTCGGCTTAGTCTGATTTGGTTTAATACTGCATGATGACAGTCATGGAATGAGCTCATGTTCAAAAGCAGTCTATTTCAAAAGAAAGTAAAGAATGTTAAGCACGTGCTAAAAACGAAAGTAAAGTCAAAGTATAACCATGGTTAAGTCTATGATGATGCATGTCTTTGCATGTAATTATATTGTCCATTTGCTTATAAATGGTTATTCTATGTTTTAGTATGTATGTTAGTTATGATGATGTAGTTATAACGTTAAGTTTAAAAGCAACCCGCTTCAGGGTTTAAGTTTTCAAAACTATTAAAATTGAACTTATATCTATCCACTATTTTTATAATTAAACTCGAAGTGGCTGGGATGATGACGATGGCACAGTGTTTGTCTAGTCACGATTCTACTGAGAAATTTAATATTTCTCACTCCTATGTTTCCGTGTTATCTTCAAAGGATGTCAGCGTCAGGCACGGTGGTGATCTATGTGGAGTTCCCAGTATGGCATTAGCGCTTTGACCCGGTGCTGAACGCCTCCGTGCTGTCTGTGAACACAGTAATGAGGGTCCATATCTTCCACGACCGCCAGCTTTAGACTCCCATGATGAGCCCATTTTTCGACTGCATCAGCCATTCGGCGAGGTTACTATGGATGACATCCGCCCCTACTTTCAGCCACCGAGATACCCCACTGATGATGATGAGACTGACTCGGATACCTGTTTGACTCCGAGTGTTTCATTGGATTCCGATCCCTTGGAGCCGTCTTATCTGAGCTACCATATAGAGACTGACCCCTCTAAGCCCTTCTATCCAATTCGTTCTGGGGGATCTTGTAACGCCCGAAAAATTTTAATCGTTTTTAACCAAGTTGTTCGGCTTTTAGTAAATAATCGGATTAATTAGAATTCGATTAAGCATTTAATTAAAGCCAATTAAGTGAGATTTAGAAGCAATTAGGCTTGATGGAATTAGATTAGGAATATAGGAAACCTCACAAAATTTCTCTAAAATCGGTTTACCGATTTAAGAGAAATCGGTAAGACTTTGGTATTTTAAAACTGCCGGAACTGGATCAATAGAACTTATGCTATGAGTGCCCTAGGATAAATGCCTAGGATTTAGCCAAACCACCTCCTTATGTGGCACCTTGATCAGCCATGAAGGATGGGAATCCAAACCAAATTTGAAGGCAAGATAAAATCCACCAATCACACAACTCTTTGCTCCGCAAGTTGTGTAAAATCTCTTCCTCGCCCTTGTGAAGTTCGGTCAAGATAAGGGGCTGAATCCCCTTCATTTCTCTTCCATTCATACTCCTCTCTACTTTATCTCCAACCTTTCTTCAAGTCTCATCAAGAGTTGCTTCCATCTAAGACACCAAATCAACCAAGTTTCAACTAGACAAGGTAGGATTCTTCAACTTCCTCTATTATTCATGTTATTGTGGCTGAGTAGAATTCCTATTCTTTCCATTAGTTTGATGATACGTGGTGTTTATATGGATTCTTATGGTTAGATAAATGTATAAACATTGAGTTTGGACGAGAACTTGGGTGGGAATTCAAAGAGGGATGCAAAACTGGAGCTAGAACCTTGAAAACCTTATGGCGTCCGTATTGGCGGAGTGTACGGATCGACCTACGGCCATCGAAACCTGATGAAATTATTTTTATGTGAAATGAGACAGTCAGGGCTTTCCATACATATATCATATAAGGTCATTGTATTAGTATTGAGAGAGATATGAATTTTGGAAGTTTGACCTTAGTTTCTGAGTTTGATTCTAGGCAAACTAGGTTGTTTAGAGCACAACTCACCCTATATAGCATGGAATTGAATGAAACTAACTTTTTTAGAGAGCTTACACATAGAAGAACATCCCATACAAATTTTCGAGTTAGATCCATTGTTGATTATTTCCAACACTTCAATAAAATTGACTTGAGTTTAACCTAGGCTGGAACAGGGTAGTTCAGAAGGTCAAGTTTCGGGGCTTATATCTCGAGTTATATTCACTCAAATGATATGCCGCTTACTGAAAAACTGGTTTTGTTAGCTTTATATTGATATAAATTTCGCATGATTTCGTTTAGATTTCTGTTTTTGTGAATTTTCTCTTAGAAGAGTGCAATTCTGGCTAGAGACACGTATGAAAGCTAGATCAAGTTTAGTTAAAGTCAGAACTCGGGAATTAGCAAATGGAGAGCTAAATCGAGTATACTTAAGGTTAAACTCAGAAGGTTATATGTAATGCTTGAACTCGGAAAGGTATAGTTAAGGCTGAACTCAGAAAGAGTATAGTAAAAGTTAAACTTGGGAACCTGGTAAGCAGAGAGCTAGATCTAGCATACCTAATGTTGGAACTTAGTGAATAGAAATCAGATCGACTATGGTTCATGTCAGAAATCGGAGCTTAGAATAAAAAACTAGATCGGGCATGATTAATGTTGGAAATTGGAACTTAAGAAACATGTTTCATAAAGGTGTTGGGAGAAAGATTGAAGTTTAATTCGGAGATCGAAAGTATGATTAGAATATGAAACCTTATACTCGAATTTCAAAAGTTGGGAACTAAGACATTCATAATCCCGGAAGTCGGGAATCAAGTCATTGACCTGATATACATAACTTAGATGATCTCGAAACTCGGAAGTTGATTAATAAGCATCGAACTCAGGAATATCATTGGAAGTTAAAAGCTTGCAAGATAGATTAAGACTCAAGAGTTTAAAACTTGCACTTATTGTTATTGTTATATTCTTGGTATGAATATAATGTTATATATTGAGGTTGCTGTTTGATCAAAGTTTCTTGATTACTGGCATTATTCATGGGGAGCAGACATGATCCGCTATGCTGCCAAATTTTCGGTGGAATAGTAGAATACGTATGTAGAAATTCCATATGCAAGGGTATGAACATATTAAATATGGGTCCCTTCACTTGGAGGCAGTTAATTGGATCCCTCCATGAGAAGGCAGTTAAGAGATATGATGATGGGTCCATATTCCTAAGGAACGTGACATGGCGATCACGCTCTGATAGGAGTATGATATGGCGATCATACTCTAAAATATGGTATAATGATCCCACACCCTAAGGAATGTGACATGGCGATTACATCCTGATGGAGTATGACATGACGATCATACTCTAGGATGTGGCACGAAGGGTATATTCCTAAGGAGTGTGACATGGTGATCACACCCCGATGGAGTATGACATGACGATCATACTCTAGAATATGTGTGACAAGTAAAAGCATCTGTAGATTTTATATGTCCACTGTATTCGTGATATTACATTTTCATACGTTTCAGATATTATTCATAGTGTAATTCCTGATTTGATACTGTATTAGCTCAACCAAATGACAAGTGTGAATAAAATGAACCTTGCTTCGGATAGTATATTTTCGAACTATAAAACCAAATAGTTTGTAAAACATGTTCACTTTTTTCATAATAAACTGAAGCAACTGGAGATGACAACGATGACATTATGTATAACAGTTAACGATTCCTATTGAGAATTTAAAATTCTCACTCCTAGTTCCATGTTATCGCCAGACAGCTCGAGAAGTTGCAAAGATGGCTGAACTTGCTGTCAGTTAAGGTTTGCTCAGGTAATAGTAACAATTCCTGAGTGTAATATTATGACTTAAGCATAGTACTGTACAAAGGAGGACGTTACAGATCCCACCGTTTGGATTCGTCATAGCCTTCGACGATTCATCTATCCTTCGATTCTTCTGCCTTATCTACTGGCCCAGCTTCACTCCTAGTTCGCGGACGTGGGTTCATTTATACCTGCATTGTGCCCTATGGATGAGGACGTGCTCGAGGAGGAGGACATGGTGATGTTTCTCCCAGTGGATATGGGAACGGTTTCCTCCCACCTGATGCGTGATGTGATGATTGCATGCGGAGCTGAGCACGAGGATAGCCCCTTTTGGTTATAGTTATGGGGTTATTATTCTGTTGTATGGTATGCTTGGGCTGTAGGGTTTTCTGATGTATTTCCTTTTAGCATGTATTTGGTAGGTTTCTTAAGTAGGGCCGACAGTATATATCGGACCCATTATTATCTTATGTATGACTCTAGTATGACTATTATTATATTATTATGGATGGTTGTAGATGAATATTATCTTTATCTAAGATTGTGGTTATTCTTATTGATTCTATTTATGTTAAATGCGATGTATGTATGAGATAGCGACATTCGTATTATACGTTCACGATGTGCTCATGGCTCTCGATTTTCAAACAGTTTATTTGTTATTGTTCAAAAAAAATTTACCCCTATTTTTAGGTAAAGTAATTTCAAAAAGGTAATGTTAGTTTCAAGCAAAAATAACAACTAGTAATTCCATAATATGATTTAAGCATAGAATGGAACTATTAGAGTGTTACAGGTGGTAGGAAATATGGTCTAGTCATAATGGATGATTTCTCAAGATTTATATGGGTTAT
Source organism: Pterocarpus santalinus (assembly GCA_031439595.1). NCBI lineage: Eukaryota > Viridiplantae > Streptophyta > Magnoliopsida > Fabales > Fabaceae > Pterocarpus > Pterocarpus santalinus. The sequence goes on from CM062525.1 coordinate 37,382,756, forward strand.
ATTTCAGATCCATAAGGATGAAGCTTGTGAGGCCTTCAAAACTTTTTCAAAAAGAATTCAAAATGAAAGGGTTTTTGCATTATTTCCATCAGATTAGATCATGGTGGAGAATTTGAAAATCATTCTTTTGAAACTTTCTGTAATGAAAATGACATTTCACATAATTTCTTTGCTCCTAGAACTTCTCAATAAAATAGGTTAATGGAAAGGAAGAATATATCATTACAAGAAATGGCCAGAATTATGCTTCTTGAAATGGCTTATCAAAAAGATTTTGGACAGAAGCAATAAATACAGCCTACTACATTCAAAATCGTATTTTCTTAAGGCCAATTCTCAAGAAAACTCCCTATGAATTACGGAAAAGAAGAAAACCCAACATTTCATACTTTCATATCTTTGGATCTAAATATTTTATACTTAACACCAAGGACAAGCTTTCAAAGTTTGATCCTAAGTCTGATCCTATAATCTTTCTAGGGTACTCCTCTGTTTCAAAAGCTTACAGGATGTACAACAAGAAAACTCAATCTATAGAAGAAACCATCACATAAGCTTCATGGAGAGAAGAAATTGCCTAAATCAGACTATTGTAGATTTGGAAGAAGAAATGGTGAATATGTCATTCAATGATAATGCCCAGCATCAGCAAAACATTTAGATTGCCACAAGAAATGATGATGATTCTTTTGACCCCCTTCTCATCAACATGTCACTGATGATGTCTCCGAAGATCTAGAAAATACACCCTTCAAGCGCAAATACACTGGTGTAAGAGCCTTGAGAGCTGTCTTTCAAAACCAAATTATTAGTGAACGTTCTCGAGGAATCAGAACCAGATCTTCACTCAGAACAGAAGCTAACCTTGCTTTCATATTTGAAATTCAACCAGAAAGTGTTGAAGAAGCTCTTCAAGATCTAAGTTGTATTGAAGCTATGAAGGAAGAACTTACTCAGCTTGAGAAAAGCAATATCTGGACTCTAGTCCCTTTACCAAAATGCCAATCTGCTATTAGGACAAAATGGTTGTTCAGAAACAAACTTAATGAGAGTGGGAAAGTGGTCATAAACAAAGCAAGGTTAGTGGCGCAAGGTTACAACTAGCAAGAAGGCCTTGACTATGATGAGACATTTGCCCCTGTAGCAAGACTGGAAGCAATCAAAATGCTGCTTGCTTATGCTGCTCATAAAGGGTTTGTTTTATTTCAAATAGATGTCAAATCTGCTTTTTTAAATGGTTTCATATTTGAGGAAGTTTATATTAGATAACCTCCTAGTTTTGTAGATGAAAACCTTCCTCACCATGTTTTAAAATTTTTTAAAGCTTTATACGGATTGAAACAAGCACTAGAGCTTGGTATGATAGGCTTAGCTCATTTCTTCTCAAAAATGGTTTTAAAAGAGGAAAGGTTGACACTACGTTATTCATCTGGTATAAGAAAAAGAATTTTTTAATTGTAAAAATTTATATTGATGATATAGTTTTTGGTGCAACTAATTAGGGATGTCACTCGCATAGGGCCGGGCAGAGAGTACCTCCCTGCTCCTCGCTCCCCGTTGTCGCAACCCCAAACCCCCAGCCCAATCCTCGATCCTCGCTGTGGGGTTTTTTTCCCCATCCCCATTCCTCGCATCCTCGCAATCCCCGCGAGGATCCCCAGAAAATGCTAAAAAAATTCGAAAAAATTGAAAAAAATTGAAAAAAATAAAAAATATAATAAGTAATTATATAACTAATTAGTCCAACAAAAACATTAAACATAAAATATAGTTACAACATGAAATTGTTCAAAATAACAAATTACAACATAATTAGATATAGCATAACCAAGTTCAAGTGTTCAACATAACCAAACTCAACATGCTTTAATAATAAAATATAAATAAGCTTCAATTACAAGTATTCTCCTCTTCTCATTGCCAAGGCATTAGGTAATCTAGCAATCAACTTCCCTACAAAATAAAAATATATGTAAGTATGTTTGCATAAAAAAGTGAAATAACTTATATTTGATAGAACACTTCATTTACTTGAGCTTCAACATATTCAATATCATCATTAGTGGTGCAATATGAAATCTTCTTTTTTGAAGAACCTATTGATCATACAATCAAATTAACTTTGTAAACAAATTAAATATATACATATAAATATAAATAGATATAAACTTTTAAAACTTTCACCTGAAAAGCGTAACCAATCTTGAGTACAAATTAATGCTTCAACTATTTCTTCATTCAAGCTACTACGATGTGGGCCTAGGAATCGACCACCAATGCTAAAAGCAAACTCTAAAGCAACTGTAGAAATGGGAATGGCCAAAAAGTCTCTTGCAATTTTTTGTAGAGTTGGATATGTCACTCCAATATTTTTTCCAATAGCCCAAGATATCAAACTTTTCTCATTTAATTGATCAAGCAAAATAGGTTCATCCAAAAAGCAATCTAATTCTGACTTGACACTACCATCTATAGCAGTATCTTGCACATATTGCAAATAATTGCAACTCCATCTTGCTCTCGTTGAAATAGATTTTACATCAATCAAACTTGAAGATGCAGAATCACTACTAGTTGGAACACTTCTTCGACTTCTTTCCTTAGCTTGATATTCACAAAGCAAATCTTCACACAAATTTTTGACCCTATGCAATTCATTAGGGCTTTCACTTCCATATATAAAAGGGAAGAAATAATCCAACAACTTCATCTTATATCTAGGATCTAAAACAAATCCAATGGCCATGACCCCATTGATCTGACTCCAATATTTATCAAATTTGGAAATCATACTATTAGCCATAATTTGAGTCATGTCATTTGAAGAAAGAAGCCACTCAGACAAAGCCAATCTAATTTCACACATTTTTGGAAAATAAACATTTGAAGTTAGATATTGAATACCAGAGAATAAGTCGGTGACACTATAAAATATTTCCAACTTTTCAACAAGATTAGCTGCCATTTTCCAATCATCATCACTTGGCAAACATCTATATTGAGACTCACGTTGTCTTAAGCACTAAAAAACATCTTGATATGGTAATGCAAAAACAAGCATCAATATGTAAAATTCCATCTAGTTCTACAATCATGTGCAAGCTTTTTGGAATAATCTACATTCATTTGCCTACAAGTCTCAACAAACTTTTCTTCCCTCTTTGGTGTTGCAACCTAATAAACAACACTTTCCCTAATTTTTTCAACAGAAGCATATATTATAGACATATTATCTCTCACAATCAAATTTATAATATAAGCACAGCAACACATGTGAAATAAAGTCCTTCTCAAAACAAATGAAGAAGGTGAAATCCTATCAAAGACATGCTCAATCATGGCATCATTTGTGTTACAGTTATCAACAGTTAAGGTTGACAATTTTCTACCCAGATTCCGGTCAAATAAACAGTCAATCATGGCATCACTAAGAACTTCATTAGTATATGGTGCAAGCAAATAAACAAACATAAAACCAATAATTATAAATAATATATTTGATAATTATTCATAATATTTACAATAAAAAGATAAAAAAAAGAAACCTATAAAAAGACTTTAAGGTAAGAGAATACCTCACAATCCGACTTTGCAAAGTCCAATTATCATTAATGAAATGGACGGTAATTGACATGTGCCCTTTGTTCTGATTGGTTGCAATCCACATATCAGTAGTTATAGCAATATGGCTTGCATTCTTTTCAAGTAATTTCAAAACTTTATTTCTCTCACTTTTATACATCTTCATGATATCACTTCTCATTGTATTTCGTGAAATTGATTTGAATAAAGGTTGGACAACACCCATAAATGATCTAAAACCACCATGCTCAACCATTGAAATAGGGTACTCATGTAATACAAACATCTTTGCAAGCTCTATCCTTGCAACATCTTGATTAAATGCATAATGCCCAACCAAAACTGATTCACTCCTACTTCCTATTAAAGATGATGATTGTGCCACAGTTTTTAATATTGATTACTTTGGACCTTTCACAGTACGAAGCTTACAAGTTCTAATATGATCATGTAAATGCTTAGTACCTTGCCTAGTCTCACCTCCAAGCTTTCTTTTACAATATTTGCATATCGCCTTCCACTTATCATCTATTTTCTCCCTCCCTAAAATGTGCCCATGCCTCCAATGTTAATCCTCTTTTATTTGGACTAGATGACTCATTGACATCTTGTGTTTGTGCTTCACTTGTTTCATTAGGAGGAGTGACAAGAGCTTGATCTTGTTAGCTCTCTTCTACTAAAGGTTGTTATGCATCATTAGGATTAGGAACTTGATTGCTCTCCACGGGAGTATTAAGATCATTGCTATTCATCTTGTTGCATCACAATTAATACATTAAATAAATAACAGTCAGTACTAATTTATCTAAATTGTATAAAACTAAAACACACCCCTCAAAACCAAACTAACATATCACAAAAAGAAAGAAAGAAGTCTGCCAACAACCCAAAAAAAGGGAAAAAAAGAAAAGGAAAAGAAAACTACTAACTAACGAGCAAACAAGCATGATAACTACTAAGTGAGATATAGAACAATTTAAACCCATATGTTGGAACCCAATCAAACTAATTTCAATTTGAAAAAATAATGTTTCCATAGTTAGCTGGCAGCAAAATTAGAATTAGGACCAGATTAAGAGGCAAATTTTCCGATCAATTTAACGAAAACATATTCCAACTAGAACAACATTTATTAATCCATCAGTTTAACAGAACATATTCCAAAATTTTCTAATTAATTTAACAAAAACATTTTCTGCTCTCCAACATGAAACGATGATGGCTTGCTCCATGTAAATTGCAGAAGATAAACATCTAACTCAATGTAAAAAATTTAGAGCAAAAATAGAGTGGAAAGAGCATGCAAGCAAGGAGAAGCAGTAATACCCTAATAAATCCATACTACGCTTAAGTCGTATTACGACGTTTTATTAGTTGTTACTTATGCTCGTGGAAAACTAAACTTCACTTGAAATTAAATTACGCGGAAAATACAGTAAAATTTTTTTCTTTGAAATACGTCGTCACTTTGGAAAGTAAAGCCTTGCGCGAGAAGATAGCAATAAACGAGCGTATCGTAGAGATTTTGGTATAAATCAAAGGAACCAAGAATAGATCATAATACCATGCATTCAAATTATAACAACAACCATATAATTATAATTAATCTCATAATATCCAACAAATACATAAAAGGGAACTCATGATCATGCCATGGCCCCAAAATATCAAAGGTACACAAGTCTGACAAGGTCTAATACAAAACGAAATACAACAGATAAGGAGCAATAATCGGATAGGCCCACGTAGACATTACTGGCTTCTCTGCCCCTTCCACGCCCTTCCATCGAATGGACTCAGGTCCTCGAGTGCTTGGTTCCCTTCGCTCCTCGGCCTCGAGGAACATGAGGAGTATGGATGATAGGAGGGTACCGGCTGTTCAACTCTACGCGACGAATGCGAGGGCCAGGAGTATAGCTGGCGACCGAAGAATGTTCCTCAGAGGGATCCTCCTCGGACGCGGCAGGACGATACTCGGGGAGCGGCGGCGAAGCGGCTGCAGCCCTAGGAGTAGCTGTCGAACTCACATCGATCACAGGACCTCTAGCAGTGGCACGGGCTCGGCTACAGGTAGACCCGGAGACATTGGCTCCATCTCGATCTCTGGCAATGGCTCAGGCGGGAAATCCTAAGGACCCAGCGGTGGTCCAAGGTGTGCTGATGATACGTCTACAGGGCCAGGCGGGATCTGTGGCTCCTCCTGCTCAAAAACTCGACCCAGGTAGAAATACGTGCGGACTACTGTGGTGGTCGTGGCCACAATAGCGTGGGCGTCCTCATCATAGGCCCACTCATAGTGGGGAGGCTCTATGCTTCACTCCACGAGGTGTGCCATAAGTATCTGGTGACGAGACAGAAAAAAAAAACAGCTAGGGTGAGAAATGAGATTTCTCAGTAGGACTCGACCCTGACACACAGGTGTCATCGTCATCGTCCCAGCCACTTCGGTTTTATAAATGAAAACTGTGAGCATTCAATAGGTTCAATTCTTAGGTTTTCGAAAATATCAATGTCCGAAGTGGGTTCCATTTTAAGTATATATTTCTCATATGGTAACATCATGGTATACATAAGAACTTGTATGACAATTTGTATCATGCATACACATCTTATGAGTTTCCTTCTTTACTTGGGTCGGACTGAGGTCCCTTTCTTTTCTTAGCTTGACTTATCTTAAGTCATTTTCTTTTCACCCACTAAACATAAGTGGTAATGAGCTCATACCGTGGTCGTCGCCACCATAAAATTTCGGTACTTACACTAGCTGGGTCATGTCATGCCTCATGTAAGCCCTATCCCTATACTCACACTAGCTGGGTCATGCCATGCCTCATGTGAGTCGTGGGTGAGGGGAACTTAAATTAGGTCACCTTCCCTTTTGAAGGATCATATACTTTATTGAATCTCTTCTTATTAAAGCTTATGATGCAAAATATTTCTAAGTCCACAATTTCTACAAAATTTCGGCAGCATAACGGTTAGACCGAAGCTTCCCAAAATTTTGCCAAACAGAGAAACCAATCTCACAGCATCATTAAGCATCATATCATATCATCATTATCTTACCATCATTATCATATCATCATCATCACATCATCATCATAACATCATACTTACACATAAACATAGGCATATTCTCAAGCAAAGTTTTATGAGCTTAGCTTAGTAAATTTGGTGCAAGCTTTTAATTGAGGTTGCCTCTTGTATAAATTCTTTTATTAGGCCTAGGGCCAGTCTTAGCTATTGTCCTCTTTAAAACATTTTATGTTGGATTATGAAGGTTTTCTAATACTTAATATAAGGGTATTAATGTCTTAAAGCTTATTCTTCATTAACCTTTAACTTTTACCCTAACCAGTTTTACTTTTACAGTGAGGCGGTAAATTCAAAAATTCACCATAATTTCATCTTTTACTATTTTATTTCGAATTTTGGTATGCTTATACTTCTCTGAGTCTATTTTTAAACAAAAGAAACCCCACTGAAAAATTCAGTTTGTAGTTTGAGTTATGCATATTTTATTCTGACTGTTTAGACTTGAAAGTTCATCTCGGGTCAGTGACTTTTAAACATTACTGTGAACTTCTCACAAGGAATCTGACAAAACTGTTTTATGGGGATGTTCCTATATGTCTTAGCTTTTTAAAAAACTTGGTCCCACTCAAAAATGTTCTGTATAGCTTGAGTTATGCACGTTTTATTACCCACTGCCTGGACAGAAACCCATCCACGAACAGCAAACTTTGAAAATTCATATCTCTCTCGTTTTAAGGCCGAATCTGACATATTTTATATGTATGAAAAGCTCTTTGAGTCTACTTTCACAGAAAATTAGTTTCATTGCATTTTGAGTTTTGTGGAGTGAGTTATGCCGCACGCTTTATAAACTGCCAGAATTCCAGATTAACTCGTTTTTAAGTTTTACATATCAAACTTGTGGAAATGTTGCTATACCACTTCAAATCACCATTTTTATGTTTTAACTCATCACCATATCCAAAGTTTTAGTCACCAAATTAGTATTTTAACACAAAATAGAGCAAGATACATAAAACCATCATGCCACATAATCTCATTTCAAAACAACACTTTCAACAAGATAAGAAAATTCATAGAGAAAAATGTGGTCATGAGACCTTGAAGCAAGCTTTAAAACCACCTATCTATGAAGAGTTTAGGGGTTCTAAAACTTGAAAAAGACATGGAGAAGAAGGATAGAGTCACTACCAAATAAGTTTCTCTTGGAAGCTTGAAAGATGAAGTGGTTGGAGATGGCCTCCTTCCTCTTGAGCTAGCAAATGGGGCTAAATGAGTGTTTGTTTTGCTCTACCAAGGACCAAAGAATGTGATCCTTGATAAGTTAGTGAGGGTGGTGATAGAAGATGAGGGTGATGGTGGTGGAAAAGTGATGACTTAAAGTAGGAAAAACAAGAAGAACAAGAAGGAGAGTAGAAAGAATAAGGAAAGGTTTAGAGAGAGGTGAGAGCTTTGTGTTTTAGTGAGAGGAATGGAAAATGAAATGAGGGAGAGAGAATGGGCTGATGGTGGCGCATAATGAGGGGGGAAGGTGATGTGATTTTTGCTTCGTACACAAGCTAGGGAGTGGGAAAAACCATAGGGCAAAAGAGAGTGTTGTGTTTCCTTTGAGTCTTGGCACTTAGGTAAAGGCTTTGTAGTATTTTTGTCAAATGGTTAAAAGCATGAGCTATCTTAGGATTGGCATTGGATGATTGTGATCACTCCAAGTGTCACAATCTTGACCGAGGAGAGTAGATCTTTTGTCTTGACTCAAGGAATCTACTAACATGGACTCTTGATCTAGTGGTGTATGATGAGAAGGGAATTGAATGGTTGGATGTGGCTCTTGCTTTGACCAAACTTTCAAACAATAATTAAAGAAAAGTTTCTACATCTTTATAATTGTTACAATTATCTAAATGTTAATTAATTCAATTGGTTTAATTACACTTTAACACATTTTTATTGAAAAGGATTTTTCCTCATTAATTATGTAAAGAAGATGTGAGAGTAAATTTTTCATGTGATTAGGATGTGATGCTTATGTGCTCTTAGTTAATTAAGTTAGATCACCTTGATTTTATGCTCTAAGTCATGAATTAATAAGGATTAGGTAATTAGGCTTTTAATTGTAACTTTTAATGTGTTATGTTTCAATTGTTGACTTTTCTAATTAGTCATTGACTTTCACTTATCTTATTGACTTGCCTTAATTTACTAAGCTCTTGCTCTTGAGATTAGCCGATTAGTTCTTAATTAATCGCTAACCCTTCTAATTAGCCGGGAACACCGAGCTAATTATTTTAGGTGAAAATGGGGATGTTACATTTCTCCCCTCCTTGAAAAGAATTTTGCTCTCAAAATTCGTTACCTGAAAACAGGTGCGGAAAATCTCTTTGCATCTCTGCCTCAAGTTCCCACATGTGCTCTTCCAAGTTTCCTCTTCCCCAGGCCACTTTCACTAAGGGCACAAACTTGTTCCTCAACTGCTTGACCTTTTTATCTATGATTCTCATAGGCAATAGGTCGAAGGTTAGGTCTTCCCTTAACTGTACACTTTCTGGCTCAAGAAGATGATTGGGGTCGGAGTTGTACTTTCTTAGTTGGGAGACATGGAAGACATTGTGAAGGTTTGACGAATGGGGTGGTAATGCTATTTGGTAGGCAATTGTTCCTACTCGTTTCAAGATTTCAAAAGGACTAAGAAAACGAGGGCTCAACTTTTTGACTCTAAGGGCTCTACCAATGCCTGTTGTAGGAGTGATTTTCAAGAATACGTGTTCTCCCTCTTGGAACTCGATTGGCTTTCTCCTCTTGTCCGTATAGCTCTTCTGACGACTTTGTGCTGTGAGAATCCTTTCCCTTATCCTCTTAATTTGTTCGGTGGTTTCTCTAACCAGATCAGGCCCTAAGAGGCTTTGCTCACTCGGTTCATACCAACAAAGCGGAGATTGGCACTTCCTGCCATACAGGGCTTCATAAGGCGCCATCCCAATGCTAGCATGAAAACTATTGTTGTAGGCGAACTCGATGAGGGGTAGGTGTTTGTCCCAACTTCCGGGTCGATCCATTACACATGCCCTCAACATATCCTCTAGGGTTTGTATGGTTCTTTCTGATTGTCCATCAGTCTGGGGGTGGTAGGCTGTACTTAAACAAAGTTTCGTCCCAAATGCCTTTTACAAGGCTCCCCAGAACCTAGAGGTAAACCTTGGGTCTCTATCAGACACAATGGTTGCAGGTACTCCGTGCAGCCTTACGATCTCTTGGATGTATAGCTGGACTAGCTTATCCAAAGGATAATTCGCTCTAATGGGTAAGAAGTGGGCAGACTTTGTCAACCTATCCACAACAACCCATATGGCATCAAATCCTGCTTATGTTCGGGGCAAACCCATCACGAAATCCATAGAGATTCCATCCCATTTCCATTCAGGGATCTCCAATGGTTGCAGCATGCCTGAGGGTTTTTGGTGCTCAATTTTCATCTTTTGACAAACTAAGCACTTATCCACCACCTCTACTACATCTCGTTTCATGCTTGGCCACCAAAACATTCCCTTGAGGTCTTGGTACATCTTCGTCATGCCCGGATGCATAGTGAAATGACCTTTGTGGGCTTCTTCTACAATCATCCTCCTCAAGTCGTCCTTAGCAGGTACACATATCCTCCCTTGATACCTCCACATGCCATCAATGCCTTGAGTAAATTCATTCAACTTTCCCTCCTACACCTGGGCTACTATCCTCAAGAGCTCTTCATCCTCTTCCTGAGCCCGCATAATTTGTCCTTTGAACTCACTCGTCACCTTGATCAGATTCAACCTTGTGCTATGAGGGGTCAGGGTAACTCCGAGGTTCAAGTCCCTAAAACTCTCAATCAACTCCGCTTCCTTGACCATCATCCATGCCACATGTAATGACTTGCGGCTCAGTGCATCTGCCACCACATTAGCTTTACCAGGGTGGTAGTTTAGCTCGAAATCATAGTCCTTCAAGAATTCCATCCACCGCCTCTGCCTGATGTTAAGCTCCTTCTGATCAAACAAGTACTTCAGACTCTTGTGATCCGAGAATACCTCAAACCTAACTCCATATAGATGGTGCCTCCATATCTTGAAGGCAAACACCACGGCTGCTAATTTCAAGTCATGGGTTGGGTAATTAACTTCATGAGGTTTCAGTTGCCTAGAGGCGTACACTACCACACTACGATTTTGCATCAGAACACAACCTAAACCTCTTCTAGAGGCATCACAGTAAACCTCAAAGGCTCCCTTAAGGTCAGGCAGGACTAGTAAAGGTGTGGAAGTCAACTTCGCCTTCAACTCTTGAAAACTTCTCTCACACTCTTCAGTCCAAACAAAAGCAGCATTCTTCCTAGTGAGCTTAGTCAAAGGTAGGGATATCTGAGAAAATCCCTTTATAAACCGCCGATAATATCCGGCTAGGCCGAGAAAGCTTCGAATCTCCATCACCGTCGTAGGTCTCTCCCAGTTCATTACAGCTTCCACCTTGCTTGGATCTATGGATATCCCTCCCTTAGTCACGACGTAACCCAAGAACTTCACTTCTTCTAGCCAAAACTCACACTTCGACAACTTCACATAAAGCTTCTTATCCCTCAAGATTTCTAGCACAATCCTAAGATGCTCTTTGTGTTCCTCCTTCGTCTTTGAATAGATGAGGATGTCATCTATAAAGACCACCACAAACTTATCCAAATATGGCCTAAAGATCCTGTTCATATAATCCATAAACAAAGCCGGGGCATTGGTCAATCCAAACAACATTACTCTAAACTCATAATGCCCATATCTAGTCCTAAAGGTCATCTTAGGAATATCTTCCTCCTTCACTCTAATTTGATGGTATCTCGACCTTAGATCTATCTTTGAAAACACCACTGCTCCTCTGAGTTGATCCATCAGGTCATCTATCCTTGGTAAGGGGTACTTGTTCTTCACTGTGACCTTGTTCAACTGCCGATAATCCACGCACAACCTCATGCTTCCATCCTTCTTCTTGACAAACAACACCGGGGCTCCCCAAGATGAGGCGCTTGGTCGCACAAACTTCTTTTCCAGCAACTTCTCCAATTGGGTCTTCAGCTCCTCCAACTCCAAAGGAGACATTCGGTAGGGTGCAATAGATATTGGTCCAGTCCCTGGCACCAATTCTATGGAAAACTCTATCTCTCTCTCAGGGGAAACTCAGGGATATTCTCAGGGAAGACTTCAGGGTACTCATTCGCCACAGGAATCTCATCAAGAGCTTGCTCTAGTTCATCCTCACTAGCCGATAGGAGAACGTATTCTTGATTCTCAGTCTTACAACAGTATAACACAACAGGTTTCAAGCTTAAACTAACAGGTTTAGAAGGTAAAGAAGGGAATACGATTGTCTTGGCAGCACAATCTAACATAACATGGTTGGCTGAGAGCCAATCCATGCCTAAGATTAGATCTAACCCAGAAAAAGGAAGACCGATTAAATCAGACTCGTAAGTCCTTCCATCAATATGAATTTGACATTTTAAACAACACAGACAAGTTCTAACTGGTTTCCCAGTGGGAGTAGAAACAAGCAACATATAAGGCATTTCAAAAACAGACAACCCCAATCTGCTTACGCAATCATGGGAAATAAAAGAATGCGTAGCGCTAGAGTCATATAGTACAGTTAAGATGTTACCGTTCACTTCGCATGTACCTCGAATGAGATCATCAGACTCCGTGGTCTCCTCGGCATTCATGGTGAAAACCCTCCCTTGGCGTTGCGGTTTGGGGGCAGATGTGTCCTTGGTGCAGTTCTTAGCAAAATGGCCGGGCTGTCCACATCTGAAGCAAACGTTTTGTCCGGCATAGCAAACCCCCTTGTGTTGCTTCCCACACTTAGGGCAGACGGAATTTGTTGCAGGCTTCGGAGGCTGGCCGGCAGGTCTTAGAGGATTGGCAGAGGACCTCTGCGGTTGCTTGCCTTTAGAACTATCGCCATGATAAGGCTTCTTTTGCGGGGGCTGCTTCTGGTGTTGCCCTTGAGATGCCTGCCTTCTCTTATGGGCTTCCGACCTCTGGATTGCCAGCTTGCGATTACAGTTCTCCACTATGCGACTCTTATTGACAAGGGCCGCATAGTTCCGAATTTCCAACGGGGCCATGGACGCCAGGATGTCGGCCCTCAAACCTCCTTCGTATTTCATGCACTTCCAGTGCTCGTCGGGGTTCCGCTGATAAAGTGTGGAGAACTTACACAGCTCCTCAAACTTTGCTGTGTAATCAGCAACACTCATACCTCCCTGGTAAAGCCTCAGGAACTCCATCTCCTTTGCGTTCCTCACAGACATCGGGAAATACTTCTCGTAGAAAGCTGTCTTGAAGACGTCCCAAGTGATTTCCCTTTGGTCGTTCTCCATCAAGCTCTTCGCTCCCTTCCACCAAAATTCAGCATCTGCCTTCAGCATATAAGTAGCAAAGGCTACCTTTTGGGTCTCCGAGCAAGTCAGCACAGAGTAGATCTTCTTGATCTCCTTAATCCACTCATCAGCTTCTTCAGGGTTGAAGGCCCCCTTGAAACTGGGCGGGTTGGCCTTGCGAAACTCCGAGAACTTCTAATATTCAGTACTTGCTCCATTTCCACCGACGGACTCTTCAGACCTTCGGTTTAGCTGATCCATCATGTGTTCAGCTGCCGTAGCTTGAGCTTGCATGGCGTTCGCCATCTGTTGAAAGGTCCTCATGAAATCAGCGATGTTCGTGTTGTCGCTGGGCTCATTGGCGGTACGTCTGCGAGTTGCCATTAGTTCTTGAACACACCAAAACAAAAATATCAAGTTGATCAGGCCCAATATCAAGCATAAGCATGGCAGCAACTAAAGGCAATCTCACACGACGGTCATGCATTCTAAGTCCTACATCCCATCATACAGATAGGATTCTTAGCACGACTTAACATAGCGCATGTAGAATTATGCTTGGAAGCATAGTCAGTCCAACCTCAGGCTATAATAGGATGAACTGCTCTGATACCATAATGTAACACCCTAATAAATCCATACTACGCTTAAGTCATATTACGGCATTTTATTAGTTGTTACTTATGCTCGTGGAAAACTAAACTTCACTTGAAATTAAATTACGCAGAAAATACAGTAAAATTTTTTTCTTTGAAATACGTCGTCACTTTGGAAAGTAAAGCCTTGCGCGAGAAGATAGCAATAAACAAGCGTATCGCAGAGATTTCGGTATAAATCAAAGGAACCAGGAATAGATCATAATACCATGCATTCAAATTATAACAACAACCATATAATTATAATTAATCTCATACTATCCAACAAATACATAAAAGGGAACTCATGGTCATGCCATGGCCCCAAAATATCAAAGGCACACAAGTCTGACAAGGTCTAATACAAAACGAAATACAACAGATAAGGAGCAATAATAGGATAGGCCCATGTAGACATTACTGGCTTCTCTGCCCCTTCCACACCCTTCCATCGAATGGACTCAAGTCCTTGAGTGCCTGGTCCCCCACACTCCTCGGCCTCGGGGAACATGAGGAGTATGGATGATACGAGGGTATCGGCTGTTCACTCTACGTGATGAATGCGACGGCCAGGAGTATAGCTGGCGACCGAAGAACGTTCCTCAGAGGGATCCTCCTCGGACGCGGCAGGACGATACTCGGGGAGCGGCGGCGAAGCGGCTGCAGCCCTAGGAGTAGCTATCGAACTCACATTGATCATAAGGACCTCTGGCAATGGCACGGGCTCGGCTACAGGTAGACCCGGAGACATTGGCTCCATCTCGATCTCTGGCAATGGCTCAGGCGGGAAATCCTAAGGACCCAGCGGTGGTCCAAGGTGCGCCGATGATACGTCTACAGGGGCAGGCGAGATCTCTGGCTCCTCATGCTCAAAAACTCGACCCAGGTAGAAATACATGCGGACTACTGTGGTGGTCATGCCCACAATAGCATGGGCGTCCTCATCATAGGCCCACTCATGGTGGGGAGGCTCCATGCTCCACTCCATGGGGTGTGCCATGAGTATCTGGTGACGAGACGGAAAAAAAACAGCTAGGGTGAGAAATGAGATTTCTCAGTAGGACTCGACCCTGACACACAGGTGTCATCGTCATCGTCCCAGCCACTTCGGTTTTATAAACGAAACCTATGAGCATTCAATAGGTTCAATTCTTAGGTTTTTGAAAATATCAATGTCCGAAGTGGGTTCCATTTTAAGTACATATTTCTCATATGGTAACATCATGGAATACATAAGAACTTATATGACAATTTGTATCATGCATGCACATCTTATGAGTTTCCTTCTTTACTTGGGTCGGACCGAGGTCCCTTTCTTTTCTTAGCTTGACTTATCTTAAGTCCTTTTCTTTTCATCCACTAAACATAAGTGGTAATGAGCTCATACCGTAGCCGTCGCCACCATAAAATTTCGGTACTTACACTAGCTGGGTCATGCCATGCCTCATGTAAGCCCTATCCCCTATACTCACACTAGCTGGGTCATGCCATGCCTCATGTGAGTCGTGGGTGAGGGGAACTTAAATTAGGTAACCTTCCCTTTTGAAGGATCACACACTTTATTGAATCTCTTCTTATTAAAGCTTATGATGTAAAATATTTCTAAGTCCACAATTTCTACAAAATTTCGACAGCATAACGGCTAGACCGAAGCTTCCCAAAATTTTTCCAAACAGAGAAACCAATCTCACAATATCATTAAGCATCATACCATATCATCATTATCTTACCATCATTATCATATCATCATCATCACATCATCATCATAACATCATGCTTACACATAAACATAGGCATATTCTCAAGCAAAGTTTTATGAACTTAGCTTAGTAAATTTGGTACAAGCTTTTAATTGAGGTTGCCTCTTGTATAAATTCTTTTATTTGGCATAGGGCCAGTCTTATCTATTGTCCTCTTTAAAATTTTTTATATTGGATTATGAAGGTTTTCTAATACTTATATGTATTAATGTCTTAAAACTTATTCTTCATTAACCTTTAACTTTTACTCTAACCAGTTTTACTTTTATAGTGGGGCAGTAACTTCAAATATTCACCATAAATCCATCTTTTACTATTTTATTTCAAATTTTGGTACGCTTACACTTCTCTGAGTCTATTTTTAAACAAAAGAAACCCCACTGAAAAATTCATTTTGTAGTTTGAGTTATGCATATTTTATTCTGACTGTTCAGACTTGAAAGTTCATCTCGGGTCAATGACTTTTAAACATTACTGTGAACACCTCACAAGGAATCTGACAAAAATATTTTATGGGAATGTTCCTCTATGTCTTAGCTTTCTAACAAACTTAGTCCCACTCAAAAATGTTCTGTATAGCTTGAGTTATGCACGTTTTATTACCCACTGCCCAAACAGAAACCCATCCAGGAACAGAAAATTTTGAAAATTCATATCTCTCTCGTTTTAAGGCCAAATCTCACATATTTTATATGTATGAAAAGCTCTTTGAGTCTACTTTCACAGAAAATTAGTTTCATTGCATTTTTAGTTTTGTGGAGTGAGTTATGCCACACACTTTATAGACTGCCAGAATTCCATATTAACTCATTTTTAAGTTTTACATATCAAACTTGTGGAAATGTTGCTATACCACTTCAAATCACCATTTTTATGTTTTAACTCATCACCATATCCAAAGTTTTAGTCACCAAATCAGTATTTTAACACAAAATAGAGCAAGATACATAAAACTAGCATGCCATATAATCTCATTTCAAAACAACACTTTCAACAAGATAAGAAAATTCATAGAGAAAAATATGGTCATGAGACCTTGAAGCAAGCTTTAAAACCACCTAACTATGAAGAGCTTAGGGGTTCTAAAACTTGGAAAAGACATGGAGAAGAAGGATAGAGTCACTACCAAATGAGTTTCTCTTGGAAGCTTGAAAGATCAAGTGGTTGGAGATGGCCTCCTTCCTCTTGAGCTAGCAAATGGGGCTAAATGAGTGTTTGTTTTGCTCTACCAAGGACCAAAGAATGTGATCCTTGATAAGTTAGTGAGGGTGGTGATAGAAGATGAGGGTGATGGTGGTGGAAAAGTGATGACTTAGAGTAGGAAAAACAAGAAGAACAGGAAGGAGAGTAGAAAGAATAAGGAAAGGTTTAGAGAGATGTGAGAGCTTTGTGTTTTAGTGAGAGGAATGGAAAATGAAATGAGGGTGAGAGAATGGGCTGAAGGTGGTGCATAATGAGGGGGAAAGGTGATGTGATTTTTGCTTCTTACACAAGCTAGGGAGTGGGAAAAGCCATAGGGCAAAAGAGAGTGTTGTATTTCCTTTGAGTCTTAGTACTTTGGTAAAGGCTTTGTAGTGTTTTTGTCAAATGGTTAAAAGCATGAGCTATCTTAGGATTGGCATTGAATGATTGTGATTACTCCAAGTGTCACAATCTTGATGGTGGTGAGTAGATCTTTTGTCTTGACTCAAGGAATCTAATAACATGGACTCTTAATCTAGTGGTGTATGATGAGAAGGCAATTGAATGGTTGGATTTGGCTCTTGCTTTGACCAAACTTTCAAACAATAATTAAAGGAAAGTTTCTACATCTTTATAATTGTTACAATTATCTAAATGTTAATTAATTCAATGGGTTTAATTACACTTTAACACATTTTTATTGAAAAGGATTTTTCCTCATTAATTATGTAAAGAAGATGTGAGAGTAAATTTTTCATGTGATTAGGATGTGATGCTTATGTGCTCTTAGTTAATTAGGTTAGATCATCTTAATTTTATGTTCTAAGTCATGAATTAATAAGGATTGGGCAATTAGGCTTTTAATTGTAACTTTTAATGTGTTATGTTTCAATTGTTGACTTTTCTAATTAGTCATTGACTTTCACTTATCTTGTTGACTTGCCTTAATTTACTAAGCTCTTGCTCTTGAAATTAGCCGATTAGTTCTTAATTAATCGCTAACCCCTCTAATTAGCCGGGAACACCGAGCTAATTAACTTAGGTGAAAATGGGGATGTTATAGAAGCAGAGGCTAAGGCTTTAGGCCTTAGGCTCTCACCTTTCACACCCAAGATCTACAGAGGCTGAGGGCTAGGAAATGCGCTCTACAATGGGAATATGGAAGCTAAAAACACGAAAAAGAATAGGGCAACAACTGCGTCGATGAGGGTTACAGCTGCTGCACGGGACGATGCAACGGCTGGAATGGTGGAGCCGTGTTGATGAGGGCTGGAAACGCAAAGAAAAAGAGGAAGCTGCAGCGGCTTGAGGGCTGGAACTGTGGAACGTGGATGATGGTTGGAGGAAATGCTGAGAAGAAGAAGAAAAGAGGACAGTGCAATGTTAGGTTTTGTTTTAGAATGAATTAAGTTAGAGACTCAAATGACATAAAGAGTTAGGGTTAGAAATATTTTTAATTATTAAATAAAATAAATAAGTGTAAAATGTCATAAAAGTATAGGTATTATATAGATATAGTAAAAGTTCATTAAGGGCAATATGGTCTTTTTACATATACAGGGTCCTTGCAGGGTGGGAAAGATGATCCTCGTCCTTGTGGAGGAAAAATCCCCACCTATGAGGCCCCGAATGGGGTAATCCTCGTGGGGATCCCCGCTGCATGAGGATTTTTGACATCCCTACAACTAGTCAAAATATGTACAAGAATTTCTCTGAGCTAATGTAAGTAGAATTTAAAATAAGCATGATGGGTGAACTAAAGTTGTTTCTAGGATTGCAAATCAAGCAACGGAAGAAAGGAATTCTTATTTATCAAGAGAAATATGCTAAGGATTTGCTCAAAAGATTCAATACGGACAAAGAAAAGAGCATCAGTACTCCCATGCATTCTTCTCAAGTTCTAGAAGTTGATGAAGATGGTGAAAAAGTCTCTGAGAAACTATATAGAGGTATGATAGGCTCTCTACTTTACCTTATTGCTAGTAGACCTGATCTACAATTAAGTTTAGGGGTTTGTGCTAAATTTCAAACTAATCCTAAATAGTCTCATCTAAACACTGTTAAAAGAATCTTAAGATATCTAGTAGGTACTACTAATCTTGGTCTTTGATACGAGAAAGGTATTGCTTGCAATGTTATATGTTATTATGATGCTGATTTTGCTAGAGATAGAATTGAAAGAAAAAGCATAAGTTGTTGCTGTTTCTTCCTAGGAAAATCACTAATAACTTGGTTGAGCAAGAAGTAAAACACGATTGCTCTTTCAACTGCTGAGGTTGAATATGTGTCTATTGCAAACTGCAGCATGTAGATCTTGTGGATCAAGCATCAGTTGGAAGATTTCAATCTAAGGTATACCAAAAGTCCTATCTTATGTGATAACACTAGTGCAATCAATCTCACAAAGAATCCTATTCAGCATTGTAGATCTAAGCATATAGATTATAGGCACCATTTTATAAGAGATCATGTTTAGAAAGGAGATATTGAGCTAAGGTTCATAAATACTGAAGGTCAGATTGCCAACATTTTTACTAAATCCTTAGTTGAAGATCATTTCTATCATATAAGGAACCTTCTGAACATACATTCATATTACATCTGTACCTCCCCTCTCTTGAGCAAAAGCTTAAAGCTGAGATTGCTGCATCCCAATTGGATTTGCTTTCTAAAGAAAGCTCCTAAACGTCAAAGTGTGCCTCAGAAAGATCACATCAAGAAGGATTAAAGAACTAGTTCAAAAAGTTATCTTGGAACAAGTTGCTGATCGTTGAAAAAGAATGGTGTGCAGTATAAGTAAAGAAAGATGGAATCAGAAGTGGTTCAGAAAGAAGAAGTCAAAATGGTTTGTTCAGAAAATGGATAAAATTCGTGGAGTTACAAAGGTTCTTATTATAGAAAGTTGATTCATGCCTTAGTTTAGAAATCATTTTCAGAACGTGGGTTAATTGGTTACTTCTCTCCTTGGCACGATGACTGTAACACCCTCATAAATCCATATTACGCTTAAGTCGTATTACGACATTTTATTAGTTGTTACTTATGCTCGTGGAAAACTAAACTTTGCTTGAAATTAAATTACACAGAAAATACAGTGAAATTTTTTTTTTTTGAAATACGTCGTCGCTTTTGGAAAGTAAAGCCTTGCGCGAGAAGATAGATAAAGAAAGAGCGTGTCGCATAAGGTACATAACCCAATATCATAAAACGAGAGAAAGATAAATAAATAGCAATTCACAAATACATTGCATTACATAACTAATCATTACATCCATATAGGTTCATAATATATATATACGTATACAAACATTACATCTAGGGAGGCTCATGGATGTGCCATGACCTAAATACTAAACACAAACTTAAATTGACATCGTTCGTAGCAAAAAGGAATGTAGGAAGATGCAGAGCTATGGCAACTACAAGTCCAAATCAGCATTGTCTGGCGTCATATGTCTGCTCACAGTGTGGGGGATCCATGCTCCATTCCATCAGATTCGCCATCGAATTCTGGTGACGATGCGGAAAAGTAACTAGAGTGAGAAATAAGAATTTCTCAGTAGGACTCGAACCCGACACGGAGGTGTCATCGTCATCGTCCCAGCCACTTCAGTTTTATAATAAAAACAGTGAGCATGCATAAGATTCAGTTCTTAGGTTTTCGAAAACATGAATATCCGAAGTGGATTCAATTTTAACATACTCTCTAATCATTTATATCATAGCATACTTGATCATAAGTAAAATCACATAAAACATGCATGACTGTGCTATGAGCTTCTCTTAACTTTTTCTCTTTAAGGGTTTGGACCGAAGTCCCTTTTCTTTTCTTTTCTTTTCTTTTCTTTTCTTTTCTTTTCTTATCTTAAGTCCTTTTCTTTTCACCCACTAAACATAAGCGGTAATGAGCTCATACCGTGGCCGTCACCACCATAAAATTTCGGTACTTACACTAACTGGGTCATGCCATGCCTCATGTAAGCCCTATCCCCTATACTCACACTAGCTGGGCATGCCATGCCTCATGTGAGTCGTGGGTGAGGGGAAACTTAAATTAGGTCACCTTCCCTTTTGAAGGATCATACCCTTAGTTCATTTTCTTCTTATTAAAGCTTATGATGCAAAGTTAGTCTGATTCTTTTTCCACATTTAGGCGTTACGTATCGTCGTCCCCAAATGTGGTTTCTTTATCAATCACCTCTGGGCGTTACGTATCGCCGTCCCCAGGGTGTTCATATTTATTAATCCTTTCGTGTATGTCAGTATGCATCATATTATCAACATGTCATGCTCGTATCAACATCATTCACTATCATATCGTCATCATATTATTGTCATTCTTATCATCATCGTACCACTATCATAATCATCATCATATCATATCATCATCGTCGTCATCATCATCATCATCATATCATCATGATCATAATCATATCATATCATCATCATCATGTCATTTGTCATCATATTGACACATAGAGGCATACATATCACACAAAGTCTTATGAGCTTAGCTTAGTAAACTTGGGTACAAGCTTTTAGCTGATTTACTTCTTGCATAAATTCTTTTATTAGGCCTAGGGCCAATCTTGTCTACTATCCTCTTTGAAACTTTTTAAGTTGAATTATGAGGGTTTTCTAATACTTAGTGTAAGGGTATTAATGTCTTAAAGCTTATTCTTCATTAACCTTTAACTTTTACCCTAACCAGTTTTACTTTTACAGTGGGGCAGTAATTTCAAAAATTCACCATAATTCCATCTTTTACTCTTTTATTTCTAATTTTGGGATGCTTATACTTCTCTGAGTCTATTTTTAAATAAAACAAACCCCACTCAAAAATTCATGTTGTAGCTCGAGTTATACATATTTTATTCTGACTGTTCAGAATTGAAAGTTCATCTCGGGTCAGTGACTTTTAAACATTACTGTGAACTCCTCACAAGGAATCTGCCAAAACTGTTTTATGGGGATGTTCCTATATGTCTTAGCTTTCTAAAAAACTTGGTCCCACTCAAAAATGTTCTGTATAGCTTGAGTTATGCACATTTTATTACATACTGCCTGGACAGAAACCCATCCAGGAATAGCAAACTTTGAAAATTCATATCTCTCTCGTTTTAAAGCCAAATCTCGCATATTTTATTTGTATGAAAAGCTCTTTGAATCTATTTTCACGGAAAATTAGTTTCATTACATTTTGAGTTTTGTAGAACGAGTTATACAGTATGCATTACAGGCTGCCACAATTTTCCAGCTTCCACGATTTTGGTTTCAATGAGTTTTCTTGTAAAAACATTAAGTCTTTTCCTCAAGTGATCACTTTTCTCTTCCAAACTACTTTTATGCTTTGAGATCTTGGTATTCACTCAATGTTTTAACTTCTAAAAATTTGGTTCAATAGCAATAGACATACCAATCGAAAATCTCATGCCAAAGAGAAGGATACAACACATAAAACTCATCATATCAGCAAGCATAGCCATGAGGTCTTGGGAACAAGTCCTAGAACCACCTAGCTATGGAGAGCTTAGGAGTTAAAGGGCTTGAAGAACACATAAAAGAAGAAGGTTAGAGTCACTACCAAATGAGTTTCTCTAGGAAGCTTGAAAGATGAAGTGGTTGGAGATGGCCTCCTTCCTCTTGAGCTAGCAAATGGGGCTAAATGAGTGTTTGTTTTGCTCTACCAAGGACCAAAGAATGTGATCCTTGATAAGTTAGTGAGGGTGGTGATAGAAGATGAGGGTGATGGTGGTGGAAAAGTGATGACTTAGAATAGGAAAAACAAGAAGAACAAGAAGGAGAGTAGGAAGAATAAAGAAAGGGTTAGAGAGAGGTGAGAGCTTTGTGTGTGTGTCTTGAGAGAGGGAATGAAAATGAATTGAGGAGGGAGGAGAGGCTGAAGGTGGCGCACAAATGAGGGAGGGAGTGAGGTGACTTTTGCTTCTTACACAAGCTAGGGAGTGGGAAAAAGCTTGGGGCAAAAGAGAGTGTTGTGTTTCCTTTGAGTCTTGGTACTTAGGTAAAGACTATGTAGTGTTTTTGTCAAGTGGTTAAAAGCATGAGCTATCTTAGGATTGGCATTGGATGATTGTGATCACTCCAAGTGTCACAATCTTGATGGAGGAGAGTAGATCTTTTGTCTTGACTCAAGGAATCTACTAACATGGACTCTTGATCTAGTGGTGTATGATGAGAAGGCAATTGAATGGTTGGATGTGGCTCTTGCTTTGACCAAACTTTCAAACAATAATTAAAGGGAAGTTTCTAAATCTTTATAATTGTTTCAATTCTCTAAATGTTAATTAATTCCATTGATTCAATTGCACCTTAACACCTTTTTATTGAAAATGATTTTTCCTCATTAATTATGTAAAGAAGATGTGAGGGTTAATTTTCATGTGATTAGGATATGATGCTTGACATGCACTTAGTTAATAAGGTTAGGTCACCTTGATTGTATGTTCTAAATCATGGATTAATAAGGATTGGGCAATTAATTGTAACCTTTAGTGCATTATGTTTCAATTGTTGAATTTTCTAATTGTTCGTTGACTTGCACTTATCTTATTGACTTGCCTCAATTTACTAAGCTCTTGCTCATCGAGATTAGCTGATTAGTTTTCAATTAATTGTTAACCTCTCTAATTAGCCAGGATTATGGAGCTAATTAGCTTAGACAAAAATTGGGGATGTTACAATGACACTATCTAAACAAGTGGGAAAATGAATAGCCTCAAACGATGTCATTTTCACTTTGAAAACCGTTCATATGCTTTAACAATCAGTTACCCTCACTAACTTTCACTTATCACCTCAACTTCTCACTCAAACCTTTCATTTACTAAGTTATAGAGAAAAACCTCACACTGTTCATTTTATTCATTCTAAGACCTTTTACCTTCACAATTTCCCTCTATACACCTAGACCATACACATACCCTCCTTTATCCCCAACCCTCTACTATTTTAAATCATCATATCAAAAAAAGGAGACTACAGTGTTCCTTACATATTCGACGATGAAGTGATGCCGCCTAACTTTCACAAGAACTTCTTCATCAGGGCCATTGCCTTAGGAAGGAGTTTTCCCATGGAAAACTTTTCTTCCCTCCTTCAGATTGTTGAAATATTCAAGTTCTACGGGTGGAATGATTTTCTAAGGATGTCTACACTAGGTTAGTTGCTGCTTTCTACAGTACTGTTGCTCCAGTTAATGATGACAACACATCTCTAAGGAGTATCATTAGAAGCTTTGAGATCCAAGTGTTTCCTTCTGATCTTGTCCATATCACCAACACACCCAATGAAGGTGTCTTGTGTAGAGGTAGGGCCAAATGGTTGGAACAACTTGAAGCCATAGAAGAGGAAGTCTCTGAAGTTCTAACTGGAAGAAGAGACATGCATGTAAGAAGCATTCGTACTTCCAATTTTCTCATTACTGTTAGGGCTATATATTCTATAGTCCAATGTGCTGTACTTCTCAAGATGGGAAACACTGATGTTATGATAGAGGTGGACCATATGGTCATGTTTTGCCTTATGATCAGAAGAAGGATAAGTCTGGTTAGGCTGATTCTGGACTACATACTCTTGGCCATTGATGATGCAAGAAGGAGTCATGCTCCTATGCCTTATGGTATGCTCCTCACACGTGTCTTTGCAAGAGCACAACTACCTATTGATGGACATAAGAAGGATGAAAAACACCTTGTTGCCACCATGAAAACATTCTCAGCCATGGATTTGAAACCTCAAGGCCTTGAGAAAGATGAGAAGAAGAAAAAGAAGGAAGAAGAGAAGAAGAAGGACCCAAAGAAGAAGCAAGTTCCTCTCTAGATGGTTAAATCCAAACCTTCTAAAGAGTTGAGGAAAAAAAAAAGAAAGAAGAAAGAAGTCTCTCAAAGGAGAATCAGTAAAAGAAAGTTGTTGAGACTTGCTGAAGAAATCTCTTCCTCCTCTTCCAGCACAGAAGATGAAATATTAGCCATTAATGCTCAACCAATGAATGTTATTGTCCCTGCCAGACCTCTGGTCAGAGCCTCAAGACCTAGAGAAAAAGGGATTATGATCAAGGAAGAAGTTCCTCAAGAAGAACAATAGATGCAAGCTGAAGCAGAAGATTTAGATAAAGATAAGGGTCCTACGATCAAAAAGAAGAAGGAAAAACCATTAAAGAAAGCCCATACGGAACCCTCTAGAGAATCCATACCTTCTCCTATTGGAAGGGCTTTACTTGAAGCTGTTGGAGTTGGTACCTCAGCTAGAGGTAAAAGAAGATCTACTTTTCTAGTGTGGACCAACAGTATGTAATCATTGAAGATGTCAATCCACCTTCTGAGATGAGAAGAGTAGTGCTACCCTCTAAAGTAATAGAAAGAAGAACAAAACAACTTGCTATCCAACCAACAAGCTTGACACATGGTCAAAAAGTTGAAACTGCACTAAAAAGAACAGAGCTTGAGAGGACACTTGTTCTGGTGACAGAAACTAGTAATGAAGCTGTTGTTTTTGAATCTGAGGTTGCACTTCTAAGCACTTAAATGCCACACCCAGCTACTGGCACAATCTATAATACCTTACCAGATAAAATACTATGCTTAAATCATAGTATGTTACTCGATAAATTATTACGTGTGGCAGCCTAATTAAATTCCATTTTTTGATTCAATGTTAATTACCCATACCTACTTAACTATTCAGTTAATTACTTCTCGTGTGACTGCGGAATAAGTAATATATAATCATTATAACAGAAATAAAATAAAATAAAATAAATAAAAATGCTGAATAGATAGAACTATTGAAACTGCATCATATATATAAATACATGGATGTCTATTTTTAAAGTTTGACAAAAGATACATAAACAGCACAAGGTAATAAAATGAGGCCGCTGAAGCAAAATAATCGGCATGTCTCTATGAATAGTACCCTAACTGGTCCCCACGGGACATTTCATGTACTGACTTTCCACTACATTACTGCCTATGACCCAAAATACCAAAAGAGGGCTACTCTGTACACCTCTTGCTGCTACCACTCGTATGCTATCTAGATGGATTCCGAGGAAAGGAATCCATTCACCATGCCGGTATCAACTGGAGTGTAGTCCATGCTCGGGGCTGAGGACAAGGAAGACGAGCTCTCTGCCTCCGATGGATCCTCTTCAGATAGCGAAGTAGAGGGGGTCTACTACGGTGGTGAAGTTGGTGGAGCCATGGGAGATGCTGCTGCTACCGGTGCTACTGCTGCTGCTGCGGGTGGATGTGGGAACGGATGAGCCATGTGGAGTGGGATGACAATATAAGGAGCGGGCAGGTTGAAAAAGGGGCGAATAATTAGGACTACAAAATCTCTACCGAAGAAAAAATAAAGGCGGAATTGGCAACTAATAGATATGTACATAGAGTCTATAAATGGGTCGAGGTGAATATGTAATTCAGGGAACTTGATGAATAGGACTCCCATAGTCGCATTCTCCATGATCTGAGAATGATGTGGAAACATACAATAGGATGAGAAATAAAAATTTCTCAATAGGAATCCTAATCCTATACACTTCTGGCATTGCTGTCATTTTCAATTGTTTCGATTTTTTGTGGGTTTAAATAATACACTAAGACAACAATATTCAACTTTAATTAATATTATGAAAAGTGTAACCCGAAACAAGCTTTATTTTAACTTAGAGCAATAATAGGACATTTAAACCAAGCATGTCAACATGACTAAAATAGTAATCATAGTTAAACAATAACATAATATGAGGGACACTGATAATTGTAAAAGCAATTAGGAATCAACAAACACAGCAGATGTATATACTAAAAAAAAAGTTACATTTTGTCTTTGAGAGCCTTCAACTCTTGTAACTTATAATTTCCATTCTTGGTCCCCTGGGAGTCATTGGCCATATACTCTTAGGTGATAGTCTGCTTTTTAGGGCTGAGCTCGTTCTTATACCGGATTACCAGGTTTACTTTCCCTGACTTTCCCACCGATCTATTCCCCTCAAACTTATTCAGAGGCTGGCCTAAGTAATATGGAATCCTTTATAATATTCATGAATTGCATGCACAACTAATTTTATCTTTTCAAACACCATGTGTTCATCAAGTATAACTCATACAACATATGAATTCTTTATTGAAATTTCGGCAGCTTAATCGATCGAGTTCGCTTTCCCATGAATAGTGCTAGACTACCAGTAAAATCATTCAAACATGCAAATCAATATGGAACAACAATTATCTATTCACAATATCATTCATCAAATTCAATACAAACATCAATAGAGTTTTCTGCTTACTTCATCTGATTCTGTCTGAATTTTTTATAATCCACCTTTAGTCCAATTTAACTCATTTAAACCTGGATTTTGGATATTTCATAGCTTTACATGTCTAGTTTGCAACCCTTTTGGTCCATCTCATTTTGATTTGTATAACTCAAGTTATTAGTATTTTACCTCAAACTGCCTTGTACTTAGTTAGAAATGCACTCTTATAAGTGAAAATTCACTAAAAATAGAACTCTTGGTAAAATCATACAAAATTTATATCAATTTAAAGTTAATAGAACAAGCTTTCAAATGAAAAAGTTGTATATCATTTTCATGAGTATATTTTGAGATATAATCCCTGTAACTTAACCCTGCTGGATTGCCTTATTCCAACCCAGTTTAAACTTAAGGTAAATTCATTGATGTCCTGGGAATAATTGAAAATGAATCTAACTCTAAAATTTTTATGGGATATTCTGTTACATGTTAGCTTTCAAGTAGTGTTAGTTTCACTGAATTTAGATTTGTGTAGTGTGAGTTACACCCCCCTCAACTCACACTGCCCAGATGGGATTCCAGGATCCTAGGTCAAAATTTAAAAATTTATAATTAATTTTATGCTAACCCAATGGCCTTATATTTTATATGTATGGAAATTCCTGAAAGTCTAGTTTCATATAAAAATAGATTCATCAAATTTAAATAGATGTAGGCAGAGCCATATACTCCGTTGTACGGACTATCAAGTGAATAATAGCTTCTTGAATTTTCTCTCTTCTTCAAGTTCTTTCATAACAATTCCATTTCTAATTACAACATACATGCAAAATTGACCATAATCCATTATCATCACTCCAGTTCACATAAGTATCATGAGAAAAACAAGATCCTCACATAGTCCCAAATCAAGGAAAACAAGAAGAGAAGTTGGATTCCTACTTTTCCTAGATGTGATTCTTGCTAGATTTATGTTTTGAGTTGAAAAAATCTTGATGTGGCTTGAAGGTTTGTTGGAGATGAATATGATATGAGATGAGGGAGAAAGGAAATGGAGAGGGTTCAGGTACATGTAATGGTCGAAAATGAAAAGGGGTGGGAAAGGAAAAAAAGTGAAAACTTCTAAAGCAAGTAGAACTTGATTGGTGGATGTGTGTTGGTCATTCAACTTGGTTTGTGGCTGCCTCCTTTGGCTAAAAATGGCACCACATATGGGGATGGTTTGGCTAAATCTTAGCCATCTATCCTAGGGCACTCATAGTATAAATTCTATTGGTTGGGTTCTGATAGTTTAAAATACCGATATCTTTCTGATTTCTCTTAAATCGGTAAACCGGTTTTAGAAAAAAATTCTATGAGATTTCCTATATTCCTAATCTAATTTCATCAAATCTAATCCTTCTAAATTACACTTAATTGGCTTTAAATGAATGCTCAATTGAATTCTATTTAGTCACAATTGTTTGATAAAAACTGAACAACTTAGTTGAAAATGATAAAATTTTTCGGACGTTATATTTCTACCCTCCTAAAAAAATTGTCCTCAAAATTTAGTATCTGAGAATATTTAAGGATATTCCTTCCTCAAATCGGACTCCATTTCCTACATCTAGTCCACTGAGTCTTTGTTTCCCCATGCCACCTTCACTAACTGTACGTCTTTGTTCTGAAGGTGTTTGATGCTCCTTTCCACTATCTGTGCCGGGGGTACATGAAAAGTTAAGTCATCCCTTAACTGGATTGATTCACGCTCCAAGAAGTGAGTAAGGTCAGGTTGGTATTTTCTAAGTTGAGAAATATGGAAAACATCATGGAGGTTTGACAGATGTGGAGGTAAAGCGACTCGATATACAACTGGCCCGATTCGCTTCAAGATTTGAAAAGGACTTATAAAGCGAGGGCTTAGCTTTCTAACTTTAATAGCTCTGCCTACTCCAGTTGTGGGTGTCTTTAGGAACACATGGTCTCCTTCTTGAAACTCCAAGGGCTTTCTCCTGATATCTGCGTAGCTCTTCTAACAGCTTTGAGCTGTAAGTATCTTGCTACGGATCTTTTTGATTTGCTTTGTAGTTTGTTTAATTAACTCCAGTCCTAGCAGACTCTGCTCCCCTGATTCGTATCAACATAGTGGAGATTTTGCATTTTTGTCTGTACAATGCTTCATACGGAGCCATGCCTATGCTTGCATGATAACTATTGTTGTATGCAAATTCGGCTAGTGGTAAATATCGATCCCAACTTCTGCGCTGTTCCAAGATGTACGCTCACAGCATATCTTCCAAAGTCTGAATAGTTCGCTCGGTCTGACCATCTATTTGTGGATGGCATACTGTGCTTAAACACAATCTAGTGCCAAACGCTTTCTAAAATGCTCCCCAAAATCATGAGGTAAATCTTGGATCCCGATCTGAAATGATTGTTGAAGGAATACCATGTAGCAGTACCACTTCTTGAATGTACAATTGAGCCAACTTCTCCAGAGGACAATTTGCTCGAATGGGTAAAAAGTCAGCAGACTTGGTCAGTTTATCCACTATGACCCATATAGCGTCATATCCTGAGGGCATCCTTAGTAAGCCTATAACGAAATCCATAGAAACGTTCTCCCATTCATTCCGGAATCTCTAAGGTTGCAGAGTTCCTGTCGGTTTTTGATGCTCTGTTTTTACTTTCTGGTAGATTAGACATTTATTCATGAGACTCACCACATTCATCTTGAGGCTTGGCCACCAAAACATCTTTTGAGGTCTTGATACATCTTGTTAATGCTAGGATGTATAGCGAAATCGCTCCTATGGGCTTCCTCCAAGATTCTCTGCCTAAGGTTGTCCTCCTTAGGTACGCATATCCTTCCTTGATATCGCCATACACCTTCTGCATCTCGAGCAAATCCTATTAGCTTTCTGGATTGCACTAGTTACACTGTATGCTGAAAGTCGTCATTCCTTTGTTGTGCCTGTCGGATTTGTTCTTTGAAATCACTGGTTATCCTAAGTTGGTTTAACCGAATGGCATTGGGGGTTATAGAGATTCCCACATTAAGGTCTCGAAAACTCTCTATAAGTTCCGCCTCCTTGATCATCATCCATGCCACTGTTAAGGATTTCCTACTTGGGGCGTCTGCCACCATGTTTGCCTTGCTAAGATGGTACTTTAGCTCAACCTTGTAATCTTTAAGAAACTCCATCCACCTCCACTGCCTCATGTTTAATTCTTTCTGATCAAAAAGGTATTTCAAGCTTTTGTGATCAGAAGATACTTTAAACTTCACTCCGTAGAGATGGTGTCTCCATATTTTCAGAGCAAATACCACCACCGCTAACTCTAGGTCATGCGTTGGGTAATTTCTTTCATGAGTTTTCAATTTCCTAGAAGCATGCACGATAATGTTCCTATCCTGCATTAACATGCACCCTAATCCTTTCTTGGACGCATCATAGTAGACTTCGAACAGTCCATGAGGATTCGGCAGAGTAAGCATTGGAGCTGTGGTCAACTTTTCTTTTAATTCTTGGAAACTTTGCTCATACTCGGGAGTCCATTCGAATAGGGCATTCTTCCTAGTTAACTTTATTAGGGGCAGGGCTATTTGAGAGAAGTTCTTGACAAATCCCTGTAGTATCTTGCCACACCTAATAAATTCCTAACTTCCATGACTATCGTTCGTCGTTCCCAGCTTAATACCACTTCCACCTTACTGAAATCCACAGAAATTCCCCCATAGGATACCACATGGCCAAGAAATTTTACTTCATTCATCCAAAATTCACATTTAGATAGCTTGGCATAAAGTTTCTTCTCTCTTAGAATTTGCAGAACCAATCGCAAATGCTCTACGTGTTCCTACTTCGTCTTCGAGTAAACAAGTATGTCATCAATGAATACCACCACAAGTTTGTCAAGATATGGTCAAAATATCTGATTCATATAATCCATAAATATTGCTGGCGCATTTGTCAACCCAAAAGACATCACAGTGTATTTGTAATGTCCATAATGAGTCCAAAATGGCGTTTTCGGAATATCTTCTTCTCGAACCCGAATCTGGTGATATCTAGACCCTATATCAATCTTGGAAAATACAGTAGCCCCTTGCAGTTGATCCATGAGATCATCAATCCTTGGCAACGAATACTTCTTCTTGATCGTCGCTTTATTCAACTGCCTGTAATCCACACATAGTCGCATGCCTCCATCTTTTTTCTTAACTAATAGGA
The DNA here is from genome assembly GCA_031439595.1 of Pterocarpus santalinus. Taxonomy (NCBI): domain Eukaryota; kingdom Viridiplantae; phylum Streptophyta; class Magnoliopsida; order Fabales; family Fabaceae; genus Pterocarpus; species Pterocarpus santalinus. Next base: position 37,413,847 of record CM062525.1, read on the forward strand.
CTGGGGCTCCCCATGGTGATGCACTTGGCCAAATAAATTTCTTTTCCAGGAGTTCTTCAATTTGCTTTTTAAGTTTGGTCAACTCCAAAGGTGACATTCTATATGGCACTATAGATATCGGACCTGTTCCTAGTACCAATTCAATGGCAAACTCAATTTCCCTCTCGGGAAGAAAATCATGGATATCCTCAGAGAATACATCGGGATATTCCATAACAACTAGAATATCATCTAGCTTCTAATCAACCTCTGTTACATTGGTTGATAACAGAATGTACCCTTGACCCCTATTCCCACAACGGTGCACTACTAAAGAGCTTAAATAAAGGTTTACAGGGATTACTAATTCAGAAGATGAAGCAGAGGCAAGCACAATGGATTTATTAGAGCAACTTAACAAGGCTCGGTTGGTAGAGAGTCAATCCATACCCAAAATAATGTTAGGTTCGGACAAGGGGAGACAAATTAAATTAGCTGAAAAAGTTTGACCTCCTATCTGACAGGGGACATTCACACAAATATGATTGGTCTTAACGAGTTCACTTGTAGGAGTAGAAACTAGCAAGTCATAGGGTAATTCAAAAATAGGTAATTGCAAGGCTGACATACAATCATGAGAAATGAAAAAGTGAGATGTATCTGAATCATATAAAATAGTCAAGGTCTTACTATTCACCTCTCACGTATCTTGAATCAAATCCTCTAACTTGTCAACCTCCTGTGCATCCCTAGTGAAAATTCATCCTTGGCATTGCAGCCTGGGAGTCGGCTGAGGGTTCTTGGCTAGGCATTCATAGATCTTGTGGCCTAGCTTGCCACATCCAAAACAGACATTCTGAGCTGCTAGGCACCGGCGATTGCCATGATTCTTGCCATATTGGTTGCAAGTCTGGTTTCCAAAAGGCCGCTAGGGTTGCTTGCCTTTGTTGCCTATTGGTTGAAACTTTTTTTGCAGCTGAAAGTTGGATTTAAACCTTGGGCCCTGCAGTGCCAGTCCTTTCTAGAAGTTGCTACCAACTGATCTAGCAGCGTTTAACTTCCTGTTACAATCCTCCACTAATCGGCACTTGTTAACTAGAGTGGGAAAATCCTTGATCTCCATCGGTCCTATAGTAGTGAGAATATCCTCTCATAGTCCACCTTCAAACTTTACGCATTTTTAAACCTCATCAGGGTTCTGTTGATAAATTATGGAAAATTTACACAACTCCTCAAATTTAGCAATATACTCCGATATGCTACTATTTCCTTGACAGAGGGGCATAAACTCCAACTCCTTAGCATTGCGAACAGAGGCAGGGAAATACTTCTGATAGAATGCATCTCTGAATACGTCCCAAGTAATATTTGTTTGGGATCCCTCTAATAACCGTTGTGCACTATTCCACTAGAACTCTGCATCTGCTTCTGGCATATAGGTGGCAAAGGTCACCTTCTAAAGGTCTATGTAGTCTAAATCAGAGAAGGCTTTCTCCATAGCCTTAACCCACTCATCTGCCTTATCTAAATCGAAGGCTCTTCTGAAGCTGGGTGGGATAGCTTTTCCAAACTCAGCAAACTTAAGGCATTCTAGGTCCATTCCTGGACCATTAGAATTCCCTCCATGATCAACCTCAGGCTACCTTCCTAGTTGGTCCATCATCTAGGTTGTCACAGCTGCTTGTTCTCGCATGGCGTATGCTATTTCCCGCATTATGTCCATAAGCTCGGCAAATTCCTCCTGAGCTGAATCCATTCGTGGCCTACCCCGCCTTCCGGAAGCCATCAAGTTCTGAACACATAAAACAAGAGTGATTGAGTTGATCAGGCTCAATACTAAGTTCAGTGTGCTAGAAAATAATAGCATACAACTAGGCAATTCCCTCACATGCATCCTATCCATATGGACAAGACTCAGTGCATGATAATGTCTAAGGAACACAGAGCATATGCGAAGCACAGTCAGTCCAATCCTCAGGCCTATATTAGAACAAACTGCTCTAATACCAAAAATGTAATACCTTACCAGACAAAATACTATACTTAAGTCATAATATGTTATCTGATAAGTTATTACGTGTGGTAGTCTAATTAAATTCTATTTTCTGATTCAATGTTAGTTACCCATACCTAGTTAACTGTTCACTTAATTACTTCCCGTGTGACCGCAGAATAGGTAATATGTAATCATTATAACAGAAATAAAATAAATAAATAAAAATGCTGAATAAACAGAACTACTATTTTCAAAGTTTGACAAAAGATATATAAACAGCACAGGGTAATAAAATGAGACCGCTGAAACAAAATAAATCGGCCTATTTCTATAAACAGTACCCTAACTGGTCCCCACGGGACATTTCATGTACTGACCATCCACTACATTACTGCCTATGACCCAAAATACCAAAAGCGGGCCACTCTGTACACCTCATGCTACTACCACACTATGCTATCTAGATGTATTCCGAGGAAAGGAATCTAATCACCATGCCGGCATCAGCTGGAGTGTAGTCCACGCTCGGGGCTGAGGATGAGGAAGACGAACTTGCTACCTCTGACGGATCCTCTTCAGTCAGTGAGGCAGAGGGGGTCTACTGCGGTGGTGAAGCTGGCGGAGCCATGGGAACTACTGCTACTACCAATGCTGTTGCTGCTACTGTGGGCGGATATGGGAACGGATGAGCCATGTGGAGTGGGATGGTAATATAAGGAGCGAACGGGTTGAAAAGAGGGTGAGTAAGTGGTACTGCAAAATCTCAACCGAAGAAGAAATAAAGGCAGAACTGGCAACTATCAGATATGTACACAGAGTCTATAAACGGGTTGAGGTGAATATGAAGTTCAGGGAACTCGATGAACAGGATTCCCGTAGCCGCGTTCTCCATGATCTGAAAATGATGCGTAAACATATAGTAGAGTGAGAAATAAAATTTTTTTACTAGGAATCCTAATCCTATACACTTCAGGCATCGCTATCATTCTCAGTTGTTTCCATTTTTCATAGATTTAAATAATACACTAAGACAACAACATTCAACTTTAATTGATATTATGAAAAGTGTAACCTAAAACAAACTTTATTTTAACTTAGAGCAATAATAGGACATTTAAACCAAGCATGTCAACATGACTAAAATAGTGATCATAGTTAAACAGTAACATAATATGAGGGACACCGATAATTGTAAAAGGAATTAGGAATCAACAAACACAGCAGATATATATACTAAAAAAAATACACTTTGTCTTTGAGAGCCTTCAACTCTTGTAACTCATAATTTCCATTCTTGGTCCCCTGGGAGTCATTGGCCATATACTCCTAGATAATAGTTTGCTTTTCAGGATCGAGCTTGTTCTTATACAGGATTACTGGGTTTACTTTCCCTAACTTTTCCACCAATCTATTCCCTTTAAATTTATTCAGGGGCTGGCCCAAATAATATGGAATCCTTTATAATATTCATGAATTGCATACATAATTAATTTTATCCTTTCAAACATCATGTGTTCATGCAAGTATAACCCCTACAACATATGAATTCTTTGCTGAAATTTCGGCAGCATAATGGATCGAGTCCGCTTTCCCATGAATAGTGCCAGACTACCAAAAAAATCATTCAAACATGCAAATCAATATGGAAAAGCAATTATCTATTCACAATATCATTCATAAAATTGAATACAAATATTAATAAAGTTTTCTGCTTACTTCATCCTATTCTATCCGAATTTTGTATAATCCACCTTTAGTCCAATTTAACTCGTTTAAATCTACATTTTGGATATGTCATAGCTTTATATGTCTAGTTTCCAACCCTTTTAGTCCCATCTCATTTTGATTTGTATAACTTAAGTTATTAGCATTTTACTCAAACTGCCATGTACTTAGCCAGAAATGCACCCTTATAAGTGAAAATTCACTAAAAATATATATCTTAGTGAAATCATATGAAATTTATTTCAATTTAAAGCTAACAGACTAAGCTTTCAAATGAAAGAAGTTCATATCATTTGCATAAGTATATTTTGAGATATAAGCCCTGTAACTTAACCCTACTGGACTACCCTATTCCAGCCCAATTTGAACTTAAGGTAAATTCATTGATGTGTTGGGAATAATTGGCAATGAATCTGACTCTGAAATTTTTATTGAATATTCCGTACATGTTAGTTTTCAAACAGCATTAGTTTCACTCAATTTAGAGTTGTGTAGGGTAAGTTACACCCCCCTTAACTCACACCACCCATATGGAAATCTAGGATTCTAAGTCAAATTTCAAAAATTCACAACTAATTCTATGCTAATCCAATGGCCGTATATTTTATATGTATGGAAAGCTCTAAATGTCTAGTTTTATATAAAAATGGATTCATCAAATTTAAATAGATGTAGGCAGAGTCGTGCACTCTGTTGTACGGATCGTTGAGTGAAAACTCTAATAGCTTCTTGAATTTTTTCTATTCTTCAAGTTCTTTCATAACAATTCCAATTCTAATTACAACATACATGAAAAATCAACTATAATTCATTATCGTCACTCCAATTCATATCAGCATCATGAGAAAAACAAGATCCCTACATAGCCCTAAATCAAGGAAAACAAGAAGAGAAGTTGGATTCCTACCTTTCTTAGATGTGATTCTTGCTAGATTTATGTTTTGAGTTGAAGAAATCTTAATGTGACTTGAAGGTTTGTTGGAGATGAAGATGATATAAGATGAGATGAGGTGAGGAAAAAAGGAAATGGAGAGGGGTCAGCTACATGTAGTGGCCGAAAATGAAAAGGGGTAAGAAAGGAAAAAAAGTGAAAACTTCTAAAGCAAGTTGCACTTGATTGGTGGATGTGTGTTGGTCATTCAACTTGGTTTGTGGCTGCCTCCTTTGGCTGAAAGTGGCACCACATATGGGGATGGTTTGGCTAAATCTTAGCATCCATCCTAGGGCACTCATAGTATAAATTCTATTGGTTTGGTTCTAAGAGTCTAAAATACCGAAATCTTACCAAGTTCTCTTAAATCGGTAAACCGATTTTAGAAAAAATTCTATGAGGTTTCCTATATTTCTAATATAATTTTATCAAATCTAATCCTTCTAAATCTCACTTAATTGGCTTTAAATGAATGCTCAATCGAATTCTATTTAGTCACACTTGTTTGATAAAAATCGAACAACTCGATTGAAAACGATAAATTTTTTTGGACGTTACATAGTCTCACAAGGAGTTCCCATAACTTTTGTCACTGTACAAACCTTGCTACTACTGACCTCCACTCCCAAATATGACAGAACAACTACTCTAGCTATCTCTAAACATCAATTATCCTCAGCCAGCCATAGCCAACACATGGTGAAATCGTCTTCTAGAGACCCTTCATCTGCTGAAGTCTTTCCAAATGCTGCTGAAGTTTAAATGGATCTACTACTGGCTGATCAACATACTATCATGGTCAATCAAGCTTAACTTCAAACTCATCTTAGAGAGAATGATGGATAAGATAGAAAATCTTCTACTGCAAATTCTGAAGATAATTCAATAAGGAAAAAGCAATCTCAGATGGCTTTTCTATGATCTCGTATCTTCATTTTTTTGACGATGTCAAAGGGGGAGAAAAGTAAAATATTCAAGAAAAGCTTACATTGAAGGGGAGCATATCATATTAGCCTTAGGACTCATTTTCTTTGGCATATTCATCTTTTGGCATAAAAGAAACATTTCATTATTTTTTTTTTTAACTATCTTTATACATTTCTGGACAATTTATTTTATGATTATGGATATCAATGTAGTTTAGTTATAATTATCACTTTAATGCTTTATCTCTCTAATGATTATGCTTTAATATCCTATAATCTAATCTTTTATCTCTAGCAGTACATTACATCTCTGATATCATATCTCACTGATACTCAAGTAATCTATCTATTATTGAATGCTTTAATATCATGATTTTTTTTTTTTTGTCAATTGGTTGATTCTGCTAAGGGATACTTGTGTGGTTGTTCTAGGTTGAACACTCTTACACATTTAGAAATCTATATAACTAAGTTCTCTTTTTGATAGTTGTTACTATCTGCTTGATTACTCTATTTATCTATGTATTAACTGAACAAATTTATACCCTTGCTCTGATACGCTCACACTTGCTTAAAAATGTTAGAAAACCTTGTGATTTTGTGTCATAGGAAATCCTATGTAACTTGTACTTAAAAATATGCTAATAACCATCTAGGTTGTAAAAGATTTTCTCTATGCTCACCCTAGTTTCTTTTCTAAACTTTCTGGATATCATGACTTTTTCAACTTACTTCAGAAAGTAACTTATTTCAACTAACAAATCGTATTCTTTTGAGATAATATTTTGATAAACAAGATCTTTTCTTAAATATAGATTTGCCACAATAAAAAAAAAAAAAGGGGAGATTGTAAGCTCCAATGCTCAACTAAAACAATCTCATATCCTTAGATGTTTCAAGCTTTAAGGTTTTGATGAATATCAAATCAAGATTTAAGTAAATCTCTTGGTCAGATAAACGATTTGGTTTAGCCAAATGCATTCATATGTGAGTAAAATCATATACTTTGAAGTCAAATGATTTTGCACAAATCAAAGCATCTAAATCTATGGTACTTCACGAAATATGATTATGTTGAAAAAATTGCTTTATATTATATAAATTTACTCGCTCAGGAATAAGAAAGAAAGTTCAAAAGGATGTGTACAGCATCAGAAAGGAAAAAGCATGCCATGAGAAAGATCAAACTACATTTAGAAGGATGACTCAGTCTAGAAAAGTGATCATCAGAAACTTGCTACTCACAAAGTATCTCATCTTGAAGGCTTCTTCCATATGCTTTATTGAAAAATTCAAGAAGTCAAATATGATTTGACATAATGCAAAAAAAGTATTGATAAGTCTGAAAAGTGGGTGATGACTTCAAATGGCTACTTTTCCTCTTCTATGTTATCACTACTTATTGAAAAAGAAAATTGCACCTTCTCTTTCTAGTCATAGACCAATGGATCTAAATAGCACAAGGCTCAAGATTTACAAGCTCCAGCAGTAATAACTTGAAGTCTATATAAAGTTAGAATACGAAGAAGAAGATAGAGACATTGCTCAAAATTTTTTAAATTACAACTATTTTCATTCTTCATCCTTTCTCTACTTTCTGATACTCTAGAAAGTTACTCATAATAACTTTTATTTGAAAATCTTCTCTATTGGATTATAATAGATAATATTCTCACTTTGAGAATTTAGAGAAGTCACACACCGTGCATATTGGATCTACACTCTGTAAAGAGCTTTCAATGTGAGTGTAAACACAAACCTTTTATCAAATCGCTTATAACCAAACCCGATAGTGATTGAAGTGAGCTTCAAGAGGCTAGGATAAATACTACTCGGTCGTAAAGCATGGAGAGGATAGAGAAAAACTACACGTCTGTAAAAGCTTGGAGAGGCTTGAAAAAAGAACACTCGTGGCATAAAAAATTTCTACAAAGAATTGGGGACTGGACGTAGGCATTTGGTTGGCCGAACCAGGATAAACCTTGCTATGTGATCATTCTATCACTTTCTCTTTATTAGTTGTTTTCATTCGATCTTGAAAATTTTGCAACCTTTAAAATCTTTCAAAATACATTACTGAACAAATTGATAACTATTATATCTAACCACATTGCTTCCGTACTCCAAGTCTAAGACTTGAGAAAGTTGTTTTCAAAATTTTACAAGTTAAAAATAACTAGTGAAGACACGATTCAATTCCCCCCTCTCGTGTGATCTTATCCAACATGTAGTTCATTAAATCATATTTCCAGTTCAATTAGCCATAAGTTTCTTTATCTATGTAAATAACCGTAGTACCAAAATATCATTGAATTACTTAAAACCAATGAGAAGTTATCTAATCCAGGATGATTCGTTAGGATCACACTTAGGCGGCCTTACCTTCATGT